>CM057826.1:39814557-42214557 GCA_030068075.1 Paguma larvata | reverse complement strand
TGGGGAAAAATTGAAAGCCTTCCCCCTGAGATCAGGAACACGACAGGGGTGTTCACTCTCGCCACTGCTATTTAACATAGTGCTGGAAGTCTTAGCATCAGCAATCAGACAACAAAACAAAATAACAGGCATCAAGATTGGCAAGGAGGAAGTCAAACTTTCACTTTTTGCAGATGACATGATACTTTACATGGAAAACCGACGGAATCCACCAAAAGCCTACTAGAACTGATTCATGATTTCAGCAAAGTTGCAGGATACAAAATCAATGTACAGAAACCGGTGGCATTTCTATACACCAACAATGAAGCAGCAGAAAGAGAAATAAAGAAGCTAATCCCTTTCACAATTGCACCAAAAACCATAAAATACTTAGGAATAAACCTAACCAAAGAGGTGAAAGACCTCTACACTGAAAACTATAAAAAACTTATGAAGGAAATTGAGGAAGACACAAGGAAATGGAAAAACATCCCATGCTCATGGATTGGAAGAATAAATATCGTCAAAATGGCAATACTACCCAAAGCAATCTACACATTCCATGCAATCCCAATCAAAATTGCACCAGCATTCTTCTCAAAGCTAGAGCAAACAATCCTAAAATTTGTATGGAACCACAAAAGACCTCGAATAGCCAAAAGAATACTGAAGAATAAAACCAAGGCGGGAGGCATCACAATCCCAGACTTTAACCTCTACTACAAAGCGGTGGTCATCAAGACTGTATGGTATTGGCACAAAAACAGACACATAGACCAATGGAATAGAATAGAAAACTCAGAAATGGACCCGCAAGTATATGGCCAACTAATCTTTGACAAAGCAGGAAAATGTATCCAATGGAAAAAAGACAGCCTCTTTAACAAATGGTGCTGGGAGAACTGGACAGCAACATGCAAAAGAATGAAACTAGACCACTTTCTTACACCACTCACAAAAATAAATTCTAAATGGATAAAAGATCTGAATGTGAGACAGGAAACCGTCAAAATCCTAGAGGAGAAAACAGGAAAAAGCCTCTTTGACCTAAGACGCACCAATTTCTTACTCGACACGTCTCCAAAGGCAAGAGAATTAAAAGCAAAGATGAACTATTGGGACCTCATCAAGATAAAAAGCTTCTGCACAGCAAAAGAAACAACCAACAAAACGAATAGGCAACCAACGGAATAGGAAAAGATCATCGCAAATGACATATCGGATAAAGGACTAATATCTAAAATTTATAAAGAACTTACCAAACTGCAAACCCGAAAAACAAACAACCCAGTGAAGAAATGGGCGGAAGATATGAATAGACACTTCTCCAAAGAGGACATTCAGATGGCCAACAGACACATGAAACGATGCTCAATGTCACTCATCATCAGGGAAATACAAATCAAAACCACACTGAGATACCACCTCACACCAGTCAGAGTGGCTAAAATGAACAAATCAGGAAACTATAGATGCTGGCGAGGATGTGGAGAAGTAGGCACCCTCCTACACTTTTGGTGGGAATGCAAACTGGTGCAGCCACTCTGGAAAACGGTGTGGAGGTTCCTCACAAAAATGAAAATAGAGCTACCCTATGATCCAGCAATAGCCCTGCTAGGAATCTACCCAAGAGACACAGGAATGCTGATGCATAGGAGCACGTGTACCCCAATGTTCATAGCAGCACTTTCGACAATAGCCAAATCATGGAAAGAGACCAAGTGCCCATCAACTGACAAATGGATAAAGAAGTTATGGTACTTATATACAATGGACTACTACGTGGCAATGAGAAAAAATGAAATCTGGCCATGTGTAGCCAGATGGATGGAACTGGAGGGTATTATGTTAAGTGAAATAAGTCAGTCAGAAAAAGACAGATACCATATGTTTCCACGAATAGGTGGACTTTCTGAGACTAAGCAAAAACCAGGGGGAGGGGAAGAGGGGAAAGGAAAAAAAGACACAGAGAGGGAGGGAGATAAAACATAAGAGACTCTCAAAGACTAAGAAAAAAACTGAGGGTAAGGGGGATGAGGGAGGGGGGAGAGGGGGTGATGGGCATTAAAAAGGGCACATGTTGGGATGAACACTGGGTGTTATATGTAAACCAATTTGAAAATAAACTATTATAAAATTTAAAAAAAAACAATTTTTTTTTAAAGAATGGTAAGTAGAATTGACCACTGGTCTTGAATTTTGGGAGATCATGAAGTATTCTGAGACTCTAAAGAAACCCATGGAAAATGCCCTCACTGTAAATTTTGCATGATTTTAAGGGGCTGAAAATTAAGAGCCCACAGATTATGAAATTTCTAAAGCTCATTCTAAGGATGATTTTTCTACATTGTTTTTTTTTAGTGTTTCTGCTACTCATTCTCTTCCTCCTTTCTCTTCCTACTTCCACACTCTACTAGCTACCAAGACTACTAACTCTGAGCTGCCACTTTCAGAATAGGTTGGGGACCAAAGGCGATTATGATGGACACACACAGCTGGTCCCGGCCAAGTATGCCCCTGCCCATCAGACTCATCTACGTCTTAGGGGATGCGTGCTTGCTGGAGAGGCAGAAAATCAATTAATTACTGGGTAGCTGGAAATCCCTTCTTCTAGTTGTAACTTTTCAGTACTAATTAAAATGAGGGAGGAAGGTAGAATAACAGTCTTTTTCTCTTTCCACCGGCCTATCCATCCCCTACCACATGGATGGGAAAGGGGCCCAGAACCCTCGGGGTCAAGACTTCTCTTGATGAACCTAATTGCTTGGGGGCTGCATTTTGTGACAGAGAAGCCCACAGGTCTAATTTCCTAACACTTAGGTTTTCCTTGTCAAATTCAGGCTATCAGATATCCAGAGAAAACATGGGAAGTTACAGAGCAGGGAGAGAGCAAGGACTGGAGGAGCAGTAGGTATGATTTCTTATCTTAGAGAATTAGCCAAACCAATGAAACAGGTTTGGAAGACCGTTGGACAGAATGCCTGTCCTCATTTTTGCAGGGGTTTCCCTAAAGACCCAAGCAGGTCCTTCTCACAACTACACATCTGCTCCAAGTCACTTCCCATTAGAATCCAATTGTGCTGAAAAATTGCTGGATTTTTGGTTTCATACCCAAGGAATAGCAACTTGAAGAAAAAAAAAAAAAAAGAGATACCCCAAACTCCAAATCAGTAATTCATGATGTGAATTTCAGGAAGTGTGGAAATGAGAGTGGGGGTGGAGGGGAGTGTCTTTTCTTGCCATTACATCACCACCACCACCACCACCCCCATGGAAATCTACTTTGCAATTAGAAGAACATAAATTCAAAGCCAGACTTTTCCCTTCACTGGCTGTGAGATATTAGACAAGTTTGTTTTCTTTTATA
The DNA here is from genome assembly GCA_030068075.1 of Paguma larvata. Lineage (NCBI taxonomy): Eukaryota > Metazoa > Chordata > Mammalia > Carnivora > Viverridae > Paguma > Paguma larvata. The sequence continues at coordinate 42,211,208 of CM057826.1, read as the reverse complement.
AACTTTAAGTTTCTGGGGCACCTGGGTGGCTCAGTTGGTTAACCATCCAACTTCAGTTCAGGTCATGATCTCATGGTTCATGGGTTCAAGCCCCACATCAGCCTCTCTCCTGTCAGTGTGGAGCCGCTTCAGATCCTCTGTCACCCTCTCTCTGCCCCTCCCCTGCATGTGTTCTCTCTCTCTCTTCTCTCAAAAATAAAACATTTTTTAAAATACAAAAAAATATATATATAAGTCTTAAGGTCCTTGTCTCCAAAATCTGGGTAATACCAACTACTCCAAAGAGCCATTGGAAAAGGGAGCACAGGTGGAGACTTACTCAGTGGATGCCTAATACACACAAGTTCCTCCTCCACCCTTGCCTGACCATCCCTGTTTCCTCATGGGCTCTGCTGTGACAGCTCCACTTCTCTGGGCCCCTAGGAGAGAACAGACCACAGTCGCACAGCTGGAGCAGTGGGGAGGGAGGGCATCATCCCTGGCCAGACATCCAGAACAGGCGTGGCTGGGAGCTCTAAGGATAGGCAGACCCTGAGATTACATGGACTCATGTCTTATTACATGAGACACTGCAATTACTTGTGTTCATGTCTCATACCCCAACGAAATCACACATTTCTTAAGCAAGAATTCACTGTGATTTCATCCATCCCTGAGGCTGGTTGAAACATTCACTCATTCATATTGCACCTAAGCCATATTGCAGAGACTTGAGTGCTAGACTGCTGGGTATGGGTCCCAATTCTACCTCTCTCTAGCTGAGTCATCCACAACAAGCAATGGAACTTCTCTGAGTCTCAGTCTCCCCATGAGTAAAATGAAGTAAAAATAGCTCCTACTTTAAAGGATTGACTTCTCATTGAGGTCAAAGATATGAAACACTTAGCAAATAGCACAGAAAGTGATCTTTAAATATTAGCTATAATTATTGTTATTGTCAGGGCTGGGAACATGAAAGTGAGCAAGACTTGGTCTCCACTCTTAAGAACCTCCCAGTGCAATAAGGGACACGGACAAGAAGAGAATTGATAACAAAAAGTAAAATTGATGCAAAGCAAATACCCAAATACAGGCAATGGAGGACACACTGATCCAGACTTAGGAGTAAGGAAAGGTTCCAGGCCAAGTGAAACCCAAGCTTAGAAAATCTGAAGAATGAATAAGAAACAGTACAAAGTCCTGGAGATGGGAAGAAAGGCACTGGCTTCTCAGGGAACTGATCATCTGAACGGGACAGAGAGCCTGAGCTGGAGAAGACATCAGGGGCCAGGTCACCACTCTTAACACCATGCCTTGAATTTGGTCATGGTTCATGTAAGCGCCTGTTCATGCTACAAAGGAATCTGCCCATTCTACAGATAAGACAAATGATGCTAGAAAAGGTCACAGCTTGCTAAGCCAGAACAGAGCTAAGGGCTTTTTCTGAAAGTAGGCATTTTGGAGAGGCTAACGTCTAAGTCCCTTGAGTTGTGCTAATAATCACCCTCTTCGGGCTGGACGACAAGGAACTGTGAGATACAATCACCTCCCTCCCACCTTAACTGTATAACATTCTCTGAACTTAGACAGTGGGACAGAAATTTTCAAGGAAATAATTTCTCTCTCTGAAATACCAGTACCAGAAATTAAGATTGGATAGATGAGGAAAAAGAGAAGCCACACCAAGGAACTCTCACCAGAGCCCTTAATCATTTTGCTTTCCAGGAGTCTCTGCTTCATGAGGGAAGACAAGAGACATAAAAACAAACAAAATCTCACCTTCGGAGAATGATTTAATAAGGAGTGGTGACCCTCGGGAAGTATTAAGGAAAAAAAATAAAAGTGCTCATTGAAATACAATTTAGCTGAGCCAAGGGAAAAGAAAACACTGGAGAGAAAAGAAATGGGAGTTGTGTGGGTTTCTGAGATTTTTCAAGCAATGGCCAAAATCTGGAACATAATGTTGAAGCAAAAGCAAACCAGAGAAGGAAGAAATTGAGGGCAATTTGACTTTGAAATGAGAGAGAAAGTGAAACTATACTCCTTAAATCTGTGGGGAAATGTGCAAATAGAATCAAAACCCTTTGTTCCTTGACATGGATGCCCACTTACCTCAAAGGAAGGCAACGGAATAAAGGATCTTCACGGCATTTCAGATTTCAAAACTTAAAGGTTCTTCTGTGGAACAATAAGAAGGGACCCCTTTCAAAAACCTTTACGTTGATGGAACAGACAGTCAAGAACACCAAGACTATTGTGGGAATGAGATGTATGAGTGGGTCAGGGACAGGGATATTTTCAGAGAAGAGTGTGTTATGTCGTAGATGAAAGAAGGGTGTGCTTCAGAGACAGCTCAGAGATGGGGCATCAAAAAAAGGAAAGTATTTCAAGAAGAAACTCTAAATTCTCCCTTTTTTGATATCAAAGAGCAATCATGGTCTCTGCTGTGTGCTTTGCCCTTTCATCACACATTGCCTTGGGTTCCCCATAATTTTACATAATCTTCACTAGTAAACATTGGTTGAGGATACCCATTACCATTAATTAACTCTACTCGACACTAGGTGAAAATCTACGAAATAGAGGACATTAACCAACAGAAGAGGTGTTTAAATCTAGCTTGAAGGCAAAAATTCATGTAGAAAAAGTCAATGACAAGACAATGAAGTGTCAATACTAATAATAACTATATGTATGATTACTATTATAAATATATAATATTATTATTATTATTATTATTATTATTATTATTATCACTGTAAAGGCAACAAGTGCTGTAGAAGTTCAGAAAGCAAAAATTTCTGCTGTTCTTGCCACCCAAGCAAGGCTGGATGCTTCACACAGGTAAGATTCCTGTTTCCTGCTTCTCTGTATATACCCGGACCCACCTGGCTGACGGTAAAAAGCAGCTCACTACAGACTTGTCTTTAAGCAGGAGAAGTAACGTCAAATGCAATCCAAGCCTAGAGTCATGTATTTGCCGACTAGATGTTGGGAGTGAAATAGCAATTGTGGCTAATGTTGATATGCTACTTACTCTGTAGAAAGAATAGTACTGTTAAGAATATGGCACCTGTCCGGACACCTGGGTGGCTCAGTCGGTTAAGCATCCGACTTCGGCTCAGGTCATGATCTCACAGTTCATGAGTTTGAGCTCTGCATCAGGCTCTGTGCTGACATCTCAGAGCCTGGAGCCTGCTTCAGATTATGTGTCTTCCTCTCTCTGTGTCCCTCCCCCACTCGCAGTCTGTCTCTCTCTCAAAAATAAATAAACATAAAAATATGTGGCACCTGCTACTAACAAGCCTAAATTTGGAACTTAGGTTGTTTTGTTTCGTTTTTTATAAGTTTATACAGTACAAAGCTGGATTACCTGCATAAGCTCTGTATGCCTCAGTTTTCTCATTTTGAAGGGGAGGATAAGAACAATATCCAACTATGGAAACCATCCTCCAAGATATTTCTCTAATACCTCTGCTCTGAATTGAATGTTTGTGTCCTCCTAAAATTCTTATGTTGAGGCTTAATCCCCAATAGGAAGGTATTAGGAGATGGACCTTTGATGGTGATTAGACCATGAGGGGTGGAACCTTCCTGAACCTGATTAGTGCCCTTATAAAAGAGATTCCAGAGAGTTCCCATGCCCTTTGGCCATGTGAGGACATGGCAAGAAGACTATTACCAGGAAGTGGTTCCTCGCCAAACACCAAATCTTTTGACTTTAATCTTGGACTTCCTAGCTTCCAAACCTAAGAAATAAATGTTGTTTCAGCCACCCGGTCTACGGCATTTTTATTATAGCAGCCCACACAGACTAAGATAACCTGCCTCCACTATTTATACTCTTGTGGAGTCTCCTAATATTGTACTAGCATTGATCTGTGTTACCATTAACATGTGGTATGGGATGGGAAAGGATGGGATGTCATGTCAGAGATTTGGCTCTAAGAGACTGTGGCTTCCACCTTGGACACACTACCTTGCCTCTTCTCCCTCAGATCTCTTGCTCTGGAAGAAGGCAATTGCCATCTTGTGAGCAGCCTTATAGAAAGGCCTAGCTGACAAGAAACCAAATCCTCTGGTCAACAGCCCGTGAAGACTGACACCTGCCAAAACCACATGAGCCACTTGGGAGGTAGATGCTCCAGCCCAGCTTAGCCTTGAGGTGACTACGGGTCCCATCAACAGTTTGCCTACTATCCTATGAGAGACTCTAAGCCAGGGTCACCCAGTTAAGCTCTCTGGGTTTCCCAAACCCTAGTAACTGTGAGAAGTAAAAGTTTGCCATTTAAAGATCCTAAATTGTGCGGTAATTTGTTACACAGTAATAAATAACGAATTCCCTCATCTCATTAGATTGTTGTAAAAAGCAAAGGAGATAATAATGTACCTAAAGCATTTAGTGCCTGGCACGTAACAGTCAATAGTGATTGCTAATATCATGGGTAAGACACCATGCAAAGTATTTCATATGTACAATCTCATGTATCTCTCAAACATGAGTTCAGTATAGGACAGCCCAATTTTACGCATATTTGAAATACTGATTAAAAGATAAAATCTCACTTCATGCACAAAATGTAATATAATGTCAGTCTCCACTCCTCCCCATGTTGGTCAAATACCACGTGTTTTTAAGTTTATGACCTAACAGATTTATAAATTATGTTTATGTTCTTTCTTAATCTTAAAATGATAGTGGTGCCAATTAAGCTCAAAGACTGTCTTTTAGCATCTGAGCACTTGTGTTGGGGGAGCTTCTCACGTCACATCAAGCAATTCTCAGACACCAGCAAGACATCTGAGAAGTGAACTCAATTCGGACCCTATCTACCAGGAAAGCATCAGATTCCAGGTTAAGGACTCAATCCTACCAGACTCCCACCCTCTTCAGATCAGTGGCAAGCTCAGGCAATTACCGGAGCTTCTGACCAAAAGCTAAAAATTGAGGTTCAGACACCCCCCTCCAATTCAGGATGCAAACCCAAGTTCAGGTTGTTACCTGTAGTTCTGACTGACAAGCTATAAATCAGAGATTTCCAAGAAGCCCTCCTTAAGTTAGATTAATTGACTAGAGCAGCTCCCAGAACTCAGAGAAACATTTTACTTCCTAGATCACTGGTTTATTATAAAAGGATACAAACACAGGAACAGCTAGATGGAAGGTATGTTTAGGGAAAGGTATGGTGAAGGGGTAGAGAGCTTCTATGCCCTCTCAGAGCACCCCACTCTCCAAACATTGTTGCCTGTTCAGGAGTCTAAACACTCTATGAACCCAGTCCTTTTGGGATTTTTAATGAAGGCTCCATTACATAGGCATGCTTGAGTAAATCACTGGCCATTGGCCATTGGTGACTGCTTCATTCTCCAGTCCCTCTCTGCTCTCTAGAGGTTGGGGGTGGGACCAAAAGTTCCAACCCCCTAATTACATGGTTGCCTTCATTGGCAACCAGCCCACATCCTTAGGTGGGTTCACAAGTCAACTCATTAGCAACAAAAGATACCTTTATAACTCTCATCATTTAAGAAATTCCAAGAGCTTTAGGAGTCAGGTGCCAGAATTAAGACCAAATGTATCTTTCTTATTGTAAATCACAATATCACAGACAGAAATGCCTTCCTCTTCCTTTGTTAGTCTTATGGGAAAACTGATTCTGAAATCTGTGAGTTCTGGAACACACATGATCTTCAGGAATGCATCCCTTAGCAGAATTATTTACTTCCACATTCTGCAGTTAAGGAAACTGGGATAACTGGCCTTGAGAAAAGGGGGGTAACTTGTCCAGAGTCACAGTAGTATATGGCAGGAGATAGCTTTTGACCTCAGGTAGTTGGACTCCAGAGCCATGCACTGAACCGGTACACCATTTCTGGAGAAAAGAAAGGCCAGCTATGCCGTGTCCTCTGAGCTGCATTGGGGTGAGTCCAAGATTAACATCTTTCAGCTATTGATCACCGAAAGCCATCTCACTTCCTCTATTTTTGGTGCATTTTAATTAATGTCAAGGTTAATCAGCAACCTCAATATCATCCTCTTTTGGACTTTAGCCACAATGCAAATACTTATATGTATACAATATATGCCCATGGTGTTTAATTCAAATTTATACACCAGTAATCTTTTCTTCACTTCTTAATTACACTGTGCTTCCATTTACAGTTATCAAGTCAAATGCAATTTATCCAGAAACACATGGCCAGAGAAATGAGCAGTGGCACTGATGTCACTGTGAGGCATTTGCTGCAGCTTTCAGATGAACCCAATCCTCCCAATCTACAGCAAATTTTCCTGTTATGTCAAGTAGAGTTTTTCCTTTAAGGAATGGGTTACCCTTTGGACATAAATCGTGTGACTCTTGGAAAAGAGAAAGGATGTCAACACTGCGTGTGCTAGATTATGCACTAAAAGCTTCACAGAATTATCTCCCTTAATCCTCAAAACAAACCTTCAAGGTAAATACGTTTGTCATGTATCCATTTATATGTACACACACACACACAGACACACACACACTTCACAGAAAAAGTGGTACAGTAGAATTCAAAACCTGTTCAGTCTGACTCCAAACTCCAGCAGTGAAAATACAATCCCAGATTTATGCACAGGGGAGTTCTGCTCCCGGAAGCACTGCCTGGCTTGGCTGAGTTACAACACAAGTGTCTACAGCAATCTTACAAGTGGGGAATGGCGTACCTTCCCTGTCAGAGGTGGGAACACCTTCTCCATCCCAGCTGAAAGCAATGGTTCAAAATCAATAGATGCAGGAGAACAGAGCTTCTCAAATTTAATGTGCACAAAGATCACCTGGTACCTTGTGAACAAGCAGATTCTGATTCTGTCGGGCTAGAGTGAGGCCTGAGACTTGATTTCTAACCAACTCTCGGGTGATGCCCATGCTGCTGGTCTGTAGCCCACCATTTGAGTAACAGGTTTTAGGGGACAGTATTAAGAGTGTAATACCAATGACATTCAGATTATGTACTGGTAGGGGCACCTGGGTGGCTCAGTTAAGCGCCTGACTTTGGCTCAGGTCATGATCTTGCAGTTTGTGTGTTCAAGCCCCGAATGAGGCTCTGTGCTGACAGCTCAGAGCCTGGAGCCTGCTTCGGATTCTGTGTCTCCCTCTTTCTCAGTCCTTCCCCTGCTCACCCTCTGTCTCTCTCTCTCTCAAAAATAAATAAGCTTAATTTTTTAATAAGAATTTTGTACTGTTAAAGGAAGGTTTAAAAAACAGGTAAAAATCAAAAGTCCTGCATTTAGATTAAAATGTTCAACTGAATATGTAAAAGAGGATTGTATTGATAATTAAGGTAACATTTATTGAAAGCTCACCATGCATCAGGCACTATTCTAAGTGCTTAATGCATATTAAATCCCTTAATCCTCACAATTCTTTGTAGATGAAAACCATTATCATCCCATTTTACAGAGAGAAAATTGAAGAACAGAGAGGAAGGTAACTTGCTCATAAACATCACTTAATATAGAGTCAGGATTTGAAGCCAGATAAACTGGCTCCAAAAATGGGCTTGACACCTGATGCCATAAAAGCGACCTGACAATGTTAGTCAAACCCAGGGTGAGCCAACAATGTGTGCCAGTAGCTAACACCATATGCGATGACCTTGGCAACTGTGCCAGGCCTGATAATTTGAGAAATCAATAAGAACAACAAATACAGGGTGCACAGGAGTAAAGTTAGCAGTAGGCAACAAGATAGTTCAGGGTCACTGCAGGAAACAGAATCCATGGCAATGGAAACTTTAATGAAGCAGCCACAGAGAGAAGTACAAGCAAGGTCAAGTGACAAGTGAGCGATGCTGAGGCACTTGGAGACTAGCAACAGGGGAAAGCCATGAACTCCATATGGCTGAAAGGGCAAGGGTAGGAAGCAGTGTTTTCAGATTCCAGAGAGAACCAGATCAGTGCTGGAGGGACCATCAGCAAGAGCTAGAGATGGAGGGATATAGTCACAACCCGAGAGTCAGGCTGAAGCAGGGAAAGAGTGCAGGAAAGTATCTCATCCACTCTCTACTCCTGCTTCCAAGCACATTATCTGCTTCTTATTGGTTCACCCCAATACGTCACAAGTCAGCAAAGGAGCCCCAGCGAAGTAGCCCAGTGGGTCTATCTCCCAAGGCAGGGAACAGAACAGAAAATACTAGAAATGGGTACAAAAAGGAGGGACAAATGCTTGCAATCACAAGAACGGCTGGTGAGGAATCTGGGAACTCTTCTATGTGGGACAGTTTAGGCAAATGTGGATATTTACAAGCAAGGAGGGAAAACCTGGAGGTAACATAGTTACCACAATACAACCTGCAGGGTTGATGCGTATGGCAGGGAGAAGACTGCTTCAGTGGAAACGACAAAGAAGAAAAGACCAAACATATATGTATACTTGAACCTGATACAAAGAAACTTTTAACAAATATGGAAAGGACTATTTTATTGAGTGCTGAGCTTGCCATCAGAGGAAATCCTCCAGCACAGAGTAGAAACTGCCCGTTGGGGGTTTTATAGAAAAGATGCCAGCATAAAAATGGGTCCAGATGACCTCCATAGCGTCTTCCAACCTCAGATCCTATAAATGTGTGAAGTTATGACAAGCCAGGCCAATCCCATCTCTCGAGAGATCGCTGAGTCAAACTACGCCAGGAGCACAGCCTCAGGACTCTGCGAATGACGCCCAGACTGGCTCTTCCTTCACCTCTCCCTGACATTGGGAGGGATGTTACTACACTGCCATATCTGGCCTGACAGCTGGAAGCTCCTTTCTCATCACAATGAGACCCTCTGACCTCTCTGGAGGGTTCTCACTCATTGTCGGTGAGTGTATTGCTAAGAGCACCACGTTTGATGATCTGTGTATTCAGAAGGTCTCATGCTTAAAGCATGTGAATTAAGCATCGTTTTGGGGTGAAAAATCAGTCCCTCTAAAGTTCACATATCAGTGTTACTTAATGAGACAAGTCTTTGGCCCCGTGTGTGACTCTCAAGGGTAAGGATGGGGGGGAGTTGATGTGAGACAGACTTGAGCTCAAATCTTGGCTTCACTACTTAGCATAACGCATTGCCACAGACAAATTACTTGGCTCCCTTGAACCTCTGTCCTCTCTTCTACAAAATACAGATATTAACACCAATAGCTCAAAATAATTAACTGATAGAAGGTGACTAAGATATATGAAATCCTCACTGAATAAGAGCTTTTATTATTATTAACATTATCACCATCAGAAGAGTGACTAGAACGCCTGGAGTCCAAGAGAAAGTGTAAAGGGATAAACAAGGAGTTGAGACCTGTTCTCACGTCCCGCCAGTGCTCTCCATCTCTTTGTGTGCTCAAATAGCAATCTCTCAGACTCACTGTTTCCTCTTCAGTTGAAAGGATAGAGTAACTTTTGTCCTACTTAGTAAACTCATGCAGAATAAAAAGATGCTGAGGAAATTATCTGTTCAAGATATCACAAACTCCAGTGCTGACGAGATGCAGGCAGCAAACCTAAGTGAGCCAAGTGGGTAGGTGGGTGGAAACCAAGTTTATTGGGAGTGGGAGGCCCTGGAAAATGCACATCTCACTTCAAGGGGGGAGTTTGACGCTCAATTCCATCTACCCATTGCCAGCTGCTCCAATTTCCCAAAAGAACTGGTTATCTAAAGTTTTCCATGAAATCTCTGACATTTCGAGTATTGATAACTAAATCAGAATTTTAAAACGTCTATAAGCCAAACAAAACCCATCTGTGGCTAACAATTTGGGATTTCTAATAAAATATGATTCTCTCTCTGTGTCTCTCTCCCTCTTTAAATGCATGAGGAAGCTGGAGCACAGAGAAGTCTAGCAAATTACCCAAAGTCACATGACCAGTTAATCTTGCTTGCTAACCATGAAACGGTATCATTTTTCCCTTCTCAGAAGTCCTTTGCTACCCTCCTTTGGGCAGATCCAAGGTGCCTTTTACTGTTGTTTATAGCCACGTGTGCCAGTATTCTCTCTCTGAGTAAATTCTCTGAGAGCCATTGCCCATGTCTTGCTCTGCCCAGCATTGATTGAGTGTGTCTGTCTGCATGGATCACACTCAGTGTGGGAAGTGCAGGCTTAGTTATAACGTGGCCAGTGAATGAGGACAGAGTGACAGCACATCTGTGTCCTCAGGCAGAGGTTTATTTTTTTTTTCTTTTATTTATTTTTGAGAGACACAGAGACAGAGCATGAGCAGGGGAAGGGCAGAGAGAGAGGGAGACACAGAATCCGAAGCAGGCTCCAGGCTCTGAGCCATCAGCATAGGGCTCTATATGGGGCTCGAATTCACAGACTGCGAGATCATGACCTGAGCTGAAGTCGGCCGCTTAACCGACTGAGCCACCCAGGTGCCCCTCAGGCAGGGGTTTAAAAGGCCCGGTTATGAGTGATAACCTTCTATGGGACTACCCTTCTAAATCACAAAATAAATAGATAGCCTTATCGGTCTCTTACCGTATCCTGCCTTACCAGTTATAAAAGTATCTTATTTAGGGGGGAAACACTTTTAAGTAGATATAATAAAGTTTGTTAGGTCCTGCTACATGCCAGGTCTGGACCAAAGACTTTACAGGACTTACTTAATCCTTACAACAATCTAGTGGGGTAAATAAAAATGATCACTATTCTTGATTTACAGATCAGAAAACTGAGGCACAGGGAAATTAAACTAAATTGCTGAGAGTCACAATGCTAGAGAGAAGTAGAGCCAGGATGTGAACGCGGCAGCCAGACCCCAGAGTCCGTGCTCTGACCTGCACAGTGCACAGCCCCCTTGGATGATCTAAGGTCATCTTCACAGTGACCTGATGAGCCAGACCTGCCGTTTCCATTGGTACGTGGGTACGCTGCCACTAAGGGAGGACAGTGCCTTACTAGGGGTTTCACTGCTAGTAAGTGGTCGAGTCAGGATCACCATCTTTCCCATGAAAACTTTGTGGGGGAGAAGTACAGGGACCACAAATCTCTAAGCTGTTTTCTTGATCCTTAATAGTTTCTCACCCACCCTGCCCCAGAGACTGGCTCCAAAAGGCACACCTGGGTCCCCAGGTAAGGCGATGAGAGTGCTAGGTCAGGAGGAAGAGGAATAGCAATGGCCTTTGCTCACTGCTACTACTAGAATGTGAGCTCCACATGTTAGGAACCACGTCTGTTTGCTCTCTCTCATACCTAAAACCTGACACAGATCAACAAATACTTGCTGAATGAAGGAATGGGGTGAACGCACAGTGAAAGCATTTGAAGTCTCCAGTTATGTTCCAAATACATTTCAAATATACAAAAGAGAAGGAAAATTTTAACTTGAAATATATATTTTTATATTATATATAATATATTTTTTAAATTTTAAATATTTTAACCTGAAATATTTATATATATATTATATTAATTATATATTCTATATTATATATAAAGAAAGCCAGAAGGCCAAAAGCAGAGTTTGGCTGAATAAATCTTTTCAATGTTAACAAAGCCATCATTAAAGAGAAAGAACAAGAGAGCAATCTGTTGGCAACCTGCAGTCTAGTCATTCAGGTGCCCAAGTAAAGGGACGTCAGAAGCAGAGAAACAAAGAAATATGGCAGGAGCAGCTCTGCAGGGAGAAGGAAGCAGGGACAATGAAGAATCAGGGAAGCCTCACCCTGAAACTCTATCTCTGCATCAGTGCCTCTACCATCCCTTGTCCGGTGCGCCTCCCTCAAAGCCTACTCCTGTCACGCAGCATTGGATTAGAAGTACACAGAGCCATGAAAGAAATTGCCCTCCCTTCCGCCTCCTGGAGACACCATGATTACAGCCAGGATCCCTCACTTAGGCTATAAAGTCTGAAGGCCTCCTTACTGTTTTTGTCATGTCCTCATTGATCCTCATGAGACAACTATAAGATAGGCTGCCTAGGTATGATTATCCCCTGGGGAAAGACTCAAGCACAGAAATAGTGAGTTGAGCCCATGGTTAAAAGAGCCAGGGGGCGCCTGGGTGGCTCAGTCGGTTGAGCGGCCGACTTCGGCTCAGGTCACGATCTCACGGTCTGTGGGTTTGAGCCCCGCGTCGGGCTCTGTGCTGCTGGCTCATCAAAGCCTGGAGCCTGCTTCAGATTCTGTGTCTCCCTCTCCCTCTGCCCTTCCCCTGCTCACGCTCTGTCTCTATGTGTCTCAAAAATAAATAAACGTTAAAAAATTAAAAAAAAAAAAAGAGCCAGGATATTCACCCAAGGAGTCTGGCTTGAATTCTAGGGCTCCTCCTCTCCGTAGGCAACTTCCTAAGACCTGAGATGATCTGAAGGGTGTAGTGGACACAATGGCCGTGCATTTCTTTGGGGGAAGCAGATGCTCCTTATCCCTCCCTCCATCCTGAAAACCTGTACCATTCTTAGACCAGAGCAACTGATCAAGGAGTAACTACCTCATCCCAGCTTACCAATAATAATTTCCCATCAAATTGACCATAGGGATCGGTCTGGGAGGCGGACAATACGACCCAAGACAAGTCAACACAAATCCTTTTCTGCAATTTTTCTATAGCTAACTTGAGGAATAATCACTCTAAAATAGACAGGATGGTAGATGTCCCAACATCCATGGAACCTCAGGTAATTTTTATAAGCCAGTGATGGTAACTCTATCCCTCTTATCAGTAATTGAGTCAATAACTGGTATGTGAGTCAATGCTGGCCAATGAGGGAAAGTGTGACTGGGGCGTGCCCAGGAAGGTTTCCTCTCTCCTGCGGAGAAGCTCAAGACTGTTTTGGAGTCTGCACGTGACACTGGAACTTGTTCAATCATCCTACAACAGGTTGAAGATGAGGCCTGCACTGAGAATAAAAACATGAAACAGAAAGACCTAGGATCCATGAGGACTCGGCAAGCCACTAACCATGTTGATTAGAGCCTGCCCTACCTCTTGGACTTCCAGTTACGGGACATAATAAATTTCCTTTCATATTTAAATTACTTTGTGCCTGGATCTTCTGTTAATTGAAGTCAAAGCCTCCCTTGTGATTCATGCTTCTTTCCTTTCCTTCACGCAGAGGCTACCAACTGATCCTGGAGACGCTGGCGGTCCTCATGAGCTGGCATGGTCTAGAGCAGGAGCAAGAGTGACTACAAGAATCAGGAATAAGAGGCAGGAAGGAAAAGAGATCTGAGAGCATTCCGGGTCCTGGCTTCTGCAACCTTGCTCTGTGGTTCGAAACTTGAGTTTTTCCTACCCACATCCCACAACAAGTTCCACACAAGACCTCAGCCAGGCTCAGGGCCTGCACGACAGTGTAAAGAGCCCTGGTCAAGGGCTGGGAAAGTAATTTCCAGTCTTGCTCCTGCCACTGGCTCACTGGGAGACACTGGACTCTTCTGTTCACTGGATTTCTTGAACTATCTACAACATGAGGAGGCTGAGACCATGTCTGCCATGACTTAAAAATATGTCACAGCAAATGCACTCCCGTGAATTCATCCCCCAGATAAACTCAACACTAGAAGATGCAGCGCAGAGATGATCCTGGAGGCATTGCATATAGTAGCAACCTAACCGTCCACCCAGGAGACGAGGCAAATGAGCCACCACCATGGACCAAATGTGGCCTGTTTTTGTACGGCTTATGAGCTAAGAATGGTCTTTATATTTTTAAAGCATTGTTAAAAGAACAAGAAGTAGTAGGAGATGGTACAGAGACCCTAAGACCCACAAAACGTAAAATATTGGCTCTTTCCAGAACAAGTTTGTTGACCTGTATCACCTTTATATGAAACAGCATCCATTGAAAATGAGAGAAAAATGAGATCGATATGAGCTGCCATGAAAAGAAACCTACTACATATTATTAAATAAAGATGTGAGTATCAGAACAGCATGAGTAGTCTGATTACATTTGTGTTAAAATATAGGATGCAGATTATTTACGATGCATATGCAAATAAAATTTCTGGAAGGATACACGAGAAACTTAACAGTGGTTGCCTCTGGGGAAATGAGACTATATGGAGGTGGTGATAGAGAGAAAGCCTTTTACATTTTACTTTATTTCCTTCTCTACTCTTTGTTTTTTACCACAAGCACATGTTATAGCTTTAATCATAAAAACTAGCCAGTTGGACAAGATGGACCTCTTCAGACACCTGCAGCTCTGAGTCTCTCTAGAATAATAACTTCTAACATTGAGTGGCGATGTTTTTGCCACCATGACCACTACTGTGCTAGACACATTCTGTGCTTTATTCCTTTTAATTCTGACAACCGCCTCCTGAGGTTATGACTCCCCCTCTCTGCCAGAGGAGGAGACTCAGGCTCAAACCCTGTGAGTCCGAACAACAGCCGAGGATTCTAGAACTCTGGCTCCACTGCTCAGCTCCCAGTGGTGATACTGTTTGGTGTACCTGGGCCTGAGGGGCAGGGCGGGACTGACTGTATGGGTCAGAACAAGCGGCAAAGATATACCGTAAAACCTTGGATTGCAAGTAACGTGTTCTGCAAGTTCGAGCAAACTATTCCACAAGACGAGCAAACATTTCTAATAAATTTTAACTGATAAAAGAGCGATGTTTTATGATACAAGTAGTATATGACACCGAATGTCACATGATCACAACTGAGCCAATGGGTCTTGAAATTTTCTTTGATAAATGAGTGCTTTGGATTACAAGCATGTTTCTGGAACAAATTATGCTCGCAAATCAAGGTTTTACTTAGATGATCTGAAGGAGACCAGAAATGCAAGGTGGCCAAAGATTTCTCTTCTAGGACCCACTGCAGATTGTTATGGAGCAGAGGGCAAGGGTGGGAAGTCAATTTTCTACTGGGAAATGGGAAAAAAGTAAGTCTTTTCTCAATCCCATCATGGTAATGGTGCCTACTCTCACCATGGGGGAGACTGTGTGACCTTGGGTAAATCACAGGCCCTCTCTGAACCTCAGTACTCTTACTTTTAAGATGAAGAAGTCATCCCAGATCAAGGGTCACAAACTAATGTTGACAGGGCCAGGCTGGTCAAGCTAATGGGCAGGGACCAGGTGGGAACCGTGGGGAACTTGAGAACTCTTGCCCTAATTAAAGCAGGAGAGAATCTGCCTGTTCCTCACAGGTTGCTGCCAAGGGTGCACACAGACAAATGCCATTAAATGGTCTGGTTTTCGAGAGAAGCCAGAATTCATATTTTTATATTAAAAAAATAATCCAATTTTAAAATCTTGCCATCTCATTCTAACATTAGGGGGAAAAAAAAACCACATGTCGATGCCAAACCAAATCCACTCACAAGTAGTCTACAAGCCTACCGG
Organism: Paguma larvata; assembly: GCA_030068075.1. Classification (NCBI taxonomy): domain Eukaryota; kingdom Metazoa; phylum Chordata; class Mammalia; order Carnivora; family Viverridae; genus Paguma; species Paguma larvata. The sequence goes on along the minus strand of CM057826.1, from coordinate 42,195,928 downwards.
TTTGTCACCTCTAGCCGATACGGTCACAGACACACATGTAGCTCCATACTGTTGAGTCCCTGATGGGGGCTCCCGGGACTGCGTCACCCAAAAGCCAAACTCCACTGAGCTTTCATTTGCAACATCCATCAGAATTGTACCTGTTTCCTTTCTCTCAGCCACCTCTCCTGCTCACCCCAGCAAATAAGAATTGGCAACATGCAGGAACTAAAGTACCAAGCAAAGAAGCAGGGAGGCGTGGACTTTGGCGATCTGCAGCAGCAGCAGGAGGTGAGGTGCACCTGAGGAGCTGGAGGAAGCCTTTGCTAAAATGACTGACCACCCTTTTCTGGGAGACAGTCTCTTTTCTGGGAGCAGTCCCTTCTTCAGGGAGACTTTCTCTCTCCTCTCTCTGAAGGCAAGCGGCCTCTTGCCCCCTTTCCTTTCCCTCTGCCAGTACCTCCAACGTCTTTGTACTCACACCAGAGATTTCCATACAAGGAAAGAGGCACTCAATCTAGAAGCGACAAGCCCCCACCACCGACCGACCGTGACGGCCCTGCTCATTCTTCATTCTGACGTGGCCGCAAGCGACAGTAGACTCCTTGGCGACAACCTCAAGGTGATTGGAATACTGAATACCACACAGCGGGTGTGTTCGTGTGCGAGTGTGCGCGTGCACACGTGATGGGGGCAGCAGTCAGTCAGGCTCCTGACAGCCCTAACATCACAGGAGCAGGAAAAACAAGTCATACAAGAGAAATGGAAAACTGCCCTACTCAAGAATCAGCCACGACTCCTCACCGCATGCAGAATAAAGCCAAGCTCCCGGCATTCAAGGCCACCTGTCTTTTAGTACCAACCTATTTCCAGTCTCATCCTCAATTTCCTTGATGTTACTATTCCTTCCAGGAACACCAGTCATATATTTTCCCTAAACTCTCCCAGTTTGCACACTCTGCCTAGAATGGCCCTCAGTTTGGAGGGAGGCATGTTTTCATGTTTAACGCAAAAAAAAAGAATTTAGGCAATCCCTTGATATCTGTTCTAGTAGTTCTAGATATCTAGTTCTAGTATCTATATAACCACTGATAACATCTTCTGACCAGTACTACCAGGCAATCATAGAAGCAATGAAAAACATCATTTATTGAACACCTATTATGTATCAAGTACTCTACCGAATGCTTTACCTGCTTCCAATTATTCAACCCTCACAACCCCCATGTTGGATGAGAACACTGAGCCTCAAAGAGGTCATGTGTCCTGTCCAATGTCACACAGCCAACACAGGTACAGCAAGAATTCAAACCCAGGACCCCTGTCTCCAGAACCCATACCCTCACCACCGGGAGATGCTCTCTTCCTCTGAGGTTCCGTGCAAGTGAAAATCTCAGTCACCCGCCACCTTGGGGGCCAGTGTGAGAGATGGCATATCATGAACACAGGGATGAGAAGGCAGTCAGGCAATCTTGTCACTGAGGTGCTGGGGCACTTTGAACAAGCCACTTCACCTCTCCAAGCCTCTCCTTCCCTCTTCTCTAAAATGAGTGTTTAAATTAGATGGCCCAGCTTGATGCAGTTCATAACATCCTATATAAGTCATTTTATCTAGATTTATTGCCAAACAGAGGAAAGGAAACAGCTGCATGTCAGAATTAAAGTGATATTAAGGTCTTAGTGAACATAATGGAAATAGGGCAGCAAAAGAGAGAGATGTGTATAAACTAAGGCACAGAATGATCTGGAAATCAATTTTCTTTGGGAAAAATTGGTAGGCTCTAGTGTGACTAATGAGTCCCTGGGAATTCTATCCAGAATGTTCACCTCCACAGGAAAAGGCTCTGGCCCCCTGGATGATTGCCCAGATAGGCATCGTTGTAGATTCTACAGCGTCCAGCAGAGGGCGACCACATCCACATACTTGGCTGCTCAGAGGGACTTCGCAATCTGCTTCAGACAGCCCCCTGCGAGATCCTTGTCTGCCCTGCTTTGTTTTGCCTGCTCTGTTCCGCCAGTGGTAATTGGAATGAACCAAGACATGGGATAGGCAATCTAGACACTTAAGTTTGTTGTCACAGGCCTATGGATTTCCAACAAATCTTTTTAAAAGATGAAGAGGCCTTGGAGTGGCCCCGTTCCTCTCTGCCGTACCTCCTCTTTGTTTCCAGGAGAACGTGGGGGCCGCACTCTTGTTGTGTTGCTCCTCTCGGGGGATCTCTGATTTGGTTGAGAAGGGCTTCTCCTTATCAAATCACAAGCCTCCTTAGAAATGGCCCAAGAGACCATCACTGCCTGCCGGGTGCTGAAATATGTTATCATTAGGCTCAACGTGTGATTTAGTTAATTAAATGTCACGCTTTTGATGGCATTAATTAGACCCGCTGCTGACTCCCCAGAAAACAAAACTAAACAAAAATGAAAACATCACTCCTAACCCGAGGAGGCTCCCTGGAACCAAAGTGAGCTCTTTCTAAACCCCTTTCTCCTCCTAGGACAAAATTAGTCCAAACTGATCTCTGAACAGTTCCGTGAGCGTCATGATGTCATTTTTCCTTTGAGGGATGATGTTACTAATGTCCCTGGTATTTCAGATCATTTAATGTTTTTATTAATAATGACATAATTGTTCCTTACGTGAATATATTTTAGAGGCTATAACCTACTTTCACATTCATCCCCTCTTTTGTGTTTCAAAACAACCTGGAGGGGTTGGTAGGGGTGCGGACAGAGGCTCACTTGGTGGAAGACATCACTCGATTGGCCAGTCTGGGTGCTAAAGCTCAAGCCGGGACCTTTCCATGGACCCACACCCCACATTTGTAAAACACTTCCCTGTATGTTTTCTCCTATGTGAAACTTCCTAACAAAAACCCTGGCAGGTAGAAAAAGGAAGAATCACCTGCACTTTTTGACAAGCGTTGAAACAGAGGCCCCAAGATGTCAAATGAGTTTGTCAAATGTCTTCCACTCATTAATGAAGTTTTAGTTAATGACAGTAATAGGTGACAAATGAAGACCAAAATCTCAGCATTCTAGCCTAAATGCTTACGAATACGTCTGAGAGAATCATGAGGTACCGTGGTTCTTCCAGCACCATCAGCAATAATAATCTGAGTGCCCACCAATCACTGAACACCGCTACCTACCAAACACTATCCCTGTGTATCCTGATGCAGCAGGTCTAAGCACTCACAAAACTTCCAATTAGGTGTTGTTTTCTAACCTCAAACTCGACTGAGGAAACAAAATCTTGGAGAGCTCATCATAGTTAGAAGAGAGGAGAGGCTAAGATCTACAACCAGAGCTGGCTGAACCCAAAGCCCGTGGTCTTTTTACTTGAGTACAATGCCTTCAATAAGGCTATCACAGTATCAGTATTTATTGGATGTGCTCTATTCTCAGCCTTATGACACATCTATGGAGGCAAGAGGGACACTTTGGACACAATTGCAGGCACAAGGGGCTTACTATACTGAGAAAAACAAGTTTCGTTTCCATTAACAGAAATGGAAGAAAAGAATGCAGAGAGGAATATGGTATGCACGGCGCTCAGGAAGAATTCCTTGAGCAAGGTGGCTATCTTCTCAGCCATTACCTCAACCATCAAAAGTGCTATGGGCCCCAAATGACTTAGATGTTTCTTATTACTTATCTTACAGAGTAGATTTATGCCATATACTTATTCAATATACATTAATTCATTGGTATGCATTTGGCAGAGAAAGAGAAATAATTTAAATAGTTGAGAGGTGTCCCTGCATGAGCATGAGGTGAGAGGCCCTAGCCTGCTGGTCCCCAAGGTTTTATCTATCCCTGTATCTCTCTCTAAGCCTGGACATCTTAGTAAGATGACCATGATTGTTTTGTTTAAAAACATGATATTATTTTTGATATTAATTGGTTTCCAAACACAAAGCAACCATTTCATGTGGGGCTCAACCAAAGAGCCATCTGTTCCAATGCTCAAGGACAAGCCAGCAGTGTCAAACATAGGACAAGATGGAATCATTTTGCACTTCATAGAGAATTTAAAGTCTTTTCTAGGGTAACTTTTATTATGCAGAATTTTCTGCTTACATGTTGACTTTAGAACTTGACCACACATACAGTGTGACTGCACTCTAATTTGCATGCACCTAGTTGTCACATTACCTACTTACCAAAATAGCAGAGTCTATTGGCATTGCTTCCAGAATAGCCACCTTGTATGAATGGGGAGCCACGGCTCCAGAAATCTAGGAATTGCAACGATGACCAAGGGTCACAGTGCACACAAGAGTCAGATGGTCCTTTCCAGAAAATGGCAAAACCTGAGGAAGGTTCCAGATTAGATAGAAGTCATCGGGATCCATCGTATAAACACACATAGCTGAATCTAGCAAGAAGGAGGGCTGAACATGTGATTGTAGGCCTATCCCTTAACACTGGCGATGTTGAGCAAGTCATTTAACATCTGAGCCTCAGTTTCCTCAGTTACAATTTAAAAAAATAGCCAAGGTGATCCCTAAAAGATTAACCTCCAAATTCTGATGCCAGGAGTTAAAAAGAATAGAGACAAATTTATGGGTGTCTAGAATATTAAGAGTTTCACAAAGCAGAACCAAGGCCCAGATGTATAGAACTGCACTGGACGGGCTTGTAGTAGGGGAGCCATTTCATGGGGGACACTCCGGAGTCTGTAAGCAGGAGGAAAAACACTTAGACAAGCACAATATTCATATGCCAGAACCATCTCAGCAAACCAGCTCACATGGCCTCTGGCTTGCAGGGGATGGAGGTCTTAGAACTTGGAGAGTACCTTGTGGCCTGCAGCTCCCCTCTGCCTGGGTGTGTCCTATCAGCCCTCTTCTGCTTACCTTACTGCTCTTGTCTTGCCTTGGCCTGTGTCTTAGGGCAGAAGTCTACTTGGAGCCAGGCTAGGAGTTTTTAGAGGAGTCTAAATCCTTAGCAAACGCATTTTTGTTAAAGAAGAGAAATATTCAGATTCAGCAGCTATGCCATCCAGAAGTGTAGCAACATATTGGTGGGGCAGAGGTGGGGGTGGAGGAGTATATTTAATTCAGACCCAGGAAGATATATCTCTGAATTTCTGTATAATTCGAGAAAGTCACTTAGCTTCTCAGAGATTCCATTTTATCTCCTTCTCCTATAAAATCAAGGGGGAAAGTTTGGTTCTCTCTGGCACTGTCAGCGCTAACATCATATCATTTTATGGTTCTTGTAAACAAGGGACTATACCGCGGCACTCCGATTTGGGATTTTCAGCTTCTCATTTACAGCATAAAACATCTAAAATCTCTAACCCTGTCCATTTAACTAGCTCTTGACATGGTGAGTGTCCAGTCAATGCCATCCATTAGGAATGACAATGGCCACACAGCGGGTATTCACAGAAGAGTTGCCAACATCCAAATAGCTCATGTCTACTACAGCATTTTTGATTCTGCCTGGATGATCAGGGTAAGATTATATTTGTATTACTCATCAGTCCTGATAATATCATTAAGCATCTGGATCTAGCCATGCCTGAAGCCAACAATCCCCAGATTTTCCAGTTAGGTGAATCAGTCACTTTTTTCTTTTTCACTTACATGGGTTGAAAAGCTCCTTATCTCAATTAATCCTACTGCATTCCATTTCTATCACTTGTAACTGAGAGACCTGAGAATACACAATCCATCTAGAAAGTGAGAGTGCTACATATGGTATATAAGGCTAGATTTAGATGTCTCTACATGTTTTCTTTTCTATAGGTCAAGAGTCAGAAGGGAGGAAATTGTAGAGTCAAGATCACGCCAAAGTCAAGAATCTGCCAGACTGGGTTGCAGAACTGTTGGTTGAAATGCCTTCTTGCCAGGTCGTGCTGAGCATTTTGAAAAAGACTGCAGTTTGCTCCTGAGAAATTTCACTGCCTGCAGAGAAGTCGCTGCCTCTTGTGATACCACGGCATTAATGAAATAGACAAATACTCCAAAGAGATACACTGATGGGTTCTACATGATGGTGCCTGGGGAGAGGTGACAGCTACTTACTGAAGGCCTACTATGTGCCAGGAATGTCCTGGTGCACTGAAGTCCATTCTCACAACTGTTCTAGATAGTCAGTACACCCATCTCTATTTTATTTATATTGAAGTTAGAGGTTAGAGAGGTTAATAACTTTTCCAAGGTGTCAATAGTTAGTATGTGATAGATACTACATTCAAAGTTTGGTCTTCTGCTTCAAGTTCAGAGTTCCTTCCACCATGCCATAGTAGCTCTCCCTGCACAGAATGGAGAGAGTTCGCTAAAGCAACAACAGCATAAAATGAGGCAGGAATACAAACAGACCTGAACGTGTGGTGGGCCAGGGATTATGGGGAAGCACCTGATTCTGCAGGGCAGGGCTGATGGTGAAGATAGGCATAAAGATTATCACGAAATGATAATCCTGCAGGTGCTTTCCTGGAATCATCACTATTCTTCTTTATCCTTCTTCCTCCATGTAACCCTGAAGATCAGGCTCAAGGTCGCAGTGCTGGTAAACAGTGGAGGCAGGATTCGAACCCATGCCTGTCTTGTTCCAGGAGCCCCAGCTCCTTATAAACACATCGGGGATTCCCAAATGTCATCAATCCCATATCACATTCTGGATTGTTCTAGACCCTTACGCAACCTGCATTGTTCCTTACTTAGTATATTAATTTTAAATGGCAAGTTTCCATTTAAATGTATTTTAAAAGGAAACTTTACATCACTATATTAAGTGGAAAAAGTATATTGTTTGCCATAAATAGAAGGAAATTTCAAAAAAAATACAAGAAGAACAAATAAAGTTATTAAATTTAAGAGACACTGTTACTTGGTAATGCTTCTGAGGCTAAGACTTTCTCCTTCTTTGTTTAAAAGAAAAAACATAGGGAGTTATCAAAGATCTTAAAACCATATTAACACAAACACAAGCCTTTCTCCCTGGCATGATCAGGTGACTTAGAGGAGAATTGAAAAGGAAATAACTTTCTCACAGTGCACGTGCACAGTATTGAATACGGAGTCCCTAAGCCACAAAAAACCATGGTGGGAGTACCAGCAGGGGAACCAGCCCGTACTTTGGAACACCTGCCTTGGCATACATCCTGGCTCAGGCAGTCCTGCCATATCCCTATCTCTGTACCCTTGAGGATGCCACCCTCCTCCCCTTTCTTCTAGCCAGTCCCATTTCTCCTTCGTGGAGCTTTCTGGAAATGTTTACTCCTGAAGTGCTGTCTTCCCTCTGAACCCAACATTTAGACAACGAGGCACTTAGTGTTCTGAGTGGTAATGTAACCATCTTGTGTGTAGATTTTGTCTCACTTTGATAAGCTTGATACCCAAACAGGCAAAGTGTTCCAACCAATCTGTCTCCCTATCTTCAAAGTAAACTGTATAACATCTAACATCCAGGCCAGCCCTAGCAGTGGCTTCGTTCCTTTTAGAACTGGAAAATATCTTAACGATCATCTGATCTGTCACCTTATGTGAGAAAGCTTAAGCTCAGATTTTAAAATGGCTTTTTTGAGGCACCCAGGTGGCTCAGTGGCTTAAGCATCTGACTTCAGCTCAGGTCATGATCTCATGGTTTGTGAGTTCAAGCCCTGCATCAGGCTCTGTGCTGACAGCTCAGAGTCTGGAGCCTGCTTCAGATTCTGTGTCTCCCTCTCTCTCAGTCCCTCCCCTGCTTGTGCTCTGTCTCTCTCTTTCTCTCTCAAAAATAAATAAAAACATTAGAAAAAAAATTAAATAAAACAAGACTTATTCAAGGTTAGCCTCCCAGAAGATGATGGCATAGCCAGGGTCTGAACCCAGGGCCTCTTGGTGTTCAGAGGTCTTTTGCTTTTCCTGTAGTTTCCTTGATGATAATAATATGAAAGTACTTAATAAATACAAGACAGATTTGAAATATTCAAGAACAGCCGTACCCCTGGTTTGGTTAATGCAAAATTCCGGTAGATACAGAATCTTCCAAAATTCCAGGGAAGATTTTCATCCTGCAAACCGGGGTTCACTGATTTTGTAGGGATTTGTAAATGAGGACTAGTAGGGTAGAAGGGGCAGGCCAAAGGGAGCAGGGAGGGGTGATTCTGCCAGTGGTGACATTGTAGAAATAATAAATGTCTCCTTAGGGAAGGTGCTTTTTTTAACTGTTATTATTAAGCCTCTCAAACATAACCATGTGAAGAGTGCCTGCCAAATTGCACCGACCGCTGCTGCTGCTCAGATGATTCCAATAAGCTTTAGATAAATACTCTCCACCCACCCACCCCCGCCCCACCCTGATCTATGGCACTGATCCAACAGGAGCTAGGACTTCCAACACTTTGAGGTTTGCCCAGCACTAAGTAATTATCCCTGGAAATATTTACTGTTTATCTACCTTCAAATTTTAATGACAGAGATTCCACTGTGCCATTGCAATTCAAGGCACGAACAAAAGCTCCCCCAGACTCTCCCTAATAAACCTAATACAGCACAGAGTAGTGCTTAAATTTTTATAAGTCTGCAAAGTCAGTTCCTCAGGTTCACCCTCTCACCCCTTTTCAGCTTTTTGTGTGGACAGCAAGAAGTGCTTCTTAATTTGTTCTTTAAAAAAAAAAAAAAAAAAGACTGCCCTATCTAGGTTACTGGTTCTTTGAATCACCTTTAAGACTTACTTCTTTGTGTTTGCTCTGCTGGGAACCCGCTCCATTTCTCTTAACAGAGGTGTGTCTGTCTGCAGCACATACTCCCTAAATTCAAGGAGTGTTTTTGTAACCTTTTCGATCCGTGATTGCCAAATCAATGTTACCTTCTCTTTTCAGGGTCACCCGAAAGACCATGTCCTTGGGGTGGGAAGAGAGAAAGTATGAGAGTCAAGAGACCCGTCTGAGCCTCAGTTTCCTCCTCGGGAGAGGATGGGGGTTAGGCTAGACAGGCCCAAGGGTTTCTTGCCTGTCTAATAGACCATGGATCAGCTTGTGATGAACAACCAGTGACTGTTGCCATCAGAGAACTAACTAGATCTCTGTTTAATCAACTGCAAAAGATGCTGATGGTCAGGAATGTTACACTTGAGGAGAATTATCTTGCTGTTAGGGACACCCAGCAATGAAGGACTGACTCTGAGCAAGGCAGTCTCCGTCTCCCAGGGAAGGTGCAGACCCAAGAAAGGCCAGACTCCTCTCTTCCTGCAGAATGTGATGAAATCATTCTCCTTCCCCTGCTCCTCAACAGCCCAGGATGTCAGCAGATTTGCCCCCGGGTTGGTTTTCTCAGCTGCTCCATCCTGACCTCCAACAGGCAAGTAGGACCGAGTAAGGGTTTGACTTTGTCAAGTGTCTGGCTGTAACCCTCCAGCAGGGCTGAAGCAACCACCTCTGCAGCAAGATTTTAGGGACCTTTGGAAGGCCACATCTCCACAACACTTGTCCATACTTACTGTCACACCACTGGTTTTCTTTGTTAATTTGTAGGTAGAATCAAAATAAATATTTGAAAGCTTTAGTTTATATAAAGTAAAACTCCTGATTAGATTTCAGCATCTGATCTTTGTAATAAACAATTTCCCCTCTAGTATATAATTGCCAACTCTCAAGGTATGTAATGCCAAGATCAGGCTCCTCGAGAAGGGAAACATTCCTAGCATAACATCCTTGGCTTAAAATTGGAAGACCGAGATTCTAGTCCAAGGATTTTCTCACTAAGTTGCTATGCAGCCTTGAGCAAATCTCTTCACCTCTCTGAACTCCATCCAATAGAATCATCTATCAAATCAATATAACCAACTTTTATTGAATGTCTATTTAAAAGACACCAATAAGCAAGATAAAGTGATGTAAAGAGGAGCATAATATGTTTGCCCTCAACTTAAGGTAAGACAAATATTGATGATTATGGTACAAAATCAAATAAGAAAAGCATCATGGGAAAATTATAGTTTGGGTCAGGGTAGAAATTGGGAAGCTATCTTAGAAAAATTAGTATTGAAGCATGGATAAGAAGGTGATAGAATTTCGAGGGAAGATAGGAAGAGCGAAATGACTATTTCAGGGAAAGGAAACATAAACAATGACTCGAAGCAGAAAATGGCAGACTGTGATTGCCTGGGGTGGTCTGGCTGGTTAGAGGACAGAGGGCTAAAAGAGGAGTAGTAAAAGTTGAGGACTGGAGGCAGATAATGAAGCCTGACTTTAGAAAGCAGTTATTTTGTCTAAAGAATTTATCACTCATTCTGGCAATGAGGAGCCATTAGATACTTTGGAGTGAGGCAGTGCCACGATCAAAGCTGGGATTTGGGGACGGAGTCTGGCAACTGTGTAGGATATGAATGAAGGGTGGAGAAGGCAAGAAAGCAGTCAGGAGGCTACTGCATCACCTCTCCCAGGGAGCTGTAACAAGGCACTGATTTAAGGCGGTGTATAGCTCCCGTGGATGTGAGAAAAAAGAAAAGAAAGAAAGTAGTTGTGAGAGCATTTTAAATTCTTTACTTTTATAAGAAATAGGTCATCAAGAGCTGGGAAGGGTATGAGCTCCCGTAAGATAATAGTTCAGCCTGCCACAATTTCAAGATACTGACAGAAGACGTGAGACTCGTGGGTCTGAAACAATAGAGTTTTTTACTCAAAGTACAGCAGGCAGCATGAGCTTCATGTTTGCTTGCATTTATTTCCCTGGTCCTGCCTGTCTTGTGGGGCAATATACAGACGTGTCCCAAGGGACGTAGCCACCACAGTGTATCTGTGATGTAACTGAGGAACCCAAACCTCAGGAAAACTCCAATCTAGTTAAGGGGGGTAACTAGTAACCCTGTCCAATCTTTGCCCCAAAGTGAGATGTTATCTTCATTTCTCTGATCAGGAAAGGAATCTTCCCTGGGCCCTAGAGAGGGATGCTGTCTTGATCTTCTAAAGCTGTTTGTTATACAAATATCCTTGAAAAGGCAGACCTGAACAAAGCTGTCAATGTCTCTCACTCAAAGACAGGCAGAACTGTAGGAGACCCACGGAGAGCTGTAGCCTAAGTCTTCATCGACAGAAATGAGTGTTTCGTGCTCCTGTACGTGACTGGAGAGCTTCTGTATGAAAATAACCAAGGAGGCAGACGTTAGCAGGGCCACAGAAGTGCCAAATAAAAAAGGAGGCTGTGTCTCCTTTGGTGTACTGTGAACCACCAAGACACAAACATTTCTTCTGTCGATGAAGATGAAAGTAGGGTTTACCAGTTACCCACCCAGCAGGGTTTCCTAGTTACCCACCCCGGGGAACCATCTAGCGGGCAGGTCCTTTATCTCAATGCTTCAAACGCAGCTCGGTGGTTATTACCGCACATATTTTTTAACTCCCGAAAGGTTACAGTGCTGAAGAAGATGGTTTCGCATAGCTGTGTAAACATTGTTTCTGCTTCGCGGGATGACAGAGAAGGGGGAGACTCATAACAGCATTAGCATTTTCACTTACTGAGCACCTTTTACCTGAAGAACCCAATTAATGCTCTGCCTACGACGTATTCATTTATACTCCATGATGCCCCTGAGAGGCAAAGTATTATTACATTCGCCCAGCAGTTCCACAAAGGGGGTCATGAAATTGAGTGTCAGGTCAGATCAGAAGGGTTCAGAAGGACACGAGCAAGAAGAGTTGCAGAGCAAATACTGAGGTCCCCTCTCAAGTGTTACCCAGTCCCTCACTCTCTGAATGTGGAAAATACCAACAACTGAGAGCTATCAGACCACACCCTCTAGGCACCTATTTTTTCCAAATACAAACCAAAAGCATCCCATTTATGGCTCCTGTTTGTTTTCCACGTGCCTTTCTGACCACCTCCACTTGAATCCATCTGAACCGCTCCTGAAACTTCACAGGTGCAGCTGATGACATTCAAGGGAATTCTTTGCCATTGCCCACCATGTATTTCCACACAGTGCCCATCTCTTAAGGCCAGTATCAGCTCCTCCCTGAACTCTCCCCAGGATCCCTCTTCTCGCCTTGGACTTACACCTCTTTTATGATTTGTGATAAGTCACAAAACAAAGTAAAAAATGATATGTATCAGCTCCTTCCAAGACTGAAACTTTCTTGAGACAATCTTTGTCCCTTTCCTCTCCACACCCTCCCCCAGGGTCAGATTCTACAGGGTTCCTCAATGAAAATAATGGAATGAATGGGCTAATTCACACTGTGGGAATAGATGCCACCTTTTCCTCTGCTGTGCTTTCTGAAGAATAATAGCATCTATCAGACAATATCTTTTGGCAAGATACTTAGCTAGATTATCCTTGTATTTCTAGAACACTGAAGTCATACTTGTGTGTCTTTGAATAGTACCAAGGTAGAGAACACTTGAACAGGAAGGTATTATCTTTGCTCACGACTCTTTTAATCTGCACATAAGATTGAGAACCTCCAAACCTTCAAATGCGCAAAACCTTCACTATGGAAAAATAATAATCATCTCTTACATTTCCGTAGCCCCTGTCACACCCTTTATTACAGGTGATCTTCCTCAGAAGGTACTCTGTATCATCTCCACTTTAGAGATGAGGAACGTGAGGGGGCAAGAAGTGACCTGAGTTGCCCAAGGATAGATCACTAATTGGGGATATGCCAGCATGGGATCACTGGTACCTGATTCTAAAGCTAGGTCTCCCCTCTTCACTATTAGCTAAAACAAACAATCTACCACTCTGCCATTGAAAATTATACTTAAAATACTCAAAATAATAAAGAACATATGTGACAAGCCCATAGCTAACTCACTGCGCATTAGGGGTGCCAGGGTGGCTCAGTCAGTAGAGTGTCCGACTTCCACTCAGATCATGATCTCACGGTTGTGAGTTCAAGCCCCTCATCAGGCTCTTTGCTGACAGCTCAGAGCCTGGAGCCTGCTTCCGATTCTGTGTCTTCCTCTCTCTCTGTCCTTCCCCTGCTCATGCTCTGTCTCTCTCTCCCACACACAAATAAGTAAACGTTTAAAAAAAAAAGTTGTAAAGGCTTACTGCTCATTAAATAAGCATGTATTTAGTACCTTCTTTGTAGTTCAACACCAAGTATGGAAGAAGAAATTGAGTAAGCATTGTCTCTGTTCCTAATGAGTTCACAGTATGATTGGGAGGCCATAAAGTCAGCAACTACAGTGATTTGTGTGTTGTAATCATAGTGTCTATCTGAGCAGGGTGCACACTTAGAGAAGAAGGATCTCAATTAGCTACGGGGAGCAAAGAGCTTGAGGTAGCAAGAGGTAAAGAGGAACACAGCAAAATGGCACGATAGGAAGCCCTCCTTTCCCCACTCCCCGCAAACATACAAATTCGGCAACAATTCCTGGACAAATTTCCTTTGTGAGGAATCAGACACTAACTAAAAAACTCCTGCACCCCAAGAGAGTGTGAAACAAGATGCACCAAAGCCAGCAGAGAGATTCAAGATGACCTCTGGCTGTTAACGCTGCCCCTAGCACAGCACCGTACCATCAGGAAGAGATCCCTAGCTCTCCTAACTTTCAGTCAGGAGGGGGAACAAATCATCATGTTGTACACCTTAAACATATATAATGTTATATTTCAATTTTATCTCAATAAAGCAGAGGGGGAAGAAAACAGGTCACTATCTCTGATGACTATAAATGCAAAAATCTTCAACAAAATACTAACAAACTGGGATCAATAGCATCTTAAAAAGATCTTACACTATAACAAACGGGATTTACTCCTGGGATGCAAGGATTTTTCAACATGTGAGGTCAATTAATATCATACACCACATTAAGAGAATAAAGAGTAAAATCACATAAGTACCTCAATAGAATAGAAAAGGCATTTGACATAATCCTCACCCATTCTTGATAAAAGCTCTCAACAAGCTAGGTATAAAAGAAACATACCTCAACATAATAAGAACATATGTGACAAGCCCACAGCTAACACCATGGTCAACAGTGAAAAACTGAAAGCCTTTCCTCTAAGATCAGTCACAAAGCAAAGACACCCATTCTTCCACTTCTATTTACAGAGTACTAGAAATCTAGCCAGTGCAATTAGGCAAGATAAATAAAGGCATTCAAATCAGAAAGGAAAAAGTAAAATTTTCCCTACTTGCAAATGACATAATCTTATGTATAGAAAACTACAAAGACTCCATTAAAAAAAAAACTATTAGAATAAATAAACAAGCAAGATACAAAAACAATATACAGTCTCATACTAACTATGCATTTCTACATATTAATAAACTGTCTTTGACAAGTGTGCCAAGAATACACAATGGGGGGAAAAAACAGTCTTTTCAGCAAGTGGTGCTGGGAACATTGGATATACACCAGAGGGAGAGGGGGAGAGGGAGAAGGGAGGGAGGGAGGGAGGAAGGGAGGGGAGGAATTGACTTTGATCTTACATCACATGCAAAAATCAGCTCCAAATGGATTAAAGACTTAAACTGAGACAGAAACTGGGAAAGGAAACTGGAAAGTCCTAGAAGAAAACATGGAGGAAACTCTTCATGACATTAGTCTTTGCAATAATTTCATAAATATGATACCAAAAGGACAAGCAATAAAAACAAAAATAAACAAGTAGGACTACATCAAACTAAACGGCTTCTGCATAGCGAAGGAAACAATCGATTATAGGCAACCTATAGCATGGGAGACAATGTTTGCAAACAGAATATCTGATAAGGAGTTAACTTCCAAAATATATAAGGAACTTTAAATTTATACAATTTTATATGTCAATTATGTGTCAGTAAGTTTTCTAAATAAAATGTAAATAAAAATAAAATTTATTTTTTAAATTCTAAATATTTTTTTAAAATAAAATTGTAAGGGCGAAATGGGACTGACTCCATTGTGTTTCCTGTCTTCCACCCTGAGTCCCCAGCGCCTGGCCTGCGCAGAAGCTTGACCTGTGGGACAGGACCTTTGACCCTTCCTCAGCCAATCGGCTAGGGTCACGACCATCACCCCTCCCACTGCCCCTAGACCCCTTTAAAACTACTGTGTTTTGGGAACACGCTCTCTCTCTCGACCCACTGCTGCGTCGGTGCGGTAGGAGATTGAGCTCGAGCTAGCTCGATTAAAGGCTCTTTGTTCTTGCATCGGACTCGGCTCCCTGGTGGTTCTTGGGGTCCCCGAATTCTGGGCATAACAAAATAAAGTCAACAGGCACCCCAAAGAAAGAGTAGGCAGTGGGTAGGCAGACAAAATGCTTGGAATAATCGCTGGGTGGGAAGACTATAAGGCCAGAGACCAATCACGGATGACCTTGCCTAACAAATAAGAAATTCAAAATTCATTCTGACAGACTAAAGCTCAGTGGGGGCAAAGGGGAGGGGGTACCTTGAAAATCTTTAAACAGGGAGAAGCATAAGCATATTTGAACTCTACATTAATCACTCTAGTTATCGAGGGTAGGCAGGAGGATGACAGTATACTTTGAAATAGCGAGACCCTTGGGAAGCTTCTACCTGATTGAAATCTAGGAATAATGGGCCTTAATTAAATTTAGAAGAAGATGTTAAATCATAAGATATCAAAGAAGGAAGAACTAGGAATTCCTTGAATAACGACATTGGGATAGGACATATGAGGCAGGGAATCTAAAAGGACTCCCAGATAATGACTGGGTACCTGAGTGAATGATGATACCATTCACAGGGACGGGAAAGCTCAGAGACAGGATGATGAACTTATCTGGAATACTGCATTTGGGTTTGCTCTATGAGGTGTGGTTTGGAGTTTTGTTTTCAGAGCCATCAGATTATAATTGATAGTTCCTGCAATGGGCTTAGAAAAGGTCACTAACAGGGAGAATGTGTAGGATTTGAAACATAAAGGGATCAGAGTGAGGAGAGAAGACAAAAGGAACCGAAAAAAGTAGAGATGATGCCATTCTCTTCTCAGGCATGGAAACAATTAAACTCAAATGCTCTAAGGCATCCATTTTATCTAATTATTTAACTTCTCTCCTCTGCACCCAGAATGGTACTAGTTATATACTTTCCATGGGAGAATTGAGCAAATAGTCCCTAAAACCATAATTTGCTTTTTGTTTCTCAGGTAAGGATCCTTGGTTAAGGAAGGCTCTTGGGCAGACGCACCTGAGTGGCTGTCGGTTAAGCATCCAACTTCGGCCTCAGGTCATGATCTCACAGTTTGTGGGTTTGAGCCCTGCGTATGGCTCTGTGCTGATGGCTCAGAGCCTGGAGTCTGCTTCAGATTCTGTGTCTCCCTCTCTCTCTGCCCCTCCCCTGCTCTCTCACTCTCTCTCTCCTCCCCCTCTCTAAAATGAATAAACATTAAATTTTTTTTTAAGATTTTTATTTTTTAAGTAATCTCTATACCCAACATGGGGCTTGAACTCACAACTCTCAGATCAAGAGTCACATGCTCCACTGACTGAGAGCTAGGCAGGTGCTTCCATCCACTGATTAATCTTTTTTTTTTAATTTTATAATAGTTTATTTTCAAATTGGTTTACATGTAACACCCAGTGTTCATCCCAACATGTGCCCTTTTTAATGCCCATCACCCCCTCTCCCCCCTCCCTCATCCCCCTTACCCTCAGTTTTTTTCTTAGTCTTTGAGAGTCTCTTATGTTTTATCTCCCTCCCTCTCTGTGTCTTTTTTTCCTTTCCCCTCTTCCCCTCCCACTGGTTTTTGCTTAGTCTCACAAAGTCCACCTATTCGTGGAAACATATGGTATCTGTCTTTTTCTGACTGACTTATTTCACTTAACATAATACCCTCCAGTTCCATCCATCTGGCTACACATGGCCAGATTTCATTTTTTCTCATTGCCACGTAGTAGTCCATTGTATATAAGTACCATAACTTCTTTATCCATTCGTCAGTTGATGGGCACTTGGTCTGCTTCCATGATTTGGCTATTGTCAAAAGTGCTGCTATGAACATTGGGGTACACGTGCTCCTATGCATCAGCATTCCTGTGTCTCTTGGGTAGATTCCTAGCAGGGCAATTGCTGGATCACAGGGTAGCTCTATTTTCATTTTTGTGAGGAACCTCCACACCGTTTTCCAGAGTGGCTGCACCAGTTTGCATTCCCACCAACAGTGTAGGAGGGTGCCTACTTCTCCACATCCTCGCCAGCATCTATAGTTTCCTGATTTGTTCATTTTAGCCACTCTGACTGGTGTGAGGTGGTATCGCAGTGTGGTTTTGATTTGTATTTCCCTGATGATGAGTGACATTGAGCATCGTTTCATGTGTCTGTTGGCCATCTGAATGTCCTCTTTGGAGAAGTGTCTATTCATATCTTCCGCCCATTTCTTCACTGGGTTGTTTGTTTTTCGGGTGTGGAGTTTGGTAAGTTCTTTATAAATTTTAGATATTAGTCCTTTATCCGATATGTCATTTGCGATGATCTTTTCCCATTCCGTTGGTTGCCTGTTCGTTTTGTTGGTTGTTTCTTTTGCTGTGCAGAAGCTTTTTATCTTGATGAGGTCCCAATAGTTCATCTTTGCTTTTAATTCTCTTGCCTTTGGAGACGTGTCGAGTAAGAAATTGGTGCGTCTTAGGTCAAAGAGGCTTTTTCCTGTTTTCTCCTCTAGGATTTTGACGGTTTCCTGTCTCACATTCAGATCTTTTATCCATTTAGAATTTATTTTTGTGAGTGGTGTAAGAAAGTGGTCTAGTTTCATTCTTTTGCATGTTGCTGTCCAATTCTCCCAGCACCATTTGTTAAAGAGGCTGTCTTTTTTCCATTGGATACATTTTCCCGCTTTGTCAAAGATTAGTTGGCCATATACTTGCGGGTCCATTTCTGAGTTTTCTATTCTATTCCATTGGTCTATGTGTCTGTTTTTGTGCCAATACCATACAGTCTTGATGACCACCGCTTTGTAGTAGAGGTTAAAGTCTGGGATTGTGATGCCTCCCGCCTTGGTTTTATTCTTCAGTATTCTTTTGGCTATTCGAGGTCTTTTGTGGTTCCATACAAATTTTAGGATTGTTTGCTCTAGCTTTGAGAAGAATGCTGGTGCAATTTTGATTGGGATTGCATGGAATGTGTAGATTGCTTTGGGTAGTATTGCCATTTTGACGATATTTATTCTTCCAATCCATGAGCATGGGATGTTTTTCCATTTCCTTGTGTCTTCCTCAATTTCCTTCATAAGTTTTTTATAGTTTTCAGTGTAGAGGTCTTTCACCTCTTTGGTTAGGTTTATTCCTAAGTATTTTATGGTTTTTGGTGCAATTGTGAAAGGGATTAGCTTCTTTATTTCTCTTTCTGCTGCTTCATTGTTGGTGTATAGAAATGCCACCGGTTTCTGTACATTGATTTTGTATCCTGCAACTTTGCTGAAATCATGAATCAGTTCTAGTAGGCTTTTGGTGGATTCCGTCGGGTTTTCCATGTAAAGTATCATGTCATCTGCAAAAAGTGAAAGTTTGACTTCCTCCTTGCCAATCTTGATGCCTTTTATTTTGTTTTGTTGTCTGATTGCTGATGCTAAGACTTCCAGCACTATGTTAAATAGCAGTGGCGAGAGTGGACACCCCTGTCGTGTTCCTGATCTCAGGGGGAAGGCTTTCAATTTTTCCCCATTGAGGATGATATTAGCTGTGGGCTTTTCATATATGGCTTTTGTGATGTTTAAGTATGTTCCTTCTATCCCGACTTTCTCGAGAGTTTTTATTAAGAAAGGATGCTGTATTTTGTCAAATGCTTTTTCTGCATCTATTGACAGGATCATATGGTTCTTATCTTTTCTTTTGCTGATGTGATGTATCACGTTGATTGATTTGCGAATATTGAACCAGCCCTGCAACCCAGGGATGAATCCTACTTGATCATGGTGGATAATTCTCTTTATATGCTGTTGGATTCGATTTGCTAGTATCTTGTTGAGAATTTTTGCATCCATATTCATCAGGGATATTGGCCTGTAATTCTCTTTCTTTGCTGGGTCTCTATCTGGTTTGGGAATCAAAGTGATGCTGGCTTCATAGAATGAGTCCGGGAGTTTTCCTTCCGTTTCAATTTTTTGGAACAGCTTGAGGAGGATAGGAATTAACTCTGTTTTAAATGTCTGGTAAAATTCCGCAGGAAAGCCATCTGGTCCAGGGCTTTTATTTGCTGGGAGGTTTTTAGTAACTGATTCTATTTCTTCACTAGTTATGGGTCTGTTCAAATTTTCTATTTCTTCCCGTTTGAGTTTTGGTAGCGTGTGGCTATTTAGGAAGCTGTCCATTTCTTCCAGATTGCCAAGTTTGGTGGCATATAATTTTTCATAGTATTCTCTGATGATTGCTTGTATCTCTGAGGGATTGGTTGTAATTTCTCCCTTTTCATTCACGATTTTATCTATTTGAGTTCTCTCTCTTTTCTTTTTGATAAGCCTGGCTAGAGGTTTGTCTATTTTGTTTGTTTTTTCAAAGAACCAGCTTTTGGTTTCATTGATCTCTTCCACTACCTTTTCTGTCTCCATATGGTTATTTGTGCTCTGATCTTTGTTATTTCTCTCTTTCTGCTGGGCTTGGGTTGTTTTACTAGATCTGCTTCTAGTTCCTTTAGGCGTGCTGTTAGAATTTGTGTTATTGATTTTTCTTGTTTCTTGAGATGGGCCTGGATTGCAATATATTTCCCTCTCAAGACTGCCTTTGCTGCGTCCCAGAGCGTTTGGATTGTTGTATTTTCATTTTCATTTGTTTCCATGTATTTTTTTAATTTCTTCTCTGATGACTTGGTTGACCCAGTCATCTTTTAGTAGGTTATTTCTTAGCTGCCATGTTCTTGGATATTTTCCAGGCTTTCTCCTGTGGTTGATTTCAAGTTTCAAAGCATTGTGGTCTGACAGTGTACATGGTATGATCTCAATTCTTTTATATTTATTCAGAGCTTCCCTGTGCCCCAGAATATGGTCTATCTTGGAAAATGTACCGTGTGCAGATGAGAAGAACGTAAATTCCTTTGCTTCTGGATGAAGGACCCTAAAGATGTCTGTGAGGCCCATCTGTCCTAATGTGTCATTCAGGGCTATTGTTTCTGTGGAGATTTTCTGATTTGTGGATCTATCCAATGCTGAGAGTGGAGTGTTGAGATCCCCTACTATTAGGATATTTTTATCGATGAGGTTGCTAATGTTTGTAATTAGTTGTTTTACAAATTTGGGTGCCCCCGAATTCAGTGTGTAGATATTTACAATTGTTAGCTCTTCCTGCTGGATGGTCCCTGAGACTATTATATAATGTCCTTCCTCATCTCTTATTACATCGTTCATTTTAAAGTCTAATTTGTCTGATATAAATGTGGCTACTCCGGCTTTCTTCTGACTTCCAGTAGCATGGTAGATAGTTCTCCATCCCCTCACTTTCAATCTGAAGGTATCTTCAGGTTTAAGATGAGTTTCTTGAAGACAGCAAATAGATGGGTCTTGTTTTTTAATCCATTCTGTTATCCTGTGTCTTTTGATTGGCGCATTTAGTCCATTTACATTCAGTGTTAATATTGAAAAATACGGGCTTACAGTCACTGTATTATCTGTAAGTTTCATGTTTGTAAGGCTGTCCCTGGCAGTTTGTGTTCTTTGCAACCTTGCCTTCATAGAATGCCCCTCAGGATCTCTTGCAGTGCTGGCTTATTTGTGATAAATTCTTTCAGTTTTTGTTTGTTGGGAAAAACCTTGATCTCTCCTTCTATTCTGAACGACAGGCTAGCCGGATACAGAATTCTTGGTTGCATGTCCTTCTTGCTCATCACATTGAAGATATCCTGCCATTCCTTTCTGGCTTGCCAAGTTTCTGTAGATAAGTCTGCTACTACCCTTATAGGTCTCCCTTTGTATGTTAGGGTTCTTTTGTCCCTAGCTGCTTTCAGGATTCTCTCCCTATCTTTGTATTTTGCCACCTTCACTATGATGTGCCATGCAGAAGGTCTATTCAAGTTACGTCTGAGGGGAGTTCTCTGTGCCTCTTGGATTTCCATGCCCGTTTCCTTCCTCATGTTGAGGAAGTTCTCAGCAATGATTTGTTCAAGAACCCCTTCGACTCCTTTCTCTCTCTCTTCTTCCTCTGGAACTCCTATGATACGGATATTGTTTCTTTTGAGTGCATCGCTCAGCTCTCGAATTCTCCTTTCCTGTTCCTGGATCAGCTTCTCTCTCTTTTTATCTGCTTCCTCTTTTTCAATGATTTTGTCTTCTAATGCACTAACTCTTTCCTCTACCTCTTCAATCCGTGCTGTGGCTACTTCCAGTTTCCCCTGTATTTCTTCCAATGTCTTCTTTAATTCTTCCTGACCGTTTTTAAGGTCCTTGAACTCTGCCGCGCGGGACCCCTTGCATTCATCTAAGCTTTTTTCAAGGCCAGCAATTAGTTTTATGATTATCATTCTATATTCAAGTTCTGTTATGTTGCTTATATCTGTTTTCATTAATTCTTGAGCTGTCACTGCTTCTTGTAGATTCTTTTGAGGAGAATTCTTCCGTCTCGTCATTTTGGCTGGATGTGTTATGGGTTGTTTCTTGAAGTTGCCCTGGAAAGGAAAACTTTGTTTTTTATGGTTCTCCGGTGGAGCACGTTTCTTCAGCTCTCACACTCTTCTCCGCCTCGTCTGGTAGGATGACGGGCACAACTCTGGGGGGTTGAAGCTTGACAAATCGAGGCTGGCTTATCTCTAAATGCAACCCGTGGCTCTCCCTGAGCGAGGACGAGGTGCGGCGGCTCATCGGTGAGTGGGGCCCGCCTGCGCCGGGGTGGGCAGGTCGGGCCAGACCCCGGCTGCTTCCGGCTGCCTGCGGCCCAGTCCGCGAGCTGGAGACCCCGAGCGGGTCGCGTCCCCGTGCCCGGGGTCGTCCCCGGGCCCTAGCCTTTCTAAATTTTTTTTTTAATTAAAAAGAAAGTCTCTTGGGCAGAGAGGAAGAAAATCAGGAGATTGTAATGCCATAGAAATCAAGAAAGATGGTCAATTGTTGGGAGCCATTTTGGGCCCACAGGTTGAGACCCCTCTCCATGTGGAAAAGGTTGAAGCAAAAGCTCACCAGCCAAACTGGCGCCTAATCTTACAACTACTCTCCTTAGCCTAAGGAATGTAATGCTCTTTTGTTTTACCGCATTTATATAAAAAGGAAGGGCCTGGAGCAGGATGCTTTGATGGATTACATCTGAATGAGAGTAGCCTGACCACCTTAAAGTTGCATCTTGGGGATGGGTTGCACAGATTGATAGCAGTTATGAGCTGGCTGAATATTGGTGTGATTTGTGTAAATGTTAGGCTCCTATTATGTAAATTCACTCATTCATGGGCAAAGGACAAGCATTGGGAATTCTGTCCTTGCCAGACGGGTTGTACCTCCCCCATTGTAATTGGAAGAATAGGCAATGACTCCTGGCCTGTTTATAGATAATCAACATAGGCAGGTCTAGGTAACTTCCTGCTCTCTCCCCCAGCCTTAAATTTATATGCTAACTAACTTGAAAACAACTTGCAAGATCGAGGAAATCACCGCTTTACTGATATAACACATTATTGTTCAAACTATGCTTACTGATGGGCTGTCACTCATTGCTGTAATATAACTCACTACCTTTAAATAAAGACACTGAGGCCAGCAGGGCAGAGACACCAGAGACGCCAGAATTGCCAGGGCTGCCTGCTTGGTCATCAGACTCCATCTATCTCGTGGCTCTCTCACTTCCTTTCGCCTGACCGTCCATCCTTCATGGACCTCTAGAGTCGCCGGAACTAGGACCCCGGCAGTCAATGACAAATGCCACAAAGGAGCTGAGAAGGAAAAAGACTTGGAAACATGAAGGTTAGTACCAGTTATCAGGAGCAAATTTAATGTGTAGGAAAAGATAGGACATTACATTAGTAGAGGAGTAAATAGGTCCTGATAAACTGGCTGAAAACTAGTGTTTACTTTTGAGGAAAGCTGACCATTAAGAACAGAAAAGAAATTAGACCATAGCTTCTGGGGAACGTGGGACTGATCATGTGTATATACTGAAGAGAAAGAACAAGTATTACAAGGTGGCAGTTGAAGGTAAGACCACAAAGTGGAAGACCGGCAGAACAAGGTTCACAAGCAAGCGGAGAATGGGATTGAAAGACAAAGATATTATACCCTCTACCAGGGGAAAGAATTTATCTTTCTCTGAGATAGGGAGGAAGGAGGAAAGTTCTATGGAAGGAGATAAGCTGGGAGATATCATGAGAGGCAATTGCTGGAGCTAGAATGATGGAATCCATCTTCTCAGTGAAGTATTTAAGGTCATCCACTGAGTGTAAAAGGAAACACAACAGGACTGGGCAACTTGAGGAAGGGTTAAAATCATGCAAGTATCATGGAGGGAAACCAGGAGGAAAACAAGGATACTCTTGATTTAGAACCTATGGAAGGATAGCCAAGCTGCATGGAGGATCCAACCGAGATTGAAAATCCCTAGAAACAAATAACGCCTTATATTCTAGATTGTCCCCAAAGGAGCACTTCAATCATTGCTACTCTCTCGAAGCCCATCCTTTTGGAATCAAAGATTCATTCGCCAGAGAGAGGGACAGGTTTAAGGCAACCATACTTGGCTATGAAAGAAGCGTGTCTAAGAAATTTTAATGAAGACTAAACCCTCTAGCAATTCTTTATCCTCCTTAGCTAACGAGCTCAGGATAACTGGTTCCTCTCCAGGATAGTATTCTCAAATGTGAATTATTTGGGGGAGTTAGCCTTTCGCCAGTCAGCCACACAAACCCAAATGCCCTGATATATGATTTACATTGCTACCAAATGCAATAGGGCCCTTGAGCTCAGAAGATTCAGCAGCTTTCAAGCACATCGCTACATCACTCTTTCGCTTGGCCCTTAATTAGTCTTAAGATGAAGTTGATGTTCCAGGTCAAAGACTAAAATGCAGTGGCAAGTATGTTTCTTACCTCTGGTATTGGAGGTATTGGTCAGTGGACTTCTGTCCTTAAATTCAAGAGTCGGCACAATATGACTTAAATAGAGAGGTCTGGCTTTCAATCAACCAATATGTCGATTCAGTAAACTTGTTATCAATCTATGACCTGCCAAACACTATGATCATGATGGACCTGTTTATCAAACAGAGACATCACCTGCTATTGTGAACCTTACAGTGTAGTGTGAAGAAAGTCCATTTATCAATAATAAGGTCATCAATGAAGGGGTCAATAAGAGAAAAAGAGGGTGTCCATTGGAAAGTTGATGTGGAAAATAAAAGGAAACTGGAACTGGTATTGTGAGCTAGAGTTAGGAGTCTAAAATCCCTTAGCCCCATTTTTTTTTAGAGTAAAAATGATGGTATTAGATGGTCTCCTGGCCATGCAGGGTTTCTTCATCCCTCTCATCTCTGTGTATCAAGCTTAAAGAGGAAGTCTAATCCATGAGTCCTTATGTACATATAGTGAGAATAGTATGTAAGAAACTAAGAAACACAGATTTCTAGGGGTGCCTGGGTGGCTCAGTTGCTTAAGCATCCAACTCTTGGTTTTGGCTCAGGTCATGGTCTCACGTTTCATGAGTTTGAGCACTATCAGTGCAGAGCCTGCTTGGGATTTTCTCTCTCTCTGCCCTTCCCCTACTCACTCTTTCTGTCTCTCTCAAAATGAATAAATAAACTTTAAAAAAAAGAAACAGACTTTTACATTTAGAGAGGACTTTAACTCCCTCTCAGAGGCCTGAATCACCCATATAATATTCTCACCAAATAGCTAGCCAGCCTCTTATTGAAAACTTCCAGTAGCGGGGAACACATTCACTCTTCACAAGAACCATCTACCTTTTCTTTAAAATTGCTTCTTGGGGCATTTGGGTGGCTCAGTCAGTTAAGCATCCAACTCCTGACTTTGGCTCAGGTCACGATCTCACAGTTCATGAGTTTAAGCTCTGTGTCAGGTTCTGTACTGACAGTGTGGAACCTGCTTGAGATTCTCTCTCTCTCTCTCTCTCTCTCTCTCTCTCTCTCTTGCTCTCTCCCTCCCTCTCTCTCTGCCCTTCTCCTGCTTGCCCTCCCCCCCTCAAAATAAATAAACTTTTAAAAAATTGCTTCTTTATATTTGAATGGAATTCTGTCTTCCTGTCATTTCTGCCCACTTAATGCCCTAATTTCAAGAGATTTGGAAAAATAAAATAAAATAAAAATAAAAGACACAGAAGCTTTAGCTATACAAAATAAGCTAACAGGATTTACATGTAGGTAATATCATGTATTAAAATTATTAACAAAGCTCTTCATCTTGGGCTAATTTATACACATTTCCAGAAGCTAAGCGCATGCATTCCCACAGCTACCTCTGGGGAAGGAAGGAACATGTCATGTGTGTATATGCTGATAAATTAGTCACTTTTTAAGGCAAGTTTGGAATTAGAGACTGTCCAAGAGAAACGAAGCAGAGGTTCTCAGCAGTCAGAGCAGACAACAGACTTGGTCTGTCTTAAGCTCTCTCCATCCTTGCCTCTCCTTTCACTAGCTTAGCTCACTTGTGTCCTGCACTGGGGTAAAGTTATTCCTGTTTTCCATCCACCCTAGTCCCCCATAAGGCTGAAGGGTAGGATTATAGTGTATACTGTATTCCTGTGTCCCCTAAGCGAATTTTATATGAGAACACTCCAAATTTGATGTTCTCCCTTAGCCAAATCCTTTATTATTGGAAAGTAGAGTAATTTTGAGTCCAGGACTGTATCTCAGACTCCAATTTTTCCTCAGCTCAGTTTCTCACAGGTTATGTGTAGACGGTAAACAAACAGAAAGAGCTGTCACCGAAAACTCCAGAAGCTGTTGGGCAGAGAGCTGCAGACACACCAGCAGGGGCCTAAAGTAAACGGGGTACATTCTCCCCCACTCTGCCCCAGAGCCCCACACAGGAATGGCCCTTGGGACCTGAGCACATTCACTGCACTGGCAGAAGAATCAGTAACTAATTGAGTAAGAACTGATTCCTATAGTGACCCTGAGGTCTGCTTTAGGCATGGCGGAGGGCAGTGGTACCGCAGAACTCCCTTGGAGGCCCTCAGGGCCTGGGGAAATAGTAGAGCCTGGCAGCAGGTTCTGCCGCTGGACACCAGGGGAATCGAGGAAGCAACATCCCCCGGCCAATGAACACTGCAAAGCATCAGCTATAAGCTTCATAGCGGGTGTGTAGACAGGGGAAATGGCAGATGCCAGGTAATAGCTGACCAGATTTATTTGTTAGCACATATGCAACTCTCCCCAGGGACCCCCTGAAATAGTTTGAAGGGCCTTGCCAGGGGCTGAAGACACTGCATTAGCAGGTGCACATGAAAGGCAAAGCAATATGGGCTTTTACCAATAATGCTTCATTCTAAAGAGTGAAGGGGTTTGGGGAAACCAAAATGATGAATTCAACAGAATCACAGAATGTCCACTGAGTATGAAATATTCATCGTTTAAATGGGCAAACTAAAACCCAGTAAGGGGCGGGGACAGAGGCAAGGTCACGCAGCTGAGGAAGTAACAGAACAAGGACTAAGGTTCCCATCTAGCACATCCCCCTCCCCTGCCCCACTGTGGGTCCCCTATCTCCAATTAGACTGTCACCTGCATTGCTCTTGTGATAAGCATGCTGGCCTTTGAATTTGTAGATTCAGACTAAATATGTGTGGACTGATGATTTAGGCAGCAAAACTGACTATTTTTGTGTCTGCAATTTTTTATCAGAACTTGGGAGGGAAGAGAAAAGGAGACCAAAGGTCAGGGAAAGGCTGAGCTGAAGGGGAGGGAGGTGGAGCTGCTGAAATGCAGCCCTTCTTCCCCACCTCCCAGGGCCCATTCCCCCGTTCTCTGGAGGGGCAGGGGGAGGGTCAGAGAGGTACAGAAGCAGGCAGGTCCCAAGGGTTATATGAGTGCATGCATATATAGCATGTGTTGTATGTTTTCTGTGTTTCTGCCGATGTCTGGGTGTTTCTGGCAGAGCCGGGAGGAAGGGAGGGAGACTTTGGGCTGAGGGCACAAGCTCTAAAAAGAGAACGTCTGGGGTTCAGGTAATAAAAAGGGGAGTGATAATGCCTTCCACAAACAGCAACTAGCAAGCCTGCGCCGCCTCAACCATAAAACACCGGCTGCCTGCCACAACCCGTAACCAGCTTGATAGGACTCGCCCGCCCAGGCCCAGCCTGCCTCCCGCACCGCTGTGCGCCACGCTGCGGCAGAGGCGCGTCACAGGCTCCCGGGAGACTGCTGCCTGGTTCCACGCCAGAACCTGATTACCTTCCTCTTCCTCATCCCAGGAGCAGAGAGCACCAGCTGAGATAGATGGAAGGAGGAAGGTTCAGCCGCAATGATCTGTCACCTTTACAGAGTTTCCAGGACAACACCGTGGAGGTGGTGACCACTGAGGTCCCCACCATACATCTCCCAGGGCCTCCCCCATTCCCGCCCTCTCCCAGGCCGGGGCCTCTGCTCGTCAGGCCTGCTCCCCCACAGGCCTGTGCTTGGGTCCTTTCTCACTCTCCTCCAACAGCCACAGCATCTGAACTACTCACATTATTGGGTTTCCTTTAACACCAATAATGGGCCACATGTTTTCCTAAAGGTATTCCTTGCACCGCCTTATTTAATTTCCACAACAAACTTATGACACGGCTTCTATTGTTATGATACTTGCTTTGCAAATCAGAAAAACATGGCCTAAATGTCACAGAGCTAGAAAGGGCGTGATCCCAGGGTAAAACCATAGGCCAGAGACCATGCTTCTAAGCATTGGTTATAAGTTTGCATTTTAACCAAGCCTCCTGTGTTCAAGCTAACAGGGACACACTGCCCTAACAGGCTTTTCTAGCCCATGGAACCATCTTCTTGAATTATCTCAGCTACCTGAATTTTCTACTCCTCTACAAGTCAAGGCCATACTCCCCATCAACCAGGACCCATTTCTTTCCATGGAAACAATTCTCTTCCCTTAATGGCAACCTTGCTAGTGCGTGTGTACCACTTGGCACTCTTCTTGTATATTCTCCCAGGCAATCCTCAGACTGCCCCTGTGTGTTAGTCTAATCTTACAGGGGGGGAAAAGGAGAGCTCACCAGGGCGAAGGTGAACATGGTCGCAGAGCCCATGGGCACCACAGCCAGGGCTAGAAGTCGATTTTCAAAGTCCTTACCAGCACTTCTCTCCATCACATCCAGGTTATATCCAAGGACCTCTCTTAGGAACAAGCAAAGATATCCCACAAGCCAATCACCCCGCAAATCAATTTCAGTCAAGAACCACTTGCACCAGTCAGTGAAGGTCTTCCTTCTCTTCCCCAAATCCTGGGGAATCCATCAGACACAGATGCAGTGATGTCGTCCTGCTGGATTTGCCTCAGCCTCCACCCAGGGAGGGGGAGCACAGGAAGAAGCACAGGATGCTCTTCTCACAAAGAGAGGGCATTTTTACAAGATGTCCTCAGAGGGAGGGAACAACTACAATGCTTTCATTAAAAAGAAGATGTAAACAGCTGTCTAGCCTTTTGAAAACACTCCCCATTGGGAACGGAGATGGCAAAGAGAAAATGCAGCAAAAGGAAAGAACATCTAAAGAACAGGAGGCAGCTGCCCCAGGATAAGGCACGAGGTTGTCAGTTAAGAGTTCTAGATCCTCTGGTGGCTTCCTTATGCCTAAAAATAAATCCAGGTGCTTCCCCTGGTTTCTCTTGACCATTAGCTGCCTTTCCAGTTTTCTTTCCCACTATTTTCCTGGATCTTTTTTTTTTTTTTTTCAGTTTATTTGAGAGAGAGAGACAGAGAGACAGAGAGACAGAGAGAGATGGGGAGGGGCATAAACAGAGGGAAAGGAAGAATCCCAAACAGGCTCTGTGCTGTCAGTGTGGAGCCCAATGCGAGGCTTGAACTCATGAACCATGAGATCATGACCTGAGCTGAAACCAAAAGTTGGACACTTAACGGACTGAGCCACCCAGGCACCCCTCTCCTGGATCTTCTCTAGGCCCTAACCCAAAAGGGCTATTGACCTGCACATACTCTACAATAAGGGGTTCCTACTCAGATGCCTAAAAGGTCGCCAGCAAAGTGATGGAGTAAAGTATACCCAGCTGGATGGAAGCAAAACAATACACAGGTAAATTTTTGGTGACTACAGACCCTCAGAAAAACAACAGAGAATGATAAGCCTAAGAAAAACTGAAACATTTGTGCCCCATCTAAAGGGGGTAGAAATGACCCACCTCCAATCAGTCATTGCCCAACTTAGATGACCTAATCTTACATCTCCAGGAACTAGGAACAAAAGAATAAATAAAGCCCAAAGTTAGCAGAAGGAAGGAAATAACAAAGATCAGAGCAGAAATAAATAAAATAAAGACTAAAAAGATAATAGAAAAGACCAATGAAAGAAACACCTTTTTTTAAAAAAGATATACAAAATAAACAAATATTTAGCTACACTGACCAAGTGAAAAAAACAGCAAGGGTTCAAATAAAAAAATTGGGAAGAGGAAACATTAGAATTGATACCACAGAAATACAAATGATCAAAGAAACTACTATGAACAATTACACACCAAAAAACTGGACAACCCAGAAGACATGGATAAAGTCCTGGAAACATACAACCTACCAAGACTGAATCATGAAGAATACAAAATCTGAACAGAATAATTACCAGTAGGGAGATTGATAGAGCAATCAAAAACCTCCCAACAAAGAAGAGTCCATGACCAATGAGTCACTAGTCAATTATACCCAATGTTTGAAAGAGAATTAATAACAATTTTCTCAAACTCTTCCAAAAAAAAAAAAAAACAGAAGAGAAAGGAGCTCATTTTATAAGGCCAGCATTACCCTGATACCAAAACCAGACAAAGACACCAAAAGAAAGTAATATTGTGGATCAATATTCCTGATGAACATAGACGCAAAACTCTACAAGAAAATATTAACGAGCTGAATTGAACAGTACATTAAAGAGATCATACATGGTGATCAAGTGAGATTTATTCCTGGGATACAAAAGCAACTCAACATCTGCAAAGCAGTCATGTGATACAACACCCTAGCAAAATACAGGATAAAAACTATATGATCGTCTTAATAGAGGCAGAAAAAGCATTTGACAAAATTCAACATCCTTTCAAAGATAAAAACTCTCAACAAAGTGGATACCGAGGGAACATAACTCAACATAAAATCCATATATGAAAAGCCCATAGCTAACATCACACTCCATGGAAAAAACTAGAAGAGTTTCCTCTAAGATCAGGAGCAAAGCAAGGTGCCCACTCTCACCAGTCTTATTCAATATATTACTGGAAGTCACACCCAGAGTCACTGAGCAAGAAAAAGAAATAAAAGTTATCCAGAGCAGAAAAGAAAAAATTGTCTCTATTTGCAGATGACATGATATTATATATAGAAAACCCTAAAGTCTCTACCCAAAAACTGTTAGAACAAATTGAGTAAAGTTACCATATACAAAATCAATCTACAAAAATCAGTTGTATTTCTATATACTAACATCAAAACTATTAGAAAATAAGAAAATGATCCCACTTACAATAGCATCAAAAGAAATAAAATACTTAGGAAAAACTTTAACCAAGGAAGTGAAAGATATGTACACTGAAAACTATAAGAAATTAATCAAAGAAATTAAAGAATCCACAAATAAATGGAAAGATACTTTGTGCTTATGGATTGGAAGAGTCACTATTGTTAAAATGTCCATACTCTCCAAAGATCTCTACAAATTCAAATGCAATCCTACTCAAAATTCCAATGGCTATTGTAGATAAGGTTGCTGTAAACGTGGGGGTACATGTATCCCTTTCAATAAGTATTTTTGTATTCTTTGGGTAAATACCAAGTAGTGAAATTGCTGGATAGTAAGGTAGTTTTATACCCCTGTATGCTGTTGGTGGGAATGTAAATTGGTGCAGCCACTATGGAAAATAGTGTGGAGATTCCTCAAAAAATTAAAAATAGAACTACTACATGATCCAGCAATCCTGCTTCTAGGTATACATCCAAAGGAAATGAAAACAGGGTCTGGAAGAGTTATCTGCATTCCCACGATCATTGCATCATTATTCACAACAGCCAGCATATAGAAACAACCTAAGTGTCTGTTAATGGGTGAATGCATAACAAAGATGGGGTATCTCTGCACAACGAAATATTACTCAGCCAGGAGAAAGAACATCCTGTTGTTTATGACAACGTGGATAGACCTGGAGGGGGTTACACTAAGTGAAATAAGTCAGAGAAAGATAAATACAACATGCTACCACTGACATGTGCAATCTTAAAAAGCCAAATTCGAGTACCTGGCTGGCTCAGTTGGTACAGCATGCAACTCTTGATCCTTGGGTTGTAAGTTGGAGCCCCACATTGGGTACGGAGATTACTTAAAAATAAAATCTTTTAAAAAATTAAAAAATAAATTAAAAAGCCAAACTCACAGAAACAGACAAAAATCGTGGTTAACTGGGTGTCGGGAGGTGAGGGAAAAGGGGAGATGTTGGTCACAGAGTATAAATTTCCAGTTATGAGATGAATACGTTCCAGAGATCTAACGTACAGCATAGTGGTTACAGTTAATATGCTACCATATACAGTGATTTTGGACAACACCGGTTTCAACTGCATGGGTCCACTTATACATGGATCTTTTTTAAAAAATATAGTACTTAGTACATATAACATGCAAAATATGTGTTAACGGACTATTTATGTTATCAGTAACGCTTCCTGTCAACAGTAGGCTACTAGTAATTAAGCTTTGGGGAATCAAAAGTGATACATGGATTTTCCGCTATGCAGGGGGTCAGCACCCCCAATCCCCATGTTGTTCAAGGGTCAACTGTACCTGAAAGTTGCTAAGAGAGTAGACCTTAAATATTACCACCACAGCAAAGAACTGTATGACATGAGGCAGGTGTTAGCTGATGCTATGGTGGTGATCAACTTGCAATATATAAGTATATCCAATCAGCATTTGTATACCTTAAACTTACACAATGTTATATGTCAATTATATATCAGTAAAGCTGGAAAACAAAGCAAGGCCCAGACTAAAGGCAGGGTAAGGATTGACATAGCTCCTGAACAAAGAGAACTTGGCAATGCAGAGATCTATATGAAATATCCTGAGGGAAGTGATATTTTTTAAACATATACCAGGCTAAACAAGGTATTCCTGTTGGGCCAAAGCTAGCCTGACATCGGCCCATTTGAAGCCAATGTTTAGTGAGTGATGGGTTTTAAGGAGGGCACTTGTGATGAGCACCAGGTGTCATATGTAAGTGATGAATCACTAAATTCTACTCCTGAAATCAATATTGCACTGTTAACTAATGAGAATTTAAATAAAAACTTGAAACAAAACAAAAACACAAAAACAAAAAATAAAAGACAATATAAAAAAATGGAGCCAATGTCTAATTTCTCTCAGCCCAGCGTCACTCCTCCTGCTTGACGTACCACTCCCCCTTCTCTGCTGCCTATAAAAAGCCCACCATTCATAAACTAAGAAAGTAGTACAATGCCAAAAACAATGTCTCATGGTTGCATTTTTTAATGATCTGTTAGGGAAGGGTGGTATATAACTTGGAAAACCAAGTCTAGTGACTATCATAGTCTCTATCAGGTTCACACTGTGAAGAGATGAAATGGTCATTAATGTGCTGGGAAGAAGGGACAGCAGGACACAGGGTAGGATGCCAAAGGGCCTTGGTGTTGGGAGCCATTTTGGGCTTGCAGTTTGAGACTCTCCCCTGTGTGGAAAGGGTTGAAGCAAATCTCCTGCCAGCCAAACTGGCACCTAATCTTACCTCCTTCTAAATAATCTTTCAGGCCTGTATTTCTCGAACTGCTCTCGTTGGCCCTAGGGATATAATGCTCTTTGGTTTTATGGCATATGGAAAAGGGGACCTGGAATGTGATGTCTTGATGGATAAAATCTGAATGAGAATAATCTGGCCAGAAGTAACCTCAAAGTTGCCTCTTGGGGATAGGTTACACAAATTAATCATACAGAATTGCAGTTATGAGTTGGCTAGAAATTAGCAGACGTTAGGCCCCAAGACTCCTTGAACCAAACTAGATTTTCCCTGCAGGTATCGCATTGTGTTAATCATCCCCTCAGCCCCACCATAAAACCTCAAGGCACATCTCTGTAAGGCTTCTCTCAGTATTTGGTTAACAGACTGATGAGAGAGGTTGTAAAGAGACTTAGGACCTTCTCCAGAAGTTAGCTTAGCCCAAAAGTCAGAAGCACTGTTTACAGATAAGGTACAAACAGTAGCCAAACAAAAGTAGCTACACATATCTTCACTGATCAACAACAAATATTGAGTACCTCCCTGAGGTTAACATTTCATGAATCCTTTTGTAATTCCCATCCCCATGCTCCCTTATAATAAAAAGGCAATAACAAAATACTTTTACAGAAACTGCTGTTTGTATAAAGAACAGATAAACATGAGCCCTTATGATATAGGCCCACTCACTCATAAAGGAAAAGAACTTAGACAAGTATTAGAGATCATGTCTCTACCAAAAGAATAATACCTTATGGTTAAAGATTATGGATAGAATGTCTCCTAATCTATCTATAGATGATAAACATAGGCAACAAAGTATGCGCCCTCTGTTTACTGAAGGCTATAACAACCCTGCTCTCTTCTTAAACATCTTGTTATTTCTCTGCTATAAGCCTACCTAACTCTGCCCCCAAAACTGTGTGTGGTCTATTGTTTGGAACAGAGTCATAAAAATGGTCACTGCCTAATCTAAGATAAGACTGTCTCCTTCTAGGTATGGGGGATTCACAAATATGCCAACCTAAGAAAAATTGTTAAAAATACCTTGTCACTGATGTAATGTCACTTGCTACCTTTAAAAATAAAGACACTGAGACTAGCAGGTCAGAGACACCAGAATTGCCAGGGCTGCCTGCTTGGTCATCAGACTCCATCTCTCTCGTGGCTCTCTCACTTCCTTTCACCCTGACCGTCCATCCTTCGTGGACCCCTAGATTCGCCGGAACAAGGACCCGGGCACCTCGGGACTCTGTGTCAGAAGGCTCTGTCACTTGCCAGCCGTTGTATGCTAAGTGGATTACAGAGTGGGCTGAGATTTAATTCCCTCCTCTGAAAAATGAGAAAACACAGCACCCACCTGCCTGCGTCCAGACTTGCTCTGAGAATCAAATGATCAAATGTAGGTAAACATGCTTTCACAAGTGTAAGATGAAACAAAAATGTAAGGAATTATTATTAATGTGATATCTCGGGTTAATAAAAATTTGAGTAACACAACTTTATAAATGCCTTTTTCAAGCGTATGTTCCCTATTCATTTCCAGAACTCAGAAAATCAAACTTTTAAAAACCTTTTAAGTGCATGCCCCCTTGGCCCCAAAATTCTTCTACTAAGAAACTAGCATGAAGAAATAATCATGTGATGGCAATACTTAGCTATGACTATGTTTCATGTAGTATTGTTTGTAACTGGCAAAAAATAAACCAGAACGCAACAAGGAAATACCTTACATGTCCAACTATAGAAGCTTGGCTAAATGTATCATGGAATCTCCAAGAGTCAAATACAATGCAATCGTCACAAAATCTAAGATTATAAATTGTATATTTTATTTTAAATTTATTTATTTATTTTGGGAGATATAAAGGTGGAGCACATGAGTGAGGGAGTGGCAGAGAGAGAGAGAGAGAGAGAGAGATTGAGAATCCCAAGCAGATTCTACACTGCCAGTGCACAGCCCAAGGAAGGGCTTGAACCCACAAACCGGGAGATCATGACCTGAGCTGAAACCAAGAGTCAGATGTTTAACTGACTGAGCTGCCCAGACGCCCCATATATTGTACATTTTAAAATGTGCATTCCTGCTGCCTTGACATCTCTGTGAACAGGCATGAGTGCCCTGAGCAGGCAAACAGGTGCACCAAGGAAAAGGCGGACAGACCCCTGCCACAGTCCCCTTCCTGCCTTCCCCTGTTATGTAGTGACAGTCAAATGCACCAGTGAAACCCCCTCATGCCTTTTGCTTGTGTACTCCACCATGACCCCCAAGAAAGGCATTTGCCCACAGGACCTTGCTCTTGCTCAGCTCCTCACCTGACTGAATGAGCCCCCTCTCCTGGCATTTCCCCATGCCTCCCCCTCATGGTGTGTGGGGACTCTCTCCCTAGGACCTATGAGTGTAATAAACTTTGTTTTCCTGCCTCTCTCACGTCCTCTCTTGTGGCAGCACCTGACTGACCATCTCATAAAAGAACACAAAATAGAACACTTGATGGAATAAAAAATACTTTAAAATGTTTTTAAAGTGAAAAAGAAAAAATTGACTATAGAATAGTACAATCTCATTTGTATAACCACATGTGTATATTACTTGCATAGTAAAAT
This sequence comes from Paguma larvata, assembly GCA_030068075.1. Lineage (NCBI taxonomy): Eukaryota > Metazoa > Chordata > Mammalia > Carnivora > Viverridae > Paguma > Paguma larvata. Next base: position 42,160,596 of record CM057826.1, on the reverse strand, counting down.
GTTTTAAAATGACACAACCCAGTGGTAACTAGGGCGAGATCCCTGGGGGGTTTTATTTTCTTTCTTTGGCTTGCTGATTTTTTTCTACATTTTCTAAATAGATCAGGTATAACTTTGGCAATAAAAAAGAAAATACCCACAAGGGTAGCTACCCTATCTGCCCATCCTCCAACTCACGTTTCAGGAGCCATCTTCTTCCTAAGACTTTCAGAATTCTGTCGGTTTGATGGTACAGCTCTGCCACTGAACTTCCATTTTACTTAGCATCTCTCCAAGAGGGCATGATTTCTACGTGTTCTTGTTACTATTTATAAACTTTCAGATCCCTTGAGGACATGAACTGTGCCTGGGACAGACCCTTGCTTGTGCATAACAGACACTGAATAAATTTTATTGAACCGATTAATTGAAAGTGAAATTAAGTAACTCTTCTGAAAGGACTTATGTTTTGAAGTTTCCTGTCCCCTTAAGGACACACTCTGTCTTTGGTTAAGTAGACTGCCATTATCATCATCATTACCTCATTCTAATAGCCAACATTTATTGTCCACTTACTGTATGCTAGACATGCATTTGCCTTTAACGAAACAATCCCATCTGAACCTTCATCATTAAAACCACTTTTAGGTGAAGAAACGGGCTCAGAAAGGTAAAGTAACTTGCTACGGTGAAAGGGCTTGACCAACAGTGAGTGTGCAGTTTGAACCCATATCTGTCTGACTCTGCAGCCCTAAATCTTATAATCTCCACATTATCCTGCCTTGAACCCAGTGGTGGTCTACCATCTACAGTGGTCATCCATGTGGTAAGGTTATAAGTTGACGATGTTAGTGACCAGATTTTCCTTTATCCTTTATTACCTTCTACGACTTACAATAAGACCACAAAACTTCTTACATTCCCATTGAAGACAAAACGTCAATTATTAAATTCCTGTGAAAAGGGAAGCATTTACTTAAATGTAGTGTGGTGTAGTGGCAAGTATATTGTGCTACAAATCATTAAGCAAGTGTTCAACTCCCGGCTCATCCATCAGCTCCCTGGGGGATTTGGGACTACTGGTTCAGCTCCGTCTGTATGGATGTTGGACTCTGATTACTAGAGTCTTTCTCTCTCAGGACAGCCTCCGAATTGTCTCGGTTTCCACTCTGGCCTTCTCCAATCTGTTCTCCATCCACCAACCAAAAACCAGATCATGTCACCCTCCTGCTTAAAATATTTCTGTGGATGTCTTCACGATTTGAATAAAGATGAAGAGGCTTAATATGGCATCAATACAATCAGGTCTTTGCCCACCTCTCCAGCCTCTTGTTCCCTCACTCATTCAATGGAAGCCACATTGCTTTCTTTCAGTACCTAAGGTGCAGGTCAGCTTTTATACCTGTTATTCATTCTTCTCAGAAGTACCTCCTGCTCCAAACACCAAACCCAACTTGCATACCAGGTGAACTCCCACTCATCCATGACACCTCCAAACAAAAACTGCTTCCTCAGAGAAGACTTCCCAATTCCTCCAGTCAAAAAAAAAAAAAAAAAAAAAAAATCTCTCGTGGTGCCTGGTGGCTCAGTTGGTTAACTGTCCAACTTCAGCTCAGGTCATGATTTCACAGTTCATGAGTTCAAGTCCTCCATTGGGCTCTGTGCTGACAGCTCGGAGCCTGGAGCCTGCCTCAGATTCTGTGTCTCCCTCTCTCCACCCGTACCCTGCTCACACTCTGTCTCTATCTCTCTCAAAAATAAATAAAACATTAAAAAAATCTCTTTTTAGTACTCTATATTTCTCTCTATAGTATATCATAATTTATGCTTACAGAGTTCCTTAGTTCCTTATGTGATTGTTTGCTTAAAGACCTTCCCCCACTAACAGACTCCATGGACGGTGGGGTCTTGTCTGTTTGGTCTACCATTTATCCCCAGCATGTGTCTGCCTGACTTACAGTAGGTGCTCAATGCTCAGTAAGTAGTTAATTAAAGACTATAATAACGGTGTAATCATTGTGATTTTCCAGAGCATATAGGAGGGAACATGCCAGAGATAGGAAATTAAATATATGACTGGTTTAGTGGACAAACAAGAGGTTCTGGCAAGTAGTGTCTTGGCTTAAGTACTGAGAATAAGCAAGAGCAAGACAAGAACACAAAAAGGTCCAAGAGGATGCATTTGCAAAGCTGGCCCAGTGCCCTTGACACAGCACCTTGGTTGGACAGGGTGTGTGTGTATTAGGAGAGGAAGGTGGACACAGCTCTGTTCTGGCAAAGCTGGGTCCTTCCCCCTGCTCCTGGCCCTGCATCCGTCTCAGATTGGCATCTGCTCCTCTGGAATGCAGTCCGCGCTGGCAGGCGGTGCCTCACCATTGCACGTCAGTCCCGCTGGGCCGCACTGCAGCTGCCGCGGTCTACTGCACTGAGCCCTGGCAGGGCAAAGCCATCTCACTCCAACTGTCTCTCTGCTGCGCCAGTTTTCACCCTGAGATGGGACCCACCAAACAATAGCCACTTGTTCTCGCTGTCACCCGAAGCCTCCTCGCAGTAACAACACTATTTCAGTACAGCGTGCAATGTCTAGGACGTACTGATTCATCCCAGACGGCCTAGCCCTCAAGTCCAGGCACAGGGCAGCTGTGAGGACAGACCATGTTCTGAGCCCTTTACCCGGGTGCCAGGAGGCCAATACCTAAAGTGAGGTCAACAGGGAATATTCGCTCCAAATGTTATTTTTACTTGAAAAGTTACTTTTTTCCTTGAAATTTTTATTGCATCTTATCAAAGTTCTGCCTACATGCGCAATATACAAACGGATATATACATGTTACTTACCAATTCCGGCTGGCGCCTGGCTTGCAGGTGAGTTTACAGAGCACTGTTACATTCTTTCTCCCAGGAGCTCCAGGGCAACTGTGAAGCCAGCGGGATAGCATATTCATTTCCTGGGGCTGTTGCAACAAATTACCACAAACGTGGTGACTTAAAATAAACTGACTTTCTCACGATTCTGGAAGCCACAGTCTGAAATCCGACAGGACCTCGCTCTCTTTGGGGGCTCTCCGGAAGACTCTGTCCCCTGCCTCTCCCAGCTGCTAGGAGCCGGCACTCACTGGCTGGTGCCTACTCACTGCAGGCTCTGCTCCACCTGCATGTTGCCTTCCTCTGGTAATCTCTTCGAGAGAACTTAATTACCTCACAAACACCCTTCTTCTAAACAAGCTAAGGTTCACAGGCTCCGTAGATTTCATGGGGACTCTTCAGGTGAGGGGGTGTTTTTTCTAACTACCACAGACATGAGTGACTGTGGCCATTTTACGGATACGCAAACTAAGGTCGGAGGACTTGTCCACAGGTCCCCCAGAGTCCATGTGGAAACCAATTCTAACACCAAACCCAGGACGCTTCTGAATAGGGAAAGGGTTAACATTAGGCAGGTTAGCAGAGAGAGATAAAGGACCTTCCAGGAGAAGATTGCAGCTACAAGTGGGAGGCTGAAGAAGCAGCAGGATTTGACGGGGGCAGGGAAGGATAAACGTATTCAGACCTGCCTGGGCTAGACCTCATGAGTGGAGTCTCACAAACTTTCTGGGAAGGTCCCAATAAAAAGTCAGGAACAGAAATCCTCTGTGGCGACCCAGTCAGAACCCCTCTCACTCTTGAGAGGATTGTACTTTCCCTCCATAAATTCAATCGCTTTGCTCACTCTCTGTTGTGCCCGAGATTCATTCTTTGACTCCGTGAGACAAGGACACCAGGGTGTCTGTCTCCCACCCTCCTGTAAACACTTCAACTCCATCGCATGGCCTCCCAAATGTCCCTCTGAAAGAGGGAGAGGAAAAGAGCAAACAAACAAAAACCTCTCCTCAGCTCTCAAGGAGAGCTCAGTCTATGTGGGGGAAGTTCTGGAATATTCCAGACTCAAAGTCAAGTGACTTGCCTCAGGTTACTACACCAGTTCATGACTGAGCCACCATAGGAGCCAACCCCTGGCTGGAGAAGCTTCCTACTCTGAGGCTTCCCCATTCAGTGCGTTGACGGGGCCACCCCAGCCACAGCCCTCCAACTGGCTTCCCTGTGCCCATTCAAAGACAGTAGACGCAAACAATGAAGACCCTGGAAGCAGCAAACTGTGAGACAAACCCAGAGGGAACAGAGAGGGACACATGTTTGAGGGAGGCAGAAACATATGTCCTGGGCAGGACACAGGATCCGACTGCCTGGACTAGAAACTTCCCTGAAGGTTCTGTAGGAGAGGTGTGTGCTTCTGTGGGAAGTAATTCATGGTCTATAGCACAGCCTTCCACCTTACCTGATTCTGGTGTTGGGAACTGTTTAACTCTGTTAACTTGCAGATTATCGATAGTAATGCACAATAATTCTTATCTACAGACATGCAAATGAATTTTGTCCACTGGGGGGAACAACCATCCCCATCCTGTGGAAAAAATGAGTTTCATCTCCATTTGCAAATTTATTTCAATGTCCCTGATTTCTAAATGCTCCTGTTCTTTGGATTCTCCTTTGAACTGGTTGAAACATCACAGCTGTTTCCTCATTAAATAAGTTCAGAAAAATCTTGAATATGAATCGTGTTCATTTTTACATCTGTAGGAGAATCATGATTTTGTCTTTCATTTTTAATTTTCTTTTAACAATCCGTAGGAGAGTTCTACATTGTCAGAACAGAAATTACTTTCAAAGTTCACCTAGTTCAATGTGTTTTATTTAATTTTCTAAATGCTGATTTATTTTTGAGAGAGAGAAAGAGAGAGAGTGTGCGCAGGCAGGGGAGGGACAGAGAGAGAGGGAAAGACAAAATCCAAAGCAGGCACCAGGCACTGAGTTGTCAGTACAGAGCCTGACACAAAGCTTGAACCTACAAACCATGATATCATGACCTCAGCCACCCAGGAGCCCCTATTTTATTTTTTTTTTAAGTTTATTTATTTTTGAGAGAGAAGAAAGCACGGGGGAGGGCAGAGAGAGAGGGAGACAGAGGATCTGAAGCAGCTCTGCACTGACAGCAGAGAGCCTGATGAAGGGTTCGAACTCACGAGCCCTTAGATCATGACCTGAGCCAAAGTCAGATGCTTAACTGACTGAGCCACCGGGGTGCTCCCAATGTGTTTTATTGTTGAGGAGAGTGTAGGGCCAGAGAGGCGTTAAGACTTGTCTGACCATACAGCACTGGGCTATCAGCCCCACAGACGTGGACTCCTATCCCAGCTTGTCCCCAAATAGGCACATGACTCAGGCAAGTCACTTACACCTCAAAAAGTCAGTTTCATTTGTAACAACATGGTTGGTGCCTGAAGATACTATGCTAAGTGAAATAAATCAGACAGAGCAAGACAAATACCCATGTGATCTCACTTATATGTGGAATCTAAGAAAAAGAAAACCACCACAACAAAAAAGCAAACTCTTACATATAGAAAATAATCAGTGTTTTCCAGAGGCTGGGGTGGAAAGTGGGCAAAATGAGTGAAGAGAGTCAAAAGGCAAACTTCCAGTTATAAAATAATTAAGTCACGGGAATGTAATGTGCAGCATGGTAACCATAGTTAATAATACCATGTTGTATATTCGAAAGTTGCTAAGAGAGATCTTACAAGTTCTTGTCACAAGAAAAGAAAATTTTTTAACTATGTGGGTGGACAGGTGTTCACCAGGCTTATTACAGTGATCACTTCACAATATATACAAATATCAGATCATTATATTGTACAACTAAATTAATATAAAATATCATTCCAGTAGGTATAAAGATTGAATCACTATATTGTATAACTGAAACTAATAAAAACTAATATAACATGTCAAATACACACCAATTTTTTAAAAAAGCTTCAGTCTCTCCATCAAAGGACATATTGTGTATCACACACCTACACTGGGTTGCCTTGATGGTCAAAAGAGATCCTGCTTGTGTAGCAGTAAGAAAGAATATGACTAATGAGACATGCTCCACAAAGGTCTGCTATTATGATTTTTGTGACGTGGTCCTGAGGTGGCAGGAGGAAAGAAGAGCTGTGGCAGAGCTGGTCCTGTGAGGTGATTGAATTTCACATTTGTCTTTAGTAGCTTGCCATGTTGCTACTTCGTTATGTATCTATCCCCCCAGTAGAAGGAGAAATTTATCGAGGGCAGGGGTTATAAGGTTCTCTTGGAAAACGCTCTATGTGCTTGACCTGCATCATCTCATTGACTCCTCCCCAAACCGAAGCAGATAGATAATGTTATTTGGCTCTGTGGCAAAGACTGCTGGTTACCTGGTCAATATCCATTGTCCCTTTCTTCCTTCCTAAGCAGGTGCAGAAGTAGCCAGACAAAATGTTTTCTCTCTCAACATCTCTTGCAGGTAAGGAGAGTCACATGGCCAAGTTCTGACCACAGATGTAAAAAGTTTGTGAGCAACATATCTGACAGTGTTTTATTTTTAATTTTATTTTTAATTTTTTAATGTTTATTTATTTTTGAGAGAGAGAGAGAGACAGAGTGTGAGCAGGGGAGGGGCAGATAGAGAGGGAGACACAGAATCCAAAGCAGACTCCAGGCTCCGAGCTGTCAGCACAGAGCCTGACGCAGGGATCAAACCCACGAACTGAAATCATGACCTGAGCCTAAGTCAGTCACTGAACCAACAGAGCCACCCAGGTGCCCTGAGAAACAGTGTTTTAAAAAGGACTGACTCCTTTTACAGACAACCTGTTTCCCTTCCGATTTTCCTCCATATTCCCAAAAACAAACAAACAAACAAAACTTGGATATGATGGTTGGAGCAGAACAGCCATGTTTGACAATGCATTAAGAATGAAGAAAGGAGCCTGTGTGCTAAGGATGGCAGAGAAGAAAGGTAGAAGGAGCCTGAGTCGCTGGGAGACTATGTAACTGCCATACAAGCTTCGATCTTGATCTGCTCACTTCTTTAAGAGGGGGGAAAAAAGACTAATATGCTCAAGTCACTATTTGAGAGATTTTTTTCTTCCTACCAGCTGAATGTAATTTCTAACTACGCCCCCATTTTCCAGTTGGAACAATTTAACCTCAGAGAACTAACAACCGCCTAAGGTCACACAGTTAGTAAGTGTAAAACTGGGGAATGTAACAAGATACTCCTAACCAGGTGGCTACAGTGCTTTCCTCCTGGCTCACAGGACATGATGGATACTTTGTGTCCAACACACTCCAGCTCTTTAAGTGATGATTTGGCTGTTGTAAAACTGGCCAGAGTTCATCAACCTCCCCCTTTCTTGCGTTTTCCCATCTAAAGCAGAATGCTTTGGGGATCTTAGCCTTAAAGAGAACATTATCAGGATCTGGACCAGTAAGTAGGACCTCAGTTTCTCCATATGTGTAAAGAACTACTCAGACTAAGTGATCTCTACAGCCTGAAGGTCATTGTGGAGTAACATTCTCCAACATTCTACAATGCTAATTAATAATGTCCTATCAGAATGCAGTTTCATAAGTCACCAGGGAGGGAAATGCCCAGAGCCTTACGCCAGCTTACCCAATGCATGAATCTCCTCTACGGCATCCCGTGACTCATTGCCCACCCTTTACTTACATTCTTACAGTTCTTTTAATCGATTCTGAATCCTCAGAATCTAGGGTGTTATCTGGTGATACATTCTATTCATGTATTAAACGAATGAATGAATGAATGAATGAATGAATGAATGAAATGACAAATGATCAAATCAGAGAACAGCTCTAAGCATAAGGAAGTTCTACATCATAAAACTTGAAAATTCACATTTAAAATAATTACATCAATACAGCAATGATCACTTATCAAGTGGTTATTAGCTCGCAAGCACTATGCCAATGCCTTAACATGCATTCTGCCATTGAGCTGCAAGTTACCTGCCTCTGGTTTCAACACACGGGTCCCACTTCTACCCCAATAGCTGCCATCTGAGGCCTTGCTATGTGCCTGCCACCTTGCGGCAGACTTCACATAGCTTCTTGATTTAATATCGTCAACAAACTTATCAAGTAGATATCATCATCTCTACTCACCAATAAAGATCAGGGAGGTCAAGAACTAGCCCGAGAAGACAGTAAGCAGAAGAGTCTGGATTACACACCAGGACAGCCAGTGCAAAACCCCAGGTAAACCACACTGCAGTACCTCATCCCAATGACAAGGAAGCCTTAGCTCTCTCAAAGGAGAGATCCAACTGATGACTGAAACTAAGGCATACACAAAAAGCATGGGCTTTAAAATACTCCAGGAAGCAAAGTGAGACCAGAAAGGCAGTGAGAGCTATCCACCTCTCAACTCTCCCCTCCAGACCTGGAGGTGGTATCTAAGAACTCCAACGGCTCCTCCCCAGAGCAGCCCCACCCTCCAGGACTCTGCACCAAGTAGGACAGGGGCAGAGGATCCTGCCCAGAGCTGAACAGAATGCTGCCACACCATTATGCATGTAAACCTACCAAATCCTACAGCCCCTCCAAAGAAAGGCCAGAGACAATGAGCCTGGCTCTCCTCCCATCTGGAAACAGCAAAGGCAACACACAGCCTTAGGCGACATTCAGCCTAAAATATCCCTTAGCCCCTCCCTGACCCCGGTTGCAATTTACTGTTGCATCAGATCAACAGATCATTAACTTTTCTGTCTCAGGCTGTTTTATACCTCCTTAAAATCACGGAAGATTCCAGAGAACCTTGGTTATATCAGTCCATATTTATTGTATTAGAAATTAAAATTGAAAAACATTTTAAATTATTTTAACACAATCCACCATAAATCCATTAATAAAAATAACATATTTTTACACAAAATGACTGCTTCTCAAAGCAAACACACACAAAAAATTCCTGGGAAGCATGGTATTGCTTTCCTATTTTGCAGATTTCTTTCCTGTTTGGCTTAATAAAAGACAGCTGGGTACTCACCCTGCTTCTGTATTCAGTCTGCTACAATATCCTAAGTCATATTGCCTCTAGAAAATTCAACCGCACCCTCTCGAGAGGATGAGAGTGAAAAAGGCAAATAATGAAAATAGTTTTGACTTCGCACATCTAGCGTCCCCAGACCGTACTTTGAGAACTTCTGCCCTAAGCCAATCACAGAACACATACGCTGGGAGCCTCTGTGCTGCCCCCTCGGGTTTCTCTCTGGTAGCTGTAGCCTGTCCCTTCTCTACTGTTACCTCCTTTGTGAAGCACTCTCTGATTGTGCATCCCCTATACGCAGGCTGGGGAAATACCCTGGCTCTTTGAACTCTGAAAGTCCTCTGTTTCTCCTCCTTGTGTGTTACACCTCACTTTCTGGCTGGCAAGAGAGTCATCTGAGGCCACGTTTGATCCCCCTGCTAGAGTCGGCTCTTTAAAACAGGACCTGCGTCTCCCTCAAAGTCACACCTCTCATTTAGATGAAATGCATCATCGGTATCCACAGGAAACATTCATTTGACTCCTCTTATGCCAAGTATAGCCTGTAAAACAGAGGGTAGTAATAAACGCACAGACTTTCAGTCAGATAGCCCTGGGTTCAGTTCTTTGCTCAGCCACTTCCTGCCTGACTTAACACCAGTTTCTTAATCTTTCTGAGGCTTAGTTTCTGCAACTAGAAAACGGGGATCCTGTAAGAGATGTCTTCCATACTTTTGATGTGAAAATTTAGGCATTTAGCGCAATGTTGGACACGGTAAGTGCTCAATGTCTGCTTTAATTATTTTTGTAGAGCCAATCCACCCCGACTCCAGAGTGACACCTGACATAGTTGAAGCCTGAGGACAGGAGACAGTGTAAACCTCACTGTGAGGAGATTCCACCCTGGCTTTTCTATGGCTCAGTCTCCAGGGTCCTTTCTCAAGTACAGACACTTCTTCATGTCTCCTTTCAGTTCTTCCCTAACGGTGCCCTTCTGAAGATTCCCTATGAGCTGTCACCACTACTTCATTTCTTACAGTCCACCTGCCAGTCCATCTGTAGAGTCGCTCATACCTACAACTCTCGGTTACACAGCTTGTGATTTGTCTCTACTTCTCCCTGGAGAACGTTTTAATCTATTCTTCACTTAGCAGCCAGAATGACCTTTATCAATGGTCTTTGTCAATCTGCTGCTCAAAGCCCTTTAAGGACTTCCCATTGCTCATAGAATAAGCACCGAACTCCTTACCGTGACCTAGAAAGTCCTCCATGATCTGAGCCCTCCCCAACTCCCCAGCCTATTTCATGGCATCCTCCCCAGGCTGCCCTTGCTTGACGTCCTGTCCTTCCATCCCTGCAACCTGCCAATCTCTCCTCCACCTCAAGGCTCTCGTGTTGGTTGTTCTCCTGACAGAAATATCCTCCTGATAACTCCTTATGTGTTTTGCTCATTTTCATCCTTCAAATCTCAGTTCAAATGTAGGTGCTCATTCCCAATACGGCCTCACTGGGAACCCTCTCACTCATCACTCTATTTCTTTCACATCACTTCCAATGAGTTATACTTACTTATTTGTTGAGTTTTCATATGTCTCTTTTTATTAATACATAACCTCCGAGAGGCAGAAATTTTGTATGATTTTTTCACATTATTCATCAATACTACATATGGCACTCAGCACTTGTAGATACTTAATAAATATGAAATAGGTATTGAATAAATGACTTACTGGTCCAACAGCTGGTGGGTGGTAGGAGACAAGTTCCACACCTAGCCGGTTGCAGTTATCAAGAAAGGGAAAGGACACTGACTCCACTCTGTAATTTCTACAGCTCAAACTCGAGGATCTTTCTCCAGTGCAAACCAGTTCCTCATGTATTCCTCCAACCTTTCCCAGATGGTTCTCTATCAGCAACTATCATACCATCTCCCTAATTCACCTGCTCCTTAATTCCTTGCTACTTCTCCAGATTTTTCTATTAGAAAGGGAAAAAAAGAGCCCAGAAGACTTTCTCCCTAAGGATAACTGCTAGTTGCTATGTGGACACATCCGGGATTTAACAAAATTTGTAAGTCCAGAACCTTACAAATATTCATGATCATCATCCTTGCCCCACAGTTTCTGACTTTCTCCTGAGATCATAATTTGGTGCTGCATCAGGCTTCTTACTGCTATGAGAATTGGACTCACCAATCTTCTTTCCTAAAACAGCCTCATGTTTCAGTTTGACAAGCCCATCCATGTCTTGAATGGGTACCTTGTATTTCGGTAGGGTAGAGCCCCAAGTGCTCAGGGCTCTGCCATCCTCTCTTCCACTGCCTGCCCCTCATGGCTGTAGGCAAGGATGGCTCTTTACAATTTGCAGGAAGGTGACCACGGATACATCGGCCACCAGCCAACATATCAAATAGTCATCCTCTGTGCCCTTTTGGCCCAGACTCCAGCGTGTCGCCTGCCCCCTCCCAGGCACCACACAAACCCTTGCCAGTGAACTGATCAAATCACAGAGAGCTATGCTCAGTTGGTCTTTATGGTTATAACACTCTCAAAGCTTGTAAACATGCTTGAGGTTACAGTACAGCGGATGATGTTATATGCATGAAGACTGGGAGAGACAGCTTCTTGCCATTTAAATGCTTAGCACATCCTCAAGAAATCCCATTCTGCCTCCTCTTACCACGCAAGTTCCAGGGAGCTGGAAGGGAGAACAGGATTACCTCTCCATGTCCACCGTCAGTACCCCATCTCGAACATCTTTATTGTCATTGCTTGGCTGAAAGCTATTTGGCAAGCCGTTTTGAAAGCCCCCAGGTTGTTCAGTTCAAGGAACTTATGCAAGAAGCCAAGACAAAAACAACCACAGCAACAACAACAACAACAACAAAAAACATAGACTTAAGCTGGTACATTACAGAAAATTTCCCTCCTCTTCTCCATCTCTGACCAAGACATCGCCCCCTGCCTCGAGCAAGTGGGAGACCCGGACTTCGTTGATGAAGTCCTATGATGCGCTGTGCCTGCAGGACCCCTATTAGTATCACTCATGACCCGTCTGTCACGCTGGAGCTGCAGAGCAGAGGCTTGACTAGCAGAGAGACAGTGATCTACCCATGCATGAGAACAGACTCCAGAAGAAGGCTAGGGTTTTCAGAGTCCATCTATACACATTGTACTGGGTGTGTGTTTTTTTTAATGTTTATTTATTTATTTTTGAGAAAGAGAGAGAGAGATCAGGGGAGGGGTAGAGAGAGAGAGGGAGATAGAGAATCCCAAACAGGTTCTGGGCTGTCACAAACCATGAGATCAAGACCTGAGCTGAAACCAAGAGTTGGACCCTTAACCAACTGAGTCACGTGGGCGCCCCTTGGGTTTCTTGGAGGAACCCTTCAAGGGTATCTCTCCTTAAAAGGATAAGAAGCAGAATAAGAAAGGTTCAGTGATTACCCAAGATCACACAGCAAATAAAGTGCCAGCTCTCAAGCCTAAGGATGCTGACTTCTGATGCAAGCCTTTTTCATTAACAAGAACAATCCCTTTGCAACATATATTACAGCCAAAGGCTAATATCCCTGTGTTAGACACATAGATGCCTGCCCTGGTATCTATCCCCAACTTGTGTGTTACACATGGAGTGTCAGGTCTATTCAGGACAATAAGAAACCTAGACTCAGACAACAAATAATTAGGTCTGAGCCGAAGTCCTCAAAATTGAGCACATCAGAATCACCCAGAAAGCTCATTAAAACACATATCACTAGCCCCCCTCCAAGGGTTTCTGATTCGGAAGATCTAGAGTAGGACCCAATAATTTGCATGTCCAGCAAGTTCCCAGGTGATGAGGCTGCTGGTGTGGAGACCTCTCTTAGAGAACCACCGGCTGAAACTAATCATGACAGCCCTGATCTCCAGTTCCCCAGCTGCCAGGTGTGGCTGTGAATCTCAGCGGTTTGGCCGGTAGGATGTTAGGAGAAGGCTGCAGGGTCTTCCAGGAACGTTTTGCTTCCTTAATATAAAGAACCGTATGCTTTGTGCCACCCCATCCCTTTTGTTCTGCTTTGGACAGAGAGGTGATGCCTGGGACTTCAGGACTCATCCGTCATCCATGAGGCACCAAGACATCATCGTAGGGAGAAGGGGAGGAGACAAAAAAGAAAATTCTAGGTCATTCGTGACAGATTTGAGCCCCCACATTAGTGCTAGACCAACCACCTCTGAATGTGTTATCTTAGGAAGTTAGACAACCAAACGTCTTCATTACGTAAGCATCATTAGTCAGGCCGATTGTTATTCATAGCTAAAAGCAACTGTATTCTAAAAAGCCTTCTGCAAAACGATTTAAAAAAAAAAACCACTGGAAAGTGGCGCCTTCCAGTATGCAAAGGGTACCTTCACATTCATTATTAGTACATTCAGTCCAAGGGTAACTATGACGTTGGATTTAAAAGTTTTGAGGCACCTGGGTGGCTCAGTTGGTTGAGTGGCTAACTTCGGTTCAGGTCATAATCTCACTACTCATGGGTTCAATATCCACACAGGGCTCTGTGCTGATGGCTCAGAATGTGGAGCTTGCTTTAGATTCTGTGTCTCCTTTCTCTGCCCCTTCCCTGCTCATGTGCTGTATCTCTCTCTCATACTCTCAAAAATAAATAAACATTAAAAAAATTTTTTCAGTTATTTTTTTCTAGTCTAACTTATTTCACTTAGCTTAATACTCTCTAAGTCCATCCATATTGTCACAAATGGCACAATTTTGTTTTTTTTGATGGCTGTATAATATGCCATTGTGTATATGTGCGTGCGTGCGTGTGTGTGTGTGTGTGTGTGTACCATATCTTCCTTATCCATTTGTCTATCTAATGAGCACTTTGACTGCTTCCATCTTGACTACTGTAATTAACACTGCAATAAACATAGGAGTACATACAAGAGACACAGGAATGCTGATGCATAGGGGCACGTGTACCCCAATGTTCATAGCAGCACTTTCGACAATAGCCAAATCATGGAAAGAGACCAAGTGCCCATCAACTGACGAATGGATAAAGATGTGGTACATATATACAATGGACTACTACTGTGGCAATGAGAAAAAATGAAATCTGGCCATGTGTAGCAACATGGGTGGAACTGGAGGGTATTATGTTAAGTGAAATAAGTCAGTCAGAAAAAGACAGATACCATTTGTTTCCATGCATAGGTGGATTTTGAGAGACTTAGCAAAAACCAGGGGGGAGGGGAAGAGGGGAAAGGAAAAAAAGACAGAGAGGGAGGGAGAAAAACATAAGAGACTCTCAAAGACTAAGAACAAACTGAGGGTGAAGAGGTGAGGGAGGGGGAAGAGGGGGTGACAGGCATTAAAGAGGGCACGTATTGGGATGGACACTGGGTGTTATATGTAAACCAATTTGAAAATAAACTATTAAAAAACATAGGGGTACATATATCTTTTCAAATTAGTATTTTTGTTTTCTTAGGGTAAATACCCAGTAGTGAAGTTATTGGATCATATCTGTAAGGGGTTAATATACAAAATATATAAAGAACTCACACAATTCAATATCAAAGAAAACAAACCATCCAATAAAAAATGGGCAGAGGATATGAATAGACATTTCTCCAAAGAAGACATCCAGATGGCTAACAGGCACATGGAAAAATGTTCAACATCACTCATCATCAGGGAAATGCAAATCAAAACCACAATGAGATACCACCTCACAACTGTCAGAATGGCTAATATCAAAGTGACAAAACATAGCAAGCGTTAGCAAGACTGTGGAGGAAAGGTAACTTTGTGTACTGTTGCAGGGAATGCAAATTTGCATGGCCACTATAGAAAACAGTATGGAGGTTCCTCAAAAAATTAAAAATAGAACTACTATATGATCCAGCAATTCTACTTCTAGGTATTTATCCAAAGCAAATATAAACACTAATTTAAAGAGATATATACTCCCCTATGTTCATTGCAGCATTATTTACAAAAGCCAAGATATGGAAGCAACCTAAGTGTCCATTCATTGGTAGATGTACTGTGTATACACACACACACACACACACACACACACACACCAGAATATTACTTAACCATAAAAACTGAAATAAAAAAGAATGAAAGCTTGTCATTCATGACAACATAGATGGACTAGACGGTGTTAGGTGTTATGCTGAGTGAAATAAGTCAGACAGAGAAAGACAAGTACTATATGATTTCACTCATATATGAAACCTAAAAACTAAAACAAATGAACAAACAAAACAAAACAGAAGCAGACCTATGGACACAGAGAACAAACTGGTGGTTACCAGAGAGGAGGGGAGTTGGGGAAATGGATAAAATAGATGAAGGGAATTAAAAGGTACAAACTTCCACTTATAAAATAAAGTCATGGAGACTTAACGTCCAGCATAGGGAACCAAGTCAATAATATTATAACCACTTTGTATGGCAACAGATGGTAACTATACTTACAGGGGTGAGCACTGAGCAATGTATACAATTATTGAATCACTATGCTATACACGTGAAACTAATATAATATTGTGTGTTGACTGTACCTCAGTAAAAAATTGGTTTGAGGACTTTTAGTTTAAAAAAACAAAAGGTTTTTTTCTAGTAGCCATGCTTTATCAAAAATGTTTGGAGTTCATTGCCATAAAGTATGCTTTGAGAAACAATATTCTAGGTATTAAATACATGTGTTTTTAAAATTAATACTAAATGAAAGACATGCACCACACAAAACTAAGTCATAGGCTTAATTTCAAACTTGTCTTTACAGACCCATCATGCCAGATAAGCAATAATTGCCCCCCAAAGACTGGAGTCATTAAGCAAAATGAAACTTGACCTTCAGCACACACTTGTTGCAAGATTAGAGAAATCACCTACTACTGAATATTGACAAATGTATTCCAAAGAACAAATTCCATAAAATGTTCCACCACCAAAAAATGTTTGGGAAAAGATGCATAGTCTGTCTCACTCCTTGGAGGTACAAAATGCATGTTGATATTTGGGCACCTGGGTGGCTCAGTCAGTTAAGTGTCCAACTTCTGCTCAGGTCATGATCTCACGGTTCGTGGGTTCGAGCCCCATGTCAGGCTCTGTGCTCACAGCTTGGAGCCTGGAGCCTGCTTCGGATTCAGTGCCTCCCTCTTTCGCTGCCCTTTCCCCACTCATGCTCTGTCTCTGTCTCTCAAAAATAAACAAACATTAAAAAAAATGCATGTTGATATTAAAGGCTTAAAGAGGGCTTGTGGTAGAAAAATCTATTATATTCTATTTATTGAAGACTTTTTCAAATTTACTTGGTTCACAGAACATTTTCCTCCATGAGATCTATGACCCTTTTAAAACATTTGGTAGCCAAGACTGACTCTACGCTGTAGCATAAGCTAAGCATGGCAGGAAGGCTGTAAGCTCTAAAGTTGATCTGCCTGGGTTCAAATCTCAGCTCTGTCATGTATAGTCATTGATTCCAAAATATGTTTTTTCACATTTATCATTTCTTAAAGTCAGTTACATGTCTTGGTTAAATTGGTAGCATTTTGGGGCACCCAGGTGGCTCAGTTGATTGAGTGTACCACTTCGGCTCAAGTCATGATCTTACTGTCCGTGAGTTGGAGTCCCATGTCGGGTTCTGTGCTGACAGCTTGGAACCTGGAGCCTGCTTCAGTTCTGTGTGTCTCTCTCTCACTGCCCTTCCCCTGCTCGTGCTCTGTCTCCCACTCTCTCTCAAAAATAAATAAACATTAAAAAAATTAGCATTTTTTCCTTAGTATCAATAAAATAATGGTGCATCTTACAATTAGCATACCATTAATTACTTACCAAGATTGGTAAAGCGTTGTGTATGACTTTTAGCTGGTCACGTAATCGTGGTGTGTCTCAGTTTTCTCGTTGGCAAAATGGGGACGTTATCTACTCTCAGAGTGGACGTGGGGATGAAACAGTGCCTGGCACAAGGTAAGCACTCAGTGAATATTAGCCATCCTAATAAATATTTCAGGAACACTAAAAAGGCTCCCACCTCCTCGAATCCATTCCTCACCTCTTTATTGATTCTTCCTTTAACAATGAGTATTTTCCCGAAGAGATTTAAGTCTTAAAATGCAAATCCATCGGGGAGAGGGGACCACAGACTGGCCCTCATACTCAGGTATAAAGATGAATAAAAGATGTTCTCTTGAGGGCAAATTTTGACAGAGAGAGAGGGGAGGGGCCACAAAACACGAACGGTGGGTGAAGGTGGGAAAGAAGCCGGGCCATATCTAGTGGGGAAAGGACAGCAGCGAGCATAGAGGTATGTTCACTTTCTGCAGTTTTTCTCAGGGTTAAACCCAGGCTTGTTTCATCTGAGGGCCTCACAGTACTCTTTGCTTGGAAACAGGAACTCCAGGAAGCTTCAGCCCTTCAGATGGGATCAGGCTTCCATCAACAGCCTCCCGAATGTGAGGAACTAGACACTGGAGAGCCGACAGGAGAGGTGTGGAGGCCTGAGACTAGCTGCTGTCTCTTAATTCTGCTGAGCAGTCAAGCTAAGAGGGCCAGACTCAGGGACTACCCCAATAACAGCAGGGCCACTGAAAATCCTTAAAACTTAGAAACTACTTTATTTTTTTAAATGTTTATTTATTTATTTTGAGAGAGGGGGAGGGAGGGAGGAGTCAAGAGACAGGGAGAGAGAGAATCCCAAGCAGGCTCTGCGCTGTCAGCACAGAGCCCCCGTTACAGGGCTTGAACCCACGAGCTGTGAGACCATGATCTGAGCTGAAATTGAGAGTCAGAGACTTCACTGAGCCATCCAGGAACCCAAAATTTACAAACTACTTTAAAACCCCAACCCCAGGGGTGCCTAGGTGGCTCAGTCAGTTAAGCGTCCAACTTCGGCTCAGGCCGTGATCTCACAGTTACTAAGTTCGAACTCCATGCTGACAGTGTAGAGCCTGCTTGGGATTCTCTCTCTGTCTCTGTTCCTCCCCCACTACCACTCTCTCTCTCTCTCTCTCTCATAATAATAAACATTTTTTAAGAAGAAAGTAAAAGGGAAATAAATTTTTATACTTACAGGAGCATTCTTTAAAAATGTGAAAAAGACCAAACTGTTAACATTGCTTATCTGGGGAGGGAAGGGTTAAACAAGGATAGAGGCAGATTATAAATGTTTCCTTCCTGCACCTCTGAATTGTTTGACATAGAAAAATAAATATGTATTACTTTTATAATGTGAAAATCTAATAGACTTGAGGGAAGTGAAGGAGAGAGGGAGGAAGCAAAGAGAGAGTAGAAGGAAAAGGGAAAAGAGAGAGAGAGAGAAAAAATAAAGAGATCTGTGACCCTTGATCAAAGTAGAGTGAAACACCTTATAGGTCTATAGGTTTCCAGGATCTTGCCTGGTTCTTTATGGATATTAAGACTTTTAGACACAGCATTGACCTAATAAATCATGACTCTTTCAAACCACCTAGTCCTTCTTTAGGGTCTGCCAAGTTCCAGGGATCCAGAGAGAAACATTTTTTTGTTGTTCCAATTCAGCATGGGTCTTTATTTTCTAAGCAGAATGTTTAGGCAACTCCTTTGAATCTCAACTGTGAAATTCCTTCGGTTATCATCTTTACTTTTCTCTACCTGATATGGGAGTTTCTCATCCCCCTGGAGCTTTTTGGAGATTTCCCTGGAGGAAGAGACGGCAGGGAGATAGTGTATTTCAGAGTCTTTGGCCAGCAAGACGTCAGAGATGTGTGCACACATGTGGCCTCCCCGCACCCTTCATTTCCTCAGCCCGGGTGACGTTTTAGTGTCCACCACAGCAGCTACTGAACTTTTACCAGTTTGAAATTAGGACAGCTTCAAGAGTCCTTGGAGGTAAATGGGGCGCCTGGGCGGCTCAGATGGTTAAGCGGCCAACTTCAGCTCAGGTCATGATCTCACCGTCTGTGAGTTCGAGCCCCGCGTCGGGCTCTGTGCTGATGGCTCAGAGCCTGAAGCCTGCTTCGGATTCTGTGTCTCCCTCTCTCTCTGCCCTTACCCTGCTCACACTCTGTCTCTATGTCTCTCAAAAAACAAACAAACAAACAAACAAACAAAAAAAGAGTCCTTGGTGGTAGAAATGATGCAATATAAAGCACTCAGGGATCAAACACTTTTTAAAATGATAAAAAGAAAAAAAGTGTACTGGTGAAAATGCAGAGAGAAGAGCATGCTCGGACTGTGCTGGTGTAAGAACGAACAGCGACCCCATCTCCGAATAGCAGTTTGGTGGCATGTCTGAAGACTCTCAAAAATGTTCATGTCTTTCAAGCAATATTTTTTCTAAGACATAATCAAGATATATCAAAAATATGTATGTAAGTATTCCACATGGTTACTATGGGAATTAATAAGTTAATTCATGAACATGTAAAGTGCTTAAAATAGTTCTGGGTACCTAAAAAGCCCTGTATAACTATGAACTAACACTAATAACTGTTATTATTTCCCTATTTAAATTTCCCTAGATTTTTAAATCTTCTACGGGGCGCCTGGGTGGCTCAGTCAGTTAAGCGACTGACTTCGGCTCAGGTCATGATCTCAGAGTTTGTGGGTTCGAGTCCTGCATCGGGCTCTGTGCTGACATCTCAGAGCCTGGAGCCTGCTTTGAATTCTGTGTCTTCCTCTCCTCTCTCTCTCTCTCCCTTTCCCTTGCTTATATTCTCTTTCTCTCGAAAATAAATAAAACATTTATGTGTGTGTGTGTGTGTATATATATATGTATCTTTGCATTATATTTATAACCAGACAAATATTAGGGTACCTTGGTAGCTCAATCAGTTAAGCATCTGACTTTAGCCCAAATCATGATCAGGCTTCTGCTGTCAGCACAGAGCCTCCTTCCAATCCTCTGTCCCCCTCTCTTTCTGCCCCTCCCCAGCTTGTTTATTTTCTCTCTCTCTCTCAATATAAATAAATAAAATTCTAAAAATAAACCAGAAAATATTTTAACATAGATGGCAATCCTAAGGAAATAATCTAAATTTTTTTAAATGCTTTATGCCCAAGATGTTCATACAATCATTTAGAAGAGTGACAAATTGGAAATAATTTCAATGTACAACAATAAGATTAGGTAATAGGATGCCCCCATGTGACTGACTACTTTGCAGAAATTTAAAATGATGATCCTGAGGAATTCCAATAACTTTTGGAAATACTAATATTCCTAAATCAGGGGGGAGAAAGCATATAAGATTAGATACACGTACTTTCAACTGTGGTCAAAAAACAATGCAGATGTGGAGAAGCTCGGAAGGGATTCTAACCAAGCGTTAGCTAATACCTTCTTCCTGCACTTAAATCTTAAAGGGGTTCAATAAATTCCAAGGTATACACTTTCAGGGAATAAGCCAATGAAAGTTTCCTAGAACAGGGGGCCCAGAATAGCCCTCCACCCAGAGAAGTCATGGAAGGTTAAGGTGGGAAGAAGCATCAGAGAAGATGGGGGAGGAGCAAGAATTCAAGAGTAAGATCAGCCAGGTTCAAGTCTGGATTGTACTCTCACTCTGTGGGTGGCCCCAGGCAGGTGATTTAACCTCTCTAAGGAAACTAGTGGCAAGCAGAGCAGCTATACCATACATGAAATGAAGCAGTCGAATGGCTGCACCTAACAAGTTCTCAGCAACTGTGAAAAGCGTCGGCGGTGGTGAAGACAGTGGCCTTACCGGCATCTCCATCACACCGCGAGTCAACTGTGGTCGTCAGAGATGAAGACTTGTCCAAGTCATGTACCAGAGCTCAACCAAAACAGACCCCAAACCTCCAAATTGCCTTTCTCTGGCCCAGAACTGCCTCCCCAGAGTCTTGTCTCTTCCTGCCCCTTCCCCCCAATCTTGATCTCCTCTTTGGAAACAGCTGAAATTGTCACTTTGATATTTAAAAACGAAAGCCGCTGTCATGTGCCCAAAGTAATAAATGTTTTAGAGTTTCAATTAAAGTAAATGTAGGAAAGCTGGATCCCATTCCTCTATCTAATGAGTCACACAGACCCATTACCCCACCATCCATTAATTCTAACAAGGTCAGCTCATTAGCGAAGTCTCCTTGGGACTGTGTAATGAACCTGTACAGGAGAGTGCGATGAGCAGACCCGCAGAACGACCTGCAGCCAGGGCCTCTGGAATTCCTGTGCCATTTCTCCTGCCCATCAGAACTCAGGCCTCAGAGCTGAGGGAGGTTCAGATACACGAAGGCCACAGGTCCCAAGGGAAACTTCTGAAGTTTACACATCTAGCCTAGAAGTCACAAAACCCCAACACTGGTTTCTCCTGAGGCTTGAGCACAGCAGTCTTCTATACTTGTTTGCTCTCTGTTGTTTCTCTCCCAACCAAGGATTTCAAGTTTTTAAGGAAAGACACCAACTGACCGTCTACTCTGCATCAGGCACAATGCTAAGTGCCATTTCATCACCATCTTAAAGATGAGGGAAATGAGTCTCAGCCTCAAAATGCTTGAGTAGTTTTCCCAAGGACACACAGCTTATAAGTAACTGTGGGATTGAATTTGAGCCCTGCCTTACTCCAAACCTCATTATATTAACTACAAAGTTTTCATCTCTTTTTTGATAAGCATTCCAAATGAGTTAAAACAGAGATCTCTGGACAGGGACCACCAGCTGTATCTCCAGAATATTTTTTTTTGATCTCGTGGTTTGTGGGTTGTTTTTTTTTTTAATAATTTATTGTCAAATTGGTTTCCATACAACACCCAGTGCTCATCCCAACAAGTGGCCCTCCTCTGTGCCCATCACCCACTCTCCCCCCTCCCACACCCCCTCACCTCTCAGTTTGTTCTTAGTCTTTGAGAGTCTCTTATGTTTTGTCTCCCTCCCTCTCTGTGTCTTTTTTCCTTTCCCCTCTTCCCCTCCCCCATGGTTTTCTGCTAAGTCTCGCAAAGTCCACCTATGCGTGGAAACATATGGTATCTGCCTTTCTCTGACTTATTTCACTTAGCATAATACCCTCCAGTTCCATCCATGTTGGGTGTGTGTTGCTACACATGCCCAGATTTCATTCTTTCTCAATGCCATGTAGTATTCCATTGTACATATATACCACATCTTCTTTATCCATTTGTCAGTTGATGGACACTTAGTCTCTTTCCATGATTTGGCTATTGTCGAAAGTGCTGCTATAAACATCGGGATATACGTGCCCCTATGCATCAGCACTCCTGTGTCTCTTGGGTAGACTCCTAGCAGTGCTATTGTCCAGCATATTTTCTATGGCTGATGTGAGGATTAAGTGAGATAACGGAATGAAAACACTTGGCATGATATAGGGGTTAATGGTGCTAAAACAGAGGTAAATATGATTATAACGTGGGGAACTTCGTAGGTGATCAATACACATTTAGAATGATGAAACTTTATATCTAGAGAGACTTCAGAAAATATATTCCTTAACTGTCTCATTTTATGGAGAAAAAAATAATATGGTTAAGAGGACAAAACTAATTAAAAACAAAAGCAGGGTTGACTTCAAGTTTGGTTCTACCTTCTCTTCACCAGTGTTTTTTCACCCTGCTCCCTATAGTGCTGGAGTTCTGCACAGTTTCAGGGAGGTTCCTACAAAACATAGAAGGAAAGAAAGAGATGGGGTGTCTGGGTGGCTCAGTAGTTTAAGAATCCAGCTTTGGCTCAGGTCATGATGTCAGGGTTCGTGAGTTCAAGCCCCACCTCAGGCTCTCCACTGTCAGCACAGAGCCCTCTTTGGGTCCTCTGTCCCCTTTCTCTCTGCCCCACTCCTGCTCCCTCTCTCTCCGTCACAAATAAACATTTTTTAAAAAAGAAGGAAAGAAAAAGGGGCTATAATCCCCCCTAAGATGTTGCCCTGCCAGCCAGAATAGCTCTGCTTTTATTCATTTTTAAACTGGACTTCTGCACAAGAGTTTATGTGACAACCGGATTCTGCTGCTTTAGAAAAATAAAGTTTGAAAAGTAGGCATATATTTCATTGTTGGATCATGCAGAACGAGTAGAAACTGATGGGGCAAATAAACAGAAAATGAAGACAAAGATTTTCTTGATAAGATTAATACGCTAGAGCTAGTAGGATATGTAAAACTTTACACGTCAAGTGAAGAACATCAATGCTTCACATGTACTCATGGAACTCTTACAAAAATAAAGGACACAAAGGAAGGCTCCAAATACCCCAAAGAAACACTATCTTACAGACCATGTTTTCTGATCACAGCAGAATAAAATTAATAATTTTTATTACAGCTTAAAAATTCCATAGGTCTGAAAACTAAAACAAAAATACTGTTACTGCACAATTCGTAGGTTAAATTCGTGAACGAAATGACAAAACGCTTGTAATTAAATAACAATGGAATCAATATATTTATTGATATTTGTAGATAACGCCAAAAGCAGTACAAAAAGGAAAACTTTCCATGATTTGGCTATTGTCGAAAGTGCTGCTATGAATATTGGGGTACACGTGCCCCTATGCATCAGCACTCCTGTGTCTCTTGGGTAGATTCCTAGCAGTGCTATTGCTGGGTCATGGGGTAAGTCTATTTTCATTTTTTTGAGGAACCTCCACAGAGTTCTCCAGAGCAACTGCACCAGTTTGCATTCCCACCAACAGTGTAGGAGGGCGCCTGCTTCTCCACATCCCCGCCAGCATCTATAGTTTCCTGATTTGTTCATTTTAGCCACTCTGACCGGTGTGAGGTGGTATCTCAATGTGGTTTTGATTTGTATTTCCCTGATGATGAGTGACATTGAGCATCGTTTCATGTTTTTGTTTGCCATTTGGATGTCTTCTTTGGAGAAGTGTCTATTCATATCTTCCACCCATTTCTTCACTGGATTATTCGTTTTTTGGGTATGGAGTTTGGTAAGTTCTTTATAGATTTTAGATATTAGTCCTTTAGCCGATATGTCATTTGCGATGATCTTTTCCCATTCCGTTGGTTGACTATCCATTTTTTTGGTTGTTTCTTTTGCTGTGCAGAAGCTTTTTATCTTGATGAGGTCCCAGTAGTTCATCTTTGCTTTTAATTCCCTTGCCTTTGGAGATGTGTCAAGTAAGAAATTGGTGCGTCTTGAGGGGAAGGAAGGGGGAAAAAAAAGCCACAGAGAGGAAGGAAGACATAACACAGGAGACTCTCAAAGACTAAGAACAAACTGAGGGGAGAGAGGGTTGTGGGAGGGGGTAAGTGGGTGACGGGCACAGAGGAGGGTACTTGTTGGGATTATCACGGGGTGTTGTATGGAAACCAAACTGACAATAAATTATTCAAAAAAAAGGAAAACTTATAGCTTTAAATATAATGAACAGAAAACAATAAAAATTAAAAGTAATCAAGCTAAGTGTTCAACTCAAGAAGATAAAAGAGTATCAGATATACCAAAAGACAATAGGATGAATTAAATAAAAACTACAGAAACCAATGAATAAAGAAATTTTAAATTACAAAAATTAAAAAGCAAGTCTTTGAAAAGAGCAATAATGTAGACAACCCTCTGGAATGACTGACTTAAAAATCAAAATATAGCAGTAAGTAATGTTTAGAATTACTGCACCACTGTATTACGCACCTAAAACAAATATAGCACCATGTTAATTATTCTTCAATAAAAAAAAGAAAAAAAAATTAAAAGATAACATGCCAATTTTTTTTTAATTTTTTTTAACGTTTATTTATTTTTGAGAGACATAGAGGCACAGTGTGAACAGGGGAAGAGAGAGAGGGAGACACAGAATCGGAAGCAGGCTCCAGGCTCTGAGCCGTCAGCACAGAGCCCGACGCGGGGCTCGAACTCACAGACTGCGAGATCATGACCTGAGCTGAAGTCGGCCGCCCAACCGACTGAGCCACCCAGGCGCCCCATCATGCCAATTTTTAAAGCCATAGATTGATAACGGATACAGAATTTTTTATTTGAAAATTAAAAATTGGGGTGTCTGGGTGGCTCAGTCCGTTGGGTGTCCAGCTCTTGATTTCAATTCAGTTTATGAACTTACTGTTTGTGGGATTGAGCCCCACGTTGGGCTCTGCACTGACAGCACGCAGCCTATTCAGGATTCTCTCTCTCCCTCTCTCTTTCTCTTTCTACCCCTCCCCCACTTGTGTGCACATGTGTTCTCTTCCCTCTCCCTCAAAATAAATAAGTAAACTTTTTTAAAAATTAAAAATTAAAAAATTAAAAATTAAAATTAAACATTACATGTGAAAAAGCAAGAAAATCTAAATATGTAAATTTCTTTATATATAATTACCAAAATTGGTACAAAAAATAGAAAATTTAAATAATCTAACTTGTCATTAAAGAAATTAAGATGATAATAAAAGTCCTTCTAACCCTCCAAAAATGGCCTGGGGCCCAGATAATTCTACAGAAGAGTTCTAACAAACTTTCAAGAAAAAGATAATGATTCCTCTCTTACACAAATTGTTTTAAAGAAAGAGAGAGAAGGAAGGAAAGGAGGGAGGAAGAGATGGAGGGAGGAAGCAAGAGAGAAAGATTTCCAATCAATTTTTATGAAGCTTATATAAATTTTACCAAAAAAAAAAAAAACTAGACAAGAACATCACAAGTAAAGGGAACATTATTATATGCCTATTCATTCAAACACATATATGAAAAGTGTGAGTAAAATGTTAGCTTTTTTTCCCCAAACCATCTATCATAATCAAGTAGGATTTATTCAAGAAAGCTAAGTACAGTTTAACATGAGAAAAAACTATCAATGCAATTTTCTACAATCAAGGACAAGAGAAGAAAATTTGCATTGTTATCTCAATAGTTAGAGAAAAGACATCTTATAAAATTCAAACTAATTGTGAAAACTCCCAGAAAACTGGAAGTTGAAGAACTTCTTTAACTTGATGAAAACTATATTCCATAAATCTACATCCAATATTCAACCTAATAAAAACATTTTCAATATACTACCTCAAAATCTTCAAATGAAGGGTAAGCTGGGGCACCTGCGGGTCTCAGTCAGCTAAGTGTCTCTTGATTTCGGCTCAGGTCATGATCTCATGGTTATGGAGATTGAGCCCCCCCCTCGGGCTCTGCCCTACTCATGGAGCCTGCTTAACGTTCTCTCTCTTCCTCTCCCTCTAACCTTTCCCCATTCGAATGCCTGTATTCTCCCTTTCTCTCAAAAATAAATAAAGAAAATCTTTTTTAAAAATCAAGGATAAGGTAGGATCTTATCTATCACCAGTACCTTTCCAAATAATACTGGAAACTGCACCGTTTAAGAAGACAAGAAAAAATAAGAGCCTATGAGAAGGGAAGAAACAAAACTATCAATGTTAGCAGATGACAGAATCATCTATATATAAAATAACCACAGCACTAAGAAACAAATCAATAGAACTAGAATAGTAAGATTGCCAGATTTAAGATAAATTTATAAAATCCAAAAGCAAGTGTCTACACGAGCAATAACCAATAGAAAACAGAAATTTGGGGGCGCCTGGGTGGCTCAGTCGGTTAAGCATCCGACTTCAGCTCAGGTCATGATCTCCCGGTCTGTGAGTTCAAGCCCCGCGTCGGGCTCTGTGCTGATGTCTCAGAGCTTGGAGCCTGCTTCGGATTCTGTGTCTCCCTCTCTCTGCCCCTCCCCTGCTCACGCTCTGTCTCTATGCCTCTCAAAAATAAATAAATGTTAAAAAAAATTTTAAAAAAGAAAACAGAAATTTGTTTGTAATAGCAACAAAAATAATAAAATGGCTAGGAACTAAAAAGGAAAAATGTACAATAATGTTATTATTATTTTAAAATACAATAATAGCATCAAAGTAGACTTGAAAAAATAGAGATTAATGTTCACAGATGTAATAACTCACATTTGTAATTATCTCAATTTTCCTTATTTATCTATTAACTTCGTGCAATCCTAACTAAAATTTCAGGTAGAATTTCCAGAGAAATTTGACAAATCACATCCTTCAAATAAGTCCTCTTCCCTTCCTAAAAGTTGGTTTAAATGCCCTATAACTAAGGGGAAGAAAAATGTAACATGCATGACTAGAATTTAAGAAAGGAGACCTGAGGGGCACCTGGGTGGCTCAGTCAATTAAGCATCTGACTCTTGGTTTTGGCTCAGGTCATTATCTCCCAATTTGTGAAATCAAGCCCCGTGCCCAGCTCTGTGCTAACAGTGAAGAGCCTGCTTGGAGTTTTCTCTCTTTCTCTGCTCCTCCCCCCATTAGTGCTCTGTCTCTCTCTCTCAAAATAATAAATAAACATTGTAAAAAGAGAGAGAGAAAGAAGACAGAGAGACCAACAGAGTGACAATGAGACTCTTATAAGACTTCATTTTCACTGCATCCATGTCCATCATCATTATGTTTCCCCATTCTCTAGGCCCTCAGTTCCTCAATCTGCAAAGAGATCTCCAGCCACGTTTTCCAAGGCATTGTCTATTTCAAAGCGCCAACTGAGATTAGTGTTGGGAAATCAGAATCCTTTTCTGCCCAGGCCTTCTGGGGGGAATGTCTGCTGCTTCTGGTCTTCCCTGCTTCTGCATTTCTTTTTTATGGAAACTGTCCCTTTCCTACACCCAAATGATACTCAAGTGACCCTGTTTCCTCTACCTCTCAGGTAGCCAACTTATATATCCCATCTTTTTGAACACCTCTGTTGTGGGCATGTGACCCAAGCAAGGCTAATCAGAGTCCATATTAGGGGTAGATATGAAACATAAAGAAAGAATGTGGCACTCTTTCCTGTGGGTGAAACCTAGAGTTCCCATACTAGTTTTGTCACCATGTCGAGAAAGCATTACCAAAAATGAAGACAATATATACATAAGAAGAACTTTTAAAAAGAGAGAGAAGGAGGTTTAATAATATTTTAACTGCTATGCCTGAAACCACCCCACCCCTTGATTCGCGAGTAGGAGAGCCATTAACTATTGTTTTGTTTTTGCTTGTGTTGGTTTGGGTTGGATTTCTATTACTTGTAACAGAAAGAGCCCTAACTGCTATGTGCAACTGTTTCACCTTTACATGCTCCCTCGGAGAATCTGATGCATAACAAAGTTGGAGAACTAAAGTATTACTTTTTTAAGATCTAAATGACAAAAAGGGAAATAGAGCAAGATACTGGATTTAAACAAAATGAGTACACAACTCATGATCCAGCCCTTACCTGCCTCTCTAGCTTAGATTCATGCCATTTTGTACCTCTCCCGCGCTGAGCTCTTTTTACCTCCTCCGAATGGACATTGCTTACCTCAGGACATTTGCATGTGCTTGTCCTATCATTCTTCGACATAGCTGGCTGATTCTCAGTTTCTAGTTCCCAGATTAACTCTCAGAGGGTCCTTCTCTGGCTGGCCTATGGAAAGGAGGTCATCTCTCTCATTATCCACTACCTTAAACACCTTGTCTTTAATCTATAGCTTTTATCAAATGTTTACTTATTAGCAAACTTGCTTCTATCTGCTTCCCCTTTTAGAATATAAGCTCCAAGAGAGTAAGGACTGAGCCTGTCTTGATCACCATTGTCTTTCCCCATGCTGCCACAGAGCCTGACACTAGCAGGGTTTTCGATAAATACATTTGAATAAGTGAACAAATCTCCACAATCTAGGCACTTACCTGTTAGCCCCCTTTTCCTCAGGAAAAGCAAGGGAGGGAAGTCAATGTCACTTTTTACTTCTCCCAGTTGAGTCAACCAACAAAGAGGGCAGGGAAGGGTCTAGGAAAAGAAATGGAGAATTTGCTTCCATGAGAATGTGCAGAGGCTTGTACTATGCCAACCCTGTGCATGTTTCTAAAAGGAAAACAGAACCATCAGGTAACACACAGCAAGATGCGGTCCCTGTCTTCAAAGAGCTTCTTGTCTGGGTGGAGAAACAGTTAAAATAAGGAGCCGGGGGTGGAGGGCACAGAGGGAAAACCTCAAACAACACCAACTTCAAAAGTATGCTTCATCTTTACAGACACTATTAGCATCTTATGGCAAAATCATTTGTGAGCCTAATAGAAAACGCAGAGAGGAAAAGAACAGACGCATCTATACCCTACCAAGGGGAAAAAGCTGCAATTAAACTGACATCCTTTATTCAACAGCCTGCAGGCTCTACGGCTGGGCTCGGGGTTGGTGCTGCGTCTCTCTCTTCCTCCGTAACCTAGTCTCATTTTCTCCTTCTGGCGTCTTATTGCAGTAATAGGTTTGTTATTATAGCTCTGAAGTCAGGCGACACGCAAGAGCAGGGGAAATGAGAGGAAGAGAAAAGAAAGCGGAACATGAACAGACGGCCTCTTGCCTGAGAGCTCTCGCTACATTAAGATACAGAGGGAGGGACGTTTCCTCCCGCTCGTATGCGCCTTTCTCCTTCTGTGGCACTCTCTGAAATGAGCTGCAGGGCAACACAAGAGGCTTTCTTTGGGAATGCGTCTGTTCGGGTCCCTGAAAGAATTACATTACATTCGAGAGGCACATACTTAGTTCCCTATTAGGCGGGGGAAGAGGGAGGAGGCTTACAGAGAGTCAATGTCCGTTCTCTGCCAGGCTCTGCTCTGGGTGCTGATAAAACACTGATAAAGAAAGCCAGTGCCCCGACTCTCACGCTGCGTATATACTCACAGGGAGAGAGACAAATAAATAAGACAGATAAGACAGTAAAAAGAACAAACAAATAAAAATATAAGACCACAGGAATAGATGCAGGCAAGCCTGAAATTCCATCCTGCCTAGAACACGTTCCACCTGGAAAACCGACCCTGCAGGAAACCATCTATGGCTGCCGATCAGTAAGCAGGGGTCTAGAAGATGGAAAACCCCGAGAATGGATGAGTGGGTACTCTCAGAAGACAGAGGGGACCCTCACCTCAACCTGCTGACTTACCAGCCACCGGGACTTGAGGGCTGGGACTTCCAATGAAAAACAAATGCCACTCTGTCCCTGCTTTGTGTAGCTGGCTTCATGCACTAAAACTCTTAGTTCTTTTAATTACTCTGAAGAAGTGTGTGTCCTTTGCCTGGGTCTGTTAGTATCTCTTCATCAATCACAGTCACCCTTGAGACAACCATACACAGATAATTTCGGAGAGTGACAGAAGTCTAAAAAGAAAACAAAACCAAAGACTGTGACATTGAGTGCCTGGCAAGAGGACGGCGATATTAACTAGGATGCTCAGGGAAGGCCTCTCCAAGGAGGGGATGAAATGAGGCAGCCAGGCGGGCCATGATCAGAGGGTGCAGGGAAGGCAGGGAAGTAGGAGCAAGACAGGGAGTGGAGGAGCAGAGTGAAGGTTACGTGACTAACGTGAGGTTAGCCAGACCAGAAACATCAGCATCCCATGGGAACTCGCCAGAAATCAGCACCCCTGGGTCTCATACAAGCATTGGAAACCCTGGGTGTGGAGCCCAGCCGTGTGCATTTAACAAGCCCTCTGGGGGCAGTTCTGAGGCATGTTCCAGTGTGACAACCACTAGCTAGAACAAAGAGAAGAGCAGACTTATAGAAGGGTTGAGGCAATGCGTCCTTTCGAAGTGAATTGCCAGCGGGCGCCTGGGTGGCTCAGTCAGTCAGTTAAGCATCCAACTCTTGACTGTGGCTCAGGTCATGATCTCAAGGTTCGTGGGTTCGAGACCCACATCGGACTCTGCAGTGACTGCACAGAGCCTGCTGAGGATTCTGTCTCTCCCTCTCTCTGCCCCTCCCCTACTTGCTCTCTCTCTCTCTCTCTCTCTCTCAAAATAAATAAAAATAAACTTAAAAAAATTTTAGAAGTGAATTGCCAGATTGTGCAAATGGCAAAGTCAATTCATCTTTATCCTTCTCCATTATACCCCAATCGTTCCCCAGGTTGCCTACCACAGAATAGAGTTTCAACACTTATTTACTAAACAAATAAAATAGTGCAAATCTAAATATGGAGCCTCTACTCTAATGATCTGATCCCAGTTACTCCACGAAGATCTGCATCAACAACAGGTCATGATTTACAAATGGTGACAAGAGAGAGAGGAATGAAAAGGAAACAAGGAGACCACCAGAGTCAAATACGTGGATATCAGCAAGAAAATGAGAGGCAAAGATATCTCGAAGCAAGGAAGGTCAGAAAAACTAAAAAGCAGGCAGAACCCAATAACCACAAAGGTTTCATCGTTTGGTTTGGGGGCAAACAGTGTTGTTCATTAGCCCCCTACGGAATTACCATATTAATGGCATAGAACAACTGTCATTTACTTGTTGTCTCTAAGTAAATGAGAAATGTTAGGTTGTATTGATTCAATCTATCTAAAAAAAAAATAATAAGAGTCTCTACCTAAATGGAAAAATTCTCAGCTTTATGGAAAATTCCACTATTCGAATTGCTTCATTTCCTGAGGCATTTTAGATAGCCAGGATTTTTACTGTATTGCTATTATTTTTATTACCAAAGAGTTCTCACAACCAATGGTAGGTGTTATTGGTGCTAACCAGGTCAATCTGGAAGCCAGTCAGAGGCCTCCTCTGAGCACCTTCTGGGTAAATGCAAGCGGAGGAGACCCCGCTAAGCCCCTCTCCCTGTCAAGAAGTTAGATAGGGCATGAGTCATTGCCAGATGCCGACCTTTCTGTTGAACCTCTCCTTAACAGATTTGAATGTAATAAACCCTTGGTCTCTTCCTTTTCTACGATTAGTAGGTTCCTGGGATAAAGGTACATCCCACATTTCTTCAATTCACTTCTGTCTCCAGACCAGGGAGCCTGGCACATGGAAAGAAGACACATGAGCGACCAAGAGAAGCCTCGACTTCCTCTGATCATGTCCCGTGCAGGAAGCTCCTGACTGTGTAATCCAAATCCTTCCTGCTGCATGAAGCCCATTCCTTCTCATCGAATTTAGAAGTTCCCTCAGCTAAGGAGGGAGGAAAAAAAAAAAAAGGAGTACTAGCTCATTTTGGATGTTGTTGCTCTCAATCTCTCAATTTTACTTCTTCGTCTGCATTTCCAAATCTTGAATATTTATCTTACTGTTTTTTTCTCTTCCCATTTTCCCCTCAGCAGTCAATGTTTTAGTAAGAACTCAGCTCCTATATTAGTGCAAATACCAAAGAAATAGCCCTGGACTGTTAATCATTTTCGGCGTGGTTAGCACACACGCATATACACACACGAGAAGATATTAATAAATACACTTAGACTCTACCCATTAGAGGTGTCCTCACATGGATTGGGCTTCCTAGAGAATAGGGCATTCCCTGTAACTGGAGGATAAGATTACTCCTGGTCAGTAGTTCAAGGAACAAGATGTCTCCAAAGGTCCTTCTTTGCTGACATTCTGTGATACAATGAAACTCCAAGCTTAAATGTGAATTTGGAAAGAAGCTATAAGGAGGGAGGAGAGCAGCCTAGTCTTGTTGGGTTTATCTGATGCCAAAAGCTATGCTTGGTGCATTCAGAGAGCCCATCCTTAGGAGTGCAATGCATCAGTGATGGCATCGCAAACTTGCATTTGGCACCTACGGTGATTCAGTTACTCTGTGCATTATTTCAGTCCATCTTACAACAGATCTATCAGATAATGACTATCATTATACCCATGTGTCTCAGGAGAAAAATGAGGAACACAGAAGATAGATAATTATCCCTAAACTGGTAAGTAACAGATGTGAGACTCGAACCCAGGCTGTCTGGCCCCAGAGCTAGTACTCTTAACTGGCTCCATCACGCTGCCTCCCAAAAGTAACCCCTTGCATTTTCAACATTTTATATGCTAAAAAAAAAAGAGAAGAAGAAGAAGAAGAAGAACATGATCTCTTTTCGTTGTTGTAGAAGTCTCCTGAGGCCAAGAAGTTCTCCCTAAATGACAAATTGGGGACAGATGGTCAAGGAGGGGGATGACTCATCTATGGTCACCAACAGAGGCAGAATCTCTTGGTACTCTGCCCACATGTCCCCTTTCTGTCCCCATACTGCCCTAGCTCTTCTGCAGCTCCTAGCCCAGTTGCCTAGAAAGGAAAGTAGCACATGGTTAATCCCCTGCTTGCAACTGGCCACTCAGCCATGTACTCTAAGTTCCAGACACTTTACTTATAGCCACAAAGTCCCTAGAGAAAGAAATAGCCAGAGGAAGAAGATTAAGAAAGAGATAACTCTCATGCGGAAAATCTAACAGACGTCTCTGTTGCATCCTTTCCTTTAGCCCCTAAGCCTACCAGTCTTCAAGCCCTAGAGGTAATAATAATAGAGTCCCATTTCCCTTAAGAGAAAATGAAATTGGAGTGGAGTGGTCTCCTCTCTGTCCTGCCTCCTCTAACACATGTTCTTCTCTCCTACTGTGATAATGTCTTCCCTGGTGTCTTTCTCGTCTTCTCTTTCTCCTTCGGTCCTGTCTGCACATGACACTGAGCTATGCTCCGTGGATCACAGTTCTGATCATGACCTTCTCCTCATTGAAAACTTTCAATAGCTCCCACAACTTACAATATCAAATCCCAACTCTTCAACCTGCTCTTCAGTCCCTCCAGGACCTGGTTACAACGTATACGTTGAGCCTTATCTTTGCTTCATATACTTAAGCTCCAGGCGCATCAGTACCCAAGAAAAGAACCTAAGAAAATCCTATGCACCCGCTTCTCATGATGATTCCTCCACTGCAACCCTTTGCCTATTTAAGACTGTACTCAAATGCCACCCGTTATGAAAATTTCCCTCATTCACCTCTTAGTATAAATCACTCTGTGCTTTGCCCATCCCCCAAGAATATTATATTCTGTACACCGTGTGTAAAAATGTCCATCCCACGGTCTCTTACAAAGCTAAACATACTCTTACCATATCATCAGGCATCACATTCCTTGGTATTTATCCAAAGGAGCCAAAAAGTTATGCCCACACAAAAAATCTGCACAATCATGTTTAGAGCAGCATTATTTACAATTGTCAAAACTTGGAAGCAACCAAGATATCCCTCAGCAGGTGAGTGGATAAATAAACAGGGATACAGCCAGACAATGGAATATTATTTGGTACTAAAAAGAAATGAGATATCAAGCCATGAAAATATATGGAGGAACCTTGAATACATATTGGTAAGTGAAAGAAGCCAGTATTAAAGGGCTATATACTATATGATTTCAACTATATGACACTCTGGAAAAGTCAGAACTATGGAGACAGTAAAGATGAGTGGTTGCCAGGGGCTGCAGGGGAGGGACGAATAAGCAGAGCACAGAGGATTCTCAGGACAGTGAAACTATTTTGTATGTTACCATAATAATGGACGCTTGTCATTACACATCTGTCCGAACCCATAGAATGTGCAATACCAAGCATGAACCTTCACGTAAACTATGAACTTTGGGTGATGATGATGTGTCAGTCAATGTAACTTTATCACCTCTAACCCTATGTACCACTCTGGTGCGGGATGTAGGTAGTGGGGGAGGCTGTTCATGTGTGGGGGCGGGGGGCTACATGGGAAATCTCCGTACCTCCCTTCAATTTTACTGTGAACCTAAAACTGCTCTAAAAAACAGTCTATTTTTTTAATGTCTGCCTTGTGTGTGATAAAGTCCTTAAGAGAATGAAACGTGCCTTCTGCTCCTGTATACCTCTTATACCCTGTTCCCCCCACCACCACAGCAGGTGCTAATAAATGTTTGTTGAATTGAATTAAATTGAGAGGTCATCTGGGGGATAAGAGCTAGAACTTTATCATAATTTGGACTCTGAGACGACGGAGAAGTTGAAGGACCAGTGACCTCGCTCTTCAGAACTCAATTATATGCATAAAAACAAATGTCTCAGATATCTAGCTATTAATTTGCTCACAATCATCTCGGCCTCCAAAGTTCACAAATGTCCCTTTCAATTTCTCAGCCACATCGTTCACAGGAAATGAGATTCTCTTCTCATTCGCTGAATCACAGTGGCCCTTGTCCCATCTCCCTTCCCTACCCCGCCTCCCAAATCTCCTCATGCGTTCCTATTCTTTTCCATTTGCCACAATTAACCACCTGGGCATCAAAATACCCATCATCACAACTTTCTTAGGGCCTGTCGGGGGACCCATGGTTTCCTGCTTGGCATCATAAATCCATAACTGAGGACCGCAGGTTTTATTGGCAGCCTGAGTCAAAGAATCTATTCTAATTAATCCTCTATAAAAAAAAGATGGCCTTCAGCCATCTCTCAGGAAGAAGCCAGCAAACCCAGAGTGAAAGAAAAATGCAGGCCTGGCTTCCTATGAAATCGATACAACCTCATTCTGAGCTCTGTTCTGGGTCACACGGAAGGAGCAGCCTGTGTGGCCGAGATCACAGGAGAGGTCTCTGGCAAAGAGTCTGATGGCTGGGGTGACAGGAGCTAAAGAGCCCCTTTTGCACCACAGACCCCAGAAGGTTAACCCTTCAATACACATTCATTCATTAATAACAGGGATTTACAAAATTCGAATGTTTCTATGTGCTTGGCATGACAGGGCCTCAATATCTTGAACATGCAGGAAATGGAGAAATCTGGGACAACAGAAGAGAAAATTCACATCATTATTGATGCCGTTTAGCCGCAGGACAGTTGGACGGTCCAATGTTCAGTGAACAGCACACCCTACAATTTCAGGGATGGCTTAACCAATCCCTGGCTGAAAGTGAGATGGGCCGCAGGGCAGGTCATGGCCAAGGAAGGCTCAGGAGACTGGCAATGTGCGCAGTCAGGGGGAATGGATGCTGTGCTTCAGATGACTTACTGCAGAGTAGAGACGTAGGGAAGCGTGGGTTGGAGCCAGACACACTTGGCTTTAAGTCCACTTCTTTCTACCTGCAGGGCCTTAAGCAAGTGACTTAGCTTCTCTGAGTTTGTTTTCTCATCTGGAAAATGGGATAAACAGTAACAGAACTCAGTTAACCAGTTTGTTAACGTTCCCGCGGGGGGATGGGAGGGATAATGTGAGATAATGAGTGCTGTGCTTTCCCCTTCCTTCCTCTGAGTCCAGGACCCCGCCTCACCCACTGAGTGGATCACAACATCTGAGGCCAAGACTGTCCCAAGCGTGAGAAGTGTCACAAATGAACTCGAGGAAAAACACAGCAAAATTCTTCCCTTTAAGCCACATTTCAAGTGTAATATAGGAAAGGGGAGAATGCTGATGCATACACCGCGCGCGCGCACACACACACACACACACACACACACACCCCTACCCTACCACAATGTTAGAGTTCCCTGAGTCTTGGAGGAAGCAAACGGTGAAGGAAAACAAGAAAAATCTCAGACACTAATGACAGGTCCAGGGCTCCACACCTGACCATCCTCTTCCCGTTTTCCAATTTTTCTCTGAGGTTCCTGGAGGATAGCAAACCCCTCCAAACAAACCCTATGCCATTGGAGAGTGGTAGACATGAGAGGACCACACAGGGTAGAGGACAGAGAGGCCCAAGTAATGGCCCAGTGCACTGCCACCGGCCAGGCAACACGGACAAATGTGCCTCTCTGCACCGTTCTGCAGCATCAACTCCAAGGGAAAGGAAGGACACAGGGAAATCCTGAGTTTTCCTGTGCTTAAATCTATAACACCCAAATAATTGAAATGGCTCAGTTCTCCTGGGAGTGACTAGAATATGCTTCTGGCTTCCGGTGGACTGAAGCTCAAAAGAGAGAGTTGATTCTGTTTTAGGAAACAAGAGAAAATTATGTTTTGGCAACTGGAGTCCACAGCATATGTGCCTATATATTTACACAAACACATATATATAGTGAAAATAATAATAATAATAATAATGATAATTATAATCAAAATAATGTAGCAACTAAACATATTGAGTGCTTCCCGTGTGCCAGGCACTGTTC
Organism: Paguma larvata; assembly: GCA_030068075.1. Lineage (NCBI taxonomy): Eukaryota > Metazoa > Chordata > Mammalia > Carnivora > Viverridae > Paguma > Paguma larvata. The sequence goes on along the minus strand of CM057826.1, from coordinate 42,123,925 downwards.
TTACAGCTTTATATAAATTATATCATTTCTTTCTCACAGTGATAGACCTATGGGCTCAGTATTATTACCACCCCTTTTGGGGGACGGGTAAACTGAGCATAGAAACGTACGACAAGGTCGCCCAAGATTACATCATGGAAGAGAAGGGCCCAGAATTTAAACTCAGGTCACCCGATTGCAGGGCCCACATTCTCAATCACTTCTGCTATCTTGCTTCCACACTGAGCTTTCAACATATTACAGCACATTTACTTATAATTTAATGAGTGCTGACTATGACTTGGACACTGTGCTAACAGCTTGACTCATATCATATCCATACTCTTTATAATAATCCCAGGAGAAACATTTTACTATTATCACCTTTTTAAAATTGAGAAAACTGGGACTTTGAACCTGAATCTACCTGGCTCTAAAAAGTGTGCTCCCAAACCTCCCCACCCCACCCCCCGCCCCATTCTATACAACCTCCATGGAAACACAGATAGAAGGCTTGGCTCCCTGCCAGCTTTAGAGCAAAGTCTCCACTCGTGTAGCTGCCGTTACCTGGGTTATGAAGGTGAGATTGGGATATGGGTTCCTGGCAGCCCCGAGTCCAGAGGTGGGGGCTGGGGAGGAAGAACCATATAGGAATCAGGTCCAATCTCACAAAGGAAAAGCCTGGCAAATACTAGGTGGGCTTCCAGTCACGCTGGAGAGGCCCAAGGAAAGACTCAGGTCCTGGCAGACAGCTAGAAAGTAATAATAATAATAAGCTAGAGTGCTTGGCAGATGGAGTGAGTCCTGGGTGAAGAAGGAGTACTAGATTCAGAGACCACAGGGTCTTTAGCCAATGAGACCTGACTCTTGGAACAGGGGCATAGCCTGGTCCCAGCACAACCCAGACAATTCAAAATGGTGGTCACATTGAATCTAAAAGAAGATATTATGCTTCATGCTACAGAAAACGAAATTGAGATCCGGAGAATATAAGTAATGAACATGGTCACACAGCTGACAAGTGGCGGAAACAGGGACACAGCTGGTTCTCTCTGATTCCAGACTCCATGCTTTTTCTCACCATGGCTTTTATCCCAAGCACTTGTGGCCTGACTCAAAGGAAAGAAAGGCGAGCAACAATACACTCTGCCAACCTCCTGTGGTTCAAATGGCCCTGCCCTGTAATCAACAAGTATTTTCAATTGTCTAGGCTTGCCTGCCCCTTCTAGTCCAGAGCAAGCTGACGTCAGACCCCGGACCTCTCCCTTGCAAAGGATTAAAGAAATAAAGTCCCATTTCACAAAAAGCTAAATCCTATTTGACCAGCCTTGCCAGGGATTTCCTGGGCTTAATCGCCTGCTAGCTCTGGACAGTGAGGAAGTTGCTGGGCTATGACTTTGTTTTTTCCTGTCCTTCTCCTCTAATGTGATTCCACTCCTAGTTATACCACTCAGTGTTTACACAAGAAAGCTTACTTCAGTGGGGCTCATGGTGGCAAAAAAAAAAAAAAAGAACAGAAAAAAGAAAAATCCACCAAGAGGAGATAAAGAAAACACTATATAGCAGTTAAAAATGAATATACTAGAGCTACACATACCAATGTTTATAAATCCCTAATGTTCAGTGAAAAGAGAAAACTGAAAAAGGATATGTATAATATAATGGTATTTCTATGAAGTTTAAAATAATGATTGCATAGGGACTCCAACATGCAGAAAATTCATAAAGTCATGCATGAAAATGCTAACCACTATATTTAAGATGGTAGTAAACTCCAGAGAAGAATTAAGATTAAGAAGATGTCTCTGGGGACGCCTAGGTGGCTCAGTGGGTTCAGCATCTGACTCTGGATTTCAACTCAGGTCATGATCTCACAGTTCATGAGTTTGAGCCCCACACTGGGCTGTGTTCTGACAGTGCAGAGCCTGCTTGGGATTCTCTCTCTCTCTCTCTCTCTCTCTCTTTCTCAAAATAAATAAATAAACTTTTAAAAAGAAGAAGGAGAAGGAGAAGAAGTAGTAATCTCTGAAGTGGTAAAGGTTTGTAATCCTTTACTTCTTTTTTAAAATATCAGAAGCGAAGAAGGCAAAAGTTAAGATCTGTTAAAGCTGGGTTATGGGCACATGCATGTTTATAATACATTATTATCTTTAGGTTTGAAAACCTAAATTTTTACCAAGAAAAAAATTAAAAAAATAATGGTCATACCTTAAGTATTATAGTCAGATGTCAGACTCTAATCTGAAAGCAAGTAAGAAAGACGTGATCAGACATCCTGGTGGAGAAAGAGAAATGACCACCACATGAAGTCATGAAGGCCTGGTCTAGTTCAATAGCACACTGTGAACAGAAAGAGGCAACAGAGGAGAATCCAAGTATTACTGAGATTAGTCTTCCCCATCCCTTACCCCTGCCTCTGAGAATTCCACCCTCTGCCTCCTTTCATTCCAATTATGTACTCCATTGATGGATCCCAATCATAGTTTCCTCCCCAAAGATGTGCGTAGGACTCAAGATGGTCCAACAATGGTACCCCACCAAGACCCATACTGATTGGTCCAAGAATAGGCAATAACCCAAAGCTTGGCAAATCATAGCCAATCCTTTTCCTATGATATCTTGCCAAACGGGAATAAGAGGAAGATGGTGGAGAATGGAAGACATGGGTACATAGCTCTCTGTGGCCACAATCCCTGAGCAAGAGCAAAGCTAGTTTGGGGTTGGAGAGAATGAAGCTACTCTGCAGAGAACAGCAGTAACAAAAAGATTTCTAGGCCATGATGGGTTCCCAGTCCCACGTGCCTCCTGCAATACCCCTGCCCTATGTGAGTGTGAGTAGCAGTGGCTACCAAGCCATGTCTTCTGAACCAATTCTGCTGTGTGATTTTGACATTGATCCAGGCTGCACAGCCTCCTGGTTCTCCAGTGTTCCAGAACACTCTGAGCACTACTCAATGCTGTTTAATAATTCTTCTTACTACCTAAATGAGCAAGCATTGTTTTCTGTTATTTGCAACCAAGAACCTGATGTCAACAGGTAGTACAACCACTGTTCTCTTTGGAGACCTCAGGTAGAGGACATCTCAGATGGTGTTGCACATACATGAGGACTAAGCCAGTCAGGGCTCGGAGTAATCAGGATCTTACTGTTTCCATGCTGGGGTCATTCTCTGAGAGCAAGATGTCTTTTCCAAAACATGATCTTAACAAATTTGACCCTTCACAGAACATTTAGCATCCTGTTGCCATTCTCACAGATAGCACCTAACATTTGCAAAAACCACACAAGCCCATTATGTCATTTCATCCCCAGAGTAGCCCTGGGTGGTGAATGAGGGGAACCTCGTTGAGAGGCTTAAACAGTCTCATTTAATTGAGTAGGAATCTGAATTTTGGAGAAACGAGGTACCCAAGTCACATGGCAACTTAACAGCTGTGCCTAGAACAGAGTCTAGGCCCCTGATGCCAGTCCAACACACCAAAAAGGAACTAAGGCTAAATAGCTAGGGAACATGACACTAACAAACACTCCCATGGTGATAATTATATACCAGACACTATTCTAAGTACATTAACTCACTTAATCCTTCGTACAACCCTATGACATTAGTTCTAGAGTGGCCCCCATTTTACAGATGAAGGAACCAAGGCACAGAAAGGTTAAGGTATTTGTCTGAGGTCACACAGCAGCCAAGTGGCAGAGCTAGGATTCAAACCAGAAGTCTTCTTCTAGAGTCCATGCTCTTAATCGCCATGTTAAGTAGGGTGGGAGGAGTTGTCTTCCTGGGATCCAGGTTCCTTGACCCCTACCCTGCTTGGAATGAGAGGAAATTCTAGAAGGCCTGGTTGTGAAGGCGTCCTGAGACCCTCGCAGCTGAAGCTGATGTACATACAGGTGCCTCGTGCTAAAAGCCTGGAAGGGAAGTGTGCTAACAGAGCAGGTGCTGAATTGCAGAAAAGTTAAATATGGAATGGGAGCACCGAAGGCTGCAATAAGAGCAAAGAGGGTAAAAACCAATTTCAAAACAGAGCCCCAGGCAATGATTTGGAGAGAAAAACCAATATATATGGTATAACATAATAACTGCAGCGACGGCATCCATTTACCTCACCCTTTCCTTTGGAGGAGGCCAAAGAAGTTCATAATTGTTATTACAATTTTTCCTTCTTGAGGCCTGGGACCTGCTTAAGATGGCCAAGGGCTTTGTCATTTTGTGCAAGGGAAAGGGAAGCACCACCGAGAGGTCAACGCGGAAATCACAAAGCAGCAAGGTATCTCTCAAAGCCACTGTCCAGGTTAGAAAGCAGATAGGAGAAGGAGGCAACATGGCGGAGGAGTAGGGGGCTCCAGTATTTCGCTTGCCCTTTAAAGGGGGACGACTGAAACCATTGTCTCCCTCTCAACTCCAAAAATCGGGGGGAAAAGGTGCTAGAGCTGACAAGAAACTAAGGCGAACACAGACACGGCCCAACTGAACTGTGAGTTTAATCTGGGTCGGATAAAACGAACTCGAACTCGGGAAGTTGAGCTGAGGGGAGGGTGAGCGTCTTCGGAGATAGCTGGGAAAGTGCCGACCGAACAACATCTGAACGAGAGGGCCAGAGCGGGTGAGACCACTACCATCCAGGCCCTAAATGCAGGGCTTTTGAAGAGAAGTTCAGTGGCAAACAGCAGCAATCCCCGCGCGCTGCTGGGACCGCACCAACCTCGTCCTGAGCCACTGGGACGCGCGCGGGAGGGACTGGCAGCAGGGACGCAGGCGGCGCCGCCTGCGGAGCACCTCTAACCCCGGCACAATTATAACGAAATCGGGGGGGGGTGGCAGACGGCCGCACCACCGCGCCACCCTCGCCCAGCGCCTCCGGGGCGCGCGCGCTGCCGGGACAGGCAGGGGGGACTCAGGCGGCGGCTCCTGCGGAGCACCTCTAACCCCCGCACAGTTATAGCCAAATCGGGGGGTAGCAGACGGCCGCGCCACCGCGCCACCCTCACCCAGCGCCTCCGGGCACGCACTCTGCCGGGATAGGCAGCAGGCACCCAGGCAGCCCCAGGCGCGGCTCCAGTAAACCACACTAGGCTGGCGTGTGCGGTGGAGAGAGAACAGAAATAAAGGAGCGAATAAAGCCTCCAGGACTGGGGGCGGGGGTCTGGAGAGACGCCATTGTTGTCTCACAAGCCAGGAAGTCACCCCAGAAGCCATCCCTGCAGCAGTGGAGGCCGGACCCGCCTACACTAAACCACGCCCCTCCCAAACTATCAGCAGGAGCGACTGATCCAAGTGGAGATTGCTGCCTGGAGTAACGCCAGTCATTTCTTCTTTTTAAATTTATCCCTCCCTTTCTCATTCCTACCGATCCCCATCCCTGAGCTGGTCATCCAGGGTACTGACTGGCTTAATCATTTTTTTCGTTCTTTTTGTTTTTTGTTTTTTTGTTTTTTGTTTGTTTGTTTGTTTTGTTTGGGTTTTTTTTGTTTTGTTTTTTGTTTTTTGTTTTTTGTTTTTGTTTTGTTTTTTAACCCACTCTTTGAGGACATGTCCTACAACCTCTTCTTTACTTCCCTAGCCCTTTTTCTGGAATAACCAGGCCGTATAAGTTCATCTAGACGACATCGATCTTTATTCCTTTTCCCTCGCACCTGTCCTTATTCTGATTTCTATCAGTCTGGATTAAACCCTTTAGTCGCTCTACCTGGGCAAAGTCCATTTCCTTCTTCTCCCTGCACCAGTCATTATTCTGTCTATATATGCTCTGCCACCAGCACACTACATACCCTGTCCTTAACGTGTAGCTGTTACTTCAGGACATTGCCCTCAGAGAGTCACTTGTTATTTTTTTCTGTTGTGAACTGCTTGTCTGGACCATTTGTCGGTACGTTTGAGTATTTCTGTGTTCTGTGTGTCTGTCAGTTTTCCTTTCCAGGGCAACTTCAAGAAACAACCCATAACACATCCAGCCAAAATGACGAGACGGAAGAATTCTCCTCAAAAGAGTCTACAAGAAGCAGTGACAGCTCAAGAATTAATGAAAAGAGATATAAGCAACATAACAGAACTTGAATATAGAATGTTAATCATAAAACTAATTGCTGGCCTTGAAAAAAGCTTAGATGAATGCAAGGGGTCCTACGAGGCAAAGTTCAAAGACCTTAAAAACGGTCAGGAAGAATTAAAGAAGACATTGGAAGAAATACAGGGGAAACTGGAAGCAACCACAGCACGGATTGAAGAGGTAGAGGAAAGAGTTAGTGCATTAGAAGACAAAATCATTGAAAAAGAGGAAGCAGATAAAAAGAGAGAGAAGCTGATCCAGGAACAGGAAAGGAGAATTCGAGAGCTGAGCGATGCAGTCAAAAGAAACAATATCCGTATCATAGGAGTTCCAGAGGAAGAAGAGAGAGAGAAAGGAGTCGAAGGGGTTCTGGAACAAATCATTGCTGAGAACTTCCTCAACATGAGAAAGGAAACGGGCATGGAAATCCAAGAGGCACAGAGAACTCCCCTCAGACGTAACTTGAATAGACCTTCTGCACGGCACATCATAGTGAAGCTGGCAAAATACAAAGATAGGGAGAGAATCCTGAAAGCAGCTAGGGACAAAAGAACCCTAACATACAAAGGGAGACCTATAAGGGTAGTAGCAGACTTATCTACGGAAACTTGGCAAGCCAGAAAGGAATGGCAGGACATCTTCAATGTGATGAGCAAGAAGGACATGCAACCAAGAATTCTGTATCCGGCTAGCCTGTCATTCAGAATAGAAGGAGAGATCAAGGTTTTTCCCAACAAACAAAAACTGAAAGAATTTATCACAAATAAGCCAGCACTGCAAGAGATCCTGAGGGGCATTCTATGAAAACAAGGAGGCAAAGAATACAAACTACCAGACACAGCCTTACAAACATGAAACTTACAGATAATACAGTGACTGTAAGCCCATATTTTTCAATATTAACACTGAATGTAAATGGACTAAATGCGCCAATCAAAAGACACAGGATAACAGAATGGATTAAAAAACAAGACCCATCTATTTGCTGTCTTCAAGAAACTCATCTTAAACCTGAAGACACCTTCAGATTGAAAGTGAGGGGATGGAGAACTATCTACCATGCTACTGGAAGTCAGAAGAAAGCCGGAGTAGCCACACTTATATCAGACAAATTAGACTTTAAAATGAACGATGTAATAAGAGATGAGGAAGGACATTATATAATAGTCTCAGGGACCATCCAGCAGGAAGAGCTAACAATTGTAAATATCTACGCACCGAATTCAGGGGCACCCAAATTTGTAAAACAACTAATTACAAACATTAGCAACCTCATCGATAAAAATGTCCTCATAGTAGGGGATCTCAACACTCCACTCTCAGCATTGGATAGATCAACAAAACAGAAAATCTCCGCAGAAACAATAGCCCTGAATGACACATTAGGACAGATGGGCCTCACAGACATCTTTAGGGTCCTTCATCCAGAAGCAAAGGAATTTACATTCTTCTCATCTGCACACGGTACATTTTCCAAGATAGACCACATTCTGGGGCACAGGGAAGCTCTGAATAAATATAAAAGAATTGAGATCATACCGTGTACAGTGTCAGACCACAATGCTTTGAAACTTGAAATCAACCACAGGAGAAAGCCTGGAAAATATCCAAGAACATGGCGGCTAAGAAATAACCTACTAAAAGATGACTGGGTCAACCAAGCCATCAGAGAAGAAATTAAAAAATACATGGAAACAAATGAAAATGAAAATACAACAATCCAAACGCTCTGGGATGCAGCAAAGGCAGTCCTGAGAGGGAAATATATTGCAATCCAGGCCCATCTCAAGAAACAAGAAAAATCAATAACACAAATTCTAACAGCACGCCTAAAGGAACTAGAAACAGATCAACTAAAACAACCCAAGCCCAGCAGAAAGAGAGAAATAACAAAGATCAGAGCTCAAATTAACCATATGGAGACAGAAAAGGTAGTGGAACAGATCAATGAAACCAAAAGCTGGTTCTTTGAAAAAATAAACAAAATAGACAAACCTCTAGCCAGGCTTCTCAAAAAGAAAAGAGAGAGAACTCAAATAAATAAAATCGTGAATGAAAAGGGAGAAATTACAACCAATCCCTCAGAGATACAAGCAATCATCAGAGAATACTATGAAAAATTATATGCCACCAAGCTTGGCAATCTGGAAGAAATGGACAGCTTCCTAAATAGCCATACGCTACCAAAACTCAAACGGGAAGAAATAGAAAATTTGAACAGACCCATAACTAGTGAAGAAATAGAATCAGTTATTAAAAACCTCCCAGCAAATAAAAGCCCTGGACCAGATGGCTTTCCTGCGGAATTTTACCAGACATTTAAAACAGAGTTAATTCCTATCCTCCTCAAGCTGTTCCAAAAAATTGAAACGGAAGGAAAACTCCCGGACTCATTCTATGAAGCCAGCATCACTTTGATTCCCAAACCAGATAGAGACCCAGCAAAGAAAGAAAATTACAGGCCAATATCCCTGATGAATATGGATGCAAAAATTCTCAACAAGATACTAGCAAATCGAATCCAACAGCATATAAAGAGAATTATCCACCATGATCAAGTAGGATTCATCCCTGGGTTGCAGGGCTGGTTCAATATTCGCAAATCAATCAACGTGATACATCACATCAACAAAAGAAAAGATAAGAACCATATGATCCTGTCAATAGATGCAGAAAAAGCATTTGACAAAATACAGCATCCTTTCTTAATAAAAACTCTCGAGAAAGTCGGGATAGAAGGAACATACTTAAACATCATAAAAGCCATATATGAAAAACCCACAGCTAATATCATCCTCAATGGGGAAAAATTGAAAGCCTTCCCCCTGAGATCAGGAACACGACAGGGGTGTCCACTCTCGCCACTGCTATTTAACATAGTGCTGGAAGTCTTAGCATCAGCAATCAGACAACAAAACAAAATAAAAGGCATCAAGATTGGCAAGGAGGAAGTCAAACTTTCACTTTTTGCAGATGACATGATACTTTACATGGAAAACCCGACAGAATCCACCAAAAGCCTACTAGAACTGATTCATGATTTCAGCAAAGTTGCAGGATACAAAATCAATGTACAGAAATCGGTGGCATTTCTATACACCAACAATGAAGCAGCAGAAAGAGAAATAAAGAAGCTAATCCCTTTCACAATTGCACCAAAAACCATAAAATACTTAGGAATAAACCTAACCAAAGATGTGAAAGACCTCTACACTGAAAACTATAAAAAACTTATGAAGGAAATTGAGGAAGACACAAGGAAATGGAAAAACATCCCATGCTCATGGATTGGAAGAATAAATATCGTCAAAATGGCAATACTACCCAAAGCAATCTACACATTCAATGCAATCCCAATCAAAATTGCACCAGCATTCTTCTCAAAGCTAGAGCAAACAATCCTAAAATTTGTATGGAACCACAAAAGACCTCGAATAGCCAAAATAATACTGAAGAATAAAACCAAGGCGGGAGGCATCACAATCCCAGACTTTAACCTCTACTACAAAGCGGTGGTCATCAAGACTGTATGGTATTGGCACAAAAACAGACGCATAGACCAATGGAATAGAATAGAAAACTCAGAAATGGACCCGCAAGTATATGGCCAACTAATCTTTGACAAAGCGGGAAAATGTATCCAATGGAAAAAAGACAGCCTTTTTAACAAATGGTGCTGGGAGAATTGGACAGCAACATGCAAAAGAATGAAACTAGACCACTTTCTTACACCACTCACAAAAATAAATTCTAAATGGATAAAAGATCTGAATGTGAGGCAGGAAACCGTCAAAATCCTAGAGGAGAAAACAGGAAAAAGCCTCTTTGACCTAAGACGCACCAATTTCTTACTCGACACGTCTCCAAAGGCAAGAGAATTAAAAGCAAAGATGAACTATTGGGACCTCATCAAGATAAAAAGCTTCTGCACGGCAAAAGAAACAACCAACAAAACGAATAGGCAACCAACGGAATGGGAAAAGATCATCGCAAATGACATATCGGATAAAGGACTAATATCTAAAATTTATAAAGAACTTACCAAACTCCAAACCCGAAAAACAAACAACCCAGTGAAGAAATGGGCGGAAGATATGAATAGACACTTCTCCAAAGGGGACATTCAGATGGCCAACAGACACATGAAACGATGCTCAATGTCACTCAGCATCAGGGAAATACAAATCAAAACTACACTGAGATACCACCTCACACCAGTCAGAGTGGCTAAAATGAACAAATCAGGAAACTATAGATGCTGGCGAGGATGTGGAGAAGTAGGCACCCTCCTACACTGTTGGTGGGAATGCAAACTGGTGCAGCCACTCTGGAAAACGGTGTGGAGGTTCCTCAAAAAAATGAAAATAGAGCTACCCTATGACCCAGCAATAGCCCTGCTAGGAATCTACCCAAGAGACACAGGAATGCTGATGCATAGGAGCACGTGTACCCCAATGTTCATAGCAGCACTTTCGACAATAGCCAAATCATGGAAAGAGACCAAGTGCCCATCAACTGACGAATGGATAAAGAAGTTATGGTACTTATATACAATGGACTACTACGTGGCAATGAGAAAAAATGAAATCTGGCCATGTGTAGCAACATGGATGGAACTGGAGGGTATTATGTTAAGTGAAATAAGTCAGTCAGAAAAAGACAGATACCATATGTTTCCACGAATAGGTGGACTTTGTGAAACTAAGCAAAAACCAGGGGGAGGGGAAGAGGGGAAAGAAAAAAAAGACACAGAGAGGGAGGGAGATAAAACATAAGAGACTCTCAAAGACTAAGAAAAAACTGAGGGTAAGGGGGATGAGGGAGGGGGGAGAGGGGGTGATGGGCATTAAAAAGGGCACATGTTGGGATGAACACTGGGTGTTATATGTAAACCAATTTGAAAATAAACTATTATAACAAAAAAAAAAAAAAAAAAAAAAAAAAGAAAGCAGATAGGCAAGAGCCGTGCATTGAAAATCAATTCAGCCAAGGATTGATTTACATACAGCTGTCAGACAAATACCGACACTCGTTCCAGGAGAATTGGCCACTGCCGTTTTACCTCCAGGGCATGGACGGAAGGAGCAGATACAGGGGGAGAGGCAGGGGCGGGTCACGGAGCAGAGGATAAGAAGTTGGAATGGGGACTAGGTGACAAAACCGAAAGAGACATTTACAGTTCTCATCAGAGAAAGCCCACCACTCACAGAGTCACAGCAAGCCGAGAGAAAACGTCCTCAGTGAATCAAGGAATTGGCCATCTGGTGAACCAATCATGCAACAAAGTGCTCTCCTCTAGCTGGTCTGGGCAGCCTGCAGGTGTGCCCTTGGCAATACAGTGGGCAGTAGAGAATCGTGTCTCTAACCACACCTCCTCCATCCCCCACCCACTTCCCCCAGGAACACAGGTCTCTCCCCACCCCACTGTCTCCCTGGGAATGATTCCATCATCGTCATCATATCTTCCTGGGGTTCTTTCCCCTTTTTCTCATTTTATACTCGGCTAGGTGGGGCTAGCCACTCTTCCCCATACAACCTTTACATGCTCACCCCTACAACCTTTACCTATTCCTTATTCCTGGAGTGACCTCTCTATCCTCTTAGATGATTCATTCATGTCTGTGTATATACAAGGAAAGAAGATCAAGAGAATAAAGGAGTCATTTAGTCAAAAACATGAAAGTCAGTCCCACTCTTCCCTTTCCAAGATTCATGGAGTCAGGGGACAAAATCCTATCGCATACACCTAAGTACAGGGTGAAATCACTGATCACAAAGGAGGGAACTGCTCGGGGATCAGATGATGTGGTCAAGTGTCCACCTTGCCACCATCTCCAACTGTGACCTCACCCATGTCATTTCCACTCTGAGTCCCTGTGGACACATCTGTGATTGGGCACTAACACCCTGCTGTGCTGCTCTGCTGTGTGATTTTGAAAATCACTCCGCCTGATGGAAGTGGGATGCCATATGACAGAACTGTCCTATGACAATTTTTAAGGGATTCGGGGAAATCAAAATGTTCTTAAAATACACTCAGATGACACTTGATGGCCAAAAGAAACAGCTTCATATAAACCAAACTTTTTGCAAAGTTAGAGTTCCTCACATCTTACACCTGGAATGAAAGTGAGACCTAAATCCCACTTGGGTATAAAATTTTATTTTATTTTATTTTATTTCATTTTATTTCATTTTAATGTTTATTTATTTTGAGGGAGAGAGAGAGAGACAATGGGCATGTGTGTGTGTGTGTGCAAGTGGGAGAGGGGTAAAGACAAAGGGAGAGAGAGAATCTGAATCAGGCTCCAAGCTCAGCACAGAGTCTAACATGGGGCTCGAGCCCATGACTATGAAATCATGACCTGAGCTGAAATCAAGAGTTGGTGCCCAATCGACTAAGCCACTCAGGCACCCTTTGGGTATAAATTTTAAAAATAAATTAAAAAATTAAATTAAATTAAAATCATAAAATAAAATAAAATAAAATAAAATGGGTTCGGGTCAGAAAGAATTGGTTTCAGTCCAGGCCCCAAAATTTATTAGCTCTAAGACTTTATTATATGACAGATCATTTTTCCTAACCTGTAAAGTGGACATAATAATAATGACCTTGCTGAGATGAATCTGACTGGTGGTGTTTATAAAGCAAGCAGCACAATCCCTTGCACAAAGCAAAGCCCAGAATCACCATAGAAAGCATTCTGTATCCTCTTTCCTCCTTCTCCAGAAACTGGAATTATAACAAGCATTAAGTGAATGAAATAGGTGGAGGCACTCCTTATTTTTGCCATTTCACATTTCTCTCTGATCTGCATCGTCAACACCTTTTAAACGGACTTCCAGTTCCCTACGCTTTTCCTGAAACTGTGTGGCTATCCTAAAGTTCCACTTGAATCCAAAATAGATGAAAGGCAGATGCATGGATTTTTCATTTATCAAACATTTATTACACATCAAATTCACCAAAAATCTGTTAAGCATCTATTCCTGTGTGTCCCGACTGGTACTGGGAAGCAGGCTAGGGACACTTAACATGTGGGACTTTGCCTTACAACAATCCCTTTAAGAATCAGTCTCATGGAACTTAAAAGCAAGAGTCACCATCCCTACACGCTCTGCTGGGTTACCCTTGAAGATACAGATTCACAGAATCAAGCCATGAAACTGGATTATTCAAGAGTTTCACAGGGGAAAAGAGAGCTACTCATTTTAATGTTTCATTCAACTACACAAAAGAAAAGCACTAGGGGCCATGGGTGGCTCAACTGGTTAAGCATCGATTCTTGATTGTGGGTCAGGTCATGATCTCACAGTTCAGTTCATGGGATCAAGCTCTGTGCCAGGCTCTGTGCTGAAAGCTCAAAGCCTGCTTGGGATTCTCTCCCTCCCTCTCTCTGCTCATTCTCTCCCTCTCTCTCTATCCCTCTCAAAATAAATAGATAAACTTAAAGAAAGAAAGAAAGAAAGAAAGAAAGAAAGAAAGAAAGAAAGAAAGAAAGAAAGAAAGAAAAAGAAAGAAGGAAAAAAAGAAAAGAAAGAAAGAAAGAAAGAAAGAAAGAAAGAAAGAAAAAGAAAGAAAGAAAGAAAGAAAGAAAGAAAGAAAGAAAGAAAGAAAGAAAGAAAGAAAGAAAGAAAGAAAGAAAGAAAAAAGAAAAGCACTAGCCTGGGAGTCTGGAATTCTGAGTTCTCATCTTGGAATAATTATAAGTGTAATTAATAATAGCTGTGTGTAATGGTAAGTCTCTTCACCTCTCTGGGCCTCAGCTTTCAAATCTACAAAATAAGAAGTTAGACTGGGATCTGAATAGCAATACATCCTGTACTAGGTTGAATAGCCGCCCCCGCCCCCAAGAAAAAACCCATGCTCACTTGGAACCTGCAAATGTGACTTTCTTGGGAAATGGGACTTTGCAGATATAATCAAGCTAAGATGGCATCAGGAGGAGGGTGGGCCCTAATCTCGTGGTTGATATCCTTATAAAACGGGACAGACACACAAGAAAGGAGGCTACACACAGAGATAAAGACAGAGACTGGAGTGATTCATCTATAAGCCAAGGAACACCAAGGATTGCCAGAAACCATCAGAAGCTAGAAGAGGCAAGGAAGGATTCTTCCCTAGAGCTATCAGAGAGAGGGAGGCTCTGCCGACACCTTGATGTCAGAGCTAGCGTCCCCAGAACTGTGAAAGAAGAGTTCTGTTGCTCAAGACACTGGTTTGTGGGACTTTGTCATGGCGGCGCTAGGGGACTAGCACAGGCCTCCTCGAACTCTACGTAACCCCAGTTTATTGGGAGGATCTTCTCGGAGCATTGCGCTGAGGATTTTGAGGCTGCAAGAATACAGGATACTCATGACCCTGCCCTATAGAGAGAAGGGAGTAGTGGCTTTGTCTTCGCAATGCCTTAATCATTATGAGATCTTTCTGCTCCGATCATATGACTGTATCCCCCAGAATTCACAGGCCGCACCAGGAGTAAAAGCACTAGGACCAGGGAAGTGTGGGCAGAGGCCCACGCCTTCTCCCAAACCAATGCTTCCAGCTCCTCCCAGATAAGACCAGTCCCTCCTCAGCTCTAGAGATCCTGTGATTTTGTCCCCCTCTTAGCTTTGCTGTCACCAGATCTGATCTGAGATCAAATTGGCAAAGACCTGAATTGGTTTTCCAACTGCCACTCCCTGAGGATTACAACCAGAAGCGAACTTGATCTATAGCAATGACATGGTTGATAAGCGAAAACTCCTGAGTGGAGTGAAAGCCACAGAAGGGCCCATGTTTCACTGAGGAAAGCTCGGGGTGCCCGGTGTCCTGGAGCCTGGGTCCAGATCAAGCCAGTGGCACTCAGATGTAGCCACCATTTCTGCCTCTCCTCTGCCCAGTACTCTGGTTAGAATACAGCTGAAGAGCACCTGAGATACAAAAGAAGGGTCTCAGCGAGGGCTTTGTAGGCACGACTGGAGTGGAATGCCCTCTCCACCCAGAGCACCCCGTCTTTAGAACAAAGTCTTTCCCAACTCTCACGGCCCAGCCTGCTGCACGCTCCAATCACCCACACATCCTGGAAGGCTCTAGGCTCATTTAAGAAATGAAGTGCAGGACTGTGGAGAAAGCTCCTGAGCTCCGTCAAGGGTCCACGCTCCCCTGCTGCCCGTCTCTAGCTCAGCACACAGCACTTGTGGAAGGGCCCAGGGCGGCAGCTCACCTGCTTCTACCCCAGCTCCCCGGGCCAGGAAGGGAATGGGGGCTCTTCTTTCTGGGGCACTTAGGTCCCTCTATACCCCTAGCAATGATGCTTTCTGCTACCAACTCTCCAAACTCTCCCCAAGCAAAGCCCTCTGTGTTCTTTGCCTGCCTTGACAAAAAGCCTGCCAACAAATTTCCCTCAGCTTCAAAGGCTGCCCAATTCCACATCCATCCTCAGGACTGCGACCCCCTGAGCCCCTGGGTCGGCCCTGAGCTGCCTCCGGCCCCTCCTCTCCAGGCTGTGCCACAGCCACAGGCATCGTTTCGAAACCTGGTATCTGATTTTGTCTCGCTCCTATGCAAAATCATTCAGTGCCTCTTCAGATAGAAACCAAAATCCCGCAGCGAACGAGATTCCTGCTCACCCGAATCCGTTGAAAAAAAATGTTTTAAATAAATAAATAAATAAATAAGAATTGCTTGAAAAATAAATTAAAAGCACATTCAAACTACAAGATTCAATAGACATAAAATAACGGTCAAATTACAATAAAAGTTGACTCCCCATTCTGTGTCTGTCTCGCCAGATTTGTAAGTAACAGTCTGGGTACAGACCACTCTTCGAGTAGCACTGGGCATCCAGGACGGGGAGATCTCCCCACTCCCCAGACGCCTCCAGTCGCCTTCCACGGGACTCTCTCCCTCACTTTCTTCACAGCCATGGTACCCACCTTCCTCTGCTTCCCGATACCGGCTTTCTACTGCCTCACAGCTTTCTCACATGCTCTTCCCTCTGTCCGGAGCTCTCTCCCTTTTTTCCTCATAGCCCATCCATGTAGTTAGCTTCAACTGGCCCTTCACGTTTTAACTCATATATTATTTCCTCAGGAAAGCCTGTTCTACACCTGCCCCACCATCCCTCCCCCACACGTACACACACACACACATGCACACGCACCTACCTACCCCTCCACCCACCCCCACCACACACATGCACATGCACAAGCCTACTACCCCTCCATCTCTCCACAACTACATGGCATGCACACAAACCTACCCCTTCATCCCATAAACAGAAACATACATCTACCCCTCCATCGCCAACATACACATGTGCACACACATGCAGACAAACCTATCCTTCTACCCCCCTCACACACATGCATATACACATGGGTACACACATGCACACACACCTACCCCTCCATCTCCCATGCAGACACACATGCACATGCATCTACCCTTCTATCTCACACACACATGCACTTACCTCTCCCATCCCCCCTCCACATAGATACACACCCACCTACCCCTCCAACTCGCCTAACATACACACATATGCACATGCATTTACCCCTTCATCTCCCCCCCACACACACACCTGTGCATTCATCTCCCCCACACACCTATACACACGTGCACACAAACCTACCCCATATCCCCTCCACACTCACACACATGCACACCCACCTACCCCTTCGTCTCACACACACATGCACACACACCTACCCTTCCATCTCCCCCCACAACACACACAACACACACACAACTTACCCCTCACATCTCCCCTCCACACACACACACGTGCACACCCACCTACCCCTCCTTCCTCACCCCCAAAAGCATACACACACATGCATCTACCCCTCCATCTCTCCCACAAACAGTTTGGGCAAGTTTCCCTTGTTATTTGCTTTCCTAGGACCAGAATGATTCTTTCATTGCAATTATCTTAGTGTATATTTTTACTCATTCATTACAGTAATTATTTGCTTAATACCTGTCTCTCTCCTTCCTCCACAAGCACTAAGAAGAGAGATCAGCCCTCTCCCGCCCTCCCCACAGTCTCAGCAGTAAGAACAGGGCGTGGGGGCCTTGTAACATTCAATAACAATTTGGAGAGCATAAAAATGAAGTAAATAGTTGCTGCTGATTCATCGAAGCCCTCCTTTCATCCAGCAGCTCCTGAGAGCAGCTCCTTCAACTTGAAGCAACACATGTTGCTTGCTAAGGTTTCATTTCTACAAACATTTCCCTTGATTCTTTGTATCCATTTGGCACTCCCTCTTCACCCCACTGAGTTCATGTACCCTGGGCCTCCTCCCTCCCCACCCATGACCGCTTCTGTGTGCTGCTGGCTTTACAGTGTTAGCATTCTCCAAACAAACATTCACATTAATATTAATTCTGTATTCCAAGCAGCACATCACTTGGATACATATTTTGCCAAATGAGGTTTTGGCTACATCTCCCAAACATACATGCTTTCTCAAACAGACAGTTGTAGAGGGTAAAACTGAATACAATGTGATAAATCCCCAATGGCAGCATTCCAGGCATTAATGGCAGGTCAGTGGACAGATATATCCAAGGGTAAGTCTTCAGCTTGACTTGAGTCCTAACACAGAGACAATGACCTATACCTTAAGATATTGCTTCTCTTTCCCCCCCTTTTTAAGTTTAAAATTTAGTTAGTTAACATCCAGGGCAATATTGGTTTCAGGAGTAGAATTCAGTGATTCATCGCTTCCATACAACACCCAGTGCTCATCTCCCTAAGTGCCTTTCTTAATACCCATAGCCTACCTAGACCATCTTCCACCCACCTCCCTCCAGTAACCCTCAGTTTGTTCTCTATCATTAAGAGTCTCTTATGGCTTGTTTCCCTCTCTTTTCTTTTCTCGCCACCCCCATACGTTCATCTGTTTTGCTTCTTAAATTCCATGTATAAGTAAAATCATATGATATTTGTCTTTCTCTGACTGACTTATTTTGCTTAGCAAAATAGCTCCATCAACATCATTGCAAATGGCAAGATTTCATTCTTTTGATGACTAATATTCCATTGTGTGTGTATACATACACACCACATGTTCTTTATCTATTCACCAGGCTATGGACGTTTGGGCTCTTTCTATAGTTTGGCTATTGTCGATAATGCTACTATAAACATTGAGGTACATGTACCCCTTCAAATCTGTATTTTTGTATCCTTTGGGTAAATACCTGATAGTACAATTGCTGGACTGGAGGGTAGATCTATTTTTAGTTTCCTGAGGAACCTGCATATTGTTCTCCAGAGTGCTGCACCAATTTGCATCCCCACCAACAGCAGAAGAGGAAGGTTCCCCTTTCTCGGCACCCTCATCAGCACCTATTGTTTCTTGTGTTGTTAATGTTAGCCATTCTGATGAATGTGAGGTGCCATATCATAATGGCAAATTTTAATTTGTATTTTCCTGATGATGAGTGATGTTGAGCATCTTTTCATGTGTCTGTTAGCCATCAGGATGTCTTCTTTGGAAAAGTGTCTATTCATGTCTTCTGTTCATTTCTTAACTGGGTTATTTGGTTTTTGGGTGTTGAGTTCAATAAATTCTTTAGATTTTGGATACTAACCCTTTATCAGATATGCCTTTTGCAAACATATTCTCCCATTCCATAAGCTGCCTTTTAGTTTTGTTGATTGCTTCCTTCACTGTCCAGACAGCTTTGTATCTTGATGAAGTCCCAATAGTTCATGTTTGCTTCATTTCCCTTGCCTTCGGCGACATGTCTAGTAAGAAGTTACTCCAGCTGAGGTCAAAGAGGTTGTTGCCTGTGTTCTCCTGCAAGACTTTGATGGTTTCCTGTCTCACATTTAGGTTTTTCATCCATTTTGAATTTATTTTTGTGTATGGTGTAAGAAAGTGGTCCAGTTTCATTCTTCTGCATGAAAACACTCCTTCTAAGAGCTCATTTGGCTTCAGTAAAAACCACCATAACCATAGGCAAAAGAGCCCAAACTAAGAGAACAATACCTGGACTCAGCTAGTGACTTGCTGCGTTGCTTGGCGAAGTCACCTCCCCTCCCTGGGCCTTGTCATAGAGGAGGTTGATTTCATGGTCTCTAAATCCCCACTGAGACACAAATCTGCAGAATACTCTCACTTTCATGTACTAGATTTCAGTGTCATCTCTAATCATTGTATTGAATCACTCAATAGGTGTTTATTGAGCATTTATTAAGATATATTCAGGCTGAGGTTAGACAGACAAAGAAGATGGACGTAATTCCTGTCCTTCTGATGCAGGCAAAGAAGCAGATACTAAACAAATAACTAATTAATCATCACCATTACAGCTAGAAAGGAAAAGGGCAGGATCTCCTGAGAGCCTAGAGTGTGAGATCGAAGAGAATGAGGTAGAATGAAGGAAAGCTGTCTTAAGGAAGGGACATTTGAGCTGTGAAGTAGTTTTTACATGGGTCTGAAGCCAAAAATTTCCCAAATCATCTCATTTTGCTACACAATACCTGTAAGGTGAGAATTAAATTTGAATTGTTAGGACAATTTGAATTTTCCTATTTGAATTGTTAGGACAAAGACTCTGTTCGTTAGCCTACAGGGCTGCTCTGCCTCAAGCCCCAGCCCCAGCATCCCCACCACACCACACCTCTCCTGGGATGGCTAAACTCATTTCACTGCATTTGTCACAGGCTTCATTTTCATGTCTGCGTTTCCCTCACCCCAGTAAGTCCTGTGAAGGGAGAGACCATCTCTGCTTTGCAGTATTTCTAGCTCAAGTGTGATGACTGGAACATATCAGGTATTAAGAGTGTAGCTAAACAGGGGCACCTGGCTGACTCAATCAGTAAAGTATGCAACTCTTGATCTCAGGGTTGTGAGTTCAAGCCCTACATTGGATCTGGAGCCTACTTTAGGAAAAAAAAAAAAGTGTGTGGCTGAATGAATGAATGAATGAACGACTCCTCACATCACAGATGAAATCTGAGGTCAAGCAAGGGGGGTATATTTTTCCAGCTCCTAAGTTAGCATATATCATAGATGGGTCTAAAATCCAGGCCTAAGGTTGGGAAGGGAGGTAGAGTCTATCTGGCAGTCCAGAAGTGGAATCTGCCTTCCTTCACTCAGAACAGAGTTATTTTATCTGTGTATATTTTGATTCCCATGCAGAATGCAGAACTCCAAGTCAGGCTCCATGGGAGTTGCCCCCACAAAGAAAGATTCTGCACAGAGCTAGTTTTCATCAATGGGTGATGAGGAGGCTCGGGGACAGGAGCGATGGGCCTGAGCTGGTACAACAGAACACTGTGTGCGTTTTGCCTAACCAAGAAGGCAGCACTTCTGGCATCCACTTGGGGCTCCCCATCCTGGGAAGAGACAGCTACAAAGTCAGTGTGAGGTGCTGGGTAAAAATCCCATGTATCAAATGGATCCTTCAACTGGGGAACATTGGCTGAGGTCTGCGTCAGTCTTGGGGCTCTTGGCATAGCTAGTGAACCAGTCTTTCACAGGAATCTTTTATGAGCCCAGCCATGTTAGGGGTGATATGGGAAGTGACATGGGGAGGTGTCAGGAAGCAAAAAGCTGCTGCCAGGCTGAGAAAAATCCAGGAAGGGGCATGAAAGCCTGCGAAGGACCCAGGCAAAGGGCACCAGGCCCTCTTAGTTCTCAGAACCGAATCTCTAGAGCAGGTGAGTGGATAGGTGCCAAGTCACACCACTCTGGGGCCTGGGCTTCTCTCATACCCAAACCTGACAGTGGGCTTGGCCTTGGCCTTGAAATGGGGGTGGTACTGAGATCGAAGGGATCTTTCAAGGATGAGGGCACGGCCATCTTGTTTATTGACTTTCTTCTAAGATCTGAACAATACCTGGCTAATGTCTGTAGAATGATGAAAAGAAAAAGAGGAAAGGAAACCGGGTACTGGTAGCCCATCCAGTAATTAATCATAAATTAATCATAAGTTAATTATAAATTAATCGTAATTATAAATTAATTGTAAGTAATTAATTATAAAATAATAGGTTTGGCCATATTAACTGAGCATTTACTAGGTGCCAGCACTGTCCTAAGCACTTCACACCCAGAATGACCCTGAGAGGAAGGCGTTACAACTCTCATCTGACAGTTGAGCAAATACCATGCATAGCAAAGTGAATAATTTGCATTAAGACACCAGGCCAGGAATTGGGGGAGCTGGGATTTGCCTCCAGTTCTTTCTGATTTGAGTACCTGAGCTCTAAAGTATGCTGTTTTAGCCTAACAAGTTGTTACTATAGGAATGATATATTTTTGAATAGGGAGAGAGACAAAAGGATTTTTTCCTATAAGGAAGAAAATGGGAATAAACAAAGGGAATGATTTCAGACTAAACAGCAACATTTCCCCCAAAGAAGCCGTCCCTGTTTCTCCTAAGTGAAGGTCCCTTCCAACACCCTTTCCGGACCTCTCCCTCCCTTCAAACACTTGTTACCATTTTCATTAAACAAGTGACGGTGAGTGGAGTTATTTAAATGTCTGGAAAACAGTATGGAGGTTCCCCAAAAAGTTAAAATTAGAACTACTAAGTGCACTGCTAGATATTTATCCAAAAGACACAAAAATGGTGTTTTGAAGGGACACATGCACCCCAATGTTTATAGCAGCACCATCAACAACAGCCCAGTTAGGAAGAGATCTCAAATGTCCATTGACTGATGAATATATATATATATATATATATAATATATACCAGAATATATATGTATAATATGTACTGGAATATATAATATATACCAGAATATATATATTATATATACCAGAATATATATATAAATATACCAGAATATTATATATATATGTATATGTATATATATATACTGGAATATTACTCAGTCATCAAAAAGGACAAAATCTTACAATTTGCAATGATGTAGATGGAGCTAGAGTGTATTATGTGAAGCGAAATAAGTCAGTCAGAGAAGACAAATATCATATGATTTTGCTCATATGTAAAATTTAAGAAACAACAGATGAACATATGAGAAGGGAAAAAGAGATGGAGAGGGAAACAAACCATAAGAGACTCATAATGATAGAGAACAAACTGAGGGTTGAAGGAGGGAGGTGGGTAGAGGATGGGCTAAAGGCATGATGGGCACTAAAGAGTGCACTTGTTATGATGAGCACTGGGTGTTATATGTAACTGAGGAATCACTAAATTCTACTCCAGAAACCAATATTGCATTGTATGTTAACTAACCTCAATTTAAGTAAAATTTTGAAAAAAAAAACTTTAAAAATGTCTGTCTGTCCTGACAGGACACAGGTCTAAGTGAAGGTGCTATGACTATCTTGCTACTGTCACACTCCAGTGTATGGGACAGTGCCTAATACATAGCAGGGGCTAGATAAGTATTTTTTTTAATATGTGCATTAAATAGTTGATGGGCGATGGGGAAAAAACCATCCTGATGCACATAATAAGGAGTATTAGGAAAGCTAACAAATGGAACAATATCAAGAGACTCTTTGAAGACCAAGGAGAAGAGCTTCATGCCGGGAAGCCACCATATGTTCCTGAGCTCATCTGCACAGGGAAGACATAGCACCTTCACATTAGAGTAACAGACCAGCTAAGGGAGAGCCTAATGCTCTAACCCAAATGTTATCAACATTCAAATCAGGACCGACACCCTTGAGGTGACAAGGATCTTATGATCAGAGCAGTGAGAATGCAGTAGAAAAGATAATATCAAGGAAACATATAACGCAGTCTCCACCCAGGACATTTCTCATCAAAACTTAACAAGCAGATAGTGACATAAATTTGGGCCAGTGGATGGAATAGATCAGACTATGCCTGACTCTACTTCCTCGCAACACAGAAGATAAGATTTCACTGAAACTCAGGTGATGTCAAACAAGAGTAGAAAATATATTCCTTATCGTTCCATTTGTTTCTAAGCCCTATGCATGACCAGCCAGGAGTAAAAAGAATATGTTTGCTAAGGTTTTCTGGAGGCTCTGAGTCATTTCCAAATGGATCATTTACTCATCCATGTTTCTAAACCTACAGTTCTAGATCATTGACTTTGGAGCACAACTGTTCCCAGGGCGAGACCTCGATCTCTTTTTGAACAGAATTCAAGAGGGAGCTCGGTGCGCAAGTCAGACTCTTAAAATTCTTTTTTCCTACAGAAGACCTGGATTCAAATCCCAGATTTACTTACTAGCAAGGACAAATTAGTTAACGACATATAAATTGCTGCTTAGTGATCCATAAACTAGAACGATAGTTCTGGATCCATGGTTCAGAAACACGAATCCTTCTTGAGGATTCTCATTATGGGACAAAATCATTGACCATCTTTTGTGTGCCAGCCACTGTGCTGAGCACTAGAAAATGGTGACAAGGAAGGCAGATGAAGACTCTAGGTTAGTCTGGCCAGACAGATATAAAACAAAAATCACACAAGCAAACGCATAATTGTAACTGTGCAAGTGTTATGAAGGAGACACTCGGGCTAACAGAGAAGCCTACGAAAGGGAGACTTGAACTAATACAGAGGTTAGGAAAAGCGTCAACTGAGGCTAAAGAAGGAGTAGGTTCAGTTTAGGCTAAAATGGGATGGAAAAATGCTCCCAGCAAAAGG
Organism: Paguma larvata; assembly: GCA_030068075.1. Lineage (NCBI taxonomy): Eukaryota > Metazoa > Chordata > Mammalia > Carnivora > Viverridae > Paguma > Paguma larvata. The sequence continues at coordinate 42,100,289 of CM057826.1, read as the reverse complement.
ATAACCATGGTCAAAGCCCTTGGGGTAGAAACACTGTGTGAGAAGTATAACCAGGCAGTTGGTAAGTCTGAGCAGAGAAAACTCAATGGATAATATGACGGAAAATGAGCCTTAAAGACATGCAGGAGCCAGATTGTGTTGGACCTTTTAGGCCATGTTCTTGAGCATGTTATGCCCTAAAATCAATGGGAAACCAGCAGAGAGGTGTTTGGAATTGGGGGGAGGGGAGTAGATGGGGATGGAGGAGGACACAGGATCATTGCCATCCAAAGTAATGACTCTGAATGGCCTGGAAGAGCCTAAAGTAGACACAGAGCAACCAACTGGAGGCTGTTGTAGCACCCAGATAAGAGATGATGGTACGTTTGACTTGGAAGGTGCTGGACATGGCAAGAAATGGGCAGAGTCAAAGTTTATGGAAAAAGCAGCATAGACAGGACTTTCTGATGGACTAGATTAGAGAGTGTGTTTCAAGGACAGCCCTGGGCTTCTGGCCTGCAAAACTGGCCAGACAGCTGGCCATTTACTGGAAAAGAAAAACACCTAAAGAAGATCAGGTCTGGAGTAGATCATGAGTTATATTTTAGACATATTGAATTTGTAGTACATTTGAAGCATCTTAGAAGAAATATTAATCAGGCAACCGTATATGTACATCTGGGGCTCAAAATATACACTAGGACATTATCAATGTAAAGTGAGTAATTAAATCTGAGGGCAATGCCAAGATCACACAAAAAGTGGGACGTAAGAGCCTATGATTGGGCTTGCAGAACCTAACGCCTCCCTATTCACTTCTGTGCTTCGAGGGCTCTCCTTTTTAAAACAATGAAGCAGTGAGGACGGTAAACTGCACTTGTTTAGCCTGATGATTTCCTAGGCACTTTACATAAATCAGCTAATTTAACTTACTCTTCCCCACAACACAGATGAGAAGGCCCAGGGATTCTTATCTTCACTTTATAGATGCAGAGATGGAGGTTTAGGAAATATCGTAGTTGCCTAAAGTCACAGAGGTGGTAAATGGTTGGATCCATGCCTAGATAGCTCGGGTTTCAGAAATACTTCTCATAGTGTGTCCTCCCTGTGTCCATCACCGTCACAACCCAGAGGTGCAATTAGTACAGAACCCGACTAATACAAGGCAGAGAGGTCAGCCAGTGGAAGGACCCTTGAGGTAAGAGTCAAAGATGCACTCTACTCCTCCAGCTCACAGTCCAGCCCACATGCTCAGCCTCTAGCAAACATCAGTGTCTCTGCTATGCCCTGTCTGCTCCCCACATTTGTTCCCAGGCCAATATGAAGAATGGATGTGATGACTTCACTCCCATGCTGCCCCATTATAAGAAACAATTTACGCCAAACCCCACGAGGGCCCCTGTGACACAGCAGAACAAATTTCGATCCACAGATCGAACACTTGCTTCTCTTTGGCACTAGACAAGTTACTTAACTCCTCGCTGACACCATCCTTGAAAAACAGGACAGTAATACGCTTCCACCTGGGTTACTTTGAGGATTAAATGAGAGCATGTTTGAGAAAGTGCCCTGCAAACTGACAATGATGATGAAATCAAACTCATATGTGGCAAATCTTGTCTCTGTAATGGATGACTTTTGGCCTCTTAGATCTATTTCCAGCACCAAAACAGATTAGTGAAGAGGAAATGATTGGGAACATCAGGTAACGAATGTGATCTATGAGAAAAGTTTTTTAAAAATGATGTGAATTGACCTTAAAAAGAGGGATGAGAAGAAGTTGACCTAATAAATTATTTCTTCTGTCAGAAAAAAAAAAATAGGATGATGAATGCGAATAAGGCTCGGCCTTTTTAAAAAGACAAGAAGTGTGTCTTGGTGGCCCCGACATCCCTTATCATTCTCACCCTTATCACTATTCCTGTGCCAGGTGCTTGATAATAATTCCAGGAGTGGTCATAAGAGTAATCTTGGTAGCTAACATTTTATTGATTAGTTACCATGTGTCAGCCACTGTGGGCTAAGTGCCTTATGTGCGTTACTTCACTGAGTCCTTGTTGAGTGAGAGGTATTGACCAGAGGAAGAATCTATGGCATTGATGGAGAGAAAGGTATCAAAGTTAGTCAGTGATTTCAGGGAATCATGTACAAGTCACCAAAACTAAGTGATACATACAGGGGTGTTCTAGACTAAAATGCAGAATATCTACATTTGGGGGACTCCAAAGAGAGGTATACCAAGTGGGATTTGGACCAAGTGGAATTCATCTTTCAGTGAGTCCAGACTGCGCATGCTTCACTCTGAATGGCCACGTATCTTGAGTTTTACAATATTTCAAGCTCTCATCCAGTACTACCTGGAATCACAAAATTAATAGTAACATGACCAGCTCACATACACATTGAGGGCTTAGAATCTCCCAGGCATTGTGCTGAGGAGTCTTATGCATTAGTTCCATTGAATCCTCTCAGCCTAATGAGGTAGGCTTGCATGAATTTCTTCATTCTAAATAAAGAAACTGAGGCTCAGCAGAATTTAGTAATTTGGTCATGCTCACATAACTTATGTTACAGCCTGGATTTGTATGCAAGGCTATATGAGTCTAGCATTCAGAATTTTTATCAGGACACTTATTAAGGCTCCTTCTCCAGCCTGGCAATTTCTCATTCATGAGTGGACACTTCCATAGGAAGACATTCCCAGAGGTTCGGATATAAATAAATTCTGGGGGCCCAAAGAGTCAGGCAGGGACTGGATCTGTCACTGAACCAAGAAGGTTATCTGGGATGTAATGGTCTTTGGGCACAAAGTGCCTCAAGGGTGTCTTGGGCCACCTACCCATCATCTTCCAAAGAACCCTTGGTTCTCAGAGGGACTTCTAAACTCAAGAATTAGAAAACCAAGTGAAATCTGGGCCAAGACTTTTCCCGTGGGAAACTAAACAGACTCCCTTTATAGGAAAAAAGAGAAGACAGTTCATGTGTGAAGCACATTCAGCGAGGCAAGCAATAAGAAACTCAGTACACTATTCGCAGGAATAAAACCACAAAGCCTGGATTCAAGATCTTTTTCTTGATTCAGTGCCCCAGGCCTCGGTTTTCTTACCTGATTAGAGACCAGTTTGGACTGAAAGGTGTCTAAGTTGCCTGCCAGCTCTGACAGTCTATGACACTGTGATAAAATGCTTTTTAAGGAAGCTGACAAGTACTGGGAAGATTTTTTAAATGCCTGCATTGAGAAAGAGCTGAGTAAAACTGTCTCAGTGCCATCCACCACTACCTGCTCCCACACACAACAAAAAAGTTGGGCTACCCCATTCGATTCCAAAGGTTCTCATACCTGGCTTGATTTCCATGGCGTCTATCTTTCCTGCAGGTTTGAACCCACAAGGTACAATAAACAGCACTGTTTCTGTATTCTGAGAGTTTGAAGGCTGTAAGTTTCCCCACTCTGAACATCTCCAAGAAAAACAATGAATGAATGGAGATATAAGGGCTGACCTCTTCGACGGGTAAGATTCTGACATGGAGTTAGGGGGGACCCTTTTAAGTCTGCTGTTTTTGCCTTCCCAGCATGCATTATGTATTCCAGCAAGAGCAGCCTCGTTTTCCTTTGGGAATTGCCTACTTTCTCTCCATATGTTTTAGGTAGAGGTGACTCCACTCACCAGCCAGACATTAGTCCATCCACCCTCTGATCACTGAGCTTATTTCATGGATGAACAGACAATCCAAACGAGGTCAAAGAGAACCAATGCCCAGACATGCTGTAACTACTATCAAACAGGTGCTTTCTTTCTATTACAGGTGCTAGGATTTAAACCTGGAAGGAGAGGTTGACGCCTTTTCTGCTTCTTCAGGAAAACTTACCTGAGAAAGCAACCAACACAAAAGACGGCAGATCCTGTACTCAGGGAAAATCAGATGACTACTAACAAGACGTGAGCACCTAGATCTCACCACACCTGAAGTTCAGCTCCACCCTCATCCTTTCATTTTGTCATCAACAATTTTTCTTGTTGCTTGGATGAGCTCAAGCTGCATTTCTTTCATTTGTAACCCAAAAAAACCTTGAATGATACATACTGTAGTCAGAAAACAAGTCTTTATTAATTTCTATTGACTAGGAATTGTAGGTGTAAGCAGAAGCAATATATGTCAGTCATTTTTCCTGGGTAATTTGTGCTATTGGTATTTTTAAATTTATTTTATTTTAAAATTTTAATGTTTATTTTTTTTACTATTTTTTAAAATACAATTTATTGTCAAGTTAGCTAACATATAGTGTATACAGTGTGCTCTTGGCTTCAGCGGTAGATTCCGTGATTCATTGCTTACATATAACACCCAGTGCTCATCCCAACAAGTGCTTACCTCAATCCCCATCATCCATTTTCCCCTCCTCCACACCCCTATCAACCCTCAATTGTTCTCTGTATTTAAGAGCCTTTTACGTTTTGCCTCCCTCTCTTTCTGAAACTATTTTTTCCTCTTCCCTTCCCCCATGGTCTTCTGTTAAGTTTCTCAAATTCCACATAGGATCGAAAACAAATGTATGGCCAACTAATCTTTGACAAAGCAGGAAAGAGTATCCAATGGGAAAAAGACTGTCTCTTTAGCAAATGGTGCAGGGAGAACTGGACAGCAACGTGCAGAGAATGAAACTAGACCACTTTCTTACATCATACACAAAAATAAACTCAAAATGGATGAAAGACCTAAATACGAGACAGGAAACCATCAAAACCCTAGAGGAGAAAACAGGCAAGCAACCTCTTTGACCTCAGCCACAACAACTTCTCATTCCACATGTCTCTGAAGGCAAAGGAAATAAAAGCAAATATGCTATCAGTATTTTAAGTTTTCTTCAGGTAGTGACATTTTGTGGTCCTTGGCGGAGGGAGTGATTCACTGCATGCCACAGACACCGCTTCCCCATCTTTCCTTCACTGTCCCCTGGGCTTATCTTGCCTAGGTCTTCCGTCTCAGTGTCTCCTGCCATGCCCCAACAATCCTCAGGCTCAGAGAACCTAAGACTCTCTCCCAAGACCACACAACTAATAAATTGCCCATGTCAGACCTCAGGAGACAACCTTAATTTTCTTCTCTTTGCCCCCCCCAGCCCAGTTTCTCTTGAAACCTTCTGTACCACCATTTCCATTCAAGCATTGTAGGCCAGGCCACCATCATCTCTGCCTGGACCACTGGGACGGCCTCCCTCCTTCAACGCTGCTCTCAGAGTAAACTATCACATGGAATGAACTTGCCTGGTCAACAATTCCTTGGCTTCCCAACTATACTTAGAATAAAGTCTCAACTCCCTAGTTTGCCCTAACGCCCCCAGATGGTCTGACCTGCTTCTTTCTCACACTCCATCTCTTCACTGCCCCCACCACCATTTCTGCTCTCTGGACTCCATGTCCTTTGGTTTCCTCCAGTTTTTAAACATACCAAGCCATTTCCTGCCTCAGAGCCTCTGCATGTGTTGTATTGCCCAGTCCTCACCAGGCTGTTTCTTCTTTTCCTCTGAGATGCAACTAATGTCATTTTCTCAAAAATGCTGTGCCCCTCACCACTGCTAGCACCAAGTTAGTCGTATTCCCATAACCCTGATATCTCATGGCATTGTCCTTATTGCAATTTGGAGTTACCTTGTAGTTTATTCATTTACTTATTCATAGGAGTCAATACAATTAGAATGTAAGCTCCATGAAAGCTGAGACTTGGTCTGTTTTGTGTATTTTCAGCATCTAGTAGCTACAGTGCCCAGTTCTTGGAAGATGCTCAATCAATATTTGTTGGATGAACAAATGGATGGAAGTGGAGATGGTGAAATTCTAACTCAGGTTTCTGAATAAATACCACCTGTGAGAAGATTCTCAATTCTTTTCTTGGTTGTGTTACATGAGAGGCATCACCTCACCTGTTGTACTCTGTAAAGTGAGATTCCTGTGGTGTACGGTGAAGCTGAATGGGAAATTGGTGTGTCACGCCCAAAACATCCAGAGAGAAAATAGAAAGTTCTGTACCCCATACCAGGTGTTGTAACTTATTGCGTCCAGATATAGAGAACCCCCAGCTGGCTGCAATATTCAATGAATTTTGACTGCAATACAAACAAAATGGACTTTCTAACCTTTAGTTTTTAATAAAAAAAATATTGAGGAAAAATGATGAATGCTAAGGCAATCACAGTAGAAGATGTATTACCTTCTATTGCTGTCTGCTCAGATCTATAGCTATTTCAGAAAGAGACCTGGTTACAAGGTAAATTTCATTTGTTTTGGATAAAGAACAATGTGACACTTTTGACAATGTACTGTAAAATATGCCACATTTTTTAAGCAAAGTGAGATATAATAAAAATGAAATATAAGATTCCAGGGGAAAGCTATGATTAGAAAAGAGCTCATAGCCCTTCTTGGACTACGCATAACACTTAGAAAACAGGCCCCCATACCCTCACATGCAAGTGTAAATTAAGTAATGGCAAGTGCAATTAAATCATTATTTCGTGGCTTATGTAGCATCTGTCCTCCAGTAGAGTATAAGTTCCAAGAAGGCAGGTACTGTGTCTATAACTTCAGTGTCTAGAAGAGATACAATAAATGCTCGAGTATTTGCTGAATGAATGGAATAATCATGTGTAATGTAAGCTTTTCAGATTCTTCACAGAGAGAAATAATGTTTTGTAAAATAGATACATTTCAGAACCCTGATGCAATACAGTTTAGTACTAAAACAGTAGAAACCATCCATGGGCAAACCATGAGGGAAGCCAAGTGCCACTTCAGTACAGGGGCCGGGGTAATCCCTGGATGTGGCCTGGGAACCTCAAGTCAAAGATGGAGATTACAGGAAGTAGTTCGGCCAGACCCTTCAGTGCACACAGGGACCAGTCTGGTTGTGAAGGCAGCACCAATGGTAAGATCCTGGATCCACCTATGCCCTTAAATCTAGGTGATCTTCAACAACCTGCTCACCCTGCTTGGAATTTCAACCTCTCTAGCCTCAGATGAGAGACAAATCTGACTCAAGATCGGACTCAAAGGCCCCCCTGAACATTAATGATTTGTGGTTGTGCACTGTGGCAGAAACAGGGAAGACCTGAAACTAAGCCAAACCCCGCCTTCAGCAGAGTCTCACACACCCTTCCTGTAATGCCAGGACCCTGTAACAGACTGCCTAGGACATGGCCAGTTGTGAACAGAGACAGAAAGTCCAGGGGAGAACAGCAACTCATACCCCTAACTCTACCGCATCGGTTGAAAACTGGGGTCTGGAGCCAGACAAGCTGGGCTCAAATTCTGCGACCACTAGTTACCTTGTATGACCTTGAGCACAGCTGCAGTTCTTTCATCTGTAAAGGAGGGATAAATATTAGAGTCCTCCTCATGATGACGTTAGGACAACCACCATGTGTGGCAGGTAGGTAATAACCACTCATTAAATGTGTGTTGGCACTGTCACCACCGCCCCCACCGGGTCACAGCCTCTTCCTCTTCCTCCAACCCAGAAACTTTCTCTACTACAGCCCCAGCTCCTCCAGGATAGCAGGAGCCGGAGCACAGCTTGCTCTCACATGAATCAAAGCCAGATGATCTCTTTTCACTGACTCGTCCCATAAATCAGAGCAGCTCCCTGAACAGAGACAAATTCAGATTCCAAATGTGTTCTCCAGTCTTCCTCTCCCTGGTGAAAGATGACTTTTCAAACCAGAGTTTGGAGCACACACACACAAAAAAAATGTTAGCAACGACCCAGCCCAGTCCCCTTAATTTACAGTTTGAAAAACTGAGGTCCCCCAGAACAAAATGAGATTTATCTCATTAGGAAATGAGAATCACCAGTTACAGACAGGAACAACACTAGCGCCTGGAAGTGCTAATGCTAACGTGGTTTTCACTCAGTGGTGTCACAAGGGCCAGACGATGGGAGCAATTGGTGTGGGAGCAATTGGCATGTGGGGCGTGGCCAACCAGGATGTGCGTTATCCGAAGAGAACTTAAAACAGTAACTTTTAAAGTCATCAGAAAGCATTCTGTTTTTATCACTGCCATGTGCCCAAAATTCCAAACAATGCCAGTGATAAAATATACACTCCTCTCCCTGGGGGAAAAAAAAGTTCTTTGGTTGGTCTAAGTTCTGAACAATTTTTGAGGTTATCGTTGAATTTTTATAATATGTAAGTTTGAAATACGGGTTCAGCCTCACACAAGGCTGATGTCAAGCCCAAGTTTGTGGCTGTTTGAAATCATGAGAGCTCACTGCAGGCACAGCTGAGGTCTCTAGCCCTGCTGTATTACAGTCTCCTGCATTTAAACTGCAGATCGGAGAGGCGCCTCGGTGACTCAGTCGGTTGACTGTCTGATTTCAGCTCAGGTCCTGATCTTGCGGGAGTTTGAGCCCTACCTGGGGTTTTCTGCTGTCAGCGTGGAGTCCCCCAACCCAGCTTCTGATCCTCTGTCTCCTCTCTCTGCCCGTCCTCTGACGAAAGTAAGGAAACATTTAAACAGTAGATCAGAAATAAACAATGATGGCGCAAGGATTACAACGAAGGAGAAATAGAACTTGGGCTAATTCAGGTCTGTCATCCTATGTGACCGCTTGAAGATTTTATTGGGGTTTAAAATTTAAAACAGCACAACAGTAAAAAAGGCAAAGTGTAATATTTTTGTTTGGGGAGTGAAAAGTTTGGTTCAGATGTGAAATATTTGTTGAGTTTGAATAATGGCATCAAAAATAAAATTCTTCTGTTTTCTCAACTGTTTTAAAACTAAAGATTGAATCAAGAAAATAATGATTATTTCTGATCATGGCGTAGTTATTACTGAAAATAAGCCTGCTGTGTAAGTGTGGGGGCCAGGTTACATGATCTTCTCCAAGCGTCAAACAGTCAAACATGCCAAGCATACCTCTGTTCTTGTTACGTGCTGAAGGTTGGGGAGACTCTTCCTGTCCAGTCCTGTTATTCCTTCCATTTGGAGCCGCCTCCATTGTTGTAAGGTCCCAAGCCTTTCCCAGCCTCTCTTCCCCAACCTAATCTCCACCTCCAGCAGGAGGAGTGGTTTACGTTGAGTGATTATTTGAGTATAAAGTATACAGAGCTCTAGCTTTTCTCTCTTCCTTGTTGAGAGCCAGGTGACCTGTAGGGAGCTCACAGCCATGCTCTTGGCAGTGAATCATACAGAAGGAGGTTCCTCCAAGATGCTCGTTCGGGCCAGGATGGGGTAGTGGCGGTCTGTAACCCTCTGTAGTCCGTGCAAGCCTCGTCCTCCAAGGTGACCTTTTGATCTCCCGTTAGATTTGCTCTTTATTTTGTTTCTTTCTGTTTGTTTTTTCCATGAACCTGGGATGTTTTTTTTTCTTTTTTTAATTTTTTTATTGGAGTAGAGTTGACATATAATTCTCGATGCTGTACCTTTTATTCCCATCCCCTTATCTTATTTCTTACCTGATTCAAGAGAACTCAAGATTCTTAGCTGATTCAAGAACTCAAGCAGAAAACAGAATCGCTACTTGTTGGACCTCCTCATACACCAACAGTCATGACGATGACAATGATACCAATAATAGCAATTTTTAAAACTATCATGTTTTGAGTATTTGCTGTGTCAGGCACTGGGGTGAATTTAAATGCATTCATTATCTTACTGAATCTTCCAGACACATCGATGAGGTAAGTTCTATTGTTATCTCGACATTACAGAGGAGGAAACAGAGATTTACCGAGTAATAAACATGCCCACCATCACACAATTAGCAAATAATGGTAAAGGACTTGAACCTCAGTCAATGACTTAGGGCCCAAGCACTTCAGCACTCTGCTACTTTGCTTAATGTTGGGAGAAAATCCTTTTATAGACCTTCCTTATTAGATTAAACTCAGAACTAGTGCACTGTTCCCAGGATTACTTGGGCCTTTAGCTATCGAGGATGGAAAAATGGTCACGTGTTCTCCCCTCCGTTCTGCTGATTTGCTCTCCTTCACCTCTCCCCAAGTGAGAATTCCAGGAGATTTAATTTGGAGATGAGCTCTGTCCTGTGAACACGAAGCACAACAGCCTGGCTGTGCCCAGCTCTGCGGCCGCACCTTTTCCAGTCACCTCATCTTAAGTCTTGCCTTCCAACTTGGCTGGGCACTTCCCTGCCCCAGCATGGCCAGCTACAGTATCCAGGCTGAGAGGGGCCGAGAATGCACTCATTGCTACAAGGTGACAAACTCAGCTCATGCCAAGCGTTTTTTGGCAGGGCAAACTACCAGTTTTGTGGTGCAATTTGCAGGAGCGCTGGAATATCCCAGTCTGTGTCTACTCAAAATATACCTCTCCTCCCACCTCAATTGACCAGCCTATCATGGGGCCATTATAAATGTATCCATTATAAATGTATCCATCATTACAAATGTATCCCTTTGACTTCTAATTTTTTTTGAAAAATTTTTAACGTTTTTATTTATTTTTGAGAGACATAGAGACAGAGTGTAAGTAGGGGAAGGGCAGAGACAGAGGGAGATACAGAATCTGAAGCAGGCTCCAGGCTCTGAGCCATCAGCACAGAGCCTGACGCGGGGCTTGAACTTACAGACCGCGAGATCATGACCTGAGCCGAAGTCGGCCGCCTAACTGACTGAGCCACCCAGGTGCCCCTCTAATTTTTTTTTAAGTAAGCTTCACGCCCAGGGTGGAGCCCAACACCGGGGTTTGACTCAAGCCCCCTGAGATCAAGACCTGAGCTGAGATCAAGAGTTGAACACTTAACCAACTGAGCCAGCCAGACACCCTCCCTTTAACTTTGAAAGGATCATTCCCCATTTTAAAAAGTAAAACATGCAATGAGAAGTAATACACTCAGCCTTAGTTTCTTTGTGTAGAGTGGTGGTGCGCAAAACTTCTTCCAAACAGTGACGTGAGAACGAAGAGAAAACATAGTAAACTTATCAGAACACCTGGTACAAAATGCATACTCAATAAATATTAGCAGTTACCACATCAGCATCACCACGGCTAACTGTGGATATGTTCACATACATGATTTCTTTGCGCAAGGGCTTAGGAAGGGAACCTAGGACTGGAAGCAGGAAATTTGAATGCTGACCCTGACTTGGCCATTAACACACTATGTTCTGGAAATTTCACTGATATTCTCTGGGCGTTTTTAGTTGTGCTCATTATTTTCATCATCATTACGAAAATGCCTTGTGTTTGCATTGTTTTGGTTCGCAGAGCTTTTCGGTCTTCTCTCTGTGCCTTATTTAAGCTTCTCCGTACCCTAGAATTAGGCAGGGGCAAATGTGGAATTTGAGGCTCTAGGTGAGTAAGTGACTCCCCCAAGGTCACAGAGCTAGTTAAGACAGAACGAATGTGACTTCCAAAAGGCATGATCCAGTCTCTGGTCCAAGAGGGTTTGCCAGCATTAAAGTTAGAGAATGTCACAGCTGAAAGAGCCTTCAGAAGTAGTCTAGTTGGTGATGGCTAATGCCTAGTCCTCAGGAGATTCTCCCTCCCCCACCTATGATAGATACCACTAATTGACCATGAGGCATAAATACTTCTCAACAGGGGGCTCCAATTAACTCTCAATCAAAGCCGCACACGGAACAAACTCATTGTTTCCTCCCACCTAGACCAGCAGCTCCTATCATCTCCTCGTCTGTGTGTCTCAAACTTTAACATGCCCATGAGTTAACTTTGGCATCTTATTAAAATGTAGATTCTCATCAGTAGGTCCACGTTGGAGCCCAAGATGCCACACATCTACCAAGCTCTCAGGTGTCACTGCTGCTTCTGGTCCAGGGACTACATTTCAGGGAACAAATTCCTAGGCGATGTGATGGAGATGCCCCACCTGTGTGTCCCTAGCCTTAGGGACACCTCTCTGATCCCAGGCTGCCACCAGTGCCTCCTCTCTGCTGTGTTCTTGAACACACGTGTACTAGAAGGGAGAGCAGGAGAGAGAGCACAATATACTCTTCCCCTACTCCTATGCCATTCCCCCCCTTACACACACACACACACACACACACACACACACACACACACACACACACACCTCTTTGGAAGTTTCCTGGGACATCTGCGAGGTGCACCAGATGGCACACAAACTAAGTACTCAGACACCTGCATGCCAGCCTTGCCTCTCCAACTTTCTCTCCGTGTGATCTTAGTCAAACCACCCCAGATAGTCTGCATCCTCCTGACAGGACCCTGCTGAGAAGTGAGCGCAGTCTGAAAGCCAACTTGCCACCCTCCCCCACAGTGTGCTTTCCTCCCCGGGACGTTCGGGAACACAAAGTGAGAAGGTGCGGCTGGGGGTACTTATCAATTCCCCACCAGGTTTGCGGCGGGAAGTGACAGGTGAGCAGTAAGACAAACAGCATGACAGTGCATAAAGGACCTCAGCACCCAGCCCGTCCAACCTCTTCATCCAGCATTATGTTCCTCCTTATTTGCTTATTCATCTTGTTTAAAACAAACAAACAAACCCAACACCCTGCCCCCAGAACCCTGGCGCAAATTAAAAGATACTTATAAACTGCAAGAGAGCATACAAAATGTAGCCGCATTTTAATGAGCCTGGAGTAAAACCCTGTTTAGGAAAAAAAAAATTTGTAAACCTTTCACCTTCTAATGTGAGAGCATCCTCGCCCCAAGGGCACTGTCCTCACTGCAAAGGGAGACAAATTGATGCTGTTCAGTGGGCCGGAGAGCTGGCTGCAAGTCAGGAGACACGGGATCCCGGCCAGGTCCGGCAGCCTCGAGCGGGTCACTTTCAGAAGCTGATTCTCAATTTTCTCATCCATCAAATGGGGATAGTAGTGATAGCAAACATGAACTGCGTACTTACTATATGCCAGATACTCTTACTTGTACTGTTTTTAACCCTCGCTGAAGCCCCAAGCTAGACGTACTATTATATCTAATTTACAGATGAGAAAACCAAAACTTGAAGAGGCTTAATACCATGGCAAGACTCTCCTCACAAGCTGGTCCTCTTGACCCCAAACTTGTGCTCACATCCCCTGCACCAGACCATGTCACCTTGTCCTGCACTCCTCACAGAGCTTCCGTGAGTTTCAATTAAGAAAATCACTTCATCATCTGAAATGGTGCGTGTATACCGCCTCAGGTCTTGAACTAAAGCAACAAACACCAAGTGGATACATTGCAGGCACGACGGTAGGTGGGAGCATGCAGGCAGGAACTGCGGTTCTTCTCAAAGCATCTGGACGTCCCTGGTTCTTAATTCTAGTTCTCTGGAATCTGAACGTAATGGCCATCTGAGTCTTGATTTTGGCTCAGGTCATGATCTCACAGTTCATGGGTGCAAGCCCCACTTCAGACTCTGTGCTGATAGCTCAGATCTGCCTTGAATTCTCTCTCTCTCTCTCTCTCTCTCTCTCTCTCTCTCTCTCTCTCTCTGCCCCTCCCCTGCTCTCTCTCTCTCTCAAAATAAATAAACATTTTAAAAATTTATTAAAAACAAAACAAAATAAATAAATAAGCTTTAAAAAAAAAGAAATTCCCTGGGGTCACTCCAGACTAATCTTACTTCACACTTTTTTTTTTTAATTTTTTTAATGTTTATTTTTCAGAGAGAGACAGAGCAAGAGCAGGGGAGGGCAGAGAGAGAGGGAGGCACAGAATCCGAAGCAGGCTCCAGGCTCTGAGCTGTCAGCACAGAGCCCGATGCGGGGCTCGAACTCACAAACCATGAGATCATGACCTGAGCCAGAGTCGGATGCTTCACCGACTGAGCCACCCAGGCGCCCCCACACTTTTTGCCTTTGGTTTGGGCTCTTTTTTTCATGGGTGCGTAGTGAGAACTGGAAGGGAGGAGGGAGTTAGCGTTTCTCCCTTTGCAGAGTAAGCTGCATTTTCATCCAATTCTCCCGCCACCCATTCTCTCATTACAGTTATGCATTTTGGACAGCCTCTTGCCATGGTAACACAATCTTCTGATTAAATTCTGCCAGCCAGCCAGCTTCAGTTTCAGAATGTGAATGAATACATAAACTGCTGCACTAAACCAAACGAGAAGACACAAGCCTTGGGTACAAAGAGAGTTCTCTGAAAACTAAAACAATCAGGATCGTATTAAAAGAAGTATAGAGGCCTAAATAAAGGAGGAGAGAGAGGCATGGCTTTATTATAGCTGGAAATAAACACCAATAAAAGTAGAATGTGCCTGAACTTGGAAGTAGAACAGATGATTAAATGTGGGACACTGGGCAAGTTCTTCCCTTTTTGAGACTCAGTTTTCTTAGCTGTCAAATGGCATGATCATATTAACTAGTAATTATTAAGCACTTAGCATGTGCCGGGCACTGTGCCGAGCACTTTAACAACTAACATGCCATACGTAGATTAGTCGAAAGAACCGCAGATGTTTTAGCCCAAGGAAAGGGAGCTTGGGAAGGTAAAGTAAACTGAAATTTAAATATATGCTACAGCACAGAGGAGGGCACTTGTTGGGAGGAGCACTGAGTGTTATATGAACCAATTTGACAATAAATTTAAAAGAAAAGAAAAGAAAAGAACAGAAATGAACAAAAAAATAAAAATAAATAAACAAATAAATGTATGCTAGAATGTGAAAGAAATACTAAGTTTATTTTGTGTTTCTTTGGGCTTTTGAGTTAAAAGAGCACAGTGTTTCACATCAGACTTCGGAATGGGTAAGGGATCTGCCAGCGCCTCACCCTCTGACGCTGGAAGATTTATTAGGTCTCTTAGCCTCTGTTTTCTGGCCTGTGAAATGGAAATAATGCCACCGATCCCATTACATTAATGTAGGGTTAAATTAATGTAGTTAAACGGGTATTTACTACATAACACACACTAAGGGTCCAGTAAATGTTTGTTCCTTCTTTATCCAAAGGATAAGAACAATTACTGTCCTTATAAGACTTGACTGAAGAGAACTCTGGAAGACCCCAGGATTTTATCCCATTTGAGTGCGACCTTTGTCCTGGCTACAATCATTGCATATCCACACGCACTGACGCAGAGATAAATTTTGGACATACTCCGAATTTAATCGTCTGGATTCTCTAGCCTAGGAAGGTGGGAAGAAAAGCCATTCACTCTATCAAAATAAATGAGTAAACCTTGTTTTCCCTTATACCCTGATAGCTCTTGAACTAGGAGGAAGCAGGAGAATTTAGAGCCTGTAAATTCTCTAAGGGGCAGGGAAATGTCCATCTCATTTAGCCCACGAACACCAGCCCTGGGCACAGTGCATGCCACATTATAGCTGATCCATAACTAGTCTACTGACGGGACCACTTCTCTGCCACTCACTTCACTTTTTAGTTTTTACTCCCCAACCCTCCCCCCTCTCCCCCAAGAATATAAGCTCCTTCAGAGAATGGGATGACACACTCACCCACTTTCCTTTATCTTAAACATGCTAATGTTCCCAAATTTCTACTCTACCTGGATCTCACTCATGGGCTCTGAATTCTATATCTAACTGCCTAATCTGTATTTTCATCTAGGTGTTCAGTATAAATAAATTGATAGATACACGAGCCTTGAATATGCTCCAAAGAGAACTCTTAATCCACCCTCTGGTAAATGGATTAAGGCATCTGCCTCCAATATTTGTCATCTTGGTAATGGTACCACCCTTATCCAACAGTTTAGGTTAAAAATCTAAGACTCAGCCTTGATTCCTCATTATCAATCTACACCCAATCTGTCAGAAGGTCCTGTCAGCTCTTCCAAAATATATTTCAAGTATGCCCATTTCTCAGGAGGTCCCTCTAAAGCATCTTCAAATGAGCTGCCAACCTCTCGTCCCTTAACTACTCCAGTAGCCGCTAACAGATTTCCTGGCTTCCTCCCGTTCTCCCTCACACTCCACTTGTCATACAACAGCCAGACAAGCTTTGTAAAATACATCCTATCACTCCCCTGCTTAAAGCTCTCTCATCCAGTCAATAGTCAGCATTTTGTGTGTATGGTCTGAACTGTTACAAATACCATCATAGTGAACACACTGAACAAACATACCTGCCCTTGGGCTTATATCCTACTCAGGGAGGCAGACAGTAAACAAAGAAGGGAGTGTGGGAGGTGCAATTTTTATGGAGGCAGTTAGGAATAGCCTCAAGGAGAAGGCAGCAGCATCTGAGCAAAAACTTGGGCAGGGGGTTGGGAATGAGCCATGTGGATATCTGGAGAAAGCTCTTCAGACTGAGGGAAATGCCAGGGCAAAGGTCTAGAAGCAGGAACATGCGTGGCATGTTCAAAAACAGCGAGGAGAATCCAATGTGTCTGGGAGCAGAGCGAGCAAGGAAGAGAGCAGCAGGAGATGAGCTCAGAAAGCAATAGAAGACAGGTCACATAGGACCATGTCAGCCATTGTGAGGACTCTGGCCTTCACCCTGAGTGAGACGGGGAGAACCTGAAGGGTATTGATTGAGAGTGACATGATCTGGCTTACACTCTGGTTGCTGTGTTGAGAATACACGAAGAAAGTTACAGCAGGAAGATCACGTAAGAGCTTAGTGTAGTCAGGCAAGAGACAAACTACAGGGCTTGAACTAAGGAATAGCTATGAGGATGGTGAAGAGCATCGGACCCACGCAAGATATTTTGAAGGCAGAACCATCGGAGTTTACTGACAGAGTAGATGTCTGGGGCTGGGTCGTCAAGGACAGCTCCAGGTATTTTGGCCCGAATCCACTGAACAGGTGGATTCACCACACCCAGAGACAAGGTTGGCGAAGTAGGTCTGTGGGACAGTAGGAGAAGATCGGAAATTCAGATTCACATGTCAAGGTTGAGATTCCTTTAAGACGCGAAAGGGATGGCACTGAGTAGGCAATTGCATATGCAAGTCTGGAATGCAGAGGAGTCTGCTCTTTAAAGCCAGAGGACTGAATGAGATCAGTTGGAAAGGAAGCCTGGCTAGAAAAAAAAGGAGAAAGAGGTTCACAGATTGGGCTCTAGGTTACCCTGAAGTTAATAGATGTTGATGAAAAGGAGAATCGATGAGAAAGAAGATGGTAACTTTCCTACGTAGTAGAAAACAACTCAACACCTTGTCTACGGGTCTTAGGCAATCTAACTCCATCTTCATCCCCTGCCTTCCTTGCTCACTAAGCACCAGCCACAGTGGGCTTCATCTTATCTGTAAAATAAGTGAAACTCTTTCACCATTCAAAACTTTAGACTTGTCTGGGGAGATCTTCTTTCAGACCTTGTCACTGACTTGTCACTTTAATGTCAGAGCTTTTACTTTTCTTCCATGGAGAGGCATTCCCAAACCTACTCCCTATCTGCCCACATATTTCTTATCTTGGTTTACTCACCTATCTAGGAAGATCATTATTCAAACTTCCTTGTTTGTTTACATTTCTACTTTCTACTTCACCTATCCCCAAACCTGGCCAGGTAAGCTCAATGAATGTAAAACTGCGTCCCTCTCCCATGTTGTTGTATCCCGATCACCAAGGTTGAAATGTATCATGTAATAAGTGTTTAACAAATGTTTATGGGCTGAATACAAACCAAGATCCAGGGAGGCAGAGTAAGCTTCTCAAGCTCATCCCGGAGTTAGTGACAGAAACAAGGCTCAAGATGAGATTTCTTAACCAGACACTCAAGGTTGGTTGTTCTGGTCCAAGCTACTGCAGGCATAGGCTGGAACACATAGGCTGAGCAAAACCACTACACTCGTTTTGAAATTACTGGTTGACCAAGGTACCCCTATTTTCCTCGGCCAGTCGCCATAACTTCTTACACTTTAAACATGAAACTTCAAGCTTGTAAAATCATTGACCAGCGCAAGAAGGGAACTTGTAGAAGACAAATCATAGTATATGGGAGCTTACCTTGGGAATGGGACCATTTTTAATCTAACTTTCCCTGTTTCCCTTATAATCTCATGATCTTGAGATGTGTCTGGGCAGTGGCCAAGGAAAAGAACAAAACTGATCTACATCTCGACCAGTTACCTGGTGCCTTTCAGATGTCCCCTGCAGAAAAGATTTGTTTTTCATTTGTTCATTTATTTGACAAATACATAGTGAACCAACTATTCTAGAAGTTGATGATCCAACAGTGAATAAAACAGATAAAATTCTTGCTCTCAAATGTTTACATTCTGGTTAGAGAGGCAGACAATAAGTAAATGAATAAATCAACAAAATAATGTCAGATGATGTTAGGTAGCGTGAAGACAATCAAATAGGACAATGTGGTACAGAGCATACAGCGGGTGAGACAGCAACAGACTTTTAGATGAATTTCAGATATCTGGTTCCCCCCCTTGGTTCTGACTTGGTCTCAAATCTAGACAGACTTTATGATTCTCCCTCTGGAATAGTGCTCAGTACCTCCTCATGAGAAATCACCGAAATGCTTTAGCTCAATCTGACTTTATATCATAGACAAGAAACCAAGCCTGAGGCCCAGATCCTCAGGCTGTTATGTTCCCAGGATTTTTATGCCAAATCCCATCGCACAGGATGCAATATGTATGAGGGCTGAGTCCACATGTTTGACCTTGCTACATTGCCCCATTGAGCTATTGACTTACTCTTTATATACCTAACTGAACCAGAGGTTAGTCAGCCAAATGTCTCTGGAAACACACACGGCTGTGACCCAGACCAGCCAGGAGAACAAGAGAAGGTACTGACGTCTCTCCTGTGTTGAACAATCACACATTCTCCTGCCCTTCCATCTGCTTTGCCCAGAAAAGAAGGGTTGAAGTATATTGGGATAGAGCAGGATGGGCTCCAGAGAGAATAAACACAATAATGTTCCACCCTAAACAGCTCAGGCAACCCTGATCCAGAGTTCTTCACACCTTCGTTAGACAAATCTTTTGAGGTAACTATATTTACAAACATGGATTTGGAGACCATACAAATCTAGGCGTGAAACCCAGCCCTGCCACTAACCAGCCATGTGACCTCAAGCAAGTTGTTTAACTCTTCCAACCTAGGTTCTTCACCCATACGATGGGAACACATATGCCTAACCGGTAAGGCATGTTGTGAGAATAAAGTAAAATAATACATCTAAAGCACTTAAGAGTGTCAGAGCACATGTGTCACCCAAGAGCTTAGACTTTTGGAGCTAGACGGAAATTTACAGGATACTTATTCCCACATCTTCACTGAACAGACGGGGAAACTGAGGCCTGGAGATGGGAAAGGATTACCCAGAGATAGACAAGGGGAAACCAGAATAAAAACCCTCCACCCCTGGTTCCTACGTGTCAGGTTGCCTTCCTAGAACTTCTCCAGAAAGACAGAGAAGGCCCAGCCTTGCAGTGGATGGCTTCAGCATCACAGGCTAAATAACATAGAGTACACACAACACCACTTGCTGTGTAACTTTAGGTAGGCTAGGATGCCCCCACACCCAGGTTCTCACCTCATACAGAAATGGCTAGGGACTATGGTGACGCTTCCCCAAGACAGCGAGGTCTAGATATACAGACTCTGTACCTTCAATTCGACCACGCCAATCTCCTCCGCAAACCACTGAGATCACCCCAACTCCCCTCATTCAGGTGTTTATGTATCCGTAGGATCAGAGCTGAGCACACTGGGAATTGAATTCCCTCTATAGCAGGAGGCTTATTATAAAAAAAACTCCAACACTTACAGAATATATCTCCGGATTTCTAAGACACTGAGTGCCAACTTCCTTGGGCTGTTATGCGCTTATTGGCCCTCTGACTCAATTTCCAACCTTTGGAAGTTGTATATATACCACTTATACCCCAGTCAGAACATTCTCCAAAGAAGCACAGACCTAGAGAAGATGCCTAAAAATGGTGAATCACATGGGTAGATGACATAATGTAACAGCGGCAGTGGTGGGACAGTATCTAACAGCTCAGGGACACATTTCCTGGGCCGGGCACAGCACCCAACACTAAGCATTCTCTCTTCAATCCTTACCACAACCCAATGATACATGCATTGTTAAAACTCCAGTTTTCAGATGAGTAACTGGAGACCTAGATTGGTTAAAGTAACTGAACCAAGATCATTAAGTGGTATGGCTAGAATCCAAACCCATTATGCCTAAATCCATACCCCACACTCGTGGCTGCCTCTCTACATTTCTAGAAGTCACAGAGAACTTAGATAGACCAATCCCCTATAAAATTTCATTTTATAAAAATGACAACTGTACCCCCAGAAAAGGGCTTTCATTTATTCATTCATTCACACATTAAATACTACCTGACCATCCCTGTATGCCAGGTACTACATAAGGTGGCAGAGAAACATCCGCAAGGAAACTGAAGTCCCTGCCCTCAAGGAGTGTATACACTGGCCAACTTCACCACATTGGTTAACGGCAAAGCCAGGACAACTCCAATTTCCCACTATTCTTTCACTTTGCTAGGCAAGAGCATCATTTAGGGTTATCCAGAGAATCAGAACCAATGGTGTGTGTGTGTGTGTGTGTGTATTTATGTATCTATATATGTATCTGTATCTATATTTATATCTATATCTATGTCTATATCTCAAGATTTATTTTAATGAATTGGATTGTGCAGTTATTGAGGCTGGCAGGTCCTAAATTTATAGGGCAAGCCAACAGGCTGGAAACTCAGGCAGACATTGAGTTGTAGTCTCGAGGCTACAAGTCTTTTCCATGAGGAAAGAGTGTTTTCCTCTTCTGGAAACCTGTTTTGGTCTTAAGACCTTTAAGTGATGGGATGAGGCCCATCTACACTGTCAACAAGTCTTAAAGTCAACTGATTGTAGAAGTTAACCACCTACAACACACCTAGATTGTTCACAGCAACACCTAGATTGGCATTTGACTGATACTCTCTAATACCTGAGCGGACATGCAAACTGAGCCTAGACACACAAAACTGTCACAGTGAGTCAAGCCACCATCCTCCTCATGATTAATTAATTGATGAGAGCTATACCCAGACTACCCTCAAATTATCTCCTCCCTCTGGGGTTTGCTTCAGTTACAGAAGGAGAAAATTATTTCCCCGCTCCTTCTATCAAATGTCAACCTAACTTTCTACTTCCGAATTGACAAAACCTACAAATACATAAACTAGAAACCTAGCAACACAAGTTTGGCAAACATTGGCCTTCTCTTTTTCAGAAGATCACAACTGTGCTTTTTAATTTAAGTATAATTAACATGCAGTACGAGTTTCAGGTGTACAATATAGTGATTCAACAATTCTAGACATTGCTCAGTGCTCATTGTGGTAAGTGTACTCTTAATCCCTGTTATCTATTTAACCCATCCCCCCATCCACCTTTCCTCTGGTAACCACCAGTTTGTTCTCTATAGTCAAGAGTCTCTTCTTGCTTTGTCTTTTGTTTTGTTTTGTTTCTTAAATTCCACATATGAGTGAAATCATACAGTATCATACTTTAATGAGTATCATGAAAAAAAGATTATATCTTAATCTCTACAGAACAGCTGTGCTTCTAAATCTTAGCACCTGCTTTAAATATGGGAGGGGGGAGGAATAAATATGGATCCTATCAAGTTTGTACCTGAATTGAAACTTTCAAATAAGTAATTAATCAGTCTTTAAAGTGTGTGTGTCTATGTGTGTGTGTGTGTGTGTGCGTGTAAAGAAAGAGAGAGAATTGAGATACTCCAATTATAACTTTATAGATACACTGGAACTTGATCCTGAGAAAGTATACTAGCAAATAAAGTCATTATCTACTACAAATAAGTACCCAGAATTGGCAGGGTTAATTGTGCAATAGTACGTCAATTATTTAAAACTTGAATAATAAGGAAACAATGAAGTAAGACGAGGAGTAATATATGTTCTTTTCCTGGCAAGACAGCCTCATACTGGCACATAACTTCTTCCATCCTTGGTTTACTCCTCGTAAGAACGAGGAGGGTAATTGGAAGAGTTCCAACTCCAAGTGTCAGTCATTCTACATCCTGTGAGGTAGAAAAAAAAGAGGTACAATCTCTGACAATGGCCCAGTAAGAAAAAGAAACTGACTCAATCTCATAACTTTGCCAAAGGCCAGTTTACCATCTTCAGCCCAGACAGGAGAATACCTAGGTTGAACAATATTTATCAAGGTTAAATTGTCTGATTAGACCTTAAATCAAATAATTAGATTAATCACAATACCAGATCACACCACTGTCCCTAGTTTGACTTGCTTTTGTGTATTTGGTAAACTTTTTCCAGCTTTCTTGAGGAATAATTGACAAATACAATTGTATATATTCAAGCCAAGCAGCATGATGATTTGATATACGTATGTATTGTATTATGAAATGACTACCTCAATCAAGATAATTAACACATCCATCACCTCATATAGTTAACTGTGTGTGTGTGTGTGCGTGTGTGTATGCGCGTGTGTGGTGAGAACACTTAAGATCTGTTCTTTCAGCAAATTTCAAGTATACAAATGCCATATTATTAACTATGGTCACCGTGCTATATATTGGATCCTCGGAACTTACTCTTTTTAAAACTGAAATTTTGTATCCTTTGACCTATATCTCCCCATATCCCTTCCCCCCCAGCCACTAGCAACCACCATGATGAGTGAGTACATTTTCATATACCTATTAGTCACTCGTATGTTTTCTTTGGAAAAATGTTAATTCGGGAATGGGAGAAGTTATTTGTAAACGATATATCTTTTTTTTAATTTCTATTATCTTTTTTTTTATTATCAAATTGGTTTCCATACAACACCCAGTGCTCATCTCAACCCGTGCCCTGCTCAGTATCTGTCACCCACTCTCCCCGCTCCCATACCTCCCTCAACCCTCGGTTTGTTCTTAGTATTTAAGAATCTCTTATGTTTTGTCTCCCCCTTCTCTGTGTCTTTTTTCTTTCCCCTCTTCCCCTCCCCTCTAGTTTTCTGTTAAGTCTTGCAAAGTCCACTTATGCATGGAAACATAAGGTATCTGTCTTTCTCTGACTGACATTTCACTCAGCATAATACTCTCCAGTTCCATCCATGTTGCCACACATGGCCGGATTTCATTCTTTCTCATGGCCGCGTAGTATTCCATTGTGTGTGTATATATATACACATATACACACACGCATTATATATATATATACATATATATATATATATATACACATGGTATACATATATACCATATCATTATCTATTCATCAGTTGATGGACACTTAGTCTCTTTCCATGATCTGGCTATTGTCAAAAGTGGTGCTATAAATATCAGGGTACACGTGCCCCTACGCATCAGCACTCCTGTATCTCTTGGGTAGATTCCTAGCAGTGCTATTGCTGGTTCATAGGATAGTTCTATTTTCATTTTTTTGAGGAATCTCCCCACAGTTCTCCAGAGTGGCTGCACTAGTTTGCATGTAAATGATATATCTAATAAGAGAGTTAACATCCAAAATATACAAGGAACTCATAAAACTAAATAGAAAAAAAATGATTCAAATTTAAAATAGGCAAAAGGCTCATATTTGGTTGTTTGTTTTCATTTTTTTAATTTAAATTCTAATTAGTTAACATACAGTGTAATAATGGTTTCAGTTGTACGATCTGATGATTCAACACTTCCATACAACACCTGGTGCTCATCACAGCAAGTGCACTCCTTAATCCCCATCACCTGCTTTACCCATCGCTCCATCCACCTCCCCTCTGGTAAACATCAGTTTGTTCTCTATAGTTAAGAGTCTGTTTCTTGGTTTTGTCTCCCTCTCTTTTTTTCCTTTCACTCACTTGTTTCTTAAATTCCACATCTGAGTGCTATCATATGGTATTTGTCTTTGTCTGACCGACTTATTTTGCTTAGCATAATATTCTCTAGCTCCATCCAAGTCATTTCAAATGGCAAGATTTCATTTTTTTTATGGCTGAGCAATATTCCAGTGTGTGTGTGTCTGTGTGTGTGCGTGTGTGTGTGTGTGTGTACGTATATATATCACATCTTTATCCATTCATCAGTCCATGGACACTTGGGCTGTTTCCAGATACACCTTTAATAATATCTTCTAATCATATGAGATTCCATCTCATTCCACTGTTTTCCCCCATCTGAGATAAGCATCATTCTAAATCTTGTGTTTATGTCACTTGCTTTCCTTTTTGCATTGTGTTGCTGTATCTATATGAATTATTTTAAAGTTTTTTATTGTAGTTTTTATTTTATAAAATGATAATCAAGCTGGATGAAATGTTAGTACTTGCCTTTCAAATCCTATATATTAAGTTGCTAAGATTCATCCAAAGATTCATCCATATTGCTGCATGTCTCTGTCCTTCACTGATTTGACTGCTGTATAAGATTCAATTGTGTGAATATGACAGCTTTTACTCATACAGACTCCCTGAAATGGGCATTTGGACCATTTCCAGGTTTTTGCCATCATGAACAGTGCTGCTGTGAACATTGTTTTACCTATCTTCCTGGTATTATTCTATAGAATTATCCAGGTTTTTGTCAGCCCTTTGCTATTTCATATAAATTTTAGAATTACCTTAAATTCTGTGGGGGCAAAAAAATGGTTGTAATTTTCATTAGAAATCCATTGATTCTATAGAACAAGTTTAGGAGAAATGACTCTATGATATTAAGGATTTCTGGGGAGCCTGGGTGGCTCTGTCAGTTGAGCGTCTTACTTTGGCTCAGATCATGATCTTGCAGTTTGTGAGTTCAAGCCCCACAGCAGGCTTGCTTCTCTCAGTGCATAGCATGTTTCAGATCTTCTGTCCTGCTCTCTGTCCCTCTCCAGCTTGTGCTTTCTCTCTCAAAAATAAATAAAGCATTAAAAAAATGAATTGCCATCCATGAATGTTGTATATCTCCTAAATAAATATCTCATTACTCTTTACTATCTCTTTAATAAGTTTTATTTTAATAATATTTTAATTAATTATTTAATATTTTTCTCTTTATAATTCTTATACGTATTTTGTTAAATTTGTTTCCAGGATCTTGGTATTCTCTAATACAATCATTAATAGTTTCTTCTCTTGATAAGTTTTTATAACTTGTAACTTGTTTTTTAATCTAAATCCATACCAATTATAATGACAGCTTTTAATACAAAGCCTGCCTTAACTATAATAAGCAAGGGGAAGTTTTAATTTTCAGTATTGGGTAGAAAGATTCAGAACTGAAACTTTCTCAGAAGGTGTATTTCATCTTTTATGATTTTTGGTTCTTATCCTGAATCTGCCATTTTTGGCTTTGTGGTCTTAAGTCTCTGCCTTCTCTAAGCTTAATATTGCCTGTGATAGCTTACCTCAAAATGGCTGCAATTAGTATCTTCCCTTCCTATATACAAGTTATTTCCACAATGAGAGGTGGAATCTATTCCTCTACCTTCCTGAACCTGAACTGGTCTATTATTTCTTTGACACATAGAAATTGTGAAATCAATATGTTAATTTCTAAAGATAGGTCATTAGAAGACCTGCAGCTTCTCTCGGGGTGTCTTGAAATGTTCACTCTAGAGGGAGTCAGTCACCATATAAGACTACCATGCTGTGAGGAAGCACAATCTAGTCAGGTGGAGGAGCCAGGTTAAAAGAGATACCCAGTCAACCCCCAGTGTGTCCCACCGTCATAGCTCAGGCAGGAAATATGAGAATGGAAAAGCCTTTAAATGAGTCCAGCCACAGATGTCATCTGAATTCAACTTTATGAGAGTCCTCAAATAAGAACTAGTCAGAGGAACCTAGTCAACATGCAAAAATATAAGAGATAATAATAAATTGTTGTCTGAAGCTACTAAAAATTGGATGGCTTATGTACCTATCAGAAACAACAAGCAATAGATAACTGAAGCCAATATTTTTCAGACTGTGATTGGTAGAACTGTTGAATTCCCAGGAAAATCTCTACTGGGAAATAAATTGACTTGTAGGCTCTATGCTTTCTTCATTATCCCCTTCAGCCAGGGAAGCTCCTTTCTTATCTCTTATAATTGCAGTCCTACAAAGAAATTCTTTAAAAGGTAGAGGAAGGGGTGGGGGGGGGAGAAAGAAGATAATAAAAGGAGTTCTAGTGCTATTTGTCTTATAAATCCAGACCAGATGATCTTTAAATTTTCTTCTCTCATTATCTTTCTATGATGCTATCGCTAGATATCAAAAAAAAAAAAAATTAAGACCATGTCAAATGAGAAATGGTAGTGAGAATTAGGGATGTTTCATCCAAGGGAGGAAATATTATTATTATTATTATTAATTGTTTACTTCCTCTATTTACATTAGACTACTTTTTCATATAAATAAATTTGGAGTTGATTTTTTCCCTAACACATTACAAAATATATGCACAATTGTTAAAATGTTATTCAACTGTAGGCTAACTAAAATTACCACATTTGTCAAAACACTGGACTAAATGACTCTTCCAACTCTAGTCAAATAGTCTTCAAAATATATTAGCTTTTTCCAAAGAAGACATCCAGATGGCTAACAGACACATGAAAAGATGCTCAATATCACTCATCATCAGAGAAATACAAATCAAAGGCACAAGGAGATACCACCTCACACCTGCCAGAATGGCTAAAATGAACAACTCAGGCAACAACAGATGTTGGCGAGGATGCAGAGAAAGGGGGATCCTTTTGCACTGTTGGTGAGAAAGCAAACTGTTGCAACCACTCTGGAAAACAGTATGGAAGTTCCTCAAAAAATTAAAAATAGAACTACCTTACTACCCAGCAATTCCATTACTAGGTATTTATCCAAGCGATACAAAAATGCTGATTTGAAGGGGCACATGCACCCCGATGTTTATAGCAGCACAATCAACATAGCCAAATTATGGAAAGAGCCCAAATGTCCATCGACTGATGAATGAAGAAGATGTGGTAATACACACACGCGCACACACACACACACACAAAATAAAGTATTACTTGGCAATCAAAAAACTGAAATCTTGTCATTTGCCACAACGTGGACGGAACTGGAGTGTATTATGCTAAGCGAAATAAGTCAATCAGAGAAAGACAAAAATATTATTTCACTCATATATGGAATTTAAGAAACAAAACAGGGGCGCCTGGGTGGCTCAGTTGCTTAAGCGGCCGACTTCGGCTCAGGTCATGATCTCGCGGTCTGTAAGTTCGAGCCCCGTGTCGGGCTCTGTGCTGACAGCTCAGACCCTGGAGCCTGCTTCGGATTCTGTGTCTCCCTCTCTCTCTCTGCCCTTCTCCTGCTCACGCTCTGTCTCTGTGTCTCAAAAATAAATAAACATTACAAAATAAATAAATAAATAAATAAATAAAATTTTTTTAAAAAAACAGACAAACATAGAGGAAGGGAAGGAAAAATAAGATAAAAACAGGGATGGAAGCAAACCATAAAAGAGTCTTTTTTTTAAGTTTATTAATTTATTTTGAGAGAGACAGACAGAATGTGAGTGGAGGAGGGGCAAAGAAAGAGGGAGAGAGAGAATTCCAAGCAGGCTCCATAATGCCAGCACAGAGCCCAACATGGGGCTCGAACCCACGAAGCCATGAGATCATGACCTGAGCCAAAACCAAGATTCGAAACTTAATGGACTGAGTCACCCAGGTGCCGAGAGAATCTTAAATACAGAGAAAAAATTAAGGGGAGGTGGGTAGGGGGATGGACTAAATGGGTGATGGGCATTAAGGAGGGCACTTGTTGGGATGAGCACTGGGTGTTACATGTAAGTGATGAATCACTGGGTTCTACTCCTGAAACTAATACTATACTGTATGTTAACTACAATTTAAATAAATTAATTAATTTTTTAAAATTGCCTTCAGGATTTTCTTCCTGAAGTAGTTTGGAATTGGCTTTGTTCCTCTACTGAACACCTCAGTGGTAGCTTTCCCCTGAAGTTCTCTGCAGGTTCTGGTTGCTCCTGCATCGCCCACACCTTCAGTAGATAGATATTGATACCTCTAGGGGATATGTCCAACATGGCAGAGGAGTAGGGGGACCCAGTATTCCCTGTGCATTTCAAACTAAGAAGGACTGAAACCAAGGACTCTCAACTCTAAGAGTTTGGGAGGAAAGGTATTGGAGTCTACAAGGAATAGAATGTGAAATCCAGAAAGCGCCCCAAGGAAGCATGAGTGCAATCTGAGGGAGATAAAACGAACCGCGAGGGTATGGAGCAGAGGGGAGGGAGAGCCTTCTGCAGAAAGACAAATGGAAGAGAAATCTGGGAAAGTGCAAAGTAGGCTACATCTGAACTAGAGAAAAACAGGACAGAGAGAGAGACGACAATCCAGTCCCTAACTGCAGGGCTTTTGAAGAGAAGTTCCATTACTAACAGCAGAACTCTCCTCGCGCTGGGGCTGGCAGTGGCGGCCCAGTCAGCCCGCGTCAGACAGAGGCGCTGTGCCACCGCCGGATCACTTCTAACCCAAGGACACAATTTACAGCAAAACTGGGTATAGCAGGCAAAAAGAGTCAAAAACTCAGTTAAGTGTGGGCGCGCAACCCCCCCAAAAAACCGGACTATGCCTGCGTCCCAGGCAGAGCGAGGACAGAAACAAAGTGGCAATTTGAGACCCCAGGACCAGGAAGAAGGGACTGGGGAGATGCCATTGTTGTCTCGCAAACCCACAAAAACCAGCCACAGGAATCCACTTGCATAGCAGTGCAGGTGGGACCCGCCTACACCAAACCATGCCCCTCCTCATAGGAGAGACGCCTTTCTTCGGGAGCCATAGACACAGAGATCAGAATGCTGCCTGGAGTAACTCCAGGTCAATTCTTTTTTAAATATATGCCCACCCTTCTCCTTCTTACCGATCCCCGTCCCTGAGCTGGTCATCCGGGGTATTGGCTGGCTTAAACAGACATTTAACCCTCTCTCTCAATGCATGTTCTACACCTCCTTCTGTACTTTCCTCTCTCTCTGGAATAACCAGGCCATGTAGTTCATCTGGGTAACAGCTATCTTTATTTCTTTTTCCTCACATCCTTCCTTATTCTGATTTCTCTCTTTCTGGATTAAGCCTTTCAGTCTCTCTACCTGGTCAAAGTTCATTTTCTTCTTCCCCCCCATACCTGTCACTACTCTCTCTGTATAAGCTCTACCATCAGCAAAGCACACAGCCTGTCCTTAACATGTAGCTGGTGCTTCAGGTTGCACACCATCAGAGTGACGTTTGTTATTGTTTTTTCTGTGATGACCTGCTTGTCTGTACCATTTGTCAGTACATTTGAGTGTTTCTCTTTTCTGTTTGTCTGACTGTCTGTTTTCCTTCCCAGGGTGACCTCAGGAAACAAACCAAAACACACCTAGCCAAAGTGATGAAACAGAAGAATTCTCCTCAAAAGAAATTACAGGAAGTAATTGATGAGGGCTCAAAAATTGATGAAAACAGATATAAGCAACATAACAGAACATGAATATAGAACGATAAACACAAAACTAATCACCAGGCTTGAAAAAAAGCATAGAAGAAAGCAGGTAGTCCCTCGCTGCAGAGATCAAAGACCTTAAAAATGGTCAGGAGGGATTAAAAAATGCTTTAAATGAGGTGCAAAACAAATTGGAGGTGGCCACAGCACAGATTGAAGACGAAGAAGAGAAAATAGGTGAATTAGAAAATAAAATTATGGGAAAAGAGGAAGCAGAGGAAAAGAGAAGCTGATTCAGGAAAAGGAAAGGAGAATTCGAGAGGTGAGCGATGCACTCAAAAGAAACAATATCCATATCATAGGAGTTCCAGAGGAAGAAAAGAGAGAGAAAGGAGTCCAAGGGTTCTTGAACAAATCATTGCTGAGAACTTCCCCAACATGAGGAAGGAAACGGGCATGGAAATTCAAGAGGCACAGAGAACTCCCCTCAGACATAACTTGAATAGACCCTCTGCACAACACATCATAGTGAAACTGGCAATAATAAAGACAGAGAGAGAATTCTGAAAGCAGCTAGGGACAAAAGGACCTTAACATACAAAGGCAGACACATAAGGGTCGTAGCAGACTTATCTACAGAAACTTGGCAAGCCAGAAAGGAATGGCAGGATATCTTCAATGTGATGAGCAGGAAGGATATGGAACCAAGAATCCTGTATCCGGCTTGCCTGTCATTCAGAATAGAAGGAGAAATCAAGATTTTCCCCAACAAACAAAAACTGAAGGAATTCATCACAAATACACCAGCATTACAAGAGATCCTGAGGGGCACTCTATGAAGAAAATGTTGCAAAGAACACAAACTACCAGAGACATCCTTACAAGCATGAAACCTACAGATAACACAGTGACTATAAGCCCATATTTTTCAATATTAACACTGAATGTAAATGGACTAAATGCTCCAAACAAAAGACATAGGGTAACAGAATGGATAAGAACAAGACCCATCTATTTGCTGTCTTCAAGAGACTCATTTTAGACCTGAGGACACCTTCAGATTGAAAGTGGGGGGATGGAGAACTATCTCCCACGCTACTAGAAGTCAGAAGAAAGGTGTAGTAGTCACACTTATATCAGACAAACTAGACTTTAAAGTAAAGAATGTAATAAGAGATGAAGAAGGGCATTATATAATAATCACAGAGACTATCCAGCAGGAAGAGCTAACAATTATAAATATCTACCCGCCGAATTCGGGGGCACCCAAATTTGTAAAACAATTAATTACAAACATAAGCAACCTTATCAATAAAAATGTCCTAATTTTAGGGGACCTTAACACTCCACTCTCAGCATTGGATAGATCCACTAAACAGAAAATCACTACAGAAACAATGGCCCTGAACAACACATTGGAACAGATGGGCCTAACAAACATCTTCAGCATCCTTCATTCAGAAGCAAAGGAATTTACATTCTTCTCCACTGCACACAGTACATTTTCCAGGATAGACCACATTCTGGGGCATAAGGAAAATCTTAATAAATATAAAAGAATTGAGATCATACCATGCACACATTCAGACCACAATGCTTTGAAACTTGAAATCAACCACAGGAAAAAGTCTGGAAAATCCCCAAAAACATGAAGACTAAAGAACAACCTACTAAAAAACGAATGGGTTAACCAAGCAATCAGAGAAGAAATTTAAAAATACATGGAAACAAATGAAAATGAAAATACAACAATCCAAATGCTCTGGGATGCGGCAAAAGCAGGCCTGAGAGGGAAATATGTTGCAATCCAGGCCCATCTCAAGAAACAAGAAAAATCACTAACACAAACTCTAACAGCACACCTAAAGGAACTAGAAGCAGAACAGCTAAGACACCCCAAACCCAGCACAAAGAGAGAAATAACAAAAATCAGGGCAGAAATTAATAACATAGAAACTGAAAAAGTAGTGGAACAAATCAATGAAACCAAGAGCTGGTATTTTGAAAAAATAAACAAAATTGATAAACCTCTAGCCAGGCTTCTCAAAAAGAAAAGAGAGAGAACCCAAATAGGTAAAATCATGAACAAAAAGGGAATGATTACAACCAATCCCTCAGAAATACAAGCAATTGTTAGAGAATATTATGAAAAATTATATGCCACCAAACTCGGCAACCTGGAAGAAATGGACAAATTCCTAAACAGCCACACGCTACCAAAACTCAAACGGGAAGAAATAGAAAACTTGAACAGACCCATAACTAGTGAAGAAATTGAATCAGTTATTAAAAACCTCCCATCAAATAAAAGCCCTGGACCAGAGGGCTTCCCTGCGGAATTTTACCAGACATTTAAAACAGATACCTATCCTCCTCAAGCTGTTCCAAAAAATTAAGATGGAAGGAAAACTCCCGGACTCATTCTATGGAAGCCAGCATCACTTTGATTCCCAAACCAGATAGAGACCCAGCAAAAAAAGGGAACTACAGACCAATATCCCTGATGAATATGGATGCAAAAATTCTCAACAAGATACTAGCAAATCAAATCCAACAGCATATAAAAAAGAATTATTCACCATGATCAAGTGGGATTCATCCCCGGGTTGCAGGGCTGGTTCAATATTCGCAAACGGATCAATGTGATTCGTCACATTAAAAAAGAACCATATGATCCTGTCAATAGATGCAGAAAAAGCATTTGACAAAATACAGCACCCTTTCCTAATAAAAACCTTCGAGAAAGTCGGGATAGAAGGAACATACTTAAACATCATAGAAGCCATTTATAAAAAGCCCACAGCTAATATCATCCTCAATGGGGAAAAACTGAGAGCCTTCCCCCTGAGATCAGGAACACGACAGGGGTTTCCACTCTCACCACTGCTATTTAACATAGTGTTGGAGGTCCTAGGATCAGCAATCAGACAACAAAACAAAATGAAAGGCATCAACAAAACCTGACAGAATCCACCAAAAGCCTACTAGAATTGATCCATGAATTCAGCAAAGTTGCAGGATACAAAATCAATGTACAGAAATCGGTGGCATTTCTATACACCAACAATGAAGCAACAGAAAGATAAATAAATAAAGAAGCTAATCCCATACGTAGGAATAAATCTAACCAAGGATGTAAAAGATTTCTACACTGAAAACTATAAAAAACTTACATAGGAAATTGAGGAAAACACAAGGAAATGGAAAAACATCCCATGCTCATGGATTGGAAGAATATCATTAAAATGGCAATACTACCCAAAGCAATCTACACATTCAATGCAATCCCAATCAAAATTGCACCAGCATTCTTCTCAAAGCTAGAGCAAACAATCCTAAAATTTGTATGGAACTACCAAAGACCCCAAATAGCCAGAGTAATACTGAGAATAAAACCAAGGTGGGAGGCATCACAATCCCAGACTTTAACCTTTTCTACAAAGTGGTAATCATCAAGACAGTATGGTATTGGCACAAAAACAGACACATAGACCAATGGAATAGAATAGAGAACCCAGAAATGGACCCGCAAGCATATGTCAACTAATCTTTGACAAAGCGGGAAAGAGTATTCAATAGAAAAAAGACAGCCTCTTTAATAAATAGTGCTGGGAGAACTGGACAGCAACATGCAGAAGAATGAAACTAGACCACTTCCTTACACCACTCACAAAAATAAACTCTAAATGGATGAAGGACTTGAACATGAGACAGGTTAACATCAAAATCCTAGAGGAGAAAGCAGGAAAAAACCTCTTTGACCTGAGCCGCACCAATTTCTTACTTGACACATCTCGAAAAGCAAGAGAATTCAAAGCAAAAATGAACTACTGGGACCTCATCAAGATAAAAAGCTTCTGCACTGCAAAGGAAACAACCAACAAACCTAATAAGCAACAAATGGAATGGGAAAAGATAATTGCAAATGACTTATCAGATAAAGGACCAGTATCTAAAATCTATAAATAACTTACCAAATTCCACACCCGAAAAATGAATAATCCAGTGAAGAAATGGGTGGAAGATATGAATAAACAGTTCTCCAAAGAAGACATCCAAATAGCTAACAGACACATGAAACAATGCTCAATGTCACTCATCATCAGGGAAATATAAATCAAAACCACACTGAGATACCACCTCACAGCATTCAGAGTGGCTAAGTCGAACAAATCAGGAAACTATAGATGCTGGCGAGGATGTAGAGAAGCAGGTCCCCTCTTACACTGTTGGTGGGAATGCAAACTGGTGCAGCCACTCTGGAGAACTGTGTGGAGGTTCCTCAAAAAAAAATGAAAATAAAACTACCCTATGACCCAGCAATAGCACTGCTAGGAATCTACCCAAGAGATACAGGAGTGCTGATGCATAGGGGCACGTGTACCCTGATGTTCATAGCAGCACTTTTGACAATAGCCAAATCATGAAAAGAGACTAAGTGTCCAACAACTGATGAATGGATAAAGAAGATGTGGTGTGTGTATATATATATACATATGTATATACATACATATATATATATGCATGCAGTGAATACTACACGGCAATGAGAAAGAATGAAATCTGGTCATGTGTAGCAACATGGATGGAACTGGAGGGTATTATGCTGAGTGAAATAAGTCAGTAAGAGAAAGACAGATACCTTACGTTTCCAAGCATAGGTGGACTTTGCGAGACTTAACAGAAAACTAGAGGGGAGGGGAAGAGGGGAAAGAAAAAAGACAGAGAGGGAGGGAAACAAAACCTAAGAACACACCGAGGGTTGAGGGAGGTATGGGAGGGGGGAAGAGTGGGTGATGGGCACTGAGCAGGGCACGGGTTGAGATGAGCACTGGGTGTTGTATGGAAACCAATTTGACAATAAAAAATTTAAAAAACAAAAACCAAAACAAAACAAAACAAAAAATTGCCTTCATTCCAGAAGCCTAAGTCGGCTTTCCTCATTTCTTTCAAGGTCTTGTAGATGTCATCTTCTTCATCCCTTAAACTTTCTCTTATTCTCTTTATTGACAAATTCCTATGGATAAAATACTCATTTTCCTTTACAATAAAAAATAATAACATCTATTAAACACTAACTGTATGCATGGCCCCATACAAAGTGCTTTACATAAAGCCTATATGCTACTTTTTTTTTTTTTAAGCAAAATATAAGGTAACATTTACATTAGCCTAGCTTCATGAGTTTCTTTATTTCCCGTGCCTGGTACCTTTTAGCTCTTGGTCATATAATTACAAAGAATGATGTTTCATTACTTAATGCTCTAAATGAGATGCTTATGAAAATCCCTATTTGGGAAAAATGTCAACCCCATCTTGCCAAAAGCTAGTCGTATGGCAGCCTCATAACAAGAAAAGGAAAAAGTTCCCAGCTTAGCCTTTTCAGAATGAAATTAATTGTGAGAATTCTACTCTTTCAAGTCTCTGGGCACTCATACCTCCCCCCTCCACCCCCTTCCACCGAGAGTTAGTTATAAATGATTTTGAATTTTCTGTGCTGAGTAATGTGGTCAAAAATTCACAGCATGGAGGGGGAAGAGAACACTGAAATATGGCTTAACCTTATTACCTCAGGTTCCAAGGACCCTTTCAATGCTCCTGGGCTGGCTCCTCCTGCTCCAAAAATCATTAATATTCTCTGTGTCCACCATTTCTTAGCCTTGACTACCCACCCGAGCTTAGCTTTGTTATTTTCACATGCCTATACCACTGAGAGGCTGTTAAAACTGCCTTTACAAGCATCTTCTCAGACAAACAGGCCTGAAATCTTACCCGCCTCTCTCTTAAGCAATGCCTTCCCACATCCCAGCTAATAAGACATTCATTTTGCATTCATTCAACATTCATTCATTAATTCCACACATACTTATCAGATCCTATGGTGTGCCATAAATTGCATGAGATTTTAGGGGGTATATGTCAGTGAATTAATACTCTAACTTCAGTAAGTTAGAGTATTAATCAATACTCTATAGAGTATTTATTATAAATACTATAAAATATATAGAACCACATAATTATTTGGCACTATATATTTTATAGTATTTATAATAAATACTCTACAGTATTTATTATAATAATAATTGTTATAAAAATTTAGTATATATAAATATATAATTTTTTCATAAATTTATAATTATATATTTGTAAATTTATAAGAAATATAAATATATAATTATAAATTTATAATATATAAAATATATTATAATTATTATTATACTCTATAGTATTTATAATAATAATAAATATAAATTATTATATTTAATATAATTATGTAAGTAATCAAATTAATATTTATTATATTAAATTAAAATGATAAATAATAATAGATATATATTATCATGATTATTATATTCTATAGTATTTATTATAATTATTAAAATAAATTTAATATATAAATATAATATATTTATGAATTTATAATAATTATAAATATATGATATATTTCTGAATTTATAATAATTATAAATATATAATTATAAAATTGTGATATATTATAATAATTATGATAAATTTATTGCAATAATAATTATAAATACTATAAAATATATAGAACCAAATAATTAAAATAGAGGATAGATCAGTCCCCCCACCAACCTCTAATCACAGAAATACTAGTATCATGAAGACAGAAATTATATTCATGTATTATATTCTAAGCACCTAAAAATGTGGCTGGCCCACGATAACAGTAATAAAATATATTTTAAATAAATAGAAAGATGGAACATGGCGGAGGAGTAGGGGGCTCCAGTATTTCGCTTGCCCTTTAAAGGGGGACGACTGAAACCATTGTCTCTCTCTCAACTACAAAAATCGGGGGGAAAAGGTGCTAGAGCTGACAAGAAACTAAGGCGAACACAGACACGGCCCAACTGAACTCCCTTTTTCTGGAATAACCAGGCCGTATAAGTTCATCTAGATGACATCGATCTTTATTCCTTTTCCCTCGCACCTGTCCTTATTCTGATTTCTATCAGTCTGGATTAAACCCTTTAGTCGCTCTACCTGGGCAAAGTCCATTTCCTTCTTCTCCCTGCACCAGTCATTATTCTGTCTATATATGCTCTGCCACCAGCACACTACATACCCTGTCCTTAACGTGTAGCTGTTACTTCAGGACATTGCCCTCAGAGAGTCACTTGTTATTTTTTTCTGTTGTGAACTGCTTGTCTGGACCATTTGTCGGTACGTTTGAGTATTTCTGTGTTCTGTGTGTCTGTCAGTTTTCCTTTCCAGGGCAACTTCAAGAAACAACACATAACACATCCAGCCAAAATGACGAGACGGAAGAATTCTCCTCAAAAGAGTCTACAAGAAGCAGTGACAGCTCAAGAATTAATGAAAAGAGATATAAGCAACATAACAGAACTTGAATATAGAATGTTAATCATAAAACTAATTGCTGGCCTTGAAAAAAGCTTAGATGATTGCAAGGGGTCCTACGAGGCAAAGTTCAAAGACCTTAAAAACGGTCAGGAAGAATTAAAGAAGACATTGGAAGAAATACAGGGGAAACTGGAAGCAACCACAGCACGGATTGAAGAGGTAGAGGAAAGAGTTAGTGCATTAGAAGACAAAATCATTGAAAAAGAGGAAGCAGATAAAAAGAGAGAGAAGCTGATCCAGGAACAGGAAAGGAGAATTCGAGAGCTGAGCGATGCAGTCAAAAGAAACAATATCCGTATCATAGGAGTTCCAGAGGAAGAAGAGAGAGAGAAAGGAGTCGAAGGGGTTCTGGAACAAATCATTGCTGAGAACTTCCTCAACATGAGAAAGGAAACGGGCATGGAAATCCAAGAGGCACAGAGAACTCCCCTCAGACGTAACTTGAATAGACCTTCTGCACGGCACATCATAGTGAAGCTGGCAAAATACAAAGATAGGGAGAGAATCCTGAAAGCAGCTAGGGACAAAAGAACCCTAACATACAAAGGGAGACCTATAAGGGTAGTAGCAGACTTATCTACGGAAACTTGGCAAGCCAGAAAGGAATGGCAGGACATCTTCAATGTGATGAGCAAGAAGGACATGCAACCAAGAATTCTGTATCCGGCTAGCCTGTCATTCAGAATAGAAGGAGAGATCAAGGTTTTTCCCAACAAACAAAAACTGAAAGAATTTATCAAAAATAAGCCAGCACTGCAAGAGATCCTGAGGGGCATTCTATGAAAACAAGGAGGCAAAGAATACAAACTACCAGACACAGCCTTACAAACATGAAACTTACAGATAATACAGTGACTGTAAGCCCATATTTTTCAATATTAACACTGAATGTAAATGGACTAAATGCGCCAATCAAAAGACAAAGGATAACAGAATGGATTAAAAAACAAGACCCATCTATTTGCTGTCTTCAAGAAACTCATCTTAAACCTGAAGACACCTTCAGATTGAAAGTGAGGGGATGGAGAACTATCTACCATGCTACTGGAAGTCAGAAGAAAGCCGGAGTAGCCACACTTATATCAGACAAATTAGACTTTAAAATGAACGATGTAATAAGAGATGAGGAAGGACATTATATAATAGTCTCAGGGACCATCCAGCAGGAAGAGCTAACAATTGTAAATATCTACGCACCGAATGCAGGGGCACCCAAATTTGTAAAACAACTAATTACAAACATTAGCAACCTCATCGATAAAAATGTCCTAATAGTAGGGGATCTCAACACTCCACTCTCAGCATTGGATAGATCAACAAAACAGAAAATCTCCGCAGAAACAATAGCCCTGAATGACACATTAGGACAGATGGGCCTCACAGATATCTTTAGGGTCCTTCATCCAGAAGCAAAGGAATTTACATTCTTCTCATCTGCACACGGTACATTTTCCAAGATAGACCACATTCTGGGGCACAGGGAAGCTCTGAATAAATATAAAAGAATTGAGATCATACCGTGTACAGTGTCAGACCACAATGCTTTGAAACTTGAAATCAACCACAGGAGAAAGCCTGGAAAATATCCAAGAACATGGCGGCTAAGAAATAACCTACTAAAAGATGACTGGGTCAACCAAGCCATCAGAGAAGAATTTAAAAAATACATGGAAACAAATGAAAATGAAAATACAACAATCCAAACGCTCTGGGATGCAGCAAAGGCAGTCCTGAGAGGGAAATATATTGCAATCCAGGCCCATCTCAAGAAACAAGAAAAATCAATAACACAAATTCTAACAGCACGCCTAAAGGAACTAGAAGCAGATCAACTAAAACAACCCAAGCCCAGCAGAAAGAGAGAAATAACAAAGATCAGAGCTCAAATTAACCATATGGAGACAGAAAAGGTAGTGGAACAGATCAATGAAACCAAAAGCTGGTTCTTTGAAAAAATAAACAAAATAGACAAACCTCTAGCCAGGCTTCTCAAAAAGAAAAGAGAGAGAACTCAAATAAATAAAATCGTGAATGAAAAGGGAGAAATTACAACCAATCCCTCAGAGATACAAGCAATCATCAGAGAATACTATGAAAAATTATATGCCACCAAACTTGGCAATCTGGAAGAAATGGACAGCTTCCTAAATAGCCACACGCTACCAAAACTCAAACGGGAAGAAATAGAAAATTTGAACAGACCCATAACTAGTGAAGAAATAGAATCCGTTATTAAAAACCTCCCAGCAAATAAAAGCCCTGGACCAGATGGCTTTCCTGCGGAATTTTACCAGACATTTAAAACAGAGTTAATTCCTATCCTCCTCAAGCTGTTCCAAAAAATTGAAACGGAAGGAAAACTCCCGGACTCATTCTATGAAGCCAGCATCACTTTGATTCCCAAACCAGATAGAGACCCAGCAAAGAAAGAAAATTACAGGCCAATATCCCTGATGAATATGGATGCAAAAATTCTCAACAAGATACTAGCAAATCGAATCCAACAGCATATAAAGAGAATTATCCACCATGATCAAGTAGGATTCATCCCTGGGTTGCAGGGCTGGTTCAATATTCGCAAATCAATCAACGTGATACATCACATCAACAAAAGAAAAGATAAGAACCATATGATCCTGTCAATAGATGCAGAAAAAGCATTTGACAAAATACAGCATCCTTTCTTAATAAAAACTCTCGAGAAAGTCGGGATAGAAGGAACATACTTAAACATCATAAAAGCCATATATGAAAAACCCACAGCTAATATCATCCTCAATGGGGAAAAATTGAAAGCCTTCCCCCTGAGATCAGGAACACGACAGGGGTGTCCACTCTCACCACTGCTATTTAACATAGTGCTGGAAGTCTTAGCATCAGCAATCAGACAACAAAACAAAATAAAAGGCATCAAGATTGGCAAGGAGGAAGTCAAACTTTCACTTTTTGCAGATGACATGATACTTTACATGGAAAACCCGACAGAATCCACCAAAAGCCTACTAGAACTGATTCATGATTTCAGCAAAGTTGCAGGATACAAAATCAATGTACAGAAATCGGTGGCATTTCTATACACCAACAATGAAGCAGCAGAAAGAGAAATAAAGAAGCTAATCCCTTTCACAATTGCACCAAAAACCATAAAATACTTAGGAATAAACCTAACCAAAGATGTGAAAGACCTCTACACTGAAAACTATAAAAAACTTATGAAGGAAATTGAGGAAGACACAAGGAAATGGAAAAACATCCCATGCTCATGGATTGGAAGAATAAATATCGTCAAAATGGCAATACTACCCAAAGCAATCTACACATTCCATGCAATCCCAATCAAAATTGCACCAGCATTCTTCTCAAAGCTAGAGCAAACAATCCTAAAATTTGTATGGAACCACAAAAGACCTCGAATAGCCAAAATAATACTGAAGAATAAAACCAAGGCGGGAGGCATCACAATCCCAGACTTTAACCTCTACTACAAAGCGGTGGTCATCAAGACTGTATGGTATTGGCACAAAAACAGACGCATAGACCAATGGAATAGAATAGAAAACTCAGAAATGGACCCGCAAGTATATGGCCAACTAATCTTTGACAAAGCGGGAAAATGTATCCAATGGAAAAAAGACAGCCTTTTTAACAAATGGTGCTGGGAGAATTGGACAGCAACATGCAAAAGAATGAAACTAGACCACTTTCTTACACCACTCACAAAAATAAATTCTAAATGGATAAAAGATCTGAATGTGAGGCAGGAAACCGTCAAAATCCTAGAGGAGAAAACAGGAAAAAGCCTCTTTGACCTAAGACGCACCAATTTCTTACTCGACACGTCTCCAAAGGCAAGAGAATTAAAAGCAAAGATGAACTATTGGGACCTCATCAAGATAAAAAGCTTCTGCACGGCAAAAGAAACAACCAACAAAACGAATAGGCAACCAACGGAATGGGAAAAGATCATCGCAAATGACATATCGGATAAAGGACTAATATCTAAAATTTATAAAGAACTTACCAAACTCCAAACCCGAAAAACAAACAACCCAGTGAAGAAATGGGCGGAAGATATGAATAGACACTTCTCCAAAGGGGACATTCAGATGGCCAACAGACACATGAAACGATGCTCAATGTCACTCAGCATCAGGGAAATACAAATCAAAACTACACTGAGATACCACCTCACACCAGTCAGAGTGGCTAAAATGAACAAATCAGGAAACTATAGATGCTGGCGAGGATGTGGAGAAGTAGGCACCCTCCTACACTGTTGGTGGGAATGCAAACTGGTGCAGCCACTCTGGAAAACGGTGTGGAGGTTCCTCAAAAAAATGAAAATAGAGCTACCCTATGACCCAGCAATAGCCCTGCTAGGAATCTACCCAAGAGACACAGGAATGCTGATGCATAGGAGCACGTGTACCCCAATGTTCATAGCAGCACTTTCGACAATAGCCAAATCATGGAAAGAGACCAAGTGCCCATCAACTGACGAATGGATAAAGAAGTTATGGTACTTATATACAATGGACTACTACGTGGCAATGAGAAAAAATGAAATCTGGCCATGTGTAGCAAGATGGATGGAACTGGAGGGTATTATGTTAAGTGAAATAAGTCAGTCAGAAAAAGACAGATACCATATGTTTCCACGAATAGGTGGACTTTGTGAAACTAAGCAAAAACCAGGGGGAGGGGAAGAGGGGAAAGAAAAAAAAGACACAGAGAGTGAGGGAGATAAAACATAAGAGACTCTCAAAGACTAAGAAAAAACTGAGGGTAAGGGGGATGAGGGAGGGGGGAGAGGGGGTGATGGGCATTAAAAAGGGCACATGTTGGGATGAACACTGGGTGTTATATGTAAACCAATTTGAAAATAAACTATTATAACAAAAAAAAAAAATAAATAAATAAATAGAAAGATGATGTGAATATTCAGTGGAAAGAGAAGCTATACTGGCCGAGGATATCAGAGATTTCTTAGAAGGTGTAGCAATTGGGGGCGCCTGAGTGGCTCAGTTGGTGAGGCATCTGACTCTTGATTTCCACTCAAGTCACGATCTCATGGTTTGTGAGTTCGAGCCCTGCGTCAGGCTCTGTGCGGACAATGTGGAGTCTGCTTCAGATTCTCTCTCTCTCCCTCTCTCTCTGCCCCTTCCTTGTTTGCTCTCTCTCTCAAAATAAATAAAGTTAAAAAAATTTTAAAGGCGGCAGTTAAAATAGACCTTCAGAGATAGAAAATAAAATTTATAAAGTGACTTTTTAAATATAAAAATAATATAAGCTCATCTTGAAACAACTAGACATATAAAAGGGTTTTTGATGTTTAAATTATTCAAGGGGCGCCTGGGTGGCTCAGTGGGTTAAGTGTCCCGACTTCGACTCAGGTCATGATCTCCCAGTCCATG
This sequence comes from Paguma larvata, assembly GCA_030068075.1. NCBI lineage: Eukaryota > Metazoa > Chordata > Mammalia > Carnivora > Viverridae > Paguma > Paguma larvata. The sequence goes on along the minus strand of CM057826.1, from coordinate 42,058,205 downwards.
GATTCAAGCCCCACATCAGGTTCTGTGCTGACAGCTCAGAGCCTGGAGCCTGCTTCAGATTCTGTGTCTCCCTCTCTTTCTCTGCCCCTCCCCTGCTCTCTCTTTCTCTCTCTCTCTCTCAAAAATAAATGTAAAAAAAATCTAAAAACGATAAAATAAATAAATTATTCGTAAATATGACCACCAAGAAGTCTAGGTGGATATGGCAGGAAAAGTGTTCAATGACATCCTCTCTCCCAATACCAAATACATGCCTCCCCAAATTTTTATTTTAAAATATATCTTATTTTCAAATTTTTATTGTAAAAAAACAATTAAAGTGTAAAAGACACCCGTAGCTTCCAGGCCTATGATGTGGTAAGAGCAGAAAAAATTCTAATTCCCACATCCTGTGACACCTAATGCCCCAGCCCCAGAAGAGTTAACACCATCTCAATAATTCTCATGAGTGTCTCCAAATTTGGAGAGCAGCAAATTATGGAAGATTATTCTTATTTTCCTTCTTCAGATTTATTTTTTTTAATGTTTATGTATATTTTTTAGAGATAGCACAAGCATGGGAGGGGCAGAGGGAGAGAAGGAGAATGAGGATACGAAGAGGGCTCTGTGCTGACAGCAGTGAGCCTGACTTGAGGCTTGAACTCACAAACCGCGAGATAATGACCTCAGCTGAAGTCAGACACTTGACTGACTGAGCCACCCAGATGCCCGCCTCCAGATTTAAACAATATTGAGGCAACTGATATAAATGATTGGTGGAAAGTGAGGGTGAAACTGAGTTAACTTCCTTTTCCAGAAAAAAAATATTCAAGTTCCATGAGGAAATGGAAATAATTCCTGTTCCAGAGTATATCCTGCTATCCCCACCGTGAAATTAGGAAACACTACCACAAATTAGATGAACAAAATCTCAGAAAGTGATTAGGATCTAGTTTCATTTTCTGGTGATTAGTAGCAGTTATATGATCATATTATGTATATCAAGCTTATATTAACATTATCTGGTATTATGGCAATTATTTATTTTGTACTTCATTCTGAAGTAACTGTATTTTTATTTATTCACAACATAAAATCTAAATATAAGCAACTCCCTTAGCCCCAGCTTCCAATCTTTTGTCACACCTAAGTCAATTCAATTTAGAAATATTGATCCCACCACTACTCAAATAAGACAAATAGATTGTAAGAAGTCCTGGAAAATTCACTCATATTCTATCAAACAACGAAGAGACTAACTAGAACTCCTCACACTAAGTGTAAACAAAATTTAAAAAATAAAATAGAGCATGGCAAGTGTGCAAACATGCTACAGTAAAATATTAAAAGAATAGAAGGTGGTATGCAAAAAAGAGTTGAATAATCCCATCTGGAAGAAAAGATGCTCTATGAAACAAAGGAAAATTCCCTACAAATGGTACCCTATTTAAAATTTTAGTAAGAATAAAACAGGAACTCAGATGCCAAACAATGAAAGAACAGAATGAGAGTAAATGGCTAATTGCAGCTATGGAAACAAATTAAGAGCCAAAATTTCATTATTATAAAACTCAATAAATTACATATAAGAGAAATCATATAGACATAGCTATAAAATGAATTATTGACATAAAACACAAGCTTAACATAAATGTAGTGAAAGAATAAAGAACAAAATCAGGGGCATCTGGGTGGCTCAGTTGGTTAAGCATCCAACTTTGGCTCAGGTCATGATCTCAAAATTCATGAGTTCAAGCCCCAAATCGGGCTCTCTGTTGTCAGTGCAGAGTCCGCTTTGAATTCTCTGTCTCCCTTTCTTCCCACTCTCTCTCTCTTTTTCTCAAAAATAAACACTTAAAAAAAAAAAAAAAGAACGGGGCACCTGAGTGGCTCGGTTAAGCATCCAACTTCAGCTCAAGTCATTACCTTGTGGTTCATGGGTTCAGCCCGTGTTGGGCTGTGTGCTGACAGCTCAGAGCCTGAAGCCTCTTTTGGATTCTGTGTCTCCCTCTCTCTCTCTCTGCCGCTCCCCAACTCCTGCTCTGTCTCTATCTCCCAAAAATGAATAAACATCAAAAAAAATTTTTAAAGAACAAAATCAAAACAATTATAAGATAATCAAATGGAGGACAAAGATGATCTAACTTAAAGATAAATAGTACCCCTAGAAAAATATCCATCTATAAAAACACAGTACAAACAGAAATTATCCTTAAAATGAAGCAATAACTATATCTATATAATAAAAAATACACACCACAGTAAAATAAAAATTGATGCACAAGTATCAAAATCCAAATATTAATGTATATGTGTGCATGCATATATGTAAATTATATAATATCTAGCACATATTATGTAATTCATATATTTTCTTTTTTTTTCTTCTATAACACAAAAAGTTAAGCTGGTCTAATAATGTTCTTCAGTAACATTCATGTACAAAGTTCTGGGGGAAACAAAATATGACCAAAGAATACTATATCCCACCAAATTAATCTTTCCAGTTTAGAGACATTTTCTTTAACATGAAAGAATTTAGGAGTACAAAACTTCAAAGTCCTTCCTGAAGAAAATTCATGTAAAATTAAATCCAACAAATGAAGACATAAATGGAGACTCCAAACCTGACGGGACTAACGTACCATCCAAAGTCAGAAGATACACAAAGTTCTGGGGGGACTGAATTTAATACACACTTAATGACTGACTTCACCCAGGTTAAGAACAAATGAGCAATCTTAGACATTACCGTTTGACTTATCTTTGTAACTGTCAAGATATCATTTGACTTGTCCCTCATGAATACATGTCTCCATTCTGCTATCAAAATGTTATTTCCCAAAAAGTACAATAAGCTATACAGAATTGATCCCTGTGTAAAGCCCTAATATTTTATATTCCCATGATATTCATTGCTTATCTGATTAATTTTTGCCTAAAAGGCTCAATCTATATTTCTAAACATTTCCTCTATATTACCATTATAGACAGTTCAGTAATATACTACAAGAGCTTGAAATATCTTCGTATATTCTGACCCAATAAATTTTCTTCAAGGTATTTGTTAAAAAATAAGTATATAGGCAAATATGTATGCTTACTATAGAATTTACAATAGCAAAATTTTATAAACACTGTAAATGCCCCCAAACAAGGAAATCATTGAATTGCTATATATAAAAGGAATATTTATATTTTAAATCATAATATCAGAATATGAGCATAATAGAATAACACATGGAAAATGAGGGTACAACAAATGAGGGTATACACACATATGGTTAGATTCAGGATATGTAAAAAATATGTATATGAATATAAATTATGATGGTGGAAATATACACTAATTTTCCCTGCATTACAGTTTAAGAAATAATTTTATTATTTTTATTAAAACAATAATTATGATGAAAAAGTTTAAGTATATAAATATAAATTAGAGGAAAAATAGTCATCTAAACTCCACTATTCCAATATATTATCATTAACATTAGATTAACTTAATTCCAGATATCTCATCTGTATATGACTTTGTATGTGTGGGTGCATAAAATGTATGTAACAAAAATGATTATAATATAGATCTACCTTTAAAATTAAATGTAATTAGTATATTTATACTTGAATTTACAGAAAAAAAAATAAGCAATTAGAACTATTAAACTATAGAAAACAGATTTTTTACTCCAAGAAATGGTAGGGAAAGTATGAAAGATCATTAAGAAGCTAGTCTTTTTTTTTCCTGCCATGTTTAATTTCAGATAGTATCATCTGGGTTTCTGTAGAATTAGTATATGACCCAGCAGTTACATTACAAGGTATTTATCCAAAGGATACAAAAATGCAGATTGAAATGCACATGTGCCCCAATGTTTATAGCAGCCCTGTCAACAACAGCCAAATTAATGAAAGAGCCCAAGTGTCCATCGACTGATGAACGGATAAAGAAGATGTGGTATATATATATATATATATATACACATACACACACACAATGGAATATTACTCAGTGATCAAAAAGAATGAAATCTTGCCATTTGCAACAACATGGATGGAACTGAAGGGTATTATGCTAAGTGAAATAAGTCAGTCAGAGAAAGACTAATATCATATGATTTCACTCATGTGTGGAATTTGAGAAACGACAGATGAATATAAGGGAAGGAAAGCAAAAATAATGTAAAAACAGAGAAAGAGACAAACCATACGAGACTCTTAAATACAAAGAACAAACCGAGGGTTGCTGGAGGGGTGTTGGGTGGGGAGATGGCCTAAATGGGTGATGGACATTAAAAAGGACACTTGTTGGGTGATGAATCAGTGAGTTCTACTCCTGAAACCAATAGTACACTCTATGCTAACTAACTGGGATTTAAATAAAACTTTAAAATATTTTTAAGTTAGAATTCATACCCTTATATTTTATTCTTTCCCTCTACATTCAAGTTTTTTGTTAGTTTTCTCACTTCATATTGTCAAGGAGAACGATATTCCTATTCTAATTTGTAATCACAATATTTGGTTCCTTTGTGTTCATTCTACATGTATGTTCACCACCTATCCTTAAACCAGGGTTTCTGTATAGACAATTTCATCATTTTGATCCATCATTTCATGGGATACATTTTTTTTCCAACAGGCACCCACAAATCTTGATTCCGTTCATTCTTAAATACTTGAGATAATGAGATTGTTTGACTATCCACCCAAAGAACAACCTGATTGGCTCTTAATTTGCCTTAAATGAGTTGCACTACTATGACCTAAAATCTGTCTCATTCGCCTCTCCCTAAAATTTTTATCCACAGCTAAACCTTTTCATATATTAATTTCAGAATTTATCAAATGAGAATTCCCTTTAAGGCTTAAGAAGTGTATTTGTGTTGAAGACAGGGAAGAAGAGTATTTTAGGTTCCGGGAATACAGTAGTAACTAAGACAGACAAGGTCCCTTTGGTAGCAAAGTATGTACAGCAAATAAGAAAATGAAAAGGACAAAAAAAAAAAAAACAGTATAAACTGGCAAGTTCTGTGATTGTGATGATGCATGGCTTTGTCTGAAGCAGGAATTAGGAGCTCTGGTTTCTGGCATTAACTTACTGTTTGTCTCCAAGAAACACTTAACTTTCTCTCGGCCTTGATTTATCTCTAAATTGAACATATTAAACTAGGTTATATCAGAGGTCATTTCACTATCCCCCAAATTTTCTCCCATAACTTATTCATGTGACGCTCTCCTTTCTGCCTGTACATCCACCTCTTTCTACAGCAAGGCTCACCAAACTGCCTAAGCTCATTGACAGTTCTCCATTCAGGGCAATATGTGATGTCAGTTCCATTCACTGTGCACTCATCATGTACGGTTTCTTCTCAAGCAGACATAAGTTCCCAAAAGAAGAAGAGTTGATCAGGTCTTATGTTTTATATCCTCCATAATGCTGAGCATACTGTTCAGCACTTCCAATGAACTATAAATTAAAGTCATAGAGACACTGCCTGAGTAGATGTACAGACCAGCAAAGAACACCACTGTATCGGTCCTTGGTGAGAAAACATAACTTCTATTCCTGTTTTTATATCAACCGTTATACCACTTTGTGGCTCGGTTCCCTTCTACAAGGTGGGGTGCCATTACTGCTAATGAATATTTAGACTGCAAATATAAATATAAAATATATTTTATAAGTTTTAAAGGCCCATAACTGATCCCTAGTCTCAACTCTTTGTGAATCTTGGAGTCTAGTTTCTTTCCCTGAAGAATGAAGAAATAAGACTATAGATAATCTCTAAAGTACGTGGTTCAAACTCAAATGCCTAGACAGTATACACGGATGAAGTATCCAAGTTTTATTGCAAGTACATCTTAAGTTATTTTGTCTCCAATATAAATTAAATATTTTCTCTGTTTTTCCAAAAATAGCATATGTGCTCCCACTTTTTTTTGAAAATTGAGCCCCCCCCCAAGTCTATTCATTTTACATTTTGGTAAAGAAATGCATGAAATAAATATGCTATTTTCTTTTTAACTTTAATAGTCAAAAAAACACATGCAAAATAACAAATGTCACTGCCACTCGGCCTCAATGTTGACAAGACCAAATTGAAGATGCAGGCGAACTGAACCCTACATAACACATCTAAAGGAGAAACTGCTCTTTACTTCCAGTGAAATGTTTCCCGTTCTGATTTGTTTTTACAAAAGAGGCTGGAAATCAGTATTTTTGTGTAGAATCTCCCAATTTTAAAAATTAGATATCTGTATTTTGGTGTCAAATCTCCCAATTTTAAAACATTATCAACTGCTCCAAATATTTTAAAATACTATATAGGAACGCCTGGGTGGCTCAGTCCGTTAAGCATCCAACAGCTTTTCACAGCTTGTGAGTTCAAGCCTCGCATCTTGAACTAAAAGACAGTAAAATAAAAGGAAAACTTCTGGGAGAAAATAAAATAACTGTACAAGCCAAAACCAGAAATGTCCATGAATCTGTGGCCAACAGACAGCAAGTTTATCATTTCTTTTCTAAAATTTCTCCAACTCTGACATGTAGTGAATTTCTTTATTCAAGGCTGAGATAGAGGGTGAGCAGTATCCAGGGTTATTCTGAAATTTTCATTCTTGCACAGCTCTGTACTCTGCAAATGAGCCTGAGCCCTCACTGAAGAAACGCCGTGTGCAAAGCATCATGCTGAATGCAGTGGAGGGATTCAAAGATGACTCATGTGGTTTGTGCCCTTCTCAGAAGATTGTGCCTTTGAGCTTTATTATGCAAGTAGGATGCACTCAGGTTTCTGATTTTTAATGATAACATATACCCTAGTGGTTTATTGCAAACAAATCACTTTTACATCCCTTGTCTCACGGGATGCTCATATCAACTGAGAATTATAGAAGCTGAAATTAGTATTCCCATCGCACAGATAAGCAAACAGTTCAGCAAATGATAAGGCACTCATGTAAGGTCACAGAGCTAGTAAGTGGGAGAGTTGGAACCCAAAATTATGTCTTCTGACTCGCAATTCTTTGATTTGTTCTTTTTCTAATACACTGTATTGGGTCAACCTAACCCACTCAACTGAGATAGGCACCTGGAGTCAGGGCTACAGACCTAGAGAGAAAAAAGGGAATATGTCAGATGGGACTTCATAGCCTTATTCACTTATATCTCATGCCCGAACCACCAAGTATATCAGTCTTTCAAATTACAGTTCTACATCTAAGATCTATGGTATCTTTTTCGACATCTTCGTTCCATCAGTAAGTCTTTAATCCAGAATTACTACCATTTTTTTATTTTTAAGAAATCACCTTTTATGAGTCTAGATGCAGCAACAAGGTCCTAGACCATGATAATCACTCAAGACATGATTATTACTGACCAAAAAGTATTACCAATTTCTGCTTTCATCCAAGATGAAATAACAGAGCCTAGATTTACTCTTCCACCTGAACTAAAACACTAGACAAAATACATGAAAAGAATGGTTTTCAAGACATTAAACATTAGGCAATGAAGAACAATGATATTCAAGAAATGGGAAATAAATAACACTGGCCCTATAATTACCTCTGCTTATTGCTTTGAAGAATTTCTAGACCATGTCACAGACAAAACAGGCAGAGCCCAGGATGCTTCCTCATTGAGGAAACATAGTGGAGAAATTAACAGACCTGGGTGCCTAGAGTTCACAGGTGAGAGAATTGGAAAGGAAAAAGCTAGAGAGAGAGAAATTCAGAGACTGGCAGATGGTCTTCCTCAATTAGTCAATAGAGTACTGATTAGCACATTTGTGTGACAAAACCATAGAAAGCCAGAGAACCACCTGAAAACTTTCACCAAGAGTGGGAATAGAGCCATTCTCAACAGCCAGACTAGAAAAGCTCATAATTTATGGGGCACTGTGGAGATAATTCAGAAGAGTTATGCCTGAGTAGTGGGAAACAATCAGCCCTAGGTTAAAAGTTGCTCTGGTCTCACCTGACAAATCTTAATGGCAAGACCTAAAAGTATCAAACTGTTTCCAAGTAACTTAACTGCCTCCCAAAACAAAGTTTGAGAATATTTATAGGAATACAAAAATATTCAGTGCTTAAAGTATAATTCACAATGTCTATCATCCAATAAAAATTACCAGACATGGAAATAAGCAGGAAAGCATGGCCCATAATGAGGAGGAAAATCAACCAATCGAAACCAACCCAATATTGACACAGATGTCAGAATTAGCAGAGCAGAATGTTGAAACATTATAACTATATTCTACATGTGCACAAAGCTAGAGTAAACATTAAAGATGTTGATTAGTCATGTGGAAAAAAATTTAAGACTAAAAATCACACTTCTAGAAATGAAAACTACAATATCCAAGATGGATGGCAGATTAGGCATTGCAGAAGAAAACATAAGTAAACTTGTATCTTGATAGCAACAATTCAAAATGAAGCACAGAAAAAGGATTCAAAAACAAAACAAAACTTAAGGTGGCCTAATAAAACTTAAGGTGGCCTAACGTCCATATGCTGAGGGTTCTGGAAAGTGGTATGGGGTAGAGGAGACAGAAAATAATTTTGAAAAATGGCCAAAGCACATCAATATTTTATTAAAACTATAAACCCATTATATCAGTTTGCAAAGGCTCCCATAACAAAGTACCATGAACTAGGTGGCTTAAACAAGAGAAATTTATTATCTCACAAATCTGAAGGCTAGATGTCTGAAATCGAATTGTTTGCAGGATTCATTCTTTCTGAGGGTTGTGAGGAAGAATCTGTTCCATGTTTCTCTCCTAGCTTCTAGTATTTGTTGGCAATCTATTCCATCTCTTGGCTTATGGAAGGATCACCTCAATTTCTGTCTTCATCTTTACATGACATTTTCCGTGTGTGTGTGTGTGTGTGTGTGTGTGTCTGTATCTAAATTTCCGCCAGGTATAGGACATTAGTCATATTAGGGCCCACCCTAATAACATCAACAGCAAATAAAAATATTTACAAACCTTATTTCCAAACAAGGTCATATTCTGAGTTACTGAGAGGACTTAACAAAATTAATTTAACAAATTTAATTAACCTATTAATTTTGGAGGTATACAATTCAACTCATAACACTTGCCCCCAGGAAGTTCAACAAACACCAAGTATGAAATGAAATTAAGAAAACTACACTGAGACATATCAGAATCAAATTCTCAAAACAATGATAAAAAGGAGTCTTAATGGGCGTGAGGGTGGCTCAGTGGTTAAGCATCCAACTTCAGCTCAGGTTATGATCTCACAGGTTCATGAGTTCAAGCCTGGCATGGAGCTCTGTGCTGATATCTGGGAGACTGGAGTCTGTTTCAGATTCTGTGTCTCCCTCTGTTTCTTTCCCTCCCCACTTTCACTCTGTCTCTCTCTCAAAATAAACAAACATTTTAAAAATTAAAAAAAAAAAGTCTTAAATATCATATGACTTCACTCATATGTGGAATTTAAGATATAAAACAGATGAACATCAGGGAAGGGAAGCAAAAATAATTTAAAAACAGAGAGGGGGACAAAACATAAGAGACTCTTAAATATGGAGAACAAACTGAGGTTGCTGCAGGGGTTGTGGGTGGGGGGATGGACTAAACTGGCAAGAGGCATTAAGGAGAACACTTGCTGGGATGTATACCAGGTGTTATATGCAGGGGATGAATCACTGGATTCTACTCCTGAAATCATTATTGCACTATATGCTAATAACTTGGACTGCAAATTAAAAAATAAAAATAAAGTTAAAAAATTAAATTTAAAAAAGTCTTAAAATTAGCCAAGGAAAAAAGAAACGACATACATAGACACAAAATAAGGATGACAGCAGATTTCTCATCAGAAGCAATGCAAGCAGGAAAACAGTGGATCCACAAGTTTAAAGTGATGAGGGCAAAATGGCCAATCTAGAATTCTAATACCAGCAAAAATATCGCTTAAAAAATGGAGATAAAATAAAGACTTTTCCAGACATATAAAACCTGAAAGAATTTATCATCAACAGACTTGCTCTCCAAGACCTAATAAAAGAAATCCTTCACACAAGAGGACAGTAATAGCAAACAGAAAAATGGATCAATACTAAAAAATAAAGAGCATCGGAAATAGTGATTATGTGGATAAATTTATGAGATATTTTCTTATTATATAAGTCTCTTCAAAAGATAATTAACTTTTTAAAAGTTTTTTAATGTTTATTTATTTTTGAAAGAGAGAGACAGAGAACAGAGAGAGAGAGAGAGGAGCAGAGAGAGGGAGACACAGAATCCAAAACAGGCTCGAATGTGGGGCTCGAACTCATGAACTGCGAGATCATGACCTGAGCTCAAGTTGGATGCTTAACCAACTGAACCACCCAGGCACTCCTTGACTTTTCAAACAAAAATAACTGTGGCACTTAAAACAAGAATAAATAAAATAGGACAACATTAGCACAAAGCCTCAGAGGGGAGAAATAGAAGTATACTATTGTAAGGTTCTTATAACATATGTGGAATAACACAATCTCACTGGAAGGTGGACTATTAAGACATATGCTATAATAGCTAAGCGACCTCTAAAATAACAAAGAAGTATGGCTTACAAACCAATAAAGATCTCATAAAAAATAATTAGCCCAAAAGAATATTTAACAAAGAAAAAACAAGGAAAAGTGAACAAATAATAGATGGGACAAATCAAATAACAATCAGTAACAAAGTAGATTTAAACCTGATGACATTAATATTCATATTAAGTGTAAACAGTTTAAATTACCAATTAAAAGGCAGCAATTATCAGATTGGATAAAAAAGCATGACCTACTATATGCTGACTACAAAAAAACCTTTTTCAATATAAAGACATAGATGGTTTGAAAGTAAAAGGATGGGGGGTGCCCAGGTGGCTCAGTTGGTTGAGAGTCTAACTCTTGATTTTGGCTCAGGTCATAATATCTGGGTCATGGGATTGAGCCCCACATTTGGCTCCACACTGAGTGTGGAGCCTGCTTAAGATACTCACTCTCTCTCCCCTCCCTCTCTCTCTCTCTCTCTCTCTCTCTCTCTCTCTCTCTCTCTCTCCCCACCCCCTTTGACATTCTCCCTGCTTACACTCTCAATCTCTCTAAAATGAAAAAACAAAGTAAAAGGATGGATATATATATCCCACCAATATGAGACAAAAGAAACCTGGAGTAGTTCCAAATATCAGGCTAAATATATTCTAGAGCAAAGAATATTTGCAGGGATAAAGAATATCACTTCAAAATAATAAAGGGGTAGATTCATTAGGAGAATGTAACAATCCTAAATGTTTATGCACTTAGTAACAAAGCTTAAAAGTCATGAGGCAAAAATGGCTAGAACTACAAGGAAAAATAAACACACAATTAAAATCAGATATTTCAGGATCCTTTGATAGATGTGTACATATACCAAAATGTATTGAATTGTAGACTTTAAATATGTACAGGCTTCATGAATGTCAGTTATACCTCAATAAAGAGATTTTTTTAAAAAAATGTTACCACATCAAATCCACTTATAACCAGACTCCAGAAGAGCCCATTTTAAGCAGGATCCAATATACATACGGAGATCAATTTGTAAACCAGCTCTGGAAAGCTCACAAAAGTCATGCGTCAGGTCTGCAGCAATGCTGGGCTGAAAAACATCCAATCTGTTCTCCCCGGCTGCCTTGGACATTCGTTATTGCCAAGTCTCCTTTTTAATACCAAGGCTTCCCAAAGCAAGTTCTGCATAACACTAAGTCTACAGAGGTTTAGTAAGTGTTATGAAAAAAATGAAAGTTCTGTGATCATAAATGATGGAAAACTTTAAACAAAAACTGTATTCTTTACTACAGAACTTTCCCGACCTTTTCATATGTCAGTGTGCATTTTAACTCTGTAAAGCCATGTATACAGCATTTTCCAAAACTATTTGATCATGGAGTCCTGGTTTTCAAAGACCTTTTCCAGGGAGAAGTACTGCATGTAGCAATCCAGAGACATTTTGTGAGAGCTTTTCTGGCTCCTTCCTGTCCTCCAGCTTCTGGCTGTATGGTGCTAAATGAGGGGAGATCAAACGTAGACATAAAATACAGGGGATCATATGCATATAAGTCATTCCCAATAGTTCACACAGAGCATGAGAATTCTGAGGCCAAAAATAAACTGCTTTTGCATTTTCCATTGTTTCATTTTGCCAGGACACCAACATGAAAGATTTCTTCTCAGCATGATGACACTCCCCTTCATGAAGACAGATAATCAATCAGGAGTTGACTATGCTCAAAACAGAGTGACAGACTCAGCAGAAGAACAAAGAATGCCCATTAGGGTAGCAAGAGAAAGAAGAGGGCTTGGGAACCATCTCCATTAAGAGAAGTGATCCCTACCACCAACAGCTACATCTACAGGGGCTCCATTTATTACCATAACCTCCTACTTCAAACATGGAGTTCACAGTCCGGGTACCTCCATCCATCTTTCAGTTGACAAACAGCATCATAAATCTTCCTTTCACCTCTCCAAAGAGCTACAGCTGAACTAGAGAACCCCTCCCCTAGTCTCTCCCCGCCTCCTGTCTCTTCAACCTGGGCACTATTCTTCTCTAGGAGTTTACAAAAGCAAGCTGTTCCGCCCAGCAGTAATAGAGTCTGACCTTCCTCGAAAAGAGCTGGGGTCTCACACCCAGGAGGCAAGCCAGCTGGGAAGACTGAATGATGCAGTAGGCAGAAGCAAGCACATGAATATTCAAGCATGTTCAGGGGCAGTGAGAGTCACTTACCCAAAAGGAAGCCTGACCACTCACTTGCACTCCATAAAGAGCTAAGAGGACCAGTCGGATAACACCGAGCTTTTCAGATTTGCGGTGTTGATCAGACAGAACTCTAATGGTCAGAGGTTGCTCAGATTCAAGAATGGAGAGCAAGAGTCATCACCAGCAGTCTACCTCTGCTCCAATTCCTTCTCCCAGGGCTTTTCTGAAGATTAGCACTTGAACTGCACTGTCCACATCATCTCGGGTCACCCCATCCCCGATCCTGTGAATGGAAAAATTCATGCTTACATAAGAGGCTTCTCCAAATAGAGAGTGGGCAACTGGTAAGAACCTAACCCTCCTCACTTCACATCCATTATACATTCCACTAGATGGACTTAGAGGCATCTGACCTTAGGGTCAGAGCATCCTCTGAATTTCTAGGGAAAACTTCAGAGAGATATGCATTCTTCCCAGAAGAGGCTCCACCATTTTTGTTACATACTCAGGGGAGTCAATAATGAATATTAAAAACCATTGCCTTCCACAGGGAGTAATTCAGGCCCCAAAGCAGAAGGAATGGCAGAAAGGAGTTGGACTCAAATATCAGCTACTAGTTTTGGGGACAGAAAGAAAAACAAATAAGTGAAAGTATTTAGGGGGAGAGGGCACTGGTTGGGCTGCCCTGAGGGAAACTAGGAGATGGGGGATACTGGTTTTGTATTCTCCCATCTAATCTTTCAGCTTGCTATCCCTAATCTCATATTCCTCATCCCTTTTTTCACTTATCAAATAATCACCCCATAATCAAAATATAGCTGTACCATATCCCATTCTCACATGCTTTGAGTTCTTTTGGAAATTTGTCCATGCTAAAGTATTAATGACTCACTGAGGTTTTTCTTCACATGAGTCTTCATTGCCTGAAACAAGTGGATGATATCAGACACCATAGCAGTCTGGCTTAGGAGCCATTTGAAGAACAGAATAAGCCTTTCAGGGATGCTCACAGATGGAGCTAATTTCTGAAGTCAGAGCAAATATTGAAAATAATGCCTACTCAAAATTATCTGTGAAAAGCCCATAAATCTCTCATAAATAGAATATAGTAAATGTGATTTTTTGTATCAACACTGGATGGTATATGTATAGACAGCAACCATGTGTATGTAAAAATTCAAACCATTAAACACTGGCATATCACTCAGTGTAGCAAAAATTTTCACAATAAGAGACACCTTGGAAATCAAGACCAACTGAGCCCCTGTCTTACATGTCTCCCATCTCATATTTACTCTGGAGCTTTCCGTCCTGGAAGGGAATGGTAGGTAGAACTGCCCTTACTGTTTAAATTGCTGCTTTCTCATGCATGCCATGTTGTTATTGTTTTGGCTGCTCTGTCTTGGAAAGACATGTTTCTGGGTAAGATGTATCTCTGCTGCAATTCCGCATTGATAGAGTGAGTTATGGGTTTCTGCTCATATCATGGTTGGCTCAAAGACTCACTTGTTTTTAAAAGTCACCTTCATGGGCTTTCTCAATTAGTCTTGAAAGAAGAGAACTGTCAGTTCTATTTTACTCTCTATTTTCTTGGAGAGGTGAATGAGTAATGAAGTTACCCAATCTGGACCTATCTGGATTTGGAGAACCTAGTCTACCACCAGACCACCCTAAACGCACCCGACCACATCTGAATTTGGAAAACCTAAGTAAAAGAAAGTGTAGTGGAGACTTGAGTTCACCTCCCAGTTATGTCTTGACTCACTGGGAAGACGTGGGGCAGCCTTACCCTCTCTAGATGTCAGCATCTCTATCTACACAAGGAGGAAATTCATGCTGAGGAACCCCGATTTTCTTTCTGGTTCTGAAATTTTGTGCTTCTGGCTCAGCTCTGCCACTGACTGGCTAACCTCGGCCAACAGCTTCCCTTACTGGGCTCAAATTCCGGCTCTTCCACTTCTAGCTATGTGACCTCTGGCCCTATTTAATTTCTCTTATGACTCAAATTCCTCCAAGGTAATGGAGACAGAATAAAGGTCCAAACTTCACAAAATTATGCAAGATTAATCCGTGGAAAGAGCACAAGGAGCACATGAACAAAGTAAGAGAATAACAGAGGCCACTGTTAGGATAAAATGAGATGGTTGGGCCAACTGATGCATAAGTCTCTCCAGTTCTATTCTTCCCTGGGTCTATTGCCCATTTTCTGGTCAGTCATGTTTGTCGATTGTGGGTGAGCACCAAGTGTCATTGAGAATCAACCATGTGCTCAGACTACTCTGTAAGGAAAATTCCTGATTGTGTCAGGGACAGCAAAGAAATGTTTGCCCTGGTGTAGAAATCCTTACTCAATAGTTTAGGGTGGCAATATTATCTAGCAGGTACAGCCCCACCACAAAGAACGGGAAGTTTAGATTCTAGTCACTGCCCATCACAAAGTATGACCCAGATTACTCATTCTGGCTCTGACATCGCCTGCGTAAGACCTCCCAGGCAATGTATGTGAGGGGCACAGATGAATCCCAAGTCGGGGAGAAATTTCTCTGACCCCAGCTCATGTTACAGCTCTCCACAGAAATCAAGGTATGGGATTTCCCATGTTTGTGAGGTTATCACAAATCTCTGTGATGTGCTTTGCTTGATCCTTGTGTCAGCCCAGCAGGGGAAGCAGAACCACCAGTATCCCCATCACAGATGGCCCAGGGTTGTGTTCACACAGGTCACAGAGCAAATTAGTGCAGCGGCAAGAAGACAAACCCCATTCTCTTAACTCCAAATGTAGTTCTTTTTTCTTTTCCCAGCCACCAAACATAAAGGATCCTCCTCCCGCCCCCCATCCTTCAGTCTAAAATATCTCAGGATCTCTATGGCGACTGGAAAATGCCCTAATAGCCCAAGTCATGGAGTCACCCATTCCTGACATCCTCAGCTCTTGCCTGATCCCTGACCTCTGCCTCATTCTGAATCATCCCAGACCTCTGGGAATAATGCTCTGTCCACCTCCAACCTGCCTTCTACCCCATAAAGAAAACGTGTTGAGCGATTGCCCTTGTTGGCCAGTTGTCCAGCTCCTGAAAGGTCACCCACCCACTCTGTTCTACCTTCCTCCGCCCCAGCTCGAGAGAGCCCGGAGGACTGTCTCAGCCGCCTCCGCATTGCGTCGGTCCTCTCTTGCCTTCTCCCAATCCACGCATCACTGGGAGCAGCAATGCTGCCCAGACCAAGAGCTACAGGGCTGCCAGGCAAGGCTGGGGGTAGCAGATGGGGACTGAGGGGACTCGGCTCTCCGCTCGCTCCCAACTGCAGCCCAGCGACCCCCATCTGCAGCATCCCCCGCAGCCACCAAGCCACGCGTCCCCTCCTGCGCACGTGAGGGGCTGTCAGGGCACTGAGATGCGGCTGCTAGCTAGCCCTCCGCAACCCGGATTGAGATCCAACCCCCTCCCCCTTCCTGGATGGAAACTGGACTCTTGGCAATGAGACTGGGTTGGAAATGTATCTATGCTGCAAGAAACCTAAATCTACAGAGAGAAAATTGATTCAATGCAGAAAGGTGTGCATTAAACGAAGCCAGTTCCAGTTAAAATTGTGTAGCTGCAGGTTTGACGTCAACCACCTCAGCCTCCGCCTCCTCTTCGGTGCAAACTCTCCGCAATCCATCATGCCCTCTCCTCCCACCCAGGGACGTGGTTATCCTCCTCTCTCTTTATCAAAGACTGCTTTCAGAAAAGACATCTCCGATCTGTCCTTTACGGCAGAGCGAGAATGCCAGTCACTGTGTTTTCTCTGCTATAAATATGTCCACGTCTTGACTCATCTCTCAGTGTGGGACGGCAGGTGGTCATTTCAGGGACCACACGATGAGGTATGGGGGAATGATCAGGGACCCGAGAAGGAAGTATGGAGTCCTGTGTGACCTTGAAAGAGATACTTCACTTCTCTGAACCTCAACTCTCTCATCTGACCAGTGGGCATGATAAGATCAGACAGAGCTATCTTGTGGGGCTGTTTCCTGGAGGAGAATTTGTTAACAAGATCCAGTAATTAGAAACCTGGGCTTAAGTCACTCAGACCTGAGTTTAAATACTAGCTCTAGCAGTGTGACCTAGAGCAAATTACTTACTCTCTCTAAGGCCAGCTTGTCCATCTGTCACAGTAGGCCAATTAAATTTTAAATGCTTCACAGGGTTGAGAGAACTAAAAAAAGACAATGGAGCCTGTATAATGTAGTAGTTAAAAGCATGGACTCTGTATTCAGATTATGTGGGTTTAAGCCCAGCTCTGCTATTAACTAGCTGCATAACCTTGGAAAAGTCACTTAACCTCTCTGTGCTTCAGTTTGTCATCTATAAAATGCTACAGTGTGTACTGCAAATGGACAGTTATGAGAATTCAGTGATTTGATATATATGTAAAGTATTTACAACAGTAGCTGGCCCTGGCACGTAATAAGCATTAATAAGTATTAGCCATTATTAGCGTTGTTATTTAAGTAAAGCCGTTGGTACCATTCTTAACACATGGCAAGGACTCCATAAATGATGGTTGTTACTTATAACATCCAAACATAAAACAGTTTCATCCTGTAGAACGGTGACTGCCCCTGCCACCCTGCCACATGAGGACTCTCGGTCCTTAAAAATCAAAGGGACAGGGTGGGACTGAGGCATACTTAAGACTTCTAGTGACTTGCAAGGCGGTGCTTAAGGAGTGGTGGGTAATGTAGGTCATGCGCCCAATATGCTGGCGGTAAAAATAAGAAATAAGGAAGTTGGAAAGAGAGAGACAGAAGGCAAGAGAAGCGGCTTCGCTCTCCTACACGAATCCCACAGCCGGAGTGACCCTCTGTTTGCATCTACTTACCGGTGCAGCAAAATTCTCAACAGCCCTGCCGAAAGTGCTGACTGAAAAACTCACTTCTGTACGACGGTAAGAAATGCCTCTCCATGTCACAGAAGCAGAATTCTGTGCATTCTCTGGCCAATCTCCTGACTTACACGTAGGGCAGTTGAGGCCCAGAGAGGGAAAGGAGCTTACCCAAGATCACACAGCTGATGAGTGGCAGTCAGAACTAGAGCCAGGATTTCTAAACTCAAATCCAAGATATATCCACTAGGCCAGGTGCTAAGAAAGGGAAACTGTGGCACAGGGACATGACCCATGGGCTCTAGAACAGGTCCTCTTAGGCGGGAAGGCCCAGGAAAGTGGTGTTCGGAATAACCAGGTGCACACTACCTCCTTTATGTGGGTGAGAGAGGTTTATCTGCCCCTCACCCTCCCTGCTGCTGTTCCTCAGCTTCTGTGCCCCGGTCCTTTGCAGACATGCCCTAAAGACTGTCTTGCCCATTGAATTATATAATGTCTCTATGCCATGCTTCCCTAAGGGGCTCCAGATGTCCATGACATTGGTAGAATTGCTGCAGGGCTCACCCAGAAGGGGGGGTGGAAGGGGCGGGGGGCTTCAGACACAGCTACAGGGGAAAGAAAAAGGTTACTTTGTGACTATCGAAAGATGATCTATCCCCATATTTATGATATCTGCCCTTGTCTTCTTCTTATTGGTCAGATGGTCCTGGAGTTAACCTGTTTCTACCAATAAAATACAAAAAGGAAGCAGCTATAACTGCTGCTGCTGTTGGCGCTCATACGGGCTTTTCTGCAGATGATGTTGGAGAAAGCAGCCTAAAATGTTCTGCAGTGATGACTGTCCAAATGTCCACACCAGACCCACAGGCAACACTACCCTGATTCTCTGCACGCCCAACTTTAGAGCCAGACCACTACCCCTCACTTCAGCACATTATAAACTCCAAAGAGATAGATGTGGTAAATTCTCTCCAGTCCTTATGTTATGAATGCAGATAAAATCTAATCATTGAACAAGTCATTGCCAAACATCACTCCAGGATTCCACGAGGATTACAAAGACAAATAAAATATAGTTCCTCCTTTCCAGGGGCTTAGAGTTTGGGAGACATAATAGGTACTTACTAAAAATCAAGCAAAACTATAAAATACATCTGCTTACTAGCCCCTGTTGTAGCCTTCGTCAAATTTCCACTAAAATATCCAGAAGACAGAGGAAAATATACAAATATTAATAATGAAAAAGGAAAGAAAAAAACAAAATCTGATAGAAATGTGTACTAAATTGTGAGGCAGGTGATGTTTCTAGAAAAAAATATACCAGAGCCTTGCCTCGAGAGGCCCAGGTTTTTTCTCATGAGACTCTAAACAATATCTCCCCACCATCTGCCCTGCTCAGAGACTCAAGCAAATCACGAAACAGTCACCTTGCTATTACACGGACGCTGCCTTTTGAGGAGGCTGGCACGCAGTGCTTAGTACATGGTGCACAGTAATTAAGTATCTGCAAAATGACAGTGAGTGAACAAACTGTACCCCAATCCACCCATCCTCACACTGCTTCTCCTAGTGCCTTGAGTTCTATATCATCTGAGAGGCAGCAACTCTGCGGGCATGAAGCAGGAAGATCTGGGAATTCTAACCCGCATCCTGGAGCATGTCTTTCTTACACATAAAGTAATTCAATCTAGGAAAGAAAAAGATTTGTTCCAGTAGCAATATATGCTGAAAATTGGATTTTATATGTGTTCCATTGATTCAGAGTATCAGGGAAAAAAAGGTAGAGGCACAAGGGTGAAATGCCACCTTAGCAGAACAGAGTGTCATAAATCTGAATTTCTCAGTTTGGGGACACTATTAACACCTGGAGCCACACCATTCGTTTTCGAGAGTTCCCTGTGCACTGGAGGACACGCAGCACCATCCCCGACCTCTACCCACTAGACACCTGTAACACACACACCCCTCCAGACATTATCATCTCTCCCTTGGGAGACAAAACCACCATCAATTGAGAAGCACTGTCATAGGTGAATGTTTAAGAAACTACAAATCGTATGGTGAGCTATTCATATTATATTGGCCATGACTTGTAAAGCTGGACCCATGACCACGCAAATACCCCCCAGACAAGAGCCAGTAGAATATTGACAAACAGAAGGTTCTAAGATAGTTGGAAGGATAACGAAGTGTGGAAAAGAGTTACAGCCTTAGGGGGAGAAAAACTAATGTAGAACAAAAAATAAAAAAAGGAAGGAAGATTATCCTAAAGACCCCAGACATGATCCACTGCAAGATATAGAAGAAAATTTCAGAAAACTGTTTCGTGTTCTTGACAGAGAGCACAAAGATATGTCGTCCAGGAAAGAAGCAGGAAGCCATTAGGACAGATACAGATAGGCAATACGAAAAGACAACAAATATGTTACGATCCATGAGATAAAAGGATAGAATGAAATTTAAATGGATGAGGTTTTTTTTTTTTAAGAGTGAGCAAAAACTAAAAATATAATCAAAGAATTAAAATACACAGATGAGGCAGCCAGTAAACAGAACTGGTAAAGCAGAAAACCACAAAAGCAATGTGAGATGCTATTCCAGACTGCCAAGAGAAAGGAAAAAGACAAAAACCATGAGATAATTGGAAGAAAGAGGGGAAAAGGCTAATATGGAGGTAGTAAGTATTTCTGAAAATGGCATTAGAACAAAAGAGATAGAAGCAATAACCAAAGATAAAATAAAAATTAAATGTGCTCAAATGGAAAAGACTCATGAATATATATAGACTGGAAATGTCCACTGGTTTGCAGATCAACTCAATTAAAAGCCACCCTCATATAAAAATATAACCTTTTTAGAAATTATATGGATAGAGACAGCAGTGCTATGCGTATGTGGTGATTTTAAAAAGAAAGAAAAAATGAGCTTCTTACAAAGGAACAAAAATCAGGCAGTTCTCGTATTTCTTTTCTGAAATGAGCTATAACCAAAAATTAGACTCAATCAATTTATTCCTGGTAGGCAAGGGCTCAGAAAAAAACATGATATCCATGTTCACTCCCTTTAATTTTTTATATTTTTAAAGATTTTATTTTTAAGTCATCTCTACATCTAAAGTGGGGTTCGAAATTACAACCCCAACATCAAGTCTCATGCTCCACCGACTAAGTTATCCAGATGCCGCTGTGTCCACTTCTTTAAAAAAAAAATCACTTTAAGGTGCTGATTCATAGGGGCATATGTAACCTAAGGTTTAGAGTAGTGTTCTCAACAATAGCCAAATTATGGAAAGAGTCTAAATGTCCATCAACTGATGAATGCATAAAGAAGATGTGGTTTATATATACACTGGAATACTACTTGGCAATGAGAAAGAATGAAATCCTGCCATTTGCAGCAACGTGAATGGAACTGGAGGGTATTATGCTGAGTGAAATAAGTCAGTCAGAGAAAGACAGATAGCATATGTTTTCACTCATATGTGAACTTGAAAAACTTAATAGAAGACATTGGGGGAAGGGAAGGAGAAAATATAGTTACGGAGAGGGAGAGAGGCAAACTATAAGAGACTCTTAAATACAGAGAACAAACTGAGGGTTGATGGTGGGGAGAATGGGCATCGAGGAGGGCACTTGTTGGGATGAGCACTGGGTATCGTTTGTAAGCAATGAATCATGGGAATCTACCCCCAAAATCATGAACACACTGTATACACTGTATGTTAGCCAACTTGACAATAAATTATATTTAAAAATATTTATAAAAATAAAGATACTATAAAAGGAAGAAAAAAATAAAATATCACTTAAAGTAATACCCCAAAGCAAAAAGAAAAGCCAAGACCTCAGAAATAGATGTCTGACGGACAGTAAACATTGAAACAGGAAATGAGAGATGAACCTCAATTATTATTAACTCTAGATAAAGTAATGTGAAAAATTATTATTGAATAGAATACAAAAATTACTAATACAACATAAATAATCTAGATCTAAATCTCAAGATTACATTCACAAAGAGTGAGCTGTGCTGTAGGAGAACAGAGGTTTACTAAAAGAATACTGCTTTAAAGTTAATACAATTTTGCTCTTAACAAAATTAGACAAATACAGATTCAACATTGCTCTTAAAAACATTTAAAGTAATCACAAATAGAATATATTAATATAACTGTTTAAAAACACCAGGAAAAAATAACAGTGTATAAAAGCAACAGAAAATAAAATATTATGATAAGCATTAAAATATAAATTCAAATGAATGTAACAATTCTCTTCAAGACAAAAACTCTTAAATATTCTGCCACACACAACTAAATTCCATGATACTGAAAAGGGATGTCTCCAAACCAAGTAACACATACGCCCCCCAAAAAAAAGCTTAAAAATGAAAGAAATGGAGAAATACTGGACAGGCAGCTTAAGAAAAAAATCAGGATCACAGTATCGTTACCAGAAAAGTAGAGCTCAAAGTTCAAACAAGAAGCCTCAAAGAAGATAAAGCAAATCATGTTATAAAGAATAAAATGCATAATGAAAAATAATAGATTTCTATACATCAAGACATTTGTTTGAAATAAATTATGTTATATAAATATTGAAGAGAAAAACTAGTAGAGAGATAATTAAATACACTTAAATCTTTGACTAGAAAAGTGAACAAAAATTAGCACAAGAAGGATGTGAATAATAGAAATTAATGACATTGATTTAACAAACTGGGTATGGTACAATAAGGGAATACAGCTTCCTTCCAGCACTCAAGAAAGTCATAAAAATTGATCATTTATTAAGCCACAATGAATAGCTCAATAAGCTGCAAAAATAAATGTATAGAACACATTGCAGATTAGAAAGCAATAAAAGTAAAACCCAGAGTTTTAAGTTTTTAAAATACCAACCTCTTAGAAATTATTAATCCTCTCTTACATAACTTGAAAAAGTGAAAGTCAAAATCGTTACTACAAATTATTTCAAAAATAACAAAATTTGATGCTTCTATGTATTAAAATATATGAGACACTGCAACCAAAGCTGTACCATGTATTAAAATTTATCACTTCACATGTGTCATTATTCAACAAGAAAAAGTGGAAATAAATAAAGCATTCAAGACAGGATGTTAGAAAAAGAATAAACTAGGGCAAGAATAAATACACAAGCAAAAACTAGGGCACCTGGTTGGCTCAGTCAGTTAAGCGCCCCACTCTTGATTTCGGCTCAAGTCATGATTTCAGGTTTCATGGGATTGAGTCCCACGTCAAGCTCTGCACTGATAGCACAGAACCTGCTTGCGATTCTCTCTCCTCCTCTCTCTGCCCCTCCCCACTTTTTCTTTCTCAAAATAATATTTTTTAAAAAGCAAAAACTAATGAATTTAATTGATAAACTGACTTGACAAATTATCAAGGGCCCATTAAATTTTTAAAAAATTCTTCTAGAAGTGATCTCTCATTGTGGTTTTGAGTTGCATTTCCCTGATGATGAGTGACGGTGAGCATCTTTTCATGTGTCTGTTGGCCATTTATATGTCTTCTTTGGAAAAATGTCTATTCATGTCTCTGCCCATTTATTAATTAGAATGCAACAACATGGATGGAACTAGAGACTATAATGCTAAGTAAATAATTCAGTCAGGGAATGCCAAATACCCTACGATTTCACTTGCATTTGGAATTTAAGAAACAAACAAGCATGTGAGGAAAAAGAGGGGCAAACTAAGAAATAGACTCTTAACAGACAACAAACTGATGTTTCTAGAAAGGAGGTGGGTGGGGGATGGATGAAATAGGGGATGGGGATTAAGGAGTGTACTTTGTGCTGAGCATAGGGTATCATATGGACATGCTGAATCACTATATTGTATACCTGAAACTAATATTACACTGTGTTTTAACTGGAATTTAAATACAATTTTTAAAAAATGTTTTAAATAAAAATACTTCCAGAAAATCTGAGACAAAAGCAAAAGCATTTTAAATGTAAAATATTAGAAATGAAAGAGATTTTCTTTTTCGCCACAAACAACACTTTGTGTAATTCAAGCTAATGAATTTTTTAAATCTCATTGAAATAGATTTTTTTCTTGAAAAAAATAAATCAATAAAATTCATTCAAAAAGATGTTTAAGAAAAAAAAAGCTTGACTATTCCAGTGGCAAAGGAAGAAACTAAAATAAAAATTTGAACTGCATCTTGCATTATATGCCAGAAATAATTTGCAAAGGTTTTAATTTAAGAATGACATTTGACATGTAATTCTTAAGTACAAGAAAATAATTATTTTTTATTTGAAATTGTATCAGCCCTCATACATATAAAGAAAAAAAAAATCTACACAGAGGAAAAAACATCCACAGAAAGAAAAAAATCTGCCGATTTGACTCTACTGAATTAGAATTTCAGTATGAATAACATCTTTAAATATTAAGAGGCAAATTTAAAACCTGGAAAAAGTAGTTTCAACACATCTGACAGAAAAAGGTATAATACCCTTAATATAAACAAGAATAAGAAATAGACAATCATTAAAAGAGATATAAATGGGGGGAAGACAAGAAAAACCTGTTCACACTCTTCAACATGCATCAAACAAATTCAAATAAGATCTATTTGCTTCTATTGATATTTTAAATGATAATTTCAGGTTTTACAGAGGTGAAGAGATTGATGCTGTCTACAGAAAATGGATATTTAACTTTTTTTTAAGTCCTTTCTAGAAGGACAACTTGGTCATTTATATCAAAAGCCTGAAAATATACATCTTCTTTGACCCAGTGATTCTACTTGTAGGAATTTATCCTAACGAAATGGTTCTACAGGACAATTTATTTCGAGAAATTGTTCATTTTACTATTGATTACATAAAATGTTGTTTGCCCTGTAAATGGCCAATGATAATGAATAATGTGATATCTGTGAATGATGGAACATTATACAAGCACAAGTTATATAGAATATTAAATGTCACTTTAAAAGTTTTATTACAGCTTATGTTTTTAAAGCTCATATTTTTTTTAAGAAAAAAAGCATCACAATTCCAGATGTGCATAATTATCTCCAAACATGTTTCACATTCAGATTCCCGGGCCTCGCTCAGGCCTCCTGAATCAGCCCGGGTGTGGAACCAGGAATCTGTATTCTTAACATGCTCCATATATAAGGATCTGTACATGACAGAGAAATGAAGAATGAAAGTATGTATGACATATTTATTTTTGGGTATTTTGGGGTGTTTATTTGTGTTGTATGGGCCTGTTTTGCATTTTCTATAATGAATGCATGTGTTACATTTATCAATTGAAAAATTCTAAGTTTAATGTAAATTGATTTGTGATCAGATAAAGAAGCCCTAAGGACCAGGGTTCTGAGAGTTTGCAGAAAAAAATAATAAATAAGGCAGAAAACATGAGCTGGTGGCCCCACAAGGTACATCTGAATCTTAGACCTTTTTAATCCACATGGTGTTTTAATATTTTTTAAAGTGATTGTCCACATTTAAAAATTGGGAGATTTCCCATAATAAATACAGACTTCCACCTTCTCTTGAAAAGAGTAAGACTTGGCCATGCTGGATCCAGATGACAGTAACTGATTACAGTAGAGGGGCTCCTCCCTAGGTAGGCAAGGGCCCTGAAGTTTACTACGGTCCCCACTGCTCCCTAATGTTCTCTTCATCCTGAGGTCAAAGCCAGGTACCTTTTATAAGCACACATTCACTATTTTGTTGTTGTTGTTGTTTAATCTAGAACCAAACTGTTTTTCCATTACCTGTCTGGTCCCTGTAACATATTTGAGTCTAAGATCCCGTGATTAAGCAAACACCTAGTCAACGTGTGAAAAGTGGGGGAGACAAGGCTGAGAGCCACTGTTTCAGGGAAAGGGCGCTGGCAGGGGGAACCCAGACCCATATGAGGATGAAAAAGGAGACGATACTTGGTGGGTACTGAGCGGTAGCAAGGAGTTTGGAGACACCCTGGATTCAAACTCCAGCTCTTCCACATCCTGTCTACGCTCACTGAACTCTCAAGAAGCATTTGTTTTTACTTCTCTGGGTTTCTGCGTTCTCATCTGCAAAAGAAGAGTCATATTCCTTCCCTCGAGGGTTGTTATGAGGATTGCATGGGATGAGGTCTGCACAAGCTCAGCACAATGTTTGCTTTTATAGTGAGTGCTTCATAAATGCAAGCATTTTTGAGCATTATCACTAGGATCGTACCCAGTACAATGGAGGGATAAAGGAGGGAAAGGAGGATGAGAGTTGCTTGTGACAGTTAGGTACTTCTACATACTTTATAACATGATCTCATTTTGTCCCCGCAACAAATCACCAGTAAAGTACCAGAAAGGGATGAAGTGAGATGAGGGAGACAGAGGCATTTTCTGAGCCACAGAGAACTCTCCTGACACAAATATTTTTAATGCCATCATTATTGGTCTCCTTTAAGTAGCAGTGCTCATGAAGAGCATCTACTAATACTTGACCAGTGATGTTCCCTGTCCCCCCTCTTCTGGCCTGATACTTCCCCTTGATGCATACCCATTCCTCACGCATCTCACATATAAACATGCAAAATATGCTTCTTGACTTTTCCCATCCCAGTGGCAGAGCAGAAGGCAAATATGATGAATGAGCACACAGGGAAGCCCCAGGGTCTGGAGAGAAGAGAGCCCATCACCCCAAGTTGCAGCTGAAGGATCTGCCAGGAAGTGTCAGGCAGGTGGGCTCCCCCCAGGAGGTCACCTAGGCCCTCCCTGCCTTCATCCTTCCCCGGCCCTCTGCTCACTCTGGCCTCCAGCCTCAGGTCAGGTCAGCTAACTCTGGACTTGGACCTTGGATGACGTCAGCAGCACAGAGACCTTGCCCTGGGGCGGCCCCAGGCTTACAGTCAGCAGTACTGTTTACCTCAGGCAAGTCCCTTCCTTTCCAGTGCCTTCCTCCGTTTCCTCATCTCTTCAATGGGAGTAATAACCCCAGACCTCTGCCCTACCTCTTGTGGGTTTTACAAGGACTGTAGTTGAATGGAAGAAAATGTATGAAAATTCATATTTCCAGACAAAGAAATTTAGGCCAAAGACATTAGTACCAGTGTCAGGCACGCACAGTGTTCTTCTACAACATGAATACATTCATGTTCCTTAATAGCAGTTTCCTTCGGACTGGTGTTTTCATGGTGGAATGTCGGATATCTGAAGGTGTCAGAGGAAGCAGTCTGGGGTTGAGGGCCTTTGGAGGTCTCTGACATCCCTACACATAACTTACCCACAATTTGTCCATGTCGGGACAAGAGTCTAATCCATCATCAATTTACTTCCCAGCTATGATCATCCGTATGAGTGCAGCTTACATTTTTCTAAGCCCTTTCCTCTTTAGGATCTTATTTTGGTAGTTGCCAGACCCCACAGAGAAACGCAAGGCGTGGATCCTTGTCCCCTTTGACAGTGAAGGTGAAAACACTTGGCAGGGTTATACATGGGTTGAATGAAGTCAAATTATGAAGCACTTAGCATAGGCAGGACGCCATGACACCAGATAAGTACTCCCTGAGTGGCAGTCGGGGTCTAGGTGGTCTGTAGCATCATTAAACCCAGGCTCCGGGAGCACACATCCAACTATCCAGAACACCTCTATCTTTTACCTGGCAACTACAACTGCTCCCTAAGTAGTTGCCCTGCCTTCAAAACATCCCATGAATACGTTCTCTATGCTAACCATCTTACTCCAGGATGATGGTTCCACTCCTTAGCTTAAAACCCATCATTAGGTCCACTCTGGTCCACAAGTAAGTCCAAACAACTTAAAGTGGCTTACTGGGTACTAGTGATGAGGCATCTGTCTCTCTCCCCCAACCCCGAACTCCTTCTCTCCAAGCTCCCCATGTTCTAACCACTACTGCTCTTCTCTCAGCCCTCCCAGCATCCTGTGTGCCCTCTGCTTCTGAGCCTTTGCATGTGCTATGCCCTACGTGGAACACTCCCACCTCCCTGACTGCCCCAACCCACACACACTGACCTCAACCTTTGATACCTCCCGATTTAACCCTTATGCATCCCCTGGCTCTCAACAGAAATTTCACACCCTCCAGAAGCCTTTCCTGACTGTAGGTTAGGATAGAAATCTCTGTTACATGCTCCCAGAGCAACTCCTCCATCCCTTCAGAGCATACGCCACACTCTGCTCCAATTGCTTGCTTATCTGTTTGCTCTACTGCATGATTAAGTCATGCGTGGAGACAGAGGACACTGAATGCCAAGAACCTAAGATAGGAGAGGGAAGGAAGGAAGGACAGATGGAGGGAAAGCACGAAAGGAAAAAGAAACTGCCTTACCTTATTCAGGCCCTTGCTTTGTCTTTATCTTTGGGTTTATTCTTTATCTGACCTCTGGGAAGAAATGAGGCTAAAGAACCATCCCCAGCAAACCAAAACAGAGGAGCATTATTTAAAAGAGAAGTTAAATCAGAGATTTATTCTTTAAAAAAATCAACATCTGTCAGAAACATACCCATGGAAATTAAGAAAAATTCAGAATCAAGATTCAGAATGTCCTCTGGGCCAAGGGTTCCTTCTGAGAAAGCTCTTTTGCAACATCCAATTTCTCACAGAGAGGGAAAGAGAGGAGCCCAAAGTCCTGGCTGAGACACTAGCAAATTATCTCAGGGATGGGAAGTACAATCACCCCCTTCTTCCTTGTGTCTCGTGGCAACTTGGAGGGACTCCCACCTGTACTCAGGGCTTTACATGTCCATCTTCAGCTGCTAGACCACGAGCACCTGAAACCAGGACCCATGTTTTCAGGCTCAGTACACAGCCTGGCACATAGTAGGTGCTCAAGAAATGTTCTCGGCATGAATGAATGACCTTGACTCATACTCCTCTTTGAGTAAGCAACCTATCAAGACAAACGATTCCTTCCTGGATTGAGTCTGCGATCTCTTGGGGAAAGCAGATATTGAGCACATAATTCCAAGTGTGCTTGGAGTTAGGAAAGAGACATTCGCTGTTGGCTGGAAGCCTCCACGATGGACGAGTTAAAGCTGAGAGATCAGAAAGCTGGATGGGATTTAGCCACGCAAAGGGATGAGAGGTGGAGAGAAAGTTCAAAGAAATAGGAAAAGCATATGAGAAGGCCCCAGTTGGAAAAATGAGGCCACAGAGGAGGACAGCCTGAAAGCCAAGGAGCACATATGGTACAGCCGTTTTCACACTCACCCTAGTAGGAGAGCTCTTTCTTCCAGTAAAATCCTCTGTGGAAGCCATTAACGTAAAACATAAAAGGAGAGCTACTCTGGTTGAAGCCACTCCTGTGTTTGCCAAGGAAGGCAAATATTTTAGCCCAGGGGCTTCTCAACTTCAACAGGCACACAAGTCAAACAGGGATCTCATTAAAAGGCAGATTCTGACTCAGGAGGCCTGGAGTGAGGCCTGAGGTTCCACGTGTCTACTAGCCTGCCAACCCCGCTGGCCCAGCAGCATCTCCATGAGCACCAGGATCCTAACCACTTATCAGGCAGTTAACCGGGACCCGAGAGAACGCAGGGCTGGTCAAACAACCTCTCCAGAATAAAGGCAGTCCTGTGTGGAGTGCATTTCACAATGCATGTGTGGGTCTGTAGGTCAAGTCGAGACGTTGTGAGCTGGGGGCCTGCAATGCACTATTGTCAATGACGTGGCTCGTGTACATATGCTCACACCACCTCCATCTGTGTGTGTGTGTTTCTTTGAGCGGTGTGTACGTGTGCGTGTGCGCACACCTCAACAAATGCTCACAACCAGAACAAGACTGATGGGCACTAAAAATAGCTCCTGGGACTTACAGCGGCATAATCCGGATTAGGAGAAAATAAATTATTTGATCTGTCACTCTGATGTCAGCAGGTCACTTACAATCCACCCGAGTCTCACCCTGTTTTTTTAGTGCCACTGACAAAAGAGAGGAAGCGATCCTTGGAGCAGGGCTTCAGCGTCTTGGAAAGGAATGAGGTTAGAAAAAAAGGGTCCCCCCAACCGAGTCTTGGTTCAAAGGCCTAGCTGAACTCCGAGGCATCCCAATGGCACGTAATTGCAGTCGTCCATGCCTGGGCAGCAAGAGGGCTAGGACTGCCCCGGATTTCAGGACAATTTGAAAAGCACCCCCCCCACACCTGTTACAATGCTTGAACCCACACTATTAGAATCTCATGTGCTCTTGTAATCTAACGATTTCCAGCCTAAAGGATTTTCCATCTTCTGTATGGGATAATGCTTTAAGCTTTTATCATGTAATTCTTTAGGGAGTTTGAAGACCAGTAAGTGAAAGCAAGGCCTTTGAATGCGAGCCACTGGTTTTGTAAAAACCACCTAAAGAGCAAATGTGACCCTTGGCTGTGCTAATGATAGTAGAGGGTGGGTAGAGGGTACAGGGGTGCCTGTGTGGCTCAGTTGGTTAAACATCTAACCCTTGGTTTCAGTTTGGGTCATGATCTCATGGTTTGAGTTCAATCCCTGTGTCGGGCTCTGCACTGACCATGTGAAACCTGCTTGGGATTCTCTCTCTCTCCCTCACTTTCTCCCCCTCTCCTGTTCTCTCTCTGTCTCTCTCTCTCAAAATAAAGAAATAAACTTTTAAAAAAAGAGAGAGATAGAGGGTAGAAATTAAGGAAGAGAATGATCTCAAAGAATTCCATATGTTCAGAGTCCACAGAGCAGAGTAATCTTACAAGGCAAATCTGTGCCATGCTTCTCACCACTTAAAGCCCTTTAGTGTCTGGCCATTGCTGTTACAAGACCTAAGTCTGGGGTGCTTGGGGGGCTCAGTCAGTTGAGCATTCGACTCTTAATTTCTGCTCAGATCATGATTCCAGGATCATGGAATGGAGCCCTGCATCAGGCTCCACGCCCAGCCTGAGATTGTCTCTCTCCCTCCCTCTGCCCCTCTCCTCTGCCCATGCACTCTTCCTAGCAACCTGAGAAGTCCTGCACAACACAGCCTCAGTCACCACTCCAGCCCCATAGCTCCTGAGGTTGTCTCCCTCACTAAGCTCCATCCATACTGGCTTGCTTTCAGTTCCTGCCATATGCCCAGCATACCCCTCAGGACCTTTGCACATGCTGTTTCCGCTCCTCTCCTTTTTCACCTAGCCAGCCCCTGTTCATCCTGCAAGCCTTAACTAAATGCTACTACCTTACCAATTGTTCTGTGACTCCACAATTCCTCAGGCTATGCACCTGAGTATCTTCTGCTCCACGGTAGCAACAGTAACAATAGCTAACAATTTCTCAGTGCTCAAAATGTGCCAAGCTTGACTCTAAGCCCTCTTCATTTATTAGTTCCTAATAATAACCCTCATGAAGTAGTGACTACTATTATTCCCCCCCCCATTTAATAGATGGGGAAACTATGGACCAGAAAGGGGAAACAACTTACCCAATGTCACCAAATAGTAAGTAGTGGGGCTCAAGTTCAAACCAACCCAATCTAACTCCAGAATTTTTTGCTCAGTGTGTGTTTTCCCAGCATACTTCAGAAGCTAAGAGCCTGATCCTTTGCATCCCTCCATCACCAGCACCCAGCACAATGGCTGGCACATGGCAAGCACTTAGTAAATATTTGTTGAACAAGTAATTGAATGAGTAGCTTAGGGTGGGGCCCAAGGAATGACTAGAAGTCTAGAAATTATATAAGAGAAAAGAGTGAGGTTAAAGAGTATGCTTCGCTGAGAAAAAGATGCATGGCCAACCTCAAAGTTGAGAAAGCAATAGATTTCTTCTGAGCAGGTACAGAAGACAGAGACAGAAATGAGTGGTCAAAAAAAAATCACAGAAAGAAGATTTCAACTCAGTAAAAAGACCATCATTCAGTGTCATACCAAAATATAGAGTGCTTCCTTGAGGTAGCCAAGCAAAGGCTGGATCAGCATTTGAGAGGATGGTACCTGGGGAGACAGGGGCTCCAGATGGTGATCCAAACTGGTCCCTCTGTGTCCCTCCAACCCTTATATTCACAGGACCCACCTACCTCTTCCTACCCCTCATTCCCAGAGGCTCCAAAGAGAACATTTCAGCAGGAAAGCAAACCCACCATGGTTGTTCCTAAGAATAAAACAATGGACTGGAGTTTTAAAAAATACAATCCAAAAGGGAGACTCTACCCTCCCCTGTCAGCGCCCCACCCCATTATCCAATCTCACCCCTTCCCCTGGCATCCTGGGGTGGGGGGAGGAAATCTGTTGAAACAAAGAAGCCCTCTCCTACCCTCTCTCCTCCTAGCCCTGCAGCCACTCAGGGTAAGCCCACTGCTCCCTCTGCCCTACCCCTCCCAAAACAAGTGCTGCTCTAAGGGACAGAGAGGCACCTAGGGTTCTTTCAGGGACTAGAGCAAAGTTTTATTTTGCTTTTAACTGAATAGACAGAAGGGTACTTGTACTAGATGCCCTTTAAGAGCCTTCCTCATTTACATTTTGATTTTATGGGGGTGCCTGGGTGGCTCAGTCGGTTAAGTGGCCGACTTTGGCTCAGGTCATGATCTCATGGTTCGTGAGTTCGAGCCCCGCATCGGGCTCTGTGCTGACAGCTCAGAGCCTGGAGCCTGCTTCAGATTCTGTGTCTCCCTCTCTCTCTCTCTGCCCTTCCCCTGCTCACGCTCTGTCTCTATGTCTCTCAAAAATAAATAAAATGTTAAAAAACATTCAAAATACATTTTGACTTTATGAATTGAATTAGATAGAGTAGTATGTTAGAACTGGGAGGGAACTTAAATATTATTCCATCCATTGCCTTTGCTTTATCTTTATAGCGAAGGAAAGAAACTCTGGCACGGAGAGTGGAGGGAGCTTGTCCAAGGTTGCAGGGTAAATTGGTACCAAATTGTAACTCAACTCACTGTCTCCAACATCTTATTTAATCCTTCTTTTTCTAAAATTCTCCAAGATTGTTTTCTCAGTCTTGCTGCTGAGTTCAGGCAGGCCCTGCGTGTCTAACTTCTTTTGTGTCACCCCCACAGAGCACTTTTACCATGGTTCCACTTGGTGGAAACTCCACTTGTGACTTGGAATTAACTCTGAACTCTTGAAAACCTTTTTCATAGGGACTAGGTGATTTCTTTCCTGCCATTCAAGCCAGAGGCTCTGGAAACAACAGCAGAAGAGAGACCAAAAGGACATGTGCCTAAATGAGCTGCCTGTGACACTCTGCCATTCTGATGTGTGTGTGGAGGCTGGGTCAGTGAACTGGCTCTCACTGGGGGAAAGGAAACTCTAGAATGAGTAGGCTAGAAATAGCCTTAAAGATCTTCCAATCCCATGATTCTCCAAAAACTAGTCCCTGAGTCTGCCATAAGGAAATGTTCAATGGTGTGTGTGTGTGTGTATGTACAGAAAGAAAGAAAGAAAGAAAGAAAGAAAGAAAGAAAGAAAGAAAGAAAGAAAGAAAGAAAGGAAGGAAGGAAGGAAGGAAGGAAGGAAGGAAGGAAGGAAGGAAGGAAGGAAGGAAGGAAGAAAGAAAGAAAGAAAGAAAGAAAGAAAGAAAGAAAGAAAGAAAGAAAGAAAACAAAAGGAAAGAAAATAAAATTCCTAAAATGGAGTCAGTTAAGGGGTCATAAATCAGAGCTGGGAGCCATTGGGAAAGTGAGTTTAAGCACCTCCTCACCCAGATGGAACCAAAACCTAAGGATTGTGCAAAGATCATCCTGAAAAACATCCACACACTTTGGTCAGAAGGCGAGAAAAACTTTTTCTTTCTTTCTTTCTTTCTTTCTTTCTTTCTTTCTTTCTTTCTTTCTTTCTTTCTTTCTTTCTTTCTTCTTCCTTCCTTCCTTCCTTCCTTCCTTCCTTCCTTCCTTCCTTCCTTTCTCTTTCTTTCTTTCTTTCTTTCTTTCTTTCTTTCTTTCTTCATTCATTCATTCATTCATTTATTTTTTGAGAGACAGATAGCATGGGAACAGGGCAGAGGGAGGGAGGGAGGGAGGGAGGGAGAGAGAGAGAGAGAGAGAATCTTAAGCAGGAGCCCAACACAGGGCTCCATCCCACCACCAACCTGGAATCATGACCTGAGCCAAATCAAGAATTGGGCACTCAACTGACTAAGCCACCCAGGCGCCTCCTGGAAAAACTCTCCAGCAACCATTGCATCCGACTATCCAGTTGCGTTCTAACAGCTTCAGCATTATTATAACGAGAACCAATCATGTTTTGTTCAAAACAACTTATGTAAATTTCCTCTTTTCTCTTTAAAAAACTTAACCTCCTTTGTCTTTTCGGAGCACAATTTGGATTTCGTTTGACTCTGTATCTCCTGGTTTGCAATCCCTCAGAACCCAAATAAATGCATACATTTATTTTTTGTTTTCCTGTGGTCAACAGTTTTCATAGTCTATTACAAATCAAATTCAATCTTGAGCATCCATTAAACTATTCCTGCCACAGCACCACAGTTGCTATATAGTCCTGGGCAAGTTGCTTAATTTTGGGCCTCTATTTCTCCATCTGGAAAATGGGCACAGTAATTCCTGTCCTGACTTCTTCACAGGTAGAGATCAACATATGTGAAAGTGTTTTGAATGTAAGGGGTTTTTACAATCAGCTCTGTGCAAACAGTTACAAATCCAGTAACCTGCAGGGCAGGCAGGCGGTGGAAACAAGTGAAGGAGGCCGAGTGTGAGTGAACAGATGGCCATTCAGTCTCAGTGTTGGGAATGCAATGAGGCATGGTGGGGAGTGAGGAAAATTAGCAAGTTTGGCATCTGAGGGGAGGGGAGTGGCTACCCCAGATAATTGCTGCTATACAGTAATATAAGCTTAATTTAAGCAGATATTCTCATTGTCAAGGACATTGGGACTTCAATTTTTATGCTCTATCTTTTAATTTTTGAAGATTGACCACAAATTCAAACTTGAAAAATTGTGAGAGACAAATGAAATGATGTTATGTGTGGGGTATTTATATGTCAACCTCTGGTCTCAATGACTCTGTCTCTCCCCTTTTCTGGAAGCCCCATATAAGAGAGTGCCCTTTAGGGGCACCTGGGTAGCTCAAGTCGGTTAGGCGTCCGACTTTGGCTCAGGTCATGATCTCACGGTTCGTGAGTTCAAGCCCCGCATCGGACTCTGTGCTGACAGCTCAGAGCCTGGAGCCTGCTTCAGATTCTGTGTCTCCCTCTCTCTCTGCCCCTCCTCACTCACACTCTGTCTCTCTCTGCCTCAAAAATAAACATAAAAAAAATAGAGTGCCCTTTATTGCATAATGACAAGAACACAGCTCAAGAAAAACCTGAACAGTACAAACGTGCAGCCAAGACTTGCCCCTGAGGAACTGTACACACATTTCAGACCTGGGTGAGAGATAAAGACGGCTAAGAAAACACCTCATGAATTAGGATGACATTCTCTGTACAGACTCTCCTCTCTAGTGCTCTGAACTTTTTCTCTGAACTCTCTAACCAACTTGAAACACAACTACCTCATCCCCAAAGTGGAAGCAATTATACGTGTCTTGCCTACCTAAATAAGATATTGCATACAATCTGAATAAAACAAGGAAGTATACAGCAAGATTGTCCCCCCCATTAAGAAGATGATGTTGATAACGAACAGCATGACAGGCACTATTGTATATTAGGTATATTAATTAATTTAATCCTCATGACAATCCAATGAGGTAGATACTAATAGAATTTTGCAAATCTGAAAACTAAGGCACAGGAAGGTTAACTCCTTGCCCAGTGCTACACGGCTGCGTAGTGGCAGAAATGGGAACCAACTGATTATAATCTTCCTGCTGAGCTTCAGAAATCCTTGTTGATAGAGTTACCCAAGTAAGCCCACCAGCTGACCAAGCTGACATGCAGATTTTTAAAATTTTTTTTTCATATTTATTTTTGAGAGAGAGAGAGGGAGAGAGAGAATGCGCAAGCAAGTGAGGGAGGGGCAGAGAGAGAGAGAGAGAGGGAGACACAGAATCCGAAGCAAGCTCCAGGCTCTGAGCTGTCAGCATAGAGCCCGACATGGAGCTCGAACCCACGAACAGTGAGATTATGACCTGAGCCGAAGTCAGATGTCCAACCCACTAAGTCCCCTAGGTGCCCCATGACATGCAGATTGAAATCTGTTTTCCCCTCTCTCACCTAACTCAATGCCTGGCACAAAAGAGGTCCCATTAGCCTTATTAAACATCGCTCCTCTCGGACTTCGCGAGTTGTTGTGAAGATCAAATGTTAGGATGGGTACAAGGAAGGGTATCTCAACCTTGGCACTATTGACATTTTGGGTCAGATAATTTTTTGCTGTGAGGGGCTATTAGACGCCAGTGGCACACGCAACAGTCCCCTTTTGCCAGCTGCGACAACAAAAAAATGTCCTCAGACATTTCCAAATGTCCCTTGGGGGACAAAACTGTCCCCTGTTGAGCTCTATGTGTGTAAACTATGATTCGTCAAATTCCTCTTCATGGACCTCAGGTGATTCCCCCTGCTTGCCGCTGCCTCTCACAGCTGTGGAGCCCCACCCTACACTGGGAGCGGTCTCAGCTCCTAACTCTGGAATAAGAGACCTCTCTTGAGGAACTGCCTCTTTGCTGTTCTGAAATCCATCCCCAAGAACTTCTCATGTTACAGGTTTCACTATTCATTTCCGCAGGACACAGATGAAGTTTGAGGAGCAACAAACAAGACAGGAATGGGGACTAACAGAGGTTTCCAGAGTTCTCCAGATAGTAGAGACATACAGAAAAAGCTTGGATTGCGAGTATCTTGTTCTGCGAGTGTTCTGCAAGACGCTGACATTTCTAATAAATTTTAACTTGATAAATAAGCAATGTCTTGCAATATTAGTACGTGATGCTGAATGTCACGTGATCACAACTGAGCCAGTGGTTCTCTCTCTCTCTCTCTCTTTCTGAGAGATTGTGGGTGATCGTCTCCCATGCTCAAATGCTCAGCCACAGTGTTTGGCAGAAATCAGTGATTTTTTGGAACATTGGAAGGTGCCCAAAATTGGCATTGGTGTATTTTTTGTCACTTCAAAGCACCTATGGACAGTTCTTTGCTTCTCCATACGAGAGTAAGCTTAGGAACGCTTTGCTTCATTCTAGGTCAGGCTGCCTGCAGACAGAGACACTTTGCTGCCTTATGGCCAGTTACATTAAACACAATGTATGACAAAAGTTCATTAATACTGTACTGTAGCCAACATCCGTGCGAGCATATACAACGGCCCCCATGCAGAAAAACATTCCATTGAGCCAATAGAGAGCAGTAATTCCATCAGTGAGAGTGAAAGTCGTCCTACACAATAACCCTCCTCTCTCTTGTCTCCCTCACACCAGCCACAAAGGTTTTCAAAGGTAAGTGCAGGTTAATTTATTTGTCTTTATATTTTGTATTTTCTTTATTATTTTGTACTATGTTACAGTATTGTAATCATTTTTATATGAATATTTTTGGGTTGTGGAATCAATCATCTGAGTTTGATGATCTGAGTTTCCATTACTTATCATGGGGAAATTCGCTTTGACACTTAAATGCTTTGGACTACAAGCACGTTTCCAGAAAGAATTATGTTCGCAAACCAAGGTTTTACTGCATTACAATACCTACCTCATAGGATTGTTTGCGGAACTCAGCAGGGCCTGGCCCACAGGAATCACTCAGGTAAATAAATAATAAGCACATAGGGGCGCCTGGGTGGCTCAGTTGGTTAAGCGACCAACTTCGGCTCCAGTCATGATCTCACAGTCTGTGAGTTCGAGCCCCATGTCGGGCTCTGTGCTGACAGCTCAGAGCCTGGAGCCTGCTTTGGATTCTGTGTCTCCCTCTCTCTCTCTGCCCTTTCCCTGCTCACACTCTGTTCTATGTCTCTCAAAAATAAATAAACGTTAAAAAAAAATTTAAAAAAAAAAAATAATAAGCACATAGTAAGCACCTTACCCGATTAGCCCTTCATTCCACAAATACTGTTTTATGCAGTACCAGACACTGGCAAGTTTGTAACAGCTTTACTTACAGGATTCTACCCCTAAAACTTACAAGGAAGGAACTATCACCACACTGGCAATTCATGGATCAAAAAACTGAGCTTCAGTGCAGTCGGCAACTTTCCAAGTGTAGGCTAGCCAGTGGCGGGACAGGATGAAGCCAGCTACAGCACAGCAAACACAGCTTGGTACAGCAGGAAGAGATTCAGGTCCCCGCGGCTCTGCCATTTACTCCGTGTTAGCCTGGAGTCCATAAATCAACCTCCCTGAGGTCCCATTTCCTCATCTGTAGGACGAGGGGCTGGATGAGAGTCCCGTCTTAGCTCTAAAATTCCTTAAAGCTTATCTGTTACCCCTCTCAAACCTGCCTCGGAGACAAGCGATGGTAATTTGTCATTAAGTTAGGATTAAGAAAAAAATGTTGTTTGAGGGGGAAAGAAAGAAGATTAACTCTCAAAGTGAGTGTATCCCATTATAAAACTCTATTTTCTCGCTAAACACCGGATTAATGTTGTTGCAATTGTGTTGCCAGAATGGGTGGGGGAGGGGGAGCGGTAATGAACTTCTGCTGAGCAAAAATATTCATCGGCTGGGGAAGAAGATCTAAATTAATGAGGAAGAAACGCTAAAAAAACAATCACGTCAGACCAGCTTTCACTAGAATTATATTATTAACAAAATGCAGTGAAACAGCAATTGGTTCAACATAGAGAACAAAGAACAACCAAGAGGAAGCAGTGGCCTATTTATTCATAGAATCCCAGAATAGTGGAGCTGGAAGGAAACCCTGGTGAGCACAATATTCTCTACAAGTAACCAAAATAATAGTAACAGCGACTATTAAGGGCTTTACATATATTATCTCATTTAATCCTCCCAATCCAGGAATATTAGTATGATCTCCATTTTTTTTCCAAGGAAACTATATCTAGAGAGTCTTATTTCCTTACCCAGCTAATAAATTGCAGAGGTACGATTTGAACCGAGATCTGATGCCAAATCTTGTTCTCAAAACTCTACGTCATTCACTCTGGCTGGCCTCTGTCAGAATGTCTCTGCCTCATAAGGTAGCCAGATTCCATAACAGAGGTCTCTCCACTACAAGGCACCTTCTTTTTTATTATTATTATTTTTTAATAATTTATTGTCAAATTGGTTTCCATACAACACCCAGTGCTTATCCCAACAAGTGCCCTCCTCTGTGCCCATCACCCACTCTCCCCCCTCCCACACCCCCCTCACCCCTCAGTTTGTTCCAAGGCATCTTCTTAAATTGAGCTGAATATACCTCCTTGTGACTTTGTTCAAAGGACACAGACTCTGGCACCCCCCCATTCCCAAGCCTGTGACCCTGATGTCCCAAAGAACCCAACATCTATCCCTTTTCTTCACAGTAGCCCTTCAGAGATTTAAAGTCATTGGTCACCCTGACGCTTCTCTAGGATAAAAATCCCCAGCTCTTTTCTTCGTACCCCATTTGGCAAGATCTCCAGACCCTTCCTATCTCAACCACCTTTTTTGCAGGACACACTCAAGTATGAGCGATGAATCTCTCAGAGGGCCGTCCCTATACTTCTAAGGGTATCCCAGCCAGAAGAGAATAAAGAAGGACCGTCTCCTCCCTCATTCTAGGTGTGCTACTTCTGTTAATGTACTCCAAGAGCCTATTATTATCTGTATTGGCAGCCAGATCACAGATTAGCTCATGATGGGCTTGCTCCCAAGGGGCTAAGATGTCTCTGAGTCTTTTCCAAAGTGGTCTTCTTTAGCCAGTGCATGACTCAGCTCCATAGTTCAACAATTAGTTGGTTCATAGGAGAATGCCCAAACAGATCCCACCGGACAAAAACACCAAAAAAGCTCATATGTTCTGTCTCATTCAAAATCGTTTTTTCTTTGTGAGGAAACTAATTGGTATCAGTTGGTCCCACAGGAACAGATTGTCCTGTTAACCAATAAAATAATCACCACCCCCTCATAAGCCCTTCAGTCTTTATTTTATAAAGCATTTTACCTCAGTAACAAAAAGTACCATTTTGAGCACTTAGGTGGGCACCAGGCAAGTTTGATTATCCTAACACAGGAGAATCTGGAAAGTTTGGCATGATTCTTTCCTTTTTCCAGAAGAAGAAACTGCAGCACAGAGTTTAGCGACGTGCCCAAGGTAGTGACCCACCTTACCACGTTCTCTCCTATAAATGCCAGGACTGGTACTCAAATCCAGGCTGCTGGATCCATTTTTCCCACCACAGCACAATGGCTTCTGAGTTCAAACTTCCTGATTGGTCCATCCCAAGCAGCTGAGTTTGTTTACTTGTCTAACTTCTCAGTTAATTGCCACAAACATCTTAGGATCCGGGCAACTTGTCTAAGGTCTCAAAGCCTAGTCTTCTTTCTGAGTCCTGGGTTCAGGCACAGAGGACCCCTCCCCTATCCCACCTTATTAATCCATGCTCTCGTTTCTGGCTGAGCCTCTCAGATCTCAGAGGACTCTGCAGGTCAGAAGGTTGGAGAGGGCAAAGTCACATCCCCTGCAGAGAAAACCAATCAATCCCGTGTCAACCCACCTGCTCTCAAAAAGAGCACTGATCAGCCACAGCTGATAAGAGAGAGGTAATTTGAAAGTCAAAGGAAGGCTGGATGTCTATCCTCCCTTCTTTCATGACAAATGTGTCTGAGATGTGAGCACAGTGAAATGGTGATATTTTAAGACGGGTAGCTTATCAGGATGCTGTATTTACCCAGCGTCTCTCAGTCCCATTTTATAAAATGCAGTGTCTAGGGTTTCAAAAGTCAAGGCAATGGACTGAAATGAGCAATAGAATAGGGGCAGGGAGTCCAAAATACATATGGAGACTTGGCATCAGCAGCTGGTCTTTGGACCCATTGCTTGAACCCTTTGAGTTTCACTTTGCTCATCTTTAAAATGAGGAGTCATCACATGTGGAATTTAAGAAACAAAACAGATGAACACATGGGAGGGAGGGGGGAAGTAAAAAGAGAGAGGGAAACAAACCATGTGAGACTCTTAAAGACAGAGAATGGACTGGGGGTTGATGGTGAAAGATAGGTGGGGAGATAGGCTAGATGGGTGATGGGTATTAAGGAGGGCACTTGTGATGAGCACAGAGTGTTGTACGTTAGTGATGAAATCACCAAATTCTACTCCTAAGACCAATATTTTACTGTATGTTAACTAACTAAAATTAAAATTCAAAAAGCAAAAGTAAATTAAAAATATAAATGAGTGAGTGAATGAATGAAACGAGGAGTTCTGTGAGCCACAGTTAAAACAATGCTGCAATAAGAAGATGTAGTGGGGCGCCTGGGTGGCTCAGTCGGTTAAGCATCTGACTCTCGGTTTTGGCTCGGGTCATGATCTCATGGTTTTGTGGTTCAAGCCCCACATCAGGCTCTGCACTGATGGTGCAGACGCTGCTTGGGATTCTCTCTTTCTCTCTCTCTCTCTCTCTCTCTCTCTCTCTCTCTGTCTGTCTCTCTCTCTGCTCCTCCCCTGCTCACACTCTTTTTTTTAGTTTATAAACAAATAAGCTTAAAGAAAAAAAAAAAGATGGAATTGCCCTTTAGATTTCTAGTCTCATGCTGCACAGGGCTAAAGCTCCAAGAATACTCAGAAAGCAATCAGCAACGCAGCTAGAAGTAGTGGGACCCTACTCTCAAAAGGAAGCTTATGCGGAACCCCAATATGTCAAACTGATAAAATTTGGACTACTGCTCTGGTTGTTACAAAGTTTGGGGCCATGGAGCCCCCCACCCCCACCCCAGCAATCACAAGTACCTCTCTGAAACCTGAATGCACTAGGGAACAATCCCGAGACCAGCCATCTAAGAGCCCATTTTACAAATGGGGAGACTGAGGCCCAGAGAAGTTTCAATGTGAGTTTAGGTCAGAATCTCAGCTGAATGCAGGAACCACCAAGTTCCAACTGACTGCACTTTCTACAACATGGTGGGATGTTCATTCTTTTGCTTCTGTGTAACCCTATGTGATTCACATTAAATACAATGTTCTAGAAGGTGACATCTCTTACCTCTGCTTCAATCAAAGCAAGTCCACCTTTGCCTCTACTGTCTGTTAATAGCATCAGCTAATATTTGTTGAGCACTTCATACGTGCCAGTTGCTGTGCTAAGCATTTTTAAATATACATTATCTCATCTAATAGTCCCAATAAGCCTGTAAGACAGCTGTTATTTTCATTTCCAGTTTAGACACAAGGAAACTGGGGATTAAAAAGATTAAGTAACTTGTCCAAAAACATACAGCCAGCACGAAGTAGAGTCAAAGTCAGATCCATAGGGCCAATACCGACAAGCCCTATGCTTTCCTACCCAAGTGTAACTTCCTTTGAAGAAAGGGACCCACAGTTAGAAAGGCTCTGCTCTGAGACGGAAGAGCAGATGACTTCTCCCCAAGCTTCTCACCTAGGTCTTAGATGAGTCGGTCAGCTAACAGGTCAACCTCTTCCTAGAAGTGAAACAAGGGGCCTTTTGCATGGCCACCAGTTGAGATTCTTACCAAAACTGTGCCCTCTATGAGCCTCACACAAACTAGTGACCTGATGGGTCTTCCACTGCCACCAAAGCCATCACCAAGTCTGGTCAGGACCCCTGACAGCCTGAAGCAAATGGTGGTGATTCAGCCTACTCCATGTTTGCCTTCCCTCCCCCACTTCGTCTGTAGCTGTTTCGTCTGCAGTGGTTCTACAAGGCACATAAGATATGCATGCGGCTTCTCTGGGGTCACACTGAGTTACTGTCAAGACTAAACCCAAACCTCAGCTTTTTGGAACAACCTACTTTCCACCAACAAATTCTTCCAGCTTTTACTTGTCCTGATCTTTCCTGCCTTGACCCCAAAAATGCCAGCTCCGCACAAGGCTGCTGAGACAAAGGCTATATATAAATGCCTGGGCCCTGACGTTCCTATTTCAGAAGTAGTCGATACACTCCTGTTTAGAGGTCCCACTAAACTCCCCAAGCTTGCTGGGGACCTGAGTGACTGGGTTCCATTGGAAAGAACCCAAAAAGGAGATAGTAGGTAGACATCCTCTGACCTGAGACACCAGTTAGCAGGGACAAAGAGCAGCAGATCCCAATGCCAGCTCTATCCATGCTATCTAGCTCTCCAAAAGGAACTCAAATATCAGCTGGCTCATTCTACAGCCATATAACAAAATACAGATCCCAAAAGGGTAATACAGAATAATACTTAATGACAAGGAATGGTGTTCATGATCATTTTTAAAAAGCACATTTCATTGTTATACTGTCAAAGCATATATATTTGTGCTTATGCAGATATAATAAACCTACCTTTTAAAAATTAAAAATGGAGTGTTATTGTATGAACTCTTTTCTATCATGATTTTTTTCACTTGAAGGAGCATAAACATCTTTCTGTACATGTCCACACATCTGCGTGTGTGAACCTCTTTGTTGTTAATTACCACTGATTTTGTTTTTTCTTATTTCCATAGTTTTGGTGGACAGAAGTTGATTTAGCACATTCTCTTTTTGCTTGGGGAACAACCCATCCTGACCAAAGAGTTGTGGCAGGGCATTCATAGTGCTCTTGTCCCCATGCTCATCACCACCACTCTACCCCAAAGACTGTCAAATGATTTAGGCTAGCCATGCAGAGCGCTCTGTCCCCGTGAGCATAGTGGATGGTTCAGAGAGAGCTCTTGGCCCAGCCTGAGCCTCTAAGACTTAATATCTGAGCATTATAAGAGAGCCTTGCCTTTCCTCTGGAATTTCAAGCTGAAAAGATTATAATAAGCCAAGAATTGCTGGGAGATGTATTATCCTGCTTTCATGATATTTAAGGCAGAAACCATGTCTTAAAATGAAGGCAAGACAGAGCAGAAAGTAGACCCGGAAAATGGATAAAGAGCCCTTATGACATGATTTGAGCTTCTGGATCCAATCATGCCTGAAGCTGTCTGAAATTCCTAGCTCTGTCATCTGATAGATCCTTCTTAAACTAATGTGAATTGGATTTCCATAATAGACCTAACATGTATGTTTTCTAATAAGCAACCATATGTGTATGTATTATTTTTTGTTAACAAGGATAAATAAACCTAATCATTCTTTATCGTTATATTACTCAAAGCTCTCTTCTCTCATTTTTATATCGCCAATTTTGCATACCATATTCCCATACTGTCACTTAGTTCATTTTTTATATGTTAATAATTAAAAAGTGGGCAGAGGAATGAAATACACACTACTCCAAAGAATACATCCAAATAGCCATAGGTACATGAAAAGATGCTCGATATTACTAATTATCAGGGAAATGCAAATCAAAACCACAATGAGATATCACCTCATACCTGTTCAAATGGTTATCTTCAAGAAGACAAAAGACAAGTGTTGGTGAAGATGTGGAGAAAAGGGAAAACTTGTACACAGCTGGTGGAAATGTATATTAATCCAGTCACAAGGGAAAACAATATGGAGGTTCCTCAAAAAATTAAAAATAGAACTACCATATGTCTAGCAATACTCAAAGGAAATGAAAACACAATATGGGGGAGATGTTAGCATTCTTCTATGTTTACTGCAACATTATTCACAATAGCCAAGGTATGGAAACAACTTAAGTGCCTGTAAATGCATAGATGAATAAATAAGATAAATAAATATGTATACAATGGGATATTATTTAGCCATAAGAAAGACAGACATCCTACCATTTGCAGTAACATGGATGGACTTTGTGGCCATTACACTAAGTGCAGTAAGTCACAGGAAGACAAATACTATGATATCACTTACATGGAGAATCTAAAATAGCCAAACTTATAAAAACAGGAAGCAAAATGGTGGTTACCATGAGCAGGGGATGGGGGAGTGAGGGGGAATCGAGGAGATGTTTAAGGGAATAAACTTGCAATGAAAAATAAATAAATCCTAGAGATCTAATGCCTTGTAGAGTGAATATAGACAACAATATTGTATTGTAAGCATCAAACATGCTAAAAGACTAGACCCTAATTATTCCAACCACAAAAAAGAAATGATAATTATGTGACATGATTATGTCTAAATGTCAACCATATTTCAATATATAAGTGTATCAGATCAACATGTTGTACACCTTACATTTTCACAGTATTATATGCCTAATAAATTTCAATCCAAAAAAATGAAAAGAC
The DNA here is from genome assembly GCA_030068075.1 of Paguma larvata. Lineage (NCBI taxonomy): Eukaryota > Metazoa > Chordata > Mammalia > Carnivora > Viverridae > Paguma > Paguma larvata. The sequence continues at coordinate 42,013,472 of CM057826.1, read as the reverse complement.
CTCCCAAATAAAAGCTCCTCGAAAGAAGGAGCTACATCTACCTCATTCCGCGATGCCAAGCACCACATGCCTTGTTCAAAGTAGGAACTCAGAAAGCCCTGTCCCTTCCCACCCACCCCATGCCAGCTGAGGAGCGAGCATTGAGAGCATTATCACTCTCTCATGAAGTTCATAAGAGCACTGTCTGGTATTTAGGTCAGCGTTCATGGATAGAAGGATCAAATCCAGCATCCCTGAATGTCAGAGTGCAAAGAAATCTTAGCCATCACTCAGTCCTGTGGTTTTCAAACTGCGTCTATAAAGCCTAGAGCTGTGTGTGGATCTTGGCAAGCAAGAGTCTGAAAGTCTAATGAGATAATCGGTTGCTTATGCTGAGTGAACTAACCCTTGTTTCTACCATTTAACCTATGGTGATACCGAAAATTAAATCACAGATCCAACCAACTCCCTTTTTGGGTAGAAGTGCTCAGGGTCACTAACAGTGCTAGGTTAGGACTTGGTCTCCTGAAGTCCAGGTCAATACATGCTCTAAACTTCTCTCTGCTCTTCCAGATGCCTCTGAGTCTCCTGTCTCCGGAGTTTCTTGAGGACCCGCTGCCATGACTCTCCAAGGTTTGTGAGCTTCAAACATCAAATTCATCTGGGAGCTTATTAAAAATGCTAACTCCCGTGCTCCACCCCAGACCTACTAAAACCTATTGTCAGGTGTGAGATCCCAGGATGTGCTTTATAATGATCAGGCTCTAAAGTTTAGGCAGCACCACTCTAGACTCCCTCCAGAAACTGAGCCCCTTGCTATCCTTATCTGGAAATCCTATCCATTCGTACCAGCTTCCTGCCTGGCTAACCCCTGCCCTCCTGGGGAGTAGTAATTGAATGTCACATGTTGAGCATAATCCTAGAAAATCCTCTGTCATCATGCTCAAGTCCCAGTAGCTCAGAGTAATTAGATCTAGACTGGGGAGAGGGACAAAGGAATCATATATTAATGCAGTTTGAAGTTTCTGAGGTTCATGCAATGAGGGAGACCAGGATCAGCAAAGGAAAACATGACCACAAATTTCAAGGGAGAGGCAGCATGGGAGAGCCACAGTATCTCTGGTACCTTCCCAATTCATATTAGCTTCTCTTGCCCTTTCTGTTCCCAATCTGGTGTCCAACCAAGCAAAGGCACGCATACAAGGTGGCAAACTTCATCCTCTGTAGTGTTAAGTGGTAATGAATTTAAAGCTCTCCTTCCCTGGACTGGATGCACTTTAACAAGTTGGTTTAAAAACTAAGAACACTTCCTTATCTTTCTCCAGACCTTTTGAGTTAGAAACTACAGTAGTGGAACAATGGCATTTGTATTTTTATAAAGATCCCCATTGATTTTTACATAGCCAGCCCAACTCCAATCTATTAACTAAATTTGGGAAACCCCCCCCCATACATGTCCACATTTGAAAGTTGCTAGATGCGCTTGCAAAGACTAGAATAGGGAAACGATATGTAAGAGGGCCTAGAAGGAATGCAAGAATTAGAAAGTCACCATTTGTAACCATTAATGAAAAGATGAAGCAAGACAAGATGATCAGTAAATACTAAACCCACTAGGTGAAAAGTTGACGGAGAACGTTGTCATGTAGGACCAGGATGACATCATGGGGACTAGGACAGCCCGACATCATATATATGCCCAGGATGTGGCAGAAAAGGAAGAACACTGTCATCATGTCTACAAGGTCACCGAGCCTAAAAAGCTGAGCCGAGTATAATTATATTATAGACTTAATACCATTTTATAGGAAATACTGGGGATAAAAGAACAACTTGAACAACACCAAGAAGTAATCAACTGAATCCATAATGTGGGATAAGCAACTAAAAACCCAATTTCTCTAGTCAATGATATTAAAAGTCAGGGAGAAGAGGACCTTATTAGAAAAGAAAAGGGACATAAGAGATGTAATTACCAAATGCAGAGTGTGAGCCTTATTTCAATCCTGATTTTGATAAATCAACTATTAAAGGGCAATTTTTGAGATAATCTGGGAAATGTAAATATGATTTGCTTAGGTGACATTAAGGAGTTATTATAAATGTTACAAGGCACAATAACTAAGTCCTTATCAGTAAAAGCTAGATACAAAGAAATTTACAGCAAAAAAAGACATGATTCTGATGTTTTAAACAACTCCATTACAAACAATAAATAAATTTTAATTCCTGCCACATACTATTTGTCCCTGGTAGGAAATAAGTCCATGATGGGTTAGTGAGTAGGTAAGAGTGAAAAAGTGAACAAGCAAATAAAAATATAACTGATTAAAGCATAGAAGGTTAATGGCTAACTGATCTCCTGCTCAGATTGCTCAATATAAATACAAAAACATCTCTTTAGACATTCATTCATTTTTGCATCATACTGTATTTCAGGCCTGGCATTAGGTTCCGTGAGGTGAGAAGTTCCTTGAGATGAGAATCTAGTAAGGCAATCAAAATTAAAGCAAAATAGAATGCACAGAATAATAATTAAGAAAAGCTAACTCGGGGTGCCTGAGTGGCTCAGTTGGTTAAGCGGCCGACTTCGGCTCAGGTCATGATCTCACAGTCTGTGAGTTCGAGCCCTGCGTTGGGCTCTGTGCTGACGGCTCAGAGCCTCCAGGGGAGACTGCTTCAGATTCTGTATCTCCCTCTCTCTCTGCCCTTCCCTTGCTCATACTCTGTCTCTATGTCTCTCAAAAATAAATAAACATTAAAAAAAAATTTTTTTAAAAAGAAAAGCTAACTCGTTTGAGCTCTTATTCTAGAAACTGTCCACTTAATAATACTTCATTGAATCCTCACAACCTTTAAAGGTAGCTGCTACCATCCCCATTTATAAAGAAACTGCATCTCAATAAAGTCATGCGGGTAGCAACTAGGGGAGCCAGGCAACCCAAGGGCCATCACAGGATGCAGGGAGAACACGCTTGGGAAGACAGAACCATTTCTTGCCTGTTCCTCTACAGGAACAAGTTTAATGATGGAGAAGTTAATGCCTTTGCTTTGAACAAATGGGCAGCCTGGAAAGCCCAGGGGCCATGAGAAGATTATGTTGGTACCAGTTTTCTTTTATCTTTGGAATAGGAAGGAAACTGGAAACATTTAGGAAAGTACAAACCTCTGAAGATGTTTAAACCATGAGAATCCTTCTTCCCTGCCCCTACCTAGTCTTCAATTTCCAGAAAAGCCAAGTCTTTAAGGATTGAGGTCTTTGAGTCAAGTAGACGTGGCATTCAGTGTTAGCCCTGCCACTTACAAGCAGTTACTTGTGGGGAAGGAGGTGAGGTTCTTAGACTCTCTTTGCCTTTTATCCACCTGTAAAATGGGATGATAGTTTTCCATGTAGCATGTTTAACACCATGCAGGTGATAAATTAATGTTAGTTACAATTAGATGATGAGATTTTGTACCCTGCTGAGATTTTTTTCTTCTTCCAGATCCCTTGAACTCAGTGACCAGTGAATTTCAACCATAATAAGCCAATGCCTGGCATATAGTAGGCAGTCGATAAACATTCACACTAATATACTACCTGGTGATGTCTCTCCCATAGGCTTATAATGTAAACTTTTATACATGCCTCTCAACTGGAATATAAACAAAGGTCAGAAGTCGTCTCTCAATTCTGTATCCCCCATTTCATGCAGTATGAGATTACAGCCTCAACAAATGCTTGCTGCAATAGCTGAATGAATAGTGAAGTGTTGGCTGTGTGTATGGGACACAGTATCCAGGGCCCCAGGCAGGTTCATAATCCCGCCTCCAGTTGAGTTCATTCCTACAAGAAATGCTGCAAAACCTGAGTCCGGTGGGGGGTCATTCAAGCCCCAAGTGACCCGAAACAATTTCTCCCGACTCTGCAACACCCACCTCTTCTCTCTGCTCTGCCGGGCCAGAGAGTGGACACGTCCCTCTCGGTGATTTGTGACGCCTCCATTGGAACAGAGGAAATGCAGCAGCAGCGACATTGTCTACGCAGGGACGCATGCAGCAGGCTGGCCTGCTGGAGAGATGCAGGCTGGCCAAGGAGCCGAGGGCTGGCTCCCCTGGGCACAGCGCACTGCCGCGGCTGACCACGGCAATTCATCATGTTTAAAAACCTGCCCGAGGGAGGGGCCCTGAAAGGAGGCAGGGGAGCCAAAGCCGCAGGTTCTCAGGAAAATTCGGGGCTTGTGATCATTATTTTTCTTTTTCCGCCAAGTCTGAAAGGCTGGTGAGAAACCTCCAATCCGCAGGAGTCTACAAGCATGATCCACAAGGAACACCCATTCTAGTCTGAACGTCAAAATAATCTGGGAAAAACTGACCTCACCTCTACAACAACTTCCTCTTTTTCCTACAAAGCATCTCCTACTACCGAGAACGTTAGACACCAGTCTCTGTGCAATGAGTAGAGCTCAGATTTAAGACCTGAGTGACCTTGGACAAGTCACTTCTGCCCTCTGAACCTCAGTTTTCTCATCTCTAAAAAGAAAGCTATGAGCTAGATCAGGGTGCATGCATTGAAATGATTTGGTGCAGGGAGGCAGTTTACACACATACACACAATGAGTAGGCAGATGGCAATGATGTTAAGCGGCTTATACTGTCACCTGACAAACTCTGGAAAGGAATAACAGAACACAGCAAAACAAAACTCTTACGTGTCCACCTGTTCATGATCCACACTAAGGAGCCACTTAGGACATTTCTAATTCTACGGATTTCTGCTTCCACTGTTGCAGTGGGTATCTGCCACTTTCTCCCATGGCACCATCTTCTAGGCACCTGCCACAGCTGGCGACCAGATGCGCTCAGGGGAGGCGCGGTACGAGCAGTACCAGAGATTTCCTTATCTCAGAGAGCAAATGGGGTCGGGGTGTGGAAAGAAAACTCTTGACTTAAGTCATTTCCCAATATCCCTACAAGTGAGAAAACAGAGACTCGAGGAAATTAAATAATTCAGCTGAAAGTCCCTCCTCCGCCAGTGAGGAGCAGAACCAAGATTCAGACCCAGGCCTGTGTGAATGAGAAGCCCTTGCCCTCTTCCTCCTCCACATCTCTCGAAGTGAGGTCAGGGAGAACCCGGCCCTGAGTGAGCAAAACAAAAAGTCACCCCTCCCAACACACACACACACACACACACACACACATACACACACACACACACACACAAACGCGCGCGCGCGCTCCAGAAGCAAAGATACACTCAACAACTTAGCATCTCAGAACTAGATTCCCCTCTAGGGCTTTGTCCTCTCTCCACCACCACCAACGTCTCCATTTTCTGGCATTTGGCTTCACCCTTGTCTTTGCCCAGAATTGTCCTCTAGCCTGGCTCTAAGATCCAGTTACAGCCTCCCTCCTCCAGGCAGTCTTCCTAATTCGTCCCTTTCTGCCCTCACTTGGAGTCTACTCTGTACATAGTACAGTTCTAACAATAGAACTATGAATACAGCCTCAGCAATAACGGGCTTTATGAAATTCTCACTCTATGCCAGGCTCAGTTCTCAACGTTTCACTAACGTGGAATGTCATCTTTACAACAGCCCTGTGAGTCCCAGAAGCACCTCCCTACAACAGCAAGGTCAGACAACTTTTCCCAGGTCATGTGCTCAAGACACAAGGACAGGACCCACACTCAGGCAGTCAGTCCCCATCAGCGCTCCATCCTTCACATTCCACTGCTCCACCTGATACTTCCATGATGCTTTACAAATGGCCTCCTCACTTTCCAGCTCATGTTCAGACTCATAACAACCCTCAAATGTAAAGAGGGAGGAATCTTAAAAGAGAGCAACAAAACTATCAGTTAGGGGACTCATCAAAGCAACATACTCAGAACATGATCACTCCAGGACTCATCTGACCCTGGGGCATCTGGGTGGCTCAGTTGGTAAGTGTCCGACTTTGGCTCAGGTCATGATCTCATGGTTTATGAGTTCGAGGCCCACATCAGGCTGTCTGCTGTCAGTGTGGAGCCTACTTCAGATCCTCTGTTCCCCTTTCTCTTTGCCCCTCTCCTGCATGCTCTCTCTCTCTCAAAAATCAACATTTTGGGCCATCTGGGTGGCTGTCAGTTGAGCGTCCAACTTTGGCTCAGATCATGATCTCGTGGTTCATGAGTTTAAGCCCCACATGGGGCTCACTGCTGTTAGCTCAGAGCCCTGTCCTCCTCTCTCTGCCCCTCCACTGCTTGCACTCTCTCTCTAAAATAAAAATAAACATTTTAAAACAAACAAACAAGCATTAAAAAAAAGGACTCCAGTTGACAGACCCCCCCCATCCGGGGTTGTAAGAGTCTTAAAACCAACACCAGTATGTCTCCCAGAGGCAGGACTAGTACAAAGAACTGTAGTTATGGACCACTACCAGGGACCAGGGAGACAACCAGACGGTACCCAGGAAACTGAAGGCCAAAGTCAGGATCCAGGGAAGGCCAGGTGGCAGGTCCCAGGAGAACAAATGCTGACCACTCTGCTCACCCCAGTGGAAGGCAGGAGGCTGCTGTGCTTAGCTCAGAGCTGCACCTTCTGAGAATCCAATGAAAGACCCAGATTTAGTATGTGCATTCTTCCTTTCAGGAACTCCACGATCCCAAAAAGCCAGTGCAGTCATCCCCTTCTTAGAGAAAATAAAACTAAGGTCCAGAGAGGGGAAGGTGTCGACTGAGATAACAGGGTGAATTCGCACACGCACATACACACACACACACACACACACACACACACACACACACACACACACCCCAAATCCTGAGATCCTCCTCTGAGCCTTTCTTCAGCAGAAACATCCTCTGCAGCATCCAGCAGCCCTGGGCAGGGGACCATCATTCACTGGACAGGCAGCCTGGGGAATCCCAGCCATCTGGCCCCTGCCCCGGTTTGTCCCCAGCCTCTGCAGACAAACATGCCATGTGCCACCATCTGCATGGAGTCTTGATGAGAGTACTGTGATTTCCTCGTGTGTTGGCCAAGCTGTTGCCAGTCCCAGCAAGTGAGCACCTCTGGCCTAACCCAACAAGGTCTTTAGCCCATGCATGGCCTAAATAAATCACCTTGGACTCCTCTCATCTGCTCTGTAATAAATAGCTTCCTTGGTCGGGAAACACTTTTTAAAAATCCTGACGGCAAGAAAAGAATGAAAGAAATTCCGTAGGGTTTATAAGTTTGAAGGGAAAACACTCATAGTTTGGTCTGTCATTATACAAAATGAGATTCTAAAGTACCCTGTCTCCTGGGATCCCTTTGCTATGGACGTTATGGATGCTAACCCCACTCTCAGGGGCTTTGATGAGATGTCCATGAAGAATAAGGTGTCTGGGGAAAGGAGAGAAGGGAGGGGATGCAGACTTCAGTGAAAGCCCACTAACAACTAATGTCCTTAGTCAGTAGAATGGTTTGACTCTACAGGATAAGGAGTCAAGGGGAGGCTGAATCTGTAGGGGGCCCTTTAGCAGATTCTATGTGAGTAGAACATTAAATAGAGGCCTTAAAATCATGGAAAGAGACTAAGTGTCCATCAATTGATGGATGAATAAATAAAAGGTGGTATATATATACAATGGAATGCTACGCAGCAATGAGGAAGAATAAAATCTGGCCATGCGTAGCAACATGGATGGAACTGGAGGGTATTATGCTAAGTGAAATAAGTCAGTCAGAGAAAGACAGATACCATGTTTCCACACATAGGTGGATTTTGAGAGACTTAGCAGAAAACCATGGGGGAGGGGAAGAGGGAAGGAAAAAGCCACATAGAGGGACAGAGACAAAACATGAGAGACTCTTAAATACTAAGAACTAACTGAGGGTTGAGGGGGATATGGGAGGGGAGAGAGAGGGTGACAGACACAGAGGAGGGCACTCGTTGGGATGAGCATTGGTTGTTGTGTGGAAACCAATTTGACAATAAATTGATGAAAAAATAAAATAAAAATATTTACCACCAAAAAAATAAAGAAAGAAAGAAAATAAATAAATAAATAAATAAATAAATAAATAAATAAATAAATAAATAAATGCCTTAAAATCTCTTTCAAGTTGCGGGTTCTTTTCCCATGATTCTTGAAGAGTAGCAATATAAACAACATAGATTTTAGAATCAGGACAATGCAATTCAGTTCTGGCTTTTCTATTTAGAGGCTGGGTGACCTTGAGTAAAGCATTCCAGATCGGTAGAAAGTGGCTGACCCTTCCTCCACCTCTTTGGGTTATGACTGCGTGCCCCCTGCCAGGCACATAGGTACTCAGTGAACATTAGTTCCCTCCCTCTCTCCCTCTTAGGGAATATACAGATTTCCAAGATCCCAACATTCCTAAATCATTAAAAGTCTGTGATTCCAACAGAAATAGGGCAAAAAAAACATGGATGTGCAAACCCCCTCTCCCGCCTTTCCAGAACTCCAAGGCAATCTTCTTTCCAACCTTTGAGACAATGCCCACATTGATGTTTATTTTCGAACTTGCAATTTGGCAACCTGCTCTAGCCTTTTCCCCACCTTTTTCTTCAAGTAACTTAGGCTGAGCAGTTGCTTGAGCCAAAAAGAAAAAGAAAAAAAGAAAAAAAAGAAAACACCAAGCTGAAGTCTGCACCCTTCCCTCCAGAAGATAAATTATGTTGGTTTTTGCAGTGAGTGAATTGGGGCAGGAGAGAGATTTCACTAGAATAAAATGTTCTGGGCTGAAGAGGTGACTTGAAGTAGATCTGCTTTGTTTACAGAGGCCCCCTTAATTTGCAGGCTCCAGCCTGGGGCTGCGGCTGTCCCCCAGGCCCTTCCGAGTGGCCTGGGGTGAGCCTCTGAAGACCAGGAGCATAGGTGGCCCTGGATGGAAAGGCCCTGAACACTGGCAACCTGCCCTCTACCCTCTTCCCTGCCTTGGGACAGAGCTGTACGTGGAGACGAGAAGAAATAAGCCATCCCAATTCTTTTCAGGAGGAAGAGCGCTTTTAGCAGAATCGTCTAAGATCTCACACACGAGAAGAGAGAGGGCCTACTTCCACTGATTCAGCATTTCCCAATCAGTGGAACGCCGACTTTACACGGTGCAGGAGATGATTTTAGGTAAGACGCCGACACAACATTCAGTCACACGGACTCATTTAGGATGGAGGTCATTTCCTTCCCAACTCTCTTTAAATTCTCCTTGTTATGAAGAAGAAAGCCTCAGTTTGGCCCCAGCATGTCTTTAACCCTGTGTTCCTACTCTTACTCATCCTTTTCAACAAAAAGCAGGCTCTGGTTCGGGTTCCTCCGCTGGCAACAGTACCTGCTAATACTTAATGGCTTCTATTTTGGTTGTGTTTATTTTCACATCACCTGCTTTTTAAAGCAAATGATAATAGCTTCCTATTTATTGGAATATTATTTAAAACTCCCATACATACATAGTATGTATGATCTTTAAAGTGGGTTGATTTGTTTAAATTTAAGTAAATAATATTACAGCTAGTACATAGGCATGGCAAAAATCACAAAGATGGCATACAAAAGATTAAAATTGGAGGCGCCTGGGTGGCTCAGTGGGTTGGGTGACTGACTTCAGCTCAGGTCATGATCTCTCAGTTCATGGGTTCGAGCCCTGTTTCACTCTCTGTTCTGACAGCTTGGAGCCTGGAGCCTGCTTTGGATTCTGTCTCTCCCTCTCTCTACCCCTCCCCCACTCACACTCTGTCTCTATCACTCTCTCAAAAAATGAGCAAACAAAAAAAATTCTTTAAATATTAAAATCGAAAAAGCTCTGGATTAACTGGAGTTTGTTATATCTTGTTGCCTCATTTTTCCAACTGAAATGAAAACTTGGGCTCTCTCACTTTTTTCCTTTCTTTTTCCAAGGCTTCCTTAGCTGGTGAGCCCTATGAGTATATCATTTTCCTTCCCCTTAAGTTCCAGGTGAATGCTTCGAGCTATAGAAATGCTCCTTATACACATGTATTCATTCATCCATTTAGTAATCATTTTTGGACACCCACTCTGAACCAGCCCTAGGCCAGGTGCCCTGATATAGCCACAAACTGGTCTCTGCCTTCTTGAGGCTCAAAGACTAGATGGGCAGACAGAACACCCCACAGGGACAGCAGTGTAACTGTCTCAAGGACTAGAGTGGGGGACCACGTGACACTGGGAGCACCAATAGGGGCTCAAGGAGCATTTGCCTGGCATGGACAGCAGCTCCAGTGTAGTTAGCAGCGGAGAATCCCAGCACCACTTCGTTCCCACTGGGAGACTTGGGCAAGTGACTTCAACCCTCAGCTTCACTTTCCCAGTCTATTAAGTAGGGATGATAACTTTATCTCCCAGTTAATATTATTGAGAGGATTGAGTGAGACGATGAGTGTAAAATGCTTCACCACAGGGCCCAGCACGTATTAAATGTCCAATAAATGCCAAATAATTTATTTAAGCATCTTTCATACACACACACACACGCACACACACACACCCTTGAAATTTCATTCAAATATCCCTACCTGACCAGAGAAAATTCTATTTGAAAAGCCAAAGAGAAGTCAGCATGCCCTTATAGCACACACCAGATCTAGGACAATACTGAATAGAAAAATATGTTCTTGATTCTAATCGGATAGTATTTCTTTAAGTACAGTTTGTTCTGGAGGAAGAATCCTAGGGTTGGAGTGGAATCAATTATAGTGGCCAAGATGGGGAAGTTCAAAAGGAAAGGTGGGGAGGGAGGGTCACCTGGGTGGCTCAGCAGGTTGAGCATCTGACTCTTGATTTTGACTCAGGCCATGATCTCTCAGTTCATGAGCTGGAGCCCCATACCAGGCTCTGTACTAAAGTACAGAGCCCACTTGGGATACTCTGTCTCCTTCTCTCTCTGCCCTTCCCCTGCTCACACTCTCTCACTCTCAAAATCAATAAATAAATATGAAAGAAAGAAAGAAAGGAAGGAGGGAAGGAAGGAAGGAAGGAAGGAAGGAAGGAAGGAAGGAAGGAAGGAAGGAAGGAAGGAAGGAAGGAAGGAAGGAAGGAAGAAAGAAGGGAATGGAACGTTTCTTAGTAACCAGTGGGGGAGGGGTGGAGAGAAATGTGGAAAAAAGGCAAGGTAATGAATGTATGTTAGAAGCAGGAGAGAAAGGAGAGAAAAGAAGAGGGGCATCTGGGTGACTCAGTCAGTTGAGCGTCTGACTCTTGACTTCCACTCACAGTTCGGAAGTTCAAGCTCCGCATCAGGCTCTGTGCTGACAGTGCAGAGCCTACTTGGGATTCTCTCTCTCTCTCTTTCTCTCTCTCTCTTTCTCCTCTCTCTCTCTCTCTCTTTCTCTCAAAATAAATAAATAAACTAAAAAAATATAAGAGACTTTCAGATTCCATTAGAAAATATGAAGAACAAGGCTGGCATTTCTGAGCACACAGTGTCTCTCACAAAACAAAGGTTAGAACTAATAAGGGAAATAAAAATATCTTGGTTTTCTAATGTTTGCACATTTATAAAGTGGATTCACATGCATCCAGCCCTCACATAAGCCCTATGAGGTGGGTACTATTAGTAGCTTCATTTTATAAATGGAGAACTGAAGCTTGGAGAGAGGACTTGACTTGCCCAAGGTTACCCTGTGACAGTCGAAAGTGCCAAGGGTCAAGCTCAGGCCTCCTGACTCCAGGCCCGATGACCCTCCAGAACAGAGGTCAGCAAGCTTTTCCTGCAAAGGGATAACAGTAAACACTTTAGGTTTGTATGTCTCTGTCACAACTGGTCCACTCTGTCATTGTGGCATAAAAGCAGCCACAGACAGTATGTAAACAAATGGGCATGGAAGTGCTTATAGTAGAACTTTTTTCACATGGAATTTGCATTTCATGTTCATGAAATATTATTCTGTTCAGTTTTTTTCAACCTATTAAAAATATAAGACCCATTCCTGGGGCGGGGGGCGGGCGACACACGGAAACAGGCAATGGGCCAGATTTGGCTATGGATCGAAGTATGCCAACTCCAGAATATCTTAAAAGGGAAGGAAGCACATCCCTTCCTCTCACATACTTGAGAGAAAGAGACATAACCGATGCTATTCCTGGAGAATTCATTTAAACTCAGTATCAATCACTACAGTACAACATCAACAATACCGGCCATGGCTGTGGGGAAACTTCTATTATTTAATCCTTTTTTCCAAACCAACTCACTTTTTTACATAAATAATTTTTCTTTTTTAATGTTAAAATACTTTTACTAACGTGGGATGCCTGGGTGGCTCAGTCCGTTAAGCATCTGACTCTTGATTTTGGCTCAGGTCATGAGCTCGCAATTCATGACTTTGAGCCCCACGTCCGGCTCTCCGCAGACAATACAGGACGGAGCCTGCTTGGGATTCTGTCTCTCTTTCTCTCTCTCTCTCTCTCTCTCTCTTTCTCTCTCTCTGTCTCTCAAAAATAAAACAAACATTAAAAATTACTTTTATTTATGGAAAACCCCTATTACTTACCAAAAACAGAACATGAACATAAATAAAACACAATATAATTAATTGAGCACTATTAATTCTAGCTACCTACAACCACTGTCAAAGACTCTGGGCCTGAGGACTGCTCTGACCTCTGCCTCTATTTGAAAAAAGAAATTGGAAAGGGGCAAAAAGGTGTGAAAGACATAGCATCAGCAACATGAGATCCTCTTCTTGATGTAGTCAGAAAGACCAGAGAGGAAATAACTTTTATACCATGTGCTTCAATCTCAGGTCTCTGTGTGAGACATCCTTCTGGCCACTGCATTTGTGAAGCCCATGTTCTGGGAACTGCTGTAACACAAGCAAAGCACCGCGGGTTTGTACAAACAGGAGATAAACGTGCAGACAGAACACAGGAAAAACTGTAGAGAGGACATGGCTTTTCAGCAGGACTTTGAATAATGCCTGGGATTTCAGTAGATTCAAATTCAGGAAGAGCAGTCCAAACACACTGAATTAAGCAGTAAATGGAGGAGGCAGGTAGACAAGAGGCGGCTGCTAAATTGTGAGTGGTCAGGAGAACCATGCTACAGGCTTTAGATACAACCTGCCTTGTTTCCTCAAATGTCCCCCAAGTCAATGATTGTATTTTTAGGCTTTTCTATGTGAAAGAGATAAAGAGACGTTGACCAGGCCCATGAGCATAGAGGGAATAAATTGGTACTGGTAGCTCTTGACTTTTGTACCACAGAGGACCTGTTTTACATTCACCCTCATGCATTCCTGGCTTCAAAATACTTCGATCTCCTAAACAGCATGATTTAAGTTCTGATAATTGTTCCTCTGTGTCCTTAACCAATTCTCCCTAACCACTTCTCTGTGTCCTTGCCATCAGACTGGTATTTTTTTTAATAGTTTATTGTCAAACTGGTTTCCATACAACACCCTGTGCTCAATCCAACGAGTGCCCTCTTCTGTGTCCACCACCCACTCTCCCCCCTCCCACACCCATCTCTCCCCTCAGTTCTTTCTTATTCTTTGAGAGTCTCCATGAGACTGGTATTGACCACACTGAATTGCTCTAATTCCAGCCAAAGTTAAGGAGGACCTCTGACAGCAGAATTAACTGGGATGGTCTCCCTTGGGTGACTGTAGTGAAGAATATGGCTGGTTCCAAACCAAGTGCTTTCAACACTGAACACCACTGCCCTGTTCTGATGCCATGTACAGAATATGAATTCAGGGCCACCAACTGTACTATATCACACAGAACTGGTATGGGAATGGGAATGAAACAACCTTGATGGTAATTTTTTAAAATAAAGAATGCTAAGTGTACATCGATAGACGAAAGGATAAAGATGTTTTATAAACACACACAAACATAATAGAATATTACTCAGCCATAAAAAAGAATGAAACTTGCCATTAACAACAACATAGATGGATCTAGAGGGTGTCATGCTAAGTGAAATAAGTCAGAGAAAGACAAATGCCATATGATTTCACTTATATGTGGAATCTAAAACAAACAAACAAGAAAACACATACACACACAAATAGTTTCGTAAATACATGATGGTCAGAGGGATGGGGGAACTGATGAAGTAGATGAAGGACATTAAGAAGTACAATCTTTCAGTTATAAAATAAATAACTCAGGATGAAAAGTACAACAATGTGAATGCGGTCAATAACATTGTAATAACTTTGTATGGTGACAGATGGCAACCACGCCCATCATGGTAAGCATTGTTTAATGTATAGAGTTGTCAAATCACTAATTTGTACACCTGAAACTAATATAACATCGTATGCCAACTATACTTCAATTTTTAATATTTAATAAGTAGAAAGAGACAAAGAAATAAAACAGCATCATATGTTCAATTGCTTGCTTTTACGTTCCTCTGGAAACCCATACATAAATATGAGAACTGTCCTTCTTTACAGACTGCAATGTAATCACTGGGAAGCAAATGTAGTTGTTGGGAGCTGCCTCCCACCTGCAGTGCTCCCAGAGTGTTCGATAACTCGATAACCTCACGAGTGGCCGGTGGAATGGCAGCATAAGACAATGTGGCTGCATTGCAGCTGCAGAAAATGCCCAGCAGGGCCTCTCCAAGGAGCTCTGCAGAGGCAGCACGACTGGCCCCTGGCAGAGTCAGCAGAGAAGCAAGGGCATCCTCACACCTCCTTAGTGATCATCCACACACACCCCGACACACGCACGCATACACACACATACACACACAGGGCTTTGAGGCTGGCAAAAAGCTCACCTTATCTCATTCCATGCTCACAATTTCCTGAAGGAGAAGTGGGCCAGCTGAGTCCCAGCACCTGCTGTGAGATGATCCCCAAACTCCCATTGCCTACAATGATTGTTCTGCTCCTGTCCACTTACCTGAAATGAATAGCTTCCAACTCTGGCATGGAATATCATCTCATAAAAAACAAAAGTGCTACAAATTTATCATAGCCTTCTCATGTTCTGGCAAATGTTTTCTGAGTGTGCAAACTCCCATAGGACCAGGTCTGTGTTAATCTTTTTTTTTTTTTTGGAAGCTTATTTACTTATTTTGAGAGACAGAGAGAGTATGAGCAAGGGAGGAGCAGAGAGAGAAAGAGAATCTCAAGCAGACTCTTCAGGGTCACCACAGAGCCTGACATGGGGCTCGAACTCACAAAACTATGAGATAATGACCTGACCCAAAATCAAGAGTCAAATGCTTAATTGAGCCACCCAGGTGCCCCAAGTCTGTGTTAATCTCTAACACAACTTTGCCAACTTACCTTCATCATCTTTAAACTGTTCTTCAGTGCTTTCAATTTGGACTTCACAATTCTTATTAGTTTTATTCCCCACTGGTCTCTTCCATCCCCTTGGCTGAGCCCACAGGCCATCTTCCAAGGGAGTTCTTCTCCCACCCTTTGTTCCCATTAAGGGTAACTCTCTAGAATACTCTCCTCTCATTGATCTACCATTGGCTCATTCCCAAAGTTTGAAGTCCACCTCCTTCAGGAGGCAACAAATCCCTCTGGAGTACATCCACAATCCCTGCATGAGTGCCCTCCCCATCACTCTTGTCCTCTCCTCCCCATGTTAGAGGGGTCTGTTCCCCAAGTGATGAATTCCTTATGGGCAGGAACTATGCCGTCCTCCCCACCGTATTCCCAGCACCAGATCCAGGGCATCCCCCAGTGGAGATATTTGAAGAATGCTGCCTGCATGAATAAATCACTTATTGAATAAGCAAATAAACACAGGTTTGGGAGTCAAATATAACCAACCTCACACTCTGACTCTGCTAGTCTTTAGAATAACCCATGTGACTTGGGTGAACTGCTAAAACTCTCTAAGTCTCAACTTCATCAACTGTAACACCTGTAAGAGAGCCGGAATACCCTCCCCAAGGGTTGTTGGAAGGAATAAGTGAGGTAATGCATGCTACACTCAGCACATGACTAGAGCAAGAAAAACATTCAATAGATGGCACCCAAGCTGTAGACCTAGAACCTCGACTTAATGCCAACCCCTGAAATAGGCATTGGGGTTCTGCAGTCATTAAAATATATTCCCTGCTTTGTATTTTAATTACTTTATTTATATAAGTTTTATATGCCCATTTACTCAGCACTTACTATAATAATAAAAGAGCACATGCTTTGTGCTAAATGGTTTATATTAATCATCTCCTGTGATCTTCGCAATGACCTTATAAATTAGGCTCATTTAACAGATTAGGAAACAAGGCTGAAAAGAGTTAATTAACTTGCCCAAAGTCACATGGCTAATGAGGGACAGACACTTGAACACACATTATCAGACTGATCTCTCAATACCAAGCTCTCTTCTTACCTCTAAGTATTTATCGTTGATCTCTTCGCACCTCACACTGACCTCTGTTACACAAAAGTCACATGCAAGGTTACCTAAACATCTATGAAACGCACTTTGTTCATGAAGTCTGAGGTCCTGGGGGGTAGGATAGGTACCAGTAAATGGGGTTGGGGAAGCGGGTGGTGATGCAGAATGACTGGTTTTCAGGTAAGCTCTCCCCTTGGCAACTACCGGACATACAATGAGTGGACTGAATGCATGACTGGAAAGAGGAGACTCAAAGAAGCACCAGACTGGAGACCCCGAGTGTCCAGAGAAACTGCATAACTCAAGGAATTGGGAAGGCAGGCAGGACAAAACATGAAATAAAGGAGAACCAGAGTAGAGCTTTCTTTAAGTGTGAACAGCTGGTTCAAACCTATCTTGCTCCCTGGTGTCCTTGATTGACATTAGGCAAACCTCCTGACCTCAAGCCCATCATTTCTGAAACAGGGTACCTAAAGCCTACACTTCCAAGCTTGTTGCATCACTGAGGGACTCCAAAAAGATTCCTCAATGTGCTTTGAAAAAAAATTAAAGAAGACATATTTTGAGCATGATCTTTTATATTTCTTGTAGGGCAACAACCGTGACATGATGGAAGATACATTCCCCAATTGCTCAAGAAGAAGGGTTTGTATCCTGGCTTTGCTTCCTTGGGCAAAACGTTTAACTTCCTGGCACCTGTTTTTCCTATCTATAAATCAAGAATAGGAACATTACACTCTCAAGGTTGGTCTGACTGCTTAATTTGAAGACGCACACCTTGATTCGTTGTACATGTTTATTATCTTGTCTGAGAGTTCTACAACTGTTTCGTTGTTTTGTTAAATTTGTTATATAAATGATGAATGCTTGCCCGTGGTCCTCCTAACCAAAGGCAGCATGAGTCACCATAAATGGCCCAAACTTTGGGGTCAAATAGATCCGCCTTGGTGTTTCAATTCTATCCCTTATTAGCTAGGTAGGGAGAGTTAGCATGCCTGTGTTTATCTTTAAAGCAGAAGTGAAAACACTACCTCATTTCTCTTCCTTAAAATGGAGATGATATTAAGTAGATGAAACATATTCAATTACCTGCCACGTGTAATAATTTCTTATCAAGGAGTTTATATAAAAGAAGAATTTACGTAAGAGCCTTTGAATCCATTTTGTTCCACTTTTATTAAATCTCAAAACTCGCAGGACAGAGAATTACTCTGGGAACAATTTTGCTCTCAACCAAGGGATGGGCTGAGGACTTGAGATCTCCTCTTGCCGTTCTCTAAATGACCAAAGGACAAGAACAGATTTCCCATTCCCAGGACACATGTTTTGTTGATGCACTAATAACCCAGGCACTGGAAATTCAGGTCAGGGATTTGGGGGAAAACTAAAGAAACTGCCATCAATCTTTTGGGAACCCAGTGTTAGACTCTAAGCTTTTAAAACAAAAAAGGACCCCTTGCTTCTGAAATTCAGGAGAAAACTGCCTTTAAAGAGTGCCGGCAGCCAGGATCCCAGAAGAGGTTGGAGAGATGATATTGTATTTTTAACTTGCATTGTTGGCGTTGGAAAGTGGCCGGAGGCTTCACAGGCTCAGCTCTACTGTCTCACAATCAACTGTCAACTGACTGCCCAGGGGCACAAGCTGTGGGGTCCCTGGAGGACCCACTCAGCCCTCTTCTGCCTGAGACCTGAGATAGCACCAGGAGGGAAGGACTGAGATAGCACCCAGCAAGTGCAAGTCACAGACCCAGATGGGGATCACCATGGGAGAGGGAAGTATTGGTAACAGTCACAACCAGGAGAGATGGGCACATTGCCTGTGCCAGGCTAAATGCTCTTTGTACGTTACTACACAGCATCCCACTGGGGTAGGTCTGTGCCATTACCACCATTTTATAGGTAAGGAAACTGAGGTTCAGAGACGGTCACACATTAGTAAGTAGGGGGAGCCAGAATTTGAACCCTGGAGCCTACACTCTTAGTCATTGTCACTACTACCTGTGTGTATAAAATGACTGAGGATCTATCTCCTGAGTATAAGCTTTGCTCCCAAGAGCATTCCACAGTCAACTATGCTGAAGATCTCTTGAATACTACTGAGTGAATAGGAAAGAAGCCCAGAAGCCCAATCCCTCCAAAGATGCTTGGATCTGCTCTGCAGTACCTTTGCCGAGTAATCACCCAACCCTGGTTTCATACCCTCAATGACACAGACTTTAACTTACATGGTAGCCCCTTCACCTTTGGAGAGCATTGGCTACAGGAAACCCTACATTGAGCTGAAATATGTCTCACTGAAATGTCTACCCAACTGGTCTTATTTCTGCCTTTTGAGATGCTACAGAACAAATTTGACCCTTTATCCCCCTCACAACTCTCTGAGTACTTTGAAAACAATTCTGGTTCCTTCAGATATATCACCCTCATCTCTCCCTACCATGCAGAAAAGAAAATTAAGGCATTTATTTACTTGTTCACAATAAACACTGTCTGAATACTGACCACAGATCAAACAATCGGCTATTTATGTGCCAATGGAACTGTGGAGCTTAAGTTCTAGGAGAGAAGATAAAAATACACACAAATGATTACATTACAAGGTAGAAAATTATGAAACTGTAAGAGTACCTGAAGGAGAGCTATATGGATCCAGAAGGGAGATCTTTTCCCGCTGAGTATGTGAAGATGACACATACTGGAGGACCCACTCAGCCCTCTTCTGCCTGAGACCTGAGATAGCACTCAAGTTGCTCCTCGAGCCTGGTCTTGAATAATGAGAAGTCTTACTGACCATCTGCTGTTGAAAAGAACTGGGTGGTCTGAGGGTCATGGGCTGGTGTGAGAAAGAAAGCATCGGGCTGGGAACGGATCTGCTACACTGCATCTGTCTCTCTGCCTCTGCCCCTCATTCGAGCAAGAATCTCTAAAATGGAAATAATAGCACCTTCCCTGACTATCCCCAAGTGGCCATGAGTATCCGGTGTGAGAGTTTTGAAACAAGACAATAATGAGAGGAAAGTGCCCTGAGTAACCAAGGAATCAGTAAACCCTATTTTCTTATTTGAAGATTACTCTGACACTTTCACAATTTGGTGAGAGCTGGAAGAATCAGAAGACACATGCTTTGGTGAGAGCCCCATTGAGGGGCTTCAATTCCAGCACAAGCAGAAAGAGAAGAAAAAAAACTGAAATCCAGAAAGAAGCAACGTGGCCCAAGTGTGAGGCAAAGCAACCAAATAACAGCCTCAGCTCTTCGGCACCATCTCATTACAGAATAATCCTATAAGGCATGATCAAAGAAAGGATCAACAGCTCAAACATATTTTCAGTCACCTAAGCCTTGAGAGGAGAAGGCCCACTGCGAGATTAAGACATTTAGGACATGTCTGAGAGGTTTTCCTGCAGTTAGAGCTTCACTAATTGATATCCAAGCCTCGGCACCACTCTGCCTGGCTTGCTATTACCACCACCTGAGAAAGGAGAGCCCGCCCTCAGAAAGAGTCAAGGGCCCAAAGCAGAGAAAGGTGCATGGTGAGATATTCTTCAAGGATCCATGAGACACCCTTTGCCCCTAATCGGGCTATACAGATAGACACTTGGGTTTGGGTACAAGTTGCAAGTGCACATAGTCAATCAAACATCAAGAGGTATATACTGAGCACTAAATACATCAGGGCTCTTTCAGGTGCAAAGGAAAAAGAAATCCAACTATAACCAGCTTAAGCACAAAATCAATTAATTGGCCTATTTAACTAAAAAAGCCAGAGATCATGATTTAAGGCTGGCTGGAAGCAGGCGATGAAACAATATCACTGGGAAACTGGCTCTCTCCAACTCTTAATTCTGACTTCCCTCTGTATTGGCATCATCCTTTTTGTTTTGTTTTGGTGGGAGAAGAGAGTGCAGGCTCTCCTATTTACATCCTCAAAGCACTAAGTCTAAGTAGCTGTGATTGGACAGATTTGGGTCATATGTTTATTCCTGAGCAAGTCCACGCTCAGGGGCTGGAGTATATTGATAAAACAGTCCTGCCAGGCCCTCCCACCCTGGATCTTTGGTTAACCCCAAACCACCTGGACTGACAGTGGGTGAGGTAAGGGGTATTGGTTTCTTCAAGGAAAATCTAGGTGCTGTTACCAGAACAATGACAAATGGATGCTAGTTGGTTAAAAACAAAAGACGTCTATTCGCAAAACTCTTCTGGTGGAAATCCAAAAAGGAAAGCCACAAAAAAGCCATATTTTTTCATCAAAGAAACCATTCTTCAGTTGAGGGAAGGTTGTCACATGTAAAATTCATAGAAAACCTAACTGATTATAACAAATAACCTTAAGTGTACACTATAGATCACAAGTCTGAAAATGGCATTAGCTGCTCTACTGAGCAAGACACTTGATCTCTCTGTGCCTTAAACATCATTTCTCTGTGAAATGGGGACAATAATAGACTGTACTTCATAGAGTTATTGTGATAATTTAATAAGAGAGTTCTGAGGAGCATGAAGCACAATGCATGTCACATAGTAAATAAATCTTGTAGGACTTGATTCATTCATTAAATTTTACTATGCGCCAAGAGCTACTATAGGTACTAGCATTACAGTAAAGAAGAAAGTTCTTATTATCATGCTGCTTTAAAATGAAAAAGTAAATGTATAAATGAACAAAACATTTTAGATAAGGATAATTGCTGTGAAGGAAAAGAAAACAAAATGAATGATAGTGGTGGTGGGAAAGAGGCACCTCAGGGAGAATGGTCAGACAAGACTTTGTTGAGCAGCATTTGAACTGAGAGATGAATGACAAAAAGATCTGGGCTCAAAAACAAGTGAAAAAAAAATGGTAGCTTGGTGAGATAAGGAGGGTGTGGCACAAGGTACAATCACAGAAGGGAGGCCAGGGCTGATCATCTAAGACTGTGGTAAGGAACTGTATTGGATTCTAAGTACAGAGTGGATTCAATGCAAAGGTTTAATATTTTAAACGTTTTTATTTTTGTTTTCATTTTTCATAGAGAGAGAGAGGATGAGCAGGGGAGGGACAGAGAGAGGAAGACAAAACCTGAAGCAAGCTCTGTGCTGACAGCAGAGAACTCAATGTGGGGCTTGAACTCACAAACTGAGATCATGACCTGAGCTGAAGTCGGACGCCCAACCAGCTGAGCCACCCAGGTGCCTCCAAAGGCTTAATATTTTAAAGATTACTCTGGCTACTGTGTAAAGGATGGACTGTGGGTTGGGTGTAAAAGTAGAAGTGAGAGTTAGAATAGAAGTAAAAAAGTAACAGCCCATCCCCAAGGAAAGGATAAGGTAAGATAGAGATAAAGAGGGTCCATAAGAGAGCCAGTGAGGGAGCCAAGAGCGTAGTGCAGAGTAGTGGGGGAAGCCCTTCGGTGGTTCTCTACTTTCTCCCTACTCCCTCCTTTCCTCACTATGAAGAAGTAATTTGTGTCTCACAAACTATCCTACTGAGAAAAACTATAAAAACTGGGTCAAAAATAAAATTGAGTGTTTGAAGGTTAAGTGGGAGCAACCAAGGCAGCCATGACTTGAAGGGCTGAAGCAGTGCTTTCTCCACTCGGGGCCTTTTCTGATTCTCACTGCAGAATGAAAAGGCAAAACAAAAAATAGTGGCCTAGCAGTGGTACGGGCAAAAAAGAAAAGAAAAAAAAGTTATAGGCAGCCAGAAATTGAAGAGCCACAACCCTAGAGAAAAAAGGAACCACAGAAAAACAAGACCAACATCCTGCACGCAATTTCTCATCAGTGCACTTGCCAAATTCTCAAATGCAAGTGTAGGTGGTGAGAGTGTAAGAAACCAAGCAAACATAACTGATAACCTCGTCTAAGAGGTGGAGCTAATTTCCCTCTCCTTAAGTAAAAGCAGGACTTAAAGACACATGGAAAGAACAGAGTGTGGGAATGGAAAAATAGTAACTCTGCAGAGGAGAACCTGCCAGACACCACCTAAACTAAATGATCGAGGTCAACATCAACAGGAGTAAGTCAGGGAATATCAGGAACCCACTGATTCCACATGACAAGGAAGCCACCTCACCGCCACGATACTCTTTCAAAGACTCATAACCTCAATCTAATCATGAAAAAAAATCAGACACACTAAAACCGACTAGCATTCTATAAAATACCTAACGAGCATTCCTCAGACTGTTAAGGTCATGAAAACAAGGAAAGACTGAGGATCTGTCAGAGTGCAGAGGAGACTAAGGAGACGTGATGACTAAATGTCATGTAGTTTTCCGGATCGGAGTCCAGAACAGTAAAAGGACAAACCAAGGAAAAAAGTAGAGAAATTAAAATAAAATTTATAGTTTAACTAATACTAATATGCTAACGTTAACTTCTTTACTTTTGGCAAATATATCATTTTATGTAAAACGTTAACATTAGGGGAAACTAGGTAAAGGGTATATGGGAACTTTTCTATAAATTCCAAAATAAAATGAAATTAATCATAGTGATAAGGGTGATACTTCAGGGAGGACTTCGCTACAAAACAGAATTTAAAATGATGGTTTTTGAAACAGTAGCTGCTAAGAGGTGAAAATACTAAGTAAAGATTTTGGCAGCCCCATAGGGTAAACTGGAGCTCAGGACCCACCAAACAGAATGCACTGGCCTTTGAGTTGAGACCTGATGGGCTATGCCAAAAGAATAAGGCAAATCAGAAATAGACACTTCTCCTGTGGTGATGGATAGTGACTAGCCCTTTGCTTTGATTGCTTTGTAGTATATTTTGATGCCAATTACAATGTTGTACACTGAAATTTACACAATGTTACATACCAATTTTATGCCAAAAAGAAAGTTACACTGAAAAAAGAAGAGAGGGGAGGAAATAGACACTCCTTACAAACCTGAAACAAAGTTTGAAATCATCTCAAAATACATGGTTGAATCAAGGTGATCTATCCACACTCTACCAGCCAGAAGGAAATTAATCCTTTCTAGAAGATGACATGATTCAGAGCCAGTGTAATTGTTCATATACGATTTAAAGTATTTACTACAAAAATACCAGGCATGATAGTAAACAGATATAAATGATCAAAACCAATTTTAAAATACCAGGCAATAGAAAGATACCCATAGATAGCCCAGATTCTAGGATTATCAGACAGGAATTTTAAAATAATTATGATGATCATGTTCCAGAAAATAGATGAAAAGATGGATAATTTCTCCAGAGAACTGCAATCTATTTTTTAAAAGAAAAAAGGATGAAAATGCTAGCCTGGAAATTAAAACAATTGAAATTAATTCAGTATAGAACTGTAAAACCGGATTAAACACAGCAGAAGAGATGATTCCTGAAAAGAGAAGACGAGATCCAGATAGAAGCAGAGAAAGTAGGAAAAAAGAATAGAAAATGCAGAAACAGGCATAAGTGACATAGAAACATCATGAGAAGGTCTTAGCATAAGGGTAATTGGGATTCTGGATGAAGAAGAGAGAATGAAGGAGAGATAATGGAAAAAATACTACTGATGAAATACATCAACACGCAAATTCGAGGGAGACGGGGACAGAGGACCCAAAGAGCTCTGTGAGTCTGAGCAGAATATTCACAAAGAAAACTGTGGACTGCTGGAGAGGAGGCCACAGTGGGCAGGAGGCACAGTCCACAGTCAAGATATTGCCAGGACCAGGCAGAGGGTGGCACAGGATGGGCCTGGAAGAGACCCTGGCCGTATGCCTGCTTCCATCCAAGTGTATGCTCCAGGAAGGAAAACTCATCAGTAGTGTTTGAAGGAAGGACATATTTGAAATATTCATTCTTTGGATGTAAAATATCAATTTTGTATGCCAAATCAAGATTCAGAGGAAGAAAAGGATATTGACCCCATCGTGTTTTACCAAGGTGAAAACAACAGAGGATTTTCTCTGGCCATTAAAACAGAGAACCAAAATGGAAAAGCTATTTTCTACTATATCTCTTTAGTTGAACCAGTTTCTGCCTCCATGGAACACTGGAGAAAATGGATGAGCTCTGTTTTTTAATACATATAAAGTAAATGATTCTCTTACTCCATGTTATTTTTAGAATAAACACTTAATTGAACAATTATGGGCTAGGAGCATAATAAATGTGTTTTGAGAATTGTTCTAAATGCAAAACGAATGGAAAGATTGTTACTTTCAAACTTGACTCTTCAACAAAATGACACAATTTGCACATCTTTTGTGAATGGTATGAAGGTGGCTAATGGGACTGGTTTAATCCATAACACAGAACTCAATAAGAAAATATCTATCGGGAAAGTTCAGCATACAACTGTACTCAATCTTTCCTATTTAGTTCTAAAATAGAGTTGGGTGGGGATGAGAGGCACAGCATTGGGAATATAGTGAATGGCATTGTAACAGTGTTGTATGGTGACAGATGGTAGCTACACCTGTGAACACAGCATAGCATATAGACTTGTTGAGTCACATGTTGTACACTTTAAACTAATGTAACATTGTGTGTCAACCATACTTCAATAAAAATATATATATACACAAACATGCAAAAGAATAATTAATTAATTAAATTGTATTTGACTCCTTGGGGAAGAAAGCAAGCAAACAAAAATAGGCACATGATATAAAATTGATAAAACCAAAGTCAGTAAAATATTAAAAACTACCAGGAAAAAGATGCATTTCCTTTAAAGGATCAAAAATAAGGCCTATAGCTGACTTTTCAAAGGTATAATACTAGGTAGAAAAGGATGGAATGATATAATTAACAGTACACTTCCAAATACCTCTCAGGATCAAAATCTAAAGCAGAGAGAATACTAGAAAATATTTTAAACTGCATAATAATGAAAATATAACTGGTGGGATGCATCTCAAATAAAGCTCAGGAGAAAATGCAAAGGCTTAAATACGTTAGAAAATAAGAAAGGTTAAAAGTCAATGAAACATCCATTTCAAGAAGCCAGAAAAAAAAAATTTAACAAACAAGAAATGCATAGGTTGAGAGCAAAAAGAAAAAAAAAGAAAGAATAGAAAACAAATATATAACATAGAAAAGATTTTAAAGCTGATTATTTGAAGTGACCCAAAACTGGCTGATCCCCTAGAAAGAATAATCAAGAAACAAGAAAGCACAAATTATCATATGACAAACAGAAAAGAAGGCATCACTACAGATTCTAGAGACTAACAAAGTAAGAGGATTATGGCAATGTTATGTAAATAAATGTGGAAATTTATATTAAATGGACAAGTGCCTAGACAAAATACATCTTACTAAAACCACCACAAGAAGTTATCAATCTTAACAGTCCTGTAGCTATTAAATAAATTGAATCGATAAATAAAAACTTTCTACCTAGAAACCTCTAGGCCCGAATGGCTTCACCAATGAACACTTCCAAACATTTAAAAAAAGAAATAACACCAAATCTTACATAGATGTTTCTAAGGAATAAAAAAGAGAAAACATTAGCAACTTGTGGAGAAGCTACCACAATCTTCATACCGAAACCTGAAAAAGACATTTTTAAAAAGGAAAGCTATAGGTTAGGGCCCTCTCATGAATGAAGGTTACTTCATTTAGCCAAAAGCAAGTAAAATAAAATAGAAATCATAGTAGCAGATAATGACTGGGAAGGAATGTGAGGCAGACTTTGAGGGTGCCGGTATTGTTCTGTATCATTATATAAATGGCATCCATTTTATGAGTAACTTAACAAAACACACTAATATATGTGTATTTCTATTTTAAGTGGTTTTTAAATATGTAATACATGAATCGCCTTCAACCAACACTGATTATGACCCATTTGCCATAATTCCTAGCACAGAGAAGGTGGTTAATAAATATTTGCTAAAAGCCAAATGAACAACTCTTTTAGTAGAGTTGTAAAACTTTGGCACAGCGTCACACACAGCTGGTGTTCAAAATATGTGTACTTTTTAAACGAAAGAACGACTGAGTGAAAACTCAGAAAAAAAGTATATCCTCTGCCAAAACCTCTTCATGCCAAAACTCCTTGTGGAGGCAGTGAGAGACCCAACAAGAGGAACTGACTGGATAAACATGAAATAGGAGTTAAGGACAGACAGAGCAGAAACTAGGAAAGAAGAGACAGAGAATGGTTTGATGGAAAGATGGAAAAGCAGCACAAGGAGATAACGAAAAGTCTCCCCGTGGACGTCAAGCTGCTGGAACCCAGCGCACATATAGATTTGGCTGCAATACTAAATTGGAGAGTCTCTGGGCAGAAAGCCAGGGGCTGATCAGTCTTGATATGAGGCATTTCTTCTTCACTGTTCCTACCTCCTCTTCTTTTATTTTAGGTCTCCGAATGAAGGTGTCAGGAGCCGGGACTTGAGAGATGGGAGTCCTGAGTTCTAGATTCTGCTTTGTGGTGATACCTGAAGCCAGTCATTCCAATTTTCTGGCTTCTGTGTGACTATTCAGAAAAAATGGAAAGAAAGATCTCTCAATATTATATGCATCCACTCCTTGTGACTAATAATTCTCCTAGTGCCACTGAGATCTCCCAAGTAGTTCTGAGGTCCCTTCTTTAAAGCACAGGGAACATACTATTGCTTTGGAATTGAAAAAAAAAAAAAAAAAAGAAGGTAGCAAGTTCATTCTCTAAGTTGGGTTAGGAAAGGCTGGCAGTAAGCCCCCAGCTCCCTGAAGGAAAGGCTTTTCCATAGTACCATTTGAAGACTCATATTCATCATAATACTTCAGCACAATTAGGCAAGCTTAGTTGCTCCAAATATCTGTCTCTCTTTACAAAATATCACCGAGGCCTGTCAAAGAAGTCTTGAGACGTCCAGCTTTCTCCTCTGTGAATGTCATTATGGTCAGAGTGTTGGCATTGTGTTAATTACATTAGCTGTTTCGGGCCTGCATAATCTCACCTGATTAACACTATTCCTTCCTCCTTCTTTCTTCAGGCCCTCTACCTAAGTCTTTTTGTTCTTCTTTCATTTATTCACTCATTCATCCTTGCAAGAAATATCTACTAGCTCCTCTTACATGCCAGGCACTGTGCAGGTGCTAGACATACATCAGCAACAAGCCAGGTAAACTCCCTTCCTTTGAAGATTTCCTTTACCTTCTCTCCCCAGGCCCTTCATCTTAGTTGGAGCAAAAAATGGTGGAAAGACCCTTCAGCTATAATTAGGTACCTGTATTCTTGTCCCAACTCTGCTACTAGTCTAGGGGGTGAGTCACTTAATCTCTCTGGATTTTCCTCTTCTGTAAATAACAGTGTTGAACAAGAACTGTCTCTAAGAATCTCTCACATGGACTTTTTTTCAGTAGCTTTAACTAGTACCCCTGTTTTCATTTTGCCCCTCCCTCCCTACATATTTTATTCTAAACACAGTAGCCAGACTAATCTTGTTAAAATGTTAAGTCAGATCTTGCTACTCCTCTGCTGGAAACTCTCTGATGGGTCTCACTCAAAATAGAACCTGAAGTCCTTACTATGCCCTGGAGGTAGTGTATGCCCCAGCACCCCAGACTTCTCTAACCTGGACCTCTCACCTTCGCTCACTCCACCCAGGCACACTGGCCTCCTTGCTGTATCTGGCACACTCTAAGCATGTCTTCCTCCCAGGCTCTTTATATCTGCTTTTGCACTGCCTGGAAAGCTCTCCTTCCCCACCCTTCTCCCCAAGGTTCACATGGCTCCTTCCCTCACTTCCCTCAGTCATTCATTCAAATGTCTTTCTTCTTTTCAGAAAGCGCTCCCTGATCCAACCACCCTATATAAAATAGTACCTCTATATCACTCTCTGCCCTGAGACTGCTCTCTTCTCTTTAATCCTTATGATTGCCTAATACATCATAAATTGCATTTGTTATCTTCTGTCTCCCTCCACCAGAAGATACCCTCCATTAGAATAGGGATCTTAACCCATTTTGTTCCCTGATATATCCCCAGTCCCTAGAATAGTGATTAACACATAGTAAATGCTCAATAAATATTTGTGGAATTAATGAAAGAATGAATCAACTCTAGCAATAAAATAAGTCTCTGTGTAGGCCAAAAGGTATTCATACTGAGAAGAGTTCAAATCTGGCTACCTATAAGGGGCCACTCAAGTATTGGAATTAGGCTACACAGAATACTTATCATTAGAAATGGACCATCTGCTGAAGCAAATTAATTCCATTCCATTGAGATTTCTGTTTCATAGCATGGTAGTCACAGTAAGATTAGACCTGAATGCCATATCTTCTATGCAGCTTATTGTGATGAGACGAAGAGATGTTACTCTCCCTGTTTGACTTAGGCCCAAAGAGATTTGGTCATTTATCCAACATCGTCCAGCCTTTTTGAGGTAGAGATAAAATAAGAACATTAATCTCTGACCTCCAAGCCTGCAGGTAGTTTCAATAGTGACCTACACAAGACAGAAAGATCCAAGTATACTGCTTATAGGCATAAGAAATATAGGAGATATAGGGTAAAAAGTGTAGATTCACAACTATGAGGAGCTTTTCCCGCTGAACCTCCAAGTGATTTCATGTTCAGAAGTTCAAAGTTCTGTTTCTCTTACATACTTTCATATACCCAATGCTTAGCACACTCTTACTTCATGTATGCTGATTAAATAAAAGTAAGAGCTTCACGGTAGAAAGAAGGCTTCTAGAAAACAGGTGCCCCAGGGTAATAATTACTCTCATCTCCTGCACAGCCCAAAGCCTTGGAGCCAGTCACATCCATGACAGCAACAACAACAACAACACACACACACACACACACACACACACATACACCATCCCTTGAAGGAAAAGAAAAAGTAACTTATACATGTTGCATCTCCCTGCCTACACAAGGACAAAGTTGTGACATCACAGTTTGTTTTAGTACCTTCAGGGGTAAAAAATGATACAAATAGGTACATACATACATGCCTTTGTGGACAGAGACCATTTACAAACACAAATGTACAAATACACGTATGCACATATGCACACATTTGTACAAACACACATATGCCCTTCTGAACACATTTGCTTCAGAATTAGTATGGCTACAGATCACAAATCAATTTATATACAGAAATATACGTGTTTGTTTTGCCCAAGCTACTCACAGATGTACATATACATGTACACAAATGCATTCACAAAAATAATATTTACCTCAAGGTATTACTGTGAGAAGTAAATGAGATTATGGGAAGTGCACACTAGTACCTGATACATAAAAAGCACGCTAATAAAGTTTAGTGATAGATATGGATATA
This sequence comes from Paguma larvata, assembly GCA_030068075.1. Classification (NCBI taxonomy): domain Eukaryota; kingdom Metazoa; phylum Chordata; class Mammalia; order Carnivora; family Viverridae; genus Paguma; species Paguma larvata. The sequence continues at coordinate 41,983,953 of CM057826.1, read as the reverse complement.
CAGACAATATAAATTTTATCAGACTCAGATGAATAGCCGCCTCTAAAGAAAAATTTCCTTTTCAGTCACTACTCAGAAACTCATGGAAATTCTAAGCAGCCCATCACTGTTCCAGCGTATGGAAGCCAATAAAAGAGAGTAATGTGGGGTGTGTAACAGTGGTGTGGGGGTGGGGCTGGGGGAATCCCTGCTGGTAGGAGGCTAGAGAACAAAGCTTTCCAGACTTCTTTGGGGAGAAAGCCTCGGCTTGGAGAGAACTGAACTGTTAAGAACTATTCTGGGGAAAATCACCCTCCAAAAACTCAAAAGAGTGAGTTCCTAATGCTGCTGAGAAAGAGGAAAGGGTTGTCCCCATTTGGTAGGCAAGGAAGGAGAGACCCCAGAGTCCCAGCCAGTTCAAATCAGCCAGAAAAATCCTGCAAGGCTATTAATCCACTAAATTCTGGGAGCTTGGAGAAAATCTGATTAACTCCACCTCCCCAGCTGGGCTCTAGAGTGAAATGTATAGCTAGCTGGTTTCTGAGACTCAGATAAGATGGGAAAGAGAGAAACAGGAGGAAGAGAAAAAAAGGAAGCAGGAGTGGCTAAGTACTAGATACCTGTGTGTATAGTTTGACTCAATCATTATTTTGGAACAAGACACAACTTTCTTAGGGTCTGTTGCCCAGCTTGTGAAATGTAAGTAAAACTGTCTCCTGTCTAGTTGGAAGAGAGCATATCTTCCTTATCGCCCCAAAGGGTGCCAACAGTGAGGCCACGACTGCTCCCTCTTGACCCTAGAAAGTGCTCAAGGAATTTCCCCTGTATTTTCCCATTGCAGTGGCCCAGGGGAAGAGAAGGGGTCTATTTGAAACCTCTCCTTTACTTCTGTGCCAAGTATTAAAACTTCAGAGCTCTAAGGAAACTCAGGGATCTGGTTCAATTCTTCCCTTTTAAGATGGTATGCTGAGCGCAGAGGCAGGTCCGAACTGGGACCCGCAGTGTTTGTTTTACTCACATACAACTACATTCTTTAAATATCGAGGCAATATTTTAAGAGACCTCGAGAGATTAACTGCATAATCTCCCCCACCCCACCGCCCGCTTGCAAAGGAAAGGGAGTCGAGGATCTCGTCCAGCACTTTAAGCGTTAAACTCAACCCGGAGTCTAATACACGATTGGTCAAACACTGAGAAAAGATCTGGTTTTCGCAGCCGCGGGCCAATAAGCACCTCGAGTGGGAGGGTTTGAAGATACTAAGGAGTTTTTTCCCCCCTTTTTTCCTCTCTACCCCCTCCCATCGGCCTTCGCCCCCCCCCCAGCTCCCATGCCGCCAGTTTGTTAAATTAATGCAGTAAGAAAGTCTGAAGATCTGAGGGAGTCCTGGCCAAAGGAAGATGGGCGAGCTCAGAAAATCGCGATGCATCTGAAGCCTTGGGCTCCTGAGCCCCGCGGGGTCGCCATGGAGCCTGGCAGCCCCTGAAACTTGCCCTGAGCTCTTTCATGCCTGCAGCCCTGAGCAATGGGACACCTTTCCTGCAGCGATCATAACTTATTCGGCGGGGACCAGAGAACAGGGATCGCAAGGCGACAACAGACTCGCACGCAGGCAGGGAAACGAGATTCCGGGACTCGGTCGCGATGCGCCAGCCTGGCACATTCTCCGGGATTTAACTGAAGGCAGCACCGTCAATCGCTTCCCCTCGCCCCTAACCGTTACCCTCAGGCCAGCCTAGGGGCATAAAGCCCTGCTTTCTCTACCCAGGATGCTCGCCCAATCTAACGGTCGGAGGCCAGCGCTCTGATCGCCACAGAAGATTTTTTTTCCCTTGTGTGGAGCTGGCCGTTTAAACAGAAAAACAGGGGTAAAAAAGAAAATATACCCACCCCCAAACGTGCCTCCCCAGCGCCGCAGGGAGCCAACAGACAAGCTGGAGTTTAACAAACAGCAGTACTCTTCGCGCTCCTGAAAAGCAGGGCTGGACGCTCTCCGTGGTGCTGAAACGCTTCGCGGCTGCCTCTGTCCGTGGTACCTACAGCCCCCTCGTTCCAATTTCCCGTGGGGCTCTCCCTCCGCGCCCCTGTTCTCCACCTCCCCATAGCGTCTGGATTATTTTTTCAATAGCGCTCGCTGATTTTGTAAGTGCCAATTTGAAACATTTTTACCCTCATAACTCGTGGACTACAAAGCACAAGGACCTGAAAAATGTACAGCTTCAATACTCTTCGACTCTACCTTTGGGAGACCATTGTATTCTTCAGGTATGCAATTTTCTACTGACCACATCGCTGTAATGGAAATGGGGGAAAGGAGCACTGAGGCTGACTCTGTCCGTTATCCCTTCATTTGGGGGGGAAGGGGCTGCTGTATACCGCTGCAATCGGGTCCTTCCATCCCCCGCTCCCCCACCCCACCCCGCCCGCAGGGTGTCTGGCTTGTGCGTGGAGGTCTGAGACAGTCGCTGCTCTGGCAGCTGTTTGCCTGTTTTTTGTGATTTGTTTGTCCTTCCATCTGCTATACCCCCACCCCATCCCTAGCCCCCAGCCCCTCTGCATATTGGCTCTCACTGGGCTGAGGACTTTAAGAGGAAGCTTTAGGAGTAACTCAGTTTAATTAGGACTGCATTCTCTCTAACCGCAGTGCCGAAAACCTCAGCCCTCCCGTCTGGGAGCCAAGTGACAACTAGCGGTGACGGGGAAGGTTGCACTCGAACTCGCTGGACACAGAACATTTCATTCTCTCTCCTTTTTTTTTTCTGTTGTTGTTTTCTTTTTCTTGGGGGGGGGGAACGGGGGTTGGTGCTGAGGCTTAGTGCTTGGAAACAAAAGTGTTATGACCTCAGGTTGTAAAGCCCTGAACTTGGGTGCAGTGTGGATCTACTTAGGAACAGAATCTGGGAAACATTTCCCTTTTGAAACTTTGACTCCGTCCTCTCACCCACTCACCTTTCCAAACTCTTACTTTGTTAGCTGCAGATCCTGAACTGATGGACAATTTTTTGTTTGTTTTGTTTACTTTATGTCCATCCCTGAATTTGTAGCTGAGTTCCCTTACCTGTTATCTCTTCAGGTTAAAATTTTCTGCCTACAGGCTTAGCATTCTATGTTAGTACAAGTGAAAAGTGAAAAATCACCCTCTTCAGGAAGCATTGAAATGGATAGTTCTTTTGTAAGTGGGTGAATCAGCCATCGTCAGAGATAGTTATGATAAATTCCATTTATGTGAATTGAAAAAAATTATTCTTCTTCCATGACCCGCAGGGATCATTAATCTTCCTCATTTTAGATACCTGCCTCTCATGTTTGACCATGGCACTGTATTAACAGCTATTTGAAAAGCCCACTCTAGGTTATTTTTAAAAATAAGTAACCACCAAATATTATTCTCTCCCATCACAAGCCAGCAACTAATTCTCATTTTTCTTTTATCATTGTGGAGAATTCTGCCTATGAATTGTTGGTTTGATTAACCTGTCGGTTGGTTTATTAAATGAATGACACCTCCCCCAACTCCATATTATAAGGGTCTATACGTGAACTTCTCTTCATATCTTTCTCCTGAAATGGAGAATAGACCCCCTCCTTCCCTGAGATACCCAACGCTAAAGCTATTAATCTCTAGTTCAAATAATTCTTTGATAGGCCATAGTCCTGCCCACAGCTCAGAATGCAAATAGTCAGGGAGACAGATAGAACAAAAAGTGCAACAAGCCAGGGCCTGGTGAAATGTAGTGAAATATAGCCACTTTATGGAGGGAAGGGCAGGAAGTATCCTCTTTACAGTATCAAATCCTTTCTCCTCTACATACATTTAGAACTGTAAAATACTGTGGAGGTGGGGTACTTGGTAACATTTGTATGCAAATTGATTCTCTGTTTGGCTTACTGAGACAGAACTGAACCAGAAAGATTAAAGAGCAAATTAACAGGACCAAGCACATCACCACACACACACACACACACACACACACACACACACACACACACACGACTCCTTTTGTCTTGATGAACAGTATGCTTGATTTTCTTCTCCCCGACATTGTCTTTCACAAAAGGGAGACACAGTCTAAAAGGTTTGCATTGTAATCATTTTGATAAGGTTATGAATCCACTGTGTTAGTTCTTTAAGTAAACTGGTGGTGGCCCGTCAGGAAACGTCACTCTATATCTCCTTCCCCTACATGTGTCAAGGCATATCTGAGCTACAATGCATATGGGATTCTGTGTTTATAAGGAAAGAAGAGTCATGACTCTGGAGAGCTGGGAAGGGATTGGTACCACTACACTTTCAAAACAGAAGAATGCCTACATCATCTGAGGAGTAAAAATGTTGTTTCAGAACTGTTCTGAAACATAAAATAATGAAACCAGGAATTGAACTAGGGAAATACCCTCAGCAATTTTTTCAGAGAGATTGGAAAAAAAGGTCAAAAGGAGGGAAAGTATTGTCTTTGTGTCATTGGCACTTTCATTTCTAACTCTCTCATTTTTTAAATTTTAGGTGAAAATACAGAAGCATTAAAATCTGGGGACTCAATAGAATTGTATGTGGGGGTAAATGGAGACTGGCAGCTCCATAGCAGTTTCCATGCAAATAACCCTTTCTCCCCCAAGGGACAGGCACCGTGTTGGAATGAGCCAGTCCAATCATCTCAGGCACCCAGGTACTACTTAGATTAAATGATGCCAGCTGCTCACCTTGTTGGGCAAATCTGGGGCTAGAAAAGGAAAGGCCATCAATAACAGAGGTGTTGCCGCATTAGTACATAACCAGCGAAAGAGCTATAATGACAGTAAACAGTAAAACAAAACAGCAGTAGAAGTGAGGCAGAAATCTCACATGGTGCCAACACAGAGAACGCATCAAGGCCTTCAAAAGAGCTGAAGGGAGAGAGTCATAGGGGACAGCATTGCAGTGCTCATCAACTATGACCCCATAAGTAAAATGAGGTGATTTCGCTGAAGTTCCTGCTCTGGTATTTTAAAAGCCTATGGGTCTAAAAACCATGAGTGACATTCTAGGATTCAATAACCTAAATTTTGTCTCTTAATTTTCAATTGGAGATGGGGCTGTATATCCAAACTGGTCAAAAATAACAGGCAAAGATATGTTTTTTTAATGGTAGAAGCATATTCCTTTCAAAGCTTCTTTGCAAGCCAAAGAGAACTTGCTTTGATTCCCAGACCCTTACCTTCTAGCTTATGTTGGAAAGGCCCAGGAAGACCCCAACATTTTTTATCTTCTGAGTAATTCAAATCGACTCATAGCATATAACGGTGTTTCTCAGTCTCGGCACTATTGACATTTTAAACTGGGTAATCTTTATTAGGAGGGCTGTCCTGTGCATTATAAGATGTTTAGTAGTATCGTGGCCTCAGTGACATCCCCTTCCCCAGTCATAACTATCAAAAATGTCTCCAGACCCTGCCAAAAATCCTGGGACGTGGAGTGCAAAAATTGTCTGCAGTTGGGAACCACTGGTATAGAACGACCAAATATTTAATCTGCTGTTCTGATGTACTAATTACAATGAGGAGAAAAAACTAGTTTCCTTGAGAAAATGCCCCCCATGAACCACACAAATCACCCCAATGAAGTAAAAGGGACCTAGCTCATGCTTGCAAAGGGAATAAAGATAGAAGAGATAAACCAAGTCTAATCCATGGGTGGTTTTCCCAAAAGATGATCAGCTTTTCTTTATATGCCACTTCCATCTGCCATCCCATAGATGCTTCCTTGCACAGGACTTTGTGCAGAATATGGCACTCATTTTTTAAGAAAGGTCACTAAAACCTTGAAGGAAAGAAGTTTTTATTCACACTAGGGTTAAGAGGAGCATGGCAAATAGATTGTTTCATATCTTGGTCCTGGAAAACCACCCAGTTGAAAGGTAAATGAGTTTTCTTTTGAGGTGCCCCCTCTGGCTTCCCAGCCTCCAAGCTGGCCAGGAGGGACAGATGACCACCTGGATCTTTTCCTCCCAGTACTATAGCTGTATTTTCCCTCAAATCTTACCCACTGCATTTTGTGCACTGCAGAAAGCACTTAAGAGCTTCTGAAATGGGCCGAGGACTTTTTTTCTAAGGAAAGAGGTTCCTTGGGCAAGCCTGCACCAGGGCCGATCGAACTATCAGTCTACCCTCTTCTGGGGGCTTAGGAACCTTGAGTAAGAGAAAAGAAAACATCGCGTCTTTTATTCCTGAAGGATACTTAGATAAGGCTCCTAGGCTGGTAAATAGAGTTATAAATCGGCACATAACTTCTGCATATTTGCAAAACTGGTAATGACCTATCAAGGGGATATTTAGGGAATTTATTCTTGAGACCAACTTACTATGAAAGAGGTTGCAAACGTGGTGCAGTGGAGAAAGTAATTAGGCTAGGAATTGAAAACCGCACCCCCTCCCCGCCCTGTTCTAAAGGGAGCTCTGCTCCCATCCTGCAGCATGGCTTTGTCAAGACTCTTTGCACCATGGAGACTCAGTTTGCTTACCAATCAACTCAAACGACTGATCCCAACACCACTATGTTGCCTCCAGCCTGGGATAAGGTCTCTATGAAATACAGAGGCCCACACCCACAAAGGCTCAGAATGAATTTGCTTCATCACTGACACTGCCTTCATTTCTTCACTAGGCATTTATTTATCATGTATTTATGTCTAGTCCAAAACTCTGCACTCTATGGGGGACACGGAGGTAACAGATGCCACAGTCCCTATCCTTGCCGAATGGGGGACACTGCCCCCTTTAAAGCTACATTAAAAACCTCTCTCCTTCTTCAGAGGGCCTGCAGAGCTCCTCTCCCGACAGCCTGCGTACGCTTCCTGCGACAGCATCGCATTTATGTGGGCGTCATTAACTTTATTTCCTTCATCAGCTGGCAGAAGCCAGAATGATTTTTAAGATGGATGGCACTATCTCCCGCCTGGCCATCTTGACGCTATTCTGCAGGTTTTCTGCTGCTTTAGGCAAAGCGGCCTTGGCCCAAAGGACAGGAGACTTGGGATTCAGAATTTAGCTAGTGGCCTGACCTTGACAGGGTTCCATGACCTTTCTGGCCCTCAGTTTCCCCAGCTGTAAGACGAAGGGAATCAACAAATCACTCTAAAATCATTTTTAACTGTGCCGGTTAAGGATTGTCTTCCTCCAATCTCCATGATAGAATGTTCTTGGTTAAAAATATTGCCGCATATTTCAATTGATATAAGAAGTAGCGACATTGCGTTATATGCAGACTCAAAAGTCTGAAAGAATTGACAACCTCATTAAGCAACTTTACTCTGGAGGATTATCTCATTCTAGACACAATTATTAACAAATCGCATAAATATATCTGTCTCTCCCAGGAAGTGCTTTGGACGATGAGAAAGCATGGTGCTTGATTTCTGTCCCTGTAGATCTGAAGAGGGGCGTGAAAACAGAGACCAAAAGTTTTTATACTTTTATCGGGGATTCTATTTGGGTTTTTCTCTCACCCATAAAGTCTATGTTTTTAAAAATTTGTTAACCAAATCCTATTCACCACTAACTTATTTTCCCCATCTTTATTCATTAAAGGAATACTTAACTGCCTTCGATAATGTTCAGAAATACTGTACATTATGGGCTCAGAAATACTGAACATTATGGGGTAGGAAATGTCACCACACTGAGCTGACCTAAGAAAAAACAAAAGTAAAGACACGGGCTGCTTTTTAGTTAGTCCACAAAGCTTTGTCAGAAGTAAATATACAATTTGTTAGAGTCTCTGAAATGTTTAAAATGGATTCTGAATCCTCATTACTATTTCATGAACCCCATAGATATCCAGGGACCCCATTTGGGAAACATTAAATTTGATTTATTCTATACAGCTCCAAGAGAAGAATTGAAGCAAATTGATGGGTAATTATTTTAATGTACACACACAAATTCTAGTTCAATGTAATTTGGAACTTTCTGGCAGATCTGTCAAATGGTGCGATGGGCTGCCTCAGTGGTAGTAAGGGTCCCTGTCACTGGAGGTATGAAAGCAGAGAAATCTACCTCCCAGGAGGGATGTAGAAGAAATTCAAGCTGCTTTTGAGGATTGAGATTTGTAATTTACAAAAAAGTAAATGAATGCAGGTCAGAGACAAATCTTCACAACACTCATATTCCCTCTTTTCCTCATCCCCAAATTACCATCCGATCTTTGTAAGCTCTCTGGGTCATGCCATAAACACATATTCACTCATACCTTTTCCTTCTTTAAAATGGGTTGGTGATGAATAAATTGGGCAATGAATACACACACACAATGCAACAAAGGATTATGAAAAGAAATCACCTGGTTATGTAAGAGGCTGGTTTTAAGAAACGAGAAGGACCTCAGAATAAGAAAATGTCAGAGCCAAAAAGACCACTAGAAAATGCACTGGTCTACAGACAAGTCCCCAGGCACGGATAGTGTTCACAGGACGGATGGCCTAAATAGCTGAAGGCCTCTCAGCCCCGAACTCCAGCTGTCCCTCCTGAACCAACCCTCTGTTAAGCCCAACACACAACTGACCCCCATAGGGCCAGCCAGCAAATGCATTCAGACAGCACATTAGAAGGGAACAATGCCCTGTGAGGCTGAGGAGAGGGACTTACCCGCACAGTGCCTATGCTTTGTGATGCAAGCCCTTATGAGGGGTGCTGAGGCCCCAAAGCTTTTGAAACTCCTTATAAAGGATCCCTTTGTGGTTTTCTGAAGTTGATATTGTCTGAGTCTCCTGAGGCTAATTCAGTGCAATTAGATTACCACTCTCTGCCTTTGGATTTGGCTGTTTTTCAGGGTCCGTTGCTAAATGAGTTTACCACCTTAACAGGGAGCTGCTGACAGTCATTAATCCCAGCCACGAAATGGGCAGCGTTCTCTCTTGCTTCGTGTACTGGGCAACCCACAGGCACCTAGAGTATAAACCTCTACTCCCTTCCCGGCAAGGTCCATACTCAAATCCCCTCCCACTCACCCCCAGAAAAATCAGACTTTCCCTTCTGAGTGTCTTAAGTACCAACAGAATCATGGAGACTTAAGGCAATTCTCTAGCTCAACAGCTCTGCAATCTAGCTGTGAGGGGCTTGTCAAACATGGAGTTTCCCACCATCATACTAGACTACTGAAACAGGATCCCTTAGGAGGGGGACCCAGAAACCTGTAATGTTAGCAAAAGTCTCTCCACCAGTGCTTTTTGAACTTTAGTGTGTGTATGAATCACCTGAGAATCTCAGTTAGATGCTGATTCAGACTCAGAGGTCTGGGCTGGGGCCTGAGAGTCTGAATCTCCAAGAGCCCCCAGGTGAGGCTGGTGTTTCCATGGACCAACAGTTTGAGTCGCAAAGTTCTAAACGATCCTGGCTAGGGACCTCGGACATAGATCAGTACTTTTATTTTGCAGATGAAGAGAGGATAAATGATTTCCTCAAGGTTACAGAGTGAATGGCAGAGCTCCTAACGTCCTGCACAATTATATGCACCCCCCAAAATTCCTCCCATGCATGTCATCTCTAAGGGCTGTGTGTCCTCAACTTTGCCACTGCATTTTCCTTCCTTTGGCACTCTCACACGCTGTCCTCCCTCATAAACACAAAACCTCAGAGAGCTATCCCCATTCCCAAACTGGTGGCCTGGGCCCTGAAGTCCTAGGGCACCAAAAGCCCTCATTTACCCAGCTGGGAACTCCAGCCATGTGATGCTGGGTAAAGAGAAGGGGCACCTGAGGAATGGGCTTTAAATCCAGGCACCAGGGGTGGGGGTCAGGCGGCCTAGGACGTAGCACTGAGAGTCTCTCAGGACTGATGGAGGAAGTAAATCAAGGTGATCAGAAGGAGGAAATCTGCGGTTTCTTTCCCCAACAATGACTCGTTTCCCAACATAACTATTGTATAGGATTCCCAGATGTTCAGAGACTGTTGCCCCATTCTATCATCGTCTGACCTCAGGACCACGTCCTTCCTTCTTCTCTACCCCTTTGACCTATTATCCTTTCCGCAAAGCACATTATGATCTTATACATCAAATAAAGTAATTGCTACGATCTTCAGCCTTTCAGAGCTGTGTGTTTATTGCTGTGTGCTCAGTTCTGCAACACTGCCCAGCTCCAGAGGAATGCGGCAAGTCCGCTGCAACCCTGGCTGCTGGGTGGATGTGCAGCACTCTTTTACAAGAGCACTTTGCAGTTTATTGAGTGTTTCACATTCATGATCCCATGGGAGCTTCCCAATCACCTTAAAAAATAGACATAAGACAGTGGTTACCATCCCCATTTTAGAGTTAAGAAAACTGAGGTTTGGAGAAGTGACTTACTGAAGACCATACTGTTAATCTCATGGTAAATCCAGGATTCAAATATAGGTCTCCTTTCTCCTAGCTCACCACACCACCATACATATATATATACATATATACATATACTCCTAAGCCACAGCCTTGGGGAGCCAGTGCAGTTATCAGGCTAAAAGCCCTCACCCTCTGCCAGTGGGCCACAGTGAGAGGGTGGCAGGAAACCCATGACAGGGGAGCTGGGAATTTCCCATCAGGCCTTTAGTTTGACAGTCACATTCTTCTGATTCTGAGCCAGATGGGGATTCTTTTCTCTGTTCCTGATCGTTTTTAATTGTACGATATATGCATATGTTCTTTTTTTAAAAAACTAATACTAGACTTAAGCCTAAAAATCCCCTTTGGTGTGATCTCCAGGTCCCTCCAGCTTTATGTTTCTTTAAGGGGTATTGTACTTGATCATTTTTATTCATATATGGATGTGTATGCATATATGTATACATACACACGTGTGTAAAACTATTGAAATATATATGTATAAACTATCATTTCATGGAATTATATTGCCTATATAATTCTGCAATTCATTTTGTTCACGTATCAACATATCTTGGGACGCTTTACCTGTTGAGGCTTACAGCTCACCTCATTCTTTCGACTACTGCAAACCATTTCATGTTATGTATATCCCCTTGTTTTCTAGCCATCCTCCTACTGATGGGCATTCATACTTTTTTCTAAGTTTTCTACTGCCATCAGTGCTGCAATAATCAGCGTACCTACATCTTTGTGAACACATGTGACATTTTTCCAGGCAGATAACAAGAACAAGAAATGGAATTGCTGGGGCACAGAACACGTGCGTCATTTTGCAAACAGATACTGCAGGCTGCCATTCCTTTCTTCCTGAATCTTCACTTCTTCCTTCTCTCATGCTGCTCCCTCTCAGCCTGGGCCGTAACAACGCACTAATAATAGTTGTTACTATTTATTGAACACAGAATGCCAGGTACTGTGCCAGCAACATCATGTGCCTCGTCTCACAACACCACGAAAACCCTTAGACAGAAGTACTAGTATATTCCCATTTATAGGTGACCAAACTGAGGCAGAAAGAAGTTATGTAATTTGCCCAAGGTAAGACAATTAGTAAGAGGCAAAATCAAGATTCAAAACCAGACGGACTCCAGAAAACACTCTTTTAACTACTGCACTGACACTGTTACTCCAGAATGAACCAGGGAAAGGGGAGAAAGGGAACTGAACTGGATGAGGAAGACAGAGGTAGAAAAGAGATTAATTTCCCTCTCTAGATGATCGGGGCTAATCTCTTTCAGAGGCTTCTAGACAATAAATAGTTAACATACATCTATAAATAGATGAGTTTTCGCTCTCCACCCTTCACAGGGGAGGGGATGGCACTCCCACCCGTGTCCCAGAGGGACGTGGTTGGGACTCTAAGGGCAGATGGCAGCCCTTTTCTCCCTTATGCACCTGCACCTGCCTCATGATGAAAAGTGCTCAGAGGAAAGAGCTGTCAAGGGTTCTGCGAAAGAATTTCTGACCGAGTGGGGAGGAAAGCGAGAAAAGTAGCCCCAATCCTGGCCCTTTTTTTTAAATTGTTAATTGCTGGCCCTTAGTATCAAAGTGAAGCCTCACATCCTAACCCAGAAACATACAAAACTGAGAATAACCTGTTTCCTTTTACTTTCCGTGAGAGAGGTTGGAGACGCAGCCCGAGCTCCAGCATTGGAGGCCTCACCACAGGCTCCAAGTTTGCCTTTCCCAAAGCATACCCGCCGGGCTTCTCAGAATATCCCTAGGCCGGCCGGAAACTGTGCTCAGGCCACAGGAGGATGGCGGGTGGTGGGAGCAGAATGGGGATGGGAGGCAAAGACTGGGCCAGCTCTCCTATCATGAGCTGCACTCCAGATCTGGCCTGTGGGAAGCCCAAACACTGCTGCCTCAGACACCTGTTTTCAACAGCTCTCTGAGTGACACCAGAGACTTCTCCAAATGTATCCCTAGCAGGCCTGCTGCTAACAGAAGAAAAAAATACAATAAAAAGAAAGTCTCCAAATATCAACCTTGAAATAAACTTGCTGGTTTGTTTACATTATAAGCATTACATGTTTGCTATAAAATATTTAAACCACATAGGGAAATATGTTTAAAACTAAAATACACAAAAATCTTACCCCCTAGGGTAAATTACTTAATGGTTTGCTATTCATCCTTCCAGATGATTTTAATAACATAATGACAAAACCGTGAGTGCTTACTTTGTGCCTGACATCCTTCTACAAGCTGAATGTGTATTTACCCACGGAAGCTTCAGAACAATCCTGTAAAGCATTGTTCATCCCATTGTATAGATGCGGTTACAGAGGAGGAAACAGAGAGGTTCAATAATATTCCTAGGGTTACCCAGCTTGGAAATAGCACTGCAAGATTGAAATCCAAGCACTCTGGCTTCAGAGAGCCTTAAACTGCCATGTTTCACCAGTGAGTGTTTCTGTTTTACAAAACTGGGATTATATTAAACACCGTGTTCTGCAACTTCCTTCTTTTCACTCAGCCATAAGTTGTCAGTGTGCATACAGATATATCTCATTCCTTTTTGCATTTGTGCCGCCCTTCGCTGAGAATGCCAGGTTTGGGCAGGACATGGCTCTCAGCTTCCGCGACACAGCCCCCACCTCCATTTCCAGTTCCTTGCCTTCCCACACACCAAATTCCAGCCCAAATTGAACTTCTCATCAGTCTCTGTAATATGCCCACTCTTCTCTTCCCTGTACTATTCTCACACTCTTCCCTATCCCTCCATAAATCTAGAAAAAACCCTCCCCACATTTCAGTCCTGAAAGGCACACCGACCGGCTCCAGATTTGAGCTAATTTGATTTTGAGTCTTGCCTCTGTCATTTCCTTGCTGTATGATCTCGGCAGTTCACTCAATCTTTCTCATCTTAAGACTGTTCCTCATCTTAAAAACTGAAGGGAGTGCCTGGCTGGCTCAGTCAGTTGAGTGTCTGACTCAGGTCCATGATCACATGGTCTGTGGGTTGGAGATTTGCGCTGACAGTGTGGAGCCTGTTTGGGATTCTCTTTCTCTTTCTCTCTCTCTCTTTCTTTCTCTCACTCTCTGCCCTTCCCTTGCTCGTGCTCGCTCTCTCTCTCTGTCTCTGAAAATAAATAAACTAAAAAAAAACCAAAGAGAACAATTTCACCAATAGATAAATGAAGTTACCTTTCAAGCACTTTTCCCGTGCAGAGGCTAAGCCCTTAACAAAGGGCAATTCCTTCTCTACTTCCCTGAGATCCTGTTCATGCCTCAAGATCCACCTCTAGCCTCACTTCCTCTATGAGGCAGCCCCTGGACTGCCACCAGCCCCCCAAATGGGCATATACCCTCCTTCCTAAATCCTCTTGGAAAAGTAGGCATTACCCTTGCCACTCAGTTTACTCAAAGTGCCCTTACATATATTTAGGTGCCCTTCTAACTTCCCCAGTGGACTATGAGCCCTTCAAAAGCTAGGAACTGAATTATATTTGTGGTATATGTGGAAAGGGCAACAAGAAGAAGAAGAACACATCCCTGGTGCTTCCCAGAATTTACAACTTGTTCTCCCTCTTCCTCATACATAGCATCATCCCAGTGGTTCATATATATTAGGTGTTCATTGCTCGTTGAGTTGAATTACTTTGTCCCTACATGCCTGCTCCCATCATCTTCCTATTGACTCTACAGCAGCCCAGGACCGGAAGACTTCCAACCAGCCAACCCGAAGCACTGCTGTGTGTCACCGTGACCCCTTTTTCCTCCAAGAAATGAGTCACAGTAAGAGGGAGCTGGATATGGCAGCACAGCCCTGGCTCGGTAGCCATTGCATTAAGTTGCTCGGCTTTATCCTCGCAGTCTGGCTGAGCACGTTCAAGCTCCAGGCGGTGCAAAACATCTGAGCCATCATAGCTGAAGCTGCTTCCCACCATGACCGAGGTCTGCAGAGAGGCTCTTTCCACAGGACAAGGCAAACTTTCTAAAACAGCTTTTAGTTGTGCAGAAATTATTATGCAGAAATTAATTTTCTTGATGTGACCTAAAACACTTAGTAGAAAAGAACAACTCTTGACAGGAGCCAAGAAAAGACTGCATCATATCCAGAGAGAAGGGGCTTGGAGGAATTCGTTGAATAGGCCTTGGAATATAAAAAAACTACACTTCCTAAAGAGGAGGGTGACAGGTTCAATAAAAGGGGCAACCCCGTGCTGCCTCAAAATTGAACATTCTAGAGATGAGAACAAGACTTTCCTCCCCCTGCCATCCCTGCTCTGACCTTGTAACAGAGTCTCAGTTTTTCCACCCCTACAATAAAGGCTTAACTCTGCATAATTCTTAAATTAGGTTGGCTCATAGAAGTCCCAGCAGTTAAAAACTCTTGGGAATCAGTCATATATATTCTGGAATCGCATTTATACTAATTGATACCTGTATATCCTGGAGAAAGATTGTTTTTAGGACTCCTAAGCCTCAGTTTTCATCATCTGTAAAATGGCAATGATTAGGATCCACTCCCCACACTGAAAAATCACCCTAAGGATTAAATGGGAGAAGGCATGGAGAGTGTTGCAAGTGACACACAGAAATCGTGCAAAGCAGAAAACCATGATTACTATATTACAAGGGGATAGGTGAAAAGCATTGTGGGAGCATAAAAAAGAGTCTGACTAACTCTGCCTGGAGGTGGGGAGATGGCACAAAGTCGAAGGAGCCAGGACATTTAAACTGGGCCATAAAGAATGACTAATTCACCAGGTGGCAATGAGTGCCAAGAGAGAATGTTGCAGGCAGAGAGGAGAGGCTTGCGGAACAGGCAAGCTGGAGGCTGTGAACATCAAGGGCACTGCATGGGCCAGCTGTCCCATCTCACCCAGACTCAGTCCAGCCCTGCTCTGCCCTGTTCTCTCCCAGTGGGGCTTTTATCAACTGGAAGCCCAGCTGAGAGTGGACAATTTGCCCATTATCCAAAAAATATTTCTTGAATTCCTACCATAAGTCAGTGATTGCTCTAAGTCCTGGGGATAGACACAGTGATGAACAGAACAGACGTAGTACCTACTCTCACGCAGCTTAACTTCTAGAGGGGTCTACAAGCAAACCGCTTAGGAAACTACAGATTTTCATATCATGGACAGTGCTGCAAACCCAGTAAATCAGATGGTGGGACAGAGAAGAGTCCACTGGAGTCCACCCCTGCCTACACGTGCACACATCACCTCCCTGAAGACGTATATCCTAGGGAGATGGGCAGGTGGGAAAGGTCCATTTCCTTTTATTGATGAGAAAACCAAAACCTTATGAGGAGCAGTGATTCATCCAAAGTCTCAGCCAATAAGTGCCAAAGGCAGGTGACCTCATTCCATGCAGGAAAGTCAAAACTATACATGATAAAAGATTAAATGGAGAGGGGGGAGAACGAGTAGCAAAATCGTATGTACAATAAGATCCCATTTTAATTTTTTTAATGTTTTATTGTTCTCATATGGGGAAAAATAAGCCTAGAGAAATGGACCCAAAACTGTTTATAGTTATTATTATCTCTTGGGAATGAGACTATAGGGGACTTTTCTTTCCTACATTAAGTATTTTGGTAATGCTTGAATGTTTTACAATAATATATTACTTTTGAAGGCTGGAAAAATAGATTTTCTATAAAGAGGATATCAGAGAGCATGGGAACACAATCAAACTTAGAGCCCACCTAAATAAAAGACATATGTACCAGGTAGGGAAAAAGGACTTTTGGAGTGGTCTGAACCAGTGCCCGGTTGATTGGTTTTCTCCAAATAAAAATGAACCTAGAGGCTGAGTCTGTTTGGTGTGTTTGGAGGACTTTTCTGAGCAAACAGAAGTTGCTTTTCCCACTGAAGTCACTGTGCTAGAAGTAAGATATCATTGGAAAATGACATTGGAATGCCAGAGTTACATTATAGACTTGGGTTTTTAGAACAAGTGATAGATGGAATATATTTTCATCAGGGTGATTGAAGCCCTAACCAATTCTTTTTGTAATTTCAAAAAATCCTCATGGTCATTAAAAAAAAAAAAGTTAGAGATGGAAAGAATTATCTGACCCAATCCCTTCAATTCCCAGGGAGGAATAGAGGCCACAGGGAAAGGGATTTGTCTAAAGTCAGCAGTGAACTGATGTCCAGCCCAGAAAAGAACTGAGGACTCTAAGTCTCTTATCACTATGACAATTTTCCCTGAAACCTAAAGACTGTTCCACTGGTAGTGTGCAAGACAAATTTCAATGGTATAGGATAATTTTCTTTTATTTAACTACTCTTGAATTTTATTTTACTAGGTACTAGAATTTACCAATTTCATTATAATACTAGTAGTTTATATTAAACTAAAAAAGCCAAATTAAAGGTAAATTAGGGATGCCTGGGTGGCTCAGTTGGTTAAGACTCTTGATTTCGGCTGTCATGATCTCACAGTTTGTGATTTTGAGGCCCACATCGGGCTGTCAGCACAGAGCCTGCTTGGGACTCTCTCTCTCTCTCCATGTCTCTCTGCCCCTCCCCCACTCATGCTCGCTCTCTCTCTCTCTCTCTCTCTCTCTCTCTCTAAATAAACTTTTTTAATTTATTTAATAGAAGGGTGGCACGGGGCAGAGAGAGAGGGAGACCCAGAATCAGAAGCAGGCTCCAGGCTCTGAGTTGTCGACACAGAGCCTGTCACGGGGCTCGAATCCATGAACTAGGAGATTATGACTGGAGCTGAAGTTGGATGCTTAACCAACTGAGCCACCCAGCTGCCCCTTCACATGCTGTTTTTTAATTTTTTAAAAAGTTTATTTATTTTGATGGGGCACCTGGTTATTTTGTTGGAGCACCTGGGTGGCTCAGTAGGTTAAGCATCTGACTTCAGCTCAGGTCATGATCTTGCAGGTTGTGGGTTCGAGCCCCACATCAGGCTCTGTGCCAACAGCTTGATTCATGGAGCCTGTTTCAAATTCTGTGTCTCCCTCTCTCTCTGCTCTCCCCTGCTCATGCTCTGTCTCTCTCTCTTTCAAAAATAAAATAAATAAACATTAAAAAATAAAAATAAAGTAAGAGTATGTTAATTGGCCAAAATTTGTCATATGCTATGCAGGCAATTTGGGTTTGAAGGATACTGTACTCCACCATTCCATCTTAGACATTGCCCTTGGATTGGATGGAAAATACCAGAAGGACTTGTGAAACCCAGTTAGTTCTGAACAAAGCCTTCCTACATTTAAGTCTCAAATGGCTTCTCAGTGTGAGTCATGGACATGAGCTGCTATTTGAATTTAAATAGTGGAGGAAAGGGGCACCTGGGTGGCTCAGTAGGTTAAGTGGCTGACTTCCACTCAGGTCATGATCTCACTGTCTGTGAGTTCGAGCCCTGCATCAGGCTCTGTGCTGACAGCTCAGAGCCTGGAGCCTGCTTCAGATTCTGTGTCTCCCTCTCTCTGCCCTTCCATTGCTCACACTCTGTCTCTATGTCTCTCAAAAATAAATAAATGTTAAAAAATTTTTTAAAAAAATAAATAGTGGAGGAAAGA
Organism: Paguma larvata; assembly: GCA_030068075.1. Lineage (NCBI taxonomy): Eukaryota > Metazoa > Chordata > Mammalia > Carnivora > Viverridae > Paguma > Paguma larvata. The sequence goes on along the minus strand of CM057826.1, from coordinate 41,966,091 downwards.
TAGCACATTTGGGTAACAAGTAGGCACATCCAGCAGACAGAGCATAGCAGGGACGAGGTCACCAACAAGGACCTATTTAAACTATAGTTTCCTATTCTCTTCTCATGTTAAAACAACATCTGTGACTCCCAACCCTTTGCCTTATGAACAGAAATTCCTCTAAATAATATTTATAACATTATCCAAAAACATGTATTTAGAATCTACCAAATGCCAGGAACTTTTTCTAAAAGTTCCAGATACATTAACCATTTAATTTTTTAAAGCAATTCTATGAAGTAAGTACTATTATCATCCCCATTTTGTGGACAAGTACACCAAAGCAATGATTTGTACCAGTCTGAGACACTTTGAGGCCAATCCATTTCAAAGTCTTTATAGGCAGAAAGACATTGTACAAACCTCTCCAGAGAGGTGTAGGGGCAAGGTGGATAGAGTAGAGAAAGAAAAACTGAGTGACTCACTCCAAATCATAGCCCTTCCCATGAAGGTGGTGGGGAGAACTTGACAACACACTTCCCTTCCATTCTGCCACCAAAAGTCCTGATTTCCTTCCATCTGTCACCATTTGTCTCATGAAGAGACAAAAGAGAATAAGAAATAATACAGTGCAAGACATAAAAAGTGGGAGGAGGGTCAAAATGAGGGGGTGAAGAAAAGGGGAGACAAGCAGAGTAACCAAGAGGGAAGAGCACTAACTCAGGTCTCCTCCGGGTTCAGGCAAGAACTCCCTGTGTAAGTCTCCCTCCATCTCTGGACCAAAGTAGTCTCATTTGTAAAATGGATGAGTGGACCGGACTAGCTGACTTTTAAGATTGCTCTCAGCACCACCATTCTGGGATTCCGAAACAAATGAAGGAAAAGGAAGAAGGTAAAAGGACAGAAAGGGAGAGAAATGTAGGTGGGAAAACGCAAGTGCTAAGGAGGAAGGATGAAAAGGAAACAGGATGAAGAAGAGAAGGTACTTCCCAAAGCAGTTGGAGTCTGCTTTCTTGTTGAAAGAGGAGAAGAAAGACTCTTGTATCGAGAATTATAGCAATAAAAGTTTTATCCTCAGGCAGTCATTTCCATGCCTCCCGCTGGTGGGGACCATGGCTGATGGTGGTGGGGACCATGGCTGATGGTGGTGGGGACCATGGCTGATGGTGGTGGGGGTCCAAAGCAGCCCTGGGAGGAGGGAGGGGGCTGCCTGGTTCTCCACATCTAGGAAAGAGGGCAGCCCCTCCCCCGCTGGGCCTGACAATGGACAACGATGATTAGCATATTCCCAGGTTCTGGGGCATGTCCTGGGGAAAAGACTAGAGGATGTGCCCAAGGGAGCTACAGCTGCAACATTATCACGTGAGCCTGTGCCTGCTAGGATGCAATTCTGGGAACCTACAAACAGAGGAAATCCCAGGCCAGCAAGAGATCTTCCAAGGTCATCTTCTCCAACCTCCTGCCTCTAAGCATCTCTTCTCTAATAGCCCTGTGCCAAAGGATGTAGCACAGCATGACACTTGGTCTTATTCTCCAGTTTTCATACTTGTCTGAACTATCCCAGGCCTTGAGGCTCTTGAAGACAAAGACAGTGCCTCCGAATGATTAAATATACTCTTAATTCACAGGGCACAGTGCTGGGCAACACAGTGGGCTCTCCAAACCCATCTGATAATTGGTCAGTAGGTGAAATGGTTCTAATTTCTCTCTCAGCAATATCTAGCCTGCTGCTTAACATTTCGGGCTAAACATTCTTCCTTTTGTTTATTCAATAAGAGGAAGAATGCTTCAAAGTCCAACCTCTCATTCACCTGAGAGGACAGAAGCTGGCAGATATCTGCCTCTGTAGAAGTAAGGTAGAGTACCCACTCTTCTGGAATTGACCCCAGTGAAGAAGTGACTAGACAGTGTCACTATATAAGTGAGAACCACAGGGGCAAAGAAAAAGACCGTAGACAATTGTTCACTTAACATACAATGAGCAACTTCGGTATACCAGGTATTTGGCTTAGCAACTTATCTGAAATTTTTATTCTTCCCAACAATTCTAAAATTAACATTGAGTATTCCTACTTTACAGAGGAATAAACTTAGGCTCCCAAATGTTGCACAACTTTCAAAGTCATAAAGTCAGTAGTGAAGTCAAAATTCTAGCCTACTCCTCAGCTGGTTCATCCTCATGCATTGCTCAGAGTTCAGCCTATCCACAAACACTTCCGGCAACAATGAACCACCTCCTTATGCTGCATCTTCCATTATTGGGCATTGTTTGACCAATTGGTCAAAACAGTCTTTCCTCACACGTATCAGGCAGCCACCTCCCTCTCTGAAAGTCCCATCCACCTGGAACAAGTCAGTAGGCTGTAAAAGGTCCCTCAGGTATGGAATCAGAAAAATCTGGTTCTGTTCCCACCTACCACCTACCAGCCATGTAACTTTCAATCAAGTCACTTTTGCCCCATCTGTGCCTCTGTCTTTTCCTCTGTGCAATAGGAACACAAATACGTACCTCGCCTAGAGTTTGGGAGAAGAAAAAATAAACAATACTTGCAAAGGGCTTACCTCAGTGCCAGGCAAAGAGCAAATATTCAAGAACATTATTTTATTGAGTCCCTCTTCCCCATGACAACCCAACAGAGATTTGTAAAAAATGATCTCTCTGCCTAAATCTTCTCTGAGCCAAACACCCACAGAGTCTTTAATTATTCCTTACAGGTCAATTTCAAGTTTGTTTACCAGCCCAGTTGTTCCTTTCTGGACCTGCTCCAACCTGTTAATGTCCCTCTTAAAATGCAGGGCCTACAATGGAATATAATAAATTAGCCAAGATTTGAAGCACTGCCCACGTCCCGTATTTCCTGCCAATCCTGCCTCTTTTAGGCTTTATCTTTTTCTGAAGTTCTTCAGAATGATTAGGTATAACCTAGACTGGCATAAAATTTTAGTGAAGAATGTTTGAATCTTACAAACAAAAACTTCAATTTTCATTTGTAATAATGGTTAACTCACTAAGTGGTTTCTATGTGTCTGGCACTGGGTCAGCATTTGACACACACTTTCTCCTTTAACCCCAACAATCCTAGGAACACATTATTACCCTCCTTTTTCTGATAAAGAAATAGTTTGGGGGACCCTTGGGTGGCTCAGTCGATTAAGCGTCTGACTTCAGCTCCTGTCATGATCTCACAGTTCATGGGTTCAAGCCTGGCATCGGACTCTGTGCTGACAGCTCAGAGCCTGGAGGCTGCTTCTGATTCTGTCTCCCTCTCTCTCTGCTCCTCCCCTGCTCGCACTCTCTCTCTCCCTCTCAAAAATAATAAATAAACGTTTAAAAACTGACTTAAAAAAAAGAGAAAGTTTTGAAGAGGTTAAGTGACTTGCCCAAGATCACACAGTGAGGCCCACCATGCCCTCCTAGCTCTCATATCAAGCATTTAGGGGATACTTATTATATGTAAGTAGTTTCAGGGATAAGAAATTGGATATGATACAGGCAGAAGACACAGGCAGGTGCAATTTAAATATTTTTTTTAAAAAAGACACATTGCACCTGCAACATTGGACTTCTGAACTATAATATCACAATGGTCTCTTTTCTCCCCTCTAGTACACTCCAATGTCTATGGCTTCTTGGGCAGTATGAGTTAATGGAAAAAAAAGAAAAAGGTAGAAGCAGTCATCTCTCCTCTTTTAACTTTCAGTGCCCCACCAATTCCTTCTGCCTTTAACCCTTTACCAGACTCCACCTTGTGAAGAGTTTTCAATGAGGAATCTGTTCATCCTGGGATTGGAGGAGAAGGGAGGCCCCTTTACACTCGTGTACTCTCTCTGCCCTAGAAATAGTCATACTCTTTGACTCAGAAATTTTGCTTCCAGGACATGAACAGAGGTTTGTGACCAAGGGAGGTTTTCACAGCATAATTTATAATAGCTAAAAAGTTAAAATAATATGAATGTCCATCAATAGAGGATAGCTAAGTTAATGTTAACACAGCCACACACTGGCATAGGCAGTCATTTATAATTGTGTTTCTAGAGGTTTAATAATGAGAGAAAATGTTCATTTAAAATCTCCAGTAAAAAAAAAAGGCAGGAAACAAAACCTATTACAATCTATAGAGGAAAAAAGAAAACCCAGAAGAAATTTACTAATAAGTTAATAATAGGTTAGATAATGAAATTTCCAGGTGGGTTTTATTTTTTTCTTTGAACCTTGTTGTATTTTTCCAATGTGCATTTATTGTTTTAATCATCAGAGGAAAATGTTATTTTTTTAAAATGATTGAGACCTAAGGGCAGCCAGCCAGCTTGTGAAGAACAGTGTTTGCCACTGGACGGTTTCCATCTGAGCAGCACCAATTACTACTCCGTTACCATCAGATCATCTTAATCCTATTGATTGAAATGCCAAAGTAATGCTATTAATTTACTACTTAACAGATAAATTACTAACAGCATAGTAGAAGGATCTCCTGAGAGTGTTCCTTTAGGTGTGACAGTGGGTAGTCCGTGAACATTCAAGCGCAAAGCACAAAGAAGCCTCTAGAAGTTCATCTATTTATCCCTCATGATAGAGCCTAGATCAACCAATTCTCTCTGAATCAATAAAAACTGTATTGGACCTTCACAGTGTGCCAGGCACCAGAATAAGCATTACTAAATTATTGCTTATTCTTTATAACACCCCAAGAGCAACAACTACTTACCCCAATTTTACAGATGCAGAAACAAAGACAGGATAAGTTACTTGTCCAAGGCCACTGAGCCAGTAAATGGCAGAGCCTGAATTTGATAGCAGAGTCCATAGAGCCTGCCCCTGTTTCGGTCCAGACGCGAGTTCTTATTTGTGTAGTACCTTATGCTTTCTTCAGTGTAATTTCAAACAGTAAACATACAAGTTAGCACAGAAGGTGTCTATACTCTATGGATGAGTAAACTGATGCTTAGACATGATGCTTAAATATGATAAAGGGCTTGCCCAAGACCATACAAGAAAGGAACAGGCACAAGTCAAACCAGGATTTCTGGTTTTGACATCTGCAGCTTGTCCCATTCCCCTGAGCTGTTTCTCTTTGCCTCTGAGACACAGCAAGAAGCAGGAAGCAATGGAATTCGGCCCCCTCTGTGGTCCCCCAGTGAGCTACAAAGAGGTAACCCTGCTGGAGGATCCTGCAGGGTAGAAAGGAAAGAAACTCCGGAAGGAAAAGAAAGATTCAACAGTGACCCTTGCATTCCTTCTGCCATTAACCCTCCTTCATCTTAAAACCAGAAAGGACACTTTGTCTTTCCCTCATCATCCATCTACCTTCTTGATGTCTCATCGGCTACCACAGGTTTCACGGACACATCTTGTCCTGACTTCTCCTCAGTAAATATTTCTTACAGAAGTTTATACTAGATGGAACGGGAACTTAACACAATGCATATTCCAGTGAAGTGAGCTGTTTTAGCACATGTGAACGAAACTTATGCCCAACTAGCTGCTCCAAATCTTATGCCTTAGATTCATCGATTCTTCATCAAAGCACCTTCATTAGGTTATTTAGTCTCTCCAAGCCTCTGTTTCCTCATTTGAAAAATGGAGGAGAAACTGGTTCCTACTTCATAGAATGGCTGGATGGATTAGAAAGCATGTATGGAAAAGTTCTTGGCTCTGTGCATGGCACCTAGAAAGTGTTCAAGCATTGGTGGCAAATGTTATTATTATTATTAGCTAACCTCTGAGTCCATTTCTTCTTCTATAAGATGGAGATGATCATCCTTACTGACTTTGCAGAGCCGTAATATGCAGTCATTAGCTTATAGCAGGTGCTCAATAAATGTCTATTTTTTTTATGCCCAAGATGACCAGATCCCATAATTCTATGACTCTTCTACCTTCTTCCTCCCCAGGACTTTGGAACCTGCTGAGTGAGACAAATATGTTCCACCCCACTGAGCATAGCTGCAGCTGTCTGTCTTAGAGGATTGGGCGGGGGGGGGGGGGGGGGGGGGGGGGGGGGGGGGGAATGAACGAGAGCTATTTAGAACAGTCTCAGAGCCCTGGAGCTTCCTATAAAACTCTGTATTTACATACAAATACCCACTTCAACTAAACCCTCTCAACTCACAGTTAAGTGTTCTCTTTCTGCAGACCAGTCATTCAGTTTATTAAAGGCAGCTTCAGATTTGAATCCAAGTTGCTCTTTCTACAATTTAATGTCATTCTTCCTGAGAGCCCAGTGAGTGTTGTTTATTTTCTCAACATCCTTCTTTGAAATCGGTCTCCTGGATGCTTGAGGGCCACACACATCCAAGCTCCCTCCACTCAGGGAAACCTCTGTTTAGTCTGAGATAAATAGCTCCTTTTCTGTGAATGCATTTCCTGTGGCTTCATCACAACGTGGCGTACTCTCCACGATAGGTTTGAACTAGTATAGACTTGGGAGGGGAAAGTGATAAGCTTTTTCTAATAGGCCCAGATGTTCTGTGTCTTCACATAGGCTTTCCTCTTTCATTTTGGGGGTTCAAGGGCTCTGGCATATTCACTGTCGATAGAGTTAAGAGAGAAGTTTGTTAGCTCAGTTATACCTGAAAAAGTTATTTAACCTCTGTGAACCTCAGTTTCCTCACCAGTAAAATGGGAGTCATGACCACCTACCCATAGGATTATATTAGGAATAAATATCAAAAGTAAAGCTCTTAGTGTAATGCCTGGCACTTTATAACTACTCAACACGGGCCAGCTGTTATTATCATGTTATTTCTATTTTGCTCCATCACCCAGTACAATCTCTGACTTACAGTAGGCACTACATAAATAGTTGGGGATAAATAACTAAATAAATGAAGTAATAAATTAATACTATCTCAAATGAGGTGATGATTACCTCAAAATGCCTGGTGAATGAAGAAGGCTGACTGACCCAAGAAGAGAAAGAGCTGATTTTCACAACTTCTGTAGAAGCTTCTGTAGAAGCACCAGGAACTTTGGCCATTGAAAAAACACCTGCAGTTGGTAAAAGCAGGTTATATTTTTTTATGTTTATTTATTTTTGAGAGCGAGAGGCAGACGAAGCATGAGTGGGGTAGGGGCATAGAGAGAGGGAGACCCAGAATCTGAAGCAGGCTCCAGGCTCTGAGCTGTCAGCACAGAGCCCAATAGGGGCTCAAACTCACAAACCATGAGCTCATGACTTAAGCCAAAGCTAGACGCCTAACCAACTGAGCCATCCAGGAAGGTTGTGTTTTAAAATTCAGTAAACTGGGGTGCCTGGGTGGCTCAGTCAATTGAGCGTCCAACTTTGGCTCAGGTCATGATCTCACAGGTCACGGGTTTAAGCTCCACGTTGGACTCTGTGCTGACAGCTCAAAGACTGGAACCTGCTTCAGATTCTGTGTCTCCCTCTCTCTCTCTCTGCCCCTCCCCTGCTCACTCTCTCTCCCTCTCTCTCTTTCTCTCTCTCTCTCTCTCAAAAATGAATAAACATTTAAAAAAATTTTAAGGAAAACAAGTTTAAAAGTGAGTGAACTGAAATGGAAAAATAAATAAAATAAAAGGAAAATCAAGTTAATGCCAAAAACATTCCAAGAGAGAGAGAATTTAATGAACACTCAGGAAGGGTTTGCCCATCCCTTTCCTGTATTTTGGGAATGGCCACACAAGCAAGATGCCCCAGACCACATCTAGAGATCCTAGTCATGGTATGGCTCTGTCATCCAACACCCTGAGCAAGTATCTTAATCTTTCAGTGGAGCCTCAGTGTCATCACCTGTACACAGAGATGCTGTCATGGGAATGGTGCAGGGAGCCAATGCAGTGATGGATTTGGAAGTACCATGTAAACAGAAAGCATTATTTGTATGACAGTGGTCATCACATTGTTCTCAACCCATACTTTCCAATTCCCAGAGTTCCAGGAATTCCCACTGGCAGTTCTGAGAGTCATGCAAACATCTCATCATGAAATCATGAACCAGAGCAGCTCCTCAGAGGGACTTTGCAATCACTATCACTTGGAAGAATCAACAGAGTGTAGTGGTTAATAGCCTGGCCTTCAGAGGCAAGCTCACTGTTGGTCTCGCCCCTTATAAGCTATACAACCTTGGCTAAAGTTCTGAAAATGCTAGTGTCAGCTTCCTCATCTGTAATGATGTCATCATCATAGGATTGTTAGGAAGATTAAGTACAGTAACACATGTAAAGTACCCAGCACATAGTAAGTACGAGGTGAATGGGAGCTCTTACAGTCATGCACTAATATTATGTCTTTATCTGTATTGAACCTGTTATTATTTCTCCTCAATATTTACACTCCCAGGTCTTTGCAACCTCAGATGAGCAATCCCTGCTGATCAGTGTGATTTTTCTTCCCAAAACTTTTTGTCCAGAAGCCCTGAGCTCCATTCTCTGCAAAGACATACTTTTCCAGTGAGATTTATCTGATTAAAAAGAAAGCTGCATTGAAGGTAATGAGAGCCATTTGCTCTCCTGTCCAGTTCGTGGGATGCATGCTGATTATGCAGGGCCTGCTAAGAGGTTTGACTCTGGCAGAGCAATCCCCATATGCCTCTTCTTCAGCATTCAAGTCTCTGAAGATTGCACCTGGATTCCTCACACTGTAACTCAACTCAGGAGGTGGGGAGGGGGGGCTACTTGATGCCCACAGGCTTAAGCCAAGTATTGTTTCACTGTGGACCCAGACTGCAGAATGGCACTGATGGTCAGAGGCATAGGAAAATTTCCCCAAGTGAGACATATAGGAATCAGGGCAGAGTGAGATGGTTGTTGTAGAATTGTAATTAGGGACCTAAGCAGGGAGAAATGTGAGGTTTATGCATAGACACAGGTTTGATCTGGGCCCCTAGCCAGAGTCAACCCCATGAGAGGGTTGTAGATGCTCCCAAAAGAAAAAGTATGGCTTCTTTTCCTATTTTCCTGCCTTGGATTTTCCCAGAGGACATCAGATTTTCCCTAGGGACTGACTGAAGGTGTCAGGGCCAGAATTTGGGACTTTTTTTCTCCATTCAAATCACGTCACTGAGGCCCACAGTACCTGCACAGCTAGATTCTGCTTCTCCTGAGATGCCAGGTGCTTATCACCCATTTAACAAACATCTATTGAGCCCTGACCATGTGCCAGGCTCTGTGCTCATGGAAATCATACTTATTAAGAGCCTAGATAGAAACTTGGGGGAAAAAATATTCTTTCAAGGTCTTGCCTACATAATACCTGATTACCCTTATTCTGAAGACAAGGAAGGCTAGAGAGTAGAAGGTGGAGCTTGTACCAGAAAGCACCAAGGGCTGCTGTGATTCCAGCCTTGAAACTGACATAAGGAGTTAAGAGAAGAGAGGCAAGAGGAAGAAAAATATTGACACTGATGTAAGTTAGGCAAATACAGCGTGGTGCACCGCAGCCAGATTGCCACACGTTTAAGCCTTCATTGTCTCTTCTGTAAAATGGGACAGACATATTATCTCTCAGGCTGTTGGCAGGATAAAATGATATAAAATATGTAATACTGTTTCTTGCCACCAAACAAGAAAAATAAAAACAAGGCTTTCTAGAAATAAAACAAGAGGCTGTCAGAAGTACAGACTCCCTCTCCAGGTAATACATTCAATTACCTATCCTAGATGGACTGGGTTTGATATTCTCTGATGCCGAAGCAGAACCAGGAAGGACTAGAGTGAGGCAAGTGAGACTCCCAGGACACAAAAGTTAAAGAGGTGCTCACTCTTGGCCCCCTACAAGGGCACGGTTGGCACAATGCTGACAGTGAGTGCCTCATTCAGTTTCGCTAGGTGACTCCTTCCCTCACCTTGCTGCCACCTGCAATATGGAGATACAGAAAATAAAGCAGAAGGGTTAGTGGATGGAACGTTATGCAATGATAAGGAGGATGAAAGATACCTAGAGAATCCGACTTCCCTAGGGGCAGGGGAAGAACCAGATGGAATCTCAAGATTCCTTCCAGCTCCAAGTATCCAAGATTTTATCTTACTGCACAAGAGAATCATATTCAAATACATATGCTTTTTCATCCAGATAAGGTTTGTGTTTTGTTTTGGTTTGGTTTGGTTTGGGGGGAGGGTCAGGTATAGCTGTGAGAGGTGGGACAGGAAGGGGGAAGGATGTCATGTGCATCAGACCCTGGGGAGAACTGGGCTCAGAGCATGCCAACTGTGACATTCTGCTCCCAAGGGTGCTTAGCAGATCATGAAGTGAGAGTAATAAATTGTCAGGCACTCCCTGGCCAGCCTAAGCCCCTTACTGCAATCAAATAAAATTGGAATTGCACAGCTGGCCATGAGAAGCCAGATGTTGACCTAAAGATGCAAGCCAGGAAAGCTGAGGGTGACCAACAGGCTGTGTAACTGCCCCCAAGTTCCCAGATGTCAGAGACAGGGACACGAAACTGGAGCAGTCCATAAGGACAGAAAGTGCCAGCCCCATTTCTTCCCAGGAGCCTAGGACACAGAGTCGTCCCCTCTCCCCGTTCCTTTCCCAAGGACAGCCCACTGGTGGAAGAAAACTTTCTCCTCCACATACACAACATGGACAATGGCAAATGATGGTTCTTTCTAAAGGTGCAGAGGCTAAAATTAATAAAACTCAGAAAAATTCTCTGATTCATGTCCCCAGCTCCCCCTAAATATTGCCTTCCTCTTAACCACCACAGCAGCCCAATTATGCCACCTAAGCTGGGTGGCAACCTTTGGTAATTGTTTATGTACGTAATCTATTCTATCTGCTCAACAATAAACAACAAGAGGGCAAAGGCTATTCATCAACAAATGATTATTGATTGCTACCACATGCCAAGCGCTGAATGAGACAGACACAAACTCTGCCCACATGGAGTGCTTTTTCTGTGGGTATTGACATGTTCACCTGACCCCCCCCCCATAGTACCTTATGTGTATGGTAGATGCTTAATTAATCAGAAGGATGGGAGGATTACAGAGTAAGAGGGCCTACAAAACTAAGACAACCTAGCACTCCACAGTCTAGTCCCTTGGCAGACTGACGGTCCATCCTACCACCTTCTCTGCTGGGTCAAACCCAAGAGCTGTTCTCTGGGAAGCCACCACCAGTTGAATGGAGTGAGTTCTCAGCATACAACTGTTCGTTGTGCCCGATCTAATGCAAAACTGCCATTTCACAGATGAAGAAGCTGAAGGCCATCTAAGAAAAAGAATTAGCCCAAGACCACATGGTTAGAGATGGAACTACGGCTATACCCATGCTCCCCACCTTACTGTTTTCCGCTATTCCACAGTGACCTTCAAAACCCTGGAGTAAGTAAAGGCCCATGGAAACACAGAGCAGACTTTCCAACAACTTTTGACTAGCTGACCAGGTGCTTTCTGCACAGAATAAATACCAGCTCACTAGATAATCTTCCTGCCAAGGCAAAGGGAATAGATATTCTGACCCAAGCCAGAGGACACGTTGCCTGGAAGCCAAGTTGGACACCCCTCATTTGAAGATGTTTTTGAAGGGCCCATTTCCCAAGCTTGGCCAGGCCATGATTCAGTATAACCAGCCGATTACAGGATGGATTATTTTTACTACAAAGGGATTAAAGGACAGTAACCTTCCCTTAACTTTGAGACCCACCTGTAAGGGCACAGAGCAGGGAGTCCAATCCCTACTATTCCCAACCTCCTCACAAACTCAGTGTTTTATTCTCACCCCTTGTCTTTGTTCTTTCTCTCTGTCTCCCTCCCTTCCTCTCTCTTTCTTGTCCCCTCCCTTTCTCTCTCCCTCCTCCTCATTCCTCCCTCACGCACACTAAACTTCTTTCAGTTCTCCAAGTCCTCTCTGACCTCTAGACTGTATACATGCTGTCCCTTCTACTCAAAACACTCTTCCTTCCGTATTTGCTCTAGGCCAACTTTACACCCAGCCTTCAAGTTCTACTGTAAAAACTGCTTTCCCTGCAAAGCCTCTTGGAAAGCCCTCACCTTGCACTAAGTACAGTTGCATGCCTGTCCCCTGTGTTCACTGAACCCCTGGCCAATAGCACTGGCCACACCCCAGACACCGTTACTTGCACATTCTCCTCTCCCCACTCCACCCTCCTCACTCCACCCCCCTCCCCTCCCAGTCTGCACCTGCAACTTCTCCTCCAGCCCTGAGCACCTCTCCCTTGGCTATCCTCTGCCCATAAGTCTCTCTTCTGCCCCTCATCTTGCCCTTCCTCCCCTTTTCCCACCCTTGACTTCCCGACTCCTCTATGCATGTTGAACCAAGGAGATAGAATCTGTCCAGGGGGCTATCTCTGCTAACCCAGAATGGTTCTTGGTGGTGTGGTGCCTCACAGGGCATAACTGAAGCTGTTTCTCCCCAGTGTTGCTGCCAACTCCAGCTCATTTGAAACTCAGATTGACAGCTCCCTATTGACTCTCTATTTCCAATGATGTTACAATGGGAGACTGAGAACCTGAACATTGATCTGGCCATTCTTCCAACAAGTCCCTGAAAAATGCATTGTTCCATTGGAGAGAAATCTCAAGACTGACTGGGAAGAACAAAGACACAAACACACTCATATTCCCCCAAAAGATTCCAGACAAATGCAGATCCCAAGACAAGATATGTAAAAAAGAGGGGGAAAAAAAGAAGGAATATTACAGACTAATATAATGATGCATTAGGGCCAGAAAGACTCTTAGAGATTAATCTAACCCCCTTATTTTATTGTTTGGGAAACCGAAGGCCGCAAAGGGAAGTGACTCACTGAAGGTCACAGAGCCCCCACTTCGCTCTGTCACTCTGCCTCCATTCCCCCCCACGCCCAGCTTGGAACCCTACTCCTGGATCTTTCCATGGTCTACTTCATTAGGAGTCAAAACTGAGGTCCTTTAGGTACCAAAGTCTCCCAGTGTGACAAATCTCCTGACTGAAAGGTGATAGTTTAACACTTTGTTGAGTCGGTGTGGCTTTTGCCGTAAAGCCTTCTCAGAGAGGAGCAGAACACTTGGTCCCAGAAGACCTTACTGTCTTTCTGAAATTACTATTAATCAAATCTGTCTAAACCAAGTCTGATTCACTACATTACATTGCAGTAATCCCTGAAACAATTTGCATCATTTCCAAATACTCGTATAGGGTCAGCAAATCCTAACAATCAAATGTTTCATTTCTCGGATTCATTCCCAGCTTCTCTGTTCAGTAGCTCACAGTCTATAAGAAAACGTTTAAGTTCACCAGAGGTAGTGGTTCTAAATGTGCACGAACAGCTCCTTGATTCATATTTACTCTGCAGAAAAGCACAGAGCACAAATTTACCATAGGGGGTCCTTGAACTAATTCTGTGCTTTCTAAATATAGACAGAAATATACAATGATTATCAAGTGGAGGGGCATGGCTATTTTGACATTCAAATGAAGACTTTGTATTTGAAAAAGAACTAGGGAAATTTTTGTGGAGGGCAGTAAGAAATGGGGGATACTTGGGGGCGGTGTATGCGAGAAACCAGTGAATTATTACTAAGAAATCTTTCTTTCAGTTCTTCTCATTATTTTGAGAAGAAAGTCTCAGTCAGGTGTTAATACGTCTCCAACCTTTTTCCAACACTTACCGTCCTCCCTGGAACTTGGGGCAGGTTCAAGCTCCTAATGTCGGTAAGCCACAGCGTGTAATTAGAATTTGACTTCTCTTTTTGTTTTGTTTTCGCTGTTTTCACCATTGTGATTGTGTCTACTATAGCAAACAATACTGCTTTTTTGTTTGTAATAGTGGATATATAAAGTTCTGTTTTTTTAAAGAGTAAGTTTGAAAGAAGTGAGGCAATTTAAGGAAACATTATAACTGACTAGGAGAGATGGTACAGAAACGGCAAAAAATGGGGAAATGATACCCCAAAAACCCATTGGTATGGGATACATGGGAAAGTTGAGACTAGTGAATCTCAAAATTTCAAAGAATCCTGCTGTGACTCACTTGACCTAACAGATCCACAACTGTCTCTTCTCATGCTTCAGTGTGGCAGGTCTGGTTGTGTATGTCAGAATTGCTGGAAGTCAGACTCATGTTCTGATGTTCCTGCAGGTAACAGAAGGTAATAAGCTTCAAAAACAAATGGGGGTGGGGGGCGCCTGGGTGGTTCAGTTGGTTGAGCATCCGACTTCGGCTCAGGTCATGATCTCGCAGTCTGTGAGTTCGAGCCCCACGTTGGGCTCTGTGCTGACAGCTCAGAGACTGGAGCCTGCTTCGGATTCTGTGTCTCCCTCTCTCTCTGCTCCCCCCCCCAACTCATGCTCTGTCTCTCTCTGTCTCAAAAATAAATAAACATTAAAAATAATTTTAAAAAAATGGGAATATGAGCAGCCATCTTCCTTGGCACTCTTCACAATTTATAAGTCTTTCCCATACACTGTAGCCAATGGATGAAGCAACATTTAAAAATCTGAGTTCTAAACCCTTCTCTCATTAAAATGATGTGGGACCTGGGACCAGTTACTTAACATCTGGGAGTCTCTATCCCCTCAAGTTCAGCTCCACACGCCAGGGCTTTTAGTGAGTCAGTGGCCAGGTAGCCAGACTGCAGACCTGAGAGCCAGGAGAACTAGAGGACTCTTCAGCTTGGGGAGGATTCAGGTATTAAATGGCACATTTTGCTAGTAGCCAATGGTAGGGGATAATTTGGGGAGAATTCATTCTCTCACTATATGGCATAATAGGATTCAGGCTTATGAAAGAGGCCTAAGGGCCAAGAGATGGCTGGAGCTCTAGTAGCTGCTGGGAGGGAGTACTATGTTCCCAAATCTTATTATCCAAGAGGAGGGGCAGGAGAGAGAACAGGAGCTTATCAAAGCTTCATAACCGCCACTCCTAGAGAGGGTCTAGAAGTGAATTATAGCAGCAGAAAAGTCGTAAATCACCAGTTGCATGCCTGTGGTCCCCTTTGCTCACACCGGAGCCACAGAGCAGCCATGAGTCTGGTGTTGAATGGAGAAAAGCCTGGGACTGTGGTACTGACTGAGGGCATAGAAGGCATCTGGCAGGACTTCCCAGTCATGTGGGGCCTGTGGTGTGGCTGAAAGCAGCCCTGAGACCAGAAGCCCCCAGACTGACTCTGAATTGCTTCACACACACACACACACACACACACACACATACAGAGCAAGGCAAGAGCAAGACTATATACTGAGTGCCCGCGATGTTCCAAGAACTGTCCTAGGTGTTTTTTAGCTATGCTATCTCAGTTACTTCTTGTGTAAAACTAATGTGACCTATGAGGCAACTAAAGTTCCAAGAGGTTAAGTAACTTCCCCCAAGGTCATGCAGCTTATAAATAAGTGAGACAGAATAAGTTCCAGTCATCTGTTCTTTTCTCTCTCCTTACACTTTCTATATTACATCTCACATTTCAGAAACACATACATGCAATACACATACCACATCCATACATCCACTAAAGCATTCTACACATTCGCACTCTATACCCCACATATACCCACACCCCACATATACACACAAAAATGCCATACTTAACACACTTTCACATGAACATAGGTGTTCACATGGTTGCACACACATATCCAGGTAACACAATCCACTGTGCATCCACAAACACCCCCATCACACCCAAGCCTTCACACACATCCAGACACATCACATCTAGAAACCTGCCCACATCACACCAACCCACAAACATCCAGAGTCACATGTATAAAAACAGTAAGATGGGGCACCTGGGTGGCTCAGTCGGTTGGGCGGCCGACTTCGGCTCAGGTCATGATCTCGCGGTCTGTGAGTTCGAGCCACGCGTCGGGCTCTATGCTGACAGCTCAAAGCCTGGAGCCTGCTTCGGATTCTGTGTCTGCCTCTCTCTCTGCCCTTCTCCTGCTCATGCTCTCTCTGTCTCTCAAAAATAAATAAATGTTTAAAAAAAATTAAAAACAAAAAAACAAAAAAACAGTAAGATGCATTTGTCCCTCATCCTGTCAATCAAAACTAGTTCTTCAGTATATGGATAAGGGGGTCTTCAGGTTACTAAATATGAGTGTCTAAATAATCCTGAAATACCTTCTGAACCTGAGAAAGAATACTGGATTGCTTTCAGGATTCTTCATTACGGAAGATAATAGTCTAATTATTTTAAAGTTGTTAATCCATATATGAATATTTATGAATACCCTATTAACCAGAATATTTGATTAATTAAAGTAGCATATTATTCATTCATTCATTCACTGTGCAATTACCAGGTACCAATTATGTTTGAGACACCATGGTAGACACAGTAGGGGATTATAAGAACAAATAAACAATAAATAAAAACACCATGGTTCCCAGTCTTCAAAGACAAACACAAGTAACTATATTACGAGGTAACACGGTCCGGGACCTGGCGAGTGAGGGGATGTGAGCGGAAAAGAGCACAAGGAGATAAGATGACTCTGAAGCTCCTGGACCTGGAGCACGGGGAAATGCTGGTGCTGTCTGGGGAGCCGTGCAAGTTCAGAGAGGAAGCTGCGGTATTGAGTTTGGGAGACAAATTTGAGGCACAGGCAGGACATCTAGATAGACATGCCCTGCGGGTGTTTGCAAATGAGGAAAGGGGGCTTCCAGGAGGAGCCAGGCGGAGACACAGATGCGAGAATCATCCATTAAAGGTGATCACTTAAACCATTACAACTGTGAGATCAGAAATGAGCCAAGGCGAAGAACAAGAGAGGTTGAGTGCAGATCCTTGGGGAATGCAATGTCCTACTTGGCTGGGTGACAGAAGCTCCCATCTGATGCAACACACACACACACACACACACACACACACACACACACGTGCGTGCGCACGCTCCTCTCCTCTGCGTGCACCTCCTTCAACGCACCAGCTCCTCAGCACCACACGATAGGGCTGTGCTTGCTCCCACCTCTCTCCTCGTATAATATCAAGACTAGGAAATCTCAGTTGCTCAAAGCAACCCAAGTGATTGTTCTTTAACCCTTCAGCTTCCAATCTTGACACTTCTGGAAATCTGTACACCTTTGACCGTGTGGCAGGGGTACAGTAGCCACTGTGCCCAGACGTCAGTAGTTCATGCTATGGCTTGAATGAGGACCTGAACCCACTTTGTCGCATGGGAGTGGGGGGTGGGGACAGAAACACTGTGAAGCATCCCAGCAGTCTGATCTCAAATCCCCCAATCTTGATACACCGAGGCAGACTGATTTATCCTGGGACCTACGTCGGTCTCTTCCACTAACTATGCTTCAATTTTCCCAACTGAGCCTTATCTGAGGTGTATGTTTCATGAGATGGTAGTCCCGTAAGGATAGGCATCTAAGCTTGTTAAAGCTTCTGAGAAGACTCGAGGTAAAGATGTCTGATTAAATTTCTGTTCCCAAATGCATTTGACTTGGGCAACATTTTTTTTTTTAATTAGTGACTCTGATTCTGAAGAGAAATTTTGGAGAAAGGCTGGATTATCAAATCTCTGAGATCTTGTCTGGAGGTGCAGGTCCCCAGGAACACCTAGGAGAGTACAGGCACCTAAAATACAGAGCAGGGCCTGGTGGGAAGTTAACCCTTCAGTCTTCTCCCCAGGGAGGCCAGGCAGCCATGTGTGACTGCTCCAAACCCCAGCTGTCTGCCAGGATCCTGCGTTGGTGGCTATCTGGCCGAGTAAACCACGGCCTTTCCTCGTTAAGGACCCATACGGCCTATTTCACAGGCTGAGAACACTCTGGTGGTTCTTGGGTCTGGGCGAGGCTGGGATATGATCACAGGGCCATCAGTAACCCACTGCTTTTCTCTCTCCCTTCTTAGCCTTGCTGCCTCCAAGGAGGCCGATGCTGCCCGCTCTGCACCCAAGCCCATGTCACCCTCGGATTTCCTGGATAAGCTAATGGGGAGGACCTCCGGATATGACGCCAGGATCAGGCCCAACTTCAAAGGTAGAGATCCTCAGGGATCTTCTTTCCTAAGTTACAGAAGCAAGCAGCATGGTATTATATGCAGATGGTAAACACGTGGTACGAACCCACGACTCTTTCCTCTCCCAGAGGCAGACATCGTTAGTCAGTTCTGTCTTCTCCCCACCAAGCCCGAACAAAGCCACACAGAATCCAGCTCCACAGTGCCTCTGGTTGCCAGGAGTCAGTATGTGAACGAAAACCCATTTGTTCCCTCCAGATAATGGACAGATCGACAAATGTGGAATGTGGAGAAATGGGTTCACGTTTTGTTTCAGGCACAGACTTACACTCGGAATTTGGATAAGCCTCTTCCTGTCTCTGGGCCTCAGTTTCTCATCTCTGTGGTGATAGAGTTGGCTGGATCTGTGGTTTCTATAAACTATGTTCCATGGAGCCCCCAGGCTTTTCCACCATGTGCCCCCAAAAGGAGCTGAGGACATACCAAGCAAGCCCACCTTTGCTTCTCCCCCAGGCAGCTGTACTTGTATTTGTTTCAGAGAAGAAACTTCTAACTAAAATTCATCTGCTAAAAATTATATAATTTTCAAACGTTCTAGTCTATCTCGGAGTCACGATTTCAAATGGCCACAGGGACTGGGCAGGTTACTTGTATGAGTGAGGTGGGCCACAAGGAAGGCCAAAGGGAGTTATAGCGATTCTGGAGAAAGAGAGGTGCAGGCCCCTCTGAAGTAGCCTCTCCCCAGCCACAGCCCATAGTTACCCTACAGGAATGAGGGAGGGCCCCATGTTCCCAGATCATCCAGGAGTCTAAGAAGAGCCAGAAATCAAGATTTATGCAAAATGTCCTGATTCCTAAAACATATAAATTCAAACAAAACATGTTTGCAAGTCAGATATGCTGGGGGTGGGGGGCGCCAATTTATAAATCCTTGCCAAAGTGATCTCAGAAGCTTCTTTTAGCTCTCAGAGTCCTATGAGATCTTAATGTCTGTTACAAGAGGAAACCAGCTCCCCCTGTCCATTGAGGCCCAGGAAGTTGCAGCCATCTCAAACTGCTGAACAGAGTCCCGCAGGTATGGCCCTTAAGGGGCTCCCTGCACACTCCCGCCTTCCTCCCAGTATCCCTGCTAAAATCGTACTTCAAGGACCAACTGCCAGCCTCCTAATCAATTCTTGATTCCAAACGCCCTTCCTCACTGTTCCTTTTGGCTCAAGCCCAAGACCAAACAAGGAATGTGACAGCTGGTAACAGCTTCCTAATATTTGCTTACTTTGCTCCCCATCCTCCAAGTATCCTCCTCAGAGCGCTCTGCAAGTGGAAAGTGGTCTGTGACATGCACCGGGGTTGGTTGTTTGGGGCCCACCTCCCACTCCTGTTCGTCTTGAGGCTCTCTGGCACCTTCTCCAGAGGCCGTGTCTTCCAGCATCATTAGCATGACCTTGCCGCCCTCAGGGACAGGTAAATGGGGACCAAGTTGCTCTGGGCCCACGCCCTTCACCAGGGTCACAATTTCAAACACCCAAGGGAATCAGGTATGGCACATGAGGGAAGCAGGATGGGGATAAGAAAAGAAAATCAGCAAGCACAGGCGCATCTAAACAGCCATTTCTCAGGTCCTAACGGTCGCTGCCGGGTAGGAATGCAGGCCCTGGGCAAGCAGGCCTTCCAAGAGAAGATTTGAGTCTGGGGTTTGCTTTGAAATCGCCCAAGTTGGCAGCTAAATCACATCTTTTAGAAACACCATTGGCCAAACCGAATACATCGGAGACCTGACCACCAGGTCCATCGGGCGCCGCTGGCAGTTTCTGGAATTCCAGTCCGCCACGCCCCCTGGTGGGCTCTTTTGGAACTCCATCCTGAGTGCCCTGGGCTAGCTGCCCTAAGGAGGAAAGCTGGTGTTGAACATGCTTGCATCCAGGGTTCATGTGTTAGCTTTCCTCTATGCATAGCACTGTACGTGGCACATAGATGGCCCTCAATAAACCTTTCTAAAATGAATGAACAAAAATATATGCTAAGGCTTAGAGCATCCCAAGGGATGCTGTCAAGACTTCAACTCAGCTGCATTTACCTAATTCTTTGTCTAAAGCTAGCAATTTATTTGCTTATTCGTTCATTTATTTACTTACTTATTTGCCTATCAATGGACATTTCTAAGAAGTAAAATTTCACCCAGACTATAAAACTACTGAATCAGGCAGCGCCCTTCTCCTCCCCTGTCTGAGAACATTACTTTGAACATCTGGGGCCCAAATATACAGGACTAGAAAATGTCTTAGACTTTTCCCAAACCTGCAGTGTCTCTACCCCCTTCAGTCTCCTCCAAGCTGGGCTCTGAGCAAGGTACATCTCTCTGAAACACCCCCCTCCCCACCTCCCCTGCCCAGGAACTGAGAAGCAAGGTTTCTCCGCTCTCCCTTGTGGTGAGAGCTGAAACACTGGCATGAGTGTTTCTCCTGCCCCTGAGCCCCATGGTCCCTTCACACGTCCACTCAAGCACAAATAAGATTCCAAAAGCCCCATACAAACCACAGAGCTCCTGAAAAGGCCATGTAGATAAGGCCCCTGTGACCCTAACACAATAGGAAGAGGCCTGCATTGTTTGAAAACTGCACAGAGTGATTAATCACTCAGCAGTTTCCTTCAAGCACCAGCAATTTTGCCTGCTCCTGAATCTCCTGAAGATAGGAGTGGCTGGGAACAGCAGGCTCAGTCTGCAGAACACAGTGGCAATACAAATCGTAATATGGAAGTAAAGAGCACTAATATTGGAGTCCAGCCCTCCCACTACTGACCTGATAATGTGAGCCGGAGTAAATCACTTGACGTATCTGGGCCTCTACTTCTGCATCTGTAAAATGATCCAGTAGGATCTAGGCCCTTCCAGCTTTGTTATTCTGTATCTTCTCTAAGACTTTGTGTAGGATAATTGCTCCTAGGATCAGGGGCACAGCCTAATACAAACACATGCGCAAAAGCAAAATTAAACTTTAATATTTAATGAAATATATACATTATCCTGCTGCCAAAGGCAGCCAGATTGTAATTTTCTCGAGGATAATTTAATTTCAGATTTATATCAACGAACCACACCTCCCCATGGGGTCCCTTTGGCTGGCGCCCTCTCAAACACATAAATCAGGATCTAATTTATATGGGAGTCACAGCACCAGACACTTGCAGGGCCTGGATGGGAACTCTGGGTGCGTCATTTCAAGGCATGGGCAGTAACTCTTTGGGGCATCTTAATGGCATCAGACTGAATGAAAAGAAAAGTCCAGGTCTGAGTTTAAAGGAGGACAAAAAAGAAAAAAATTAATGGGTCTTTGTTTAGGTGGAAGTAATAAGGAGGCAGACGTCCGCTCAGCATAAGGGATAAGGGAAATTTTTTAGCAGACAGAAGTATCCAACTATGGAAAGGGTTGCTCAAGACAAAATGAGTTCCCCAGTACTGGAGGTATTCAAGCACTCAGCCTTGAATGGGTAACTGGTGCTGCTATGGCGGTAGTTCCTAAACTTGGCTGTACACGGGAATCATCCAAGTAGCTTGTTAAACAATAGAGTCTGGGCTAATCTCCAGGGATTTGGGTTCACTGGGTCTGGGGGTGGGTGGAAGAATCTGCAGTTTAACTAGTTCCCCAGGTGATTCCACTGCATACAGCAGGTTGGGAAGGAATTGATTAGGTGACCTTTAAGAAACCTTCCAGCCCTGAACTCCTATAACCCCGTAACTCAAATGGGTAACTTCCATAAGGGAGTTCCAAACCGAAGGAGCTCACAGAATCTACCCAGATCAAGAGCTACTATCTCTGACTGATGAGGAAATTGTTACCCAGAAACAGGAAGAGGCATGCCTGAATAAAATAGCCAGTGAATATTGGAGCTTAATCAAAAACCTAGGGACTGGCACTCCCTCAGAGGGAAAACCTGGACTCCCATCACAAGACTGAGTCCCTTCCTACACACCAAGATTTCTGAAAAGAAGGAAACTTTGGCTGAGTTTGGGCAAAATGTTTGGGATCTTTTTTAAAGAGGAACAGAGGGGAATGGAAAGCAGAGGACACAAGGATTATCTGCTTCCTCCTTCCTTCCACAATCAGAAGACTCGAGTTTGACTCCTGGCTCCACCACTTGATGGCTAAGTAAACCCAAGGAAGTTATTAAAACCCTCTGCTCCACAGCAGGGACAGTAATTTTTTCCTGGCTCCCATAGGACCTCACGGGGATCAAAAAGAAAGCAGACCTGAAAAAAATCACAGATTGCACATTGCAATCATCATGCAAAGGATTATGAGCTATTATCCAAGTATTCCCATTTCCAAGGTCAGTTCAAGGTTTATCACCTTCACGAGGTCGTTCCTAATGACTTGCTCCCCAGCACCTCTCTTGTATCTAGACTCCTCTTGCTGATGGCAATCTTACCCATAGTCTCACATTCCTCTCTGATTATTTTATACTGCCTTCCCATGTCAGCTCATGTGGAAGCCCAGTGCTTAAAATTTTGGATTCTGCCTCTGTGTGACCTTGAGCTTGCCCTTTTCCTTCACTGAAACTCTTTCCTCCGATTATAGCCATCCATCAGCTTTGGAATTGGATAAATCTGAACTCAAACTCTGGCTCCACCATTTACTAGCTGTGTGGCCATGAACAAGTAACCTCTCTAAGCCTCTGTTTTCTCATCTGCAAAACAGAGGTAATAATCACACCTTCTTACAGAGATGTTGAGAGGATGTAATAAGATAATATCAGTAACACTCTTAGCACAGCAGCAAACCCCATAATGCTCAGTAAATGGAAACTGCTACAACTAATCGTATAAAATGAAGAGATTGGGCTTCTCCCTGGACAGAGGTTCCCTGACAATGAGATCCCAAAGAGCAAATATTTCTCCATTTCTTTCCTATCCTTTGCAGTAGAATTCAAAAGCTTGGCTGGAAAGTATTTAACAAAGACTTATGGACTTCCCTTGAAGTTCCCTCTGGATTCCTCAGCTGGTAGTTCCCATCAACGCCCTTTCAGGCAATCATTCTTGGTTCATAAGTTCAAGGCAAGGAACTTGCTGTTCCTGGCGATTCCCAAGATGGCCTCCAAATGTTGTAGCCGTAAATACATTTCAGCCACAAATTAGAAGACAGCCGATGGGGTTTGGGGAAGGGATTTCAACCATATGGCAGGATGATGAATCATCCTGTGTTAATGAAAGTACATCTCAGCTCAGCCTCTGGTGTTCTGTACCTGGTGCTCACATGGGGACCAGGGAATCTGGCATAGTGATATGTAGCTGGGAGTCCCAGCTGCTCAGCGGTGGGTAGAGGGCAAGCAAGAGTCTCTACCACCAAGAGGGATCCATCCCTGGAGTCAGTGTCCCAAGAATGGGTCCTATCCTGTGGGTTTCTTCCTGACCATGGAGCTGAGCAGGAATCTCTCTTGATTGGCAGGTCCCCCGGTGAATGTGAGCTGCAACATTTTCATCAACAGCTTCGGCTCCATTGCTGAGACAACCATGGTGAGTGAGTCAAAATACAGGCTGCTATTTCCTGCTGGGGGTGTATCTTTTCCAGAAATATGTACCCTCTTCATTGCACTTTCCTGAGAAGGTGGGGAATCTGATGTTTTTTCACATCTCAAATATATACCAGACCTGGACATTTTTACTGTCCTATTCAGTGCTTTGGGTAAAGACATGCATCTGAAAATGACCAAAGAGCCAGCAAGACTAGAACATGCCAAACGCCCATGATTACAGAAACAAAATTATAGCAACAGGCTCAAGTTTTAGATGAAAAGAAAATATAAAGAGCGGCTTGTAAGTTTATAATTCAACTGTATGATAGCAGAAGACTACTTATAGAAGTTGTAGATGGTATATTGGGTTGATTCTACTCTTCTGATTTTGTATGTATTTCAAAATTCTCATGGTAAAAAGTTTAGAATAAATCAACTATAATGGGGGTGCCTGGGCAGCTCAGTCTGTTAAGTGTCCAGCTCTTGATTTCTGCTCAGGTCATAATCACGCAGTTCATAGGTTCGAGTCCCACTGACAGCACAGAGCCTGCTTGGGATTCTCTCTCTCTCTCTCTCTCTCTCTCTCTCCCCCTCCTCCTTGTACACACTCTTGCACATGTGTGCTCTTTTTCTCTCTCAAAATTAAGTAAATAAATAAAAATTAAATTAAAATAAATCAACTACACTGGGAAAAAAAGGCTAGAGGGAAAAATACCAAAATGTTAATAGTAATTATCCCTGGATTGCAGACTTATGGATAATTTTTAATTTTCTTCTTTCAGTATTTCTCTATTTTCTGTATTTTGGCACAGAGCAAATATTATATTTGTGATTATAAATAAATGCAGTGATACTTTAAAATTTTTTTCTCAATCCTTGAAAACAACAACAAAAAAATCAATTGTACTTGTTTTGAAGGGAGTGATCTAACTCATGAGAAAATAATTAAAGCAGCCTGATGTCATCTCTTTATGAGCAGAGTGAGAGCAGCCAGCCAATCACCAAGTCCTGTAGACAGATGTTACTGTCAGGAAATCCTCTCAGCCACCCATTTCTGGACATCCCCTTTCCCCTAGTCTCATTCAGGCTTCCATGGGGCTTGCTCACATTACTGCAAAAGTCTTCACTCTCATCCTGCCCCACTTCCATCCTTCTTTTCTAACACACTGGTCCTTCTAAGACCACAGATCTGACCACCCCACTGCTCTGCTTCAATGCCTTCCCTGGGGCTCCTCACAGCTTCAGCATTAAGCCCCCATTCCTTTGCTAAGCTTAGAAGGCCCTTGGTGATTCTTCCCAGCTTCATTTCTTCTCTCTCTCACTTCCTATTCTGGATAATGGAAATGCTAGGGTTGTCCAGACAGGTGTGTCTCTGTGTTGATGCCATTGAGGCCTCTGCCTAGAGCACCCATACCAGCCCCCCTTCCCTTGCTGACTGCTATTCTCCTTTAAGTCTATGCTTGGATTACCTGCAAAGGCAGACTTCATATTCTTAACACATGTGTACATGTGTGAGTTCACGTGTGTGCTTGACCCAAGGCTACAGTGAGTTCTTCCCATCCATTCTCATGACACATTTGACAGTTCCCAAACCAGCACTTACCACTCACACATAACACCATTAGCAGTCTCCTTACTCGTCCCTGTTCTCACTGTAATGTAAGTTATTCTGGGCTGGAAGCTTGTCTCATTTCCTGTGGTAACCTCAGCAGCTGGCACAGTGATTTAATAATGGGTACTCAATAACTTTTCAAAATAAATAAACCAAATCAAATATATTGTCTGTTGATTCACACAGTGATTCGGTCCTAAACATTTATAGAAATTAGATCTAATCTTTTGGTCCCAGACTGGCAAAAGTCACTGAGCTCTATAGGTCATGGGGCAAATGGCCCAAAAATCTGTCCTTTTGTAAAGAAGCCTGTCTTCATAGGATCACATAGACCCTGCCCATCTCCAAAGACCAATGATCAAACTCCCTAAAATTAATTAGCTTCTTATCTCCAAATGGAGATGATTCTACCTATTGGCTGGAAACAAATATGACTGCTTTTCCCTGGGTATCCAGGCCAAAAGGCCAAATTTTCCACACTTTGAATGTATATCTTAAGATCTCTTAATGAGCCCCTCTGCTCTTCTTCTTGTCCCTCCCAAATCAGAAGTACAATGATACTTGCATTATTCAGTCTTTGTGTGGTAAGTGTTGACACTTCCGCTCTTCTTCTGGAACAGTAAATAGTTATCAGATCAAGTCAGGGACCACCTAGCTGTGTAAAGAACTTGGTTATTTGAGGACGGGTATACCTATCTGCTCTCCACCCCCACCCCAACTTGTTTCTATATAATGGTCACAAAGAGATCTGTTTTCTTGACACAGATTCCTAATAGAATAGCAGTTTGCCTTTATTTTGTGTGGTGGTTAAAAGCCAGGCTCTGGTGTCACATAGGCCCAGGCTCACTCACTATATGTGAGGAGCTGATTTGTTTCATGTCTTTAAGCTTCAGTTTCCCCATCTGTAAAATCCCAGTGGTGACTAATACACTGACTTCTTGAGGTATCATGGGTGGAAATTATGTGCAAGAGAGTGTTTATCACAGTAAATAGTTTTTGTAAGTGCTCTTCATGTTTCCCATGATAATGCTGATGGTGATAATGATAATAATAATAGAGACCCTAAAGCTATCACTGATTAGCTATGTGATCTTGAGCCTCAGTTTCTCCCTCCCCCATGTCTCCTGTCTACCTTTCCAGACTTTACTCCTGTTGCATTTTGCTCTCTACAGAGACAGTGTAGCAATTAGGACATAGTCCTCCATGGCCAGACAAAACCTGAGGTTCGGCTCTGTGACCTTGGGCAAGGTAGCCTGAGTCAGCCTCCTTATCTGTAGAGTGGGGTACCAACCACCTTGACGAGTTATGAGGACTAACAGATAAAGCATAGAAAATGCTAAGCACACTGCTTGACACAAGGTACAGACAATGAATGTCAGCTATTCCTCTTAAGCTACTCATAATTTTCAACACATTTCACACTCACTCTCTCATCTGATTCCTTCATTATATTCTTGGTTTTCAACCAATCTCTATACAGTAGACATGGTAGACACTATGTCTCCCAATGTGCAGCTGAGGAAACAGATTTGGAGACATCACATCCCAGAACCAGTTAGTTACCGGGCAGGGATTAAGATCCAGTTCTCATAAGCCATAGAAGGTGTCTGTTGTGGATCACACCACCATAACATCAAAGGGCAAAGACTTAGGAAATGGAGGGACCACAGACCCACTCAGCATGCTTATGCAACCACCTAAGTATTGTCAAAATTAGAAATCCGACCTCTTATGGTGCCTCAAGAGGATGCCTCAGTCAACAGTGAAAATCAGATAACCAACGAGGGAGGTCCAGGGGGCCATAGCCCCCTGGGGTGGAGATACTTAATCTCTAGACAAGGAATGAGAAACTGGCAATGATTTGCCTCTTTGGGAGTGGTCCACAGGGGACATAGTTTCCTCCCTAGTAATTAAAGTTAATCCAAGAGAGGAGTTACCATTTTCAGCTTGTACTTTCCACAATGCTGTGATTTTTGTTTTTCCCCCACTGGGTCCTTAATTATCTGTGTGTGTTTAATTTACTTTGTAGATGCTTTAGGAAAAACAAAACATAGTATCTCAGAACTAGAAAAAACCTGAAGAAATTGTCTAAGACAATCCTTCAGTTTACAGAGAGGGGATCTGATGGCTAGAGTGAGGACATCACTTGAGCAAGGTCACACAGCATGGAGCACTTGTGACAGAAACCCAGGTCTAATCCTGTTTGCAGTAGCCAAGGTCTCCCTGCCCCCTCAGCTTCTTTCTAATGTAGATCCCCCCAACCAAACCCTTTGGGCCACTTTCCCATTCAGGCCTCTTTCCTTGTCACTCAAAATATGTTTAGAGAGCAAGACTGGAGTCATATTAATACAATAACAAGAGCAACAACCATGCCTTCAATGCTACTATGTGCCAGGCAGTGTGCAGAGTACGTTTGCCTATGTCACCTCATTCAGACCTCACAAAAGCCTCCACGAGGCAGGAAATTTAATCCCCATTTTACAGATAAGTAAGCTGGGGCTAGAAACATTAAGTCACTTGCATAAGGTCACACAGCTGATCAGTGGCAGAAGTGGAATTTGAACTGAGATCTGTCTCACCCCAAAGTCTGTCTTCTCCTGAGCCGAATATAAATATTTAATCCCTAGACATTTGGAATTACCCAGCCCTTGCTTGTTTCCTTTCATCACAAGGAACTTTGCTGAAAGGGAACTTCGCTGAATAGACATGCCCAAGACCCCAGACTTCCCAAGACTCTGCCTCACCGAAAACACACAGAAATGACTGTGCTTCCTGGGCCCATGGTTATATGGGCATAGTCCCTGTGCCAGAAACTTTCCAGCCTGTGTTTGTTCTCCAAGAGCAGCAGGAGTGCATAGCAGCTCTATAAACAGCTGGAGTCCCCAGGCCTGACTGTCTGCCTCCCAGGGCCTGGCTTTATTCACCGGAGCTAACAGACCTGAGAGCAGAGAAAGGCAGCCAGGAAAGCAACAGGGGTCTCTATCCATTCCCAATGAAGGGAGGGCTAAAGCTGCCAGCCCTTCATCTGACCTTTCCAGGGACTTTCATTGAGTCTATACAGAAAACGAAGGTAGAGATTGGAACAGGAATGGGAAAGAGAGAAGAGGGAAAGGGGTCCTGAACTAAGCAGCCCCTTTGACAAGGCCATGAGAGAAAAATCTGGAACTAGAACGTAGAGGGATCCATCCAGCTTGTCTGGACACATGTAAGTCCCTATACTGCAGCATCTATGTGTCTGTGTAATATTTACACACATGTGTATATTGCGGGATTGTGCATTTGTGCAAATGTACACAGAGACATGTGTATATGTGTATGCTAGCTTACAGATATCGAACAGGTAGCCTCAAAGAGAAATGTGTGTCACCAAACACAGATATGAACATAAGTATGTCTGTTTCTGTGGTTATAAATGTACATGTAAATAAGTGTGGATGCACACATATCTGCGTGCACATATATATGCAAGCGTATGTAAAAGTACTTAAGAGTGAATGTACATGAAGTATATTATGTTCAGTTATGCAATTATATATGGATATTTGTGAATATATGAGCACATATTTAAGTACAAATCAGCGTCTGAGTGAGCACATGTATATGTGTATGTATGTACATGTGAATATGTGTATGTACAATTACAAGTGAATAAGTGAAAGAATTTAAATGCGTATCAGTGTGTATGTCCATACACATGTGCAGGTACACATGTGAGTGTGTATATGTAAGGACACACTGATAGCTAGAATTCGTGTGGAATATATGTAAACAAATGAGAGATAGAGAAGAGTGTATGCGTGTGTATGTGTAAGTATTTGTGTCTGTGTGCATGTGTATTGACACCCTTTGGGCATGAATCCCAGTGTTTCCATTATTAGGACATGTGCTTCAGGCTCTCTTGCCAAGTCTTGGGCTAGCCTGGCATAGAGACAAGCACACTGTGTCCAGGACAGTGTGACTGGTGAAAGCCTATCCAGCTATAGTCTACAAGTTTGGCCTCATTTGTAGATGTTAAGGAGCAATGGACAGAGTCCTGAACCAGATATCAAAAGGCCAGGAGTTGAGGTCTAGCTCTGCCACCATTTAATGCTACTGAGACTCAGTCCCCTCTAGGTATCTGGCTCTAAGAATGGTGTGTAGGACAGGAATGCTGATGCATAGGAGCACGTGTACCCCAATGTTCCGAGCAGCACTTTCGACAATAGCCAAGTCATGGAAAGAGACCAAGTGCCCATCAACTGACGAGTGGATAAAGAAGATGTGGTACATATATACAATGGACTACTACATGGCAATGAGAAAAAATGAAATCTGGCCATGTGTAGCAACATGGATGGAACTAGAGGGTAGCATGTTAAGTGAAATAAGTCAGTCAGAAAAAGACAAATACCATATGTTTCCACGAATAGGTGGACATTGTGAGACTAAGCAAAAACCAGGGGGAGGAGAAGAGGGGAAGGAAAAAACAGACACAGAGATGGAGGGAGATAAAACCTAAGAGACTCCCAAAGACTAAGAAAAAACTGAGGGTGAGGGGTATGAGGGAGGTGGGAGAGGGGGTGATGGGCATTAAAAAGGGCACATGTTGGGATGAACACTGGGTGTTATATGTAAACCAATTTGAAAATAAACTATCATAAAATTAAAAAAAAAAAGAATGGTGTGTAGGAACACATGAGTAATAGGTATGAAAGCCTTCTAGTAATGCTACAGAAATGTAAAGGATTATTAACTATTTTCTTAAGTTTATTTATTTATTTTGAGAAAGAGAAAGAAAGCACGCTAAGGGCAGAGAAAGAGGAAGGGAGAGAATCCCACACAAGCTCAAAGCTCTCAGTGCAGAGCTGGTCACAGGGCTTGATTCCATGAACCTGTGAGATCATGACCTGAGCTGAAACCAAGATTCAAACGTTTAACTGACTGAGCTACCCAGGCACCCCTAAAGGATTGTTAACTATTGAACCAATCAGCCAAGGACTCCAGCATATAAGCCGAAGGAAACAACTTCTTGGGTTTTTTTTCTTCTGTTTCCTATTTTATTAATTTATTCTTTCCACTTCCATTATTAAGCACATTCTATACATGCTGAATATGGAATTAAACTCTAGGAGTAGAGTTCTGTTTTACTCATATTAGGCTGGGCTTTCCAGCAACAACAAAAAAAACCCAAATCTCAATGTCTTAAAATAACAAAGATTGATTTATCGCTCGTCTAAAGTCTGCTATGGATATTTGTGAATATACGAGCACATATTTAAGTATAAATCAGTATAAATCAGATCTGGGGGACTCTCCAAGACCACCATCCTCCATGTGGTGGCTGAGCATTGCATTTCCACATCAATGTGTGATTTCACATTCGCCACGCAAGGGAAGAAAGCCCCGAAGGCTTGAACACCAGCAAGTCAATGCTTTCCTCCCAGAAGTGACATAGACCACTTTTACTCATATCTCATATCCAAAGGAAGTCACATGGCCCTGCCTGAGGAAAAGTATAGTCTCCCCAACTCCCACCCCACCATATCCCCATAGGTCTCTGCTTTCTCTATGGAGACAATGAACAACTAAACCTAAGATAACAACGCAGTGTGATGAGTGAGATCACAGAGCTGTGCACAGGATGCTGTGGGATACAGTGAAGAATGACCCCCGATAGCAGTATCAGCTCACAGTTACTCACGTGTCTCATGTGCAGGTGCTGTGAAAACACTGTTGTGTGATTTTGAGCAGTTTTTCTAAAGTAGAAATCTGATCGTGGTACTCTCCATGTTAAAACCTTCCAGGAGAGAATGATGTCATGGAATGACCCAAAGGTTGGGTGGGGAGGGGTTAAAAAACTAGTGTGTGTCCAACAGTACTAAAAGACGGGGTAAGTCAAGTAAGAAAAGACAGAGCATCCAATGAGTTTGGCAATGGTGGATGGGGAAGGGGAGTGTGTATGAAATCTGGGAACGTAATATCAGGGGTATGGAGAAAGCAGAAGACAAACTGGAACAAAGACAGTAGGAAGATCATTCTTCCAATGAAAAGGTGAGGTGGCAGTGACTCCCATGTATTGACCACTTTACTGAAAACCAGGCATCTGTGGCGCAGATGGGTGGCAAATTATGGGGATTATTTCATGTAATCCCACGATCCCATTTTATAGATAAAAAAACTGAAGCTCAAAGGGGCTAATTCACCCAAGCTTTTCCAATCAATAAATGTCCTTGCCAGTTACTATCCCCAGGCTGCCTGACTTCTGCAGCCTTGCTCTTGGCCATGTCCACCTGCTCAATGGGCAAGAGAAAAGGTGGTAAAGCCAAGGAGACGATGGGCCATGGGTCTCCTGTGCCGAGGTCTGGTTAATCAGTAGGATTTCTGCAATTCTATCAGAACTTGTATCACAGCAAGACCTTGGCCATCCATCCCTTTGGATATTTGCAAATGAGGCCTCAATACACAAGAAAACAGCTACCACTTAAGGAGATGAAATGCCCCTTAGCTCAACCCTAAATCCTACTACATTGTTTGGGATGCAATACTTGAAAATGCCAACCTACTTCTGGGCTTGACTGATTGAATGAAGCAGATACTTTGAATCATAGAAGACAAAACTAAATCCATATACTTTTCTCCAAATCTACCGCTGTCAACTCTTAAACTTGGCATCGTCTCTCTCCTACTTGGCTAAAACTGCCTCCTAACTTGTCTCCATGCCTCCCCTCCTCACACCCTCTACCACTTCCCACAGTGGCTGGAGGAATCATTTTAAGCCCTAAATCGGAACACAGCGTTCTCCTGCTTCAAGCCCTACAGCAGCTTCTCTTACTCTGTTCTGCTCCCTGTGGCCCGAGAGTCTCTGTGGAGTCATCTCATCCTGCAGGTCTCGGCTCAGATATCTCTTCAGAGCGCTCTTCCCTGACTCCCTATCTAAAAATGTCCCCCCCTACAGTCACTGTCACATCACTAGGTTGCAGTAGCCTTGAAGCAATGTCTCATATGTGAAAATTCACTTGTTTGTTGTCTTGTTTGCTTTTTTATTGGAAGCGGGTCCTTATCTCTCTCGATCGTCTCCATATTTCCAGTGCCCAGCACATTGCCTGAACCATAGAGCTCAATCAATAAATGGTGGGAAGATTTAACCTTGGAGGTTCTCTGGTTGAACAACCATCTGTTGTAAGAATCTCAGCCACAAATATTGTGGCCAAGTAGTTTCTGCTTGGATACCCCTAGAGATAGGGAGCTCTCTATCTCCCAAGACAGCGAATTCCACCTTTGGATAACTCTGAAATCGCCATTTACCCATGGTTTTCATTCTGATTCTAGGGCCACAGAGAATCAATCTATTCACCTGACAGCCCTTCAAATAACTGAGATCGGTCCTCTTGCCCCTTGCCCACACCTGGCTCCTTCAACCATTTCCTGTGGTGCGCAGTCCTTTTACCAGCCAGGGTGCTCTCAGAGTACATCTTGAGATGAAAGGTTGAGAAATGAACCCCCACCGCCAGGACTGCTCAGAGTGGAGCAAAGTGGGGCCATCGCCATCCCTGTTCTGGGTTAGTAGGCTTCAAAGAATTGTTGTTCATAGTAGCCCTACCACCACAGTTTATTTTAAGCTAAATCTTATGTAGCACTTTGACAAAATGATTGATTAGAAAAAAAAAAGAAAAGAAACGCTGTTCTGGATGAAGTGGAGTAGAGGCCAGGAATCTTACTCCTTTGGTTTTTCCCTCAATCCCTGCCTCCCCAAGGCAACCTCAGGCAACCTTATCAGAACCCTAAAATCATTTCTATACATGCCACTTCAAAGACATTTCAGTTTAGGGGCACCTCCGTGGCTCAGTCAGTTGAGCATCCAACTCTTGATTTTGGCTCAGGTCATGATCCCAGGTGTGGGGGTCAAGTCCTGCATTGGACTCCACACTGAGCATGGAGCCTGCTGAAGATTCTCTCTCTTTCTCTCTCCCTCCCTCCTATCACACCCTCTCTTTCTCTCTAAAAAAAAAGAGAGAGACATTTCAGTTTACATAACCATGTCACAGTGTTCATTCACACTATGCTACAGACAAGAAAAAAAAGGAACATCCCTTTCAGTACATAAGTAACAGATGAAAACAAGCTTTTGTAGTAAGTCCAGTAAAAAAGAAAAGACAGAGAAATAAAACAGGAATGCTCCTGCATCCCATCTGTCACTACAGAGGCGCTACTTAGTGTACATCCTATTACTTTCCTTGAAAACATACATGTATGTACATCTGTGCGACCTTCATAAAAATACGCCTGTGCTCTTGTCATTTCCCTGATGTCCTGAAATCTCTCCCCTTCACTACATATGGGTCTAACTCATTCTTAACTCTCCGCACACCACCAACTGGGAATATAAGAAGTGGTTTACTATTACTACATTCAAGATACAACTAAAAGGGGTGTCTGTGTGGCTCAGTTGGTTGAGCGTCTGATTTCAGCTCTGGTCATGATCTACAGTTTGTGAGTTGTAGCCCCACATCAGGCTCACTGCGGTGAGCACAGAACCTGTTTTGGCTCCTATGTCCGCCCCCCCCACCACCCTTCCCCTGCTTGCACTCTCTTTCTCAAAAATAAATAAACTTTTTAAAAAAGATATGACAAATAATTTTAATCTCTTTCCATGTTTTATGGCCTGCCTGTACAGTCCCATGCCATCATTTCATGGTATTGATCCACCCTTTTCCTCATGGACCCTTTGCATTTATGTAGCTTTTCACGATTACAAACAACACCGCAAAGGATAGTCGTGTCTACAACTCCATATGTTTCCTCAGGATATATTCCAGAGGTGGAATGCCTTTATCAAAGGTCACGTACGTGCCTTTTTTGTTATTTCCACAGACGTGTTATTGCCCAGCTCACTTCCAAAACAGCCTCTAATTTACTGTCCCCATAACAGTGTGCATTTCACTTTATACTTGCCAAATCATGATATTATCAAGCCTTTTCATTTTACCAAATGGGATTGTCATTTTAATATGAGTATCTTTGCATATTTTTTTCATACTGGGTATTTTCAATAGTATTCTAGGTTTCCCTTTTTATATATACCCCCTTAATACAGTTGGGGTTTAGTTTTCTGTATACTGTTTGGTGGTGGTTTAACTGTATTTTTCTCTGATTAGATAGTGATTTTCCTCTCATTATACCTAGGTCTGTCACAGTCACAGTTTATTATTCCATTGCTCCTTTTGTCTGTTTCTGCACCAATACCACACACTTTTAATTACTAAGGCTTAACATTTTATTTCTATGTCTGGTAGAAAAGTTCTCTGTTGTTCTTCTTTTATAGGTTTTCCTGATGTTTCCAGTCCATTTTCTCTTCCATATAAACTTTAGAATCCACTTGTTGAGGCTGATAAAAATGGCCTCAGGTTTTTATTGGGATTGCATTGAGTTTATAGATTAATTTGGTAAGAACTGACATCTCTACAATGTTATATAAACACGGGACATCTCTCCATTTATCTAGGTATTCCTTTATGCCTTTCAGTAAAGTTTCAGAATTGTTGTTGTTATTGTTGTTGTTTGTTTTTTGCTTTTTTTTTTTTTTTACCTACAAGTCACACATTTCTTGTCAGGTTTACTCCTAGATATTTTGTGAGATTGGTTGCTGTTTTGTTTGAGATCTTTTCTGTTGCTGCTTTTTTCTATTACACTTTCAGTCTTTCTACACAGCTAATGCTAGGTCATTTTTTATACTCTTGGGTTTGGGGGATCCAAGAGAAAGTCTATTAAATGCCATCCAATTAGATACAGCTCAACACTCCACAAAGCCTTGGTAAAGTGAATACTTAAAGAAGGCCAAGGATAGAACGCTCAGAAATGCCATTAGAGTCTGTTACAGGCAGAAAACGGGGCTGCGGGCAACTTTGGTATCATCTGCTGAATGCTTCTCTCGCAGCGCCCCACTGAGGGAAGCATCACAGTCATGAATTTATGACAGCTCAGAGTTGGCTATCCATCAGATCAGATTCAGGAAGGCTGACTCATGACAGTCAATCCCACAAAAGACTAAAGTGGATAAATAAGACCGCCAAGTTATTTAATTTACAATGGGGCTCTCCATTTGAATAATAGGAATGCTCTTGTCCTCCATGAAAGCACTCCCTTGCTACTCTCTGAATACCAGGGAAGCTATCAAAAGTTGCATTTGACATACCTGGAACTGGACAAAGAAGAAGGAAGAAGACCAACAGTCTTGAGGGAAATTTCGTCCATACCAGAGAGAGGTCTAAGAAACCATCCCTGCCTCACCATACAGAAACCCTCTTTCTAGGAATGAAAATGTTGGTGTTCCCCCATCCAGATGATGCTAGATTAACAATTGCCAAATTCCTGTTCCTCAAATACCCTTTTTGCATACTTCTGAATGTCTCCCATATGTTTATAAAATAGTTCTCTAAATGAGACACAGTACAGTAAATTAGGGTTCCAGTTATTAAATTACAAGCACAGTCCTGTTCTAAATCATTGGGATTACATGTGGGACTCTGTGATTGATGCTGGGCCTTGCCAAACTCCTCTACTGCATATTCTTCTCTGCTGTAGTTTAACCCACACAGAGCAACCTGTTTTCCATTTTTCCAAATAGGCACGTTTCACTACTGTGCCGTGTACTGCCAACACTGTCCTCTTTCCCTTTTCCAGGGTAACATCCACCCTTCAGTTTGCACCCTGTGGCAACCAGTTATGAATCCACCTCACTGTTTAATATCCCATCCAAGGTTCTCCACCTGATACTGACTATAAAGCCATGTATGAGCCAAACAGTCACATGGGCTTAGTGGGGTCCCAATATATTATATCTACTATATTTCTTTCACCTACTCATGTAGGAAGTTGGTTTTTAAAAAAAAGGAAATAGAGAGGCAACATGTAATTGTCAAAAGAATGTGAAATTGAGAGCCAAATAGTCCTGGGTTCATGTCCATGCTCTAGCACCTACTAGCTATGGAGGTTTGGGGAAGACACTTGACTTCTATTTAATAATAGAACTATTATTAAATAATTTCTGAATTTCAGTTTCCTCCCCTGTAAAATGAGTATACTAATACCCAATGTGCTAGGTTGATGAAAGGCTTAGAGATATAATGCATCTAATGTTCTAGCAAATGCCAGAATCCCAATAAAAGTAGCTGCTATTAGCATTTTTATGTAATTATTAAACTCATGCTGTGTTTTAGTGATTCCCTAAAGATAAACAAAGATGCGCCCAAACCGCATATAGTTCTTTACAACAAATGTATCTCTGATTGCGTGGGATCCAAATGAGAATGCACCAAGCAGGGTGGTGACTTGGGAGAGATTCAAGGCACAGAGCAGGCATCTGGAACCAAGAAGACGATGGGTCAGGATCTGGGGAGTCTGCCAGCCCTGGACTTGAGTGTAGCACAGACAATGGGTCAGATTCAAAGGTCAGATCAGGAACGAAGTAGGAGCACTGATGGACTGAGGGACCTGGGGCAAGAGCTTTTTGTCTTTTGCTCCTTTTAATACTTCCTGATAATTGTGGGTATCTACAAACCCACAGGTACATAACCACAGCCAGAGACAGTATCAGATGACATTAAGGTGTCATAAAACTGTTGCTTGGGGCAATTCTAGGAGATCCTGGGCATTATAGTCTAGGAATTAAATGCGAGGACTCTGGCATGAACATCTTAGCTCCAAATGTCAGCTTTGGCGCTTACTAGCTGTGTAATGTCAGAGCAGTACTTTAACCTCTGTGTGCCTTGATGTATCTAACAGTAAAATGGGAATGATAGTAGAACCTACATCGCAGGATTACCATGAAGATAAAATAACACACGCCATTGGCATCATTCCTTACATGTGGTAAAGTCTCAAGCTTACCTATCAATATTATCAATCCTGGATCTACCAGTAACTAGTGGTGGGAACTCAAGATTTTAGGGCTTTAGTTTCCACATCTGTCCAAGGGGGAGAAGAATATTCTCTTCATGCCAAACTTCACAGAACAAAATTAACATAAGGGTGTCTTACGCATAGGTAGGCTTTGGGAGACCTAACAGAAAACCAGGGAGGAGGGGAAGAGGGGAAAGAAGGAAAAAAAAAAAGCCACA
Source organism: Paguma larvata (assembly GCA_030068075.1). Lineage (NCBI taxonomy): Eukaryota > Metazoa > Chordata > Mammalia > Carnivora > Viverridae > Paguma > Paguma larvata. The sequence goes on along the minus strand of CM057826.1, from coordinate 41,929,022 downwards.
GAGAGGAAGGAAGACATAACATGGGAGACTCTCAAAGACTAAGAACAAATTGAGGGGAAGGGGGGATGGGAGGGGGGAGAGTGGGTGATGGGCACAGAGGAGGGCACTTGGCATTATCACAGGGTGTTATATGGAAACCAAACTGACAATAAATTATTCAAAAAAAAATAACATAAGGGTGTCTTGAAACCTAAAAAGCAGCAACTACATCCAATGCATCATTAATAAAAGGAGCCAATGCAGTACACTACTTAAAAGCAGACTTTGGAGTCAGCCAGTCATGGATTCGAGCCTCAGCTCTCACTAAATTTAGATGAAGCACTAGATAGGCCCTGGCCTCAGTTTATCTGTAAAATGGCGTTGCTGTAAAAATTTGGAGAGAGGGTTCACTAAAGCTCTCAGCACACTACCTGGCACTCAGTCGGGATTTAATAAACTCTGCATGTGCCAATGAGCCGGGTCCTTTCTGTGAAGAGCTGGAGCTGACTCATTTCACATTTGGAGGCCTCATCTATGACTCTGGTTCCACGATGCTTCTCAGAGGTTGGGGAGGTGCTTGGGAAGGAGGGCAGCAGGTGGGAGAGGAAGAAGCAGCTCATATAGCAAGCCTGAGCACCCTCTATTTAGATGCCTCTGGTCCCCAGCAGACCAGTCCAGCTCTCATGCTAATCCCAAATCCTGTCAGAGCCAAGTTCACATTAGAGCTTCTCCAAGGGGAGCAGTGCCTGCTGGATGACACATTCAACTTGCTTCTCTTTCTCCTGCCCTCAAAGGTGTACAAGTGGACAGGAAAAGAAGAGGGGTGGGGTCAGGATGTCTGTATGCAAGTCCCACCTTAGTCACTGATAAAGCAAAGTCCCTTTCCCTCTCTGGGCCGTGTGTAGTGAAAAAATTGAGACAGAATTCTCCAAAGGTTCTTTCTAGCTGTAATATCTGTTCAGGAAAATGATGAAGAAGATAATGATGGTGACAGAAGTATGATTCTCTCATCCACCCCATTCTCCATTCCTACTCTCTTACTTTAGCTGGCCCTTACTGATTGCCACAACAGCCTCAAAACAGGTCTCCCTGTGCCCGTTGTCTCTCGCTTCCGGTCCTTCCTGGTCATTCCTGGCATACTGCTCTTCCTGAAGTCAACAGTGATGTTGCTCTGCAGCTTAAGCCTCCAGCAGCACCCGATTGGCTGCAGAATAAAATCCAGACACCTTGGTTTGGTCGTTAAGGATATCCACAGTCACAGACCCCTCCATTTCACAGACTTGCCACAGCAGAGTGGTTGAGAGCATGAACCTACATAATCACACAAACCAGATCCAAATTCCAACCCTCCCGATTACTGTGTAAGCTTGAACAAATTACTTAATCTGTATGACTCTTTTTCACCTATAACTTAGTTTGGATATATCTACGCTATAGGATTGTTTTAAAGATAAAATGAGCTGAGGGGCACCTGGGTGGCTTAGTTGGCTATGGGTCCGACTCATTTCAGCTCAGGCCATGATCTCATGATTCATGGGATCGAGCCCCGTATTGGGCTCATGCTTGGGATTCTCTCTCCCCCTCTCTCTGCCCCCTCCTGAAATGTGTGGCGGGCTTAGCACAACACCTGGTACATAGTAGGTCCTCAGTAAGGGGGACCTTTTATTACTTACATGGCTAGTGGTTGAGCTAAGCTGAAACACCTCTGCTTGTGCTATTTCTTCTACACGAGATTCCTTTGACCTGCATATAGACAGATAGATAGAGAGATAGATAGAGAGAGAGATAGATAGATAGATAGATAGATAGATAGATAGATAGATATAGATATAGATCCTAATCTAAACATACCGAGGCCACACCCTAGTCCTCAAGCCCTGTCCTACTCTAAGCCTGACTCGTCACCCCTGGACTTCCTCCTCACACATCACTGGCCTCCTTTCCAGCTGAAACTAGATATTGTTTCCATCCCCAAACGACCCCAGACCTGAGGTGCTAACATCAGGAAGCTGGAACAGACTGAAAGGGGCTATTTCCAAAATCACCTTCCCTCTGAAAGCTTTTCCTGATTTACCCAAGCTGGCTGGAAGTTATCTCAATGACTTGAGAGCAGTATCTAATAGCAATTTTTTAGAACCTCTTTGACCTTTGTCACTGCCGGTTTTGTGTGGTAGATATTTGTGTCCCTATCTTCCCTCACCTGCTAGATAATCTGAACTCTCTGAGGGTAGAAACAAAGACCTTATGCCTCGACCCTCACTGTTCTTCCACTAAGCCTGACACATATTTATAGAGTAGAACCGAGTTTAGAGAAGAGACACCCCTTTGAGAGCTGGAATATGGAGACCTAGGAAGGGATGAGAATCTGACCCTTTGTCCATGTCTTGGCCACTCTCTCTTGACTCCGATCACAATGGGCGCCCATCCTGTCTACCACATTCCCTTCCCTCCCCAACATTCACCCAGTCCCCTTCCTACTAAAACACACTTCATGCTTCCTAATTTGCCACAGTACTGAGTTCAGAGGAGTGTACTGGGGAAGTTGGAACGTGAAGTTAGACACAGCAGGGGTGGCGGGTGGGGGGAGATCCCACGGCAGGTGGCACACAGGAAGCCCTCAATAAATGTTTGTTGAATGGCAGAATGAGTGAATGAAGGAATGAATGCTCTACCTTGGTCTTATAAGCAAGGCAGTTGCCCCGTTAACAGAAAACAGACTGTCAGCGACTCTTGGGGGCAGGATGGGTGAGTTGATGCTAGAGACTATGGAGCGAGAGCTCAGGAAATCCCTCCCACCCCAGACTTAGACGGGCCAGCCTTGAGAGCTTGAGACCTGGAAGCCAACTACCAGAGGAAGAACCTGAGGGTCCAGGGTGGAGAATTCAATGTTGCTCCTCTGGCCCCTGAACCCCAACAGAGACCCTGAGCATGTCAAACACTGACCAGTGTGATTGCAGGACTAAGTAAGCAAAACAGCATCTAGCTTTCAGCCTATTACACCAATTACATCGATCTCTTCTGAACTGCATTTCCCACTGCTGTTTACCAACTAAGGAGGAGAAAATCGATGGCAACAGCTTGTTTGGGGAGCAGCCGCTGAAGGGAGGAGCGGGGGCTGCTGGGAGGAGTTGAGCTGCCCGTGGACACCGGATACATTCTCCAGGTCTCCAGCTTTCCCTTTTCATTGGTCGTTTCGTATGAGACCCCACGGCTCTTATTTTGTTTTCCTTCTTTTAAGTGATGTACCTTTATCTTTATGATCAACATGCATTTCCTTTTGTTATAAGAAAAACTAATGTATTTTTTAAAATATCAGCAATAAAATGCAAATGTCATAATGCCCCCACCCCCACTTAGAATTCTTCAAAGGCTCCACGTGACTCTCAGGATGAAGTCCAAATCCCTCAGGAGAGCTTGCGAAGCCCTGTAGCATCTTCCCCTTGACCCATCTACTTGCTGTTCTTTCCAAAGTGCCTCGCCCTTCCTTTGCCTCGAGGGCTCCCAGTATGTGGGACCTACTGTCCAAAGTGCTTTTCCTCTTTGGCTCAGCCTTATTTGGCCTCACCTTAAATATCACTTCTTCTGGAGCCTTCCCTGACCACCAGCCCTAAGTCTGGCTGGAAGGCCTGTCTTCTACATCTCCCTGGAACTTCATCCTCATTGGAGCCCTTGTCTCCATGTGGTAAACATTACGCTTAGGCTCTGTGACTGCAAGAATATGTCTTTCTTGTTCTTGGTAGATTCTCCAGTGCCTAGAACTGTGCCTAGTACTTAATAGATGCTCACTTAAATGATACTGGAAAAATAAAGCTAATAACAATTAATAATTAGATTTGGATGGGTTTTTAGAGGCTACCTATTCTAACTTTTTTTATTTTTTTAGGAAGACAAAGGCAGTGCAAGTGGGGAAGGGGCACAGAAGGAGGGAGAGAGAATCCTAAGCAGGCTACACACTGTCAGCACGGAGCCTGACCCAGGGCCCAAACCCACAAAACCATTAGATCATAACCTGAGCCGAAACCAGAGTCAGATGCTTAACTGACTGAGCCACCCACACTCCCCTATCCTAATTCTTCTTAACACTGAGGCCTAGAGAAGCAAATTCAGGTTCCAATCATAGGTCCTTTACTGAATCACTATGTGACCTTAGAAAAATGCCTTCCCTCTCTGGGTCTCAGTCTCTCCACTACAAAATGAGGAAAGCTCTTCCTACTCTAACTTTTTCTAGCTTTGCCTCCTCCTCTTTCCAGATACTGGGTAGCTTGTAGGTGCACTGACTGGGTGGATAGGTGGGATGGTACAGGAGAAATATAAGGTCAGATTCATCCTCTCAAATTGCTGCTGATCGGGTTGAGAAGATAAGATGCACACGGTGCTAAATTAAATGTTTCTGGTGATTCCGTTTTGCTAAGGAGATCAGAAAAGGAAGAGGTCGTGGAAGCCTGGGGGCATCAAGACCCCTGCAGGAGAGAGTGCTCAGGCTGAGCAGGCAGAATTTACTGAGGCAGTGAGGACGACAGAGGACTGGCTGGCCACACCCGTGGGATGTAACAAAGGGCCAGGCTGACGTGCATTCAGAGCCCAGCTCTGCCACTTACTTGCTCTGGGCCTTGGAGAAGTTTCACAACCCTTACAAACCTCAGTTTCCTTCCCCTCACTACAGGAACTTGAATGTCTGCTGTGCAGTGGTTTCATGAGGATTAAGTGTATGTGACACTACCTAGAACAGCAGCTGGTGCCTAACAGACCATTTTAAGAAATGCCACTTTGTTTTCTTCCTTCCGGCCACGTAAACAGGCGTGACGTGTCACTGGCAAGAACATCAAAAGTGCAGCCGGGGTCTGGGGACTGAAGGCTTTTCCTGCCCAACCACTCATAGTCTTGTTTACTCTGATATGACTTGTCCAGGGCTCCGTCGCACACAAAAACACATGCACACACGCACGCACACACTTCATGTAAAATCCGAGAGAGAGTTCTAATTCCCCGATAAGATCAAGATCAGGGCAGATTGGGAGCCATCCATTACTGTCGGCAGGAAAAAAAAAGTATCAACATCCAGGTCTGGCCTAGAGTTCTCCCTCCACCACGGGACTTATAAGACATGAGATTATGAGACCAAATGTCATATTCTATGGGGCTGGAGGGAGAGGCTTCAATTAAATTATAGAACAATCCTATAAAATATCTTGGAACATATTATGAAGCTATTGATATTTCCGAAGGAGAACAGAGTGAGGCATGTGCTGTGGGGGGATGCCGGCAGGGGTGAGGGTGAGGGTGGGGAGGAGGGTTGTTTGTTTTAATCCATCCCTGCTGGTGACAGATCTAGAGTGATTAGGAAAAGAAAACGTAGCATGATCTCATTTATCCAGCACCTTCAGGGAAAGCAGCAGCAGGTGCTCCTGTGTGAAGACTATTCCTTGAAGGAGAGGATTCAGAGTTGGACTTGAACTGAGGTCATTAATCTTTTAGGGAACTGTAGACCCTTTTGGGAATCCAACATATAGAGCCATGTTCTTCTTCCTGGAAAGCACGAATATACCCAAAATTCTACTTGCAATGTCATAATATTCATAGATCCCAGGTTTACAATGCCTCCCTAACAAAACTGAAAGTGTTTCTTCATGAAAATATTTAACTTCATCACCCACTTTCCTGACACAAAGACTTCCCATCCCACTAACTGTTTCTCAGGCTGTGAATGGGAGCTGAATAGACTCTTTCAGCTCCTCTAGAACCAGCTGAACAAATCCTCTGCTAGGAGTCAGGACTCTGGTATTCCAGAATCAGCTCTGACCTGCCTTTTCAGAGTGATACCAGGTCAGTCGTAACTCTCTGGGATTCATTTTCTCCATCTGGAAAAAAAACACAAAGGTGCAGGATGGGGGAGGGAGTTTTGATTAGGATAGCAATTCCTCACGTAGGTTCTGTAGAAGACTAGCGACATGCACAAACACAAGAGTTCTGTGGGCAAAATAAATCAGGGAAATATCGTATATTCTATTCCCCTCTTGGAGATACATACAAATCGTTAGCACATTAAGTCTCTGAGAAGTCCTACAGTAAAAATTCAGTTGCATTTGGTTTAGTCCAACATTTCCTTCATTGGTTTGATCATGACTTTTTTTTTTCAGCTAAATAACTACAATACAACCCATCAGAGAATCATTTAACTAAGCACTGAGTTTAAAATCCAGTAAGATATAACTCCACAACATCTATTAATTCTCCTCAGGGGTGGCTGGGTCAGTCAGTAGAGCATGCAACCCTTGATCTCGGAGTCGTGAGTTCAAGCCCCACATTGGGTATAGAGCTTACATTTAAAAAAAAATTTTTTTAAGAAAATTCTCCCCAAAGAAATAAATCAACACATCTGATAGAAGGTTGCAGAAGGGTGGTACTGAAACAGAGCAGTGTGAAGCCTATGACCAGCAGGAACACCATTAAATTCACCCATCCTTCCTTTGCTCTTGGAAATTAATTGTTTTCTTTAGGCAGAAAGTATGAATACTCTAGCATCAGTTTTTATCCTTTCCTTTTGCTCTTTCAATCTATCTAGAGCAATGACTCTCAAACCTCAGTACGCATGGGAATTACTGCCCTAAAGATGTCAATAATAAAAGGGAGACTTCAACTTTTTCAGTAACGTACTATTTCTCTTGTCTAAAAAAATGAAGGAAACATGACAAAATGCCAACAGGCTGAAAACAGGTGTTTATTACATCAATTGGAACTTTTTTTTTTAATTTTTATTTTTTAAGTAGGCTCCATGCCCAACATGGAGTCCTAACTCACGATCCTGAGATCAAGACCTGAACCAAGATCAAGAGTCAGATGCATAACCTACTGAGCCACCCAGGTGCCCCAGTTGGAACTTTATTTTTTTTTGATTTTTCAAAAGAAAACATTTAAATCATCTCAGTTCAGAGATGAAGGTACTTAATTTAAGAGGATTTTTAGGGATGACTCCCCTGACTTTTTCCTGATGCACAGACTTTACACCTCACCCCACATTAGATGCAACCACACTCATAACTCTCCAGAAAGGATTTTGGGGAGTGCTGAATGAAAGAACTGGGGGCCCTCCGAGAGTTGACATCCCAGGGCCTGACCCTGACTATACCTCCTCGTCTCCTGGCTATAGGACTATAGGGTCAACATCTTCCTGCGGCAGCAGTGGAACGACCCTCGGCTGGCCTACAATGAGTACCCGGATGACTCTCTGGACCTGGACCCATCCATGTTGGATTCCATCTGGAAACCTGACCTGTTCTTTGCCAATGAGAAGGGGGCCCACTTCCACGAGATCACCACAGACAACAAACTGCTGAGGATCTCCCGGAACGGAAATGTCCTCTACAGCATCAGGTGAGTTCCACACAGGTTTGCCCACCGTCCTCCTCAGAACACACCTCGTCCCACTGCCTTCTGGGAGCAGATGCCAAGAATTGGGCCAGCCAGGTGTGAATAGGCCCTGGCAACCCAGCGCCTTTGCACAATACACAGAGCCAGTGAGTGAGAATAAAATACCTTGGGAAATCTTAGCAGTAAGTGATTCATTATACCCAGGGGAACTGAGGAAGCATCCTAAAGAGAAGCCAGTTAAGGTTAGCCCCTCTAGGCTTATCCAGCATTTCAATAAAACACAATTCAAAGACTGCTCAGCAACAGGGCTGATCAGTTACTCAAAATGAAGAAGTTCTGGAGAGCTGCTGTTCAACAGTATGCCTGGGTTAATGATACTGTATTGTCCACATAAACATTTGTTAAGAGCTTAGATCTCACATCAAATGTTCTTATCACAATTAAAAAAAAAAAAAGCAGGACCAAAGGCACAAAGCTTGAAAAGTCATACCAACTTCAACATCTAACAAAAAAGATAGACGGTGCTACTCACAGATATAAGCCAGGGCTGTTTCATTTTTTCTATAAACCCTTCCTATCCTCCATACCTTGCACTGAGTCTAGGAAGCTAAGATCCCCTTCCCAGATGGGAGGTATCCTGCAGATACTGGTTAGGAGCAAGCTTTCAGAGTCTCTTGCCAAGTCTCCCCACCTCGTTCCTAACTTCTTCCCCCGAGCCATGGAGAAAATAACCAATGTCCATGTTAGATCCTTATATATGTGCCATTTGCTGAGATTTATTTATTAAGCTGGGTATTTTACATAAATTATTTGTAATCCTAAAAATCCCATGAAATAGTTCCTATTATGCCCACTTTACAGATTAGACAAGTGACAATATGAAAGTTTAAGTCATTTGCCAAAGTTCCCACAGCCACCTAGTAGCACAGCCTAGATTCTAATCTGTTAGTGTGGATCTGATATCTACTCAGAGCCTAGAACAGTTCAGGGCATTCAATAGGTACTCATTTGATGAATGAATGAATATGTTTTATTTTAAAAAGCTTAAAAGGGACCCTGGCCCTAAATGACTCCTCTTCCCCTTCCAGTTCTTTGGGGGAAGAAGTCTTCCTGTTTCCATTAACAGATGAGCTTTAAATGTCCAGGACCGTAGGGGAGTCTGCATACATCCTAACCTTCAGGTGTGACTGGACTCTGGGTGTCTCCTGAGAGCAGGCCAGGTAGGAGGGGGGACTTAAGAACCTCAGCAGGGAAAGGAGGCACCAAGGAGGGGATGGCTGGGTATAGCCAGAGGCTGATGTGGCCTTCCTCACCCCAGAGCCCATCCTGTGAGTGCACATCCAGATGGAAGGGTGATGGGCTCACGATGGCCACCAGTGCCCTGACTGGTTGGGGCAGGAGAGGTTACCCTGCTTGGATTTTGCTGCCGCCAGGCTAGTTTTGTATCTCCACAAAGCTAAGCCCTATGCAGCATGACAGAAGGACAAATCAGCAGAAAGTGATGTTCCCAAGGTCATTCAACTTCAGGAAATTAACCTAGTGTGACAGCTGCCCCACTTTGGAGCTTTTATCTGCAGAAATTCAACTGTGTTCACTTTCTCTTCACCTTCCCCCTCCCTCTCCCATTCCCTTCTTCCCCACCCTCTCCCCTCTCTTTCCCCCCTCTTGCTTCTTACCTTGTGCTTAAATGGGACCTGAATCCAGAGCAGTCGGGAGTGACCGGGAGGGAGGAAGTGGACACAGGGCCATGAGCTCACCATCTGCAGCTAAGGCGCCAACAGCTAAGTGTCACTAGACCACCACCAATGAGGTGCCTTTCAGGCTAGCAGTGTGGGAAAGCAAACACATGAGCTCAGAATCCAATGGCCAGGAGACATAGTTTTGAATCCTACCTTGGAGCCATCACTTGCTGTGCGACCTTGCATGAGTCCCTACCAATTCTTCTCTGTACTTCAGTTTTCTCACCTGTCAAATGAGGGAGTTGGCCTGATGATCTAAGTTTCTTTGGGCTCTGAGAGCCTTTCTTCTCTATTCTCTGCAGCAGGTGCTCAGATGTTGGCACAACCTTTTAAGATGAAGCCTTGCATCCTAGCCTGAGCTGCAGGCTTCAGCTCTGTTAGGGGGACTCCCTCTGGTTCTAAGGCTGAGCCTCTGCAAGGGTCCAACAACCCAAAATAAACAGCTATCCCAGAAGTCTGGGGGGACCCACCACTTCCCAACTGACCCCAGCATGAGCCCACAGTGTGAGCCAGCTCTGTTTGGACACCCAGAAGGGCCTCTTTGAAATGACTTTTGATAAGTCCCGTGTATAAAAGGAGGCAGCAAATAATCATTCGAAACACCTGCCAGGTGCACCTGGAGGTCTGGGGCTATTCAATGTAAAATCCAGGGGCGCCTGGGTGGCTCAGTCGGTTGAGCGTCCGACTTCGGCTCAGGTCATGATCTCGCTGTCCGTGGGTTCGAGCCCCGCATCGGGCTCTGTGCTGACAGCTCAGAGCCTGCTTCGGATTCTGTGTCTCCCTCTCTCTGCCCCTCCCCCACTCATGCTCTGTCTCTCTCTGTCTCAAAAATAAATAAACATTTAAAAAAATTTTTTTTAATGTAAAATCCAGACTCTGCAGAAGAGTAGGGATCAGGGATAGCCCCTGGCCTCCAGGCCTTCAGGCAACTTTCTAAAGGCATATGTCTAGAAGCCAGAAAATCTCCAAAGAAATCCAGGAATTCCACTGACTACGTGACTTTAGGCAACCTAATGTATCTCTCTGAGCCTCCACTCCATAGCTGGAATATAGAAATATACACGTATTATTTCAATACATGCTAGTTCCCTGATATCTTTGACTTCTCCGAGATAACTGATTTTCTGGTAATAACTAGCACGGAGGCACAGCTTCCCTGGTCTGTGGCTCTACCATTATCCAACTCTTTTCTCTTCCCAGAATCACCCTGACACTGGCCTGCCCCATGGACTTAAAGAATTTCCCCATGGACGTCCAGACGTGTATCATGCAACTGGAAAGCTGTGAGTCCCTTGCCTGAGGGCTTTAGAAATAACCAGACTCCCCTTTACCCATGGGACCAGCAGAAATTCCCACACAGCTGCTCCTAACTGCTGGACCCCAAGGGATTACTGCACTATCCCAAAATACCAGATGAGGGGCTTTGCTTTAGAAAATACATTAGAAATATAACCCCCTTTCCATTGTCTGGCTGAGGCCCAGCTTTGAAGCCAGCAGTATTTTCCCAAGAGGCACTGTTCCGTGTCCCTTGTGAACATGCTCTCCAGAAGCGCAGCAGGAAGAGATTGAATAAGCCATGGTCCTTGAACTCACAGGGGAGGTAGACAACTAGCTGCACAAACAACTCTAACGCAGGGCGGCTAGGGGTAAGTGTGTTGTGAGAAGTACAAATGCTGTGGCCTCATGGCAGAAAGAGTGCTACCTTCTGGTTGGGAAAGAGAAGGGGTACCAGAGAAGGCTTTATGTAGGAGGTCACAAGTGAACCTACTAGAGGATGTAGCTGCCTTCTTTGATTGCAGACAGAAACCAATCTAATTTAAAAGATGGAATGAAATAGAAGGACATAGGGGCTCCTCATGAACTTGAAAGAGAAGCCGAATGCACAGAAACCTTGGCAGAAGATTTAGGTAGTGGGAACTAATGGGGCAGCCCCTTGGAGCAACACCTCTGAGGGGAATTGGCACCAGCCAACTCTGAAGACTCTGAAGACTCGAGAATCAAAATCCTGGCGCAGAGCATGTGATTGATCTAGTTGAGTCATTACCTCACACCCTGGCACCCAACTGCTAGTCCTACGACAGTATTCTATAGAGTCACTCCCCAGAGGAAAAGAGGGAGCTTGCAAGGATGATGTGTAGGCAAAATAGCAGATGTGAGCTGAATACGACCATGGGGGTAAGTGTTGGGTGCAAAATGACAAGCCAGTGTCGGATAGTGGGAGGGGTAGGAAGAGAGGTAGAAGGTCAGGGGGCTAGAAATAATTAAACCAGTTTTAACCTCTTTTGTTGCAAGCAGGCTGGGAGAGAGTGGTAGCAAGACAACATGGTTTCATGAGTTCCACCTAATGCCCGATGCCTCTTAGTCTCTAACCTGAACCAACTCTGACATGCTTCAGATAAGTGCTTCTGGGTGGTGACTGCTCCTTCTTCTAATCCCCCATCCCAGTTGGCTATACCATGAATGACCTGATCTTCGAGTGGCAGGAACAGGGGGCCGTACAGGTAGCAGATGGACTAACTCTACCCCAGTTTATCCTGAAAGAGGAGAAGGACTTGAGATACTGCACGAAGCATTACAACACAGGTAGGTGCAAGGACATCCTCCTCAGGTCCCACCTCCAACCAGGGCCACAGGTCATTTCAAACATTCATTCAGTCGAAAGGTGTTCTTGTTCTTGATGGACATAGCTCTGTGTTTATTACCTTGTGGTTAAGGGAACAGTCTTTGAAACCAAAAAACTGGCTCTGACCCTTTCTTCCTGGATTTTCTAGGGTAAGTCACTGAAGCTTAGGCCACACTTCATTGCAAGGGAGTCTTGGAGATACAGTCTCCATCCCAGGTAGCAGCATGCCCAGTCAAAATGAATCCTATTCCTAAGGCAGAAGGGAGGAGCCGATACTAGGAGGGCATCTAGCAGAGTCTGCCCCAGGGGAACTGTCATTGCTGACAGAGCACAAGTTCACAGACCTCAGCAGGAGGGAGCGGAGAGGTGGTACTGGGGTTAGTAAACAAGCGCAGTTGGAAAGGGTCCCCTAGACTGTGAGCTGCAACAGGGTGAAGAAGCCACCCCTGTTTTGCTCAGCTCCCTGTCTCCCAGGCATAGCACAGCCTTTGTTGGAAGATCAGACGCAGGAATGAACTGGAGTTAAACCAAGACTGGCCTTACCTGCCCTGCCTCAGGCTGGGAAGGAGCTCATGGAGGCAGAGTGGAAGAAAGACAGTCTGTTAGTATGCCAGCTGGAGGGCTGGGTACGCGGCCGCTGTGTGAGTCCAGCTGAGGAGAGTGGAGGCATGAAATAGGCTGATGACAGATGCCAGGGAGAAGAGGAGGTAAAGCAGTGGTGTTGAGAGAAATCACTGTGTGCTCTGGTGCAAGTAGAAGGCCCAGAGCGAGGGAAGGCGGCATGAGCTCTGGGCTGTCTAGGACAGCTGCCCCTTCCTGTGTAACCTCCAAGATGTCTCAGAAGCTCCAAAGATAATCTCTTGATCCCCGGGCACACTGAGCCTCAGAGAGGTAATGGTACTCCCATTAGCAGCCATGAGAGCAGCGACTTGCCACGAATCACGTAATCACACTGACTCTCACATATCACAGCCCCCCGTCACCGCTTACACAGCACTTCCTCATTCACTATCTCATTTGCTCTTCACTATTCCTATTGAAGTGAGAGCAGAGCTCTGTGCTCGTGCTAGACCCTGTGGATACGAGCAGGAAAGGCTGATGAGGCCCTGTCCACATGGAGCAGTCAGTCCAGGGAGCTCTAGGAAATCGCCTAGTAACTGTGCTGCAGTGAACCAGAGCTGAGAACCCCACCGTGGGACTGGCTCTTTCTCAGTTCCAGGGATGCACAAATGGGGAGGAGACCCGCTGCCCACAGTCCAGTGCAGAGAATAGAGAGAGACCGATGTGCCTATACGCTCACTTATTATGCCCTAAAGGCCCTGAGGACCACATGAACAAAACTGAACTGAAGGAACTTGGCCGGGCGGGGGTGGGGGGGGGGGCGGAGATGGAACCTAGGGCAAACCACATTCAAAGTGTCACAGAGGAGCAGGGGGCTTGCTTTGGCTGGTTGTGGGAAGGAGTCTGGGCATTCCAGGAAGAGGGATTAGCAGGAGCCAAAGTTCAGAAGGGTCAAAGTGCAGGACGTGCTCAAGGCCAGGGATAGAATGGAGGGAATCATGATTAGGGTGAAGTAAGAAGGGAAGAAGGATGGAAAAACAGGCCAGAGCATGTCTATGAAGAGTGGACTAAAAAGTCTGAACTTTTCCCTGTAGGTAAAAGGGACTTTCTGGTCTAAGGAGAGAAGAAAGGAAAGAAAGATTTTATAAGAGAAAGTAAGAGGGGGCACCTGGGTGGCTCAGTCAGTTGAGCGTCCAACTCTTGATTTTGGTTCAGGTCATGATCTTAGTTAGTGAGATTGAGCCCCAGGTTGTCAGCCGCACTGTTAGCACAGAGCCTGCTTGAGATTCTCTCTCCCTCTCCCTCTGCTCCTCCCCCTACCCTCTCTCTCTCAAAATAAATAAATAAACATTAAAAAAAAAGAATGGTCCGCTTAGGCCCACTCTTGGTGACACAATAGGGGTGATGAGGATGATGGCGACTGACATTCCTGAGCACTAATCATGTCGAGGACTATGCTAAGCTCTTTATAGGCATCATCTCATTTTATCATCACATAACCATATAAGGTAGGTACCATCACCACCGCAATCATCATCATCATCATCATCACCATCATCATCCCTAATTTACCATAGATGAGGAAACCGAGACACAGATTCAGTCACTTGTCTGAGGACACAGCTAGTATGAGGCTGAACCAGGACTCCAGCTGAGGTTGTTTTGACCTCAAAGTCTTGTTCCTACCCACCAGACTACTTTGCCTTCTCTCACTATAATTTCTCGCAGGGAAATTCACCTGCATTGAGGCCCGGTTCCACCTGGAGCGACAGATGGGCTACTACCTGATCCAGATGTACATTCCTAGCCTGCTCATTGTCATCCTTTCATGGATTTCCTTCTGGATCAACATGGATGCTGCACCAGCCCGTGTGGGCCTGGGCATCACCACTGTGCTCACCATGACCACCCAGAGCTCTGGCTCCCGAGCATCCTTGCCCAAGGTAAGTCCTACTGCCCAAGATCACAGAACACCTGGACAAAGAAGGACACTCATCTCCCTACCCTGCCTGAGATAAAGAAAGCACAAGGAATTAGTCACTATTTACCTACTACACTTGGCAGGATCCAGCACTCTGAGTTTGTTTTTTGTTTTTATTTTGTTTTGGAGTTGTTGCACACAGTAAACTTTATTTGCAGCAAATAAGGAGATCATGGGGAATAATTTCCAAAGCCATGAATCCTTGAGCAAGGGTGAATAGGTTCCTTTTATTTAGGGTTAGGATGCATACAGAAAGGGGAGACTCATCAGGCATGTAAAGGCAGGCATGAAGTTGTGCATGTGCCTTAAGGAAACTTGCCTATACATATATTATGTTATGTGAATGAGGCTTGTGCTCCCCCTTGGGTGGAGATTTTAGTATTATTATGAGGTAAAGGTAATGGTAGATCACTCCACAGGTCACTCCAGGTCCATCTCCACAGGCATGAGTGGGGGTTGAACTCAAACTGGGATCCAGCATTCTGATCCAGCAAACCTCTCCTTCAGATGAACATTATGTTGTATACAGTTGCCAGACACCACGTTTTGCTCCGTTCCCTACCAACATTGCACACACATCCTGCTTCACTTACTACTAACACTCAACTCCACCTCCTCCTCCATTCACAGTTAGTGCTAAATACAACATCCCGGTTCTTTCACCATAAACAGTAGACCACCGCTATGTTCAGGGATTTAATACGACTCACAGGACTCAGCATATCACTGTACTTACAACTAAGATTTCTTACAGTGATGTATTAAGGACACAAGCTAGTTGATAAAGAGAAAAGATACAGGCAGAGTCTGGAGGAATCCATGTACAAGCTTCCTTGTTTTCCACGAGAGGGACGACACAGAGTACATTCTTACCCCAACAACACAAAAGCAGTCGCATGTGAGATGTTTCTGCCCAGGGAGGTAGATAAATTGTTTTGAGATTCTTTTAAGGTTCTGTATCAATGGTTTTTATTGGGTGCTGGTTAGATGCTCTGCCTAGCATATACCAAAATTCCAGACTCCCAGGAGGAAAGTAAATATTTGGCATAAACCATATTGTTTGTACAGGCATTCTATGCACAGTGTGGCCCCCTTATCAGTTAGGCGAAGTGGGAACATTCCCAAAATCCAAGTTCCCAGATGTCAACCAAGGACCAACCTTATAAGCAAGTCCTTTGAAGGATAGCAGCCTCATCTTAAAAATCATATGTTAACACTTTTCTGCACATACCTCAATCTTTTCTTCCATTTCTAATATTCAACAACACATTCTGTCACTTTCACTGTTCATGCTTGAACCATAGTCTGCTCTCTTCACTATTAACACTAGACACGGCATTTCACTCCATTCACTATTAAAGCCAGACACACATTCCGCTCCATTCACTCTGTGCTAGACACAACATTCTGCTCCATTCTTCTAACACCAGACACGGCATTCCACTTCATTCATTACTGACACCAGACACTAATTCTCCTCCAGTCGCCCTTACAATAAATGCAACATTCTGTTCCTTTCACTGTTAACACCAGACCTCACATTCTGCTTAATTCACTTTTAACACTACACATAATGTTCTGCTTCATTTACTATTAATGCCAGACACCACATACTCCTCCATTCACCCATACATGAGGTACAACATTCTGCTGCCTTCACTACCAATACTTGATACCTCATTCTGCTTTACTCTCTTCTAATGCCTAGCCACTGCATTCTACTATGTTCATGACTATCGTTTGAGCCACATTCTGCCTTAATCACTCGACAGCAGACAAAACATTCAGTTCTACCCTTAATGCCAGACTCCATATTTGGCTCCCTTCAGCCTTATGTTAAATGCAACATTCTGCACATTTCCAATTAAGGCCTCATTTAGCATTCTGTTTTGATATAGAAAAGTTAGAAGAATATACAATGATCACTTGAATTCCCTTCACCTGGATTCCAACTGTTATCATCTTGCCACATTTACTTCAGCTCTCTCTATATATAGATGGGTAGGTGGGTAGGTAGGTAGGTAGGTAGGTGGGTAGGTAAATAGGTAGGTAGACAGACACAATCTTTGCTGAATCATTCGATAGTTACATACATCCTGACAATCTATCTCTAAATAAGGAATAAGGATCACAGTGATATTTGTCACATCTAAAAAATTAATATTAATTTAATAATAATTATAATTATATCAATTATAGTTATATATTTATCAATTTTATATCAATAATTATTGAATTAGAAACAATTCCATAGTGTCATTAATACAGAAACTTTATTTAAATTTTCCCAGTTTTCAAAAAACACCGTCAGTAAATATGGTGAAGGATCCAATCAAGGATCCAATAAAGATTCATGTTTTTTATGGTTTCCCTTTTAATCTAGAACATTCTCCCTGTTTTTTGTTTTTATGACCTACTGTTCCACTAACTTTTAACGTGAGAGAGGACATTCTGCTTCGTTTGCCATCAACACTAGACACCACTCTAGTCGTGGTGAATAAAATTTCCAGTTTATGGGTCTTTACGTTTTGCTTATCTATTCATTGGGTTGAGGGATGTTTGGGTTATTTCCACTTTTTGGCTACTGTAAATAATGCTACTATGAATATCCGTGTACAAGTTTTGTGTGGACAAATGTTTTCAACTCTCACAGGGCGTACACCTACAAGTAGAATTGTTAGGTCATATGGTAACTATATGCTTAACTTTTTGAGAAACTGCCAAACTATTTTCCAAAGTGGCTACACCATTTGATAATCTCCCCAGCGATCTAATTTCTCCATTTCCTCGCCAACACTTGTTATCATCTGTCTTTTTGATCATGGACATCTTAGTGGATATGAAGTAGTATCTCACTGTAGTTTTGGTTTGTGTTTTCCTAATAACTAATAATGTTGAGCATCTTTTCATGTACTTTTTGGCCTTTTCCAGATCTTAGGAGAAATGTCTATTCAAATCTTTTGCCTACTTTGTAATAGAGGTATTTCTTGTTGTTATTGAGCTTTAGGTGTTCTTTGTGCATTGTGGATTTTAATCCCTTACCAAATATGTGAACTGGAAATATTTTCTCCTAATTTTTGGATATCTTTTCATTTGATTGATAGTGCCCATTATACACAAAATTTTTAGTTATGAAGTAAAATTTATTATACACAAAAGCTTTTAATTATGATGAAGTAAAATTTATCTATTTTTTCTTTTGTTGTTTTTATGATGGCCTTCACTATCATATTTAAGAAACTAATGCCTGATCCAAAGTCATAAAGGTTTATAGCTATGGTTTTTTCTAAGAGTTTATAGTTTAACCCTAAATTTAGGTTTTAATCCATTTTGGTTTTTGCATATGGTATGAGAGTGAGGTATTACTCTTTGCCATGTGGATACCCAGTTTTTGCAGCACCATTTGTTGAGAAGACTATCTTTTTCCCTCCATTGAATTTACATCCTTGTCAAAAATCAATTGACCATAAATGTATATTTCTGGACTCTCAGTTCTGTTTCATTGATCTGTAGATTTATCCTTATGCCAGTACCACACAAATGATTACTGTTGCTTTGTAGTAAGTTTTAAAATTGGGAAGTGTGAGTCCTCCAACTTTGTCCTTTGTAAAGATTGATTTGGCTATTCTGGGTCCCTTGCATTTCTATTTATTTTTTTAATGTTTTTTTATTTATTATTGAGAGACAGAGACAGAGACAGAGCACGAGCATGGGAAGGGCAGAGAGAGGGGGAGACATAGAATCAGAAGCAGGCTCCGAGCTGTCAACACAGAGCCCGACACAGGGCTCAAACTCACAAACATGAGATCATGACCTGAGCCGGAGTTGGACGCTTAACTGACTGAGCCACCCAGGCGCCTCTCCTTGCATTTCTATTTAAACCTGAATATGAATTTTAAGTTCAGTTTGTCAATTTCTGCAACAGCAATAAAAAAGGAAGTCAGATTGAAAATGCACTGTGTCTGTAGGTGAATTTGGGGAGTATTGCCATCTTAACGATATCAAGTATTCCAGTCTGTAAACACAGATGTCTTCTCATTTACTTAGGTAAATGCCTTCTAGACTGCTTGGTTTCTAATGAGAAATCTCACTCTCAGAATCACAGCACAGCTCTTTCTGCCCACAGGTCTTGTCCCCATGCTCTAACAATCTCTAGCTGCCCTCACCAACTTAAAAGTATGTAATCAATCTAATGAGAAATCAGTTGTCATTCTTATTGAGGATCTCTTGTACATGATGAGTTGCGTATCTCTTGTAGCTTTCAAGACAGTTTGATTTCAAAGTGCGTACACATGGATTCCTTTGAGTTTATTTTGCTTGGAGTTCATAAACTTCTTAGATATATACGTTAGTGTTTTTTTCTTCAGATTTGGGGAAATTTTGGCCATTACTTCAAATATTCTTTCTGCTTCTTTCTCTCCTTTCAGGCACACTCATTAGACATATGTTAGTGTACTTAATGGTTCCCCACAGGTACCTGAGTCTCTTTTCATTCATCTTCATTCTCTCTTTCAGACAAGATAACCTCAAGTTCATGGATTCTTTCTTCTGTCTGCTCAACTATGCTATTTATCCTCTCTAGTGAACTCCTCAGTTCAGTTATTTAATTTTCAACTCCAGAATTTCTATTTCGTTCTTTTTATCATTTCTATCTCATGTTCTATTTGGTGAGATTTTGTTCTCATGCTTTTCTTTAGTTGTTTATACAGGTTTCCTTTAGCTCTTGGAACACACTAAAAATAATTGATTTAAAGCTTTCATTAAACCCAATATTTGGGCTTCCCCAGGGGCAGCTTCTTTTGACCGCTTTTTTTTCCTATGGACGGACCTGTCTTAGTCTATTCAGGCTGCTGTAACAAAGTACCAGAGACTGTGTGGCTTATAAATAACAGCCATGTATTTCTTTCAGTTCTGGACATTGGAAGTCAGGTGCAAGTATACTAGGGTTCCGGTGAGGACCTCTTCCAGTTGCAAATTACCACCTTATATCCTCACATGGTGGAAAGAGAGCTAGCTTTCTGGCCTCTTCTTATAAAGGCACTAATCTGTTCATGAGGGCTCCACTCTTATGATCTAATTACTTCCCAAAGGCCCCATTTCCAAATACTATCACACTGGAATTAGGATTTCAACCTAGGAAGGGGATATGGGACACAAACACCTAGCCCATCACAAGGCCATCCTTTATTTCTTTGTCTATCTTAGAATTTGGGGTTGAAAATTATACACTCAACATAATGTGATGTAGCATCTCTGGAAATCAGATTCTCCTCCCTCTTCAGGATTTGTTATTGTTGCTGTTTATGTGTTTAGTCACCTTTGTGAACTAACATCTGTATTCTTTGTTATGTGGGGCCACTGAAGTCTCTGCTCAGTTAGTTTGGCCATTAGCTAAAGTTGGACAGAAATTTCCTTAAATGCCTGGAACTATAAATCTCCTGACCTTTTTCTAGGGACTGTACAGATGTATTAGAACACAGGCTAGGCAGTTTACAGTTTTGCCTTACCCTTCACTTGCAGCTTGCTCAGTATGTCAAGGTTAGCCAGAGTTGAGGGCTAAGGGGCCTCCCCAGGTCTTCCCTGGGTACCCACACAGGCCTGAGCATGCACATAGATTCCCATATATGTGTCAGAGCTTTCTAAAGCCCCTGTGAATATCTCATTCCCAAAAGATTTTCCTTTTAAGCTTTTTGATTAAACTATTGTTTGCCTCAACTGTTACCTACTACCTCAGGCTGATGTGAAGTTCAACAATTGCCCCCAGGGAGAAGGCTGTTCACACTGGGCCAGTTCCCAGTCAGTTCAAATAAAAGACAGCCTAGTGAGTGAGGTCTTTCAGTGAACCACAAGACAGGTCAAATAATGACAGTTCTCTGGGAATGGGACTTTAAAGAAGCTCTAACTCTGTTCTGCCCCATCCACTGATTGCCTGGATGCTGGTTTTCACTGTGCTTGCAGGATATTGGTTTTCAAGGCTAGCACAGAACTGGGAATAGGAGGATGGGAATATGGCAAGTTAAAACACCGCAAGGCCCCAAGAGAAATAAATACATATGTCCACACAAAAACTTGTACGTAGATGTTCATAGCAGCATTATTCATAATAGCCAAAAGGTAGAAACAACCCAAATGTCCATCAACTGATGACTGGATCAACAAAACGTAGTATACCCATAAAGGAAATATTATTTGGCCATAAAAAAGAATGAAATATACTACAATATGGACGAATCTTGAAGACACTATGCTAAGTAAAAGGAGCTAGTCATAAAAGACCACATGGTGCATGATCCCATTCATATGAAATGCCCAGAATGGGGAAATCTATAGAAAAGTAGAGTAGATTAATGGTTGCTTAGGACTGGAGGAAGAGGATTTGGGGGAATAGGGAAAAGAATGATGGCTAAAAGTTATGAGGGTTCTTTTGGAGGTGCTGAAAACCTTCCAAAATTGACTGTGATGATGGTTGCACTTATCTTGAATATATTAGAAACTGTTGAAATACACTGTAAGTGTGTGAATTATATGGTATATATATTATATCTCAATGAATCTGGTTTGTTTTTTTTAATGCCACAAAGTTCCAAGCTCTTGCTGGTATTCAGCTGACTTTTTAAGTAAATGCTTTCAAGATTGCTGTTAGCCTTTGGTTAATAGAGCTGAAAAGTGGATTCTGACCATTTTTGCTGTTGTCCTTATTGCTTTTATAGAGGAAAGTGTTTTTGAAGATCTTACCCTGTCACTTTTGCTAATATCCTCTTTTTACTTTTAATGTTAGGTACACCATTCTGTTCCTATCACCCTTAGCTAAACACAACATTCTGTTTCACTCGATGATGGTGCTCAATACACCATCCTGCTCTCTCTAGTACTCTTCTAGGTACCATATTCTATTTTCTCCAATGTTCCATGCAATGTTCCTGATGCAATTTTCTTCTGTTTTCCTCTACACCTTCCTAATATCCCAGCTGAAGAAGGGGATAGCAGTGGGTAGTGGCGGAGTTACTGAGGAGCAGAAACACGGAGATGTTTCATTCTCCTCTGCCCTCACTCCCCTGTGTTTGTCTCCACCCCCCTCCAGGTGTCCTATGTGAAAGCCATTGACATTTGGATGGCGGTGTGCCTGCTCTTCGTGTTCTCAGCCCTGCTTGAGTATGCTGCTGTCAACTTTGTGTCTCGGCAGCACAAAGAGCTGCTCCGATTCAGGAGGAAGCGAAGACATCACAAGGTAGGCCTTTGGATCGCTACCTAAGGAGGGACAGCTGGTGGTAAACAGAAGGGTTTCAGGCAGCATTGTTTCATGATAGTTGTTTTGCTGGACCATCCTTCTCAGGGGATAAGGCAGACATAAAATAGGGAATAAATTTCTGGAATTCCTAACTTCCCCTTCCATAAATAATGCCTTGATTGAGTCTGTGGGCAGTTATTCTTCTAACCGTAATAACACTATAGAAATTACCCGGTTACACCTCAGACAGAACTGATGGAACAAACGCTGATGGGGCTAAGATAATAACTAGCTGTGACCTTGAAGCTTGGCAGGCTAAAAGACATTACTGGTGTCTTCTGCAAGGCTGCATTATTTCCAAGGGTTTGGTTTCAGAAGAGAATTACACCATAAAAGGTAAGATCTTTGAGTAGAGTGTCCAGGTACCAGACCTTTGCTTCCTACTTCCAAAGAAGGGGCATCAAGCAAGACCCTCTCCCAAAGTGGATTCTCTCACTCTATGAGGGCTTGAATAAAGAAATACTTGGCAGGCCATCTCTGCAAAGTCATCAACCTCTGCCAACTCAGAGACTGTGTTCCAACCAGCAAAGGTCCCTGGGGAGTGTGTGGTCTCTGGGAGCAAATTGGCTGCATACTTTCGTCCAGAACTACTTCTCCAAAGGACGTCTCCCATGGAGATAAGAGAACCTACTTTTCTCTCCAGCTTCACCTTTACACCTCTTTCTCCTTTTTTCTGAGTACTAGCCACCCTAGTTTTTTCCCTAGTTGCTCAAGCATATACATGGGATTTGAAATGTCTGGTTCTCTCTGGGAACGCCCTCCCAGTGCACTTTGCTTCATGTTAACCAAGTGCTCATTTTCCAGTTCTCAGCTGAGGCATCTTCCCTGAAACCTGAGTCAAAGTCTAGGTCCTGTATTGAAGTTCTCATGCAACACTGTCAAGTATGGCCGTGCAGACTGTATCCTCTATGGGCCCCTAGCCAACGAGACACTTTTCTCTGAAGTCCTGCCTCAGTATGGACTGTATCAGTCAGAGGAAGGGATTCCAATCCATACGTCTAAAAAGGAGGGATGCCATTTTCCTAATCTGCATAAGGATGCTGTGTGAGCTAGCAAAGGTCATGCTCTAATTGAACTCCGTTTCTTTCCTTCTGAACATTTATCTTGATTTACAATTATGTATTCGTTGATGTAATTGTTTTGTGCTTATCTCTTCCATTGAATTATAAGCTCCATAAGGGTGGAGACCATGTCTACTTTTTGCTCAGCACTATGTCTCTGGTGCTTAACACAATGCCTGACATATAGTGAACATGCAATGGGTATTTATTGAACAAATGGACAAGTGGATAAACTAAAAAACAAAAAGGAGCCCTTCCATTCAGACAGCCTACCAAGAAGTTTTCCCAGCAACAGATTAGGGTCAACAAGAACCCATATACTATGAGCTGTCAGGCCGTACTGCATACCTGCCACACACAAGGCCCTCCAAACTTTAGACTGACCTAATTTAAATAGCTGTCTAGCCACCTACAACGCACTGTGGCAGAGGCCTCTGTTTCTTTGTCACTGTTTGGTATGTGACTTCAAGCCAGCCTTTTCCTGGGCCCATTTTCTCCATCTGTAAAATGGACTAAATTGGCACAACTGGGGATGGTGGTGAGATTAAATCAGATTACGAAGTAGCTTTAAATTTTTGTTCCTGACACACAATGCCAGGGAATAAAATGACTACACATGCACCGATTTCCATCAGTATGTTTCTTAAACATCAGCAATCGGATTCAATTAACTTCCAGCAGTTTACCATAGGCAGGAGGTAGACATTTCAAGACCAAAGACGTCCGTGGGAGTTAAGGTATAGCCGCCCTTTTAACTCTGCATTAGAAGAGAAAACTATCTTAGGTGCAGTGAGCCAGACAGGATTTCTTTCTTTTTTTTTTTTTTAAGTTTCTTTATTTTGAGAAAGAGAGCGAGCATGAGCAGGGGAGGGGCAGAGAGAGAGGAAGATGAAATCCCAAGCAGGTGCTACACAGTCAGTGCAGAGCCCAAAGTGGGGCTCAAACCTACAGACTGTGAGATCATGACCTGAGCCAAAATCAAGAGTTAGACACTTAACCGACTGAGCCACCCAGGCACCCTAGACAGGATTTCTTAAAAGACCTCTAGTCTTAGTCCTTACTGCCCATTGGATACCAAGCCCCTGACTATGACACTAATCTAAGCAAGAACTGACCGAAGACAACTGTCTTTGGAAATTACTATTTTTCCTTTTTTCCCACTGACTAGCTGTTTTTTGCACTTTCCTCTGCAAAAAGAGGGTTAATGCATTTGTTGAAGAGACGCTTATTTGGGGGGACTATGTCTGAAATATTTGCCTAGCACCAGGCCACTAGACTGTGCATGGCACAACCCCAGAGGGCACTATTTGCAAAGATGAAAATGTAAATGGAGCCCCCTGCAGATGTGTAGCATGGCGGGCCTATAGTATCTGCAAAGGCTGCCTCCACTCTCACCAAATCCTTACCAGTTGTACACACTAGAGGAAAACAGAACTTTCTCTGGGGCCAGGTGAAATATAAATAAAGCCACTATCAGACTTGACCAGACAACCCTGCTCCGTTCCCTCCTCGCTCTCTCGCAGGCTTATCAGTGCTAGGAAAGCCTTAGAGGGCACCTTGTCCACTCTTCCCATGCAAATGACAGCAGTGAGGAGGAGCGAGTCACCAGGATCACAGAGGTGCTGGTGGCAAAAGCAGGGTAGGGGCTGGAGGTCCCACAGCTTTTCTCAAAACACGGACCTTACACCATCAGTTGTTGATCTAACTCATCAATGGTTTCCATCCTGAAGCAGATAAAATAGCCCTGTATTTATTAGATGACAAATAAGAACTAAGACTTAATCCGAAGGCAGAGGTCAAGAACTGGTAACCAGAGATCAAATTCAACATACAACTGTCCTTAATTTCGCGAGCAGTGTCTTACAAGTCTGGAATAAGGTGCCAGCATTTAAAAATCACACTTCTATCTTCAGTCAAAAAGTCAAAAAGCCTCTGATCCCACTGGAATCACATCCCACCTCACACTGGGTCCCTGGAACTGCCGTTAGGGAGGGAACACATTCTCCACTTTGCCACGGTCCCTTCTGACTGGAGCTTTTTCCAGCTCTGGCTCATTTCTTCCCTTACGTTTCTCCTGTGTGGCCCCAGTGTGTGGTCGAATCAGTGTGACCTTGTTCCTAAGGGCTCTGAAATTGACTCAAATGTCAGAAACTACAAGGATGCAGAATTGGGCTCACCATAGAGCAACGCTTCCTCTGGAATAAACCCTCTGGATGTGGCTTGTACATTGGCATGTACAAGCCTGGGCTGCAGAAACCTCCCTTCAGCCAGGATGTTTGCAGAGGGGAGTTTCAGCCCCAGATGGTGAGTGAAAAGGAACTAGCTCCATGCCTGAGCTTCTCAGAGCTTGTGCTCTTGGCCGGTCTCCTCAACTCCCACCATCCTCCTATGTAACCTCATTTGTTGGGCACAAAGCATCTGGTCCTCAAATTCCCTGGCCGGCCTCATTAGTCAGATTATTAGGAAACCTGCGAGCCCGGCTGGGCAGGCACACTCTCAACCTCCCTACGTTCTAGAGCGCAGGACCAGGTTTCCCCCTCTCCATCCCCAAGCTTTCATTTCCTGCCATCTGCTGGGGAGAACAGGAATAGCAAGCCTTCCTCCAGTCATTTCCAGGGAATTTCCTTTCTCCTGGCTACAATGTGAAATTGATGATCATCTGACTAGATGGGGCCTCCAGGCCACACCTCCACCCCTTCCACTCCTATGTTTAATTGATGAGGAAGGCAGAGAATAATTTGCCCAAAGCTGTATATAAAATTAATTTGGTGCTTCCCCTGCATAACTAGAGCCCAGTGAGAAAACATTTTCAAGCATCCCATCCTGAAGCAAGGGCAGATTTAAGCTGAGAAGCAATAGAGTTGGGTATCCCTTCCAGACACAGGGTCCAGTAATTTGGCCAGCTTCCCCCCACAAACAAAAACTTCCTTTCCTTGGCCCTGACACAAATACCCTACAGTCGCCCTACTCATAGACAAGTATTTCCTGAGATCTATTTGCTAGGCTGTTCTTTCCCCATTTCTGTAGTAAGAGTTCATGTTCTTTCCCCATTTCTGCAGTAAGAGTGTTGGACTAGATTCATCCATTTGCCAAAGATTTCTTTAGCATTTTTCATGTCTCAAAGCCTCCTAGCGCTAGGAATACAACCCCATTAAGAAAAGGCAGAGGGCGCCTGGGTGGCTCAATTGCTTAAGCGTCTGACTCCAGCTCAGATCATGATCTCACAGTTCGTGGGTTCGAGCCTTGCATCAGGCTCTGTGCTGACAGCTCAGAGCCTGGAGCCTGCTTCAGATTCTGTGTCTCCCTCTCTCTTTCTCTGCCCCTCCCCTGACTGTGCTCTCTGTCTCTCAAAGATAAATAAACGTTAAAAAAATTTTTTTTTAATTTTAAAAAGGGAAGCGAGGAGTAGTGAAGATATACTGATAAGCATTTACTTATTCAACAAATATTTGCTGAGTTTTGAGCTTATGTGCAGGAATTCTGTTCACATGTTCAGTGTTGAAGGTGCAATGAACATGACTAACACTCTGCCTTCACGGAGCTTAGAGTCTAATGGAAGGACAGATATTAATCAAGAGCTTTAAAAAATAGAGAGGGATGTACAGGGAGCTCGCGGAGCACACAGAAGGGGGCACCTAGCCCATGCTTGCCCTCAGGGAAGGCTTCTGAGTAAGACATCAGTTCAGTGAAAGAGAAGGAGTTAGAAGCAGAGGTGGGGTTAGAAGTATGTTCCAGGCAAACTGAGGGTGAGGGGGGTGAGGGAGGGGGGAGAGGGGGTGACAGGCATTAAAGAGGGCACGTGTTGGGATGAACACTGGGTGTTATATGTAAACCAATTTGAAAATAAACTATTAAAAACAAAAAAGAAGAAGTATGCTCCAGGAAGAGAGAACAACTTGAGTAGAGGCCCAGAGTTAGAAAGCAGGAGCATGACACTTTTTAATACATGTAAATAGTTCAGGGTCACTGCTGCGCAGAATGCCAGATAGAAAATGGTGCAAGACGAGAGGAGACTGGAGAGGCAGGCAGGGTTCGGGTCATCTAAAGCCTTGTTTACTATGTAAGGATTTTAATTATCCTGAAGCCAGTGGCAGCCTATTAAAAAGTTCAACCAAAGATGACCAATCACATCTGTGTTATGACAACTTAGGTGGCTTGGGAGGGCCAGACTGGAGGCAGTAGGAAGACTGGGCTGGAAGTCATCACAAGCCTGTGTGGTGGCCCCGGCGAGGGTGGCTAGACAGGGGCTCCTATGCTGTGTTTCCTGCTCTCTGCCAGCCCTGTCCTGCACAGGAACAAACAGAAGATAGGCTTTCTTCTCTAAAAGCCCTCACTACCTAGGAGGACAATGTGAGCTGATAAAAATTCCCTAGAGCCACACACTGAATCAACAGCTCCGCTGAGACTCTCAGTGCCACCAAAGAGCTCACACAGGGCGATAAGGAAGCTAGACATGATGAAAGCGGACAACAGTGTCTCCATGAGTCAGATCAGGAAAAGATCACCATGAGCTGGGAAAGGGAGAAATTAGAGGAATAAGGGCAGCAGGCATGTTGGTGAGGAGCATAAGGCAGGGAGGGGGAAATATACAAGGGATGACTGCCAGAGTGCAACCAGACAGGCAGGAGTGCAAAGCAGAAGGTAAGGGGAGGGGCAAAAGCCTGTAAGGTAAGTTGGGACCAAATGATAAAAGGCTTTGAACAATAACTTAATCCGGAGGTATGTCTGAGGTCACAACTGCAAGGGATATGGGAACATGGAGGCAGAAAGGAGCTATGGCTAACCCGGCTTGTGAAAAGGTGAGGCTCTTGCTCTCTCCTGGGCCATTCACCCCCTCCCCCAACCCACTCTGGAGCAAACATCCCCTGGGGGATGGGGTGGGTAAAGAGGGCAAGGAGACAACAGAGGCAAAGCAGGGGATCTCTCCAAATTGTCTCCTCAATTTCTAACCAATCAGCATTGAGAGTATCTGCTCATCTGTCATCTCTGATGGTCAAAAGAACTTTTTGATGGAGCGGGGTGAATCTTTTCCCCCATTTATAGGAAACTATGAAATTAAAAATCCTGAGACTCAAATAAAGAAGTGACTTGCCTAAGGTCACACAGTCAGCAAGTGACAGAGCCAAGACTTGATCATAGGTGTCCAGACTCTATGCCATCTTCCTATCCCCTGGTTTGTATCTGTTTCAGCAAGCAAGCGGCGCCCCTCTATAAGGCATAACTCCCCAGCCAGCCTGAAAGCCTTCAGAAACCTGGAACGGTAGAGTCCAAGAGGCAGAGAGAACCAGACGGGGGAGGCCTGGCCCCCCGGGGAGTGCCTTGCAGGGAGGGTGCCCAGCCCCTGTCTTATTTTAAGTAGAGCCCCATGCTGAATCTATTCCAGGAGGATGAGGCCGGGGAGGGCCGCTTCAACTTCTCTGCCTATGGGATGGGCCCAGCCTGTCTGCAGGCCAAGGATGGCATCTCAGTCAAAGGCGCCAATAACAACAACACCACCAACCCCCCTCCCGCACCGTCTAAATCCCCGGAGGAGATGCGAAAACTCTTCATCCAGAGAGCCAAGAAGATTGACAAAATATCCCGCATCGGCTTCCCCATGGCCTTCCTCATCTTCAACATGTTCTACTGGATCATCTACAAGATCGTCCGCAGGGAGGATGTCCACAACCAGTGACGGGCTGGGACGGGCGGGCGGGGCTGGGGGGAGGCTGGGGCAGGGCAGAGTGGAGATAGCACAGGAATCTGAGAGCCTGAGGAGGAGACGGGGAAGAGAGGGAGGGGGCACACGCACACAATTCCCTCTTTCTCTGCAAAATGTGCAATAGCAAAATGCAGTGATGCATGAATTTAGAATGTGGCACTATCTACTTAACCTCGGGTGGGCTGGTGGGCCGGGAGGGCGGGAGGGAGGGGCTTTTCTAATCTAGGAGCGGAGGGGTTGGGAGGAAGGGGAGGGGTGGGGGAATAACGGCTTTCAAAAACTTGAGTCCATGGGCTGTGCAGTTTTCCTGTTTGGAAGGAGAGTGCAGTCTGCCGCAGAGCAGAAGGAAAGCAATGTAATATATGATCTATATTCATGCTTAATATTAATGCAAAATCACAAGAACAAAAGGTTTGTTTCTTAACCTATCAGCCTAGTAACTGCTTAAATTTTTCAAGTCACAGAAGGGATGGACAATTTTTCCCAGAGTGGAAACAGTCACAAATAAGCTTTTGCTCTCGTGTGTGTCCCATATCATGGCCCTCCAAATGCCATGCCTGTCTTCAAACTGGCCTAGGTGGACACATGCCAACAAGCCATTCCACCTCTGCTTCAAGAGGGTTGTGCGGCCTGGGCGTGGGCAGTGGAAACGGGGCAACGTGGAGAGAAGAGAGGGAATGACTAAGGAGATAGGGCATTTCAGAGGCCCAAGGATTGATAATCAAGATAACTCCACCTCAATCCTACGTCTCAAGGCTAAGGACCACATCTGCCCCTCTCTGAGCCTCCTCGCTTCTGTGCTTCAACACCCACCCCACTTACCCTCCACTGCCACCCAGAAATGGCCGCCATGGTTTTCTCATTATATAGCCAATATGCAATCTTTTTTATGGTTAAAAGAAAAAAAGTAATCTCAAGAAATAATATGCAGATAGACTGAGTATAAACAGATGCACTTTTTTCAAATGTCTATTTTTTTGGAGAGTCTCTTTGGAATTGCAAGTGGGTGTATATTTGGGAAGGTGGGATGAAATAGACTTCTTATATACTGGTTCTAAAGAGGGAAGTTTTAAGAGGTGAAAGGGTGGTAATGAGGGTGCCACAGCTCAGATATATACGGGTGGAAAGATGATAATGTTTAGAAGGTCTGTTCATTATATTTTGACATTTCATATGCCACAAAGAATGTGGGAAGCATGGGGAGATGACCCCATTATATTTTTATAAGTCTTTTTTGTTTTCCTTTTTGGTGCTTTGCTTAGCTTTAACATTTAGGCAAGTTAGACAAATATTTCTTTCCCTCTAACTCTGAAGTGCCAGAACTATCCCAGATTAGCTAGGGCACTCCAGAAAAAAAAAAGGAGAGGGGCTAGGAAGTGAATTGTGAAGGGTGGGGGGACCTGCTGAAGGAGACAGAGGCTCACAAATGGAACATGTGCAACTTGGACGGTAGAATTGAAGACGGGAGTTGCCTCCAGTAGCCTCTGTCCTCTCTGCCAACAGCATCATGCCTAAAATGATGGCACTGCTGTCTGCGGCATGCTCCTCACTGTGGCCTGTGACCAGTATCCTGAGTTATATCTCTTCCTTTGCACTTTAGTGTCTTGGCTTTGAATCAAAGTAGTGGACGATGGTGGGACATAGTGGCCAATTGGTTTGTCCTGAGGCTTGGGGTTTCACATGTGTCTTTCAAGTATCCCCAGTGTGGGGCAGGAGACAAGGGAAACATGGGGAGCTTAACTCTTCCCTAAAGCCCCTTCCCCTGGAGAAACTTTTCCCATTTCCTGTGGCACAATTGCTAATACCTCTAGAGGCCCCCCAAAAAGCAAGTCAAGACAAGGATCTAGGTAAAGAAAATGCACTATGCAGCCAAAAAAGGATCTGGCTTGAAGGCTTGAATGATCGAACTGTTTACATGCAGGTTCAAGGTCTGTAAGTCATTGCCTTCCTTTCTTGGGCCTGGTGTAGACCAGAAAGTTAAATTGTATTCTAGCCTTGGACGATGTGGGTTGGAACTTGAGGGATGGTAGCCATGTGGGGAGGAATCTCCCTTCTAAGACTATCCTGTTACTCCTTTTCCCCACTACAAACTGTCTGAAGGAGGAAACAGAGGGATTTGAACAAGTACCACCAGTTCAAGACTGGAATATCAGTGTTCGAACTGCTATCAGCACCACGTTCACTTTATTTAAGGGAGGAAACCCACAGGCCTGCAGTGACGCGCGAGTCAGCGGAGATGCTATTTGCCCCTTTTACTAGTGCTTTACTCACTTTATTTAAGGGGAAAATCTTTTTTTTAATAAAAAAATATTACGAAATCCTTTTCCCTAGTTTGCTCATGACAGGACTAAATTCAGAATATCTGAAGTGTAGGTGATCAGGCAGCAAAGGCGTCAGGCCTCTATCAGGGACTAAAGACAGTACCATTGTTCCAAGACATTCTGCCTCCACTTGAACAGCAATAGCTGCAGATTTCCAACTGGGCTCCTTGTATGAGGTGTCTGGAATCTCTCTGAAACAAAGACATCACCGGGCCGTTTGCCCAACCTCTGCTGGGTCCTTGAACTTCTGCCACCATATTCAACTAGTGGCCCCACTGGGAGCTGCCAGGTCTCGTTGACAGCATCTAGCAGACAATAGAATCATCTTTTTGAGACACAGAGGGGGAATGTCACTGAAATCTTTGCTCCGACTGTTCCAAATTTGGTATTCCTCATGGAGAGTAAATGTGAGTGAATGCATCATAGCCATGAAAGGAAGAACCTGAATTTTAGTCCTAGCACTAATATGTTGGGGAACTTTGGATAAATGCTTTGGCCTTAGTTCCTCTACAAACACGATGGGTGAGGGGTATAAACCTCTAACCCTTTCCAGCTCTAACTGTTCTGTGTGCTTGAACTGATCTATGGGAGATTTACACAATGAAAATTTTAATGTCGCTTTGCTTTCCGAACCCTCTAGGTAGACGTGCACATACATATATGCACACATACATGGATCTACACAGTCCTCGTGGCCTTTCTTCTCTGGAAATTTGTGAAATTGTTTTTCCTTTTGCTCCACTTTATCAAACATGAGCAGTGGTGGGAAAAGAACATCAATCATTGTAAAATCAAAAATACCGTCATGAGTTAGAATGGAGCATGCTCAAAGAGAAGGCATTATCATTAATGTATAATGTCGTGAGGATTTAGCAATAAGTTACATGGATTTTATCATTACAAAAAAATCAAACTAGATAATTTAGGCCAAAAACTTTTTTCAGATGGCTCCAAGAAATAGGACAATACTTTCTTAACTTCCTCTTCAGTCCGTACACAGAGGCTATCATACCTTGGGATTACACATGCCAAATGCCATGGTAGGGGGAAAACTGATTAAGGTGTAATGAGTGGCTTACTGGTTTTCAAACCTCTACATGGTTAGAGCAGTATTGATAGGGCACAGATCAGATGGTGACTTCACCCACCTCCAAAACTGTGACTATTTCTAGGAATCCAGTTTTGAGAAATATCAATTAAGCAGGTAGATAATAATACCAGTAAATTCTCACCTTAGTTTACAACTTACCATGATGAGTTTTAAGAGCAGCCAAAAGAAATGGCTCACCTCTGCCACCCTCTGGTCCTTTCAAACATTCAAGAGTCCATTCTGGGCTAAGGCTGTAGGGTAACCCAAGGACAGGAGTGAACATGAAGATGTGGTGGGGTCTGTGTGTGTGTGAGTGTGTATGTGTGTGTGTGAGAGAGAGAGAGAAAGATAAAAGAAGGCCATTTAATCTAAATTACTTCTTCTTCTAAACTGTCAATAAATAAGAAATGTATCCCTCTAAGAAGGCTATCAATATTTTTCATAGACTATTTTTTCATACTAGGGAGAAAACAAATAAATATGACAGGAGTTGGTTACTTTCCTTCAAAGTACACATAAAAAAAAAAACAAAGTGCACATTTTTATGGGCACCATAAAAAGAGATTGTGTTTTGTGAGGCTCCATGATATTAGATTGCAGAGTAGATTAGTGCCCCAGCTAAGCTGTTACCATCACTGATAAATCAGTCTTTTGTGAAAATTAGATTCCTTAGTTAATTGCAACACACTGAAATAGAAGGGAGCTCTCTTTATATCTGCAGTAACTGCCTCCTTAGTAGAAGAAGCTGGCAAGCAAAGGGCTTGGGTGGTAGTACCGTTCATATCACCTGGAGGACTGGGGTCGAGAGCTGAGATTTACTTTTCCCCAGTCTGGCTGGAATTCCAGCCCACGGACCATGAATACCACTCTGGAAGCTATCAGATTTATTCAACAAGCACCTTCTGTACATTCTACCTGCCCTACCAACTCTGAAGAGGTGGGCAAGATTGGGTTTTCTCTACAGGCTGTGTTTCCCAGATTGACTAGAAAGCTTGCATTCTGAGGGGCTGGTAAGGTCTGCCGAGGAAGGCTGAATGGCCCTCTACCCTCTAATACAAAGCGTCTTTAATTCAGGAACCTATCAGACCAAAACGAGCTTACTCTAAACAAGCAAGCAGAAACCATGTTCTTAAAATTTAATTTATCTTTTTTTCCTCCACTAAGCCCTTTCTCTGAGAAACCAACTTCAGAAATTTGCATTGAGAGCCCTCCTGTTTTCTTGAAGCTCTACAAAGCCAGGAGTAGGAGTTCATCCTGACCAAAGGAAGGAGTAAAAGAAATATGCCTTGTTTTGTTTGAGCTGGCTCGCCTAACTACTTGGATCTGTGTAAGGAAAAGTACATATTGGAAAGGCTTTGGTCTCACAGTATCCTAAAATCCCAATGAGTAAGGAATATCCTTAGATAGGTTGAAACTCTGGCAGAAATAAAGAACTTTGAAAAATCCTGAAATGCGGCCCTCCCCGCCTAAGTGATCTAGAGTCTTGGGGGCCCAGACTAGATGATGCCACTACCGAGTTATTACCCTGTTGCTTCCTTTGGGATTTCTCAAGCTGTGAAGACAGCAATGGCAGGAGATAGGTTTGTTCATACGTGGATGCTACTACATGCTGTTTTGATGGAGCTGTGTGGTTATTTAAAGCAATAATTAAGGTGCTTTATCATTCTTTAGAAAAGCAAAATGAGTTCCGAAGTAGAAATTATTGCCCAATAATTTCTAGGATCATTAAGGCTTCTGAAGCTAGCATCCAGACCATTACTTCTCCCTCTCGTGCTCTCTCCCTGCCTCCTCCCACAGCCTCCCTGTCAGCATCTCCTCTGCTTCATAGTCTGTGCCTCTCCTCTGGTGAAACCAAACTCTTCTAGACGATGCTGGTTTGTTTCTGAGGGGGCGGGAGGTGGGGAGGAATAGATTCGACGCAGCAGCTCCTGTCTCATTTGTTTTAAGGCTGCGATTTCTATTCTTCCTCTTTCCTGTGTGTTTTGAAATTTCACTGCTCTGGAAAATTTCCATTGGAACATTGGGTCGAGAAGTCAGAGTCTAGAGAATGGCAAGCCAAAAATACACCCTTCAAGAGCCCGGTGATGAAAATTATGTTCTACATAAGGCCATTAACCAGCTACAGAGCAGCACCAGGTAACTAATGTGGGGATAAAAGACATTGGCTGGCTGCGCATGGATGCAAGCCCAGCGGGTCTCCTACTCCCACACTCACCCTACCCCAGAGTTCCCTGCCTTGCCTCGTGTCTGGCCTGCCTTTCTTCAGATTCTACGGTTTTCCTAAGCAACTTCAGAAACCCAGCATCCTATTTAAACACACCTGCCTTCTGAGGTGGACAGAGGCCAGGAGGAAGTGGGTCCTTGTTCTGGCATTACCTCAGGCTCACCATGGAGACGCAGGTAACCTACTTCACCTTTCTAGGCCTGCTCACTACCCTGTAAAAAGAGGGAGTTGAAGGAGATTGTTCAAAGGCAAACCCTGGATACTTTGACGGGTTAAAGAAAAGAAGAAAGGATATATCATGTGTTAGAGAAGATTCCATTATTTCCCCCTTTTCAGGCAGGCTTGGAATCCCACCCTAGGCCTTTTGGTGGGCAACTGGGAGAGGTTAACAAAGAGGAGAGTCTTGGCCCTCGAGCAGGTTATAATCTTAGTTTTCGTTGGTTGTGGTTGTGGTTGTTGTTTGCCATGAAAGTGAAGGTATTTCACAGCACTGATGGACTTGCCTCTAAGGCTGGCTTCTCACTGGAGAATCCCATCAAACGCCAGGACAACATTCCACTCTGGTATTTTAGCATGTATGTCCTGTGAAGGCTGTAACCCATTTCCCATGGCAGTTGAGTTCTGTCTGCTAGAGCCTCTGGAAGAATCAAAGAGAAACACATCAGAGCAGACTCGAGAAATACCCCAAGGAAAATACTGCAATGACTCCGAGTCCCCTCTCAGCCTGCTCCCCGCACATACAATTTAAACATAACTAGAAACTTCCAGCAAGATTTAAGAGTATTTTCCCATTTGTACATTATGCTAGCTGCAGTTACAGGCAGAAAAAGTGAGATTGTTCCAGGCCACTAGAGAGATTCATCTAAATTCACACCATTAGCTAGGCTACCCTAATGAAAAAGAAAAAATATTATAGCAGGTGTGGCTGAAGTTGGGCCAACTCACTGCACGCCCCACCCCCAAACAAAACCTCACTCTGGCAATGATGTTTCTGAAATTGCTTCCACACTCCCGCAGCTCCAACAAACACTCCTTATAATCAGAAAACACTGCCCCTATCTTTCCCAGCAAGGACAAATTTATGCTTTATATCAGTGGAATCACTTCGAAACATTTATAGGTTGACATTATGACTAATGATCTCCACTCTCTTCATCTGGCCCTGGAATTAATGGGAATATTGCAGACTGAAACTTTTTCCTTGTTCCCAAGGTTAAGAATTAATAGATTTTTTTTAAAAAGACAATTTTAGATTTCCCATAATAAAATAGAAACCATATTGTAACCCAATCACTTCCTAACCTTGGCCCCCTTATCACTATATAGCCACTTCCATGTTTGCCCCTGGAAGATTCAAATCAGGGATTTTAAAAGACCTCTAGAATGGACATGTGATAACGCATATATAGTGAAATGATAATTATATAATCTAGGTGGTTAATATAGAGTCCCTATAAAATTCTTACATGCTTTCCCCTCCGACCTTCAGTTTTTCTATCTGTACAACAGGAGTACTGAATTGGTTAAGCTTGAAAGGTCTTCCCAATAGTAAAGTTTTATTGTTGTTTTTTTTTAAGCCACTTCCCCAGTTCTTTTTAAGCTGCAGAAAAAAAAAATAAAACTGACAACTTCCCCCAGACTCTGATGTGGTCCCACTTTTCATCTTACCCTCACAGTCTTCTCTCTATACCCATTTATGGTTTTCTAGCGCAGGGGAAAGGGTACTAGCTTCCAAGAAGGCTGAGATGCAACTACCACAGGCATGTGATCTTGAGCAAAACCAGTATCTCTCTTTGACCCTTGGCTCCTTTATGTATTTGGAGACAATAATACCCACATCACACGTCCCTCTTCTAGATAAAATGACATAGTACACATTAACTCCACCCCCACTGTAAACAATGTAAAGCATTGCCACTATCCCAGTTTCTCCCAAATTCTTACCACTTCTTCGTCTTTGCCAGAAGAGGGCAGCCAAGAGCTTCCTTTCAGAATTGAGGCCGGCTCCCCAAAAGGCCAAATCCACCTGCCCTACAGAGCAGCCTATGACCTTGCAGGACTAGCCCCTCCATGCTTCCTTGAGCTTATACACCCACTGAAGAGACCTAAACTCTAGTCCTGATTCCACTTATGAAGCATCTGTAACTCTTTTGCCCAAGTATCATTTGAATATTTAAGCATACCATAGCTCTGCAAATAGTTGTCACTCACATGTAGACTTATAGAGAGTGATTGTGAATGAACCCTGAAAATCCCAATACTGCTGCTGAACAGCTACTCTGTGTCAGTCTCTTTAAATTACAGGATTTAATTTCAGCAATGGCCCTGATCTTCTCAATTTGTACATGAAGAAACCGAGGCTCAGAAAATTTATTATATTAGCTCAAGTCAAAGTCTTGCCAGTTTGGACATGATTCTATAGACAATAGGAAGCTAAGTTTTGGAAATAGGCATGATGTGTTTACCTCTTCCACTTACCTGTTTTCGACCTTCAACAAATTATTTGGCCTTATTGGTGACCTTAATCCCCACCACCCCCATATAACACTCTATCTTCCCAAATTATTGAATATAAAATCAAGTAATTGATGTGGTAATTTACTTTGTCATTAAAAAAAAGTAAATATATGTTTATTAGTTCATTTTAACTTAAATGAATCTTATAACTGCTGATAAAAAATATGGACTCTTCTGCCTTGGTAACATTCTACTATACAAAAATTTAAGCTTCTGTAATGTGTTAAATGCCAAGAAATACTATCTTTACTAGACTAGAAACCAAACGTCTTGATTAAGAACCAAACGACAGTCCTTGGCTGCCTTCTTCTCAGAAACTTGGGTAGAAACAATATAAATCTATCAGCCCACCTTAAAAGGTTGAGAGTCTACTAATCAATCCAGTTTTGGGCATCTGAGGGATTTGGACTTGATATGGGACCATTTTCTGGGTATATAATTGTGGAATAGAATAAAATGAGTAAGCAACAAAGCAGGGTGGGAATATATGACATTTGGAGGGTAGTGAAAACACTCTCGTTTGTAGTCCTGCATGAGAGATCACGGTGAGCTTGGAATGGCCAGCCTCGAGAGTTAAGTCTAGAATCCCTCTAAAATATTCACT
This sequence comes from Paguma larvata, assembly GCA_030068075.1. Lineage (NCBI taxonomy): Eukaryota > Metazoa > Chordata > Mammalia > Carnivora > Viverridae > Paguma > Paguma larvata. The sequence goes on along the minus strand of CM057826.1, from coordinate 41,891,965 downwards.
CAACTAAGACTAAGAACCTGCTACAAACAAATGCCAAGGCACAGGAACGGAAGATAAGCACTGTCCCTAACCACAGAACTTACAATTCAGAGCAGTGAGATGTGTATGGATATGAATAACTAATTCAAGGGAAGATATGGTGATGGAGGCAGCAGAGACAAAATTCAGAGAAATGGTGTTTCACAGGGACGACCCAAGGTCTCATGGAGAACAGGACACTTGAGCTCAGACTCTATTTTCCATGGCAGTTTACTATCTGAATTTATGTAATTGTGGCCTCACTCACCTTTCAAAGGGTTAACACAGGTAAACCACTTCCTCTGGGCAGGTATTCAGGTAAGGTGGGAGCATCTCTTCATATGAGATACCATTGCAACAAGCCTATTAAAAATGGCAGGGTGACCAAAGTTCCAGTAAAGGAGGTCCCCCTGATGGTTCTTTTTCCCCTTCCAGGCTCTGGAAATAAAGTGGGACAATGGAATTACAGGGAAATGTATGAACATACCCTTCCCTGACAAAAAAATATTCTTAGAAGCTGCAGCTTGTCTCCAAGTCCTTTCGTTCCTGACTTAACAATCCCCTGGGTAACTGGATGTGTATGAATTAGCCAGACCAGTTCATGGGACAAGGTCTCTGCTTACTACATTTCCTAGGTTGCACCTGGCCTCATCCACGTCTCTTCCGTTGTATCCAGAAGTTTGGCCTTTGGCGTAACAGAACCATGAGCTATAGCAGTGATGCCGGGAGCGTCTTAGTGACTGCTCTGAGGACTAGGACAGCTCCCCCTGTGCAGCTTTGAATGCTAGTGAGGAAAGGAGCACTCTGAATGGACCCTGTGACTTCAGGTCAGATTCAGTGGGTGTCCAGGTTAACTGTGACAGACTTGCCTTTAGACGATTTTTTGAAATGTCCCAGCCTGGAGAAAGCAGCCCAGCCTTTCAAGGCTTGAGTTACACATGGAAGGTCAAGGGACAGGTATCAAAAGTTGCCAATCAGGACTAAACAATGTATACTCTTTCCACTTTTCTCTCAGCTTTGTTTTTAACCTCCCTTACACTTGCCTGTCATCCATACACCTGTTTATTAAATCTATTATGGCCAGGCAGTGCACCCTGAAAGCAGGGCATCAGAATGAAGTACAGCCTCTTTTCTTACAATACAGCAGGGGATGCTACAAGTGCCAAAATAACCAATATTGCAGAGTGCAGAAAACATGTTAACGGAGTTAAGGAGGGTGCCGTGGAGCAGGCAGATAATAAACCATAAAACGTTTTGAGGCTTAAAGGCCATTTGAGCAGTGCTACCTTAAAGATGAAGTTTTGATGGACGGGGTGAGTATTCCAGCAAAAGGAACAAGAGTAAAAATACGGAGGTAAAAAAACAAGGGGCATACACGAGATATAGCGATTATTTTTTTGGCTAAAAGAGTAATGAATGGAGACATGTTTGGAAAGACAGACTTGGAGTATATCATAATCACCTTAAATATAGAATAAGGGATCAGGACTCTTGAGTATGGCAGTTCTCAAAGACCAATCAATAAGATAGTCCTTCATGGGCACAACAGCTCATCCTATCTCCTTTCCATTAGCTGGTTATTTCCAGCCTAATTCAAATTTTCCTGTACTTATTTCAGAAGAACTTACCTTTTCCTTCGTCTCAGAAGCAGTTTTTGTACCCACTAGAAATTCACATCTTCATGGGCATCAATTCAACCCAACAAGTATTAAGCGTTTAGTTGTGCTAGGTAGGCACTAGAAGGGGGACAACAAAGGTATGGTAAAGTCATGGTTCTACAGTGAGCTCACTATTCTACGGTGATTCTGAAAAAGTTCATACAACGCAGGTATTTCTAAAAGAGCGCTTGTGGTCCAAATACTATAACCTTTTACTGGTCTGAAATATTAAACAGCTGACCTAGAAGGAAAATATAGTCTAGCATATCCTTCTTATTCTGAGCTGTACCTGAAATGACTTCTCCTAACCTGGAGAGCACTTCTCTATTCAAACCATGAGATCACATCCATAAAGAAAAAAGTGTGTACAGGTGGAGAAAGCCAAATATGAATAGAAAGGGGGGAAAAATGTAACTGGATTTTAATAAAGTCATTGATACTGGAGTATGTAAAAAGAATACTGTGTTTTCAGAACAATTTTTCCTAGGCAAATTCTTTAGAAAAAATATTGTGGGGAAATAGCTTAGTATAACCTACCCTATTAAATGAACAATTACCCTAGATCTTCAAAATTATTACTTATCAAGTGAATAGTTTGCCAAACTCAATTTTTTCCACATTAGGTGTATTTCTACCTCATTTAAAAGTGTACCATGCTCAACATGCGTGAATGGTATGTAAAAAGCTAAAACACTGAGGTTCCCACAATTTTAGAACAGAGTTCGTATTATTTCATAACTTTCATGGTACAATCTTCCAATACTTAATCCATTATAATATTTTCAGCACTAATGTTAGTTAAAATGAGATGTGTGAATTAAACCCCAAAGGGTGCATCTTGCTTAGTATATTGGACACAGATAAAATGCCTAAAGAAAAAAATTTAAAAAAAGGCTAAACAGCCAAGTTCTGCTTTCAAGACAAAAATACCAGGTACCTCAGCAGCCTCCAAAATAAGTTTAAAAAAACTGGACACAACACGTTTTCAACTGCTATAATTAGACTTGAAACATACAAAGTGAACCCCAAAGTGACCAAGACAAAACTCCTAATACTTTTAAGCCCTCTAGGTAAGACTGCCAAAGGAGGTCTCTGTCTCAGTGTGTAGGTAAGCATCATTAACTGACCTGTTGGCTAAAATCACTTTCTCTAGAACTGATTCAACATATTGCGATGTAAATAGCTAGCATTTTCAGTTAGGAACGGTTGAGGCATGATTGGGAAGGACAGTGGATGCTTAACTTTCTAAGTGTTCAAACACACTAACTGCAGTACTTCCACATCACAATTCTTTGGTCCTCGCCCAAGACAAGCCATTTCCAGACACCTCAAACTTGACTGGCCCAGGGAACCCATGGGAGGAGACCGAATTACCTTGCAGCCATAATCGTACACATGCTGGAGCCATAGTTGGAAAATGGTCTAGAGAGAACTAGGGACAAACAGGACTACTAGGGATTTCCAATTCACGGCTAAAACATTAATGAAAAAGTGGTTATTAGATGGATGAAAACATTCCAAAGGAGTTATAACATTATCAAATAAAGGCTCAGTCACTGGGTAAAAGGGTATTTTATTGACATAATTTATCTTAGATCTAGTAATTTTAAGATTCATCTGCTAAGATGGGCCAGTTTCGGCCGACAGAACGAGTATGCACTCTCGAGAGTCTCACCCCAACCTTGCCAAAGCAAATGACTTCTTGCCTCACTGGAAGTCATCGCCAAAGGACTTGCTCTTATATTTTCCCCATTTCGCACACTTAGATATTTGCACAACCGATGTACCCTTTGTCTTAAAAGTTGCCTGATTTGATGTTTAGACAGAAAAGCAAACCCCATGTTCTTCTTCTGCAAGTGATTTTACATTTCCTTTTTCTCAAAAAGGTAGCTACCGACTTAAGTGTGTCATAGCATTATAGGGGGTCAAAGTGTTCATTTTAAGCAGGTCCAGGGTCTGTTACCTTGAAACCTCATAATTTGGTTCACTATACTTTAACTACTCAAAGTTATTTTAACCCCAAAGAACAGGTGGGCACCGTGTATTTCTTCAGGTCACAATGCCAACACTGGCTGTGGAGTCTGGTACAGGTAAGACGACTACAATTTACAGTTCTGTGATTCCAGTACTTTTGGGAGGACATGTAAAATACGCTGGGCTGGGCAGTGTGAGTTCGTTAAGCTACAAAGCGCTTCATCACCCATAATGGAAGAGGTTCAAGATGATTCATACTTCCACACAAGAGACTACAAAAGTCACAAGCCCACATAAAAGCAACTGACAGCTAGCCAAAGTTGAAGAGATTTCAGGAGCCTGGGGACAGCTTCAACAATTAACTGGCCCGGAAAATTGGGTCAGAATTACTCACAAAGCTCCTCATCCTTTCCCAGAAGAAAATGTGTATGTCTTTTATATGGAAATTTCTTTGTATATATGTACAAACATGGTATGTATGGCCTTAATGCTGCAGTTAAGGATCTGTCTGGCTACCACCTTAAGCAGCGTGTTAAGCAATCGCTTCCTTAATGTAACATTTTTACTTCTTACGGGACTCTTAACCTAAAACAACCAATTCCCTTTTGCCCCTTACTCTTCCCCCTTTTTTGCATGAAATCATAAAAGTTATGGCAGTTATTTTTTGGCTTATAAAAAATCTATTTCTGCAGTTTGAAGATGTAATGTAAAATTTCTGTGATACATGTATATAAAAATATATTTATTGAACCATCCATACACATATCCATGCTGATTCCAATGAAAAAAATTAAAATTTTCTGAAATTTTCTCTGTGGTCAACTCATAGTTGTTACTATTTATCCAACTTTACCTGTGAAAAAACTTTTGAGGTACTGTTGATTACCCCAGAGAGGAACCTACATACAATCTAGAAAACATCATTTCACTTAAGACAAGGCTTTATGTTGTTCATTCAAGAAATATTTATTCATAGGTACTATGGGAGATACAAAGATGACTCCGACACAGACCCTGCCCTTAAGGAGCTTACAGTCTAGTAGGGGAGACAGAACACATACACGGGATACATGGTCAGAGCTATGTTTCAGTAAGATGAATCTAATATTGTGTATAAGGTAGGCTGGGGTAAGAACAGGTAAAGGAAGCTGAGAGGCCACTGAAATCATGTAAGTGGGGAGGAAAGAGGTGTGAAAGACTTGAGGTAGCACTGACAGGACTTAGCTGGAGTAAGAAAAAAAGCAGAGGACTTAAACCTTTGTCGTGGGAGAGGACATGAACTAACAATGGAGTAGGTTTGGGAAAAGAAATGAAAGTTGGCACATAAAATTCTTCTGCACAGGAACAAAGTGTCTGGGATATACTGGGCACAATCAGAAAGAAATGGCTAATCACCCAGACCAAGGATGGAAGTACCTCTGAATGACCCTCAGTGACTTCTTCCCTCTTCTGCCCACCCCTCAAAATTTCCCAACAATCCCCTCCAGTATGAATTGTCATAGTGCCTAAAACTTATTAAGAATGAACTTGCTCCCCACTTCAAATTCTGGCCAAACCAAACCCCAAAAAAGGGGTTCCCCACTCTTGTTGCAAATCTTTTCTCTTAGGGAAAAGGAAAATGGTCCTGAACTGGGTCTTGAAAAAAGCAATTTCGATGGCAAGAGATTTGGGGTAGGTGGGATGCAGATACAAGTCTATCTTCAGGGAAGAAAGAAGGCACTTGAAGCCACAAAAATCAGCAATGCCAGGCTTATTAGAAAAGCTGTAAATAGTTTAGCGTTGCCGGCGCATCACCTCCATGAAGAATGGGAGAAATCACTGGAAAGGAAGATTAGGACCCTGATGGGTACATGGAGCTGCCAGGCACTGAAAAGGGTACATGCCTAAGACCCAATTGCTGCCCCTTAGGAGCTTACAGTTATAACAATACAAGGTGGGAAAAGCACCACAATGTACAGAATGCAAAATGCTGAAGGATTTAGGAGAAAATTACAGCTGAGTTTCAGCTATTAACATTAGGATACCCAATAGCTTTCTGACAGCTAGTAGTAAACCCATCCCTGAGGGGAGCACAAGGTAACAATGTCCTTAGACAACAGGCCCTGGTAGAACTGGGCATTAAGACAGTTCTAAGAAAATTGAGAAAAACTGGGTATGAAAACTGAGCTTTGGAAGCAACTGAGTAAATAAAATGTGGCTCATTCCCTTTTCTCCCCACACCCTGACCTCTAACAGCTCCAGCTTCCTACAGCAAATCCAGGGCAGAGTGGTGACCCTGAAGGTGATCCATGTTACTTCTACAAGCCAATGTGGGACTCTGTGCTAATAATCTATTCTCTGAGCCATTTAGCTTTTGAAAAACGAAGGAGTTGTACAACCTTTATAGTCCTTTCCAGCACTAACATTCTGATTCAAAGAATTCTAGGAATCTCTCCTGTATCTTATGGTAATAGTCAAAATAGGAAGAAAGACTTTAAATATTGTTTCTCACTTAAAATTATTTTTTCCATATAAATCATAAATGATTCTTATCCCACCAGCTAACTTCCACCTCCACCCATTCTTCAAAATCTAACATCTCCCTATATGAATTTACTTTCAACATGATGTGTTCTACATAATCTACTTAAGCATACATGGAATCTTTAAAGAAAACATGTTCTTCTCCCCTACTTCCTTACACCAGCTTTTTGGTATAATGACTTCATTTAAAAGAGCCAAATCAGTGTATATACTCTTCATAAAAACATTTAAGAATTTAAACCAAATCCAAAGTCAAACAGGTGACATCAAAGCTTACGGAGACAATCAGTAACCAAAGTAGTTAATTTCATCAAATAGTTGAGTTTATATCCAGATTAAACAAGATATAATCATCTCTAGTTACTACCAAAACAGTATGCAAACTTCCAATAAGCAGGTTTCTAAAACAATAAATACTTGTTAAAGTAATTCAATACCAAATTTTTGGTAAACATTTACTTTTTTTAAAAGAGGAAGACACGTTGGATGACTGCAAGTCCGTTATGAATCTGTGACACTGGCCACATTCCAAGGTACTCATGGATTTCTGTAACTGGCTGGTCACATGGTCTATGGAAGTAATCATGAAATTGATTTCCAATACTATTTTCCTCTCGTAGAGAGCTAAGAAGAACTACCAGGTTCATGTGGAAACTGGAGAAACAAAGACTGTCCAAGGTTTTCAAAACAAGTCATATAATCAAAAAGTGAGCAACCTTAATTATAAGCCAATACATAAGTATAATCAAACCAAAACCGGTAATGGATTTTTTAGACCACTAATCAACTTTTTACTTTTTATTCAGGCCATTATGAGACTGTTTCATGAAAGCATGAGCAAAGCAGACAAATTTCAGCATTATCCTGAAATAGCTACATATCTATTAAATAGTAAATAAGCTTTAGCTCACATGTACTACCATTTCTCCTTGAATATAGTTTCATAGTAGTTCACAAGCCCACCGATGGTCCCCAGAACCTCAATATCACAGTAAACAAACAAAAATCCCAAAAGACATTACTACCTTAAAACCAGAAGCCCTTATCTAGTGCCACATGGCCATTACTTGATCAGCAACTTCCCACACAAAATGTTGCTGACTTTCTAACACATTCTTCAAGGTTTCTAAAACATTTGCGGAAGACTATCTCTAACTGTCCACTGCTCATCTGTGGTATATTAGGCAGTTAGCTAAAACCCCATGTTCAAACAAAAGTTGAAGTTGCTTTTCTTAAAAGGTTCATAACTGCTGAACCAAAGGTCTTATCCGTATGCAGTTCCTACAGAGATTAATTAGCACAAAAATAAAACTTCAATCTTTAGATCAGTAGATTTGACAAATGCAACCATATAGATACTAACAAACTGCTTCCTATAAAGTGCCATGTTCCCCACTAAATTATTAAACTCTATGAGGATTTTCAAATAAAGGGATGAAGAAAAGTTTCCGAGGATGGCAGTTATGAGCATGAAACACAACTGCTATAAACCCATCTGGATTATAAAATTATTGCTACCTTCCACATCTAGGTTCAAGGTTATACTACATGTATTAAAAATTCAGGTGAGAAAATAACCCAAGAACAAATATTTATTGCTGTTCCCATAGTCTATAAATCAAAGACTATAAATCATAGTCTATAAATCAAAGAGGTCCTACGAAATCAAGGTTTCCTTATCTTGTTTACCTTAAAGGAAATGGAGAAGAGTAATGCTAACATATCTCTGAATGTTTTACAGACTCAGGTCTCTGTACTGTGGTAACTTATTATGGTCATGCCCTATTCTCTGTTACTCAAATGTGAAACAGGTAGGCATTAGGGTTCTGGAGAAAAAGCATCAGTTTTGGAGGCCAATCTGCTCCTTGCTACATGGATGCTCGTAGTCATTTAACTGCTCTGATGCGATTTCTTCTTCATCTATTACTTTGTGAAAAATAGCACCTAATCCACAGGGTTAATTGTGAAAATGAGTTTTCTTATCTAAAACTAAAGTGCAGTTCAACTAATATTGTGGTAAGTAACCTACCCCATCCAAAGCCAAACAATGATTTTTGGATTATCCATTTCACTGCTCCCAGCAAAAGCTCACAAGAGTAGGAATACAAGAGTAAAGCCCAAGCCTACCATCAAAGAAAACAATGTATTTTTGTTAAGACCTAAGATCTGCTTGCTTTCAAACGGTCTTACAAGACTAAGACCCACTGAACCAAACTAATCTTAGCTAAAATACTCACGGGTAAAGGGTTTAAAGCTCAATAGAAAAGAATTGTACATTGGGGCATTCTTACAGATGAAAAATAGCATTTTAAAACCCAAAAAGCTTAAATGTGATGAGTTGGTGCTGCCTAGAGAAAAATCTTGCCCTAACCTATTTTCACTTTCTACCTGTGGGAATATATGTGTTATCTAGGGTATCGCATTTATTCTATCGGCAATAATGTAAACAATGATACTGGGATTCTTCATAGTGTTAACCATGATGCTAAATCTGATACATGAAGTCCACTGGTATTTAAAACTCCACAATCATCCCAATTCTGAGGACTTGAAATTAATAAAGCAACCCTTTCTTTTTCTAAGCTTATGCAACCAAGTTACAAAAAGCACCTAGCATATTTAAACCCACACATGGGTACAGTAAAGGAAAAGTGAGATTATTAATTACCTGCAGATGTTACTGTAATTCCGGAAAGAGATTTCTATTTGATAATTCATTTAACTTATCTGAGGCTATTTTTCAAATGCAGGAGTCTTCAAGTTGTCCTCATCCGCCCCCTCCATCCTCCATGCATTATAGGGAATGGGAAACATCCATGCTCTCAATGGGGTGTGCTTCATTTTCATGGGCATTTAGCATTGTCAGCCCCACCCACGAAATGCCAGATGTGTGTGGTGTCTCCTCTTCCCTCCTCCCCAAATCTCGCCCATTTCCAAATGTCCTCTAGGAAGTATTAACAGCTCCAGTTGAGAATCACTGCATCCAGTTAGTGCCCTTAAACCATGGAGTAGGAAAAACACCTATTGTGAAATGTATGGTTTAGCATTTATTTGTGAAAAATGATTTCTAGGTTATCCATAATTTATGACTTTACAGTTACTACAACTTAAAAATTTTTTTTCAAAAATATCTCCAGCTAAGTTTTTTTCTTTCCACCACAGGCTTAATATAAGCTACAAAAGTACAAACTGAATGTCTTCCAATTATCACTGGCCTGGCCCAAATGAAGTGGTTACCAAATCGTTACTTAAGCTGGCCCAAAAACAGCCATGCGATTCACTTACGTAATTTTCTTTATGTGAAGGAGATGTTCCCAATTTTCAAATATTTGAGGTACTGAGGACCGATAATATCAAACTTCATTTTAGTTTAAGACTACACTCTTCAGCAAACCTAGAGTTTCCCAGTAACAGCAAAACAAAAAAACATTCCTATTCCTACTCATATACTCTCCTCAAACAATCCTAAAGATGAACACTGTTAAGAAAATAAATAAGTTAAATTTGACAATCTTGTTGCCCTTCAAATTAGTAGGAAAAGTTATCACACAAAGGCTTGCTTCACAAATGTGTAAACAAAACCTTCACCCACCTCACACCCAGCACAAGAAATTAACATACTATGTAAAACGAATATTAGTCTATATTGCCAGATTAATTTTTCTTCCAGAAATATTTTAATAAAAATTGGCCATTTCCAAGAAACACCCACTGCATGCCCATCAATAAAAGAGAACCATAACAAAATAGAAAATTTACCATATGCCTATGATTTAAAGAAAAAAACTGGCAGACACTCAAGCACAAAGTCCAATATTAAAGTCATATTCCTTCTTATGGGCTATGATTAGGATTCTGAATAGATACCGAAATAAAACTTAATACAAATGCTGGACTATTTAGGTCAAAGGACCTCGATAGAAGCATGTCTGTCCTCAAAGGCATTCCAGTTTGAGACTCAATTTAAGAATAAGGCATAAAACAAAATGAACAGAACACAAACAAAGTGAAAGAGGGATTCTTCGATTCCCAACATACTCTACACCTGGTAAAACAAATCTAGACTTTTTTTTTTTATTATTTTTCTTTAAACAATTGCCAAGGCTGGAATCAAAGGTAAAGAGAAGGCACAACAGCTTTGCTCTGGGTTTTATGTTCTTCGGATTTTGGGGTTTCTTTTTTGTTGTTTTTTTGGGGGGTTTGTGTGTTTTTTTACAAATACAAATTAAACATGAAAGAACTCTACTTCAAAAGAAGTCTAAATCAGTTGCATCCTACACATTTAAAATCTATCTCACAATTTAAACTTAAATGGTAAAAACAGCAGGTTTATAATTGTTTTGTGATCACATATCAAAAGAAAAAAAAACTCTACTAACACCTTTTATTCAGTTTTTAACCATACCAGCAAGAATCAAAACTCAATTTTTCCAATGGCAATTTCTACATACCAGAAGGTAGTCATGACTCTCAAAGAAGAAACAATTTAGATTTTTCCTGCCTTCAAAATGTTTATCAAATCCTGTGTTTCTCACAGGCTTTTGAAACACATAGAAAATAAGAAATATTCCAATGAATGAAACATACCAAATGTCAGTAATAAGGTAAGACATATTCCTTTGGGGAAACGGCTGTTAAAAAAAATCCAGTCTGTATATGCAAAAGTAAAGCAAGGAGATTCAGTCTTTTTCTCTTCTTTAAAAATCTGTTTTTCCTAAAATATCATTCCACAAAATTGGAAGTGAAGGACTAAAAGGTGAGGAGAGGGAAGGGAGGAAGAGGGAGCACACATCATTAACACAAAAAGTAAAATTGTACAAACTGAAGCAGTTTATAATAGACTAGGGTCATACTCCAGGATACCAAACGCTGGTGTAAGAAATTCACCATTCTGCAGGAGCTAGAAGATTTGTACTGTTGCGTGAAGATCAATCAAGAGCAATTCACTGCCTTGGAGCAATTCCCCTTGCCACTCCGAATCCTGGTTTCTGCACCATGCCTCCACGGGGCGGGCCTCTCATTCCACCACCCAGCCCACCTCGAGGACCTCCGGGTCCCCGCAGGCGGTTGTCTCGACGGTCCCCTTCCCGGGCAGCTCGAGTCTTCTTCTCTTCCACATTCAGACGGACCTCACCTCTGAACATGATGGGCTGTAGAAATAAAGGTGATAGACTTAAAGAGTGCAGTTAGACTTTGCTGACTACCAAAGATAAAACCAACAAAGGTATCATAAAGAACCAGCAACTTACAAATCAGTGACATTCTTAGCTCAGTTTTTATTTCAAACTCAGAACGCATCTTGAATACATAGAGAAGTGGAGCTAGGGATGCAAACTGGTTCAACAAAAAGACAATTTAAACAACAGAGAAGCACAAGGAACTCTCTTGTACTTCTATGAGCAAAATGTATTTTCCCATAGAATTATATAAACAGATCAATATAAATAAGAATTGCCACCTTCCCCAAGGATTTAAAGGCTTAGAATAAACCTCCATCATCACTTAATGTGGAAAGATTGTGCTGCACATATTTATGTAACGTACATATATATCTCAAAAACATCATTAATTTCATCTAAATAAAACTGTAATAAAATGTTATTTACTTTAACAAAACTTTGGACAATACTGAAGATAATAAAGAGGACCTTAACGAAGGAAAAAAAAGATACATCCACACGAAGTCTTGGGCCTTGCTTTTAGCCCAGTAGATCTAAAGTAGAAAACAGTTACTTGAGATTTCAACAAATCCAATTATGCTCCTCATTGGCAGCACTGGTTTTCTAAGTGACTTTTCTTTTTTGAGAGAGGGAGAGGGAAAGAGGGAGGGATGGATGGAGGAGGAGCAAAGGGAGAGAGGGAGAGAGGGAGAATCTCGAGGAGGCTGGCTTCCAAGGTGTCAGCACAGAGCCCAACATGGGGCTTGAACTTTCAAACCATGAGACCATGACCCGAGCCGTAACCAAGAGTGGAACGTTTAACCTACTGACCCAGACATCCCAGTTATATATATATATATTTTTTAAATAAATACCTAAAAGTAATGACTATGATAAGAAGTGGTCTATATGCTTCACATTTATTTTCTCATTTAATGCTCACGACCACCCTTTGAGGGCTGTCATTACACTACTTCAGAGGCCAGCAAACCAAGGGCCAGGAATGTTGAGGAACTTACCCAGGGGTCACAACATAATGAGCAACAGAAGAAGGAAATGAAGGCATCCTGACAGGCAAGTAAAAGCTTTGAACCACTAGGCTACACTACAACATGTCCAACACCATGGTCATCAGAAATAAACTATTTCTGTACTCATAAAAAATTACTGAATAGAATACGTCAGAGGTCTGCCAACACAGTAAGAAGCAGGGAAAAGACAAGCTACATTTGAAGATCCCAAGTACAAAGGGGTGATGTGAAAGCACACATGAGGAAGCCTGCATAATGGGAGGGTCTTTTGAGCTGATTTATATTTAAAATTATGATTAAATACATATTTGTATTTGTATATTCAAAAATATGTAACACTAAGATAATATAAATATTTATGTAACGTTTTAATATTCACACTATATTAAACCACTTCACACACATTAATCTGATGCGCTGTTCCAGGCAATATTCTACATATGATGGGAAACATAAAACCATATTAATCTCCAAACGGGGAGAGACGTTGGGGTTGAGGATGCTTTAAAAGGCAGTGATTGAAGATATCTCTGAGTAGTTATCACAAGAGTAAAAGCAATTTGAATGAGAAAAATGTGTCATGCATATAGCCCCTTTCTGAGAAAAGTTATTTCAAAAAGTTCGTAAGCATAAAGATGCCACGGCTTACCCATGTGCATTAAATGACACAAACCCCATACCTTGGACAAGTAGCTAAAAAGTCAGTTACCAGGGCTGACCTCTTTTGGCCCGCTGGGGAAGATGATGCCCTCTAAGGATGAATTCAAGGCTGCACCACACGGGTGCACTGAACCTTTTGTATGCTCAATGATGGATTTATGCACAAAATCTATGGGACATCTCTGTCCCTATGGGACAGTATTCTGTGCCTATGCTAAGAAAAGCCACTGTTCTCTCCTTATTTCTAAGTGTTTTTGCAGGAGATGCATCATAAAAATAGTGGTCAAATAGTTTGAAAGATTAAATACACATTTGCAGATTAAGGCTCACTCCATGTTATGACCACAACGGTAAACTTTGCAGTATAGCAATTGACATTCTGAAGAACATCAGAGGTTCTGTAGAACCTCTGGGAAATAATGACCTACAAGATTTTTATTACATGGTTAAGAAAATGTGTAGTTTTAATCTGCAGAGACTGAAAGATTAGTTGTTGCTGGCAACTTTTGATGAAAATGCTTTGCAGCTAGACAGGTGATGGTTGTACAACGTGTATTACAAGTCATTAATTTTTACACTTTAAAATGATTGGGAGGCCTGGGTGGCTCAGTCGGTTAAGTGTCCGACTCTTGATTTAGGCTCAGGCTGTAATCTCACGGGGTTCACGGCATCGAGCTCTGCGCTGACTGCAGGGAGCCTACTTGGGACTCTCTCTCCTCCTCCCTGCCACTCCCCTACTGGCATTCTCTCAAAATAAACTTAAAACAATTAACTTTATGTTATATGAATTTCACCTCAATTTTCTTTCGAGACTTTTTTTAAATCCCACACCTATCGTGTTATATAAATTAACAGCAATTATACTTTTGTTTTCTACTACTATTACAGAAAGTGTTTTGTGCTAATGATGTGGAGGAAGGGAAGGGTTTCTTAGGAACTATGCAGTAGTAAGATTCCAAATCTACAAAACACCTCTATTATTAGAAAGTACCTGTAGGAAGAGTATTGTTAATAAAATTGGTTCCAGGCAGGGTGACTCCAAACCTAGACAACTGCTCTGGGGAAATCACCTCTTAAATAATCTTAGTTAAAAATAACAGTGTCTTTCATCTCCTAAACCAGAAATCACCAAGGAAAGAAATCTGCATAAATTTCAGTGCACTGGGTAACTATTAGTTATCTCATTCTCATCATTCAACTCAAAAATAAAGTTATTTAGACACATGTTTTGTTACTCTAAACTCCCAGGCAAGACTTTTAACAATAACGGCCCATCACAATGGAATATATTACCAAAACATATTGGAATAAACTGCACTTTCCATACAAGACATAGTTGTAAAATGAATAGATTCACATGGATGGAACTGGAAGGTATTATGTTAAGTGAAATAAGTCAGTCAGAAAAAGACAGATACCATATGTTTCCACGAATAGGTGGACTTTGTGAGACTAAGCAAAAACCAGGGGGAGGGGAAGAGGGGAAAGAAAAAAAAGACACAGAGAGGGAGGGAGATAAAACATAAGAGACTCTCAAAGACTAAGAACAAACTGAGGGTGAGGGGGATGAGGGGGGGGAGGGGGGGGAGGGGGATGAGGGATGAGGGAGGGGGGAGGGGGGAGGGGGGAAGGGGGTGATGGGCATTAAAAAGGGCACATGTTGGGATGAACACTGGGTGTTTGCTATATGTAAACCAATTTGAAAATAAACTATTATAAAATTTAAAAAAAAAAGAAAAAAAATGAATAGATTCAAAGATCCAAGTTATTCTCATTAAAAAAAATGAAAATTAAAAACTGCTTACCCTGTTGCTAAGGACCTTCTGAACAGGCTCAGAATCGTCAAATACAACAAAACCAAAATTGGGTAATTTCCCGCCACTGTTAATGCGTAGCTCCACCACATTCCCATAACCTGCAGGTGAAACGAAGACTCTCAAGTAACTTCTTAGAACATTTCCTTTAAATATTATACACACACTAACCAACGGTAGCCGCTGGTCGACATGTGGCTACAGACCACTTGTAATGTGGCTAGTCCAAAATAAGAAGTGTTGTAAGTGTAATTACACCCTGGACTTCAAAGACTTAATATGGAAAAATGTAAAATAGCTCTTATTTTTACATGTTGAAATGATATTTTTGATACAGAGTTAAATAAAATATTTAAATTAAATTCTCCAGTTTCTTTTCAGCTTTTAAAATGTGACCAGTAAAACAAAGTAATTAATTAAATAAATTAAATAACCACTAGAAAACTTAAACTCACCTATGTGGCACATCTATTACTATTGGAAATAGATGTATTAGATAAATCGAGCATTTAAAACTCAGTAACCTACTTTGAAAAAAATCTTTAAGTTCCGATTTATCCACTTCATGTGGCAGATTGCCAATGAAAAGCTGGTGACTATCAGGGTGTCTCACAATTCTTCGGGGTTCCACGTCACCTTGCTCACCAGCCTCACGGACTTAAGAAACAAAAAACAGTAATGAAAGAGAAAGACATTTTCTGTGGCTATTTCATTCAGTAATTTTTTTCTCCACCCCAAAACACAGGTAATTCCATCAGCTCCACAATTGTTTTTAAAGTAGAAAATATCAACCACCCCTAAAGAATAAGCTCTCACCTCAAAATCCCCCAAACTAGAAGTCACCCTTCTGAGCTCTTACTTGGTCTAGGTCCCCTCTGGGGAGGAATATTTATTCGTTGTTCTCGCACTCTTTGATCCCTCTGAGGCCTCTGCGGTGGAATCTGAGATTCGGGCTTAGACTCCGGACGAGGCTGAAAAATTTGTAAGTTAACTTCTGTGCAAAAACAAAGCAAGCTTACCGTTTTTCTTGTGAAGTTTCTTAGCTAACGATAAGGTTTAAAAGGAAACGACAGGGGCACCTGGGTGGCTCAGTCGGTTAAGCATCTGTCTCTTGGTTTCAGCTCAGGTCATAACCTCATGGCTTTGTGGGTTTGAGCCCCACATTGGACTCTGTGCTGGCAGTGCGAAGCAGAGAGTCCAATGTGCTTGGAATTCTCTCTCTCACTGTCTCTTCTCCCTCCCCCACTTGTGCTATCTCTGTCTCTCTCAAAGTAAATAAATAAACTTTGAATGTTCAACTTTGGCTCAGATCATGATCTTGCAGTTTGTGAGTCTGAGCCCCACATCAGGCTCTGTGCTGACAGCTCAGAGCCTGGAGCCTGCTTCAGATTCTGTGTCTCCCTCTCTCTGTCTCCCCCTCCCCTGCTGGCTCTCTGTCTGTCTCTCTCTTGAAAATAAACATTAAAATTTTTTTTAAATAAAAATTAAAACTAATTTAAAAAAAGAGGAAAAAAATGACAACTCAAAAAGAAAATTATTAAAAACCACCCTGTACTCTGCTCTATGTACCAGTTCCCACATCCTCCAAACCTGTGTGAACCACTTCACATGCAATACAAGCTTAGAAACTCACCTGTGAAGCTGGTACTTTAACAACATGAGGTGGTATCCCAGTAACCGGAACCGCTCCACTAGGTGGAAGGTTCTTACTGGTCACAGATGCCCAAGAAAATGTCTAAGGAAACAACAACATTAGCTGATTACCCCATCAAAATAATATAAAAGCTATTAGTTCTTAATATCTTGTACATAATATATGCATCACATTTTTATAAGCGGGATGTTGTTTATATAAATATCTTGAGATCCCCTTTCTTCCCCTACTTACAAATTTAGTTTTAAAATCCCCTAGGATTAGTCATCAAGTATTAACAAAATAAGAAAACTTTAAGATCTAAGAAGCTATTTTCACTCAATTTCAGGTTTGGGAATCAAAGAAAATTCTCTTTCCTTCAAAACAGGCTTCCTTCTAGGATTTTCCTAATTAACTGTACAAACATCAACCCTATTATGCTGACTTTGGAATTTCCTTGAACACCTTTTCAATCCATATCAAACTTCCCAAACCTTGCTATTTATGGCGTAACTACCTTCACTGCCACAAGCTCAATCCCAGGTGTCAGGATTTCTCTCCAGGGCTACAATAGCAGTCACCTAACTAGTCATCCCTTCTCAATCCAGCCAACCTACTTTTCTCCCTGTAAGCTCAAGTCATGTAACCAACTCACCTAATCACTGCCCTCTGGAGAAAGACAAACAATACTACCTGTTTTACCAATATCTCCCACACCCAAAACAATGCCTAGCAGAGGCACTTGAACTGTTAGATAAATGATATAAAAAAGAACCTTAAGAACCCTGACCCCGTAAATACAGCACAAACACATTTCTTCACAGAACATCAAATGTAAACATTCTGTGATTCCAGTTAACATCACCCTGAAATAACTCAGGAGTAAATGAAAAGCCTCAAACTTTGAAATCGAGTATTCTAATTAGAAAAAGTAGCTGTAGTTCAGCAATTTGTTCCTACATCTACATAAAGTTATCCTCAATTAGATTTCAGAAAAAAAGCAGGAAAAAGTCTGTTGTGCCATGATTTATTTTTAAAAGGCACATTATTACTTGTTTTTAACAAGCATGTCATATTTTGAAACAAAATATTAAAAAAATGAGAAGTCGTTGATATGGTGATAAAATAGCACCTGAAGTTTCTGATCTAAAAAGTATTCAAGTTTCCTTGGGCGGGAAGAGAATTACTTTTATACAACAGTATGTGTCTTCTTATCTGAGGTATGGCTCAATACGTAATAAGTTTCCCTGAACAAATGAAAATGTGTCTATATAAAAGTCAACCAAACAGTAATAATGAAAAAGAGGTTTTTAAAAATCGCCTAGAAACAGTTAAGAATAAAGACATGCTACGTACCCTCAGGTCTTCCTGCACTGTCTGCGCCATGTCTGCAGGTGCTGGGGAAGAGCTCTTCTGGGTATCTTCAGGAGCCGTTTCTTCCAACACTGGCTCAGACTTTTCCTCTTGGATTTCAGACACTGGCTCTGGTTCTGGTTCTGGTTCAGGATCGGGCTCTGGTTCAGCAACAGGTTCCTCTAAATGTTCTTCCAAATCATTGCTTTGGAAAATTTGAGAAACATCATTCTGCCTCTACTGATTTAGCAAGCCCAAGTATTTATTAATTATAGAGACCTGAACCAAAAAATAGCTGTCTCCAAAAAAAAGATTTGAATATTAAAACAAGACAACTTCTTAGAAAAGCATTCAACAAGCAAATGAGATTTGCTAAATTCTCATAAGCAAATACATCGGAAATAGATCAAAATGAACCAAAATGGTGGTTTCTGTTATAATCCTGAAACTGTCACAATTCACCTATCAAACATACAAAATACTAAGAGTTTGAGGGGGAGGGGGAGGGGAAGGGGAAGGTTATAGTTTTAGTTTTGAGAGATGAAAAGTTTAGAGATGTGTTGCACAAATATTGGCATACAGTTAACATTACTACACTGGGGCGGCGCCTGGGTGGCTCAGTTAGCTAAGCGTCCCACTCTTGATTTCAGCTCAGGTCATGATCTCATAGCTTTGTGGCTTTGAGCCCTGCATGGGACTCCATGCTCAAAACGTGAAGCCTGCTTGGGATTCTCTTTCCCCTCTCTCTCTCTCTTTGTCCCTACCCAGCTTGAGCTCTGTCAAAATAAACAAACTTTAAAAAAGGAAATTAAAAAAAAACAAACAGTTCTACATAGTGCACTTAAAAATGGTTAACAAGGTAAATTTTATATTATGCAGTTTTTAACATCAAAAAAAAAACCTCTCAAAATAAAGAAAAAAAAAATCACACAAGCAATTTTAGAGAAAAAAGACATTAGTTATGATTCAGAAGACTTCTTAAAACTTCCACATAAATCACACGGAATGTTTGTTAATGCTGCAAATGACTTCCCCCCTGAAATTCTAATTTGGCAGGTTTGTAATGGGACAACAGATCATTTTCAACTAGCAACCCAGGTAAGTAATGTGGTTAGTCCATCGTCACACCTTGAGAAACATCCTTTAAGTACTAAGTACTTACACTAAGGGTTTCATATCGCATGACAAGTAAATATTTCTATTCCTATCATATTTCTGTTGCAAATTTAAAAAAAGACAGCTTAAGATATAGTCACACATTTAGTGTCTGAGTTAATTAATGAAATTAACTTATTCATGTCTGAATTTCTATCAATTTATGCTTGATCTCTAAATAAGTCCTTGAACATATTTATTCCCCCCAAAGCACTTAATGCAATGCCTTGATGTGTTAAACACTTGATAAGAAATCCCCAGGTCAAGGGCGTCTGTCTGTCTCCGTCCTGATCAAAGTTGTGAGTTCCAGCCCCATGTTGGGTATGGAGACTTACTTAAATCTTTGAGAGGCACCTGGACTCAGTCAGTTAAGCGTCCAACTTTTTTTAAGAGAGGGGTGAGAATTCTTTTTTAATTTTTTTTAATGTTTATTTAATTTTGAGACACACACACACACACACACACACACACACAGAGCACAAGCAGGGGAGGGGCAGAGAGAGAGGGAGACACAGGCTCCAAAGCAGGCTCCAGGCTAGGAGGCATCAGCACAGAGCCTGATTTGGGGCTCAGACCCATGAGCTGTGAGATCACGACATGAGCTGAAGTCGGATGCTCAACCGAATGAGTCACCCAGGCAACCCTAAGCACCCAACTTTATTTCACCTCAGGTTATTATCTCAGGGTTCTTGAGTTTGAGCCCCACGTTGGGCTCTGTGCGAACAGCATGGAACCTGCTTGGGAATCTCTCTCTGTTCCCTGACCCCTGAGCTCCTGCTCTCTCAAAAATAAATGTTTAAAAAAAATAAAATCTTTTAGGAAAAGAAAATCCCAAAATCAATTTTTCACTTATGGCCAAGAAAAACATGAAACCAAAAAGCAACTGATGGATACTATTTAAGTAATTCTCACTGTGCAACAGATATTAAACAAGTTATGACATTTTTGTTAGAGATACCAAAAGCAAAACTTTTCTTCTAAGAAATTAGTTATTTTCAGAGATAATTCTGAGAATATATGACTGCTCTCCAACAAAGGGAAAGAATAGACCACCCAAATTCTCATGCGTCTCTGGACAGATGAATAAAGTTTTTCTTACCTGACAGTCTGATCATAGAAAGTTCCAGAATCATCAGGTACCACCTCAGGTGTCTGCTGTCTTTCTTCAGGTTCCTCTACCTCTTCCTCAGATTCTAAATGAGAAAAGAAATTTAAAGTAATTTGTGCTTACTTAATTCTCAAATACAACTGACCCTAAAGACGGGTTTCAACTGTGCGGGTCCACTTACACACAGATTTTTCTCAATAAATACAGTACAATACTATAAATGAATTTTCTCTTCCTATGAGTTTAATAATATTTCCCTTTCTCTAGCTTACTTTAAGAATACAATACATAATACATTTAACAACCAAAATACATGTTAATTGATTATATTATAAGTAGTTTCCAGCCAACAGTAGGCTATTAATAGTTAAAAAGTTTATAAGAGTCAAAAGCTCTATGTATTTTTTGACTCTGTGAGGGGGGGGGGGGTCAGCACCCCAAGCCCCATGTTGTTCAAAAGTCAACATTATATTCATTTTTACAATGTTCATGATCAAAAAAGTAGTAAGACGAGTGGGTGGATGGGTTAAGTAGGTGATGGGACTAAGGGGTGTACTGTAATGAGCACCGAATGTTGTATGGAAGTGTAGAAGCACTATATTGTACACATTAAATTAAATTTACATTGCATGTCAATTGGAATTTAAATAAAAACTTTAACAGAAAAAATAACAAATTAAGAACATATATATAGAGAAAGTAAATAAAACATGGCAATTTGGTAAAATTGTGGTAAAGGCTGTTAAGGACAGAATTAAGGCTAATGTAGTGGTTGCGTTAAGAAAAAGAGCATGGAATCTGAGGTTATTTTGAGGCCCATAATCCAATGCAGGCTCTACCACCTAACTGGCTATATACAACATCAGGCACATTACTTCTCTGCGTCTCAGTGCCCTAATCTATAAAATGAGAACAGTACTTAAAGCAGTTATCTATAAGGCTGTTGTTTTACACAATAAACACAAAGTACTTAGAATTGTTTCAACCATATACGTACTAATATACTAATTATCATTAGTGTTTAGAGACCATTCTTCAGGGGTCTCTCGTGTTTCTGCACATCTTACAACTAAGGCAATGGCTACCTTTTGTTCCAGACTATCTTTTAGAAATATTTATACAGCAGCCTCAGAAAAGTGTCTCCCTCCAGAGCAAAGTGTAGGCGCATTTACTGCCCATTATAAAAGATTCTGATTCCTTGAACTGAAGGTTCTACTCTTGGAATGCATCCTGCTACGATGCAGGTCTCATGCAGTTCATGGGGTCTACTACTGTTGCAGTGAGTAACTACCTACTACTGACATAGGAGTTTCAGGTCTTCCATGAAGCCAGTTGACCTGTTAGACTCGAGTAGGTTGAAAATTCAGACATTCCCCTGTCCTGATAATTAGAAATTAATAAAAAATACAGAGTATAATAAAAACATTCAAGAAACCCATACTCTCTTCAGGCCAATCAGATGCCATCAAAAAAAATTTAGACAAGTAACTTACCCTCTTGAGGCTCAGTGACAAAGCCCCCAAAGACCTCATCTTGGTATCTGAAGATATCATTGTGAACGTAGAACTTATTTGCAACAGAGCCCTGCAATGCCAACAAAAACTTTTCATTTATTGAGATTTTCCCCAAAAGCCAAATCACCCTACACCAATGGTTCTCTACTAAGAGCACTGCTGCACCACCCAGACACATCTGGCAATGTCTGAAGATACTTCAGTTTTCACACGGGAGAACACAGCTGAAACTACTGCTTGAGTAGAGGGCAGGATGCTGCTGAGCATCCTACAATAGACAGAACGGCCAGCCACAACAGAGGATTATCTGGCCAAAATGTTGCTAACATCAGGAATGAAAAACCCTGCTCTGCATTATAGCCATTAAAACTACAAATAGATTGCTCCTTAAAATACCGGCAGATGGATAGCCAAACACTGGTGAAGTATGTAACATGTCACACACCTCAAATCGTTTTCTAAATAATAACTACATTATTACCAACTGCAGCAGGTATTTAAAATTCCCTAAATCTGTATCCAAGAATATGGATATAAATGCTCAACAGTGCTACAGCTGAAAATGTCTGTCTGCAGTAGGTAGAAGACACACCAGAGTATAAATCCAACCATGTCATTAACTAGTTATTCAATTTCCAACACTCTCTCATCTGTATTTAAAAAAAAGAGGGGTGATATCACATCTCCCATCTACCTAAGAGCTTTGGATATTAAATGAGACAGTTCATGTAACAATGCATTATGTTAAGGTAATGTTAGATTCTTCCTCTCTAATGTGAAAAGGAACTTTAAGTGAACTTAAAATAATTGGAAATCATATCCTTATGACTGTATAATTAGAAGTTCATCAAGTTTTATACTACAGATAATCTAAGCCATCCTCTAAAACTCATGACTAAAATGAAACATGTAATTTCTCAAAAAGACAACGGAGTTATTCAAACAGTAAAATGACAGGGGTTTTAGATTCATTATTCTAACAGAAAATTATCATTTTTTAATGTTTATTTATTTAAGCGGGGGTCAGAGAGATAGAGAGGAGGAGGAGAAAAGAGGAGGGGGGAGGGGAAAGGAGAGGGAGAAGGGGAGAGAAGGGGGAGGAGGGGGAGGGGAGAAGGGGGAGGGGAGAGGGGACAGGGGTGGGGAGAGGGGACAGGGGGCAGGGAGAGGGGGAGGGGAGGGGAGAGGGGGAGGGGAGGGGAGAGGAAGGGAATAGGGAGGGGAGGAAAGGGGGAAAGGGGGGAGGGGGAGAGAGAGAATAAGAATGAATATTCCAAGCCCAACACAGGGCTTAAACCCACAAACCGTGAGATCATGATCTAAGCCAAAATTAAGTCAGACACTTAACCAGCTGAGCTACCCAGGCCCCCTGAACAGAAAATTATCTTAAGGGTAATGCTAAAGAAAACATCTAATCAGCAGGTCCCTATTGAGCCACTTCCACACGCTTATGCAGATAGGCTTCCTGACTTTGTTCAGTCTGCGCCAGTCAGGAAGACAGTACAAGCGCAATTCTTCAACATAAACCTGTGGCCCTTTCATGATAAGCAGGAAAAGAACCAGGGCTCCCTGAAGATACAGCAGATTCTAGAACAAGGCCTGGGGCTGGGGCTAGAGCAGGGAGGGTGCAAGATGAGCCTGAAACATCTTGTGCCACAGAAGTTATAAAATGCTCCCCCCGCCAGAAACAAATAATACATAATTGTACTATAGTTATGAAAGAGTATTCCTTACACTTAGAAAAGGCTCCCTGAGGGGCACCTGGGTGGCTCAATTGGGCGGCCGACTTCGGCTCAGGTCATGATCTCGAGGTTTGTGAGTTCGGGCCCCGCGTCGGGCTCTGTGCTGACAGCTCGGAGCCTGGAGCCAGCTTTAGATTCTGTGTGTGTGTGTGTGTCTCTCTCTCTCTCTGACCCTCCTCTGTCTCTCTCTCTCAAAAATAAATAAACATTAAAAAAAAATTAAAAAAAAAAAAGAAAGAAAACACTCCCTGAAGTATCTGAGGATGACTAGGCATGACGTCTCCAACCTACTTTCAAATGGTTTTGAATTAAAATGACAGGTAAACAGAAAAAGAATTACAAATGTATAGACAAGTGTTGGCAGTGGCTCTAGGTAAAGAATACGTGTGAGGTTCTGTACCATTATTACAACTTTTCTGTAAGTTTAAAATTTCAAAATGAATAGTTTCTAAAAAGAGTTGTACAACCTTTCGCTGTTTGTTTCTTCATACCTCAGGAGCAAGGACAAATGTCTGCATGAATCTCCTCAAAGCCTGGTTGTTATTGGAGAGTAACCCCATCACCTGGACCACCACACCATCATTCAGAGTGGCATGAGCATCAACATGGCGAATCTTAGTGTGGCAGTTGGTAAAGTTTTGTGACATGACTTTCCTATGGATTTCCTAAGGAATCAAGGGAAAAGAGAGTTAATGACTTAAAGTTTGCACAATCTCCGACAACAAAAAACTTTTTAATACAACACAAGTAGAGATAATCTGCATGTTTAAATTACAAACTACCCAGACCCTAATTTGCTTTAGAACAGTATATTCCCATTGACCGCCCTGAGCTTTTTAAAATTGTCCTGAATTGACATACCTAAAAAATGTTTACAGGAAATGAGAATGATCCCCATGGTAAAACCAATTACCTCCTAACAGAAAACTTTCAGATACATCATTCAAAATAAGCAAATTTGACACTCGAACCTTTTCAATGGCTTTATTTACTAAATAGCAACTGAAACCAAAATTTCAAAAGAAATTGAAAAACTTCATCTTTAAATATTAGCAAATTTATTAAATATGCATCTGCCTCAGTATGGGGTTATTTTCTAGCTGGGTAACAGCCTACATAAAGCTTAGGATGCTTACCTTCTGCCCATAGACCGCATCTGCTGGCTTTCCATTTGAATCCAGTCCCCCGTGGACATAAGAAGAGTTCTTTCCATAAAATCTGTAAAACAGAGAGATAATTTACTTGTCAATTACAAATACCCCAAGATTCGATATTTATTTTTCACATTTGGTATCTATTTGCCTCACTGGCAGACTCTTGGAAACAAGAATGTGTTTTTCTTTTTCATTTTTTGTATGCAATCATAGATCTACTCCCTACATGTCACTCAACATTTGCTGAATGGAAAGAGATTTAGTCAGTGAGGCAGAACACTTTACAAGTCATAACCTCCAGATTTCAGAGTAGGATGACTGTGTTGGGAAAAATCTTACAGTTCTTGTCAAGAAGGCTACTCAGGCAGTTTTAATACAAATGAGGACATATATACTCTCCTATAGCTTAGAAAACCTAATCCTTTTATATCTTAGAATGCATGTGAGGGGTTTCCGTTAAAAATTCCATAATTAAAAATAATTCCATAATGTAAAAACAAAAACAAAACCAGTAGCTCATGCAGGTAAGGTTTAAGATTAATTTTTAACAATTTTTGTTGATGCATTAAGCTTTAGACTTTAATTCCCCATAGTTTTAATTCACCTATATCCTCAATTGTTTTGTTTTTTCATTATAATACTGTATCAGGAAAAAAAAATACTGGATCAGGAAAGCCAGACACAGACGCGAAGATTCCCCCAAAAGTGCCCCAACCCCAGAAATAACTCCTATTGGAACTTCTTAATAACTGGGATGCCTGGTTGGCTCAGTCAGCTGAGCATCGGACTCTTGATTTTGGCACAGATCATGATCTCATGGTTCATGGGTTCGAGCCCCATATCTGCACTGACAGTCTAGAGCTTCCTTGGGATTCTCTCTCTCTGCCCCTCCCCTGCTCACTCACATCTTCCCTCTCAATTTTATTAAATAAACTTAAAAAAAAAAAAAATGGGGCCCCTGGGTGGTTCAGTCAGTTAAGCATCGGACTCTTGATCTCCACTCAGGTCAGATCTCTCGATTCCCGAGCTTGAGCTCCACATTGGGCTCTGCACTAATGGTACAAAGCTTGCTTAGGATTTTGTCTCTCCTTCTCTCTGCACCCCCAACCTGTGCTTTCTCACTGGAATATTAAAAAAATTTTTTTGAATTAAAAAGAATGTGATACCTATACTACCTACAGATATGTAATTTTTCACAAACGAACCCATATATATCATTCTTCATCCTGATTCTGCCACTCCCTGGCCCCTCAAATAGGAAAGATTTGGGCCCACAAGCCTACCCTGCAAATTTTAAGGTTATTAAGAAAAGGCTGCACATCTGCCACTGAATCAGTTCAATGCTGGCTAATCCAGTTTTCATTACAGGCATACCTCAGAGAGGCCACGAGTTTGATTCCACATCAGCGCAATAAAGAGAATATTGCAATAAAAATGGAGTCAAATAGATTTTTTGGTTTTCCCGTGCATATAAAAATTATGCTTACACTACACCTTAGTCTATTAAGTGTGCGATAGTATTTCTATAAAATAATGTACATACCTTAATTAAAAAACACTACTGCTAAAAAAAAAATGTTAACGATCATCTGCACTTTCAGGGAGTCCTAATGTGTTTGTTGGTGAAGGGTCTTGCCTCCATGTGGATGGCTGCTGACCAGGGTGGTGGTTGCAGAAGACTGGGGCAGCTGTGCCGATTTCTTCAAGTTAAGACAACAATGAAGTTTCTTCTACCAATGAACTCTTCCTTTCACTAAGGATTTCTCTGTAGCATGTCATACTGTTTGAGAGCATTTTACCCACAGTTGAACTTTCAAAACTGGAGTCAATCCTCTTAAATCGTGAGAGCCACTGCTTTATCAACTCAGTCTATATAATATACTTTTTTACTGTCATTCCAACAATCTTCACACCATCTTCGCCAGTAGATTCCATCTTAAAAAAAACCACTTTCTTGCTCATCCTTAAGAAGCAACTCCTCATCTATTAACGTTTTATCACGAGATTGCAGCAATTGAGTCACATCTTCAGGCTCCACTTCTAATTCTACTTCTCTTTGTACTTCCACCACACCTGCAGGGACCTCCTCCACTGAAGTCCTGAACCCCTCAAAGTCATCCACGAGGGCTGGAATCAACTTCTTCCCAACTCCTATTAATCTTGATATCTTGACATCTTCCCATGAATCACTTGCAATATAAGGCTGTTTCATCCACACTGAAAATCTATGGTCAGTGTAGCCCCTTCCCAACTACCTGAGCTAGATCTTCTGGATGACTCGCTGCAGCTTCCACCTCAGCAAGTGCAGCTTCACCTTGCACTTTGATGTTAGAGAGGCAGCTTCCTTCCTGAAACCTCATCAACTAACCTCTCCTCGCTTCAAACTCTCCTGCGGCTTCCTCAGCTCTCTCAGCCTTCATGGGATTGAAGAGTTAGGGCCTTACTCTGAATCAGGCTTTGGATTAAAGGAATGTTGTGGCTTATTTGACCTTCCATCCTACTATTCAAACTTTCTCATACCCACAATAAGGCTGCTCTGCTTCCTTCTCATTCATGTGTTCACTGGAGCAGCACTTTTAATTTCAAAAACTTTTCCTTTGCACTCACAACTTAGCTAACCGGCCCAAGCGGCCTAAACTTTTGGCCTATCTCAGCTTTCACCATTCCCTCCCTCCCCACTAAGCTAAATCTAGCTTTTGATGTGACTCTTCCTTTAACTTAACACTTAAAGCCATTACAGGGTTAAGTAACTGGCCTAATTTGAATAGGGTGATGTCTCAAGGAACAGAAGGCCCAAAGAGCAGGAGAGAGACAGGGAACAACCAGTCAGTGGAAGAGTCACAAGACATACAGCATTTACTGAACATTAAGTTCACAGTCTTAGATGCATGGGCACATGCCACAAAGCAATTATAATAGTAACAACAAAGATCACTGACCACAGATTACCATTAACAAAATAATGAAAAAGTTTGAAATACTGTGAATTACCAAAATGTGACAAAGACACAAAATGAGCAAATATTATTGGAAAAATGGCACCAATAAACTTGCTAGACATAAGATTGCCACAAACTTATAACTGCCGAAAAACACAGTATCTGCAAAGCCCATAAAGTGAAACACAATAAAATGAAATATGCTTGTATATCTATGGTGTACTTTAGAGGTAAAATGTGAAAAAAAGGTCTTTGAGTCAATAAATATCAATATGGACAAGAAATACATTAATTCATCTAGTTCTCTTTCAACTCCTGTTCTAAGTCAAACAAGAGCAGGGAAGAGGCAGAGATAGGGAGAGAAAAAATCCCCAACAGGCTTCACACTGACACTGATGAACTGAGAGATTATGACCTGAGCTGAAATCAAGAGTTGGATGCTTAACTGACTGAGCCACCTAGGCGCCCCCTGCTCCTTTTCAAATTACAAAGTTACCTAATCTCGGAAGACACAGAAACAAATTTTGACATAAAACACAAAGAGAAGAAAAAGGGATATGAAAACCTGTTCAATCATAGTTCAATCATAGTCATGTTAACACCAGCAAATTTTAATTTTTTTAATATATTTTTTAAGTTTTTTTTAATATTTATTTAATTTTGAGAGAGGGAGAGAGAGAGACAGACAGACAGACAGAGTGTGAGTGGAGGAGGGGCAGAGAGAGAGGGAGACATAGAATCTGAAACAGGCTCCAGGCTCTGAGCTGTCAGCACAGAGCGCGATGCAGGGCTCAAGCCCACAAACAGCGAGATCATGACCTGAGCCGAAGTCGGACACTTAACCAACTGAGCCATCCAGGCGCCCCTTTAATATATTTTTGAGAGAGAGAGAGACAGAGTACCATAGGGGGAGGGGCAGAGAGACAAGGAGACACACAATCTGTGAAGCAGGCTCCAGGCCCCAAGCTGTCAGCACAGAGCCTGACGCAAGCGAGGCTTGAACTCGTGAACCACAAAATCATGATCTGAGCCGAAATCGCTTACCCCAACACCAGCAAATTTTTAACAGCTTAGCATCTTTACTTGCAAAATAAAGTTGATTATCCTAATAATGCCTTACTAAAAGGTTTCTGTAAAGACCAATAGGAAACACGTGAAAGCGGAAAAGTGTAAATTCTCAAAAAAAAAAAAAAAAAAAAAAAAGAGATTTTCCATTTTCACAACAAGGACTCAAAACAAAACAAATTTATAAATTTTCTTTTGTCCCCAATAAGCATATGATATCCAATATGCAAGCTGGTCAAAGTAGAGGGAAATAGACATTTTGGCATCTGTAAGAAATTTTTCTAACAAGTCTGTAAATTGACTTGTACATTTATAATTTTGTATAATGCTGGACTATTCATGAGAAGAAATAATGGAAGCAACGAACAAATTCACCACTGGGGATTAAAGGATGCTGTACGTCTATAAAATAAAAAATATGTGGATATTAAAATTAATCTGATACATGTACTACTTTTATGAGATGACCCCAGATTATCAAGTGAAAAAACTAAAAGACGGTATATTAAAAATGTTTGCATATACAAAGAAAAATCGTAAACATGGTTTTACTAGCGTTTCTGTGTTTATTTCATAAACTGTTAATTTACAAGTCTATACCGTATTTCCAATAAAGTTTCCCTAATTTTTAAAAGCACGTGGACACAAAAACGTCACTTCAGGAAGAGCCTTCACCAAAAACACCATAAAAAACAGAAACAAAAGCATAAATACTACATTTTTACATTTTCAGCCACAATTTTTCTGATAATATGTAAGTTTAGGTAACTTAATCTAATTTCTTTATACTTGTAAATGCTATCTGAAATTTTAATTCTAACAGCCATCATTTATTGGCTCTGATGTACAAAGCACATACTATGCAAAAACTCTACAAGGTGCATGACAAATAAAAGACTCTCAAGGAGAAGTATCTACATACTAAAAAATATTTGATGATGCAGGGTAAAAAAAAAAAAAAATGTTTTACCTGTGTAGCATGTCTGGGGCCTGGTTCAGCAGCGTGTAATACTGCCTCACAAATTCCCGCCCGACCAGCAGGGGACTAGGCTTCTCCATAACCATTGCTTTGGTCAATTCAACCTGGAAAAAAATGTTGAAGATGTTCAACTTGAAAGATCAAATACACAGAGAAAAAATAGCGGGGGGAAAAAACTGAATTATTTAGCTAAAACCAACTCAAAGACAAGACATTTCGGCAATTCTTGGTTTTAAATAAACATAAGAATAAAACCCACAGACCAGGTTAGATTTTCATTCAAATTTATTGCAACCTGACCAACAGTGGGAATTCATTATTACTCCCAAAAGTCAGTTTCTTTAAAATGTTATAAGAACTACAAAGGTACATATTTCCAGCATGCACCCTATCATAATTTCTCTGAACTTTTTTTTGTTTATTTTTGATGTTTGTTTATTTTTGAGAGAAAGACAAAGGGGAAGTAGGGTAGGGGCAAAGAGAGAAGGAGACAGAATCTGAAGCAGGCTCCAGGCTCTGAGCTGTCAGCACACAGTCCGACTTGGGGATTGAACTCATGAGCCAGGAGATCATGACCTGAGCTGAAGTCAGATGCTCAACGGACTAAGCCACCCAGGTGCCCCTTCCACCTGAATTTTTAATGGAAGAGCTTACTCTGGCAAAGTTGAAAGAGCAAAATATTTTATGATCCGTAAGTGCTGGTTTTAAACTAAGAAAAAGTGCAACATCATACAATAAAAAACTACTATCCAGAATGTACACAGAACTCATACAAATCACTAAAATAAATAACTCAAGAGAAAAACAGGCAAAGGAAATGGAAAAGCCAATCCTCAAGAAAGTAAATGGGCAAAAAATGATAAACTCAGTAACCAATAAAATGCAAATTAAAACCTACCACTTCTCAAGAAAGATTCCCTGAAATATTAAAGTATCAGTCAATGTCCAACACTGGCAAGAAGTTGGGAAACAGTGGAGAAGTTTATAAAATCGACAATGCTCCAATGAACCCAGCAATTCTCTTCTAGATATACACACAAAAGAAACGCCCATAGGCACAAGAGATAAATGAGAAATTAACTGCCACCCTATTTCTAAAACATAGAAAAAATAACCTATGTATCTGTCAAACAGGAAAAGGATTAGGGTGCAGTTTATACAGATCATTCAAACGCTGTATCTAAGATAATCACGGGGCACTGACGGGATTGAAAAGTAGTACTATTTATAATTATGCCAGGTTAACTGAAGTGAATTAGGGCTGTCCCTAGGAAACCAAGACATAAAGTCATCCTATTTATAGTGGTCAAAGTCAGCATGAAATAGATCTCAAAAACAATGTTAAAATGAAGAGTCAGTTGTTGAATATGTACTGTATAATAGCTTTTAAATGCTTAAAAGTGTTTTTAGTATACACGAAAACATCAGCTATTGTTCACAGGTACTTTTCCACTTATGAAAAGCTTTATTAACATTATGCTGTCATATATAGTACACGATAAATACTTTAGCCCTTTGAAATATTTGTTACTTCCACTGGATTACATTTTCTTCTTTTAATATTTAATGCCTAGAAATTAGACTGAAGCATGGAATATCCCAGCAGAAATTCTATTTGGACAAGAAAACCATTCAAATTACTCAGCTTATATATCAAAATCTTACTACAGCTATGTCATCAACTCTGTGATATTTGGTTTATGTAAACAGCTGCTTTTACTTGGTAGAATTAATTTTAAAAATAAACCCATAGGAGCATAACTGATTTTTAATTTATGTTTTAAACCATAGTTTGACTGCAAATGAGGTACTTTGGAATAACTTCATCACCTATGATAACTCTTATTCCAATCTGCCCTTTTGGTTTCCTTCATCTGTTTTTTTTTTTAAACCATGATTTGTATTCTGCAGTCATTTCCAGTTATTTTTTCTTCCAAGAGTTAATTTAAATTCAAGTTAGTTCACATATAGTATAGTACTGGTTTCAGAAGATTTTCGTTGTTCATCACTTACCTAACACCCAGTACTCATCCCAGTGAGTACCTCCTTAATGCCCATCACCCACCCACCTCCCTCCATCAACCCTCAGTTCGTCAGTTCATTCTCTCTAGTTAAAAGTCTCTTATGGTTTGCCTCCCTGTTTTCATCTTATCTTTCCTTCCCCTATGTTCATCTGTTTTCTTCCTTAAATTCCACATATGAATGAATCATATTTGTCTTTGACTGACTTATTTCGCTCAGAATAATTAAAGACCCAGGGTGCCTGGGTGGCTCTGCTGGTCTCATGACCATGAGACCAAGCCCCACCCAGGCTCTGCACTGAGCGTGGAGCCTGCTTAGCATTCTCTCCCACCCTCTCCCTCTGCCCTTCCCCTGCTTGCGTGGGCACACACACACACTCTCAAAAAACATATACAATAAAATTTTTCAAAATAATAATAAAAATAAAAATAATTATGGAAAGAGCCCTAATGTTCATCAACTGATGAATGGATAAAGATGTGGTGTGTATACACACACACACACATTATCAGCTATCAAAAAGAATGAAATCTTGCCATTTGCAAGGACA
Organism: Paguma larvata; assembly: GCA_030068075.1. Taxonomy (NCBI): domain Eukaryota; kingdom Metazoa; phylum Chordata; class Mammalia; order Carnivora; family Viverridae; genus Paguma; species Paguma larvata. The sequence continues at coordinate 41,859,914 of CM057826.1, read as the reverse complement.
TGGAAAAGAATAGAGCATAGGTATATTTATTCTTAAAATAGTCTGGAAGTAAAAACAGACAAATAGATCCACAGAATAGTTAAGAAACATCCCCACACACAAAAGAACAAGTGGGATTTTCAATGTAAATGCAGATAGTTCAGTAGAAAAACGGTATTCTGTTCAACAAATGGTGGAAGAACTACATATCCAGACACAGGAAAAAATGAACCTTATTTCATGCACCACATTAAATTTGAAATGGTTTTATATAAAATCTAGAACTATAAAATCTGCATGACCTTGGGTTAAGCAAAGATTTTAAGATCACTGAAAACAATCTATATGCATACTGATACTGTAGATTCTGTTAATACTTTCTGCTCTGCAAGACACTTTTAAGAGAATGAAAACACAAGCTATAGTAAATATTTCAAACCATATATGATAGGAAAACTTGTTATCTATAAGAACTCTCATAACTGAATAATGATCCCATAAAATATGAGCAAAAGATGAAGAAATGCTCCACCAAAGAAATTATCTGAATGCCAAATAAGCCCATGAAAAATGCTAAACATCCTTGTAATCAAAGAAATGCAAATTAAAACCACAGTGAGGTACCACTACACCTGTCAGAATGACCAAAATTTAAATGCTGACCAAAGCTGGCCAAGATATACAGAAAATGGAACCCTCAGAACTGCTTGCGGGAATGTCAAGTGGTACAACCATTTAAGAAAGTTAGGCAGTTTCTTAGAAAGCTTTATTTGTAACACCTTAAACCTGGAAACCAAGCAAACATCCATCAATAGGTGAAAGGATAACACTGTGGTGTACTTACAGAATGTAATTTTTTTAACAAGCACATATTACAGCTTACATAAAAATTCTAGAAAATGTAGGGGCACCTGGGTGGCTCAGTTGGTTAAGCTTCCATCTCTTGATTTCAGCCCAGGTCATGATCTCAAGGTTCATGGTATGGGATTCTCTCTCCCCCTCTCTTTATCCCTCCCCAAGCTCTCTCAAGATAAACAAAACAAAACAAAAAAAACAAGGAGTCCTATTTAAAAGACTGATGCAAATTGTTAACTGTCAATTCTAAATACTATGACATGTAAGTCATCTTTTCACCCTATTTTAATAATTTATCAAAAACACCAAGAAAAATAAACACCAAGGGTTTGTGTGTACTAACATAAGTATATATTAAGTTGTCATAAATTTTGTAGCAAGGTTAAGCTATGTATTCAAACATCTGAAATGTGATTTAAGCATTAAGAGAAACCAAAATGTTTTCCCAGAACCAGAGAAACTTAATACAAAAGCCACTGTCTGTATTGGGAACAAGGCCAGTATCACCATCACCGGATATACTGTTTAATCTATTTTCTAAACTCTTCACATTTACCACCTGTCACTTCCATTCAACTCTTATTCCTCGTTGATAGCTCCTGAGAGAAATGGTTGACTTTTGGGCTGGGAAAGGCAAAATACAAGGTGAGCCTGAACTACCTGGTAAATAAAGAAACTACTTTAAGGGCTCAGTCAATTAAGCATCCGACTTCGGCTCAGGTCATGATCTCGAGGTTCATGGGCTCGAGCCCCGCATTGGGCTCTGTGCTAATAGCTCAGGACCTGGAGCCTGCTTCTGATTCTGTGTCTCCCTCCCTCCCCTGCTCACGCTGTCTCTCCCTCCCTCAAAAATAAACATTTTAAACATTAAGAAAAAAAGAAAATGCTTTAAAAAAAAAACCCACCTCAGGGGACCGTTAAAAGGACACAGGAGCCAAAACTGCAACAATTTGAACAATAAACTAAGTAAAAAAGCAAAAATAACTTAGATAACATTGGACTACAACCCAAAGAATAAATTATCCATGGCCCCATAAACATAAATAAACTAAATAAAAAAATTGATGAGTAAGAAAATGAAGTCCATAAAAAAATAAAGAAAGGGGGGGAGAAGACACAAAGCTGCCTTTCGGAAGAATTTCAAACAGAGGGAACAAAGGAAATAATCACCATTACTACAATAATAGCCACAAGCAAGATCCAGTAATAAACGCTAAAAATAAAGAGGGAACCTTTTCAAGACACAGTATTAGCAGAACTTTGAAGTGTCTCCCCCCGCCAAAAAAAAATTTAGTAATTACAATAATAGCTTTAATATACAGCTAATTTATGTCCACAAGATGCTCCTCTTTCTTGGGGACTGGTTTTTAACGAAGAAAACAAGGGGAAAAATCCTAACCTGGGAGACACCACTTAATCAACTGACCGAGGTTAAATTCAACCAGTATATTATGTATCCCTTGTTGTGGTAAGTAGGCTAAGTCACCTCTGTGTATTCTTCCTCCAAATCCATAACCTCAGCCTACCTACAACACCAGGTGTACCGAAATTTAGATCAAGTGTCAAGGTCATAAAAGACAAAAGACAGAAACTGTCACAGATCAGAGACAGACTCAGGAGACAAGATGACTAAAGGCAATGTGGTATCTTGGACTGGATCCTGGAACAGATAAAGGACATCAAGTGGAAAAAATAAGGAAATCTAAATAAGGGCAATCGTTTAGTTAATAGTATTTTATTCAACATCAATTTCTTAGCTATCCTGAACTCAAGTTTTCTTAAAAGAAAAATACTTCAACAGGAATTGGAAAAACCTACAATTTACTAGCTTTTCTTGGTCTTTTTTTCGCATCCATTCCCCCCTCCAAAATTAAAAGCTAGCCAGATGGATTTATAGTTAGGCAAGTCTATGTTCTTTCTCGCTGAGGTGAAAAAACATTTTATGCTTAATGACACTGCCTTATCTATGAAATTCCTAAAAACATGAATGTCCCATCCTTTGGATTTCACAAAGCACAGAGCAGGCCCAGAGAGTCCTGGAACACAGGGTATACTTGAGTCATAGCCTTAAAAACCCTGGAAAGTTAAGTCGTTTTCACACTCACACCTTCCAGATTCTGAATCCTACAAACTTTTTTGATTAAGAAAATAGCTACAGTCTTCAGTTCACCACCAGACACATAAGCTTTATAAAAATAGACAACTTTTTTCCTTTTTCAGAGCTTTGGTTTTCTTTATAAGTAAAAACAAGAATACTAAGACATGTAAAAGCACTTTTAGAATCCATAAAGGGTTATACGAATACACAATGATGCTGTTAGTAGCCACTTAACATCCCCAGAGTTGAAGGGTGTCCCATCCAGGAAGCCACTTTCTAAAACTGAGCCATCTCTAACATTTACTTTTTCAATACCTGAAATACAACAAGCTGAACAGCTCAACAACAGTACAACATGACAGACTGCCAGAGGATGAAAGGGGAATCACTTCATCTAAAGACTTACTAAGGCCACAATCTGTGAGAGAATTCTTTTTAATTACTTTGTTTTATGAAGCCCACTCTTCACGTGCAGATGATTCCTAGCTCTTCACTATTATCACCTTGCTTGCAATCTAGCTCTCTACACCCAGGCCAAACAGGGTGTCCAATAAAACTTAAAAAAAAAAAAGTAAACAGCTGATTTTTGAGATTTAAAAAGTGTAATAAACCTAGTTAACCACCAGTATGATCACCAGCTACAAGTGAGATTACAGTTGCTGAATCTAAATTTAACTCCATGGCTGGAAGGGCGTGTTGCAACTAAAGGTTTTTCCCATTAGCTATAACTGACTGGGGGGGGGGGGGGCAATTTTAAACCTACTTTGACAATTCTCTCCCTTTGCAAATGAACATACGATGCATATAAATTCTGATACATCCTTTAAAAAAATCTAATTACAAAATATTGAAAGATCAAGGAGGTAATCAAACTGGCAAAAAAAAAAAAAAACTTGGTTTTGGCCACAAATTCAGGCTTTATATTAAATTTCATCTTTTAACATTGCCCCATCCATCCTAAGAACCACATACAATTCATAAACCTGTAAAAATTTAAGTTTAAGGCATAAACCTATAAAAATTTAAAACTAATCTCTACCCTTTACTTTCTATGCAAAGTACTAAAACAAAAACAAAATAATAATGTAAATTACAAAAAAAAAAAGACCGAAAGTAGGTCAGCAACAAACTACCAAATCTTCTGATGCACCCTTAGCAGACTGTCAGCTGAGAACAGCAAACTGAATATGAGCTAAATAAAGAACAAAGAAGTGCCTACTTTTCTATCAGTTAGAAGCACAGGAGCTTAGACAGAAAGGATTTAATAACAAAAGTAACCTGACTTGGCTGGGAAGAAGGGAGGCTCACTCACAATTTGCTTCATTTGTTCTTAATAAATGCATGTGCAAGAGATCAACCAGGCTACCAATTTGTAAAGTACCACGGTTTTCATATTCCTGACCAACCGATAACCATTTGCCTGAGGCAAAGAAGAGGTTAAGAAATACTTGAAAGGGAAACCAAAATTTCTCTCAATTAATGCATAAGGAAATTTCATTCTGCTAGGTTCTACTCTGAGCAGTAATACCATTTGCTGGATTAAAAAATTAACAGTTTAAATGTATGTCATGTTTTAACATTTGAATCCTTATGCTAACTCGATAGGCAACCACAACTAAATAAAGGTAACTAAAATGGCTACATGAGAAGGCCGTTTCTAAGTAAAACAATGTTATATTCTAAAGCAATCGGTTATTTATGGCAACATCAACAAAGAACTTGGCCATGCAGTATTTTGATTGTTTACCTATTGTTACTTTCTGTTAAGAAACATGGAAAGTACTGGGAAATGGAAACACAAATATTGATTCTTTGTAGTTTTTAATTTACTAGAGGATGTAAATTATGTATTCCCTCTGACTGCAAATAATTCTTAAAAGACCAATCCTAAAAGCTCTAAAGAAAGGCTGAAAGCCATTCCGAGCAAAATTAATTACGAGCCAGTCCCAAAACCCTGTAGTTTTCTTTTACCTCAAGTAGAGACATTTGTGATGTCAAGTAATGATCTGGACCTACAACTATGTTTTTAAGTTTATTTATTATGAGAGAAAGTGAATGAGCATGAGCAGGAGAGGGACAGAGAGAGAGGAAGAGAGAATCCCAAGCAGACTGTGCACTGTCAGCGCAGAGCCCGAGGGGGAACACGAACTCACCGACAGAGAGATCATGACCTGAGGCCAAGTCCAGTCGGGCGCTCAACCAACAGCCATCCAGGCGCCCCTGGGCCTACAACTATTTTAAGGCACGGAGCATACTGGCTTTTGAATATCGCAAACCTACTCTCGTCTTTGAAGGCGTCTTCTCTACTTGCAGCATACAGACAGGAACCTAGCAGCAAACTCTCAACACACGAACTGAATGCAGAGAGCGAGGCTTTCATCCGCAGAAGGGCAAGATTTCCAACCCCTCTCAGTCACCCGTAATTCTCCTAGCATAAGCTCCAGGGGTTAAATTTCTATTGTAACCGGGCACCATCCTTTCCATTCCAACTTCACATTTCAACCTACACAGGCGGCCGAGATGTGAAACTCCTCGCTCTGACTCGCATTTTCTCCAACTCCAAAACGAGGAAGTTAAACGATCTTCCCGAAGGTCCTTCTCCAAAGTCTGACCCGGTGAAGAAAAGAAGGTTTCAAGGTCTAATTTCGGAGCCTCACTGGCTGCTGACGGGGCTTTCCCACCACCAGTACCAAATCGGAGGAGGCCACACCGTCCACGTTCGTTTGCACGTATTCGTTTTATTCTACACGTTTTCCGGAAGCGCGGAGGGCGTCAGGTCCCTCCGTGCGAAGACACGTAGGAGGGAAGCCCAAAGCCTCTCGTGTCCTTTGTCATCATCCCACTTCCAACCAGCGTCTCCCTGAAGCCCGCAAGTGGCTCCAGTACAAACGCCGCTGCACTGCTCGCAGGAGGTGGCCTCTCCCGGCTGATGCCGCCCCCAGGGATCAGGGCTCCGGGGACAGCGGCGCCCTGGAGCCGCGCTGGGCGCCGGCACAAGGACGACACGAGGCTGCGGGACTAGGAGTCGGACGGCCTGTGGGTTCAAACCAGCCCCTTACCGCCTGTGTGCCTTTGAACTTGCCTCTCCACCGCGGGCCCTCCAAATCCACTGCCCAAGGGCAAATCACCGTACCTACCTCACCGGATCCTTGCGGGAGTGCATGAGCGCCACACGAGTCGCTCAGCACAGTGCCTGGCACACAGCGAGGGCTTAGAAAAAACAGGGGTTATTTTCTCCTCTCATTATCCATCCATTCGCGGCCCCCCCCTTATTCCCTGCGAAACCAAGGAGCAGCACTTCTGCTTCCCGAGTCGAAAAATCCTCATCGCGCTTTCGTGTCGCCCCCGCCCCTAAATAAAGGCCTCCTCAGGTCCGGGCCAAACTGGAGCCCCTCGCCAGGGGGGAGGTAAGGCTCTGCGGGCTGCGCGAGAGGAAGGAGGCGGGCGGGAAAGGCCGTAGAGACCGCCGCGCGAGGCCCCAGGCCCCCGAGATCGCTCTGGAGCCCGGGCGGCGGCCGCGGCTCGCTCTCGCCCCGCGCGGCCGTTGGGCGTGGCACGCGCACGCGGCGGCCGCGGACACGGCCACGCGCGCCGGCCGGTGGGAGCGCGGCGAAGAGGGGGCGGGGAAACTCCGCGCGCCCGTGAGCCCGCCTGCGGCCGTTGGAGGGGGGTGGTGTGCACGCCTCGCGCTGCTACCGCTGCCGCTGCCGCCGCCGCTCGGACTTCTCCTCCCTCTCACAACCGTCCCAGCTAGTCTTCGTCCCTGGGCCGCCCCGCCCCGCCCACCCCCCCGACGTACCTGCGCGGCTGAGCGGGAGAGGAACAAGCTTTGCTCCACAGCACCGCAGAAGGCAAAATCACCTCACGCAACTGCGTCCGCACACACGCGTGCTCCGTCGCCGGTCTATATAACCGCGACTCAGCCTAACTTGTTGCGGCCAGGTCGAGCAGGCTTGTAACCAATCCCGACTGCGTCCTCTGGGCTCTTCGAGCAGCAATTGGGTACTGCCTCAGGACGAAGGCGTGGCTCTTGATTGGCTTAGACTCATGCCTATGAGACTGTGAGGATCTCGTTTCCCTAGTAACGGATTGGCATTGAGCGAGACCAATTACTTAAAGGTACGTCTAAAAGAGGGTGGGGAGTTCTTTGACCGATACCCATCGTAGCCAATAAGTGCGTGGGGCCGCTCCCATTCGATAAAATGTGTTCCCCTGGGCGGAGATCCGTTTTCCATGCAGGAGCGGTTGCTCCACAAGGTGGGGCCCGTGTACTTTGGGGAAGTAAACCCCAAGCAACTAGGAGGTGGGCGCCAGGGAGGCCAAGGGAGCCCCTGGCCAATCGCAAAGCGGGAAGGAGCTGATTGACGCGGGGGCTGGACTGCGCCAAGGAGACCGAGCCCCCAGGGCCTCCGTGCCCTCTGGGGAGGTTATGAGGCTCTTGTGGCCCCGGCTTCCGTCCTCTTTCCTTTCTCTCCCTCATTTGTTGGATCTGGCCCTGAGGCCCCTCTCCCGCCTTTTCTGCAGTTAGGTACCAGGGAAGCCAAGTGGTAAAGTTCCTGTCGTTTGGGTTTTTTCTTCTTATAGCAACTTTATTTCCATGCGGCCGCCTAAGGGCACTTGCTGGCTCTCACCATTAGTCAGCACTATTGTTGGACAACAGTGAAGGGAACACCAAAGGGGAAAGTAGCGGCCGTCGCGTACCTAAGATCGTGTAAAAAGGTCGCCCGTGAAAACTGCTGCCGAGTTTGAGAACTTAGATGTCCATCCTGCTGTTTGTGGCAAGTGGTGCGGCAGGCCGGCCCCGTGGCAGGTCCGTGGGAGTTCGCTGAGGTCTTCCCTCTCTCGCTGCCAAGGAACCGTAGTCTGTAAAGTCTCCGCTTTACAGTGCAACATCCTGTGCGTCACCACCTTTGCCATTCAATGTTCGAATTGCTGGGGGTGTGGGGGCTTTTTTCGTGTCGTTACTGCTTTAAAAGGTAATTGTCAAACTCCTACACGGACACACCAAAGATTTCCCGAAGCACTTCAGGGGCTAAGTGAGGGCTCCAGCCCGGTCTTGTCCACGTCTCTTGGTGTTTTATTGGGCCCTCTGTTGGTCACCATGAGCATTCTGGAAGGGAATACTCAGACGCCTCAGTCAGTTCTCATTCCAGGCATGTGGGCTCCCGTTAAGTTTTGCAGAGAATTCGGTAAAAAAAAAAAAAAAAAGTACCTGGAGCGTCTCTTGGGAGGAGCGGCCAGTAGCCCTGCTGGGACCTGGGCGCGTCCTCTATCGCCTCTGGCGCGGGGTCTGGCCCCAGACTGCAGATTCGCGGCCGCGCAGGAGCTAAGTGAGAGCGTTTGTCTGCCCCCTCCCCCCACCCCCAGGTCCCGCTGCCGCAACGGCCTAGCTCATTCAGCATTTATGAGGTTCCCGTTAGGGGCTGGGATCAGAAATGACCTGGATGCCGTCTCCCTTCTCCCACCACCCATCCAACAGACTGGGGGACTTTGCTGGACCCGGAGCCCCCAACCAGGTGTCTGGGACTAAGAAAGCATCGGATGAAACTCAACGCAGAGAGAGAAGCTGCTAAAGTTTTCTGCAGTAAGGATACCCACCTAACCCAACACCCCATCTACCCCACCCCCGCACCCCCCTGCCAGGATCGTGTCAGCTATGCTAAGGAATTTGGAGTTTCATTCTGTTGGCAATGGAAGAGCCCCTGGAAGAGTTCTTAAAGGGTGGACTAAGAGATGTTTGCCTTTTACAAGATGACTCTCCAAATTGAAATGCTAATGAGAGCAGATCTGCAAGACTGTAGATTTACAGATTGGTAATGTAACCCAGATGGCCTGTGATAACAGTCATGGCTATTCTTAATCACATTTGGAGGGAATTTTTAAGTGAAACGGCTCTTTGTGGAAGGCTATTTGGCAGTCACTATTAAAATTGTGTATATCACCCAAAACAATAATAGCACTTCTTGGTTGATAGCCACTTTTTTGTTTTAACAAAGAACCCTATACCAGGGTGTTCAACTGAAGCATTGTCAGCTTTGCTAAAATATTTAAAAACTGAAAATGTAGTTGCTTATCAATTGGCAAAGTGATTAGTGATAGGCACATAATATAGAATACCATGCAATAGTTTAAAAATTAATGAGGTAGAATTACACAGACATGGATGGGTCTTCATTTGTTATTTTGATTGTTAATTGAAAAAAAGAAAATCAAGTTCAACAAACAAAGCAAAAAACAAAGTTCTTTGCTGGATGCTTAGTAAATGTTCACTGCGCAATTTACCACCAGTGAACTGTCAAGGCAGGGGAGTTAGGGGAGATTTCCCCCCAGGAGACTTAACCAGTTTAGTCACAACTGAGTAGAGGGACTGCTGGCATCTAGTGAGCAAAGGCCAGGGATTCACAGATGCAGAAGAGAGACTCCACCACCACCACTACGCCCCTGCCATACAAAGAACTTTATGACCAAAAAGTCAATAGTGCAAAGGCTGAGAGACTGTGATCTGGCTATCTGAGTCAGCTCGGGGGGAGCGTGCCCAGCCTCCTGCTGCTCTTTCTCTCCACTCCCAAGCAAAAGCTGGATACCCCTCTGTCTCACTGTCTCACCCTTTTCTTTCTGCCAATTCTCCCCAAAGCTATGAGAATCAGGGAAGGAAGAAACATGGGCAAGATCCCAGAAAACACAGTTTGGTGGTAGTGGAGGAAGTTGGGGAGCAGGGAATATTAGATAAGGAATGATCCTAAAAATATCAACGGGCTCAGTTTTTCCCAAACATGGCTAATCACGTAGGAAGGGTGATTAAAAATATGTGCCTATGTGTATCTTTAACTGTTAAACTCTCACCTGTGAACAAAGATCTAGTGTAATAATATTGATTACAGCACTGCTTGTACTAGAAAGACACAGGAAACAACCTAAATCTAGAGCTATATGGAATTCCTTAGATACAGTACAACGCGCTCTTACAGTGGACTGTCACGCAACCAGAGAGAAAAGGAGGCAGTGTACAGTCACAGAGCAATTTCCAAGAGATACCAGTAGATGGAGAAAGCAAAGTGCAGAATAATAGAAAGAGCAAAGAAGGAGGACCAAAGCCATGGGGCAATTATTTCTGTTAAGGTATACTCTCTTGCTCTGCTTATCTCTACAAATATCTAGATGGTTTTGCTGTACATGCACAGGTTATGTCTATGTCTGGAAGGAGTCATAAGAAAGTGTTATGATTGTTAACAGGGAGGTGAACTTGGGCCAGGATGGGAGAATAGCTTAGTTTTCATTCATCCAAAGTATGCTTCGGTACTGACAATTTTTAAACATGTGCATGTATTATTTTTCAAAAATTCAATATTAAGTATAGATTTTAATACATAACATTTTCCATAATACAAATACAGAAACTTTGATCTTTAAAACAAACAGATTACTGGGACACCCCGGTGGCTCAGTTGGCTAAGTGTCTGACTCTTGATCTCAGGGTCATGAGTTCAAACCCCATGTTGGGCCCCATGCTGGGCATGGAGCCTATTAAAAAAAAAAAAGAAAAGAAAAGAAAATCCAGGAACTAAGAGTACACTTTTCTTGATGAGCACTGAGTAATACATGGATTTGTTGAATCACTGTATTGTAACCCAAAACTAATATAACACTGTATGTTAATTACACTGGAATTAAAATAAAATAGGGGTGCCCAGCTGGCTCAGCGGTGGAGCATAAGACTCTTGATCTTGAAGTTATGAGTTTGAGCCCCATATTGAATGTGGAGATTACTTAAAAATAAAATCTTTAGGAGTGCCTGGGTGCCTCAGTCGGTTAGGTATCTGACTTTAGCTCTGCGCTGACAGCTCCTGAAGCCTGCTTCAGGTTCTGTGTCTCCTCTCTCTGCCCCTCCCCTGCTCATGGTCTCTCCCTCCCTATCTCTCTCTCTCTCTCTCTCAAAAATAAACATTAAAAATAAAAAACCTAGTATACTAACGATACCTCTTTAAAAATAAAGAAATAAGTAAAATCTTTCATATAAATAAATAAATAAGAAAAAACAGGCCAGAATACTACATTATTCCTTTAGGGATATGAGGGATTTTGAAAGTAAGGGACTGGGGCACCTGGGCGGCTCAGTTGGTTAAGTATCTGACTCTTGATTTTGGCTCAGGTCATGATCCCAAGGTTCATGAGTTGGAGCTTAGGATTCTCTCTTTCCCTCTTTCTCTGTTCCTCCCCCCACATCTGCACCTCTTTCTCTCTCTCAAAATAAGTAAATAACATTAAAAAATAAAAAAGAAAAGGCAGCATGAATGTTTTAATTGGCCTGCCAGACTGCTAACATCTCTTCCTTTTACTCCTTGCCATATAGAAATCTAAAAGAGATGCTTTACTGGCTTAGAAACGCATGCCTAATTGGATTCCTCCCTTTTTTGGCATTGACTGTCTGCAAACATACCACTTCCTGAAACTCTATGGAATGCTGACCATGAGCCAGGCAACCTTACTAATACTCTGTATAAAGATGATCTCATTTAATATTCACAACAACCATGGTTCTCATTTCTCAGAAACAGGCTAAGAGAGGGTAAGCAAGTAGCCCAAGGCTTCACAGCGAGGGCTGGAAACTAGGACTGTGACTTCAAGTCCTTGTTCATTTACCTACTTGTCAATACTGCCGAGGGAAGAGGAATATAGCCCCAAGTAGGAAAAGGGATTTGGCCGCCTCAGACACCCTTGAAAGGCTGGAATATTCTTTCATGCCCTCAAGCATGCCACTAGATAATGCAACAGAGATAGCTTTCCAGGTGGTTTGAGAGTTCCGGGATTCATGGGAAATCCTAGTAATCTGCAGGAGTTAAAAACGTTTAAATATATATTACAATAGTGACACATATATAACATAAATCCCCAGAGCGCATCGTGCATTAAAAAGAGCATCTTGCAGGGGCGCCTGGCTGGCTTAGTTGGTTGAGCATCCAACTTCGGCTCAGGTCATGATCTCATGGTTCGTGGTTTGTAAGTTTGAGCCCTGCATCAGGTTCTGCACAGACAACAGGAGGCCTGCTTTAGATTCTCTGTCCTCCTCTCTCTCTGCCCCTCCCCTGCTCTCTCTCTCAAGAATAAATGAACATGAAAAAGTTAAAAAAAAAAAAAGAGCATCTTGCAAATTATGGACAGTATGTATGCTTAAAAATACACCAAAACCTATATATGCATATGTATTTATCAGCATTTGTGAAACCACGGAGCAAGGTCTGGACAGAATGCACAGCAATCTGATAGTAGTTACTGCGTCTATGGAAGACACTAATGTAAGGATTTGAAGGAAACTTTCACTTTATCTGGATTGGTTAAAAATGTTTACATTAAGATTACATTAAAAACTAACTTGGCCTAATCCTCAGAGTGGCTTCTGAGTGCTTATTATATACCAGGCACTGAACTGAATGTTTTAACATTGTCTTATTTCTCACCATAATGCTATGAGAGAAGTCTAAATTTGATCTTTATCTTACAGGAAAAGAAAGTGAGGTTCAGAGAGGTTTATTGCCCACAACAGCCAGGATTTGAACACAGGTTTGTCTAGATTATCTTATTAAATAGAGCTTCAACTCCTTGATCCCTACAGAAGTCTGGCATAGAATAAAGGCACCAGGAGACAACATGGCAAATGTCCCCTGACCTTTGGTTGCAGTGCTAGGAGTTCACTAAGGAGTGGTGAGGACTGTGGTGCCCCAAAGAGCTCGTGCCTTATCTAAAGAGTTCTTAGTGGTCATTTGACTATGTTTTTGTTTAAAGATTTTATTTATTTTTTAAGTAATCTCTACACTCAACGTGGGGCTTGAACTCACAGCAAGCGTTGCATGCTCTACCAACTGACCCAGCCCGGGACCCCATGTGTATGTTTTCTGTTGTTTTTTTGGTTTTTTTTATTGAAGTAGAGTTGACATGCAATGTTATATTCCTTTCAGGCATATCACACAGTGATTTGACAATTCTACACATTACTCAGTGCTCACCATGGTAAGTACTTTCCACACAACACTATTACAATATTATTGACTATATTCCGTATCTTGTACTTTTCATTTGTATGATTTATTTTATTGTGTTGATTTCTGACATAGCTGTTTTCCCTCCTTCCAGGTACCTGGCAGGATTGTACTTTCCTGCCCCCTTTGGACATGCCCTGCTTTGTCCAAAACAGTGTGAGGAGAAGTGACATATATCTCTTCCAGGAAGAGAAGACTTTGGAGCTGGTGATTATTTGCTGAGGTCTTCCCTCCCCACCCTAGCCCCCATATTCAATATCATCCCATTTGGAGTCCCTCAAATATTTGCACAGAGCCGTTCCTCCAAACTGCCCAACGTGCAATGGTCATACGACAGGAACAAGAAGTAAATCTGTGGCGTTAAGCCATTGAGGTTTTGTGATTATTTGTTGCAATAGCAGTAACCTGGCCTATCTTGCCCCGGTTACAGATAAGTTTCTAGATCTTCCAGTTTTTCAGCAGACATTCAAAATCTGGACACACACCACCCCCCCACCCTGTTCTTTTTTTAACATTTTATTAACAGTGTAAAAGTGTTTGGCTCTCACTTTTAAAAATACAATGAAAATATTCTTTCTAAGAAGACTATACTTGAATTTGTTCTCTTTTGAAACTTTGTTTGGAATTGTTATTTTTTATTTTTTAAAATGCTTTTCTTGGTCTTGTAACAAAGAAATAACTACATTCACATGGCTATCTACAAATGTATTTAATTTTTTTTAATGTTTATTTTTTGAGAGAGTGAGAGCAGGGGAGGGGCAGAGAGTGAGGGGACAGAGGATCAGAAGCAGCCTCTGCACTGACAGCAGAGAGCCCAATGCAGGGCTCAAACTCACAAATCATGAGATCATGACCTGAGCCACAGTTGGATGCTTGGATCCTCAACGAACTGAGTCACCCAGGTGCCCCGCAAATGGATTTTAAAGAACATAAAATTCACCATTTTAACGATTTTGAAGTGTACAATTCAGTGGAATTAAAAGTTCATTTACACTGTTGTGCAACCAAACTCAATGTTTGTAAACGTCAACTAATCAAAAAATATTTTTTGAGCACTTTAGGCACTAAATAAAATACATCCGTAGGCCATCTTCAGCCAGTTTGCAACTCTGCCTGATGCCATGCTACCTCTCCTAAGCCTGCACCCTGAGCCTCCTGTGTTTGCGGCCTCTCTTGTCTCTTGTCTGGGCTTCTCTGTGGACCCTTGCATCTCAGAACCTTTCATCCTAGGCTAAGGGTTTCTTGGTGGTGAAGCAGTGAGGCAGCTAACACATACCTGTGTTAATAACACAAAAAAACAGGCACTCGATATTCTGGAGGCAGTAGACAGCAGCCACAAAGGCCTTTCTTTGCAAAGCTTAACCCCAGCATCTGCCGAAGGGCCATTCCCATAGGGGGGGTCCAGAGGTAAGGTCTGCCAAGATGAAGGTACCAGCTGCTATCGGAGTCCAGCTCCGGCGAGTCTAGGGGTCCCTGAAGGATGGACGGTGTCGGTGAAGGAATGAGAGAGCCACAAAATGCAGTCTGATCACCGAGCAGGCATCTCTGGCAACTTCGCTCTGCTGGTCCCAGTATCTTTATTTTTAGGTAGTGAGTGACATTACGTCAGTGAGCATTACTTTTTCTTAGAAGATAGTTAAAGAAAGAAGACAGGGGCCCCTGGGTGGCTCAGTCGGTTAAGTGTCCGACTTTGGCTCAGGTCATGATCTCACAGGTCTGTGAGTTCGAGCCCCACGTCAGGCTCTGTGCTGACAGCTCAGAGCCTGGAGCCTGCTTCCGATTCTGTGTCTCCCTCTCTCTGCCCCTTGCCTGCCCATGCTTTGTCTGTCCTGCTCTCAAAAATAAATAAAACATTAAAAAAAATTTTTTTTAAAAAAGAAAGAAGACAGTATGTATTATGTCAATCCCCCAGACCTTGAAAGAGAGTCTTATCTTAGCTATTTTAAGATTCTATTCCTAAGCTAAGGGTTATACACTGTTTTTGAAGTAGGGCTAGATAAATTTACGGCAGGGAGAAAAGCAGGGTTGTTAGTGTAACCTTGAGTAAGCAGGTGGCGCACACACTTAAGACCCATGCCAGTTGTCTACAGACAGATCAGGAGTCTTTTTGTCTAGCTTCCTAAACTACAATAGGGGAAGTGTAACTCATTTGGCAAGGACATAATTTTCTAACGCCTGCCTAAGTTCCTTTGCTTATACATGAGTGAATTTACACAATAGGGGCCTAATGTCTACATAAATTACCCCAATTTTTAGCCAGCTCATAACTGCCATTCTGTGTGATCAATTTGTGTAACCTATCCCCAAGATGCAACGTTGAGGTTACTTCTGGCCAGGTTACTCTCATTCAGATGTTATCCATCAAGGCCTCATACTTCTGGTCCCTTTTTTTTCAAATGCCATAAAACAAAAGGGCATTACATCCCCTGAGGCCAACGAGAGCAGCTCAAGAAATCCAGGCCCGAAAGGTCATTATTAGAAGGAGATGGTATTGGGGCACCATTTGGTCAGCAGGAGACTTTGCAACATCTGCCTTTTCCACACAGGGAGGCATCTCAACCTGTGAGCCCATGATGGCTCCTGACAAGCCACCATCTGTGAACCTGTCATCTACACCTGCCTACAGTCTATACATTCCTATCCTCACAACCCTGTTGGCAAGAAAGGACCCATTTCCCAAGCCTGCTGAGGTAATGATAAAGGGACTTACCCAAGTGCGCAAGGCTAGTAAGGAGACTGCTGGTAGTCTAGAACTCAGAATTCCTGAATTCTGCTTTTTTAAAAATTATTTTTCTCTGTGATTCTTAATCCATATTTATTATAGAAAAAATGGCAAAAGTAAAAAAATGGAAATAAAAATCCCCTATGATATTGGAATGGGTAATGGTAGCACACATAGATCTGAAGATATAAAAATATAGTTCATAAAACTTTGAGGGGCAAAAAGAAGTTATTTTTCTTTTTTTAAGTTTATTTTTGAGAGAGAAAGAGAACATATAACTGGGGGATGGGTAGAGACAGGGTGGAGAGAGAATGCCAAGCCCAGATGTGGGGCTCAAACTCACAAACCACCAGATCATGACCTGAGCTGAAGTCAGATGCTTAACCGATGGAGACCCCCAGGCGCCCCCCAAAATCTTCTTTAAGAGGCAATCCAAATCTATCAAAATTGAAAATGAATAGCAATTTCACATTAGGCATTTTTTTAACTTTTTTTTTAAATTTGAGAGCGAGAGTATGCACGACCTGGGGAGAGGGGCTGGGGGGACGGGGAGAGTAAATCCTAAGGAGGCTCCACACTCAGCACACAGTGCTCCATCCCATGACCCTGAGATTATGCATGACCTGAACTGAAATCAAGAGTCGGACAACCGACTGAGACACCTTGGTGCCCCTATTCTACATAAAATTTTAAGCAGAGATCTGTGTATATTGATTGTTGTTATGTCATCATTATTATGTCATCATCACCCTATCAAGAATGTGTCAGGGGCACCTGGGTGGCTCAGTCAGTTGAACCTCTGACTTAGGTTCAGGTCACGACCTCATGGTTCGGGAGTTTGAGCCCTGCATCAGGCTCTGTGCTGACAGCTCAGAGCCTGGAGCCTGCTTCAGATTCTGTGTCTCCCTCTCTCTCTGCCCTTCCCACACTCAGGCTCCATGTCTCTTTCTCTCTCTCTCTCTCTCTCTCTCATAAATAGAAAAACATTAAAAAAAAAAAAAAACGAGGGGCACCTGGGTGGTTCAGTCGGTTGAGTGTCGACTGTGGCTCAGGTCATGATCTCACCGTTTGTGGGTTTGAGCCCCGTATCGAGCTCTGCTGACAGCTCAGAGCCTGGAACCTGCTTTGGATTCTGTGTCTCCCTCTCTTTCTGCCCCTCCCTGCTCATGCTCTGTCTCTCTCTCTCTCTCTCTCAAAAATAAACATTAAAAAAAAAAACTTAAAACAAAAAAGACACATTAAAAAAAATATGTCGGGGGCAAGTACCAGAAAGGCTGGTAGCAGGAGCTGAAATAAAGAAGGGCTTACATCTCTCACATACCAAGTCTGGAGGCAAGCTGCAGTGGGCATTGGTTGAGTGAGCACACAGTCAGAACAAGCATCTCTGATTCTCTTGGCATTTCCTTCATGGTTACACTCTAGATATCACATCAGTATTCTCGGCAGGAAGGGGAAAGGAGTGGTATCTGTTCCCCTTGTGAAGAAAGCAAGAGCTTTCCAGAAACCTTGTAGTAGACTTCTGCTTCTGACTCATTGGCCAGGGCACACTTGGCAGCAAGGGAGGATGGGAAAGCAAATATTTAGGGTATTCAGGGCTCTGGCCTCTACAGTAGCAAGAGTGTAAAGACTGGGAATGAGTACTGGATTAACCGACCAATGATTTCTGCACAGGGACCGGTGGCATAAGTTACGGTACGACTGAATAATACGTCAGGTATCACTAAAAAGAATAAGGGGAATGTGTACAAGAATAAGCTCTGGTATTTTGTAAGGTGAGAAAAGCAAGGTGCAAAATTGTGTATAATATGCCTTCTGTTTAAAAAGGGGTAGTCAGGGGCATCTGGGTGTCTCAGTTCGTTAAGCGACCAACTCTTGATTTCAGCTCAGGTCATGACCTCATGGTTCATGAGTTCAAGCCCCATGTCAGGCTCTGTGCTGATGTATGGAGCCTGCTGGGGATTCTCTCCTCTCTCTCTGCCCCTCCCTCTCTTACGCTCTCTCAAAAATAACTAAATAAACATTAAAAAATTTTAAAAAAGCGGGGTAGTTAGGGTAGGAGAGAAACTTCCTTTTCCCTGTATACTTATGTGCTATTTGAAATTTTTAAAATTTGGGGATTCTGCCTGTAGTCCTGAATCCATGCCAGATAACTTCTATAACATTTGCTGTAGTGCATTTCAGGCTTATTTGTATGTAAATAAATGAAATGTATGCAGATATTTACATGTAAGAACTATAAGCCTATACATTTTCCTCTCCTCACGGACATAGACCTTCATTTGTCCTATCTAATGAGTTTCCATAATGTTGCCTGTCATTAAATTGTGCTCTCTCTGCTTAACCTCCCTCTTCCCCAGTTCTCTAACCTGTTCGGTCTTCTTCTGCCTTTCCGTTAATGCCCTCCACCCGTTACCCCTCTGCAGTGATCTTGCTTTCCCAGCCCCACTGCACAGTTGTCCCCAGTGCTATCAAAATTTTGAGCCTTGACTTCACTGGACCTAAGGAAATGCCTGGCAGGTGGGAAGAAGATGAAGGGCTCAGGGGTGAGCATTTTGCCCATAGGGGAAGAGACAGTGCCAGGGAGGCGAGGAGAAATTCCAGCAATTATAAGAAGAATTCTAATACTCTTTGATGCCTACTCTGTGCAAGTAATGTGCTAGAGAATGTGCATACAGAATCCTACTTAATCTTCCCAAGAACACCACAAATAGGCTGCTTTGAGGAACCCATACATCCCGGTTTGCCTGGAACAGTCATGATGTATACCCTGTTGTCCTGGTATCCCCTTTCACTCTCAGCAGGTTTGGATAAAATATCGTAGTCACTCGGGCACCTGAATGGCTCAGTCAGTTAAATGTCTGACTCTTGGTTCCCGCTCAGGTCATGATCTTGTGGTTTGTAAGTTCAAGTCCTCCTTCGGGCTCTGCACTGACAGTGCAGAAACTGCTTGGGATTCTCTCTCTCTCCCTCTCTCTCTGCTCCTCCCCTGCTTGCATGCTCTCTCTCTCTCAAATAAATATATACATTTAAAAAAATTGTATAGTCACCTTAACTAACCCTGTTTTATAAATGAGGATATTAAGGCTTAGAGAGGTAAAGAGATCTGACCAAGATTATACAGCTGCAAATGATAGGGTTTAAATTCAAACTATGGTCTATATGGCTCTGTGTGGTCTGTATGGACTGAAATTTGTTGCCTCAAAATTCACACATTGAGGCCCTAACCCCCAATGTGACTGTGTTTGGAGATGAGCCTTTGAGAAGCCGATCCAGGCTAAATGGGATCATAAGCATGGAAGACTAATCCAATAGGGCTGGTGCCCTTATAAAAGGAGGAAGAGGGGTGCCTGGGTGGCTCTGTTGGTCAAGCACCCAACTCTTAATTTTGGCTCAGGTCACAATCTCATAGTCATGGGATCAAGCCCTGTGTTGTCCCTTGCTGAGCATGCTCTCTCTTCCTCTCTCTCTGCCCCTGGCCCTCTTGCTCTCTCTAAATAAGAATAAATAAACATTAAAACAAATGAAAGGAGGATGAGATACCAGAACTAGCTCTCTCTGCCATGTGAGCACATAGCAAGAATGCAGCCATCTGAAGCCAGGAAGACAGCTCTCACCGGGAACCGAATCAGCCAGCACTTTGGTCTTGGACTTTCCAGCCTCGAGAACCATGAGAACTGAGAAATTAGTGTCGTTTAAGCCACACCTTCTCAAAAACGTTTCATGTATTAAGACTATGGTTTTTCTCCACCAATGGTGGTTCCCCAAACCAAAAGGGGGAGGAGTACTAAAAATACGCCTTGAAATTAAGGGGCAGTGAATCTAGGATGAAGCCTAGAAATCTGGGTTATTAGTAGGCCGTCCGAGCAGTTCTGTTGATGAGACAGCTTTGAAACTAACTCAGCAGGAGGCTGGGTGGCTCAGTCGGAGGCTGGGTGGCTCAGTCGGTTAAGCATGTGACTCTTGATTTCAGTTCAGGTCATGATCTCACTGGGATTGAGCCAGAGTTGGGCTCTGCACTGACAGCATAGAGGCTGCTTGGGATTCTCTCTCTCCCTTTCTCCCTACCTCTCCCCTGCTTGTGTGCGCCTGTGTGTGCACGCGCTCTCTCTCTCTCTCCCTCTCTCTCTCTCTCTCTCACTATCTCTCAGAATAAACCTTGAAACTAGTAACTCAGACTAGGCTCTTCTGCAGATTCCTTGGATACTCCAAGAAGAGGGCCTCCGCGCTGCGTGTGTGTGCGACTGAAGTTGCGAGTCTTGCCGCGCCAGTTTCTCTGTGTCCTGGAGCATCTCTGCCTGCACCTGTCTTCACCCATGGCTTTGGGTCTCATATCCTTGTCTCTCCATTTCTCCACCTCTCTTTGTGCCTGCCTCTCAGTCGGAATAACTGCTTCTCAAGCCATGGCCCATTCTTTTCTTCCAGCTTTTGTACTTGCTGTTCCCTCTGCCTCCCTCCTTCCCAAATAGCTCATCTTCCTTCATCAGATGAACATGTACTCACTCTCCACCCTTGACTCAGATTACCTCCTCCTGAAACCTACTGTCAACCAGAACCCGCTTCCCGCCCCACCCCCCAACACACTCCAGTCTGAGATCCTTTCTCTGTTCCCATGATACGGTCCCTTTAACACTGCATTTTCATTGCCCGTTTCCTTGGCTCCCTACGAGGCTGACTCTTTCACTACTGGATCTTGGATACCTAGCACAGTGCGGGCTCACGGTTGGGACTCCACTCAATATTGACTTAGTTAAGAAATGTTTGTCCTTTCAGGGAGGAGTGGGGTTTGTCGTGTTCACTGCTGGGCCTTTGTATTCCCAGCCCCTAATACAGGCCTGACACTGAGCAGGTGGTCTAAACATGGTCTATAGGCGTTGGAGGCTGGCCTGGCGGGCGGCAGACGCGTGCGGAGTCCCAGCGCCCAGCGCGCGCAAAGACGGAGTGGCTGCCAACCGCGGTCCCGGGGCTCCCGCCCGCGCGGCCGGGGGGCGGGGCCTAACTGTCGTCCGTGGCGAAGGGGGCGGGGCTTCTCATGAGGGGCGGCGCTTCTAGGCTCCCAGCCCCGGAAGCACAGCGGCACTAGCGCCCAGAGCCAGCCGAGGCGTCGCTACCACCGCATCCACAGTCATGCCGGTAAGTGCCTGCTGGCTCCCGCCCCGCGCAGACCCGGGCCCCCGTCTCGCGCCTCCGCTGCACCGCCAATCGGCCACACGTCGCTCTTCAAGCTCAGGCCGCAGCCGGAGCTATTGCGTCTTTTCTCACTCTCTTCCCATGTACTCCCAGCTTCTGCGACCCTCCAGAAAATCCGATCCGAAAGGGGTTTTATGTAGGAGTCAGGCTTCAGGACATCGGAGCTGCAGGGCCTCCAGTGGTTACAAGCCCAACCCTTCCTTGCATAGATGGGGAAACTGAGACCCAGGGAAGGGCACAGTCGCCAAGCGGGTGGCAAGCTGGAACTGGGACGTCTAGTCCGTGCGCCTTCACCCTGCTTGTCCATGTCTGCGGAGCTGGCCTGAAAGGGGGAATGGCGGAGGGGGGAAGGAGTGGGGGGAGGGGGAGGGTGGCTGGTGCCTCCGGGACGGGGCAGGTTTTCAGCTGTCCGTGGTTTTCTTCCCTCCCCCTGCCCACTCTGGCCAATTTTCAGTTGAGCGCTGAATGGATACCATGCTTTTAACCTTTCCTACGGATCGCTTTCTGAACCTGAACCCCTAAGCCCCAGAGAGGTTAAGGGACCTGCTCGAAGTTGCCAGTTACTCAATGACAGAGTTTGGGGAGGAATGAGCCGGTCTTAGCCGCCTTTGAAGTTCACTCAGCCTTAAAGCACATACACGGTTGCTCAAGACCTCATTTTGTAGATAAGAAATTAAGGACTTTCACAGATAAAAAAAAGAAAGAGCCCGGTAGCTTACTCGGGGTCTTGGAGGCGTCGGGTGGAGCCAGGATTAAGCCCCTTATCTTTAGTGTCCCGGTCTCTTCTGGCCTGATCACTTAGAAGTGCCAGACAAAAGTGGTCACACCGGCTTGGGAGTAGGTTATGATGCCAATTACATCCTGTAGATCCTGGTTGGGGTCATGTGGTGTTTAGCCATTTCCCCCAGGGTGCCTAGTGAATGGCTCTGCTTCAAGTGGTTACACAGAGGTGTCCCACAGATGCCCTGTGTCTTAGCAGCCTAGCTTTGGGGAGCTGACAGGTAAGCTGGAAACTCCCTGGGCCAACCCACAAACATCTCAGGTGTCATTTCCCTGGGGTTTCGTCAGGTGCCTTGAGACAAATCCTCAGACAACACAAAGTATGGACAAAGAACCTGACAGAATCAGCCCTCCTACTTGAGCAGATCTGCCTGTGGCAATAAGAGGACAACATTAATCCCCCTGGGACCGGGATAGTCATGGTTTTTGTAGGGTGGTGGCAGTGAAAGAAAGGCCAGCTTGAGAACCACTCTATTCTGTGTTCACTTCTGGGGATTTTGAAAAGCAAAAGACCCTCCAGAGCGGATGATCAGAATGAAGAGAGCACTTGGCACCCTATCACAAGATGAGCAGCTGAAAGAAGGCGGGTGTTAGTCCAGGGGTCGTGGTCAAAACTGGGGGGGAGAGGGGGAGAACATATCACATGAGAGGTTTCTCCAACGAAAACTTGGAATCTCGGAAGCCTCCGAAAACTCTGTGCCCTCACCTGTCAACTGGGTGACCTCAGGCAAGCTGCTTTACCTCTCTGTGCCTTGATTTCCTCATCTGTAAAATGGGAATAAAAACTGTGATCTCAAAGGACTATTGTTAGTGTTACCTGGAAAAATGCCAGGTAACATATAAAATATGACATAGCTGGTCCCCAAGAAATGGTAGCTCTTGTGTAGATGTCAGACAAGTAAGGCAGAACCTTTAGGTAGGCAAGTGTTAACCCCATTTTAACAAGGACCACAGTGGTTGAGAGTTTAGGCTTTGGAGAGACATTTTCAGTCTCGGCCCTGCTACTCACTAGCTGTGTCAACCTGAGTGAGTGACCTAACGTCTGAACTTAAGCTCCCTCTTCTGCCAAGAAGGGATAATAGTGGCCATCTCCTGGGAACACTGTGGTGATTAAACACGGTGTTGCACGCAGAGGGTTTCGAGCAATGCGTGACATGTAGTTTGCACTCAAATATTAGTGTTAGTAAACTCCTTATCGGCATTGCGCTCAAAGACTGAGTATCCTGGATATTCGAGAAAGAATTCCTTCTCTGGGAGGGGGCTGGACAACGTGACCCCACTGCATTCCTGCCCTTCCAGTTCTGAGATTCTATTAAGGAGTTGTACGGTTTACTAGACTTTTTCATTGCTTTCAAGGACCCGTCTTAGAGGTGATAGGGGAGAGGCTTTGAGGGGCTGAGGCAACAGGGGGGACCAGCCGACCTTGGGCTTCTCTGTCAAGAATGGATTATTCTGCCCATTAGGTAGATTTTTCTCCCACCCCCAAACTGACTTTTGCAATTCAGAGTAGAGGAGAAGAGCACTGAATTGTAACATTTGCCACCCCGAAGCCGCCTCCTGGCTTCTGACCTCTGTACTCTGGAGGCTGAAAGGGGGCCTGGTCTCTGTAGTCAGCAGCAGAAAGCTGCCCATGTTTGTTGACTTTAGGTGCTTGGGCATCACACACTGGTGCTTTTTCACAAGGTGTCCCACTCCCAGAGCTCCTGCGGAGAGTCACGGTCATGGAGTGTCAGCTGGCGGTGTGTTGGCTGCTCCACAGCTAAAATGTCCCTGGAGCCAGCCTGGGTTCACATCCCAGCCTCAGCACAGACTCACCGCATGACCGTGGGCAGCTCAGCGAACCCCTGGGAACTTCAGTTTCCTCTGGAGAAAAGTAGGGTAACTTAGCTCCCTTTCCAAGCTCAGTGAGGACTAACTCAAGGTACTGTATAAAGAGCGTTCGGCTCATATGGGCACTCGATAGATTTAGGTATTATATTGGTTTTGCAAACCCTTTAAAGCTTTGGATGATAAATACCCAATTGATAAATCGATTGTCTGTTGGTTATTCTAGAGCAGGAGTCGGCATACTTTTTCTTTTTTTTTTTTTAATTTTTTTTTTTTAATGTTTATTTATCTTTGAGAGAGACAGACAGAGCATGAGCAGGGAAGGGCCACAGACAGAGAGGGAGACACAGAATCTGAAACAGGCTCCAGACTCTGAGCTGTCAGCACAGAGCCCGACGTGGGGCTTGAACTCCGGAACGGTGAGATCATGACCTAAGCTGAAGTCGGATGCTCAACCGACTGAGCCACCCAGGCGCCCCGGCATACTTTTTCTTAAAGGGCCAGGTAAATACTTCAAATGTTTTACACTCCATGAACCATGTGGTCGTTTACAACTACTCAGCTCTGCCATTCCAGTGTGAAAGTGAACCAGTGAGCTTAGCTGTGTTTCAGCAAAACTTCGTAAGACCAGATCACAGGCAGGCTGTAGTTTCCCAATTCACATTTGAGAACAGCATGTCAAACTGTAACGTGGGTAGAAATAAACTGGACGTCTTTTGTATTTTTATTTATTTTTATTTTTTAAGTAAAACCCAGTGTGGGGCTCAAACTCACGGCCCCGAGATCAAGAGTCGCATATTCCACCAACCGAGCCAGCCAGGCACCACCCTGGATGTCTTGTTAAAATGAGGATTCTGATTCAAGAGGCCTGCGGTGGGACCTACGGTTTTGCACTTTGCAAGCTCCCAGGTCGTGCCAATAGTGTTGGTCTGAGGACCACATATTAAAGACAAGATCTTGCAACACTCACTATAAATTCTTATTTCCAGAATTTGTTGTGGCGGTTGTTGAATAGCCAGTCCTACAACCAGCTAAAGGAATGAGGGGTTTAACTAGAAGAAAAGAAAAACTAACAATTTTCTTTAAGGCAGATTTTGCAGATTTGGCCTCAATAAAATAGTTGAAAACCCAACTCCTAACTCTTGGTCTTAGTTTCCCCTGGACCCCAGGATGATAAGCCAGACCCAAAGATGTTCTGAGATTTGGAAAGAGCTTGAGAAGCCGTTAGTCCAATTTTTTAAAATTTATTTATTTTTGAGAGAGAGTGAGAGCAAAGAGAGAATACAAGCAGGGGAAGGGCAGAGAGAGAGAGGGAGACAGAATTTGAAGCAGGCTCCAGGCTTTGCGCTGTCAGCACGGAGCCCAGTGCAGGGCTCAAACCCACAAACCATGAGATCATGACCTGAACTGAAGTCAGGTGACTCAACCCACTGAGCCACCCAGGCATCCCCGTTAGTCTAATTTTTTGCAGGGGTGGTTTTACCTCCTGGTGTCTCCCCAGTGGGTTAAAAATGGAGAGTCCCAGGGCCCAGCCCAGAGCCTCAGAGCTGATTGAGGCAGCTGCCTGCAGAGCCGCACGTCAAGTTCCCAGGTGATTCCTGTGTGCACGGAGGTTGAGAAAACTTGAGTTGGCTAATACCTTTTTGGTACAGATGATGTATTGTATACCGCTGATTAGGGTCAGTAAGGCACAGGGATTTTTGCCTGAGGTCTTCCAGCAAGAAACATTGCTATGTCCAGAATTCCAATTGAGATAACAAATTTGAAATATTTTGAAATGCTCTAGAAAAAATGTAGCCATTGTTTCTTTGAAGTTAAGAAAAAAGATATAGAACAATTTAAAAATAATAATCCAACAGCTAATTTTTCACCCAGTGGAAACTACTAGTAGCATCCAACCCCTTTACTTCATGTTTTAGTTATATGTTGCTCCCGAGTAATTACCTCGAACCTTGGTAGTTTAAAACAACAGACGTTTATGAATTCATAGTCTCTGAGAGTCAGGAAACTGGAAGCAGCTCAGCGGGGTGTTCCTGGCTTAGGGTCTCTGGTGAACTGTAGTCAAGATGTCGGCCTGGGCTGTACTGGTCTGAAGGAGCGTCTGCTTCCAAGATGGCTCCCGCACATAGCTGTTGGCCGGAGACTCACCTCCTCACCATGGGCTCCTCTCCACAGGGTAGCTTGAGGGTCTTTAAGATGTTGCAGCCAGAGGCGCCGGGTTAAGCATCTGACTCTTGAGGTCAGCTCAGGTCATGGTCTCGAGATAATGAGATCGAACCCTGAGTCAGGCTCTGTGCTGTGTGGAGCCTGCTTGGGATTCTCTCTCCCTCTTTCTCTCTGTCTCTCCCCCCGTCCCCACCACCCCACCCAAAATTAAAAAAAAAAAAAGATATCGCAGCCAGCTTTCTCCAGAGTGAGTGATCCCAAAAAGAGAGCAAGGAGGAAGCCACAGTGTCTTTTATGGGCTAGCCTCAGAGTCACATAACATCACTTCAGCCATATTCTCCTGGACACACAGACCAACCCTGAGATTTTGTGGGATGGGACTTCTCAAGGGCATAAACACTCAGGATGTGGAGATCGCTGGGGCCATCGTGGATGCTGGCCAGCGCACTTAAAACCTTCATCCCATTCACTAAGCTGGAGAGGGACTCTCATCCCCATTTTGCAGATGTAGAAACCCAGGCAGGACGAGTTAAGTAACTTAGTCATACAGCTTGTAAGTGCCAGACTTGGGAACTGAAGCTGGTCTTACTTCCAGAGATTTTAAAATAGAGTATGTATTGGTATAAGTAATCCTTGTCTGAAAGCGAAGGAAGGACCCAGAGACCCTCGACCAGCCGAGTCAATCACCCATTCACTCAACTCAAGCACCTCCTCTGCCAGGCACTGTTCAAGTATTGGATTGCAGCAGTGAACTGAACAAAGCTTACCTTTGTGCCCTTGGTTTGTTAGATTTCCTGGAGACTCTAGGATGTTGAGCCCGTGTGAAGAGTCCAGGAGTCTGGGTCCCCTTACCGGCCTGGCCTCCAAATCACTGGGAGCCCAGGCAAATCCCTTTCCTTCCCAGGACTCAGGCGCTGCCTCTGACAATGAGGCATGTGGATGAGAACAGTGATCCCGTGTATCAGAACACTAGGGAAGCTTATTAGCCATAATAGATGTCCCAGCCCAGACCGTTGATCAGAACTGGTGGTATTTGCAAGTTCCCAGGGAATTCCAATACAGAAGGTGATCTTCCAGTACATAAATAAGACCAGCAGACCAGCATTGCTCAGAGACGTGGGCCCACCCATATATCAGAGTCATCGATGTCTTGAAACAACCCCGTAGCCCAAGAATCAAGATTTTGAAAGTGAGACTAGAAACCAACCTTTTAAACTAGCTTCTCGGGTGATTCTACTCCTCGTGTGCTAGACGCTCCTAATGGATTTATATGAATTATCTCATTTAATGCAACGATCTGTAAGATGGAGAAACCATCTCCCTTATTCCACTTTACAGTTTACTAGAGCGGGGCTCAGAAACAGGCTGCTGGTGAGTCTGATGACAGCCAGATCTTGCCCTCTCTGCCCTTTGTCTTGGTCTCTGAGTGGGCCCGCACGCTGCACGGCTTGGCTCATGGTCCCCTTTCTTTGTTTTAGAAACACGAGTTCTCTGTGGACATGACCTGTGAAGGCTGCTCCAATGCGGTCAGTCGGGTGCTCAACAAGCTGGGAGGTGAGTGAGTGGCCCTCCGTTAGGAGTGAGGTGGGGGAGACTGATGCACTTACATCAATTCAAATGCATGCAGACATGGAGCAGAAGCTTGAGTGTAAGCTGAGAGTAACAATAAAACTAAAATGTACTGAGGACTTAGCATGTGTCAAATACTCTGCTTAGTGGCGTCTATGGGTCAAGTCATCTATCTGTTCCTCACCACAACCGTTTAGGTAGCTTCTTGGACTACCTCCGTTGTAAGCCGGGGGAACTGAAGTTCAGAGAGGTTAGGAAAGGTGCTGATATCACACAGTAAGTGCAGAGCTGGGATTTGGCCACGCCACCTAGCTCAGAGTTCTGGCAGAACTAGTTAATATGTTGGTGATCTTCAGTGTGATAACTTTTGATATGATACATTCAAGTGTCATTATTAACATTTTTTAAATTGCAATATTAAAAAAATAAACTTTGACTTAAGTCATGTGCAGAACTCCTAAAGCATCCGTTTTGGACATATTTAGAAAACAGTTATTCTCGGAGCACCTGGGTGGCTCAGTCTGTTAAGCGTTCGACTTTGGCTTAGGTCATAATCTAGCGGTTTGTGAGTTCGAGCCCCGCACTGTTCTCTGTGCCGACAGCTCACAGCCTGGAGCCTGCTTTACATTCTGTGTGTGTGTGTGTCTCTCTCTCTGCCCTTCCCCTGCTCATGCTCTGTCTCTCAAAAAAGAAATAAACATAAAAAAAAATGATTCTTCTCATCCAGCCTCCTCAGTTCTCAACTGAGGCCCAGAGAGGCCCATGAGACAATGAATTTTATTTTATTTTTTTGATAAGATTTTCATTTTGAAACTGTAGATAATACCCAGTTTTCAGAGGGCTTCCCACATGGACGTGGTCTCACGAGCACTTGGCGCGTTCCCTCTGAGCTGGCCTTTCCATTTGTGGAATGGGGATGTTGACACCAGTGCCTGGGAGGGGAAGTGACTTGCCCAAAGTGAGTCAGTGGCTGGTTTCTGGTCCCAGAAACTGGAACCTTAGTTTGCAAGAGTCTGAAGCAGTGGGGAAAACCTGGCTGCTGGCTTGCCGTGTGACTGTGGCCTTCTCTCCCGGAGGCCCGAGTTTCCCTAGCTGTGCCATGGTAGGGGCCTGTCAGTCCGTGTCAGCTTTCGCCGTGGATGTCGTAAGAATGCAACTGTGCTCGGAAGCCCCTCCGATACCAAACAGCACACTCTGGATGAAGTGAGGGCGGGTCCGTTTCACTCTTTTAATTTTTTAAACTGATCTCGAAGTTCATTTATTCATTTCTTTTTTAATAATTTATTGTCAAATTGGTTTCCATACAACACCCAGTGCTCATCCCAACAAGTGCCCTCCTCTGTGCCCGTCACCCACTCTCCCCCCTCCAACACCCCCCTCGCGCCTCAGTTTGTTCTTAGTCTTTGAGAGTCTCTTATGTTTTGTCTTCCTCCTGTCCATTTCACTCTTGATACCCGACCTGGAATCTGGGCTGCAGAGAACACAGAGTCTCTTCTGGCTCTACGATGCCATCGGAATATTTATCCCAAAGAGGAGGAGACACTTCTGAACCAAAGACAAAAAATCCAGTGTGTAGCAAGGACGCATTGCATTTTTTTTCTCCCTTGGTATCCGTTAGGTACAAATTCAGACATTATGATAAAATCCTGTGCCCGGGTGGCTCAGTCGGTTAAGCTCCCAACTTTGGCTCAGGTCAGGACCTCACGGTTTCTGAGTTTGAGCTCCACATCGAGCTCTGTGCTGACCACTCAGAGCCTGGAGCCTGCTTCAGATTCTGTGTCTCCCTCTCTCTTTGCCCCTTCCCCATTCACGCTGTCTCTCTCTTTCGAAGATAAATAAGCATTAAAAAAAAAAAGCCAGTTCCGTGGGTGTTTTAAGGCTCTTTGAGCATTTGAGGACCTCCCTTTGAACTGGAACAGATTTCTCCCCATCATTCACTACTGTGCCCTCCTGGGTGGCCTCTTGAGGTGGTCAGAAGGGTTTTCTCAGTTGGCGCCTTAGATGAGCCACGCTGGCTGGGCCTGAGGAGTCACAGACTAATGGCATACGTGAACTGGAGAGACCATAGGTGCTGGCCACCCCCAATTCCTTCGTGTACAGATGGGGAGACTGAGGCCTATAAGGGGCAGGACCCGCCTGTGGTCATTCAACAAGTCAGTGATGAAGCCAGGCCTAGAGCCTATCACGGGCTTTCCCTCTGCATTCTATTGTGTCAACAAAACACCTTATAGGTACTCCCATGTACTGCTCTGGGGGCGAGCAGAGCGGCCTGACACTGGCGCCCGCCTTTCGGAGGGTGGTTTTACAATATCAACGTTTAACATGTGCCAGCCTGTTGCCTCCCCACTTCCATGCTGTAGATTCATGGTACAGAAACATTTTGACAAGTTTTATAAGCTATGTTCAAGTATGTTTCCTGCAGCCATTGTGTGATAATAGTGCAAAATTGGAAGCAGCAGCCTCAGTGTCCCTCAGCAGGGGGTCGAGAGGACATGTACATCACCCTACGGGAGGCAGTGTGGCTGGTAGAAAAGTCTGTATATACTAAGAGGGCGAGCTATCCCGGACGTTGGAAAGTGAGATATACTGAGACCTGTTTATACTGTACGATGCCCTTTGGGGGGATTATTCTCCATTTGTTTGTCTGCAAGAAAACCCGGGTAGATGCCATGCTGTTTGTAGTGACTTCTGGAGGTAGGAGCGAGTAGGGAGCCTTACACTCTAGTTTCGTTCAGAAACGTTTGCTTTTCTTTAATGGTGTATCTGTATTATTGCTTTTTTTTTTTTTTTTTTTTAGTTTATTTATTTGTTTTGAGAGGGTGAAGAGAGGCAGAGAGAGAGGGTGAGGGAATCCCAAGCAGGTTCCACTCTGCCAGCGCAGAGCCCGAAATGGGGCTTGAGCTCATGAACCGTGAGATTATGACCTGAGCCAAAATCAGGAGTTGGACACTTAACCGACTGAGCCACACAAGTGCCATGGTTTTTACCTTTTTAAAGGATTGTAAAAGCAATACACACAGAGAAGAATATGCAGCGGAGTCAGTGTGGCCCAAAATGCCTAAAACATGTACTCTGGTCCTTTATAGGAAGAGTCTGCTGATGCCTGGTAGGGAGGAAAGGGGAAGGTGGTTGTGAATAAGGATTTTGTAGCCTGAACTCTTTCTCGCTCTGCCTGGGATGATCTCTGCCTCCTCCCCACACCCCCGACTTCCTCTTCCTGCAGGGGTTGAGTTTGACATTGACCTGCCCAACAAGAAGGTCTGCATCAACTCTGAGCACAGCGTGGACCTTCTGCTGGAGACCCTGGGAAAAACAGGAAAAGCCGTTTCCTACATCGGCCCCAAGTAGCGAGGGCCTGGACCCCTGGGCCCAAGGCGGACCAATGGGAGCAGGTGGGTGAGGCCCCTTGTACAAAGTATTTCATTATCTAATGCAAATCATAAGTTCAGGGAATCTTCCCAGCCTCCCTAGAGCACGCAGAGCGCTGTGTTATGTATGTCTCCCAGGGTCCCTTTTATGAGTTGGGGAGTACGTCTCCTGATCAGCAGGGTTTAAGTATAGAGCGTCTGATCCTGAGCAATGCTTTGGTAAACTGTCCCATCCGAGAGGACATCTGTGCCCTGGGCCTCATGCTCCTGTGCACTGACCAGGTGAGTTCATTCAGCTTGGCTTCTCTTCCCACTCAGAACCGACGTCGGCTCCCTGAGCATGCCCTCTGCCTAGACTGGTACAAAAACAATCCCCGTGTCCAAGCTGGATGTCCCCTTTAATTTTACACAATCCAGAGAGGCACATGAGTGGCACCGTGTCAGAACCATTCACTGTGGAACCAGGACAGACCTTACCTATGGAGCCAACACTCCTCCCTCCGTGCCCAGCCACAGCCTCAGAGTCCTCCACAGCATAGCCCCCCAGCTGCCACTGCCCAGGTAGTGCCGTTGGTGTTTTAGTTACGGCGATTGCCACGTCCCTGATATGGATCAGTGCTGTCGGTGCCATTGAAAACATGAGGCCCGGAGAGGGGAAGTGACGTGATCACAGCCGCACACAGGCAAGTGGCAGAGGCAGGATGAGAGGCATCTCAAATCAGAGGAGAAGTTATTTTTTTATTTGAGAGAGAGAGGGCCCATGTGCACGCCCAGAGAAAGAGAGAGAATCTTAAGCAGCCTCCACCTTTCGGCACAGAGCCCAATGATGGGGGGCTCGAATTCATGAACCGTGAGATCACATCCTGACCTGAAACCAGGAGTCAGATGCTCAACGGGACTGAGCCACCCAGGCGCCACTAAAGTGTCCCATTTAGTGGCATCCACTGGGTTTCAGGATGTTGTGCAACTCTCTGGTTTCAAACCCATTAAGTAGTCACTCTGCCTGGCCCCCTCCCCCAGCCCTTGGGAACCACGCATCTGCCTTCTGCCTCTGTGGATTTGCCCATTGCTAATGTTT
The DNA here is from genome assembly GCA_030068075.1 of Paguma larvata. Classification (NCBI taxonomy): domain Eukaryota; kingdom Metazoa; phylum Chordata; class Mammalia; order Carnivora; family Viverridae; genus Paguma; species Paguma larvata. The sequence goes on along the minus strand of CM057826.1, from coordinate 41,828,251 downwards.
CATTTAAGAAAAACCATACAAAGGGTGGTTTCTGGGTAGCTCAGTCAGTTGGGCGTTTAACTCTTGGTTTTGGCCCCAGGTCATGATCTTGCAGTTTGTGAGTTTGAGCCCAGCATCAAGCTCTGTGCTGGCACTGCTAAGCCTGCTTGGGATCCTCTCTCTCCTTTCTCTGCTCCTCCTGTGTGTGCTCTCTCTCAAAATAAATAGATAAACTTAAAAGAAAAAAAAGAGAACCATACGATTTCAATCAGTGTAATATTTTCAGGATTTATCTGAGCTGTAGCACGTATCAATACTTTATTCCTTTCTATGGCTGAATAATTCTCATAGTTCTTAATTAATTTATTTACCTTTGCTTTTTTACTATGGAAGTTTTATTTATTTATTTATTTATTTATTTATTTAATAGTTTATTGTCAAATTGGTTTCTATACAATACCCAGTGCTCAATCCAACAAGCGCCCTCCTCTGTGCCCACCACCCACTCTCCCCCCTCCCAATTACTATGGAAGTTTTAAATGTACGAGTAGGAAAATGAATCCCTATGCACCCATCACCCAGATCCAATTATAAGTCATTGCCATCGTTGTCTCATCTATGCTCCCCCACCCCCATTTTGAAGCAAATTCTAGATAGCAGCTAATTTTATCTGGGCATATGTCAGCAAGCACGTGTAGTGTGGAAAGGCTCCTGCAGACTCAGATGCACGGCACTCGGTGAGAATCCCCCATCAAGTGAGATTTACCCACACATCCCTGCAGCATCTGCCTCAGTCTGTTTTAGGAGGCTCTCCAGTGACGGGTTTGAAGCCAGGTTTGGGAATCAGGAAGAGCATTTCTTAAACAATTTTTTACATTTCTTTACTTTTTGAGAGAGAGAGAGAGAGAGAGAGAGAGGGAGGGAGGGGCAGAGAGAGGGGGAGACACAGAATCTGAAGCAGACTCCAGGCTCTGAGCTGTCAGCACAGAACCCAATGTGGGGCTTGAACCAACAAACCATGGGATCATGACCTGAGCTGAAGTCGGATGTTTAATCGACTCAGCCACCCAGGAGCCCCAGCATTTCTTGGTTACAAAGTCACCTTGACTATTTGTTCATTGGCAGATTTCTTTGCTTTTAATTTTGTTCATTGCCTTCTCAGTATGAATTGAAACAGGACAGGGAGTTCCATCCCAGCAGCCCGGGAAGTTCCTCAGAAGAAGGCCCCGGTGGTGATTGGCCGATCCAGATTAATGGGTTCCAGCCAACCCAGAATAACAGACTTGGGCGTGGTGTGCACCTCCCACAGCTGTCTCTTAGTGAACCTCTACTGCTTTTGCAATGCCTCCATATGCACAGCAGATGGCACTCTTGCTCCGCCTAATGTCTTGTCTCTTCCAGGCTGCTGATCCTCTCCTGCCTTCCAGACCGACCTGGGGCCTAGCAGTTCTACTCAGCAATGGGAGTTCTACAGAGACCTTCACTTGCCCTGCTCCTCCTTAGCTTCCCTGCAATAAAAGCAAGCCACTTTGGTTGGAAGTGTTGTCTCTTGCAACGTCTGCATGTTACTTGTTTACCTGCTGTGAAAATGGTAATTACAATGCTTACTTGGGTTGGAGTTCTAAGAGCTCCCAACGGGGAGCAAGGAGCCCGGCAGAATCCGATTCTTTGCTCTGCGATCTTTGGCAAGTCACTTTCCCTCTCTGGGTTTCACTTTTCCTCATCTATGAAGTGAAGATGTTGGGCCAGATTGGTGTTCCCCTTTGTTTTTCAATATTTCGAAAGATTTCTGTCTATCCTCAAGTGCATTGCCTTTAAGGGATGTGAATCTTAAACAGTAGTTAGCAAAGTGGGTAGAGGCTTGAAGACAGACTGCCTGGGATAGAGTCCAAGCTCCAGTACCTCCCAGCTGGGCCACCTAACGTCTCGGTGTTCACATGCATGAAATGTAATAATAGCATCTACTACAGATGTGTGGATCAAAAGGGGTGACAGGTGTCAATCACTTCAAGTAGTGCTTACTAGTTAGACAGTGAACAGTTGTTTTTGTTTTGTTTTGTTTAAGTTTATTTATTTATTTTGAGAAAGAGAGTAAGCGAGGGAGGGGAGGGGGAGAGAGCGGGAATCCCAAGCAGGCTCCGCACTGTCAGTGCAAAGCCAGATACGGGACTCAATCCCACAACCCTGGGATCATGACTTTAGCCAAAATCAAGAGTTGGACACTTAATCGACCAAGCCACCCAGGTGCTCAGTCACTCATTTGTGTATTTCATTAATTATAGATCAGTAGAAATGGTAGTTAGAATTCCAGTCAGCCTAAAAATTAGTGTCTCAGAATTCATTCCATTATGTCAAAACAAAAGGAATGTTTTAGTGTGTGAAGCTTTATTTTATTAAAAACATACATTTCTTCAAACCAGAAGTTCTCAAGCTTGTATTGTCTTTGGACACTTTTGCACTCTTAAAAATTATTGAGTATCTCAAAGAGCTTTTGGTTTTAGAAATTAATCCCCATTTTAGAAATTAAAACAAATTTGTGGAATGCAGGAATACACGAGCCCACCTCCCATTAGGCCCTTTGGGACTAGATGAAGCCCTGGCACCTCATTCACGTTCTGGAAAATTTCACTGTATAATCATAAGTGAAAGAGAAAAAGGCATCTCGTGGAAATAGATTTTTCCCCCTTTACCTTGGGAAAGGGTCTCGGGTAACACACGTTGAGAATGGCTTTAACCATTTATGGGGCACTGATGGATGAGACCCAGGTGTAACCTTAGATTGGTAACCTGTTCTCAGAGGCAGTTTGTCCTCTGCACGCTCATAATGCCTTCAACTCGGGGAACTTGGTAGCCAGAGATAAGACTTCGTTGCAACTCTAGACTGTGTGATAGCATAATTTTGGTCCCGTTATGAAATCTTTAAACAAGTCTCCACTGTTTCTGTCTTTGCAGCCCCTCAGCGCAGGGCCTCCGCCAGCCCTCATGGTACCTGGCTCTTTGGCCACCAGATGGCAGTGTCATTTGGGCTTGACCATCAGGAGAAGGTTAAGAACCATCTGGTGGGTTCTAGGGGCATGAACTTGAGGGTTTTTCCTTTTCCCCAGTCTTCCAGGAGACCAGGTTCAGGCGAGCTGGCCCACTGGGAACACCCCAGGATTGAGGCACCACTGCTGCTTAGGACGAGCGGCTATGGGAGTTCTTCCCCACCCCAGTTTCCAGCTGAGGCCCTCGGGTTCATTCTCTGAGGCTCCAGAGGAGCTGGGGGTAAGCTGCCACGCCTGCCAGCAACCCAGCTGGCCGTCCACGGAGCAAGTCAGATCACACAGCAGAGTGCGGGCCTCTGCAGGGGTGGCGGTGGGGATCCGATGTGTCGACCTAGTCCCGGGGTGCTTCCTCCAGCGCCCGACCCCGCAGTCCTCACTGCAGCTAGACCACTCCTGTGTCCCCAAGGTGTCCTGCTTGCGTCTGTGCTGCCCCACCCTCCCCACCCCCACCCTGTCTCCACGTACAAATTCCTTTCCCTCCCTTACATACCACAGCCTCCACAAAACCTCTCCACAACTGGAAGTAATTTATTTCTTCTCTTGGCCCTCACAGCATTTATCCCACCAGCTTCAGTGTTTTGACAAAGCTTTTTGTCCACGTGTCTTTCCTGCCCTGGCAGGAAAGCTCCCAGCAACTTTACTTGGTCCACCTACCCATCCTGTGGCCAAAGCCTTGGTTTGTCTGGTGCTGACAGAGCCCACAGCTACAGAGAAGCCATCTGCCCCTCAGGTGCTGGAGGCGGAGCCTGGGGGCTGGCCCTGAGTGAGGCTGGGTCTCCCATGGTGGTGTGGGCCACAGAGGGAGCCCCTTCACATGCTGAGTGAGCTCTAGCAAGTCATCTGTCTCTGCCTCCTATTAAGTACAAGATGTTTAGTTTGAGTGTTTTTTTTTTTTAAAGCAGTTTTATTGAGGTATAATTCCATTCAATTGCACACGTTTTAAGTGTATGATTTTTTAAAAATATATTTAAAGAACAAACTGAGGGGAGAGGGGGTTGTGACAGGGGGGAGAGTGGGTGATGGGCACAGAGGAGGGCACTCGTTGGGTTGAGCACTGGGTGTTGTATGGAAACCAATTTGACAATAAATTATTTTAAAAAAATAAAAAATATATATTTATTTATTTAGAGAGTTGAGGACGGGCAGAGAGAGGGAGAGAGAATCCCAAGCAGGCTCCATGCTATCAGACCAGAGCCCAATACAGGGCTCAGTCTCATGAACCATGAGAGCATGACCTGGGGCCAAAGCAAAATTTGGATGCTCTTTTTTTTTTTTTTCCATTTTGTTGCATTTCATCACAGTAAGTGCACTCTTTAATCCCCATACCCTATTTCACCCATCTCCCAACCCACCACCCCTATGGTAACCATAAGTTTGTTCTTTATGGTTGAGAGCCTGTTTCTTGGTTTCTCTCTCTCTCTCTCTCTCTCTTTATTTTTTTAATTCTCAAGTTGGGTGCTTAGCTGACTGAGCCACCCAGGCGCCCCTGTGTATGATTTTTTTCACACATTCATGAAGCCATCACCACAACCAAGATAGTGACTATATCACTGTAAGTTTTCTCAGGTCCTTGGTAATCCCTCCCACCCCTCCACCCCAAGCAACTACCATTCTGCTCTCTGTCACAAGTACTGTAGTTTAGATTTTCTAGACTTTTCTATAAATGCAATCATATAGAATATACTCATTTTTGTCTGACTTCTACCACTCAACAGGGTTATTTTGAAATTCGTCTATGTTATTATGGGTATCAATAGTTCCATTTTTCTTTATCACCAAGTAGTAAGCATTCCATTGTATGGAATGTACCATAAGCCATGACTGGTTATTCATTCGCCTGTTGAGGGACATTTGAGTTGTTTCTGGTTTTTTTAACTGCTCTCTGGTGCTGGCAAGGTTCCCCAAGGGCTCTGTCGTGCACAAGGGAGAGCCTCAGTGGACAGGACTCTTCCAACCCAAAACACCCTGACCCAAACCAAGGCAGCTCAAGTCATAGTTTAAACAACTTGGCTTCCTCCTACATCCTCTGGACTTCAGCAAATCTGGATTCAAATTCTCCCTCCACCACCTAGTAACTGTGTAACACTGGGAAAGCTACTGATTCTTTTGTGTAACTCAGTTTCCTCGTCTGTAAAATCGAAACTATAATCGTACCTATCTCATGTGGCTATTGTGAGCCTTGAGTACGATTATCGCATGCCAAATGCTTAATGATGGCATTCCACAAATGAGGCCTTTTGTTTGAACAAAAAGTTTCACCATTATACAATTGGAAGTTTGAAAACTGAAATTTGAAAAATGTCAGAAATTTGACCATGGCAGACTACGCAGAGTAAAAAATGAAATCTTGGCCTTGCACTGTGTGGGTGTGAGCCGTTGGTTTGGGTCAAGGTCCTCTCTTGTGTTCTCCTTTAATTAGTGCCAGTCTCTTAAAAACCTCAAGTCTGCAATTTCTGGGGAGTGTCTGTTGGAGCTGATTTTAGATTTCCATGTCCTTAGGGGCTGTGTCTGCTTAGTTTAAGTGGCCAAGTTTCCTAATCTGCTACCTAAGATGGGGGGAGGGGGTGTCTGCAAATCTCCTGACTGCCTTGAAATAAGATACCAGAGTCTCTGGAAATAAGGATCTGTCTCTCATTGGTCTGCTTATCTTGAGTTCCTAGCATCCTAATCCTTTTGGAATGATGGTCCCCAGACTTGGGTAAGAACACAGGCTTTACAGACAAACAAGTTCAGTCCCAGCCTGGCTGTTTACCAGCTATGTGAACTTGGGCAAGCTGCTTAACTGTCCAGGATTTCAAATTTCTCACCTGTAAAATAGGAATAATAATAACAATAACTTTTTCTTTTTTATGTTTGTATTTATTTTTGAGAGAGAGAGAGAGAGAGAGAGAGAGGTAGCACAAACGGGAGGGGCAGAGAGAGAGGGAGACATAGAATCTGAAGCAGGTTCCAGGCTCTGAGCTGTCAGCACAGAGCCTGATGCGGGGCTCAGACTTGTGAACTATGAGACCATGACCTGAGCCAAAGTCAGATGCTCAACCAACTGAGCCACACAGGTGCCCCAACAATACCTTTCTCCTTGAAGTGAGATAATGCACACACACAAAGGTGCTCGGCTTGGCTATGGTTATCATTGCAGGGGTTTAGGGAAGGAGAACCCAAAGTCTACATCCCCTCCCTCTGATGGGTGGCCTCTAGCCGTAGCCTGCACACCAGCCCGAAGAGGGAGCCCCACTAGCAGCTTGCTTTGCCTTGGGCAGCCCTGTGAAGGAAGATTCTGGTGTCGAACCCACCCTTATGACTCTGACACTTCTCCTGACTGGAGCTCAGTTAGTCCTGCCATGTGGGACCTCAGTCCACCTGTTCCCTGTGGTGGCTCCTCAGAGGCAGAACATGCTTTTCCTTTCGGATCCCTACCACTCCTCCCTGTCCTACTTCAGGGGAGTGTGCCAAATTCCCTTCTCAGCCTTTCCTCAGGGACAGAGCTGGAGCTACCAGACCACTGGGTCACTAGCCTCTTCATCGATGCCTTCCTGATAGTGGAAGCTGAAAAAACATGAAAAAGGCCAAGGAGCTCCAGACCCCACTGATCCTCCAGCAGCCCACACGGCTCTCAGCTCAGCGTGGAAAGAGCCAGACTGAGTCGGGAGAGCATGAGTTCCTCGAATGGAGGGAATCTGGACAAGTTCCTCAATCTCCCTTCACCTGGGAGATGTGGCCTGGGTGGCACCCACTTCACAGGCAATGCCCACAAAGTGTCCAGTGCAAGGTAGTCCCTCAACCACTGCATCTCAAAATTCACATTTCCGGGGACGTGTCCCTGAATCCTTCCACCCTGTAAAAGGGCTGGGCCTGCCTGGTCCGGTTACACCCAACAGCCGACCTGGCCCCAACTCGGCCAGATCACTGCCCCTCCCAGGGTCTAATTTGGAAATAGCCTTAACCCAGGCAGTCGTTTGTGGGTATCTAACTCCGTTTTTGCTCTAAACGGAAGCTGTTGTTCCCTTTATGCTCCTGGTAATTAGAGAGGCCAGAAAAGCCCTTGAGATGGTAAGAAGGGCTAGAGGGAGAGGTGAAGCCTTCCAGTCAACAGCTGGCTGTTAGTAAAGTTTGGGGAGGATCAAAAGTTACATGAAGATTTTCAACCGTGCACCAACCCCCAAGCTGTTCACAGGTCAACAGTCTATATAAGGAAACATAAATGGTTTCCCCATCAGTGAATTAGAGATCACTGCATTTATATCAGAGGGTTGTTCTGAGGATGAAACAAGAAAATCCATGTACATCATTTACTACGGTGGCTGGGGTGTAGAAAGCATTCAACAAGCATATTAGCCCTTTTGTTAGTAGTGATGTTTTGTAACCTGCTTTCACTAAACAGTGCATGGTCATACCCTTCATCTCCAAATGTCTGTTCTCTTGGGCTGCTTCTGAACTGCATTGACTGAGTAGAAGAGTTGCAACAGAGACCATATAACCCACAAAGCCTAAGACTTTCACTGTCTTGCCCTTTCCAGAAAAGTGTGTTGATTCATGATCTAGACCAGTGATCTCAAGCTGTGTTCTCTGGAAAGCGAAGGTTCCATACGAGCAGCTCGGGAAAATGAGAGTAGGAGATGGTGGAGCATCTTCCTACAGAGACTAATCCTCTGATTTGTTAAAATTAACTAGTTGTTTTACCAGACGCTTAAGGAAGAAATTATACCAATTCTCTACAATCTCTTTTAGAGGATGAAAACAGAAGGAATACTTCTAATTCGTACTATAAGGCCAGCAATACCCTAACACCGAACCAGACGGACATTACCAGGAAAGAAAACTGCAGACGAATGTCTCTTATGAACACAGAAACTGTTAAAAAACTAGCATAGAGGGGAACACCTCACCTGATAAGTAATATCTACAAAAAACCTACAGCAAATCAATAGTGACGAACTTGAAGCTTTCCCACTAAGATCAGGAACAAGATAAGGACGTCCCCTCTCACCACTGCTTTCCAACATTGTACAGGAAGTTCTTAATAATACTATAGGCAAGAAAAGGAAATGAAAGGTACACAGGGGCACCTGGGCGGCTCAGTCGGTTAAGTGTCTGACTCTTGATTTCAGCTTAGGTCACAATCTCATGGTTTGTGAGTTCAAGCCCCTTGTGGGGCTCCAAGCTGATGGAGCCTGCTTGGGATTCTCTGTCTCCCTCTCTCTCTGCCCCCTCCCCAGCCTGCTCTCTCTCTCTCTCTCTCTCTCTCTCTCTCTCTCTCTCAAAATAAGTAATAATTGAAAAAATTAAAAAAAAAAAGAAAGAAAATCCAAAAGAGTTGGGGTTCAGAGAACTTCTAGGCTGGTGAACACATCCAGGTACCAGGAAGGTGGCACACCCCAACTCCACAGGGACAGAAGCTCCTGCGCCTGAGCCTCCCCTCCTTCATCCTATGTATCTCTACATCTGGCTCTTCAAATGCATCCATTATCATTTTTTTTTAATAAACTGGTAAACTTGTTTCCCCAAGTTCGTTGAGCTATTGTCGTAAATAATCACATCCAGAAAGGAGGGAGTAATGAGAACCTTCAATCTGTAGCCAAGTCAGATGAAAGTTGTGGATAAACCTGGGAGTCTATCCCAGATCTATTACTTGAGACTGGCGTTTGAGTAGGGAGAGTCTTGTAGGACTCAAACCTCGACCTATGGGATCTGATACTGTCTCCAAATAGTGTCAGAATTGAGTTACATTGTAGGACACTCAGCTGGTGTCACAGAATTGCTCGTTGTGGGGAAAAACAAACACACACACATACACACGCACGCACACCCTCACATCTGATGACCAGAAGTGTCCAAAGTGTTCTGTGTGAGAGGAGAGGAGAAAGACACAAGAAGGGAGATGTAGGGTTTTCTAGTACAACCATCTATGGCAAAATGTTAAGATTTGTCGAAGCTAGCAGGTAGATACAAAGATATTAAATTTATTATTTTGTATACTTTCTTTGTACACTTGACATATTTCATAAATTGAAAGGACTTGCTGTATAAACATGAAGAATATTGCCAACAGTTTGAAAGGCTGTACAATGAAAAATAAATACCTGTCCATTTCAGATCTGTGACCCTCCTCAGAGACACCGACTGTTACCAATTTCATATGCACCTTTCAGGAGCAGTCTGCAAATGCAAGCTTTAATATCCAAAAGAGCTGTTCCCCTTGGAAGCATACATGTACATATGCTTACACACCTAGATGTCTGATCTTACTCGCCCATGTGGGAAGCAGGCCTGCACATTGAAGCCTTCCATTTGGGAAGTCTACCTTGTGACCCTTGACTTTGGACACTCACTAGAAACTACCATTCTTTGTTTTCTCTGTCATGCCCATGGTCACACCCTTCATCTTGTGTGTCTTTTCCAACTGGTGATTAATGTGGGCCTCTCCTTAACTAGGGTCAGCTTCCCTGGAGAATGACTGCTTATCTCTTTGAAGTGTGCTCCTCAGGCTCCCTAGAATGAAACTTTCATATGCCAAACAACCCATATTTTAAGTCAGACCATCCTGAACACGTCCTTAAAATTTGGTGAAAAACCGTCTCGCATTTTCTTATGATATGGTACATATAGACAAGAAGTCACAAACTTCCCTTTATTATGTGACTAAATCCCCTCCTGCTCCCCTGCTCTGACCTTTAGAGGAAAAGAGAGAACGAGAGAGAGAGAGAAAACTTACAAAATGAGAACACACTTGACACACTGTCCGTACCTTGCCTTTTTTTTCTTACTTATCACTATATTGAGACGGTTTTGTGTTTCCTATCAGTCCACACAGCTTTACCTTTGTATTTATAGTATAAATACTGGTTCGATTTCCTTTGCCAAGATGCTGGGGACTAAAATTCATAATAATCTTTTCTTTCTAAAATAAAGTATTAATTTCTGTTAAGTGTTAGGTGACCAACTCATCTTTTTGCTTGGGGTTTTCTGTTTTATCACTTAAAGTCCTATGTCCTGAAAACCCCTCAGTTCTGGGCAAAGTGGGATGTTTGGTCACCATGTTGAAGTACTATGTGAACAGTAGACAAACTTGAATAGGAGGTAGTACATTATAACAACACAAGTAATGATGTTCACTTTTGCCCTAAAATGAAATTAGTTTTTATAAACTTTTTTAAAGTTTAGTTTTTATTTATTTTGAGAGAGAGAGAGAGAGGAGAGAAAGAGAGAGAGAGAGAGAGAGAGAGAGAGAGAGAGAGAGGGAAAGTGAACAAGTAGGGGAAGGGCAGAGAGAGAGGGAGAGAGAATCCCAAGCAGGCTCTGCACTATCAGCGTGGAGCCTGACTCAGGGCTCGAACTCACGAACTGTGAGATCATGACCTGAGCTGAAATCAATAGTTGGACGCTTAACTGACTGACCCACCCAGACGCCCCCGAAAATGAAATTGTTAACCAAATACTGTCCTCATAGAATAAAGATTTACCTAGGACTTTTGTTAGAGTTGGGGTTGCCTCACACTTTTAGGTGGCTGTGTAGTATTTCAGGGTATGACTGCACCATAATTTTATTAAGTCTGCTAATGGACATTTTGTTTCTTTCTAGCTTTCTGCTGGAATAAACAAGTCTCCCGTAAATGGCTTTACTTATTTGTTCTATAAACTGGTAAATTCCGCAAAAGAAATTTGTTTTGAAAATAAGGCTTTCCTCCTAAAAACAAAACTGAAAACAGCACAAGATTAAAGACTCTTTCATCTTGGGCCTTCTGTGAGTCTCTTTTTCTTCAGGTGACTGACTGGGCTAAGGATGAGTTTAAAATGGGTTGGCAGCCAAGGTCTGGGAAGGAAGCCCAGGCACAGGAGAGGCTTCCTGGGGTGCATGAGGGAGAAAAACAGCCCAGTGCTGTGCTTCCCAGCTTGGAGGGGGTGTTTATCAAGGCCAGTGGGAAAGGAGTTGGCCAGACTTCGAGGGGTCCAATGTTGGCCGAGAGTAGGGCTAAGAGACTAGAGCCATTCAGACCTGTTCCAAAAAGAGAAGGGAGAGGAAGGGAAAACTAGCCCAGACACACACTGGGTGGCTGCCGGCTGGCCAGAACTCTTGGTACAACAAGCCCAGTGCCAGGCAGTGGGGCCCAACCAGCTGTCCCCTGGGACCCCACCCCAGACTGGGCAGGGTTAGGTCAGTTCCGACTTCTTGGGGCTATCGGGAATAGAGTTTTATGGAGTATGGGATAATTCAGTACTTTTCCAGAGAGATGGACTTCATGGGCCAGAAAGGTGATTTCTCTACCCATGTGGCATGTGTGGTACATGTGTATTAATGGATCCTTTATCCTTCAAAGGGGTTGTAGCATCACTCGCCAAACTGTTCTATGCAGAATGCTGTTAATGAAACACCAGATCCAAAAGTCAAAAAAGTTTTGTTCGATCCCGGGTTTCTGCACCAAAAAAAAAAAAAAAAAAAGTTCTGCCAAGTGCCAAGTCCGTCAGAATCAAGCAGGATTCTTTACTTGTGGGAATTCTCAGAGACTTCAATATGCTAACACTCTACTCCCAGATTCTTCAAAAAGGAGATAAAGTATACATTGTTTTCCAAATATTGACTCCTTGGAACATCCCCTGTCCCCTCAGGGAACACATAATAACATCTTTGCTAAATGGTGTCTGCTAATTCTAATCCATAGGAAATGGCAGAAGCCAACAGGCTCACCTGTAAACCATCCAAGAACGCAGGATGGAGAGGGCTATGGAATCTGGCCAACGAGAGCTAGCAGATGCTGCCATGTCCTACCCAAAAGTTGTGATGGGCATCCTTCACAACATAAAGCAATTGACTTTCCGGAACATGAGGGATTCTCCTGGAAGTGAGGTGGGGCAGCCCCATGCTGATCAGAACAACTGAGGGAGTACAGCAGAAGAACTTGGGCTTGCTCCAGCCTGCATCTCTGCATCTCACTTCTTCTAGTTCCAGAGATTCAGCAACATACTTCGCCACAGTGATCTCTGGCACTTCTGTGTGTCAGGCTCAGCACACAGCACCATGGGAGACATGCCCCAGTTCATCCAATTGTCATCTCCATTGTGTGGGGCCTCTGTGTCTGTGACCCTCACCTTTGTTGGTGCATTTTTTTGGGGGGGTTAAAATGCAAAGCCATCTCGGAGGAACTTCTGCCACGGTCCTTAGCAGCCACTCTGCCCTGAGATTTATGTGGAAAGAGCCAGGTTTGATGTTGGAGCATGGAATGTCCTATAGTAGAGGCTGTGTTTGCAAATCTTTCCCATCCTGAGTCACTGGGTTAGACTGGTACCTTGTATCCAGGGTCCTTTCTTCTGGAAAGAACTAGAAAATGAAATGCTACAGACTCAGAGAGAACTTGAGTCTTAGTTCACTCTGCTACTAATTTGCTCATTGATATTAGAAAGTTCTTTCCTTTCCCTGAGCCATACATTCTTCCTTTGTAAAGTGAGGTGGTTTAGACTATTTTAATTAATTTCTAACATTCTGATCAGAGGAAGAGTTCTGTCCAACAAAGTCTTAAGAGTCATCCCATCTAAAACGGATAAAAGTGATCTTTAACTAAAGTGTTTTTAAGGTAGTATGACATCATTATATTATGTGTTTACTCTAAAAGCTAGGATAGAAGTGCTTTTAGGAGCAAGGAGATAATTGTGATTGGTCAAGGCACTCAAAGAGCTTTCTAGGTGACTGCAAATTTCCTGACCTGAGCAGGAATTACAAGTGATGTTTTCCTTAGACTCTTTCAGCAAACTATAAAAATATTACTAATACATTATAAGGTCAATCACTGAGAACACAACTGTGTCAATCAGGTTAGCTGCAAAAGGCAAAAACTTCATAATAGAAGTGGCTTAACAAGATACAAGTTTACATTTCCTTCATGTAGATGAAGTCTAGGAGTGAGCAGTCCAAGACACTTGATGTAAACAGGTAAGAGCTCAATGATCATCTAAGACCCAAGTCTTTCTCTCTTTGGTCCACCGTCTTCAACATGAAACTTCCAATCCAGAGTTCAAGATGGCCGACTGAGCTCCACAGTCTTGTCTGCCTTAGATCCATCCAGCGAGAAGAGAGAAGAGAACAGCATGTCCTCTCACTTCAGCCCCCAAAAGTAGCACTCACAATCTTTCCTTACATCCATTTGACCAAAACTTAATTACAAGGCCTAGCAGCAAGGGAGGCTGGGAAATGTAGTCTTTAATCTGTGTGGCTCAGTCAGTGAGGCATCTGACTTCACCTCAGGTCATGATCCCATGGTTTGGTTTGTGAGCTTGAGCCCTGCATTGGACTCCCTGCTGTCAAAACAGAGCCCGCTTTGGTTCCTCTGTCCTCCTTTCTCTCTCTCTGTCCCTCCCCTACTCTATCCCTCTCAAAAATAAATAAACATTAAAAAAAAAAATCTGGGTTGTCACGGACCCACCCAACTATAGCTTCCACAATAAACATAAAAAAGAATGAGTAGATTAGGGGACAACCAGCAGAATCTGCCACAACATATTAATGGATTTTAGTTTCTGATGTGTTGAAATTAATGGGTGATTTATATGGGTGTCTTTGCTGCTTTTCGGTCACTGTTTTAAATATAGCTCGAGGCATAAAAAATGAGGAGAATATTAATAGTTCATGGCACTGCAGGAGCGCTCACAGAACACAGCTTAAAAACCCCCTGAACTAGAAACCCCCCAAGACCTCTTCCAGCTTTGACATTCTAGAATTTTATGAAAGCCCTGCCCCCTTCCATGAGCTTATAGAAGGCTTTCTCTCTGGGGACTGGCAGGGGACTTCTTGTTACCTTCAGGACTGAGAATTGTGCTCATTGTTTCTTCGGAGTCACCGACCTGGCCAAATATCCTGAAAAGCTCTCTGTCACAGTAGCCCTTCCCTCTCGGCCTGGGCGTTCCCCAGAGGTGGTGTAGTTTACTGAGGCATTGAAAACTCAGCATTTCAAAGCATGGGCTGTGTCCTGCCTGGGAGTGGCTCGGACTTTCCCTCACCATTTTCAGAGATCTTTATAATAGAAGGGACCACCTTTGGTTCAACTCATTCTTTTGTTTTTCAGAGGAGGAAGCAGGGATCCAGAGAGGTTGAGAAGATTATTTGAAGTCACTAAGCAACCATGTACTGAGTTGTCCTAAAACTCTCCATCACCACTAATTACAATAGCATGAATTTCATGAACACATCCTGCGTGCCAGGCTAAGCGCATCACATGCGAGACCTCATTTAATCCTCACAAAACCCTGAAAGATAGGTACAGGTTTTTTTTCTTTTTTAGTCATTTTATAGATCAGGAAACTGCAACCTTGATTTGCCCAAGGACTCGCTGTTACTTGGTGTGGATCAGAATTTGAGCCTCAGCAGTGCAACTGCGGAGCCCGCACTTTGACCTCTGTGCTAACAATGACTGCCTTCCACAGATGCTCTAGGTGTGAGAAGGACCAACTTTTGATGGAGCGGGAGCACTTCATCGCCTGGATGAAGCCGCATGAATATTGCATCTTTGCTCCAGGTGTAGCTCTGTCGTCAGGAGCTTCATGTCTAATTCAAGATGTCTTGGCGCAGGGAATAATGTGCCCCGAGGAGCGGATACCGGGTACGGACTTCCTACCAGTGCAAAATCCATCCCCCAGATTTGCCACGAGCACCTGTCCTATCTGTCCTACCCTGCCTGGCTGAGGCAATCCTCCAACACCGCAAAAAGGACCAAGTAGAGCTTTGACACCTGCAAATGAACTGACCCTAGGTGTGGGGACCTCCCCCATCTCTGGACTGTCTCTGGACCTTGCCTGCACAGCCTCCAGCAGGTACCCCTTTGTGACAGATTTCTGTGTTGTATACAGTTGCACAGCAGCCTCAGGGCCTTTCTGCCTCTTATCACTCATTTTTCCCCTGGGCAAAGACGCTGAGGAATTGTATGGCCTCAAGGACAATAGGAAGCTCTCAGGAGAGAAGCACCATGGAGTTGCTGTGGAGACCTGAGCTGTTTAGCTCACCCCAGCCTTTCAGGTTTCTCCTTGTCCTCCAGTGCAGGAAGCTTCTAATCCGTTCCAGAGGCCAAGGAAAGATTGAATGAGGTCACCGGCTGGAGACGCTTTATCTTAGAGAAGGTTCTAGAAAGACCCAGGGGCCAAAGGTATTGTTTTTGTCCTAACTCTGACCACATTTCTGAGAGGAATGTTGGTGGGGGTTGGGCATGCTGGGCAGCCTGTTCAGAGGACAGTGAAAGGCCTTCCACAGGGCTGACCTGCCTCTGTCAAGAGCATAACCCTGGAAAATCCTAGGGCTTCACATGGCCCAGTCTGTGCAGACTCTCGATGGAAGAAAACAAAGTCCCACCATCGCCAATCATTTAGAAGTTCTATAATCTTTACTTCCATATCTCTAAGAGCATTAAAAGGAATCTAATTAATAATCCACACAAAACTCCATTTGTTTCCTCAAATTCCCTCATTTCCTTGATGAGGTTTTGGAGTGGTGGGGGGGGGGGTTCAGAGCTGACGTCCAAGAAAGAATTCTTGAAGACGTCTTTGGTGCAAAAAAGTGATTTTATTAAAGCACAGGGACAAGACTGTGGGCAGAAAGAGCTGCACTGGGGTTGTGAAGAGTGACTGGTTATATATACTATGGAGTTGGGGAGGTAAGGTCAAGAGGAAGTTTCTTTCTTTTTTTTTTTTTCAAATTGTATTTAAATCTAGTTAACATTAGTGTTAGGAGTAGAATTAGGTGATTCACCACTTACATATAACACCCAGAGCTCATCCCAACAAGTGCTCTCCTCAATCCCCATCACGCATTTCCCCCTCTCCCCTACAGCTTGTTCTCTGTATTTAAGAGTCTCTTATGATTTGCCTCCCTCCCTCTCTGTTTGTAACTATTATCTTTCCCTTCCCTTCCCCCCATGTCTTCTGTTAAGTTTCTCAAGTTCCACATACGAGTGAAAACATATATCTGTCTTTCTCTGACTAATTTCACTTAGCATAATATCCTCCGGTTCCATCCACGTTGCTGCAAATGGCAACATTTCATTCTTTTTCATTGCCAACCACTATTCCGTTGTATATATAAACTACATCTTTATCCATTCATCAGTTGATGGACATTTAGGCTCTTTCCATAATTTGGCTATTGTTGAAAGTGCTGCTATAAACATTGGGGCGCATGTGCCCCTATGCATCAGCACTCTTGTATCCTTTGGATAAATTCCTAGTAGTAATATTGCTTGGTTGTAGGGTAGTTCTATTTTTAATTTTTTTTTTAGGAACCTCCACACTGTTTTCCAGAGCAGGTGCACCAGTTTGCATTCCCACCAACAGTGCAAGAGGGTTCCCATTTCTCCATATCCTGGCCAGCATCTGTTGCTTCCTGAGTTGTTAATTTTAGCCACTCTGACTGGTGTGAGGTGGTATTAAGAGGAAATTTCTTAAAGGGATTTCCATATGCTGAAGAAGACTCACAGATTATTGGAGGCCTAGCTATTGTCAAGCTAAGGTTGTTTTCCCCTCTAGCAAGCACTGTAATTGTCCTAAGATATTTGTAAACTGATGGAGACTCTTATTAGATTAACTATTTGTTTTCTGTCCTTTCCTTTGTTCTTGGGCAGCCAGAAGTATCTGAGGAATGTAATGTAGTACATATCCCACCTGGGGGTGGGGATGCGGGTGCTAGCTTGTACTTGGCCCTCAGCTTGCCTTTTGGTTCCTTATCATCCTCACCATTTTACATAAGAAGAAACTGAGGCCCAGAAAAATTAAATACCTTTGTTCAAGATCCCTAGCAATTTGGTGGAGAATAAGGACTTAGATTCAGATTTCTTGACTCCAAAGTTCATAATTCTTATTTTCCCCCCATCCCGTCCCTGACCGTCTCCAGGAAAAAGGAAAAGTCCTGAAGAGGCCCAGCCCCTGAAAGAATGCAGTTCTTCACATGCCTCAGAAGAGGAAGGGCCAGAGTTTGCTGAGAGTTGGAGGCGCCTCCCCCACATAGCTTGGCTGTAGAGTCATCAAAATGAGGCTTGCAACCCAGACAGCTGCTCCAGACACTGCTTCAGATCCTTTCCAAAGCTGGAACAAATTTTTCCCCTCCCTTAAAGCTGCTCCTTGCCTGGCGGGTGTCTTTCTTCCTCTCCCCCACCCCCTACTCCCTGCTTTGATGTTTCTCTGAAGCCAGAGGGTGAGTCTCCTCTGCCACGCAACATCATCTCCTTTCTGGTAAAGGCACAACTGTGGCTCACCTTGTCTCGTAGACTTGAGAAACGGCTTTATGCCTGCTGAATAAACGTGAGATCTCCTCAGAGCCAGAACACTGGTTTCTTTCTTGAAAGGGACAGAAAACCCAACCCAAAAGAGCATAAGCCAAAGGTGACCGATTGGCTCCTGTTAACGAAAAGTCCAGGAGCAGGACCATAAAGCATGTAAGGATTGCACTCAGCTGTGTGTCACAGAAACTTGATTCCAAAGCTTTGGTTTCACTTTGCAAAGCCATCTGGCCATGATGTAGAGTAGGAGCAGTCAACAGTGCCACCTCAGCTCCTTCTGCCCGCCTTCCCCGGTGGCTTCCACGCTCCTGCTGCTCTACTTCCTGTCTCAGGTCTGCAGTCCAGAGGAAGGGAACAAAGGGCTAAAGTCTCCTTCCTTCCGCAAGCTTCCTCAGAATCCCCAGGCACAGCCTTCTGCTGCAGGTTGTTGGCCAGAACGAGGTCCCATGGCCTCCCTGCACTGCAAAGGAGTCCAGGAAGCTGAATACTTGGGGTTGGACATAGAGTTAGCTCCCTGAGCAAAACTGAGGTTCTGCTGATTATTCATAAGAGCAGACAAATAGCGGTTTAGGGTCTCAGGCCAATGTCCCAGGGCCAGTCTCTGAGTCTGTGTCTCATTCTGTCCGCCTCTCGCCACTTTCTTCTTCATGTTGGCTTCATGCTCACGCAGGCTTCCGTGTGATCTCAGGAAGCCTGATGTTACTTTGGATCTTAGATCGACTCCTATTCCAGCCCAGGAGAAAAAGCCTAGATTCTGTGGTGTACTCCACCTCGTGTTCCTCCCTGACACAGCTACTGTGGCCATGGGGAATGGGACAGCTTAGCCTAGTCTCGCGCTGTTTTTCTAAGCTAGACTAAGTGCAGGAGAGGGCATTACCTGAGAGGGAAATCAAGGAATGGTTCCCGAAGAAGGAGGAGTGGATGCCAGTGGTCCCAAATCAAACATAACGAATCATAAACAAATATTCTATTACTGAACTTCAGGCATCATTATGTTCAGAGATTCTTAAGTCACTGAAGGTGTGTGAGAGCTTCCTAAATATTTGATTGAAATTTCATTTTTAGATCAGCGGTTCTCCAAGTGTGGTCTAGGGATACCTGGGGGTCCCTTTAAGGGTCCAAACTATTTTCATAATACTACTAACATGTCATTTGCCTTTTTCAACCTCATTCTCTCACAAGTGTCCAGCAGAGTTTTCCACAGGTTACATGACATGCGGCTCTGACAACTGCTGGGATGTTGTTTGTATATTCTTGTGTTTAAAAAGATCTTCATTTTGGAGTGCCTCAGCAGCTCAGTCTGTCCGACCGGTTTACATCATGATCTTGCTGTCTGTGAACTTGAGCCCCATGCGTCAAGCTCTGTGCTGACAGCTCAGGGCCTGAGCCTGCTTCGATTCTGTGTGTGTGTCCTCTCTCTCTGCTCCTCCCCTGCTCATGCTCTGTTTCTCTCTCAAAAATAAAGATTAAAAAATTTTTATTAAAAAAATCTTCATTTTAATTTCTAATACAGTAAATACTGATGTTTATAACCCACTAAATAAAAATTCTTTAAGGGCCACGATCATTTTTTAAGAAAATAAAGGGGTCCTGAGAACAAAGATTTGAGAACTGCTGTGAAGAGTAGCGGATCATACCACCCTGTGTCACGTCCGTGTATCTTCGAGGGGCCTCTTCTGCTACTCTCACATCCACTCCTAGTCCAGCCCAGGAGGAAAAGCCTAGACTTTACAATATTAAGTTTATTTGAAAATCTTAAGTAAGATACTCTTAGATCCTAAATAATGTTACGTGACAAATTTTAACACATTCTAGGTCATCATTAATTTAGCTTTTTTTATCAGTCAGGGTTAGCAGCAAGTTATAGAAAACCAACAGTAGCAGTGTCTTAATGCAAAAATTTGTTTTGCTCTCAAATAAACAAAATTTGGAACCAAGTCATCAAGGGTGAGGATTGTGGTTCCATGATCATAAAAGGCCTAGATTTACTCTATTTTATTGCTCTTCCACACTCAACTTGGGGGTTAAATCTCATATTCCGAATAGCAGCTTAAACTCCGCCCATCCCAACTGCATTCCATCAGCAAGGCATTTCCAGAAATTGTGTATGGCATCACCTCTTATACTCTTTGGCCAGAACTTAGTTATATAGCCTACCTGTGAAGGAGTCTGAGAAATTCCATTTTTCGAATTTTGTTTGTCACATACATAGTTAAAATCAGAGTTTCTATTCCTGAGAAAGAAGAGTATATAAAATATCAGGGGTCAACTATTAGGTTAACTTTTTTTGTGCAGACCCTGGAATAAAACTTATCCTTTATTCTTTGTTTACTTGCAAAACGTCCTGTGTTTCAGAGTGAGCTGTTTAAAAATGGTGACCACTTACGACTATGTATCTTTAAGTTGGTATTTTCTCAATACTAGGCAATAAAAAAAATTATCATTCAATGAATTGGATGCTGAGGCTGATTCAAGCCTGCAATTGTCATCCAAAACCTAGCTTCAGTTTCAAGGTTTTGTGATCATCAATGCCCATTCTTCTCATTGGCTGGCTTTAAAACAAAAATAAAACAATATGTTTAAAATCATAAAATAAACATTGAGAAAACACTACTTTTATTTCTTTTTATAATGAGATTCTGTGTATAATTTCATTTTGGAATTGGGGCATATTATTGAAGAGTTTGATAACAATGATCTTTGGAAGGTCCCAAGCTGAAAGATGTATTTTGTCTATCACTGTATTCTTAAGCATTTTAAGTATGA
The DNA here is from genome assembly GCA_030068075.1 of Paguma larvata. NCBI lineage: Eukaryota > Metazoa > Chordata > Mammalia > Carnivora > Viverridae > Paguma > Paguma larvata. Next base: position 41,808,216 of record CM057826.1, on the reverse strand, counting down.
ATGTCTTGAGACAGGCCAGGTACTTTCTGCTTCACCCCGGGCTCCACCCCACACTCTTGAATTAACTTGCCTACTTCACCAAATCTTAACATCTGCCTGACTTCTGAGGGCAGCTGAAATGCTGAAATGCCTATCAGATTGTAACAGAGAGGGAAAGGACTTGCCTAAAATCCAAGGAGGGGTGCCTAGCTGGCTCAGTTGGTAGAGCACACAGCTCTTGATCTCAGGGTCATGAGTTCAAGCCCCTCAGTGGGTTTGGAGCCTCCAAAAGAAAAGAAAAGAAATAGTTAAAGTCAAACAAGGATTTGTTGAACTTGGAAGAAACCAAGAATTGGGTAAGTGTTCTTATAGAGAATAATCACTAAAGTATGAATCAAGCACAGGTCACATAAAAAGACAATGGTGGAAATTAAGGTCAAATGTTGGAGAATCTTGGAGATGAGCTGGGAATACCAGCCTTGACCATGTGGGTGGTAGAAAACTGCAAGATGTTAAATTTTAAAGAGTTTAGAATTGTTAAGGAGGTCCTGAGGAATACCAGACCAGATAAAATAATCTACTTGAGATTCTTCCTCTCTCTCTCTCTCTCTCTCTCTAAATAAGCAAACAAAAAACCAAGTCGATAAGAATGGCCTGGGGTTAGTACTAATGAGGAGAAGGGCTGGGTATGTCTGCCAAGAGATTGGGAAATTCTTCAAGAAAAACATGGGGCAGATCTGCTGGGATGGTCATTAGTACTTTAATGAAAACAAATAAACAAGAATTTGGTTGGTTTCTTGAGAATTCCAAGCAAAGCTGCTTGGGCATTCAACCCAGAGAATGAGTCAGGAACCATAAACTGAATGAGCAAGTCTACTATTGGGTTTGCTAGGTCCTATAGGGAGGCTGGGAGCAGGGATTGCAGATAATCAACAAGAAGGTCACATTCCAGGCAAGCATGGGCAAGCTAGGAAGTTGCTTTCTGGGGTCTGCTGAGCTGGACTGGGTGGACAAGAGGTACTGAAATAACTACCATTTATTGAGTCTTTTTTTTGTGTGTGTGCCAGGCATTGTGCTAAGCCTTGTACATGAATCATCTCTCTGAATCTTCTTAACTTCTTGCTATACAGGGATAGACCGCATTATCCCTATTGTACAGAGGAGAAAACTGAAATAGAGAACCTAAAACATTTTTTTTGGACTGATTCCTATTGATGGGGATAGTTAAACAGCATAACCAGATTTCTGTTATCTCTTCTTAGAGGAAATAGGAAAGTTCCATATGTTTATGCTAGTACTCGCAGTGAGATAAGAAAGGCAGGAGGCCGCTTTTCTGTCCATCAGCATCCATTGGCCCTTTCTACAGCACCTGAGATTTCCTCTGGGAGACCCCTCCTCACACTCCCAGCACCTGTGTGGGGCGGGTAGCCTCTATCACAGCTGCAAGACAGGAATACCCCTCAGCCTGACCAAGCAGAACACAGGGAGGCAAGAGCGTCTCTCTTCTGCATTGTTCTGTAATGCAGGCAATCTGGGGAGGAACTCAGGGCATTGAGTAGGCAGGAGGTCTGGGAGAAAAACTGTTTCATATTCCTTCCAAAATGTACCACTGAGCCAGTGTCTATTTCCAGAACAGCTAACATTTTATTGGAAATGGCAGGTTACACCTGGACTGTAAGCTCTGGGAAGGCAGGGACTATGTCCAGGAACATCACAAAACAAAGCACAGTCCATAGTAGGTGTTTAGTAGATGATTGTCGATTGACTGGATGAATTTGTAGGCATCTTGACATGATTGGAAGGATCCAGAGATCTTTTAGTCTGATGCCTCCCATCTCACAGAAGAAACCAAGACAAGGGGATTCCTGGTGAGACCAGCACCCAGTGAGAATTGGGTCCTGGGCCTCCCACCCCTCAGGCCAGGGCTAGCTTTACAACACCATAGCTTCTCAAAGTCAGGGTTTACCACATTTTGTACTTTGGTATGAAGTTGCACTAAATCCACAGAGTCAGTAAATTATGTCCTTTCAAAATCTTTTCCAAGCCTTCCCATCGCATCGAGGATAAAGTCTTAGTCGGGAGCTACTGAATTGCTCACACCTTTCTAGCACTTGCTAATCTTTCTTTGATTTAACAGCAAGGATACCAACTTTAGGCTCAGAGCCTTCACAAGTAACAGAATTAATTTAATTTAATATTTTTATCTTAAAGTTGTATAGAAATGTTCAAGCATACTTCGAAGGAAAGAGAATAGTACCATTAACTTTCCAGGTACGCATCACCCAGCTTCACTGACCTTCAACATTTTAGCAAGCTTGTTTTATATACCCACCTCTATCCCACACTGTTTTTCAAGAGTATTTCACAACAAATCTCATACATGATATCATTTCACCCATAAATATGTCAGTATGTGCAGCTAGTAAATCAGGACTTTCTTTTCAATCTAGCTACAATGCCTCAGTTCACCTAACACAATTGATAGTAATCTCTTACTATCACCCAATATCCAGCCTGTGTTCAAATTTTCCATATTATCTCAAAAATGTTTACTTATGTTTCTATTTGATTTGGATCAAGATACAAAGAAATCCACACCCTATGTTTTATTCTTGTCTCATTTAATCTATTGGAGTTCCTCTCAAACCTCCCCCCAACATCACCCCTCCCATTTCTTCTCGTGCCATTTATTTAATGAAGAAACCGTGTTATTTGCCTTGTAGAATTTCCCATATCCTGGATTTGGCTGGTCAGATTCTTGTGGTGGTTGGATCTTGTGATGATTTTACTTTATTTTATTTTTAAGTAATCTCTGCATTCATCACGGGTCTTGAACTCACAACCCCAAGACCAAGAGTTGTGTGATTTACTGACCGAGCCAGCCAGGTGCTCCTTGTGACTTTAAATATGTTCCTCTATCCTTTGTATTTTCTGTAACCTGGTGGTTAGAGTCAGATTCAGACTGGTACTGAAAGTGGCTCATGAAGAATAGAACCTTATTATTTTTTTAATGTTTATTTTTGAGAGAAAGAGCATATTGGCAGGGGAGGGACAGAGAGAGAGGGGTACAGAGGATCTGAAGTGGGCTCCACAATGCAAGTCTCAAACCCATAAACTTCGAGATCATGACCTGGGCCAAAGTCGGATGCTTAACCAAGTGAGCCACCCAGGTGCCCCAGGAATGGAATCTTAAAGGTAAGTTTTCTGAATTGGTTTTCTGCTTGGATTAGATTTAAAGGTATTAACGACCTGTTTCCAGTGCTAAAGGGGACACCTATAGTCCATGGCATGTGGTGAAAACAGTTACTCCAATGTTTAAATTATAGATTCTTGTAATCAAGTACCTATTAGAAGGCAAGGCTCTGAGTGAGCATTTGCTGTCCTAGAATATCCTCGTGAAAATAATGTGCTGCAGTGGATTGGTTGCTTTCAAGGCTGCTGGAGAGGGCAGGGAAAAGAAAATACTGAACTCAGGCTGTCAAATTCCCAGTTCAGATGACTGGAGGCTTTCATTTAATTTTTTTATTATTTTTTAGTTTTTTAATTAAAAAATGTTTATTTACTTATTTTGAGTTAAAGAGAGAGGGAGTGTGTGCTCATGGACAGGGAAGGGCAGAGAGAAAGGGAGAGAGAATCCCAAGCAGGATCCATGTTTAGCATGGAGCCCGACGTGGGGCTTGATCCCATGACTGTGAAATCAGGACCTGAGCCGGTTGAAGAGCTGGATGCTTAACTGACTGAGTCATCTAGGTGCCCCTAATTTTTTTTTTAAAATTGATCTCTTAGGCTATAAATGTTGGTTGCTAATAATATTCACATATTTTATTTGTTTATCATATATGTAGTTTACTTACCTTATTGTTTCAAGATACTAAAATTAATACTAAGAATAAAACTACTAACTATGTATATTCCTTAGTATATATCTCACTAAGGATGAATGGCTAAAACACTGTTAAATTTACTTGAGATAATGATGGATTATTTCAAGTTATGCCACCAACTTGATATATAATTAGGATCATTTGCTTCTGTACTTTTTTATTTTTAGAATATATATCTTTGATATACTTTATTATTTTTATATATTTATATTTATTTATTTAGACAGAGTGAGTGTGAGCAAGCTGGGGAGAGGGCAGGGTGACAGGGAATCTTAAGCAGGCTCCACACTGAGTGCCAACTTAGGCTTTATCCTACCACTATGAGATCATGACCTGAACCAAAATTACGAGTCAGATGCTGCGACAACTGAGCCACCCAGGAACCCCTACTTTAGTATTTTTAGTTTTAGTTTTTAAATTTACTTTTTAGTTGACTATTTTTAAAAGGATGCCTGCTTATTCTTTTTTTTTAATGTTTATTTATTTGTTTTGAGAGAGAGAGCAAACAGGGAGGGGCAGAGAGAGAGGGAGAGAGAGAATCCCAAGCAGGCTCTGTGCTGTCATTACAGAGCCCAATGTGGGATTCAGTCTCACAAACTGTGAGATCATGACCTGAGCCAAAATCAAGGGTCGGATGCTTAACTGAGCCACCTGGACGACCCTTTAGTATTTTTAAATATGTAAAACATTTAATAGTTCCAAAGTTAGAACTATATAACAAGGTATATTCAGCTTTTATCAACAACTGACTTTTATTAACAACATTTTTCCTCTCCCCTCTTAAAGTAATAGTTTCTATTAATTTTTTGTTTGTCTTGGACAATATAAGCAAATACATATACTGTTGACCCTTGAACAATTGGGGGTTAAGGGCACTCACCTCCACATAGTCAAAAATCTGAGTATAACTTTTGACTCCCACTCTCCCCCTGGTTTAACTGTTAATGGCCTGCTGTGGACTGGAAGCCTTACCAATAACATAAATAGTCAAGGAACATATATTTTGTATGTATTATCTATTGTCTATTGTATTCTTTCAATAAAGTAAGTTAGGGAAACGAAAATGTTCTTAAGAAAATCAGAAGGAGGAGAAAATCCATTTACAGTGTGGTGCTGTATTTATCGAAAAAAATCCATGCGTAAGCGGACCCGTGCATTTCAAACCCGTGTTGCTCACGGTCTAACTGTGCATGTTTTTATTTCTCTCTCCCTTGCACCCTAAACATTGCTCTGCAACTTGCTTTTTGTTGCTATTACTTGTCTGTTTTCACCTGATATGTCCCAAAAATCATTTTATAGCATTACATAGACATTCTTCTTCATTCCTTTTTACATTCAGTTAGAATTTTATAGCATAATTTTATTAGCGCTGTGTCAACGACTTTCTATTTATGACAGATATGTCAGTCAGGTTCCTGGCAGGAACAGATGGGACTTTCAAAATGGGTAATCTGGTAATTTAATCAAGGCGCTATTCATGCAGGTGTGGGCCCCATGTAGGTCAACCACTGGGATGGTGCGAATGCAAGGGGCCTGAAGGGTAAGAGAAGGAATGGTCACTAGAACCAGAGAGGGGCCGTCAGAGGCTGAGGAGCACAGCCAGTCTGTGCTGATCCCTGGGGAGGAGCTGGGGGAACAAATACTCCAACCATTCCCTTCTTTCTCTCCCTACCCAATCTCCCACTGATGCTCCCCACTGAGCAATCCCACATGGAAACAGAGACCATGAGAGCCCACTGATAGGGGCTTAAGGTCCATCTCCCTGCCTCAGAGCAGACAAGAGTGGTGGAGCGTGGATCTGAAGGGCAAACAGGACCCAGCTGGCAGAGCAAGTGATATTTTTCCCACTTAAAAGTGATAAAAGCTTTCCTTTAAATTAAATACATTTCAGTTTTAAAAAAATAAGTTGAAGTACAGCAAATAATGCTATAGGTGTTATGAGGCTATGGCAAAAAGGGGGACATGGTGCCGGTGACAGTGGTCTGGGGAGCCCTGCTCAGGACCACACTGCCCCGTTGTATTTTAGGCAATGGCCTCCTCTTCCTCCCGGCCCCTCTGGCTGCCTTTCCTCTGGACCTTTGAGAGTTGCTGAGGGAAACTCAGGGAAACTTAGGGAAAGGATATTTTCAATTGGAAAGAGAGGGAGAGGCCCTGGGAGGTCATTGGGTGAAGGGGTTTGAGAGCCGCTGAAATGGACCCACACTCCCCTGGGCATTCCACCGACTCCTCCCCCCAGCTTGCAACCCACGCCCCTGGCCACCTTCCCAGGGAGCACAGGGACCTCTTTCTTATTCCTTGGCCAGCTGAGCAGCTGAGGAAAGCTGGACGCTGCCTGTCCTTGGGGCTGAACGTCTGGGTTGGAAACTGGAGAAGGACCTTACAGGGTGGAAGTGTCCCTGCCTGTATTCAGTTCCAGCTCCCCCTCGCCCTGGCTCACGAGCCAGCCATGGCCTAAGGGCTAAGTAACGACTTCAGAGAAGCTTCAATTTCTCTCCAAGAACCCAGGAAGGCAGAAAGCTGTTGGTTGGGGAGTGGGAGGGGTAAAAGAGACAGTTCTAAAGGGAAGCATTCCTCCTGCCTGTCCTTACCTCCATCTCTAGATATGATCTCACTCACTTGGATGAGTGACTGAGCCCTTCCTCTGTGTTGGGTTCTGTGCAAACACTAGGGATACAACGGGGACAAGGTATGTTTCTCCCTCTGGAAACTCCCAGTACAGTGGAGAAGAGTACAGTACAGGAGAGTAAACAGTTACAGAGCCAGAGCCTGTAGGGGTGGTGTCTAACCCAGAACTTGGGAGGCTGGAGAGGCCAGGCTATGCAGGGACTTGTAGCCACCTGATGGAGCTTGAAGGGTAGCCCTGCAGGGAATGAAATGTTTAGACGTAATCAGATTTGTGTTCAAGAGACTCCTCATGGTACCCCAGAGGTAGCTTTCAGATTGTCCCCACATTTCTATCCTTCTGTTATTCCCTGAACCTCAGCAATAGCAACTTCTCTTTCCTGAATCCCCAAGCATTGCTGTGCTCTGCTCCAGGTGAATCCATCCTTCCCTTCCTTCCTCCCTTCTCCCTTCCTCCTTTCTGCCTTCCTTCCTTCTTCCTCCCTTCCTTCCTCGCTTCTCCCTTCCTTTCTTCTTCCTTCCTTCCTCCCTCCCTCCCTCTCTCCTTCCCTTCCTCCCTCCCTCCCTTTCTTTCTTTCTTTCTTTCTTTTTCTTTCTTTCTTTCTTTCTTTCTTTCTTTCTTTCTTTCTTTCTTTCTTTCTTTCTTTCTTTTTTCTTTTCTTTCCTTCTTTCTTTTTTTTCTTTCTTTCTTTCTTTCTTTTTTCTTTTCTTTCTTTCTTTCTTTCTTTCTTTCTTTCTTTCTTTCTTTCTTTCTTTCTTTCTTTCCTTCCTTCCTTCCTTCCTGTTTTAGTAATGTATAATTCACATACCATATACTATGAGATGAACTGGGTCCCCCAAAATTCATATGTTGAAGTCCTAACCCCCAGAACCTCAGAATGTGACCTTATTTGGAGACAGAGCCTTTAAAGATGTAATTAATTTAAAATGAGGTCATTATGGTGGGAAAAGATTACATGGTGTGACCTTGCCAGTAGTAAACATCAAAAATAAAATTCCAGTTAAACCCTAACATTCATCAGTGTAAATTTCCTATTAATAATTGTAGCCTCATGCCTTAAACTTTCTAACCTTTGCATCTACTAAGACTGATTTTTTAAAATGGTGATAAAACCATTTAAATTCATATGGTGAGTTCCTGATAATGGAAAAAAATCATCACTGTCAGGGGTGCCTGGGTGGCTCAGTCGGTTAAGCATCCAACTCTTGATTTCGGCTCAGGTCATGATCTCATAGTTTGTGAGTTCAAGCCCCACATCAGGCTCTGTGTTGACAATGTGGAGCTTGCTTTAGATTCTCTCTCTCCCTCTCTCTTTGCCCCTCCCCTGCTTGCGCTCTCTCTCAAAATAAATAAAGTTTTTTAAAAAAATTTAAAAAAGAATATCACTGTCAAACCACTGTATGCATTGTAGGAAGCACAAGGGCTACCTCAGGGACCAAGACAGATAAGGTCCCTGCTCATGTGGTATTTAGATTCTGGGGAGAGTGAGAGAGAGAACAAGCCCATAAATAAACACAGGAGTTAATTTCATCTTGCGGTAAGTGCTATAAAGAAAATACCCCAGGGTGGGATGATGGAGTGACTGGAGATTGTGGGCACGTAATGAACTTCATTGAGATTAGGTGGTTAGTGAAGGTTTCTCTCAAGAATTAGTTGAGCTGAGGGGCGCCTGGGTGGCTCATTCGGTTAAACGTCCGACTTCGGCTCAGGCCATGATCTTGCAGTTGTGAGTTCGAGCCCTGTGTCGGGCTCTGTGCTGTCAACTCAGAGCCTGGAGCCTGTTTCAGATTCTGTGTTTCCCTCTCTCTCTGCCCCTCCCCCACTCATGCTCTGTCTGTGTCTCAAAAATAAATAAATGTTAAAAAAAAAAAAAAGAATTAGTTGAGCTGAGATCAGATGGGTGGGGGTGTAGCTTATCTGTGAAGACCTGAGACATTTCAGGCAGAGGAACAGCAAAGGCCAAGTCCCCACGTGGTCAGAGAACAAGCATCATGCTTGACAAAGAGAAGGTAGGTAAAGGGTACAGAGCAAGGGAGAAAGTAGTTTGACCTGAAGCCTGATAGCTGGAACAGCTTACATAAAGTTTTGAGGGTCAAGAGAAAGCATTTGGGTTTATTCTTTTTTTTAATTAATTATTTAAGATATTTATTTTTAAATTTAAATCTAAGTTAGTTAGCATACAGTGCAACAATGATTTCAGGAGTAGATCCCTTAATGCCCCTTACCCATTTAGCCCCTGTCCCACAACCCCTCCAGCAACCCTTGGTTCATTCTATTTAAGAGCCTCTTATGTTTTGTCCCCCTCCTTGATTTTATATTATTTTTGCTTCCCTTATGTTCATCTAATTTGTCTCCTAAATTCCTCATATGAGTGAAGTCATATGATATTTGTCTTTATCTGACTGACTAATTTCGCTTAGGATAATACCCTCTAGTTCTGTACATGTAGTTGCAAATGGCAAGAGTTCATTCTTTTTGATTGCTGAGTAATACTCCATTGTGTGTGTGTGTGTGTGTGTGTGTGTGTGTATGTGTGTGTGTATATATATATATATATACATATATATATATATCACATCTTTATCCATTCCTCTGTCAATGGACATTTGAACTCTTTCCATACTTTGGCTATTGTTGATAGTGCTGCTATAAACATTGGGGTGCATGTGCCCCTTTGAAACAGCACACCTGTATTCTTTGGTAAATAGCAATGCATTTGTTGGGTCATAGAGTAGTTCTATTTTTAATTTTTTGAGAAACTTCCATACTGTTTTTCAGAGTGGCTGCACCAGTTTGCATTCCCACCAGCAGTGCAAAAGAGATCCTCTTTCTCTGCATCCTCGCCAACATCTGTTGTTGTCTGCGTTGTAAATGTTAGCCATTCTGACAGGTGTGAGGTGGTATCTCATTGTGATTTTGATTTGTACTTACCTGATGAAGAGTGATGTTGAGCATTTTTTCATGTGTCTGTTAGCCATCTGGATGTCTTCTTTGGAGAAGTGTCTATTCATATCTTTTGCCCATTTCCTCACTGAATTACTTGTTTTTTTGGGTGTTGTGTGGCATTTGGGTTTTATTCTAATGGAATAGGAAGCATTAAGGGTAAATGACTTAGAACTTGGTTTGGCTGCATGCAATAGAAAACCTCAAAATAATAGTGAGTTAAGCAAGATAAAAATTATTTCTTTCTCAGATAAAACTCCAGGGTTGATATGGCAGCTCCTTGGTCATCAGGCACCAAGCTATTTGTTTCTGCTCTATCACCTTAGCTAATGGCTTCCATCGTTAAGGTCACTTTGTGGTCCACAATGGCTGCTGACACTCCAGCTGTTGTGTCTGAGTTCCAGGTAGCAGGAAAAAGGAAGAAAGGAAGGACAAAAGAGATGGACTTCCACATGATAATCCAAGTATTGCTGAAATTAACAATAACTCTGTCCTTTGGAGTCCCTTTTCACCCCACCGGGAGTGAGTCTCTGCCATGTAACATAATTTCACCACTTTGGAAAGGAGAAGAGATGAAGAAGCCCATCTTAGTTTGCTCTGTCATGCTACATGTAAGCATTTGAGGAGTCTGAATAGGAGAGTCCACGACACATGAGACATTTGGGTTTAGCCATAGGCAGAGCTGCCTCTAGGGTGTACATGGCCTTGGTCAAATTTTTTGGTGGGAGGAATGGGGCCGCTATCTTTATAAACAATTTGATTTAAAGGAAAAAAAAAGAAGATGGAATTCGGAGGTGAGTCAAATTCCTGAAAGTATCCTTCTTGATCTAAATATTCATGCATCTCACTGGCTAGAAAATGGATATTGGGAGGTAGAATTCTGCCAGGGTTTTAAGCAGGGCAGAGACATGAAGTGATTTGCATTTTAAAAGGGTCATTCTAGCTCTCAAGTGTAAGATGGACAGTAATGGGGAAAGAGTGCGAAGAATATTAAAAAGGGCATCACAGATTTGGTTCCTGGTCCTGATGTTATATAGATCAACCATATGACCTTGAACAAGTCTCTACTCCTGCCTGGGTCTGAGTTACCTCATTTCTTAAATTGGATTTGATTTGATAAGCACTTGGCTCCCTTCTTATTTTTTTTTCTCAGCTTCTTTCTCCATATGAGGCTAACCTACCCGAGGTGGTTGCCCGTGGGCCCAGGTGCTCTCAGAGTGGGTTCTGGGCCCTGGAGAAGCATCTCCAGTTCCCAGATTTCTCCTGGGTCATTCTCCTGTCCTCCTTCAGACCTGGGCACCCATGTTCTGCAAGGAGGAGAAAGTCCAGCCCCTGCTCATGTCTGCCCCTCCACCTGCCCCTGCCTCTGTTTTCTCCTGCTCTGTCCATGTCCCTCTCCACCTGTCCTCTGCATGTTTGCCTCCTCTGCTTTCTCCATCTTGCTCCCTGCCTCCTACATGGACTTCTGATAGCTCCACACCGTGCCAACCTCCAAAGGAACCAGTCATGGTCCCTCCCCATCATCAGAATCTGACTTCTTCTGCTTTTCCTACTTTTGGTGTTGTCTCTCTTTGGTGGTTTCTTCTTCTCTCCCAGTCTTTTTGCCTTTCCCTCCATATCTGATTCTCTATTTTAAATGCATAAAATAATAAGTGATTATATGCTCTTAAGGGTAAATTTGCCTCTGTTTTCCACTCCACCCCATCCCTTCTCCAGAGGCTGGTGCTAATTCTGGCTGTGCATATACATGGCTGCCCATACCTTTCTCTCTGACTCTGACTCTGTGTGTGGGTCTTACTGGGTCTCATGCTCACTGCCCTTCTCTGTCTGTGTCTCTTTCTCTCACTCTCTCTCCGTGTGTTTATCTCCTTCCCTCTCTCTCTCTGTCTCAAGTTTCTCACTCTCTCGTCTGTCTCCTTCCATTTCTGCCTCTCTTGCCAAATTATAGTTGTTGTTTTTTTTTTTAAGTTAAAAACACCAATCTTGTACAGATAAAAGATGAGTGCATGTCAAGGATTCCTTTACCTGGTTAATGAGGGACTAAGTATGGAAAAGCTAGTTCAGAGAGAATTCAGAGGGAGATAGGCACTGAAGAAATGTGGAGAAAAGGTGACTAGGTCATCTACAAAACTGGTTAATGTCCTAAAAGTTGCCAAAAGTGTACCCTCTAAGGTTCTTCCTTTAACTGATCAGAAGCCTCTAAATTAATATGTACCTGCACAGTCAGAATCCTAATCAATACTAAACAGCGAGTCAAACAAACAGTAGGTCCCTGAGAGAGGAAAGGGGTCCTTCCATAGGCCCATCAGACTACGCTCCAGTCTGACATGGAGGGGACCCACAGTCACCTTCTTGTCTTACTGCCAAGTTTGGGGTAAGTTTTGTCTACCTCTGTTTCTCTGTGTCTGTCTCTTTCTGCCCTTACCTCCTCGCCTCTGCCTCCGTCCCGATCATGACAGACTGTCGGTGTCTTTCTCTCTCTCTTTGGTTCTAGTTTTCTTTTCTTCTCCTTTTCCTTCTTCTTTCTGTTGATTAAGTGGGCTCCACGCCCAACATGGGGCTGGAACTCACGACCTTGACATCAAGAGTCACAGCTGCCCCTGGCTCTAGTTTTCTGTCTTGATTGCATAAACTCACTTTAGCCACTTTTACCTGGGAGTCGACTGTGTGCTAGAATCTGCACCAGCAGCTATGGGGAAAGGAAGAGTTGATTCTGACGTGCCCTTGCACCCTGTCTGCATTTCTTTTCAGAACTGGAAGGAAATCAAGTGGAAATTCTGAGAACTTGGAGGAGCAGAGTTGAGGGTGTGGGACGTGGCGAGGAAGGGAGGGCCCGCCAGTTGCCGTGGGCTGTTAGCGAGCTCCCAGCTTCAGCCGGCTGGGGCGGAGATGATTTCACACCACAAAAATGTCTGAATCAGGAGAATAACCCAACTTGGGATGCGGCTGGGAAGCAGGCAGTGTAGTGGGGGAGTGGGGCTGAGATCTGTGCTGGGGGCAGGGGCCGAGATAGGTGGCTGGCTACAATTCACCACGGGCCTTGTGCGTCCCTCATTGTTCTGGGATTTCAGGAAAGAAAGCCTCACTTCTTTCATGTTGCAAGTGAAATCGCAGCACCCGGCCTCTAGAGCGATAGCAAGATAGACTCAGGCTTGCAACCCTGAAGAATCATAAGGCTGTGCTAGCAAACTCAAGGATCTGAGCGAGGGATCCAAGGAAGGGAGAAGAGCAGGAGAGTGAAGAGAAAGAGAAGACGAAACACTGACTATAAGGCTGGAAGGCCTTAAATTAAACGACCTAGGGAATTTCAAGTGCCTCATTAGCTGCAGAGCCCTTTGCTTACACAAGAGACTGCCATTAAAATAGCCAAACAACAGCTGCCTCTGGGGCTTCAAGGGGAGAACCTAAGCCTCTTGGTCCTCATCACCCACCGTTCGGAAATTATGACCTAATCTCACGCACTCATTTTACAAATGAGTAAACTGAGGCTCAGAGCGAGGAGAAGACTGGCCCAAGTCATTTACGGAGTGAGCAAAAAGCCTGGATCTCTTGACTCCTTGCCCAGTGCTCTTTTTAAAAAGGTGGGAAGGACAGAAAGAGGAGGGATCCAGGCAAAAAGGAAGGAGAGAAGAGAAATGAGGTGAAAGAGAAGAAGAACAGATTAGGAAAGAGACCGGGTCTCTTTCAAGTTTTCCAACCCAGGAGGTTAAATGCTAGCCTTTCTCCCAGAAATACAGAAGAGAGACAGTTAATTTCCTTAAAGAAAGGTGAATCTGGCCCCTATCAGTGAAGGTACCAAACTTGTGGGCCAAGGGGAGATTTCTGCAGCAGATGAATTTTGGAGGAGAAAACATCGAAGAGGGGGAAGAAGGGGTCTGAGAGTCTCTGGGTGGGACATATCCTCTCCAGGTTGGCTCAGGCCCCACATAGTCCTGGTGTATTTCTTAAAGGAGATGCTCATGTCTATCACCTGCCTGTCCTGTCTGTCCCTGAAGACACTGAGTTTCCCCTGGGAACCCCGGTTTCTCCTCCAGGGTCGTACTGGGCTGGTAGATGGAGCCCCTTCCTCCCACTTCTGGGAGGAAGTAGGTACTACCAGCTGTCTGCCTAGGGTGAGGAGACTGCAAGCTTCTGGGGAGGGGGGTCTAACACCCTCTGGGGCTCACACTTGGCTCTGGAAACCTCCCCCTTCCCACGGTGCCCAGTACAGTGTGTGTTTGCGATACTCTTTGTCCTTGGACAGTTGACCCTCTGTTTCCATGCTCATCGTTTCTTCTCTGGTAGAGCCAGTGGCTGACAATAATTTATGCTTTTCAAAAAAAAATTTTTTGGGGGGTAGTGAAATCATTTTAAGAAATGAAATCTTGGGCAAAAGCCCAATATGTCAGACAGAAAGTAGCAGGAGGCAGGGATGGGCTGGGGGCCTGGAGATCTGCCCCCTTAAGGTCCTGCATGGAGCTCCTAGGGCCACACAGAAGGCAGTCTGATTATCTCTGACATGGAACATCACGAAGGTTCCTTACAAGAAGCTCCTGTCTGAGGAAAGTTATCAGATCCAGGAGCGGGGAGAGAGGACATAATGAGGGGTGCTGGACCAGCCTCAGAAGAGGATAAGGCCTACTTTGTCCTAGCAAATGGTGGAGACAAAGAGACTGTCATTGGAGAAAAGGGGTAGGGGCTCAGCCGCTTAGTCCAGATCTCCCTTCCTCAACCCCAAGCTGTCCCCCAGGTCGGCTGAGTCACTGCTGCCACATCGCTATGCTGGCGGGCCCTTATTACTCCTGGTAGCACAGCTACTAAAACTGAAGAGAGGTTTGGTTTGCGGGCCACGTCAGGCAACATGTAAGAGCTGCCACGTTGTAGGGTTGGGTTATTGGGCTTTCCCCCTCCTTCGGAAAAGATTTCCAGGCGTGTGGGGTTTCAGAAGAAAATTGGTGCCTGCGTGTGAGTGTTCCCTGGACCTGGACCAGCAGCTGCGATATTACAGAGCCAGGGATGGGAGGAGACAGAACCAATCCACCGCCGAGCTCCTCCAACACTGCCCAGGCCAGAGGGAGCCCTGCACCATCAGTCATGGAAACAGAACACTGGGGAAACACCAAAGGACTTGTCAGTTGCACACAATACTATGCAAATCTGTAACATCTAGAGCGTGCGCGTCCACATCAATAGCCGAAGGCATTTTCCTCAGTGTGGTTTAATAGAAAGAGCAACAGGCCAAAGAATTCATCAGCTTGGGTTGAGCCCTGGCTCTGCCATTTATTGGCCAAGGCAAGTCACTTCGCCTTCCTGGACTTTAGTTTCTTTTCAAGACAAGGGCATTGGATCAAATAAACATTTCCCAAGGAGTTCTTCACGGAGCACAAGCTCTGTGGGATGCACTCACAAGTTCATGAAAAAGAGGTGAAATGGAATCCAGCAGGTTTCCTTTCTGCAGAACTTTTCAAAGGTTTCGTTGTTCTGACGTGCCTCACGAATATCCCTGAGCAAGGTGAAAAATGTCACACATTTCCTGAACTCACTTGATCCAACGTACCTCTTTTTCCTGAGGACTGATATTTTGTGGAACACGCTTTGGGAAATGTTGAATAAGCTCATGCTCTAATGATACAAGATACGAGAGTGATACGTAATGATACAAGGTACGAGAGTGAACATTTACGGACGGCTTAGGATACGCAGCAGTGAGCCAAGTGTATGACATATATGATCTCCCGAGTCCTCACAAGAACCCCATTATGTGGGGGCTCACCCTGCACACTTGAGGACCTGAGACTGGAGGTTAAATAATGTCCCCAAGTTTTCCAGAGCTAAATAGCTTGCCATACAACCCAAGCCCGTAGACCTTACTCCAAACCTGGGCCTCTTACCGACTCTCTAAAGCCCATGCTCACTGGAGTAGTGTGCTGATTTTGTATCCAGGAGGGCCAAGTATAATCATGCTCATTTTATGGATAAGGAAGCCAGGTGGGGAGGAGAGATTGCTCAAGGTGGGGCTGGAGGGCACAGGTCCTACTAAAGGCAAAATCCATCTCGGAGCTCAGGTTAATGCTTCTCCTCAGGTAGGTTTGTGTCCACTTGAAGAAGGGCAGCCAACACACTGTGGCATTTGCCACCTCAGTGAAGAAGGGGGCTCTGTGAGGTATGCCTCCCTGGAGCCCTGGCCGGAAGCACTGGAAGGAGACTTGGGTTGACTGTTAAGTTTGGACTCTTCATTTCAGCTCCTCCATAGGTCAGCTCTGTGAGCTTGGGCAAGTCCCAGAGGGACATTGTCTGCTCAAGCCCAAAATGTTCTTAGCAAATCCTGACTTTTCTATTTCACAGACTAGCTGTGCCACTCAATAAGACTATGGGTATAAAAGTCCTCCGTGAACTGTAAAGAGCTGAGGGAAAAAATCTAAAGCAGTTCAGCAGGCGTGCTGCAAGTGGGGAGGGGGCCGAAGTGAAATTTCATCTTCTCCTCTGTTTGGCCTTGGCCCGGTCACCAGCCACTCTGCCCAGGAGACCAAGGGCCAGATGACAATGGGGTTTTTGTGCCCTTCAGCCAATGGAGGGCCTTCCTGGAAAAAGATACAGTAATAGGAAGACAGGCTGGGTTGGTCTCTATATACCTAGGCCTTTCTTGCTTGGCAGACTTGACTTTGAGCCAGACACACAAAGAGGGCATTTTCAGAGTTTTGATACATAATCTTCAGCCCAAAGGGATCAGCAGGTCCAGTCTCTGCCTCTGGAGACTTGGAGCAGTCAGAGCTGGCCTCAGCCTGGGCCGGGAGTTGGGAGACCAGGGCTCCAGGCCCGGTGTCCACACTGTGGCCTTGGGCTCTGTAATCCTCAAATTCCTCAGTCCTATAGGGAAGGTGTAGGGTTGAGTAGGGCTTAAAGGCCTATTGGTTCTAAGCTTCGAAGAATAGGAGACGGTCAACCTTACCTTGAAGGATGGGTAGGTTTGGGCAGATGGGGGGAGGGAGATAGCCTCACCAAAAGTGTGGTGTAAGCACAGTTTGTGTTCAGAAGCAGGGGATCGGGAGTTGTGCTACTTGTGTGGATTCCTGACTACACTGCTGTGGGACTCTGCGCAAGTCATTGAGCTCTCTGAACATTTGTTTCTCCATCTTTAAAATGGGAATGGTAATTGTACTTACCAAATAATGGCCCCCCCAAGGTGTCCATGTCCTGATCCCCATAACAGTAAATATGCCACTTTATATGGCGAAGGGGACTTTGCAGATTAAGTTAAGGGTTTTGAGATGGGAAGATTACCTTAGATGATCAGGTGGACTCAATGTAACCCAGGTCTTTATTAGGGGGAGGCAAGAGGGTCAAAGTCCAGAAACAGATGTGATAAAGAAGCCCAGGTTGGCGTGTTGTTCTTTCAAGATGGAGAACGGCTCATCAGCCAAGGAATGCAAGTGGCCTCTAGAAGCTGAAAAAGGCCAGGAGATGGTTCTTCCCTCCAGCCTCCAACACCTCGATTTTTGGACTTCTGACTTCCAGAACTGTTAAAGATGAATGTGTGTTTTAAATCACCAAGTTTACAGTAATTTATTATAGCAATAAGGGGAAACTAATATGCTACCTAAGTGTGCATAATAAGTGAAGATTAAATGGGATAATGGATATAAAGTGTTTCGCCCAGGGTCCGCTCAGTATTACTGGAATTATTCTTTCTTTTCCTACTTTAGTCATACTTGTTCCATCGGGACCTGATCCTCCAGGGGCCTTCAAGTTCCCACACACAAAATCTGTCAATCTTTCTAACTGCAAGGCCCATTCCGGATTTATGGCCTGGAGATCTGAACCCCTGAGATTCTGACACTGTTTCTGATGTAAGGCCCTAGGGATGTTTCTTGGCACTGCTTTTATTTATTTAACTTTCTGCTTGGTTGCTTTCCTTCTTCCCAGAAGCCAGTTGAGCTGAGACATCCTGGTCTAACTCCAGGGTTCAGACCTCTTGCTCCCTGTCCAGGTACTGCTGCCCACACGTGGGAACACTGGATGTCCACCCGGCCCCAGTCCAGCTCCCAGAGATGGTCCCCCGACTGGTTCAGGTGACAGAGGCTACGGAGTTACTGAGCAGAAAGACAAGCAGGGTCTTGCCAGGATTGAGAATCTACCTCTTAGGCAGGGGGAAAGAGACCCGACTCCGAGCCCCAGCTCCACTGGGTGATTGGGGCCTCAGTTTCCTCATATATACAATATAGGTTGTAAGCCCTACCCTGACTCCCTCACCAGACTGCTCTGTCCCTCGCTGAGATAGTACATGAGGAAATAACCTTAATATGGCCAAAAGGATGTAAAAATGGTAGGACTGAAGAAGAGGAGAAAGAGGAAGGAGAAAAAGAAGAGGAACAGGAAAAGGGGGAATCTCCTCTGACTGGCAGTCTAGGCATACTTTCAGTTACTTAAAGATACCAAGCTCTCCTGACCCCAGGGTCTTGGTGCCTGTTTTCCCCTTGCCTGGAATGTTCTTCCTGCAGCCCTTCTCACTGACTCACCATGTAACCTCTTTCTCAAAATTTGCTTCTTTAGAGAGGCCTACCCTAACTATGCTATCTAAAGTAGTCCCCCCATTACTTTTTAATTTCATTCTGTTTATCTCATTCATAGAATCAGTCACAATCTAAAATTAGTTCATTGCCTGCCTTAGCTATTAGAATGTCTCTGTTCCACTTCCTGCTGTGTCCTCAGTGCAGTAGAGTCAAGGAGTGAATGAAGGAGGTGGCTGACGTTCTGGAGGTGTGGATAGCCCAGGTGCCATGCACATGTGCGCAGTCCCAAGGCAGTGGGTAGTGAAGCACCCTTGAGCTCCAAGACTGTGGCTGAGTGCAAGGGTTGGGAAGGGCAGGATCAAGGTAGAGTAGGTAGTACTTAGAAGAGCACAGCTGGAGGGGGCTGGACAGGGTGGTAGGCAGGCAGCAAGGATCCCAAGGTGCTGACTTCTCATTTTGCAAGCTGAAAAGCTGGTTCAATCTGGTGTTGGATACACAGCATTCTCAACTAAGAAGAGGGGTACCAAATGGCTGTGGGGTCTAGAGTCTGCTGTCAGAGCTGGAGAGAAATTTAGGAGAAGGTAGATTGTAGAGGTTGAGCACTTGAGCTCTGGTGTTCTTCAAACTTGGGTTTGAATCTCTGAGTTGCCATGTGCCTGGTGGATGAGCCTGGGTATATTACTAATCTGAACTTCATTTCCCACATCTATAAAATGAGGATAATAATAGTTCCTATTTCATAGAGGTTAGATCTGAAAATATATGCAAAGGACTTAGCTCAGTGCTTGGCACCTGGTAGGCGTTTAATAAATTCTGGGTCTTATTACTACTATTATGCTGTCCAATCTATTTACAAATGGAAATGGTGTAGCGCATATGGGGGCGGAGATGAGCCCAAAGTCACTCACTGATTCAGTGGCAGGGTCGGGACTCACAACCAGGTCTATCACACCTGGCCAGGTGTACTTCTTCCCCTTCCTCTGAAGTCCTTGGTGATGGCAGGAAGACCAGCCTTAGTCCTAACAGCTTCCCTTCCTAGGTCAAAGTCATCCTTGCTTGAGGCTCCTGCTTCCCCAAGGGTGCTCCTACCCTAGATATAAAATCCACCTACTTTTCCTAGGAGGGATCCTGGCTCAAGGTATCCCCATAAGGGGGGGCGAGTGACCCCTAGATAGGACCTCTGGCCCAGAGCTTTAGCCTACTCCAACCTGGTCTCCAATTCCTGAAGTAAAGACTACATGAGAATGGTTCCATTGGCTCATTCTCATCAGAATCATTATCTTAGTTCATAAAGAAAAAACACAACATTTTAGTTAATTTTAGTCCCCACGATGCGTGGGAGCTATAGCAACCAATCCTATAAAAATATGCATCTGTCCAGATGGCAAAACAGTTATCTGAGGAGTCTGCCAGCATCCGGTATTGAACAGCCAACGCAGGGCATCAGCTATTGGCTTTTGGATCAAGGAGAGGCCTTGGGGATCATCTAGAGTAGAGTTTCTTTCTTGGATTCCTGAGGAGTGCCTTTGGGAACCTGAAGAAAACCATGGGCCTTCTCTGCAGAAAAATGCACAGACACTCAAACTTTTACAATGAATTTTTATAGGTTTGAGGGTCTCTGGAAGATCAGTGTTGAGCACTGTTCCGGACTGGAACCCTATTAAAAGATGACCTCCTTATTGCGTGAGTGCCAGCTTTGCATTGGCCACTGTTCTCAACACTTGGAGCATTACAGCCAACATGACACATGAAGCCCCTGCTCTCATGGATCATTAGTCTGGTGGGGGAGACAAATAGTTTCTGATCATGACAAGTGCTAGGAGGGAAAAAAGACACAGTAAACTGGTGAAGTATGCCCGTGAGAGAAGCAAGGAGACTAATTCCAGTTGGGTGGTCATGGAGGTGGGGAGGGCCTCTTTTAGGAGATGACATCATAACAGTAGAGATCTGACGGATGAGGAAACTTTAGGCACAGGAAATTCAGATAGACAACTGTCCCCGGCAGAGGTAAGAGCAAGTGCAAAGAACCAGAGATAGGAACAACATGGGGGTCATTGAGGAACTGAAAGGCCAGTATCCTGGAGTAGAGTGAGCATGCAGGACAGGATAGCAAGAGAGGCAGAGGCCATTTCATATAGAAGCTGATGAGAGTGTTCTCGGTCTTCTCTTCCATGTTATTCAAACCAAATACATGCTTTAAGAGCCACCTATTCCAGGAAGCCTTCTTCACCTGCCTGCCTCAACACAGGGATCCCTCCACTCTGAACTCAGATAAACCTCAGAGTCTGTACTACTCATAGAGGTGGGTGTATGCCTAAGGCATGCCCTCTCTGCAACAGCCAAAACTCCTTGGGGACAAGGACCAGATATTAATTCTTACATCTCTTGAAGTTCTAGGAATGCACTCATAAATATGCATGTATTCATCAGTATTCTCATAAATATTCAACCAGATCTGTTGTACCAAGAAGTTCACGTAGCATCAGAGTGAGCCAAGTTGAACTGTGGACTCAGCCTGCCCATACCACTGTATGCCAGGTGATCTTGGGCAAGTGACTTAGTCTCCTTGAGTCTCTGTTTCCTTATTAGTAAAGTGGGAATCATAACAATATCTAAGTTAAGGGGTTGCTGGGGGGAGATTATTAAGTGTCAGTAAACCTTGGCTATTGTTACTGATACGGTTATTATCAATATGATCAATCATCTTATCTACTCTATACTGATGACAGATTCCCCAGTTAGAAAGCTCATCTCTTATGTGTCTATTACTGGTGCAACTCAAGTCAGAGCTGTTATTTTTAGATCATATCCCAAATCATCAACGATGATGCCACCAGAGGCGGCTTCTCTTGTCTGTACAGAGGCGAGTCCTGGCTTTGCCTTTGTCACAGATACAACCCCCTTGAATTTCTTTGCCCTCCTCAGTATTGCATAATGTTCTGGAGGGCTCTTGTAAAGATCCCTGGTCATAAAGTCAGGACATTTGGGCCTGGCTCTGCCCCTGGGGGCCTTTGGGTAATCCCTTCCAGGCCTCAGTTCCCCCTTGAACAACGAGGAGGTTGTTCCAGGTGATTCCTGTGGACGCTTCCAGCCCTGGCACTCCATGAGTCTGTGTAGGCAGCAGCCCCAGAACCCATGAGGCAGGCAGAGTTGGGGAATCTGGTCAGGACAGCAAGGAGAGGAAGAAAGAAATGGAAGGCATAGCCGGCTTTGGCTATGGGGAGGCAGGGGAGGGGGAGAAGGAGGAGACAGAGGAGGAGGAGGAGGGACCGAGGGGTGGAGGGGAGACAGACCCAGCCCAGAGCTCCGAGTGGTTTCCTGTTGCCTGGCTCTAAACCCTCTACATTCCTGCAGACCTTCACACAGCCCAGAGCGCACTCTGCCAGCTGCCCGCCTGCCTGCCACTGAGGTACGCACAACCCCCGCCCAGCCTTCCCCTTCTCCGGTTGCTCAGCCCCTACACCCTAGCTCACTCCTGCAGTTTGTGTACAGAAAGAGAAGCTGTACTGGGAGGTCTCTGGGTCAGGGACGGGGTGCGCATCTCCTTCAGGCTCCATCACCGCTCCTGAGAAGGGCAGGAGCCGCGCGGACGGACGGGCTGCCTGTTGCTTTTCAGGTGGTGTAACTTTGTCTCCCTTTTAGGTTTGCAGAAAATAATCTCCTTGTGTTTTTGAGGGAGGTTTTCTCTCTGTGTGTGTTTGCCTCTCTGGTTTCAGAGGCTCCCTGCCTATCCTCTTTGCTCCCTTCACAAATGTGGCAGCCTCCTTTCCTGGGAATCTGATTTGGTCACAGCTGCACAGGCACAGAGGGCGACCGGAGTCTGCCCTGCTCCCCATTCCAGAAGATACTTCCTAGACTGGGTTCTTGGTCAGGGATTCTGTTTTCCGAAAGGGACTTTGCATGAATGAGAAACTGATCTCTGGAAGGCAAATAGGGGGGTCTCTACCTTTAATAAGCACCTCTGGGAAGACTCCTGTTTCCCCAGAATTCTTCCCTACTGACCCCTCCCCCCCACAATACACACGCTCTGAAATAGCACCGTCAGACAGTCACTCCTGGGTTAGGCATTGTTCCCATCTGGGGCTGCCTGGGGTGTAAACACAGGAACTCACTGGCAGTGGCCCTTAGTGTAGGTAGATCTGGAGACCCCAGGCATCTGATATCATCCAACCAAGATGGGAGGCTAGGTGTGGAGGATGTGCCAAGAAGAGGAGAAGGGGGAAGGCAAGAGAGTCCCAGGGCATCCCTCTCACATCTCCTTGTTTGAAAAGCCCAAATTCTACAGGAGACTGGTGTCTGCCTTTTAGGATATTAAGTCCTCTTCGGACTCCCTCCTTCCTGTCTCTACCATCTTTACCTTTGTTGGCTCCATTGTCTGGTTGATAAGTGAACTTCTGGGGTCTGAGGGACACCAAGGATAAAGGGGGCGCTGAGATGAGGCATGTCTTCAAAGCCCAGTCAGCCCAAAAGAGAACAGAGAGGCACACATTTTCCTCCAGAAAGGACAGCATAGATGCAGAACATATGGAGAAAATGTTTTCACCAGCAATTGTCTAGGGTTAAATATCTGTCTCCTCCAAGTGCTGATGGTAGAGTGAGAAGCAAGTAAGAAGTAGGTTGGCAGACTACTTCTTGTGTTATCTTAGGTAAGTGAGTCCTCTGGACTTAGTTTCCCTTCTGTAAAGTAGGAAGACTGGATTGATGGTCCTCTGGGTGCCTGACGTCCTCTAAAACTTTCTAGAGAAGGTCTCTTCAACTGGAATCCACGGACTGTCCTTTAGATGGGCTTCAAGCATCTGCAAGCCGCTTAAAATTATATGTACAGTAGTGTGCGTGTGTGTGTGTGTGTGTGTGTGTGTGTGTGTGTGTGTGTATGGGAGAGAGAGAGAGAGAGAGAGAGAGAGAGAGAGAGAGAGAGAGAGAACAAGAACAAGAGGTATTCACAGCCTTAAGTCTTAACATATATTCCAATGGATGAACTACCTCCCAAATAGCCAGAGGGCATGATGACGTGGGAGCTGGAGATGGAGTGTGGGACTGGAAGCAGATGTATATTTGCAGGAGGATAAACAATTTTGAAAGAGTGTGGTTGGGGGAAGAGAGGGTTAACTCACAGGGCTCAGCTGCCACATCGACAAAGCCGGAGAGGGGAGGGGGGAGGGGGTGCCTGGAGAAGGAATCAACTTTTGAAACTTTCTCCAAGTCCCACCCACAGAAAGGCTCTTCTTTGCCATGACTCATTCTGGGAGGAATGTGCGTTGCCACGGTAACCCTTTTTTCAGGGTCTCTGCCTGCTGGCGGGGAGGGGACACTGAAACACTCAGAACATCAGGCTCAGTCTGAATGTCCCCTACTCCACTCAGTCCCCAAATACCAGGACAGCCAACTCTAGGTCCTGCCCTGCTGATCTCCCAGGATCCCAGAGCAGCTGTGGGGCTGCAATAAGCCTCCCTGACTGGGCGTTTGAAGAGTTTTAGTTCCACTGCTGTCTCCAAGGTGCCATTTGACCTTGAACTAATCGATTCTCCCTTCTGAGCCCTAGTTTCTTCCGTGGTTGAAGAACAATAACAACAGTCACCTCAAAGGGCTATCCTGTGGAAGAAATGGGCTGCCACACAGGAAGCACTTGGTAAACTGTGGTCCTCCCACCTAACCAATGGGTTTTTAGAACTGATAAATTTATGTCATCCAAACTTAATGACATCATTTCCAGCTTTTTTTTGTCTGGGAGCTCCATCATCTTGGGGTTTGTATATAACTTCTCTTCACTAAAAGTGCTAACAGGCAGAATTTAAACAAAATATTGTTTCAATCCATTTTGACTTGGGCACCTTCATATTTCCCAAGAGTGTTATACCCCCAGTGTGAAAAGAGCATTGGCCAAGGCTATGGTAGAGGTGAGTCATAACTCACAGTGAGTGATATCAGGTAAGACCCTTCCCCTCTCTGGGCCTAAGTTTCCTAATATGTTAAATGGGGGAATCTAGATGGTCTCCTCCCAGCTCTGAAGCCCTGCAAACCTAAATCCCAGACGTTGCTTTCATGAAAAAGAACAGCTCATTTACGTTTGCAACACCCTGTTCCCCTACTTGAAAAGGAAACAAGAGAGGAGGGGCTAGGGGATCTTGGGTTGCATAATAGTCCTGCTGAAACCTTCATCCCTCCGTAGAGACTTGTCAACCAATAGCATGGTTGGGGTTTGCTATTTACAAGAGCAGCTTTCCTTGATGAAAATAAGCTATAAATAGGAAAGGATGATGGAGGAAAGGCAAGAGCTCAGGACGTCAGGTAAATAGAATATTTGGCTTCTGAGGTTCTTTAGATACATGTGGAGAGATAAACAGGGACAGACACAAACTCATGAGGATGCAGACTCTAAAGACTGATTTTACCAACAGGCACCCACTGGCACAAAAATAAAATAAAAATAAATGCCTCCATACAGGAGCAAACACAGAAGGTCGTACTCTCACCACCTCTCCCTGAACCGTATATTGGCTCACAACACAGCACGGACAAGTCCCAGGTGTACATCTTGATGCACATACAAACTCTGACCCTTACCTCCACAGGCCAAAACAGACAGATGTGAGCCAGGTGGGCACACGAAGACACACACACACACACACACACACACATACACACAGCTTCGCACAGAGGTCTTCAAGGCTGTAGGTAACTTACACACGGACACACTGTCAGATAGGCAGACAACTACCACTTGTAGCCACACATTGATGTGCATAGCCAGACATAACTACAGATTATTACAAGGAGGTAGACATGTCACACACATACAGTACCAAATCACTGGCTGTACTTTACAGATAGAGACCCTGAGGACCAGAGAGGGAAGATAACTCACTCAAGGTCACACAGCCAACGGATGTCTGAGCCAAACTTTCAGACGTTCAGAAATATCCAAATGTTCACTTTTCCTTTCCTTCCTTCTTTCCTTCCTTCCTTCCTTCCTTCCTTCCTTCCTTCCTTCCTTCCTTCCTTCCTTCCTTCCTTCCTTTCGTTTCATGCTTGTACAGGCAAAAGGCCCTGTGGGTGATCAGTGATGAGCAGTACTTTCTCTCTCTCCTTTGCTGGCCAGCAGTGGCCTGTCCCAGCCCTCATGGCTTTGCCATTAGGACAGCACAATGTGGCTAATTGGTGGCTGCTCATTTGCTTCCTGCTGGCTCCTTCCCTAACCTATCTTTAAAGGAGGAAATAAAGGGCTGGAGCTGAGCTTTGGCCAACCCTGGGGATTAATGAAGCCACCTCTTCCTAACAGCAGACAGCCTGGATCCTAACCCCAACCCTGAACTCAGGGACGGCTGGGCTGAGCAGAGCCAGAGCCGGTAAGCAGTGACTTGGCAGAATTCTTTAGAAAAACAGCCTCCTGTTATCCTGGAGGGAGAGATGTCTTAGGTAGCAATTAGTTTGGCCTTCATTCTCAAGAAATACAGCTTGGTGTCTATAGAAAAAATATGGATGGAGATACCAGCTCTGTCCAGAACTGGGTTCTTTGAGAAACTGGTTATTAACCTATCATATCTGGGGATCCCTCTCAGTCATCTTATATTAGTCATGGCATGAGGATCCCAGACTGATCAGATGAAATAAGAAACAAAACAAAACAAGGTAAACATCTGGATGTTTCTGAACGTCTGGAAGTTTAGCTTTGACATCAGTCTGCTGTGTGACCCTTAAGTGAGTTACTTTTCCTCTCTGAGCCTCAATTCCTTTTATCTCCCAAATCAGAAGCATGGCAAAGAGGTTTCACATGGCTTGACAATGCCAATTCATAGGTAGTGGCTCCTAGCAGAACCGTGTTCAAGATTTAGGTGCCACTCTGCACTTTAGGGAAAAGAGAGCAATGGATTGATTAGTAAAGTCTGCCAC
Source organism: Paguma larvata (assembly GCA_030068075.1). Taxonomy (NCBI): domain Eukaryota; kingdom Metazoa; phylum Chordata; class Mammalia; order Carnivora; family Viverridae; genus Paguma; species Paguma larvata. The sequence continues at coordinate 41,782,408 of CM057826.1, read as the reverse complement.
ATGCATTGGAGGAGCAGGTGGAGACATATACACCATGTATTTGCTATCTTTGGGATGTGACAGCCTGAGCTCTCATCCCTTCCATTTGTGGTCACCCCACTGCAGCAGTGGCCCCTAGAGGGAGCCAAGGAGGAAATCCTGAAGCTCCACCCCAGGCTTCTCCTAACCACCATGAAGCAGTGAAACGTGGCATCTTAGATGCCTTTATGGAATCTCAGGCTGATTCCGGTCCCAGGATCTGGGGCTGCTTCAGAGCTACCCCAGAACCTCTTCACTCCTATGCTTGAGCGCCCATCACACCCTAAAAGTTTCCCTTAGCTTCTTCCCTTCCAGCAAGAAATATTAAAATTGGAAGCAGAGTCCAAGGACAGGCTGGGAGGGGTAATACCCTGAAAGGCTTCTGCCTGAGCTTAGAAAGTCAGAGCTGAAAGAAACTGTAGGGACCACGTTGGCCCAGGGGTTTCAAACTGTGTTTATAGGAGAACCCAGAGATGCTCCAACGTGTCTCAGGGGTGTCTGAGTGTGTAGGAATTTCAGCCCCTTTCTTTAATCCACTTTTACCTGCTTTTGTTTTTTTTTAATTTCACGCTGATTCATTGAACAGATTATAATGCATTCATGGTTCAACAAATGCAAAAGGCTTTTAGCTGCTCAAATATTGGACTTTGCAGAAGACCTCATTGAAAGAAAGGGCTTACGTACTTCTGAATACCACTGATCCAAAACAACCTCCTCATTGTGCAGATGAGCAGGGCCAGGTGTGGTCCAGGGGGCAGAGGAGCCTTCCCTAAGTTTGCATGGTGAGCTGGGAGCAATGTTGCCAAGACCTCGACCCAGGACTCCCAACTTCCTTGTCACGAGACCACCTCTGAGTGGCTGTGCTCTCTCCTTGGTGTGAGTGCCAGGGTGGCCACCACCGGCTGCGGTGGCGCCTCTCTGGCCTGGCTCAGCCCTCCTTCCAAGTCCCAGCTCCTTGGCGGGCCTGGCTCACAGAGGGGGCTCCTTTATTAGCCTCCAGACTTGTTTTTCTCTCTTTAGGCTTGTTTACCAGGAACGTGTGTTTTTGGAACCCTTGTTTCCAAGCCAAACACTGGAAGAGAGATGCTTGGTTTGCGTCAGCAGCCAAATAAGAAGCCAGCTTGGGCCCAGGCTTCATCACTGTGTTCTCTGGAGGCTGGGATAGTATCCCCTTGACCAAGAGGGGCAATGTCTCCTTTGTTCCACCCCAACACCCTTTCTCCCTAGGCCACAGACAAAGAGCTGGGGTTCTTGCCCTGGATTCTTGAGGGGGATGGAGATTCTGGGATCCTTGGATGCTCTTCCAAACAACATTGCTTACTTCTTCTATTCTCTCCTGTGAAAGGCTCTTGTGAGCCTTTCAAGGTAGGTGTATTATTTCCATGTTCCAGATGGAGAAATGAATTGAGGCCCAGAGAGGGAAAGTTACTTTCTGAAGGTCACACAGTTGCTAAGTGACACAGTGGGGATTTGAATCTGTATGCTCTATGCTCTGTCTCCAGAGCCCATGAGCTTACCTTTCTGCTATACTGCTTCTATAAAAGTTTGTAACCACTCTGATATAGAAGCCACTAGCCACATGTGGCTACTTAAATTTAAATTAGTTAAAATGAAATATAATTAAAAATTCAGTTCATCCACACTAGCAATATTTCAAGGGCTCAGCAACCACACATGCCTGGCAGCTATCATATTGGACAATGCAGATAGAATATGTTCATCATCTCCAAAAGGTCCATAAGCCTCTTTCTCTTCAAAAAAGAGATTTGATGATTACAACTCAAATTCGGTACTTCATGTTCTTAAGAGCCTATGATTCCAAGACCCATAGTCTAAAATTCCATGATGCTGCGATGTCCTCCTGTTCTGACATTCAAGGCTTTTCAGTGTCCAGGGAGAGCCCAAAGGAGGCCCTTTATATTTCGAGGGAGATGAACTGGGGGGGCTGGCTGTACTTTTCCATCCCCAGAGTCTTTCTAAAAAGAGAGAAGTGACCTCAGCTTCAGGTCCTGTTGGCAGCCAGGGACGGGTTTTCAGCCATCTCCAGAGCAAATAAAGGCAAAAGGAAGGGACTTGATGTACGGAACAGGGGGAGGAGTGGGGGTGGGAGTGAGCAGTGTCTGCATTTGATGACCACCAAGCCAAGGGAAACACACCTCCTATTCCTCCCCTGGCCCAGGCTCCTTTCCTTCCCTGCACTTCGGGCCAGTTCACAGACCAACTGGGCTCCATTCAGGTGAGCACCTGGGAGGGAGCAGCTGCCAAGGGAAACTGTGTGAGACGAAGGGCTCGCCAGTGGTGGAGCAGGGCCGCTTGGGTCCTCATCAGTCCTGCTACTCACTCCCTGGGGCTCTTGGAAGATGTCTGCCCCTCTCTGGGCCTTGGCCTTCTCACTAGGGCAGAAAGACATGCCTTGAGCCTCCAGTGGGATGCTGGAGTGTGAAAACACTTTGAAAAGGATAGACATCTGCATCACCACAAGCTAAAGAGATACAGAGGAGCGAGTTTTCATTTCGTACCAGTCATTTCTACAAAGCTGCTTATATTTTCACTGGGCGGACCAGATCTAGGTTTGATTGGCAGAGGATGCATTCTGAAGGCTGAGGTTTGACTCTGTGTTCTGACCTCACTGGGGTTACTGTTGCACTCCATTAGCTGTGTAGCATGGGTGGCTGGCCCCTTTGCCGGGCCTGTTTCAGAGAGCCTCAGGGATCTAATGCACGTGTAGAAAGTGTGGCCATGCAGGGAGAACAGTCCAGTCATTCCCTTCCCTCTCAGCCCATTTGGAGACAAAGGGTTCTGGGACTGGTGATATACCACTGGGCACTGGGCAGGACCTCAAATTTGGAAATTCATGCTTTTTCTAAGATTTTGAATCATTTTCTTAACACTGTCACTTTCTGCATTTCTCCCCCACTCTCACAGCAGACATAATCCCTAATTGGCCCAACTCGGCTCCACAAAAAGGTAGTTTGTTGAGGGGGTTCGACTTGGAAGAGGCCTGAATATTGCACGATTTCCTCCTCTCAACCACAGGCTTAACAGGAAAGTAGGACTCAAGTCCTCCATGCCTTGTCTGTCCATGTGGCACAGCACAGGCTCCAAGGGCCTGAGCCCTTTAGACACTACACACACTACAAGATTTAGAATTATTTTTTGGTTCTGGCTGCAAAACCAGAGGCAGAAAGGGTGATTGTGCCACTAAGAAAGAAGTGCAGGAAGGTGGAGAGGCAGGACAGACCAAAGAGCTGGTGAATAGACCTTTCCCTGGTCAAGGAGGGGAACATAGTTCCTCTGCTCACATGAAGGACAGACTCTGCAGATGGTGGTCTTCCTGGCTTTTCAATCAGAAGCTCACTACATCTCCAGTCCTGGCTGGGATATTTCTCTGATGACATGACTTCTCTGTCACTGGAGTCCGGACAACACCTTTTTTTTTTTTTTTTTTGCTTCTAATTCCAGTCTCACTTTGACCCTTTAACTTCAAACAGCCCCAGACAAGTCCTTCATTGATGTCTCTCTCCTGTTCCATTCATAAAATCATACGCAGGGGTTGTCTTGCTTACATCTGTCAAATGGGAAAGCAAACAGGGAGATTTTTCCACTTCTAGGTCTCAGGGGCAACAAGCATACAACTGTGTGGGGCAGGAACATTCTAAAAATTGCCCGGAAAGGAAAGGCTGGACTTGTCTGGGCGTTGGAGCCAGAGTGAAGCAATGCCAGGCTCCCAGGTTGATTCCTCTAAATTTCTATTAGTTTTATTTCATACACACATCATGGAATAAGAGGTGAGGTTTTAGGTCTATTTTTATACAATAAAGGACCATTATGAAGTCTGCTCTTCCCCTGTCTGTTCTACCGTACAAATACTATAGTCCAAGTGAAGATGGGTTATACCACAGGTGATGATACATGCCAAGACCAGTGTGTGCCTGCGACATTTTAAGAACATTGTAAGAACTCAGCCTACAACCTCAAAGCTTACCTAGTCTAACCCTCACAAATAATGGAGGAGGGAACAAGGTCTAGAGAGGACAAGTGATTTTAACCAATATACCAAGATAGTTTTGAGGGCGATCAAGATCCCTTGGCATTGGATTCCAAGCTGAGTGGTTTTTTCCCATGACTCCAGGGTGCCTCCAATGTGCTTGGCCACTGGAAAAGTCTGGGAAAGAACTGGGGATGATGAGTCTGATATAGATGTTTGTGGGGACAAAAGAGGGAAGACATGGCCACTGCTCACCTTGACTAAACACTGCTTGGAGGCAGAAGAAGAACTCTCGTTTTTGTGTAGCCACAGGAGGAGGGACAGAGTAGACCAGAAGTTTCAGGGAAGCAAGTTAGATCCGTAAAGAAGAACTTTCTAAAGCCATTTGGGAATAGAAGTCCATCTAGTTAGAACAAGAAATAAAATGTCCCCACCACAGTTCCCTTGTGAGGGATGGAATTTTGGCAATGAATCATCAGAGAAGATTCTGCCCCCAAATCCCTTGCAGTCATGAGATTTTTAGGAGCAAAGAGTTTAGCACCTGGAGAATGACATCCTTTAGCTGTGAAGGGGGAAAGAGGAGAAAACATGAACACATGCAAGCATTTGGGTGGTTTCCCTGGAGGATCTAGCGAAGTGCTGTCCCTTCTGGGTGGAAAGGAGAAAGATGTGGCTGCCCACTGGTCACACGCCAAGACTATTGCCCTTTGTTTTGCTTATTAATTTATTTAAAGTTTATTTATTTTTGAGAGAGAGAGCATGACGACTGAGCTACCCAGGCACCCCTCTGTCTTTTAGAATGTAGATCTCATTGTCTCAAATTGGCAGGAGGTCTCTGCCTATTAACTTCCCCCCTTCTTTCAGAGTGGTAGGAAGGAGGAGGGAAAGGAGGAGAAGGAGGGTTTGCAAGATGGGAAAAAAAGAATTCTGTAACATCAGGGATTAAGGGTCCTTGAAGATGATCTGGTTCAGTATTGCCCAAACTTGACTTGTTAGCCAACAACCTTTGCTGGACCACTTTTTAAAAACTTAAATAAATGTATTGGGAAAAGAGACTTTATATCTTTACCATAAATGGAAAAATCTTTTGTCTTTTGTCATAAACGGAAGGAAACTATAAAAATAAACACGAAGAAGACCAAACAACTTTGTTGAATTCCAGCTGGATATAGTTTCCTGTGGAGGCTCTGAGCTGGAGGCCTGCTCTCCGTTAACAAGGATGGGGGAGCTTGGGTGGCTCAGTCAGTTAAACATGTCTGAGTCATGATTTTGGCTCAGGTCATGATCTGATGCTTTGTGAGTTCAAGCCCCATGTCGGGCTCTATGCTGACAGTGGACCCTTCTTGGGACTCTCTCTCCCTCTCTACCCTTCCCTTGTTCATTCTCTCTCTCTCTCTCAAAATTAATAAATAAACCTAAAAACAAAAAAGGAAGATAGAGGACTGCTAGAAAAGTATTAAAGACATCTTAGCAGCAAACTGAGACTTTCTTCTCATGTAGTCGGGATTGGAAGAGAAGGAATTTTCTCTGGCACCTATCACTTTACATGCACCATCTAACTTTTACCTTCATGTCACAGGAATTCAGCTCAGAAGGGGCTTTCCATCAAGAAGCCCCCCACTTACTCAACTCTCAATCTCTGTCCCTATGCAGGGTTCCCAGCATCATGAGGGCCTGGATTTTCTTTCTCTTTGCCTGGCCGGGAGGGCCTTGGCAGCTCCTGTAAGTACTTAAAAACCACATATGCTTGGTGTCCCACCATCAGCTCAGTGGCACCGACTCTGCTGGCCCTGGATGCTTGGAGGGGCTGGGGGCTTCCCTATCTCGTCATGTGCCTTATTTTTTAAAAAGATTTTTTCTTACACTAATAGGCTCAGGAGAAAAATCGAGATGAGGACCCCTGGATGGAGAGTCCAGGGAAGAGAGCTTTCCATGTAAGGAGAAGGTGAACTTTTAGCACCCATAAAGAGAGGGCTGGTTAGTTTTCAAGTCAGTGAGGACTATTTGGTTGCATGCATCAGGCACCAGTCTGACCAAATTAGGAAGGGGAAGGATACAGGGGTAGATTGTGAAATCTAAGGCCTTGGGGAGGACTGGAAAAGGACAGTTCCAGGATCTGGGAGGTGAGAACAAGTAGACAGTCTTGGAGACGCTGCCATCTCAACGAATCTGCTCCAAAGGTTTCACATCTTGAGAAAACGTGCCAAGACCTAAAAAAAATTCAAAGGAGAACCAATCCGGTTGAGCTTGGGTCCTGGTCCTGCTTCTTGGCCAGGGGAGTGTAGAGCACCCTGGCTGACAGACCATCCCTCCAAGACTTAAACTTCTGCCAGCAGAGGTCATTCAAAACTAATCTGGAAGCCATTACCAGAAGAGAGGGGAAGAAGGGTGCAGCAGACAGACAGTTTCTTTCAACCTAGAATTCCTTCATCTCCTCTCCGCTAGGAGGTGTGAGTGATGGTGGACTCTGGCTGGTAGATTTTGGCAAAAGATTTGGCAGGGTTAGCATTACTTAGAAGAAGCCCCAACCAGCCAGGTACCTCAAAGTGGTATGCTACTTTGCTTCTTCCTTCCCCAAGTTGACATGGCAAGAAAGACTAACAAAATCACGATAAGAACATCATACTTGCAGGGAAGATAATGACATCTGTTAAAATTCATGGTGTTCATGCCCCGTGGGTCTCAGTTTTCCAATTTATAAGATGAAGGGAGTCATTCTGCTTCAGTGGTTTCCAGATTCATAGGAGTCCAAAGCAATGAAAGTGCTTTTCCAGCCTACATCACATTGGGATGGGCATCCCAGATATAAGATATATGAAGGGAGCTGCTCCAGAGTTCCACGGGGCCCCTGTGTTTGGCTTCTCTTTCCTCATCACCCCGCCCTTGGCAGTCCCTGAGGCACAGCCTTGCGGATCTCCAGTGAGCTGCTCTCCTAGCTCCCCAGGCTGGAGGCACTTCAGAGGCAAAGCCGGCCCTGACCCTGACCTCTCTGAACCCCATTCTCTCTTCCTAACAGCAACAGGAAGCCCTGCCTGATGAGACAGAGGTGGTAGAGGAAACCGTGGCTGAGGTGGCGGAGGTAGGTGGGTAGGGTCCCCAGACCTCTACATCCATTCCCTGGAGAAATCAGGTTGTGGTGAGTCTCCGTCCTGGAACGGGGCATTTGCCCCTTCCCATGTGCACACACAGCACAGATGTGACCCTGTGTACCCCCCAATCTTGACGCATTCCTGAATGTTCCCCGTTAACTTCAATGGAACCCTGGAGCTGGGAGCTATGATTTTGAAATTTTTATTTTTAAGCTATGGGACAATTTTTCTTAGGTGATCACCCACAGTCTTCCCATACATTAAACATGAAGAAGCTGGTGTGACATGGCTGGTGGAGACGGTGGGCTTGGTACCCCTCCTGCCCTAACACCCCTCGGGGCCTCTGAGACCTCTCCGTGGGCCTGTAAAAGTCTGTCTTAATTCTGACCCTGGCATCTGTGCTCTCTGTGTGCCCTGGGCCTGGACCACCTTTCCATCTCATCTCTCCTCTGTAGGACTTGAAGCACCCATCAAGTCCTCTCCAGTCTTTACCTCTGAGTGTGGCGGCCATTTGACTCACTCTTCTCCCCCCACCGCAGGGACCTGTGGGAGCCAACCCCGTGCAGGTGGAAGTAGGAGAATTTGATGAAGGTGCTGAGGAAACTGAAGAGGAGGTGGTGGCTGAAAGTAGGTCCCTTTCTTGTGTCTTGTCATATTCAGTCTTTGCCCTCCGCTGCTTGAGCCTGGGGCATAGGGACAGCCTACGTGAGGTTCCTTCCCAAGGAAATTCAGGGTGAGGTCCTCCCCGCAGGGTGGGCTGTGGAGGAGGAACAGCGTTGACTTGAAGGTTGGGAATATTCTCTGGAATCTGGGAATGATCTATTTATAGCCAGGCTGTCTATGCTGTGAGTGTCAGGAAGGGATGTTCCCAAGCTAGAAATGGCCCTCTCCCCTCACAGCTGTCTGTCCTGATTCCAAAGTTAGGTTTCACATTCCCACTGAGGCTGCAGGTCACATCTGGTCACTGGTCACGTCTGGTCACTGAGCTCCTTGATGACCTCTGTCTCAGCCCATGCCCCAAGTGGGCACAGACCTGAGGTACTCCAAGAGCTTTTTATACTTATTAGCTTATGTGAGAATTGTTTCACACAGCCATGAGGAAATAAGGCCTGGAAACCTGACAGAGCTCATATAATACTACCCTTGGAGGAGTTCGCGCCGAAGGACAGAAATGTCCTAGGGCCACCGGCTCTGGCAGACCATTCTGGCTTCTCCAACCCAAGGCGTTAACAGCGTGGACTTGGGAGGCAGACCAGCCTAGGTTTGCCTCTAAACTTGCCAACTCCCTCTGCGAGTGCCCTCCAACAGCCTGCTTAGCTCCACTGAGCTTGCTTCCTCATCTCTAACACAGGGATGATGGTGGACCCTCACCCCACAGCTGTTAGGGGATTAGGAGATAAAGCCCAAGGGCATTGGCCCACTGCCTGGCAGGGCAGGCATCCAATAAAGAATGACTAAAATACCCCAAATCAAGGATCAGGAGGAAATGGCTAGATTGAGCTGTCATCCTGAGGGCACAGAGTTTTTGTTGGAGCAGAGGGGCATCTAATGAGTCTGTTCCTTCCCTCCTCCAGGCCCACCCTCATCCGGTGTTTACCAGACATAGCCGGGCTCTATTGTTCAGTGTGGGCCTCAAGGCTCTTCTCCCTTTTCCTTTATAGTCACTCAAGTCTGTTTTGCTTGGCCTCACAGCTCCCTGGCTCTGTGACAACAGCTGATTTTCCATCATTCTAGAAAGTTTATTCTAAAATCCAAAAATGCCTCACTATCACTGAGGAACAGAGAGCTGAGAACACAATGGTTGCTTCAATCCTCAAAGGAGTCATATGGTCTCCAGTGCTTCTGGGACCCGGATTAAGCCTGTAGGCCTCCAAAATGTGCCTGACCCTGACCTCACACTGAACCTCTAATCCCCAGACTGAGCCAATTTCTCCCCTAAATGCCAATTGCTGGGCTCAGCAGAAGAGAAAGGAGGACTCAGGGCTGCCCAAAGCCCAGAGTAGGGGCTGCAGGAGACAAGTTTTGCGCAAGGATCAGGCCAGTTGGGTTGAGGTGGACCCGGTGGTGCTAATGACATGCTCTTGTACTCTACCAGACCCCTGCCAGAACCACCACTGCAAACATGGCAAAGTGTGCGAGCTGGATGAGAACAACACCCCCATGTGCGTGTGCCAGGATCCCACCAGCTGCCCTGCCCCCATTGGCGAGTTTGAGAAGGTAAGGGCAAGGGGCTGGGGGATTGGGCCTTTGCAAACACGGAGTGGCTGCTGAGAACACTGGTGGCTCGGTGACTCTATGGAACAGTTCCAGTCTGAAAAGTCTTCATACTAGATAGTAACGGCAAGAAAGTGGAGGTAAGGTTCTGCCTGTCGCCACGTCTCTCCAGCAACTGACAAGACTTTATTCAGGTTCCCAGCTCTGTACCAGATCGAGAAGGGAATATATCAAGAACATCATACCCTGAGATAGGGGCTTTTCTGGTTGGGAGCAATCTAGCAAAGCATCCAAAAATGTGGGTTCTAGGGTCAGACTAAAGACTGACTTCAAATCCCATCACCCATGTCAGCTGTGAGATCTTAGCTAAGTGTAGAACCTTTCCAAATCTCAGCTTTCTCATCTCTGAAGTGGCGATAGAAATAGTCTTTATTTCATAGCGTGGTTGTGGGGGATTTTTTAGGTAGTGCTTAGTACTTAGTACCCAATATATGTTATTAAAAAAATCTTTCAAACCCATCCATTCTGCCCCCAATAGAACTCATTCATCCAATCATCCATCCATCCATCCATCTATCCATCCATGTAATTATTTATTGAGTGCCAACTCATGACAACCAATATGCCAGTGATGATAGCAAATCTGGTACCAGCATTGTTGCCACAACCTCCCATCCAGGTTCTCCATCATTAGTCTCTCTCCCCAATACGACTTATCTTCTGGGCTCCAAATTTTAGCATCGTTGTCAAGTCTTTCCTCCTCCTTACCCTTCTACCCCATCGACTCTCCCTCTGCAGTGATATATAAGCCATAGTGAGTATGTACACAAGGTTCCATACAACGCTCCCTGCCTCCTAACACAGATACTTCCTGCCACAGTCCTTGTTCACTCCTCAGCATCTCTGCTTGGCCATCCCCATGTGCAGAGAGAGATTCACTAGGAGGACTCAGGTGACTCAATGTACAGTTGTACTCACAGCTAAGACTTATTACAGGGACATATTAAAGATACAAAGTAAATAACATGGGAACAAGACATATGGAGAGTCTGGAGGAATCCATGCCCAGGCTTGCTTACTTTCTCAACCTGCATGAGGGGTCTCACAGAATGCACTCTTTTCCCCAGCTACAAAGATGTAGCCATGTGTGAGCAATGTTTCTGCTCAAGAAAACCCATTAGAGACTCAGCACTCAAAGTTTTCATTGAGCGCTAGTCACGTAGGCACCCTCTGCTTAGCACGTACCCAAATTCCAGACTCCCAGAAGGAAAGCAGATGTTCAGCACAAATGGTATTGTTTGTACAAGCAGTCTAGGCACAGTGAGGCACCCTTATCATCTGTGGAAAGTTTTATAGCAGGTGCAGGGAATTGTTTATCGGCCACGTTCCCAGATGCCAGCCAAGGGCCAACATCGCAAGCAGGCCTTTCTAAGCATAACAGTCCCAGGCTTTCTGCATTAACTTTTTTCTGTACACTCTGCCTGTTCGCCATCCCCATCTTTTATTCCTCCTTTCCACATCTGCCAGGCTTGTTTTCCCATATCTCAGCCTAATTCAGTCGTACCTCTGCTCAGAGGTCAACAGCGGCTCTCACCATGGGCAGAGCATTGGCCTGGGAGCCCAGAGTGGGTTCTTGTTGCAAGCCTAGCATTCACCACATGACCTTGGGCCGATCACATTCCTTGCTTGGCCCTTTGTGTCCCCATCTCCGAAATGGACAAGGATGGGCGTGGCTCTCTATGCTCTATGCTTTGCCGACAGGTATGCAGCAATGACAACAAGACCTTCGACTCTTCCTGCCACTTCTTTGCCACCAAGTGCACCCTGGAGGGCACCAAGAAGGGCCACAAACTCCACCTGGACTACATTGGGCCTTGCAAATGTGAGTCTGTCCTCGGGCTCTTTCAGTTGCTCATCTCAGGGAGAGAGCACTGAGCTGGCACTGATGCGGGCTCTGCCACCCCCGTGCTATGTGACATTGGGCGAGTCTCTTTCCCTTTCCGAGCCTCAGGATTGCCATTTATTGTTCTTTAAATGTTTGTTCATTCATGCACACACACAAGTGGGGGAGGGGTAGACAGGGAGAGAGAGAAAATCCCAAACAGGCTCTGTGCTGACGTGGGGCTCAAACCCCTGAACCATAAGATCATGACCTTAGCCAAAATCAAGAGTCAGATGTTTAACCCCCGGAGCCCCCCCGGGCGCCCCAGGATTGCCATTTACAAAACGAGATGATCGTCTATGAGTAGCTGCCTCTCGGCTCTGCATTCAGGACACCTCCCAGGAAGGACTGAGCAGTTGAGAAGCACAAGGTCAGGGAGGGTTTTTGGAACCTTTCACTAGCACCCAAGACAACCGTGCCTTTTCTCTCCTGATGAGGATGTTCTATAGGGCTAACCCAAATCTGTAGTGCTTCAATATTGTAAAGCAAAAATGATGTTCTATCTGGGCCTATAAAGCATTTTTAAAATACAGGAAAACCTTGGTTTGCAAGCATAATTCATCCCAGAAACATGCTTGTAGTCCAAAGCACTTGTATATCAAAGCGAATTCTCCCATATAAAATAATGGAAGCTCAGATGATTTGTTCCACGACCCAAATATATTCATATAAAATGATTACAATAGTGTACTATAATACAAAATAATGAAGAAAATATAAAACATATTAAAAAAATAAACAAATTAACCTGCACTTAACTTTGAAAACCTTCGTGGTTGGTGTGAGGGAGACAAGAGAGAGGAGAGTATTTGTGTAGGATGACTTTCACTATCCCAAATGGAATCACTGCTCTCTATTGGCTCAATGGAACTTTTTCCTGCATGGGGGCCATTGTATATCCTCGCATGAATGTTGACTACAGTACAGGATTAATAAACTTTTGTCACACACCATATTTAATGTAACCGGCCGCAAGGCAGCAGAGGAAAGGGTCTCTGTCTGCAGGCAGCACAACCTAGAATGAAGTGAAGCATTCCTAAACTTACTCTTGCATGGAACAGCAGAGGACTGCCCGTAGGTGCTTTGAAGTGACAAAAAATATAAGGGTGCCAATTTTGGGCACCTTCCAATGTTCTGAAAACTCACTGATTTCTACCAAACATCGCAGTCTGAGATCGAGTATCTAAGCATGGGAGACAATCATCCACAATCCCACAGTGAGAGAGAGAGAGAGAGAGAGAAGAACCATTGGCTCAGTTGTGACCATGTGATGTTCAGCGTCACATTCTACCCATATTGCAAGACATCACTCACTTATCAAAAGTTAAAATTTATTAGAAATGTTTGCTCATCTTACAGAACACTCGCAGAACAAGTTACGTGTAGTCCAAGGTTTTACAGTATTTGAATTTGAAAGTTTTAAAATATGAGGCATGCCAGTCACTTTCCTTTGGGCCCTGTTACTCAGGGTTGCCATAGCCTTGGCCTTTTCACTCCATCACATTCCTCTCTGCCCACTTAAGACATATGACTAACCACCTTCCTCCAGAAACCTGGGAGTCAGGTGTTGGGGGAAGGGATGCCAGGATATTGTCTAGCTTCTTGTTAGTGATCCCAGGTTCGGGTTCCAGTGGCCCCGGGGCCTCCTTCAGCATTGGCAATCTCCTTGTCATTTGAAGCATGCAAGGCCACATCCTCCTCTAAGACAGCACCCACGTTGTGTGTCTGGTACATTATGGCACCAGATGGCACTGGGAAGAGCCACTCGCCTGCTTCATGAAGGTGTGCAGAGTGCAGAAAGGTGGAGGAGAAAACCAGGTTCTCCTGTGGTCAGCCCCACTCTCCCAGGTTGTGGGACTCAGGAGGCTGGGGGAGGAATGTTGACAGGAATCTTTGGGCAGTGAGACCGAGGAGTGGGCCAAGAGGCCTTTTACCGAAGTGGCTCTTGCTGTCCTCTGGGGCATGTCGCTCACTTGCTCCAAATCCTAGATGTTCCCTTCCACTGCCCGGCTGGTGGTGGAGAAGGTAGTGGTCCTAACCACAGAGGGGACTTTCCCTAGACTCAGGATGGGGGAAGGACAGACCTCTAAGCCCCAGGGCAACCACATTCCTGGGATGGTGGACGAGGCTCTGACAATGTGGCCTTGAGCAAGTCCTTTCCCCCTCATGCTGACCTTTAATGAGTCCAGTAAGAGGGTAGACTTGGTCTGACATTCTGGGATTCTAAGCTCCAAAGATCAGGATGGAATCATCAAGAAGAATGTTCTGGTGGGTATTACTGACCTCCCCACCATAGCTAAGCTGGGCCTATGGATAGATGTTATTCAGCCTCCCGGCTCAAACACCTCCCAACGGTTGGTATCACCAGCGTGGGACCTGAGCCTCTGCTCTCAGAGCGCCATGACCCAGAAAAGTGCAGGACTCACGGGAGTGAACCATTTCCCTCAGCAGACTAGATCAGGCCCAGGGAAGAGCAGACATCCTCTGCATCTCCATTTGTGGAGCCTTCTCCCCCCACACAATCTCCTTTGCTCACTGCAGCCTGAAAAAACTGTCCCAGAAAGGCCGAGCCCCTGTGCCAAGGTCACAGATCGAAATAGCTGCAGGAGGAGGCCCTGGCGGGAAGAGAGGCCCAGCCAGGATGTTGGCCGGCAGGCAGGGAGAGTCGGGGTCTGTGCTGACCACTCTCGTGTTTTGGACCCTAGACATCCCCCCCTGCCTGGATTCTGAGCTGACCGAATTCCCCCTGCGCATGCGGGACTGGCTCAAGAACGTCCTGGTCACTCTGTATGAAAGGGACGAGGACAACAACCTTCTGACCGAGAAGCAGAAGCTGCGAGTAAGTGCTCTCTTTCCAGCCTGTCCCCGGGCCCTTGCCTGGCACTGAGGGAGGCGGCTCCTGGCCCCCGGCTGGCTGAGATCCAGTCCCATTCCTAGAACTAGGCCCCCACGTGTAAGCCTACACCACGGCTCTGACGCGCCCTCATCCTGGGCACCGGGGCACAGACTTCTCGCTGCCTCTGGAGGCTGATAAGACGCACTCACATCTTAGAACCCTAGAAGTCCTGTGATAGAGAGGCCTGCTCACTTTGTTTAGCTCAGTGTTCAGCAAAAGGAACACAAGGAGCCCTATTCCTTTTTCCTTCTGAATCAGTGGATCTTAAACGTTACTGGACATATCAAGCACTTGGCCTGCTGACAAAGTGCAGATTCCTGAGCCCCGTCTTGGGCCCACAGAATCAATGTCTCTGTGAAACCGGGCCCAGGAAGCTGCATTTTAACACACTCCCCAGGAGAGTTTGATGGGACAACTCTAGAGAGATAGAACCCTTTGAGGTCATCCCCGGCCTCCACTTTAGCGGATGAGATGCTGGTACCCATCTATGCCACCGCCTTCCCTCATTTCGAACCTTGGCCTTGGCTGGTTTCTTCCGGCTCTGGCCTACTGTCAGAAGAGGAGGGGCCCTCACTGGCCTGGACAGCCTCCCCCGGACCCTTTGTCACCCAGCATCTGCTGTCACAGGTGAAGAAGATCCATGAGAACGAGAAGCGCCTGGAGGCTGGAGACCACCCCGTGGAGCTGCTGGCCCGAGACTTCGAGAAGAACTACCACATGTACATCTTCCCTGTGCACTGGCAGTTTGGCCAGCTGGACCAGCACCCCATCGATGGGTAAGGCCTCAGGCCCTCAGGACCACAGCCCGCTGCTCTGGCTTGGCGCTGGAGGAGACAGAATCGTAGGTCAGGGCTGGTAGGTGCACTGGGTATGGCCAGAAAACCTCTCTGCAGCTGAGGGACTGCCCCCGGCCCTGGAGCCCAGGTTGTGTAAGGGCCGAGGCAGGAAGGAACAGGCAGAGGATAAAAGAGGCAGACCCGAGAGGAAGAAAACCATGATACATTTTCATGCCAGAGGAAGTAGAAGTCAGCTGGAATTGAAAACCCCTCCTTAACCCTGTGCACGCTGGCCTTGGGTAGCCACTAGTTGAGGGAGGGTGGGCTAGGAAGGAGTCAGACTCCATGGGGCAGTGGGGCGGAGGTGGGCTAGCCTGCGTGCTCACAGTCCTTCGGCTAGACCTGAGACCCAGCCCCGACAGGGCAAACTGACCCTGGGACTTCTTTAAAAAATCACAGAGCCAATCCCATCCACACCGCAAGCCCTTGTTTAATTGTTCTTCCCTCTTGTCCAGATGGGTTTTGACGTGCCGTGCGACTATGCTGCGGAACGGGCACGCAGCTGTCAGTGAACTAACACTTACTGAGTGCCTATTATGTGCTCAGCACTATTCCAGGCAGGAAATATAACAGTGATCAGAACTGACAAGGTCCTTGCCGCCCCCCCACCGAAGCTCACACTCCGGGTGACAACCTGCTTCTCACAATCGAAGGAAAAAGTAAAAAGGCTCCCAGAAGTGGTGGAAGTGGTGGCTTGCTGCATGTGAGGCTGAGCGGCAGTTGTCACGACGCTCACCACAGCCTTCTGGCCTCCTCTGGCTGTGGGTTCTCGGAGGAGCCTGGAATGGAGGGCCACCCTGTTACATGTCTGGGGGGAGGACACTGGACACAAGGATGCTCCTCTCTGGGATGCTCACCCCTCGTTCATGGTCCAGCCTGTGTGCCTGGAGCCCACCCACCCCGGCCACAGTCCCCAGTGGCTGGGGTCTCCTGAGCTCTGGGAGCCCCCTTGCTGCTTCTCTCCCAGGCTCTTCCCACGGCTGGGATCCAACTGAGTCACCCACTGTGGAAGGGAAAGGAGAAGTCAGGGGGACATCTGGAGCTCAGGCTGAGCCACTGGGTCCCACCACAATGAAGGGACCAGGAGAGAGGCTTCCAGATGGGGCCGCAGGGCTGTGCCTCTGGGAAAGTGCTCCAGCCGGGGTCAGGGGACCCATCCCCCCACCTTCTTGTCCCAGAGCTGCACGGTGATCTTTGCCTGAGTTCCTGTCCCTCTGTGGGCCTCAGTTTTCCCATCGATATACAACATAAGGGGAGGAGATGTTCCTTCCAGTTCAAACATTGTGTGATTCCTTCCATGAGTGGGGTGGTGTGAGGGAGTCTGGCGGGTAGAGAGAAAATTGGAGTCACGGTGCAGCTCCTTGGGGAAGAGTGTTCTGAAGACAACTAGGTAAGGGTTCTGGGGAATAAGGAAAAATACCATACGTGTGCTCTGGACTCAAGGAATGGGAGTGGACAGTGGGAGAGAAGTCAGAAGGCCTCCCTCTCACACATTATGAAGTACAAAAAGTGAAAGCTGTGTGGAGGTGAGAGTCCTTCTGACCGGCCGGCCAATCCCAGCCCCTTCCCACTTCTCCCCATTTTCATGTGTCTCTTTTTAGACTCTTTTCTAGGCATTTGTCGCTCTATACATGTGTGTCCCTGGAAATGCACGGTTGTTTCATACCAGATTTTGATCTACCGATAGTAGAATATTTTCATTTTAAGTTTCCATGTCCGTATTCTCAGCCAGTTAGGAAACAAATGCACCAAGAGGCCTTCGTTGTGAATCCATGGGATCTCAGAACTGAAAGGGCCCTTAGATGTTACGGTCAACTCTTCCCCCTTTGATGAGGCTCAGAGCAGGACAGTGCCTGTTCTCGGTCCCATAGCGGGTCAGGGGCAGAGCGAGGGGGTCGACCAGGATCCTGGCTTCCTGTTCCGCTCGCGCATCCCTTCCTTCCACCCTGTGGGGCGGCCTCGCTCTCCTGTGTCTCCTGGAGTGTGTGGCTTTCTGACACCTCAGGCCCCCCTGCTTCCTGCCTACAGGTACCTGTCCCACACGGAACTGGCCCCCCTGCGTGCACCCCTCATCCCCATGGAGCACTGCACCACCCGCTTTTTTGAGACCTGTGACCTGGACAACGACAAGTACATCGCTCTGGATGAGTGGGCTGGCTGCTTCGGCATCAAGGAGCGTGAGTGTCTGAGCTAAGGGGCCACCATGCTCTCCCCACCTCCCCTCTGCTCTCTGTCATCTGTGAGTCCATCCTCTCTACCCAGCTGTACTCTGTGCCTAGTTAACTCCTGTCTGCTCTCCCCGTCTGGGTGGGCCTTGCTCTCTCAGGCGGCTTCTTGTCCATCTGGCTGTCTTTATCGCTCCCTTCCTCAAGCATAGCACTCAGTCCGTGCCTCGTCCTATTTTGGGAACTGGCAGGCACCTAGACAGGAGACAGGAAGGGTAACTTGGCAGCGTGTGTAAGTAACAGGAACGGGCCAGGGACAGGGAGACCAAGGTTGTCAGTCACCAAATTCTTGGGTGGCCCTGGGCTGGTCACCGGACTCCTGGCCTGGGGACGGGTGGGACCCACCGACTCCTCGGGAAGTGCATCTTCACCCGCCCGGGGCCTCACATTCTAACTCTGTTCTCTTGTCTTGCTTTGCAGAGGATATTGACAAAGATCTGGTGATCTAAATCCACGCCTGCCTCCTTCCGCAGTACCGGATCCTCCCTCTTTGATCTTCCCCTTCCTGTTTCCCCCAAAGTTTAAAATGTTTGGATGGTTTGTTGTTCTGCCTGGGGACAAGGTGCTAATATAGATTTAAATGAATACATTAACGGTGCTAAAAATGGAAATTGTAACCCAAGTCATGACATTCTTAGTTGTAACTCTGCTGTCACCGCCTCTTGCTCACCCACTAACAGTCCCATTTTTCTCTTGCCATTTGCCGTTTCCCGTTATCTTCGTGGCGTGTGGGTGGGAACTTAGATCTGCTCAAGTCTGCCTTCAACACGCATCACGTCTTCAGATTTTCTCTCCTTTTCTGTTTGAAATGAATACTCACCAAATTAGTCTTTGTGTTCATTTTATTTCAGGATATTGGCTACCAGGGGGGGCTCTTCCCCTCGTGGCCGGAAGGTGGGCAAAGGGAAGTAACAGGCATGTGATGCTGGCAAGGAGGTTTCTGGGAATAGAGGTCTAGTGGGAGAAAGTCCCATAGAATCCACTAGCCAGAACCGCAGAGAGCAAGGCTGTCACTGGGAGAAAGGACCTGAGTTTGTGTTAGGAAAGTATGTTAACTCTCGCATAAGCCAGTTCCTCACCAATTCCCCCCTCATCTTTCAGTGCCATTTCTTTTTACATTAGGCTGTTTGTCCAAACTTTCGGGAGCCGGGGTGCACCATCAGCTCTCTGAAATCCACCAGGGCCCTGGGGGGAGGGGTGGCTCCCCATACCGTGCAGGGCTTCTCCCCTCCCAGCTGTCTTTGGGAAATGCAGGACTGGGAGGTGCTTTCGACCAGGAAGGCCAAGGTCTAGAACGAGGTGTAGAAAGTTGTAAAATAGAAGAAGTGTGGTTGGTGAATTTTTTTTTTTTTCACATTTGGGTAGCTGTCACAAGAGGTCTTTCCCTCAGTTTCTAGCACATCCCTCCTTTTCTCCCTCTCCCCACTTTTTTTCCTTCTATTAGTCAAGAGTAACTTCAAAGTCAATGGGATGGTCGGATCTCACAGGCTGAGAACTCGTTCACCTCCAAGCATTTCATGAAAAAGCTGCTTCTTATTAATCTTGCAAACTCTCGCCATGACGTGGGGAGTTTGACAAATCTTTCAAAATAAAAAGTAACGACTTAGAAACTGCCTTCCTGAGTGATTTTGCATGTGTCTCAGTCTTAGACACCTCATTACCCTGATACGCAGACCCATGGACGGACGTGTCTACACACAACTGCACAATCGCCAACCTTTTGCAGACACACTGCTCTGGTTTGGTACACACAGGCTTGTTTATACACAGGGGATGTATGGTTCATATATGCACAAATTTGGCATACTTTTATACTTTTAATTTTGTGACCTGAGGGCTGACCCTTTTTCATTACTGTGCTTCATAATCAGAAACACCATGCTAAGCAACAATCTCCTTCCATCATCCATCCATCCATCCATCCATCCGCTCATTCATTCAGTCAACAAACGTTTATGATATACATACTATGCCCCAGGACCCACTCCAGGTGATGGAGACTCAATTGTGGCAAAGCAGACAAAGCACTGTTCTTCTAGAATGTACAGCCTAGTGGAGAAGAGATTAAATAACTGCAGGACCAAATATAAATGACAAGAAAGTGAGAAGTCCAGTAAAGGAAGAGTAAGAGAAACCATGAGTATGTGCAGTGGGGGGGTGTGGCGGGGGGCGGGGGGGACACAGCATTGCTCCAGAGCTGCACAGTCTCACAGGGGAATCCCTCACAGGGGAATCCCATGGCCATTGAGATTGAAGTTTAAATTAACTAAAAGTAAAACTTCAGTTCCTGGCTTCGGTTCACAAGCCACGTGTGAGCCAAGTGGTTACCTATTGAACAGGGTAGATCTGGAACATTTTCATCATCGCAGAAAGGTCTATTCCACAGGGCTGTTCCGTGGCTTCCTTGAGAAAATTGGAGCTGAGTCACAAAGGAAAAGAAGGGATTAAGTGTGTAGAGTAGGGAGATAGCAGGGAGAGGACAGGGAAAGATCATTCCAGGCAGAGTGAACAGCAGGTGCAAAGGCCTTGAGGTAAACGGGGAGCCTGAGGAGTACCAAGCTGGCGTGGCTGGTGCACAAAATGAGGGGTAAGCTATGTTGGACTAAACTGAAGAGGTGGGCAGAGGCCAGACCATGCAGTCTCATAAGCGATGGTACAGAGTTTGGATTTTATTTTTTGTGCAATGGGAAGTCATTGGAGGGTTTAAAACCAGAAAGACAGACAAGCAAACAAGACTGGATTTGCTTTAAAAGAGCACTCTGGGGGCACCTGGGTGGCTCAGTCCATTAAGGGTCCAACTTAGGCTCAGGTGATGATCTCAGAGGTCGTGGGTTCCAGCCCCACATCGGACTCCCTGCTGTCAGTGTGGAGACCGCTTCAGATCCTCTGTCTCCTCTCTCTGCCCCTCCCCTGTGCACTCTCCCTCTCTCTCTCTCAAAAAACATAAACATTAAAAAAAAAAAAAGGCATTCTGATTAGGAAAGAGATAATAACATTTTAAGTCCAGAGAGCACTTTTCAAAGTTCATGCATGTTCATCGTGCTAGTGTGATAGTTCCGGCTGGTATTCCAATTCTTCCATCAGAGATGGGGATATAAGCCCAAGAAGTGACTGGGCCACAGAGCCGGTCTTCAGGTGCCGAGCCCAGAGTGTTTTTACCTCCTCTTATTTGAAATTTTCTTTCTTCTTTTTTTATCTTTATTTATTTTTGAGAGACATAGAGACAGAGAGTGAGCAGGGGAAGGGCAGAGAGAGAGGAAGATACAGAATCTGAAGCAGCTCCAGGCTCTGATGAGCCGTCAGCACAGAGTCCGACGCGGAGCTCGAACTCACAGACCGTGAGATCATGACCTGAGCTGAAGTCGGCTGCTTAACCGACTGAGCTACCCAGGTGCCCCCAAAATTATTTTTGAATTACTAAACTAATACAAACACACACACACACACACACACACACACACACGTTCTCAAGGGAAAGGCAGCATCGGAAGGGCATGGCACGAGTCAGCCCACGGCCCACAGGAGGGTGGGGCAGGGCTGCGCCCCTGCTGGCAGCCTCACAGCTCATCAGCCTTCAGACGCCCCCAGAATCTAGACTCCTTCAAGGCAGTGTTTCTATATTCTTCTATCTGTGCTCTCCCTATCTTTAAATCAAATCACCTAAAAACAAACAAGCAAAATTAACATTTAAGGGAAGTTATTTCAATATCTTAGGTAGAAAATCAGTATCATCTACCATAACTAGAGATAAATCTTAAAGATAAATACAGTAAAAATATAAGTATGGTAAAAAAAAAAAACCAATGTTATGCAATTATGAATGTGTCCCATACTTGAAGGATGGTTTGTTTCTTTTTCTTTTAAGTTTATTCATTTATTTTGAGAGAGAGAATGTGTGAGGAGAGAGGAGCAGAGAAAGAAGGAGAGAGAGAGAGAGAGAGAGAGAGAGAGAGAGAGAGAGAAAGAATCGGTGCTTTCAGGGCAGAGCCCGAGGTAGGGCTCCATCTCATGAACCTGTGAGATCAAGACCTGGGAGAAAATCAAAGATCATGACCTGCCGTTTAACTGCCTGAACCACCCAGGTGCCCTGGGCTATTACTCATTAAAAGAAAAGATGTAAGAGATTTCTCTTTGATAATCAGATGGCCCCAAAGAGAACTGAATTATAATTAATTGAATGTTAATGCCAAATCTGTAAGTCTCCTAAAATCATCTCCTAGGCCAGAGTGGGGGTCTCCCTTCCTTTGGGCAATTCCTCTTTGTAGTGAAAAGAGTGTGGGTCCTTTGGAGACCATCTGAGTCCCTGGTCACAGGAGGCTCCTTCCTTCTGAATATCTGCCTCAGAACTGAGCCCTTCTAGTGCAGTGACCTAACACTGAGCTCGTGTCCTATCTGATGATAGTGGCCCCTGCCTCACAGGTCCTTGCATCGGGCACACAGGAAGCCGATAATAATAAAAAGACGAATACTCCCAACTTAAATGTGAGGGGCCTGTTCCCCTGCTGCCTAGACTGGTCCTCTGCCCCTGGTCCCCTCTCAGTTGAAAGGGCTCCTGCTTCAAGGCCACATCCCCTTTGTCAAGGGGTTCCCAGGTATCTCCCATGTTAGGCTGTGCTGGGCTCCCTGGTGTCTGTTTGGGCTGCAGGACTGCAAGGGTTAGACGGGTCCAGCAGGAAGCAGAGAAATAAGGCACCCTAGGGAGGTAAAGGGACCCTGGCCAAGGAGACAGGAGTCTAGTTTCCAGGCCAGGGGCGTGAGCCTGGACAAGTGTCTTCCTCCCTAGGGGTCCAGTCTCTGATACTAAACAGTGTTAGAGGGGGAGCTAGGTTAAATGGTCTTCATCTTCAGAGCCTCTATGAGATCTCCCCTTCTTTCCCTGTGAACAGGCTATCCTAGGGATGAGTAAGGCCCTGGGACCATCGAGACCTCACAACCTGGTCTCCAGATGGCTCCCCAGAGCCAGCGGGACCTAATTGTCTTCCGGCCGAGTCACAGCCCGCCAGGCCGATGCGGAGGGTGAGGGCGCCCCCTGGCGGGATTTTGGAGAAAGGCTCTCAGAGCTGTGGGATGGGTCTGAACTGACGAAGCATCCAAGCCGTAGGAATCCATGGAAGTCATCTAGCCCAATCTCCTCATTTTCCAAACGGGGAAGCCGAGGCTCACAGGAGTGAAAGATACTCCACCGGGTAAAGTTTCCAGATAAAACACAGCATTCCCAGTTAAATTTGTTTTCAGATAAACTACGACTAATTTAAATTTTTTTAAATTTTTTTTAATGTTTATTTGTTTTTGAGACAGAGAGAGACAGAGCATGAGTGGGGGAGGGGCAGAGAGAGAGGGAGACACAGAATCCGAAGCAGGCTCCAGGCTCTGAGCTGTCAGCACAGAGCCCGACGCGGGGCTCGAATTCACAGACCGCGAGATCATGACCTGAGCAGAAGTCAGACGCTCAACAGACTGAGCCACCCAGGCGCCCCTAAGAAAAGTTTTTTTAACATTCATTTATTTTTGAGAGACAAAGAGACAGAGCATGAGCGGGAGAGGGGCAAAGAGAGAGGAAGACAAAGAATCCGAAGCTGTTGGCCAAACTCAGATGCTTAACTGACTGAGCCACACAGGTGCCCAAAAATGAACAATTAAAAAAAAAATTATTTATTTATTTATTTTTGTGAAGGGGGGACAATTGGGGGACGGGCAGAGAGAAAGGGGGCAGAGGATCTGAAGCGGGCTCCATGCAGACAGCAGCGAGCCTGATGTGCGGCTCAAACCCATGAATCCTAAGATCATGATCTGAGCTGAAGACAGCCGTTTAACCGACTGAGCCACCCAGGTGCCCCGATAATTTTTTTAATATAAGCATGTCCCATGTAACATTTAGGACATATTTCTATTAGAAAATTACTTGTTAGGTACCCTAAACTTAAAGTTTAACCAGTTATCTTGTCTTTTCTTTTGCTCAATCTGGCAACTCGACCTCAAGTCCACACACTGAGTTAATGTCTGAGCTTGGACCGCAGACCAGACATGGGTGAGGGCTCCTTCATCCCTGACCAACATCTTTTGCTTGCAGCTCTGCCCAGCATTCCGCAGGGTCATGGGACATGTCCTTTGACATTTTCTGGGAGAGAGCAAGTGGAAGGACATGTGAATCTTGTCTTCAACGATCCCAGGAATGTTTCAAACATTCAAACAGAATGTTTCAAAGAGATGGGTCCTTCCCAGCTCCTGCTACCATCAAAAGCCCACCTTCGATGTTTTGGTAATAGAATTGCCTGACCTCTCTGTCCCGGTCTGATTTACAAGGTTAGGGAGGAACCTGGGCTAGGAAGGAACCTGAATTAATAACTGGAATTCCCCAGTTATGCTTATTGTGGTGAGCATTGAACAGTGTACAGAATTGTCGAATCAATATGTTGTACGCTTGAAACTAATATGATATTACACATTCATTATACTTCAATTCGAATAAATAAATAAATGTACATATGTATGTTCCCCGGGCGGTTCTGATACATAGCAGAGATTGAAACCCCTGGGCTAGCTTTAAGGCAGAACAGTAGCTGCTTAGATAGGGCAGGTTTTAACTGATGCAGATCAGTAACTGTCCATCTTCGTGATGTATAGGTGGGTGAGGAAGGAGGAGGTGGGGTGGCTTGTTAAAAAGCACATTCCCAGGGGGGCACCTGGGTGGCTCAGTTGGTTAAGCGCCTGACTCTTGCTGTCGGCTTGGGTCATGATTTTGTGGTTCATGGGATCGAGCCCTGCGTCAGGCTCTGTGCTGACAGTGCGGAGCCTGCTTGGGATGACTCTTTCTCTTTGCTCACCTGTACTCTCTCTCTCTCCAAATAAATGAATAAGCTTAAAAAAAAAAAAAGCACTTCCCCAGATCTACTTCCAGAGATTCTCTTTGAGTAGATCTAGTCTGGGCCCTGGAAGACCCCTTTGACGAGCGCTCAGTTTCACCTGTATTTGTAATGTGTTTTATTTCTTAAAAAACAAAAACAGAACTGAAGCAAATATGGAGTTCTTAAGATAGTATACGAATACATACATTCTATTTGCTAGAACTTAACTATTTCACTAAAAATACTTGTAAAACTTGGGAGCATTTTAGGGGACTATGATGTAGGTGGTCTGAAGACCATAGTTTGAGAAACACTGGCTTAGGAGGCAAGACAGTGGACAGAGCTGCCCACTTCCAAAGACATGCTGGTTGCCCTCCATGTCTAAGAATTGTGGTCTGGGGTGAGATGGGCAGGGCCTAGTCTTGCCGGGTGGGAACGATTCAGAGAAGCAGAGGTAAGCAGCACAGTCAGGAAGCAAGTAGTCTGAGCAAATGGCAAAGTAAGTGCTAGGGCTGTGTCTTGTTCATAGCTAGTGTCCAGTAAATGACCTCTCTAGCCCTATTCCCTATCGCTGCTCACTCAGTCCACTATACTTTAGCCCCAGTGGCCTTCTTTGTGTTCCTGAAACATGCCAAGTTTTGCCCTGCCTTAGGGCCTTTGCACTTGCTGTGCCCTCTGTTGGAACTACCCTCTTTCCCCAGCTTTTCCTTAGCGCCTGCCTCCTCTTCACTTTCAGGTCTCAGTTCAAATGTTACCTCCTCAGAGAGGCCTTTTCTGGCTACCCTTCTTACTCCCATGTTCTCTCCTTCATATCGAGAATCATGACATGTAGTTATTATCATATATATTCACTTTTGTTGCCTGATGTCCCCACCCCAATGCAAAATGTAAGATTCACGAACACAGGGACCTGATCTCTTTTGCTCATTGCTATTGCCCCTCATCCTGAGCACATCTCTTAGAACATATTAAATTCTCCAAGTCAATTTTTTGTTGAATGAATGAACGAATGAATGAGAGGTGGGGCAAGGCCAGAGTAAGGAAAGCCTTTGGAACAAGGGAAAAGGGTAGGTAGCCTTTGGGTCTGAGAAAATACAGGGAAAAAGCTCCTTGACATTGGTCTTGGCAAAGATTTTTTAGACTTGACACCAAAAGTACAAGCGGCAAAGTCAAAAACAGACAAGTGGGACTTCATCAAACTAAAAAGCGTCTGCACAGCAAAAGAATCAGCAATATGACAAGGCATCCTACAGAATGGACGAAAATATTCACAAACCATCTAAGGTGTTAACATCCAAAATGTATCAGGAACTCATGCAACTCAATAGCAAAATAAATAAATAAATAAATAATTTGATTTAAAAATGGACAAAGGGGACGCCTGGTTAAATATTGACTCTTGATCTCGGCTCAGGTCACCATCTCACGGTTTGTGAAATTGAGTCCCACTCTGGGTTCTGCACTGACAGCCCAGACCCTCCTTGGGATTCTCCCTCTCTCCCCCTCTCTCTCTCTTTCACTCTCTGCCCCTCTCCCACTCATGTGCACCCTCTCTCTTTCACATAAATAAATAAACTTAAAAAAATTTTTTTTAATGGGCAAAGGACTTGAATAGACATTTTTCCACGGAAGATACTCAAATGGCCAATAGGTACATGAAAAGGTGCTCGACATCACTCATTAGCAGGGAAATGCAAATCAAAATGATGGTGAGATAGCGCCTCCTGCCTGTCGGAATGGCTGTCATTAAGAGCAGGAGAGATAAGAAGCATTGGCGAGAATGTAAAGAACAGGGAACCCCTGGGCGCTGAGATTAGGAATGCAAATTAGCGCAGCCCCTGTGAGAAGCAGTATGGGAATTCCTTGGAGAATTAAAAACAGAGCTGGCATGTGGTCCAGGTACTCCACTTCTGGGCGTCTACCTGAAGGAAATGAAAACACTGTCCCGAGGAGGCATCTGCATCCCCACGCTCCTGTTGCATGACGCACAGTAGCCAAGACGGAGACCACCTCAGGGTCCACCAGCGGGTGAATGGATAAATACAAGGGAATATTCAGCCATAAAAAGAAGCAAGTCCTGCTCTTTTGACAACATGGATGGGCCTTGAGGGCATTACGCGGAGGAACATTGTAGGTTCTCACTTATCTCTGGAATCTAAAAAGACTGAATTCAAAGAAATAGAGTAGAGCGAGAGATCTTAAATGTTCTCACCGCACACACAACAGAGGTAATTTTGTGAGGAGATGGAAGTGTTAACCAGCCTCATTGTGGTGAGCATTTAGCAATGTATCTGTGTATCACAACATCATATTGTACCCCTTAAACTTACATATGGGCACTGGTTGGGATGAGCACTGGTTTGATGAAGTCCCACTTGTCTGTTTTTGACTTTGCCACTTGTACTTTTGGTGTCAAGTTGTATGGAAACCAATTTGACAATAAAAAGTTCAAAAAAAGAAAACTTACATGTGTTATTTGTCCATACTATTTCAATAAAGCTGGAAAAAAACAAACCAAGCCAAACCAAATCTCCTCATTTCCTATATCTCTGCTAATTTAGTAATATTTAGTCCTCCATCTATTAAGTCTCAGATTTCTTTTTGTCCCCAAAAGTTTATGTAATTTGAGATAGAGAGTGCACGCAGGGGAAGGGCAGAGAGAGAAAATCCCAAGCGGGCTCTGTACTGTCAGTGCAGAGCCTGACTCTAGCTGTGAGATCATGACCTGAGCTGAAATCAAGAGTTGGTGGCTTGACCGACTGAGCCACACAGGTGCCCCGCCCGACCTCTTTGGTTGCATATTGGCCAAAGGTTACGGCTTCAAAAGCAGGCGGTGCAGTTAGGTCAAAATGGTGACGTGATTTTCAGGGGCGGTGATGGACATGCCTCTGTGAAGTTCCAGAGAAAATGCTGTGTGAGCATCCATCAGCTCACAGGGTCGCAGCCCTTCAGTGTATCTTAAAGCAGAGAAAAACAAAACGACAACAAAACAAACAAAAGCCCGAACAGCTTTGTTAACGTTTGCAAAGAAGAGCTAGATTCTGGGCTCAAATCCTTAGAAACAGGATTTCTTCATTCGATTATTCGAAAGCCACGTGGGATATGGGACAATTCCTCACAGTGCAGGACCGGCTCGACCCCTGCCCGCTCGAAGGCCAGCTGTGCTCTGGAAACATGACCCACAGCTCCAAAAGGACCCTCCCTCCACAATACGCCACCGTGGACAACCTCTTTCTTGGACGCTTGCTGAGCGCTACCCAAGGCCAGCAGGGGGAGGCCTGACTCAAGAAATGAGTGCTTCTAGGCCTGCGGTGGCATTCAAAAGTTGCCAGGAGCCCCCTGTCCTGTCCTCTCCCAGGACACCGAGGGGTCTGCTGCTCCACCACACTCCCCGTCGCACACCGTTCTATAGGTGAGGGATACCGAGTCTCAGAGGGGAAGAGGGATTGGAGGTTTGCGCCATCCCTACTTTAGTGGTACAGTCTGTAAAGGAATTCAAGAAGCAGAAACTCCAAACCCTCAACGTCATCAGCCCTGTGCTCTGAGAAACGTTATCTTCACCTCCCCAGCTCTCAGCCACGGGACAGACGCCAGGGGCCTGAGCCCTTCTGTGCCCAAGGCTGGCTCCTGGGCTGAGCAAAGAACGCCGCGTACTAGAGAAGAAGAGAAGCCAGCTGACCTGGTCCTGGGCCCAACCCTGGCAGTGACCGCCAGACCACACGATTCCCCGCTCTGAGCCCCCAACTTTCTTTTCGTAAGGAGAGTATTTTACACATGGTAAAGTCCTACCAAACGTAAAACTCCAAACTCTGCAGAAGGGTTTAAAATGTCTCCTCCTCAGCTTCCATTTCATTTCCTGGAGTGAACGAATTGTTAATATTCCTTATACATCTTTCTGGAGAAATATTATAATATGCAAAGATAGTTGTGTATATATATATATACATGTATACTTTTTAAAAAAGTTTTATTTGTTTATTTTTAAAAGTTTATTATTTTTGAAGGAGAGAAAGAGAGACAGTGTGAGTGGGGGAGGGGTAGAGAGAGAGGGAGACACAGAATCTGAAGCAGGATCCAGACTCTGAGCTGAAGCCCGACTCAGGGCTTGAACTCACGAGCTATGAGATCATGATGTGAGCCGAAGCCAGATGCTTAACTGACTGAGCCATCCAGGTGCCCCTATTTATTTATTTTTAAGTGTTTTAAGTGAGAGACAGAGACAGCATGAGGAGGGGGTGGCAGAGAGAGAGAATCCCAAGCAGGCTCCACACTGCCAGCGCAGAGCCCCATGGGGGGCTTGAACCCACGAATCGTGAGATCATGACCTGAGCTGAAATCGAAAGTCAGACTCTTAACCAACTGAGCCGTCCAAGTGCCCCTAAAATTTTATTTATTTATCTCTGCACCCAATGCCGGGCTCGAATTCACAACTCTGAGATCAAGAGTTGCTTGCCCTTCCCACTGAGCCAGCAAGGCACACAGATTGGATTATATGGTACATTTTATAATAATGTGTTTTGTTTTTTAATTTACAGTATCGCTAATAATCTTTCCACAGCACTGATGTGTGTTTACCTCCTTCCTGCCCGTGCCTGCACACCACTCCATAATACAAATGTCCCACAGTTCGATGCCCTTTCCCTCCAGTCCCAGGAGGGTGGAAAGTATGTGAGGCCCCCCCCAGTTCCCGAGTCGCTGTGGGAACCTTCTAAGTCCCTCCCTGCCTGCCCATCCATTTTCCCACCTGGTTTAGCAACTTCTGCCTTCCCTCCCAAGGGCTCCCATGCGGGTCTCCTGAGATAACATCTTGTGAAGGCCTTTGCCAAAAGCATGCCTTTTTCTGCCCCTGGAAGGAATTATTTTCACTTGTTCTGAAGAAGAGTCTCTGCATGTACTTGTAACCCCTGCCAAGAAATCTGAGAGGCCCCGAATTCCTCAGCGCCTGGATCCCAGAATCGCTTCATCTGTCACTGCTCCCTTCCAAGGGGCGCTGAGATGATGGAGTTATGCACTGCTTAAAGGCTTAGAGGGTGTCAGCTTGAAGGGAGAAGAGAGTGAGGGAGCGCCTGCCGCCACTTGGCTCGACCTCTCAGATGAAAGGGGGCTTGGGAGAAGCGAGTGTTTACAGGGATCAGGGCAGACACACCGGAGGGGCCGGAGCTCTCCTGCCCTTCTCAGAGATGACAGAGGGTTGACATCATCAAAGCCCCCGAGGACGTCTCCCACCCTTTCCATCCCAAAGCCACTTAGCATCGGGCGGGGACTCTTAGCCCCTGAAGGTCTGTGGGGGTTGGGGAGGACAACTGGGGCTGCTTCACCTTGCACAACTCCAGGGGGCTCTGTTCACATCGACTATGCAGTGAACGGTGCCCAGGAGAGGTGCAAAGTGGTGCCGATGACACACTACAGCAGCTAGCATGATCTTTTCAAAATGCAAAAAAAACAAAAAAACAAAACAAAACAAAAAACAAACAACAACTAATGATTTCTTGTTACACCCAAAATAAAAGTCATAAATCTCTCTGCATGATCCAGTCTACTTTCCTCTCTAACTCTATGTCTACCATCACCCTGGCTCACTAAGTTGCAAAGCCTGGTGGCCTTAGTTCCTACCTCAGGGCCTTTGTGCAGGCCCTCTCTAGACCTTCCCAAGGTGGGCTGCTTCTTGTTATTGAATGCCCACCTTATTTTCAGGCCTGGGCTCTTTCTATTCACTTCCCTCTTGCATTCAAAGCCCCATCCGCTGGCTCTGCTCCTTTTGAATATGCTCTTCCTTTTTCCAGCAGCTAGTAGGTTAAGCTTATATCCACAGAGTCAGCACAATGCCGGGGACCTTACAGATATTCACAATTTCTTACTGAACAAATGTCAACTCGAATCAAGGCAGTGACGACATCTTAGAACTGTAAAGTGATATTCTTTACAGTTCCCAAGTAGCGGAGGGCAAAGAGTTAGGGTCAGAGGAAACTTAGTGTCCCCTAGTTTCATGACTTTTTAAGAAACAGGGAACTTTTCTTTGGGGTCAGTGCATCATTTTAGCCCTCCCCGCCGGCACAGACTTATAAATGATGGGGCTGGCAGTAATGACCCAATCCAGGTCCTTTACTGTAATAATGGGAAAGCTGAGACTTTTCCAAAGGAGAAGAAGACACAGACATTAGTAGTTGGGCTGAGGCTAAGAACTCAGGTCCCTGTCCTTCTGGGCCAGTGTACCCCAGTGTGTCCATTGCATAGGCAAAGAATGCAGTGGGTAATATACTTGGAGGGGCAGCCCGATGTGCCCTGAGAAACCCGTCACAAAGCTAGAAATTCCTAACCGTTTTTCTTTCATCTGAGTCAGGGCAGTGTGTCTGAAGAAGACTCCTATTAAAACAGAATACTTTATCAGAATCTCATCCCTCCGAAGGGATTTGTGTCTCAGGTAAGTCGATGTGGAAAAGTGAAGAGCGAGACCCTGAGTGGGGAGGGAATTCTGGGTGGTGGTGGTGGTGTTTGTTAGAAAGGGGAAATTTGGGGGTCCGGGCTAGGGGAGTGGAAGCGAGGCACGGCACCCAGGCCGAACTCCACCAATCTCACTTTGCCTCAGGCGGGCCTCAAATGTGAACCACAGAGAACTGTTCAAATGCCAACAAACAAATACAAGCTGCAAACAAAGAGCTGTTTGTGCCGGGGAGAACCAGTCCCACGGGTGGTGTGGGTGTAGCGGAAAGCGAGGCTCAGGTTTGGGAGCAGATGGCATTTAGAAAGCTGAGGAGGGCGAGGGCCACCCCTATTTCCCCATGCCACCCTGCCCATCGCTCCTGTGCCGCAAGAACAGTCTGCATCAGAGGCTCCTCCCAGGGGCCGAGAGGCGCAATCTGAGCCCCCATTCACTTAGGCTGCCCTCCTGAAGGGTGGGGTAAGGGACACCCCGGGGGGTCTATCTCTACTGCTTGGACAGCTGGAACAGGCCAAAAACAAGCAAGTTCAGCAAGACCCTGATATTCTAGCTTGAAAGCTCAGAACTGTCCACACCCGACTCCCTGCAGGCAACCACTAGAAACACCTACGAGAAACTCAATGGAGCAAAATAATGTCACCAGCAGAACTGGTCCCGAGCATCCCTTGGTTCTGTCGGCAGGTTGGTTCCATTCAACCTCCACTTCTCCAGGGAAGGAAATGAAGCCAGGAACTGCCTCCAGAGCTTAGTTTGAGGTTGACTGAATAGACTTCCAAAGCATACAGAGTTTTTCTTTCTCCCTGTATTCAAAGCCTATCTGTTCTTAACAGCTCCAATAAACTTCCTTCCAGTCCACAGCAGCATCTTCCCTTTGAGCTCCGAAGGCTGCTTTCCTCACTCGGCTTCGCACAGGCAGCCCCACGTTGAATCCCTGGTGTCTCTCCCCAACTCATCCTCAAGCTCCTTGAAAGCACAGTGCTGAGCACACATAGGATACCCTGGTAAAAGCCTGGAGCTGGGCGGAACTCGAGTCACCATGATTGTCCACACCCCTCACGCTATAGAAGAGTAGAATGGGCGTTGCCAGGGGCTGGGAGAAGGGGGCAAAAGGGACTTGTCGTCTAACGGGTACAGAGCTTCAGTCCTGCAAGGTGAAAAAGTTATGGAGACTGGCTGGAATACAAGGTAAATACACTTATCACGGCTGAACTGTACACTCAAAAATAGTAAGGTGGTGAATTTTATGTTACATTTTATCACAAACTAAAAGCAATTAAATAAATCTTTAAAGCTATTAAGTGACTTAGGGAATCATGGATGCTACCCGAGGGCAGGGATTTTTATCTGTTCTCTGCACTGCTGTGTCCCATGGTACCTGGCATGGGGCATGGGCTCAGTATAACTTTAGAGAGTGAGTGAACCCTAACCACTTTGCATTGATACTTTACACAAACCTTTTTAAGTAAGTAATTAATTAAGAGAGCGCATGAGCAGAGGGAGGAGAGAAGGAGAGGGGGAGGAACGGAGAGGGAGAAAGAATCTTAAGGATGGAGCCCAACAGAGGGCTTGATCTCACAACCATGAGATTGTGGCCTGAGCGGAAATCAAGAGTTGGACACTTAACCAACTGAGTCACCCAGGTGCCCCTTTTTTTTAAAATTTTTTTTTATTTTTTAAGTAAACTCTACCCCCAACATGGGGCTCGAACTCATGACCTCAAGATCAAGAGTCATATGCTCTAGCGACTGAGCCACCCCAGTACCCCTATTCATGACTCCTTTAAATGTGATGGTGACATCGCAACCACTTGAAGGGTCCTACGGAACCTACCCTTGAAGTGTCCTATGGGACCTACCCTTTCCCCTACTTCTAGCCACCAGCTGCACTGGCGCAGCTGGTGCCAGAGCAAGGGAGCCGACGGTGCGTGGGCTGTGACAACCCAGAACCTATCCAGCCCCAGACCTCGCCAGCTTTCTTATGGAGAACTTAGAATCGTGTCTCACACCGCTCTCAGTTAATTCGCTCTATCAGACGCAAATATATAAAAACGGATCGGAAACCGGACAAAACAAAACAAATAACTATGTCCGAAGGGCACAGTACTTCTCATTTCTGTTACGGCTGTTTTGGCCATCCTCCTTCTCTTCCCTAACGTGCTTGGCTCCGAAGGCAGGAGCCGTGAGCTGCATTCACGCTTGCTTCTGTATTCTCAGACCGCTCACTTCCATCTGCTTCATGTCCACTCACACCCACCTCTGCCCTTTTCATAGTGTATGTCAACTTTTAAATGTTTATTTATTTTTGAGAGAGAGAGAAAGAGAGCACGTGAACGCGTGGGGGGTGCATAACGGGGGGGAGGACAGAGGGTCTGAAGCAGGCTCTGCACTGACAGCAGAGAGCCCGATTCGGGGCTCAAACTCATGAACTGTGAGATCATGACCTGGCCTAAGTTGGACGCTCAACCGACTGAGCCACTCAGGTGGCCTCGGTAAGCTTGATTGAAGCAAAAACTGCGTAAAGAAATTGTTTGCACAAACCACACGTGTACACGTACAATCCAATGAGTTTTCACAGAGCACATCCATGTGATCAGTGCCCAGCTGCAGAAACAGAATGCTACCAGCTCTCCAGAAGTCGCTTCCTGTCTCCTGGAAAGACTCTTACTGGTTTCTGGTTGAATATTTTCGTTTTGCGGAAGAGAACACCAGGGCCCAAGGGGGAAAATGACTGTCCCAAGACAAGGAGGTGCAGCGCTCTGCTGCTACTCTGTAGGCATGGAAGTGCGACCCCTCCAGCACGGAAAGCACCCCTCCACGCGGCAGTTACAGGCACCTATTTCTCTAAAAATAGACAAACATACTAAACAAGCATAGAATATTCCCTTGCCTAGATTGTGAATTAGTCAGGTGTACAGGCAGCTGCATGGTAGGTGGGCTTTATAAGTATGTATATGGATCAATTTTTTTTTCAAAGTTTATTTCTTTTGAGAGAGCGGGGGAGGGGCAGAGAGGGAGGGAGAGAGAGGATCCCAAGCAGGCTCTGAGCTGCCAGAGTAGAGGCTGACACGGGCTCGATCGCTTGAGCCTTGAGATCATGACCTGAGCTGAAATCAAGAGTCTGATGCTTAACTGACTGAGCCACCCAGGTGCCCCTGTGTAATTTTTTTTTTTTAAACAGCTGCCTCTTTTCCTTCCCTCCTCCTTGGCTTTCTCTCAAAGTCATTGTTTTGCTGCCAAAAGCTGGATGAGAAGGAGATGGGAAAGAGTTAGAGTGATTGCCTCTGGCTATGTACCACAAAAGCCCAGCCTTGTCAATCACCTTTGGTGTGATGCCTTTGTGTGTGATGGAAACACAGAACAACCAGGGTATTCTCAGCACCAAGGTCTCTGTAAACAGAATCGTGCCGTAGAGAACATAGCAGGTTAGAATGGGAGGCAGCTGTGATGTTCAACCACGTAATCCTTCGGGTGGATGGTGTGGGGAAGCCCAGAGCGGCAGTGTTGGGTGTCGGGGATCTCTCCCACCAGAATGCAGATAAAACCCAAGTCTCTTGACTCCCCACGCAGTGCTCTTCGTACTATTCCACCTCAGGTCCCAGGGTAATTCTAATTTTTCTATTCTTTCCTACTTCTTCCCCAGACGTCTATGTGTATTTGTTGCACTGTGGTTGTCAGTTTTGGATTTGTGAAACAAGATCACCATGGCGATAACTCAGCAAGCTTACCCTTAGAGAGCTAAACTGGTGAGGGAAATCCTGGCCAGTAGCACGCACGGCAGTCAGAATAAATTCGGTTTCAAGTGAACAGAAACTGAGATCAAATGAACGTGAGCAAAAAGGGAATTCGTTGGCTCATGTAACTAACAAGTTGGGATTTCAGGCATGGCTGGATCAAGGGCCCTCTTCTCTCTATGCCTGTTGGTGTTGGCCTCTCTCTCTCGCTGCTGCTGAGCTTCCTCCACGTGGATGGGTGTGGTGGGCTGAATGATAGCCTCCTAAAGATGTCATGTCCTAACCCTCACCTTGTGAAAATGTTTGTTACCTTATATGGTAAAAGTGATTTTACGTGTATGATTAAGTTAAGGATCTCGAGATGGGGAGATTATCATGGATTACCCAGGTGAGCCCAATGTAATCAAGAAAGTCCTTTTAAGAGGGGGGCAGAAGGGTCACAGCAGAAGAAGGAGACGTGATGACAGAAGCAGAGGTCAGAGAGACAATGCTTTTTTTTTTTTTTTAATGTTTATTTACTTTTGACAGAGAGACAGATTGTGAGCAGGGGAGGGGCAGAGAAAGAGGGAGACACAGAATCTGAAGCAGGTTCCAGGCCCTGAGTGTCAGCACAGAGCCTGACGCGGGGCTCGAACTCACAAACCGTGAGATCATGACCTGAGCCGAAGTCAGTGCTTAACCAACTGAGCCACCCAGGCACCCCAGAGAGAGTGCTTTGAAGATGCTACCCTACTGGCCTTGAGGATGGAGGAATAAGCCATAAGCCAAGGAAGGGGGACAGCATCTAGAAGCTGGAAAAGTCAAAAAAATGAATTCTCTCTTAGGGCTTCCAGAAGGATTGTGACCCAGCCAACATCTTGATTTTAGGACTTCTGACTTCGGAACTGTAAGATAATAAGTGTATGTTCTTTTAAGCCACCAAGTTTGTGGTACTTTGCTACCATAGCAATAGGGAATTAACACAAGGGGCTTATGTTTCCAGCTTTATATCTTCTGTACTAATCCAGTAGTCCATGGGGGCGAGAGAAGTTTTTCTCCCAAAGTCCCCATAAGTGCCACAGATTCTCCTTGGCCACAATCAGGTCATGGGACTGTTGTTCCAATCACTGGTGCCGAAGCAGGCAAGGCAGAAAGCCCGCTCAGCCTGGGTTCTGTGGCCGTGGTGGTGCTTTGGGCGGGCACACCGTGACCAACAGGCCCTTTAGAATCACTTGAAATGGAGGCAGGAATGTCGGCTAGATGGATAAAAACAACACACATACCTTACAGTGGGGGATATTTGAAGTAATGTGAGGAGAAACTGAAGGCCAGTTTAGGAGGCACTGAGGGTAGGGAGAGGTGGGTGAACCAGAGGAGAGGTGGATAGAATTGCCTGAAAGGTCCTGGGCCCTCCTGAACCACACGGGAATTTTCGTTGCTGCACTGCAGAGTTGTCAATGTGGATACTGCTGGAGAGGGATTTGGGGTGTGTGTGTGTGTGTGTGTGTGTGTGTGTGTGTGTGCGCGCGTGTGTGCGCGCGCGCGCGTGCATGCGCACATGTGCACCCACACAGAGGAAGTAGCCAAGTGCAGTGGTTAAGCCCCGAAAAGTCCCAAGTTCCTAGCCCAGCTCTGCACACTTCCTAGCTGAGCAACCTTAGGTAAGGCTCTTCATTTCTCCAGAGACTCAGACTCATCTATAAAATGGGGACAGTAGTAATGTCTCCCTCGTGGGACTATTGTGAGGGGTAAATGAGATCGGACATTTCATGTACTTAGCCCAGTGTCAGCACACCGCAAATACCACGTGAACGGTAGCTATTGTTATTATTATTTTCATTAAGGAGAAACACCTACAATGTCTGAGCGATTTTGAAAGGATAACTTTGTGGAACTGGGGGGCAGAGCCAAGGTCCAAAGGGAGGAAGCCACAGCTCAACATAAGAAAGAACTTTCTGCGGATCCTCTGAAGGAGGGCAAGTCTGTCTGGGGAGGTAGACTCAGATGGAGGGTGGGGGACCATTTGGAGGGGATGCTATGGAGGCCATTAGCACTCAGTTGGAGATTGGGCTGGTCGCCTGTTAAATATTCCTCTTGCTCGGGGAGCCAGTGGTTCTCAGCCCTCAGTGGGGACCATCCCCAGGTGAGCTGGGCAGTTGGGGTTTCAGAGACTCTCCAGGCTCCATCAAGCCCACATGCATTCGGTTCTGACATGCCCGGCCTGGGATTTCTTCCAGGTGTTCTGTTTGCAGCCCCAGAGCTTGACTCCATCCCTAACTTGTTCAGCTGGAGCTTAGAGAGAGAGGAGGAATTTATCTGTTCTCAGTACCCACCTCAGGAACCCGGTGTGGAAAGCTTGGGAAAGTAGCTTCTGTTTGGGGAAGAGATGCCGGTGCCCCACCGGAGAGCTGAAAACATCAGCAGTTCGGTCTTCGACCACTTCATACGTGCCCGGCACTGTGTGAACTCGTATCAATGAGAACTCAGCTTAAGTGTATAGCAAAAAAGCCAAATAATCACAGCTTACACACAGAAGGTTTGTTTTTCTTCTTTATAAAGAAGCTTGGCACACGCGGTTCCATATTGACGTGACGGCGCCGTGTAATTATCAGGGATCCAGAATCCTTCTATCCTTTTCATTTTAGGGCAACGTTTCTCCAAAGTCTTCGGTCAGATAAACTTGGCCCACACTGCCTACTCCGACCCTCCCTTAGAGATTCACGCCGAACCCCAGCATGCTCAGGACATGTACTGCCGCCCTGGCACTTTTTATGGATAGTTTTTGAAAAGTATTTGGTTTTTGGGGGATGCAAACTGGTGCAGCCGCTCTGGAAAACAGCATGGAGGGTCCTCAAAAAATTGAAAATAGAACTACACTACGACACAGCAATTGCACTACTAGGTATTTACCCAAACGACACACTGTGCTGTTCTGAAGGGGCACATGCACCCCAATGTTTATAGCAGCACTATCAACAATAGCCAAAGAATGGAAAGAGCCCAAATGTCCATAGATGGATGAATGGATAAATAAGATGTGGTACATACAAACAATGGAGTATTACTCAGCAATCAAAAAGAATGAAATCTTGCCATTTGCACCTACATGGATGGAGGTAAA
The DNA here is from genome assembly GCA_030068075.1 of Paguma larvata. Lineage (NCBI taxonomy): Eukaryota > Metazoa > Chordata > Mammalia > Carnivora > Viverridae > Paguma > Paguma larvata. The sequence continues at coordinate 41,745,086 of CM057826.1, read as the reverse complement.
GGGTGAAATTAGTCTGTCAAAGACAAATATCATATAACTTCACTCATATGAGGACTTTAAGATACAAAACAGGTGAACATAAGGGAAGGGAAGGAAACAATATAAAAACAAGGAGTGGGACAAAACATAAGAGACGCTTAAATAGAAAACAAACTGAGGGTTGCTGGAGGGACCATGGGTGGGGGGATGGGCTAAATGGGTGAGGGGCATTAAGGAAGACACTTGTTGGGATGAACACTGGGGGTTATACATAGGGGATGAATCACTGAAATCTATTCCTCAAATCATTATTGCACTATATGCTAACTAACTTGGATGTAAATCTAAAAAAATAAATAAAATTTTAAAAAAGTATTTGCTTTTTCACTCAAATAGTTCATATTTGCTATGAAAAAATTCTAAGTCTCCAAAGGGAAAAAAAGAAAAGAATAAAAGAGAAATTGTACTTGTCTTTTCACTCGGAGAGAACCCTTATGAGAAAATTGGTAGAATTTTCCAGACTAGATATTAAAAAATATACAAAATAAGTACTCCCCAAAACAGGACCATTCTTAAACACTATTTGAAACCTGCTTATTCCATTGAACAAAGTATCACAAACATCTTGCCATATTAAGAATTATGGTCACGGTATCCAATTCATCCGTTTATGCAACAGTTTATTTGGTGTCTGCACAGTGGTGGTTCGCACCTACTCTAGGGGAATTGGACATGACTAGAAGCTATCCCTTCCTCTTGAAGCTTTTCTCCATTTCTCCACTGCATTGTGTTTCACCTTGTCGATTTTTCATCACACGCACACGCACACACACACATATGTGTGCGCAAGATTTATTAAAAAAACCTTTTTTTAAGTTTATTTTTAGAGAGATAAAGATAGCATGAGTCGGAGACGGGCAGAGAGAGAGGGAGAGAGAGAACCCCAAGCAGGCTTCGTGCTGCCAGCACAGAGCCCAACACGGGGCTCGAACCCACGAAACCGTGAGATCGTGACCTGAGCAGAGATCAAGAGCCGGGTGCTTCACCCACTGAACCGCCCAGGCGCCCCTGGATATAACTACTTATTGAGACATACATCGAGCGAGGAGTCAACACGACTTGAGCACAGCGAAGCGAATTTCTCCATAGGTATGCATCCCTGTAATCACCACTCACATACAGAACGTTTCTGGTACCCAGAAAGTTCCTTTTTGCTCTTTCCCCAGTCACAGACCTCTCTTACCCGGAACACATTCTGGAGTAAGAGGATTTTTCATGGGGGTGGGGTGCATCTCTAGAACCGGGTAGAATTTGAGCTCCTCAGCACAGCCCGTGTGCTGTACCTACCTTGTCCTTGGGACAGGCAGGCCAGTGAGCTTTAGGGAGCATTACTGAGGGCTGGAGTGTGCTCCCTGGGACCTTCCGCCCACGTCTCCCAGCTGGGCAGGCGGGAGGCAGAGGAGCAAGTGTCTGTGCTCCAGGTCAGAGGAGGAGAGCTTAAGGACTCAAGGCAGCACCTCCCGTCCTTTCTGGTCTGGGCAAGCCCAAGCAGAGAGGGCAGTGGAAAGGGGCATTAAGCGGGAGTTAGGGGGTGGGAGAGAAAGGATAAAAGGCCTTATTCATGTTGCCTGGGGTGGAAGGGAGGGGTGCCTGGGCACAGAGGTAATGGCAAAAATAATAACCAGTTCTGAGATGAGGATGGGGTTGCGGGGGGGAACAAGTGGGAAAATTTAAATATGGACCATGGATTAAATAATGGTATTGTATCAAGGTTAAATGTCCCAGATTTTGATCATTCTACTGCGGTTATGTAAGGGAATGTTCTCAGCGCACACCTAAGCACTGAGGCATGCTGTCTTTGACTTACTCTTAAGCAGTTCAGATAAAGATAGACATGCATGTGTGTATATATGCAGAGAAGAGAACGGTAAACGAGGCAAGACGTAAACGTACGATGATCTGGGCAAAGGGCTCATTCGAGTGTCTTGTATTCTTTCAACTGTTTGGGGTTAAGTTTGAAATTATAACAAGCTACAAAGTGGCAGAACGGAGCGGTGCCTGAGACCTGCCTGGGTTTGGATGTGTTCCCTCTGACACCGGTGAGCCGTGTGACCTTGGGCGGCCGCCTGTCTCTCTTCAGGTGCTAAGTCTCCACTGTGTAGGCGAGGACACTGGACACCAGGCGATCTTTGTGAGACTGAGCAGCTCTGCTTTCTGGAAACCTGAGGCTCTGGGTCGGTGGAATCACAGAATCAACCAGGTGACGCACTGAGTGAGTGACGGAGTGTGGGGTCTCTCCGTCTTAACCCGCCCATGAGGTTTGCTTCTTGCTGAGGAAGAGGAGAGAGGAGGGGGGGGACCTTGTTGTGGTTGCCTTTCTCCCAGACTTAAAGTAGTAATACAACACTTCTGATAATGGAAAACAGGGAAATGACGAGCAAAACCAAAGGCTAATCCCACTACTCTAATGTTGACACCAGTTTGACAGGTACGGGCCTTTAGAATAGGAGGGGATCCCCACTAGAGTGGGGGAAACTGAGGCTCGAAGTGGGGGGAGTGACTCGTTCAACATTACAAAAACACCTTCTGGTGGTGGGGTCTGGATTAGAGACCATCTGTTGTGAATTTCAGACCAGCCCAATATTGGTTTTTAATAGACAACGTTGTTTTTTCTAATTACGTAAAAAAATGTATGAGATTTGAAAACACAGAAAAGTTCGAGGAGCCATATTTGCTCCTCAGATACTTGCCTGCTGGTTTTCCTACTCTAAGGATCTTTGGAGTCCAGATCCTCTCCACCCGTGGGCCCCACACCTGGTTGTTCCTTCCACCCGGCAGCCTGGGCAGGGCAGGGCTTGCTTCTGCTCCCCGGCAGCAAACAGCAGCAATCAGATGACAGTCAGCAAAACACCAAGGCCCTAAGTCCTTCCTGCTGATTCTTTCCCACACCCCCATGGAAGGTTGAGTTGGAGCCAGCCTCGGGACTGGACACTATATATGCCACTCCCAGAACCTGACTTTGGGGGTGAGGGGCAGCACGATAAAACTCTGTGCATTGTCCTACCTGAAATTTCACAGTTAGGGCTTCATTCCTTTATCTTAAATTTTGGCCAAATTCCTTGGGTAGCCATGTCTACTTCTAGAATTTATCAGAAGATTGGGGTCATTCTGTTTGTGGGAAAGGGAAGTGTCCTGCCTTTCTTTTTCTCACTTCCAGAACCCTTTTTGTGCTTTTCTCAAATGGACATCTGAGTTCTGTTCGGGGCCCATCCCTGATGGACCTTATTGTGAACTTGAGGTAGGTCAAAGTGAGAATGTCTGAGGGTGGATACATTTAAGTTGTTTTATTAAAAAAAAAAAAGTGCTTATTGAGCTGTTATTCTGAGCTAGGCACTCTGCTAAGGGCTTGACTGGCATTACTTATATTCATGCTCACAATGACCCCATGAGGTATATATTTTCTTCTTCCTGGTTTGTTCCTGCAGGAAACCTGGCTAGAGAGGTTATATGTAGTTGGAAAGAGGAGGAGAGGTGCGGTCAGGGGTGCAAATCCAGGTCTGGCTCCAGGAGGAGGAGGTCACTGTGCTTTAGGGGATTGGCTATCCACCAGCGCCTAGACCTTCTCTCTCAGTGTCTCGGGTGTCACGCAAAGGCCATGGCTCCGTCTCCTCCTCCCACCCCAAAGTTCCACTTTGGGGTCCACAGTGGGACCCGGATGCCCTTGGAGATCGTCCAGGCCAGCACCGTCTGCACTTGTACGGCTGAGGAAGCAGAGCAGGGGCAAGGGCTGCTGGGTTGCGCAACTCTGGGGGCATCATTTCATCGAATTCCATGTGACAGTTACTTCTCGGAGTTGTGAAATGCAGGGCCTGGGAGGGAGGGGCAGGGACTAGCCCGAGTCACACAGCCACCCCGAGTCAGGACTTGATCCCCAAGCCCAGACAGTTCTGTTGGTGCGCCCTGGGGAATGGGGGAGGGTAAGACTTGCCTGGGGATGTCCGGGGCTCAAGCAGACTTGGTGTCTCTCCAGCCATTCCTTGGGGGGGAGGGGAGGCCTTCCCTGCAGGAGGATCCACAGCCTCCTACACTCGGCCCCTCATCGCAAGGAGGCACAGGTACCCCTGTGCAGCTGCACGGCCTGGCTGGGAATCCTTCCCACCCCGCTTTCGGGCAGCTCCTCAGGAAGGCCTGGCCAACAGCAGCAAGTGGTAGGGCTGGTCCCAGAGCCAGCCCTGGCCTAGAGTCCGTTCTTACCCACGCCGCCAGGGAACTCAGGTACAGCAGGCCACTCCTCCCTCACGAACCCCACCGCCTGCAGCGTGGAGGAGTCCAGACACTTCCGCCCAACTTTCAAGATCTGCCACCACCTGCTTCTACTTTTCCACCTCCATCGCGGACCCCAGCCCTCTTGGTGCTCCGTCAACCCCAACCACTGACAACTGTTGCCAAGCACCCGAGGTCTCCTGCTCCAAGTCTCAGCTCGGGTTTGTTCTCACCCCCCAACCCCCCCGCCAAACACTGCCTCCTCTCTAAACTCTTGTTCTTCCCTGGCTGAAATCTTACCCACCCTTGAAGTTCAAACCTATCTTCTCTAAGAAGTGTTATCTTAGAATCGGCTTATGTTTCCTTGGGGTTTTGAAAATATTCAGCTGTCTGCCCATCCATCCATCCATTCGCCCATCCATTTCTCCGCCATCACCACTGTGTCCTAGAGTTAAGGGTTAAGAAATGAACACTGCATGGTCACTGCGCTCAATCAGCTGTTAGTGGAGACCACTAAGCAAGGATGTAGTGAGTGCTGCCCTGGGGAAAGGGAGGGCAGCAAAAGCCTCACAATACGGGACAGTTTATTTCCCTTTAACAAGGAAGGGGGATCTGCACGGACTCAGCCCCACACCACATTCGGAATTGAGGAGCAAGTTGTCCCATACGCGCTGACTGTCCCCACATCATTTTACATCCCTAATAGCTCCTCCTGTTAGCGTCTTGCTTTCTTTATTTTGCGGCCTGCTTTCTTAGGCCCCTCATTTGGGTCCCATAATAATCTTGCTCTTTACAAATGAAGGTGTTGAGAGTCAGGGGTGAAGTGACCTGCCCACACCACACAGCTAGTAAAAGGCATATGCAGAGAAGAGAATGGTAGAGAAAATGAGGCAAGACGTAAACATACCATGAATCTGGGTAAAGGGCTCATTCGAGTGTCTTATATTCTTTCAACTGTTTGGGGTTAAGTTTGAAATTATAACAAGCTACAAAGTGGCAGAACGGAGCAGGTGCCTGAGACCTGCCTGGGTTTGGATGTGTTCCCTCTGACGCTGGTGAGCCGTGTGACCTTGGGCGGCTGCCTGTCTCTCTTCGGTGCTAAGGCTCCACTGTGTAGGCGAGGACACTGGACACCAGCTAGTCTCTTCCATTGTCACTGGATTCTCGTTATCATAGGCATAGGTAATCCATACCAAAGGTATGGGAACAAATCCCCTCCAAACCTGTTCCCTGTCACCTTGAGGGCATCTCTATGTTGTCAAGTCTTACTCTCAGAGACTTGTGTGTGTGTGTGTGTGTGTGTGTGTGTGTGTGTGTCTATGTGTGTGTGTCTGTGTATAAAAAAACTGGTTTACAAATTTTGTCCTTTACACAAATGGTAGCTCTCCCTCTCTCTCTCTCTCTCTTCTCTCTCTCTCTCTCTCTATATATATATATATATATATATATGTATATGTATATATATATATAGTTCTGCATTTAGCTTTTTACTACTTAATACTGTAATATGGAGGTCATTCCATAGTGTATATAAAAACCTTTCCCGTTCAATTTCTATAAAAAGCTGTACAGCGTTCCATCACGCAGATGCCCAGTAGCTGGTTTAACCAGCTGGGTGCTGGTGGACATTTAGGCTGTTCCCAGTCTTTCCCAGTTAGAAACGGTGCCCCAGGGAATACGCTGTCCTTTTGAAATTCCTTTCAGCCTCTCTTGGGCATGCTGTCCCACACAGAAGGGACACGGGGATGGCAGGATGCAGGCGGTGAGCCTCAGAGAAGCCAGGACGGGGTCTGACTCCTGGGGTGACCGCTTGCTGCCCTCCCAACTTGGACCCCTCGCTCATTCTATGTAAAGCAGAGGGGTCTGGGAATTTGCGTTTCTAACAAGTCTCCTGGAGATACTGGTGTGGGGACTGTACTTTGATAACTACTGTGCTAAGCTACTAAAATATGGAATCTGGTAATTCCCATCTCTTTATGTGGGGATTAAGGTATGTAGTCCCTTAGCACCGTGCTGGTACCAGACTAAGAACTTAATACGTCTTAGCGATTATTATTAGATCGGCCCGCTCACCGCAGAGAGAAAAGTTAACCAGACAAAGGGATGATGCAGAGCGATCCTCGGAGCCCTGATCTGTTCTCCAGGGGTTTAGGGGGATGCTGGAGCTTCTCCCCAAAATCTCCCTTAAGACCTAAGTCTGGAATGGCTGGGGAACTCTGCCAAGCTGCCTGGCATCAGAAATTGTCATTTTTGTGGTAGCTGGGGATGGAGATGAGGGAAGGGGGGAGAAGCCCAGCTTGGAGCCCCAGTGCTGACTGGGTGATGGATGCTTCTGCGGGCAGTCCTGTGCCAGCTTGCTCCCTGGTGAAAGGGTGTGCATGAGAGGACAGAGAAGGGGCTCGTCACATGCCAACTCCTACCCCAGCCATCAAAGGGCCCCTCCATCCTCAGAGCCCTTGTAATCTGCTCTCCTCCACAGTGCTTTGTTGAGGGGGGCAGCAGTGGTGGAGAACTCCGGGTGGCCGCTGCAGGCCTGGTCATGCCCCTCCCGCTCTCTCCTTCTGGCCCTGGGAGGGAAAGCCTGGAGTGAAGGCCGTGCTTTGCTCCTTCCCACACCACCCTCTCTGCAGGCAGGCAGGGACTCAGGAGAGTCCTCGGAAGTGTGTGAGTCTTAGTCAGAAGAGGGGCTCTTAGCACAGCGCCCAAGTCACTGGGGTGGAGGAAGCGACTGGGCTAGGCTCTAACCTGCTTTGTGACCTTGGGCGAGGCCCCTTCCCTCTCTGAGCCTCAATGTCCCCTCTTGTAAAATGAGATGTGCTCAGAATCCACACCTGGTGCCCTGAGTCAGTGTCGAGTCCCAGAATTAAGAAGTCACCAGCATTCTGGGCACCTGGGTGGCTCAGTCGTTAAAAGCGCCCGACTTCGGCTCAGGTCATGATCTCGCGGTTCACGAGTTCGAGCCCTGCATCGGGCTCTCTGCTGAAAGCTCAGAGCCTGGAGTCCACTTCAGATTTTATGTCTCTCTCCCTCTCTCTCTGACCCTCCCCTGCTCTCTCGGTCTCTCAAAAATAAATAAAAACATTTGGGGAAAAAAAAGTCAGCAGCATTTTCCTTTGGCTCACCTGCATGCAGCCCCAGAGACATTGAACTTCTAGCACCTGCATTTGGGCCTCCTCTGCTGCCTCGTGCCCCAACCTGCCGCCCTCTCTTCCCAGCCTCCTTCTACCTGCTCTGGTCTGCATTCTACTCCCTAGACCTTGAGATCCACACCCCTGTGATGCTGTTGCCACCCGCTGGCTGTGGGATGACAGAGAGTTATTCAAGCACTCAGCTTCCCCGTGTGTAAAGTGGAAATAACATCATTATCTGCAGAGAAGATTGTTGTGAGCATTCAGTGAGACGACACATGCGGAGTGCTTAGCGTGGTGCTGGGCACACGACAGGCTCTCAATACCTGTGAGCCATTTTTGCAATTATTGTCGTTATTTCTTTAAAAGCTAGGAAGAGCCAGGACTCCGGGCAGATGACACCTTAACTCTTGAGTCTCTATGTCTTTGATTTTGTGTTTTTAAAAAATGTTTATTTATTTACTTTGGTGGGGGGGAGGGCAGAAAGAGAGGGAAAGAGTAAATCCCAAGCAGGCTCTGCACTGTCAGCACAGAGCCTGATGCAGGCTTTGAACTCACAAAGCGTGAGATCATGACCTGGGCAGAAGATCAAGAGTCAGATGCTCAACTGACTGAGCCACCTGAGCCACCCAGGCGTCCCTTGATTTTGTGTTTTAACATTTTACCATTCTTTCCTCCTCTCTCCACTGTCCCCAACATCTAACTATCTAGAAAAACTGTCTAAGTTGTGTCTTTTTTGTCAATAAAAAGACATAGTTTTTTTTTTTCTGTGAATTTTCTTTTTTCTTCATTTTCTTTTTTTATTTTTTATTTTTTTTAATTTAAAATAGTTTATTTTCAAATTGGTTTACATAAAACACCCAGTGTTCATCCCAACATGTGCCCTTTTTTAATGCCCATCACCCCCTCTCCCCCCTCCCCCATCTCCCTCACCCTCAGTTTGTTCTTAGTCTTTGAGAGTCTCTTATGTTTTATCTCCCTCCCTCTCTGTGTCTTTTTTTTTCTTTCCCCTCTTCCCCTCCCCCTGGTTTTTGCTTAGTCTCACCAAGTCCACCTATTCGTGGAAACATATGGTATCTGTCTTAAAAAGACATAGTTTTATTCCCTCTTTCCTGCAACAAACATCCAAATATCTATGCAGGCCCCTACCACATCCCGGCACAGCAACCAACAACACAAAAGAGACGGTCCCTCAAATAAGTTAACGAGTAATTATAACCAAGAAGCGCTCTCTGGACGGCACAGCATAGGGAGAGCTCAGGCGTTTTAAACTGAGCCTCTGCGGGCCTGGTTCAGGGCACATCTCACAGTAGGACAAAATCAGATACTACAGGGATCTCTATTCTATGCCGTGCAGGAACCTCCAGAGGTGGCCAAGTGTGGGCGGAGGAAGGGCACACTCAGCTATGACGGGGGGTTCGGTGGGGGGCGGGGGACATACTAAGTGACGGCTAAGTGGCTAAGTCACTTAGCCTCTCTGACCTGTTCAGTTTATTTAATTGGGGCGAGAAAACCTACTTTCCTCGGTCCCGGGAAGGGCCACAGAGTCCTCTCATATGACAGAATGGTTCGTGTGCGTCTCTAGTCGTGACAGAGTCCTCGAGTGCCTGCTCTGTGCTCTGTACTGGGGGAGCCGTGGACCCACGCCCTCGCTCTTGGGAGGAGCCAGTAAATACTAGCCAGTATTTACTGATTAATACGGGCCCTTCAGGCCCATATTAAGTCACTTTATTGTCTTAAGAGTCTTGTGACAACCGTTATTACTATCCATATTTTGTAGGGAAGAAACTGAGGCATGCTTTTTTTCAAAATGTTCATTTACTTATTTATAGAAGGCATTTTAAAAAATAGTTTAATTAATTAATTTGTTTTTGAGAAAGAGAGAGAAAGAGAGCGAGCAAGCAGGGGAAGGGAAGGAGGGAGACAATCCCAAGCAGACTCCACATGGTCAGGGAAGAGCCCGAAGTGAGGCTCGAACTCACAAACTGGGAGATCATGACCGAAGCTGAAACAAGGGTTAGACGCTTAACTGACTGAGCCACCCAGGCACCCCTAATGTTTATTTATTTTGAGAGAGATACAGAGAGAGAGGAGAGAATCCCAAGTAAGCTCTGAGCTGTCAGCTCAGAGCCCAACATGGGGCTGGAACCCACTAACAGAGAGATCACGACCTGAGCCGAAATCAAGTTAGACGCTTACCTGACTGAGCCCCCCAGGCACCCTGAGGCATGGGGAACTTAAATGCCTCCCCGAAAGTCCCAGCAGTTTAGCTTCAATCGCTACACCAGAGGCTCTCATGGAGTGGTCTGGGGACCCCTGACGTCCCAGAGATACTTGGACATAACCCACAAGGTCAAAACAAATTTCATTATTCCTAAGAAGTTGCTTGCCTTTTATACTCTCATTTTCTCATGAGTATACAATGGAATTTTCCAGAAGCTCATGACTTGTGATTTCATAGCAAGTAGAGAGGAGAATCAAGGTGTCTCTTGCAGACATTTGAAAAAATGTACAATGCCACTCTTCTTGCTATTTTTTTATTTTGAAAATACTTTCTGAAGGATACTACTATGATAACGCGATGAGTTTATCGTTATTTTTTAAATAAATCGCCTGGGCGCCTGACTGGCTCAATCAGGGAAGAGTCAGACTTTGGCTCAGGTCATTGTCTCACGTCACGGTTGATGAGTTTGAGCCCCACATCAGGCTCTGTGCTGGCAGCTCAGAACCTGAAGCCTGCTGCAGTTTCTGTGTCTCCCTCTCTCTCTGCCCCTCCCCTGCTCACACTCTGTCTCTCTCTCTCAAAAATAAACAAACATTAAAATAAATAAATAAATAAATAAATAAATAAATAAATAAATCGCCAGGTAAATACTTAGACTGTTCTCCTCGGTTTTAATAAGGTGAGGGTGGAGAGCAGTCAGACACCACAAAGCTTGAGAACCACTGTATGACACTATACAGAAACACTCCCCAGTCATCGTAACATGGGTATAATGCTCCAAGGGAGGCCTGCTGCGGGCGTGGTCCCCGCGCTGTCTGCCAGCATCATTAGTGTTATTAAGAAATAGATCCCTGGATCATGCTGCATGGAGTGGTCCATGGGATAACCAGCCCCATCGCAAATCAATGCTTGTGATTCAGAGCGTCTGCCCTTGTGACTTACAATATGGGACTTAAACTGTAAATCCCTTCTTGTGTTTCTCTTTCCATGGTTTCCTAAGGGTCGTGGCTTCTCTCTAGCTTGCTCGCTCTTTTTTGTTTTTTGAAATTATTTATTTATTTTGAAAGAGAGAGAGAGAGAGAGAGCACAAGTGGGAAAGGGACAGAGAGAGGGAAAGAGAGAATCCCAAGCAGGCTCCACACTGCCAGCACAGAGCCCAATGCGGGGTTCAATCTCACGAACTGTGAGGCCATGACTTGAGTCGAAATCAAAAGTCAGATGCTTAACCAACTGAGCTACCCAGGCGCCCCCTGTGGCTTGTCTCTCTTGATCCGCAACACTGCTAGTGTCTAAGATGACTCCCTGCTCTTTGAGCTGCATCCAATCTGAGCCCTGCCAAAAACAAAATTTGTTTCCTACACAGCCTATAATTTACACAAGATGCTCACAAACATTCCTGCCAAATATTGTGACAACCCATCTAGTTGTTTTCACTTGATATGGTGAAAAATAGAAACTGAACAACGAAAATGACAGTAACAATAATATTAGAAATTCAGTACACCTCAACGACACAGAGGCAAATGCCGAATCCTGGCAGGTCTAGAGAAAATTCTGTGGAAATGTTCGCAAAATCTGTATATGTGTCTTTTGCAGGGGAATTTGGTCTTCTGGATGACAATCTTAACTTAATCTTTCATGCTATCTTTTCGATTGCTCTCTTTATCTGGAACGCTTCAGGAAGCTTCTTGGAGAAATTCCAAAGGACAGATATGCTTGAGAAGAATTTCATTCCAGAAATATTGTTAGGATCTGACATGAACATGATTCTAACTTTTAGTATTTCTTTTATTTTCCTTTTTAATTTTAACCCTTCTTTTTTTAAACATTGTTTATTTTTTGAGTGAGAGAGAGAACAGGTGGGGAAGGGACAGAGAGAGAGAGGGGGGAGAGAGAGAATCCCAAGTAGGCTCCACACTGTCAGTACAGAGCCCGATGCAGGTCTCGAACTCACAAACCAAACCACAAGATCATGACCTGGGCCAAAGTCCAACACTTAGCCCTTAAGCAACTGAGCCACCCTGACTTTCAATGTTTCTATAAAGGTTCCTTCAAAAGACGAGAGCTAGGTTTTTCAGCCGTGTCGGTTAGATTCCTACAATCTTACAGGATGTGTTAATACTCTATATAGACGCACCACAGAGCATTCTGTATCACGCTTGGCAACCTGGTTCACCTAGCTCTGCTTTGAACTTTGTAACCCAATCAGAGGCTTGCCTGAGAGCTGCTCTTATTTTGGAAGCTCTCAATGGCACTGTGTCAAAAGAAACGAGCTTCAGATCTGACCCGAGAGGTAGCGATCCTGGCTGAACTGGTAGACATTCTAGAGCTTCAGGGTTCAGCTGTGAAATGGAAAAAGAAATCTACCCTTCTGTTCTGTTCTAGGGATCAGATAAGGTAAATCCTTTGAAAATCAGAAAGCATTTGTCTCTCTCCGGAGCAATTCCCATGTGCTGCTCTGCCTACCTGGAACCCACACTGCCCTCCGCCCCCCATAGCCGTGTAACCCCAAATGGCCTTACTACGTGGCTTGCTCTTGCTGCAGCCATGCTGGCCTCCAGCTGCAAGTGCGTCTTGGTGTCTTTGTTACCGTTCCACCCTGTGCATGGAATGCTCTCCCTTTGGATAACTACACGGCCGAGCCCTGATTTCCTCCCCATCTCTGTTCAAATATCACCTTTTCAGAAGGCCTTCTCTGGGCACACTGTAGGAGTTAAGACCCAACCCCCAGCAGCTCTCCTATTCCTCTTACACCTCAGTGTTCTTTGTAGCACGATATGCACGTCACAGTTATTTCTTTCCCTGTCGATGATCTGACTACAACGTCAGTTCCACAAGGGAGGGTGCTTTGGTGCATTCTGCTGTAACCCCAATGCTTGGAACCTAGCATGCACACCCTCCTCCACCAGCATAAAAAAATGAAAAGGCAAGAAAATCGCAGACTGCCATACCCAAGTATGAGACAGGGTGGGCCAGATGGAAGAAATTTCAGTGGGGCAGACCATACAGAACAAAGGAGAGGAGACCCCCTGTTCCCTCTGGCTCCACTCCCTCGCTCGGCTTAGAAGTATGACAGCAAAGCCTCAGTGTAATTATGGGCATTTAGATTGTTTACTCCTTGTTAACCACCCTCTTTGCTCACTTAATTGGTCCAAAGCCTGTGGTATGAGTAACTAGCCAGGCGGCAATTTGGCACGTGGTGTGCGGCAGTGGTGGTGGGGTCGAGCTGTGACTGCTGCCTCCACACCAGCTGAGTTCTGGGTGCAGCCCTCGTGCCCGGTGGAGCTCAGATGGACAGCTACCCCTGCCTGCAGCACCTGTAGTGTCCTGGCAAACACACCAGGGAGACTTGCCCAGCCCCAGGATCTTCACTCTGGGCTTCTCGGGGGTGCCCGAGTGGTCTCCCAAATTCCATGCTTTCTCAGCATCCTAGCCACGTGGGTGGAATATTCCCCCTCTCCCGCTTCAGGGAGAATAAAACCCAAGCGGCATCTGCACGGCCTGGCTTTTGCCTGCCTGGCCACCTCGCCTCACAGGTCTCCCTCCTCCTCACTCATCTCCTACCTGCTTTCCTATACAGGTCCTGCCTCAGGCCATTGGCACTCGCTGTTCCTCTCATATCCTCAGGGCTGCCTCCTCTTATACATGTATCAGTTTATATGAGTGACTGAATGGATCATATGACTTTGGGCAAAAATCCTGGTCTCTCTCTGTATTGCCATCTCCCCAACTGATAAATAGGTCGATGGATTTAAGTTCCACGTTCCTTTCCAAAATGTATGTCTGAGCATTATGCAAGTCATTTAATGAGGCCACCAAATTTTTTTGAAGACCCTACTGGGCACTGGGTTCTAGGGGCTGTGTAAATAGTGATGAAGAAAATAAAGACAGAAATCCTGCCCTGAAGGGGCAGACCTTCTAGTGGGTGGAGATTAACAGACAATAAACATAGAAACAAATAAGATAATTTCAGTTACTGGTAAGTACTGTAACAACAAAAATAAGGGAACGTGATGGAGAGTGAGCCATGGCAGGGGTTTTGGTTAGAGTAGTCAAGGGGGGCCTCTTTGAGGAGGTGACTCTTCGGTGGAGACCTGAGTGATAGCGAGCTGAGACAAAGATTCCAGGGAGGAAGAGCAAGTGCAGGAGCCCAGAGAAAGAAACAGGTGTGTTGTCTTCAAGGAGGAGAAAGAAGGCGTGTGCAGAGGGGGAGGGTGTCTGGTGGGCAGGAGACAGAGGATGAAGGTCTTGTCTGGGGCCATGGTACAGAGTGTGCATTTCATGTTAGGGGTGATGGGCTGTTCATGGAGGGTTTTAGGAGGAGAGTGACTTAACATCTTAGAACAGATCATTCTGGCTGCTCCTTAGAGAACAGGCTAAAGGGAGACAAGAGAGGAGGCAGGAAGAACAGCCGTCCATGGGAGAGAAGATGGCATGTGGGTCGAGGGCAGAATCCTGGTGGGATTCACGGTGTATGTTTTGGAGGTAGAGCTGAGAGTGCTCCCTGATAGATGGGATGTGCTCGTGAGACAGGGATACGTGTCCGATGAATAATAAACACAGTTCAGCGATCCCTGTCGGGGGCTAGTTTGCCAAAGAGCTCAGCGTTGGGGTGTGGGCACAACAGAAATGACAGTAGGGCGACCTTTGTATTTCCTACTTGTCGTCTTTGAGGGCAGGAACCGTGCGGCTATCATTGCTTTACCCCTGGTGTCCAGCACAACGCTAGGCACCGAGTGATGCTCACAATGGTCACGAAGAGTCCCTAGAGCTTGTATCTCTTCCAAGGACCTCCCAGGGAGCTGGGCCAAGAAGGCGTCCCTGGGCTCACAGGCCAGCTGCTATCTATGGTCCTAGCGGTCCCACGATTCACCAATCTGAGCAGGTAAGGCAGCTAGGTTGCCTCTGCCCTGCCATCCTCAGGTCACTCAGAGCCCCCTCCTGGTCGGTGCCCTCTCATTGGCTGTAGGAGCCCCGAACCCCAATTTTGATGCAGTCTGGCTGCTTTCCCAGCTCAAAGATGTGCCCCCTGCTTAAAATTCACCAATAGCCTGGACCTCCATCCCCTTCTTCCCCTGTGGGTCACGCACAGAGGCTTTTGGGAGACCCAGGAGGCCTCACAGTAAAGGTGAATTGTCAGTTGTACAGGGGAGACGTTAGGGGCAGGGGTTTGGGGAGGAGGTGTGATCTCGATTAATCCATACTTCTCTCAGCTGGGGAGCTCCCCACTTTGGCTACAATTAAAGGCTGATATGGGAAAAAGATATTTCTTTTTCAGGAAGGTGTTCCCCAAGATGCCTCCAGAGGGGAAGAGCGCTCGCCCAGAGAGCTTCTCAGGGAAGGGACTCTTGAGCATTCTTGGCTCAGCTTGACTGATTATGCAGGCTTCGCCCTGTACCGGGGCTAATAAGAAAGCACAGCCCCAAGGCACTGGGGCTTTGTATTAAATTTTTAATAGCCATGGTGGGTTTGATCCCACACTCGTGGGTGAATTAGTCACTGCAGGTTCAAGTGAGGAATTTATGGACAGGCCTCGACAATCTGCTTCTAATTTGGGGATGGAAATTCTGATTTAAGGATCCTAAAAGGCAACAGGGAATATAGTCGAGGAGACCTAGGTCCCTGCCATTCAACAAATCTTATTAATCTGCATGTTTGGCACTGTGCTGGTCCAGGCTCCTCCCCGTGAGTCTAAAGCTATGTGATCGTGACCGAGTTACTCCTGTCTTTGGGCCTCAGCCTCCTGACTTGCAAATGATGGAGTGGGGGCTTTTCCCAGCTCTTTCTAGCTCTGATACCCTGCCTCTGGATCTATGAAGGACAAAAGTTATCTCCAGCCACAGCTGCTCCCTGGAGGCCTCCCTTAGGGAAAGTTGGCTTTGGGGACAGAGCACTTGCTAGAAGCCCAAGCACGCCCTGCCCTGAATCTCTGCTCGCCTTCCTGTTGCTGGGGGAGAGTGGAAGGGGTTAAAGTTGGCTCAGCAAGGCAGGAATAGACTCACTCAATCCCCTCCCTCCTCAGGTCCTCTCCCCGTTTTGTTCTCAGGGATTTGCTCAGCTTGCTGAGGTTAGGTAAACCTCCTGGCTGGGCTGGGAGCCATGCCTCTCTGCCTCTCTGCTGCCAGAGAGCTGAATTGTAGCAACTTGCCTGGGCTCTTCCCCCAGGCAAGAAGAAATCTGAAGCTGCAGCAAGGGGTGGAGAAATCTTGGAACCTGAGACAATGATTCTGGCTAGAGCCAGAAGTAACTTCAGAGATTATTGAGTCCAATTAGCTCCTTTTGCAGGTGGGGAAACTGAGGTTCAGAGAGAGGGCTTTCCTTAGGTTTGCCCAGTGAGTCAGGGATAGACTCAAATGCAGGTTCCGAGGTTCCCAGGTCAAATTCTTTCTCCTGGGTTAATCCCTGGAGTTTGGGGGGCAGTCTTTGGGCTGGAGTTGTCATGAATAGATAATGTGGGGGTAGGGACACAGAAGAAAAGGAGAGGGGGCATGATTCCAGGTGTCATGAAGAGGAAACATGGACTGACTCTTTGTTGATGCTTTTGGGGGCTGCCTTCCTGACACTCATTCTGTCTTTGCCAGGCACCCGACATGTCTACCGCTGTGTGTCTATGCAGTGATTTTCGGTTCACAGTAGGCTAGTCTGTTTTTGCTAAGAACCCATCTTGAATGAAAGCTCATGCGTTTATTTGTAAACAGACTTGCTTCAAGCCCCAGCCCCTCTTCCCTCTCTCTCTCTCTCTCTTTTTTAATGTTTATTTATTTTTGAGAGAGAGAGACAGCGTGAGCAGGGAAGGGGCAGAGAAAGAGGGAGATACAGATCCAAAGCAGGCTCCAGGCCCTGAGCTGTCAGCACAGAGCCTGACACAGGGCTTGAACCCATGAACCTGAGATCATGACCTGAGCTGAAGCCAGAGGCTCAACCGACTGAGCCACCCACGTGCCCCTAGCCTCTCTTCTTAGTAGTTGTGTGATCTTGGGCAAGTTACTTAGCTTTTCTGAGCCTGAGCTACCTCTCTGTCAAGTGGAGTGCCAACAGTAGGTTCTTCACAGCGTTGTGAAGAGATGAGTGAGATAATGCAGGGCCGGCACAATGTAAGTGATGCGGGACATAAGGCGAGCTGACAGGCCACAAACATCATCCCCCCCCTCCCCCCCGCCCCCAACCAGGTGGGATAGTGTGATATTCCACAGGTATTTCAGGCTGCCCAAGAACAAAGGAAAGGGGAAAAGCAAAGGGTTAACTGATAGAGATCAAAGTCCCGCAGGACCTAAGTCTCCATCACCCCTCCATAGTTCTGTGGGAAACAAAGGTGGAAGGAAATGGCAATAGAACTAAATTTCCTTATAACCTGCAGCCCATTGACAAATACTTGAGGCTGCAGAGTAAAATGTTTCTACAGGAACTCCTCACTGTCTTAATGTTAATGCTTCACTAGAGGGAAAAACAACCTTAGCTTGACAATAGCTAGGCCTCTACTTTCTTGGGAGTCTTCTTTAGCATATGAAAATCTCACTGGAAACTTCCCTTGGACTTTACCTCCTTCAACTCCATAGTATATAACCAGTGTCGCTTCATGGTCCTGTCCCAGTGATTCAACAAAATCACCTTTTTGCATCAAAGACATCTTTAAGAATTCTTTCTTGGCCGTTGGCTCTGGACCCCACAAACTCCACTATCACCCCAAAAACCTCATCAGTAAGTGCTGGAGAAATGACAGAGGTCACCAGTACTCTTCTGCCTTGGTGCTTCCTCATCATCTTTCTTTCTTTTTGTTTTAATGTTTATTTATTTTTGAGAGATGGAGAGATAGAGCATGAGCGGGGTAGGTGCAGAGAGGGAGACACAGAATCTGAAGCAGGCTCCAGGCCCCGAGCTGTCAGGGCTTGTCAGTACAGAGCCCAACGTGGGACTCCAACTACACGAACCACGAGATCATGACCTGAGCTGAAGTCGGACACTTAACTGACTGGGCCACCCGGGTGCCCCTCCTCATCACCTTTCTTGTCTTCTCTTTCAGTAGAGTGGACCTATCTCTGGGCCTTCCGTCCTCGAAGGGTAGTGTGAAGCTCTGATAAGACAACGGAGGTAAAGGAGCTTCAAAAAGGACTATGTGGAAGCAGTGATCTCTCTTGGTCGTCTCTCTGACTAGTTTGTCTAATGCCCCGTGGCTCCTGAACAATCCCTGGGTTGACCAGTTGTTCGTCAGCTCAGGATTTGGTATTGGGGAAACACCGGGAGCCCAGACGCACCAGGAATCATCCTAACCACCCGTGAGCTAAATGGCTCTGGGCATGTTGTTTTGCCTTTCTAAGATAGTTTTTCCCACTGCAAAATGGGACCAGAATCTCTGGTTTTCCTAATTCGTAGGTCTAGGTTGGAAACTGCAAAGATCTCTGGCTGCTCCATGTCCATCCCCCCTTCCTCTGGTTCCATACCTGATTTCCATGAGACATCCAGCCCATTCTGACTTTCAGTTTTGACCAGTGGTTTGGGGCAGCTGACCCAACCTCTGCTCCAGTGTTGTTGGGTCTGAGACCCGCCTTGCCAACCAGAGCCCTGAATTCCCTAGGGTCACTGTGATTGGCTCAAGGATGGCCCTGTGACCCAATCACAGCCAACTAACATTTATCCTGGAACTTTGGTTTATAGTGACAAGGAGATGTGACTCACTCTTTTTTCTGCTGGACAAGAGCTTGGGAGAATGAGAATTTGAAGCTCCCAGGCACCATCAGTTATGAGGAGAATCTCCCTGATAGTTAAGTAAATGCAAAGCAAAACAGACAAAAGGCAGAGAGGGATGATCTTCTGCCAGTGCTGTTTGCACGTTTGGTCCTAGACTTACCTAGAGCCAAACCATTCTGGACTTCTCAGGAAAATGAGTCAATTTATTTATATATAATAAAATAAAAATATATAATAATATTTAACAATAAAATATTACTTCCTTTCTTTTTTCTTTCCTTTTTCTATTAATTCCTCTCCTTATCCAGTTTTTTATTTTTGCTTAAGTCAGTCTGATTTGACTTTCTGTCACTTGCAATCAATTAAGACAATAAAAGAATTATTAAGACAATAAAAGAATTATTCTTTTTTTTAATGGAAAAGAATTATGATAGTTACCGGAATAAACAATGTTAGCTGTTGACCCAATTACTATTTCTCCTTCTTCCTCACTAATACATCCCTGGATGGGGATGGGAGCAGGGAGAGGGCATGGTAAGTCCCAGGAGAGTTGTGAAGTTTCTCCTAAGTGAATCATGACACCCCTGTTTCTTGTTTTTCAGAATCTTTGCATTAATCCTTGGGTCCATGTGATCCAGTTATAGACAATAAAACAAGGATCTGCTGGAAAGTAGATGTCTGGGAAAGTAGACAGCCAGTATCACCCTGTCTCCTTCTTCCTGCCTTGAAAAAGGATGTGATGACTGGATTGCAGCAGCAACGTTGTGACCGTGAAGCAGAGACCAAAAGGATTGCAGAGGTACCCATCCTCACATCATTAAGCCAAGCCACTAATGCCAACAGCTGTCTGCCTGTATGTTTCTTGTAATAGAATAAAAACAAACACCTATTTGTTTAAGCCACTGTTAGCTGGATTTTCTGTTATTTGCAGCTCAAAGCATTCTTTAGGAATGAATCATTTCACTCATGTGGAACTCAAGTAGCTATCCAGCAATGTCATTGATCCAAAACCTGGACAAGAATACTAGTTAGGAATAAAACAACTCAGCCTGTTTTTGTTCCCTAAGGAAAAAAAAAAAAGAATAAAACAAAATAACATTTATGGAGTAGCTACTCTTGCCAGGCAGTGCGTTAAGTGCTTTAGTTGCAATAAACTTATGGGCAGATGCTAATATTAGTCCCATTTTATATATCAGAAAACTGAGCCACAGAAAGATATTTTTTTAGGGTCATTTGGCTAATATATCCTGGAGACAAAAAGGCTTCTGAGTAGCTACAATGGATTCTAGGTCCAGATATTTCATTTGTAAAAAAGCCCCTCGCCCAGAGATGATATACTCATTTTCTACACAGTGCACGCATGGAGTTCTCTAATGGATTTACTGGTGTAAAGAATAGACAGAGAAAGGCCCCTGAAATAAGCGACAGCTGACACTCTGTCAAGGAGCAATAATAAAATACGAAAAAAGAAAAGCCCGGCTCTTTCGGTATAGGCGAAAATAGCCCAACACACCTTCACAGCCCGGAGGACACTGGTGTATTAAAACTCAATTCGATCATTAATGTTTTATAATGGCCCTGAGTCATCAAGTAAAGCTGAAATTATGCTTTGCCTCTTGTTTGAGAAGGCAGGAGCATGTAGTACATCTGGGAAGGTTCCTACCTGAGACACTAAAAACAAAAGAAAATTTTAGCATTTTAATCCACGATACTTCCGCCTTTCCCCGACTCCACCCCAACTTTCTGGAAAAATCAGCTCACAGAATGCTTCTTCCTCTAGAGGCCCAGAGGCCAAGGTGTCAGAGGATGCACTTTCCATCACCATTTTCCCAAGACGTTCCCTTCTCAAGGCTATAAATGTCAACCAGTGTGTTTCCAGCAAAGGTGATCTCGATTATAATGCCTGGGGGTTACCCAGGGGCAGTCGTGGCGGAGAACCCACAACAGTGTGAAGACTGGAAGAGCGGCACTCGTCAGCCCTCTGCCTGCTGCCTGAGCTGGGACCGGGAGGTTGTACAAGGAGCAGGAGAAGGCTCTGAGAGGCAGCTAAGTGGTTCCAGCGACTAGATGGGCAGGGGCCTCTGGACAAAGGGCCGGAAGGTAAAACCCACACCATGTGGAGAGACTGGACGCAGCCGTTGATGTCTGTAATCCAACCTGCTCTGTTAATAGATAAGGAAACCGAGGTCCAGAGGTGGGAAGGGACTTACTCAAGTTCACACAACAAGGTTATCACAGAGCTCAGAGTCCTGTTTCCTGACTTTTGACCAGGGCACAGGGGAACGCCAAATCAAAGTCTCAGGGTCAGGGAGGTCCTCTGAGACTTGTGTCCTGATCTAGGAACGGGAACAACCTGGCCGAAGCTCTTCTCCCACCCTGGGCCTCCTCCTTGGGGCTTCCCGGGGCTTCCCAGGCAGCTGAACCAGGTGGGGGCCTCTCTGAGCTGTCAATTCTACGAGTATGGATTTGGTATCCAATATGTTCTCATGATAGTGAGAAAGATCGTATGTGGTGGCTGTCCTCAGGGACTAAGAGTCAAATGTAGTGGTTGAGACTACAGGTTCCAGTATGTCATTTGCCAGGCACCAAGCTTGGGGGGCCCCTTGCTTGCTGCACTTAGACACAACCTAAGTTACACTGGCAAAGACAGAGTCACACAGGCATATAGGTAGAGTGGCCCACAAATTCACACACAGACACAAACACATAGATGAGTGTATAGCCATGTACTCACATCAGAGATGCACGCACACATATAACACACACAGACACATGCATATATGTACACCCACAAAGGCACACACATGCGCACACACACACAGCCTCCTGCACCCCTCCCTCCCCCACCTTAAGCAGATTGCAGTTTTAGCAACATTGGAGATGACAGCTACATACTTTCCTGGTAAAATACTTCCTCAACAGTGCCTGACCCAGAACCAGGTGTGCCTGGGGCCCTCCCCCATATCTCTTGCTGCTGCAGGTATTTGCTGAGTAGAGGCCCGAACCCAGATCTGAACCCTGCCTGATTCACTCCTCTCTGGGCCCCAGAGCTTCCTCTTCTCCGTTCAGAGCAGCTTCCCAGGGCTCAGCACCTTGAGTTCTGCCCCTGACTCATCCTGCCTTAGCACAGTATGAGGACTGTGGTTTGCGCAAGCTGGGGCATGACCTGAGGTGGGGATGGGGTGATTTTGGTGTGGGGTGGGGGTCACTGTTAGGTAACGGCCCAGGAGGAGGTATGGGTATGGGCTGTGTGTCTTGTAGGGGTGCAAGGAATATGTACCAGTCAATCCCACAGGGAAGTTGCCTTATGGGAGCAACGGGGGGACCCAGTAGGAACCCCAGGATTGTCTGCACACCCTGGGCCTCCTGGGCCCCGCCCTGCCCTTCCCACAGCTGCATTCTCCCCATGGAGTCAGAATCTGTGGAGCCAGTGGGTTGGTTCACCCCAAGCCTATGATCTCCACTTCCTGATCACATTCTGGGCACCCAGGATCTGGCCGTCCTGTTCAAAGACCCTCAGCTAGTTTCCTAGGCCTGTGCGGCGGGGCTCTGCTAGGCATCTGCCACTAAAGGCAGGCTGTGCACCCCTGAAGGGTGTGCGTGTGGGGGCAAATTGGTGCTGTTTGCTGGGCAGGAGTTAGGGTGGTGTGTGGGTGGAGCTTGGGCTGGCAGGTATAAGCACCTTCTTTGTGGGAAGGGAAGGAGGAGGAAGGGAAGGCAGGCAGGCTGAAGCCACCGGGCCGTCCATTTGCATTCTTGCTTAGTGCCTTGCAATATTAGGGGTGGACCCACCTGAAGGCAGTCAGTCCTGGTGTGGGGACATGGAGGCCTCCTGGTGGCAGAAGCGTGAGGCTGAATGTCAGAGAATCTGGGCTCTGGCCAACCTCTACCAAAGAGTCCCACTGGATAAGGGCCTAAGCTCTGGGGTCAGCTACCTGGGTTTCAGAGTTCTAGGAATGGCTAGCTGTGTGACGTCAGACAAGATGCCCTCTGTGAGCCTCGGTTTCCTCATTAGTCACATGACACCACTAATTAATTGTCTCTACCTCATGTTGAATAGTAAAGGGCTTAGCACAGTGGCCGGTACATAGTTAGTGATGAATTAGCATGATTTCTCTGATCTTGGTAAGACCCTTGCTTTTTCTCTGAGTCTCAACTCCCTTTCAGGAAAGGGAGGGATGATGCTAAATTCAATGATCTTTAAAATTTCTTTGGACTCCCAGTCCAGGATTAGGTCCAAGGGAGAGGCCTCTCAGGGCCTGGAAAGCCCCAAGGACAGAAAACAGCTCTGGGTACACTGGGTATTCTCTGGGTACTGAGAGCAGTCCTCTGCTCTCATGGACAGTTTGGACCTGCATATCCTCATCAAAGGGCTTGGAGAGAGAAACAGTTCCCAGAGAACCTTACTCCCTCCATCTCAGGGCTGTTGCACATGCCAGGCCCTCTGCTGGGAACACTTTCCTGTCTTTCCCTTCTCACCGTTAACTGCAAGTCATGTTTCACACCTTAAGTCAAGTATCATTTCCTCAGGAAAGCTCAGATCCGCAGTTACTGGTTTTCATTGATCCTTGTATGTACTTCCATCCGTAATTAGATCCATGTAGGTGATCACTGGATGCCGCTTCCTCCAACAGGCCTTCCTTTCAACACTGTCGAAGTTTCGTGCCCTCCTGATCTACCCCCACCGCACCCTGCCCTTTCCGTTTCACACGCGTCTGTGGAGTCTTTGTTTTTCATCTCTGAGGGGTGGATGAAATGTCGCCTCATCGTGGGGGCGCTGGATCAAGATGGGTTCCTGCCGCGTGTTCCCATGCTGCTCTTTACACTCCTCTCATGAAATGCACTGAACTTGTTAAACTTGTCACGGCTTATTCAATATCTGTCTTCTTTCACCAGAACAGGAACTTCGAGGCAGGAACATACTTGCCTCGTCCACAGCCCTATCCCTAGCATGTAGAACAGTGCTTAGCACATTGAAAGAATTAATAGCTACGTGTTTATCCTTTCCCGTCTGCAAACACACGCCCACCCACACGCACGCGCACACAACGCGCATACACACGCACAAACCGACTTTTACTCTCAGTGCCTATGACAGTGGCCGACCCGAGGCACACTCTCAGTTAGCACTTGTTAAATGAAGGAATGAATATGTGAATCTCCTCTACTACAGTGGAAGTTCAGGAGGCCAGAGATCACGTCTTCAATGATGTTGTTTTCCATCTTTTTGTGAACATGGGATCAAGCGAGGCCACCTCCCCCCCCCCCCCCCCCCGCAAGATGTCCCCATTATGGGACCAGATCTCCAGATCTCCACCCCAGGCAGACACAGCAGGGCCCCCAAGGCCCCCCTTCTCCACTGTTCACAACCTGCCCCACTCTCCCACCTGGCCCCACTTTCTTTCCAATTTTAATTTCCACAACTTCCTCTCAACCTTGGGGTCTCAGCCATGGACACCCTCCTGGAATAGGGACGTAAAGCCACCTGGTTTTCTCCATTGTGCAATAGCTCCAGAAGGAGAGCCTTATAGAGTAAGGGCAGGAGGTGACATGCTAGTTCAGTGGGACAGAGGAAGCTTCATCAAAGCCGTGACATTTGACCCTGGCCCTGAAGGTAGGTGTTAGCTAGCCAGGCTGAGACCCGTGAGGGCTGGCGGAGTAAAGAGCAAGGAAGGAAAGGCGTTTCAGGCAGAGAAAATAATCAGCAAAAGCTCAAAGCAGAACCAGCTGAGATTTCTGGCATTGTGGCTACTCCCTGAAGAACAGTGGGGGGCAGGAACACGGAGGGAGCAGAAGGACTGCCCGGGGCTAGAAGAGAACCCAGAACTGGTATCATTATAGAGAAGGGAAATAATGGTAGCATCACAAGAGCAAAAGTAGGATACGGCCTTTCCCTTTAAAGAGACCACTGGTAACCAGGCATGGGACTCTGCCTTTCCCAGGCCTCAGTGTCCTGCTCTACAAAATGAATGCTTTGGATGAGCTGATATCTCCAACTCTTTCCAGCTCTGAAGTCCTGTGACTGAAACTAAAGTCTCCCTGGGCTTCTCATTCCAGTTTTGGGTCGGCACCAGGACTTGTGACCAGAGATGAGGTCAGTCTTGTAGATTTCAAGACAAACGCAGGCTCTGTCTTTGCAGCTGGTGCCCATTTCCTGTGCCCAGAGCTCTGCCCTCGTGCGCGGTGCAGCCGGCTGTCACCGTGTTCACGGCGTCACCTGCCCCTACCAACCTTTCATCCTCTGGGCCCCCCGGAGCACCCCAGAGCTTGGCCAGGGCAAAGGCGGCACAGCAGGTTAGGGAGGGTGGGTGGATGAAAGGGGGCCTGTGGAGGTTGGCAGGGCACTAAGGACACCCTGATGATCCTTGGCTCGATGGCCTGGGCTTCCGCTTTCCTTTCCTATGTCCACATATGTTTCCTGCGGCCAATAGATTTTGGAATGAGTCAGACCTGGCTTTGAATTCCCTCCTTGCCACTTAGTTGTTGTAGGCATTTGGCCTAGTTTACTTGGTTTTTATTCATTATTTCATTTGCTCATTAGCTCAGTTTGTTTATTGATTCATCCATTTATGTATTATTTGTAAATGTTGAAGAATGCCTCCTATGTGCCCGCACAATGCAAGAGATCCAATGTTCAACAAGCTGACTTTGTCACTGCCTTCATGATACAGTGTGACAGCACGGCTAGCCTGTGTACCCAATGACAGAACCACTAACGTTCGGCTATGGAGCATTTGTATCTGGCTGGTGCGACCAAGGAAATTTTAAAATTGTATTTAATTTTTATTAATTTAAATTTGAAAGCAGATACTGGGGAGGCACTTGGGTGGCTCAGTCAGTTAAGTGGCCAACTTTGGCTCAGATCATGATCTCACAAGCTCATGAGTTCGAGCCCAGGTCAGGTTCTGTGCTGTCAGCTCAGAGCCTGGAGCCTGCTTAGGATTCTGTATCTCCCTCTCTCCTTGTCCCTCCCCAACTCACACTCTGTCTCTCTCTCCTTCAAAAATAAATATAAATAAATAAATAAATAAATAAAAGCAGATACTGTTTCACTTCAAATATGCTTGAAATAATGGGAAGGTGAAGCTACTTTTCAACTGTAAATTTTATGAAATCTAAATACGGATCAAATATTTAGCATTTAAGTCATGATGTGCTTAAAAACACACTGGATTTCAGAGTGTTAGTAAGAAAATAGGAATGAAAAAGATTCCCATAATCAATGTTTAAATATTGATGATGTGTTAGAAATAACCATTTTGGATATACGCAGAGTTCAATAAAAATATATGACCAAAATGAATTTCATCTGTTCTTTCTACTTTCTAACTGTGGTTCCTGGAAACTCCAAATCACATATGCGGTTCACCTGCTCTCTCTGTCGGACAGGGCTGTGTCAGGCAATTAAACGAGCAACTACCATGTGAACTCACAGGATTGTGGCCAGCGTTAAATGAGATGCTGCATAGAAAGTGCTTAGTTCAGAGGCAGTACTCAGTCGGTGTTAGCTATGTCTGAACTTCAGACATTAGGCGGGACCCCAAATCACTCCTTTCCCTCACCTGGACAAGTAGTACCCATCTTAGGGCCAACTTCTCATTCCCTTTGCTGATGGTGACTTTTTCCCCAGGAGTCTCACCGGCCTTCCATGTCTCACCTCTTGTCCTTAGGACACTGCTAGATCTAAGATACAACAGGGGCCCGACGACCCCTCTATGTCCCACTGGACATCATCTCTGTTTTCCTTCTTCTTCCCCCTCCTCCTTGGCAGTGCACACTCTGCCCTATTTCAAACTCTGACCCATGCTCTACGACTTTCTAAGTCACTTTTGGATTCCACAGATTGGTAAAGTTCCCCATAATTTTGAGGACTTAATACAAGATTGTTTTGTTTGCTTGTTTGTTTTTGCAAATAATATGGTCACTAATATTTTCTAAAGCATTTTTTAAAAGTTTATTTATTTTATTTTGAGAGAGAGAGAGCATAAGCAGGGGAGGGGAAGAGAGAGAGAAAGAGAGAGAGAATCGCAAGCAGGCTCAACACCACCAGCACAGAGCCCCATGCAGGGCTTAAACTCACAAACCATGAGATCATGACCTGAGCCTAAACCAAGAGTCAGATGCCCAACCAACTGAGCCACCCAGGGGTCCCTAAAATTTTTTCAAAAATTACTGTCTCCTATCACCATATTTCATAAGAGAAAGAACACTTTTATGTTGGGGACTATTTTTTTTTTTTTTTGCAGGGTTCGACAAGCTAAATTCTAAAATTCATATAGAAATGCAAGGAGCTCTGAAAAGCCAAAACAATGTTAAAAAGAACAAAGGTAAAGGAATCACACTACCCAGTTTTAAAATTTACTACAAAGCTATAGTAATCAAGGCAGCATGGCACTGGCTAAGAGCAGGCATCTGGGTCAATGGAAGAAAACTGAGGGGCGAGAAATAAACCCTTACACTTACGGTCAATTGATTCAGACAAGGGGATCAAGCCAATTCCACGTGGGAAGAATAGCCTTTTCAACACATGGTGCCGGGACAATTGGATTTGCAAATATAAAAGAAGGAATGTGGATGCCTATATCTCATAAACACAAACCTTAGTTCAAAATAAACCATCCACCTAAATTAAGATGCCATAAACTCCGAGAAAATATAGTGGTAAATGTTTGCAACTGCAATGAATTCCTAGATATGGCCCCTAAAGCATAAGCAATAAAAGAAAAAAATTGATAAATCGGACATCATCAAAATGAAAACCTTTGTGTTGTAAATGACACGGTCAAGAGGAGAAAAGACAAGCCACAGAATGGAAAAAATATTTGCAAATTGTATATCTGATGAGGGACTTGTATCCAGAATAAAGAACTCCTACAGCTCAACAACATAATGGTAAAAAGCCTAACTAAAAAATGGGCAAAGGATTTGAATAGACATTTGTCCAGAGAAGATAGCCAAAGGTCAATAAGCATATGAAAAAATGCTGGACATCTTTAGTCACTGGGAAAATGCAGATCAAAACCTCAGTGAGATCCCATTTGACACCTACTAGGATGGCAATGATCAAGACTGGTATTAACAAGTGTTGACACGGATGTAGAGGAATTGGACCCTTATTTTCTGCCGGTGGGAGCGACAATAGCTGCTTTGAGAAATGGTTTGGCAGTTCTTAAAAATAGGATAGAATTACCATATGATCCAGTCATTCTATTCTTACATACCTACCCCAGAGAAATGAAAACATATGTCCACAAAAAAAAAAACCATAAAAACCCCCCAAAACTAAAAAACCTCGGACACAAATGTTCACAGCAGCATTGTTCCTGATAGCTAAAAAGTAGAAAACGTCCAACTGTCCATCAACTGATGAGCGGATAAACAAAGTGGACAATACCCACACAACAGGAGTTTTATTGCGTCATAGAAGGAATTGAAGTACTGATGCATGCTACCACGTGGATGAACCACAGGGATGAGTCGAAAACATGGTCAGTGAAGTAAGCCAGTAACAAAAGAACACCTACAGTACGAGTCCACTTATTTGCGATGTCCGGATGGGCAAATCTACAGAGATGGCAAGTAGATTAGTGGTTGGCAGGGGCTGGAGGCCAGGGACGGGGATCAGGGGGACTGCTAATGGGCATGAGATTTCTTTTTGGGATGGTGAAAATGTTCAAATATTAGATTATGGCGATCATTGCATAACTCAATACATAAACTGAAAGCCACTGACTTGCACCCTCTAAACAGGTGAATTTGATGGCGTATAAATTATATCTCAATAAGCTGTTAAACATAAAAGTAGGCCCCAGGATGGCCGGCATGTTAGGTAAGAGTGCCGAGCTCTGCTGGGTGTGAGTCTCTGCCGCTTTTCGGCTGAGACCTCGGGCAAATTAGTGACTTTGCTAAGCCTCAGTTTCCTCGACCATGCGGGGGATCTTGTGAGTATTAAGCAAGAGCATCTGTGCAAGGTAACAAAGTGAGTGCTCAAAAATCACCAGGCAGGGGCGGCTGGGTGGATCAGCTGGTTAAGCGTCGACTTCGGCTCAGGTCATAATCTCGCGGTTTGTAAGTTCAAACCCTACATCAGGCTCTGCACTGAGAACATGGAGCCTGCTTGGATGCTGTCTCCTTCTCTCTCTGTGCCTCCCCCAATCTCTCTCTCTCTCTCTCTCTCAAAATAAATAAAGAATATTAAAAATAATTCTTAAAAAAAAAACACCAAACATTTTTGTTGTTAGATGGTCCTTCACCTCTGATTCAAAGACAGTCTTTATATAAAACAAAGTGAACTTTATGAAAATCTCACTGGCTTGCCCTTTTTTCTTCTCATTTTGTAAGAACCAGTGAGAGCTTCTTTTTTTTTTTTTAATTTTAATGTTTATTTTTGGGAGAGAGAAAGATGGGGAAGGGGCAGAGAGATAGAGAGAGACACACAGAATTTGAGGCAGACTCCGGGCCCTGCACGCTCAGCACAGAACCGGACACGGGGCTCGAACCCACAAACTGCGAGATCATGACCTGAGCTGAAGTTGGACGCTTAACAAGCTGAGGCACCCAGGCGCCAGAGCTTCTTCACTGGCCAGGACCTCCCCCCTCCCCCAGGGCAGCAGGGCCCTGCCCACCCACAGCAGCATCCCTCCCTCTGAGAAGGAGACAGCCATGGCTGGAAGAGCTTTAGGGATCACTTACTTCCGGCCTTTCCAAGCACATTTCAGGAATAGAATCAGTCTTCACATGAAATTAAAATGCTAATCATCATAAAAACAGCTAACAATTCTCGAGCCTTTATCATAAGCCAAGGCTAATGTTCAGCATCTCACGTGTCTCATCCCCTTCAAGAACCCGCCAGGTACTCGAGGCCACAGCGTTAGTAAGTTGCAGAGCCCTCAAGAGCCTATCGGCTTAATACAAAACGTCTGTCCTCTTGATCGAGGGCCGGTTGAAAGGGGCCTGATTCCAAGTGTTTGCATCGCAGCCGAGCTTCTGGACAGTAGGCTATTGAACAGCCTCGGTTTCCTGGAAAATGTGTATCCTTGTGATACAAATACTGGGCAGGATTACCGTGCTAAGCACTTTGCATGCATTATTGCATGGTATCCAGCCAACAAGGTGTGAGGGCTCAATGTTTGCTTTCTCTTTAAGCAATTTTTTTATTATTTACTTTATTTTTTTCAGAGGGAGAGAGTGTGTGATGGGGGGAGAGGGACAGAGGGAGAGAGAGAAAAAGAATCTTAAGGAGGCTCCACACTCAGCATGGAGTCTGATGAGGGGCTCCATCCCATGACCCCGGGGTCATGACTTGACCCAAAATCAAGAGTCAGACATTCACCCAACTGAGCCACCCAGGAGCCCCAGTGTTTGCTTTCATTACCACTCCACACATCACCTCCTTATGAGGAAATGCAGCATGAGAAACAGATTAAAGTAGGGTCGTTCTGTTGAAAAGAGTGGGGGGGGGGATCCCTCTTCTATCTGTCCTATCTTCTGCTCCTCCCTGCAAGGAAGCCCCTAGAAGCCCCTCTTTGGGACTCCAGGCTTCCTGAAGTATAGTTTGAAGCCACTCTTCTTACCTCATCCTTATTCACTGTGTAGATGAGAGAACCGAGGCCCAGAAAGGGGGAGAGAACCTGCCCAAGGTCATATGGTCACTCAGGGGCAGAGCTTGGATTAGACCCCCTGGCTCCCTGATCTCAATGCTGTTGTTTGCTGCCCCAGTTGGGGGCCCCCAGGCCTCCCCGTTGCCTCAGAGGGGTTGTGCTGCTGCCAGAACTCCCAGGTTGGGTTCCCTCCCCTCCCCCAGTCTCAGGGATAATCCTTTAATGAATTAAGTGGGGCAATTATGGGAGGGGAGAGGAGGCTTTGTTACTTTTTGGTAACCAACTGGCACCCTACAGAGCCTCACTTACCATCAGCGGAGGAGTGCTTAGGCATAAACCCGCTGACTTTCCACCTCTTCACCAGAATTCCATTCTCCTTCAATTCACATCACCAACCTCCATTGGGCCGTGGAGACAAAGTGACAAATGACCCGCACAGCAGCTCCTGTGGGGCTTCCATTTCATACAAGCAGTCGGACACCAAACGAGCAAAAAACCGGAGCCACACCCAAAAAGATCAATAATCTCAAGACACCTTCCAGTTTTCGGTTCTTTGTTCAGAGCAGAGGAAGGGGTTGGATCCTGCAGGTGGCTGGAGACAAGGCCTGGCTGGTGCTCCTCCTTCTGCCAGACCGTCACCTGTCTGTCTGTGAGGCTGGCTCCTGTGTTCCCGGGTCCCTCCCAGGTCATCTGGCGCGAGCGCCCTGCCTCTGCTTTATTTTCTTTTTAAATTACAGCCCGCTGCGATCATCCAATTGATCCATCTGCTGATGTGCTTATTTTCTGTCTCCAGCCCCCTGTGGAAGCTCTGGAGGGAAGGAAGTGTGTCCGTCTGTCTCGCTCACTACTGCATGCCCAGTACCCAGTGCAGGGTTTGGCACTTGGGAGGGACTGCATATTTGTTGCCTGAGTGACTGGAAGAAGAACCAAAGAAGTAAGGTGCAAACAAGTGGACATTGGGAAAGGCTTCTAAGTCCAGGTCTGTCACTAACTTGCAGTGTGACTTTGGGCAAGCTTCTTACCTTCTCTGGTTAACCTCATGTTCCTCAATTGCAAAGTTAAAGAGTCAGAGTTAGCATCTCTTTTGGCTTGTGGTCACATCTCCCTTTAAGGATTTTCTCCCCGAAATATGATTTGGTCTTTAGACATCCATCTTACCCACCAAGCTCTATGTTCCTTGGAAGCAGAAACCAAGTTTGGGCCTGCAGTCTAAGCCAGCACAGTACTGGACATACAGGGGCAACTAATAGTGTTGGGTGGCTGAATGAGGGAACGGATGGATGGATGGATGGATGGATGGATGGACAGATGGATGGAAGGTGCTCTGAAGTTCTTTCCAGGGCTAGCAACTTAGAGTTCCAGGGTTCCCGTAAGCAGGGACAATTAAAGAGGAAGTAGGTATTCGAGTGTGTGTCTCCTTTGGCATTTTAGCTTGGACATCCTCCTCAGACTAAATCCAGTTCAGGGATTCAGGCTGTTCCTGCTCGCCAAACCCCTGAGGCAGAGAACAATTTGCTCCACCAGAGTTAAGACCATGGAGGGAGTGGTACAAAGGAGGCATATGACACAACCTCATTAAGGAATATAAAACAGGGCAAATTACCCCATTATCCCAACAGAAAAGTGTGTAAAGGTGATAGAGCAACAATCATGTGGAAGGCTAGAGGCGGAGCAGAGGTTGGCACACTTTTTCTGTAAAAAGCCAGACGGTAAGTATTTCACGCCTGGTGGGCCACACTGTCTCTGTTGCAAGTACTCACCTCTGCCACTGTGCCACGAAAGCAGTCACAGACAATACGTAATGAACAATCGTGGTTGTGTTCCAGTAAAACTATGTAAGGACACAGAGATTTCAACTTCACACACTACAAAATAATCCACTTGATTTGATGTTTTCGATCGTTTAAAAATGTGCACCATTCTCAGGTTATAGGCAGTGCAAAAGCAGGCGGTGAGGAACCGGCCCACGGGCTATAGTTTACGGGTTCCTGAGCTAGAAGGGAGAGCACAGTGTTTGGGTGGCCTATCTGGGAAGCTTTCTGAAGGGGGCACATGGAAGGCAGGGAAGGACTTGGATGGGGGGGGGGTAGCGGAGGTTTGAGTCAGAGGTGAGAGAGCAAAAGCACACACTGAAACGCTAGCAGAAACCAGGGAAGGGAAAGGGAAGCCGTGAGAATGAATGAGGCAGGCGGGGTGGGACTGGGGTCCGTGGACTCAGGTCTCATCGATAATCCGCAGCATCGGAGCTCCAGCGCCTTGCTGCCAACGAGCCCCCTTTCTAAATCATCCAGAATTTCAAGAGAAGCCTGGATTTTTCTGTAAAAATTACCAACTTTTAAAAGTTGAATGAATTAAAGCTTTTTTTTTTTTGAAATTAAAAATTAAAAAAAAAAAAACAAAGAGTGAGTCAAATAGAACATGAAGAGGGGTGACTTTGGCTCACCAAGTACTACTTTGCGACTCTTGGCTCTGGGGGTTTATGGAGATCATGCAAATTGGAGTGGAGGCCGGAGGGAGGGTGGAGGGTGAGGGGAGGCTTCTTAACTCAGGACTGTGCCTGCAAGGGCAGGTGGGCACTGGGAAGGGGCAACTGAAATACACCCAGTAAACAAGGCTTTATTCCAGGAGACGTATCAGAGGAAATCACTGTTAAAGTGAGTACAAACATATTTGGATAGATTGCAAAAATCACATATATTTTCTTTTTTTAAATTAAAAAATTAAAAAAAATTTTTAATGTTTATTTATTTTGAGAGAGAGAGAGACAGAGTGTGAGCAGGGGAGGGGCAGAGAGAGAGGGAGACACAGAATCTGAAACAGGCTTCAGGCTCTGAGCTGTCAGCACAGAGCCCGACGCGGGGCTCGAACCCACGAAGGGTGAGATCATGACCTGAGTGAGATGCTTAACTGACTGAGCCACTCAGGTGCCCCTAAATTAAAAAAAAATGTTTTTAATTGGCATTACAGACACTGAAGCTCGCTGATTTTTTATAGTACAGCTCAGAGAATTCTGCGTCCTTGGAGGCAGAAACCAAGTTTGGGCCTGCAGTCTAAGCCAGCACAATACTGGCCATACAGGGGCAACTAACAGTGTTGGGTGGGCGAATGAATGAGGGAACAGAACGGTTTTGCCTGTTCCAGAACTCCACATGTTCTAGAACATGTGCTGTGTGGGGTCTGGCTCCCTTCTCCCCACATGTGGTCTGAGACCCATCCACATTTTCACGTGTAGCAGTGGTTCGCTATTGTTCGTGGTCGTGCAGTACTGCTCCATTGACCTATTTTGCTACTAATGGACATTCGGCTTGTGTCCATTTTATGAGTGACATTGCTATGACGATTCCTGTGTGTGCTTTTTGTGGGCATAGGCACTGGCTTCCTGGAGTGTATGCCCCAAGTGGACTTGCTCATGGCGTGACTGATGTGTGTCTCAGAGAAGGTACTACTTGCTGTGAGTGGTTTCAGACTCTATCCCCACACCCCCAGGAACCCAAGTCCACTCTCTCTTGCAGTTAGGTGACCTCACTGGAAAACTTGAGAACATCGGTACAGGGTAAGAACAATGAAGAACCAGAAGACAGAGGTCACCAAATGGTACCATTATTAGCATCATTTTGTAGATTACCACATCAAAATTCAGACAAGCAAGCCAATTTGACTAAAAGCCAGTAAATATTAAGGGGAGACCCTGGATTTAAATCCAGCACCAGCCAACTCCAGAGTCATGTTTTTAACTACTCTGCTCTAAAGCCTAGGCACGAGCACCTATGTTTTCACCTACCCAGCATGTATTTCTCTCCTGTCACTAAGAGCATCCAATTGTCCTTTGGGGAGGCATCCATCAGCTATTTGGTACGGTCTCAATGGGCAGTCCCTCCAAGGGCTCCAAGGGTGGGCCCAGCCCAGTACTAGGGTGATGGGCGCCAGAGGTCTAAGGCACCTAGGGTGCAAAATTTAAGGATGCGCTCACCCTCAGGGTCAGACAAGCACACGGTCAGCCTCCCCTCATCCCAGCCCTGCAAGGGACCCGAGCTCAGCCAACTCCACCCCTTAAGCAATTTGGATCTTGAGAGTGGGGGTGTCCTTCTGGGGGTGACAGCCTGAGTGGTTTGCCCCCTCATTCCTGGTTCTCTTCGTTGGGGGCAGTCTGACTGTAACCTCTGCATTCTTAGTCTCTGCCGCTCAGACCCGTGTATTAAATTCTCCTTCTGTGCCAGGTAGATGGGTTGGTTTCTGCACATTTTAAGGAGCCCACTGTGTGCTCCGGGACATGTTGCCCAACGTTCCTGGGCAATGTTCCTGTTTCCCATCTGGAAAATGGGGATTCAATGCTTAGCACTCCGGCTGGAAAACACAGCAAATCCCTGGGGAGGGGATGCCTCTGAGCCCTGCTTCCTAACCCTGGCTCCACACCGGCACCACTTAGGGAGTCTTAATAGTCCGATGCCCAGGCTTGCACCTCATCCCAATGAATTTGGAATCTCTGGGGTGGGCCCAGGTAGCGATATTTTGTAAAGCTGCGCCCCAGTCTACCTCTCCCCCCCACCCCCGCCTGGGTGATTACAATGAGCAGCTAGGGCCAAGAACAACTGTGGGAAACAACCTTGGGGTTTCTACAAGTGCTTCTCCTGCGAGGCCCCATGGCTCCATGCCTGGGACTTTACTAGAAGCATCAGAGTGGCCTTCATCTGGGAAGCAGCCAGAGGGAGGAGGAACAAGAACCACTTCCCTCCCTTAGGCCTCCCTTATCCCTGGGCTTTCAAGGATCCCAGCGGCAGCCTAGAGAAAGCCAGTGAGCTTAGCTTGAAATCCTCAGGAATTGGAGCCGCCTGGGTCTGGTAGTTGTTGAGGGGTCTGAAATCTCAGAGCCGAGGGCCATCGAAGGGCCATCTGGGGCATTTCCTTGCCCCTGGGCAGGAGGCCCTGGCAGGGAACCCGGACTGGGCAGCGGGAGAGCTGTGTTCAAGCCTCAACCCCACCTGACACCAACCAGTGAACCTGGACAAGCAACAGCAATTACAAAATGAAGAGGTATTTATTGACCAGTCGCTGCGTGCAAGGTGCCCGGCCGGCTCTCCTCAACCTGGGCACATCGAAGTCCTCTGATTCAGAGGACAGGGGAGGGACCCCACAATCCGGGCTTGTCAGTGGGCACCCAGGGGATGCCGATATTGCTGGGCTCTGGATACTGCCCTCGAGGCTAGATTATCAGGGTGATTCTGAAGAGGGAAGCAGAGCTGAGAGGGACTGTGCTGGGGAGGATGGCATGCTTTGTATGGTGAGACAGCAGTGTGTAAGCTGGACACAAGCCTCAAGCAGCCCCAACACACCAGACCCTCGGTTTACCTAACTGCTGCTTGAAGGAGCAGGATCTACTGTGTGTCATATGAATTCCGGGTCGTACATCTATCCCTCTATCAGTCGCTTTTTTTTTTATTTTTAAAATTTGAGTATAGCTGACACACAATCTCACATTAGTTTCAAGGAGTACCACCTAGTGATTCGACATCTCTATACATTCATTATTCCATGCTCACTGCTAGTATAGCTACCATCTGCCACTGTACGACACTGCTAACAATACCGTTGACTGTATTACCTGTGCTGAATCGCTCTTTATACACTGGCTCTGACTCTGTCATATTGTCCTATTAAGAATAACTAGGCTTGATGAGTCCTTTAGATTTGCTTGTAACTACTATCCTCTGACAATTGCATGCAGTTAAACAAATTTTTTTTTAATCTTTATTTATTTTTGAGAGAGAGAGAGAGACAGAATGCAAGTGGGGGAGGAACAGAGAGAAAGAGACACAGAATCCAAAGCAGGCTCCAGGCTCTGAGCTGTCAGCACAGAGCCCGATGCGGGGCTTGAACTCATGAACTGCAAGATCATGACCTGATCGAATTCTTAACCGACTGCGCCACCCAGGCACCCCGGCAGGCAGTTTATGCAGAGTTTTCTCTTAGCTAGTATTTCAGGCAATTCTCATAATTTCTTGGGGAAGGTGGCAGACTGGACTGATTATCTCTGTTTTTAGTAAAATACCCTCATTGGTTACATGACAAGTAGGAGTCAATAAACAGGGGCCCAAATATAAACGTAGACACCTTATCCAAAATCCAGTAATACTGGACCAAGATTATCTACCTCTCTGCTTGCCCATCCATTCAACCATCATCCAACCACTCATCCATCCATCCATCCATCCACCCATCCATCTGTGTGTCCATCATCCATGCTTTGCTAACTTACTTTCATCTGCTTATTTCTGTCATCTTTTTAATACACTCATCTATTTCCATGTATCCATTCATCATGAGTTGGTCTCTGTAACAATCTCTCTATTCGGTTTAGCAAACTTTTATTTAGAGCCCGTCACACACTCTCCCTACTTGTATCCACTGTTTCCTCTCTCCATATACCTCATCTTCTCACTGAATGCTTTCTCCTCTGACCTTTCTGTAGGATCCATACTCTGTGTACCAAAGTCTCCACTTGTCTCCCTCCTGACCCCCATGCTTGTGAGTGGACCCCTTGTCCTTTCTTCTTCTTCTTCTTTTTTTAATGTTTATTTATTTTGAGAGAGAGAGAGAGAGAGAGAGAGAAGGAGTACAAGCAGGGGAGGGGCAAAGAGAGAAGATCCCAAGCAAGCTCTGCACTTCAAGCGCAGAACCTGACACAGTGCTTGAACTCACAAACCATGAGATCATGGGCCAAAACCAAGAGTTGGAGCCTTAACCTACCAAGCCACCCAGGTGCCCCGCCCCCACTTTTGAGCTTTCTTGACTGCTTCACCTGGTTCTTCCATTCCTGTCCTATGCTAGACTCCAGGGAAATATCCATTGACTAGCTAGGCTGTTTGCAACATTTCTTTTCCAGGGTTTTATCTCCCTCTGTTCCCAGTGTAGGGCTATGCACACGGTAAGAATTTTATTCATAATGGTTGCCCTGAATTCATAGTCCTTAGGAGTTGGAAAAGATTTTTTCAACTTGCATAGCTTTGCTTGAAATATGTGTTTGTCAGGCATAGAGATTACTGATTATTTTACAGTTGGGGAGGGGGGAACCTCTGAGGACAGTGGCTTGCTCGGGGTCCCACAGCTATGGCAGAGCCTCAAGGACAGTGAAGAGATTGTCACTACTTTAGACCCAGACAGCTCCTGAATTCCCCACAGAGCCAGATGGTGTGTGCTTGAAGGTCCCCAGAGAGGAGGTATTGGGAAAGCACCAGCCACCACACCAGGTCAAACCAGTCTGGCTTCAGCAAGAGCCACAGGGAGCCGCCTTCTGAGTGGTGGAAGAGCCTGAGTCAGTCCTCGCCTGCACAGATGACATCAGGGTGACCACAGGCTGGCAAGGGAAGGAGGGGGTGGCCCCGAGGGTCGGGAAGTGGAAGGGAAGTGGAGGGG
The DNA here is from genome assembly GCA_030068075.1 of Paguma larvata. Taxonomy (NCBI): domain Eukaryota; kingdom Metazoa; phylum Chordata; class Mammalia; order Carnivora; family Viverridae; genus Paguma; species Paguma larvata. Next base: position 41,707,797 of record CM057826.1, on the reverse strand, counting down.
AAGTGGAAGGGAAATAGGAGGAAGGGAAGGGAAAGTAGGGGGTCCTACCTGAGCCATGAAGTCTAGCTCCAAGTGCCCAGAACACTCCAATTAAACCACACTTTCCCTCATTCCTGGGAAATATCCTGCTAATTCTGCCCCTTCTCTATGTTACAATCAGACTCATAAGATACGCTGTCAGTGTTTATCTAGCTCGGAGGTTCTCAAACTCGAGTGAGCCCCAGAATGACCTAGAGAGCTCCAAGCATGGGTGGATCTAAGTGAACTCCATGCAAAGACCCCAAGCAAACTGCTGAGTAAGTCACAAAATGACACACAAGATACTATTTTAACAACTACTTTCCTTCCCCAGACAAAGAAAAGGCCCCGAAGGCTATATATTTCCTTCTGGAATATTTATGTATGAATATAAATATCTACAAAGGTCACACACCTAAATGATTATAGTGGTTGTCTTTGCAGTAGGTATTTGCGGTGGTGGCAAAGAGGGCTTTAACCTTCAGGGTAATGTTTTATTATTTCACAAGGAAAATTATCATGTATTACTTATGTAAATACAAAATTTAAATAAGGTTTCTCCAAATTTGTTTGCCCATTTTATCTGGGTTGGAAGTGTGAGAATCTGCATTTCATCAAAGTTTCTGGGGGCTTCTGTGGAGCTGATCCATGAACTACACTTTGAGAAAAGCCAGTCTAGCCCATCATTGCACAGATGAGTAACTTGGGAGTCAGAGAGGGTAAGGAACCTGCCTAAGACCACACAGCACAGGAGTGACTGAGCTGGGGTCCGAGCCCGGGATGTTTTACTCCAGGGCAGTGCTCTCTCTTATATACAGTGACCAGAGAAGGAAAGCCACCGGGGAAGTGAGTGTGGAGGCAGGGTGAATATATTTCCAGAGCAAAGTGCAAGGGGCTGGGGATCTGTGCACCTCTGAGTTAGGCCGGCTGGCAGCTTCTGTGGGGGAGGGGACACAAAGGATGATGGTGGGACCAGAAGGGCAAATATTGCCTCATCTTTCTAACATTTCTTTGAGCTTCACTGTTCCAGCCTTTGCCCTTCTGCATTCCCTTCTCCCAGTGTGGTTTGGGTTTGCATCTGAGCCCCGCCTGTTTCCAGAAGGAGCAGTGGGCTCCTGTGAGGACAACCTTGGTGCTGGTGACTGTAGGCAATGCCTTCTGTCTCCTGACCTCAGCTTCCTCATCTATTACCTATGTAGTGGACCAAATCAGTGGCTCTTAAACCTGGCTCATTTAAGAAGCAGAATCCTGGGCCCCTCTGTAATGGAAAGTCGGGCCTGGGATGTGCATTTTTTTGGTTTATTTATTTTTGAGAGAGAGAGAGAGGGAGGGAGAATCCCAAGCAAGTTCCACCATCAGGACAGAGCCCAACGTGGGGCTTGAACTCACAAATCGTGAGATCATGATCAGAGCCCAAGTTGGCTTAACCACTTAATTGATTAACCGACTGAGTCACTCAGGTGCTCCCTGGAATGTGCATTTTTAACACCCCATCCCCACTCTGGCCAGATGATTCCTGCAAGTCTGAAGTTAGAAAACCACTGGGTTACTAGTCTCTTTTTCTTGAGTAACCTTCCCTGGATCTTGAGCCTCAGGCAGACCTGAGGCCTGGCCTGTGAGGAGAGCCGGGGGTGCTGAGGAATCCAGAGCGGCCAGCAAGCCCCGCTCCCAGGAGACCCTGGCCTCTCTCTCTGCCGCCTCTGTCTAGGCCTCTGTTCCGGGGTTCCCTCCTTCAGGGCCTGCCTCTTCCTTACCTGGGCAGAATGTCTGGAATGTGGCCTCGAGGGAGACAGGCCTGGTGGGGCTGCCAGCACTGCCTCTGGAATTCAGGAGGGCCTCTGCCCTGCTGGCCTTGAAGTGACCCGGCAGGACCCACGCACTGACGGCAGAGCAAGGGAGGGCCATGAGGCCCTGAGCGGGGCAGCAAGTCTCACTAGGCCTCAGTTTCTTCATCTGTAAAACCACACCCTACTTCTCTACATGCAGGGCTTCGCGGCCCTTCCAAAGGAGTTTGTTTCTATGCATCCTCTGCACCTGTTACTTTTCATTAGTGCCATGCAAAGGGCTATGGGAAATTCACAGATGAATTAGACGCCAAACCAATCCAGAAAACTACCATTTTTTTGCCTCAGGCACACTGCATAGTGTTTTATCGATTCATCCCTTATTGAGTCCTGACAACCCTTACAAGATAAGAACCGTTCCAACCTCCATATGACAGATGAGGGGATTGCTACCCAGAGAGGTTAAGTAACTTGTCCAGGGCCACACAGCTGCACACACACGATGGCAGAGCTGGATTTGAATCCATCTGTCTGATTTCAAATCCAAACCTCACCCTGTGTTCCACTTCCCCGACAAATACAGCAAGGGGGGTGAGGACCACACGATATCCTGCCCTGACCTCACGGTGAGACCAGAACAGGGCAGCCTGCTCCACAAGGGCCCGGAAACCCTTAGCAGTTGGTAGGGAGGCCCACCGGGGGAACGAAGAGATGCCCGAGTAGGCAGCCTTGTGATGGACCGGTAGGTGCGTGAGAGATGCCAGTCTGGACAGAGGCCCGGCAAGAGCAAACGGAGAGTGCCGGGCTGAGGCTGGGGAGCAGTGGGCTGGCTGATGCATCACCTGCAGGGCCTAGTGCAAAACGAGGGCCCAAACCATCGAGATTTCCAAGGCAGAGACAGCAGGAGCACTGAATCCAGTCCTTCCTAAATGTGGGTGGCAGGTCCAGGGATCCAAATCCTGTCATTTGGTTGGGGCATAAGGGTGGAGGCTAGAAGCACTAGAAAAACTTAGTTCAAATCCCACCTCTGTCATTTAAGGGCGGGACGACCTTGGCCTAGTCACTTTAAACTCTCTGAATCTCAGTTCCTTCCTTGGCGAAAGGAGAATGAAAATAATAGTCTCGCATCAGGAAGATTTATTTGAGGAGCAGAGGAGATGATGCTCGGCCGGGCACTTAATAAATTATAACAAATACCAGTTATTAGTATCGCAATTATGATTATTGCTGTTGTTACTACACGACAGGGAGAAATGGCAGATGAGGCTGGAAATGCGGTTCACGGTGTGGCAAGGGGGACACGGAGCTGTACTGGTTCCCTGGCCAGGGCCACATCTGGGCCCCAAGTCTAGGGGCAGGTGAGGGTGGGGATAACATCAGAGGTTCTGTTTCAAGACCTCAGAGCACCTCCCCTCCCACCCTGTCCCGGCTTCCTGCCGGGGTGACCTAAACAAGGCCATGGAACCAGCCAGCCTGGCTCCAGCCGCTCTCAGCGCCAGAGCCCCACCTGCCCGCACTAGCCTGGGGCAGGCTGACTGTGGGCTGGATCGGCAGCAGATGAGCTCATGCTCGCCGGCCCGGCCAGCACGGCCGGACGCTTCTCCTGGCAGGGGCCTGTCAGAACTGCCAGCTGGGGGTCAGGATGAGCTGGAGGGCCCGGTGGTGCCCAGATGCCCACGGCCAGCAGGTCTGCTGAGTGTTTGATTACATTCCCGAGCACCCCAGGCAACGCCAGGGCTGGCTGCTCCAACTCCTGCTGGGTCCCGTCTGTCCGCTGCAGAGCTGACATCCCAGGCTCAGCCCCCACGGCCCACCTGCCTTCCACCTTCTGCTTCTCCCTCTCGGCTGCAGGCTGCGGCCCTCACAGAGCCAGGTGGCCTGGGCCCCCGATGACTTCATCCTCCTTAAAGGCATCATGTCCCTTTGATAGCCAGGCCTCTGGAGCCTTTCCTGTCCACAGGTCCGTAGCCCAGACTGCGCGATCTCCGTTCTGTACCTGTCTCCCTGACTCACTCCCATTCCACTGTGTGACCCTCTCCAGAGAGAATGCAGTGTGATGGAAGGGACCCCAGCCCTGGAAACGCCAGTTTGCATCTCAAGTTCATTGACATATTGTCTTAAAGTGACCAGTCCAACAGTCAGCCAACTGTCCCCCGTGAGCTGAATCTTCTCTCGAGACCGTCTTCCAAGGTGGACCCCAGTCCCTCGGCTCCTGCTCTGGATATGCAACACCTGTGGGTAACGTGGTGATGCCACAGTCCCCCCACTTGGGTGACCGCGTTCCTGTTTCCCCACGACTGTCCTGGTCATCGCACTGAAAGTCCTGATCTGTGGGAACCTCTCAGCCCTGGGCTGACCCACATGTTGGTCAGCTGACCCGCACACGCATCTGTGATGTGCTGTCTGTCTCTGGTGGTTTGCACTGAAGAAACCAGAGACTTTACGGTGCCCCAAAAGGAATCAAAAGACTTCGGTCTGTTAAAAACGAAAATAATATGATCTGGGCTTTTAGACTTTACAGGTGCCCTGAAGTTTGCCACCTAGTCAGAGATTTTATTACCGCTCAGGCACCCCATGTACACTTTCTGCCCCATGGCAAATGTGGACCGATTGCTCCAGAAAGGAAAACCTAGGAGGGAGGAGAAAGAGCTCGCCCAGTCCAGAAGGGCAATACAACTTCCTTCAGGCAGGTAAAGGCAGTGGACACAGAATATTTGCTAGGTGTCTCTTTAGAAGCCTACAATATCCTTGTAAAGAATATTAGAATTTTAGGGACATCTGGGTGGCTTAGCCTGTTAAGCGTCCAGCTTCGCCTCAGGTTGTGATCTCATAGCTCGTGAGATCGAGCCCCACACTGGGCTCTGTGCTGACAGCTCAGAGCCTAGAGCCTGCTTTGGATTCTGTGTTTTCCTCTCTCTCTGCCCCTCCCCCCCTCGCACTCTGTCTCTCCAAATGTTTAAAAAATTAAAAAAAAAGAATATTAGAATTTTAGAACATCAGCGGTAGAAGTGAAAGATCAGAGTTCAACACCTGCTTTGTTGAGATAGGGAAACTGAGGTCCCTACATTGGGTTCAGAATCGGATGTGATTCCTTTTATTTATTTTTAAGTATTTTTTAAAGCTTATTTATTTTATTTATTTTGAGAGGGACAAAGCACAAGTGGGGAAGGGTGCAGAGAGAGAGAGAGGAAGAGAGAGAATCCCAAGCAGGCTACGAGCAGCCAGAGCAGATGTGGGACTCAAACTCACAAAACCGTGAGATCATGACCTGAGCCGAAACCAAGAGTCAGGTACATAACCGACTGAGCTATCCAGACACCCCAGACAGAATTCCTTTTAATTCTACAACATGCCTGGCACTGTAGAAAACACGGGTGCCCCAGGTCCAACCCCGGAGAGTAGAATGTGCTTGGTCTGGAACGGGGCTTGGGCATCAGGGTTTGTAAAAGCTTCCCCGGTGATGCCAATGTGCAGCCTTGGCTGAGAACCACTGAGTCAGACAGGGATCTGTCCCCAAGGAGGTTTAAAACGGAGTGCCTCAGGGGCTGAAGTGAAGAGAGGTACACATGGAGGCAGAACACAAAGCAGAGGGTCACACGGGAGGTTCAGCCGGAGGACTACAGGGAGGAGGGACAGACCCAGGACAGTGCAGCCCAGTGGGTAAGGAGTTCAGACAGACGGGAGCTTGAAACTTAGCTTAGTCTAGACCTGTGACCTTGGGCAAGTAATTAAAGCTTTTCCGTGCTTCAGGTTCTTCATCTGAAAAATAAAGTATGATAACAGTGCCTAATCCATCAGGGTGGCGTACAGAGAAATGAGATAATCCCTGCGGAGTGCTGAGCTGAGTGCTGACATAAAGATTAGCTATTGTTGTTATTATTACTCAGGGTCAGGGGCATGGTCGGGGAGTTCACAGAGGGAAGGTGGCAGATGGGGTGTGCCAAGATAGACAGGTACAGTCTTAGATGTCCAGGAAGCTGTGAGCAGGAGCTCAGGAACGAGAAGTTTCCAAGCACGTTTGGGGGACGCTGAGGAGTCTAGTTTCCGTGGTGCATGGGGCACCGGAGGCCAGCAGGTCTGCTGGTCAAGTCCGGGGACCAGAAGGAAGAAGGACCAGAGCCTGGGTCAGGAGTGGCGGGGGAAGTGTAGAGGGGAAGAATGTCAGCAGGGTGACGGGGTTCTGCAATCCATCCCGGTCGTCAACCCTCCCTCCCTTCCCTCCCTAGGCTGCAGGCTGTCGCTGCACAGGACACACTGGAGGCCAGCCTTGGCCCAGATAGGGACCTGAGGGAAGACGGCCGCCTGCCACTCCGCACATGACTAGTCAAAGGGCTCCCGGGGCCACCCCACCACCCTCCTTCTGGTTAATGCCTAATCAGCCCAGACTCAGAGACTTGGGCAGCAATCAGTCAAGTGGATAATTGCCCAGTTAGTCTGCCCACTGGAGCCCCCCTCATGCTGCATACCCCCAGGCCTCTCCTCCAGGGCTGAGGCAGCTGGTAGGAGAGAGGCCTGGGAGACTTCCCCTCCCCAGCAGGGGAGCTCCTCTGGATGTCTTGGGCAACATACCACAACAGCCTGCTAGGCACTGTTGTCATCCATAATGCTGGTGACAGGTCCCCAAGGGTGTGGCTCATAGTGGCTGCAGCAGCCCCACGAATGAATACCTTCCAAGAGCTGGGAAAGAGCCAAGAGCCTCATTACTCCTTCATAAGCACCAAGACCAGAACCTTAATGATTCCTCTTATCCTTAGGGTCCAGCCTGAACTTCTAAGAAAACCGTGTCCTAGCCATAGAACCAAGGCCTCGGTTGTGGTCATACGGCAGAGAAAATAGATCTGTTCTGAGCAGCCCCAGGAGTTGTCAGCCCATTTAACACATGGGGAAATAGAGACTTAGCAAATTTAAATCATCTGCCTTGGGTCACATAGCTTATAATAATAGCAATAACAACAATATGTTGAATTCTTGTTTATTAACCAGGTTCAGGGTTGGGGCTCAGGTGAACATCAGGTAGGGATACTAAGAGTCAGAACTGACTGTGGAGGGAGGTAATGAGGTCCCTATAATTAGAAGTGTGCAAGCAAAGACTCACTTCTTCGCCAGGGAAGCTGCAGAGGGGATGCAAGTCCCTGAGTGGGGAGGGTTGGGTAGGATGGTTGCGGAGCCATTTTGGGCTCTGGGGGCGGGGGCAGGAACTATTTCATTTCCCTCTATGTCTTCGGCCCCAGGTGTAGCCCCTGGAAAAGCATAGGTATAGGGCCTCACACAAAACAAGCAAATGATTACATTCTATAACTAAAAAGCACGGCAGCGAGAGAGGGTGGAGGGCTAATTCCTGTCTGACTTTTCTTCCCTTCCCTTAAAACACTGGTTCTCAACACAGGGAGCACACTCGAGACATCTGGGGAGCCAGTGCAGAGAGGCACCCCATAAAACGTACCAGAGCTAAGATGTCTTGCCTCCCAGTGAGATACAGACACTGTGCTTGGCACTTTACATACATTATCTGTCCCATGAATCTGCACCTTATGAAGCCAGTTTTATTCTTACCCCCATTTCACAGATGGAGCAACCTCGGAGAGGTTAAATTGCTTATGGAGAAAGTCACAGCTAATAACAGTAAGAAGAAGAATTACCTTTTATGGGAGACTTTTCTGCTAAGTGACTTCCATTTAACCTTTATCTTTTTTTGATCCTCATAACAACCTCATGAGGGAGGAGTTATTATTATCCCCATCTTTTCAAAAAAGGAAACTGAGGCTCAGACTCAGTAACTCACCCAAGGTTACTGAGCTCGTGGGCGGCAGTGCCAGGGTTTCGAACCGGGCCTGGGAGGCTGGGGGGATCTCAGAGCTGCGTGTCAGGGAGGACTGTGGGGAACACTGGCTGAGAGCTTCCCCAGTCCCTCATGGTCTCCGTGTGTCCTTGGGCGAGTACTAGCTACCTAGAGCCTCAGTTTATCCTTCTGTAAACCCGAGGAGGGAGGTGGAGATGGGCCTGATTCCTCAGCAACTTTCCAGCCGTCATTTTCCATGACTCGATTCCCCACTGTGCGTTCTGGGCCACAAACCAGTTGGCTTCCTCCCTCCCTCTCCGTGAGACAGGGAGCTGGCAGGAGGGGATGATCCGCCTCAATTCTCCCACCTCCTTTTTCCTCCTCCTCCTGGGCTGGGACACACCTACTCCAACTTTCTCAGCAGCCTCTTTGGGAGCGCGTGTGGGCTTTCCTGCTCCAGTCTCTGCACCTCCCTCCGGAGCCTGTCAGCTTGGTGCTTGTGGAAAGGGCTCCAGCCCAGCAGCCCAGCCCGGGGCACCCTCCCCTACCCGAAGGGCATAGGTAAGGCCTGCTGGGGGATGGGAGGCTGGGGGAGGGGGTTGCAAAGCAAATCCATTCTTGTGCTCTGTCCCAGAGCAGGCGGGGAGATTTGGGGGCTCTTTGAAGGTGAGGACGGGACCTGGAGATGGTTGGGGCAGGCATGGCGGGGGTAGGACAGGGGTTCTAGGTGCACTGAATGAAGCGAAGCCAGAGATGTAGCCAGCCCAAGGCCTTGGGGCTGGGGATTGGAGCCGGGGAGTGGACAAGGCTACGACTTTGATCTCATGGAGGAGCAAGGTCATATGTGCATGCTTAGAAAGTTGGACTCATGTCCTTGGAAGAATGGAAGTCTGTGCTTGGGCTTTCTGGGGATGAGCCTTCAGGGGGCATGTGGGGACATTTTCCTCCGTGGTTTTAGGGGGAACTGCTGGGGCCAGAGAGCCAAGAGGTGCTGGCTTCTTGTGTATGTCCAGGGGGGGCACAAGTGTCCTGTTACAGACAAAGCCACCTGGTGTGGAGGAGAGAGGGAGGACCTAAGGGACAGTCAGATACCCTGGCCTTTGTGTGATTCTTGAGGCACTCTGACCAGAACCTCAGCTCTCCTGGCTGTAGAATGAGGGTGCTCACCATGTCTAGGGGCTGCGAAAGACTGGGTCTGAGAGGCACCGGAGGCAGCCCCGGGGTGGGGTGGGGTTAGTGGGGGCAGCTCTATTCCCCTGTCTTGGGGGAAGCAGGAATCTGATGCCTATCTCCGGAGGCAGGAGAGCTGGAATGGAACGTTGAACAGAGCCGCCAGGCCAGGGTTCAGCCCTCCACTGGAGAGAGGGTGTGCTGTGCGCCCGGATGCAGCGAGCAACAGAGTATGCCGGGGGGAGGGGGGCGCCGAGGGCTCAGGAGGGCTGCCTCTGTCCCCAGCCCCACTCTGGAGCTGGTGGCCCTGGGCTCAGGAGACAGGAGGGAGGTTGAGAAGTAGACTCGGGGCTCCTTTTACAGATGGGGAGCTGAGCCTGGGCAGGTTAACAGTGCCCTGCGTGCAGAACGCTACTAATAGTTAGTGTTCCCGTTGATATTTGCTGGATGCTTCCTGCATTCAGGGACTGGGCTGGGGGCGCATGGCCATTTGAAAACGGTGAGCTTTTGAAGCAGGGAAGATGGAAAGAGAATTTCATTATTCATATTTCTGTAACTCAACAGGCTGTGTGGCCTAAGACAGTTCCATACCTCTCTGGGCCTATTTCCTTCCACATAAGATAAAGGTGGCTAGATTAGTGTTAGGATCCATTCTTAACTGATTCCCCACAGTAAATACATCGGTTCTGCAGAGCAGGTGAGGAAGCTGGGGCCAAGCTCAGGTTTCCCCCAGGGCTTTCCATGGAGCACAGGGAGATGCTGTGTGGATGACCTTGGCTAGCCCGATAGAGCACAACAGTGACCCCCCCCAGCCCCCCACCTTGCTGGGGGCTCCCCAGGCTTCGGTTTTCTCATCTGTAAAATGGAAGAGGAGCTAGAGGGAGTCAAGGTCTCCCTGGAACCCTGCTCTGATTCTATGACTCTTAGGGTCTCCTTAAGGACTCAGGGACCAGACCCAGAAGGACACTGACATTCTCTAGCCCCTATGTGTCAACTCCGGCTGTGCCTTCTGTGGGGAGGGGCTGCCGACTCCCTCTGCACCGGTCCTCTGTGAGTTGGGCCGCTGCGCTCCACTCCCTGTGCATTCTTCCCTGGGTACAAATGAACCCCCCGTCTAGAAGTTCTCCTTCCAGCTGCCCCATGACGGGCCATGGTGCTGGCACAGCCGCTGGCCAGGTGGGGCCAGGTAGGTAAGAGAGAATGTGGGACAAGTGCCAGGTCTTAAAGAAAACCAGGCGATGGTGTTGGCACAATCAGGGACCTTTGTACCCCCCGGATGGGCCCTGCCCTTTGGGCTCCTTCAGAATCGGATGGGGCACACCCGGCACAAGCTGAGCTGGCTCAGCATCTCAATGCTACTGTTTCTATGGCTAATGGTCCTGATACTTACATTTACAATGGGGGTCTCTAGACAGGCTTACAAAGAAACGCGTGGTCCAGATCCTGGGTATTACTAGTTGTGTGACCTGGGCTTCAACTTCTCTAAACTTCGGTCTCCTTCTTTGAAAAATAGGGCCAATGATAGTCCTTTTCTCAGCAATTGAGGTGATATTTAAATAAGGTCATGCAGGCAACGCACAGGGCCTATTCATTATGTCCGTGGTCATCAATTACTCTGCTCCTCGTGTTTGCCCTGGGTGGACACCATCTCACAGGACCCTGAAGTATTCCTTCGTAAGACAAGTCACAGTCGTGGTTATCAGTTATCTGTGTTTTTGTCTCCCGCTCCCGGCTCCTACTAAGTGTTGCTCACTGTCGTGGCATCCGTGTCTAGCACGGTGCCCGGCCCATCAGAGAAGCTCATTGCATGTCTGCTGAGAGAGCTAATGAATCTTCGTTTCTAATCCAGAGAGGAGAACTGTCACTTAGAGGGACGAAGCACTGACCCAGCCACAGATAACTGAGAGTGGGGAATGGAAAGATCCCTAGAGATCATTGAATCAGACAGATGGAGCCCCTGCGACCTCGAAGAGAAGGCTGAGAACTTGGCTGAGGTCGCACAGCAAGCGAGTGGGGAAGGCAGGACTCCTACACGGACCTTTCACTCCCCTCCACCTCTCCCTGCCGAGTTGGGTTCAGGAGAGGGTATTGCTCCTCATGCGGGTCGTCAGTCTAGGAGGCCAGCGAGTCATCCCTGTATCCCCAGAAGGCAATTTGGGATCAACAACCAGGTTGATTGCTAGACTTCGAGTTGCCTTTCAGGAGACAGGGGACGTAAACTTCATCAATCATAACCCTTCCCCAACACCCAGCATCACACACACCCCCACACGCACAGGGACGCGTACGTGCCCACGCACCACTCCATCACTATTGCCACCGAGCTGGCAGGTGTCTCTAACTGTATGACTAGAAGGGTCGTCGGGACTTCCCTGAAGTCTCCAAGAATCAGTGGTTCCATTTTACAGATGGAACCATAGATTTTGAGTATTTGCCTAACGTCGCCAGTTCGTAATGGTGTCCTGGGTCATTGTGCAGCTGACAGGGATCCATTTCTTTTTCTTTCTCATTTTTTTAAATGTTTATTTATTTTGGGGGGGAGGGGCAGAAAGAGAGGAGAAGACAGAGGATATGAAGCGGGCTCTGCGCTGACAGCAGAGAAGCCAATGCAGGGCTCGAACTCATGACCTGAGCCGAAGTCAGAGGCCGAACCGATTGAGTCACCTAGGCACCCCAGCAGGGAGCTCTTTCTGAGCATGGGAGTTAAACATAGAGAAAAGAGCCCTCGTTTACTGACCCCTCCATATGCATATCTCCGGTTGTCACGTGTACCTTCTAGTCTGTCTGCATAACCATCCTGCAGGTCAGCTGCCCTTACCCTGGAGTGCTTCCCTCGTTGTCGCTTGTGTTGTTAAAGCTAAGCCACTCACTTCCTTTCAGTCACACTTTCCCTCCCCACTTAGCTCCATACACTTAGTGGGCACTAACGATGTGTCAGGCCCCCAGAGATTCATCATTGGTGGAAGCAGGCCCATAAATGGATGTTTAATACCTAGAGATGGGCAGCAAAATAGAGGCAAACTCGGACCGGAATGAGGGAGCAATAGTCAGCCCAGTTACAGAGCCAATGAAGGAAGCCTTCTTGGAGGAGTTGGCACTGAACATCGGTTTTGAAGTCTGAACAAGGCTTACATAAGGAACCAAAAGTAGGAAAGGCAATTCAGAAAGAGAAAGTAGCATGTGTCAAGGCGCGGCCAGTATGTGCAGGAAACCGTCAGCTGGGTGGAGAACAGATGGAGACCTGTACTGAGAGGTAGGAAGGGGCCAGGTCATAAAAGGCCTTATGTGACAGGCCAAGGAGTATGGCTTTTTTTTTTTTTCAATGTAGTTTATACATGATTAAAAAAATTTTTTTTCAATGTTTATTTATTTTTGAGAGAGGCAGAGCATGAGTGGGGGGGGGGCAGAGAGAGAGAGAGAGAGAGACAGAATCCAAAGCAGGCTCCAGGCTCTGAGCTGTCAGCACAGAGCCTGACGGGGAACTCAAACCCATGGACCATGATGTCATGACCTGAGCTGAAATCAGCCACTTAACTGACTGAGCCACCCAGGTGTCCCTATACATGATTTATTATTATTATTGCTAATGGGGAATTAGAAACACACAACATGCGCCTGGGTGGCTCAGTCGCTTGGGCATCTGACTTTAGGTCAGGTCACGATCTCACTGTCTGTGAGTTCTAGCCCCACGTTGGGCTCTGTGCTGACAACTCCGAGCCTAGAGCCTGCTCTGGATTCTGTATCTCCCCCCCTCTCTGCCCCTCCTCCGCTTGTGCTCCGTCTCTCTCTCTCAAAAATAAACATAAAAAAAAAAAAAGCCATCACCCAGCTTCAACAATTGTGTTTCCTCCACCAAGTCTTCCCTCATTAGATTAGTTTGAAGCAAATCTCAGATATATAATTGCATCTGAAAATATTTTCATATGTCTGTTTAAAACAGAAGGACTTCAGAAAATCATCAAAGCAGCATGGCTTTTATTTTGTAAATATTGGAGGACTGTGTTGAGGGAGGTTAAGTTGAAGGGTGCCTTGGCTGTGGGGAAGAGCAGGAATTTGAGGAAGGGGACTGGAGTATTTTGTTGTCTCCCCCTTGGGCAAGCACGTGCCTGATATTCCCACTGATTAACAAAGTATCTCCTAAATTTCATCTCCTTCTGGAAGAGGTGATGGCTTAAACATTTTCCAGTTTGGAGCTTGGGGAAGAGAGAAATCGCTCCTCTTCTCCTGCTCCTGGGTCTTTTTCTATCCCAGAGACTGGAGTGGCCCCTGCGAGGCACCTGTCCGTCCCCTGGCTGGGGGCAGGGAGCCCCCAATGAAGAACTTTCCATTTTCCAGTTCCTGTTCAGCTCCAGCGCCCACAGCAGTTGGCCTGGGTGCAAGGTGAACAGGACCGTGCATGCCAGCGGTGGGGTAACGTTAGTGTGCGTGTGCTCACGCGTCCCAGGACAGAGCTGCTGTCTGTACCTGTGGCATCCTTTTCTCTCTGGGTCCTCTCAGCAAATGCAAGACTACATGGCACAAGATGGATCACTTCAGATGCCCGGGAGCTCAGCCTGGGGTGGCGGCAGACTTCCGTATCAGTACTGCACCATGGTTGGGTGCCTGAGCTCTGGAGCCAGGGTGCTCTCGCTCCGGTACAGGCTGTACCGCTGCCTATGCCTCTGACCTTGGATACATAACGTCACCTCTCTGAGGGTGCAGGGGTGCAGACTGTTCATATAAAGCTCTTCTTAGCAGAGTAGCCAGGGCATATGAAAAGCTCACTAAGCATTAGCTACGATTACAGATTTGGAGGCTCCTGAAGTCTGGAGAACTGATTCAACAGCATCATAGCATCTTGGAAAATTCAAATCCTAGAATCTCAAACTCTTGGAAGCATATAATTAGAAGAACCCTATTCGATCCCTAGTATAAGTCTCTACTCTGTGAAGATTCCCCATACAGTGTCTCTGTACTCTTTTTTTTCCTCTTCATAAACATTCAAGAGCGAGGTACATCAACAATTGTAAGTTACAACTTGATGAATTTTACAAAGAGAACACAGCAATGCTAACCAGCACCCAGAGCAAAAGCAGACACCACGAGCCCCCCCACCTCGCGGCTCCCCAGAGCCCTCCTGACGCTTCTTACCAGTCACTACACCCTCCGCCTCACACACACACAAACGTAGTGATTATCCAGCCAGCTGGGCTGTTGTCGAATACCTTCTTGTGGAGCTATGTATCATCGTTAGGAGAACCCTAATTATTAGAGAGGCTCGGTGAGTTAATTTGGAAGTTGTAAATGAAACTTTACCTTCAAGTTGTTTTGTTTTTATTGTCCTATTTCAGGGGCAGCCTAGTTTATGGCTGAGCTTCCCAAATGCCTAGGACTGCTTTGAAAAATACAGATTCCTCAGCCCCGTCCTAAGTCTACAGCACTAGGATGGGGGATCTGGGTGTGGAACCAGGGAATCTGTATTTTTTACAAGCTCCAGTGGAACTCCAGGTGAGGTCCAGTTGGGTTTGGGAACCACTAAACTAGCATTTCAGAGCTCGGACTCATCTTGGAGAGGCTATTTTTCCAATTCATGTTCCATCTCACTGGCCACTGACCTTGGACAAGGCACTTAGACTTTCTGACCCTCAGGTTTTTTATTTGTCAGATAGAGATGCAATGATAGTACCCACATTGTTGGGTTGCTGAAGGGCTCTGACGTCCACAGACACATGTCCACTAAGTGAAGACGCTACAGTCAGCATGGCCATTACTGGGAAGAGCCCCTCTGTGGTGTAGCCAAAGGAATGGTATCTGAAGCCTCATGTTTGAGCTCTGACTGGCCCACTCGCTGGCAGTATGACCTTGGCCAGATCTTTTGACCCCCCTCTCTGGGTCTCAACTTCCCTAACTATAAAATGGAAATACTCTTTGCTCCCCTCATAGGGTCTTTGAGGGGATCAAACAAGAGAAGGAACTGGAAAACTGCTCTGAGGACAGAAAAATGCTGAGTGAAGTAAAGCCCAATGAATGGGGACTCAGCTGAGCCTGGGAACCCAGTGGAAAGCGGGCTTGCCTTGCCCTTGCGGTTAGTGGAGGGCGGGCCAGGTGGGGGTGGGGAGAGGGAGCTGCTGAGACCTTGGTGTTCCACAGTCCTGGTATGCCCTGGCACAGCTCCCGTGCTTCTTGGTTTCTGACAACTGTCTCCTTCCTGGCTCCTGAGGCAGGAAGAGCCCTAGATCCCATAGCGATGAAATCCCGCGCAACGTGCCGTAGTCAGAACGTTTTTTATTATTTCAATGTCTTCCCTTTTATTAAAAGTTCTTTGAAGCCCTCTACTAGCATTTTTAGAACACTTTTTAATGAAGTGAAATATGCATTCGAGAAATGCACAAATCCTAAGTATATGGCCCAATGAACTTTCCAGAAACTAACCAGCTCCCAGATGAAGAAACAACATTACCACCATTCCAGACACCTCCTTTGTGTCCCTTCCAGTCACTAACCCCCTCACAAGGGAAACTTTATCTTACTCTAATCCCCAGATAAGGTTGTCTGTTTTTACACTCTATATAGTTGGAAGAGTACAGTATGTACTCTTTTGCACATGGCTGCTTTCGGTCCACAGTATGTGAGTGGGATACATCCATATTGTTGCCCAGAGCAATACTTCATTTCCCCCGATACATAGTATTCCCTTACATGACCATCCTACAATTTACTTATCTATTCTGCTCTTGATAGACATTCAGGTTATTTCTAACGTAGGGCTATTATAATGGTGCTTCTGGAACAATCTGTGCGAGTCTTTTGGTGAATATACGTGCACGCTTCTGTTGTGTCCCCGAAGAGTGGAATTGCTGAGTCATGAGATATACGCATGTGGATAGAACCATTTTATTTTTAAGTGTAGTTCAATTTACTGCAAGTGGAACATGGTTCATGGGGTTGAGTCTCTATTCGAGAGATAGATAGACCTGACCACAGGATGATAAACATTTGCCTCCGGGGTCCGAGGTGCTGATGCTCAGACAGATTTGCAGATTCAGAGACTCTCAGGTGAAAGTCAGACACGGGAATCAGACCTGTTGCTTTCCCTCTCCTATCTGCTCTTCTATTTGACTCTAGAGATAGCCTGTGTGTGCCCCCTCCCCCGCCCCTGTGGTCAGTAGACCACCTACAGGGGAAAGCCTGTACTCCCGGCCCACCGCAGCCTACTAAATCAGACTTCTTGAGATGCGGTTGTGATTTTTAACACACTGACATTTGAAAAGCACTTCTTATGAGCTGGCGGTCTTTTCCTCCCTTCCCCACCCCTCTCCACTGGGGCCTAGGAGAGGGCCACCTATGGGCTATCCACTTTGAAAGGAGGCATGGTAAAACATAAGATCCTAAAAAAAGAGCTGGCCTTGTTCAGCAGATCCCAAACACCAGTCTCACCAAAATCACCCCTGGAACTTGTTCAACATCTATTCCTGAGTCCCACCCCTAATGATTTTGTTTAGTAGATCTGGGGTGGGGCTGGGAATATGTATTTTTAACCCCCACCTCCGCCCCCTTAGGGGATTCCCAATGGTGGGAACCACTGGTTCAATTCAATGGCCAGGCCTGTCCTGTAAGAAGACAGGGGGCCCAGTGACTGTTCTGTGTCCGCCATGGCTGAGTGGAGCACGGAGTTACGCAGGGAAGAGGGGAAAGGGGAATCCGTGTGGACAGAGCCCAGGGGGCTTGAGTGTGGAACTCCAGGGCTTGGCTGGGAGCCTGTCAGCCAAAGCTGCTTAGCATCTCATTAGCATGCACCTTGATGCTCACAGTCATCCCTAACCCTTTCGTGCCTCTAGCCCCGCAGTCAGGTTCAGCCAGCTCCACTGCACTGACAGGGGCCTCAGACAGCGGAACTGCCTGCCGTGCCCCACTGCTGGAGTGCCGCTCCCTGCCTGCTGAGGCCTGCCCACCTGCTGGCTTTGTTCTAGGCAGTTCTGCTCGGCGGGGTTTGGACTGGGCTGGACAGACAGCATGGCTAGGCGAGGCCAGGCCCGAGGGAATGGGATGGAGAGAGAAGGCTGCAGACAGAGGCTTTGCTGAGAATCTGGGTTTGCTAGGCTGAGAGGACTCATGGTTATATGACCCCTCCCCTCTCCCAAGTGCTATTTCCGACCCCCGGGGAATGGGGAGGCAGGCCAGGGAACTGTTAGACACACAGGCGATCTGAGTTTTAATCCTGCCTTGGCCACATGCTAGCTGTGTGAATTGGAAGTTGGGTAACCTCTCCGAGTCTCATGTACCTCCTGTACAAAATGCAGAGAATTCTAGGTTTGCCGTGAGCGAGTTTAAAAGTGATAATGCATGCCAAAGCTTGCCGCAGGGCCTCACTATATAGTAAATGTTCACTAAATGTCATTTGGACTGGTGTCTGTGCCTCTGTAAGCATTTCCTATTCCCCACACCTCCCCACCTTCGGGGGGCCGTTTGGCAATACCTCAGTGGAGGGTTAGCTCTACTAACACAGCTGAGCAGGGACCCGTCCCAATTCCCAGATGGACAAGTGAAGGTCCCATAAAATGAGGGGGTTTTCTCAGGGGCTCCACTGGGGCCCATGCTTGGCCCTCTGACAGGTTACCAAAGACTCTTGACACCAAGGAGTGGGAACTCATCATCCCCACAGGGTCTGCAGGTGAGGGCTCGTGAGTCAGGCATCCTGTGGGTTGTTTCAGGCACTGAAAGCTCTTCTTAACTGAGCCTCCACTACAGCCTGGTGATTACCTTCTCCGATTTCTACCTGAAGACCCTGAAACTCGGTCAGGTTCAATAGTTTACTCCAGGTCATACAGCCAGCAAAGGGTCCAGGCAGGACTCAAAAGCAAGCTACCTTAGGTCAGAGCCTGAGCCCGTGACCACCGTGTTATGTGACCCTGACAGTAGCCTCCCCACCCCTGGGGTGCCTGAGTTAGAGGTAGACCTGGCTGGGAGTGGCCATAGGTGGATGACAGGATCAAGCACGAGGAACAACGAGAAGCTTCCATCCCAGCAGCATCTCAGAGCCAGCTAAGGGGAACGGGACTTACTTCACTGGTGGCTACAGGGCCTGCTGGCTCCTGGGAAGGTAGCTCGCTGTGTCCTGGACAGAGAGGGGGGCGATGCTGAATGGCCTCCTTATACAGATCACACAGGATGGGGCTCAGAGAGGCCACCCCTGCATGTCAGTGGCAGAATGAAAAAGATTGACATTCATGTTGTTGTGGTGTGTCCACAACATTCTCTACCTTCTGTCTGCACTGCCATCCCACACCCACCCCAATACCCCCCTCAGCCTCTGAATGACATCACATTTATTAGCTCTCTGCACCTGTTACAGGGAAGAGGGTGACAGGAATAGAAGCTACTCTTATTATTTTGCTGCTGTTCAAGCTGCTGCCTGAGCTTTGCTACGGATCATTGTAAGGAGAGAAGGCATGTCACAGAGACCCACAGGGGTGTGCGTGTGCGTGTGTGTGTGTGTGTGTGTGTGTGTGAAATGTGCTTTGGCAAGGAGCTCCTGAGACATAGGCAGGGATCAGTACAGAGAATAGCTCCTTTGTTCTAAACACATGCTTTTTGAACACCTAATGTAATAGTGATAGCATTATTGTAATTTTACAACAGTAATAATTAACAATAGTAATAACATTAGCTACTTTCTGTGTGCCTGGCACTGTGCTAAACATTTTCCGTGTGGAAGCCCATTAAATCCTCCATGAGGTA
This sequence comes from Paguma larvata, assembly GCA_030068075.1. Classification (NCBI taxonomy): domain Eukaryota; kingdom Metazoa; phylum Chordata; class Mammalia; order Carnivora; family Viverridae; genus Paguma; species Paguma larvata. Next base: position 41,689,329 of record CM057826.1, on the reverse strand, counting down.
AGCACTGCTATTTCCATGTCACAAATGGGGAAACTGAGGCTCAGACAGACAAAGCCATGCCCCTCAATGCGAGCAGAGGCAAGATTGAGGCCAGGTCTGACCCCAAGGCCTGGCTCCCTCCCTTTGTAGTCTCCTCCTGGCTGGTGAGTAGGAGGACAGTGACCTTGTGGGTTCCCCAGGAGCCTCCAGGTTGGGAGAAAAGCTGGGTCGAGGGGAGCAACTTGGTCAGTGCAAAGAGCGCATGGCTTCTGGTTGCAGGTGTGCCACTGTCGTCATAGGTGATTTAATACAATGCTTTCCCCGCTCTGAGCATAGTTTTCCCATCTTTATAAATACATTAGACTCCTCATAGGTTTCAGGCAGTTCCCTAAGGAGGCTTGGGAATTTCGCGGAGATGCCTGGGAAGACGGAGGCAGCAACAAATGGGAGACAGGGCTCTGTACCCCCAGCTCGCACACATCACAGCGCCAGCTCTGTTTAATCTATTTCACACAGTAATAATGATGGTTTTAAATAACAACAGCTAGGAGCACCTGGGTGACTCAGTCGGTAAGCATCCGACTTCGGCTCAGGTCATGCTCACAGTTCGTGGGTTCAAGCCCCACATCAGGCTCTGTGCCTGCTTCAGAGTCTGTGTCTCCCTCTCTCTCTGCCCCTCCCCCACTTACACTCTGTCTCTCTCTGTCTCTCAAAACTGAATAAACATTAAAAATATTTTTTAATAAATAAAATAACAATAGTTAGCATTTATTTAGTGATTGCTGGGTGCATGGCACTGTGTTAAATGTTTAATATGAACCATGTAGTTAGTCAAACCTTCTGAACAACCATCTGAGGTAGGTTCACTTAGTATCTCTCTTTTAAAGATGAGGAAAAACAGAGTAACAGAGGTTAAGTTAGTTATTCAATGTCACCCAATTTGGAACTTGGTGTCTCTATGTCTGAAAACTCACCATTTCACTAAGATTCCATTGGATCGGAGTTGCAGGAAGCACCTGCTAGACAAGGCTATGTAGCAGGGATATTCTGGCCTCTGAAATTTGTTCTAGTCTCTGAAAGAAGCTTTTCAGTCCTCCGGGAGAGTATCTCATGAGTTCAGATACACCCTTCCTCGCTCCCAGAGAGCCACCCTAACTCAGACCTTCAGGAGCACCCTTCTTCCCTGCTCCTCCCATATAGGGACTCCCTAGAGCCTTCCCAGCCAGGAGGAAGAATCAAAGGTTCCCACTGGCCTCCCTACAAGGCTGAGTTCACACCTGTGTCCTGATCGGTCCCAAGGCACAGATATAGAACCCAGAGAGGATGCTCTGTTTCCCTGCTTGTCTTCTAAGCTTCTAACTGATAAATATCATTCTATGCCCTGCTGAACAGGAGCTGGTTTTCACGTCACAAACCACTCTGGCCAGAGGGCCCCACAGGAAGTGGGGCAGGGCTCCCTCCCTTCTTTCTCAACCTCCGAGCCCACTGATCCTGGGGATGTCTCTGGTTTAAGGAGATCCCAGCCCCACATGTAAACCCTATGAATCTGAATAGGCAACTCCAAGACGAAGAGGCCTCTTGCTCCCTCTGGGCCTCACTGAGTGTGGGGTCTGCAAGCTAGAATGCCTACAGCCGAAGGGGGGCGGGCAGCACCGAGGGGTGAAGCAGGGCCCTCCTGGACTCTACTGTCCTCACGATGTGGATGGAGAGGTGGGCATGAACAGGTTTTTCTTCCATTAGGAAAATGACCTTGGTGATGAACAGTGGCTAAACCGGCCTCAGCGTCTGGGAGGCTGGGGGCCGTGGGGGTGGGGGCGATGACTTTGGAGAGTGCTCGCTCCCTCTAGTCAGTCTTCATGACCTCCTTGCTCCTGCCTTGCGGCCTTTGCACAGCCTGTGTTTTCTGCCTGAAGCTCTTTCTCAAGAGGGCTTTGTGGCCCTCCCCCTGCTCAAATGTCACCTTGTCATGTAAGGCTCCCCTGACCACCCAAATTTGTCATCTCTTTCTCTCTGCCACTAGAATAGAACCTCCACAGGAGCAGGGACCTCATCTGTCTTGTCTTCTGTTCTAGAAGGTCCTCACAGGGCAGGCCCTCAGTAAATAAGCATTGAATGAGTGACTTTGGCAGAAGAGGCCCAATAACAGAACATTTTCTCATCCTTCTCCACTCTATCCCTTTTCGTCCTTAAAACCCAGGTGCCAGGAAGCCCTTTGTTTCCTTCAAATATCCATCTCCCCTGGGTCACCTTATGACTTTCAAGGGTCCTAGGCATTATATTAGAAATTATATCTTATGGCAGTATTTGTATAAAGAAAAATAAATTTTTAGAAATGGAAACATTTTCTTCAACCTAAAAGTTTGCTTGTTTTCTTATGACTTTAATAGAAATTAAAACATTTTCATGTGTCCCTAAAAATACCGCGGGCCCTGGGTGTGCCCACTGTGCCTACCGGCTAGGTGGATCCTGCGTCCTCCTCTGAGCCCCTGGCACCCTCGATTCCTGGCTCCTGCACCCTGCTCTCTAGAGTGAAGCCAGCCAATATGGGAGCCACTAGGCACATGTGGCTATTTAAATTTAAATGAAATAAAATTACAAACTCAGTTTCTCCGTTGTACCAGCCACACGCCAAGGGCTTGATAGCCACACGTACCTAGTGGTTCCCATACTAGACATCTCAGATACAGCACATTCCCGTCATCGTAGAAAGTTCCGCTGGAGAATGTTGCTCTAGAGAATCAGCTGCAGCTACACCAGCCCTCTCCGAGTTTCTCTTTGTAGAACGTGGATTCCAATCTTTGGCTGGCACTTGAGTCCACCAGCTATTAGGTGGATGAACCTGGGCAGAGCTTTCAAATTATCTGGCCCTCAGTTTCTCATCTAGAAAATGAGGGTCATAATAAGTGTCAGAAGAGTGGCGATGTCAGTGCAATGATTAGCTTGTACCGAGTGGAGTCCAGCCCTGGGTGTTTGCCATCCATTGACTCATTCAGCCTTTGCAACAACTCCAGGAGAGAGGTACTTCTACCATATCCCTTTTACTGAGACCAGAGAGGTGACGTAGCTGCCCAAGGTCACACAGCTGGTGAGTGGTAGAGCTGGGATTTGAAACCAGGTCTATCCGACTCCAGAGCTCACTTTCTTAACTATTAATTCTATCCAGTACTGCACCCCATCCTTCAAAACCAAGTGAGATAACACATGCAGGTTTATTTTAAACTTACAGGTTACACATACACATGAGTATTTATCATCAATAATAATATCAGAATACTAATAAAGAACGGGCCCCCCAGTCCCAGCTCCCTTCCATCCAGGTCCTAGGTGAGGACTTCCTTTTTCAGTCCCCTTTGCCTTCTAATGTCAGGCTTGGGCAGGCCTGGCCTCTTACAGCTCTCCTAAAAGCCTCTTGGTCCGCTGGTGGTTTGGGCTGCCACTTACCAAGCCATTATTGGTTCTAATAAGGTGTTACTCTGCGTCTTTCCTGCCTGTGCTTTCACCTCTCATATTATCTGTCTCCCTGTGGCCCTGGGAAGTAGGTAGGAGTAGCTATTATTATCTGCATTTTACAGACAGATAAATTGAGGCTCAGAAGAGGTTCTGTGGCCTTCCTAAGGTCACACAACCCATCAAGGGCTCAAGCCACCGGCTCCTTTCCTGCTTGCGTCCAGTTCTTTGACTCGTTCTGTTACACCAGAACCCGGCAGTGGCTGCCTACAAACTAGCAAATGGCTCAAGGGTTCATCCAAGTTTCTGAGAAATAAATCAAGCGTCTCTACCCACAGGGAATTCCAGTTGGCTCAACCTAATATAGAGCTAGTGTTCAAGCCCAGTCCACACCAGAGTGGGAGTCTTGAATGGAAAAAAATCTCCCTTTTGATCCAATACCAGATTACTCTTCTCAGCATTAGATCTCTTCTGGGCCTGCTTCTGCTCAAAAGCCTTCGATGACTCCCTACTACTAAGAAAAAAAAAATAACTTCAGTAGCTAAAGACTTCATGACTAGCAGGCATCTGGAATATCAATATTCTTTCACTTACAATTTTAATTCTGGTTCAAAGGCACAATCCCTCCTGTCCCTCCCTCCATTTAAGCTATTGTCACAAATAGAATACACTTAGAGAATTCTTTCTTTTTTTTTTTAAATTTTTTTTAACATTTATTTATTTTTGAGACATAGAGTGAGCAGGAGAAGGGCAGAGAGAGAGGGAGACACAGAATCCGAAGCAGGCTCCAGGCTCTGAGTTGTCAGCACAGAGCCCGACGCGGGGCTCAAACTCACAGCCGTGAGATCATGACCTGAGCCGAAGTTGGCTGCTTAACCAACTGAGCCACCCAGGCGCCCCTAGAGAATTCTTTCTTAAGAGCCGAGAGGGCCAGCCCTGACACCGATGCCTGAGGCAGACACAGTGGAGAGGAGGAGAATGTGGTCAGAAAGTACTTACCAAAGGCACCTGAAACCACGGTAATTTTACATTTGGATTTGGGGGGGAGTGTGGAATCCTCCAATCCAGAGGAATGAATCCAGTGAGTCTTTTTTTCATGAAAGGCTCTCCTAACTTTCAACAATATCTTATCCCATTGCTTCTTCCTACAGGCTAGGAAATCCTGAGCCCTCAGGTTTAGGAAGTCTGGTCATCTGTTTTCAGTTCAGCCACCACCTTGGGTGTGCTGTGCAAATCTGTTTCCTTCATCTGAGAAGTGGGAGCAAAAGGGTCGATGTGTTTTTTAGGAGTATGACGTAGGCTACCGGTGAGCATCTGGGACCTATCTAAGAGAAGAGAAGGTGCTGGGCCATGAGGGTGTCATCACTGGTCCATTGTCAGAAACAAAGCCTGACAGTTTGAAGAAATCTGGCGAAAGCTTTGTTAGTGGGAGTTTGATTTGGCTTTGAATTCCTCCAAGTACATCTGGTTCCCCAAAGAGGGGACAGAATTAGTCACAGAGTCATAGACTTCTGGAACTAAACACTAAAGTCATTGCACACGGACCATTACAAACATAGATCATAGTGCATTAGAGTCAAAGCACACCCAGGGGTGCTGGGCGGCTCAGTGGGTGAAGCACCTGACTTTGGCTCAGGTCATGATCTCGTGGTTCGTGGGTTCGAGCCCTGCGTCGGGCTGTGTGCTGACAGCGCAGAGCCTGGAGCCTGCTTCAGGTTCTGTGTCTCCCTCTCTCTGCCCCTCCCCTGCTTGCACTTCTCTTTCTCAAAAATAAATGAACATCAAAAAAATTTTTTTTAAACAATTAAAAAAAGAGGAATCAACACATCCAGCTATGTGTCTTAGGACATTTTATGACGGGACACAGGGTGTTAGAATAGCAGAGCCCCAGCTCATCAGATCCATACAGTTTTTCACACCTATGCTCCCCGGGCGGGGGGGTGGGTGGGTGGTGAGAGACAAACGTGTGGGCAGGTCCTAGGCCTCCATCCTCGCTCCTAACAGTGCAGCTCTGCTTTTATCTATTTACAGAGAGATTTCCAGGTACAATTCCACTAGGAAAAAGGAGATTCTGCCCCTGAAAGCAATAGAGGGGTTTGAAATCACAGATCCATTCCAGCCCCTTCACCCGACGTATGCCACATCATTTACAGGGAAGAAAGAGGTCCACAGGGCTCAGGTGACTGACTTGACCAAGGACACAGGGGAAATGACTTCAGATCCAGGTCTCCTAGGAGCCAGGACCACTGAGCCAGCACCGGCGAGCGTGGAAGCCTCATCCACAGCCAGAGGAAATCCCTTCACTGCCTTCAAGGGTACATTCGGGGTCTATAGAGACCCCAGCCCTGCCCAGGCCGAAGAATCACACCTGTATGAGTTGGAAGGGACTCTCGAGCTTTTCTCGTCTCCCCTGAGGGCATATATCCCTCTAGCATCGCGCATCTTTCACAGGTGGCCACCCAGACTCTACCTGGACGCCCAGTGACAGGAAGCTCTATACTCTGAGATGACTCATTACAGAACTACACTTGAAGTCACTACCCAAAAAATTGAGGAAAGATCGAGCATCGTTCCTCCCATTTGTGCTTAGACTTTTATCAGTGACTTGGATAAAGATGCAGATGTCATGACCACCAAGTTTCTGAGTGTTAGAATCCAGATTCTAAGAAGCCAGAGCAGTGAGCTGAAGCACAGGGTGAAATGCAACATGGTCTCATTAGAGCCCTACAGCATTTAGTTGGAGACAGTAGTCTGTGCAAGGACAGATTGGGGGTGCTGTGATAATACAGCAGAGAGTTTTCATTACCTACGAACTGGGCAGTCAATAGTAGGAGCCGGCTGCTAAAAGTAATAGTACCTCGTAATAGTTGTTGAAAACTGTGTCACATACTATATTTAGCATTTATGTACATTAACTAATTTCATTCTCAACATGACATTATGAATAGAGAAATGAAAATCAGAGAGGGTAAGCCACCTGCCCAAGGTCACACGGCCAGCCACTTTCTGCTGCTTTTTCCATCTATGAAATGGGGTTGGGAGTTACAAGGAGGGAGATTTGACTCAGATGTATATCCTAAAAGGGTCCATTCGTGAACCCCACACCTGGCCTTGCTCACACCTGTGCACACACAACCCCCATAGCTACCAAGTTATTTGTTCATATCGTATTCATTCTGTCAAGCAGGCACATGCAATTAATGCACCCATACAGCTATTCAAAATTGCCTAAGTGTGTATGTGTGCTCTCTTGCAAATGTGCACATTCACCCACATGCAGACTCTTCTCCGAGTCTGGGGAGCCAAGAACGAGAGGCCCCACCCCAGACAAGCGCCTGCTCGCAGCTTACCAGAATAGCCTGTGGCTGGGCCGGCAAGCTTAGACTCGACCAGAGACCAGTGGCTTCCTGCTCCACTGGGGCACAGGCTGGACCTTCTCCAGAGGATTCAGCGGACCCCACCCTCACCCCAACCTCGGGCTTTGATTCTGCCTTGGCTTCGGAAACTAATAATAACTAATATTTATCGAGTCCTTTCCTATGGGCCAGGCACTGTGCTAAGTACAACAACATGCATGATCTTATTTATTTAGTCTTTATAAAACCCCAGGAAAGCAGGTCTCTTAATAGCCCCAACTCATAGATGAGAAAACAGAGGTTTGGGGAGGTTAGCTTACTCAAGTGTATGCAGTTAGCATGCAGTAGAACTTGAACTTGAACCCAAACTGTCAGATTCACAAGTAGCCATGGTTTCTCTTTCTGGCAGGGTGGTCGGAAGGAAAGAAGCTGGCTCTGGTTCTTACCCTGTGACTTTGGGCAGGTCCCTTTCTTTTGGGGGGGACTTCATTTTCCAGCGTCAGAAAGGAAGAGATCGTCATGAAAGGTTCTTTCAGCTGTCATTCTGTCATTGCTTTTTCTACGTCCAGACCCTTCCATTTTACCACTACTGAGTAGAGTTACACACCAGGCAGTTATGTATCAGGCACTGGGAATTTGTGCATGAATAAGATACACAAAGCCCCTGTCTTCATGGAGCCCAGTATCTAGTGTAGAAGACACTCATTAAACAAATTAGCAAGAACATATTGGGTAGTGGTAAGTGCCATGAAGAAAATGGGGTAGTGTGATAAAGATGGGTGCTAAGAAGGAGGCTACATCAAACTAAGAGTTAGGATGACAGTGGGGTTGAGCTGAGCCACGAAGAAGGATAATAAGAAGGATCCAGCCATGTGAGAATCTTAAGTAAAGGGAAACAGCAAGTGCAAAGGCCCTGGGGTAGACCCTAGTTGGTATGTTTGTGGAGAAGAAAGGAGGCTCATGTGGCTGCAACTTGGTGAAAAATGAGTGCTGGGACGTACCGCTGGAAAAGTAGGCAGGGTCCACATGGTGTGGGACCTTATAGACCGTGGCAAGGAGTTTAGATTTTAATCTGAATGCTATGGGAAGCCACTGGAAAATTTTAAGAAGGGAAGTGATATGAATTGACTTATGTTTTCACAAGATATTTTGAAATATCTTGTGGTCCTCGGTGCTGTGGGCTGGGAGGGCAGCCCAGGGAGCCCAACATGCCTCTGCACCCTGCAAGCCTGTTCACTTGCCCAGGAATAGTGCCAGAAAACAAGTGTCCAGACACTGGCCCTTCCTCAGCAAACCACTCACCAGGTCTGTGGCTCCTATAATTTGAACACAGCCCTGGGCACCAAACCCCCACCCAAGGGTACATTTTCTTTGCATCTTATCTCTTCCAAGGAGACCCTGCCCCTGCTCCCTTTCCTAAGCTCATCTCTGCAAGACGCCTGTGCAGCTGCTGAGCAGTGCGTCTTGTTGGGGCCTGCCCTACACGGGTGCTGACCTGGTGAACAGGAAGCGTTCTGCAAAACCGGGCAGGCCGAGCCGGGAGGCTGCATGCACCCTGGGCTCACCGGGCTGCAGAGTGAGCGGACCTGGGACTGGGGTAAGGACTCTCTTTTTCTCGGGGCTTCCACGTCCAAAGCAACGCCACCCTGGGGGGTTGGGGTCCACACGACTCAGGGGTCCCTCCCCTCTTGCAGGAGACTGTGTCAGGGATGCGGTGAGTGGAATGGGGTGAATATGGTTTTTGCCTGGGGCCAGCTCTATTGTGGGCTGCCGGGGGTGCAACGGGGAAGAGTGGAGGGGCAGGAAGGATGGAGAATAGACACCCCAAGTGTAGAGCCTGCCTCCATTCCTGCCCCTCTTCTCTGAGGAGCTGGGCCTGGGGTGCCGCCAGTAGGATTTCAAGGGAAGGTAATGGTAGGGAGGCTGCGAGGATGGGGTATGTTCAAATTCCTTTCTGTCACAGGCCTGCAGACCCCAAGTTAGGCAGACTTTTCCATCCTCCCTCCCACGTTGGGATGCTACCTGCCAGGCCTTAAAGAATCTGCATTCAGCTCCCTCAGGACTCTGGAGAGAAATGGATGCAAGCCTCTCCTTTCCCCTCTTGCCCCTGGAGTTTAACCATTCCTTGTCTTTGAAGAGCAAGGCAACTGGAAAAACGAGTCTCGCCTGTTTCCTCCAGGAATGCTCTGCACATCTGGCTGGCAGCCATGAGGCTCTTTGGAGTCAAGACTCTCACAGGCAGGCAGCCCAGGCAGCGGCCTGGTGTACCCAGCCTTGCACTTTGCTTCTGGAAGGCACTTTGGCAACCAAACTCTTCCTTCCCCTACTCCCCTTCTACCTTCTTCCTATCCATAACCCTGATGAGTCTCTACTTTTAACTCAGGCTGGAGCTCAGGGACAAACGGCACAGGAGAGAATGGGCGACACAGCAGGTCTTAGAATGGCGAAGCACTCATTCATGGCGAGTTCAACAATTCCCAGAGACTAGTTCTGTCCTGGCCACTCACTATGAGAAATGGGGCAAGACTCGTTCCCCCTCTGGGGCTCTATTTCCCCATCTGTGTGTGAGGAGTGGGATCAGAGCTCTGTGTCTCAAAGGCCCATGATAGGTCAGACATTCCAGGAATTTGGGAGTTACAAGATGAGTCAGAATCGGGCTCTGTCCTAATGGACTGGCAGGGGGACGGGGCAGATAAGCCTGGGGTGGGGGAGGCAGTCCTGGCCTTCGATGCAAGGAGTCCCAGGTCAAATTCTTGCTTCACCTCTATCTAGTCATAAGGCCCTGGACGGCTCCCTTCCCTTGATGAAACTGAGTTGCCTGCTGCTAATAATAGCCAACATGATGTTAAAATTTCTATGTCCCAGGCACCCTGCTTTGTTGTTTCATTTAATTTTCACAACAATCCAATGAGGTAGATAATATCCTTATCCCCATTCTACAGAAGAGGAAATCGAGGCTCGCGGAGGTTAAATAACCTAAGGAGAAATCACCCAGCTAGTAAGAGGTGGAGCCAGGGCTGATGGCCAACCAACCTGATGCCAAGCCTGGGACCTCGGTCACTTTGCTTTTCTGCAGCCCCTGCATGTGCAGATGCAACTCAGTTTGGCTGGAGCTCAGCCTTGATGGATGGGGTCTTGTAGAAGTACTCAGAGACAGATCGCTAAACTTGGGTACCTGATTGAAATTATCCCACCATCACTGGAGAGCCGTTGAAAGTTCTTTGGGGAAAGGAGTCAAGTGGTCAGGACTGTGTTGTACCTGCCAGCATTTAAGTTAGTCTGTTAGTCTTTAGATACAGGGTTTCTCAACCTCAGCATTATTGACATTTGGGGCTGGGTCATCTGTTGTCGTTGGGGGGCTGTCCTGTGTGTTGTAGGGTGTTTAGAAGCACCCAGCCTCTATCCATAGACCCCAGTAGCACCCTCCCCTACAAGCTGGGATAGCTGACAGTGTCTTCAGACATTGCCAAGTGTCCCCTGAGGGGCGAAACCACCCCAGCTAAGAACCATAGCAGTAGGAACCATTTCTTTCCTAACTTACACCTTTTTTTTTTTCTTTGCCTAGGGCTTCGGGAGTTTTTCCATCATGATTATTGCCTTCTTGGGCTTTGTCATTTTCTTGCTCCACTGCACAACCTGTGAGAAGCCCCAAGAAGGGATCACCTCCTCCTCAGCCTGGCGCTTCACACACTCCCTTTATAATGTGACCATCTACGAAAACTCTGCCCCCAAGACCTATGTGGAGAGCTCCGTGAAAATGGGCATTTACCTCGCGGAGCCCCAGTGGGCAGTGCGGTACCGGATCATCTCCGGGGACGTGGCCAATGTGTTTAAAACGGAGGAGTATGTGGTGGGTAACTTCTGCTTTCTGAGAATAAGGACAAAGAGCAGCAACACAGCCCTTCTGAACAGGGAGGTGCGAGACAGCTACACCCTCATCATCCAAGCCACAGAGAAGACCCTGGAGTTAGAAGCTTTGACCCAGGTGGTGGTCCACATTCTGGACCAGAATGACCTGAAGCCCCTCTTCTCCCCACCTTCATACCGAGTCACCATCTCTGAGGACATGCCCCTCAAGAGCCCCATCTGCAAGGTGACCGCCACGGATGCTGATCTGGGCCAGAATGCCAAGTTCTATTACGCCTTTAACACGAGGTCGGAGATGTTTGCCATCCACCCCACCAGCGGCGTGGTCACCTTGGCTGGGAAGCTCAACATCACCTGGCGAGGGAGGTATGAGCTCCAGGTGCTGGCTGTGGACCGCATGAGGAAAATCTCAGAGGGCAATGGGTTTGGCAATCTGGCGGCACTCGTCATCCACGTGGAGCCTGCCCTCAGGAAGCCTCCGGCCATCACCTCGGTGGTGGTGGCTCCGCCGGACAGCAATGAGGGTGCCACCTACGCCACCGTCATGGTAGATGCAAATAGCGCTGGTGCTGAAGTGGACTCACTAGAGATAGTTGGTGGTGACCCTGGAAAGTACTTCAAAGCCATCAAGTCTTACGCCCGCGGCGGTGAGTTCAGTTTGGTGTCTGTCAAATCCATCGACTGGCTGGAGCACCTTCATGGATTCAACCTCAGCCTGCAGGCCAGGAGCGGGAGCAGGCCTTCTTCTTATTCCCAGATCAGAGGCTTTCACCTACCCCCTTCCAAACTGGCCTCCCTCAGATTTGAGAAGGCTGTTTACAGAGTGCGGCTCAGTGAGTTTTCCCCACCTGGCAGCCGTGTGGTGATGGTGAAAGTAACCCGAGCCTTCCCCAACCTGCAGTATGTTCTAAAGCCATCCTCAGAGAGTGTGGGGTTTAAACTTAATGCTCGCACTGGGCTCATCACCACCACGAAGCTCATGGACTTCCATGACCGAGCCCACTACCAGCTACACATCAGAACCTCACCGGGGCTGGCCTCCACCACCGTGGTCATTGATATAGTGGACTGTAACAACCATGCCCCCATCTTCAACAGGTCCTCTTATGATGGCACCTTTGATGAGAACATCCCTCCAGGCACTAGCATTCTGACAGTTACTGCCACGGACCGGGATCACGGAGAGAATGGTTACATCACCTATTCCATCGCTTGTCCAAAAGCTGTGCCCTTTTCTGTTGACCCTTACCTGGGGATTATCTCCACCTCCAAACCCATGGACTATGAGCTCATGAAAAGAATTTATACCTTCCGGGTACGGGCATCAGATTGGGGATCCCCATTTTGCCAGGAAAAGGAAGTGTCTATTTCTCTTAGGCTCAAGAACTTGAATGACAACGAGCCTATGTTTGAGCAAGTCAACTGCACTGGGTCTATCCGTGAAGACTGGCCGGTAGGAAAATCACTAATGACTGTGTCCGCTATAGATGTGGATGAGCTGCAGAACCTAAAATACGAGTTTGTGTCAGGCAACGAACTAGGGTATTTTGATCTAAATCATTTCTCTGGAGTGATATCCCTCAAACGTTCTTTTATGAATCACACTACTACTGGTCAACCCATCAACTATTCCCTGAAAATTACAGCCTCAGATGGGAAACACTATGCCTCACCCACAACTTTGAATGTTACTATAGTGAAAGACCCTCGTTTTGAGGTCCCTGTAACATGTGATAAAACAGGAGTATTGACGCATTTCACGAAGGCCATCCTCCATTCTGTTGGGTTTCAGAACCAGGACTCCAGTGATGAGGACTTCATTTCCCTAAGTGCATATCAGATCAACCATCATACTCCCCAGTTTGAAGACCACTTCCCCCAGTCCATCGACATCCTTGAGCGTGTTCCTGTCAACACCTCCCTAGCCCGCCTGGCAGCCAATGACCCTGATACTGGATTTAATGGCAAACTGGTCTATGTGATTGCAGATGGCAATGATGAGGGCTGCTTTGACATTGAGCTGGAGACAGGGCTGCTCACTGTAGCTGCCCCTTTGGACTATGAAGCCACCACTTTCTACATGCTCAATGTAACAGTGTATGACTTGGGCACTCCCCAGAAGTCATCCTGGAAGCTGCTGACAGTGAATGTGAAAGACTGGAATGACAATGCACCCAGATTTCCTCCTGGTGGGTACCAGATAACCATCTCGGAGGACACAGAAATTGGAGCCACAATTGTAGAGTTGAAAGCAAAAGATGCTGATTCTGATGACAATGGGAGGGTTCGCTACACTCTGCTAAGCCCCACAGAGAAGTTCTCCCTCCATCCCCACACTGGGGAGCTGGTTGTCACAGGACACCTGGACCGGGAATCAGAGCCACGATATATACTCAAGGTGGAAGCCAGGGATCAGCCCAGGAAGGGCCACCAGCTCTTCTCTGTCACTGACTTGACAATCACATTGGAAGATGCCAATGACAACTCTCCTCAGTGCATCACGGAACTCAGCAGCCTGAAAGTCCCAGAGGATCTGCCCCCTGGGACTATTCTAACATTTCTGGATGCCTCTGATCCTGATGTGGGCCCTGCGGGAGAAGTGCGTTATATCCTGTTGGACGATGCCCATGGGACCTTCCAGGTGGACCCAATGACCGGCGCGCTCAGTCTGGAGAGAGAGCTGGACTTTGAGAGGCGGGCTGGATACAATCTGAGCCTGTGGGCCAGTGACAGTGGGCGGCCCCTGGCCCGCAGGACCCTCTGCCACGTGGAAGTGATAGTCATGGATGTGAATGAGAATCTCCACCCTCCCCGCTTTGCCTCCTTTGTGCACCAGGGCCAGGTGCAGGAAAACAGCCCCTCGGGAACCCAGGTGATGGTAGTGACTGCCCACGATGATGACAGTGGCTTGGATGGGGAGCTCCAGTACTTCCTGAGAGCTGGTACCGGTCTTGCAGCCTTTAGCATCGACCAAGACACAGGTACTGGGAGTGGGGTGGATGGGAGTGCCGGGTGCTGGGAGAGGATGGGCCTAAGGGAATCAAGGGCTCCAGAAAGAAGCAGGCTCCAGGCTAAAAAGAAAGGCAATAACTAGGGACTCTCCTTCTTGTCCTTTTTATTTTATTTTAAATTCATCTTTATCATACTGGAGATATATGTGTGTGTGTGTGTGTGTGTGTGTGTGTGTGTGTGTGTGTGTGTCTGTATCCATTTAAGTTAAATCAACCATCTCACTAGCATTTGTGTATATATTTATATACACATAAACATACAGTATATATATATATATATGCTTATAAAAGTAATGCATCATGGCTATAAATTTTTATATATAATTTAAAAATGAATGTTTTACAATTTTTTTTGAGAAGAGAGAATAGGGGAGAGGGGCAAAGGGGGAGAGAGAAAATCTCAATTCGTCTCCATGCTCAGTGCAGAGCCCAATGTAGGACTCGATCTCACGACCCTGGGATCATGACCTGAGTTGAAATCAAGAGCTGGACATTCAATTGACTGAGCCACCCAGACACCCCTAAAAATGAATGTTTTTTTCTGTGTCTCATCTTTTCAGATATAATATTTAGTAACAATTTGGTATATTATCTTATAAATTTTTCTTATTTGTGTCTGACGTTTTATCACTGTTCATTTTATTGTATGAGAAAATCATACAAAAGACACTAATTCTGCAACACTTTTTTTCACATAACATAACACCAGCATCTCTCATATATCAGTATCTACATTTTCCTTCTCTTTTAATGGCTGCATTTTATTCTATCATAGAGATGTAATATCCTTGATCATATACTTTTACTCATGCACATGATTCTCTATAGGAAAAACTCTTAAAAATGCAGTTGCTGGGTCAAGATAATGCATATTTTCAATGTTAATAGATAATTTCCAAATTACCCTCCAAAAAGTTGGCACTAACTTATTCCTTTTTTTAAAGTTTATTTATTTAGAAAAATATTTTTAATGTTTATTAATTTTTGAGAGAGAGAGAGAGAGCACAAGCGGGAGAAGAGCAGAGAGTGAGGGAGACACAGAATCCAAAGTAGACTTCAGGCTCTGAGCTGTTAGCACAGAGCCTAACTCGGGGCTTGAACTCATGAACCATGAGATCATGACCTGAGTTGAATTCAGACACTTTACCATCTGAGCCACCCAGGCACTCCAAGTTTATTTAATTATTTTGAGAGAGAGAGAGAGAGGCAGAGAGGCACAGAGAGACAATCCCAAGCAGGCGCCACACTGTCAGTACAGAGCCCAACACAGGGCTCAAACTCACAAACCGAGGGATCATGACCTGAGCTGAAACCAAGAGCTGGATACTTAACTGACGGAACTTCCCAGCATCCCTATTTACTCTTTTTAAACTTCTTAGGAAATAAGTACAATTCATCAAGCACTCACAAGCACCCTCTTCTTGTGAGGGTCTGAGAGGGGCACCTTGGAGGGGGTCTCAGGTGAATAAAAGGTAGGTCGCTATCCTCGAAGAGCTTACAGTCTGATATTTTATTTTCCAGGGCAAAGGACAGGGTGATGTGGTAGAAAGAGCATTAGACTGAGACTCAGTTCAGAGAGACTATGCTCTTCAGGCCTACTTGCTACATGATCTTGATCAAATTGCGTTCTCTCTTTGGGCCTTCGTCTCCCCAGCTGACAAAGCAGTGAGGTTCCTTCAGTGAGGTTCCCCTCGATGGCTGTGAGCATGGGCCCTGTCCTCTGGGACAAGTCCTTCCAGCTGAGCGTGACCCGTGAAAACTTAGGGTGCAACCCTCTTTTGCTCGCTGTTGGACCCTCGACTTCTAGAACAGTGCTGGCCCATAGTAAGCAATCCATGGAGTGAGTGAACTAAGGCACGAAGTGAGGTGTCTGAAATCATGAGGATGCTGGAAAGGGGTAACAGCAATTTAGTCATCAGATCCCTAACGTCTAAATTGGTATCTATAATGTTTGAAACTTGAAGGAGCTGGTTTAAGGACAACCATCGCAGGCTTATTTTAGCAGAGAGAGACTCTGAGAGATGCTACGGCAAGGATATGAATGCCGTGTGTTTAACTCAGCAGCTCCTGCACACATCGACAATAGGTGCCTTTGCTTGTAGAACTCCTATCTCCACAGCATCACCTGGGGACTGTTAGGTAAGGTGATTCCTAAAGCTTCTTTGAGCTCTAAAATATTTTGGGTTTGGTGATGGACTGTCCCTAGGTATGATTCAGACTCTGGCACCCCTGGACCGAGAATCTGTGTCCTGCTACTGGCTGACAGTACTGGCAGTGGACAGAGGTTCCATACCTCTCTCTTCTGTAACTGAAGTCTACATTGAGGTTATGGATGTCAACGACAACCCACCCCGGATGTCCAGACCTGTGTTCTACCCCTCTGTCCGGGAGGATGCACCCTTACACACCTCTGTGCTTCAGCTGGATGCCTGGGACCCGGACTCCAGCTCCAAAGAGAGGCTGACCTTCAACATCACCAGTGGGAACAATATGGGATTCTTTGTTATTCACCCTCTCACAGGTAAGGACCTCAGGAATCTGGGTGAATAGGAATCTCTACCACAGTGCTTGTCCCAGTTTGGTCCTGGACCAGTATCATCAGCATCACCTGTGAGCACGTTAGCAATTCAAATTCTCAGGCCCCACCTTACCGCAGACTGGGGCCCAGAAATCCATATTTTATTTAACAAAATATCCGGGGGACTCTTGTGTGTGCTAAGTTTGAGAACCCCTGCTCTACTTCTCCCACTTCTCTCTCTGGGAAAATAAGAATGTATTGGCTTTCTTTCCTTGGGGCCTAGGGAAGCTAAACAGAGTGCCTGGGTGGCCATGCTGGGACCTTTTCAGATCTCTGAGTGCTCCCAAGCTGACACCTCCCCGAGTCACAGCCACAGGTCGAATCTCTTAGCCCTAGTTCTAAACTGACCTCGAGCCTGCCCACGGAGCGGTGGTAGTGGAGATCCATTCCAGTGGAGTCGACCATCTCATAAATATCTATCCTTGGCCCAAGGCCATCTAGGGCAAGGATGGTGGGTGGGACATAACCCACAAAGGTATTGTGTTTGGCCTGCACAAGTTTTAAACAATGATTTTTCAAGTCATTGCCAACATTTAAAAAGTAGAAAATTCCACGAAACACTCCGGATTTCTGGCTGTTCATAAAAAAACTAGGAGATCTGGCCACACTGGGCCCACATCTGCACAGGGCCACAACTACCTGGAGCCAATAGCAGCTCTCTATGCAGAGCAGGTGTGTGTCCTCTGGTCCCCATGGGCCCCTTCCCTGTTGTGCTATTCTCAGCCTGCCTCCCAGCCGAGGCTACCTGCCTGCTCCTGTTGTTTCTGGAATCTGAGAGCCAGCTCCCACTGCTGTGGCTATGGCTTCCTCTTAGAGGATGGACAGCAATACATTAGCAGAGAAGGCTGACGCCCTCTCCTCTGAACCCAAGATCCTATTCTCTGGCTCCAATAATTCACTCTTGGAAGGACAGAACCTGGGCGAGATTGGAGGAGGTGGAAGGCAAGAAACTAGCCCCCCATCCTTAAGACAAAAGGAAATGAGGGGGAACAAGAGCCCGGAAGTCCTGGGACAGATGGTGGGTGGAGGACACAAGTACCTATTTGCACAAGCATATTTGTTTTGAGCCTTTTCTGTTAACCTTTGACCTGGGAATGGTTAGTCCTTTAAGAAGAATCCTTTCACCCTGGAAAACAGGCTAAGCTGGCTCTCACTGGGCCATGCTGTCCCCCCCTCCCCCTTTCAGAAGAGAGAAGAGGTCTCTCACCTAAGGCATCGGCTTCTCAATGTCTTCCAAACCCCTATTCTGTTTACTGTCAACAGTTCCCTGACACAGGGTCTGGCAAAATGCCCCAGAGAGCAAAGATGTTCTCAGTCTTCCTGCAGTTGAGGAGAAGACAATTTAACTAGCATGAACGTTTAAAAATAAAATAATAAGTCAGCAATGGAGCCCCTAGCCCACCTTTCTTATCAGCACCATTATATCATCCCATTTCCCTGCTTGGATACTTTGAATGGTTTCCCCACAGCCTTAAGACAAAGCCAGGTCCTGCCACGTCTCACACACTGTGTCTGACATGGTGTCTGTGGAACTTTTGGGCTTCAAACTGCCTTTCTTACCCTGCCGCTTTTTGGTTCCAACCACATGGTCTATTTCAGTCCGTGCCCTCTCCTGACACATGCCCTTTGCATACCCTGTTCTTTCTTCCAGAAGTTTATTTTCCTCTCCTTTTGTCTGGCTAACTCCCATCCTTGTTTCAGATCCCAGCCTGGCCATTCTTTCTTTACAGTTTTTCCTGACCCTACAATACATCTCCTAGCTCAGTCTACTTCAAAAAAAATTTTTTTAAATGTTTATTTGTATTAGAGAGAGAGAGAGAGAGAGAGAGAGAGAGCATGATCAGGGGAGGGGCAGAGAAAGACAGAAACAGAATCTGAGGCAGGCTCCAGGCTCTAAGTTGTCAGCACAGAGCCTGACGCGGGGCTCGAACCCATGAACTGTGAGATCATAACCCGAGCTGAAGTCGGACACTTATCTGACTGAACCACCCAGGTGCCCCCTTTTTTTTAAAAAAGTTTTTAAAAAATATATTGTCAAATTGGTTTCATACAACACCCAATGCTCATCCCAACAAGTGCCCTCCTCAATGTCCATCACCCACTTTCCCCTCTCCTCCTTAAAAATATTTTTAATGTTTATTTGTTTTTGAGATAGAGAGTGCCAGCAGGGGAGGGGCAGAGAGAGAGGGGGACACAAAGTGGGTTCCACGCTGACAGCAGAAAGCCCTGCGTGGGGCTCAAACTCACGAACCATGAGATCATGACCTGAGCTGAAGTCAGACGCTCAACTGACTGAGCCACCCAGGCACCCTTACTCCTTTCTTTTTTAGACACTTATCACATAGAACATTATATTCATGTGTGTGATTATTCCATTAATTATCTATGTCCTCCACTAAACTTCAAAAGTTTCTAGAAAAGGAACCTTGATTGTTTTTGCCCTCTATAATATCTTCAGTGCCCAGCACACAGTAGGACCTCAATAAATAAGAGGAACATTAATGAATGAATCTCTACCAGCATCGACAATCTCTAGTAAAGCCCAAGCTTCATTCATTTGTTCAATAAATGTTTAAAGGCGTTTGCCCTTATGAAGCATTTAAACTCTGTGCTGTGTTGAGATGTGAAGGTAATTAAACACAGTTTCGGGCCTTGAGGAATTCAACCCATCAAGAGCATGGAGATCTGGATGTAAGAGCCCATCGTAAGATATGTGTAGATGCAATGCCATGGCCGCCTGGAGGAGAGAGGGAGCTGCTCGGTGTGGTGGAGTAGCGACGGCTTCATGGAGCAGGGGTGACCATGCTGAGCTGAAGGGTGAGGAGGACTGACGGCAGTCTGCAAGGGCACCTGGGCAAGGAGAGCGCCTAGAGCAATAGCCAGCAGGGAGGAAGGGCCAGCAAGGAGGCCAATTGTCTAAATGCAGATCCCATTTCCCCTGCTTATTTTTTTTTAATTTAAAAAAACGTTTATTTATTTTTGAGAGAAAGAGAATGAGCAGGGGAAGGGCAGAGAGAGAGTATGAGGGGGAGGAGGGCAGAAACAGAGAGAGAGAGAACCCCGAGTAGGCTCCGCACTGTCAGCGCAGAGCCTGACACAGGGCTTAATCTCATGAACCATGAGATCATGACCTAGCCAAAATCAAGGGTCAGGCAGATGCTTAACCCACTGGGCCACCCAGATGCCCCAATTTCTCCCACTTATTCATGTAAGATCTAGGTGAAGTTACTCAGCTTCTTTATGCCTGCGTTTTCCCACCAATAAAGTAGACATGATAATAGCTATCTCCTGCATAGTTTGAAGATTAAGTGAATTAATCAATAGAGATCTATGAAGAGCTTGGTAGAATGTCTGGACATGGAGGAGTGTTGGCTATTAGGATCCTGAAGGAGAGGGAGCTGCAAAGGTGGTTGAGGTAAGATCTAGACTGTGGTAGGGCAGGGTGAATAGAGTAGAAGGATCTGGAATCCGTTAGGGGTGGAATCAACAGAAGTTGGAGAATCACTAGATGAGAGAGAGGAAAGTCAAAGATGGGCCTGAGAAGGGTGATGGGAAACATTTGTTTGGGGGGGAGAATGATGAGTGTCCAACCTCATGTCAGGAAGGGTCCTCAGTGGACCTCACACAGACCCGTGGGGGTGGCTCTGCCACATCCCCGTTCTATACGGCACTCTCTGGGAATCCTGATGCTGACCTCAGAAAGGAGGATGAGGTTGACAACAGAGGCAACGACCCAGGAAGCCAACGCAGCAATTCCAGGGACACTGGCCCTTAGAAGGTCTGGGGATGTGGTGGTAAAACAAGGGAGAGAAAGAGAGAATAAAAACCAGAGACAGAGAGACAATGTCAGAGATTCAAAGAGATAAATAAGGGGACGGGTGAGAGAAAGAGAAGGGTAAGGAAGAGAGAAGGAGGATGGTGAGGGATAAATGAGAGAGAGAGGGAGAGAGAGAGAGAGAGAGAGAGAGAGAGAGAGAGAAGACAATAGGACAAGAGGGGATGGAGAAAGAGAAGAAACACGAGGAAAGCCAGGACTGAGCCAGAGGGAAGGCTTACAGATACCCAAATCCACCTGCCTCAACTTACTGGCAAGCTGAGAGGAGTCAGGGAACACGGGCTCCCTCCCCGTCCCCAAGTCCCCAATAATATATTATGCACAGATCCCTCCTTTTTTTGTTGACTATTTCTTTTTTTTTAAGTTTCTTTATTTACTTTGAGAGAGAGAGAGAGACA
This sequence comes from Paguma larvata, assembly GCA_030068075.1. Classification (NCBI taxonomy): domain Eukaryota; kingdom Metazoa; phylum Chordata; class Mammalia; order Carnivora; family Viverridae; genus Paguma; species Paguma larvata. The sequence goes on along the minus strand of CM057826.1, from coordinate 41,668,858 downwards.
GAGAGAGCAAGTGGGGGAGAGGCAGAGAGAGAGACAAAGAGACAGCATCCCAAGCAGGCTCCATGCTGTCAGCACAGAGCCTGATGCAGGGCTCAAACTCACAAACCATGAGATCCTGACCTGAGCTAAAATCAAGAGTCAGATGCTTAACCGACTGAGCCACCCAGGTACCCTCACAGCATCCCTCCTAATGGTGAAAGCTGGATGTAGTTGGGAACCCACACTGATCCCATGGTCTCTGCTGTACTCTCCTCCTTCCTCGATACCCCTTCTCCTCCTCCAGGATCCCGTTTCCCCTTGCTGTCTTTGTTCTCCAAAGACCAGAAAAATTCTGCCCTAGGTTTAGATGTATCCACGAACTCACTCCCAATAAAATGGCCCTGGGAGCCCTTTGCTCAGGTCTTCCTCCTTCTGCCTCTCCCCCAGGTCTCCTATCCACAGCCCGACAGCTGGACAGAGAGAACAAGGATGAACACATCCTGGAGGTGAGTAATGGTGGTGAACTCATTCACTGGATTCAAAAACCTCCTGAAGGAGGCCAAGCGGAAGCTGAGCCAGGCCTTGGGGCCACACGGGCATCCCCAAGTACTGTGGCCGAGGCTCAGGGCGGAGGAGTTTCTTAAGCTGAGTCTTGCTGTGGTTGGTGGTGAAGACTTGCAGGGTCTTCCCTGGCTCTCTAGCACTGGGAAGAGAAGGAATCTGAAATCATGTCTGGGTTGGGCAGGAAGTGCTGATTGATTAGTAATGTCTGTGGTGAGTGCAGGAAGAGGGAGTGGTACACATGTTGAGTCTGGTTTCCAGCCCATTCCTGTACCCAAGGTCAAGCAGCAGGTCAGTAGCAGAGCCAGATGAAAGCCCAGACCTTTGTTCTCTACATCTGTGGGCTCTAGGATGTTTCTAAAATCACATAAGCATCCCTGGTGCCCGTTCCAACAAGAGGAGTCAGTCTTGACCTAGAATGAAGTAAATCAGAAGGAATATACTTGTGCCTCCTCTGGAGCCATCCACAGCTGATGCACGGGCATCTATTCCAGTCTTAAAGACATTGGGTGGGAGAGATACACATTCCTTCAGCAGAATTGAAATAAACTGGCCTTCTATGCTCTCAGGCTCTGCACATTCCCTTTGAAAGGGACAGGTAGTATTAGTAGGCAGCTGCTAAATGGCCTTCTGGGGACTGAGCATTCTCCCTAGTTCAGCAGAGGTATTTCTCTGTAAACACCAAAATATTTTAAAAATTCAGAACCACTCAGAGTGGAAATGTCCTATCTTGTATGATGCCCTCGGGGCCCTTGATGCATGGGATGATTTGCCCCTACATGAAATAGCCCTTGATTCTGAAGTTGTTTTAGTAGTGCCTTTTCTCTTGCTCTGGATTTTATTTCAGGCATCGGTCTGCATGTCTGACTCAAAAGGTACCACCCACTCCATCATAAACATCTTCTCATTTGTATTTTCTAACCTCCAGTAGCTTAAGGAAACCAGAGAACAAAGCTTATGAGAATTACGAGCAAATAAAAAGTAAATGGTCTCTGAGAAATGGCCCATGGGCCTCCTGAGTAAAGAACACAAGCTTTTCTCTAGAGCCTCTGTGGCTTTGTTTTCTTCCAATTCTTTCTGGTTTCTTTCTCTCTTCCTGCTGGCTTTCCCATGGGCGAGGTCACCAGAGAGCTGGGTTCCAAGTAGGTGAAGTTATGATAATAAAAACCACAAGCATATACCAAAACACAGCCTGGCTAATATTTCCAGGCTGTTGAAGGCAGCGATAGCGGAAGGGTTGCAGTGGGTGGTGACTCATACTCACTGCTTTGCACTTGGCAATTCATACTCCATTCTGTCCCCAGGTGACTGTGCTGGACAACGGGGAGCCCCCCTTAAAGTCCACCTCCAGGGTGGTGGTCCACATCTTAGATGTCAATGACAACCCCCCTGTGTTCTCCCACAAGCTCTTCAATGTCCGCCTTCCAGAGAGGCTGAGCCCGGTAACACCTGGGCCTGTGTACAGACTGGTGGCTTCAGACCCTGATGAGGGTCTCAATGGCAGGGTCACCTACAGTATCGAGGAGAGCGATGAGGGGAGTTTCAGCATCGACCCAGCCACAGGCATGGTGTCATCCAGCAACACCTTCACAGCTGGAGAGTACAACATCTTAACAGTAAGTGGTAGGGGCGGGTGGTGGTGGAGGTGATATTCCCTTCCCTGGCTTTCTCCCAGAGAAATGGGAGCCCTGGTGTCAGCCAAAGGACCAGCTTTCTGGGCCTTTCTCTTTGAAGGTAATAAGATCCTTGCCTGGGAAACCTAATCTATTCTTAGAGATAAGGATTTTGGTGAGAGTAGCACAAGCTTTGGAATCAAAGTAAGCCTAAGTTCCAACCCTAGCTCTGCCATTTTACACCTGTTCAAAGCCAAGCCACCTAACCTCTTTGAGCCTTTGTTTTATTATCTGTAAAATGGGGATAAGAACATTTTCCCTGTAGGAAGCCAGTGGCTAGCAAGTGGCTAGGATATGGACTTTCATGTCCAACAGCCTGAATCCAACCCCAACCTCACTGCTGGCGAGGCAGACGATCCCAGGCAGCCAAATTCGCCATACTGAGCCCATTCGCTCCTGCAAGGGAGATATTATGGGACCTCTCTCAGGGCTGTCATGAGAATTAAATTAGATTATTGCACATATTGCTCTTAGAGCAGGGCCTGATCCTAGTGAGAGCTTCATAAATTCTCATTTAGTTTATATTTTTGGTTGTTAAGAAGGGTACGTGTGTGCCAAGTCCAGCTCAGAAACTAGTGCACAGTAAGCCTTCAGATAACAGGCCTCTGATTATTTTTTCACTACGCATGAAATTCTCGAGCAGGTCATCTGTTTTGCTCACCACTGCACCTGCAGCAACCAGCATGGTGCCTGTTCACAGCAGGGCTTCCATTGTGTGTTGAATGAATGGACAAGTGGATGGAAAGCCAGCTCCAACAGTCACAGGGCGCTCTGCCTCTCGCCTGGCCACCTGGGTCCTCTTATTTCTGGGCCCCAACCCTATCGACAGAGCCTCAATTTCAGTTTTGGCTTCTTTTCAGATCAAAGCAACAGATAGTGGGCAGCCACCACTCTCAGCCAGTGTCCGGCTACACATCGAGTGGATCCCCCAGCCCCGGGCCTCCTCCATACCACTGGCCTTTGACGAGCCCCACTACAGCTTTACAGTCATGGAGACGGACCCCGTGAACCACATGGTGGGGGTCATCAGTGTGGAGGGCCGACCCGGTCTCTTCTGGTTCAACATCTCCGGTGAGGACCCTAGGAGGTTCAGCCCCTTCCATCCCTACAGCCCAGGCCTCGTCTTCACGGCACAGTCCTTCTGAGCTCTCTCACTCAGGTCATGCCCCCTGGCGGCCTCTCCTTTGGTTATGGCCGTCTCTTGGTGACTGTCTCTTCCCTTGTTTTCTGGAGCAGCAGGTGAGTTTCTGGCACCAGAAACTTTTTTGGCACCACTTCTGCCAAACTTTCCTTCCCCACCAGCTGTGATCTCAGGTAGAGCCTCATGGCCTCACTGGTACCCCAGCCAGAGTTGGACAATCCCCCAATTACTCCAAGTGCTGGGAGACTCAGAGAGAAAAGCCCAAGTTTTACGTTTCCTCTCTGCCTCATGTGAGATCCATGCAGAGCTGACATCATTGATCATGGCTTCAGGACTGCTGTACCCTGGGGCCATGCTTCATGTTCTAATGCCAGGTTCTGTCCTCATGATCAGGGAAAGTGTCCATTTTCTTTGTAGGAGACACTTGGGTCCAAGCTCTCATGATCTTCTTTGAAACTTCTTTTTCTCTCTAAACCAAGATTTTATTAAAGTATCTGGGGGGAGGGGATCATTGGCCCCTTGGGAATCTGATGAGTCCTTTGGGAATCTAATGAATGCTTAGGCCCTCTTCCCAGAAAGGTGTGTATGTGCGTGTGCACGCATACACACATGCATGCGCATGTGTGTGCATGCGCGCGCACACACACACACACACACATGAGCGTACAAATATAGGGACTTACAGATTCTCTGAAATCCAGCCAGGGATTCCAGATTAAGAATCTCTAAGAGTTTCAGTACCACATAAACTCTGGGGTCCAATTACAGAGATTCTCTGACTAGTTCAGAGATTGGAAGTACACCTGTCCCAAGAGTTTTGACTTCCTGGATTGACTTTCAATTCTGACTAACTGTTCCTCTTGTTTGGCTTTTTTTTTTTTTTTTGCACAAAATTAACACACGTACTCTGCAGAACATTTAGAAGACACAACTAAGTGCAGAGAAGATAATAAAAATCACCAAAACCCCAGCAATCAGAAGACAATCCACTGTTAAAATATTGCTGTTTTTCCTTTTAGTAGTTTTCCTTTCTTTACACACACACACACACACACACACACACACACACACACACACAGTTGGAGTTATATTAAAATACTATGACCTTTAAAATATAACATATTTCCATGCCACTAAACAGATTTCTGTTTAGTAAACAATTAAATAGCTGCATGTTAATTCTATATTTTAGATTCTTACAGTTTATTACATCAATTCCCTCTTGTTGAACACAGTTATTTTCATTTTCTCCTGCACATAGGCACCTGCAGGCTTTGTGAACTGTCCTCTAGGCCATGGGGTAGAGATGCCTTACTCCTGCGTCTTCAGTCCTGGTAGCAGAATACATTCTCTGGCAAACACTGGTCTTCCTCTGCCACTCTTCAGTCCTTATAGGCTTACATTTTCCTGTATCATCACTCAGGTCTTGATAATAATTTGACAAGAACTTGACAGAATCTATGACCACCTCCTCTAAATGTGCCAGCCAGATCCCGTGGCTCTCCTCCTGGCTACATCCCTGAGGCTGTGTGTGCTCCTCCCCCTCCCCACCCCCACTCCAGGTGGCGATCAGGACATGGACTTTGATATTGAGAAGACCACGGGCAGCATTGTCATCGCTAAGCCTCTCGACACAAGGAGGAGGTCGAGCTATAACTTGACCGTAGAGGTGACCGATGGGTCCCACACCATTGCCACTCAGGTTAGAGGCTTGACTGGGGACCCCCCGAGCTGAGAGGGGATGGGAGGCCTCCTTGGCTGGGAAGAAGCTACACAAGGCTTTCAGTGGATGTGGCATACTTCAGAAGATGCTGGATTTGGAATTAAGGTTCTGTCTTCCAGTCTTATCTGATATATTTTCTACTTCTGTGCTCTTGGGAGAATTCTTGTTCCTACTGTGTAACGAAGGCCTTTGTCTCAATGAACAGTTTTCAATTAAGGATAGAGTTCCACAGAGGCTACCATGGGTGTGAGGAATGATGCTAAGTGTGGCTCTAGATTTCTGCTGTGGTTTCAGCCAGAGTTTTATCTGCTTTATATATTGGAATTTCATTAAAAAATTCACTTGAAGAAAAGGCCCTTTTAACTAAAATTCTATTTTTGAAAACCACTAGATCACATGTTATTTCAAAGCCTTGTGATTTTGAAATCCTACCATTCATTCAACAAATATTTGTTGAGTGACCGCTATGTGCGAGGCACCGTTCTAGACACAGATGGCATGGTGAAGAACCAGACAGACAAGGTCAGTGACCACCTCGAGCTTGCAGTCTACCTTCTCTCCCGTCTCCCTAGGTCTACATCTTCATGATCGCCAATGTTAACCACCATCGGCCCCAGTTTCTGGAGGCTCATTATGAGGTCAGAGTTCCCCAGGACACACTGCCTGGGGTTGAGCTCCTCCGAGTCCAGGCCACGGATCCAGACAAGGGCAAAGGCCTCATCTACACCATACATGGCAGCCAAGACCCAGGAAGTGCCAGCCTCTTCCAGCTGGACCCAAGCAGTGGTGTCCTGGTAACTGTGGGGAAGTTGGACCTGGGCTTGGGCCCCTCCCAGCACACGCTGACTGTTATGGTGAGTAAACTGAAAAAGCAAGGAAAGATGTACTTGCATGTGGGTATGTGGGGGTGCACACACTCGGAGGCGTACCAAAGGTTCCCTTTCCCCTGACTAGCCAGGTATACTGATGCTCGTGAAGATGCATGCCATGAGATGTGACATTTCCCAGCCTGCCAGAGGTACCTTCCATAAGGGGTGCCTGAGAGTAAAGAAAGCGATGACAGAGCTGCCAAGGAAGCTCCTACAATCTGGGCTTTCTCTGGGCTCAGTCCACATACCCACCAATCTCTCTCCCTGCTCCATGACCGCATGGCCGCAATGCAGACTGCCATAGATAGCATCAGAGCTGGGAAGGACCCAGAGACCCTCCCGCCTAGAGCAAGCACTAGGGTGAGCAAGAGAGGCGTTGCAGGGCACAAAACCTAAGAAGGGCTCTCTTTCAGGGTTCTGTGCTCGTACTTTATGACCCTGAGAATGGGCTTCCTTAAATCTATGCCCTGCATGCTTCCAAGTGCCACGCTCTAGTCCCACTCCAGACCCTACTCATTTCTCTGCTCTTACACCAGAGCCCCACGGGGACTCGCTCACCCTCATACAGTTCTTTATGATGGAACCTTCCTGACTCAAGAAGCAGGATTTTATATGTTAGGTTATCATCCTCTGGGCACGTTAATACATATTACAGGCTCTGCAAAGTCCTGCAGCAAAGAAAACTTTAACATCATTTAATTCAGTGCCCCCCTAAATTTACTTGACTATAGAATTTTTTTCTCCTGCATAATATGTTAACATCTTGAGGAACTAATATTCTCTGAGCCCTCAGTTAGAAAATACTGTTTCTGTACTCCTTTCTGTCTTTCTCCTGAAATGGGATAATCCATAAATATAGCTAAGCCTGATAGTCACTAATTTATTAATTTATTTAAAAAGAAAAAAGAACATGGGGGCCTGGGTGTCTCAGTCGGTTAAGCATCTGACTTTGGCTCAGGTCATGATTTCATAGTTCGTGGGTTTGAGCTCCGTGTCAGGCTCTGTGCTAACAGCTCAGAACCTGGAGCCTGCTTCAGATTCTGTGTCTCCCTCTCTCTCTCTGTCCCTCCCCCATTCACACACACACACACACTCTCTCTCTCTCTCAAAAATAAAAATAAACATTAAACAAACTTTTTTAAAGAAAAAAGAGCATAAAAGAGAGCAATAGTTAAAGCAACACAGAGTTACAATTGGGTATATTTTTCACTAGCATTCTATTTCATTGACCTTAATTTAGCCCTGCCTCCTCCCATCCCGTTTGCTGCTCACGCATTATCCCCTTGGGCCTCTAGGTCCGAGACCAGGAGATGCCCATCAAGAGGAACTTTGTGTGGGTGTCTATTCACGTGGAGGATGGAAACCTCCACCCACCCCGCTTCACCCAACTCTACTATGAGGCAAGTGTTCCTGACACCACGGCCCCTGACACAGAGCTGCTCCAGGTCCGAGCCATGGATGGTGACCGGGGAGCCAATGCTGAGGTCCGCTACTCCTTCCTGAAAGGTGAGAGGCTGGCCATGAGTCCAGGGCATGTGGGAAGACTCTTTGGCAATAAGAAAAACACCGGATGCATGAATTTGCAAGTGAATCAAACGCCTGGCTCTCTAAGCTTTGGCAAATACCATTTCTAGAACGTCCTCTGGGATTATAATAACCAAGTTAATGCACTTCCAAAAATGTTAAGAATAATAACTAAGGGGCTACTTAAGTTATGGGAGGATTTATATACATATTATATAAATTCAACAGCATTGTACATGTAAAGGATGGTTATGAAGTCCGTGTAACATTTTAAAATGTAATTATCTTTGTGCCTTTACAATAGAAGGGACCTATAAATACTTTAGAAGATGGATGTCATAGTTTTAGGAGTTAAATGTAGGAGTAACATTTTCTGTTAAGGCCGTATCATGATTTCATATCTATTATATGGTTTTCTTCCTCTCAAAAATGGTAATGATGTCCCCTGTGCCAGAAAGTCTTTGTAAAGAGAAAACTAGAAAATGTGTATTAATACATATTGTAAACTGTCAAATATTGTACAAATGCCAGGGGTTATTTCTATCCTTAGTAAGTGTTAATTATAAATAATTAAAGGAACAAAAATGATAATATCTGGCATCCAAATAATCACTAATGATAGTTTCTAATGTTTGATAACTCATAATGATCTTTAATAAAAGTAAAACTCATAGAGCTAGATGTTGCGAAGGGACAAAGTGAACATGACTTGCTCTCTGCTCTCATAGAGCATAATGTTCATTTATTGCTTGTATACTTTCCAGAAATCAGAGCTTTAACATTCCTTTTTTTTTAAGAAATAGAAGCTGTTATACCTTGCCATGTGGCAGAAATCTATACATCACTGAAGAATAATACAAATTCTATCCCATCAATTGCTTATTTTTGTGGTTTATGAAGCATAATCATATCTCTTAACTCATTTTATCTCTTTGACAAGCTCCATTGATAGAGGTACTAATTCTATTTTATAGATAAGTTAAGATTTGTTCTAAAATATCCTTCTGATTATAGAAGTCACGCACACACTCATTTTTTAAAACATGGGAGAAGCAGGAATAAAGAGGAAAATAGCACTCAGCATAGTTTTCACCAGACAGAATAATTTTTTGTATTTCCCTCTTTTCTTTTCTCCTATGCATCTTTTTGCAATAGTGAGATTGGGGGGGAGGTGTGCCTGGATGGCTGAGTCGGTTAAGTGTCCAACTCTTGATTTTAACTCAGGTCATGATCTCATGGTTTGTGAGTTCAAGCCCCACATTTGGCTCTGTGCTGACAGTGTGGAGCCTGCTTGGGATTCTCTGTCTTCATCTCTCTCCCCCCCTTCCCTGCATGTGTGCGTGCACGTGGACTGTCTCTCTCTTTCTCAAAAATAAACATTTAAAAACAAAGACTGAAATGAATATACACTTTTGTGCCCCGATTTTTTCTCTCAGCAGCATAACATTAAAAAGCACAATTATGCGTAGGTAGTTTACTTGGCTACTTTTAATAGAACTACTTTTAAACTGCAGTCTACTTATTAAAACTGCTTTTGTTGGAACTTAGGGTCTTTATCACAGGGCAAAACGGGGAATTTGTGAGGTCATTAGTCAGCTGGAGAATGACTTCCAGATGAAATGTTTTGTGATGAAGCCTGGCTATTTGGTTGCCATTGAAATAATAAAATATGCACCTGTGTAACAAACAGAATAAGAATAGTAAAGTATGGGTCTTCCCTGAGTGAAAGACCTACATCCCTGGAGGTGAGCAAAATTATTCAGGTGTTACTCAGTCATGGCATTAAATAAGCCATCTTCTCATCACAAGAAAAAATTGTGACTACATGAGATGATGGATGTTGGCTAAACTTATTTCAGCAATCATTTTGCGATATATATGTACATCAAATAATTATGTCGTACACCTTAAATCAGTACAACACGATATGTCAATTTTATCTCAATAAAACCGGGGGGGGGAAGAGTATCAGTTATGCAAGCTGAAATTCTAGAGATCTGCTATATGACATTGCGCTTATAGTTAACAATTGTGCTATATCCTTACACATTTGTTAAGAGGTAGATCTCATGTTATATTCTTACCAGGAAGGAAGGAAGGAAGGAAGGAAGGAAGGAAGGAAGGGATTGTTGTTGTCTAAATAAAGTCAGATTTTAAAAACTGCCAAAACCTTGAGATACTATTTTTAGGGGAAATATAATTAATTTTCAACATTATTTTTGTGAACCATATAATGTATAACCAAAACTTTCCTCAAAACTTAAATTTGAAATGTTGTTATGTATTTATCAAGATAAATATCAAAATATTTTTTCATTTTTTAATGTTTATTTTTGAGAGAGAGAGAGAGAACAAGCAGGGGAGAGGCAGAGAGAGGGAGACACAGAATCCGAAGCAGGCTCCAGGCTCTGAGCTGTCAGCACAGAGCCCAACGCGGGGCTCGAACTCATGAACTGTGAAATCATGACCTGAGCCGAAGTCAGACGCTTAACTGACTGAGCCACCCAGGTGCCCCTAAATATTAAATTTTAAAAGGCCTACGAAAGATAGGCAATCAGATGTGGAGAAAATACTTCTCCTTGATTTTCACTAGGGCTTCCTGGTTAGTCACGGACAAAGCCTTCACTGGGTACTAGAATCTCTCATTCTTCTCTAACACTTGCTACTCTTTGTTTTTACAGAAGAAAGAGGATAGATCTCAGGCTCACATCCTTCAGCAAGGAATAGATTTTTATACAGATTTTATCAAGATTTTATCAGATTTTATCCAGATATTTTATCCAGACATTTTTTTCCACAGACTTGTTTTTATGGTAGCCTCTGATTTACGGCAAGCAATAATGATTTTCTTTTTTAAAGTAGTGATACCAAAGTTGCCTGTTAAGATATTTTAAATTTAGGGGCACTTGGGTGGCTTAGTCAGTTAAGCACCCGACTTCGGCTCAGGTCATGATCTCATGGTTCGTGAGTTCGAGTCCCACATCACACTCTGTGCTGACAGCTCAGAGCCTGGAGCCTGCTTCAGAATCTATGTCTCCCTCTCTCTCTCTGCCCCTCCCCTGCTCGTGCTCTGTCTCTGTCTCTCTCTCAAAAATAAACATTAAAAAATTTTTAAAGATATTTTAAATTAAAAAACAAATCAATTTAAAGGAAAATATGCACTCAATAACGGTATAAAATTGCAAAGGTAGTGACTGGATATTGAAAAAATTATAAAGGCAATGTGAGAATGCTTGATGTTTAGGAAATCCAGGTGTGGTGGAAAGGGAATTTGATCAGGAGCCTCAAGGTCTGGGCATTCTATCCAGTCCCTCTCCACTCAATTCTGTGCTACTCAACCTCCAAGCCCAACAAGGACCTTCCCACCATAGACTATGCGAGGAGCAGACAGGGTGGTTTTTAAAAGTTTTTCCTGTAAAAGTCACCACTGAAACACAGAGTGGAGTGTGCTTTTCCTACAAAGCATAAGTTTCTTTCTTTGCTTTCAAGACCTTCTACAGCTTTGGTTTGTAGCTTAAGTTGTGACCCAAAGACTGAGTGGTCATTGAAGCTGCCGTTTATGGAGTAGCTACTATGTGCCTCGTGAAGGTATTTTATAAAGTAGGAGTCTTCCTATATACCATCTCATAACTAGATCCAGGATAGCACAGGATGTGGATTTTGTCCTGTCCAAGTTTTGTGTGATAGGCCTCTTTACAGATCTAGAAAGCCTACTTGGTATCTCTTGAACATGTGGTAAATTTCAGTTTGTGTTGTTTTTTGTTTCAGGGAACAGCGAGGGTTTCTTCAACATTAACGCCCTGCTAGGCATCATCACTCTGGCCCAGAAACTTGAGCAAGCAAATCATGCCCGGTATAGCCTGACAGTTAAGGCAGAAGATCAAGGCTCCCCACAGTGGCATGACCTGGCTACAGTGATCATTAATGTCTACCCATCAGATAGCAGTGCCCCTATCTTTTCCAAAGCTGAGTACTTTGCAGAGATTCCTGAATCAATCCCCGTTGGTTCCCCAATCCTCCTAGTGTCAGCTACAAGCTCCTCAGAAGTTACCTATGAGTTAAGAGAGGGAAACAAGGATGGTGTATTCTCCATGAACTCATATTCTGGCCTTATTTCTACCCAGAAGAACTTGGACCATGAGAAAATTTCATCTTACCAGCTGAAAATCCGAGGCATCAATATGGCAGGTGCATTTACTGATGTCATGGCTCTTGTTTACATCATTGACGAAAATGACAATGCTCCCACGTTCTCCAAGTCCATGTTTGTGGGCCAAATTAGTGAAGCGGCTCCGTTGTACAGCATGATCATGGACGAACACAACAACCCCCTTGTGATTCGTGCCTCTGACAGTGATGAAGAAGCTAATTCCTTATTGGTCTATGAAATTTTGGAGACAGAGGCTTTGAAGTTTTTCAAAATTGATCCCAGCATGGGAACTCTAATCATCATATCAGAGATGGATTATGAGAGCATGCCCTCTTTCCAATTCAGCGTCTATGTCCATGACCAAGGAAACCCCATCTTATTTGCATCCAGGCCTGTCCAGGTCATCATCAATGTCAGAGATGTAAACGACTCTCCTCCCAGGTTCTCAGATCAGGCATATGAAGTAGCAGTAGTGAAGCCCATCCATCGGGGTATGGAGCTCCTCAGCGTGCAAGCCAGTGATGATGATTCAGAAGTCAATTATAGCATTGAAACTGGCAATGCTGATGAAGCTGTTGCCATCCATCCCATCACAGGCCGTATATCTGTGTTGAACCCTGCTTTCCTGGGAGTCTCTCGGGAGCTCACCATCAGGGCTTCTGATGGTCTGTATCAAGATACTGCACGGGTAAAAATTTCCTTGGCACAGGCTCTTAACACAAGCTTACAGTTTGATCAGGTTGTCTACAGGGCAACAGTGAAGGAGAATTTACAGGACAGAAAGGCACTGGTGATTCTTGGCGCCCAGGGCAATCATTTGAATGACACACTTTCCTACTTCCTACTGAATGGCACAGATATGTTTCGGATGGTCAAGTCAGCGGGTGTGTTGCAGACAAGAGGTGTGGCATTTGACCGAGAACAGCAGGACACTTATGAGGTAGCAGTGGAAGTGAGGGACAACAGGACCCCTCAGCGGGTGGCTCAGGCTCTGGTCAGAGTCTCTGTTGAGGATGTCAATGACAATCACCCTGAATTTAAGCATGCACCTTATTACACAGTTATCCAAGATGGCACAGAACCAGGGGACGTCCTCTGTCAGGTATCTGCCACTGACCAGGACTTGGGGGTAAATGGTGCTGTCACATATGCATTTGCAGAAGATTATACATATTTTCGAATTGACCCTTATCTTGGGGACATATCACTGAAGAAACCCTTTGATTATCAAGCTTTAAATAAGTATCACCTCAAAGTCATTGCTCAGGATGGAGGAACCCCATCCCTCCAGACTGAGGAAGAGGTACTTGTGACTGTGAGAAATAAATCCAACCCATTGTTTCAGAGTCCTTACTACAAAGTGAGAGTGCCTGAAAATATCACACTCTATACCCCAATTCTCCACACCCAGGCCCGAAGTCCAGAGGGACTCCGACTCATCTACAACATTGTGGAGGAAGAGCCCTTGATGCTGTTCACAACTGACTTTAAGACTGGTGTTCTAACAGTAACAGGCCCTTTGGACTATGAGTCTAAGACCAAACATGTGTTCACAGTTAGAGCCACAGACACAGCTCTGGGGTCATTTTCTGAAGCCACAGTGGAAGTCCTGGTGGAAGACATCAATGATAATCCTCCCACTTTTTCTCAATTGGTCTACACTACTTCAATCTCAGAAGGCTTGCCTGCCCAGACCCCTGTGATCCAACTGTTGGCTTCTGACCAGGATTCAGGGCAGAACCGTGATGTCTCCTATCAGATCGTAGAGGACGGCTCTGATATTTCCAAATTCTTCCAGATCAATGGGAGTACAGGGGAGATGTCCACAGTTCAAGAGCTGGATTATGAAACTCAACAACACTTCCATGTGAAGGTCAGGGCCATGGATAGAGGAGATCCCCCGCTTACTGGTGAAACCCTTGTGGTTGTTAATGTATCTGACATAAATGATAACCCCCCAGAGTTCAGGCAACCTCAGTATGAAGCCAATGTCAGTGAGCTGGCAACATGTGGGCACCTGGTTCTTAAGGTCCAAGCTCTTGACCCCGACAGCAGGGATACCTCCCGCCTGGAGTACCTGATTCTTTCTGGCAATCAGGATAGGCACTTCTCCATTAACAGCTCATCAGGAATAATTTCTATGTTCAACCTTTGCAAAAAGCACCTGGACTCTTCTTACAATTTGAGGGTAGGTGCTTCTGATGGGGTCTTCCGAGCAACTGTGCCTGTGTATATCAACACTACAAATGCCAACAAGTACAGCCCAGAGTTCCAGCAGCATGTTTATGAGGCAGAATTAGCAGAAAATGCAAAAGTGGGAACCAAGGTGATTGAGTTGCTAGCCATAGACAAAGATAGTGGTCCCTATGGTACTGTAGATTATACCATCATCAATAAACTAGCAGGTGAGAAGTTCTCCATAAACCCCAGTGGCCAGATCACCACTCTGCAGAAACTGGATCGGGAAAATTCAACAGAAAGAGTTATCGCTATTAAAGTCATGGCTCAGGATGGAGGAGGAAGAGTGGCCTTCTGCACTGTGAAGATCATCCTGACAGATGAAAATGACAACCCCCCACAATTTAAAGCATCTGAGTACACAGTGTCCATTCAGTCCAATGTCAGTAAAGACTCCCCAGTTATCCAGGTGTTGGCCTATGATGCGGATGAAGGTCAGAATGCAGATGTCACCTATTCAGTGGACTCAGTGGAGGACTTGGATGAAGAGGTCATTGAAGTCAACCCAACTACTGGTGTTGTCAAGGTGAAAGAGAGCCTGGTGGGATTGGAAAATCGAGCCTTTGACTTAAAAATCAAAGCCCAGGATGGGGGCCCTCCTCACTGGAACTCTCTGATGCTGTTACGACTTCAGGTGGTTCCTAATGAAGTATCCTTGCCCAAATTTTCTGAACCTTTGTATACTTTCTCTGCATCTGAAGATCTTCCAGAAGGGTCTGAAATTGGTTCTGTTAAAGCAGTGGCAGCTCAAGATCCAGTCATCTATAGTCTAGTGCAGGGCACCACACCAGAGAGCAACAAGGATGGTGTCTTCTCCTTGGACCGAAACACAGGAGTTCTAAAGGTGAGAAAGGCCATGGACTATGAGTCCACCAAATGGTACCAGATTGATTTGATGGCACATTGTCCCCATAATGACACTCACTTGGTTTCCTTGGTCTCTGTCAATATCCAAGTGAAGGATGTCAATGACAATAGGCCTATATTTGAGGCTGATCCCTATAAAGCTGTCCTCACTGAGAATATGCCAGTGGGGACCTCAGTAATTCAGGTGACTGCCAATGACCAGGACACTGGGAATGATGGCCAGGTGAGCTACAGGCTGCCAGTGGATCCTGGTAGCAATATCCATGAGCTCTTTGCCATTGACAGTGAGACTGGCTGGATCACCACACTCCAGGAACTTGACTGTGAGACCCACCAGACCTACCGCTTTTATGTGGTGGCCTATGACCACGGAAGGACCATCCAGCTATCCTCTCAGGTCCTGGTTGAAGTCTCCATTACAGATGAGAATGACAATGCTCCCCGATTTGCTTCTGAAGACTACAGAGGATCTGTGGTTGAGAACAGTGAACCTGGTGAGCTTGTGGCCACTCTTAAAACCTTGGATGCTGATATCTCTGAGCAGAACAGACTGATCACCTGCTACATTACAGGTAAGGATACTTGTCTTGGAATGGCGGCACTGGGGTTCATTGAAAAAAGTCTAGTAAGAGGTGCCCTAAGACACAGGTTTAAGTCCTGGCTCTGTGACTTATTAGACTCCATTTATAGACTTGGCATGCCTATTCTCATTCACTTCACAATGATGCTGGCAAAATCTGACTGAGAAAGCTCAGACAGACCCCTGTAAATCAGAACGTGTTTTGCAGAGAAGATCTCTAATTACTTTAGGTGAGGTAGAAAGAATAGAAGGGAGATACTGTAACTGCTTTCAGTTAGCTTCTAGAGGATGGAGAAGGCATCAATAGTCTTATGATCCCTGAAAAGTCTGTCAGATGACTGTCCTTGTGGAGTATATTCTGCCTAGAGCAAGTTGTGGATACCAGAAATACTCCTTAAGTCAATCACAGGACCTAAGTGTTGGAGTGAAAACACTTTCATAGATACGATTCTAGCTCAATCCTCTCACTTCACACACAGGAAAACGAGAGCCCAGAGAGGGGCAGAAACTCAACCAAGGTCACATTCCAAGCTTGAGTCAGATCTGGGATTAAAACCACACTCTACAAGCTTCTTTCTCTAGTGGATACCTATTGCAAACTTAAGTTATCCCAATCCCTGTCCAGTGGCTGAACCAGCTAGCTAGTGGCCAAAAAGGAGGTTTAAAATTTTTTTTTAATGTTTATTTATTTTTGAGAGAAAGAGAGAGAGAGAGACAGAGCATAAGTAGGGGAGGGACAGAGAGAGGGAGACACAGAATCTGAAGCAGGCTCCAGGCTCTGAGCTGTCAGCACAGAGCTCAATACGGGCTCGAATCCACGAACTGTGAGATCATGACCTGAGCCGAAGTCAGACGCTCAACCAACTGAGCCACCCAGGTGCCCCAAAATGGAGTTTCTTTATTTGTTGTATAGAACTGAAATTTGCTTCCCTTTAACATCCCCCAATGCCTTCCAAAGCACAAAAAAAGAAAGGAAACTTGCCCCTCAGCCACATATTTTAGAGTGGTGCTCTCACAGTGATAATTCCATTTCATAGGAGGCCTTTGAAATCAGAAAAGCCTTCATAACACCAAATAACGGACTCTACAGAACTATGGGTCCCTTATTCAGGGAGGAAATTTTTGTCTTTCCTAGAAATCCTAGAAAAGGTGTCAGGTGGGCAGCCACTTATGGCATAAAGCCTGGCTTATCCCTTTTCCTTGGCTCCTGGAAGCTCTGTTCCATCTTTTTAGAGGGAGACCCTCTGGGCCAGTTTGGCATCAGCCAAGCTGGAGATGAGTGGAGGATTTTCTCGAGGAAGACTCTGGACCGTGAGCACATGGCCAAGTACTTGCTCAGAATCACAGCTTCCGACGGCAAGTTCCAGGCTTCGGTCCTCGTAGAGATCTTTGTTCTGGACATCAATGATAACAGCCCGCAGTGCTCACAGGTAAGAGTCAGGTAAGGGTGAAGTGGCAGTTGAGGCAAAGGAGCTGGAGTGAAGGCCAAGAGGAAGGACTATCTCTGAGGACTGGGCATCACTGACCAGCTCTTGTTTCTCCCCAGCTGGCCTCAGACTACTGCCCTAGGCAGGGTTCATTCTAGGTAATTCCTTCCCTCCACTCCTGCCATAGGGATGTCACCAAGCTCTTTAGAACCTCCGGTCCATACTTCCCCCCATACTCCCTACAAAGATCTACTTCTCTGCAAAATATATCCCAAAGTAAAGTAACTTCTTCATTCTCCAAACACAGTCTGCTGTGCCCAGTGGGAAAACCCCTCTACCACTCAGCTTATTATCATCGCTCATTACATCCAAAGACACCTGCCCTCAGAGACACCCCACACTGATTCCGTGCCCATATATACACACCCCCACACCAACATGGGTAATACAGACCATAGACACCCTCCTGGAGGTTATATGTATACACAAACATGTAGACAGGGCAGTTACTTTTTGCTAAAGACTTAATTTAATTCAACCCTAAATTACTCTTGAAAACAAATGTTAAGTAATGGTGGTGGTGGTGGTGTGCATGTGTGTGTGTGTGTGTGTGTGTCCGCATGTATGTGCATTGGGAAAAGAACTGTGTTCTTAGAGGACATAAGTGAGCAGTCACTGCCATAATTTGTGTTTAAACATATTTTTAAAAATACAGTAAATAATTTTTAACTTTGGGGATTTGCATTACCTCAAAGTTTTCAGATAGAATTAAACTATTCACATTTTACTTTTATAACATTTCAAATTACTTGAATTCACATTTACATAAAATCTAGCCATTCAGTATATATACATAAATACAAACTTACACATACTCACCCATCTACACATACACAAAGTATCGCCTACAACTCTACATATACATGCAAATACTCATACATATAGGCACACAGATACATAAGCATATACTTGCATACTCACAACATTCCTCCATCTGTACACCCATCCAGACATGGAAATACACATATATAACTCACGCAAACATACTTACATGTGTATGCATTGCATATATATATATATATATATATATATATATATATATGCACTTCACTTATTTGGACACATTTATGCAACACGAATCTTATAACACAAAAAATACATATATCCCATTACCTTTTCTCCCTCTGTCTTCTACACTCCAACCACATAAAATCATAGTAGAAAAAGAGAACCTATATTAACAGGGTACATGGAAAATGCCTTTGCAAGATCCAAGATGACCACCTTTTGGGTCTCAGAAGGGCAGCCTTTTTTGGGGAGGATGGTGGCCATACTTTCTTCCTCTTTCCCCTTAGCCATCCTTAAAACCAGCCTTCATCCTTCCCATGCTGGGAGAGGCCAGGAACAAGCTCACCCTGGCCTTCCCAGAGGGGGTCAACAGCATCACTAGAGCCAGGGAAAAGAGGTCTGAGGGGCCATCTCTACACAGCCCACCCAGGCCCAAAGCCTCCACCCAGAGCAAGGTTTCATGCTAACCCACACCCTGTAGTGGGGGAAACCAGTTTGCTTGGAACCCATGCCCAGAGCCAGTAGGTATAGGAACATTGGGCTTCTGGAGAGCTCCAGCCTCTGCTCTGAAGGCACCTGCAGTGAAGGGAGGGTGGGGGCAGACCCTGGGGGATATTGGGGTTCAGACCTGACTCAAACAGCCAGGTGTCTTGGGGTGTAGGCAGGAGGTGAGCCTGACAGCATGGCCTCACCACAGAGACCAGGATGCCTGGCCTGGAGTGAGTGGCTTGACCTGACGCCTTCCAGAATGCCTCATATCAAGCCCATCTCATCAACCTTATCCAGGAGCCTCGAAGGACCCCTGTGGAGTAGGTGGCAGCAGGTCCTTCCAGCTCTGAGTGTGGGCTTTTGATGGTCGAACTTCTCTCTCATTCTCTGTCTTTTCTGACTAGTCCTCTTATCATCCTACTCCTTGTTTTCAACCCCCATTTTCCTTGCATTTTTCACCTTATTCTCTCTGTTTTACCCCTCCCCTGCTTCTCTCGCTCTCTCCTCCCTCTCCCCATCTTGACCTTCGTCCTCTCTCTCTCTCTGCTTCTCTCTCCCTCTCTGTCATTCCGCCTCTCTCTCAATCTAGGTGTATCTTCCACAATCTCCCTCTTCTTTGTCTTTCGTCTCCAGCTTCTCTATACTGGCAAAGTCAGTGAAGATATATCTCCAGGACACTTCATTCTGAAAGTCTCTGCAACAGACTTGGATGCTGATACCAATGCTCAGATCACATATTCTCTGCATGGTCCTGGAGCAGATGAATTTAAGCTGGATCCTCACACAGGTGGGTTTCCTGAGGTGCAGGATCAAGCCAAGAACTTAATTAGTGGATACCAGTAACAAAGACCATGCTAGGCTCCTTGGAGAAGAAATAAGAATTCACTTATCCATCCATCCGTTCAGTCAGCAAATCTATTGGCACTATATGCCAAGTGTTGCACTAGATGGGGGGGACATAGTCAACAGACAGACAAGATCTCGGTCTTATGGGAAAGACAGTCATCGAATCAATGGCTTGAAATGCGCTGAATTAAGAAAAAATGCAAGAAGCTAAGGAGGTTTGACAGGAACAGGGGGAGAGTCCTGGGGGTAGAGTTAAGGGAATAGTAGGGATGGACACTCAAAGAGAATTCATTAAAGGACCTTGTTTTAGGAAAGAGCACATACATCTGAGGTCCTAATGGAAGGCCAGAAACTTGTGCACAGAGGGGAGGAGAGAGACCAAGGAGTGAGGGTGGGAGGGGCACAAATCCCACCTTTAGAGCCATTAGAGGATTTCGGCAGGTGAGCTTCATAGTCAAGGACACAATCTCAAGATGTGTATGTTGCAGACCTCAAAGTATTATTGTAAACATCCCAAGAGAGGAAGTATATAGAAGTCTAGGCCGAGTCGGGCATATAATAAGAGTTCAGTAGATGCAGTTGCTGTTGTCATTATTATTAAAGGAGAAAGCCCAGAGCTGGGAGCAGAGTGCCCTGCAGGGTAGACCACCAATGCCTGGGAGAGGATGGGCTGTGAGAGTCTGGTGGAGAAAACAGGATGGGGTCTGCTTCCTTTGGGAGAGCAGCCGCACAGTGGGATCCCCGCCCAGCTGCCATGGGAGAAGGTGTGGGTATGGGCAGCACAGAAGGCCTGGGCCACAGAGGGTCTGTTGCTGACACTTGGCTTGGAACCAGAAGCTCAAAGGATGGCTTGGAGATTCCTGAGCAGGGAGGGAGGTGGCAGGTGAGAGCGGTGTCCCAGGAAGGTGTCTGGATAGATAGAGACAACATTGTTCTTTCTCATTCCAGCATGGGCGTGCTGAGTCACCCCAGTCAGGTTACCTAATCTCTCTCTGCTGCTGTTTGTTCAGCTGCAGGATGATCGGCAGGGTCTTAAAAAGACCGGGTGGTTTTTCTAAATATGGAAATAATACATGCTCATTGTACAAAAATCCAAACACTGGGGGTGCGTATTATGCAGAAAAGGGAAAGTCTATATAATAACCAGCCCCTCCCCAAAGAGAAGCACTCTAGAACACTGTTTTGTGACTTGGTTTTTTTCACATAGGAGGTATTAACAAGGCTTTACATAAAACTCTATCACAATTCCTTTTGGGTCGCACAGTCTTTTACTGTGTGGCTAATTCATAATATATTCAACCAGTCTCTTTTTAAAAGACATACAGGATATTTTCAGTATGTTGCTATTAAAAACAGTGCTACAGAGAATATCTTTATACATTTTTATCCTTGGGTTGATTATTCCATAGGATATATTCTTAGATGTGAAATTCTGGGCCAAAGGATAAACGCTATCTTTTTTTTCAATGTTTATTTTATTTTTGAGAGAGAGAAACAGAGTGTGAGCAGGGGAGAGGCAGAGAGAGAGGGAGACACAGAATCTGAAGCAGGCTCCAGGTTCTGAGCTGTCAGCACAGAGGCTGATGCGGGGGTCGAACTCACAAACTGTGAGATCATGACCGGAGCGGAGGTCAGACCCTTAACTGACTGAGCCATCCAGGCACACTGAAGGATAAACACATTTTATGTGTTGTTAGAAATTGTCTAGTTGCCCTTTAAAAATGTTGTGCCTCTTTGTAGCTTGTTGGTGAGGATCTTAAACTGGTGATGTGGTGGTGGAGTGTGTTTGGGAGAATTAGGGAAGCAGCCAGGTGTGGGGCTGAGCTTCTTCCCCAACTGTATATACTCCCTTTTCTCTGACCCCTTTTTATCACAGTGACAAAACTCTGTGTCCTTGTGGTTGTCTCGCATAGATACCTAGAAGGCATGTGCTGGAGGCATGTCCCCCAGAGAAAGTTCACCTGCTGTCGTTTCTCTGGCCAGGGGAGCTGACCACCCTTACAGTCCTAGACCGAGAGAAGAAGGAGACATACAGCCTTGTTGCCAAGGCGACGGATGGAGGCGGCCAGTCATGCCAGGCAGATGTGACCCTCTACGTGGAGGATGTGAATGACAACGCCCCCCGTTTCTTCCCCAGCCACTGTGCTGTGGCTGTCTTCGACAACACCACAGTTAAGACCCCTGTGGCTGTGGTATTGGCCCGGGATCCTGACCAAGGTGAGGAGGTGAATGATCGGAGGCCATTTGCTCATGGGGTCCCCTGGGATGAGGGTTTGGCTCTTGCTCTGGGACTTAGCAAGGACTCTGCCTCCTTGCTGAGTCCGCGGACACTTACAAGAGGAAGATGTCCACACACTGCATACCTCAGTGCTATGTGACAAAAGATTTCGGCAATGTTTTGAGGCTGGTACAGGGCATTTCAGCCTCATTGTTTCTCACGGACACTTAGACCTGAGCCCTTTCAATCCTGCCATTTAACCTCAAGGACACTTTAAATACAAACATCTAATCTGAAAACCACGAATCAGAATTATTCAACCAATTAATTTGCCACGAGAAAGGAATTTGTGGCACAAACTCTATTAAGCCTATTAAATTCTTTGATCAATTTTCTGTATGATAAAATGAAATCATTTTCAATATTTTACATCTTAATTTTAATGACATTATTTGCATTAGGGTTAATTCTTTTTTTTTTTTTTTACTTTACAAGGCAAGTTTGACTCATGCATGAGTATTTGTTCCATATTGTACCAATTATAACTTCTGCCATCATGAAGCATTGTGTGTGTATAAGTGTGTGTGTATATACATATATATATATATGTATATATATACACACACAGTGCATGTGCCCAATTTTCTTAAGTTTTAGATAGGCATTAAAGATGAAAGAATTACGGGGATGCAGGAGTTCAATGGAGGGCAAATAGAGCAAAGTCATCTAACGGCAAAGTCATCTAGGCTCAATTACCTAGTACTTGGACACTTCCAGGGACAGGAAATTCCCTACTTTTTAGGCAACTACTCGCCTAACTTTCAAGGCACCTCCCTACTTCCTAGCAGCTACCTACTGACCTTCCATAGGGTCAGATACATTATATAGTATAACAAGCTCAGATAATTATCAAGTGCTACCTATTTTGAGCTGACACCTATCATTCCTGGTCCTGCCCTCTGTAGCCACAAAGATCTCCTAGTCCCTCGCCCAGACATCCTTTCGGAGGCTGGGAGGTGGTGATTATCTGCTCCAGCCCCAAGCTTTCCTTCCTGGATGAAGGAGACCTAGTTTCTTCAATTACATGCTTCTGGTCATGCCGTCTTTCTAGGACACATCCTGCGGCATTACACCATCTTACCATTAACCCTTCAAAACTGTTATTATTCTAATCCAAATATTCCACCCAGATATTCCAAATGTGGCCTGACCAGAAGCTCCCTCTCTCTAGGAAAATGTATATATGGGGAAATTGCATGGTATGCGCATTTAACTTATATAAATCCAACTATTCTAATGGGCAGTTTCTGCCATCGTTCCACCAAAAGGGTGTGTGTCCCCACATGTGTGTGAGAGGTGAGACCCTCAGGCTCAGGATGCACTCCTCCCATTGGGGGAGGGTCTTGAGGCTGAGCCTTCACTGCTGGTGTTCTTCCTACACTACAGCCCCTGCAAAGCCAACTGCTGCATCTAGTACACAAACAAAGAAAATAACAGAATCTGAGCCAAAGCTGGAGAAACACTGCATGTTTTGATTTGCTAAGAACTTTCCATACCCATGGAAATGTGCGTCTCCTTAATGTTTTATTTTGACATAATTAGAGACACCTAGGAAGCTGCAAAAATACTCCTGAGAGGTCCCTGCACCCTTCACTCAGCTTCCCCCCAGTGGTGGCATTTCAGCTGTAGCAGGAAATTGGGACTGGGACATTACTGGTAACTGGACTATAAGCCTTATTCGGATTTTACCAGTTTCTATACGCACTCTTTTGTATGTGTGCAGGTGAGCACATGTTTCTGTGTATATAGTTCTATTCCATATTATCCCACATACAGTTTCGTGTAACTGCCACCATGGCCGAGATACAGAATTGTTCTATCACAACCAAGGAACTCAACATAGATGGTTTTGAGCTTGTAGTACAATTTTCACTTTGTGAGCTGATTTTAGACTCTAACCCCCACATACACATTTTCAGATAATTTTATGGGTTTGCAGATGCCACACCCCCAAGAACGTTTCTATGAGGCCTTGAAGCTCCTGGTGAAGAATCCCCACAGGGAGGTCCTTGCTTTTTTTTTTTTTTTTTTAATGTTTTTACTTATTTTTGAGAGAGATAGAGAAAGAGACAGAGCATAAGTGGGGCAGGGGCAGAGAGAGAGGGAGACACAGAATCTGAAGCAGGCTCCTGGCTTTGAGCTGTCAGCACAGAGCCCCAATGCAGGGCTTGAACTCATGAACCACAAGATCATGACCGGAGCTGAAGTTAGACGCTTAACCGACTGAGCCACTTGGGCACCCCAATAGAGAGGTTCTCACTCTTAACACAGCCTGAACATGTTAGCCTTTATGGGGACCCTCATCCCCAGGCTCTCCTGTGGCTAGAAAGTTTCACTGCAAGCAGGGCCAGTAGGAACCCTCTGCCCTTGGTCTCCTCAACAGGTGTCAATGCCCAGGTAATTTACTCTCTGACGGACTCTGCCGAAGGCCATTTTTCCATCGAGGCCACCACAGGTGTGATTCGGCTGGAGAAGCCGCTACGGGTCAAGCCACAGGAAGCCCTGGAGCTCACCGTCCGCGCCTCTGACCTGGGCTCCCCGATACCGCTGTCCACCCTGGGCACGGTCACCGTGTCAGTGGTAGGCCTCGAAGACTACCTGCCTGTGTTCCTGAACACCGAGCACAGCGTGCAGGTGCCCGAGGACGCCCAGCTTGGCACGGAGGTGCTGCGGTTGGCCACCCTCACTCGCCCCGGCGCCGAGAAGACTGGCTACCGCGTGGTCAGCGGGAACGAGCAGGGGAGGTTCCGCCTGGATGCCCGCACAGGTGAGCCCGCGCCTGAGGCAGCCTCATCCCCTACATGCACTTGCACACACAGGGTCTTGGGGAACACTGGCTTCTTCACGTCTGGTGGGGGGTGGGCCCCATACAGACCCTCCCAGGGCCGAACTCCTTTGGCTCTTTCTTCACCGTGCATCTCTCCAGGCCCCAAGTGCCTTCTTCCACCCTGGGCCCAGCCCATGTGGGGACCCCCTTTATTCCTCCACAGCTGGGTTGCCAGAGCCCTTGGCAAACCAGTCTTCTCCCACAGTCTGTAGCTTCATCGTCCCAGCTCAGGCCCAGTCCCCGGAGCCTGAGGCCACTCTCTGTTCTTGGCTGCAGAGGCATGAAGCACTTGCTGGAATCTGGGACATAAGCAGCCCAGGGCAGGGCTGCCTGCTTCCCTCCTCTAGCCCTCCCCAAATATCCTGCCACCCCACCCTCTCCCCTTATTCTCATGAAGAGAGAACTAGGGAACAGTCTCTTCTTTTCTCCTAGTCACAAAAGAGTCTAAGTCAGCCTCCCAGAATCCCGTGGAGGGGCCTCAGAGGCTGCCCGGGTCAGATTCCTTTCCACAGCAGCCCTGCAATGATACTCCCTACCTCCTAAAGCAGCTCCCTTGTCGTTGAGCAGTATTTTTTAGTGGTTGAACTACATAGAAAAATAGAACAGTGTAATGAACTCCACGTTCCCATCACCTCGCTTCAGTCATTGTCAATACAGGCCAGTCTGATTTCATCCTTATCTTTCACCACCACCCCCACGCACACATATTGCATTTGGTTCACAGGCAATATTTTAAGTCTCTTTTCATCTCTAACATTTTCCTCTTGCTCTTTATCTCCCCTGTGGTCTAACTAATGAAACTTGGGTCAGCATCAGGCAGAGTTTTTCTATTTTGGAATGACTAGTAGCTGTATCTTTATGATGTCATGTACCTCTCTAGCCCTTATATTTCTTATAAATAACATTTGGATTAAAGACCTTGATCAGGTTCAAGCTCAATTTTGTGGCAACAGTGCTTCGGAGATGAGGCTGTGCTGTACTTTGCACTATGTTGGGAGGCATATAATAACTGACAGGTTTTTTTCTGAGGTTAAGATTGACAATGGGCTTGCAAGCTGTTAGCCTGGCCCGTCCATTTTAGAGTTCTTTGTCAGCTGTCCTTCTAACGGTTGTAGCAAACTTTGATGATTATTTCCTAGATAGATTATTTCATTAAGGGCAGAAAAATGGCAATCTTCTAGTTTTATCATTCCCTATTCATTTACCAACTGGAATTCGTTATAAAGAAGAGTTTTCTACCACTAAAATATTTGGTTATCCAGGAACAGGTGGATAAATCTTTATTCTTTTCCAAATCTCAGAAAAATAAATCTACGTCCTAGCAGTTCATCGAACGACTTCAAGTATTACCGAACTCTTTACAATCTAAGTTTTGTCATTTACTAGCCAGGGGAACTTGGACAGGTCATTTACCTTGAGCATCAGTTGACTCACCTAGAAAACGGGAACCACAGTTGGTCCTGCTCTACAGAGTTATTATAGATCTACATGGAAAAGATTTACTATTACAATAGATTTAAGTGAAATTTCAATGAAATGTTACAGAAATAAATGAGGGAAACACTGCTGTTGAGAATGACAATACGGAAAGCGAGAAGAGATGAAAAGGAAGAGAGGAGGGTGCTGGGGAAATAGAAGACAAAGATGGAGGAGAGGAAGGAAGAGATGGTGGAGGAGATGAGGGAAATGACGGAGAAGATGATGGAGAAGAGGAAGGAAGAGATCTGTCTCTCCCAACCCTGCTGAGCTGCCTCCCCTGGGGTTTGGCTCAAGACCCCTCGGTCCTCACCTTTGTGGTCCCAAATGCCTCATTGCTCCCATCATCTCTTGTTTCTTCAGGGATCCTGTATGTCAACAGGAGCCTGGACTTTGAGACAAGCCCCAAGTTCTTCCTCTCCGTAGAGTGCAGCCGGAAAGGCTCTTCTTCCCTCAGTGACATGACTACAATTGTGGTCAACATCACTGATATCAATGAACACCGGCCCAGATTCCCCCAGGATCTGTATGCCACAAGGGTCTTGGAGAATGCTGCCGTGGGTGACGTCGTGCTCACAGTAAGGATCTGCAACTTAGCCCTTCGGGAGGCATGCACGTGGGTGGGTTCTTATCTCCTCCTCCCCCAGATGTCTATGAGCATGGGTTAGCTTATCAATTTATACACTATAGACTTAGATTCTGACTTGCAGCCACTGGGTCAAACTGTTTCTCATGACAGAGGGTCTCAGGGCCATGTTTGATAAGGTCTAGATCATGTATTGATAGAACGGGGCATGGAAGAAGCCTCAGAGGGATCTCTGCCCAGAGGCTCCAAGGTCTGGGAAGGGCCTGGTCACCGTGTGTGATGTGGAGATTCGGGGGTGGGGTGGGGGGAGAGGCACCAAATAACATGTCTTTGCACTTAAACATGTAATTGCTCCCTACATAGATTGAAAACAAACTGTATGCCCATATTCAAAGTTGTCTATGACCTCTTTTTTATTCTGCCTTCTGGTCTTACCTCCTTCTACTCTCTGACATGCATCCTATGCTCCAACCGCCAGGAAGACGTGCCTTTCCCCAAACATTCTCTGCACTTTCATACATTCCGGCCTCATGTCTGGAATGCTGGCTCCACTCCCAGAAGCCTTCTTATCCTTCTGGGATTCCTGAATGCTTTGCTAATATCCCCAGGTAGAAGTTATCACTGTGTTCCCTGTGCTCTCATAAAGCGGATCAGACTTTGCCTCAAATTAGAATTACCCATAAAATTAGACATTAAACTTCCCTGTGGGCGTATTCATTTTGGCATGTCCCTCACCTCCTAGCTCAGGACCTAGCACCCTGTCAGTATGAGTGAGCGAGTAAATGAATGAACCGCGGCATGCTGAAATCTGTACTAGGACATAAAATGAAGAGATTCCTTTGGTAGAGATGACTGTGGTTCACGGGACTGCCAGCCCAATGGCAGTCATTGGAGGGGGCACTTATCTGTTCCCCTTACACTCCCAAGGGGCCAATATCCCCTTCTGGTCCCTCTTGACCTCCATTCACAACGACCCTCCATCTGCTGCAGGTGTCAGCAACTGATGAAGATGGCCCTGTAAATAGTGCCATCACCTACAGCCTGGTAGGAGGGAACCAGCTGGGGCACTTCACCATCCACCCCAAGAAGGGAGAGCTACAGGTGGCCAAGGCCCTGGATTGGGAACAGGTGAGTCTATGCGAGGGGCCCAGCCTGAGCTCATCAGAGCAGAGGTATGGTCCCAGTGCAGGTCCAGAGAACTGTGGTCAGCACTCCATGCTGACTTCTCCAGACCTGCCCTCAGTGTCCCACACTTGTTTTCTCTGTGTGGTCTCTGTGGCCTATGACGCCAGAGGCAGGAGAGGGACTAAGTGACCCTTAGCCTCCCTTAGAAGAGCTCAGGCTAGCTTCTTACTATTGACGAGAAATCATTAGATAATAAATCAATAGATAATAAATTCTTATTTACTGAGCACCTGCTCTGTGCCAGGAACTTTGCTAAGGGCTTATATACATTTGGTCCTTAAAACCATCCTAGGGTGTGGGTCCCAATAATCTCACAGATGGTTAGTCACCTTCCCAATGTCTCACAGCTAGTCAATTGTTCAACTGGAAATCAAACCTATTTCTTCCTGACTCCAAAACCTGGACCCTACAATAGTATGTAGGGGCAATGGGGGCAGGCATAGCAGAATGTCTCCATCTTATTTTTTGGAAAACATTAGTGATGAGTCACGGGGCACAACTGAGGGGTCTTGTTGCTAATT
Organism: Paguma larvata; assembly: GCA_030068075.1. Lineage (NCBI taxonomy): Eukaryota > Metazoa > Chordata > Mammalia > Carnivora > Viverridae > Paguma > Paguma larvata. The sequence continues at coordinate 41,640,850 of CM057826.1, read as the reverse complement.
CTCTACTGGCATCTTGCATACAGACTTCTAGCTATTCCCTGAGGCTCCGAGCCACAGACAGCGGGCGGCCCCCCCTGCATGATGACACAGACATCGCTATCCAAGTGGTTGATGTCAATGATAACCCGCCGAGATTCTTCCAGCTCAACTACAGCACCTCTGTCCAGGTATGAGCTTTGAGCTTCCAAAGACATCCTGAAGCCTTCCTCCCTTCATTTCCCTCCTAGTGGAGGGTGCTCACCACTGATAGCAGTCCACCCAAACACTGGCTGTGACTTTGCCAACTGATATCTCTAATGGCAACACAGCCTGCAAAAGGGGACTACGAATCACAGAATTAACAAATAATCAGGCCATGTGCTAGGCCCTTGCACGTCCATTACCTGATTTGGGTCCCGCACAGCTACATGAAGCAGGTAGTACAGGAGTCCCCCCCTCCCCACCTTATTCGTGGTTTTGCTCTCTGGTTTCAGCCAGGCTGACCCCTAGGCAGCCATGGTCCAGAAGCTGGGGATTCCTTTCTGACATACCATCAGAAGGCCAGTAGTAGCTTACTGTACACACACATGCTGTGTGCTTATGCCGTTCATCTTCCTCCACTTCATCACCTAGGCATCCTACCATCCGCAGGTCATCACAAGAAGGGCGAATACAGACATTTTGAGAGGGATCACACGTAACTTTTATTATCATATATGTTATAATTTTCTATTTTATCATTAGTTATGGTTAATCTCTTATTGTGCCCCATTTATAAATTAAGCTTTATCGTATGCAGAGAAAACCTCTCCAGCATATATAAGGTGTGGTACTATCCATGGTTTTAGGCATCCACTGGGGATGTTAGAACATATTCCCAAGGATAAGGAGGTCTACTCTGTTCGCTTTACGGATTTTTTAAATGGAGGTACAGAAACGTGCCATAGTTAGAATGTGGCAAACTTGGGATTTAAACCCAGAAGATATTCCAGACCCCATGTTATTTCCACCATACTGATGGTTTACAAATGGGATTTGAAGAGGGCCTAGGGATTTAATGGGGGAATTGTGACCATAAGAGGTGAGGGAGGTGAGGAAGAGGATAAGAAGGCAGAATCATGGGTCCTGCTATGTATCAGCAAGAGTCATTCGCTTTTACTTGTTTATATATTATAAGTATTAGTTAGTGTTACTGGCTTTGACTGCCAATAACAGATTATCTGACAAAAACCTTGTAAAATAATAAGGATTTATTTCCTATAACAAAAGATATGATGGTGGAAAGTTCTATTCCAGAATTGGTTATTTCAGCAGAAAAACAGCATCACAGCTTTGAGCTAGCTTCTTTGAAATTCCCTCACCTTTCTCATGGTTACAAAATGGCTGCTGCAGCTCCAGCATCACATACTTGTCTAACTATCCTCAAAGGCAAACAGAAGGAGACTCCCTCCCACCCACTGTTCAGAATCTGTTTTTATCAAAGAAGAAAACTACTAAAAACCCTCATCTGGTTGACTTCTCCAACGATCAGAATCAGATTACATGATCAACATTAAACCAAAAACGACACTTGAAATCAGATTTTATGACTGACTTAGACCAATCATAGTCCATCTCTTCTTAATAAGGGCACAACTTTACTGAGATATTGCCACCCCACACCTGAACAAAAGTACGGTTTTGTAAGAAAGGAAGGGAGGAATGTCTGTTGGATAGGCAACCATCAGTTTGTCCCCAAGATTCTGTTTGTAGATAGGATTTTGTTGCAAAAAGACAGTGAACAACCACTGAGTTACAGATACTGAATTCCCATGTTAGGGAGTAAAGACTGGAACAGTACCCAGGGAATCTATCTTTCTTAGTTGAATTCCTACTCGTTTTTAAATTTTCTCATTGAGCGGCTGTTCCATTGGTCTTCTAAGCAGGAAATCATTTATAAGTGTTTAGTTGACCCTACAAATCACAAAATTTCCACATGGATTCCAGGCACTTACTAATTTATATACATGAATCATCAGCTGTGTGACCTTGTGCAAGTCACCTTCTATAGGATAAGACGACTCTAAGGACCCTTCTGGCCTTAAAGGGCTTTGTTTCCAAGACCTAGCACTGCCCTCAGGAAGCTCCTGGTATAGATTGGTGAAGCCAGCAACGAATTCACAGGCTGGCAAAATGAAGGAATGACAGCTCGAGGTCCAGGCACGGCCTGAGAGCAGCCAGAGCGCTGAGGACTCAGCCCAGATGAGGGGACCCAGAGAGATACAAAAGGAAGGACTGGAATTCATTTTGCTCTTTGATTTCCTGTCACTCTGTCTCAGGAGAACTCACCCATTGGCAGCAAAGTCCTGCAGCTGATCCTGAGTGACCCGGACTCCCCAGAGAATGGCCCCCCGTACTCATTCCGAATCACCAAGGGGAATGATGGCTCTGCCTTCCGAGTGACCCCTGATGGATGGCTAGTGACCACTATGGGCCTGAGCAAGAGAGTCCAGGAATGGTATCAGCTTCAGATCAAGGTGAGAGCTGTGTTGTGCCACTGGTGGTGACCATGGGGACAGTAATGTGCTGGCAAAAGCACCACCAGTGCTTCTATTATTCGGGGGAAGTATACAGATCTCTTACTAGGTGCTGGGCACTGGGTTAAGTACTCCACATGCCTTATTGGATTAAACCCTCACAATAGGCTTTAGGGCAGGTACAGTTACCACCCCCACTTCACAGATGTGGTAACTGAGGCACAGGGAGCTTGAGTGACTGGCTTAGAGTAATACTGCTAATAAGTGGCAGAGGCGGGTTGCTTCAGACCAAACACTCTGACCCTAGAGCCTAAGCTCTCGATTCCTACACTGCCTCCAGGCAGAACTATTCCCTCGCCCTGGCTCTAATTCCTTGAGTTTGGCCAGAACAGCTCTCTGAACCTACAGACACTGGTGTGAGAGCCAAACTGGAGAACATGTGTAGGGGATTCAGTGGTGCTCAAAGGGTAGTATGAGAAGAGCCAAAGTAAAGTTGTCAAGACGGTAGTTAAACATTTCTTCTTCATTTAATTCCCTCAAAATCCCTTTCTCAAAACTCAAGTCATAGTGGATCCTATTATTCTGTGAACTTCTCTGAGATCAGGATGAGGTATCCATCCATTCATCCAGCCAGCCAGTCAGTCATTCACTAAGTCTTTGAACAAATATTGAGTACCCATCACGTGCCAGGCCCGATACTGGGGATAGTTCTTCTGGGCTTTTGATTCCAATCATGGAGATAAACAATAAACAGATGAAGAAGGAAACTGAGGCGAAGCTCATAAGGCACAGGGGAGACATATTCAGAGGATGGCTGCCCTCATGAGGGGGGACGTTCGAGCTGGGACCTGCGAAGTGAGCTGTGTGAAAATGGGCAGGAGAGAGTCACAGGCTGGAACAAGATGAGCCAATGTCTCGAGTTGGGAAAGGGCTTGAAGTGGCCAGAGATGGAGCCAATGTGGTCAGCATGGTGATCTATAATGGGAAGAAGCTGAAGAGATGGGGTGGGTGGATCATGGAGGTCTCATAGCTTGGGTAACCATACTACTCGAGGTCCAGACTGTGACACTCTTGAGAGGGAGAGAAGCACTAAAAATGGTTAATTGGCTATCACTGAGCCACAACAGGATCAATTAGTGAAAATCAAGACTGATGTGGGCAAACAAGGAAGTATAGCCAATCCTAATTATGAGCCTTGGTATTACTTTTAGTATTACTTCCAATCCCAGCTGGAGTTAGTGCTGCTAAAACCTTGAGCTGATAATGAAGACACAGGGAGTGGATAGATGGGGGACAGGCTCTGCATGGAAATAGACAGGAGTTGATGATGACTGGATATGGGGGGAGAGAGAAGAATCAGGGGTGACTCCCAGGTTCCTGGCTCCAGTGAAGACTGGGTGGTGGGACCATTTATGAGGCTGGAAAGATGGTGGGGCGGGGGAAGAACAGGGTTATGGGGTAAAATGAGGGCTGTGTTTTGCACCTGTCACCTTTTCGGTGCCTGTGAGACATCTAAGTGTCCAGGAGGTAGTTGGGAATGGGAGTCTGCAGCTCAGCACAAGTGTGGGCTAATGTAGACGGTTCTCAAAGTGTACATGGACATGACTGCCTAGGGAGAGATGAAAGAGAGCAGCTTCCTGAACTCTGTATCCTGACCCAGAAAATCACTCAGGAACTATTGGCATCACCATCTCCTGCATTTGTCCTGTATTTCCACTTTTGTTCACTGGGAGGTACTAGAGGCCAGCAGAGAAACAGGCTACGGACACAGTAGGAGTTCAGGTTCTGCTCTGGCCTTGCCTGCTGTGTGGCCGTAGGCAAGTTACTTGACCTCTTCGAGCCTCAGTAATGGCTGTTGTAAAATGCGAGACTTCATGGTATCTATCCCATAAGAAAGGTTAGGGTTCGGGTTAGTGTTGATATGATATCTCATATCATGCATCGGAAGCATTTAAAAGTGACTGGCACACAGTTTGCCAGTCGGTTAAAGCCAGCTGTATATTATACTTAGCAGTAGTATCAATTACTGTCATTGCTATCCATACCCCATCTGGGTTACGCACAAATCCCAGTAGTGGGCGTAATTTTGTAACTTTCTGCCCCCACTCAAAGCACCAGAATAAGATACGACTCTAGGGAAAGTTGTGGAGACCCTGGGTTACAGCTGTGAAAGTGACAATGTCACTGAGGAAAGGGAGAAACTTCGTTCTTGCTATCTGGACACAGGGTTTTAGGGATGCTTGGCGAAATATGAAAGGAAAAGGCATTTTTTGTCTACATTCTCTTCCTTGCTTAACTGAGGTCATGGCACGGCCTTGTTAAAACCTTCAATGGCTTTTCATGACTCTGACATAAAACCTGACCTGTGCCCCTCGGCCTGTCAGTGACCAGGCAGGCTCCCTCGCGCCCTCCTCTGGCCCTCAGCCCTGCCCACTTGCTCCGGCAGCCGGGGCCCCTTCCTTCCGTCACGCTCATCAGTCTTTCTACCTGAGGGCTTGACACTTGCTCTTCCCCGTGTCCCCTCCTCCTCTCACCTCTTCTCACCCTTCGGGACTCAGCTCAAGTGTCACCTCCTCCGAGACGCCTTCCCTCGCACCTGATCTGGGCTAGGTCCCTTTCACTCCTCAGATCTCTGTGCCATGCTCCGTTCATATCCTTTTCTCAGCACTTTATCCAAGTCTGACGTTCCTTGTTTATTTAGTAATGTATCTATTGTCTCTGGCCCGTAGAAAGGACTCAGTGAGTATTTGTTAGCTGAGGGACAAATGCCCACTCCAACCCCAATCGCATAGTAAAGGGGTGTCCCAAAGAGAACCTCCTTGGGCTGACAGGGGCCATGAAGAATGCACGTCGGAATCCTGAGAGACATTTGACGACTCGCTTAAGGAAAGAGACAGAATGAGGGACGTTGGAGAGGAAGGAGGCTCGTGCTCGAGTGGCCAGAGAGATTTAGGAAGAGGCTCAGAGAGATGTCGGATGAGGAAATCGACTCAGTTTTACCATGTGGCATGGGATGTAACCCCCTCCACAAAGCCTTCAGTGCTTTTGGAGCTCTTGTTTCCTTTTTCACTAGTGACGGCCTGCTGAGCCTGCCCCTGAGCAGAGACACCGGGCTGCCCCAGGAGGCCCCGACTGGTCTGCAGCCCATGGTAATGACAGTGCCTGTTCTGTCCACAGGTGTCAGACAGCGGCAGCCCTCCCCTCTCGTCCTCGACGTCTGTCAGCGTCCACGTCACGGAGCAGAGCCACTACTCACCCTCCGCCCTCCCACTGGAGATCTTCATCACCACCGGGGAGGAGTTGTTCCAGGGCGGCATGGTGGGCAAAATCCACGCCACGGACCGGGACCCTCAGGACACGCTGACCTACAGCTTGGCAGGAGAGGAGACCCTGGGCAGGCACTTCTCAGTGGGCGCAACGGACGGCAAGATCATCGCCACCCAGGGCCTGCCTCGCGGCCGCTATGCGTTCAACGTCACAGTCAGTGATGGGACTTTCACGGCCACTGCTGGGGTCCACGTCCATGTGTGGCATGTGGGGCGGGAGGCTCTGCAGCAGGCCCTGTGGATGGGCTTCCACCAGCTCACCCCAGAGGAGCTGGTAAGTGACCACTGGCGGAACCTGCAGAGGTTCCTCAGCAACAAATTGGACATCAAACGAGCTAACATCCACCTGGCCAGCCTTCAGCCCGCAGAGACCATGGCTGGGGTGGATGTGCTTCTGGTCTTTGAGGGGCATTCTGGAACCTTCTACAAACTCCAGGAGCTGGCATCCATTATCACTCGCTCGGCCAAGGAGATGGAGCACTCGGTGGGAATTCAGATGAGGTCAGCCACGCCCGTGGTGCCCTGCCAGGGCCCGAGCTGCCAGGGTCAAATGTGCCAAGAGACAGTGCACCTGGACCCCAGGGTGGGACCCACATACAGCACAGCCAGGCTCAGCATCCTGACCCCACGGCACCGCCTGGAGAGGAGCTGCTCCTGCAATGGTGAGTGATGGGCACTGTGGGGGCTCAGCCAGCCTGACTCCGGGGATGGAGACCCCAGAGGGGCCCTAGGGGGAGTAGTTAGAGGGGAGTCTTAACAGGGCTTAAGGCCACAGTACACAGGCCACCACGAGACAGGTGGCAGCCTCACAAAATCTAGTCATGGAACAGCACCCCATTCCTGGCCACTTTTTGGAGTTTTGAAAATAATAGTAAGGAATCAAGAGGCAGTAAGTACCATGAGGGCTAAGAGCAGACACTGACATCAGACTGCCTGTGTTTAAATCCCAGTTCTGCCACTTGCTGGCCAATTAACCTTTGGAGAATTATCTAGCCTCTCTGTGCCTTTGGGCAGTTATAAGAATTAAATGAGCATTAAATATCAAGGGCTTGCTTAGAAAAGTGCCTGACAGGGGCGCATGGGTGGCTCATCTGTTAAGCCTCTGACTTGGGCTTGGGTCATGACCTCACAGCACGTGAGTTCGAGCCCCATGTCAGGCTCTGTGCAGACAGCTCAAAGCCAAGAGCTGCTTCGGATTCTGTGTCTCCCTCTCTTTCTGCCCCTCCCCTGCTTATGCTCTCCTTCTCTCAAAAATAAACTTTAAAAAAAGTGCCTGATATATAGTAGACACTGGTCAATAAACACAAGTTACTGCTACTACTACTACTATTATTACTACAGGCTGGTGGTTATAATCTCAAGATTTAGACTAGACAGCTCAGGTTCCAACCCAGCTCCATCTCTTACTAGCTGTGTGACCTTGGGTGGGTTGCTAAATCCTCTCAACTGTAGTTTCTCAACTATAAAATAATGAAAATATTACCATCTGCCTTCTGGAGTTGATTTGGGGAGTAAATTATTTAATGGACATAAAAGCACTTAACCTTTGTCAGGCCCGTCATAAGCACCCCACCAATGATGGTTGTCATTCACACGGTGACAGTGGTTGCTAGGACTCTGCTATGCGCCAGGCGTGGTGTATAGGTTACCTGAACTGGTTGTCACCAGTACCCTGCGAAGCAGGGTCATTAGATCCAACTACAGTTGAAACTGAGGGATGGGGATTGTGTTGGTTTGCCTGAAACCGTACAGCCTCCAACGAAGGGCTGGCTAATTAAATACCTAGGTGTCCTACTCTAAAGCTTGAGCTCTTTACCGCACCCTACAGGAAGTTAGTTTTCTGATTAGACTCAACTCCAGCACCCCCAGCATCAAGAATCAGTGCCCTGGACCAGCTCAGGGACGTTGGTAAGAGGAAAATGACATCGCCTCCCGTTCGCCATCGCCCCCACCCTGGCCTGGTCTACCTTTTATGGGTCTCCCCAGTTTGCACTAGGGAAATTCTTTCTCCAAAGATTTGTGGGCTTTTTCTAGGCCCCACTGTATTTGGGCTGGGTGAGCTACTCTGGGTGGGTGTGTGTGGGGGGAGGGGTCTCCCTTCTGTGTCTCTTGCCCCAGGGATGCCTGCAGGGAACGCTGTGATGGCTGAAGGTTCTAGTGGTCACCTGGCACCAGACAGCAGAGGTTCTAAACTTCATGCTTATTCAAAATCACCTGGGGAGTGTGTTTTTATTTTTTATTTTATTTATTTTTTAAATTTCATCTGTATCCTTTTTTAATATTTATTTATTTTTGAAGGAGAGAGAGACAGAGTGTAAACAGGGGAAGGACAGAGAGAGAGAGGGAGGCACAGAATCAGAAGCAGGCTCCAGGCTCTGAGCTGTCAGCACAGAGCCCGACGCGGGGCTCAAACCTACAAACTGTGAGATCATGACCTGAGCCGAAGTCGGGCACGTAACCAACTGAGCCACCCAGGTGTCCCTGGGGAGTGTGTTTTTAAAGAAAACTACTCCTGCATATCACCTCCAGAGTTTATTATTCAGAAAGTTTTTATTTCAATTCCATTATAGTTAACATACAGTGTTATATTAGTTTCAGGTGTACAATAGAGTGGTTCGATAATTCTATACATTACTCAGTGCTCATCATGATAAATACATTTTTAATGCCTTCCACCTATTTCTCCCATCCCTCCACCCACCTCTTCCCCGTCCCCCCCACCCCCGTAACTTTCAGTTTGTTCTCTACAGTTGAGTCTGTTTCTTGGTTTGCCTGTCTGTCTCTCTCATTCTCCCCCTCTCTCTCTTTTTCCTTGGAGTTGGCATTTTTAAACAGCACCTCAGGCAGTTCTGAAGCAGGTGGTCCAAGGTGTGCAGTTTGAGAAATATTAGAGTGACTGGCTCGCCAATCACCAGAATCACTTAGGGTCGTGTTGTTATTTCTAAAACATTTGGGTGAAATATGGCGTCCATGGACCATAGTGCACAGCTCAACTAGTTTTCCCAAACCACACACACCTGTGTAGCTAGCAGCTCTATCAAGGATCACTTCTCGGGAGCCTCCCTGGTCTCTCTTCCAGTCGCTACACTCATCGTGGGGAGATTTTTTAAATGCAGACTCTTGGGGGACCTGGGTGGCCAGTCGGCTAAGCGTCCGACTGTTGGTCTCGGCTTGGTTCATGATCTTCTGGTTTTGTGAGTTCGAGCCCTGCATTGGGCTCTGCACTGGCAGCATGGAGCCTGCTTGGGATTCTCTCTCTCCCCCTCTCTTTCGGCCCCCTCCTCCCCCACGCTGTCTCTGTCTCAATCAAAATAAATAAATAAACTTTGTAAATAAATAAACAAAATGCAGATTCTCATGCTCCTCCAGAACTCCTGAGTCATACTCTCCGAGGCTAGAGCCTGGCTTTCTGTAGTTTAAAACTCTCTCCAGCTGATCCTGGTATTCAGCCAGGTCCGGGAATTCCTGATCTCCACCACCTTCAATATGGCATCTAGTAATGACCCACTGCAACAGAATTGCCAGCATCAGAGAGTTTTAGACTTGAAGTACAACAGACTCTTAGGATCTTGAAATGCCATGTGCCTCAGGCTTTCCAGTTCTTTCTTCTCCTCTTGGCTTTTATTCCCTCTCTTCAACAATCTGGGAGATCTGGGGCCTATACAGATCCTCCCCTGGCCGGACAACTGATAAGCTTATTCACGCTCAGGTTTTAGGGATTCAACAACTGAACTCACTTCCGGGGAAGGTAGTGCTTAATATGTATAATGTAGCATTTCCCAAGGTAGGCCCATAGAATGTTTTTTCCAAAGGCTTTGACTACGTGGTCCACCTACGAGGGCCCCATGGTCAAACAAGCTGGAGAATCTCAAGTTTAAGTGAAGACTCTTTACTCTGCAACTTATGTGTTACCGATGACTATAGGGTGATGTGTGTGCAGGACTTTACAGAAGTTTGGGCCCCTTCCTTTATCGAAGCATCCTCTCCGCCTCTCACAGTGCTTCATCTGGTTAAGTGCTTACTCAAATGGTTACACTCCTAACGATGAAGGGCAGATCCTGAGGTAAACGGCCTTCACGGTATTCCTGAAATCACACATGGATGCAGGATCCTCTCCAATTCTACCTCCTTCTTCCCCCAGTGAGGTAAAAAATAACACAGAAACTATGTAGGGTAGAAATTTTGATTTCCACACATTTAACTGGTTACATTTACAGCTTGATTCTTGCTTTCTTAATGATTTGAGCTCATAGTTCCTGACTCAAGCTGGGACCCAAGGCAAGAAGAGTCTCTAGGGCCAAAAGAAGGTGTGCAAGGTGATGGCCTCTGTCTAGCTGCATGGCCCTGGACAAGTAACCCCCCACCCCCAAGAAGCCTCATTTTTTTTCATCTATAAAATGTGAGCAATGCCGTCCAGAGGTTGAATGAGACAAAGTCAGTTCAAGGACTCTGTGGGGACTCTTCATATGGAGCTAACATCTCTTGTTGCTTCTCCAGGTACCGCCACAAGATTCAGCGGTCAAAGCTTTGGACGGTACAGTCTTCCAGAGGCTCAGAACTGGCATATCCGTTTCCGTTTGAAAACACTCCAATCACAAGCTGTTCTCCTGTTCAGCAACGAGACAGTGTGTGTCTCCCTGAAGGTAAGGCACTACTGGCTTTAGAGATTTCATGTGGGTGTGCCAGGCTTGGGAGGTGAGGACAGCAGGCGGTAACAGCCAAGAAGCCCAGTCTCTGGCAAAGAAAATCCTGCATGGTTTTCAGGGATGCTAGTGTGATTACTGGGTTAAGACACAAGACTTTTCCAGCTGTGAAGGCCAAAGTGTCCAACCTGGAGATATATATCCAAGGACAACCAGAGATCAGGCTGCTCTGGGGGAGGAGAGAGAGCCTCTGAAGATAGAGGGAGAAATGGGTGAGGCCACCTGGCCATGGTGGGGTTTTTTTGGTTTGTTTTTGTTTTTTGTTGTTTGTTTTTTTAAATCATTTTTGCTGAGTAGCAGACCATCTTCTCCCAAGATGCGTGGGAGGCTGGCGACACTAGGGTGCTCAAGGCTACAAACCCAGCATTAGGTTACATGGAATCACATGGAAGAAAAATGAATTTTTTCAGTCCTTCTGATTACATCTCGCAGAACATCTCAGTTTTCCTGCCTCTAACACACAAGCCAAACTCCCAGTTTGACAAAGAAAAAGCAGACTTTGGCAGCTAGTTAGAAATTATTATACAATGGATATTAATTGAACATCTTAGTGACAGGCACTGTTCTAGATGCTTGGGTCTCATCGGTGAATAAAACAAAAATCCCTCTTAGAGCTTTCACCCTACAAGGAAGACTGACAATAAATATATACATTTAAGGAACAACCCAGACAGTAGTAGTAGGAGTTGAGGTCAGAAATATAATGGGATGAGGGGATATCTATAAATTTCTCATTGGCCTTTTAAGGGCTTTGGCTTTATTCTGAGAAAATGGAGGGCATGAGAAGGGCTGAGCAGAGAATTGACATGATGTGACATACTCAAAAGGGCCATTATGGCTCCTGTTGATAAGTAACTTTAGATAAACAAGGGTAAAAGCAGGGGGAGCCAGCCAAGAGGCTATTGCAATAATTCAGGTGAGAGATGGTGGTGGTCTAGATCAGGGCAATGACAGTGAACTAGGAAGAAGAGTTCAGATTCTGAATAGATTTTTTAAGGCAAAGCCAACAGGATTTCCTGAGGAATTAAATGAGGGATGGAAGAGAAAGCAAAAACTTATCAGCCTGAGTAACTAGAAGGAATGGAATTGCTGCCAACAGACCCTGGGAAGGCTTATGGGTAGAGGAGGTAGGGGGAAGATCAGAAGCTCAGTTTTGGAGATGTAAGTCTGAGATGCCTATTAGACTTCCAAGTGGAGCTGGATAAACAAGTATAGAGTCTACGAGAAAGGTCTGGGATAGAGATGAAGATCTGGGAGCATTCAGCATATACTTAGTATCAAAAGCCACGAAACTGGGTGAGATCACCAAAGAGTGTAGATAGGAAAAAAGATTAGACCAAGGATTCATCCTTGTGACACTCCAACACTGAGAGGTCTGGGGGAGGAGGAGGATCCAACAAAGGAGACTGAAAAGGTGCAACCAGTGATGTTGGAGGCAAACCAAGAGTATTGTATCCAGGAAGCTGAATAAAGAACATGTATCGTGAAGGAAGGAGTGACCAGCTGGTAATGTGCTGCTCTGAGAGGTCAAATGAGATGGGAAGTGGTATTAATCATTGGATTTGGGAACACGGAGACCACTGAATACCCTGAAACCAGAGGTTTCAGTATCATAGTGGGTGGGGGTGGAGTTTTGCTACAAAGAGGGAGCAAAGAAAGAGGGAGGGAGTGGGTTCAAGACGAAGAGGGAGAAGAACATTTTTTTAATATTAGAGCAATAACAGCATGTTTGTGTGATGACTGGAATGGTACAGTAGAGAATGAACAATTTGTGATGTAGAGAAAAGAAAGGAGAGTTGTTGGAAACTCATCGTTGAGAGTTAAGGAGGTGTGTGATCTAGTGCATGAATGGAGAGACGTGATGGTAAGAGTGCCTGTAAGTGCTGATCTGATTGCTAAGAGAAAGGATGGGGAAGGCGAATCAGGAGTCTGAGGACAGCGAAGTCGTGAAAATAGTCATCTGAGAGAGTGAACCGACTATGGAAGATAGCATCATAATCAGGCACCATGAAGGGCTCATTTGAGACTCACAGTCATGAAACCAAGGAGAGATCAATAAGCAAGGCTGCAGGTTTTTCTCCAGCCAGTTCATCTCCATGATGCTCACGTACAGTAGGGGGACAGGTGGACTTTACCAGATTTGTGGGTTTGCCAAGTGACTGCTAGCAAGAAAGAGAGGACAGGAATTTGGCTATGGAATTTAAGCTGGATAAGGAGAGGAGTGGGGACCTTACAGAGGTTGAGAGACAATGAAAACATGGGGGGACCAGTAGATTTGTGGTCCTAGCCAAGTGAAAGGAGTGATTTAAGGACAATGTTTTGAGTCTACATACTGTAATAATAGTAAGTTTCCTTTTTAAGTATATAACAGTATAAGTAGTGTTCAACCAGGGCAAAAATTGGGAAAGTGGTGTACAAACAGGTACCTTCTATAAAACACTAGATTGAATTTTCAAATTTCACCCAGAGGAAGCTCTCCACAGCCCAGAGTAAGCAGAAGTCCTACCTCTTGGCCACAGTAGTCCTACCTCTTGGGGAGAGGTAAACTTAAATGATTTAATCCAGTGTTTCCTCAGATTTCTTGATTTCAGGACTTTTTAAACTCTTAAAAATAATTGAAGATCCGAGGGAAGTTTTGTCTATGTGAGTTATAGCTATCAATATTTATTTTCAGTATTAGAAATTAAAACTGAGAAATGTTAAAATCTTTATATATTAATTCATTTAAAAATAAAGGCGCCTGGGTGACTTAGTCGGTTAAGCATCTGACTCTCGGTTTCAGCTCAGGTCATGATCTCACTGTTCATGAGTTCAAGCCCCATGTCAGGCTCTGTGCTAACACTGCAGAGCCTGCTTGGGGATTCTCTGTCTCCCTCTCTCTCTGCCCCTCCCGTGCCCTCTCTCTGAAAATAAATAAACTTAAAAAAATAAAATAAATAAAAATAACAAGAAACTTATTACATGCTGACCTAAATACCTACCATATTTCTGTGAAGAATAATTATATTTTCCAAAATTAAGAAAACAGAAGAGAGTGGCATTGGTTTACATCTTTGTAAATCTCTCTTATACGTGTGCGGCTCAACAGTAGACAGCTGGATTTTCACATCTACCTCTGCGTTCATCTGTTGTGGTAGCACAGGTCTGGAAGTCTCCACTGTATATTTGTGAAAGAATGAGAGTAAAAAAGGCAAAAAATGTCTTAGGATTATTATAAAAATGGTCTCCCCTTGTGGATCCTCTGGAAAGGTTTTGGAGACCCACTCTGAGCACAGTGGAACTGTTGAAGAAGAGAGGGGGAGTGGGGAAGGGTTTTGGTATCCCTGAAGGCCAATGTTGAGGAGTGTACTACAAAGTCCTACAAAGAAGAATCCACAAGACACGGTTTCAGTCAGCAAGGTATCTCTGGGCCTCAGTTTCCTCATCTGTGAAATGGAGATGCCATCCCTGCCCACACCATCCCATGGAGTGTGGTAAGGGCCAAATGAGACCATAGACAGAAAAGCACTTTAAGGGCTTTTATACTCCACAAAGACAATGTCTAAAACAGCCTTAAAAATCACCATACACTACCTCCCTGACCCATGAAAATTCAACCAACATTCTTTGCACTGGTAGCCTGTTAGCAGTGCTTTTCCCTAAGGACTTCTTGGCTTTGCTGATGGCCATCTGGGTTTTCTTTGCAGCTGGTGGATGGAGTGCTCCAGCTGGAATACCGTTGCCCAGGTGGTTTCTATGGAAATCTTTCCTCCTGGCTCCATGTGAATGATCAAGAATGGCACTCCGTTGTGGTGGAGGAGACAGACACTTCCATTCGCCTCTTGGTTGACAACTCCAGCAACACCTCCCTCCTGCTCCCAAAGAATTGCCAGGGTCTCAGGCCTGATGGAGACCTCTTTCTGGGTGGCCTTGTTCTCTTGCATTCTTCCCCAAATGTGTCCCAGGGCTTTGAAGGCTGCCTGGATGCGGTTGTGATCAACGGAGAGGCACTGGAGCTGCTGGTCCATGGCAAGAAGGCATCAGGCTTGCTGGAAAGGCATGCCCTCACCCAGTGCTGCATGCACAGCGATGACTGCAGCCAAAACCCATGTCTCAATGGTGGCAAGTGCTCACAGACCCATGGGGCAGGTAAGGGCTGGAAGTGACTCCAAGGCTTATCCTAGGAGGCTCTTCAGAAGACCCCTGCCTGTTGAACTAGCAATCATATGTCATTGAAGTGTTTACAAATATATTCCTTCAACACAGCACCATGAGGGAGAGAGGGGGTTGGAAGAAAGCCACCAATGGCTCCATTTTACAGCACAGGAAACTGCTGCGTTGTGTAAGGGATACCCAGAGTGGTGAAAGTCCATGGCTGTTGAGTGAGAGAGACATGTTTGGGGTGTAGATCCCAGTGGAGCACTCCTGCCCTCTGATTCCAAATGTCTCTCTCTTCCCCTTACTATCTCTTGAGTGCCCCCAGCGTGCCCACGTACCTGCATTCTCCCTCTCGATTCAGCTAGCAGTGAGCACCCTGGAGGCTTCAGCATCCCATCCCCATCCACAATGCTGCGTGAATACCCTCATACATATCTTCTTGTGAACCCAGATGAGAACTTCCTCCACACATGCACACGCACGCACACACACACACCACGCCAAGGGGTAGGGTTCACATACCCAGAGAACGTAAATAATTATCTAGCCTCAATAGGGCCAAATTGCCCTTCAGCATGCCCACACAGCCTCCGCTTCCACCAGCAGGGCATGAGGCTCCTACATCTCTGCCAACGCTTGGCATTCTCTTGTTTTCTCATTTTTGCCTGGGTAATAGAACTGTCATTTCCATCTGCGAAATATCTAAGGAGTCCCTCACTCCTCTCTGGCTGTACTACCAGGCAGCCGTCACCTTTCACCCTTGTGCCAGTTGCCTCCCTGCTCTCTCGTTTCTCTGCCTCCACCTGCGTCTTCCAGCAGGGCACTGGAGGGATCTTTATACAAAGTGGGTCTGAGTGCCTCCCTTTCCTGCTTGGAACCTTGCAGCGGATTCCTTTTGCTGTTAGGATGGAGTCCTAACTCCTAACTCCTGCATCAGGCTCATGGCGATGCTCTGGCCCCTCCCACCTTCCTGACCTTGCAGCTCCCACCCTCCCTAAGCTCTGTTGTTTTATGGTAATAATAATTTACTGATACTATACACAACTGGTTTAGTAGGTTTGAGTCCCAGATCTGCCATTTACTTGCTGTGTGATCTTAAGCAAATGTCATATGTTCTCTGTGCCTCATTTCCTCACCCGCCATCAGCTTGTACTTGATAAGGATAACAGAACCAACTTCAGAGTTGTCATGAGGCTCAAATGGGCTAACACAGGAAGATTCTTAGAATGGCAACCATCACTGAATAAGTGTTGTCTAGGATGATATCCACCGCTATTCTTCAGAAGCCTGTTCTCTGTAGACTGTAAACTGTGAGGGCAGGGGTTGCGTCTTCTTGTCCAGCAGGGCACCACGTGGCACTTGTCACAGAAGGAGGCATTCGATAGCTAAATGTGAAAGCGTTGATCTGCAGACACGCAGAGGCCTCCCCTCTGTCCCGGAGGCCCTCCCAGCCTGCAGCTGCCTGACTCTCTTCCCCACTTCCTTCCCTCCCAGGATATGTCTGCAGGTGCCCCTCACAGTTCTCTGGGAGGCGCTGTGAACAAAGAAGGGAGAACTGCACCATGACACCGTGCCTGGAAGGTGGCACTTGCATCCCCTCTCCAGAAGGAGTCTCCTGCAACTGCCCTCACCCTTACATGGGAGACCGGTAAGCACAGGGGAGCCCACCTGCCATTGGCTTCTCACCCTGGGTTTGGCACCATGAGAGAATGAATGATGTCTGCACTGTGATCTCCAGAGAAGCGAGGCTTCTCCCTCTAACCACCTGCGCATCAGGACACTCAGAGGAGAGTTCTTATTCAGATTTCCCAAGCCTTATTCTGAACCTACTGAATCAGACTCACTAGGTGGGGGCCCACGAATCTGCACCCCTGATCAGCCCCTCAGGCTTTTCTAATCTTTGCTGAAGTCTGAAAATGGCTAAAGTTTTTAATTCTCTTGCTCTGGGCTGTGACTTCCCAGAAAGTGCCCTGAGGACAATGACTCCACTAGGTACAAGCACTGTCGTGGGTCTCGCACCCCACTGTAAGCTACCTGTGGCTCATATTATGTTGGCCTGGGGGTAGAGGGCGGTCTGAGAATCCTTAGATCCCTAGAACCCTAGAGGTAAAGAGGCCTGATAATTATCTGGTTTTATGGCTACCTAGCTTGGGAACCTGTAAAAAATCATCAGGGATACTTGTGAAGTATAGTACAGATTTCTGGGCCTACTACATCAGAATATCCAAGGAGTGAGGCCTGGGATTCTATTTATAACAAGCACCTATTGGATCCCTTGCTGTCAGTGTGTGCATTAAGAGAGCCACTGATATAGTTCACCCACTCACTTTACAGGTGGGGAAACTGAGGCCCAGAGAAGGAAAGGGCTCGTCCAAATCCCTCCACATGTTTATGACCCAAGTCCTTTCTCTCAGCACCTGGCATTTCCGGCCTCAAAGCACACCTCTCTGCAGTACACGTGCCAGCAGGGTACTTCCTGGCTGAAAGTGGTGTTTGCATTTTAAAAGAGGAACTGGGGAGGACAATGTCTAACCCCAAAGGACAAACTGTTGGTGGTGAAGTTTTAGACACTGGGACTCAAGTAGGATGGAGGAAGCCTTTCCCAATATCCTTCGAAAGTGGACAAAACTGGCCACAGAAGACTTCTACGAGCCTTACTCCATGAAATGACAAGCTGATGGTGACCAGAGAGGCCATACAGTTCCAAGTGCTCTCTCTGAACAAGTTGTCCACAGTAAGGTCTGTTCAGGGTCACGTTGGGTTTCTGTGACCTCCTGAAGAACAGTGGTTAACACTGGTGCTCTGTTGCCATGGCTGGGTGACTGCTGACTTGTATCTGGGACTCTGACTTTATTGCTGAGGATAGCTGGGTGTATTGGTTGCCTCTACCATACTATATGGTTGGAAGTCTCATTTCAATGATGAAGAGTATATCCAAAGCCTAGATCTCATGAATGGGAAATAATGGATGTGCCCAGAGCCTAGATTCCAAATCTAGGCCACGAATGAACATGCAAATGACACCCACACCTTACTGGTGGAGGGTGGAAAGTTCTGAACTTGATATGTGTGATCATTACCATCCTTTTTCTTTTGTTTTCTTTTTTTGGTTGAAAATTAGAGAAGGTGGGCTTGAGTGCAGGGGTCCATAAATCTTTGCGAGAGGGGACATGGAAAAGGAAGCATAGCAACTCAACCCCCTAACTACTTCTCTGTGTCTGCAGGTGTGAAATGGAAGCAAGGGGCTGCTCAGAAGGTCACTGCCTAGTCACCCCTGAGATCACAAGGGGGGACTGGGGACAGCAGGAGATTCTGATCATCATAGTGGCCCTACTGCTTATCGTTTTAAGCACTGTTGGGCTCCTCTTATACTGCCGCCGTTGCAAGTCCCACAAGCCGGTGGCCATGGAGGACCCAGACCTCCTGGCCAGGAGTGTTGGTGTTGACACCCAAACTATGCCTGCCATCGAGCTCAACCCACTGAGCACCAGCTCCTGCAACAACCTGAACCAACTGGAGCCCAGCAAGACCTCAGTTCCAAATGAACTTGTCACTTTTGGACCCAGCTCTAAGCAACGGCCAGTGGTCTGCAGTGTGCCTCCCAGACTCCCACCAGCTGCAGTCCCTTCCCACTCTGACAATGAGTCCATCATAAAGAGGACATGGTCAGGCGAGGAGATGGGTCAGTATAGCCAGAGGCCCTTAGCCTTGGGTATTGATGGAATAGGGTTATAGACTTTGAACACTCCATTATGTGAGGCGACCAACCAGTCTAGCCCCTTGGGATGGGATATGAAGGGATGTGTTCAAGGTCTCAGGGCACTAGTGGGCTGGACAAGATCCCATGTCTCTGGACTCAGAATCTGTGGCTCATTCCATTGCACCGTGATCCCCTCCCCTACATTTTAACTCATTCCAAGGATTGATATCTATGGCAGAAACCTGTAGACCCTGGATAGGAGTGAATGGGATCCCTGGAGTGAAAGGTGGGGTGCTTCTGTACCTTTATGGTTTTCTTGAAAAAGAACAGAACAGTAGCCCAAGCTTCTGGCCACCCAGTCTGGAGGTACAGCAGCCTTGGGCCAGAACTGACTGACCCAGAGGAAGGACCTTCACCCCACTCTCACCTTTGGCTCATTAGGAGGTGAATTTGTAAAGTGCTTAATAGTTTCTGACTTATTCACCAATAGTTAAAACAGGTATTTTCATAAACTTTTTGCTGATAAGGCCCATAAAAACACAGCAACTTGCTCTAACTCATCCAACTATTTAGTAGCAGGGACAGAGCAAGGACCAAGGATGCCTGGTCTCCAATCTTCCAAGCCATATCTTATTTAATCACCCTCTGTGATTGATGCCATCACACCCCCCAGTCCAAACGATGTGTCTGTTTCCTTCAATTAAGGAGACGTAAGTTACCAGTAGGGGTTGGGATGGAGTAGCTCTCTCCAGCAGTGGGGAGTGGGCTGCACGGAGCCATCCATATTCTTCCCTTATTTACTGACTCTTGGATCATTGTCACAGATTGCCAAGATGAACTGGCTTTGGGTTAAACCTCTGGCTGTGAAGTTAGCCCCATTGAATTCTAGATACCAGCCTAAGCTGCCAGAGACAACACAACATAGATGGCCACATACCACCCCCCCCCCACTCTTTTGCCCATTTCTACCACATGCTGAATTATGTATAGTACCTATAAGGCCTGCTGAAACCTTTACCAGGGAAACTCAGAGCTCACCCTATCTTTCTATTCCCTTTCAGTGTGCCCAGCTGGAGCTACCGTCTGGCCCCCTACTTACTCCAGGAAGGAACGCTGGGAATATCCCCACTCTGAAGTGACCCCTGGCCCTCTACCACCATCGCCTCACCGCCACCAGACCCCACCCATGATGCCGGACCCCACTGGCCTCTATGGGGGCTTCCCCTTCCCACTGGAGCCGGAAAACAAGCGGGCACCTCTCCCACCCCGTTACAGCAACCAGAACCTGGAAGATCTGATGCCCCCACGGCCCCCCAGTCCCCGGGAACGCCTGCTGGCCCCCTGTCTCAATGAGTACACGGCCATCAGCTACTACCACTCACAGTTCCGGCAGGGAGGGGGAGGGCCTTGCCTGGCAGAGGGGGGCTACAAAGGGGTAAGTATGCGCCTCAGCCGGGCTGGGCCTTCTTATGCTGACTGTGAGGTTGGGGGCGGGCATCCCTCAGGGCGGGGACAGCCCCAGGCTCCCCCCCACTATGAGGGCTCTGACATGGTGGAGAGTGATTATGGGAGCTGTGAGGAGGTCATGTTCTAGCTGTCCTCAGAGGGAGGCAGGTAGGAGGCCAAGGACATGGCATTTTCCTCCCGTCTTGTACGAGTGAGATGAGCATGGCTGGAAAAGGGGAGGAAAGCCCCCAGTCCAGGCCGCCATGCCTTGAAATGTGCTCTTCTAGATCCCCGGCTAGTCCCTGAGGATGGAGGGAAGCCGAGGGTAGAGCTCCAGAAACAGCATTAGGCACCCCCTGCAGAAAGGGGCCGCACAGAGCAGTTAGCCCTGTTAAACCAGGACATGCCGATTCCTGGGATGGACAAGAGGCAGTCTGTCTTGCTGACTGCCACCTCTCAGTCCCCTGGGACTGAGACTGGGACTGAGACTACCAAGTCAGCTCTGTCAGGGAGCACTCTGACACCTACTCACAGCTCCATTCTGGAGGCAGAGGCAGGTCCGCGCCTGACAGGCTACAGAGACGAGGTCCAGGGTCATCTGACCCTGCAGGGCCACAACGTGTCCTCTAGGGGCTGAGAGGTGAGCAGCAGGCAAGCAGGCGCCAAGTCATCTGTGCACCCTGCCTCATTCATACATTACTCCAGCATCTGCTCCCCATCAGGCCGTGCTAGGCCTGGGGCGCCATGTGAATGAGGGCGACAAGGGTTCCCGAGGAGCATCACTTGGCTCAGTCTCCTGGGGTCCCACTCTAATCCGGATTCCAAGGAACTTGCTCTGCCTCTGTCAAGTCCCATGACTTCCCACCAGCCAGGGCCTGTCAGGATTCGTGCAGCCCTGAACCTTCTCTGTTAAAGAATTCAGACCTCATGAACTCTGGGTTCTTCACCCCAAGTTTCTCAAGCACTTTGGGCCAAAGGCAAGAAGGACATAATTCTTCGTTTTTAAAATTCTTAGGCACTTTTCAACCTTGCCGTCTGGATGAGTTGCCCCAAAGGGATTTTTCTGCCCTAGACGCAAGGAACTCAGAACTCCCATTCAGGGCATCAGGGCGGGGTGGAGGCATGGAGCCAGACACTTTGCCTTTCCCTGCCCCTCCATCTCAGATGCCTGCCAACTGAAGTGTTACCTGCAGTGACTCAACCCTATGCATGGAGGGTCAATGTGGGCACGTGTCTGCACATGTGGGCACCCATGTATAGTACATGTGTACATGTGTAGAGTGTATGTAGCCAGGAGCAGCGGCAACCAGAGTGGTCTTGCCACTCTCTCCCCTGCCAATTCCTTTCTCCGGTCCACTGCCTTTTCATGTGTGCTATTTCTGGAGACAAAAGTCAAAGGAAGAGCAATAAAGACTGTCACCCACTGGGTCGCTGCTGATAGCGAGAGGGAGCTGTGTATTTGTGTGAATGGTTTACATCTATGTGTGACGGTGCGTGTGACAGGATGTGTGGTTTCATTGGTCATTTGTTGTTGTTTTTTTAACAATAAAGTATCTTTTTTACTGTTATTTTCTGTGTCACTTGTCCTGTTTGGGGTTGGGTCAGGGGAAGGGCACAAGGGCCTAAGGGCCCTTATGAGCTGAGGTTCATGGAAATTGGGGGCTAGGAGGGACCCTAGTGGTCATCGAGCACCATGATTCCCAAACCTAGCAAAATGGCTAAAATATAGATTTGTGAACCCCAAACCCAGACAAACAAAATCAAAACCTCTGGGGGCAGGGCCCAGAACACTTTTCAGGAAAAATGCCTCCAATTCCAACACAACCGCCTGCAGTTAGTGGACAAGTCCACCAGTCAGCAGGTGAGTGAAAGGCCCAGGATGAGACTTCAGGGCTGCTGATCCTGGCCTACAGCCTCTGAGGGGGCTTTATAGCACAGGTCTTGGGAAGCCAGCCCTCCCAGTGCCCAGAGCCAGTCTATGGGTGGGCTGCTGCTCCACCACTCACCCCGAGGCCCAGTTGGATGTCCCCAGGGAACTGTGGTCCACGTAGGCCCTGCAGTGACACCAAGACTGGAAAGCCCTGTCCCTGCCACCGTGTTCCTAATGCAGGTGGGCAGAGAAGACACATCCGTGGGAGGCACCACTGCACACTGTGGTTCTGGGGCCAGACAGGCTGGGTTCCAAACCCCCTCTGCCACACAGCAACGTGGCCTTGGGCAGGTATGAACTGGCTTTCCAATTTTGAGGAGCGTAAACAATAAATGGTGACCGTTATGCTAGGAAATAATACTAGATAGCATGTAGGTCAGATCAACTTACCAAAGCTGCGCAGGAAATCACAAACAAACTAGTCCAGTGTTGCCCAGACTTCTGTCGTTTTGCTTACCACTTTTATGACTTTTGCCCTAATAGAACACCACCTATGTCATTGTTTACTTAATAATTTTCTTTTAGTGCATTGATTAAAAAAATTTTTTTTTTATTCACCCTAAAATGATATATCCATAAACTAAAGGATTTGAAGGTCACCATTTTTTCTGGAACACATGAAAACACATAAGCATTCAGATTTTTAGAATGACTGTCCAGAGTCCACTAATTCCTCTTTGGGAAATGCTGACCTAACTGCATCTTCATTCCCGACGTGCCTGATCTCCAGGCCCACAGAGGAGAAGGGTTTGTCTCAGGTAGAACTTCACAGACGTGAGACCCATATTCAAGTCTGCACCCAGCCTGGGAATCTCCCTACAATACAACTTGCTCTCCTCCTGGATGGGGGAGCCTCTCTCTCTCCAGCCAGCCCACCTTTCCAGAACAGGCCCTCCCTCTTTCCCTTTGTCTTCCTGAGCCTGCACCTTCATGTAATGACCAGCAGAGGGCTCTCTGAGATCAAGACCAGCCTACTGAGCTGGGGAAGACCTGGAGGTTTTTAGGGAAATCCTCCTGTCTCAAGTCCCTGGGGCTCTGTTTCCAACCGTCAGTGGCAGAGAAAGGCAGAGAGGCAGGTTTCCTGACTTCCTGGCTGGGTGTTTTTACAGTTCACCATAATAATAATCTCCACTACCGCCTCTTACTGGCACTTGCTACAGGACAGGTGCTGTGAAAACACTTGGCATATCTTGTCCTGTTGAATCCTCACAAAAACCCCATGAGTTAAGTACTGTCACCGTTCACAGATGGAGGAACAGAGACACACATAAATTAAGTGGCTTGTACCTTATATTAGTGACTTAAAGCAAGGTCACCCAGTTCACAAGTGACAGGACCAGGATTCAATCTGGGGCTGCCTGACTCCCGATCTTGGCTTTACATTTGGGTTCATGAAACAAACTGCAGGGAGACATCAGGGACTGAGGGACAGCAAAAAGGAGGACTGAGAGGCTTTAGTCTAATGAGTTCAAGGTCAAGAGTGTCCCCATCATTCTAAGTGGTATTAACAGGCGGAGTGTCCAGATCCTGAGAGGTGGGGTCTGCTCAACCCTGGGGTTCGACCCCAAGCCACTCCTGTGATCCCGTGTCCAGTTCTGAGGCTGGATCTTAAGAGTGCCGCAGCAACCTTGAGTGATGCTAGAGGACAGCCAGGAGGGGTAGGAGTGAGGACTCACAACAATGCCCAGGGCGGAAGGGCAGCTGGAATTCACCAGACAACAGCAAAGGAGTTGTGAGCCAGCTGGTTCAGAGGGCCGTGGGGGGAGGCGGGGCCTGCACAATGTACCATCACATGAGGTTGATCAAGGCCAACGTATCTTCCAGAAACTGGAGCACTGCTGGGGGTGGGGAGGAACACATGACATCCTGGGGGGAGGACTTATCTGGGATGAAAGAAGGGCAGAGCCAAAGGCCTTGGGAGGAAAACCGTTCTCCTTTGGAATGATGATTATGGAGATTCTAAAAGACAGAAGGGGGGAAATACAGTATATGGAGTTTTGAGATATGGAATGATTTGCCCAAAGCCAACAGCTAGTTCAGTGTGGAACAGCTGGCCCATCCTCCTGATCCCATGGTGAAGTGGTGAATGCTGGCCTGCGGGGGCACCCAGGACCAGGTACTGGACAGCCACCCACGCTGCAGTGTCTAAGGACAGACTTTCGAAGACCTCAGGCAGCCTCTGCCAGCTCTGTCTTGAGGAGGGGCGCTGGAGGTCTCACCAACTAAAAAGTAGGGACCTTCTCAAGGACCCAGCTGGGAAAAGACAGGCCTTTAGAATTTTCTCCAGATCAGATTCCTCAACAAATTTCCAGGGTCCAACCAAGGAAAGGGCTTGGTTAGACTGATACAAAACTGAAAGTAAATATAGTGATGTCAGCTCTTTAGAGGCCAGGCACCATTCCCTACTGAAGGAAACCACACAAACCAATTAGTAACCAGCTAATTCCAGATCCATAATTAGCCCCCCACAGACAAGCACCTGAAGATCAAGCCCGATCTAATCCATGCCTCAGGCAGCTCATGATCAAGGGAGTCACCAAGTAGTCACAGCTCTCCAGCCTAAGTAGAGATGAGTCTACCCAGACAAGGGATGTTACTGCTCTTCTGAGGAGGGAACCATAAATTCTGACTGACATGGCACGGAAAGTTCTGAAGAAGCGCAGCCATCCAAACTGGGTCTTGAAATCGAAGCTTCAGATTTAGCACAGAGAGAAGGGCCAGCCAGGCCTAGAGGTTTTAAGTATTTGGGCAATGGTGGGTAGTCCTGGTGGGCTGAGGTTGGAATGTGGGAGACTAGGGCCTGGAAACGTCCTGTGTCCACTGAGGGGTGCCGAGTGACAGAGTTAGTGGCAGAGAAGATCTCAGAGGCAGTACAAGAGCCATACAGACCTGGCTCCATCACCTAGAAAGTGTGTGATCTTTGTTAGGTTGTTTAACCTTTCACGCCTCGGTCTGCAAAATGGGGATATTACCAGCACCTCCCTTCACTGGATGGGAGTACTAGAAGAGATAATAATGGGCTTAATGCAGTTGGCACAGTAAAAGTTCAAAAGATGTTATATATTTTATCACTACTATCAACAAGTCAGATCTTTTTATAGTATCTATAACCACACACTTACCTTTGTTCCATGGCCAAGGTAAAAAAAAAAAAATCCATTCCCCCAGCTAGGGCTAAGAAGGGGCTAAATGTATTAAGGCGGTAGCTGTCAACAGGAGAGGGGGATTATTTGCACCCCTGAACCACCCCCCCTCCATAAGAGTGCCTCTGGCAATGTCCGGAGACACTTGATTGCCACAACTGGCATCCAGTGGCTAGAGACCAGGGATATTGCTAAACATTCTAGAACGAACAGGACATTCTCCACAACAAAGAATTATTCGCCCCCAAATGTACATAATACCGAAGCTGAGAAACTGTCCTAAGGAAACATATGCGGGCTTAATGCAGCACTACAGCAGCTGAGACCCTGGCCTGAAGCAAGAAAATATACTTATGCCAAGAATAGCAGTTATGGCATATGGTTTTGCTCATTTACAAAAAGGCCCCATTCTGGAGTCTACATTTGTCAGAGTAAATACCAGGATGAGTACAAAATAACAGATAATCCAACAGTATCTAGAGAAAGAATAATATACCATGACTAAGTAGGATTTACTCTAGGTAACCAAGGCTGGTTGAATATTGAAAAATCAATCAATTTAATCCACCATGTCAATAAGTGAGAAAAGAAAAATTATAGGATCATATCAATTGATGGAGGAAAAAATAATAAAATTCACCCATTCATGAGTTTTTGAAAAATATATCTCAGTACTGAAATAGAGGAGAACTTCTATAAAAATCTTAAAGTTTAAACCATACTTAACAGTGAAAGACTGAATGTTTTCTCTGTAAGATCAAAGACAGGCCTAGAATGTTTCCTGTCACCACTCTTTTCTTTTAACACAGTGCTATAAGTTCTAGCCATTGCAGTAATAAAGGGGGGAAAGTACACGGAATGGGAAAAAAGGAAATCCACCTATCCCTACATGCAAAGAACATGACTGTCTACCCAGAAAATCCCAAGAAATCTAGACAAAAACTCAAAGAACTGTTAAGTGAGTCAAGACAGGTTGTAGTACACAAAATTAACAAAAATCAATTGCATTTCTATAGAGTACCCATGAACACACGGAAATTGAACTTAAAAACATATTACCATTTACATTGCTCCAAAGAAAATTTAAATACTTAGGTACATCGTTATAACAAAACATTTACAAGATCTGATGAATGGCTATGATAAAAAATAATGACAATACCAAAAGCTGGCAAGGATGCAGAGAAACAGACACTCACACATGGCTGGTAGGAATGTAAAATGGTACAGCCACTCTGGAAAATGGTTTGGAAGTTCCTTTTAAAACTAAAAATGGGTTTACACACAACTCAGCAATTGTACTCTTGGCTTTCTATCCCATGGACATGAAAACTTATTTTCATGTAGAAATGTATAGATGAATGAATAATCACAGCAGCATTATCTGTAGTAGCCAGATCTGGAAACAATGCAGATTTCCTTCCCTGGGTGAGTGGTTAAATTGTGGTACCGTCCATACCATGGAGTACAAAGTAGCAATAAAAAAGGCAGACTATTAAAATAGGTAAAAACTTGAATGATCATCAAGGAAATTATACTGAGTGGAAAAAGCCAGTCTCAGAAGGGTGCATACTGCATAATTCAATTTATGTAACACTTGTGAAATAACATAGTGATAGAGATGAAGAACAGATTAGTGGTTGCCCACAGTTAGAGATGTGGGGGAGCGCAGGAGGCGAGCGTGCCTACACAGGGGCAGCGTGACGGAGTCTTGTGGTAACGGCATAGGCAAGAATCTCGACTGTGGTGGTGGGAGCTACACATGCGATCCAACTGCTTAGAGACATACACACACACACACACACACGAGTGGACATGTGACTGGAGAAATCTGAATGAGCTGTATATATTGTGCCAATATTAATTTCCTGGTTTTGATCATGTACTATAGTGATACAAGATGTTGACACTAGGGGAGACTGGAAGAAGGGTGTGCTGGATCCCCCCATACATCTCTTCACAGCAGTGAATTTATAATTACTTCAAAACAAAAAAGCTTAAAAACTTTTAAAAAGACTAAATTTTTAAATACATCACTAAAGAAGACAGATCAATGGCAAATAGGCCAGGAAAAGTGCAGGACATCACTAGTCATTAGGCAAATGCATATTAAAACCACCAAGAAGGACTACTATATACCCATTAAGATGGCCAAACTTTAAAAGACCACAATATGAAGTATTGGTGAGGATATGGAGCAACTGGAGCTTTTATAAATTGTTGGTAGGAAACCAAAATAGCAGAGTCACTCTGGAGAAACAGTTTTCCAATGTCTTATACAGTTAGTGTACATTTACCCTACAAACCCACAATTCCACTCCTAGGTATTTACCCACGAGAAATGAAACCATATGGCTACACAAAGGTTTGTACATGAATATTTATAGCAGCTTTATTCATAATAGCCGAAAACTGGAAGCAACCCAAACATCCAACAACTGGCAAATGAATAAACAAATTATGGTTCGTCTATCCAATGGAATATTATTCAGCAATAAAGAGAAAAACTATTGATACACGGAATGATATAGATGAATATAGAAAGCATTTTGCTAAGTGAAGGAAGTCAGACATAAAGGACTACATACTTAATGTTTCCATTCATACGACATTCTAGAAAAGGCGAACTAGAGACAGAGAAGTCAGGTCGGTTGTTGCCAAGGGGTCAAGTGGCATGGGGACGGGACTGCCTGCAAGGGAACTCTCCAGGGTAAAGCAAACATTCCACATCGTGATTGAAATGGTAGTCAAATGATGGCATGCATTTGTCAAAACTCATCAAACTGTACACTTAAGAAACAGGTGAATTTTATTACATGTAGACTATACTCCAATTTTTTCTCCCAAAATAGGGGCAAAACCAATGACCAAGGATCTAGTAAAGTGCACCAGTTAAAGAGAGTTTCTTGTGTATGTCGACAACGGCAGAGTCTGAGGAAGCAAGCCTACTTAGCAAAGAGCCCCAATTAGGCTCCAAATTCAGTCCACTGTCACTCAGTTTATGCCTCCGGCAGTGCAGTGGACTTACCTTGAGGGCCCTCGTCACCTGGAAGGAGGGATTACAGTCATTAAGTGTGAATATGAGGAGGCACAAAAATGTGAAGAGGTGAAAAACTTAAAAAGTTTTGAATGGTCTCCGCAAAGGAAGTCAGCAAGACATGACTATAATGAACAGATGCAAAACCACAAAACAATTAAAACTGCTTTCGAGTCTTGCTTTTCTTCAATTCGGCTAATATTTCAGAAAATGTTTCATAAACTCTCACGCCAGGCAGTTTAGAACATTCTCTCTAGCCCTCACAATAGTCCCTAAAGGTGGACCTCCCTCCTGAGGCTGTAACAAAGAGGGGGAGGTAGCCAGTGCCTTAGGGAAGCGCTTGGGTTCCGGACTCACAGCGCTTATGTATGTATCCTAATTCTGCAACTTACTGGTTGATGGCTTGGAACAATCACTATCCCTTTGACCCCCAGTTCCGGAAATAATACTGATAACTGAAGGTAGTCATAATCCATTCCCTGCCTTCTGCTCTCTATAAAGTGCTATACTTCAATAGTGCGCTTCGAGGACTCTGCTTTTGAACGAGTCTAATGCAGTAGCTGCCCAAGACTGGTTTTCAGATCACCTAATGAGGCAGCTCAGACAGTGTTGTTTGCCCTCTTAATGTGACAAAAGGGAAAAGGAAGTCATCTCTTCCACTGCCCTGAACTCAATCTCCCCACTTCAAACATATATACATACGCGGAGGGGGTGGGATTTCAAGGGATTGGCTTATGTGATTGTCAGGGCCGGCAAGTCCAAAATTCACAGGGCAGACTGGCAATTCTCGGACAGGAGCTGACGCTGCAGTCTTGAAGAAAATTTCTTCTTCCTCACTGAAACATGTTGGCTTTCCTCTTAAGGCCCTTCAACTGATTGGATGAGGCCCACCCACATTTTAAGGATAAACTTTTATTTAAAGGCAACTGATTATCGACATCAACCACATCTACAAAATAGCTTCAGAGCAACAGTTAGGTTAGTGTTTGATTGAATAACTGGGTTACTCAACATTATAGCCCAGCCACGTTAAGACGTGAAACTGATCATCATACCGGGTCAAGTACAGTCGTCTCCTATACACAGAGAGGGTTGAGAGTTCCTACTCAAGTTTTCAATAAAAGCAGGAGGAGGCTAGGGAAGGGCAGGATTGTCTGACAGAAAAATACCTACCTGGCCCCTTTCTTCGGAACACTCAATTCCGCAGGTGGTCCTACTGTTTGCACTACTCTCCGGATGAGCTCTGCGACATCAACTACAAACGTTTCCACCTGGTAAGATCTAGTAAAGAGATCTGAGTGATACTACAAAAAGCAAAAACAAAAAAAAAAAGGCAAAAACAAAGATGTAGACGCCAGCCACTCGAAAATAAAAAATAAAATTCATTTATTGATAAAGGAAAAGTTTAACACATGGTCCAAGTGCAGAACCCAAAACAAACTCTTCTACGAGCTCCTTCATGATCTACCTCCCTACACATACCATGCGAGAAACAGACATCCACGTAGGCACATACACAGTATAATATACGCGGTACCATCTGGTACCGTCTGGTAACGTAGACCTGCTGGATGGCAGTTTTTCATATTCGTCTTATTCATACTGTTCATTGACATGGTTTACAATAGAGTCACATAATTTTATTGTTCACTAAAACAAAACAGCTTCCCCAACATCACTTTGATTTAAACAAAAGAACGCGGCTTACGACAGGCACCCTCAACCCTCGTTTCCCTGCCCCCCCGCCCCACCCCCCGTTCTGGTAACCACGTCTCAGCACCACTTACATGCCCTGGCCAGAGAATGACCCGGTGGTACAAAGAAGAGGAAAGAAATATCACAAGCTGATGCTGTCGGAGCAAACAGCCTTGCAACCAGCAGGACTAATTAAATTGTCTCAAAGTATTGACCATGATTTCAAAGACAAACCACACCCTCTCCTTTTCCCCTAATGGTCTTGGAGATTTGTAATGTACTTTGGAAAATTTAATTCTAAGGCAGACGTGGAGCCGACTCCCTAATCACGAGGTCATGCCACTTGTATCGTGTGTCTCCACTGTCAGGAAGTGGCGTCGGGTTCTGACGGGGGCCGATGCTGGGGCTCGCCTTAACATCTAATCAGTTATGAAATAAAAGCCACTGATACAGACCCCTTTGCTGTGAGCAGTGAATAGAGAGAGCTGTAAACAGACATAAATTGAGATTTTGCACTTCCAAAAACCATGAGGTGAATATGTAGTGTTACACAGCGACGATCTTCTACAATTCAGGAAGGGAGACGTTCGAGAGGAGAAAAGTAAGCCAGGAGAACGGGGGCGGAGGAAAGACTTCCTAATGTTCCTTTCTGGGATCATCGCTTGAAGACAAGTGAAAAAACTGCAGATTGTACCTTTCACAGGGGTAGAGTAAGTAGGGAGCACCAGCCAGTGAATCTGGCTGGAGAGGTGAGCGGCAGAGAGGGAGGGCGTAAGCTGCGGGATCTGAGCTAAGGTACGCCACACATTCACATACATTTGGCCCAGGTTTGTGCAGACGAAGGGCTCCTAGCATCCAGACAGCAGCACAGTACAAATAATGACACTTGTGAATGGTGACAACTTCTAGAAAACTAAATACAAGATGACAGGTCATGCTCTTCCTAGCAATTTGAGGGGAGGTACACTGCCAACAGAGAGCTGGAAACTTCCCAATGGCAGCGTTTGCAGAAGGGAACAAGGGGTTCTGAGAAGCTACCTCTGGGCTACTGGAAACCTGAGGCTGCACTGGGGTGGCTGGGGGAGGGACACAGGGCCTATCAGTATCAGGTCCGAAAATCTCAGGGTTTGCCTTTGGCCCAGCAGATGCAGCCTCACCCTCGAGAGCCTTGTCGCTCCTAATCAGACTTCTGCGTATGCTGGGCCTGCTTCACCAGGGGCCAGAGCAGGCAGGGCACAGGGAGAGGCTGGGCAGCTGGTGCCCAATGAGCAACGGGAGGAAACTAGGGAAGGCCCCCTGACTGAAGAAGTCTCGTGGGCAGAGGCTGCCGTGAGCTGGCCCAGAGCGCTGCTTCCTCCCACTTCCATCTTCTGGCTCACCCTTTACTTGACGACTGCACAACTGCAAAGGCCCACGGACAGGGCCCACCTCGTCTGGCTCTTCTGAAGCAGCAGGAGCACAGGAAAATGATCAAACAGGGACAAGGCCGTGCCAAATTAGCTTCCAGAAGCCCCAAAGCTAGTGGTGCCGTCTCTCCTACACACATTTTCTAGGCCGGGGACCCTGAAACAGTTGTCTGCATTTTGCTAACACCTGGGACCAGAGGACTGTGGTTTGGTGCCACCCAGGCCTCAGGTCAAGTCTTGCTACCCACCTGGACAGGACGGCCTCTGCAGCTCCCTGAGCTACAGAAGCCTCCAACACAGCAGCTGTGGGCAGGACACGCATCTGAGTCCCTTCTACTGGCACGTGCCTTCTCACTGAAAACAACTCAGGACTGCCGTGGAAAGACGGCTGGAGCCCAGGGCTTGCGAACAGAAGAGCACAACCCTTGAACCCACTGTGGTACCTTCTATGCCTGAGGCTTCACAGGGCAGGGCCGCTGCCCCCTTTGGCTAGAATCCAGGTCCTACGAGCACCTACTGGTGACCACAGAAGTGTCATTCACCTAAGGGAGACCAAGTGACAACTGATCCCATCTCCCTAAGTTAATAAATTATTAGTAGGCTGGGAGTCACTGCAATGAGAATTTGGCTTTGGAACAGAAGAGAAAGAAAAAGCTAGGGCTGGCAGGGGCGGTGCAGGGGGGTGGTCAGAGCACTTACGAGCTGTGGGGAAACACACAGATAGGACCCTGATGAAACTGTGCTGCCCTCCAACTTTCAGGGCGAACTGTGTCTCCAGGTAAGCAACGGCCTGATCACAGGAGTGGAGGACAGCAGGACCCTACTGCACACCCATCCGTGCACACACGCGTGCATGCGCGCGCGCGCACAACACACACACACACACACAAACACACACACACAGCTCAGGGGATGGAGACTTAAAGAATGCCCTTCTTGCACCAAGAGGGGGAGAAGAGGCAGCCAAAAGCAAGGCAATGCACCTTTCTCTGCTTTCTCTACAGTCTGTTCCCAAACCTGAAGGCTGACCTTGAGGT
Organism: Paguma larvata; assembly: GCA_030068075.1. NCBI lineage: Eukaryota > Metazoa > Chordata > Mammalia > Carnivora > Viverridae > Paguma > Paguma larvata. The sequence continues at coordinate 41,608,795 of CM057826.1, read as the reverse complement.
GAGCCAACCCCGAAGCCTTTGTGACACTCAGGGAGGCATGCGGGGCGGGGGGGAAGGACAGGGTCACAATTAGTGTTTAAAACACAGAGGACCGAAGTCCCTACCAAGTGGTTCCCTTTAGAAGTCCAGGTCACGGAGGCAGCTCGGGCAGGGTGCTGCTTCTGGCCTGTCCCCCGTTGATTGTAAACAACCAAGCACCACGCGTAGTGTCAGACCAGCTGCTTCTTAATTCTGTGAACTGAATTTCACACTCTGTGCACACTGGCCTCATCTTCTCATCCATGGCAAAGTGTGGGTGTCCTCCCGATGTGCTGGCAATTGAATGCTAGCGTGCCGTGGGCCCGTCAGGGGCTGAGGCTGAAAAACAGGCCTGAATGCACAAAGTGACCATTTTATAAGCCTTCCGCATGCGGACGGAAGCGCATCCCACTCGGCCATCCTTCCCTCGGCCTAGTGCACTGGCAAACATATCCTGAGTCCTGGACATCTTCTCAATCTGAAATCGGGCTGGTCAGTGGGAGGCCAGGTCCACGCCTCCCCACAGAGGTACACATGAAAACGATCCTGATTAAAACCTCTGGGGTACTCAGCCAAGGGTGCTGAGGACCTAAGCACACATTTCCTAGAGCAAGTTTCTTTTCAGCAGGAGATGCCTAGTAAAAGTTTACTGAGGAAGGAACAATCCACAATATCCCCAGATCTGGAGACAGAATCTAAAAACAGAAGCTAATTTTAAATAAAAAATAAATATTTTCAATTTAGGCAGCACTTGATATCTTTCAGAAGCGAAAGCATCTAAGAATACAACACTGTGACCCACACGAGGAATTCAGGGAAGGAGTTGCCAAGGGTCACAGGCAGAGAGAGTAAAGATTAAAAGCTCCAGCTGTGGGGCTGGTTTTTAATTACTAGGCAGGTCTAGACACCTCCCAGAGACTTGAACAGGTAGGAGGAAACTGAGGTAAAATGTCTGGGAGAGGTATGAGAAAGAGATAGGGCCAGCCTTCCCACTCATTTAATCCAGGCCTGGGCCTGGGAAGGAGAAAACATGAGGTGGGGGGATGCTAAGATTTTTAAATAAAGTGAGCTGTGCAACAGGAATAATTGGGTGGGGTGGGTCAGAAGGAGGGAGGCAGGTAAGGGAGGAGACAGGATGAGGGAAAAAAGTTGAAGACTTTCAACGCAAAAAGACTTTCATCCGGGTTAACGCAAGTACGAATGAACAGGGATGGCACTGCCACTAAGAAGGACCTCTGCATATCTGCTACCCGCTCTCTCCTGTGCCCTCAGCCCTGCCTGGCCCAGGGTACCCAGCTGCCAGGTAGAGCGGCTCCCTGACAGCAACCTCGCCTTTCCCCAGAGCCCGGAGCCTGGCAGAGGCTCTGGGGCCAGGGGCCAGGGAACACATAGGGGCAGGGCGGGCAGACCGCTATACAAAGGCACTGGTGGCGTTGATGAAGACAGGAGCACTGCTTGGCTGGATCAGCTCGTAGAGGGCCTCATACGTCCCCACCACAAAGCCCACGAAGCCCAGGATGCTGATCAGGGCGTCCTTGGCGATGATGAGGGGGCTCATGCCCTCTGAGTAGTAGGTGGTGATCTCCAGGAGGGGCGGGATGATGAGGGCCAGGGCGCTGCTGCTCACGGACCCCACCAGGGAGATGACCAGGTCCAGGCGGGGGATGAGGATGGCCAAGACGCCTGCAGGAGAGAGAGGACATGCCTGCTCAGGACTGCCCGGAGCTGGGAGAAACCTCCTCACTGCTGAGCAAATTTAGCCTGTATCCTTCGTCTAGAATGGAGAGCTCCGCAGAAATCCAGACACTGTCTCGTCCAGCGTCTCTTCGCACGGATGAGAAAACAAATGGCCACAGGTGTGGAACAGCCTGGGTCTCACTGCAAGGCTGGGACTGGAACCCAAATCTCCTGGCTTTCAGCCTTTCCAGCCGCAGCATACGACCTCCATCCTTCTGAAGCAAATGAACCAAACTACATTCCAGGGCAGTCTGGTGCCTACCAGAGGAGAGGGGCTGGGGCAGAAAGGGAGGTGTGTTTCTGCACGACTGGTCATTTTCTTCCACCAAGCGTACCTTCAACAGGAACATCTCTATTAACTGACAAGAAACAAAATAGGGGGGAAAGCCATCCTGCGGGAATGTGATCAGAACAAACCCCATTTCAGAGCATTTTCCTAGAGGGAGAGGAGAAGCAGTTCAGAGTGCAGGCTGCCCTGCAGAGCGAGGCCCACACGACGGCTATGCACCTCCAGAAAAGCTAGCGGCTCCCGCACCCAAACTCAGTCCCGGTGTAAGTGAGGGAGGCGGAAGTGACGAGGAACACACGGCAGGCCGCGTTAGGAAACCCCGTCCGCTTCCGCACCGCACGACGGCCCCACTGCCAAGCCAAGGGGAGGCGGCCTCAGTGACCACACTTACTCCAGTGCCCACTGGAGCCCACTGTTCTCATCGGACTCAGCTTTCCGCCAGGGGTGTGAGGAGCGAAGGCCACCCTTCACAAGTTTACCGAGGACTACGGTCTCTGGAATTAGTGACACTGGGGGAAGTTACAGTTCCTTTCTGGTCCCCAGTTTTCTTGTTGGCGAATGAGGATACAAATGGCTTCTAGGTCACAGAGATATCATGATGGTCATGATATCATGACCATATCATGACGGTCAAACGAGGTCACACGGGCACTTTACAAAAGGCCTAGCATACCACAGGCTCACAATACAGTTCATATCGTCATCATTGCTGCCCGTGCAACTGCATTACTGACTCATCGGTAATCAAACGGATTCTGACAAACCGTCTTCCCCGCCGCAGACTCCACCTGGAGGTTGTCAGCCTGCAGACCGTGATCCAGAGCACATCCCTGGTCTTGTGGACTCCTATGAGTCACATCTTATATGGGGGGCTCTGTTCTCACCTCGTTTCATAAAGCAGTGGAGCCAAGTCGTTCTGAGGAAGGCATCACAGTGGTGAGACCGCCAGACAGAACACCTCCGTCCAATACACCCAGTTTTACCCTCAGATCAATCTGACTCCTCAGATGGACTGTCTGCATCGATTACTGTTGCTTTGGCTAAGCCACAGGCAAGAGGACTGGGTTGCATTTAGAAGCCAAGTTTTATGAGAAGCACTTGCTTTTAAACTGGAATAGTACTCCCTGTAGTAAGAGGGGAGGCAACGTGGGACGGAGGCTTACCAGGGGAGGGACAGGTTCACGTCTCCTGTATCACACTGACTCTGAAGCTTTGTCAACTTACATGAATTCAGTTCCTCATTCACACTGGCCATATTCCAAGGATTTAACAGCCACCTGTGCCTAATGGCTACCATCCTGGATGGCACAGACCCAGAACACTCCCCTCGCGGCAGAACATCTAGTGTCTAATAGACAGCACTGCAAAGCAGCCACTCATTGGCTGAATCTGCCTCGGGTCCACGGGTATATAACTTCACAACATGGTTACTGTCCTAGAGAGATTCAATGATAGGAAGGGACAGAGGTGAGATCAGAATCCAGGACCTCGAGTGTCTGGTACAGTCATGTCACACACCTGATGATTAAGAATGTGCAGAACAACACCTGCAGCAGGGAGAGCAGGGGAGCTGGCTGGTCAGCACAGAGAGCCTGTCTATGAAGAACTGGAGGGGTCAGATGCCGGGTTAACTTCCCCAGGGACGCACCGCAATCATTCAGCAGAGAACCGGTATACAGTCAGCCCTGACCTCTCTCTGTTCTGTAAAGGAAGTTAAGACAAGTGTTTTGAAGCCTGATAACAAAAGGGGGTACAAGAATACTGAGTCTCAGATCTGCTTCTGCCACAGCTTTATAGCCCTGGGCAATCCCTTCCTCTTTCCTTATTCTGGTATTCAACTGTAATGGCAATTATCCATCAACGCCCTCACTGTTCTGAAGCCTTCAGAAAGTCCACAAAAAGTGTAGGCTTTTAACTTGCACTGCAAGTTAAAAATAGTGTGTTTCAGCTCTTAGCTATTTCTATCTAGACTTGGTGGTAGCCCTCAAATCTGGGTTGAATTTGGAGGAAGGTTAAAACTAACTTGTAAGCTGACGACAAAATGGCGTTAAGGACAACCTAACACTCAACAAGAGTTGATCTTCTGTGTGGCCCGGTATAAAACACTTCCCCTCTCTGGGGTCTGGGTCTACATCTGCCTAATGTCAGCCTCATAGTGACGGCTCCCATGGTTCCAATGCAGGTGAGTGTGGGGGGGCGGGGCAGCAGCACTGAGGCAGCAATCAGACCTGGGAGAGGCTGGTACAGGAACATGGCTGAGAGCATAGGCCCAGGCCTCAGAACTTGGACTCTAATCCCAGCTCCACCACTAACTAGCCAGCTACTTAATCTACCACTAAAAAGGATGATCACATGAGACCATTCACATAAAGACCTTAGAGCACTTAGGACTTAAGTGCACAATAAGTAAAATGTGAGTTAATACAATCACTGGTCCTAGCACCAGTGGGTTCACCATTTGGAGCCTCAGCTCATTCACCCACGAGGTTAGGTGACCATACAAACACTGGATGAGGACTGAGGTCTCAACCGCCTCTGAAGTTTTAAGGACCTGTACAAAGCAAGTTGAGTCATTTAGGAGTGTGTTGTAGGATATGTCCCTCAACTCACTGTCAACTAGGAAGCACCATGTCCTGCTCAACTGTGTCACAGCAAAGTAATGGGATTCCTCTCCTAGAATGCATGGTTATGCCCTAAACACAGCTTCCAGCCTGCCTGGTTTTGTGCTGTTAAAGGGAGTGTGAGTTCCTCTTCTGGTGCCAGCCGCTGGTCTCCATGGATGCTCTAGCCCACTCAAGAGACTGGTGTCCTTTAACAGGGACAATAAGCCTGAGGAGGAAAGGAGTCAGATGACCTGCCTGGGCCCTGCCGGCTCTGAGTCTGCAGGCCCCTCTCCCTCTCTCACATTAACCTGGAGGATACTTCGTGATATGACTTAAGTAGGTCAGATGTCCTCTACACTCTATGATAAGCAGTAAGTGGAGACAGTGACACAAGCTCATGCAATTAGAACTCTCTCAGATTAGACAGAGATGTTCCACTTCATGACATTTTAAAAGCAATCTAAAAACTTGTCCTTGTTTTTACTACAAAGGATATACACGATAAGCACGCCTAACAAAAATATCTTTAATAGAGACTTTTTAAAATGGCAAAACTTATCTTTTCTCTTAAAGCCAGGATCACAGCTACAGAGGGACAGCCCTCTTCCTGTCCTAGCTGGACCAGATACCACAAGCGAACCCCAAATAAAGTCTGACATTGAAGAAAGATAATGAGGGGGGTGGGGAGAAGGCAAGAACAGTAACCCTCCCACTAATAATGCTGGGGGCAGAGGAAGACAAGAGGACCCAACCAAATTAGCATAAATAGCCCCAACGGCTCAACAGCAGGGGTACCTGTTTTGCCAACACGCAAAATGCGGCCAACTAGTTTCAGCTAATTCCAGACATGGGAATCATGTACTTGGGAAAGATGTGGGAGTAACCAAAATCTCTTCTAGCATTAAATGTCTTTACTCTGAGTGAAAGCCCTCTAGAAAGAGAAGCTCAAGCAGGTAGAGATCTCAGGAAGCAGCCAAACTGGAACAACCTCCCCCTAGTCTCTCCCTGCTCCCCCACAAGAACACCCCCTAGAAGGAGGAACACTCCCACAGCACACTCCCAACCAGCAAGTCAGAGCTCTCTGTGGCGGCTTGGCTGGGCATGTGCAGAAATGGGGGACTGAGGACAACTCAGCTAGCCCACATGATTAGTCAAGAGGGCTCCAACGGTATTATGAAATGTCTTCCCTTTGGGTTAAGAGACACTAAATATATGACCTTCTGATTGCTGAAGCACAAGGAGGCAAACGACTACGTTCAGAGATGAAATTGATTGGGATTCTGGAGCCTGTGGTTTAAGACCAGCAACCGAAAGAGCTGACTTATGCACAAGAGAAGAGAAAGCACTTAAGAGAACACACACTTACAGAAATAGGCTGGACACCTACAGTCCTATGCCCGGAAGCCCGTCCTGCTGTTTCGTTGTGATCAATGCTGGTGCAGCCCACCTGTGTTACTCTTAATGTCTAGAAATGTACCTTTAAAATTAATAACAGTCTTGGACACAATATGTCATTTCATTTAGTGGGACTATAAATTTAAAAACTACAAAAGCAAAGAAACAACTTACATGTCCAACACCAAAGGAGTAGTTTAGTAAATATGATCCACCAATATAAAGGAATATTATATGGTCATGAAAACATTTATGAAGGACATGCATATTCATGACATAATATCAAATAAAAAGCAAAAGACAAAGTTCTGTATATACTACGATTGCAATTATTTTTAAAAGGCACCCATGAGGATTAACACAGAAGATAAAATGCAAAAAAAAATCATTTTGTTAAGTCAGTGGATATTTGGAATTTTCTTTTTGAGTATTTATTTATATTTGAGAGAGAGAGAGAGAGAGACAGAGAATGAATGGGGGAGGAGCAGAGAGAAAGGCAGACACAGAATCCGAAGCAAGTTCCAGGCCCCAAGCTGTCAGCACAGAGCCCGATGCAGCGCTCGAACCCACAAATTGCAGGACATGACCCAAGCTGACGTCAGACACTTAACCCATTGAGCCACCCAGGCACCCCTTCTTTTTTATTTTTTTAAATTGTTTAATGTTTAATTATTTTTGTGAGAAAGAGAGAGAGAGAGACAGCACGAGTGGAGGAAGGCAGAGACAGAGGGAGACACAGAATCCAAAGCAGGCTTCAGGCTCTAAGCTGGCAGCACAGACAGCTGGAACCCACCAAGCACGAGATTATGACCAAGTCGGACATTTAATCGACTGAGCCACCCAGGCACCCCCAGAATTTCTTCAACATCCCAGATATAGACATTCTTGAAATGTTTCTACATTAACTTTCTTTTTTTTTTAGCAATATTTTGGTGGAAATTTAAAATCAGGCTCAAAGCACCTGTGCTGAATCACAGAAGTTTAGACTTGAAAGAAACCTTAGCAATCTGATACCCTGCACATCTTATAGCTGAGGAAACTGAGGCCTCGGGAGGGTTCCCCGGGGACCCACCATGCACAGCTAATTAACACTGCTGTCCTTTGTCATTGTAGCTGCAAGACGAAGAAATGTGAGAGAGCAAAAGGTTCCAAGAAGCCACTCTGTTTGGACCTGGAAGCTTCAGGCTTGATAGGGTCTGGCTGCTTGGAACGTTCTACAGCTATGCGTTCCAGTCCAAACAGGCCTTTTAACTGTTTGGCTTTATGTTATTACATCTTCAACAATAGGTTTCTGAAATTTTCATATGTAACTGTGGTAAGATGTTTCATGTGGCAAATGCCACAGAGAATTAGTACAAAGCACTGGAGGACAGGTTAACACCTCGTGGAACCCAAAGAAACTACTCTTTCTACACTTCTGAACTCCCTCCGGCACCAGCCTCTTCCAGCCTCTCCTCCTCGCACATAGGTGATCTGCGAAGTCTGCAGTCTAACATACGGGCTGGAAAGAAATACGGTTTCATATGAAATCACAACCAAATGAGCACCATTCTCCGATGCACGTATTACCCCTTCCCCTTCTTTCCAACAGTCTGAAATTAAGCACCAAAAAGTAGACACAGAAGTCTTTGCAAAACGGGGGGTGGCGGGGGAGGGGGAGAGTGTTGAGAAAAGTGAATTTCAAATGGAGAAAAAAAATGAGTCTGGACCAAATTCCCCTGCTTCCCTTGGTGGGTGGAGGGTGAAGAGGAGGAGGAAAAGTTGGGAAAAAAGACAAGAAAACACCATAAATAGCAACAAAACAATCTGCTGTTAAAATGTATGGGTATAAGAGAAAACAATCAGTTCCAGCAAAGTTCTAAAATCATATACCACTTAACCTTATGCAGCAAAGGTCTGAAAACACAGAAAAAAACAAAAACAAAATAAACTCGCATAAATACACTTAAGCTGGTGCTACAGTGAAATGCCTCTCCCGAACCCCACAATCACTTCACAGTCTCCAGGGAAGTGAAAAGAAGGCCGAGTGCTCAGAGATGAAGAGGCTGCATCATTTAATAGGCTGACGATGCAACACTAAGTCACAAGAGATCACAGGAGGGGAAATAACTGAATGTGCTGGAAGATCAAAGGCAGCTTGAGTCTTTTGAGCATCACGCTGTAGAAGGGAGATGAGGCCCACAGACAGAGTCAGGAAAAGCGAAGCAAACACCAGGAGACATCTAAGGATAGCATGAGGTCTATGAATCAGAGACTCCTGGCTCCCACAGGGCGCACTGGAAAGAAACCTGGCAGGAAGCGAGACATATGCTACCGGAGGCTAAGCCAGGTTTGAGAAGAAAATGGGGCCAGGAGAGGAATCAGGCCCAGCATCACTGCCCCAGCTTTCCGGGCAGGGGGAAGTTGGTGTCTAGGCAGTTAGAGCACATTTTACCCAGACAGACCTACCTTTTCTAGAGGAACCACTTGAAAAAAGCCAATTATTTGCACCATCCCCATCCTTTCTTTGAATTCCAGAATCAGAGCACTAAGAGCTGACGTTATGAACACTGTATACATGAAAGCTGTCTCCTTCAGTATTTGGAGGTAACCATCCACAGAGGGACACATGCAGGCAGAAACAGGAATCAAATCCAGAATACCTTAGCATATATTAAGGCAAATTACTGGAAAAGCGAAGATACATTACAATTGTTTCCTTTTCAGTTGCTCTAGGGCAGCAATAGCCTGTAGGTAGCTCTGGGCACTGGATTAGCTGCTGAGTGGCTTTTTCTCTAGGCTGGACGACAGAGGGCCAGAAGGTCTGCCCAACAAAGGCTATAAGAAGCCAGAGTCTTGGTTGCCATCAACTTGTTGGGGTTGACAAATACAAGCAGTCCATTAATTGCCTGGCTCCTCCCCAGCCCCATCCTGCAATAAATCCTCAGACAGAATATACCCAACATTAAGTTAGAAGGTTTGGTTCCCTAGCTCTAGTGACTTCCTTCCGTACAAAGATCCACGACACTGAACTTCACCCACATCTTTGAAATAAAATGAGAAAGAGAACTGCAGGTGGCTTGAAATGTGTTCTAGGACAGGCATGAGTCCGTTCCCTTGAGAGAGTTCATTCTGGGACAGGTACTAGTCTGTTCTTTGAAGAGACCTTCCAGGATAGGTGCCAGTCTACTACTCGAGCAGATGAGCCTGGGACAGGCACCATTCAGTCCCCTTGAGGAAGTCCTGGCTAGTAGAGCCACTGGTCTATTTCCTTGAAGAGGTCTGTTCTGAGACAGGCACTAAGATGTTCCCTTGAAGGGTCCATTCTGGGATAGGCACTCATCTCTCTTTTGGAGAAGGACCATTCTAGGATAGGTACTAGTCTGTTCCCTAGGAAGCCCATTCTGCGGTAAGCAGTATCAGTTCTACTGAGAAGACCATTCTGGGGTTGGCGCTTTCCTTCAAGAGGTCCTTTCCTTCAAGAGGTCCTTTCCTTCAAGGGATCCCTTCTTCAAGGGACAGACACTATGCTGTCCCTTGAAGAAGCCCATCCTGGGACAGGCACTAAGCTGTTCCCTTAAGGAGGTCCATCTGGGATAGGTATTCTTCTGTTCCCTGGAAGAAGCCCATTCTGGGATAGGCACTAGTTTGTTCCTTTGAAGAGGGTTTATTCTGGGATTAGGCACTAGGCTGTTACCTTGAAAAAGTTCATTCTGAAGTAGGCACTAGGGTGCCTCCATGAGACTAGTGTCTCAAGTCCTTTCTAGGGTAAGAACTATTAGTCTTACTGAGGAGACCATTCTGGGATAGGCACTCAAGTGTTCTCATGAGGAGGCTAATCCGGGATGGGCACTAGTCTGTTCGCTAGAAGAAGTCCATTCTGGGATAGGCACTAGGGTGTTCTTTTGAGGAAGTTTATTCAGGAATACACACCAGAATGTCTCCCCGAGTAAGTCCATTTTGAGATAAGCACTATCAGCTCTACTGAGGAGACCATTCTGGGATGGGAAGTTGTCTGTTCCCTTAAAGAGGTCCATTCTAGGTAGGCACAACACTATTCCCTGAGGAAGGCCATTCTGGAATAGGCACTAGTCTATCCTCCATGTCTAACCTCTACTGTCCTTCTCTTGCCAACAGTCAACCCATAACATCATTTCTGATCTTCCAGACTATGAACAAATGCTAGACAACTTTCACATTATTTATCTCTAAAACATTCCATTCTGGTTCAATTTAAAAATTATACAGACCTATTTTTATTTCAAAGAGAGAGGCTTGGACTGGTAATTTAAGAAGTTCCCAGGGAAGTCTCAATATAATAAACCAAGACATTTCTTTTCCCAAAATAATACAAATTTTAAAAATAAATTTAAAAGCCCAACATAGCCAAAAAGCAAAATCTAGATTTAAGTACTTTGATCTGGAAAGAAGTGGCAAATCTCCTAAAAATTTAAATTAGATATTACAGAAAAATTTATTCAGGGGTTCTCTATTCTATCAACTCACAGAAGCTGCCAAAAAGAAAAAAAAAGGAAAAATTTATTTCTATTTTAAAATTTATACCAGTTTCAACCAATAGCAAATAGAGTAATACCTTGTCTTTTAACTCACACTCCGGGGTGTGTGGTCAGGGAGAAGAAATAAAGCACAAAGTAAAAATCAAACACCTATATTAATCAACATAAATTTTCTAATCAACACATTTAGTAAATGTCTAGAATAGTAGCATAAAGGCTCAAAATGAAATCTAAGCAATAGATTGTCACACTGGAAAAGGATTATTTGAAAACACAGATAAACATGTAGTGGCTATCAAAATAACCTATACTCATATGCATATGGTTTAAATGGCTCTCTTTTAGACTTTTACCTTATTTTATCCCGAGGACGTGGGGGAGTAATTCTATATCTTTACTATGAATTATGACCATCGCTGTAGTATTTTATGCCACATCTACCAACGAACTTCTGTTCTCATTCCCATGTCCTTTCGAGCACATATATAATCAATTCACTTCACCATCTGGCAGGGGCTCAACTATGCACCTGAGACATCGGGCCAAGTTCCCTGCTCACACACTACGACTGTTTCAGTACAGCAGGCTCTCTCTCAAGAAAGCCCTGAGGGCTGGGTACCCTTTGGGGGGAAAATAAACCAAAGCAATTGTCTTGTCTTCTACTCACACGTCAGGCAGACCAGCACGGTGCGCACGAACAGGTCTACCACCAGCTCGCAATGCTCGGGCACGCGGGACACGAAGAAGGGGATGATGATCTCGGCCGGGACGTAGAACTGGAGGGCGTAGGTGAAGAAGATGCCGATGGAGTAGAGGAGCTTGACCGACTGGTACAGCCTGCAGAGAGAGAGCCGGGACACATTCAAAAGCCTACTTTGGGCCACACTGCTAGCAATGGGGGGGCAAGATGGTCTCACTGTGGCCATGTCTATCCACGTCACAAATGCACGTGTCCCTTAGACCGAGCAATTTCATGTCTAGGCATTTACCCTACAGATATACTTGCATGTGTGCATAACATTTTTCATTCAAAGTATGTCACTGCAGCATTATTTAAGTATGAACGACCGAAAATAGTTTAAATGTTAACCGGTGGGGAACTAGTTAAATCCTGGCGTCCCATAGGGCTGTGCAACAGTGTGAGGCACAACTATAGGTGCTGATATGGAACCAGCACCAGGATGCATTAAGTGAAAAATGCAGGAAACAGGACAGTGTCTACAGTGTGCTACAAATTGTCCAAAAAAAGGAAAAAGAAGGAAAAAACACTCCCCCTCACACACACACATGCATATGACATTATCACATACTCTAAACATCTCCAAAAGGAATTACAAGAAATTGGTAAATGTGGTTGCCTCTGAAATGGTAAGCCGTAAAACTGGGGACTTGGGGAGGCAAATGGAAACAAAAATATTCTGTATACACTCCGATCATCTGGGGTCTTATCATGGACATAAATCCTTTCAAAAATTAAAACAATTAAAAATGCAATTAAAATGTAACAGCCTTTCTTTATTCTTCCCCTCCAATTCACTGTTCCCTAGAATCAGACGGTGACCACATGGCCAAGAAGCAGGAGCAAAATCCATCTTTCTGCACCACTGTGGCCGTCTTCTTACCACTGCTTCACGTGTGGCTCCTCAGGGAGACTGTCAACTCACCAACAGCTAGCCCTGTCTTATCTCATGCCTAGAACTGTGCAGAGTAGAAAACAAGCCCGATCCATAAGTACTCATGGATCTGACGTGATCATTAAAGGGAAGGCCACCCTGCCCCTTAGCTTAAGCTCCCCTTAAAGCAAGACCTTCATGTCTTCAGCAGCAAGAAACGTTGGCCTCCCCCACCTTGTTGGAAATCTATTTAAAAGTGGTGATTACATTGTGTATATTGTGCATTGAGTTGCTCTGTGGTTGAACTTAGTGTCTAGAAGATGTTCTTATGCTATAAACAGTAGAACATCCTGGGAGAGACCAAGTTTGACAAAAGGTCTTACTTCCTCCAAGAATAGATAATAAAAATGCTTTGGAACAATCAGCTGGTGCCTCTATAATTAAACTCAGTACAACACCAAAGCCTTCTGGAGTGCTGGAAAGTCTGGAAGCAGGATCGTCACCTGCAGGGACAGCTAAATAAATCGTGCCCGAATGGAGGTGGAAAGATGAGAGTAGCTGGGTTTGGAGTGTCAAAGGAAAGACGACAGGTGCTTATCCACGGCTTTAGACTATGTGGGCTGCTTCTGCCGTTCCTGATCCATTCATATTCAGTGATGTCAAGCTACCACCTGGCTCTTGAAAGGGCAGGAACATTTGGAAATTTAAAAGCAGGCATCAGAGTGAAAGGGGAAGACTTTCTGAAAACAGCCCATTGCAGGGCTACCACTTGGCTGGACACATCACAAACCTTGTCCCCAGACCCCTGCTGATTAGGGCGCCCTGTGCTAAATAAACACTGATGACACTACTGAATAAACCTCTTTCTCAATTTTCTCAACCTGTCCTTGCACAATGCCTCACCGATCAGAGCTCTAAAAACATGCACAGGCAGGTCAACCAGGCCAGCCGGAAAGGTTCTTCTGGTCCCCAGGGCACTCAACAAGCTTCCCAGTGTCTGCTCAGCTGCCTTCCACAATGAAATTCTAATCTTCAAAACAGAACTGTTGTTTCAGACACACCCTGGGACAGCTACCTTTTTAGGAAGCATTTCAGTAGGTCTCGGTGTTTCCCTACAACGCAGTAACCAAGAGTTAAGCAAAGTGAGGTACAGAAGGGCTCCCCACAGCCCTTAGTCCACTGTGAGAGGCCTCTGACCACTCATCAAGCTGGTGACTGCCACAGGAGAGGCACGGCAGAAGCTGGGAATTCAGCTGATTCACCCTCTTCTCTCCCTGTCTATTTGGAATGCTTAAGGTGAATTGATGGGATACTTGGCCCTTCCAGGCTCAGATTTCTAGGGAGAAATGGCATATCACTTGATCAACCAATCCATCTGGCATACGCCTCCATCGGAATTCCTCCTCCAAAGGAGAAAGCTCAGGGCAGTGTTCTCTTTCTGATCGCACCAGGAGAGTATGACAAAGCACTTTCTCACAAATAGCATTTGGTCTTTGTGACTGTCCTGGAAGAAATGACTACTCCTGGTTCCCAAAAGTGGGAGCTGGGGCAGTGAGCAGCTGTGACCCGTCCAAGGCCACAGAGAGGGACATGGCGGACTGCCTCTATCGTCTATGCCCCAGATGCTCCCTGAAAACATCTCTTCATAAAATGGCTCACAGTCTCAGCGTTCAGTCCTCCTTTCGGTTCCAAAGTCATCTACTGGGTGATGATGGTGTGCCAGGCATTGTGCCGGGGCCTGGGGTGAAATGCAGAGCTTACAGTGGAGGGAGATCACAGTGCAGGTAAATAGACCATTATAGTGCTTTGGAACAGAATTAGGCTAGGCTCCAAATGGGATCCTACAAGAACAGAGCGAAGGGGCATCTGACCTAGCCTAGAAGTTGTGGTGGGTGAAACAGCAGAGAAAGTTCCTCAGAAAGAGTGACTAAGCCTTCCTCGAGGACTAGGAATGGGGTACAGGCAGGGCTGGAGCCAGAGCAGTCCTGACAGGTGCGTTACAGATCCTGTCTCTACTGGAGGAGCAAAGGGAAGCCTCTGAGGGCTCTCACCAAGGGGATGCACAACTGACTGGAGTCCTGGCTCACACAGGGAATGGGAGAACAGACCTGGAGAAGGATTAAGACTAGGATAGGCAGATGGGTCAAAGGGCTCAGTGGGCAGCCGTGCAGGGATGGTGCTGGTGAGGGGTGGGGGCTGAGCAGGGGGTGGCAGTGGTGGACTAAAGTGAAGTGAGCTGATTTAAGGGGTAAGGAGGAGGAAATTCCACGTTCTGACCCATGAATTAAAAAATAAACAAACAAACATTCAGGAGCACCTGAGTGGCTCAGTCAGTTAAGCGTCCGACTCTTGATCTCGGCTCAGGTCATGATCTCATGGTTCGTGAGATCAAGTCCCACATCAGGCTCTGCACTGACAGTGTGAAGCCTGCTTGGGATTCTCTCTCCCCCACTCCCTCAAAATAAAGAAATAAACATTTTAAAAAATAAATTAAAACAGCATCCAGTGCTCCTAGGCTTCCATCCTTCCCCACGTACCAGCAATTGGGCAGGTTGAGGGTTATGCTGCCTTGGATGTTAGGTCCAAACTGCAGGTACCCCAGACACCCCAGACTGATGTAAAGGGCGGTGATGATGGCCATTCCCCCATACAGGATGAGGGGAAATTTCTGAGGATCCTTCATTTTGTTTTCAAGGGGCAGAACCTAGGAGAGTAGTGAGAAAGAAGAGAAAACACAGGAACAAGCAACGTTAATGGTTAAAAACAAAACTGCAATGGTCTCGGAAAAAAGTAACAGCTTTATCGCCAGGAGACAGAAACCAATTCAAGCTATTTCCTCTGAGCTGGAGGAGACACAGAGCCCACTGTGTGAGCAGGCAAGTATGGGCAGGACTGGGACCCAGGACCCCTGCCCAGGCCAGTGCTCCACGTCCGGCTCCAGGAGCCCCATGGGCTGGAGGTGGTCTCTGTCCCTCGGCACAGCTGCATGGTAGCCGGCAGCCCTCCCACCTGATGCCCGCTCGGCACGACAAGGAGCAGACCTCGCCTGAGACCACAGCTCTGCTAACCTGTCCGAAGAATGCAAAACATTGGCCAGGGAACACTGCCACCCTAGTTCCCAGAAACCGTTTCCTCAGCTTCCAAAGGGCAGGTGCCAGTGGTGACAAGTTAAACCTCTGACTTAGGAAATGGAGGGAGCGTGGGTGTCATGATTTAGAGGACAGTAGAGATTCAGGAGCACAACATGTACAATAAAACCCACTTTCCAGGATCTTAGTCCACTGACCTTACCACCTGCTCCCTCACAGCAGAGGACATTCCAAAGCAAAGCAAAGTTTCCCTTAGGAAAACTAGTTCCTCTAGGAACAGGGAAACAGCAGGCCTGACTGACAAGCTTCACAGCCTGCCATCACCTGCACCTGGCATGGCTCATAAGGCAAAGCGACAATGTCGAGCTGTCCCACAAACCATCTTTGATCTTGTCATGCCACTCAATTTCCTTCAACACCTGCGGTCATGAGGCAGGGTGGGTCTGTGTCAGACACACCCTGGTAGACACCATGGGCCCACTGCAGGCCCGGTGCTGTGAGGGTGCCACAGCCCTGCACTTCCAACCGGCCCTCAACACTGCACCCCTCCCCCACCAGCTCAGGGGGTCTCTGGCTTCACTGGATCCACATCCATTTAGAAACAGCTTCTAGGCTTTCTTCTGGTTACCTTTCATGGAGAGTCTAGACAGTCACAGGGCAGGCAGCCAGTCTCCTCCAAGCCTGCCGGGCCTGGGCCAGTGGCACAAACACAGAGACTACAATGAACAAACAGTGAGTGGGGGCCCTGCGCCCACACACGCTCAACAGCCCTCAAATCCAAACTAAGAGTCGAAACAGCAGTGTTTTCTCCCTTGTAAAAACAGAAAACACAGAGAAATCTTGAAGTAACAGATAATAATGATCATAGAATGACTCTATATCGAAGCCTGGCTAATGACGTGAAGCAAAGAACAACTTCTGCACTGGGCCGTCAGGGAAACTGGTTAAGTTCTGCACGATGCTCCCTAAGAACCAGGATCTCCTGGAAGCTTCCCACATTTACTCCATCTCTTCTTTCCAGTCCCAAGTACTTGAAACCTCTTTCCCACTGCTACAACAGGGGGCTCTGTTTGTGCGTGTGAGTCAAGGTGAGACGTTCTTCCTGGGCAGTGAGAAGCTCCAAGAAAGAGCAAAGGGAAAGGTGGAAAAACCTCAAGGCAACAACTTACACACTGATCCCTTAGAAAGCCTCCCCCGTGATGTTAGGGCCTGAACACATCCCATCAACCCCACCAGGCAACTCCTTAGTATTTTGACGAAAAAAATTCTACCCAGTTTCTAGGTTTTCTTAAAAGTATACAAAGTGATAGGGAAATCAAATGGGGATAAAAAGATATTCCATGAAAGGAAAATGTCTTCTTCCCTTTTCCTAGGCTGTTGGACAACAGTATTAATAATTTTCTTCAAGGAAGAATTCTGGAACTTTATTGTGAAAAAGTATAAACAACAATCAAGTTAGGTGAAAATGAGTGGCAGATTCCTCTCTTTAGGTGAAGAATTTGGTGAAATCCTAGCAATGGTAGGGAAAGCTGGAAGTGAGAGCTAAGGCTATTTATCTCCGCACAAAAAATACAGCACACCAGTGTTCCAGGGCAGAGGGATTATTTGTGCAGCTATTGATTTAATAATAAAATCAATAGTATTATTAATAAAAATAAAAATTATTTAATGCTCACTATGTGTCAGGGACTATGCCAAGTACTGTACACACATCTCACTTAATCCTAACGATTACTAACCATTAAGTTCACTTTTCGGAAGCAAACAACGAAGAGGTTAAGTCCTCACACAAGGTCACACAGCTATTCTTTGGCAGAGCCAGGACTCTCCCCGAGTCAGTCTGACTCTAGCCCCTGCATTCCCAATCGCCATGTATTATTGCTTATTGCCCACATAGGCGATAAATGTGCAACGGACGGGTTTGAATGCAAACATTCCCAAATCACATACAATTTATTTTCAAAAGCTGCAGCTGGGAAACCCAAGTGGAATCCCTGAAATGCTGTCCATGAGCTGGCCAATAAGTTTTAGAAGATAATTTCTAACGGCATTTCCTCAGCCTTCTGAAAAGCAGACCTCGAGGACACCAAGGGCAACAGAGAATCACAGTGAAACTCTTACCATCCCAATGCCTTCAAACGCAAAAATGGCTGTGCCAAAGAACAGAGGATAGGTCTTCCAGGGAGCCACCAAGGGGAGGTGACTGGGGTCTGGAATATTCTGAAAAAGAAAATAAAGCAAAGGCTACACAGAGATTCGAGATTTGAACTGCAACATCAGACAGGCCATAACCTTTTCTTAAATTAAAGATCTTCTAAAAGGAGAAAGTCTGACAGCCGACAGATGATTTGGGGACATTCAGTCTTTGTATTTTTTTCCCTTCAGGCTTAGAAAACCCTACTTGCTTTGGGGAAAGACTATACTATTAAAAACTCAAACGTTGGACCTTGCATAAAAACAGTCACATTCTTTCATTAGGTAATCACATCCCAGAAATTGAATCCGAGTAGGAAAAATAATCAAAATATAAATGTTTACTTAGTTTTGAGAGAGAGAGAGAGAGCACATGAGTAGGGGAGGGGCAGAGAGAGGGAGACAGAGGATCTAAAGCAATCTCTGTGCTGTCAGCACAGAGCCCGATGCAGGGCTTGAACCCATGAACCGTGACACCATGACCTGAGCCAAAGTCGATGCTTAACCAACTGAGCCACCCAGGCAACCTGATTATGCACTATTTTAAAAGTAAAAATTGAGATAACTAAGAGCATCTGAAAAACTGCTTATGAAATAATACTGAGAAAATTAACTTTTTAAATTTACATATTCACTATAATACAACCATGTAAACACTCCACATGGATAAAGCTGCTTTTCTCTTTCTTTCTTTCAATTCTTTTGAATGAGTTTGAATACTTGAAAAATTTTATTGATACACACATGATAGGAGTATTGGAACATTAGTGATAAAATGGCAAAAAAAAAAAAAGCATTTACTATTATAGGCACACGAAAACCATGGCGCTTGTTAACTGCAGGTACAATGTAAAGACGTCAAGTGAGGAGGTGCAGACACAGAACCGTACCTGGCCCACCACTGAACAACAGCTCCCAGTAACGGGGGACCAGAGGAACCGTACCTGGCTCACCACTGAACAACAGCTCCCAGTCATGGGGGACCAGAGGAACCATACCTGGCCCACCACTGAACAACAGCTCCCAGTAACGGGGGACCAGAGGAACCATACCTGGCCCACCACTGAACAACAGCTCCCAGTAACGGGGGACCAGAGGAACCGTACCTGGCCCACCACTGCACAACAGCTCCCAGTAACGGGGGACCAGAGGAACCATACCTGGCCCACCACTGAACAACAGCTCCCAGTAACGGGGGACCAGAGGAACCGTACCTGGCCCACCACTGCACAACAGCTCCCAGTAACGGGGGACCAGAGGAACCGTACCTGGCCCACCACTGAACAACAGCTCCCAGTAACGGGGGACCAGAGGAACCGTACCTGGCCCACCACTGAACAACAGCTCCCAGTAACGGGGGACCAGAGGAACCGTACCTGGCCCACCACTGAACAACAGCTCCCAGTAACGGGGGACCAGAGGAACCGTACCTGGCCCACCACTGAACAACAGCTCCCAGTAACGGGGGACCAGAGGAACCATACCTGGCTCACCACTGAACAACAGCTCCCAGTAACGGAGGACCAGAGGAACAGGACTTGGCATGAGACAGAAGCTGCTGTCCTTTCAGAATGTGGCTTTTCAAACCACGCGAATACACTGCTTAGATACATATAAGAATTGATTTTTAAACTGCCTTTATAGGGTTTTAAAATTTATTTAACTATAGAGGTATTTAGATAAATAAGGGGGCATGCTCTAACAGTGTGACAGAATAATATCAGTGAACAAATGAAGATCTAGTATTAATCTCTATAATAGGCTTCTCTTTAAGTTTTCAAAGCAATTACACTACAGTCTCTCTAAAATATAATTTTAAAAATACTTTTTTTTTTTCTGAGCTCCTGCTAAGAAATTGCTTAGGTCTCTTTATAAGAAGTATTTCAGTACCTGGAATGAAGACAGACTAATAAATACTTTTGGTCTACAATGAGACAAAGAGTGAAATTACAGTGCCCTGTAATTATTCCTGAGTCACAGTGTAACTTCTGGAAGCTTCCTAGAAACGGGAGCGATCTATTGGTTATTGGATGACTATTATCCAGGCTCATACATCAGATCTGGCTGAAGTATGACAGAGGGAATTTCAGAATACATGTCTGGGGATACTAGTGTGAATGAGACCAGCAGAGGAATTTATAATTCTATATACATAATCATTGCTACTGACTTTGAGCCCAACCAGTTAAATGGAAAAAGTTTAGGGGCACCTGGGTGGCTCAGTCAGTTAAGCGTCTGACTCCTGATTTCAGCTCAGGTCACAATACTGCGATTTGTGAGTTGGATCCCCGCATTGAGCTCGCACTAACAGTGCGGAGCCTGCTTGAGATTCTCTCTCTCTCCCTCTCTCTCTGCCCCTCTGCTGCTTGCGCGTGTTCTCTCTCTCTCTCTCTCTCTCTCTCGAAATATATAAGCTTTAAAAAAAATGGAAAAAGTTTAATGTGCAAAGAAACATACAAGTTAAAATCAGCTCATTATCAACGTATTACCTCCTCAATGCTATGATACTATTAATCTCAGTGATAACAGCTTCTTCAGAAAATGCTATTAAATGTACATAAGGATTGCAAGATGTACTCCAATTCTGGAAACCTCCTAACTATGAAAAAACTGCATCTCAGAATTAAGATGCAGCGATAGAAACATTTCCTGGGAGCCCCCTCTGGGGGAGGCCCTCTGCTCAGAACTATGCCATCTGTCATTCCAGGTGGTGACGACATGGGGAGCCTGCGCAGGTGGAAGACCTCAGTCGGCTTCCTATGGTGGTGTCTGCACGAGGAGCAAACGCACCAGTCACACGCATGCGCGGGGAAAAGTTCAGAAATACTGGACAGCAGGAGAGGACACCGAGACAAGATGGTAGCAATACAGCAACAAAAATGACCCAAAGGGAGCACCCTGACCTGTGCACAATCAAAATGATGCCGCTGGACCACAGCCACACCACCGTTCCCCCAGGCTGCCCCGGTGCACAGAGCACTGTGTGATCACACACACCTCCTGCTTAAGTCCAGAGGCAGGCCCGCACTCACTCAAGAAACGGGCAGGCGGCCTCGTCTGCAAGTGCAGGTCTGCACTACACACAGACAGTGCTTCAGCTGGGACGGAGACGCTGCTGGAACCCACACTCCCCTCCCGGCCCTCTGATCACAGCAAGCCCCACAGTCCAACGATGTGCGGTGGTTTAAGGCTAAACGCAGTGTGTGTGCACGTCGACGTGAGACAGCCTCACTCATTTTAATGTCCACTGCCATGGGTCGTGATTCAGGTCTCTCATTACGAAGTTCAATCATGAGTTTATTTACCCTTCCTTGTTGTAACTTAATTTGCCAGAGACAGAGAAGCAAACTCTCTGGAAATGGTCAATCATGCATTCTCAGGCCCTGCTTCCATTCCCATCAAAAATGGGACACGGATAGCAGTTGGTTTTGTCTTTAAAAAATAGTTCTGCAGAAGAAGAGTCAGAATCTGCCCCCCATCTGACTTACTAAGACAGGAGAAAACAGTAACTGCTCACTGAGCACAATGTTAATCTAAATTCATCACGTCACTTCCTCAGCAGAGGAAGACCTGTTTCACAATGTGCTGCTTTCCTAGAAACCATATCAGGGAGTGACCGGGTCACTGTTCAGTAGGCCGTGTGAAAATGAGTTAATGTTCACCTGTCAGACTAACCGATATTAAGAAGATTAATACGTCTAGTGTTGGCTACTGACATACTATGAAAGGGAGCCTGTATGAGACTGGTAAATAGCTTTTGGAAAAAGCAACTCGGCAAAATAAAAATTCAAAAGCGCATACTCTTCAGCAGCTACACCTCTAGAGAAATACCTTGGAGGAGTATTGCTATGTGTCCATAAAAAGAAAGGCCTCAGAAAACTCACTGTTGTAATACTAAAATAACACTAAAAAATTATCGACGACCTGACAGTCCACTGATTGGAGGGTGGTTAAATGAACTGTGGGACATCTAACCTCTGAGACACTATGTACCAATTAAAAAGGATGAGGTAAAACCATGCGTATCTGCGTGGAAAGCTCCCTGCCACACTGGCCCTGTCCCGGAAGAAAAAGTCAAGTAGATGAAAAGTACATCTAATAATTTTTTAAATTATGTTAAAAACAAAACTAAACATACTTTGGTTTTATATATTTCTCTACGTACTAGACACAATTCAAACCAGGATACCGTCTGTGTTATGTGTTTGCATTCACAGGACCCAGACGGAGACAGACCGATCACACGCACTGAGTCTCAAGACTCAAGGTGAAGATGTGGTTTCCAACACTTGCGTTGTCTGCATTGTACTGAGTGCGCACTGATGAGTTCTTTGAGTAATTAAATCTAAATACCTTTTCTTCATTATGCCTTCATTCACCTGCTTCCATTCTCTTCTTTTTCTGGAGTGTTGGCAAAACACGTTGCCTCACCCATAAAGAGCCACACTGCTTGAGGGCACATTTTTCTCAGCCTGGACTTCTACCCATCTACATACAGATGTCTTCTCTTGTACTGCCCCACAGACCCGCCCCCAAGGGCTACGCAAGGGGGAGCAATAACTGGATTTACAATTTTGACAAATACATATACAACTGGAGCGGTAAGAAATTACTTTATATTAAGTTAGAGGGGAACCTGGATGGCTCAGTCAGTTAAGCATCCAACTCTTGATTTCAGCTCAGGTCGTGATCTCACAGTTCATGGGATGAAGCCCCAAGTTGGGCTCTGTGCTGACGGCATGGAGCCTGCTTGGGATTTTCTTTTTCCTTCTCTTTCTCCCCCTCCGCCTGCTTGTGCTGTCTCTCTCTCTCTCTCTCAAAATAAATTACTAAACATGTAAAAACTAAATAAATAAATATTAAGCTAGAGAAGTTGATTTTTGTTTTCATCTTAATATTTTTCTATTTTCCCATTACACAATGATTCACGTATTAACTCTGCAGTTGAGAAAAAGTCTAAACCAGTGATCTCAATAGGGATGATTTTGCACACATATACTCACCCCCAGCACACTTTGCAACATCTGGGGATATTTTTGGCTGTCCTAACTTGGGGAGTGACTGCTACTAGCACCTGGTGGATAGAGACCAGGGGTGCTGCTAAAACATCCCACAATGCACAGGACGGTCCCCACGACAAAAGGTCAGTTGGCCCAAAACGTCAACACTGCCAAAGTAGGGAACCCCTAATCTAAATATACCACATATAAGTAACATCCCTATTTGTGTTCCACTTAGTTGTTTTATTTGTTTCTTTGATTATATAATAGGCAGAGGGAGAGCCCGGGCTCTTACCTGGACAATGAATTGGTAGATCATAACCAGGCTAACCAGCATGGTGATGTTGGCCAACAGAGAGAAGATGGACAGGGCTCGGAGGTTCCTGACAAAAACCAGCAGCACCAGGAAGGGCAGGAAGGTGAGCATGTAGAGTCGTGAGTCCATGGTGGGCATCAGAATCACAGTCTCATTGTTATGGCAGTTGTTGGTGGTCCCATTGGCCGCTTCGATCACCTAGAATGAGGGGAAGAAAAGCAACAGAAAAGGCTTTTAAGATGACAGAGGCCACTGACCTCCCACCAAAAAGAGTTCCTAACTGGAGGCTCAGTAGGAAAACAAGGCGATACAGAAGTCTGTGGTTGGTAAACCATCTTCAGAGATCTTCATAACTGTCATCAGCAAACCAACTGCCTGAGCTGGGTTTGATCATATCTTACCTAAAGGCAGAAGGACAGACAAGATATCTCGAAGTTTCTCAGTGTCCTAGGTCTTTAGATGAAATTAAACAAAAGATACTGTTCTATATAATGTGTTAAAATCTTAATTCTTTTGTTGACCAAAACTGGCTTAGAAGGAATCCTAAACTCAAAATCCACTCATCTCTTGCCATTCTTTCTCTCTCTCTCTCTCTCTCTTTTTTTTTTTTTTAACAAGGGCCCTACCTGTTTAAAGTTGTCAGCCAGAAAGACAAAATAGACACAGCAGAATCCCAGCTGCGTGACAATCAGGAAGAAGTCCACCAGGTGCCTGTAGATGGGGAAGGAAGGAATATGAAAATCAGGAGCATGAAAAGCAAGAGTCCCCAAGAAAGAGGTGTTTGAACAGTGCTTCTTCCCAGGCCATCACAGACCCTTCCCACCAGGTGACAAGGATGAGTGTGCCCTGATAAAAGGAAAAACTGTGCTAGGTGCCACCAGTCTGGAGCTTTGGAGGAGGGTGAAAAAGACGCTGTGTGTGTGTTGACTGAGGTCCCCTTCCTCTGTCTTGTCTAGAATGCTGAATGGGGTCGAGCGACCCCGAGATCCGAATGGCTGGAGTGGAGCACACACACCAGGACCAATGACCAGCCCTTGGCCTCCCCCTCCCCGCAGCCTGTCTATCCTGTCTCATACTGTTTGTTCTAAAGCTACAGGGAGCCCTTAGCATACGAGCCCAGGAAGTGGAGCCCTTTATGCTCTCTTTCTATAATATGGATCTAAGAAACATCCTACTCTACATAAGTACACAGAAACAGATGTACCCAAACAGACTGCTGATGGAAGCACTGAACGATAGCTGGTAACAACCTAAAGGATCATCAAGAGGAAAGACATTCTTAAATGGAGCGGTATACAGCAGGTAAAAAGAATATGTTAAATCTATATGTGCTGATAGAAATGGATCCAGGACCTTTAATAGAAAAAAAAAAAACAAACCAGCTTCCAAACAGTACATACAGTACTATCAATTTGTATAAAAAAAGTTAAGAACATGTGTATGTTTGTATTCATACAGAAAATGCCAAAAGTATACCCATGCAAGTATGACCGGTATATACTTTTATTTTTCATTTTATGAACGCCTATCTTGCTCCAAAAAAAAATTTTTTTTACCACAAACACACATTAATTTCATTAAAGAAAGGAAGGGAGGAAATAAGGAAGGAGGGAGGAGCGATTGGGGAAAGAAGGGAGGGGGCTGGAGAGAGAGAGAAAGAGAGAGAGAGAAACAGAGAGAAAGGAGAGAAGGAGACAGAAGGAGGGAAGGGAGGGAAGAAAGAATCAATCAACAACTAGCCAACCAACCAGC
Source organism: Paguma larvata (assembly GCA_030068075.1). Lineage (NCBI taxonomy): Eukaryota > Metazoa > Chordata > Mammalia > Carnivora > Viverridae > Paguma > Paguma larvata. The sequence goes on along the minus strand of CM057826.1, from coordinate 41,584,294 downwards.
CAACCAACCAGCCAACCAACTAACCAATGGTGGCCACTTGGCACTATGACTTCTCCCAGTCTGCTGAAAGAATCACAAAATAAGCCTGTATCACAGGAGGAAGCTATGTGTGAAACTATAAAAGCATCCCTATGACCACAAAAAGGGAGTTTTCCTGGAGAACATATATTTAATGCAGTTCAATTTAAAAAGAGTATAAAGGATTCAGCCCTTGATATCAATTCTCTGCTTCTAAATATACCATTTCCTCAAACAGGAAACAAAAATTAGAATATTTCTCTCCAGGCATCTGGGAACTTACCATAAGGAGAAATTTCCAAACAGCTCCCTCCTCGGCTCTTGAAATGTCTCTATCCCCAACAAACCCATTTGTTCTAGCTCAGCTCACCTCTTCCTTGAAGTCTTCCTTCTCCTGCCCAGTGCCCTGCCCTTAAAGCACCTATCATGTGCACTTCTCATCTGGCACAGGCGACCGTCCTTAAATCTGCTCCCTGTCTGAGTCCCCAGGATGCACTCCTAGCTCATGACTCTTTCTCTACTGGTATAGACTTTCCTGATCTCTTGTCCTTGAGCCCCCCACATGTCCTTCTCTTTACAGAGACTGCAAGTCTCTGGAGGGCCAGGACCACACTATTTACCCCGGGGGGATCCCCCCTACCTACATCAAGAATTATTCTGCATGACTGATAAGGGAGTGCTTAAATATCTTTACTGAACAAATGAGTGAATAAAAAATAATCACTGGTCATAGACTGCCAAAGCTGGAACAGCCAGGTTTACCAATGAGGAAACCTGAGGACCAGAGAAGAAAGGTGTCACGCAGCCAAGGTCACCAGATGACTGCAGGCAGAGCTGAGCTAGGAGCCAAATCCACTGACCCAAACGATGCTCTTTCTGCTGCTTACACCGTGTGCCGCACCGCACCTCCCTGTGTGAAGGCCTCCACTCTGCGAGGCCACAGCTGCAACAGAGGAGGAAAGTGGTTACCTTCCCCAGTGAGCGTGGTTCCGGAGCCAGGAGCTGGGGCTGGATTCCAGTCCGTACATCACTGTGTCCCCATAGTCCACAAAGGGTTTGTTCAGTCTGGGAGGCGGGGAGGGAGAGAGGAAGGGCAGAGTGCGTGGGTTCGATAATAAGTGACAGAAGAAAGGTAGCTCCCTGAGAGCTGGGCCAGTTCCCCACCTGTCACCCTGCAGAAACTACTGAGTCCTGCATCTAATGCTTTCAAGGATCAGAAATGTTAAATCAACAGGTCAGTTACTTTCTTATAATTACTGACCATCTGGCAGAACCATTTTAGTGGGGTAAATTCTACAAAGCACATAAAATGAGAATGTGGTCTCCATCCGCTGGACACAAGTAAATATGACAGATGACAACAAACTGAAAAAGAACACGAAAATAACCAGGGAAAGGGAGTTCTGCGATAATCAGCAGCCACCTTCAGCTAGCACAGAGAACTGAGAGTGGACTGCCTAACTCCCCTCTTTCAGCACTGCTAACAGAACCCCACAGGACAATCTGGCAGCTCAGAGCACGCTCACCTGTGGCAGAAGTGGTGAGCACATTTCACCAGGATACCCATGCAGTGCACAGCCACGATGCCTATCACCAGCAGACTGAGGGGACCCATCTGGGACAGGTGTCACAGGCAAGAGAGAGGGAGAGAGACAAGCAGGTAGAATTAGGAGTGAACCCAATGGGGAGTGGATTCGCAAATGATCACAACGCTACTAAGGCACCTTCCAGTGACAACTTGGCACAACATTTGAGAGAGAAATGTGACCGTGGAGGTTAGCGCGGTGAGAAGGGCATCATCTGAACCTTAGCATGCTTTCAAAAGAGTTAACCTCATGGAGAAGAATGACACAACGCTGGTCCAAAACAGCTCACGTCAGCCCAACAGAAGGCACCTGTGGTCTGGGAAGAAGGACAGGGAAGGGGTAGAAGGAAGGGGAAAGTTCTGGGGAGAAGAGACAGGGAAGGGGTGGAGGAAGGGGGATGTCTTGTCAGAGCAAGGCTGCATCAGGAAAAACAGCCTTTAGCTAAGGGCAATCCACATCTCTGAGCTAGCTCCAACTCTAAGAGAAACCAAATGGCTTTCGATTATAGTCTCTAGGGGATGAATCATAACAGAAAAAGTAAAATTCTCAGAGTTGACCTCTGAGGGGTGGGACGTGGAAGGACCGTGTAAAAAGCCAAGAGACTTCTGTTAGGAATTCATTACTTTATATTATTGACAGAAACTCCCTGAGACATTTTAAGTACATCCTCCCCACCCCAGAGTAAGCTCCATGAGGGCAAGAATCTTTCTCTTTTTTATTCTCTGATAATATTCAGAGCCCAGGACAATGTCTAGCACACACAAGGCCCTCAATAAATATGTTTAACTGAATGAACATCTGAATGTTGCTTTCTCAGCTGAATTAAAGAGAAAAGCTTTTCATTTTTAAGCGTTTTAAATGAAGTAAATTAAAAAAAAAAACAACAACAAACATCATCTCCTAAAATTTGTCATGATACTTCCCCCTGCCAGTGCAGATCCTTACCAAGATGCCTGCATTCTTCACCGCCAGAGGCAGCCCCAGGAGGCCAGTGCCAATGTTGCCTTTCAGCAGGTGGACCAAAGTCTGGAACCATCTGGAGTGGAAAGAAGGTAGACGAGGGTGTGTTAACAATAATGACAGCTAACATTTATTAAGCGTGTAGCACTGTGCTAAACGCTTTCATGCATTATCTCATTCAATTTCCACAACAACCCTATAAGATATATGTTAACTTTCTTTTATGGATGAGGAAGCCACTTGCTCGAAGTCACATCCCTAATAAAGAGTTCGGCCGGGATTCAAACCCAGGCAGTCTGACCCGCGAGCCCTCCCCTCGCCTCTGTGCTCTCAGCTCCGTTCCCCGTGGGATCTCCAAGAACTCATCTCTATGGCAGGTTAGACCAGAGGGACGCCAGGGCTCTCTGCAAGCACTTTATCCTTTCCTAGTGGGTCTGGCCTGGGTTTCGCCAGAATGGCCCACTATAGAGACTCGTATCCAACGCTGCAATGCAGGATGGCAAGCGTTAAGTGTGAAGGATAGACACTGGTGTAAGAGAAGAACGAGGCAAATAAAAATTAGAAGCCCAGAACCCTTAAAAGACAACTGTATGCAAAGTGAACAGAGTGAAAGGAATATGGTACCACAATCAGCCAGTCCCTGGAACACTTTGTATTTAAAGTAAAAAGTCAAATGCCAGATTCTAGGATTGGAGAAGCCCTCTTCAAATGTCACCTGGTTTAGCATTCTGCCTCGAGGACAGATTTCCCCCTCACCTATTACAGACTGTCCATCTCACGCTGTGATTATAAAGCCTCTCCCACATCCTCGTTCATTTTTTCACTCAGCAAATACCACCTGCTCTATGTGAAACACTGTGCTCATACCATGGTAGAAATAGGTATGAATCAGATACAGACCTCGGTCTCTAGAAATTAGTAATGTTTCAGTGAAAAAATAGGCAGATACATTAATAACCACTCAGGTAGAGAGATGCTTTCTTAAGAAGTGCCGAGGAACGGTGCTCAGGGAGGGGGAGGCAGGTGAGGATCCCAGAGTGGAGACCTGAGCAGACCCCAGGGGGACAGGTAGAGCTTGCAAGGGTGCCCCTGGGGAAGAAAGGCCTGGGAATATGAACCTAGAGAGAGACACAGGGCATCAACACAGAGGAACGTGTCCCCAAAGGACTGACAGCAGAGGAGTGTCCTCATTTTCTAACGCACTACCTCCAGGAGGATACAAAACAGGTCAAATACAGCCATCGCTTTGCCCCCAGTACACAGACTCACTCAGGACTTGGCCCCTGGCAACATCTGGAAATCCTTCTGCACAAATACCCTAAATCCCTCCTAAATGACGTTTCCGTGTATTTCTTCAAATCAGCAATTCAGAAGGAACTGAAAGCAAATAACATATGTTAACTCATAAAGACCATAATAAATATGACCTATCTCTACTCTCTGGAATGGAATTTTACTTTTGGTAACCTTTCTCCTTCTACCTCTAGGAAGAAGTCCTCTTGACCTTCCTACTGTCCCCAGGCTTTTCCGGAAAGATCAAGAAAATGTCTTTGAGACTACAGGAGAAGAGGCTGAGCACTCTCCTGGACTATCCTGAGGAAACAGCCTAAGGAGCACATTGAGTACAGGAGTAACTCCTTCATCAGCAGCAGCCACGACCAGAAGATTATAAGCAGGAAAGATAACGGGCCAAGCAAATGTCTATCTGAGCAAATGTTTAATACACTCAAGGCAAAGGTAAGCATTGTAGCAAACCCACCTGCCTCCCAGAGGCCTCCCCAAAATGCCTCTGAGCTGGGTTTTGCAGGAGACCAGGTCCCTCTTAGCCCTGGCTCTGCCAGTAACTCTATATGACAATTCCCTTCCCTTGTCTGGACCTCGGTCTCAGCTGTAGAGTGAGGGGACTGCATAGGACAGCAACCTTTCCAAGGTCTCTTCAGCTCTGAAACACCAGGATTCTAGGCAACTGGCCAACATCATTCTCTTTAATCAATGGCCCCACGCTGGGATTACCCAAAACTATGAGTATCACAAAATCAACTCCATGGACTGCAAAGTCTTAACTATGGGGGTGTAGGGAGGAAACGTTGTAAATCTCTGTAGTTCAGTTTATGTTCCAAATCAGTAGTTCTTATACACTTTGGTCTCAGGAACCCTTTCTATACTTATAAAGTATTAAGGATACCAAACAGCTTTTGATTATATGGATTATGTCTGCTGATATATGTTACAAATTAAAATTGGGAAATTTAAACATAAGCATTAATTAATTAAAACAGCATGTTAATAAATTTTATTTCTTTTAAATTAATTTATTTAAAATTAAGTTAATTAATTTCAAAATAAAATTATTGTAAATATAAATAACAGGTTTTTAAATTTATTTTTTATTTTATTTTTTTATTTGAGAGAGAGGGAGAGTGTGCAAGCAGAAGGGCAGAGGGAGAGGGAGAGAGAGAATCAAGCAGGTTCCACACTTAGCACCGAGCCCAACTGGGCGCTCGATCCCACGACCATGAGACTATGACCTGAGCTAAAACCAACTTAACCAACTAAGCCACCGAGGCACCCCTATAAATAACAGATTTTTTAATGAAAAGTAATTCTATTCTCCAAAATGAAGACTGGCACTAATTTACTGTTTTTGCAAACTTCTTTAATGTTTTGCTTGATGGCTGCATTATCTACTTCTGCATTAAATCTGTTGTGATATGTTGTTCTGATTGAAGCACATGAAGAAAATTTGTCCTCACAAAGACATGCAGTTGATTGTGTTTTAACAGTCTCTTTAGACGATTGTGGTAGTTTTCTTTTGATACTACACCAATACTTGACATGTGGTTGTTTCTTAGAAGTTATTTACAACATGGAGTCTGAACTTTTCAATATCCTATCAGATTAAAATCTACTGGTGATCTTGCTCTTTGAATGGATCTGTTGCCCATGCACAATTTTCTAACATCACGCTGGCCATTTGGAAGATACTGGTTCCCTGAGTTACACAGATCTTTCAAAGTCTGGCATATTTCATTACACAGTATCAGAAAAACTCACATTTATTAATATCACTGAAGTCTTTTTTTTTTTTTTTTTTTTTAAAGGAGAGAGAGCACAAGTTGGGGAGAGGTGCAGAGGAGGAAAGAGAGAATCTCAGGCAGGCTCCATACTCAGCGTGGAGCCTGACATGGGGATCAATCATACAACCTTGGGATCATCAACTGAGCTGAAATTAAGAGTCAGATCCTCAGGCACCACAGAAGTCCTTACGTAGAGAGAAGCTGTCAAGGTCAGTGTTGGATACTAGGTTTTTTCTAGTTTTGCTTGAAAAATCAAATTTTATTGTGGACCACAAATACCATTGATTGTTTTTTTGCAAGGTCATGGTCTCATTATTTTCATTGTCAAGAAAATGTCTGCCAAGCCCTCAGGTCTGAATAACCTACAGCTTGTTAGTTCATCCTAGCAAAAATAGTATTCTACAAAAAAAACCCAAAAAAACCCAAAAATAAAACCAACCAACAAACAAAAAAAACCAACCAGCTAGTTCAGTTCACAACTCAATCACTCAAGGTCTCATCTTTGAGACAGGTGTCATACTTTGGTATGCAGTAGAGGTATTTCACCTGTCCTTCCCATTTTGTCACACAGATTATTAAACCTGCACTGAAGGATTAAGTAATAAAATGAGTAATTTGACTGCTTCATCAAGGACCTGCTTAAGTGAAACTGGCTTATTCTTTGTACACATGTGGCAGAGAAAAACACAATGACTGGCATAAGTTGGTAGTATTGCCTTGATTTATGCTAATGCACCAGAAATTTTACCCACCACTGCTGCTGAACCATCAGCGTAAATGTCAACACACTGAAAAGGCAAATAACATGTTAGCATTATTATGAAAATAGTTTCGATCTCACAGACTTCTTAAAATGGTCTTGGGAACCCCAAAGGGTTACACTTTGCAAACAGCTGCCCTAGATAACCCAGAGGAGTCAACTGGTTTCTCAGCCTGCCACCCTGGGGGAGAAGTACCAAAGCTCAATCAACAGCTGGTATAATGTAACTCAACAGGGCGACAAGAAGAAAAACACCTAACAGAGTAAAATGAGGCTGCTGTCAAAGCAGTCAACAGTTTGACAACATCAAGTGTTAGGAAATAACCTCAGTAAGCACACCATTATGCAAGTGTCTGGGGTTCCTATTTGCACCCCTGATTAGGGATTTTTCCTGAGCCCTTAACCCTTAGAAGAGCCAAGTGTGTGCAAGTATGTACTTTATTCCTTGCATTCTGTTCCCTGTACTTTGTTCCACGTTCTTTGCTCCTGGACAAAGCAGATAACAGGGTGGGGGCATGGCACAGTAGACAAGGACTCCAGCTCAGAAGCTGGTCTCTAACACTCTGATATGTGAGAGATACACCTGAGCTGGCAAGGTCTCCTGAATCAGCTCGTACCTTAATCACACCTGTCATGCTTTCTACACATAAATGCCCAGGTAGACCCAGCCTGAGGAACCAGTTGGTTACTCAACCAACCCTCCAAGTCCCAAGGAAGTACTTTTCCTCCACCACTTGTGATTCCTGACATCACTTACAGATGGGCATTCCTGGTCACCTACCCTATAGCCAAGTATCAGGGCAGGACAGGCCCTCAAAACAAATTGTACCCAGGAATATGTCCCAGTACAAACCCAAAGACAGTATCTCCTGATTTCCTCAATTACTAGCAAGCAAGGAGAAATAGTTTTGGGTTGATACTAGTTATAGCCCAATGTGAAAAAAGATATTCAGAATAGCTAATGGACACACATAACTTTCAATACATACAAAACCTGTGAGCTACCATCCTGAAGTTGCTAGTGGTTGGTCTTGAACTTCAGAGAGGTCCCTTTAAAAATGAAAACCTAGACCCCATATGACAAGCATTGCACAGACAAGCTGATGCCTGATAACAAGAGCAAAAACTGGAAGAGAAACCAGAGACAGAGAAGCTTGGAAGAACGATTGCACAATGAGTATGACTTCTGAAGGGAAGCTGTCACATGTCACTGAATGCATTTGGAGCCCCTGCTGCCTGGGGGAAGCCAGCTAGGTGGACAGGTTAGGGAAAAGAGGGGAAAGATGGTCCTCACTGCCGTCAGTTGTTCTCTGCACAATCTTTCCCATCAGCTAGCGCTGCAAGCAAACGGGAGAATCTACAGAAGCATGCCACATGAGACATGAGCTACAGAGACTGAATCTTTAGGAGCAGAAATCATCTAGTGGTAACGTGGACAGACCACATCCTCCAGTTCTATCCCAAGAGAAAATGCCCTGCCCCAGAGAGCCTGCAGCCAAAGGGAGCTTCACCAGTCATGACCTCCAAGAGAAGTTTCAGTAGCCTCCTTGGGCAGTCACGCGGGACAGCACAAGTCTAGCACATGAAGGATCCCTCAATAAGTCACACTCAACCCACAAAGGAACACAGAAAGGGTAACTGGTAAGTTTGAGGAATAAACAGAAGCTGGAACGCTGGGGTATAGAAAAAATATCAGGGGTATACTTGAGGTTCAGGACTGAGTAGAAAACCCTCTTCTGAATCTTCTAATTCAAGTGGGTGAGCACCAGACAGTCAGTATACCTTCTCGGTGGGGTCCTCAACTTCCTCTTACGTTTGGGGAACTGGAGAGGGCACTCAGATGAGGCTTGGGATTCAGTTTCCGGGAATAAAAATGTAAGCCCTCCCTAGGGAATACAAAGCAGCCCTCCTTCTCAACTTCTTCTTTTTTTTTTTTTTTTTTTTAATGCAAGAGAAATTATTCCTTCCTCCCTCTTACCACTTCTGAAGCCAAATGAAGTGGCTGTTTCATGATGGGGACGGAAGTCTGGGTGAGACTCTGCAAAGGAAGCTTCCAATTGAGCCTAGAGGTATTTGAGGTTCTAAGATGACCCAGGCTTCTGAATTAAGAGAATGTTCTCTCTAGAAGTTTCTCTTATGTTCAGCACCAGCCTTCAGGGGCCAATTAGGCTGAGAGGAGCAAAGAATATAAAACAGATAGGAAGGTGGCCGGCAAGGAGCTCAGATCTCAGCACCATTACTCACCCAGTCTCTTTATATCTTCTTTCCATCTGTAAAGTGGGGAGCTGATGAAAATGGGGGAGCAAAATACCTCAAAGGGAGACTACATTACGAGTACAGAACGTAGGAACATGAATCCCACCCAGGAGGGTAAAAGAAACTTACGTTGTGCTGTTGCTTTCCCCAAACCGCTGGTAAGAGCCCGGGGAAGAGAAGTTGTTTAGGCCTTCAGATGGGCTCTCTTCTGGGCTCACGTCCGTGGAGCTGTAGTCATGGTAGTCCTCGTTCCGAAGTCTCTGCGTGGACATGGTAGCTGGAGGGACAGGGTCAGCGCTAAGACCTCCAGAGGCCGGGGCCTTTAGCTCCAAGCCTGTGGTGGGCTCTGGGGCAGAAGCAGCCATTGTCACAGCAGCTCAGTGACAGCTGCACTATGAATTAAGTACAGTGACAGTGCCTGATACCAAGGGAAATGGAAAAAGTACAAAGTACACATGGGCGAGCTGAGCTCACTCAGTTTCTGTCTCCCAACTTTCCCAGTTAGTGCCACACTCATAAATTTCTAAATTTGCCACCGCACACCTGGACAGAGCAAAGGTGAGGCACAGCATGGGATGGGTGGAGGAAGATGCAGACAGGTGCTTCCGGGAAGCCTTCCCTGTTCCTAAGGTTGGGAGTGACTATCCCCTCCTTTGAGCTAATTTCTTTGAACCTTGAACAATAGTTATATTGTATCTCTGCCCATCTTCCCCAGGAGCCAGCTCTCAGAGGACCAGACCCTGAATATTCTTCACTGCATCTTATTTTTATTCTGTATGCACGAGAAAAAGGACCTTGTTGCATTCAAGGAACCCCCTCCAAATCATCCAGTTCTGCTCAGATTCTCCACGAGCTTCTAGAACCACAGATGACTTCCTCTGCCTCTCCCCCATGACCTCTGGCCCATCCTATACTCTTTGGAGGTCACCAGGGACCCTCATCCCCTGACCCCGGACTCTTTTCTTGCAACCAGCCTAAAATGCAAGCAGCTCAGAGGAACAGCAGCAGCATGAGGGCTCACATTGGCCCTCATCTCAAGACCTCCCCTCCGCAACCCTTCTTTTTTTATTCTTATGGATTTGCCAACTTTCTTTTCTTTTTTTTTTTTACATTTTTTTAACGTTTTATTTACTTTTGAGACAGAGAGAGACAGCATGAGTGTGGGAAGGGTAGAGACATAAGGAGACACAGAATCCAAAGCAGGCTCCAGGCTCCGAGTTGTCAGCACAGAGCCCGACGCGGGGCTCGAACTCATGAACCGCGAGATCATGACCTGAGCCAAAGTCGATCGCTCAACTGACTGAGTCACCCAGGTGCCCCCCAACTTTCTAAAAGATGGTGAAAGGAAAAAACCCGTTTTGTTGTGTGTTGGGGAAGGATGGGGAGGGTATCATCCCCAGGGTGGATTCTCCCAATAATGCTACTACAGAAAAGAGAAGAACAGTGACTTCTCTGAGCTACACAATAAGGATACATTTGGGGAGTTCTGGAAGCCTCCAGAACCCTAGGCACTATGCTAAAAGAGCCCTCAGAAGTCACTCCACAAACTGCTCATTTGACAGATGAAGACTCAGTCCCAGAAAGATGAAGGAACCTGTCTGCTACAGCCAGGTAGCAGCAAAGCAGGAAACGTCTATTGTGCTGCCCTGTCGGAACCTGGAAACACCTACTGAACGCACTGGCACGACTGCCTCCCTACAAGCAAGCTCTTCTCCAGCCAAAGCCACCCCGAGTCTGAAATGCTGTCTCAGACACCTGGTACGGAGACAGGATCAATGGTCATCACAACATGCCATCATGCCCAGCCCCCAACACTAGCTGCCAGAGGACAGCCCTGTGCTGAGTGTCCCCATGGGTCAAGTCCCAGGGGACTCTTGGGAAACTGGCCCTACTCTGGCACCTAAGTGACCCAGGGTGATCTCATTTTCTCCCAAGTGTAATGAAGAGAGGACCTGCATATCCCCACAAGGAAAGTGCCTGGCAGAAAGCCAGGAAAGGTTGTGGAAGTCTCAGAGAGGATCCTTGTTTGTGACTTTTGTTTATATGTTAGAGGGCATCGTTTACTCACATGTTGGAGGGATTCAAAGAAGTCATCTAGTTCTGTGGCAATTAAACTCTTAAGAGGATCAGGGGAGAAAAATCTATAAAATATCTTAACATAAGCAGTTGAGTCTCATGCTCTTTAGGCAAAAGCCAATAGGTCAGTATCTGTGTATGGCAGGAGGCCTGGGTTCTAAGGCAGCCTCTATCGCCAGTTTCCTTGCTAACTTGGAACAATTATTTTATCCCAAGTGTGCAGAAGTGGGTAGAGGGCAGTGAACTGAAAGATCTCTCAGCATCTCTCTAGCTCCAATATCCCAAAAGTCAACTAATTATTTATGAAAACAAAAGAGAATTTCTTTTCCAACATACCAAGTATCTGAGGAATAGAGCCTTCCAGGTGACTCGTGCATATTACTGAGGGAGAAGAGAGAGAATACAGAGACTGGCAAATTCCCCTATCCGTCCCCAACAACCAGGAAACTACTCTGTTGATTACTTGGCATTGGCGCTCAATTTATTTCAAATATCATAAAGAGGCATCTTTATGTTGTGTATAAAAACTGAAGTTACCCACAGCACAATATTGGTAAGAAATTGCTCATAAAAAGAAGCTGAAATCTATAGATCTAAAGCCTGGGAAACAACTATAGGATGTGGGAGATGCAGCTTGGCCACTGCATGCACACTGAAAAGAAAAAATTCACGCTATTTATAGGTTTGAGCTGACGATCAGCTCAACAGAAGTCAATGCTTTAATAACAGATGCCAAATAAGCTAATTCTAGGTTGCACTGGGATAAGAGAGAACCCCAGGTAGTTGATGGCACTGTTTGTTTTTGCCATGCACTATATTCTGTTCCAGGCAGTACGCTCTAAAGCGAACAATGCTAAACTGTATTATAGCCAGGGCTCAGCACCAACAGGAGGAGGCGGTGGAAAACATCCAAATGAGGAAGGACTAGAAGCAATAAGAAAGTTCAACCTGGAGAACTGGCAACTTGGGAGGTATAAAAACTGCTTTTAAAAGCTGTCCTATGGGTAATACTTGTCCTGTGGGACCTCAAAGATGAGTTAGAAAGAGGGTCAGAAGGTGGAAAGTAGAGGGAGGCAGGCCTGTGGCTAGACAGAAGGAAGAACCTTTCTCAGAAGGAGTTGTCCAATGAACAGACTGGAGACAATGTGTTCCCCATCCCTGGGAAAGTCTAAGCAGAAGGCCCTTCTGAGAGCTGTGAAATAGGGGTCCAAGCGCTACAAAGGGTAGGTGCAATCACTCCCTGGAGTTCCTTCTATCACTCTTTCTGGCCACTCCATCCTGAGTGTTAGCCTCCAAGCGCTAGCCACCACGCCTCTGGGCTCCCTATGATGAAACCTGGTTTTCAAGCCTATTGTGCAATTGCAATTTCTGCCCTGTGGGAGATTTTAATAGCACCTGTTAACTGTTAAAATGAGGGCATAATATGTGAGAATCCAAGACAAGCTTGTCCTTGAGGCCCTTGAGGACAAAGAAGAGAGTTTATATATTACGTGTGGCCCATCAACACAAACTCAAAATCTTCATTAGATACTTAGACCCAAAAGGGTGAACACTACAAAGTAAGAAAAGTCTACACGAGCGGTGGGAAAATATTTTTTTCTTCGGGTATACATTCAACCAAAATTGCTCCGAAATATCAACTATTTGTATAATCTTAATAAATGTTCCGGTCGTCCTGACATAAACTATTTTTTTAGTTAGCAATATTCTCATTATTTGAAGATTTTCCCCCACTTATTTTATATCTACCACTCCCTGAATCTGTAAAGTGCATATACTAATGATGTGTAGTTGCAATATGATAGTCCATCATTATATTGATACAATAATTTGCTTCACTAGCTCCCAATTGTTGGATATGAAGCTTATGCTTTCTTTTTTTTTTAATCTCTTATATCACAGCTCATAAGAATTCATACACACAGTTTTTAGCTTTGGAGATACATCTTTGGAGTAAAACTAGGTGAATACACTCATTTTTATGGTCCTTGCCATACAAATGATTGAACTAACCTACAGTGTCACAAACAATATGACTGTCTCTTCATAACTCTTCCAATGTTGGCTTTTATCATTTTAATTTTTGTTCTTTTAAATGGATCAGTGATCCCATGTACTTGTTTTATTTTACATTTCTTTGATTTCCAGCAAAATAAAAACTGAGCATTTCATCCACCTATCGGCCTCATTTAAGTCACTTTTGAAAACATGGAAATGTGCTCAAAATAACGATGTAAGAGTTTAATGACTGGTTTCTGTTCCAAATTCAGTACAATAAACAAGGCCAATTCCAATGAAGGAAGGGGAGTCCATATATACATATTTATACCTCTCTTTTGGGGTATATGGGAAGGTCAAGGCAGGGAAAAAAAAAAGGAATAGAGGGAGGGAGAGAGTGCTAAAGTGTTATTTAGCTTCATTACCAAAAACTGAACAATACTTTTACGGGTGACTTGTAAACACATAAAAAATTATCCACCAAAAACTAGAAGAATTAGTAAGTTCAATAAATTCGCAGGATACAAGGTCAATATACAAAAACTAGTTGTAGTTCTATGCAATTGCGATGAACAATCTGAAAATTGAATTGAGAAAACTGGGGGCACCTGGGTGGCTCAGTCGGTTAAGCGTCCGATTCAGCTTAGGTCATGATCTCACGGTTCATGAGTTTTGAGCCCCGCGTCGGGCTTTGTGCTGACAGCTCAGAGCCTGAAGCCTGCTTCAGATTCTGTGTCTCCCTCTCTCTCTGCCCTTCCCTTGTTCACAGTCTGTCTCTATGTCTCTCAAAAATAAAATAAAAACGCTAAAAAAAAAAATTAAATTGAGAAAACTGTTCCGTTTACAATAGCATCAAAAAGAATAAAATTCTTAGGAATAGATTTAAACCAAGTAGGTATTAGAGTTGTACATGAGAACTCTAAAATATTGTTGAAAGAAATTAAAGGCCTAAAAAATTGCAAAAACATCCCAATGTTCGTAGATTAGAAGATTCAGTGTGGTCAGGATGGCAATATTCCCTAAACCGATTTGCAGATTCAGTGAAGTCCCTACCAAAATCCTAGCTGCCTTCTTGCAGAAATTGATTCTAAAATTCATATGGACATTCACAAGGCTCAGATTAGCCCAAACAATTTTGAAAGAAAGTTTCAAAACAAAGTTGGAGGACTTCTCAATTTCAAAACTCAGTACAAAGCTACAGTAATCAAGACAATATGGTACTGGCAAAAGGAGAGACATATACATCAATGGAATAGAACTGAGAATCCAGAAAGAAACCCTCACATCTACAGTCAATTGATTTTTGACAGGGTGCCAAGATAATTCAATGGAGAAAGAATCGTCTTTTCAACAAATCGTGCTGGGACTACTGGATATCCACATCCAAAGAATGAAGTTGGAACTCTACCTCACACCATATGCAAAAATTAACTCAAAATGGATCAAAGATCTAAACACAGGAGCTAATATTATAAAACTCTTAGAAGAAAACATAAGCGTAAATCTTTATGACCTCAGATTAGGTAATGGTTTCTACATATGACAGCAAAATCACAAGCAAAAAATAATTAGTAAATTAGACATGATCAAAATTAAAAAACATTTGTGCCTCAAAGGACACCATCAAGAAACTGAAAACCACACAATGGGAGAAAATTTCTGCAAATCATACTTCTGATCAGAGACTTAAGTCCAGAAAAGAGAAGAACTACTACAATCGATAATAAAAAGACAATCCAATAAAAAAAATAGGCAAAGCATCTGAATAGCTATTTTGCCAAAGAGGTGAAAATGGCCAATAATCACGTGAAAAGATAGATACTCAATATCATTAGCCACCAGGTAAAAGTAAATCAAAAACCACAATGAGATCCCACTTCACACCCACCAAGATGGCCAGGATCAAAGACAGATAATAAGAAGTACCGGTGATGCTGTGGAGAAACTGGAGCCCTCTAACACAGTTGGTGGGAATGTAAGATTGTGCAGCCGCTTTGGACAAAAGCCTCGCAGCTCCTCAAATGGCTAAAGAGAGCTACCACATGACCCAGCAATTCCACTCCTAGGTCTATCCTGAAATGAAAATGTACGTCCACAGAAACTCTTGCACTCAAATGGTGACAGCAGCATTATTCCTAATAGCCAAAATGTGGAAATAAACCTGATGAGTGGATAAATGAAATGAGCTATATCCATACACTATTATTTAGCAATAAAAAGAATTAAATACTGATATGTGTGACGACATGGGTGAACCCTGAAAACATTCTAATTGAAAAAAGTCAGTCACAGAACACCATATGATTTTGCTCATATGAAAGTCTAGAACAGAAAATAGATTAGTAGTTGCCTAGGGTTTGGGGAATGGAGTTAAGAGGAATTAGCAGGTGACACCTAAGGGACAGAGTTTCTTTTGGAGTGATGAAAATGTTCTAAAATTGATTTTGTGCACATGTCTGTGAATATACTAAAACCAGTGAATTGTACACTTTAAATGGTTGAAGTGTATGCCATGCCATTTGAATTATATCTTGATAAAATTGCTTTAAAAAACCAAACAGATTTCTGGCCCCAATCTGATTCAACCTGAGCAGTTTTTTTTTTTTTAATTTTTTTTAACGTTTATTTATTCTTGACAGACATAGAGACAGAGCATGAGCAGGGGAAGGGCAGAGAGAGAGGGAGACACAGAATCTGAAGCAGGCTCCAAGCTCTGAGCTGTCAGCACAGAGCCCGATGTGGGGCTCGAACTCACAGACTGCGAGATCATGACCTGAGTCGAAGTCGGCCGGTTAACCAACTGAGCCACCCAGGTGCCCCTGAGCAGTTTATTTTTAACCAGCTACCTAGATGATTCTGATTACAGGTGGATTCATACTAAGCACTAGAAAAATATATATGATCTTATTATGATAGGTACACCCTAGGCCTCACCTCCTACCAGAGTTCATGGATTGGTGTTATTTGCAGACTAAAATTGTCACCCATTATTCTGAAACAATTACACTGGGTTAGACTTTGGAACCCAGAGAAACAGCGAATTCTCTGGATGCATTTTCTTTTCTCTACTGCTGGAATTCCAAAGTCACGAACAAGGACACAGATTGTGTTGCTATCTGTGATCTACAAGGAGGAAAGTGAAAATCTCTAACTTCCATGTGATCTGTTTTTAAAGGGTATCAGATAAAACTCCATCTAACCTACCACAGAAGTACATTCCATAATTTGACTCCTGCCTAAATGAGTCTGGTGAGAGAGCAGCTGCAAAGTAGCTGCTGACCTCAGCAGTCTCTGCGCAGGAGGGGTTAAAGACGCAAACACACTCACTTTTTACCCACAATCATAAAAACCACTAAATGTCAGAACCAGGAGTGACTTACAGAAGAGAAAGGCCCAGCTTCTCATTCAACAGTGAGAAAACCAAAGCCCCAGCTGGTTAAAGACTTGGAATTAGAATATAACCTTCCAGATTCTTAGTCAATGTTTCTATCACACCAAAAAATTATCTATCCTCCCTGCCATCTCCCTTGGAATAAAACTGGGGCAGGATTAGATGTGCAGGGGGAATTGAGCATAATAGAAAATACAACTGAGTTCAGAGTTAGATGTGATTATCACCACAGACAAGTTCAAGAACAAGAAGTCAGAAAGTTCACCATGCAAACCTACACTTCTGCAATTCTTATCCATTCCATCGCTCCGGAGAGCTGTGACAAGTCCCCATTTTGGAAATGGTGATCTATGTGCCATGAGCATCCCAGTCACCCAGATAGACAGATTTCTGACTTCACGGAATATGGAAGCACAGTGGAGTATTTCCTACTGGAGAGGATCATTGAGAACCGGCCCTGGGTGTCAACGCTTCCGAGAGAAATGTTTGGGAGATAAGAGATGGCACCAAATGCAACAACATGTAGTTTCTATTTTTGGTACACTTAGAATGTCTTATCCACTGGACCCCACACCCATAAAACAGCTAGCATTGTGTACTTAGACCCAGTAAGGCCTGGCTTAAGGAAAGAGGCTCAGGATTCCTCCGACGGCTGGGATGAGGCAAAAAGACGCAGTGGGAGTTTCCACTATGGGACAAAGAGAAAAACTATTCTAGCTGTTAGTGGCTGTCAGCCCTTCTGGAAGGGGTTATCAGAGCCAGGCCAGCAAAAGTAGAAACCAAAGTCCATTCACTCAGCCCAGTTGTAGGGACCTTGCTTTCAGGTCACGGTAGAAAGAAGAAATGTGTCAATAACAGCACAACGACTCTTCGGCATCTGACCTTGGAAGAGATATCAAACATTTAAAGAATTGAGACACTCCCTGGGGAGGAAGGAGGAATAATAAAAAAAATTTTTTAGAAGAAGGAGTACTTCACAGGAGATGAGACAAAGGGAAAAGTAAAGCATTCACAAAAGTGGACATCTATTCCACCCACCCTGCTTCACATTCTCCATGTTAACAAGTCCAGTCCTAGAATTTCACAGAACCCTGGAGCTGGAAGAAAACTTAAAACTCTAGCCCAAAGCCCTACCCAATACAATAATCTAATCTATGGCATTCCCAAAAGTCATTGCCAAGTGACAATTAATCTCCAGTGACAGGGAGCTCCATGCTGTGTTGCAGTATGAAAGAGCACTTATTCTTAGAAAGTTCTCATGCTCACCCAAAAGCCACTTCCCTTTTGGCACTTGCATCCATTGGTCCCAGCTATAGACTCTGGAATACTGCAGAAGAAATGAAATCTGCCTTTAAAATAGACAAAGACAGGGATGCCTGGGTGGCTCAGTTGGATGAGCGTCCGACTTCAGCTCAGGTCATGATCACATGGCTCATGAGTTCAAGCCCCTCATTGGGCTCTGTGCTGACAGCTGAGTCTGGAGCCGGTTTCAGATTCTGTGTCTCCCTCTCTCTCTGCCCCTCCCCTGCTCACACACCCTCTCTCTCAAAAATAAACATTAAAAAAATTAAAAATAAATAAACAAACTAGACAAAGACAGCTCTGAGCACGTCGCGCTGCCACAGAGATGAGGCTGAATGAACAGCTACACAGGTTAAAGGGAAAATAAGGACTCAACAGCAGGTGATTATAAATGGCACAATCAGCAAACAAAGGAGAAGAGACTTCATACCATCATTGCAGCAGCCTCCACCCCACAGTCTCAAAGTCGGAGCAAAAGATCAGTCTCTTGTGACCCCTTTACTTCTAGACAACAACAAAAAACCTTTAAAGAAAATATACTCTAATTGTACACGTGAACTACTATAGACTAGGCCCTCGACAAGAGGCAGAGAGAGGCTTGATCATGTTTAAGGAAATTAAAGACCGTCAAAATCAGTTTCAACGTCAGCATTTATCTCGGACGTAACACAGAGACAAGAAGAGGAGGATTTCATGGCAACCTAGAAACAAGTAAAGTAGGGAAAACTGCTCCCTGGACAACTGGATTAATCCTTGTTGCCCGGTGGTACTAATGTACACAGGGCAACACCCTCTCTGATTAGAAAACAAACAGAGCTCAAGGCACCGAATGTCAGCGCAGAAGAGGTCCTTAGGGATTCGACTTCACCACTGTACGGGCTGGGAAACCTACACTCACTCCAGGTGGTAGTCACCCCAGGTTGCAAAGTAAGTGTGAGAGCTAGAACACAACCTCTCAATTCCCCAATCTCGGCTCTTGCCATTACACCATGCTGCTATCTTATTTCAGTAAGTCTCAAATGACTGCATGCAAATAACCAGTATTCCCCAAATGACACAAGCTACAGAAAACAAAGCCAAGGTCTTTACATTCTTTGAGTTACTGCCAGGGCTTTCCACAGACCCGGCTGCAAGCCACCTTCTTAATTCTTATTTCATATCTCCCAGGAGCATACTTCAATTCTTATTTCACCTCTCAGTATGCTTTACACAAAATTGCAGGGCGCTTAGAAGCAAAACCTACAGAATGATGAATCTGCAGAAAAATCGTGAACACTGAAACAGGGAACCACACCCAGAGCCAAGCCAATCGGGGAGGTGGAGAATGCAGAGCTAAAAAGGGAGAGCTAGAAGAGAAGAGGGCAGGAAAAGGGTGCCTTTCCACATGTCAGGTCTTCCGCAGGAGGCAGTGTGGTGAACGCGAACGGCCGCGGGAGCTGGGAGACACTTGGATTCGCAAGTCTGCCGCTAACTCCCTGGGTGACCTTAGGCAAGCCGCGACCCCTTCCCGATCCTCCATTTCTCCAACCGTCCTAGAATGGGGTTGCACCAAGTGATTTCCCAGCATCCCAGTTCTGGTATTCTTCGAGCCAGAGACCCACTCTTAGCAAGTCCCCAGCAGGGCTCCCACAGGGCCGGTCACTTGTCCGAGGCGACTGGACCCCTTTGGGAAGCGTGGAAGAAGTCCTGGCTGGCACTTAGGGTGACCTTTCTCATCTGGGCACCTCAGTTTCCCCACCTGTCACACGGCAGGGGGAGGTCAAAGGGTAGAGCACGAGAGAAAAGGGACTCTCCAGATGGCCTCATCCTGGGAGGGGTGCCCGCATCTTACCGCGGCTGAGGCGGGGTAGTCGAGGAGATTTGGACTTGCTCCCCAAGCCGACCGGTGCCTGACCCGGAGCATCCGCTGAACCCCAGAGAAAGATGAGGTGGGTCCTGCCGGAGGCGGCGACACGCCGTCAGCCCCGGCCCATCAGTGCGCGGACTCACCGCTCGGGCTCCGGCTTCAGCTCAGCCCACCCTTCCCCGCCTCAGCTCGGAGCCCCAGCCATCCCCCCCTTTGCTGCCGCAGCAGCCGCTTCCGGGCCCCGTCACGTGATCCCGGCGCCCCAGCCGGAGACCCGTGTCACGTGTTCTAGCGCGTGGCAGCTCCCCTCAGCTCAGGAAGCTCCGGAACACGGCTCCGCAGCACCACCTGGCGACCTATTGCGGACGCTGCAGGCAGCGCCTGGGGCCCAGCAAAACTGGGCGGGGCTTTGATCTCGGAGCAAGGCCAGCGAGTCCCCAGAGCTCTGTCCCCTGAGCAGTGGGCTCATTTCTGCACACGGTGTGTTTTCCTTAACACGTTTCGGGGAGCATATGTTGCTTTTATAATTTAAAAAAATACATCTTTTTAAAAATCATCTAGTCCTATTTTTCGAAGCTTACACAAACTCATTTGTGGTTGTTCTTGGAAATGGGACTGTGAGGTAAGGCAACATTATCTTTTATATATAAACTATATAAATATAAACATAAATATAAATATGTAAAAATATATATAAATATATAAAATATATTTAACATATTTAAAATTTTAAGTAATATTTTTAAACGGATGGCAACATTTCAGTATGTTTGAGGTGTATGTGTTACCTAGCCTTCTCTTTCCTCCTTCTCCCTGAAGTTTTCCTTTAAAAATTATGTAACTAATTAATTTGAAATTATGTAACTACTCATGCACACAAAAAGGAATAAACTATTGATATAGCTACGAAATGGATAAATCTTAAAATAATTCTGCTCTGGGTAAAAGAAGTCAGAAAAAATATTCCATTTATCTAATATTCTAGAAAATGTTCAATAATCTCCACTGACAGAAAACCTATCAGTGGTTACCTGGGAGTGGGTGGGGAGGTCAGGACAGGAGAGATTATAAAGCGGCAAAAGGAAACTTTCAAGGTGACAAATATTTTCACTACCTTGATTGTGCTGATGGTTTCATGAGTGAATACAGATTTTAAGTTATCAAATTATACACATTCAATACATGCAGTTCAAAAATAAATAAATTTTTAAAAAAATATGTGCAGTTTATTGAGGTACATTATACCTCTATAAAGCTGTTAAGATCGTAAAAGTTATATAATATAGTAATTTATTATTATTAGAAATTAGGCAATATATAAACATATAAACAGTGAAAATTTCCCTTCTCCCAAATTCACGCTCTTCCTCCAAAGAATTACAGCTACCAGCATGTGAGTATTGTTCTCCATACCCTATACTATGTATTTATAGAAATATTTATACAGAGAGACATATACAGATTTATGGTGTTAAAATCTAGAATCATGAATAACAGTACTTACTGTTTTGCTTAAGACTCTTACTCTTCACTATCAATATACACTATCTCAATTATTTCATAAACATATATTACTTTCTATATATATTTAAAGCCTTTATATCTTCTATAACCTATACATATTTTTTAATGTTTATTTATTTACTTTGAGAGACAGAGATAATGCACAAGCTGGGGAGGAGCAGAGAGAGAGGGAGAGACAAAGAATCCCAAGCAGCTTTGTCCTGACGTGAGACTCTCACAAACCACGAAATCATGACCTGAGCCAAAATCAAGAGTCAGTCACTTAACCAACTGAGCCACCCAGGCACGCCTACATATTTTTACAAAATCTACCTCAGTTAGTTCATTTCAGCAGGGAAAGAGAAAAGAAGCAGGTTCATGCTCAATTCAAATAGGAAGGCCAGTGAGTTCATACCATCCCTGGAAGAACCCAGCAGTTCATTGACTGCTCAGTGCCAGGAACTGGGCTTGTAATGCTTCTGAGCCCAGGTAACCTCCAGGTCTTGAATTTCATTGATTCTATGGCTCCAGCTTCTAATGTCTTAGTCAAGAAAGTCATATCTTATGAGGACCAAAGAGCTCCCTGTTGGAATTACTGATGCAAGTGGGAATTTGCCTTCCCCAATCTGCTCCTGGAAGGCATTGATTATAATAAGGATTATTTCTTATATCTGGCCACCACACTCCTATTAGAAAGACCTTTGAAAAAGGTTGCATCATTTTCAGATATTGTTAGGATTCTATCAAGCTTATCATTATGCAGTCCTAATTAGAAATTAACACAGTAACATCCCCTTGTCATTCCCAGAGAACTTTTTCAAAGTATACAAATCCCCACCTCTGCTTTCATCGGCACTTTGACTCTTTTACTCCTCGAAAACTATGCAAAAGCAAAAAGTAAAACCTCTGAAAACCCTATTTTCAGCAAACAGAGAAGACAGAATCCACAGATACCGAAATATGTGTAAGGGCTAACAAAAGCAGCTGAGATCAACAGAAGCTATGAAGGAGAATGGAAAAGAAATTCACAGAGAAGGCAGCGGACCCAGTGGGGGCAGATCTCAAGAAGGCACCAGTGAAAGCACTCTTCCTGAAGATGAAGAGCTCACTGTGAGCTGCATGGCTCTATTTCTTTTGTTTGCAACGACGGGTGTGGAAGCAGTTCAGCAAGACTCAACAGAAACTCTCCTGGATCTGGTTTGGATCGGGGAAGTCAAGAAGATGAAAGGCAACACCCAGAGCACAGGGATGAGCCGTATTTGCAGGAAGCGACTGGTCTGTGGCAATCGAACAGAACAGACTGGAAACACACTTGTTGGTGAGGATGTAGAGCAACCGGGAGTCTCACCCACTGCCGGCAGGAGTGGACAAGGATGCGACCACTCCGGAAGATTGTTTTGATGGTTTCTTACGCAGCTAAACACAGAGCTGTCCTGTGATCCAGATACCACTCCTCGGTATCTACCCAGGAAAAATAAAAACATTTATCTGCACCAGGGCCTGGACTAGGGTGAGGCAAGCAAGGTGCCTCAGGTAGGAAGTTTAAGGAGGCACTCACTTTTAGGATTGTACAGGTGCAGGGTTGGCACTTACATGACACAAGAGCGACTGCCTCCTTAAATTTTGTGACCTAGGTTTGGACTGTTTCGCCTCACCCTAGTCCAGGCTGTGGTCCACACAGACTTGTATTCAAATTTTCACAGCAGACAACTAAATAGAGCTAAATTAGTGATAACCCACATATTTATCAATAGGTGAACTGGCAAACAAACTGTGGCATATAGAGCAGAAAGGAACTATTGATACTGCAAAAATGTGGATGAATCTCACTATGGCTAAGTGGAAGAAGCCATATACACAAAACTGCATACTATATGATTCAGTTCATATAAATTTAAAGAATGGGCAAAACCGAGTCTAGTGCCAGAAAGTTGTACAATGGATTCTTGACATGTGTGGGTGGGGATTGGCTGCAAAGGGACACAGAGAGCTTTCTGGAGAGATGCTAGTATTCTCTATATTGACTGGGATGCTGGTTATGTGGGTTTACTTATTTACTTGTTAAATTAAATACTTATTAAGTATTAAATTAAATTACTTATTAAGTATTTACTTATTCACTTACTTATAAAAAAGAAAGCATGAACAGGGGAGGGCAGAGAGAGGGGAGAGAGCAAGAATCCCAAGTAGGCTTTACACTGCCAGCGTGGAGCCCGATGCGGGGCTCCGGGCTTGACTCATGACCTGTGAGATCATGACCTGAGCCAAAGTCAGATGCTTAACCGACTGATCCACCCAGGGGGCCCCTAAAATACGTTAACTTGATTGTATATAAATTGTACTCCTAAAGGTTAATTTAAAAATTGTAAAGAGATTACCAGACATCTGAGAAAAACCTCCAAGATAAAAGAATCAAATGCACAAACACATGAAGCACTTTGGAGGAGACTATGCAAAAAACAAATACACAAACAAATATCCTCAGAGAGATAAGATGTTGCCATCATGACATAACAACAACAACAACAACAATATTGCTTTTAAAAAATATTGTTAGGGAAAAAAACAGCTCTTGGAAGTTAAGAATGTAATAACAAAAGTGATGAATCAAGTAGAAGAGTAAGAAGATGAGGATAAAGAAATGTGTTCTTTTTCATTCATATTTATTATCTATGTGCCAGCCACCGGGCCTAAAACAGTGAACGCAATAGACAAAAATCCCTTCCCTGGTGAACCTTACCTTCTAGCGAGGGGAGACAACAAAAATAAATAAGTAATATCCACGTCACGTCAGCAGGTGTACCCGTTGTGGAGGAAAATCAGGAAAGTGGGAGGGAGTCTAGAGGCGGAGAGGAGGGACTGCAGCCTTTTTAAACAGGGAAGATACCCCTGAGAGGTGATATCACAACAAAGTCCTAAAGTAGGGAGGGGAAACAAGCCCTGTGGACTTCTTTGAGGAGAGCATTCTGGGCAGAGAGAACAGCATGGGCTAGGGCCCCAGGAGGGAATGTGCCTAGCCTGTTTGAAGAATTAAAAGGAAGTCAGTGTGTGCATGATATTCTAGGTCAAAAACCCTAAAAACTCCATCAAAAAACTACTAGAACTGACAAATTAATTCAGTAAAGCAGGATACAAAATCAATACACAGATATGTGTTACCAATAATGAAGCAGCAGAAAGAGAAATTAGGAAGACAATCCCATTTACGATTGTGCCAAAAATAATAAAATATCTGGGAATAAACTTAACCAAGGAGGTAAAAGAACCTCTGATAATTATAAAACACTGATGAAAGAAACTGAAGATGACAATAAACAAATGGAAAGATATTCCATGCTCATGGACTGGGAAAACAAATAATGTCAATATGTCCGTACTACCCAAAGCAATCTACAGATTTAATGCAATTCCTATCAAAATGCCAACAGCATTTTTCACAGAACTAGAACAAATAATCCTAAAATGCGTATGGAATCACAAAAGACTCCCAATAGCTAAACAACCTTGAAAAAGAAGAACAAAACCAGAGGTAACACAATCCCAGATTTCAAGATTCATTACAAAGCTGTAGTAGTTAAGACAGTATGGTACTGGCACAAAAATAGACACGGAGATAAATGGAACAAAATAAAGAGCCCAGAAATAAACCCACGATTATATGGTCAATTACTCTATGACAAAGAGGCAAGAATACGCAAGGAGAAAGAGATTATCTCTTCAACAAACTGGTGTTGGGAAAACTGGACAGCTACATTCAAAAGAATGAAACTGAACCACTTTCTTATACCATACACAAAAATAAACTCAAACTGGACTACAGACCTAAATGTGAGACTTGAACCTATAAAAATCCTAAACAAGAACACAGACAGTAATTTCTCTGATATCAGCTATAGCAACATTTTCTAGTTATGCCTCCTGAGGCAAGGTAAACAAAAGCAAAAATGAACTGTTGGAACTACATCAAAATAAAAAGTTTCTGCACAGCAAACAATCAACAAAACTAAAAGACAATCTAGTGAATGAGAGAAGCTATTTGCAAATGATATGTTCAATAAGGGATTAGTATTCAAAAATATAATGAATTTTTCAATGCAACACCACAAAAAATAATCCAATTTAAAAATGGGCAGAAAACATGAACAGACATTTCTCCAGAGAAGACATACAGATGGCCCACAGACACATGAAAAGATGCTCAACATCACTCATCAGGGAAATGCAAATCAAAACCACAATGACATACCACCTCACACCTGTCAAAATGATTAAAATAAAAAGCACAACAAACAACAACTGTTGGCAAGGAGGTGGAGAAAAAGGAACCTGTTTGTACTGTTGGTGGGAATGCAGACTGGTGCAACCACTGTGGAAAGGCTCCTCAAAAATTAGAAATAGAATTATCATATGATCTAGTAATTCCACAAATGGGTATTTACCCAAAGAATACAAAATGCTCATTCAAAAAGATATATGCACCCCTATGTTTATTGTAACATAATTTACAATAACCAAATTATGGAAGCAGCCTAAGTGTCCATTGATAGATGAATAGACAAAGAAGAAGAGGTGTGTGTATGCAACAGAATATTACTGAGCCATGAAAAAGAATGAAATCTTGCCATTTGCAACAACATGGATGGATCTAGAGGGTATGATGTTAAGTCAGTCAGAGAAAGACAAACACCATACGATTTCACTCATATGTGCAATTTAGGAAACAAAACAAATGAACAAAGAAAAAAAAAGACAAACAAAGAAACAGACTCTTAACTATAGCAAACAAACCGATATAGTTACCAGAGGGAAGGTGGGTGGGGGGATGGGTGAAATGGTGATTAAGAGCACACTTACCACGATGATTGCTGAGTAATACATGGAAGTGTTGAATCACGATATGGCACACCGGAGACTAATATACCACTGTATACTAACTATACTAGAATTAAATAAATACAGGGTAATCTGTAGCAGAGTGAGCTATGGCAAGAGAAGTAAATTAGGTCAGAGCAAGAACAAGTGGGTGAAAACTAGGTAGAGCTCTGTGAGCCATTTTAAGGATTTTGGCTTTTACTCTGAGCGAGATGGGAAGACATTGGAGGAGTCTGAGCAGATGAATGCCATGATCTGACTTGGGTTTAAAAGGATGTTCTGCCTATTGGGGCAGAAAAAGGAGACCAGTCAGGAGGCAGTTTCTATAATCTGGAATAAGATTATGATGACTTGCCAAGAATAACCACAGTGAAGATGGTGAGAAGTGGTCAGTTTCTGAAGATAATTTTATGGCAGATTGGAAATGTTCAATGTCGATGGGAGGAAATGAAGTAGGAGAGAGAGGAGGTAAATACTTTGGCCTGGACCACAGGAAGAGTGGCGCTGCCTTCTGCCAGACCAGGAAGACAGTGGCAGGAGTAGGCCTCTAGGGTCAGTGAGTCCAGTCCCTCATCCTTTGGTGGGGAAACTGAGGCCCAGAGAGGAGGAGGGATGCACCCAGAGTCTCACACAGGTCATGTGTCTCTCCGCTCCAGCTTCCAAGCCCTTGACCCCCGCCCACATCATACAAAGGTAACAAAATAACATAGAGAATGATTACATTTTGTTAAGAAAGGAAACAGGGCATATATACACACAACACAGTCTGTATGCACGTCTGAGTTACACGAATTGAAGATACGATGATATAAAAATATTAGTAAAGATCTACTTTGTATGCAGATTTTACAGCATTTAGAATCCCACCCAAATTCAAAATTTCACAAAGTATCTCATAATAGCCAGATCTATGCTCAGAAGGGCACAGTGAATTGTGCTATCCTATTACTGCCGTACGGTGGTCACCTTGGCTGGGACACTGAAGTGCCCACCTGGTGTTTCTGTGAGAATCCAGAGAGAAATGCCTGGTCACATGGCACTTCTGTGAGAGTCTGAGTTATTCTTTAGCTGTAGTGTGAGCATTCATCAGTAGTATAATTTAAAACATTCCTTAAGCCGTAACAATACAATTTAAGGATTCATTACGTGGTATGACTTCTGAAAAAGGAATTTTAAAATCCTCAATTTGGGCATGGGTATTAGAAGACATGATATTCCTATAACGAAGGCTGAACACCATCATGACATCACGTGCTGATGAGTAAGGAGAGTGCCTCCTGGGAAGTAAATTAGGAACAGAATGGAAATGAAAAGCAGCAATTTAAAGCAAGGACCCTGCTAAGGAAACAAATATCGGCTCAAGTACAAGGGAAAAGGGCTGGTGCTACATTGACCCAGCACAGTGTGCCTCTTGGCCAAGCTATTGTGATTTTTGTAATGATCTGAAAGGCAGTGACAACAAGAAGATGTTTTGCCCCTAGTATTTCTGTGGGAAATGAAGTATGTTTAAAGAAAAAAAGTACGTTATGAAGCTAAGAGACCTAGGCGCTCTGGAGTCCCAGTGAAAAATAGTGCGAGCGCTTCAAAAGCCCATCCTGTGAATCCAGGGAGACATTCTGATGCCTGGGAGAGGGTGTGAGGGACGGCCGATTCTGCAGACACAGCACTAGGAGGCTCAGGTGAAAAGATGGCAAGGGTACATCAGTCCCGCAACCCGCACTAGCCGCCAGGATTACAGTGACAGGAGCATCAATGCACGTGTGTGAGACCCAGGTACAGCCATTGGAACCAAAGGCTGCTCACACAGGAGGGCATCACAAAAACACGCTTTAAACATATTATATTGCTTTAATGTAAGGAAGACTCTCCCCATGCTGTGCGACGGCCAATGGGCATCGAAACTGGGTTATAGGGGTGCTGAGATATTGATACTCTTGCCCCTTGAAGCAACCAGGCAGGTCCCAAGTGGCTAGAGCTCCTGAGACAGTTAGCTCTAGCCGTAAACAGGCTTTGTTTTTTATCCAGGGGACATAGAAAATGTTATCATTTTCTACATGTTACGATATAAAAAAGATTAGGCAACGCTGGGTAAGTAGGGTATCGATATAATTTCAGATGGAGACACTTTTGAGACCGAAAGGGGCTGAGCTAATATTAGCATCAGGACAATAGGCATAGAGTGGGGCTGTTCCAGGTAAACTGGGGTGTATGGTGGAGTGGGGAGAGTCGTGGCCCCCAGAGATGTCCACATCCTTATGCCCACAGCCCCTTGCTGTCTACAGCAAGAGGGACTCTGCAGATGTGATTAAACTAAGGGTCTTGAGATGAGGAGACTATCCTGGATTACCTGGGTGGACCTAGTGTCATTGCAACAGGCCCTTACAGGAGGGAGGCTGGAAGGTCAGTCAGGGAAGAGGCAGGATGCTATTCTACCAGCTTTGGAGACAGAAGGAGGGGCTGCCTGCCCAGGGAGTGGGGAGGCTGTAAAAGCTGGGAAAACAAGCAAGCCGATATTCCCTAGAGCCTCCAGAAAGAACACAGTTCTGCTAACATTTGCTAACATTTGATTTTAGGACTTCTGACTTCCAGAACCGTATGAGAATGTTTGTGTTCTTTTAATCCGCTGTGTTTGTGGTAATTTTTTGCAACAGCAATAGAAAGCCAGTACGAATATTTATAATTTACAATAAGTTTCTCTTTATGCTTACATAGTTTTAAGTTATAAAGGTAAACAAGAACTAAAACAGGCATAAATTTTCATCTAACATTGTATTAATAAGTTGAAAAATATCATTATATTGTATATGGAGACAGAAAACTAGAGAACTGAAACAAAACGCTGACGTTAAAAAAGCTTAGCCCCAGAAAGAGGGACTTTTCATGGAGAAGGCTAGATGAGGCGACTATAAATAAATATAATTTATATATAAATCCTCTGGTTAAAAAATTAATAGTCTAACCCTGGGCGTGTATATTTTATTTTGAGTGTTAATTTTTAAAGTAAGATTGTTTGGGGGGAAGCTTCAGGAGTTTATTGGGCTCAGGTTCTCCAAAGCTATAGCCCCCACCCTACCTGAAACCCACTGACAGGTTCCCCCTCATCCATAGAACTTCCCTCACAGGGAAGCTTACTCAGCCAACAGCTTCCTTGGCACAAGATAGGGCCAACTGGCAGGTCCTCCTGAAATAAGGCAGGAGAAGGCACCACTGGATGAGGAATATTCCCAGGACTGGGCCCAGGCGTTTTGAGAGATCCGGAGCAAACCCCCAAAGCTCCATCGGTAGGGCGGGCGGACCTTGAGTTTACCTCACAATGCTAACAAAGGGCCTGGGGGAGCTCAGAAGAGAGAAGGGCCTCCTGTTGCCACTGAAAAAGCACGGACATAGAAGCCCAAAGGAAAGGGCCAGGCCAGCTCTGCCATTGAATTAGCAAGTCCCTTTCAGTCTGGGCTTCCGCTCCTCACTCCTGAAATGAACAGAGGAAGGAAGCTCGCCTCCCAAATCTTCCAGTCTGGGAGTCCTTCGCCCTTCTTCAGCTACCTTCCTCCTTCCAAAGATGACTAGGCATGTCTGAGGTCGGCCAGAGAATCATTATATATCACACCTCAGAGTTTCTCTGAGATGGTCTGAGGCAACCCATTCATTTACACGTGGGGAACAGCCTCTGCGAGACAAAGGTGTTCATTCAAGGTAATACTTGGTAACTACCTATGACCTTCACTTAGACCCTAGGGTTCTATGGTTACCACTTGCCGTATGAAGGCACAGAATGGTACTGTTTAATATGCAAATAAATTGTATCTGAGTTTTTAAAAAATCCAATATAAGATGCCATTATGGAAAAAAACAGCAACAACCTTATATAAAAGATAAGTGGTTATATTAGCTTTCTATTGCTGTGTAATAAATTACCACCAGCTTAGTGGCTTAAAAGAACACATATTTATTGTCTCATGGTTTCTGGGGGTCAGGAGTGGCTTAACTGGGTCCTCTGCTTATAGGAGCTCACAAGGCTGTAGTCAGGTGTTAGCTGGGCTGCGTTCTAGTTTGGAGGCAAAACTGGCAAAGAATCTTCCTCCAAGCTCACTTGGGTTGTTGGTACATTTACTTGCTATTGTAGCACTGAAAGCCCCAACTTCTCACTGGCAGTCAGCTTCTTGTTGGCCCTCAGCTCCTAGCCACGTGAGCCTTCCAACATGGCCACCCTAGACTTCGAGCCCCCTAGACTTCGAGCACTCTAGACTCTAAAGCCCCCTAGACTTCGAGCACTCTAGAGAGAATCTGCTGGTAGGATAAACTCTTAGATGACATAATGTAATCATTAAAGTGACATCCCATCACCTTTGCCACATTCTGTTAGTCAGAAGCAAGCACAGGTCCCAACCACACTCAAGGCGAGGGGATATACAAGAGTACAAATACCATACCAACAGAGGTGGCACCTTAGAGTCTATCCACCATTGTGGTGAAAACTCTAAGTGTAAAAAGGACTGAAATCTCTCCTCCCCGCTAAGACAAAATGAGAACTCAGGTTTAGCCATTGGATTTTGGAATGGGAGGCACTGTTACCCTTGAAAAGAATAGTTTCAGCGAAGTAATAAGGATCAAAGTCTGATGGAATAGATTCAGGAGAATGGAAAGTGAGAAACTAGAGAGAAGGAGTAGAGACACCTCTTTCAAGGAGTTGTGCTATGAAGGAGAACAGAGAGATGAGAGAACAGTTCCTCTATTATGTTTACATGTTCATCGGAACAATGCAGCAGGAAGAGGAATTTTGACGGCCCAAGAGAGAAGGAAGGATCATTGCAAGAGCAAACTCTTGAGGAAGTAAAGGGAAGGGGAGGAGATCGGTGTGCAAGATAAAGGGACTTAACTGGAGGGGCGCCTGGGTGGCTCCGTTGGTTAAAGATAAAGGGACTTAACGACGGGTGAGGACAGCTCACCTGTTTTTGTGGGAGAAAAAACCTGGTATATGATTCAGACACAGGTCAGCGGTTAGATTTAATGGATGGAGGATAAGGAAGTTCTCTTCTGATTGCTTCTATTTCCTCAATGAAATAAAAACTATGTCTTCAGCTGAGAGTGAAAAGGGGAGAGTAATGGAGGTTTGAATCAAGAGAAGAGGTAGGAAATAGTCCTCCTGAAGAATGAGAAAGCAAGAGACACAAGACAAGTCATAGATCTGCCCAATAGTGCTAGGACCCACCTGAGGTTCGTGTTCATAAATTTAAGATGCAACCAGTTGGCATGTCTGTGTATTTTTCTCGACCCACATTCAACTGCTTGGGTGTAGTCTCAAAGTAGAGGCAAAGGTGCATCTACCCAGTATTACGGCTCTGAAAGTTGGACATGATACAAGGAAAGGGATAAGAGGGATAAGAGTGTGTGGCAGGGGTGACTGCAATGACTGTCCAGTCACTGGGTTAAGATGGCAATGAGGGTATGAGGGGACGAGCGGTAGATAGGGAGCAGAGCTGCACCGGTAGACTGGAGACCCCAACGTTGAAGATCTGGTACAGTCTGAAAACTCATGGGTATAAGATGGGCCGATAGGAGGTGGTAAGCCATCCAGAGAACAGGATGCATGCAGTAGAGATTTTGAAGGTGGTGCAGTCTTTGGTGATGACAAGGTCTAGGCTATGTTGGGGGGAGTGGGTGTCTAAGGTAGGGTGAAGGCCAAACTGTCTGGAAGCAGGGACCTGCAGAGAAAATGGTGACCTCCGGAGAGCCACATGTTAATTAGAGCAAGGAGGTGAAAAGAACATTGTCAGGCAGGGGACTTCCCTCTTCCTCGGGAAAACCTTTGCTGACCTTGTTGCAAGAGTAACTGCTTTTATTACACTCATGTTCAGAGCACTTATTACAGTTGAAACTTTTACTCATTTATGAGAAACCCTGTGTAATATTCATGATGTCCAGCTAAGCTCATGGAAAACAGGCACCACACTGCCTGGGACTGGTGGGTTCTCAGCACCCAGCAAAGTGCCTGGCATGTGGCATTCAATCAGTACTGGCAGCAGAAAGGAAGAAGGAAAAGAACAGACTCTTGGAGCACTGGTGAGAAGTCTCTGCGTGAGTGGAGGGAAAGTGCATTTATCCATTCGTTCATGCTTTTGGTCTTTTGTTCTTCCTGAGGATCAGAGCCTGCATCACTCCAGGCCAGCAGGGGTGGAGCTGTATTGAAGTTCCTGAGGCTTCTAAGGCTCAAGCAGCTGAGAGCTGGGCCTTGCAGCTCCTACATGCCAAAGCTGTTCTTGCTCAAGCTTCCGCCAAGCCCTGGAGGCTCCCAACCACTCACCCACAGTGTTTGGAGCTGAAGAGTGAGGTGTCCACCTGCCTGGGGCTGGGGGCACCTCTACCAGCAACCCAAGGAATGTCCCAGGCACTCCCAGGCAGGGCTCAGCAACTCTCCCACCAGGGGTCCCGCTGTCTAAGGAGGCCAGTGGGATCTTGTAAGTGTCCTTTCCTCCCCAACAGTAGCTCCTGGGTCTAGGATCTTGTACCTTGAGACTTTTGTCGGAATTCTTTCCTTCTTCTCAGTAGCTCAAAGAGCTAAATCTGGGCTCGTCTCCATTTTTGACAGGCAAAGAGAGGTGTAGAGATGGACAACAATAATGTTCTTTGAATGCTTTTGACTGTAAGCATAACTTTTTAGGGGTCCTTTCATTCAACATTATTGAGGACCCAGTCATAATGAGGCTACAGCAATGAACATGAGACACGATCCTCGAAGGCTCTCACAACTCACAGAGGAAGGTATGTACACACATGGCTGAAATCCCAGAGAGAACGGCATGAGTGAAGTCAGTGTTCTACAAGGATTCAGAAGAGAAAGGTATTCTTTCCAGATGGTCAAGGTAGGGAAGACTTGCATTAGAGGTAGCATCTGAGCTACTCTTTGGAGAAATGGTGTTGCCAGTGAGGACACCCATAAAGCATTTTCTGCTTCCACTGAGGAAGACATGCCAAGCCTTTGCTAGCAGAATCAAAGAATCCAGGTTTGACATTAACCTGGGTCAGTAGAACATTGTAGAAATGAGTACTGGTTTTGGCATCAGATGAACTGACTTCAAATCCCAGCTCTGCACTTAATAGCTATGTAACTGGGGACGAGTTACTAAACTTGTCTTAGCCTCAATTTTCTCATCTGTCAAATGGGGACAATAATAGTTTCTACTTCAGGTGATTGTTAAGGACCAATTAAGTTGACCCATGCAAAGCACTTAACACAGCGCCTGACACATAGTGATTATTTGCTGAAACGGTTAGCTAATTTTAGCATGGATCAGACTGGCTGTTCAGCCCTTGGGCAGCCTGAGGACAATGACCAGGCCTCATGTACTGCTGCATCCTCCCAAGCCTATCACTGGGCACGAGGAGCCAGTATAGGTTTGCAAACTGAGTGACTGGACAGGGGAGACATCCTCTTTATTAAGCTCTTAAATTGCAGGTAAGGGAAGATTTTTAGGGGAATGAGTATTGTTGAATCCTAGAAGGAGTTTTAAAGAAGGTTGTGTTAGTGACAAAGACTTTTTAAGAAGATAAACTACCATCTGTCCTTGAAGGTTTAAGGGGCTAGTCTGCTTGAGGTTTGCCTCTAGAAGTGTTCAAGCGTGGGCTGTAGTAGGACAATTGAAGCATTGTATGTGAGGGGAGAGAATGTTGAAATAAATGACTTCTGAGGTCCCAGGGTGACCTGTGGCAAAACCACAGGAAAATGCACTCACCCTCGTCCCGGCTCTGCTATTCCCACCATAGCTGTGTGACCTTGGGCCAGCTCTCCCATCCATGAGCCATAGGTAGAATTGTGAGACTAAATCCTGTTGCTTTCTGAGGTGTTGAGAGGGCTGCAAAAGGTGCTTCTCCCTCAGATGCTGTGCAGGGCAGCTCTGAGTCTGGTGCTGGCGTCCCGTGGGTCTTCTGTCACAACTTGACCCATTTTATGAGAAGCTTTCTCCTCAAGAGATCACAAGAAAGGCAGAGGAAATGCTCTCTATCGCTTGTCCCCAGAACACCCCTAAGTTAAGGTCAGTCTTCCTGTCCTGGAACCCTGAGTACAATTAGATCTAGAGTTAGCAGCTGTGCCAAGGGAACAGGGATTAACAACGGATCCGGAAGAGTCACTGCAGCACATCAAACTCACTTCTGCTTGTGCCAGCTGGGGCCCAGAGACACAGCCTGGAGAGTGAGGTGGGAGTTAGGCCACCCCCTGTGCCCACTAGCATCACCCCATCTGCCTCAGGAAACCAGAGGCGATGCCAGGATGGAGAGACCAGGCAACTGAGTTCCCAACTCAGGGTCTGCTCCATTGCCCCACAAACTGCACAGTGGCAGGGGATGGAGGGGGGGAGGGTTACAAATCACACACACACACACACACACACAGCTTTTTTTTTCATAGTGATTAGCATAATTTTATCAGCAGCACAAATACATATAGCCATCTAGTACCCTGTGAGTCTCTGGTCTGACAAGGCCATGACAGGAGGGGTTAGGGCCACTCCTTTATCCTGTCCCTCCTTTCCTTGTGGCCTCTTACTGCTCTGGCTCTGGTCTGCTCTCGGTAGGGTCTTATTGTCTGTCCGTGTGAGACTGACTAGTTATATACTTATATCAATAATAATATCAAACTGCAGAGTTCATAATCCCTCTGGACATGTTTCTTAAATATTCAGGTTTTTTGTTTTGTTTTGTTTTAATAGACTTTATTTTTTTAGCAGTTTTAGGTTCACAGCGGTATTGAGCAGTATATAGAGTTCCCATATACCTCCTACTATAACACACTCACACACTATCGACATTCCCCACCAGAGTGGTACATGTGTTAAAATCAATGAATCCACATTGACACATCTTTGTCCCTCAAAATTCATAGTTATATATTAAGGTTCGCTCTTGGTGTGTGTTCTGTGGGTTTGAACACATATATGACAGGTATTCACCATTGTGTTATCATACAGAACAATACCACTGACTTAGAAACCCACTGTGCTCTGCCTAACCCTCCCTCACCTCACCCCAGGCAAATGCTGATCTTTTTACTGTCCCCATAGTTTTGCCTTTTCCAGAATGCTGTATAGTTGGAATCAGGCAGTAGGTAGCCTTTTCATGTCAGCTTAATTTCACTTAGTAATATGCATTTAAGTTTCTCCCATGTCTTTTATGGTTTGATAGCTCATTTCTTATTAGTGCTGAATAATATTTCACTGTCTGAATGTATCATGATTTATCTATTTACCTCCTGAAGGACATCACGGTGGCTTCTAAGTTTTGGCAAGTATGAATAAAGTTGCTCTATGTATTCATGTATAGATCTTTGGGTTGACATAAGTTTGCAACTCATTTGAGTAAATACTAAGGAACATGATTGCTGAATCATACGGTAAGAATATATTTGCAAATCTTGTAGGAAACTGCCAAACTGTGTTCCAAAGTGGCCGTACTGTTTGGCATTCCAAACATGAGTGAGAGTTCCTGTTGCTCCACATCCTTGCCAACATTTGATGTTATCAGTGTTCTAGATTTTGACCATTGTAATAGGCGTGTAGTGTTTTAACTTGCAATTCCCTGGTGATATATGATGTGGAACAATGTTTTCATGTGCTTTTTCGCCTGCTGTGTATTTTCCTTGGTGAGGTGTCTGTTCAAGTCTTTTGCCTATTTTTTAGATTGATTTTTTTTATTGTCCAATGTTA
The DNA here is from genome assembly GCA_030068075.1 of Paguma larvata. Taxonomy (NCBI): domain Eukaryota; kingdom Metazoa; phylum Chordata; class Mammalia; order Carnivora; family Viverridae; genus Paguma; species Paguma larvata. The sequence continues at coordinate 41,548,954 of CM057826.1, read as the reverse complement.
GTGTGGGTAACAGTCCTTTTTTAGTTATGTCTTTTGGAAATATTTTCTCCCAATCTATGGCTTGTATTCCTATTCTCTTGAAAAATCCATCTTTGTCTTGTGTTTTCATCTCGACATACCTACTTAACTCTCTTCCCTGACCACATCCCCATCTCTGGCTAGGTCCTCTCGGTCTGTTGGCGATCGGCCTTGTGGCCATGCACTGTGTGGGTGTCCTGGTGAACTGTGCCTGCCACTTCTTTTTATTTTATTTTATTTATTTTAAGAGAGAGTGAGCACAAGCGGGGGAGGGGGAGGGGCAGAGGGAGAGGAGAGAGAAAATCTTAAGCAGGTTCCATGCTCAGCAAGGAGCCACACGCAGGGCTCAATCCCACAGCCCTGGGATCATGACGTGAGACAAAATCAAGAGTCAGATGCTCAACCTACTGAGCCATCCAAGCGGCCCTGTGCCCACTACTTCTGCTACAGGGAGAGCCTTCAAGCCTCCTTGCAAACAAGGCTTCCTTTGCTTTAGTTCCACTGCCATGTTTTGCCCTGTCTCCTGCCACCTTTCTTTATGCACACCCCAGAATGAGGCCTCTCAGTCATGCCCCATAAGCCAAGAGCTTATTCAGTTTTTCTCTCTGCAGTTTCTATCACAAAAGCAGTGTCCTTTTTTCACGTTACACACACAATTTAAAAAATACTATTATATATGCTTTGCCCCAGCTCTACAATACCCTTAATGCAAAATGGCTTTAGCCAGTTTATTTAAGAGCTGCTTAGCAGAGATGAACAATACCCACCATTAGTGTGCTCAACACTGGAGTGAAGAAACCTGCTAAATCCACTGGGACATAGTGTAGGGCACAATGCAATGGGAATCATTTCGGGGCAGAAGGGCTAGGTTTGAGATCTAGCTTTGTTTCTTGGGTGTTGTGGTTCACTGGGCAATTCCCTCAATTTCTATGAGCATCGGTTTTCTTTTCTTTTTCTTTTTTAATTTTTTTAATGTTCATTTATTTTTGAGAGAGAGAGTGGCAGAAAGAGAGAGAGGGAGACACAGAATCTAAAACAGGCTCAAGGCTCTGATCTGTCAGCACAGAGCCTGGCGTGGGGCTCGAACTCAGACTGTGAGATCATGACCTGAGCCGAAGTCGGATGCCCACCCAACTGAGCCACCCAGGCGCTTCGAGCATCAGTTCTGTTGTATAATACTAGCATTCAGTTAGGCCATTATAATACTATCATGTCAGTTAAGAAATTCAGTTAAGCCTACCTCATAGGATAGCTTTGAGGATTAAGGAAAATATATTTATGCTATTCGTTTGTAAATTGTAAAGGACCTTATGCTGTGTTTTATTTATGTTAACTTGTGCCAGAATTTGGTCTAAGGATGGTGTGATAGCCAAAGTTTCAACAAGAATACCCCCATTTTTAGAAGAAATAAAAGGTATATTTGAAAGCTTAAAAAATAATATTATATATATACATATGCTTTTTAAAGCTCATTGTAAGTACCTGTTTATACATATGATATTTATAAATTATTGTATATAGTGTTTACAAATGCATAGAAAAGGTCTGGACTTGAGCACACCACACTATTAAAAGTAGCTACTTTTGAGGAAAGAAGTAAGGAGGAGAATTAAATTGGAATGAGGCAGGGGAGGATATAAATAGGGACGCTCCTTTTATATACTTCTAGACCATTTGACCTTTTTATAATAGGCATTCATCACTGCCATATTTTTTCATTAAATGGAAAAGAAGTCACATTCCTCGTTATATTTCCCTGAAATTCTCATGAGCCCATAGGAGCATGAGTCCCTGCGCTCCTGGTGAAAGTCCTCGCACCAAGGGATAGCATGCATGATCATCTTCATTGCTAGCTCAAAGATCAGCAGTCTGTGTGGTCTCAGGGAAGCAGCAGCGTACGAAAGGAAAATCACTGTGGTGGGAGCCAGGAGAGCTGAGGTCAGGTCTTGACCGTCCCAGCTCGCTGTGTGACTTTGGACAAGTGCCCTGCCCCCTCTGGGCCTGAGTGTCGTCATGCGTTTAGTGAGTACATGCGATTCATTAATCCACTAGGCAGACAGCTCCAGGAGGACAGGGCCCTGCCTCTCTTATTCACTAAGATGTACCTTAGTGCCTTGCACAGCTGCAAACACTCGGTAGGCACTCACTAAATGTTTAGTGGGTTGTAGATGATTTTGGGGACCCTTCAGGGAAGTGAGGAGGCAGAGCGGGCACCAGTGGGCATTGGCACCTATCATTTCCACCATACATCTACCATTCATCTTTCCATGCAGCCTCGTGCTGATGGCCTGCCTTGCTTTCTTCCCACAAGGAACCCAACAAAGACCCATTTCCTGTGCTCTCTCCCTTAGACTTAACGGGCCCTTTATGAGCCACGGGGATATGAAGAGGCAGCCCTGGCATCCAGTCCTGTGCCTGGCTCTGGGACCATGCCCTCTGGAGGAGTACCTTGTCCTCTCCTTGCCTGGAACAGGGTAGGGTGGTGAGTCCCACTGAGGTCCCAGACAGCCTCTAGTCCGATGTTGATATCTGTCCCTCCAGAAACACATACCTAATTAGTATCACCACTTTTGGGTGTCCTAAAGCAGTTCTCAAAGTTGGTCCCCAATCCAGCTGCATCAGTGTCACCTGGGAACTTGTTAGAAATGCAAATTTGGGGGCCCCATCCCAGACGGAGTGAGTCAGAAACTCTGGGATGGGCCCCAGCAACCTGTATTTTAACAAGATATCTGGATGATTCTGGTGCATACGAACGTTTGAGAAACACTGCCCTCAAGAAACAACTGTACACTATTGACTATAGAAGTGGCTTCTAGAAGCAAGCGAATATACACAAAATTGACATTTCCTGTGCTTAACAGGAGGATTTTCTTTAATCCTGAAAGGAAGACAGCAACGGAACAATAACCAAGACTCGAGCCTCGCATATGGTCAAGACGGACTTTCACAGGGTCAGAGCCAGGAGCTTCTAGAACCCAGCCCCCTAAAAGTGCAGATGGGGAAACTGAACCTTTGAAACAGGGAACAACTTGCCCAAAGTTACATGGTGAATCATAACAGGCTGAAAACCACAACTCTGGGCAAACATGTTATCTAAATGCACTTAGCTCCTAGTTGAAAAAGTAACTGTTAGTTACTATGAGTTACTATGAGTGTGGATTAGCTAGTGTCTGGAGTCACCTCTCCCTGCAGTCAGGGGACATTCTGACAACAGAGCTGTGGGGTTTTTTTGTGTGTGTGTGTTTTGGTTTTTGGGTTTTTATGTCAACTCTTCTTCCTCTCCGTCCCCCCACTGCCCACTATTCTGTAGTCATTGGAATTCAAAAGATTAAATGATGAGGCTACTGGATACTGCTTTCACAGAGTGACATAAATACTCTCAATTCCGTGGATGTCATGCTGGGGTAGAACCTTTACCGGCAATCATTAATAAATATATTTTGATATCACATTTTGCTATAATTGTGATTTGGGGTTCTCTGTGAACATCTTTCTTCAATCCTATTGGTTCTGCTATTTGTGGACCTGTCTAAACAGAAGGAGCCTAGGTCCAAAGCAAGCTGGGACCAGGGTGTAGGAAGTGTGCAGTGAGACCCTCCAGGTCCAGTGACTGCAGTAGCCAGGGCCAAGAAACTAGAAGGTGATAGAAGCAGACAGGGGTCAAGCCCAGGAAGCCTGGGGCCAGTCTGAGATGGCCCATGACCCTGAACATCAGGGAATGCCAGCCAGTATGCAGTGACTCAAAGTCACACGGACTCTGTGTTCTTTCTAGAAGAGGAGTCCACTCACTGAGAAACTAGGGTCCCATTCACTCCTTAATTCATTCACCCACTCACCGAACAAGTATCTACTGAGTACCCACTCTAGACCAGCCCCCATACTAGGGGCTAGGGAGACAGGAGTAAATAAAACAGGCACGACTCCTGCCTTGATGGAGCTTTATTACCTAGCAGTAGAGATGGAAAGTAAATAAGGAAAATTATGAATCAGGATAAGAGCTATAGGGGTTGGGGAAAACCTGTCTAAAGAGGTGAGGTTTAAGCCAAGAACTGAAGTACAAGTAAGAGCAACCACTTGAAGACGCATGGGACGAACTTCCTTAGGGAATGGTATCGCAAATGGCCATGAACTGGGAAGAACTCAGAGTCCTTCAGAAGCTGGCAAAGCATTCTGAGGAGGAAGAGACTGCAGAAGGAAAGAAATAGAAAGGCAAGCAGGAGCCAATCATGCATCAGCGTGTTATTGCAAAAGCACAAAAAAGCCCCCTCTTGAAGCAGAGGAAGGGCATCGTAAAATCAATGAGTTTTTAAAAGACCACCAGAGTGGCTGCGTGGAGCATAGATTGGAGGGACAAGAGTGGAAACAGATTCATTCCATGGGGGGAAGGATGGCCAATTCTGAGCAAGCGTTCAGGGTCCAAGTGAAGCCAGCTGGAATTTGCAGGAGGACAGAGCCTTCCTTCTCTAAGCACACGAGATTGGGCAGCAGATAATGGGATAGGGAGGCCAAGGCGGGTCCTCTTGACCCCATAACTACCTGGACACAAAGTTTCTGCCTAAAAACATACCTGGACATGGGGGTAATGAGCCTTCCAGGGTCATTCCTGTCTCTTCTGGAGCTGGAGGAGGTCTAAAGGCTGCCGCAAGCCTTGCTAGCTGTGGTCGTAGGTAGCAAAGGCATCCAAGTAGGAGAGGTGAGGCAGGGGCTGGTAACACAACACATGAGGTGGCCCCATATTCTCTCTGCCTTCCTTCGTTTCACAGTAATCTCCACCAAACACCCGGGTACATCGTGTTCTTCTTCCTGGTTGTGGGTCACCTGGGCTTCTACGCGTTCCTTATGTTTCTGGCAGATAACCGTAAGCAGGCAGAGCCCTGGAGCAGAAACACAGATGGCCAGAGATAGCCCAGCTTGAGCTTTGAGCAGCCTTCTCCAAATCGACCAAGTTAGTGAAAGCTTCAACGATTCGGCCTTTGCTTTGGAACTTCCAGGTCCCCAGCTCAGAGCAGCAACAGATAAAACCAAGCACACCTTTCCACTTGAAAATAATCAAGGTCTTTCCGTTGGAGAGGATATTATTCTAAACACCATAATCTGGCTCACAAGACTCTGGGTGACCTGGCACCCACCTACCCTCCAGCCTGATCTTCGACTTCTCTTCCTTAAGTGTCCTATGTCCCAACACAGCTGAGCTATCTACTGTTCCCAAATATATCCTGTCTTCTCCCACCACTGAGCCTTTACTTACACTATTCTTCCCACGTGCAACGTCCTTCCTCCTCCACTCATCTCCGGGTACCTAAATCACGCCCATCCTCCTCTGAGAATCATTCCCTGATCCACACAGTAGAATTGCTACCTTATATTTCCCTTCTCAGTTCAGATAGATAGATAGATAGACAGACGGACAGATATAGCTTCCCTTGAATATAGTTATGTGTCCACATCCCTTCCTTATAACTAGCCTGTGAGCTCACTGAGATAGAATAGTTCCTTTGGAACTATTAAAACAAAGCAACTGCTCATAGATATTTGTTAGTTCCTCAAACCCAAGTGCTGAAACAAACACAAGCAGTATAGGCACAAGTGGTAGAGGCCATAAAAAGGCAGGCTACAAGGTTCTGTGTACATTTAGGACTCACTTTTGTAACTATATATGTCTGTATGTGTCTACACACAAATGTAAAAATATATTTAGTATCTACTCTAAAACAGTAACAAGTTGGGGGCACATGGGTGGCTCAGTCGGTTAAGCTTCCGACTCTTGATTCCGGCTCAGGTAATGATCTCATGGTTCATGAGATTGAGCCCCACATCCCGCTCTGGCTCTGCGCTGACAGCAGGGAGCCTCTTGGGATTCTCTCTCTCCCTCTCTCTTTCTCTCTGCCCCCCACCCCCACATGCATGAGCTTTTGCACTCTCTCTCTCAAAATAAATAAACATGAAAAATAAAACAGTAACAGTGGCTACCTTTCTGAGATGAAACTACAGGTGTATCTTTTATCTTCATTTTTAAATCATCATGATTGATTTTATCCCATCAGAACACAAAACCAACGCAGTTCTATTTTAAATAAAATCAAACAATAATATAAACATTATTGAATTAAATACCCTTATAAATCTCTCCCCTGCAAAACATACCACTAAAAGTTATGTGAATCATTTTTCATATTTTTTCATGAATATTCAGACATCCTCTGAGGTAATCATTCTTTCAAACCATATTGATCTGCCATTTACTTTTTGTCTTGCATAATGATAGATCATAAATTCATCATAGATGATTTATTTACCAAGTCCTTATTAACAGACATTTGGGCTGTTTCTATTTTATTTTATGTTATTGCTGTTATAAGCAAGGCTGAGAGAATCTCCAGAGATAATTCTGCTTTGTTTTCTAAATCTTTAACCATAAATATTTTCTGTCATCATAAAACAAAACCTTTATGGGGTGCCTGGATGGCTCAGTTGAGTTGGTTGAGCATCTGACTTTGGCTCAGGTCATGATCAGGCTGGTGAGTTTGAGCCCCGAATTGGGCTCTGTGCTGACAGCTCAGAGCCTGGAGCCTGCTTCGGATTCTGTGTCTCCCTCCCTCTCTGCCTCTTCCCTGCTCACTTTGTCTCTCTCTGTTAAAAATAAACAAACATTTAAAATAAATAAATAATTTAAAAAAATAAAACAAAACCTTTATTTTAAAAAAATGAAGTATCTGGAGGCACTTGGGTGGCTCAGTTGGTTAAGCCTCTGCCTTGGGCTCAGGTCATGATCTTGCTGTCTGTGAGTTTGAGCTCGGCCACCTGGCTCCATGCTGACAGCTCAGAGCCTGTAACCTGCTTCAAATTCTGTGTCTCCCTGTCTCTCTGCCCCCTCCTGCTCATATTCTCTCTCTCTCTCAAAAATAAAAAACATTAAAAAAAATTTTATTTTAATGAAATCTCTGTCTCTGTCCATAATTTCATTTAAAGCTCTCTTTCGATTCAGCAAATAGGTATTGACTATCAACCCAGGGCTGGTCACTTTAGAGGCATATGGTAGTGAGCAAACTGGATTCCTACATTCTAGGGGGGAAGGTAAACATTTAACCAGAATCAAGTTAGTGTAAAATCACAGTCTGTGATGAAGCCTGTTGAGGAAATGGCTAGGTGCTCCCATCAAGTTTAGCGGCGGGGCTTTGTACCCGCAGGCTGACCAGTCACCACGAGGAAGTTGGGAGCGCGGGGAACGGTTCCACAGAGGAAACCTCCAGGGGCTTGGTGCTTCTGAGGGCTGAAAACCGGCAGGAAAGGCTGGAGGGCACGGGGCGGGGTCTGGCAGGTCCTAACGGAGGCACACGTTGTCCTTCCTTAGCTGCAGGTTATCAGACAGCCAATGGGACCACCGGAGACTGTGGGGCAGAGGGCTCGTTCCTTCCACGCCCACCCTGGACATCCGCATCTGCGCAGTACTCCGTTGGTGGCGCCGCTGGTGTCCGTCCAGAACCTACCAGGCCTGTGGACTTCCGCCGTGCTCGCCCACGTTCTTATGCTGGAATCCTGGTCCTCATCTTCTTCCAGCACCCCTTCCAGGCAGGTTCCTCACCCCGGGCCATCCTGTGGATGGATGTGTGCGCGCGCGCGTGTGAGTGTGAGTGTGTGCGCCTGCGCGCGAATACACATGCACGTGCACGCACAAGTGTGTGTGAAACACCCTCCAGACTGTTAATAATTTCCCCGGCAGAAGGAAATTTTGGGTTGGGTGTGGTTTTGACATATATACAGGATCCTTACTTAGAACATTTCTTCCACTGTTTTTTTTTAATTTCTATTAAATTTTTATTTAAATTAATTTATTTTTATTAAATTTTTAATGCCCAAACTACATAGAGTGAATGCATCTGTGCCTCTCCAGCTTTTCTGTACTCTGTTTATATAAGATCTACATTTATGTCCCCCAAACTTAATGTAACAGATTTAAAAAACGAAACCTTTCTCCATCTGTGAGAAATGTCTTGAGCCGTTTCTTACATGTTTTCTGCTCCAGGCACAATCAAATGTTAGAATCCCACACAGCCTGAAAGCAGAACACTGTCCACAAAGAGGATGTGGAAGATGTTACTGTAGATAAAGCAACTTTTTGTAAGAGCCGCATTAATTTGTGCTGAGTATCACATGGTAAGCATTTATAGCAAACATCATGGTTTGTTGCTTACATGTGGACATTTTATTGAGTTTTACTTACGTTTCAAATATCGGTTGCGTATTTGGGGTTGATGTGTCACAGGATGTAATGTTTCCCATTTAAAATAATAGGAACTTGATTATCAGCTTGCACAGATCATCAAATTTTAGGCGCAGATTACTGATATTAAGAAGGATTTTCCCCCCAACAAGTAGGTATTTTGTTAACAGGGACAAACTAATACAGACTCGTATTCAACAACTAAAAGTAACTGGGCGGGGGGGGGGGGGGGGGGAGGAGAGTGTGTGAGAAAGATCCTGGGACTTTTTGTGGCACAGCCAGGCCCCAAGAAGGACCCCGAGGCAGTCAGGCTTTGGAAGTAGCACAAACCCAGAAGCCAGGTCACATCAGTGCTGCCGGTGCCTCTGCTCAGGTTGACTCTATGTATTGGCTTTGTTTCTGTCTCTCAGTGGGAACCAGCTCAGCTCACAGCTCTTGAGTTTTACATTTTCCCACTTAGGCACGGAAGGAAACAAATCTGAGTTCTAGCTGGTCCCAAAAGCTCCAGAGAAGGAATTCATTGGTTCCGCTCGGGCCAGGTACCACCCCTGAACCAATTAACTGTAGTGAGGGGCACGGTCCATCCCCGGCTTCCAATTTGTTCATTCGCAAGCTACAAAACCTTCCCCTAGACATCACCGTGTGTGGGGTCAATCAAGGAAAAGCCTGAAATGTGGATTGGAGTCCTAGCTTCGCACAAGCCACGCAACCCTGAGTAAGTTAGACGTTAGAATCGAGCTAGCAATTCTTACCTTGTTAGGCTGTGGCGTTGTAAAAGTACTTGGTGCAAACCCAGTGGTTCTTAGGCAGTGGAGCAAGTGTGGCAGGGACAGGAATAGACTCTAGAGCAGCAGTTCTCAGCCAGGGGCGATTTGCCCCCAGGGGACTTTTAGCAATTCATGGAGACACTTTCGGCTGTCCCAGCTAGGAGAGTTCTATACACTGGCTGCTAGTAGGTCGAAGCCGGGAATGCCATTAGACACCGTGCAGTGCTCAAGACAGCCTAGATGTCGGGAGCACAGAGATCCCTGCTCTCGGGCCAAGTGACCTGAATTCTATTTATAGCCCCTCCCCATTTTAAACTTTGACAAGTTACCTCTCACTTTTTGTGCCTCGGTTTTCCCCATGTGGGAAATGGGAAATAGTACTGATACTAGTGCCCATCTCCTAAGGCCGTCCTGGGGGTCAGATAGATTAACAGACGCGAAGAGCTTGGCCCCCTGTCTGAACTTGATTAAGTACCCCTAAATGGAAGCTCTTCCTTCCCCCAAACCTGGCTAAACGGCAGAATTGCCCTGAGATCTTGTCTCGTAACAGATACCCAGGCCCTGCTTTAGTTGTACTGAATCAGAATCTTTGGAATTTGGGATCCAGGAATCTTTGTGTTTGTTTTTTTTTTTTAATTCCCCAACTGATTCTGATGATGGGCCAAGCACTGGGGTGACGGCCCTGAAGCATTGCTATGCCAGGCATGGTCTTGGGACCGGCGGCATCAGCAGCATCTTAGAGCAGGACCACTCAAACTCCAGCGTGCACGCGGACCACCTGGGGACCATGGTACAGTGCAGGTTCCGATCCAGAAGATCTGAGTGGGGCCTGAGAGTCTGCATCCCTGACAAGCTCCCAGGCGAGGCCGTTGCTGCCGGTCGTCTGGCCACATTTTGAGTCACAAAGCTTTAAGCATTTTACATACATGCATGTTGCGATGGCCCGGCCCTACAGTAGACTCGAAGCCTGTTGAATTCCAATCAGGACTGAGCTGAAATAGCTACCACTATTGGCTGTTTTCAATAGCCAAACGCAAGGTAAGGACGGGGAGACTGCACTTGAATTCCAGATGACCTCTGGGGTCTGAGGGCCCCACCCCCACCCCAAACCTGAGCCGCAGCAGAAACTCCCGCTCACCTGTTCAGGTCATCCTGGCTGGAAAGTGTCTCTCGGTTCCCAGAAAGAATAAAGAAGCTTCGGAGGCTCCTGGAGACCAGTTTGGTGTATGTAACCTAGAGGTCACCTTGTTTCCAAGTGGATTTTTCAGGTGTTCCTTTTCATGGCTGGTGTCTCGTGAAGAGCATTGTTCTCAAGCTGTCAGGCCTCACCAGACTCCAGAGCTCTGTGTTTGCACAGAGTCAGAGATAGGGCTGGACCTGGAGTTCATTTAATTCAGTGGTTTTTCAAAGCATTTTTCCATACCTCTGGTACCGTGTGTAATGTGTTTAGGGGACAGATGTTTAGGTAGTACTTATTGTTTATTTTCTCAGTTACGTTGTGTTCTCTTCTACTTATGGCAAATTAGAACTTCATTATCATACTTCTTGTTAAAACCAATTTGCCTTAAAATATTGAGAAAAATAAATAGGTGGACACATATGTGATAAATGACTGAAGTTTCAGCCATGCTGTTTTAGTTCAGCGTCCTTGCTTTATGGAAGGAGAAACTAATGCTAAGGCGGCCCCGAGCCTGGATTTTCTTATACTTAAAATGAAGATAACCATCCCTGCGCTGTAGGGTCATAGTGAGGACTAAACCAGGCATTTAAAGAATTTAGCACACAGGGCGCCTGGGTGGCTTAGTCAGTTCAATGTTCGACTTCGGCTCAGGTCATGATCTCACGGTGTGTGGGTTAGAGCCCCGCGACAGGCTCTGTGCTGACAGCTCAGGGTCTGGAGCCTGCTTCGGATTCTGTGTGTGTCTCTCTTTCTCTCAGAGATAAATAAACATTAAGGAAAAAAAAGAATTTAGCACACTGCCTGGCCCATCCTAAGGACCTAAGAAATATTAGCTGCTCACATCTGTGTCAGAGAGGAACCGTCTAGTAGGATTGCTGTTAATCTCACAGAGCCTTGGGCTCCCCATCTGTAAAATTAAGGCGTCAGATCAGTGGGCTTGGCACCTCTGCTCTTCCAACACCCTCGTTTTCTCACTGACCCCAGGTTATTGACTCCAGAGGTGGCTGAAGGCAGAAGGCCAACTTTCACCCCACCCCACCCAATTCCCCAGTACACTTTACACATGGAGAAACGGAGGTCCAGACAGTTGCCCTAGAACTCAACTCCCATCGCTTTCAGCTCTGTCCTGAGTTTCCTACTGCCTCTGTCCTCTTAAAGAAACAAAGTCCATCCACCAAGGGTGCAGGTCAGCAGAAGGTTGGACATATTGTAGGACTCTGCTGGCTGCTTGGCTCCCTGTATTCGGGATTTCCATTGTGTCTTCTCAAGGTCAGTTTCATCATAACTGTCATAACCGTTGTCACCCTCCCCCACCCCCGCCCGTCCTGAGTTTCTCTGTCCGGAAATCCCAGACCTCTAGTGGCAAACTTGAAGACCTACCCTTTATTCTTCAGGACAGCCATTTTTGCTTTTGAAGGTATTGGGGTGGGAAGGTTTGACATGGGATAAGGATCCCCCCACCCCGATGAGAGGGAGGAAGCGAGGTAGTCTGGGTGAAGGGCACTGGCTATGGAGCCGACAGACATAGGTTTGAGACTGGCTTCATGTTTTCAACCTGTGTGATCCTCGACAAGCTATTTAACACTTCTGCGAACCTCAGTTTCCTCATCTGTAAAAGGGGTTTGTAATCCCTATAAAGCAAGGATGCCGTAAGGACTCAATGAGATGATGGAGGTAAAATAGCATCTTGCTGGCACAAAGTAAGGAACTATCATTATTATATTGCTTCACCAGTCCTTCACCCAGTGTGGGTAAGAGAACGCTAACATGCTAGAGAAAATCACGGGCAGAAAGCTGTGGGGTGTTGGACAGATCTTTTCAATGAGCCTTATTTTACCCATCTGTAAAATAGGAGAACTGCAAACCTCTTTATGACAATCCCTGCCAAGCAGGCAACCTACATAAACACTTAAACATGTCTTCATATTAAAAATTTACCATTTACTTTGCTCTGCCCTTAATCAGCACTTTTGGGTGCTAGAGATACTTTAATGCAGCATGAGAAAAATTACTTTAAAAGCCAGCACTAAAAGGGAATTTAGCAATGATTTTCAAATATTTTTTTACCCTCTGAACCCTTCAAATGAAATCACAAGAGGAACACAGTATTTAATACAAACATAGGTATCCCGCACTCACATACAGAGAGAAGATGGTGATATGGCAAACGTGCTAACCTCTGGGGAATCTGGTGAAGGATATATGGGAAGGGGATGAGGGTGTATTTTTGCAACTCTTCCGTAAGCCTGGACTACTTCCAAATAAATAAAGAGACAGATCAGAATTGTATCCACCGCTTGAAGTGGTGCTCACATCCACACGCAGATAACGAAACCAGGGACTAGACGCAGCGAGGCTTGTCTAAGTGCATAATGCTGTGAAATTCCAAAGCCAAGGCTTAAACCCTCACCTTTCAGCTTCCAGATGAATGCACTAGTCCTCTCAGATGCTGCTTCTGATCATCCTCTTTTCTTTTCAGTTTCCCTGCTAGTTCTCCTTTGACAGTACTGTTCCTGGGTCCCCCTGCCACTGACTCCTCCACTGTCCCCTCCGAAGCGCGCGCCGCGCACACACACACACACACACACACGGCGTCTTGAACTGTTATTCAGAGCTGATGCCCCCATGTTACCACTCTGGGATAGAGAACCATAGATCACAGACAGCTGAAGCTGGAATAAAGCATGAGCGTTGACAGATTTTTCTAGACACTAACGCCATGAATAAGGAAACAGATTTCTTCAATACAATCTATATTCTTTTTCCATCCCTCAGTCAGTATTTGTTGCGCGTTCTGGTGCATAAGATAGTTTTTCCTCTAAACTCGAAGCAAAAGGAATCCAAAATTATACTGCAGGCCATGCACCTGTTAGTGCCGGAAGGTCACCTTCCAGACCTGAAAATTTGGGATGGTGCTCCCCCTGGTGGGCTGCTCACAGAAGCACAACTCCTACAAAGACACCAGCTTGTACCTTTCTGAGGTTTTCTGTAACAGCAATCTCCATCATCACCCATGGGCCACAAAGCTGCTCAGAGGTAGAGCCTTTCCTGAGCATGGAAGAGGATACTCAAGTGCAGATGGCTGGACTAGAATACCTTTAAGGTCTTTTCAGTAACTGATACTGTTATAATTCAGTAGCTCCTTGTACCTAATGGTGCCGTGTCTTGGAGTTTTTCTCTCTCAAGCTTTATGATGTCTGAGATGAAGGAATTTAGAATACTAAACAGTGGGTAAATGGGGTCCTCACATAAATGGGGGCCACTGTGTAATTATGGCCCCTCTGTTTACAGGTTTTGCCTCTGGAAAACGAGATGCAGGACCGTGTTCAGTTTCCGCTCATTCTATATGGAGGGGTGTTCGAGATCACCACCCTGGACATAAGCCCAGGGGCCTTTGCGCCCCCTTGGGTGTGGGACCACCACCTAGGCAAGCATCACCGTCAACCTCTCCAGCTTCTGGTGAGTGCTTTCAGGCTTCAGAGCCTGAAGGTTGATGTGCAGGGTAGGGCTGCTAAGCTTCCCCTTATCAGAGGGGAGCAGCAAGGGCATGAGTGAGGATCCAGTCTAGCAGGGCAGAGAAGAGATACTAGGAAACTGGACCATGGGGAGAGGTGGACTCGATAAATCAAAAGATCTGGATTCTTGTCCAACATGGCCATTAATTCTCCTATGTTCTAGATAGGATATTTTCCTCTTCCTACATACTTCGGTTTCCCCATCTACCCAACAAAGGGATTAGACTAAATGATTTCTAAGTGCCCTCCCAACTTTGTCTTAACCAGATCTCTTTCATTTGCAAGTAACTGAAAACCAATCCAATTTGGCCTAAATTTTAAAAAGAGAGAGAGAGAAGTCCATGCTTATATCTAACTTTAGGCACAGCTGGATGCAGCTGTGTAAGTGGTATCAGCAGTACTCTGTCTGTCTTCCTCTCTCAGGTTTGTTTACCTCTGCATGGACTTTATCAAGCAGACTCTTCACATACAGTGGCAGGTAACTACTAACAGCCTCTCGGTTACAGGCCATTCTCCCATTAGCCCCATGTAAAGAGAATTTCTCTTTTCCAAAAGGTCCATTAAATCCCTGGAGTTAGTTCCGGTCCCCGCAGCCAGGGTCACATGTCCATTCTGAAACAGACCTATGGCTGGTAGGCAAAACAGGCTGATCGGCTAGCCTGGATCCTGTGCCTCGCTGGGGTGGCTCAGGAGCTCCCTGAACCTAGCTGGACTGAGAGCGGGATGGGGTGACTAAGTGATAGGGTGACAGTTGCTGGGTCCATTAATCCAACCGAGGTCCATTAACACATATCATAACTGCAGTCAAATCTGAGGACCACAGGGGCACCTGGGCGACTCAGTTGGTTAAGCGTCCGACTTCGGCTCAGGTCATGATCTCAAGGTTCCTGAGTTCGAGCCCTGCGTCGGGCTCTGTGCTGACAGCTCACAGTCTGGAGCCTGCGTCAGATTCTGTGTCTCCCTCTCTGTTCCTCCTCTGCTCGTGCTCTGTCTCTCTCTCTCAAAAATAAATAAATATTTTTTAAAAATTTAAAAATTTGAGGATCACAGATTATTTGATAGACATTCTTACAACTTTTTAGTCAGATAAGGTGGTAGATGGGATATTTCTATAGGGTGGCTGACAGCTTCTTTTCCTTTTTGCTCACCATCATCACTTCCCAGAAGCACTCAGGTTCTCAGGTGCATAGACCTCCCCCCCTTGTATGCTGCTCCCTGCTTTATGCCCTTCCATTAACATCCTCAGAAGTAGTCTGTGTAAATTTAAATAGGGCTTAGCATAGCGACCCTCACATAGAAGTGACTCAATACATTTTTGCTATTATTATCTTCCCCTGAAAATTCAATCTCATACATGGGATTCCCTTTCTTTAAAAAAAAAAAAAAATCTAGACTGAGATACATTGTTTTCCTTGTGTGTGACCTCTAATTGATTTTTGGCTACTGTAAGTTAATGGACCTAAGAACAGAAATTCAGATTCTTATTCTAATGTATAAATAAGAAATATTTAGAAATATGTAATGTGCTAACTTGGATTTCATTTTGAACTACTGATTCAACTCATCGTTAACACAACAGAGAAGAGGGGCGTCTGGGTAGCTCAGTCAGTTAGCCGTCTGGTTCTTGGTTTCAGGCTTGGGTCATGGTCTCATGGTTCATGGGATCGAGCCCCACATTGGGCTCTGTACTGACAGTATGGAGCCTGCTTGGGATTCTCCCTCTCTCCCTCTACCTCTCCCCCTCTCCCCACTCATGTGTGTACTGCATGGGCTCTCTCTCTCTCTCTCAAAATAAATAAATAAACACTAAAAAAATATACAATGGAGAAGAGAGAATACAAGTATTTAGTGAGCACTTCCCAAGTGGTTTACAGACATGAAGCCCCATCTGCCAAGGGAGACAACAGCACCAGGTCAAGGGTCCTAACACAATGTGGCCACATTCCCTAGCCTCGGGGAAGAGTGGACACACACACAGCCAATTCCTATCCTATGCGAGAGTCTCTGTAACCTGGACAAAGACGAAGTGTTATGGAAACTCAAAAGAACGGCTAATCCTGACCAGGGAACAGAGAGGCTTCACAGGGCCTCTGAGACTTGAACAATGAGCAGAATGTGACAGATTAGGAATGGAGGAAAGGCATTCTTGGCGGAGGGAGCAGCGCGTGCAGAGGCACTGATGCCAAGGGCATATCTCAGGCTCAGGGGAGGGCTCTCATTGTCTGGTTACAGCTGCAGTGTTGAGCATGTGGGGGGGGAGCGGCAGGCAGGAACTGTCGTGAGATGAATTGGTGGGAAATTGCACTTGAAATACGGTGGGCTTTTCATCCCAGGCTCAGGGTTCACACTCTTTCATGTAGGTGATGAGATACCATTAAAGGCTTTTGGAGCATTATAATAACATAATCACTCATCTTTTCTCTGTCTTATGTCCACTAAAAAGTAGTGTGGGATTTTTTCTATTCTTGATAAAAAAGAGTCCCAAGTACTTAACAGTTTCTGGTCAGAGACCATCAGACACAGCCCCTGCCTTTTAGTAGGCAGAGTATATCCCCATTTTACAGACGAGGCCAGTGAAGTTCAGGGAAGTAAAGTGACCTAGATAGTGTTGTGTTGTTTTGTTTTGTTTTGTTTTAGAGAGAGTGTGCACAAGCAGGGGAGAGGGGCAGAGGGAGAAAGAGAGAGAGAATCTAAAGCAGTCTCCGCACTCAGCGCAGAGCTCAATGCAAGGTATCTCACGACCCTGGAATCATGGCCTGAGCCGAAATCAAGAGTCGGATACCCAACCAACTGAGCCACCCTGCGCCCCTCTAGATAGGTAATGGTAGGGGGTGAGTTAGGATTTAGAGCTTTGGCCACACAATCTAGTTTTTCGAACATACATGTCATACACTTTGACCTCATGTGAATTTGATTATGAAAGAGGGAGAGTGTGCTATTTTGAAAGGGCGGGTGGTTTCACTCGTCACCCCACTGACTGAATAGATGTCCCTGAAGGAGGTGAGCTGGGATACATGTATCTACCTCTCTCTCGGTGAGTCTTAGTCCTTTTGTCCCGTTCATACACTGAGGCTCTTGCTACTCTTCTGGAGTAAGACTTTAGTGGCTAGATACATGTGTATAATGTTTTGTACTATCTGGCCTCTAAACACATTGCTGTGTTTTAGGCTGTCGAAGGGATTATTCAGGGCAAGTTTGACAATTGCCCATTTCTGCCCCTCACTCTGGCATCACTGGTCTCCCTGCTGTCGCTCAGCAGGTCCTCCAGAGGCTGCCAGTATCCACAGATGGATCTTTCCTGATCCCCCTTGCCTTCCAAAGGTCAAGTCTATCAAGCTCCTTTCCTTGGGCACCTCACCTCCCCTATGGTTCTGGGTCCCTCTGGATCATCCTGGCCTTCACTGAAGCCGGGCGCCGGTACACCTGGGCGCCCACACTGCTGTGGTCTGACACGTGAGTAAAAGGCAGGAAGGCTTGCTTCTACTGTCCCTCCTTCAGGCCCCCAAAGTTTCCGGAAGTCGGGCTACCAGAACCTCCCTAGGGCAGTGCAGAATTTCAGGCTGAGTACAGGTTTGTGAATTAAGCTGAACCTAAGGGGAGCTTGGTGGCAAGAAACAGAATACAACTCTGGCCAACTTAAGCTAAAACAACTTGTGATTTGGGGGCAACTCACAGAGTCAAAGGAAAAGCTAAAGAAGCAAATCTTGAAAAAAGACAGAAACCAAGGAAAGCCTGAGATTAAAGTCAGAGGAATGAAGAGAATGCACCTGGGATAAATTTCCTTCAGTCTTTTCTATGCTTGTGCTCTCTGCTGAAGATGCAAATTCTACAGAGATGAGAGTTCAGTCACCCATGCTTATCCTTAAACTAGGGAACAGGTGGCATTCCTTCTGACAGTGCTATCAAGACCTCCATATGGTGAGAGAGGGATGGTCCATCAAAGCAAAAGTAAGGTTCTAATTATCCTTGCCACTTCCTCTTTGATGCTTGGGTTATTAAAAGTGTGTTGTTCAATTTCCAAATATTTGGTGGTTTTTCAGATTATCTTTCTTTCCGTTGATTTCTACTTTAATTCCATTTTTGTCAGAGAACCTTCTTTCTGTAGGATTCCAGTTTGTGATTTTGATTTATGGCCGAGAATAGTTTATCTTGGTCTGCGCCCCATGTGCACTTGAAAAGAATGTGTATTCTGCTGATGTTAAATGGAACGTTCTATAAATGTTAAGTAGGTCAACTTGATTGATGGTGTTGTTTAGGTCTTATGTGTCCTTGCTGATTTTCCACCTATTTATTCTATTAATTACTGGGCAAGGAGTATGGAAAGTCTCCCAATACACTTGCGGATTTGTCTGTTCAAGTCCATCAGTTTTTGCTTCGTATATTTGGAAGCTCGGTTGTTAGACAGATGTACAGTCCCATCCTTTAGATTTGCCTTGATGACTTGACCCTTTTATCACTGTATCTATAGTGTCTCCCTTTATCTCTCACAATATTACTTGTCCAGAATCTCCTTTCTCTAATATTAATACACCCATCCAGGATTGTTTTTTTAAATTAGCATTTGCATGGAATGCATTTTCCCCTTTATATCTTTATAGTTTAAGTGAGTTTCTTGCAGATAGCAGTTAGTTGGATCTTGCTTGTGTATTCAGTGTGGGTACCTCTTACAATTGGTGTATTTAGAACATTTATATTTAATTTTTTTTTATTTTTATTTTTGAGAGACATAGAGACAGAGTATGAGCAGGGGAAGGGCAGAGAGAGAGGGAGATACAGACTCTGAAGCAGGCTCCAGGCTCCGAGCTGCCAGCACAGAGCCCGACGCGGGGCTCGAACTCACAGTCCGTAAAATCATGACCTGAGCCGAAGTCGGCCGCTTAACTGACTGAGCCACCCAGGCGCCCCTATATTTAATTTTTGATGTGGTTGAATTAAAATCCATCCGGCCATCTTGCTAATTGTTTTCTATTCCATCTGCTCTTTGTTTGTTTTTTCTTTTTTCTGCTTGCTTTTGGACTGAGTCTTTTTTAAAGATTCCATCTTATTATGTTTACCTCTTTCAACTTGTTTAGAAGTTGTCCTAGGTTTTAGACATTTTTAGTTAATCACAAGTTAATTTCTTTTTTCTTTCTTTTTTCTTTTCTTTTTTTATTGTATTTAAATTCAAGTTAGTTAACATATAGTATAGTAATGATTTCAGGAATAGAATTCAGTAATTCATCACTTATAAATAATATAGCCCAGTGTTTATCTTAACAAGGGCCCTCTTTAATGCCCCTCACCCATTAAGCCCATCTTGCCACCCAGCACCCTACCAGCAACCCTCAGTTTGTTCTCTATATTTAAGATCTCATGGTTTGTCTCCCTCTCTGTTTTTATCTTATTTTTGCTTCCCTTCTCCTATGTTCGATCAAGATTATTTTCAAATAATATTACACCATTTCATGTGTAGTATAAGAACCTAACAATTATGTGCTACCAAGTCCTTCCTCCAATTTTTGTGCTATTTTTCTCATGTATTTATTTTTATATATGTTATAAACCTATAATATATTGCTACTATTTTTGCTTTAAATTGGGGATAGTCAGAGTTTTTCTTAAAAGGCCTGCTAGTAAATATTTTAGGCTTTCAGTCCAAATAACCGGTATTGCAACCATTTAACTGTGCCATTATAGCTCAGAGCAGACATAGATAATACATCACCTGATGGGCATATCTGTGTTCCAATAAAACTTTACCTATGAAAATGGCCCACACGCCAGTTTGCTGATCCCTGCTTTAAATAATCCAATCTCTTTAAATTTTTTTCTAATGTTTATTTTTTGAGAGAGAGACAGACAGAGTGCAGGCTAAGGAGGGGCAGAGAGAGAGGGAGACACAGAATCCAAAGCAGGATCCAGGCTCTGAGCTGTCAGCACAGAGCCCAACACAAGACTCGAATCCACGAACCATAAGATTATGACCTGAGCTGAAGTCGAAAACTTAACCTACTGAGCCACCCAGACACCTCATAGATAATCCAATCACTTTAAAAATCAAAGAAAAATACCTTTTGTATTTACCTTTCCTTTAACTAGTTCCAAAGAGCTTCATTTCGTTTTTGGATCCATAACTGTCATATTCCTTCTTCCTGAAGAGCATCCTCTAACCCATCTCATAGCACAGATCTGCTGGTGATGGATTGTCTCAGTTTTTGCTGGCTTAAAAAAAAAATCTTTATCGCTCCTTAATTTTTGAAAAATATTTTCTCTGAGTTGAGAGTATTCATGCGTTAGCACTTTCAAGATGCCATTCCTTGTCTTCCGGTTTGTATGATTTCTGATGAGGAGGGTGCATTTCTTATGTTTCTTTGTCAGCATATACATGTCTTTTTTCCCTAGCTGATTTAGACTCCTGGATGGAGTCAAAAAACAGAGACTACATAAAGTTTTCTCTCTTTTTTTGGTTTTTATTCGTTTGAATATGATGTGTCCAGGTGAGCATGTGTGTGCGAATGTGCATTGTATTTATCCCATTCTGTTTTGGTGATTTTCTCTGAATTTCTTGATCTGTAGTTTTATGTCTTTATTTTATGAAAACCGTTGTCCATTATTTCTTTAAATACTTCTTTTGCCACATTCTTCTCCCTCTGGGATTCCAGTTACTAAGATGTTAGACCGTTTTATATGGTCTTATAACTCTTTGGTGATCCAGGGTTTTTTTCACTCTTTTTTCGTTTTTTGTATTTCAGTTTGGGTAATTTTTATTGACTTATCCTCAAGTTCACAAACTCTTCCCTTCACTCTATCGAGTCTACTGATAATCCTATCAAAAGAATTCTTCATATCCTATCAAAAATTCTTCATAGTATTTTTTTATAACCAGCATTTCCATTTGACTATTTTTATAGTTTCCATCTCTCCACTGAATTCTCCATTTGTTCACACATTTTGTCCAAATCAACTTCAGAAATGCTGTGAAGTACTCGTAAATGGTCATGTTCGCAATTCTTTTTGCCGTCTGGGGTGGTGGAGAGCAGTGTGGGAGCTGCATCAGTCTGAGAACAGCCTCTCGTAGAGGACACCCAGGGTTACAGCCTAGAGTGTGTCTGCCAGAGTCACAGAAGCTCAGAATTCTAGAAGCTCGTCATCTTGGAATCTTGGAAGCTAGGGTTCAAAAAAAATTCATAAGATTTTAGAGTTGAACTTGAGAGCTTGAACACCCCCAGGGAAGGGAGTTCACCAGCTCACAAGGCAGCTGAGTTCAAAAGCTGCCATCTTCCTTTAGGCAGGACGATGATGTTAATGCACCACTAGAGGGAGGCCAGTCCCTGCTCAGAGTGTCACAGTTACAGCAAAAGTAGGATGTCCCTGGTCCAGGACCTTCACCTCCACATACGCCAGGAATGACATAGCCACTGATCAGAAGAAGAAAGTCCAGAGAAGATCAGTACACAGCCTGCCTTCTCCAAGGTGTCATGTAATGTTATGGTTATGGAGTCTTAGTTCCTTCCCAAGAGGAACAGATAAAACACAAGACTATGCCCTAACCTTCTAGAACATCTTTTTTCTTAAATTTGCTTTTCCAAATTCTTGTTGATAGTTGGATCAACTATAATAATAATAAGATTATTATTCTTAACTAGAGATTATTTTAACCTCACAAACCTCAATTATCTCTAAAATGGAATCAATTTCTGTCTGTTTCCCTTTAGCCTTTACTTTTTCCCCTCTTTTAGGCTTTAAAATGCCCTAGTTTTACATTAACAAATGCTAATGATGTATTAACTGAGAAAGACGTGTAGTAAGACGATGCATACCATGCTCTGCCATGTAAAAATTGAGTGTGGGTGTGTGTGTGGATCAGTGAGTGTGTGCGTTTGGTATGTGTGTGTCCAGAGGAGGGTGGGGGGTGAGGATAACAGTAGATCTCTAGGTGGTGGAATTGTGTATCTATTCACTCTCTATGTATATTTTCCACTTTTTCTACATTGAATATATTTTTTAGAAAATCAGATTATATAAAAACTCTAAACTTCTATACAAATATAAGGAACGATTGTCACTGTTCAAAGTGCAGTGTCACTGTGCAGAGTCCCTCTCAGAATTTATTTATTTATCTTCCCTCTTTACTTACACCAGTGGTTCTCAGCCAGAGGTGATCCCTGCTTCCTTCCCTAGGGACACGTGTGGCAACATCTGGAGACATCTTTCAACGTCCACGACTAAGGGTATGGAGCTACTGGTATCTAGTGGGTAGAGGCTAGGGATTCTGCTAAACATCCTACAACACACAAGACAGCCTACCACTTAGGAGCAATTTAGATCAGATACTGGCCCCATAGAAGTTGATATTGAGTGAGAAAATAAAGATTTTATATTATAACTTATTTAACCAATCTTGTATTGCAAAACATTTAGCTTGTTTCCAATATTCCCTTACAAACAATGCTACAAAGAATGTTATAGCGTGTGCATTCTTAGGAAATGTGAGATTTCTTCAAGATAGACCCCAAGGATGGAGTCTCTGGGCCAACGGACACATCCACTTTTAGTTGTAATGATTGTAAACTCAGGAACATGGACAGAATCTAAAAAACAGAAGCTAAAGAAAAAAGGCAGAAAGCAGAATGAGATTTTAACATAATACCATTTACCTGAAGCATACAGAGCAACAAAGCAACAAAGCACAAGACTGTACATGCCAAACATATCAGAATTGTTGCCTACGGCAGGGAAAGGAATGGTGTAAATCGGCATTTCTGTACCTCAGCACTACCGACATTTTGGGCTGTATAATCCTTTGTCGTGGGGACTGTCCTGTGCATTGGAGAATGTTCAGCAGCGTCCCTGGTCTCTACCCACTAGATGCTCACGGCAGTCATGTTGAGCCAAAACATCTCCAGACATTGCCAAATGTTCCCTGTGGAGGGGAGGCAGGAAAATCACCTCCAGTTGATATAAAGGAGAAAGGTAAATGAGCAAATTGAGATAGGAGTCTTGCATGGACCCGTGATGACAGAACAGCAGTTTCCAGAAAATATGATTAACTCAACCTTTGACACCCAAAGTTTGGAGTGGCTGAAAAGAAGTTACTGCTAAATCATCCTTCAAAGAAGCTGTACAATTTTATATTCCTAACAGAGCATGGAAGAACTTCTTTTCCTACGCCTTTGTCAACACCTGCTATTATTAAACCTCTTGTATATTTTCCTTTTTTATTTTACCAATCTGAGCGGTTAAAAAAGAAAACTTATTTCATCGTGTCTGTAAAATTAAGCATTGCTTCGTATGTTTATTGAGTATTTGGATTCCCTCTTCTGTACCTGATTTGCATATATCAGTTATATACATGTGAGGTTTGACATCCAAGGGGAGGAGGCAAAGCCTTTTAGAAGTTTTCTTCATGAATGTAGAAAACCTCACCGCTTCCTTCATTTAAGCAGCAAACATGTGCTAAGGGCTGGGTACTATGCTTACCCACACGTTTGCTGCTTAAGCAGTTTGAAAGGCACAGAAGCTCAGGTCCCTTCTAGTCTCACAACTCTAGAAGACAGAGTTGACATGAGTGGGGAGAAAGGTTTAATGAAACGGAGAGGAACAAGAGTCTTGGAGTCAAAGAACAGCTGGCTAGAAGCTTCAGAACCTTCTCCAAACTCTGAGCTCCGTAAGAGCCTCCCTAAGAGGCCTCGAGAGTTGTTTGCCACCTGCTTATTGAGTGACTGACCCTGTTTGGGATCCTGATCAGCCCCTGAAAAGAATGATTCTCTTCTCTTAGAAACACAGAAGGCAAAGTCGACTGTTCAGTCTTTAGGTTTAAAGGTCCTCTCTACTGACAAAAGTATTCTCTCTTATCAAGCTTTCTCCCGGGCACCTAATAGCATTTCAAGGGCATTAAACGTTTCTGTCTCTCCTCAAAGGGAGGAGGCTATAGCCATTCAGTAGGTAAAGAAAAAGAAGAAAAGATTGTCCAAGGACACAAAAATAACGAAAAGGAGAGACCAGATTGCTAAAATCCAGTCTCCAATCTCCAGGTTTGGGGAAAAGTCTTGTTCTCGAGATTTAGGAAAATGACTTGATCTTTGAGCCTCGGTTTCTTCCCCACCCAGCCTACCTCAGGGGGTTTGAAGAGATCTAGGAGCTAACCATATATATACATGTTTTGTCAACAGCTAAGCAATAAACTAGTGCAAAGTATTGTAAAGATTATATTGGGCCACAGGATATCAGAACTGGGAGAATTTGCTGGCAGTCGAACCCAAACTTCCCTTGATTCCCCCTTACCCCACTCTGCCACTTTATGGACAAGCAAAAGAAGGCTCCAAGATGGCAGGTGACTTGTTCAATAGTCATAAAGAAAATATTAAAGATATAACCATTGTGGAAAACCGTATAGAGGTTACTCAATAAATGAAACCCAGAACTACTACATGATCCAGCAATTCCACTACTGGGTGTCTATCTGAAGGAAACGAAAATGGTATGTCAAAGAGATATGTGCACCTCCATGTTATAGCAGCATTATTTACAATAGCCAAGACAGGGACAATCTAAGTGTCCATCAAGAGGTGAATGGAGAAGCACTTGGGTGGCTCAGCTGGTTAAGCATCCGACTTCAGCTCAGGTCATGATGTCATGGGTCGTGGGTTCGAGCCCTGCGTCGGGCACTGTGCTGACAGCTCAGAGCCTGGAGGCTGCTTCGGACTCTGTGTCTCCCTCTCTCTCTCCCCCTCCCGGCTTATCCTCTGTCTCTCTCCCTCTCAAAATAAAATAAAAATAAATAAACATTAAAAATTTTAAAAAAAGATGAATGAAGAGATTTTATATATATATATATATATATATATATATAGTGTGTATATAGCATATATGAATACAATAGAATGTATTCAGCCTTGAAAATGGAGTCCTGCCATTTGTGACAATGTGGATGGACCTTGAAGACATTATGCCAAGTGAAATAAGCCAGACAGAAAAAGAAAGTACTCTGCAATCTCACTTATATGTGGAATCCAAACAACAACGACAAACAAGCTTATAGAAAAAGAGACCAGATTTGTGGTTACCAGAAGCAGGGGGTGAGGGATTGAATGAAGGGAGTCAAAAGGAACAGACTTTCAGTTTTAAGATATGTAGGGGATATATGCTTAATTTTCAGTTAAGCACCTGACTCTTGATTTCAGCTCAAGTGGTGACCTCACGATTCGTGAGATCGAGGCCCACGTCAGTCTCTACACTGACTGTGAAGAGCCTGCTTGGTATGCTCTCTCTCCCTCTCTCTCTCTCTCTCCCTCTCCTCCACTTACACTTTCCTCTCAAAATAAATAAACATTAAAAAATAATAATAATAAAATAGATCTGTAAGTACTGGAGTGTGATATGCAGCATGGTGACCCTAGCTAACACTGCTGTGTGGTATAAGTGGAAGCTGTTAGGAGAACAGATCCTAAGAGTTCTCATTACAAGGAAAAATTACTTTTTTTTTTCTTTGTATCTATATGAGAAGATGATCTATGTAAGTCAGGTCATTATCCTCTTTATCTTAAACTCATATAGTGCTGTATGTCAACTATATTTCAGTAAAACAAACAAAACCCAAATAGTCTGTAGTCATTTTGACTCAGAGGACATTTGTTATTAATACATCGAAATCCACAGGCACCAGCTTATCTTTCCATGTGAGAGTTAAAGAGACTTGTTTCTTTCCTCCTTCCTGAGTGTGTCTCCTCCCAGGTATACCCCAGGGTTGAAAAGGAGATAAAGCTGAAGAACAGGGTGAGAAATATTTTCCATGCTACTTGGTAGTTTTACGAAAGACCAGAAGTTTACTGATTTTTTTCAGGCTTTATCAAATCGCAGCCTCAATATAGCCACCTAGAAGTTGCATCACCAAAATAGCCTATCCCTGTGAAGCATTATCAGCAGGACCAGGAAATCCCCTCTGTGGTCCAGTGAAATGTTTTCTAACGCTCCGCCATCTAGGATCTGCTACCGTAGGGGTGTTCCCTCTAGGTCAGTTAGAAACCAGGCGTCTTCTTCACCTGCAATTCCATGGTCATCCTGACCCCCAAACTGGACCTAGTCCGGTCCATGAACAGCAATGCCCCGGTCCTCCTCATTCCACCACTCCTGGAGATCAGCAGCTACTACTCAGAGAGGTGGGCACCCTCATCACCACCTAGGACACCCTGATCAGCATCCTGGGCTTTTCGAGCTTTGCAGTGGGGACCCGCCAAGCCCCGACCAACCAAGCCAACCAGGAGACCCCCCCCACCTCTCCCGACTCCACTGGCATCTCAGAACAGTGACCAGCTTTCAACTTGACACTTCTCCGTCCACTCCCTAAAATGAAATTCTAGCCCTGTTTGAGCAAAGAGCCTTTTTTCATTGCTAATGCCTGTATTTTTATGGGACCTTCATGGTGCTGAGCAGAAATGCGGTCAGAAGATCTGACTTTTAATCCTGAGCTCTGTCATTTACTCCTACCTGATCTGGGCCAGGCCACACACCCTCAGGCACCTCAGTTTCACAAATGTGGTTAAAGAGTGCAGCATCACCCACCTCAGAATGTTGTGGAAAACAAGTGAAGCTGTGTGGACAATCATACTTTGAAAAGATAAACTCTACAAACGTCAGTGATTCTCATTATTTTGCTTTTTTCCTCCTCTGAGGACCAGAAAGGTATGAAGGG
Source organism: Paguma larvata (assembly GCA_030068075.1). Taxonomy (NCBI): domain Eukaryota; kingdom Metazoa; phylum Chordata; class Mammalia; order Carnivora; family Viverridae; genus Paguma; species Paguma larvata. The sequence goes on along the minus strand of CM057826.1, from coordinate 41,522,583 downwards.
AACCTGCCTTTCTTCAAGCCAGGCTCACCTATCCCTTGTGTTAATAGCTTGGGAGCTGAGAAAACACTGATCTGTGATCCAGCCGACCTGGTTCCAGCAACCCCAGGAACAGGCACCTTTGATCCAGGCTTGCTGTGGACCAGGAAATGCCCAGAATGCATCCCCTGCATTCTGTCATTAAATCATCCTCAGAACCCTATAAGGTATATGGTATCTCCTCCATTTTATAAGAGAAGACACTTGGGCTCCTAGAGATTAGGTTACAGTCTAAGTCAGACTTTTAGTAAGTGGCAGAGCTAGGACTAGGCAATGAAGCCCATGTTCATAACCATTACACCCTGAAACTACCTCAACTGCATGACTTAAGTGACTTGTCTCTGGGACTCAGTTTCCCTATCTGTAAAATGGGAGGGTCAGCTAGATCTCTGAGGGCCCCATCAAAGCCATCTCTGCTCTACAAACTTCAAAATCTCTTAACAAGAGGCCGACCTCCCTTTTGCCACCTATTGTTGGGGCCAGTTGTGACCTTGCCTTCAGTCTTCTGCAGCCCCTGAACCAGTTGCTTTCCCTGAGCCTAACAAGAAGAGACAGGAGTGACGATGGGTTTGCAGTCACCGGTCACCTCAAACAGAGAGAGAAACGGCTGAGCACTAGCCTAGCATCTATATGACGCGAGCAGCATCTTGGCTCGGGGGCACAGAAGGGTCATATAGAACCAACTTCTAGTTCCAGGACTATTTTCAGCTAGCTGGGGAGTGGACACATGGAAGGTCCACTTTCCCAGTGCCCTTTCCCTCACTCTAGAAACAATGCCCTGATTTTGCCCTAAGGAACCACCCTTTCTCACTCCCAGTTCATGTAATGTCAGACTCCACCTTAACTCCAGGAGTGGGCACACGGCAACCCCCTGCCCATAGTTTTTTGTTCGGAGGTGGTCGTGTGACCCAAGGGCTTTGGATATCAATGATATCAGGAAAGGGGAATCTTTGTGCTGGGATTACTAAACCCAGATGAATTAACCTGGAGCCGTACTAAACAGATTCTCAGACTGCACTGCAGAAGCACATCTCAAGCAAGAGAAGATGAAGTCGAGAGATGGAGACGAGGCCTGTCGATATCATTGGAGTTCCTTCTTCCACAACTGACTAATGCAGGTGCCACCTTGTACTTTCTAGTTCCCTGGGCCAGTGTTCTTTTTGTTTAAGTCACGTTGGATGAGGTTTCTGACATTTACAACTAAAGGACCCTGACTAAATCTGTCAGCAGCCTTGAGCAAGGTCAATTTCTTTCAAGGTTGCCTCATCCAAAATGAGAGAATTGAGGCTCTAAGATTTCTTAATAGCATCAACATTCTTTAATTCTATATTATAATTAAAATGGAATCTCACTACACGTCCATCAGAAGGACTATAATCAAAATGATGGCAATACGAAGTGTTGACAAGGAGGTAGAGGAACTGGAATTCCTGCACACTGCTAATGGGAATGTAAAGAAGTCACACGTTGAAAAACAGTGTGGTAGTTTTCAAAAAGTGAAACCTATACTTATCACATAGCCTAGAAATTCTACATCCAAGCATTTATCCAAGAAAAATGGAAACAAAGCCTCTGTCCATACGAAGATGTATTTGCAAATGTTCATAGCAGCATTACTCATAATAGACCCAAAGCTGGATACAATCCAAATGTCCATCAGCCAGTAAATGGATAAACCAAATGTGGCATAGCCATAGAATTTGATATTACTCAATAATTAGAAGGAACAGACTATTGATACATGCCACACCATGGATAAACCTTGAAAATATTATTCTACGTGAAAGAGGCCAAATGCAAAAGACTACATATTGTGTGAATTCATTTATGTGAAATGTCTAGAAAGGCAAATTTACAGAGACAAAGAGCACATAAATTGTTGGCTAGGGTTGAGGGGTAGAACCGGGATCGAATATAAATGGGCAGGAGGAGACTTTTTGGTATGACAGAAATGTTCCAGGACTGGCTTGTGGTGATGATGGTGCAACCATAGATTTACTAAAATTGTTTAATTGTACGCTTGCAATGGGCGAATTTTATGGTATGTAAATTATAACAATAAAGCTATTTAAAAATGGAATCTCTTCCTCTACCCTCTCATTTACTAGCTGAGAGTCTTTAAGGAACATTAGAATAGAAGAGAAAGATGCCTCCTCCAGCAACTGGCTCTTAAAAATTTCCTTTTAAGTTTACGTTTTTCCTGCAACAGGAGTGTAGAGTGTAGGTTCAGTGGGATGGCCAGGGAGATCTAAAACTTTTACAGATGTTGTGCCAAAGTTAGCCAACTTAGGAAGGTGTAGAAACGTTAGCAGCTGAAGGCATGATGGTTTCAACAGGTGTCATTGCTCTGGAGAAAGAAAAATCATTGGTCTGACGTGTTTTAAAGCTGTAGGACCGAGTAATTTCACATACATGGTTTCTGATGTGACTGCGTTTGAATCACTGAGGCGCTTGTAAAAATGTAGATTCCTAAATCAACATTTTGTGGGGGCCCCCGGGAATCAGCATGTTACCCAGCTTCCCAGGTGGTCGTCCTGCCCACTGAAGCTTGAGGAACGCTGCTCCAGCCAGTAATGGTTACTGATTGGGTGGGAGTGGAAAAATCTCACAGGGAACGTGCAAACAAGTCACAAAATTCAAGTTCTAATCCTGTAAATAGCAGTGGATTTCTGGAAGTGGAAGACTAGAAGGCACGCAGTTCACGTTCAAAAAAGATTGATTGGCTTAGGTAAGAGGTTGGCAAACATTTTCTGTGAAGGACCAGATAGTAAATATTTTAACGCTTGTGGGCCGTGCAGTCTCTGTCATAACTAAGCAACTCTGCTGTTGGAGTGCGAAAGCCGTCATGGGCAGTACAGAGATGGAAGGATGTGGCTGTGTTCCAATAAAACGTTTTTTACAAATACAGGCATCGAGATAGATTTGGCCAAAACAAAGTCATAGTTTACCAATCCCTGCTTTAGGTTGTCACAAAAGAGAGAGATCAAACAAGATCAGTATCAATACTTGGCATCCCCCTCACCTTGTAAGAAAGTACAAGTCCATAAAGTCTCTTACTCTACAAAATCAGCAGTGGAAGCTCCAAGTCTCCCGTATCAGAACATGCACCCCACTTGGCTGGTGCTAGGATGACTCCTTTTAGTACAAAGGAGAGCGATGGCTTTTGTCATGCTGCTATTGACTGCCAGCAATCCTCCTGCTGCCTACTACTGTCTATTACACATAGCGATAAACTCCTTTGCTATGTGGGCCTGCAGCTAAAGCTGGGAGGGAGGTTAACACTGACTTAGGAACAGACCTTCTGTGGCTTTCTGAATAGAAGACAAATTTGGGGAATGAGGATTTCCTGGTTGTTCAGCAGCACATGTGGACGAGTCATTAAACCTCTCTGGCCTCAAGTATCTCATCTGTAGCTAGGGGACTATAGCCCCTCCCCTTCTTCCTCCCAGATTAGTTGTTAACATCAGTGGGATTCTGGATGGGTTAGGTCCTAGGGAACCTCATAGTCCTGTACCCATGAGAGCACCCTGCATGGGTAACTATTAGCTGCTGGATCTCTCTCCTTGGCTCCAGTAACCTTCCTCTTTTTTTCTTCCTTAATGATCCTCACTTTTGAACAAGGAATTATAGGCAGGTAGAGGGGGGAAGACACCTCTGAAGTTAAATTTGAGGGAGAAAATTATCCCCAGTTCTGTAGCGTGTGTTTTACTGAATTTATGGGAGAGAGCTACCAGAAGATGGATTAACCACAACCTAAAACCCAGTAGTTAACCTCAGTATGAGGGGATTTTGTTGAACTGCTTCCTTCTTTGTGGGTGGGAGGTGGCTTGAAGCTAGACTTCAGTGTGTGCATTTCTCCTTGCACAAGTGCAAGAGGAGAGCCAGTCCTGAGGGGAATTGCAGGGAAGAGACAGTGAGCAGAGGCATGTACTATGTGTGAGTCATGGCACAAAGAACGAAAAGGAATACAGAGATGACCGAAACACACCTCCTCTCCTCCTAGCGCTGACTGTCTCCAGCTGGGAGGGGACCTGAGTACTCCACATACATTTCACGCTTTCTTCTAGCCCTTTATCAGATTCCCCACCCCATCCCCGCCATACTCTTAACATACCATTTTGAAATTTTGATTTTTGTTGCAAAAATAACATATATCTCTTTAAAAATTGGAGCATTGAAACGAAAACATGAATTTCCACCCCTGTGTCTCCACTTAACACTGCTACGGTGTAGGAGGGACTATTATAAGGTCTTCCAGACTTTCACGTGCACATACAAACATGGGCGTGATCTATGTGTGTCTTAGTCCATTCACTCTGCTGTAGAAAAAAAGACAAGGTGATTCTAAACAACAGAACTTCAGTTTTCACAGATCTGGAGGCTGGAAGTTCAAGATCAGGGTAGCAGCACGGTCAGATGATGGCCCTCTTCTAGGCTGCAGACTCCTCATTGTATCCTCACGTGGTGGAAGGGACAAGGGAGCTCTCCAGGGCCTCCTTTATAAGAGCGCTAATCTCACACAGGAGGGCTCCACCCTCTTGATCTAATCACCTCCCAGGGGCTCCACTTCCTAATACCATCACACTGGGCATTAGGATCCCAACAGATGAATTTTAGGGGGGCACAAACACTCAGACCATAGCAGTGTTTCTGTATATATGTGTATTTATGTATGGGTGGGTGTTTATGGTTGTATGTGTATAGGGCTTCTTATTTTTAGGGGAAAAAAGGGATTATGTTTAGTGTGGTGAGCATTTCATATTTCACAATAACGGGCCCTGAACATCCTTCCACACCTCCACGTCAGGAGGTACAGATGTACTTGAATCTTTTTTTTTTTTAACTTGAATCTTTTTAACAGCTGCAGCAATATTTTACTCAGTAGAAGTACGATAGTTTATTTAATCGAGATCCCCTTGACATACATGCAGGTCGTCTCCAACCTTTTGCTGGTTCAGATAATGGGATCGTAAACACTGCGGTGTATAGCTGTGCAAGCATCTCTGTAGGACAGATTCCTAGAAAGCGAATTGCTGAGTTAAAGGGAATGTGCTTTTTAAATTTCGATAAATATCACTAAGTTAACTTCCCAGTGCTATGATTGTTATTTGAATGTGCCTGTCTTTGATGAGTGGAGAGGTCTCAATGCTGTCCCTTGCATCGCAGTGCCTAACGTTCAAGTTTTGTTTCTCCTATGTGATGAGCATCTCTTTCTGCTGCCCAGCATCCATCCTCCCTTCTTGTGGTAATTGTTCCCTGATGGTCCTTCGGAAAACCACTTCTGCCATCTCCGGGTACACAGTTCTGAGGCTAACTCTGTCCTCCACTGCAGGGATGAACATAGAACCCAATCCTGGACCATCAGAGTCACAGTGGCTGGTTCAGGCATGTGCGTGTGTCCCAAACTACCCAACAGCAGCTAGTGCCAGGACTATTTCTAGAGCTACTGAGAAAGAGGGAGAGGAGCCCTGAGTCACTTCCTTTCTGTCCTCCCGCCAAAGCAGAGCTCAACCCATCGACCCCCAACCCTAGCTAAAGAGGGGGGCCCCTAGGTGCAGGGCAGAGCCTACATCTTCATATATAAAATGGGGAGGTTGTACTCTGTTCTCCAAGGTCATTTTAACTCGTGTGATTATGCACAGAGAAGCACAGGGACTTGTCTAAAGTGCAGATATTTATCGAGGTAAGACATAATTTCCTCCAGAATAGCTGTTCTACAAGCCAGATCTTACAAAATGAGGACATCAATATTTACCCAAATGAGTTGAAACCTTACGTCCACATGAAAACATCCAGATGTCTATAGCAGGTGTATTCACAAATGCCAGAGCTTGAAAGCAATCAAAATGCCCTTCAGTGGGTGAATGGATATATAAACTGCAGTACACCTAGATAGTACAATACTATTCAGCGCTAAAAATAAATGGGCTATCAAGCCATGAAGAGCTATGGAGGAAACTTAAATGGATATTACTTGGGGAAAGAAGTCAATCTGAAAAGGCTACATACTGAATGATTTCTATTACATATATTCTAGGAAAGGCCAAACTGTGGAGATGGTAAAAAAGATCGGTGGTTGCCAGGGGTTGAGGGGAGAGAAGGAATGAATAGGCAGAGGATTTTAGGACAGAAAAACTCTTCTGTATGATAATATAATGGTGCATGCATGTCATTATACATTTGTCTAGAGCCACAGAATGCACCACACCAAGGGTAAACTCTAAGGTGAACTCTGGATTTGGGGTGATAACGATGCGTCAGTAGATTCATTGATTGTAACACGTGTACCCCTCTGGTGGGGGACGTCGATAGCAGGCGGGGCTGGAGGCTGCGAGTGTTTGGGGTCGGGAGGTATAATGAGAATGCTCTACTCTTCCCTCGGTTTTACTGTAAACCTAAAACTGCTCTAAAAAATAAAGTCTATTCGCAATAATAAAACAATTTTTAAGGTGATCTCAGGTTTTGGTAGACAGTCCCTAAACCGAGAACCATATTTTAGGTTCTTTTCCTGGCTCTGTCCCAAACACAGTGTGTCTTTATGAAAGATCGTTTCCCCTCTCTGAGCCTCAGTTTCACAATCTATAGAATGAAGAAACCAGTCTATGCTTCAGGTTCTATAAACCTCTGACATCTAAGAATAAAAAGGGAGGAAGGAAAGGAGGAGAGAGAGAGACAGGCAGAAGGTGAAGGGGGAGGTGGCGAAAGGAGGGGAAAGAGAAGGAAAATGGGACAAAACAACCACAAAGTCATCAAGTGGTAGATAAGGAACAGAAGGAAGAAGTCAAGTTGAACCAGAGCCATCAGCAGTATCTGCTTTGGGTAGATATGACAGGGAAGATGGGTTGACCTAGAAGCTGAATCTGTGTCTTTAGTCTTACCTGAATGAGACAGGTTCCAATGCCCCAAGGGAGACTGACTGTTACATTTATTTGATGAGCACGAAGTGAGAGGGAATTGTGTGCACACCCACGTGCTAGGTACACTAACCCAGCCAGGGAAAAGAACTGTCTCTATATAAACACTACGGCTTAACGGTCTACAGATTGCTCCTGAAGTCAGACGGATCTGGGTTTGATGATTGGCTGTGTAAGGTCATCAGGCGAAAGATGGCCCCAAAGATACCCACGTCCCAATCCCAGAATCTGTGACTGTCACTTTATATGGCACTTTGCAGATATGGTTAAGGCTCTCAAGATGAGGAGATTATCCCGATTATCTAGATGGGCCCTAAATTAATCACAAGTGTCCTTCTAGGAGGGAGGCAGAGGGAGACGTGATGACAGACAACAGAAAACCATGTGATAGACACAGAGTCAGAAAGAGAAGCCACCACATGGAGATGCAAGAAGGGCCGGGAGCCAAGGAAGGCAGCTCTCGAAGCTGGAACAGAGAAGGAAACAGATTCCCCCTAGAACCTCTGGAGGGGGTGTGGCGCTGCCCACACCTGATGTTAGCCCATCAAAGCTGATTTTAGGCTAGCATCCAGAGCTCCAAGGGCATAAGCTTGTGATGTTTTCAGCCATCAAGTTGGTGGCAGTGTCTTAAGGCAGCCAAAGGAAACTAATATAAGCAGGGGCAAGGACTTTACCTCTCTGAGCCTTATTCCCATCTGTTAATGGGAACAATAATACATTCATTCATCAAATGTTTTTTGAGAGCCTACTGTGGGCTGGCCCTATGCACTGGGGATGCCAGGTGACCAAGGCCTTTCTGTTTCCATGGAACTTAAATTCTAGCACGAGGAAGCAAGAACATAAGCAAGACCATTACATATTGTGCGAAGCAACATGAGAGTAAATGGTGGATGTGGGACCCAGTAACTAGGTGCCCGAGGGCACTTGCCTTGGACACAGTGGTCAAGGGAGGCCCTTGGAGGAGAAGAAACTCAAGCTAAGAACAGCAAGGGGCAAAATGCAGAGGATAAACAGTGAAGGCACCGGAAAATGCTATCTCCAAGGAGAAAAGGACAGAGTTTACCAGAGAACAAAAAGGCAGCTGTTCTAGGGAGAGGGAGACAAGGCGAGGTTGGGGGTGTGGCAGGACCCAGAGCGTGCAGGGCCTTGCGAGCCACAATGAGGAGTCTAGACTGTATTTTCAGGGCAGTTCGGAGCAGGGGGAGGTTTTAGGCAGGGGAGTGGCATCATTACTGGCCACTGTGAGGACATAGATTTTAGGTGGGGAAGAGAGTGGCAAGGAAACTTCCCAAGGAGTTCCCACTGCCTTCCAAGTGAGAGGTGGTACTGGCTTGGATGAGGGTGAGGGCGGGGGCGGTGAGGATGAAGGAGTGTGATGCAACATAATGAGTGTTGAGTACCTGGCACATAGGAAATGCCCAGTAAGTGGAAGCCTTCTTTATGGTATTATTATTATCACCACCATCATCACCATCACCATCATCGTATTCGCATCTACTGAAACAAACGAACACAACTCACACTCGGTAGTATGAGCTGAGCTGGCACCTGCAGCAGGTGAAAGAGGCCCCATGGTGTCCTTCCTCATTCCTGGCAACCAGGAGAAGCCACTTCTGAAGCCAAGGACTTTCTCCCCTTCCCTGACCCGTCTACCTCCCCCCACACGCAAGTTCAGAATCCTAGAAACGTGTCAGAGCCCATGCCCATTTACAGAAACACACTCTTCGGCCATCTAGCAGCTCTGAGGGATAGTTTTTAATATTAAAAATGGCATGGTAAGCCTGGTGGACCTTTGGAGATTACATCTGATATAATTTTTTATCTTTAATTAGATCCGTCTGCTCCTTGCAGTATCATTGACTGGGCCTTTGTCTGTCTGTCTGTCTGTCTCTCTCATACACACACACACCTCCATCTCCACCAGCACTCTGACAGCCCAAGCCCCCATCGTCTCTCACTTGGTTGGCAGTCACCTCATCAGTGGTCTCCCTGCCTCCTTTCTTGCTCTTCCTTCACCTACTCTCCACACAGATCTTTCAGAGCACACTTCAAATAACATCCAGACCCTCTGCCAGGACCTGCACACCCCCCATCTGCCTGAGCCCTTGTCTGGCCTCTGTCCCCTGTACTCCCACAACTCCCCTCCCTGGCCTCCTTTCACACTCTGCTGTACCCTCCCCTGGGACCCCTCCCTTCCCAGCTCCACCTGGAACACACTGCCGGCTCCTCTCCCTGCCCCTGTCCCCGGTTTTCCCACAGCTGGCCCCTTCTCTGCTTTTTTGATTCTTGGCTCCACTGCTACCTTCTCAACGTCCTTCCCTGACAAATTTACCTAGATCGTCTCTCTCTTCCCACCCACCCCCTTATCTTCCTTCAAGGCACTGACTGCAGTTTATGATTATCTGTTTCTCCTTTGTTGTCTGGCTCCCACACTAGGCAGGTTGTCACGGACTGAATGTTTGTGTCCTCCCGACATTCAGATGTTGAAGCCCTAACCCCCACCTCAGCATGGCTATATTTGGAGATGGAGCCTCTAAGGCCGTAATTCAGGTTAAATGAGGTCACAAGGGTGGGTCCCTGATCCAGTAAGACAGATGTCCTAATAAGAAGAGACACCAGAGAGGGAGCTCACTCTGTCCGTGCACACACACCAAGGAGAACCACGTGAGAACATGGGCAGCGAGCGGCTGGCTGGCTGCAAACCAGGAGGAGAGCTTGCACCAAGAACCGACCCTGCCAGACCTTGACCTCGGACTTCCAGCCTCCAGAACTGTGAGGGAGTAAATGTGCTGAATCTGCCCCGCCCGTGTATTTTGTCCTGCGGCTTTAGCTAAGACAAAGGTGCCTATTTGCCCGTTAGGGCCATAGTAGTTGGCATGTGGCAGGGACTTGGTAAATATTGGTTAAACGAATGAACGAAACTTCTTGTCTGTGCGGGATTTCAAGTTGTCTGGGAAACGATGAAAGCAGCAGAGCTTGGAAATCGACAGACCTGGACGGGGTCATAGTCTTGGCCCTGCCATGGCGCCACCGTGAACTCATTGTGTCCCTTCCCTCTCTGAGCCCCAGTCCCCTGATTAGTAAGATAGTACAACTCAATGAGATGACCTTTCGAGTTTCATCTAGTGATAAAATGATGGAAGCAAAAGAGCTCCCTTCTCTGGGGCACTGACGGTGATCAGGGCACTGTACTTGTCACCTTCTCTGCTGCTCCTCCCTCCTACCTAGAGAGGGAGAGATACCCCTGTCAGCATTTCACAGGTGAGGAACCCCAGATAATTCCCTGCCAGAAAGGGAAGGAGTGCTCTTAGCATCAAACAACATTGTCCTTTATCCTGAGATTATGTCCTTCCTGCTTTCAGGGATTGAAATATTCTTTCTTTTAGGAAATGACAACCCTTTTAAGGTACTTAGAGAGAAAAATGAAAATTTGGCCATCTATGCCAGTCCCTACAATTCATTTGGAAATTTAATAGCTACATGAAATCCCAAAGTCTTGAACCACATAAATTATGCATATGGAAGGGTTTCTTTTTTAAGTTTATTTTGAGAAAGAGAGAGAGAGCGCACAAGCAGGGGAGGTCCAGAATGACGAGGAGACAGAATTCCAAGCAAGCTCTGCACCATCAGCACAGGGCCCGACGTGGGGCTGGAACCCACGAACTGTGAGATCACAACCTGAGCCAAGATCCAGAGTCTGACGCTTAACTGACTGTGCCACCCAGGCGCCCGCCAAGGGCTTTTTCTAATTGTTGTTATTTTGGAGTTTCTGCTCTGCATCAAGCATGATCAGGGCACACGGGATAAACTAAATCACCGCTTTGGAGGCGCAGTCCAGGAGGCCTGCATTCACATCAGAGCCCAGCCTGTGGTACTTAGGCAAGCAACGTAACCTCCTTGGGCCTCGATTTCCTCATCTGTAAACTGGGGGTGATGATAGTGCCTTCCTTATGTAATGCCCTTAGTCTAGAGTTAGGCACGTAGAATAGACTCGATACATGAGAATTATGATCATCACCATTGTGAAGCAATCCGTGAGAGAGTCGCAGTGGCCAGCCAGCGGCTGGGAAGAGCTACCGGGGGAACAAGAATGGGCAACGCATCCCCATCTGGGCAGGAGTTTCAGTGTTGTTCCTGGAGTCTCCAACTTCCTGTGCCTAAAGGAGTACTTTGTGTTTGTTTCCACCAACTTGCCTCCAGGCAAGGCCCTTCCCAGCCCTCTGCCTCGGTTCTCTAATCTGTTAATGGGGGGCAATGACTTTTACCCCATAGCACAGTGGAACTCAAACCCTGGCCAGTATCAGAACCACCCAGGGAAGTTGGTCTAAATGCAAAGGCCCAGATTCTCCCAGCTTCAGTGAGTCAGAGTCTGTGTTTTAGCACCTCCCCCAGATGCTTCTGATCCCCACCAGCTTTCCAAACTGCCATCCAAGAATCAAAGAAAAAAGCCCTCTGTTTAAAGGGTCAGAAAAGATAATTATCATTACTTAAATCCCATTTATTGCAAGCTCTATGGAGATGCCGAGTGAGTAGGGTGCTTGTGTCCCAACCCAAGGGAAGCCAGGTGTGCAGCTCACGGTGGGGATGAAAAGCACAAGCCCCGGGGTCCTCAGTGCTTCGGAAATCCCCTACAACTTTGTCCCCATTTTACAAAGTGGGGACAGAGAGGAGCAATACCTTTCCCAGGGTAACAGCAGATTCATGGTAAGAGCCATTGTGGAACCAAGAGCTACAGGTGCCTGGGCCAGAGTTAAAGGGCTTGTTTTGGAGGCCCCTCCCCCCCATCCTGAAAGAAGACCTCCTGCCAGCTGACAGTTGGCACAACAAGTTGGAGGTCTGCGGGCAGCGCTCTGCCAGTTTCCTTTTAGCCGATGATGCCTGGGAAGGGCCCCAGCAAATTCCCATCTTCCAGCACCTCCTTTCCCAGAGGTCTGAAGATTAACTCAGGTGTCTCACAACCTGGGGAGAAAAACAGGAACTAGCCCCATATCGAAACATCTCAAGCTCCTTGACAATCTTATTTCTCCATCTTGTTGCCTAAGCAGGAACACAGATCTGTTGGTGGGGTGAGAGCCGAGATTAGAATCGAATTGTAGAGTCTCCGTGCTGCGGCTGGGCAGACCAGGGGCTGCAGCCTGCTGTCCTACAGACGGTGCCAGACCAGTGAAGACAGGACACTTCTCAAACCACAGCAAGTGTCTCAGTCGATTCAGGGCAAGAACCTCGAGGGTGGGACCAGGATTCAAACCAAGGGGTCAGTGTAGTGGTCAGAGCCACAGGCCTCAGAGACAGAAAGAGCTGGCTGGGGTAGATTTGGAACTCTGCCCAGGATTGGCTGTGACCTGGAACAAGATATTCTTTACCTCTCTAAGCCTCAGTTTCCACATCTGTACAAACAAAATGGCAATGCTACCCAGAGAAGTAGCCAGGCTTTTTGGAGCCTGATGCTTATGCCACTTGGTGGGTGGGGGGTATCGGTAAGGGGTGGAAAGGGCCTCTTTAAGAATAATACAAAATTACAAATTCAATATTGCACACAGGACCTTGGAAGGGGTCCCATGGAGGGGAGGGCCCGACAAATCTGTCTCGGATGCTACCAGTTAGCTGAGAGGTCACTGGAGCAAAGCCCTTGGCCCATGAGATGATAGCCCATGAGTGGTATGGCTTGAATAAAATGCTATAATTTTGAAGGAAGGAGGAGATCTTGGCCCGTTCATCTGTCACTGAAGCAGCGATAATGACAGAGCGTGGAACACTAGAGAAACCCCCTCAAGGCCTTCTTTAGCTACAGAGTTCCATCCTGAATGTCATGTGGGACCTTTGGCAAATCACGTGCTCTCCGGGCGCCAGCGTCCTCCCTGGTGAAATGTGGCTGGGGGTTGTACTATCTCTGCCTTTTTCAAAAGAGCCCTCACAGCTCTCTCCCTGGAGCCTCACAAAAGCTAAGAAGCAGCTGGAGGTGGGTGAGTGCTGGCTCCTTTTTTCTCCCAACTTTTCCCCAAGGAAGGGGAGCACCCAGAAGGAAGCATTACAGCAGATGTCAGCCCATGGGAAGTGGAGCCCCCGACCTGAGATGAACAAGGGAGATGGAGTGTATAGGTATTCTCTCAGAGACAGAAAGAGGGTATTAGCTAAAAAGCCTGCCAGGTGGCTCAGTCGGTTAAGCGATAGACTTTGGCTCAGGTCATGATCTCATGGTTCACGAGTTCAAGCCCCACATCCGACTCTGTGCTGACAGCTGACAGCTCAGAGCCTGGAGCCTGCTTCAGATTCTGTATCTCTCTGGCTTTCTGCCCCTCCCCCACTTGTGCTCTGTCTCTGTCTCTCTCTCTCTCTCTCAAAAGTAAAGACATTAAAAAATAAAAAAGCCTGCTGAGTTGGGCTCTGGTCGCTACTCCGTCACTTTCTAGTTATGCAACCTGGGGCAGGTCCCTTTAGTGCAGATTCTTGATTGGCTTGTTATTTAATTCATAGGATTAAATGAGAAAATATAGAGAAAGCACTCAGGAGAATGTCTCTTAGTGAAGGGACTCATAAATGTGAGTTCTTAAAATAATGGGTATTGTGGTCCCTGCTGTCGGGTGAGGCGGATGACTCCCCTACCAAATCCCTTCCTGCCTCTCCTGCTCCAGCCTCTCTTGCACTGGGCTCCCTGGGACAGGAGGAATGCACTCTGGGGGAGGTGGGCGGGTCCTCATTCCAGCTGGGCCAGAGCCTGCTGGGGCAGGAGCCCGAGGAGAGGAGCCGCTGAGCTGGGGTTTGCACTTGACAACACCTTCCTGCTTGCCTCCTTCCAGAGCACACCTCCTCACCACCCGGAGCCCCCTCTCAGAAGCAGTCATGCCGGTGACAAAGAGTGCCAGGGGCCCCCAGGGAACTGTTGACCTCAAACTGGACCTCAGGTACCCTCCCAAAAGTGCCACGAAGCTGCAGAGCAAGGACTCCAGTTTCTGGGATGGACACCCTTCCGAGTCGCCAGGCTTAGAGAAAACCAAAGGCATAACGTGAGTGCTTTTTTCTGCCACCCCCATTTCTGCCTTCGAGCCTGGAAGCTTGCATTGACAAAAACCCTCCAGTGGCTGCGTCTGACCCCCAACCCACTGTGCAGGTGGGAAAACCAAGGTCAGAAACTGTGCAGTCAGACACCGAGTCAAGAGGAGAGCTTACAGGGGCAGGAGCGGAGACCTGCGGTCCCTCTCTCCACAGGTGCAGATGGGAACGTTAAGGCCTGGTTACCCTAGGCCACCCACTGGGCCATTGGCAGGAGGGGCGCTAGAATCCAGTGCCAGCCTTAAGTCAGTTTTGTTCCTGGTCAATCCCGATCATTGAGATGGGGGGCAGAATCCCCAACTTCTCAGAGGAGAAGGTGAAATCTGGGCTTAAAACCACAGTGGTTTAAGTCCACCCTCATCCTCAAGATACCCTGGCCTCTACTTCGGCCTCCACTTCAATGGTGAGGACATCAAAAGCACAGTGTGAGTAAGATTTTCTTCCACTTCTTTGGGGTGTCTTTGGGGGTGGAGGAGGCTTACAAACCATGACAAGGAAGAGTCTACAGGAGGAGTTTAGGTGGGGAAGCCAAGGTACAGGGCTCAGCAACCTCTGCGTCCTCCCCTCCAGCAGAGTGGCCAGTTCACTTAGGAAACATGGGTGAGGTGGCGTGGTGGAGAGTGCTGCCACTTTAAGAGAACCTGTTGACCCCACTGGTGTAGTAGAAAGAACACTTGCGTTCACCTCGAGATTCTGCACCTTCCCCTCCCTAAGCCTCAGTTTTCCCCATAAGTAAAATGGGGTTAAGTTGGTGGCAGTGTGAATTTAGAGAGGCTACCTGTGGGGAATACATCTGAAGGGAAGGAGTGTGCAGCAAGGAGGGTGGGCAAAGCTCCTTTCTTTGCCTAGCAGCAGGACCACATGGACACAATGACTCCACCAGACAGGGCTCAGCTGCCCCAGGGGCTAATCCTGGAGGCTGTGAATTCCTGACACTGAGGGTGAACTCTCCAGGCCTTGGGGCCATCCCCTGCTGAGTAGGGATATTTCTCAATCAGTCGCCTTTGGGGAACCTACTAGCTCTTGCGTCCTAAACCAACACACGGTTTGGTGGCAATTTCAACTACTCAAGAATCAAAAAAACAAAAGCATGAGAGAACTAGAGGGGCCCTCTGTGGCTCGGAACAAGAGAAACAAGTCAGGCGAGCAAGGAACTCAGGTCAGCTCACCCGAGTCCGCATTCTCACTTAGCAGCTGACCAGTCTGAGCAAGTGATGGAACTTTCTCTGTGCCCCAGTTTCTCTTCTGTGAAATGACATTTTGCTCCTCCCAAGATGGCTGCAAAGGTGATTTGTGCATAAAGCCCTCAGGCACAGCACCCTTAAAAGCTGGATGCTGTGAATCCCAGAACGATCCAAGGTCAACAAAAGAGTTAATAGGACCCGGGTCTCCTGCCTCCCAGCCCAGTGCCTGCCCAGCTCGCCCCACTAAGTTTTTAAGTTGGCTGAGTAGCCCAAAGTTAAATTCTGATCTCCTAAGTCCTTTGGTTAGAAATTTCTAAAGTGACCTGCTGACCCTTTCCTTGTTGCAAAACAAGCCCATTATTGGAGAGCCGTAGGGACAAGTGCTCAGTCAGCGATGTTGACACCCACAGGGAGAGAGAAAGGCACCGGACTCTCCACCCTCTTGCTCCCTCAATTGTTCTCTTTAACCCTTAACAAATGGACGGGCAGATTCTTGGAAAGCTATGAGACCTAGGGATTAACATAAAGATGAGGGTGGTTGGGGCAATCCTTTAAAAATATCATTCCTCCCAACATTCCAGCATTTGCAGAGGCTTAGCAAAGTAGACAAGTTGCCCAAGATGACACAGCTAGTTAAGTAGTGGCCTTGGGATTTAATCCCAGGTTTGTCCAACCTCAGAGACCAGGCTCCTTCCGTAATATATCTGCTGCTCTTCACAGTCCTGTCCTTGCTGGAAAGCTCCCACAGGGAATTTCCCGTGTTTCTAAAGTCGTGGATGTAAACCCAGCACCCACCTTGGTTTAACCTGGTCCACGTACAAAGAGGTATAGCAATAGGTAGTTTTGTAATTTGCCTCCCTGGAACTTAGTCCTGAAAGTGTCCTTCAGCCCACCTTCCCATCTGTCTTAAAGAAGGAATCTGAGTTTTCGGTTTTATTTTTGTTGGGGGCGGGGAGGAGGCAAGCCACTCCTGGCCTTGATGTCCTGGCCTGAGGGGCAAAGGAAGTTCCTCTGGAGCCCAGTCCCCAAATGATCCTGTCTCAACAGACCCCATCTGGGGACCCAAGTCATCTGACCTATTTACTCAGAAGTCACAATGATTTCTCTTTACTGGCAGCCCTTTTCCCTTTTCTCTGAGTTCAATCCTGTTTCAGCTACTAGTTCTCTGACCTTGGGTCATCCCCTTTCTGAGCTTCAGTTTCCTCGGTTATGAAATAGGATTATCCCTTTATGCATCTGTCTGGGCCTATTTCTAGGAGGTAGTCCAGTAAAAGTGGGGTAAAGAACAAGGACTCCGAGGCAGTTCTGGGTTCAAATCCTGATTCCCAAGAATATCTTTGGACATATCATTAAAAAAAAAAAGATTTCTGTGAGTCGGTTTCCTCATCAGCAAAATGAAGGCAATAACCTACTTTCTAGTCTTGACAAGAGGATTAAATGAGGTAATATGGGTAAAGTACTTAGCATAGTGCCTATTATATAGTAAAAATTAGAATAGCATACGTTGAGTGTTAACTGCTAAAACCAGAACAGTTTTTGCAAGCTAAGATGGTTGGTTACCCTCCAGGAGACCCAGAGGTGCCATTCAAGGCCATGGGAACTGAGAGATGGCTGGGAGCCCACCTATCCAGCTGAACTCGGCTGTTGGCATGCTATGAGGGAAGGCTGTTGGACCTCCTCACCTTCAAACACCTACACCCTCATGTCTCTTTCCTCTCCTTTAGAGCATTCCAGACCTTGGTTCACCTGGTGAAAGGCAACATGGGCACAGGGATCCTGGGACTACCCCTGGCCGTGAAGAACGCGGGCATCCTGGTAAGAGGGGCTGCTGCAGCTGGGACCGGTGTGACTGGGTTGTAGAAGGGAAGTGGGGGGAGAGGCTCTAAGGGTTTTTAATGGCTTGCAAGGAGCAGTCTTTCTGGGAGGCAGCTTGGTTCAGACTTAGAGTCTAGACACCTAGCCAGGTTTGAGTTCTGGCCCTGCCACAGACTTTGAGTGGCCTTGGCCACTCTGTTCCTTCTCTGGGTCTCGGTTTTCTCCCTTGTAGAATGCAGGGGTTGGACTATGACTAGTTTCCCAATTGTGCCCTATGGAGCACTAGCTCTCAGTAGGCGTCTCAGAAGGAGCCCCCTGCTCCCACCACAACACCCACGGGAATTGCTTTATGTACTTTATTGGAGTACTACTTGAGATGATATTCGAAAGAATAGCTGTTGCTGCTTTAGCAAGCAAGGACTTGCAAATGAGTTTTCCGGAAAGGTCCTTGAGTGCTGACTGGCATCTGTGCTACCAAATCTCTCCTTGCTGTGCTCTTTGTAAATCCATTCTCTTCCCTCTTCCCGTTGCCCTTGGTTCCCCCTTCCTCCAGATGGGCCCGCTCAGTTTGCTGGCCATGGGCTTCATCGCCTGCCACTGTATGCACATCCTGGTCAAGTGTGCCCGGCGCTTCTGCCACAGGTAAGGAAAACAGCATCCTCACGGCGATTCCTTTGGTACTTGGGTCTCAGGGACATCCCGGAAACATCCTGCCTATAACCAGAGTTCTGAATTTCCTCCAACAAGGCCAAGAAAAAAAGGAAAGCATTTGGGACAGAGATCTAAGGCAAGGCTCTGCCACATGACTGGTTAGGTGATGTCGCTCAGGCCACTGAGCTTATCTGCTTGGCTCATCTGGAAATCAGGCATAAACAATCCATGCCTAACCCTGCCTCAAAGAATTGTGGTGAGAATCCACTGGGATCCTGGGTTTGAGAGCTACCGTACCCATGTGAGGTATGCGTTGTTACCCTTGTCGTGTAGTAACCACCCCACTTGATGGGGAAGGAACACAAGCCACCCAAGAAATACCACCAGGTGTCTAAGTCTGAACTAGAACTTGGGTCTCTGCCCCAGTGTTTTTTCCACTCAAGCTGGGTCCTGCCTTGCTGTGTGTCTCCTGACTTTTCAGTACATGATCTTAGGCTAAACTGCCTCTTGGTAACTATGTACGTACTTCCTCCCACAGGCTTAACAAGCCCTTCATGGACTATGGCGACACAGTGCTGCATGGACTGGAAGCCAGCCCCAGCGCCTGGCTCCGGAACCATGCCCACTGGGGAAGGTACCTTGTTCTTGCTTTACCTGAAGTGAAGTAAGGCATGGGAGGAGGAAATGGGTGGCAGTCAGGGATGCCTTCCTCCCTGGAAAGCTGGCTCGTGTGGCACAGAATACTGGACTTTCCACATGGACGGGGTTCATTGGCAACCTTCCTGATCCAACCCCCTTCCTTGTATGCCTCCAGTGACAGGGTGCTCATTCCTTTGTTACACAGCTTTAATATTATCCGCTTATTTATTAAACCATATTTGTCCAATCGTACTATGTACTGGGCTCTGGAAATACTGTGGAGAGCAAGGCAAGCAGGCTTTGCTCTCAAAGAACCCATAATCCAGTGGGAAAGACAAGCATTACCTTGTTTAGTAGACAGTCACTTAATAACCATGGGATAAGTGTGATGAGGGAAAGATATACTACTTGCTGGGGCACCTGGGTGGCTCAGTTGGTTAAGTGTCCGACTATTGATTTTGACTCAGGTCATGATCTCACAGTTGGTGAGTTTGAGCCCCACATCGGACTCTGTGCTGACAGTGTGGAGCCTGTTTGGGATTCCCTCTTTCCCTCTCTCTCTCTGCCCATCTCACACTTGTGCTCTCTCTTTCTCAAAGTAAATAAACTTAAAAAAAAAAGTGAAAAAAATATTAGTTGCTATCAAGCAGGTAAGGAGATGTGTGTGAGCTCATGTGGGCTTACTAGGACAGAAGAGTTGAGATGAGCCCGGAAGGGAAGAATTCTTGAGTATGAGGAGTTACCTAGGGGGAGTGGGCCGGAGCCTGGATGGCCTTCCAGGAAGAAGGAAGAGCAGAGTGTGAAGGTCTGAAGCAAGAAGGCATGTATGACCGTTTCAAGGCACAGAAAGACTTAGGTAGCTTGAGGGCAGAGAGTCAAGGAGATGAAGCTGACGAATGATCCAGGGGCCCAAGCAAACTGTACATTTTAGACCCTCCTAAAGGTTTTGTTCATTTCTTCGAAACAACCAGGAAGCCACTGGAGTGTTTTAATCAGGCAAGTGATCATATTTGCATTGTTTAAAGATCTCTCTGGCTTTGAGATGCCTGGGTGGCTCAGTCAGTTAAGTGTCCAACTCTTGATTTCAACTCAGGTCACGATCTCACGGTTTGTGGGATGGAGCCCTACAACAAGCTGTGCGCTGACAGTGCAGAGCCTGCTTGGGATCCTCTCTCTCTCTCTCTCTCTCTCTCTGCCCATCTCCCATTCGTACCCTCTCAGTCTCTCTCTCAAAATAAATTTAAAAACATTAAAAAAATTTTTAATGTTTATTCTTGAGAGAGAGAGACAGAGCATGAACAGGGGAGGGGCGATAGGGAGACACAGAATCTGAAGCAGGCTCCAGTCTCCAAGCTGTCAGTGCAGAGTCTGATGCAGGGCTTGAACTCACAAACTGTGAGATCATGACCTGAGCTGAAGTCAGATGCTTAACCAAATGAGCTACCCAGGCAACCCATAAGTAAAAAACGTTTAAAAAATCTTTACGAAAAACATCCCTGGCTTCTGTTAGTAGAATACATTGTAAGTGAGCAACCATAGATTTAGTAAGACCCATGAGAAGGCTATTGACAATGTGTAGGCAGATAGCAGTGACAGCTGGGACCAAGCCAGTGGCAATGGGATGGGGAAAAGTGAATTTGGTTATGCTTTGTACCCTGGACTATGGGAAAAGGAAAGTCAAGGTTGACTCAGATTTCTGAGGACTTCTGTTTTGGACAAGTTGAGTTTGCCATTCAAGTGGAGATGGCAGATGAGTAGTGCTATGTATGGATTTGAACATATCTTCATGCAGGAGATACAGAACTGAAGTCATCAGCCATGAAGCCAGGGGTCAGAAGGGGTCCCTCAGGGAGACAGTTTATAGTGAGAAGAAAAGAGAAAAAAGACGAGGATGTTAAGGACCTTTTGCTGTGCTGAAGTTCCTCCTCTGGCAACTCCTGTCCTTTGCTTTCAGAGATGACACTGAACAAGTCAACCCCCTCCCTTCTGTGGTACTTGGGACTAAATCTACTCTTCTGTGTTTGTTTTCAGGCCTGCCCCACCCTGTCGGCATCCTCTTTTCTGAGCACCATGTAGGCCAAAGTCTCTCTTGAATTGTGATACCTTACCCCGTTACAGTCCCTGCGCTGTGCCTTCTCATGTAACGTAGGTGACAGAGCATCATGGGTCTGGTGCCTTCTCTGGCCCAAAGCCATTCACATACTGAATCAGTAAATTCAGCCAAGGGAAGGCTTTGGGATGATAACCAGAACCTTCCCAATGTGTGAGCCAAGAGGAGGCCTTGCTTTCACTTACCCCTCAAATGCTTGTACTCATCATTGGACATACTAAGCAGCATTTACCTGGCTGGCTCAGTCAGTAGAGCATGTGACTCTTAACCTCAGCGCTGTGAGTCCAAGCCCCACTTTGGGTGTGGATCCTGGTTAAAAGTAAAATTAAATTAAAGCAACTTTTCCTGCTCTTCTTAGGGCTCTTGCTCCACTAATCATCCCCTCTCCTATAACTCGAACTTCTTTTTTGATCTGTGGGCTCTTCCTCTCAACATTTAAATGCATTCATGTGTCTCCATCTTAAAAATAATAAAAGGAACTCATAAAGTTTCCTGGACCTCACACCAGCCTCTAGCAACCATCCTATCTTATATCGAGTAGCTGCTTATTCAACAGATGTCTCCTGAACACCTGCAGTGTGTCAGGACGTGTTCTAGGCAATGGGTCTACAGTGGTGAGTGGAATGGGCCCCATCAAGAATGGAGCTCGCTCTCTCTCTCTCTCTCTCTCTTTCTTTCTACCCCTCTCCCACTTGCAGTCTCTCAATCTCATGGAGCTAATGCCGTGAAAGAACAGCACACCCTCTGACTTTGCTTCCGTACATCTGATTCACACCACTTCCATAGATTTTCTGTCCTTGAAGTCCTTTCCACCAGCGTCCTAAAAGACCTCCTTCTTTGCCCTAGAGATCCTCTCAACAGTGTGGGTGCAACTGGCTATTCTCTCCTTCAAACATTTTCTCTTCCCTTGGCTTCTATTAAACCCTCTCCCCACTCCTAGTTTCCCACCTCCCTCTCTGGCCAGTCCTTTGCTTTCATTGCAGCCTTCTTTGTTTCTGTATCCCCTTTAAATATTGATGTTCTCTAGGGTTTGGAACTCTGCCTTCTCTTCTTCTCTCTCCACACCTTCCCCAACACTGACCTGCCTTCTCCATTACTGACAAATCAGCAGTTCCAGACCCTTATATATAGTTGTCTCCTGAATGTCTCCTCTGGGAATCTCAGGCTCAACAATTTGGATACCGACTGTGTCAATTCTTCCCCTTCTTCTGAAACCTGTTCCTTCCTTCCAGTTCATTTTGTTGTCTGAGCCAAAGCCTGTCAGTCACCTTTGATCATTTCCTTTCCCTTTCCCCCAGAGGTAGGTGGTCAGTAGGTTCTTTAAGTTCTAGCTCCCTAGTCCTCTTTAAATGCTTTAATGACCTCGTCTCTGTCCAGGCTGCTGGACACCTCTGTTACTGTAAGAATCTCCTATCCAGCCTTCCCATGCTGAGTTATGCCCCCTCCAAGGGATTCTGCACGGCCAGAGAAATCTAATTCCTCTGCCAAAATGCTTTCCTCACTTCTTCCTCTCCAACTCCTCCTCATCATCTTCTTTTTAAAAATATCTTTCTTCCCTTCCCAAGGGACTCCTTCCCAAGTGTTGGTTTTTCTATGAAGGCCATCTGCTCTCTAATTTGGCTAAAATGTCCTTTTCACCATGGCCCTTAGTGCCATATTCCTTTTTGTCCATCTCAGCCACTCCTCTGTGAACCCCTAGAGGAGAGTACTATGTTTCCTCAGAGCCTAATGAGGTGTCTGACATATGGTACAAAAAATTTCAATGTTAATGATAGCTAATTAAAAATGTAGTGCCTACTGCCCTACATCAAATTAGTATCAATTATGAGGACTGCCACAGAGCCAGGGATGGGGGAGATTCTTAACCATGAAGAGTCTCACCACTTGCTGAGAGTGTGAGGGTGGTTGAGAAAAAATTTTTTAAAGAACTATTGTTACCTCACTTCTTACTGCTCCATTGTTGATTGAGGTAGCAGAACGGAGGGTGCTTGTACAGGGTCAACAAGTCCTAGGGACAGACATAGAAATGACAAACCAACTCTTCTTTTATAACAAGTTTTTTCTCTCTCCCTTCTCTTCCAGGCATATCGTGAGCTTCTTCCTTATAGTCACCCAGCTGGGCTTCTGCTGTGTGTACATTGTGTTTCTGGCTGATAATTTAAAACAGGTAGAGTCTTCTAGAGAAGGCAGAAGGGAAAAGGACGTGGAAAAGGAGGGTCCTCTGTTAGTTGTTCAGCAAATATGTCTTCCTCTCTTGGGATCCTAGGGTCCTCATCAGTACAATACAGGAAGTTAAATTAGATGTTATCAAAGAACCCAGACTTCCCCCAGCTCACGTATCTGTTCTATAAGTGGTTACTTTTTCCACAGTACCCTTGGTCCAGTATCTTGGACCTGTTCTCAAAGCCCGTCTCTAAAACTGAGCTAGAAGGAAACTTGGATTTTATCAGTTGTCCAGCCTTGGAGGTTAATCACCCTTAACTCTCCTAAAACTGATATGGCTCTTTCTGGATGATACTGAATCTTCTTTGGACCATCTTTATCTACTTTTAGCTTCTTAACCTCTGGTTAAACAGTCGTTGTCTCTAGGAAGTTGTTTTGATCTAGCCCAGAAATTATCTTGTAGCAATTTAAACAAAATAATATGAGTAACACCAGGCCATCCTTAGTCAATGGCTATGAAATTTAGAAATGTAAAGAAATTAGAAGGAAAAAAAAATAGCAAGCATTCGGAGTTAGCCTCTATTCTATGTCAGGAACAGGGAGCATTGTATATGTTTCCCCTCATTCAGTCCTCTCCATAGCCTTATCAGAGGAGGTACTGTGGCTATTCCCATTTTGCAGATGAGACAACTAAAGCTATAAACTCTATAATGTATATAAGATCAGGGAAGCACAGTCAAAAACCCAGGCCTTTTGATGTCAGAGCTCAAGTTCTTGAACACCATGCTATATTGCTTTTCAAAATGAAACAAAATTATTGTTAATTCAACCACTCATGGTTATTGTTTTAAGTTAGTATTAACTGGTTAGCATTTTGTAATGTCCTTATATTTTTAAATGTAACTTCTACTTGTTTTATAATATTTCATCGCACAGATTGGCTGTGACTTAGTCTTCTGTCATTGGATATTCTTTTTTCCCTTTGTTTTTCTACTATGATCTGTGGAAGTCTTTGTACATCCCTTTATTTCCAAAGGATGTATTGCTTAAAGCAAAATTATTGGATCAAAGAGTTTGATTGTTCGAAGGCTCTTAAAACACGTTGCCAGATTGCTGCTTAGACATCAATCTGGTGAACTTTATCATCTGTCTAGAGACAAAGCAAGCATTCTCTTGAAGAGTTTGCAGGCTAATTAGGATGTGTTCTAAAACATAAAAAGTTAGCTTCAGTGTATTTTGGTGCTGGGTCAGGACACCGCTAACAACACTCTGAGGGGGGCTGTTTAATTGTGAACTTAAGGGGCAAAAATATGCGGGGGCAGGAAAGATCATTGGGGCAAGGGAAGTCGCCCTTGCGGAGGTCCATCTGAGCTGGGTATTGAAGGAAGGTTGGAGGAGAGGTGCTGGCAGCCAAGAAGGGAGGACTGAACACCCGGAGGCGGGAGTGAACAGGACTTGCCCAGGAGAGGCAATAAAATTGGTTGTAGAAGAAGCTCTGGGAGAGGAAGAGCCTTTGAGGTTGAATGGTGCCCAGGATAGAGGACCGTGAGTGCTGGCTAATGTGTCAAGTATTTTTCCTATTGTAGTGAAGAATCAGAAAAAAATAAGACTTAATCATTCATTCAAGTAACTGTGGTATGTTAAATGAAAAGGAGACTTCAAAACAAGAGCATATGTTATGATTGCAGTCTTGTAAAATGAAAAGGATGCATATAATACATGTTATTTGTGATGAGGGGCGCCTGAGTGGCTCAGCTTGTTAAGCCTTGGACTTCGGCTCAGGTCATGATCTCTTGTGGGTTTGAGCCCCACATCGATCTCTGTGCTGACGGCTCAGAGCCTGGAGCCTGCTTCAGATTCTGTGTCTCCTCCTCTCTCTCTGCCCCTCCCCCATTCACGCTCTGTCTCTCTCTTTCTCTCAAAAATAAATAGTAAACATTTAAAAAAATTTTTAAAAAAAACAAGAAAATGCATAGATGAATATATTCCAGGGCATTACCCTGACTACCAATGGGTACTGAGATTATCATTGCTTTTATGTTTTCTTCTTGCCTAACTCTAGTTTCTAGTTGTTCTAATTATATTGCTTGCACAATAAGACTGTATTAATTAAGTCAGGCTGATTCTAAATGAGGGTAGTACCATCCCTCTTCTCCCCGATCCTCCCTGACTTTACCAGGGAGTGTTTGTACTGTGTGCAGAGGGGTGTTTCTTGTGCATCACAATAATTGGGGGATGCAAATAGCTTTTATTGGTAGGGTCCAGGGATGCTAAGTGTCCTGCAGTGAATGGTCCAGTCCTCGTAAAGAATAATTCTCTCACTCAAAATGTCAGTATTGGTCTGGTTAAGAAGCAGTAAATGATGGGTTTTATGCTTATAAGCAAAAGAAACACCATAGCTCAGTGTGAGGTCCTGGCATTTGAGACATTCCAGCTTTTTGTGAGGGAGTTTGATTATGGGCCACGCACTAAGCTCATCGTATGGCCAGCAGATATATTGAATCTTCCCCCTTTCTTTTCCCGTTCCTTCCTCAGGTAGTGGAAGCAGTTAATGGGACCACCAACAACTGCCATTACAATGAGACAGTGATTCTGACGCCCACCATGGACTCTCGACTCTACATGCTTGCCTTCCTGCCCCTCCTGGTGCTGCTGGTCCTCATCCGGAACCTCAGGGTCTTGACCATCTTCTCCCTTTTGGCCAACATGAGCATGCTGGTCAGCTTGATCATCATCACCCAGTATATTGCCCAGGTTAGTGCACACCACACACCTGACTCCTCCAGGGTGCAGAGACTTTTCTTAGTAATAGACTGATTCCTACCTAGAGCCAGCCCTGATGGTAGGCATGTACCTCACTCTTCAGCCTAGTACCGCTGTACCATTTTTTCCATAAAGGTGTTTCTGTGCGATCTCCTTCTTCTGGATATCTCCTCTTTTGTATTGTCTCTCCAATACCTGTCAAATTCTGGGCTTTGAAAAAAATTATACTTTGTGAGGAAAACATCTTGACTGGTGAACTACAGACCATTCCTATAATGGTTAGATAGCAGCAAAAGTCAAATGAAAAGTAGGATCTCCTACTAAAGCTGAAACTTACCAAATTACCCATAGTCTTACATCCTCTAGGCTACAATTCTAGGAACCCAAAATTACCTATAGGGGACTCAAGAGAGAAAAAACTAATATACAGTTACAGAGACATAAATAATCTCAGAAGACCACAAACAAATCTATAACAATGCAAATTACGATGCCTTTGGGGTTGAATAATGGATATTGATTTTCCCTCAATTTCTACTTTTCCATCCTTTCTAATTTTATTTAATGGACAAGACTGCATAGGAATTTAAACCCTTGGCAGCATACCTCATACCTTTCAGATGTTTTTCTCTTTCAGAAGTCACAAGAAAAAAAACTATCTTTTCCATGAAATTTAATAAAAATAACAAATTAGCTGAATATTTTAGGCTAACTACAAATAGGTCTTATATTCTTTAAGACAATATTGATAAATCGTACAAAAGTGAGTTTCCTAATGAGATAGAAATCTTCAGTTCATTTTAGGACCATTCCTGAGGTTGCCCAGTTAGAGAAATAGCTCTGTAATTATTGTCACATTCCAGGTCACAGGGCACATAAAATATTTATTCCAGTACTTTCCTTCCCTTAAATTTGTAGCTCATTGAAGAAGAAAAGGGGACTTTCATATCTATCTAACTACTTTCGACTCCCTAGAATATCACTGTAACTATAGACACAGCACTTTCCATCACCTGTAACCTCTGGTATATACCAAGTGTTCAAGGGCACACACCTGTGGTGTGTAAGATTTTCTTCTGGAGAATTCTGGTAAACCATACTCACATCATGAGGTACTGACCCTTCAGTACTTGTCTCTTTCCTCTGGCTCTTTGGTATTGTGTGTGTTAAAATCAACGTTGGTGCCTACTTCCTTTTGAAGTTTTCTGAATTTCTTGACTTTTTTTTTTTAATTTAGATCTACTCTCAGAATATCCCCCTCTTAAATGAGCCCAAACATGCTTTAAGAGTAAAGGTCTTACTATGGGGCACATGGGTGGCTCAGTGGTTGAGCGTCCGACTTCGGCTCAGGTCATGGTCTCATGGTTAGAGATTCAAGCCCTGGGTCGGGCTCTGTGCTGACAGCTTGCTCGGAGCCTGCTTCGGATTCTGTGTCTCCTTCTCTCTCTTGTGCTCTGTTTCTGTCTCTCAAAAATAAATAAATGTAAAAATTAAAAAAAAAAGTAGAGGTCTTACAATATTTCTCTCTCCCATAGGAAATTCCAGACCCCAGCCATTTGCCACTGATCGCAAGTTGGAAGACCTATCCTCTCTTCTTTGGAACAGCCATTTTTTCATTTGAAAGCATTGGCGTGGTAAGGTTGGAATTGGGGTAGACTTTCTCCGGGGCCTGTGGGTGGCCTTCTGAACAGGAGCCAGGAACTCTGGGTTTCTGGGTTTCTGTGTGCACATAGGATAAAGTAACCTCTTGTCCCAATACATCCATTAAACATTTATCTTCATACCAACTTGCGTTTCCTAGTCTTTTAAAATCAAGACAAATGGAGGTATACAATTTATAAGATATAATGAGACAAACAAAAGGAGTTTTAAGCTGGAAAGTACTACATATTTACAATGGATTATTATATAGTTTATGCTTCCACACTTGAGGAAGGGAAGTGCTGTGTATGTAATTTTTGTTCACGTTTAATTTACAACAGTGCAATCCACTTGAAGGGGTAGGGGGAGTGTACATTTCTCTAAGTTTGGGAAATGCATAGAGTCATAGACACACCACAATCGGGACACAAAACAACTGCCTCACCACAAAAAAACCCCCTTGTGCTGCTCCCATTGTAGTCACCTATCACCCCCCACTGGCCCCCAACAACCACCTTCTTTCTGTTCTCTGTCCCTATTGTTTTATCGTTTCCAGAATAGCATATACATGGGGTCATGCAGTATGTAACCTTTTGAGACTGCGTGTAAGATTATCTGTGTTGTGGGGCGCCTGGGTGGCTCAGTCGGGTAAGCGTCCAACTCTTGATTTGGGCTCAGGTCATGATCTCGCTGTTCCTGAGTTCGAGCCCTGAGTTGGAGCTTGGGATTCTCCCTCTCTCCCTCTCTCTCTGCCCCTCCCCTGATTGTGCACGCATGCACATGCGCACTCTTTCTTTCTCTCTCAAATAAACTTTATATATATATATTTAAAATGATCATCTGCTTTGTTGCATGCCTCAATAGCTCCTTGCTTTCAATGGCTGAGCCTCCACTGTGTGGGCAATACCACGATTTGGTTATCAGTTCACCTACTGAAGAACAGTTAAGTCGTTTCCAGTTTATGACTACTTTGTAATGCTGCCATAAGCATTTGTGTACAGGTTTTTATGTGACCGTAAGTTTTCGTTTCTCTAACAGTAGGTTTGCTAGTCCCATATTAACGTCTGTTTAGTTTTATAACAAACTACCAGACAGGTTTTTCATAATGGCTGTACCATTTTTCATTCCCACCAGAATGGAGGAACATTCCAGTTGCTCTGCCTCTTTGCCAGTTCTGATCTGTATGGTCAGCATTTTTTAATTTCTGCCATTCCAATAAGTACATAGTAGTATTTGATTGTGATTTCATTTGTGTTTTATTTTTTATTTTATTTTTTAGAAAGAGCACACACGTAGGGGAGAGAGGCAGGGGGGTAATGGGTGGGGAGGGAGAGAAAGGATGAGAGAGAATCTCTCAATCTATGTTCAGATTGGACAGAGCCCAACGTGATGTGGGGCTCGATCCCACAACTCTGGAATTATGACCTGAGCCGAAATCAAGACTCAGAAGCTCAACTGACTAAGAGACCCAGGCACCCCTCATTTGCATTTTATTAATGACCAATGATGTTAAGCATTTTGTGGGCTTATTTGTCATCTGTATATCCTCTTTGGTGAAGTGTCTGTTCTAATCTTTTGCAAACTTTTAAAAAAACAGAGTTGTTGAGTTTTAAGAATTCTATATATATTTCAAATGCAAGTCCTTTATTGGATACATAATTTGCAAATATTTTCTGTAGTCTGTAGCTTGTCTTTTCATTCTCTTAACAGTGCCTTTCATAGAGCAAAAGATTTAAAATTTGATAAAGTCCAATAGATCAAAACTTTATTTTTATGGATCCTGCTGGTGGTGTCTTATCTAAAAACGCTTTGCTCAACACAAGTTCACAAAAATTTTCCCCTATATTTCCTTCTAAATATTTTATAGTTTTCATTGTACATTTAGATCTCTGACCCATTCTGAGTTAATTTTTGATAAAGATGTTTATATGTTGGGGTTCATTTTTTTTAATAGGATGGCCAGTTGTTCCAGCATCATCTGTTGAAAAGACTTTCCATTCGCCATTGAATTGCCTTTGCATCTTTACAGTATTAAGTCCTTTAATCCATGAACATGGGATGTCTTTCCATTTATTTGGGTCTTTCATTTTTTCAAACAATGTTTTGGATGTTTTGCATCACTTCCATACATGCACAACTTAGGGCTGAGACCAGGACCTCACTCACAGATTTAGGAGGTCAGTTTCTCCAGCATCCTCCTGTCCATGTTTTCCTGCACACTCATCAGCTTCCAGTGGCTTTTTTTTTTTTCTAGCTCTCTGGTTAGAAAGCTAGGGTTTTAGCCTCCCTGGAGTGCTATGCTATGACTGAGTCTGACTGGGGTTAAGCACTGAGAGAAAGGAGAGAGGGAAAAACTAAAATAAAACTGAGTGAATGAATGAACGAATGAATAAATAAGGATTCCTTCCAGGGCCTGCTTCATGGATATGCAACCTGTGCGATCACATAGAGACCTGCCTTTGGAAGGATCCCATACATGATTTAATGCTCTGCCTTCGTCATCTTGAAATTCTTGACTTTTGAACAAGGTGCCCTGCATTTTCATTTTGCACTGGACTCCGCAAATTATGCACCAGTGCTGATTTACCCCCACATTCTATAGACTCCCAAAGCCCACTCTCCTTGTTCCTTTGCTCAAAGAGAAAAGCTCTGGTCAGATTTTTAGGTGCCTGTGTGACCGCCAACAGTCACTGGTCCACCAAGATGCTGTTTTGTGACAGGGACTTGCCTTAGGAGTGTGGTGTTGAGAGTAAAAAAGGAAACAAAAACATAGGGACCCTCTTCCTACTCTCTGTTCCACAGAGGCCTGTGCTCTAGGTCCTCTGGCCAGAAAAAGGGTTTCTCGTGGAGTTTTTTTCTGTCTGCATCCACTGCGTAGGATTCTAGGATTTGAAGTCCTTTTTGTATCTAAACTGGGAGATACAGGATGGGAAAAAAAAAAAAAGGAAATCCAGTACCATAATGGTCATTCTTACTGGTTTTAATCAATCCACCTGCTATTATATGGCTTTCAGAGTCCATGGGTAGTCGTTTTATGTATTCCGCCCAGGACTTTTAGTTTTAATCAGTAAGAGAGTTATGGTGGGACGTGCTTACACCATCTTAATGGAAGTGGAAGCACTTTATATTTAGAACGTTGGATATTCGTGGCAAAAAGCAGAGTGCGGTGGTTGAGCAAATGACTTTGGAGGCCAACTATGTTGGAATCTTACTTCAGCCACGGGTTACCCTCTGAACTCTAATTCCCCTGCTAAATGATGGAAGTAATTGTTCAGTAAGTATCGAACACCTATATCCTAATCATCACTAGCACCAGATTTCCACTAGAAATCTTCCAGCCCAGTCTCCACCTTTGCAGAAGAGGAGCCTAAGCCCTGAAGAGGAAAGGGACTTGAGTCAGGTCACCAGCTGGGAACAGCTGCAGCTGTGGCTGAAACCAAGTGCTCCTCACTCCCAGTCCAGGGACCTTCCCACTTTCTGTGAATAGCCATTTGTCTCCTTGATTGATTGTGGGAGGAGAGAAGGAGAAATCCAACCACTAAGTTAAAAAGTCATTGTGAGCCTGGAGAATTTAAGCAGCAAAAATGTATTGCAGGGGTGCCTGGGTGGCTCAGTCGGTCAAGCGTCCGACTTCAATTCGGGTCATGATCTTGTGGTTTGTGAGTTTGAGCCCCGCATCAGGCTCTGTGCTGACAGCTCAGAGCCTGGAGCTGCTTCAGATTCTGTGTTTCACTCTCTCTCCCCCTCTCCTGCTCATGCTCTCTCTCTGAAAAATAAATAATAAAACATTTTAAAAAGTTAAAAACAAAAATGTATTGCAGGTGGGAAAACTCAGGTTGTATTGTTCACTCTCCATACAATCCCCCAGACATTTTTCTGAGCACCTGCAGCAGCTAGGAACCTACCCCTCATCTGGAATAAAGTGGAAAGACACAACCATGACCCTGACATGGCATTCCCATCAAGCATTTTCCATTTGCATGGAGTTGGGATGCATATAGGACAAAAAAGGAGTTAACAGTACAAGGGAGGAGATGCTCAGGTCCTACCAAATAATAAATATGTCCAGTACTGGAGGGATGTAGTCAAGATTGGGTAGAAGCAAGTACTTGAACTTTGGAGGACAGCCCCAGTCTGCAGCCTCACTCTTCCACTTTCAAGCTGTAACTTGGAGAAAGTTACTTCATCTTCAGAGTCTTGTTTTCCTCATCTGCAAAATAAGAATTATGCAAGCTCCATCTTCATTGAGATGTGGTCTTCACAGTATGAAAAACAAGAAGAGTTAACATTTACCAAGCCCTTACTGTATGCCATTATGATCCTTGTAAATCTCAAAAAAATTCCAATAGATAAGTTTTCAGATACAGAAATTGAGAAAAAGATCAGGCTAATGATGTGTGTAAAGTGTGCTTTAGCTCACGGCCTGATTAAGAAGAAGAAGGTGGAGGTGGACCATCAGCTGAGAGAAGCCTAAGGAGGAATGTATATGGGGTGGGAGGCCAGAAGGTTGGTCCCAAAGACAGAAGTGACCTCGGGATACCCAGAAAGCTCTAGGTCGGCCGTCTCATCTTGGATTCTCTTAGAGTCAGATATACACGTGGGGGAAAAGGATCCTGAGAACATGATGTGTAGGGAAATGTCCTACTGGGAAACCAAGAATCTCCAGTCCCAACTCTTGTCATCAGCTCACTGTCTAACCTGAGTCTCAGCCTCCCCTTCTGAACAGAAAGCAGCAAATGCACTAGAACTGGAAGTCTCAAACTCAAATGCCTTTAGATGGCAGTGTGGAGGCCAGGTGTATGTCAGTGTGAGGGGAGAGGCGGGCCTGGTGAATGGGGCAAGAATGTTGTGCCCAAAGGCATTCACCTTCAGTTGTCTAAAAGGCTCTGGTGGCCAAACAAAATGCATCTGCTGGCCAGATGGGGCTGCCCCAGGGACGGAGCTCCTTGGTCTGAACAACTGAAGCGCCCTTCCTTCTAGCTCTGAATGTTCCAGGGCTCATCTTGTGAGTCCAGGCCTTCTTTCCTTCCTTCCTTTTTTTTCTTTTACTGTGGTAAAATATACCTAACACAAAATTTACCATCTTAACCATGTTTAAGTTCAGTGGCATTAAGTACATTCACGTTATCGGGCAACCATCACCGCCACCCATCCCCAGAACTCTTTCCTTCTTGCAAAACTGAAACTCTGTACCCATTGAGCAATTAACTGCTCATTTCCCCCTCCATGAGTCCCTGGAACCCAGCATGCTACTTCCTGACTCTATGAATTTAACTACTTCAGACACCTCATGTAAATGGAGTCATGCGGTATGTGCCATTTTGTGACTTGCTTATTTCACTCAGAGTAATGACCTCAAGGTTCATCCATATTATGGGATGTGTCAGAATTTCCTTTCGTTTTTTTTTTAAGGCTGAGTGATATCTGTGGTATGTATGTACCATCTTTGTTTATCCATTCATCCATCAATGGACACTTGGGTTGCTACTACCTTTTGACTATTGTAAATAATGCTGCTATGAATATCAGTTCAAGTCCTTGCTTCCTGTATTTTTGGGATATACTCAGAAGTGTTATGCCTTTCTTCTTTATGTTCATGTTCCTCTTTCTCCTTCTCTCTTTTTACACTATGATGCTTCTGTAGGTTCTGCCCCTGGAAAACAAGATGAAGGATGCCCGCCGCTTCCCAGCCATTCTGTCTTTGGGAATGTCCATCATCACTGCCCTGTACATTGGCATCGGAGCTCTGGGCTACCTGCGGTTTGGAAATGACATCAAGGCCAGCATAACCCTTAACCTACCCAACTGCTGGTAATTTCACAGGCCCTCCGGTGGTGGGAACTTGAGGCCAGGTAGAAATGCGTGGGTTACTTCCTCCTCCCTTCCACAGATGGCAGCTGAGGTCTCCAGGGCCTCCACAGTGAGAAGCAGAACTGTCGTCGGCCACCTGAGCTCTGGTTTCTCTGTCCAGGGAGCTCCTCTTTCAACAGCCTCCCATGTTGGGTGAGGCCTTGATAGCTTTAGTATAGACATATGATTTAGGAAAAGAGAGAAGTGACAGTCCTTGGTCACCTAAGGAGAGAAGGGAGGGGCCCTCGGGGAGAATAAGAGGCAGAGAAAGGAGTCAGGCAGCAACACTCATTTCCAGTGGCACTTCCTAAGGCTTATGCTACCAAGCCTTGCTTGCCACAGTCAAGGGTACACGTCCTCCAAGTCAGAGTAACAAGGAGAAAAAAGTAGTGAAACAAGAACCAATTTGGGAAGACCACCATAAAAATTTTATGTTCAAATGCATCCAATTCATGCAATGCTTAGCTGACCCAGACTTCAGCCAGTATTTAAATAGACACATGAACCCATATTGCATTGTGTGGCATTGTCTCCCACACCCAGACATGTCATTAATGACAGGGTGCTTATCTTTTTAAGGGTCACTTAGAGGCTTAATTTGCCTAAGTGGGGCTCCTTTCTCAAGTTGATTATGTCATGCATCAAGCATTTCCTGCATGCCAGTTACGTGGAGATGCCTGTCTAGGCACAAGGGAGCATGGAGACGCTGACTGAGTAGGCTAAGATCTCAAACTTCACTACCTGCCCCAGCTCATGATTCAGTGAGAATGGGGGAGGGATAGATTGTGTATATACACAAATAGAACCGAAAAAGGAGCCCTCAGAGTAGCAAAGAGACTTTGGGGACCTTTAAGAAATGCATCAGAATGGGAATCCTTTTGTCCAACAAGACAGCTCTGTCCAGAACAAGAACGACTCTGACACTCATGGGCCCAAGTCCCCATTGGGCCACCTCCTAGCTTGGTCATGGATGATTTAATCAGCCTTTCTGACCCTCAGTTTCTTCATCTATAATGCAGAGTTGCCCTGGGGATTAAGTTGGGCATGTCTAAAAATATCTGGCATGCAGTACAGCTCAAAAGATGAGAATTTTAAAAAAAAGTCAGTGGGATTTGGACAGGTGGAAATGGAGTAAAGTGGTGTTTCCAGCAGAAGGACTAGTGAGAACAAGAAACTCAGAAACGTGGAAGTTAATCTACGGAATGACTCCCAACACACACACACACACACACACACACACACACACACACACACTCACAGCACACACGTTTCTTAAGTATGCAAGAGGCAGCTACCAGAGTAGTGAACTAAAGGAAAAAGTCCTATCTCCACAGGTCAAAAAAGACTTTGGTAAACCAACACTCCCATCTCCCACTGTCTCTGCCTCAGTCCAAGGCCTGCAAGTGTTACTTTCACCCCCCAACCTGCACACAACCCTATTCGTAGACGGTGCCTTCCTCCAAGGATTTGGGACTCTGCAGTTCTCTCAGCCCAGTGGAAGCATTTGTTGAGGGCCTGTTATGTGCCAAGAGCTTTGGGGGAATCCAAAGAATTGCTAAGGGCTGACATTTGACCACAAGGGACTAGAGTATTTTAGACCCAAGTTTTTGGTCTTTACCACTTAACGCTTCTATCTCTTGACATGGGGTACCTGGCCCGAGTCTGTAGTTCCTAACACCTAAACTTGACCACCAAGTGATAGTGGCTTGTGAAGGTGTTACATATAACCATGCTCAAATTTCTTTTTATTTGGAGATGACCCCTTTCCATTCGAATTCGCGATACTTTATTCTGTTCTTGCTGCATGCTCTGCTGTGACTCCCTCTTAGCTCTGAGAAGCCCCCTGCCCATCATCTTCAGACAAGGAAACTTCAGCCCAAGAGCCTATCCCAAGGTCAGAGGTTAAAGTTCCAGGGCCCAGGTTCAGAGCGCAGTGGCCTCAGGGAGCATCCCTCTTGCTTTGTCCTGCAGGCTGTACCAGTCAGTCAAGCTCTTGTACATCGTTGGTATCCTGTGCACTTATGCCCTGCAGTTCTACGTCCCTGCAGAAATCATCATCCCCTTTGCCACCTCGCAGATGTCAAAGCGCTGGGCACTGCCCCTGGACCTGTGCATCCGCCTCGCCATGGTCTGCCTGACATGTGAGTACAAGGCACAGCAAAATGCTGCTCTTTCCCTGAGGGCTATCAGGAGTCAGCCAGATGGCAAAGGAGAGTCATGATAACTAGCATTGTTTGAGCACTAATTGTATTTCAAGGACCATACTTTACAACTAGTAACTCATGTAAGCCTCAGGGACAGCCTAATTCTTCCATGTACCTAATTAGATTCGCAGGTGTCAAGCCTGAGGGAGTGACACAGCTTGTTGAACAATAATCTTCATCATAAGAACTGATATTAAATACCTACTGGGTACCAGCCACTGTGCTCCTTTTAGGTCGTATTTCAAAGTATTTTATTCAGCCCTGCAGGAACTCTAATGAGGTAGGACTATGATACACCTCACTTTACAAAGGAGAAAACTGAAACAGGAAGCAGTAAATAATTGGCCAGGAAGTGCCAGGACTTGGATTTGAACCCACATCATCTGAGTCCAGAGCCAGCACCCTCGGCCTCCAGTGAGGTTGGTGGCCAGTGAGTCTAATCTGACAGCAGTGGTATGTTATTTGAGCCTGAGTGTTGTATAAATTTGGGCCAACATTTAAAATGTCTGAGATCTCATATACAAATCCAGATGTCTAACATTTTGGGGAAGGAAACAAAATGATTTGACAAGTCTAGGCTCACGTTCCCCACTGACAGCAGTGGGCTGCACTTTCCGTCTGGGCTTCAGCTGGCCCCAGTCATCCCCTGGCCGTCCTCCTTATGCTCCAGGCCTCATGATCTGGGGCACCTCACTTGTGCAAGTGTTTTAGCAGGGGCGAAGGAGATGATAGAGATTCCTGTGTGGAGTGTGGTATTTCAGCTACCCCTAAGGTTCCTTTAATGTGTATTTATTTGAGAGAGAGACAGAGACAGAGACAGAGTACAAGCAGGGGAGGGTAGAGAGAGAGAGGGCGACACAGAAACTGAAGCAGGCTCCACGATCTGAGCTGTCAGCACAGAGCCCGATGTGGGGCTCGAACTCACAGACCA
Organism: Paguma larvata; assembly: GCA_030068075.1. NCBI lineage: Eukaryota > Metazoa > Chordata > Mammalia > Carnivora > Viverridae > Paguma > Paguma larvata. Next base: position 41,486,632 of record CM057826.1, on the reverse strand, counting down.
TGGGATCATGACCGGAGCTGAAGTCAGCCACTTAACCGACTGAGCCACCCAGACGCTGCTGTGAGGCTCCTTTTAATTGTGTTTCTAAGACTCCTCCTCAGGGAGGCTCTTGCTTCTTGCTGTACTAGACCAGCTTCTGCGATTCAATGGACACTGGCTTTCTTTTTCTTTTTTTTTTAACGTTTTTATCTATTATTGAGAGACAGAGAGAGACAGAGCATGAGCATGGGAGGAGCCGAAGTTGGACGCTTAACCGACTGAGCCACCCAGGCGCCCTGTGGACACTGGCTTTCTTTCTTTGATTTGTCCCTAGCTTACCATTCGGAACCTTAGAGATCAAAGATTTTGTCCTCGAAGATAACAGTTCCTGAAGCCTCCAGCTTCTGCATGCATTGCCCCAATCAGCACAAATGAGGAAATAAATTGAAGTAACAATAAAGATAACTTTTCTAAGGGCTTTACATCAATTAACTCTGTTATCTAAGGACATAAACCAGTTTAAAACTTTAACACCATCTGCAGTGTGAGCCACAATACCTAAAAAGATGGACAGCATTTGTCCCCATTCTGCAGAGGAGGCAACAGGCTGAGAAGAAGGTTAGGGACTCACCCAAGGCCACGCAAAGGGAAGCCAGAATCCTGCCTTCCACACCTGTTCTGGTTCTGATACACCACACTCCTCCACAGCAGGCCTGGGGGAGGTTTTAGGGCTTTCTTGGTGAAAATATGCCAACGAGTCAACCAAGAAATGTAGAAGACCAGACCTGTAAAATAGCCTACTAAAAAAATGGATTATTTCAAAATCTGTAGCTTCTAGTGTCTCTAAGATGTTTTCAGACATGGTTGTAAAACCTGGAGAAGATACTCTTTGAACGAGACCCTGCGATCTTTCTCCAGCTGAAGACCCCTTTCACCTATAAATAATTTCACTTTCTAATTGTTTGCAGTTCCCAGCACTGATATTTAATGTTATTTATTAAGTAAGGGCTTAATATTTGTTGAATAATGTTGGATTCAAAGTGCACCTCAGTGGCATAAAAATTATTTTAAGCTAAATTTGAACAAACAGCAACCACAAGGAAGGAAAAAATAAACCCTTATCTAAACTTCCATTGCTGAAGTCAGCAGGATGCTCAGAAGAAGTATAGCCTCTATAAATCCCCTCTCTGGAAGGTTTTCAACCAGAAAGAAGACTAACCATCATCACAAACTAAATCCTTAAATAAATGATATGAACCAGTCATAACTTCCACTTGTTCTTACGTAGAAACTCTTTCTGCCCCCTCCTTTCACCTTATGAAATGGGCATGTGAACCCCTATCTTTGGGTGTTCTGGAGGAGCCAACTCATCTGAAGGCTCCCTAGCCCTAAATAAAATGTCCTTTGTCCTGTTAATCTATTGTCAGTTCATCCCCAGCCTCTGTCCCCCAACCCAAGTAAGCTGAGGGATGATTTCTCTTCCCAATAATATGAATGCTTATTTTAGAAAAATCCTTAGAGACACACCAACTTTTTAAAGTTTATTTATTTTGTGTGCATGAGAGAGAAATCCCAAGTAGGCTCTGCGGAGCCTGATGCGGGCTCAAACCCACAAACCATGAGATCATGACCTGAGCGGAGATCAAGAGTCAGACGCTTAACTGACTGAGCCACCAGGTGCCCTGAGACACACCATATATTTAATGTGTAACCTCTAGTGAATGTGATTATAGAGTATTATAGGACTTTCGATGTTCTATTTACGTAACTAAATGTGAGAAACAACTGGTTTGTGTTTTAAGAAAAGGATTTTAAAACCAAACTTGAAAAACCTGGCTAAGTGCGGAAGATCCATGTATCCCGTATCATCTCCTGCAGGCACCTTGGCCATCCTTGTACCCCGCCTGGACCTGGTCCTCTCCCTGGTGGGCTCCGTGAGCAGCAGTGCCCTGGCCCTCATCATCCCGCCCCTCCTGGAGATCACCACCTACTACTCGGAGGGCATGAGCCCCCTCACCATCGCCAAGGACGCCCTGATCAGCATCCTGGGCTTCGTGGGCTTTGTAGCGGGAACCTACCAGGCCCTGGATGAGCTAATTCTCTCGGGAGGCCCTCTCACCTTTTCCAACTCCACCGTTTTTATTCAGTGAGAATGCCACTGTCTCGTACCCACCAGCACCTGACTTTTACTGATGTGGATATCTTCTATGTGCATTATCTTTATTTTGCTGCTTTATCTTTTTTTCTGGGCCAAGTCATGGTGAAACAAGCAAGGACTACAGGGTCTAGATGGTAATTTAAAATTTTGGTTTTGTTTATTCCTTTTCTTTCCATCTCTAGCTTTCCACTAAGTCGAGAGCTCTCCCATGGAAGGCTCTTGATTCCGTCCAACTTTTTGCAATTCGCGTTGTCCTGAGTGGTGCTATGCAAGAAGAAGCCACCAGGGGGAAATCAAGGGACTGGCAGAAGGAGGTGCAGCTGGCCAAGGCTGACCGTGATCTGGTAGACCAAGGGTTTCCCCTTTTCCAGATCTGTTCAATGAGCAAAGACTAGGGGACATAACCTATAATCCAGCAAGGTATGCACAGCTCCTGTGTCAAAACGGATAGGGCAAAGAGGTCCAATGTGAGCCGCAGCTCTCAGAAAGGAGCCATCATATTTAAGCCCAGGGCAGTAAACTTTCTAAGCCACTGGATAAAGTTTCGGCCCAGGTGAAAGATCTCAACAGTAGGTAGGAGGCATGGAAGTAGACGTGTCAATGGCAGTGGGTCAGGGAGTGAAAATGCCATTACAATATTTGGCATTATTTACCTCTTAATTCTTGCAACAAGCATTCCACCTACTGTGTGTCAAGCATAGTTCAAGGCTCTTGTAATAGGTTGCAAATATGGCCACAGATTCCTCTTAACAATGTGACTTTGCAGCTCCTCCCATCGAGAGGTGAAATCCATGTCTCTACTCCTTGCATCTGGTCTTGCCCTTGTGACTTATTTGGGCCAGTTGGACGTTAGTAAATGTGATGCAAACAGAGGTTTGATGAGGGCTTGTGCATCAGGACTTTCATTTCTCACTGTGCTATGGAGTAAAGACCACCAGGTCAAGAAGCCTGAGCTAGCCTGCTGGAGGATGAGAAGCCACATGGAGCAGAAATGAATGATCCCAATTGAGCCCATCCCTCGGATCAACCAGTCTGCCAACTTCTAGACACGTGAGACAAGCCTTCTAGACGATACCCAGCTCCAGTCAGGCTGAGCCAAATCATAAGGATTGCCCAGATGATCCACAGAATTGTGAGAAATGATAAATGTGGTTTTTAAGCCATAAATGTTTGAGTTTTTATGCAGCAAATGTGAGCTGATACTCTAATGGAGATATACCAGTGAGTGAGAAAAGCATCCCTCCCCTCAAAAAAGCTAGTTTGCTATCCACGGGGAGAGAATTACGAGTAATCACCTAGGTCAATGCCATCACAGGTCCTTATAAGGGCCGAGGGACACTGACTGCTCTCGAGGACAAAGTATGACTTTCCACAGGTGGTGCCATTGAGCTGGATTTTGAGTAAAACGTGGGTCTCCTGACACTAAACCTTGCCCTCCTTCCCCTCTGACCTGCTTCCTTGACAGTCCTGGGCCTTTTCTCATGTCTGAGCTTGACTGGCAGCAGGAGGAAGCCAACCTGAAACACCAGCTCGACCTTCCAGGTAGCGATTGCTCCTTCCTCCCTAAAATTACTCAGACTGGGAAAGTGCCCCCAAATAACTGAGGAGATATTATAGGCAGATCTGTAGTCCCGCGGGACAGAGTTGCTCATCGGACTTCCTGTAATTTGTGGGAATGACCCATGCTTGTTTTAGTCTCCGTTTTAAGACAATGTTTGAAAGGCCTTTTCCTGCTTTTCAACCGTGATCCTGCCTATATGGCCTAGGGAAGATACTGGGAGAGTGTCTGTCCCAATTCCTAAATCCTGTCTGCTGCTCTTGTGTGTTACTTTCTACCTGCTAGACTTCTAGAAGGTACTTCATGAGCACCAGCCCTGCTCAGGTGGGAGGGGGCCGACAGACCGCACCCACATCCCATTGTCTATCTGCAGAGTACCTGCTGGGAGGCAGGACACCATTAGCCTATGGGGTGGTACACAGCCCACCTGGCCAGGGGGCTGGCTCATCACTTCCACCGTGCACTTCTCTGTTCCATCAGCAGACCCCAAGCCCTTCCACTGACGCTCAGAGCCGCAGCGAAGTTCTTCCTCTTTCTGAGCTCGCCTCTCCCACCATATTCCACCGTCACCCCAACCAGCCTTGCTAACTTTAAGATTGTCCTCTCCGTTATTAAAAAAACTGTCACACTCACTCATTGTCCAGGGGCAAGGCAAGGGTGGGGGTGGGCTGGTGTGGGGGGGGACGTGCAGCTGTTTAATGGGTACAGAGGTTCGGTTTTGCAAGAAGAAAAGAGGGTTGGAGATTGGTCGCACAAGGTTGGGGCTTATTAGCATTTTACTGAACTGCACTCTTAAAAATGGTTAAGATGGTAAATTTTATGTTATGTGTATCACGATTTTTTTTATTACGCATTAAGTTGGTGGCGGAATGTGTGCAAGTACTCACATGTGTGTGAACGAAGCACATTGAAATGTTCATAGTTGTCCTCTCTGGATGGTGGCGGTGGTTCTGTCTTCTCTTTGTAGTTGTGAGTTTTGTTTTGCTTTGCTTTAAAATGAGCATGGCATTTATTATAATCTCTCACCGCCCAGTTTTCTGGTTTAGGATCATCTTCCTACTTTCCTCTGAAGTGCAGACTCCTTGAAAGTGTTCGTTGCTAAGCTTGCAGTGCCTAACAGGGTAGACATATAGGAAGTATTAAAGCGACGAATAAATGCAGTAGGGGAGGGGAATTCTTCTCAACGTGAGAACAAGCCTTTAGGGCCTCAGAGGAGGGCGAGGTGTCATTGGACATTCAGAGGAAGGGAGAAGCTCTGGGAGTTGATTTGGCGGCAATACCGAGTTGACGTGGGCAGCGCTTGGCCGCCATGATCTCCATACGCAGCCTGTCTCGACCACCCCGAGTGAGCAGGCAGGCAAAGTAGGGTGTGCCTGGGCTTGCTCTGCAAGTGCATCTTCAAGTCAAGGCTTGTGCACCTCCGCGCCTTCCTTCCCGTTGTGTCAAAATTCGTGAGGTCCTCTTGACCCCTCCCCTTCTTCTATACCCTACTCGTATCCATCAGCACATCCTCCAGGCTTTACCTTTTAAAAGTACACAGACTGGGGCGCCTGGGTGGCTCAGTTGATTGAGCGTCCAACAACTTCGGCTCAGGTCATGATCTCACGGCTCGTGAATTCCAGTCCTGCATCGGGCCCTGTGCTGAAAGTGCAGAGCCCACTTCGGATCCTCTGTCCCCCTCTCTCCCTGCTTCTCCCTCACTCACACTCTCTCTCAAACATGAATAAACATTTAAAAAAATAAATAAAAATAGAAGTACCCAGACTTCAGTCACTTACCAGCCCTTTGCCACCACCCTGGTCTCAACCACTGTGGACTAGCACGGGGCTCATTGCAGTGGCCTCCTGGTTATCCCCCCGCTTTGGTCCTTGCCCTCCTTCCATCGGCTCCCCAAAAAAGGCCCGGAGAGATCCGGTTAAAATGCAAGTCACGTCACTTCTCTTCTCAAACCCGCCATGATTCCTCATCTCAGAGTAAAAATTAAAGGCATTACAGTGGCCTACAAGTTCCTGCCCATTCCACCCCTCTTCCTTTACTTCCACTTAACGTTAAGTGCATCTCTGGTGTGGCCATGTAATTCTGATCCAAACCAGACACTTAGAACTGAAAAGAGGCACTGTTGGTAATTATGTCTGGGCAATAAACACACACCAACATGTTCCTGGGCAAACCAGACATATGCCCACTCTACTCATCTCCCCTCTCCTTTGTGCATGCTGAGCCAGCCACATGGCTGCCTTACCATTCCCCCAATCCCCACCCCTCTCCTGCCTCAGGACCTTCGCACTTACTGTTCCCTCTGCTTTAAGTTTCTCACCTAAGACATACCTGAGGCATGCTCCCTCATCCCGTTCAGCCCTTTACCGAGGTGTCACTTTCTCAGTGAGGCTCTCTCTGACCACCCACTCTAGAATTGCAACCCTCCCAGGGTGCCTGGGTGGCTCAGTTGGTTAAGCATCTGACTCTTGATATCGGCTCAGGTTGTGATCTCACAATTTGTGAGTTCGAGCCCTGTGTCAGCTCTGTGCTGACAATGCAGAGCCTGCTTGGGATTCTCTCTCTCTCCCTCTCTTTCTGCCCCAATCACACACGCACACTCTCAAATAATTTTTTTTTAAACTTCTTTTTTAAAAAATTGCGCCCTCTAGCCAGCACTGCCCCTTCACTGCATTATTTTCTCTACAGTACTTACTACCAGCTAATACATACTTGACATGTCTATTGTCTGTCTCCTCACTAGACTGTAGTCCCATGAGGGCAGAGAGTGTAGTACGTTTCTACCCTAATGTACTCCCAGCAGACAGAACAGTGCCTAGTATATCTTAGGTGCCCAATAGATATATTTTAAATAAATATATCTTTGATATATTTATTCAATATATAGATAGATAGATATCATTGAATAAATGATATATTTTTAGGTTTACTTTTGTACTCCTTTCCAAATAGGCGGCAGTCCACACACCCTTCCTGTACAGGAATTCTGAGCAGGTAGCATTGGGGCCTGAAAAGCCACTCTTCATCCCCACCCTAGGGTGGGCCACTCCTGCATCCTGGGATTCTGCGGCACCTTATTGGCTGGGCAGCTCCATTGTGAGGTAGCTCCAGCTTCCTCCTCGCAGAGGTAGACGGGCGCTGAGCCTGGCCCCACATCCAGGCACCAGGACCTGCCTCCCTCCTCCCAGGCACACTGTTCACTTTGCCCTATAGCATTAAGGGCTGAACTGGGAGGGACTGGAAGCCCGGTGAGTCCTGGCGTGTGGCCGACCAATCGTGAGAGGCCCTGAGGGTCATGCTCAGACTCTCTTAAGCGCCCCCAAAGCCAGGTGAGGCACAGTCAACATCAGCTTCTCCTGCCACCAGCGCTCCTCTGATTCACACACTTGGGCTTCAGTCTGGGTCAGGCACCCTTGGGAAACAGGAACCGGAGTCTCAGGCCTGCAGCCCCGGTCTCTCTGGAGAAAAACCCATGGGAGGCTGGTTCAAGGCTGTTACAGGCCTTCACCCTGAGCTGCCACCACCTACCCACCTTGTCGAAGATGTCCCCGTTGGAAGGGACTTCAGCAGTGACTCCAGCTCCTTGGACGATGGGTCCAAGTCACTCTTGGAGAGGAGCAGCAATGTCACTGCAGAGAGCGTCCATCCTGCTGAGGAAGCCGATGGCCTATCGTAAGTGGCTGCCCTGCCCTTCTAGATCTGAGGTCAAGTGCGGCTGCCTGCACGGCTCTGGGCCACATCTGCCTACTTCTCTCTTCCTGACACCCGTGCCCCCACTGAACAGGAGGTGCTTGGAGGAAACAAGAAAGCAAAATCTAAGAAGGTTGATCCGTGCGGCTCTGGGTATTGCACGCGCTTCCCGGTTGTTACAGAGAACCCATATAGAGGAGCCGTCCCCCACGTGAGCTCGATTCTAGGAACCCTTTATATCAGAGGCTGGCTGCTCACCCTTCCAGTTTCCCCTGCTTTCCTCTCTTTCTACATCTGCTATTATTTATTCTCTCCCTCCCTCTCCCCATGAACCCTCCTAGCCCCATGTCCCTACTTTCACTGCTATAAACTCGGACACATGGAACTTTTTCTTAGAACTTTATTGCCAGTTAGGCTCTTATCTAGTAATCAGATCAGATAATAGCCTTGGGCACAATGAGACTGTAAGTGACAATACCCGGTGTGGATATGACGTCAAGGAAATGCCCTTCCACTAGTCCTTTTAGGAAGAATTAAGCTGGGACCTTTCCAATAGCAATTTGTAATGTATGTCAAATCCTAACATGTATTTATATAAGACATACAAATACTACTCCTGAAACTAATACTACACTGTATGTTAACTAACTTGAGGTTAAATAAAATTTAAAAATTTTAAAAAAACCATGCAAATTCTATTTGATATATGCTTCCTTTGGAAGTACACACATGCACACACACACACAGACACACACACACAACTGGCTGCAGTGAGTGGCTTCTTAGGGGTAAGAGAATTGGGAAACCAAGAGGCAGAGAGATTTATATGCATTATGTAAGGTTTCTTGGTCCTTGGCTTTGTTTTACCTTTTGAATTTCATACTGTGTGTTACTTAGGTATTTTTTTTTAACATTTTATTTATTTTTGAGAGACATAGAGACAGAGTATGAGCAGGGGAAGGGCAGAGAGAGAGGTAAAGGTATTTTTAAGTATAGATAGAAATAATTATATCCATTGATTTATAAATACCACTTCTAGGAATTTTTCCTAATGAGATAATAACACAAGTGTGCATGATAATTTTATTGAAGCACTGATTATAATATTGATAATTTGGAAACAGTAGGAGATGATTTAAATAAAATATGACATATACATACAGTAGAACACAATACAGTCATTACAAGTGATGAAGGAAACCTATGTTGGTGGATAGTGTGTAGGACTATCCATAAAATTAATTTAGGATACAGTATAGTAATGGCTTTCCTTGTGTAAACTTGTGTGCATTTAAAAACAAACAGAAATGTCCGGAGGAATATTAGCCAAAATGCTAGCAGTGGTTATTTCCAATTGGTGGAATTTCACTCTTGTTTTATAAGGGCAATGTATCATTTTTCAAAGAAAGATAAAGTTATGTTTTAAAAATCTGTTTTACTCTCCAAGTCCCTGATCTAGAATGCTGTTTGCCAGGGCTCATGGTCTCTCAAAAAGTTGGTCCTCACTTATTCCAGGAGATCTAATTCAACTTGGACAAGACGCTGCTGTAGGAAAGAAGTGAGGGATGGAAGGTCAGAGGGCAGAAAGCGGGGAGAAAGAGCACATCTTTTGGAGAAATTACTATCAAGTAATTGGCAAAAGATTAAAAAATGGTGTTTTGTTTTGTTTTGTTGCTTTGACATACTTACTAATAATTGTAGTTATCAAGAAATAAAGGCTATAAAAATGGCCTCTCAGAAGTGAAGGTACAACAGGTGCCCCTCATCCTCAGGTGAATAGTCTGAACTAATGAAGATGCAAGAAATCAGGGGGGTCAGTATTGAACTGTAAAATTTGACATGGCCCTGGCTCCCTAACCAATGAGACAAAGACCTAGAGACGTGAGCATAGTCTCTAAGGGACTTGCTGTGTGACCGTGCTAAGCTGCCTCTGGACAGTTCTAACCTGCACAAGGAGGTACCTCCAATGGCCTCCTCAAGGCACCTTATATTCTAGAAGGAGGAGACATGTCTACCTGCTTCAACCAGCCCTTACTTGCCTATTGCCTATCCACCCAGCTCTACTTCCTCTAGAAGGTGCTTCCTTCTAGCAGGTGAGCACCATACAGTCAGACCAAAGGTGGTAGTTTTGCTCATGAGGAGAAGGATGGTGATGACGATGGTGGTGGTGATGATGGTGATGCCTCGAATTTTAGAAGCACTTCATGATTCCAAGATTCATCATGTCATTACCTCTCTGATTCTTACCATTTCTCTGGGAGGCAGGCAGGGCAATAATTATTCCATCTTTCTTTTCTGGCAGATGAAGAAAGAGAAGATATAAGCAGCTAAGGGCCTTTCCAAAGTAGTAACCAAATTTCATAGGTTAATGGCAGAGCTAGAACTCAGAACTCAGTTCTCCTTATGCCCAAGTTCATTGCTCTTGCACTCAGCTTTTCATTTCAGTTCCTTCTTGATTCTCTTCTCGTGATCCTGCCCCACCTTCCCCCTCCCCAATGAATGGGTGGTGCCTGAGCAGAAACTGCCAGCACAGACCCGGAGAGCATTTAGAACCCTGGTACCCAGCACCCTACAAGGCGCATAGTTAGCATTCTGTATGCACAGTAACAGTTGTTATTAAATTGCATCCAATGCAGATCATGAACAGTTCACAGGAATATTGGTTGAGTAAACAGATGAAGGAATGAACTGGAACCAGTAAATACTCCATGTTTCAGGAGAAGTTGTGTTTTTTTCCTAGTGAGTGAATTAATAAATGAACTGGCACCAATAAATATAAATTAAGAAAATTATTAATTTCTTCATTGTCCATTTAGATACCAAACACTAGTAGGTCTCAATAAATATTATTGAGAAATAAACAGTAAAAATCATTAGATGAATTAGTGAATAAACTGGTACTAGGGGCTTATCCAGAACGGTAGCAATTGTTAACCTTTTCTTTAGAGCCCATTGTGTGTTAAATATTTGTCAAGTCACCTAAACTAGCACCAGCCCTGGATCAGATGTTCCAGAGTTCACTTCATCTGGTTTTGTCCCGAAGAGTGGAGAATCTGAAGATACTGAAGCCTGAGCTTTGTAACGCCTTTCCCTATCAGCTGACACACCCTCTCGTCTCCCTACTCTTCCCCACAGGAGGATGCAAACCTTGATCCATTTACTGAAATGCAACATTGGCACAGGGCTCCTGGGGCTTCCCCTGGCCATGAAGAATGCCGGCTTATTGGTAAGAGGGATCTGTGTGATGGAAACTAGGTTTACCCATTAGGGAGGAAGAGGTGGTAGGCCCCTAAGGCCTTCGCACTGTTTATCATTAGGCAGTTTCCTCTGCAATAGGAAATGTGCTTCTCGGCATCAATCCACTGGAGTCAAATGGAGTGTGGCTGGAGGGGACAGGCCATTACTCTTTTTTGTCCCCCCAGTTTTATTGAGATATAAATGGCATAGAGTATCATGGAAGTTTAAGGTGTACCACATAATGACTTGACATACATATATTGAAAAACGATTACAACGATAAGTTTAGTTAACATCCATCTCTTCATGTATATTGTATATATATCATATATCACCTATTTTGTAGCTTTCAAGCAAGCCATACACCCGTGTTAACTGTGGCCATCATGTTGTACATTACATTCCCAGTACCTGTTTATCTCCTAACTGGAAGCTTGTACCTTTTGCACCCCTTCATCCAATTCCCCCGCCCCACTGCTGTTCTTCAAGACCCACCACACCCACACACCGGCACACAATCTACTTTGCCATGGTCCTCCCCACTCCCTAGAGCTATATCCAGCCCATTTCACTCATTCACCTTCGTAGCCTGGTCCCTGCAGATGCAAGAGTGTGAGCTCTTGTTTCACACCATTACAATGGCTGACTGTGAGAACATGGCTTGAAAGATGAGGATAACGAAGGCTTCACCAGTCCCCTGACACCCTGCGTCACTCCACCTCTGTCTCTTTGCTTATGCTCTTTCTTCTTCCTTGTTTCTGCCTTTCGAAATCTGCCTCCTCTGTGAAGCTTTACTGTTTCCTATAAAAACTAATGCCACCTTCACCTTGTGTTTTTCTGGAACTTCTACCTACCTCACCTGGAATCCGTATGAGATTATGAGACATAATTTTTTAGTATACCTACCTTCCTCACTTCCCTGAAAGCTCTGAGGGCAGAAACTCTCTGATGTATTTTTACATCTCCTCACAAAACCTGCTGTAGAGACGGAACACAGGAAGTCCCAATTCACGTCTGTTGAATTGAATTGATGGCCAATATATGATTTCCACTAAGGTGATGCTAATTTCTCCTTCTCTCCAGGCCTGGTAAGTGGTCCTCATGTCAAAAGAAGGTATATCAAGACCCTGGCTTCTTCTGATATGACTTCAATCTGTAGCAGTTCCAACCCAGAGATGAGACTCTCCCCCTTTGAAATTCTCAGTGTTCTAGAACTTCTGAAGAAGCTATTATTACCACATGGCCCTCAGCCAAATGGTCTTTGCCAGTGTGGTATTTGCCGTTAGCTCTTTTATCCTCTGATTTTTGCTTCCCAAGAGTCATTAGATGATTTCTCTGCCACCCACCCCCCATCAAAACTTCTGACCATGATTCATTTGAGAAATACATATTCAGCACTTACTATGTGCATTTTTAGGCCCTAGGAATGTGGAAGTAAACAAGATCAAAGGAAGTCTCCGTTATACGGAGGTTACATTCTAGTGTCTTTGTGATAATGTTACATCGGGTCATATCTATAAAGGCCCAAGTCTCCAACACAGAGGAGGTGAGAGAGTCCTTCTTTACTCTATGTCCTTCTGATCACTTCTGGGAGATTAGAATTAACAATGAGCTACTCTGTTTTTTAATCTCATCACACAAATAAAAAATGAAAACTATGTGAGAATGAGACATTTTTATTAGCTTGACTATAGTAACCATTTTGCTATGTATATGTATGTCAACTCATCATGTTGTATACCTTAAATATATACAATCTTTAAAAAAATAAAAGGGTTAATGACAAATGAGACACACTAGAGTAATGATTCTTGACTGGGGACAAGTTTGCACATACCACCCCCCAAGACATTACGGGGTTTAGAGACATTCTTGGCTGTCACAACTCATGGGGGGAGAGCGTGCTACTGACACCTTGAATAGAGGCCAAGGAATGTGCTGATAACCCTACAATGCACAGCAGGGCCTCCACAACAAAGAATCATCTGGAAAATATCACTAATGCCCCTGTTGACACCTCTATGCTGTAGGAAGAGAACCAAGTCGTAAGAGGAAACTTGGTCTTCAAGTATCTTGGAGGAGATGAGGGCAGGGGTGTGAAAAAGGAGCGAGGGATCTAGAAGGGAGAACTCAAGGCCGATGAGGAAAAGCACGGGCTGTCTGTGGAAGTGGCGGAGTAGTCATGGGAAGTATCCTGGCAGGGATTGGGCAGCCACTTTCGCAGCGATGCTAAGAAGGGCATTCGAACTAGAGTGTCCAGGGGCACAAGCACATTCGGTCAGGGACCTTCGCCCCAGAGGCAGCTTTATGATGAGAGGGGTCCAACACCCAGACTGGGAGAAGGCCAGTGATGGGAATGACCAGTGTATGGCTCACTCTCCCTACTTCTTTTTCCCCCCCAGGTGGGTCCTATCAGCCTGCTGGGCATTGGGATCCTCACCGTGCACTGCATGGTCATCCTGTTGAACTGCGCCCATCACCTCAGTCAGAGGTGAGAATCCTGCTTCTCTCTCACCCCAGAGTCAGGCCCCTTCTGGGCCGAGTTTCCTTTCCAATTACCACTGACCCAGGTAACCAGCCACTTCTCCAGCCACTGTACCTGCGGCTCTAGATTCTATAGAGCTGGTGGCGAGGATGATAAAGTCCCAACTGGAAACTCCCAAGTCCAGGCCCAGCTCTGCCAACCTGCTGGATGACTTTGTCAAGTTCCTGCACCTTCTGACCCTAAATATCTGTACCTGGAAAGGTCAAAAGTGATAAAAGATGCAAACATGCTCTATACACTACACATGAATATGCAAGATACTTAGGGTGTCCTTCTTTCCCTCTTATCTCCCCCTGCCCAACCTCCCCCGGCCCCAAGACACACACCTCGTAAGGGTGACTTGTTCTAGGTAAACCCTTTTTGGGACAATTTAGCAAAAGCAAAAAAACAGTCAAAATGAATAGTTCACAATGGCCCCGGTCATTAATAAAGCATACATTAAGCACTCAGTGTTTGAAATTCCAATGCAAACAAAAACAAAACAAAACAAAACCAAAACCAAAAAAAAAAAAAAAAAAAACAACTCCTGAAAAAGAAGTCAAATGCAATGAAGATAAACAATACTTAGAGTTTTGTATTTATAAACCAACAATCCATGGGTCATTAGTCATTCCTTACAGCCAACTGCTTAGTGCTTCTCTATCTGCAGCACTTGGCTGCTCCAACGGCACACAAACCCAAAAGGGTCCTTGTAGATGTGCAGAAACTGTCCCCAGGTCAAAGTAGAGAGAGAAATATTGACCGAAATTCCCCCATAAAGCCAAATTATCAAAACCAAATAGCTGTATCTGGAATGTACATTAGTCACACCCAGCTTGTAAGGTACTTTCCAGCTCACAAAACACTTTTAAGAGCACTTACTTATTCAGCAATTAAATGTATTGCCCAATTACATGTGCCAAGTGCATGGCCAGAGCTTCACGAGACTTCTTCTATTTACTCCTTACAGTAAACCTTTATGGCAGGCACTATTATTATTCCCATCTCACAGATGAGTAAACTGAGACTTAGGTGAGTTATATGCCTGGCTCAGGGTCACACGGCTAGGAAGTGGCAGAGCTGGTATTGGAAGGCCTGTCTGACCCCACTCTAACCATTTTGCATATCTTTTCTCCCCTCCAGCCTGCTGGCACAACTGTATCACCATGTAGGTTTCTGTCACCTAAGCCGTTCATGATAAGCTTTTTCTGATTTTTTTTTGATGACTTGTTTTTCTTTTTTTTCTTTTTTTCTAATATAGAGGTTACAGACTGATGGCCTAAGAGCCTCGCAGTTTTTGTTTTGTTTTGTTTTGTTTTAGCCTGGGGTTTCACATTAGAAAAAAGAAAAGCAAATTCCACCTTCTCCTTGCCAATTAGACAATCTGGCACCTCTGGGGTCTCATTCCTTCATTGCTCAGGGGCACCAAATCCCAAACAATCCCTCTTTGGGCACCTGGGTGGCTCAGTTGATTAAGCATCTGACTTCGGCTCAGGTCATGATCTCCCAGTTTGTGAGTTCAAGTCTCGCTTCAGGGGAGCCCTGCTTCTCTGTCTCTCTTCTCTCTCTCTCTCTCCCTCTCCCTCTCTCTCCGCCCCTCACTCACTTGTGCCCTCTCAGAACAGACAGTGGTTTGCCACTGTCTCCACTGTTCCCCCTTCTGTGGTACACCAGCCCCTCTTACCATATTACTGATACCTGTCTGGCCCCATAGCTTTTGAATTTGTAATCCTCAGACTAAGATGTTTGGCACTCCTATGCAATGCGACCTCATGTCTATTTGGAATGCCAAGCACAATGAGCAATAATATAAATAGAAGGATTGAGCCATGTTCCCAAAGCGTCTCCACATTCATCTGTCACTGTCCCCTCCGCCAGCCCCAGACTGTGTGTGAAAAACACAGGCTCAAAAGTCTAGAGAGACTTGCTGAGGGTCTTCTAACCATGTGAGGGGTGTGTTGGGATTTAAACCGAAGGCTCAAGTCTTGGTCTCCTTCCGTCTCCCAGTCACTCCCCTCGGTCATGCAGTCAGCACTGGGGATCCGTTCCTGGGCCACCTGCTCCTCCCACTTGCTCACAAATGGCTCCTCAGTAGGGCCTTCCCTGCCTTTAGGAAGGGCCATCCAGGGAAGAGGGACAAGACAGACTGGAACTTGGGTGTCACATCCTACAGAGGTGCTGGGCAAAAGCCTAAGTACCATGTTTGTGTGGGATCTGGTCTGAGGCAGGCAACTCAAATGTCTCAACACCCTCAGCAGTGGGAAAGAAGGAATAAAGTCCAGAAAAGATATTACTGGCTTGGCCATACCCGCACCCCCTCTTCCCTTAGTTCCTCCTCCCACTGACTAGGTTCGTACAGCCTCACAACTTTCACAGCCCTGCTTTCCCGGTTTGCAGACCTAAGGCAATGCACAGCTGCTGTGCGCGTAAAATTTTTCTTTCACTTAAATATTAGTGTTTAAAGAGACAACTACAGGGGTGCCTGTGCTGACAGCTCAGAGCCTGGAGCCTGCTTCGGAGTCTACGTCTCCCTCTCTCTCCATCCCTACCCTGCTCACACTGTCTCTCTCTCAAAAATAAACATTAAACAAAAAAATTTTTAAGATGACTACAAAAAAGAAGAAAAAGCAGACTCCTAAAAGCTTTTAGAGTGTATTATAAAATATCTCGTTAATAACATTACTGGAAAATTTCCAGAATGTTCCATGTTAACACACATATATACAATTACTTACTTTGGGAGTAAATTGCACCTTTAACAAAAATGGTTTAAGTTAAACAGTTTTGTCTTTTCCCTAGATTGCAAAAGACTTTCGTGAACTATGGAGAAGCCATGATGTACAGCCTAGAGACCTGCCCAAACGCCTGGTTGAGGACCCACTCGGTGTGGGGCAGGTAGTACTCACTGCTGTCGCACTAGCAGTGTAGGCGTAGTAATAACGATGATAATCCTCACCTGATCTTCCTTTATTTTTAGTTGCACAGGGCTGAGCGAATATGTTCTTACAAACCACTGAACAACACACCTCTGATAGCTCCGTCCCCATCCCACTCTTCATCCAATACGTAACCACTGATATATCTAGGTAGTAACTATTCCTCTAGACTTTTTCTCTGCGTTGCGCACGAATATACGTGCATGAGTGGAAATGTAGATTTCATTTTGCATTTTCTTTTACACTAATTAGAATATTTTTTTGGAAATTTGCTCTTTCATCTAACAATATGTCTCTAATTTCTTTCCACGCTGGGACATAGAAACCTACCTGATTATGTATATATTTTTGTCATTTAATAAAAATGTGGGGTTTATTAGTCAACTACAGTCACAGTACAATCACCATATATTTCCCCCTCTGTATTCATCCCGCCAGACACAAAAGGAACATGTGTCAGTCTGGCTCTCCTCATGTGAATCACCTCCACGGATCACTCCTTTGTCGGTGGAATCCTCTTTCTCGGTATCACAGTTTAGAATGACAGAATTTGAATCTTCTTTCTTAGAAATCACTGACCATGGAATGATACACATGCACTGATCCAGTGGGGTAGAAAATTATCAAATCGAAGCAAGGTCCAGTGCTGCTTTTCTCTGTGAGGCCGATCCTTGGTGCCCAGTGCTCCCGTGGGAGTCCTCCACGATGTGTAGAGCTGAGCGGGCGGCACAGCCTCCGGGAGGTGCCCCAGTGGGACTTAGCTTCTTCCACTTCATGGCATGTATATCAAGACAATGGAGACCATCATAAAATTTGTCCCCTGCCAAGCTGCCGTGGATGAAGAGCTTTGTCCCTGCTGCCACCACCACATGACCATGCCAGGGGGATGGAAGTTTTCCAAGCGTCTCTGTCTGTCACTAACTCACAGTGTTTGCATCAAACACATGCAGCTTCACATTCTGCATGGGCTGGGCACCTCTCTCTCTACCCGCAAAGACATACGGCTGGTTTCCAATGGCTGGAGATGATGTGTGGAATGTTCTTGGGGATGGCAGGGGGCTGGTCACCTCTGGCATGGTCCAAGTCCTAGTTTCGGGATTCAGAACTTGCAAGCAATTTTGATTTCCTGGCTAGTCAGCACTTCCAAACACCCAGATGCTGTGAGGTGCACAAGAGGGAACAAAGCTGGCATGCTCGTAACAGGGCAAAAGGCCCTCCGAGGTGGCTAAATCCTGCTAGTATATTCTTGGATCCATGATGTGCACATCTGTGAAGCTCCTGTTTGGACCTGCTCCCTCAACAATGAAGACCCTCTCTTGGCATCGCCAAAGGGGGATAAATATGAGCAGCCAGAGGCCAACCTGAGTACAGGAGCTATCTCCAGGGGTGTGTGCAATACCATGTTGCATTCCTGGGCTTGTCTCCAGGCTTCAACACTGGCAGCAGCTTCATGGTGTCCTGTGGCAGCTTAAGATGGTCCTGGGCTTACCCGACTATTTTTTAAGGCTCACGCTGTTCCTCAGTGGGGATGTGTGCCATAGTTTCGTTGAAGACTTCCCTTAATGGTGAACATTCAGGCTGCTCCCTTGCTTGATAAAAAGTGCCTGGTGTACAAGATGCTTTTCTGTGTCTTAGCTCCTCTGGTCATCTCCTACAAGATTGCGGAGATGGGGTCTTTATTGTCCTGGAAATACGAGATGACCAAGGCTCATAAGAAAAAAATTACATGTCCACAAACAGATATAGATAGTGGTTGTGCAGAAATTGGCCCTAAACCTAACATTTCAGCCTTTCCCAGCAGAGCCCTTCAGGAGGTAGTGAGTAAGTACTGTGGCTGCCAAGATCCCTTCTGCAGGTCCTCTCTTGGGACTCTCGGTAGGTCATCGCTCTCTTGATCAGGAGTCATTCTAATTATCAGACAGTTGAGGTCATGAGACACTAATAATGAATGACTCGCAATTGCTCGTCCTTTCTCACCAAGGTTTATGTTTCTGATGACACCCCCAAATAAAACTTTCAAGTAAGAAACATCCTTAGAGACCACCATATCCATGCCTAGTCACAGAAGGAATAGAAAGCCCAGACAGGGCAATAAAGCTGCCCAATGTTACATAGGAATTTAGTGGCAGAGCAAGAACTAGAATCCAGAACACTTAGCTCCCACCCATTACGTTGCACCATTTCTCTAGAGGCCCAGTAACTGCAAAAGAGTTGGGAAATTATTTTAAGCAATGATTTGTAATTTTTAGTGTGCTAAAGGCTACCTAGGAGCCAAGCAACAATCATCAATTGTTGATGCTCAAGCCATTAGTTGAAAGGTCATTGGGAAACTATACGGACCCTACCTGACCCAACCCCCCCCCTCCCCGTGGTATTAATCTTAGCATCTCATGTTTAGAAATGAGATAACCAGACACAATGTGTCTTATAATGGCAGTAGGGACCCAGAAACATGCTTACCAGAGAGATAAAGAAAGAACCTCAATCTAGTCAAGCTGGTAGATCTCATATCAGTTCACAGGAAACACAGGAGATGGAGAAACATGGTAACTGACATTATGAAGAAGCATCAGCCAAAAATCTAGTGAGCGAAACATAGTACAGGATAAATTCTCTGGTGTCTTCAACACCCACCAAGAAGTTAAAAGTTACAAGGAAAAAAAGAAAGCAGAGCAAAGGGAATATAGCAGTTTTAAAAACTTAAGAGACATAATAACAAAATGCAATGTATTGACTTGTTTAGAAAGCAGAAGCAACAGGCGCCTGGGTGGCCCAGTCAGTGAAACGTCTGACTCTTGATTTTGGCTCAGATCATGATCTCACGGTTTGTGAGATCAAGCCCTGCATCAGGCTCCATGCTAGGTGTGGAACCTGCTTAAAATTCTCTCTCTCCATCTACTGCTCAAGTTCTCTCTCTCTCTCTTTCAATCTCCAAAAAATAAATAAATCAGCAGTAAAATAGATAGTTTTGAGACAACTGGAGAAATCTGAATATGGACTGTTATTAAATGATGTAAAGAAATTATTAATTTTTCAAGTGATGATAATGGCGTGTTGGAGATAAATATATATTTAAGTCCTTGTCCATAAGAGCTGCCTATGGAATTATTTACAGACGAAGTGCCTTGAGTTCTCTAGTTTGCTACAAATACTCCAACAAAATAAACATGTGTGTGGTAGGGGTAAAGGGATAGATGGAAGAAGACTGGCAAAAAGTTAATAATTATCAGAACTGGAACAGGTACATGAGGAGCCATTGGATTATTGTCATTGCTTTTGCATGTGTTTGAAAATGTCCGTAATAAAGAGAGAGAGAACATCTCTGTTCTGGGCTCACATGATGCCACCGAGCTTCTGATTCAATTATCTGATATGAGAGCCAGAAATCCGTATTTCCTGCATAAGCCTCAGGCAATTCTGATGCAATTGGTGCTAGAGACCAACTTTGCAAACCACTAATCTAAACTGATCTAAGGTCCACGGCCATCCCATGCTGAACGTGCCCAACCCCATCTGCGCTGATCTAAGTAAAGGAACACATTTTCGTTCCCTTAAAACTAATCAATGCATCTCCAAATTTGGGACAATTGAAGAATCCAAAAGAATAATGACAGATAATGGATTATGATGCATTAGATTTAAAAAATTAATGTGCAAATACAAAAAAAGAGGAAGAATATATCTTTCTTAAATGCCAGTTGATGAATTTAGAAAAATGACAGAATTAGAAAACCATCACTATGCAACCACCAATAAAATAGTTGATTCAGACAAGGATCATCAATGAACGTTAAGACCCTTGGTTTGAGAGGAATGGGATATTCATACAGTCTTGAAGTTTTACCTCTAGATTATAACAAGAGAAATGTACATCTACTATGCAGAGGCCTGAAAGCCTTCACCACAGCGGAGCCACAGAATTCCATGTGGTTCCCAATATGATGGAAAAAGTTCAAAATATCCCTATGTGTTATGCTTGCCAAAAAATACTTACCTGAATCTAATCATGAGGAAACAATCATCCAAGTCCACAGTGTGGGACATTCTATAAGACGATTGGCCTGGACTGTTCTCCAAAAGACAGTGTCATGGAAAACCAAAAAATACGGGAGTTCACAGGGCTGTTCTGTGTGGATAAAGACCAGAGATAAAACCACATGCAATATATAAACCTTGATTAGATCCAGAATCCAAAAACTAAATAACAGCTATAAAAGACATTTTGGAGATAATTAAGTTATTTTATATATCTGAGGATGTTGAAGTCGATTTTCTGGATATTATAGTCTTAAGAGAGATGTGCTGAGAGAGCCAAGGTTGAAGTGTTATGATATCTGCAATTGACTTTTAAATGGTTCTGGAAAAAATGTGTGTGTGTGTGTGTGTGTGTGTGTGTGTGTGTGTGTGTGTGTGTGTCTGGATGAATACATACATTAATATACACATACATATTTATATAATGCAGTTGGGGCCAAAGTTAAGTAGTATATTTAGCTTAAAGGACATACGAGTGTTAATTATACCTGTCTTTCGATTGTTTTTGTGAGCTTGACATTTTCAAAATTAAAAAATGTAGGAAAATATTAAAAATAATAACAATAGAAATAATCATTTCAAAAAATAAAAATTAATGCATTTTAAAAAAGTAATTTGTTTTCTGCCTCTGTCTATCTCTTCTTTTCCTGCTCAGGTACACTGTCAGCTTCTTATTAATCACCACCCAACTGGGATTCTGCAGTGTTTATTTTATGTTTATGGCAGACAATTTACAACAGGTAAAGAGGCTTCTTCTGGGCAGAGTGGGAGAAAAACAGACATCCCACTGCTAAGGCTGTATTAGCAAAAGTATAGTGTTTGGATCATGGGAGAAAAATGGCTGCATTTCTACTCCCTGATCAGACTACTTGGGAGTTCTCTCAGTCCTGGAAATCACTTTTTTAAATGATTATTGAGAAGCCAAAGCTACACCTGAGGAGTGTAACCAGGATGGAGAAAGAGGCTTGCAGTCATGTCCAATCAAAAATAATTGAGAATTTGTAGCCTGAAAAGTGTTGTTGAGATTCACATTAGGTATGTCCGGGTTGTCACACGGAATGTGACTAACTAAATATTAAGACAAACAAGCTACAATCTTGCCCTCATTGCATTCCCAAGAGGCATTATGAATCAATCATAGCATTCTTTCTTGGCTTCATGGAACAGAGGGAGCAAAATCGGTTTTAGGCACTCAAACAGCCAGAACTATGGCAAGCACTGTAGATGAAATATTAGAGCAGATAGATTTCACTCAGTATTCAGAGCTCTGTTACTTTTGGGGCAATCTGAAGTTAAAGAAGATATTCTTGTGTAATCGACTCCCCTTCTCTGGGTGAATGAAAGGAAACCTTTTGGCAGGAAAGAAGAGGTTGAGTTAGATCACAAAAGAACTGTTCAGCCTTGAGATTTTAAGATTCTAAGGATTTCTTATTGTGACGGTCATGGGCCCTACAGATGAGGTTACCATATTTGACAAATAAAAATATATAACACACAGTTCAATGGAATTTCAGATACACAGCAAATAGTTTTTAGTTTTTACAATAGGTATGTCCTATGGAGTATTTGGGACATCCCTTTACTAAAAAACTATTTGTTAATTATCTGGGATTGAAACTTCACTGGGCATCCTGTGTTTAATCTGTTAGCTGTAAATATACTGCCCACCCATTATGTCTACCTCAGATGGTGGAAGAAGCCTATGTGACCTCCAACAACTGCCAACCCAGGAAGCTCCTGGTGCTGGCCCCCATCTTGGACATCCGCTTCTATATGCTGACAATCCTGCCCTTCCTGATCCTGTTGGTGTTTATCCAGAACCTCAAGCTGCTGTCCATCTTCTCGTCGCTGGCCAGCATCACCACGCTGGGGAGCATGGCTCTGATCTTTGAGTATATCGTTCAGGTCTGTGCCTGAAACCACTGCAGGAGGGGGTTGTGAGACACCTGGGGGAGATGAGTACCACTGTGGCAGGTGAAGGTGAGGAAGGCGACCGGCTCTGAGCAGCCTCTGCCAAAGTGACATCTTTGAACATTTCTGCCCCACAAGCTGTAAAAGCTAGTCCTCCTCCTCATCGTCATTGTCACACTGGATAACAGTGAGTCGTTGAACAACTCGTTCTCGAATACCTTCTGTGATCCAGGCATTGTGCAAGGGGCTGGGATTCAGTGGTGAGCAAAACTGACAGGGGTTCTCTGCTCTCATGGAGGTTACATTCATTTATGGAGATAAACTTCAACAAATAACCAACAAAAATTCTAACAGTGGTAGGTTGACAAGGGACACATATGTGATAAAGAAATTTTCTTTACTTGGTGCCACGTTCTTTACATGTATTAACTCATTGCGTCTTTATGACAATATATTTTGCAAGCACTACCTCTATCCTCAGTTTACAGACAAGGAAACTGATAAACTGACAAATTACTTGAAAGTAATTTTTTTTGCTAAATTCCAGTCAGTCTACCTTCCAAGCCCATGCTTTGCTATTAACACAGGCCCTGAAATTCTACCATCATAGCTTCATTCTTTGAATCTGAAAGTCTTTGGGGCTATATTAGTTTCCTATTGCCGCCGTAACAAATCATCACAGATCTAGCCGTTCAAAACAAATGAATTTATCTTACAGTTCTGTAGGTCTCGCTGGGATAAATCTAGGGTGTCAGCCTGGCTGGGTTTCTTTCTGGAAGCTTATGGGGAGAAGCTGTTTTCTGGCCTGCTCCAGCTTCTAAAGTCTGCCCACATGCCTTGGCTCATGGCCCCTTCCTTCTCCAAAGCTAGGAATGCCAGGCTGAGCCTTTCCCATGCCACCATCTCTCTAGTTCTCTCTTCTGATTCCTTTTTCCACTTTTAAAGACCCTTGTGATTACATTGGACCCACCCAGATAATCCACAATAATCTCTTTATTTTAAGGTCAGCAGTTAATTCCGTCTGAAAACTTAATTCTCCCTTGCCATGTAATGTAACGTAGTCAGAGGTTCCAGGGACTAGGATACAGACCTCTTTGGGAAAGAGCCACTCTTCTGCCCATCACAGGAGTCTATTGAATAATCATTCCCGCTGCCCCTGTACCAGCTACTCAACTGCACGGCCCTGGGAGCAGTGACGAGAAAGAGGCGTTGGAGAACGGGAAGACAGGAGACCTGAATTCTTACCTGGCCCATGCCACTAACTTGCCCACGCCAATAACTTGCAGAGTAACCTCAGGCAACTCCCTTCCCCTCCCTCGCTCCCACTTTTCCCACATGTAAAGATGTGGTAAACGTATATAATGTATTCCTTAAGAAGGAATGAAATTTGATCTGTACTACAACATGGATGAACTTTAAAGACTCTGTGCTCAACGAAATAAACCAGTCACAAAAAGACAGATATATGATTTCACTTCTATGAGGTGATGGGGGGGGCTGAGTAATAAGGGGTTACTATTTCATGAATAATATAAAGTTTAAGTTTGGGAGGATAAAAAAGTTCTGGAGATGGATGGTGATGAGGGTTGTACATCAGTGGGAATGTACTTAATGTCACTGGATTGTACCCTTAAAAATATTTTAAAAAGTGGGGAGCCTGGGTGGCTCAGTCAGTTGCCTGTCCAACTTAGGCTCAGGTCATGACCTCACGGTTCGTGAGTTCAAGCCCCATGTTGGGCTCTGTGCTGACAGCTCAGACCCTGAAGCCTGCTTCAGATTCTGTGTCTCCCTTTCTCTTTGTTCCTCCCCTGCTCACACACACACTCTCTCTCTCTCAAAAATAAATAAAGATTAAAAAGAAATTAAAAAGAAAAGTTTAAAAAGGTAAATTTTATGCTATGTATAATTTAGCACAATAAAAAATAAAGACCTTTTTTTAAAGACAAGAAGGCTGATTCTTCTCTAGCTATCTCATGGGTGCTCCTGACAGTGTCTCTACGGCCCAACTTTCTACCAGGCAAAGTTTGAGGATGACTCCTATGCCATGGCAAAACTAATCCCCTTCTTCTACTTCCTTTCAGGAGATTCCAGATCCCAGCAACCTCCCCTTGGTGGCAAGCTGGAAGACCTTCTTGCTGTTCTTTGGTACAGCCATCTTCACATTTGAGGGCGTCGGTATGGTAAGACGGACGTGGGCTCTGCGTGAATGGCCCCTGTTGCCCTCTAGGGAAGCCATCTTTTCCAGATATCCACAACTATTTATGAAAAGTGCAGAATATGCTCTTCTCCTGATGGAAGGGAAAATCAGGACCCATCCGCTGGGCACCGACTGCTCCAGGCACCATACTAAGCCTTGAAGACTGAATGTGAATTTACTCATTAGCCGAGGAGTAGGGCACTCTTGGCCATAGAAAATAGAAGAAAATAGAAAGGGGTGTGGCCCTTCCTGACCCTGGGCCACCTGGAGTAGGATGTCCATGCCCGTGGGGCAACCATACTCCTTCACAAGGTGCCGCATTTCTTACTACCTTTTTTTTTCTTTCTCAATCTCCTTTCCCCTTCAGGTCTTGCCTCTCAAAAATCAGATGAGGAATCCGCAGCAGTTCTCTTTTGTTCTGTACTTGGGGATGTCCCTTGTGATCGTCCTCTACATCTGCCTGGGGACACTGGGCTACATGAAGTTTGGGTCAAGCACCCAGGCCAGCATCACCCTCAACTTGCCCAACTGCTGGTACGTCCATCCTTGCCTGGCTGGGGGGAGAAGGGGAGGTGAGTCATGGGATCTGAGCCCCAGCAACAGAATGTGGCATTCCCTTGGGTTATCCTTAGCACCACATATTAACCACTAATATTAGTATTATCATAATAGGTAGACGTGATAATCCAGACAGTGTACATTGTCTCATTTAGTCCTCACAGTTCCCATTATTATTATCAGCTCCACTTAATGGATGAGGAAGTTGCTATTTGGAGACACTGTATAGAGCTTACCCAGCTCACAATGTCTGTGAGAAGCTGAAACTTGAAACTGAATCGGCCTGACTCTATGGTTTAAAGACCCTCAAATGAAATCATCTGGGAGTGTTTGGGAAACACAGAAAGCAACAACAAAAGTATAACTCCAGAACAGTGACTGAGGGTCCTACCCATGGCTCACTACTCAGAGCCCCAGTTCCAGAAATGCCATTGCTAAGCCCCAGTTGGAATTTAGTTTTGGAGTTTTCACATTTGATCACTCATTCATTTTTGCACGCATTCCTTCATTCTTCCAGGTAACATCTGGGGGGCTGGCACGTAGCATCATGGAGTGTTAGCTATCATCATTATTCTGGCACTGTAGTGAGTGCATTGTGACTAAGCAGTCAGTATAGCCAAGTGTTTAAGAGCACAGGTTCTAAAACTAAGTAAAGGAATTTGCATCCCGGTTCTTTTGTGACCTTGGACAAGCTACCTAATCTCGCAGACCTCACTTCCATCCCAGTAAAATGGGGATAATACTAATGCCCATTTGTATAGGCTTGGTTATGCTCCAGTAATAAACAAGTCCAGAATCTCCGCAGCTGAACACGCACAAATGCTTGATTCTATGTTCATGCTACATGCCCCTTATGGGGCGGCTGGTGCTCGGCTCTGCACCGTCCCCACTCCAGGACACAGAATGCTGAGACAGCCACTCCCTGAAATGTTGCCATGGCAGAGTGCTGTGAGTCATGCCCTTCACCATGAAGCTGCTAGAGCTTCCCTGAGAGGCAATGTACATCTCTTCTGCTTGCACTTGCACTCAGAACAAGTCCCATGGCCACACCTCACTCCCGGGGGCAAAGAAATGAAATTCTACTGCTTGTCTGGAAGAACTGGAAGCACCAGTGAACAGCAAAAATAAATGACTGTCACCTTATCTCGAAGCATGATTGTGAGGATTAGCTGGTTTAATATACAGAAAATGCTTAGAAAAGCATCTGGCACAGAGTACATACTCATCGAGTGTTAGCTATGATCATCGTTATGTCTCCCCAGAGCCTTGTAGAGAGTAGAATGGTGGGGCATTCATTTCCCACAAGGCCACAGCTGTAAAATGAGAAAAATATCACCAGCCCCACCCACCTTATTGTGTTGTGATAATGACCACAAGGGATAATGATATGGAATTTCTTTGAAGTCATGACTTATATTACACAAGTAAGATATCATTCTAATACACTGTTCCTATTCGGGGCAATTCGGGCTGCCACTAGCTACCTTGGGCAGGGCACTTTCCTTACGGGGACCTCAGCTGGAAAACGGAGGCATCGGGTGCCGTGAGAACTTCACCCCAGCTCTGAACCTGGCTGGCCATCAGCTTCTCCAGAGGAGCCTTAGACAAACACCCCTTCCCAATAAGAAAAAGACCAGCAACCCAAGAAAACGATGGGCATGAGCACACAGTTCACAGGCAAATTTTAAAAATGGCATTTTATAGAATTGAAAAGATAATTTTTTTCCTTCATAATAACAGAAATACCAGGAAAAAAAAAAACAGAATGGCAAAGACCAGCACACGTTCACATGCTGTGTTTTGGCAAGGATGTGGGGAAGCAAGCAGTTCCGTATGCTAGGACAACAAAGGGGCAATATGTTAACAGCTATCAAAAGTTTAAATCACATATACTTTTAGCCAGCAGTTTTACTTCTCAGGTCGTATGCTGAATGTGCATAGATATCTATGTACGAGGATATATTTCACAGCATTCTTTACTAGCGAAAGACTGGGAATAATCTAAATATCCATAAGTTTATGCCATAGGATTACCAAGCATCTATTAAATGGAAGCCACGTTTGTGTGGACTGCTAGGAAACAATCTCCGAGCAGCGTCTGGGTGGCTCAGTAGGTTAAGCGTCCGAGTCTTGATCTCAGGTCAGGTCATGATCTCACAGTTCGTGGGATTGAGCCCCATATAGGGCTCTGTGCAAACGGCGCAGAGCCTGCTTGGGATTCTCTCTGTCCTTCTCTCTGCCCCTCCCTCACTTGTGCAGAGTCTGCTTGGGATTCTTTCTCTCTCTCTCAAAATAAATAAACTTAAAAAAAAAAAAAAGGAAACAGTCTCCAAGAAACATTTAATGAACAAAACTGGAGCTCAGCATTGTATAGGGGATGCTACCATGTGTGTGTAAGTATATATACATTTGGTATAAGCTTGTGTATACACTGATGATTTCCGAAAGAGCTACAAGAACACTGTTAGAGGAGTTGCCTATGAAAAGAAAAACTGGAGGCTGGGAATTAAGGGTGGGAGGGAAGCTTTTCGCTGCATGACTTTTGAATTAGAAATTTTACTCTATACAGATATACCTTTTTTAAGAAGTAAAAGAATAAAAGGCACAGATTCCTGAGCCATAGGCCAATCAAATCAGAATCTCCAGGAATGTGCAGTTTTATAAGCTTCCCAGTGGCTCTCATGGCAGGTCGGGCCCGAGTCAGTAGAAGTTAGCCAGTCCTGTACTCAGTGACGGGTACCAGCTTCTGAGCAATGAGTGAGTCCTGAATGGCCCTTCCCAGAGCCGCATCGAATTTCACGTCCTCTCCATCTGTCTGCAGGCTGTACCAGTCAGTCAAGCTGATGTACTCCATCGGCATCTTCTTCACCTACGCCCTCCAGTTCCACGTCCCGGCCGACATCATCCTCCCCTTCGCCATCTCCCAGGTGTCAGAGAGCTGGACACTGTTTGTAGACCTGTCTGTCCGCATAGCCTTGGTCTGTCTGACCTGTGAGTAGGATAAAAGGGCACTCTTTGCCCAAAGCTGTGGCTGCGGGGTCACACTGGCATCTATCCCACTGTCATTGGCTCTGCCACTTACCTTCTTTGTGACCTTGGGCAAGATATTTCACCTCCCTGAACCTCAGCTTTCCACCTGAAAAATGGGCTTACTAAACAATCACATGCTGCAGACATCTGTACTGCCTATACATGGAGAGTATACCCTGGCTGGTTTATGGAAGAAAAAAATACCATTCATTCAGTCACTCTCCTGTATGCCTGCTGTATGCCAGGCACCATACTGACATTGTCTAATGCTCATGACAGCCTGGTGATGTAATATTACCCACTGAAGGAAGTATGGCACAGAGAATTTGGGTAACATACCCAAATTACAGAGCTGGGCTTCAAGCACAGGTTGTGTAGCACCTAAGCCTGTTTTCCATCACGTGCCATATTCCTTCCTATCGTAAATTAAGATCAAGGCCCTTATCTGAAGTGGTGTTGAACTGCAGGGGAAAGCAAGGGGTTGATTTGTTATAGTCTGAGAAGTCATTTTTTGGGTGCAATCTTTTCTCCCCTCTTCCTCCCGTCTTCCTTCCTTAGTGCTTCCTTCCATTCAGTTATTCACTCATTCGTCCTACATTAGGCATTGTTGTAGATGTTTGGGAAACATCACGAATAGGGCTGGGGAGTGTTCTCTCTGAAGCATGTCCAGAGAAAGAAAGTCAGAAAAGGTGCCCCATGAGGAAAGGGGGAAAGAACTAGGGCTGTTTTGCCTAGAGAAGCCAAGGCTTGGGGAATTTCTGTATGTGTCCTTAAACACCTGTGGGATATTGTACAGGAGAGAGAGAGAGAGAAAATTAAGTCTTAAAGACTCCAAGAGTCAGTTTAAAGTTGAGGATATCCAGTCTCGTTCAGGGTCAGGAGAAACTGTGTCATTCTAGGAACCTTGCAGCAGAAGAACGCGCTAACAGATGTTACGCTTCACATAAATGGAGTTTTTAGTAGCAGAAACAGCACACTTGCTTGCTTTAAGGTATCACAGAGTTTCCAGCATGGACCAAGACATTTGGGACCTGTAGCTCTATTGTTTTGAGATCGTTCCTGGTAGGAATGGTCTAAGTTGAACAGAAAACCTGAGTAGTTCAGGAGCCTTAAGATCAGGGAAGGCGATGCTAGACAGAGCTGACCTTCTAATGATATACTCTGCTTCTGTTACACCATGGATGGCCACTTCCTCCTCCTTTATTCATCTGTCAATTCCATTATTCCTTATTCAATCAACAGTCATTTGTTGAGCACCTACTATTGTATCCCTGACACTGTGCTAGGCATCAGGGATACAATAATGAATAATAAAGAAGACATGCCTCCTGCCCTCATGAGGCTTACAGTTGAGTAAGAAATATACAAGGAAATAATGACAGTGCATTGTGATGGATGTTAAGAGGGTACATAATGATGTACCATATGACGGTTAAGAACATGAGAGGAGGCTGCCCTAAAAGCACATAAGAAGGTTCTATACTTTAGCCTAGGCCAGGCCAGGGAGTCGTCTCCAGTGGAGTGATAGTTCAGTTAAGACCTAAGAGATAAGTTGGAGCTCGATGGAGGAGTAAGGAATGTACCACCTGTAGGAAGCATGCTATGCACAGATCTGAGGCAAGTCCTTATGGCCTCTTTGGAGAACTAAAAGCAGCGGGGAGTGATAAGACATGAAGCCAGAGTATCTGGAAGGGTCCAAGTCATCGGGAGGACCTTGTACTAAGGAGATCAGGTAATGGGGAGCCATGAAAGGTCTGTGAGAATTGGGTTGGCATGACCAGATATGATCCTTCTAGAGAACTTCTGCAGTCTACCTTGCATTATAGCTTTACTATGACATATTTTCTCTGCCCTGTCAGTGTGAGCTCTTCTGGAGGACCCTGATATTTCTCTGTGCCTTCTCCAGTAAGCAATTTATTAAATACCTGAGCAGGGAAAACTGGACAGGACCATCCCATCAGAGGGGTGACGAATTCTCAACTGCAAGAGTTGATGAGTCTCTCTCATTCTCTGTTTGGATGTGTTACAGCAATTTCAGAAAGAGGTGATGTTTTCTTCAGATCCAGCAAGCTAGTATGAGTGTTTTCCAGGACAGTTTTTCCCTAATTCGTTCATAGGAAAATCATACGGTTGTGCAAAGTGAAATCACATAAATTGTAGTTTATTCATTCAAACATTATTGAAATTGGACTCCTCTGATGAAAGAGAAGAGAAGGGAATGAAGGAGAAGAGAAGAGGAGAGGAGGGGAGAGGGGAAGGGAGGGGAGGGGAGGGGAGGGGAGGAGGAGCAGCCTAAGGCTATTTTATGTTCTTTTTAATTTACCGGGATCCTTCTAGGAGTAGAAAACAAGTGGTTGAGATTCTGACAACGACAAATCCGTCTCTCATTTTTTATTCATTCTTGCTTCAGGAAAGTAGCTGTTTTTTGTAGAGTAATGCAGATTCACAGTAAATTCAGTGTCTGAGTTAAGAGTCAAATAGGCACTTTATACATATATATATGTATGTATATATATATGTGTATATATATATAAAGAACTTATATATACCAAGTTCTTTCATATACAAAGGAGGCAGCATAGTGGAACAGAGAGAACCTTAGATAGGCATTTAAATGGATTCTCATCTCAGAGAATGTATGACCTTGGCCACATCCTGTTCCCTCTAGACCTCTAGATTTCTCCATCTCTTTAATGAGAATGTAAGAATAGATAAGTGGTAGAGGAGACTTTCTAATAACTATGTATATGAAAAATGCAACAGATAAAACATAAAAGGAGGGTGCCTGGGTGGGTCAGTCAGTTAAGCGTCCAACTCTTGATTTTGGCTCAGGTCAAGATCTCACAGTTCATGGGATCAAGCCCCGCCCTGGGCTCCATGCTGACAGCACAGAGCCTGTTTGGGATTCTCTCTCTCTCTCTCTCTCTCTCTCTTCCACTTGCACTCTCTCTCTCTTAAAATAAATAGATAAAAAAAATAAAAGGAGAGCATCTATATTGGACTTTAAAACAGAGGTGGGAGTCCAGAGCCACAGTAGCTGTTCCATCATCCATAGGACCTTTTCCCACCTCTCCAAAATGGTCAGTCAGGCATCTGTGGGGTTATAAGGCTCCAAAGAAATGGTTTGTTTCTCAGCTTCCTTCTTGGAGGAGCACTCCGTGATTCCAAATATCTTTCTTGTTGCAGGCGTCTCGGCCATCCTCATCCCCCGCCTGGACCTGGTCATTTCCTTTATGGGCTCCGTGAGCAGCAGCGCCCTGGCCCTCATCATCCCGCCCCTCCTGGAGCTCATCACCTTTTACCCTGAAGACATGAGCTGTGTCACCATTGCGAAGGACATCATGATCAGCATCCTGGGCCTTTTGGGGTGTGTATTTGGAACATACCAAGCCCTCTATGAGTTGATCCAACCCATCAACCATTCCACAGCCAACTCCACAGGTGTCTATGCATAATTACCTATTTTTATTCTAATAGCTCTCCCCTCCTCCCACCCCCAACTTGATTTCCATTGTGGATGTTATATACATTCATCAAACCCCAACATCTCTATATTAATTAGCGGCATCTTTATCTTTCCAAGAGAAATGTACCTGACACGAGTCAGTACTCATACTACTCAGGGTATGCCTTTCTTGGTTTTGGATTTCTTTGGAGGCCTTTTATACCTATGAACCAAAACCTCGTTCAACTACTTGTACTATCAGCCTCATTTACTGGGAAAAGGGATGCCGTTCACCTATGACATCCCTGGAAACAGACAAAGCATCGATGCAAACACAAAGGCAATTGTATTCTCTATTCTGCAGTTGCTGCCCTTAAAGCGTAAGATTTAGAAAAGTGTATGTTGCGGGAAGGGGGATTTTCTATTCGAATATTCTTCTTTTTTAAAGTTTATTTATTTTGAGAGAGAGAAAGGCAGAGAGAAAGAGAGAGAGAGAGAATCCCAAGCAGGCTTGACGCTGTCAGCACAGAGCCCAACACAGGGCTTAGTCTTACGAACCATGAGATCATTACCTGGGCCAAGATCAAGAGTTGGACCCTTAACCGACTGAGCCATGCAGGCTGGATATTATTCTAAGTGGAACAAAAACAGAACTTAGCAGTAATTTTACCCAGCCATTTGGCTCTGCCACTAATTTCCTAATGCATCTCGGGCAAGTTCCTCACTCTCTCTGACTCAGTTTTCCATCTATGAAATGAAGAACTAGAGGAATTTGTTGTTAAGGGTTCATCCAGATCTGACATTCTGAAAGTGAAAAAAAGAAATTAATTTATCTTGCAACCACGTGTGAAAATCAAGGTGTTTGCCATCAGCAAGACATGCTATTACCCTGGAGATACGTGCCTACCAAAGGTAGGGTAGGGATACAAACTTATTTCTTAGCAATCTGCCGTTATGGTGACTTCCCTACCTAGAAAGACATCACCTCTTTCTTTCTCTTTCTTCTCTGATATCTTAAGTTCACTTAGAACTATTTAGGCTGAAGAGGCTGAGTGATTTGGGTGAGGGAGAAGGATTTCATCATATGCAAGGACTATTGACCTACTTAAAAAAAATAATACCTAGTTTGGGGAAAGGTTTTAAAAAATAGACAATCTTATACTCTGCAGACGGGGGTATGCGTTGTTATGGCTTTTCTGAAGGGCAATTTTACAACATATAAGACTTCAAACGTGTAACCCTCCGACCCACTGATCTTGGGTATTTATCCTAAGAATATTTTTGTGTTTGCGAAACTTTATGCAAACGGAGAGCTTGTATTTTGATAATAGTAAAAAGTTGGAAACAAACATCCGGCATTAGGTTAAACTATGACTTATCCCAAATAAAATGGTATGCCCCCAAACATTACAAAAATTCACCTATTGATATGCAAATATATTTGTCATTGGTCAGTAGGGAAAAGCTGATTTATTAAAAATAGGATCCTCTGTCTCCCTTTCTCTACCACACTCTCGTACCCGCGCATTCTCTCTCTCTCCCTCTCTCTCTCCCAAAAATAAACATTAAAAAAGAAAAGAAAACAGATGAACATAGGGGAAGGGAAGGAAAAATAAAATAAAATCAGAGAATAAGGCAAACCATAAGAGACTCTTAAATACAGAGAACAAACAGGGTTGCTGGAGGGGAAGTGAGTGGGGGGATGGGCTAAATGGGTGATGGGCATTAAGGAGGGGCACTTGCTGGGATGAGCACCCAGTGTCATATGTAAGTAATGAATCACTGAGTTCTACTTCTGAAACCAATACTACATAGTATGTTAACTAACTTGAATTTAAATAAATTAATTAAAATAAAACCGCTCATATCCAGAGTATATGAAGAACTCTCAGAGCCCAGTGATAAGAAAACAACTTAATTTTTTTAAATAGGCAAAGGTTTGAATAGACCCGTTACCCAAGAAGATATATGGATGGTAAATAAACATATGAAAATAATGTTCAACATCATTTGTAATCAGGGAAATCCAAATAAAAACCATGTGATATCACTATATATCTGTTAGAAGGACTGACATATAGTGTTGGCAAGGATATGGAGGAACTGGAACTCCCCTGAAAGAAAAGGAAGCATATAGTTATTAAAAGACTTGTACACAAATGTTCATGGTAACCTTATCATAGTCGAAAATGCAACCTACTCTGTAGGGACAGAAAGCAAATCTGATTGCTTAATGGGGAAAGGATAGGCAGAATGAGTGGCCGGTATTACAAAGGGGCAGAGGAAACTCTTGGATGTGATGGATAATGTGCCCAGTCCTCCTTGACTGGGAGGGTGGTTTTCCAGCTGTGTGTATGTATTTCAAAACTTACCAAGTATAGTCTTTAAGGTATGCTCAGTTTAATATATATCAACTATACCTCAACACAGCTGTTAAAAATAAAATGTGAAGCATAATTCCATTTTTGCTCTTTTTTAAAAAGAAGTCATATGCATACAGTCCAGGAATTTTGAAGGGTATGCAGAACACGAAACATTATAGGAATTTTCACCAAGTCAGTTGACTTAGGAGTGAAATTTTATATTTTTCTTTTCTTCTTTCTTTCTTTTTTCTTTTCTTTTTCTTTCTTTCTTTTTCTATTCTTTTTTTTTGCTTGCCTGTGTTATTGTATTTTAACAGTGATGTATTTATTTTATAACTAAAGCACCTTCATGTGAGGGGAAAACGTAATGATGTTTTGTGTCACTCTAATGAAAACACCATTTTTAGGAAACTTTTTATTGTGAGCTACAACACCCATATGGGAAAGCGTACGAAGCATAAGTCCATAGTGTAACGCACACGTATAGGTAACATCACTTTTCAAAGTCACCCTTTATTACGTGATTGAGGTTATGGAATCCCAGGAATCCCAGCTAGAGTTAGAGCCCTCGTGCTCAGTGAATCATCATTCATTTACCAATGGTCCAATGTCGAGCAGAACCTCTTGGAGGAGATGTGAAGTAGCTATGAAAGAGAGGGATGTAGAGAGGAGTGTCCTATCACTAAATAAGAAAGCCAATAATAAAATGTTTGCTCTTTTGGGACCCAGACCATGCGTGAGTGTGCAGAAGGCGAGACTTTGAGGAATATAGGAAACCTTCCTATAGAATACAGATCAGGGGCGCCTGGGTGGCTCAGTCGGTTGGGCGGCCGACTTCAGCTCAGGTCATGATCTCACAGTCTGTGAGTTCGAGCCCCGCGTCGGGCTCTGTGCTGACGGCTCAGAGCCTGGAGCCTGCTTCCGATTCTGTGTCTCCCTCTCTCTCTGCCCTTCCCCTGTTCACACTGTGCCTCTATGTCTCTCAAAAATAAATAAACATTAAAAAAAAATTTAGAATACAGATCAATAAAATGCAGGTAAGACAGTGGTTTTATGACTCGAGGCGGGAGGAATGGTCATACACCTTGTTGAGCAGACCCTCCTTCATAAAATTCACATATAGGCACACTTGCTAAATTTTACATGCAATTTCAGGAACAATCACAAAGCCCATGATGTTAATAGATAGACCCTGTGTTGCAAAATTCCTCTGGAAAAAGGAATGCAAGATTTCTGCTTCTCAGAGCATTGAACAATCTACAGATAGTTGGGTAGCCAACCCTGGCACTAAGGTTTGAATGCAAACTAGAGCACTGCAAAATCAGATTAGGGAGGTAAGCTACCAGACAAGGAGCCCCGGGCCACCACGTGACTTGTACAACACACACTTTCTGATTGTAACTGACACTCTGAGATCCCAGGACCCAAACTGGTCTTTCCAGTTGCAACAACGTAGGCTGAATTCCCCGCTGCCATATGCCACGGACCCAGCTGTTGGAAGGAGGGGGATTCCTGTCTCCCAAGACCTTCACAAATATTTCCCATTGCAGTTCTCTGCTGGACAAATATGATCGGTCTTAAAATGATGGAGCTGGACTATGATTGGGGTGTAGAGTGGGATGACATGCAAAATCATTTTCTTTTTTTAACATTTATTCATCTTTGAGAGACAGAGACAGAGTGCGAACGGGGGAGGGGCAGAGAGAGAGAGGGACACAGAATCCGAAGCAGTCTCCAGGGTCTGAGCTGTCAGCACAGAGCCTGACGTGGCGCTCTAACTCACGAGCCATGAGATCATGACCTGGGCCGAAGTCGGCCACCCAACTGACTGAGCCACCCAGGTGCCCCTGCAAAATCATTTTAAAGAGAGGCTTAATTTGGTTCTTCATCAAGCCCATTGAAAGAAAGAACTGGGATTGAAGCCGAGATTGCTAAGCGACACAAGCCCCCCATGGGTGAGTGTGGGTGGCTGGCAACAGAAGTCACCCATGTGAAACTGAGGCATGCAGAGTTGGCTCCAAGTGGACATTAGCGACATAAGTGCAATGGTTTTCTTTTTTATTTATTTTGAGAGAGAGACAGAGAGAGCACACGAGTGAAGGAGAAGAAGAAGGAAAGGGAGAGAGGGAGAGAGAGAATCCCAAGCAAGCTCTGCACAGTCAGTGCAGAGCACAAAGCAGGGCTCGAATCCACGTACCTCGAGATCATGACCGGAGCCAAAATCAGAAGTCAGAAGCATAACTGACTGAGACACCCAGGCGCCCTAGTGCAACGGTTTATAAGCCACAGTGCCCCTGGAAGTGAAACTGAAAGGCAAATTCCTAAGGAGGGACAAGATTTGCTCTTGGCAAACAATGTCCAGGCTGAATCAAACCCACACAGGAGCCCACCCCTCAAGCAATTCACTGATAAAGATAAAGATAAAGAAAGGTGGGGGCGGGGCAGAATACCTGGTATGTCAATACCACCTGAAAGTGAAATTGAGATGATAAGACTCTGGAAAGGGAAAATCTTCAGGAGGACTCCAATTTAGGAAGCCTGACTTCAAGGTCAGAGAGGTAAGCCACGAGATACGGAAGCTCGGGCCCCATATGACTGATATAACACACACTCTCTGATTGCAGCCAACACTCTGAGATCACTGACACTACCCACACCTGTCATTCTAGTTGCAACAATGTCAGATAAATTCTCCGTTGTCTGTGCTTCTCTGGCAAAATCTGGGACCTGGCAGTTGAGACACAAATGGGACCCAGTTGCAAGGCCCCGGGTGATCTGGTCCCTACCCACCCCATCCCTACTTCCACCCAATCCCACCTCTCACCCCCCCCCCCCCGCCCACTCCAGCTTCGTTTTGCACTAGTAACAACTTTCCCTTCCAGCCTTAACAGCCCTTGTCCATTTCCCTAAAAGCAACGCGTTCCCCTTTGCTGCAGAGGTTCCATATATGCTGTTCCTCTCTTTACCTACTTAATTCCTCATTTTTCAGATGTCAGCTCTCACTTCCCCCAAGAAAACCCTCTCTGACTTCAGGCACCGACCCAGACTCTGCAGTCCCCATTTAACCTCTATTTTGTAACACATCACATACTTGTTTGTAACACATCACATAAATGTTTATCTCCCTTCCTGAAGTTCCACGAGCTAGTTCTCAAAATGGAAACTTTAGCAATATATTTTTACAAATTTTTATTTTGAAAAAGACTTTAAGGTAGCGAAAACAATTCAGAGTTCCCAATATACCTTTGGTTGTTCCACGAGCTAGTTCTCAAAATGGAAACTTCAGCAATGTATTTTTACAAATTTTTATTTTGAAAAAGACTTTAAGGTGGCGAAAACAATTCGGAGTTCCCAATATACCTTTGGTTGTTCCACGAGCTAGTTCTCAAAATGGAAACTTCAGCAATGTATTTTTACAAATTTTTATTTTGAAAAAGACTTTAAAGTGGCGAAAACAATACGGAGTTCCCAATATGCCTTACACCTAGCTTTCTCTAATATTAATATCTTACATAACCCTAGTGCAAAGACCAAAGCCAAGCCGTAAACAGTGGTGAGGTCCAGTTTCTGGGCCTTTTTCTAATCCAGCACCCAATTCAAGAGCTCACAATTTCTTTATTCTCTTCGAGTCTGTGACTGTTCCTCAGCCTTTCCTTATTGTTCATGGCTCTGCACTTTTGAAGAATACTGGCCATTTATTTTGCAGTGTCTCTCAGTTTGGGTTTGTCTGATCTTTCCTCGTCATCGAGATTATCCATTTTTGACAATCCATTTTACCACAGAAGTCTCATTGTGCCTTATCAGTGCATTGTACTGGGAAGTGTACAATGTCAATGTCTTATTACTAGTGATGTTAACTTAGTGATGTACACTTGGGTAAGGTGGTGCCTGCCAGTTTTCTCACTATAAAGTGATTCTTTTCCCCTTTGTAATTGTGATCTTTTAAGGAAATATCTTGAAACCATGTAAAATCCTGTGTTTTTTTTTTTAATTTTTAAATGTTTATTTATTTTTGAGAGAGACAGACAGACAGACAGAGACAGAGCATAAGCAGGGGAGGGACAGAGAGGTGGGGAGACACAGAATCTGAAGCAGGCTCCAGGCTCCGACCTGTCAACACAGAGCCCAAGACGGGGCTCAAACCCATGAACTGTGTGATCATGACCTGAACCAAAGTCAGGTGCTCAACTGACTGAGCTACCCAGGTGCCCCACTGTTTTTAAGCATACTTTTAGCCAATAATTTTAGCATCCATAGATATTACTTGTCTGCAGCTATTATTATAATAGTGTTTGCCTAACAGTGATTTTTTTTTTTCTACTCCAACATTCCTTCTACATTTAATTGGGATTCTATTGTGTACGGACTCATATTTATTTTTACTGAGTCAGTGAGAACGCACGACTGTCATTATTTATTTTATTGTTCAAAATGTCCGAGATTTGGCCACTGAGAGCTCCTTCAAGTTAGTTCCTGTGTCTTTTCAGTATGCCCCCGTGCTCTCGTTACCCGTGCTCTCATGTTTATTTTTGCAATCATAATATACACATACTTTCAGAATCGCTGACTCCTACTTCTGCGAAAAACAAATTGACTAACTAGAGTCCAGTACTTGTGTGCAGGCCCTTTGGTCTTTAGCTTTACAGCAGCCCAGCAAAATACCATGACTTTGGTCAGTAATCCTTCTTACTCACCTCCTTCAGTGTGGTGGCATTCTTCATCTGAAATCCAATTCGTTAGTATTCCATTCTGAATTCCCCTCATCTCGTGGTTGATTGTCATCATGCTTTGGGTATGAGGAACATTATTGTGGTTCTAAGAGCCACAGTTAAACACAAAGATATCCTCAGAAGTGTCCACACCTTTCATCCTCTACACCCGGCTGTCGTTCCCCCTTCTTGCCACAATATGCCTACCTACCCTCGGTAAATAACTAATCTCTTTAGTTCCTGGCTTATCTTTCCTTATTTCGTACAAATGAGCAAATGCATTTGTATTTATCTACACCCACCCCTTCTTTCCTACATGAAAACTAGCACCTTACACTTCTTTGCGCTTTGCCTTTGCCGAACAGTACTCAGTGTGGACATGCTATGTTCCGTCACTTTCTCATAGCCATTTACGTTTCCAATATTTGCAATCGCAATGCTGCAATGAATAATCTCGTGCAGGTGTATTTTTGTACTGTTGGAGGCGCAGCTGCAGAGGAAATTCCCAGTACTGGAATGTTGGGTCAAAGAACGAGCACTTGTTTTGTTTTTTTGAAGTTTATTCATTGATTTTTGAGACAGCCAGCGGGGGAGGGGCAGAGAGAGGGACGGAGGATCTGAAGCAGGCTCTGTGCTGACACCAGAGAGCCCGATGCGGGGCTTGAACTCAGGAACCACGAGATCATGACCTGAGCCAAGTCAGATGCTTCACCGACTCAGCCACCCAGGCACCCCAAGAGTGAGCACTTGAAGTTTTGTGAGGTACTGACAAATTCCCCATCAAGGACCATACTACTTTGCACTTGCACCAACCACGTAGAAGCGCCTGTTGCCCTATAGCCTTCCCAGAAGTGTGATTTGTACTTCTGTTTTCATCAACCTGAGAGTTGATACTCTCTCATCATGGGTAAGTTTGCACACTTTTCATGTTTAAGGGTCATTTTTACATCTTAATGTGAGTGTATGTGAGAGAGAGCTGTTTATGTCTTTTCTCAATTTTTCCATCAGGTTTTTAGTCTCTTGAATGTTTAATTCTTTATATAATAGAAATATTAGCCCTTTGTCCATATGTGCTGTAAATATTTTCTTCCAGTCTTTTGACTTTATGTTGTTTCTTGCCGAGGGACTTTCCTAGGTGTGTGTAGTCACGTGTATTCATCTTTTATCACCTCTGGAGTTTTCACCTGTTGTTAGTTTATGTATGGTTTCATTTTCGGACCCTTGGACCCTGGATCCACTTGGAGTTTATTCAGCATACAGTGTGAAGTATGAATCTAATTTCGACTTTTTCCAAATGGCTTTCCAGTTGGCTCAGTGCTGTTTCTTAAAAAGTCTCTTTTGCCTGTGATTTGAGATTTCTTGCCCCCGCCCGAGCCCTGGGGGAACATTTGACCCAAGAGCCTGGCATGACATGGAAACATTAATCAAGCTAATGAGATAACATTCTGGGATCCAAATTAAAAAAGAAACTGTGAGAATAAGGCCCAAAAGGCCAACAGGGGACAAGGCTGGAAAGGTCACCGAGTGACAGGAAAGCAAAAGTTGGATGGTGAGGAGGCGGAACGAAGCAGAGATACCAAGCTGCTCTTGAGGCAGAAACTGGAGAGACGGTCCCTGGGACAGCCTCGGCTCCACGACAAACCTTCCTGTCGCGGAAGGGCTCAGCATAGACAAGCTCCTAAAACCCCGAGACGTGCTGCATGGACAAATACACGGCCAACACAGGGAGGAACTGTCAGCAAGTTAAAAAGGTTTATTGCAATTCCGCACTTCAAATGAGCCCAGAAGCTGGGGGTGACGTGTGGGTCAGTAAGTGGTCATGGAGGAGGGGACGATGGACGAATCCAGGCACCGGATGTGAGTTCACTC
The DNA here is from genome assembly GCA_030068075.1 of Paguma larvata. Taxonomy (NCBI): domain Eukaryota; kingdom Metazoa; phylum Chordata; class Mammalia; order Carnivora; family Viverridae; genus Paguma; species Paguma larvata. The sequence continues at coordinate 41,446,436 of CM057826.1, read as the reverse complement.
TTCTTCACTGAACCTTGCTCCACAGAGTAGCTGCTGGTGGGTTCTAGCTCTTTCAGTGTTTGCCCCGTTCACCCTGAAAGCGCCCCCAGGCTGGGGCAGGCAGCCTCATGATCCCTGCCGGCTCACGGCTCAGAGAGGCTGTGTCCCCCTCCCCTGGGGCTAGAAGAGCCGGCTCCATGGGTCAGACACTGAGTTTGGCCGTATGGAGGCAGGGACGGTACTGGAGCAGTCTCAAGACTGCAAAGGCAGGGAATGCAGGTTCACACGTCAGAGGTGACAAACTGGCCATCCAGAGCCTTATTGCCCCACCGACAAGTCTGTTTGGCCCTTTTGGCCTGCACAGTGTTTTAAAAACTAATGAGTTGCCAATATTTAAAAACTATAAGATTTCATATAAAAGTCTGGATTTCTGGGCTTTGCCAGGGTAAAAGAAATTGAGAGTATTTGGCAATACTGGGCCTGCAACATTCTCCTATGACACCAAGTGGCCATAGCTCCATCGCAGCTGCCCCTAAGGGCCGAATGCACTCTTTCTGACTCACCCCAGGCCCCATCATCCCTGATAATACCCCCGGCTCAAGACTGGACATCAGCTGCCTTATAACAACGCATACGTGCTGCTATAAAAAGGGAAAAAAGGAAGACTTGCCCAGAAGCGATGTGTTCCTGGTGGTCCCGGTCGCTTGTGCTTAGCCCCGTAGGCACCTGGGTTTGTAAACTATCTTAAACCCATAGGAGCATTCCGAAATACCTCTCCCACTGAAGCCCTCCGCCACATGCTCTGCCTCTCCAGGGGATATGCTATGTCCCACTGTTCACTGAGCAAATCTAGAAAAGAATACTATATTCATCATAGGAGTTAATGGAGGAAGAGCCCGAGACAAACTACTGCGGCCCCTTCATTGTAAGAGGGGACTGGTGTAAAACAACAACTGTTAATGCTCTCATCCTGCTTTGGAGTCACTGACAAAAAAAAAAAAAAAAAAATTTTTTTTTAAAGAAAATCATGAAGGTACTTCAGGAAACCAAGATTGGGTCAGTCTGAGCTTGAGGTTACAAAATCTATTGGTCCCATTCCTTGACTGTTTAGAAACGGAGTTAAGCTCTTAGAAGCCATAGGGCTGAGGAGGAAAATGAAGCGGCCGACCGGCAGGTGTGGTGGGCTATCAGGAAGTGTCCAGCTTCTCCCTAGGTTGGAGCTACCTGGCCACGACGAAAATGTCGGTGGCACAAAATGATTTTCAGCAAGGGTAGTGGCATCATTGCAGAAATGGGCTCTGAGGGGGACAGAGAGTCATACTTGGACCTTGGCAAATGCAAGACAGAAGAAGGGGAACATCTTGCTCATACCCCTTCATTCTGCTGTGGCTGAGCGCGCCACTTTATCTGCCCTTCAGAGAGGCAGCGATCCTGAGGCAGCCCAGGCGCTCCCCGCCGCTGCTGAGGATCGCCTTGATGCGGTAGTGCCCGGAGCTGAGCCAGCCGGGCACCTCCAGCTGGGGCAGGGTGAAGTCACTCTGCGGCAGTGAGTAGATGCCCTGCAGGGAAACCAGCGGATCGCAGGTCAGCGGGCGCCTCCTGATGGGACAGGAGCCGCCTGCAGGACCGCAGCCGTGAACTACCCCTGCTCCCACTCTCCTGACAACCACGCGAGATTAGAGGTCGCCATAGCACTGCAGAGTGCTAGAGCGAAAAGGCAGTGCGCGAGAGGGGGGCGCACACTGGCCGCTCAAGTCTCCCGGTTCACAGACGGATAAACCAAGGCTCCCAGAAGATAAGCGATTTGGGATAGATCACACCCATTTACAGCCACAGACATCTAGGTCTGCAGGAGGAGAATGCGAGAACCCTTCTCTCCGAACCCCATGTCTTTCCTCCAGCCACAGAAATGACGCTCTCCCTCCCTGAGTACTTACTGCTTTGAAGGGACAGTGGCAGGGAAGCCCATAGGTGCGCAGGGGCTCTGGGCAAGGCTCTCCAGGGGGAATCAAAGTGTCGATTGTTTGGCAGAAGTCTTCATAGGTACAGCTGCCCAGTTGATCCACACACGGGATTTTGACCCAGAGGCCAGCCACTTCTTTCTCCACACTCAATTCCATCTGGTGAGAAAGGGTTTGAAACAGGGCCAATTCCAAGGCAAACACACCAGCTCCTCTACATCTTTAAAAGGCCAGCATTCTATTTTAATCACAGAATTTCTAATTGGATGGGGTCTTGGAGATATTCGGATTCAGAAATGACATTGTGGCACATGTCCCATGGTTGCCTTTTCCTGTGCCTGTGACAGATATTAATAATTGCTGTGATATTTTTTACATGTTTATTTATTTGCGAGAGAGAGCACGAGCAGGGGAGGGGCAGAGAGAGGAAACGAGAGAATCCCAAGCGGGTTCCACGCTGCCAGTGCAGAGCCAAACATGGGGCTGCAACTCACGAACCGTGAGATCATGACTGGCACTGAAATCAAGAGTCGGACGCTTCACCAACCGAGCCCCCCAGGTGCCCCGATTGCTGTGATTTTTTTTCCCCCTGCACTGAACCACTGTCTTAGATTTCTTTACATAGTCATTTCCATTGGTTAAAGCTAACACTTGAGTTGAAATGCACTCGTCCTCAAACTGCTAACTGGCTAATTGGCATTGCTTCTTAGACGTCCCTTCTTGGCCCGGTCTTGGCTGCACAACCCTTCTCTGTGTGGAACTTCAGGCGGCTACTGCCAGCCGACTGGAGTTGGTGGCCAACATGAAACCGATTTACTATTCTTGGATCAAACTCTCTCTGTATAGCCATCAAGGACAGAATTTGAAACGACAGGAATTTGTAGGGAGATCGCTTTGGGATTGATGTAAGGACGATCTTCTTAACAATCATAGCTAGGTTACGACAGACAGCACTACCGCAAGAAGTGGCGGGCTCCCTGGACCCAGACAGGGAAGCCACCGAAGGACCCCTGTCCCCAGAGACAAGCTGGCTGAGAAGATCTGTGACGTGCCTCACACCTCCGCGCCATCATGACTCTGCTCCTGTTCCAGAGGCCTGCAGCTGCCCCAGGAGGGGTGGACCTCAAGGCCAACAGCGCCGGCTGGGCCTGGCCCATGCTAAGCATTCTCTAAGTGAGCAGTCTCTCTGGACCATGTTCGTGCCCCACCAAATGGATCCAGGGAAAACAGGAAAGGGCAGGAGAAGTCAGATCATTCAGCATCTGCTTCCTTACGGGCGGGCACTCCGGCAGGAAACTACAACTTCGGGGTCCCTTTCAGCTCTGACAGCCTAGCATTATGTTCCCTAGCCTCCAGGCTCACTTGATTTCGGGCTTTTGTTTCTAAGAGACAAACCCTGGTGGGCACTTATTCCCCCAGAGCCTGTTGGGTATACTAGGCCGGCATCCCAGGCTGTCAGCCATCCAACTGCCCTGGATGTCAGGACCCAGGCGCAGGGCCTCTGTGTAGCCTGTATCATAATCCCGAGTGGACAAGCTCAAACTGCTTCCCTCGCTGACCTCAGCCTGCTCTGCTGACACACATATTTCCTGACCATGGTCCCCTCCCAGCCTTCTTTTCTGCTCTCCTGCCAAACCTGCCCCAACCCCTTTGCACAGGAAGAGTGGTTGGAAAGCTACTCCAGCCACGTCCTAGCATTGCGCTGGTGGGGAGCCACTTCTCCCAGTGTCCTCCTTTCCTTTACCTGCCAAAGCAGGATACTTAGAGTACCTCGCTTTCTCACACGACCCCACGGAGTGGGACAATGGCTGCAAATCACTTAGTGCAGTGCCTGAAATCCACACGGTAACTCCTGCGGGACAGCCTGGCCCACCTTCTGTCTCTTAGCCAGTACCATCTCCCCAGCCCTTGCTTCACCAATACCCCAATGAAAATGGTTGAGTCGGCTGTGCCCTGAACAAGAGGAGGGGAGCAGCGGGGGCCAAGTCCTGCCTGGGGCCTTCCCACCAGGCTGTGAGGGTGTGGGGCTGTATCTGCCAGAAGGAGCCGTGCCTCCCCCACCCAGGACAAGCACAGCACAGGAGGGCCTGAGTGGGAGTGCACAGAACGGAAGGCAACGGGAGCTTTGTAGACAACAGCCATGCCTACCACTTGGGGATTGTAAACCATGGCTCATTTCCCAGTCCCTGTTCGCGACCTGCTTGCTCCTATGGCTCGGGAAAGCAAGCAAGGCTGGGCAATAGGTACGGTCAATCTCTCCAGTCCAAGAGGCGCCTGGGTGGCTTAGTCGGTTGAGTGTCTGACTTCGGCTCAGGTCATGATCTCACTGCTCGTGAGTTCAAGCCCCGCATCAGGCTCTGTGCTGACAGCTCAGAGCCTGGAGCCTGCTTCAGATTCTGTGTCTCCCTCTCTCTCTGCCCCTCTCCCACTAACTCTGTCTCTCTCTCAAAAATTAAAAAAAAATAAAAAAAAATCTCTCCAGTCCAAGACTTCCTTGGCAGGTAGATAGCTCAACCCTAATAAACTTCTGTGTCACGGGACCTGTCCTGACAACAAGACAGACAGAGGCACTGACAGGTAAGCGAGGTGGGATCCCTACACCTGCCGGGGCCCATGGGCAAGTCTCTTCCCCATCAGGCCTCCATTCCTCTATCCCGACAATGGAATATTTGGATCTCATGATCTCAAAGAGACCTACCAGTTCTGACATCCTAAGTGTAAACATTTCTTACACGTTGAAAAGACATTATTTCTTTTGGCTTCTACCGCAGGGATAGACACACAAAGACTCTAGGTCTAGACACTCTGATAGCAACTGAAGGGGAGCCATTTGATGCGTCGGGAAGAGGGCAGTTATAAAGGCCACAGGCAGGGGCACTGCAGGTACATGACCTTGGTGGGGAGTGGGGTTTGAGGGGAGGCCAAACCGTCAGGCCTGAAAGCCCAAAATAAGCACCAGGCCAAATGAAGCAGCAATTTATGATTCCTGAGGATAGGAAAACTAGGGCCCAGGCTGGAAATTGAGAGAGGGCCCACAGAAGGGTGTTAGAAATCATGCCGAATCCAGTGGAGCAAGTCAAGAGAGGAAGAGGGAGTTCTGGGATAGGTTCCGTCTTGCCCGTGGCTCATGGAATCTGGGGCATCCAGCTTCTAAACACTGCTTCAGGGGCAAAGTCCATCCAGGTCCAGGAGGGGAGCCTGGATTTAAAAAATCCACTTCGGCAAGATCAGAGGAAGAGGATGGGTTGGCTCTCCTGCCAGCAGGCTGTGTGGGCCTAGACCGCTCACTCTCCTCTTGGGGCCTCAGCAACAAGGGGTGGAAGCCATTGATCTCAAGAGGCCTCTAGGTTCATAAGAGGCTAGAGTCTGAGCAACTCTCCAAAGGGGTCTCTGCCAGGCAAGGGAAAGTTCTGGAGCACTCTCCTGCAAGCACACCAAGCACTAAGTCTACCTCCTTGCCATAAAGAGTTCAGGAACAGGGAACACAACAAAAGGACAGCAGCCTTGAATGTGCTAATAACTACAAGACCTGGGGCGAGTCACACCTAAGAGTCTCCTTTCCCCTTATCTGTAAGATGAGGCGAATTCTCTTTTCTCCTACACAAATGTTCAGAGGCTTTCATTTAATAGCTAATATGCACATATCCTGAAAAGTAAAGGAACTGAACCAAAAATATACGTGGAAGAGAAATGTAGGGGGTGGGAAGGGGCTAAGAGAATCTGAGCACAGTTTGTACAAAGTGCAATGGCCCAAATTTATAACAGGAAAGGGAGGTCCATCTTAATGGCCTTTGAAGAAGCCAGGAAAAGCAGGCTGGGGGCAGAAGGAGTTCACCGGCTTTTTCCTTCCTAGTCGGATGCACAGCGTCATGGAAAAGCCAGCATTCGGCAGAACAGTGAGAAGAGAGCAAACATCGTGGCACCTGCCAAAGAGCCCTACGTTCCAGGATTCGGCAGAAGGAGCATGAAATGGCATTTGTGTGACCCTCATGGATTCTCACTTGATAAACAGCTAAAGAAAATGCAATGACTGGGGTACCTGGGTAGCTCAGTGGGTTAAGCGTCTGACCTGCTCAGGTTATGATCTCAAGGCTTGTGAGTTCAAGCCCCGTGTCAGGGTGTGTGCTGCCGGCTCAGAGCCTGGAGCCTGCTTTGGATTCTGTGTGTCTCTCTCTTTGCCTCTCTCCTGTTCATGCTTTGTCTATCTCTCTCTCAAAAATAAATGAAACAGTAGAAAAGGTTGAAAAAAAAAAGAAAATGCAACAATCTAGCCTGGAGAAGACTTGGAAGAAGGTACAGAGGAAGGCAGGGCCCAAGAGCTATCCACACATCCAGGGCTCCCATCTGGGTCAAAGGAGCCACAGGAAAAGACTGACACTAATTGCACTATTAACAAGAGTTAACATGTACTGAGCAGGTCTTATGCAAAGCACTCTCTACGTTATTAACACAGTAAATGTCCATGTGAGAAGTAAGGGAGATGATTCATTTGCAGAAGTACTAAATAAAAGCTGTGTTGTCTAATTAATTAGACAACGGGAAAATGTACGAACCCCTTCCCCGCCACAGTGGAGTCCCAAACCCTTAGATACTTCACTTCCTGGTTCTTCTCCTCTCTGTTTCAAGGGCTTTGCAATGAACATGCTCCAAAGAACTGAAGTCTCTGCATTACCTCAAACAATGTGCATTTGTTCCAATCAGACTACTTTTTGCCTTACATGGGCACAGGCCACTTCCAGGTAAGGCTTTAACCTCTGTAGTCCTCAGCCAATGAGGAATCAGGGGAGGGACTTGCATGCTAGGAGATAAAATGCCTGCTGTAATCCTCCGGAGTGTGCCTGTCCATCAGACACCTGCTCTTGCAAGAACATCGATTAAAGCCTCCTTTCACTGAGCTCCGAGTCTCCACGTCCCTCCTTTGATTGGAGCAGTGGGCTTATTTCTCACAGTCCACCAGCAACCTATGAGGTAGCTGTGACTCAGCCAGGTCTAAGGGCAGTTACAGGGGCAAATTCCAAATCAGAGACTTTTATTTTTTTAATTATTAAAATATTTTTGAGAGAGAGAATATCTAGAAGGCTCCATGCTCTGTGCAGAGCCTAAAGCAGGTCTCTATGCCACAACTGTGAGATCATGACCTGAGCTGTAATCAAGAGTCAAACACTCACCTGACTGAGCCACCCAGGCATCCGTGGAAACCTTTTAAAGAATCAAAGCAAAACTGGTGCTAGAACAGATCTGCAAAAGGACAACCTGAAGGGCATATCAGAATATGGTATAAAGGCACCAATTCAAAGTAGTGAGAAGGACTGTAATGTATGGTATATAAAAGCCTTCATTGTTCTATAAAAACAAAAAACAAAAAATGTAAATAAAAAAAAGCATGTAAATAGCCCCCTCCCCCAAAATAGGCAACAGACATGAACAAACTGGTTCTTCCCAGAGCAAATACAAAAGGCAAAAAAAGAAATTATGAAAAGACATTTAACCTCATTAGGAATGACATAAAATACTAGGAAGCAATCTCAGAAAATGCTCAGTCTCGACAAATGTGTGGAAAATGGCAATCTCTTGCTGGTTAGGGGTACGTGGGCTCCAACATCTGGAGGCACTCAGGCGCTATGTATCAAAAGACCTAAAGAAGTCTGTGTCTAGATAATCCGAAAAGTACAAAAAGATACCTTACAAGGATAATTTCAGCAAAGGTGTCTCTAACAGCCAAAAAATAAACAAAAGCCAGACAAACAAACAGAAAACTACCCTGGAAACAAACCAAACGTCTGACAATAGATTTGTTAAGTATATCAGGACAGATCTACGACAAAATATTTCTGCCAAAAAACAAAATTAGGTAGATTGATGCCAAATACCATACAAAGAGGTAGAGGGGGCACCTGGGTGACTTAGTCGACTAAGCATCCAACTTCAGCTCAGGTCATGATCTTGCTGCTTGTGGGTTCGAGCCCTGCGTAGGGCTCTGTGCTGATAGCTCTGAGCCTGGAACCTGCTTCAAATCCTGTATCTCCGTCTCCCTCCCCCCGCCCCCCGCCCTCCGCTCAAGCTCTGTCTCTCTCTCTCTTAAAAATAAACATTAAAAGAAAATTTAAAAAAAAAAAAGAGGGGCGCCTGGGTGGCTCAGTCGGTTGAGCGTCCGACTTCGGCTCAGGTTATGATCTCGCGGTCCGTGAGTTCGAGCCCCGCGTCGGGCTCTGTGCAGACAGCTCAGAGCCTGGAGCCTGCTTCAGATTCTGTGTCTCCCTCTCTCTCTGTCCCTCCCCCACTCATGCTGTCTCTCTCTGTCTCAAAAATAAATAAACATTAAAAAAAATTTAAAAAAAAAAAGAGATACAGAATGTACAGTATGATGCCAAAAAAGCAATTTAACAGCACATGCCACAAAATGGGGGGCGCTGGATGGCTCAGTTGGTTAAACATCCCACTCTTGGTTTTGGCTCAGGTCGTGATCTCATGGTTCGTGGGTTGGAGCCCCACATCCGACTCTGCACTGACAGTGCGGGGCCTGCTTGGGATTCTCTCTCTCTCTCTCTCTCTGCCCCTCCCCTGCTCACCCTCTCCCTCTCTCTCTCAAAATAGGTAAATATTAAAAAAAAAATTAGTGTAAATGTACATACATTTACCACTGTAGAAAACATTCTGACAATATGTAAATAGTTAATAATGACTCTCATGAGGAGTCAGATTCCAGGAGGACATTTACAAGGAGAATGGCTTATTTTCATACATACCCATTCAAAATACGTGTGTGGGGACAGTTCCAAAGCCTAGCCTACCAAATGTTAAAAGTGCTTATCCCTTATCGCTGGGTAGTGAGATTTCAGGTGAGTTAATTTTACCCCTTTTGATCATGTGTATTTTCTAAAGCGACTACATATTACTTCCTAAGTGATATGTCTGTTTGTCCAAAACAAAATTGCCCATCTGGAGCTATCAGACAGTCTACAAATCTACACATCCTTTGCTGCTCTGGGATTCCAGGATTGCATAATTACTCACCGTTGCCTGAGCATATGCCTCAGGGGCCCTGCGGGACCAGCTGGTCCGTGGCACCTTCCCTCCAGCACCTCCCCGACCCCGCTGCCCAATCCCCAGACTCACCTTCTGAGGACTACTGAGGAGGACTTTGGTCTGGGCCTCGGCGCTGACGGTCAAATTCCCAGGAAAGGCAATGGGGTCAGGTTCCAGCGACAGGCTTTTGATCACGGCAGGGTCCTTCCCCTCATCGCAGTTTTCCCAAGAAAAGCTACTGAGCTGGGAGGGCCAGGGACAATGAGGCAGAAAGAAAAGAAAGGTTGGCAAAAGGAACTCTCATAGGTCAGAAACAAAGAACAGGCTACTAAAGGTATGACGTTGGGCGAGGTGCCTCCCCTCCCTGAGCTTTCTCTGCAACTTCACGTCTGTAAGCCTGGGATGACGTCTGTACCCATTTCCTAGGCAAGACTATACGAAAGGACTCAAAAGACATCATCTCCCAAAAGTGTGCTGTAAAGTATAAAGCACAATATACCAGACCTTGAACTTCAAAACCGGCGACTAACCACATCCAGCTTGGGCAGGTACCTTCTCGGATCTCCCACCTCCTTGCCCCCCACTTCTCTCCAGCCAGTCTTGGGGTCTCCTTAGAGGGAAGCCCCCAGAGGATTCATCTTTGCAGCGCCACGCCCAGGACCTTACTCAGGTCACACCCGCGCCCAATCCAGGGCCAGGGACAATAGGAAACTTAGCACAGTACCTCACAGTACCTCAAGGGGCACGCAATTAGCCCAGCGAGAGACTACGACACATGTGGAGAGACCCCCAGCGGGCTGCTCGCTGATGAACCCCAGGGAATGAGCTTCACCGATTCTAACCAGTGCTTCCTTCCTCCCATCCTATTGCCCATGCCCGTCCCCATCTGGGCCACTCTCCCCACTCTGCTGAGCCACTTCCTCTTCTTCCTCCACATCCCCCAGAGGTCTCCAGATTCTACCGTCTCGTCTGGCTACACATGACCGCTGACTCCCCATTCCCACAGAATTCTACCCGCTTGTCTATGATCTTTAACGTTTCCTACATCGTACAGACTCTGCTCACCTTTCCAGCCTCCCGAAGACCACCTACGAGACACTTCAAGTACTCCCACGGTGCACATCCCATCTTAGAAGGCAAATCTGCCCCGCCCCCCCCACGCCCCAAGCCCATCCTCATCATCGACGCAGCTGGCTGGGCTGAATGGAAACACCTAACCCGAGTTAGGCTGACAGATTCTCTCTGCCTGGGAATGGAGATTAAGGCAAAAATCACTAAGAGGACTTTGGGCTTTGTGCTGTCATTGGGTCATAACCTCTGGGATAAGGCCTGAACACCTAGACCTATGACCTACGACCAAGCCAAAGTTTGGGAAGAGACAAGTACTGAAGGCTCTGCCGGTTTCTGGAAAAGGGAGCAGAAGTGTCACCCCTGACCCACCCACCAGTCCCATCTCAGTAGGCAGTATGGGGGAGCAGTGAAAGGCATGCCTCTAGAGTGAGATCCAGGTAAATCAAAGCTTTAGTCCCTAGGCCTAGCTCAGCCACCATATTATGTGATCCCATAGGCCAGTTTCCCCTTTAGCACCCCAATTTCCACATCTTTTAAGTGGGGGCTTTATACTTTCTTCTCAGGGTCATAGTAAGGATGAGAGCATGCGTATAGAGCTCGTAACACAATGCCAGGCCCAAAGCATGAGCTGGCTCACTAAACAACAGCCATTAGATGGCCCAGCCCCCACTTCCTGTCATTAGTTTCATGAGATTCCTCGTACACGTGAAGTAAACTTCCCTTCACTTGAGCCTTTTGGAATTAGGTTCTGTCCCTCGGAATGAAACATCATGACACGAGGAAGAAAAGCAGAATAGGGTCTGATTCAGGCCCGCGTGCCCCACAGCCCCTTACACATGGTAAGTGCCAATAAATGTTTCCTTCAATATTCATCCCACAAATATTTATGGAGCAATGATCACGGGCCCTGGGCTCAGTCTGTGTTAATAGTGGTAAACAATTAGAAATGTTCTTGCCCCACCTTGAGGAGCTTACAGTGTAATGCCAGTAAATATTACCCACCATGATTTCTGAGTGCCAGAAAAGAAAGAGAGACAATGTTGAAAGTAAACAAAGGACTTACTTAAATAGGGTGGTAAGGTCTGTATAAAAAAGTATGTATAGAAAAAGAGTATCTATAGGGTTCGGGACTATCTGTGATTGTAGGCATCTACTGGGGATCTTGGAACATATGTGTCCCGCGCAGATAAGAGGGAATTTAAGCTGGCCTCCTGCAGGATGAGGAGTCAGCCATCGAAGTACAGAGAGGAAGAATGTTCTTTCCAGGCAGAGGCAACATGGGCAAAGTCCCTGTGATGGGAAGCTTAGCTGCTCTGGGTACTACGAGAAGGCCATTGGGCTGGATGTAGTGGATGACTAACACAGATAAGGTCAGAGGGGTGGTAAAGTCGTTTAATGTAGGACCTCATAGGGCACCTGGGTGGCTCAGTTGGTTGGGCAGCCGACTTCAGCTCAGGTCAGATCTCACAGTCTGTGGTTCGAGCCCCACGTCAGGCTCTGTGCTGATGGCTCATCAGAGCCTGGAGCCTGCTTCGGATTCTGTGCCTCCCTCTCTTTCTGCCCTTCCCCTGCTCGCACTCTGTCTCTACGTCTCTCAGAAATAAATAAACGTTTAAAAAAAAAAATGTAGGACCTCATAGGTTATAATTGGGACGTGGATTTCCTGTAAGTGCAATGGAACCCCATTGCAAGAGAGTGCCACAGTCTGGTTTATGGTTGAGAATGGATTGGAGAGGATAAAGTCTGGAAGGGGGAGACCAGTCAGGAGGCCACTGTCAAATGAAAGAAATGTCTGGACTTAAGAGTTGGGCTGGAGGGTGGGTCGAAGGCCTACCCATTTTCTGGGACCGCTGTCGCAGATTCTCGGGCAACCTGATCCCAGGCTCGGGCAGGTGTCCTGAGTATCCTGTTGGAGCTGAGGAATTCCCTCCCTTCTCCTAAGCTCCCTGTCCTTCAGGCCCTGGGGAAGGCATAAGAACTCGGTTTCCCAGTGCCTGACTAGGGTTTCTGTGGCAATGATTCTACAGCCGGGTCCGGTCCCATCTGGAAAAGCAGGGATGAAGCAATGCCTGCTGAGGGCCAAGCCTGGCCCAGGGGTTCCCTCTTATCTGCACAGGATACATTCCAAGACCCCCAGCAGATGCCTAAAATCACAGACAGTCCCCAACCCTATAGACACTGTCTTTTTCTATACGTAATTTTTTATGCATACCTATGATAAGGTTTAATTTATAAATTAGGCACAGGAAGAGATTAACAACCCTAACTAATAATAAAATAGAACAATTACAATAATATGCAGTGATAATAGTTATGTGAATGTGGTCTCTCTCCCTCAAAATATCTTACTGTACTGCGCTCACCCTCCTAGAGTGGATCGGTTTGGGAAAGTGCCTCACACTCTCTCCTGTGGACACAGGCACTGTGCTATAGCATTAGCTACTATTAATGAGGCTGTCAGAAGGAGCATCAGCTGATTTGAGATTGAGATTGACCAGGCTAACAGACACCATGGAAAGCGAAACCACGGATAAGGGGAAGACTGCCTGTATTTGCATCCCCAGTATAGGCAGACGGGAAAGGTGCAGCTCTGGAAGCAAAAATATGGGTGACTATCACAGACCTGGGTTCCAATCATACCTCAGCCACTCACGCTAGCTGAGACCATGGGTTAAGTTACCCACTTGAGGTTCAGTCTCCTCATCTATTAAATGGGCATAATTCTACCTTCTCGCAGGGCTACTGGGAAAATGAGAAGTTTGTGCAGAATGTAAGGTCACCACTCCTCAAGGCTGGCAAACCATGAAAACAAAAGTTGAGAAGCTGTCACAGATCAGAGGAGAACTGAGGTGCAACAAAAGCACCGTGGTGCCCTGGACTGCATCCTGGGACAGGAAGAGGGTATTCATGGGAAAACTGGTAAAATCCACATAAAGCCTAGACTTTAGCTAATGGTGATGAGCCAATGTGGACGTCTCAGTTTGGACAAATGCACAATGGAAACATAAGATGTTGACAGGAGGGGAAATGGGGTGAGGAGTACATGAGAACTCTGTACCATCTCTGCAACTTTCCTGTAAATCTAAAACTATTTTTCCAAAACAGCTTATTAGAAAACACACACACACACACACACACACACACACACACACACACACAGCACAGAGTATGTGCACAATAAGTGACGGTCATTATACAGTGTCACAGAGTCTGTAAAGCACCTATTGCATGCCCAGCACGGGACCAGATAGTCTCCCCTCTGTCTAATGCTGGCCACAGCCCAACGACGTGAAACTGATTAATGCTAGAAGAGGAAATGAAACTCAAGTTTCCAGATGTTTAAATGCTCACCATCACCCCACTGCCTTTATCTGCTCCATGGTCTCAGGCACGGGGCTCTAAATCACATGAGCCTCGAGAAAAACAGAAAGTGCTACATGTTGTGCAATCTTAAGTGAGGCCCTAACCTCTGTGGGCCTGGGTGAGGTGAGTGAACTCTAGGATGTCTCAGGGCCTCCCCCAAACTGCTGATCGAAGGTCCTCTGGTCTCAGATGGCATCTATGGCCAAGACAGAAGAGAATGGAGATACAGGGCAAGTTGGAGCTCCCGCCAGACGCCGCCTCAAAGCGGTCAGCCCTGGAGCCAAGAGAAACATTCTCAACCTACATTCACAGACAAATTGTGACTCCTCCAGGCAAATAAGGCCAAGAGGTCCTTAAGCCTTCATTCAACAGGTAAAAAAAATTAGACCCCTTGCCCCTGGGGCAGGTTGAGGCCAAGCCTACTGGCTTATATCACTTTCCTCGTTTAAGATTTATAGAGCCTTTCCATTCATGAAAGCATTTCTCTTTACCCACATCCATCTAAGAAAGATAGTCTGGTATCATCATGCCCATTTTACAGATGAGGAGACCAAGACTCAAGAAGCCCAAATGCGAGGCCCAGAGATTAGAGACATAGGAGAGATGAGAAGCCTCAGTCCTATTCCACTTTTCCCTGCACCACACCGTTCCTCTCCTTGCTCTAAAGTGAATATTTCCAAGATGGTTGGAGGGAGGGGATCTAGGCTGGGCCTCTCCTAGACAGCTGCTGGAGGTAAGGTGTCTTGCCCATAGCCCATGCAGCAAACAGGCAAAGGAACTAGGCTTCTCCAGGTCTCAGAATGACAGAATTTCCCTTTCCCAAGGGTCTGGAGCATGGGATGAGTGAGAAATGAAGGAGGAAGCCTAAGGCTGGGAGTCTCTTCATGACCCGTAACCCCAAGTAGTGGGTCACCCGACTGGATCTCTGTCACCAGAAAAACAAGTGTGGGTCTTCCTGCCTCTCAAACCCATCCACCCATCAGGACAAGCCGAGCCACAGAGCTGTACAGAAGGGGACACGGGATGGGTGCCAGGCCTTTTTACCGGGAGTGGAAGGGGGGCGGGTACACGAGGATGAGGCTCTGGGCCTGGGAGCAGCTCCTTAGTGTTGCAGTTCTGCCAAATTTCACTCAGACATTGGGAAAGACGGCAGAAGTAGAGCCGTGAGGGAGATTAACCCTTCCCCAAAAGTCTGAAGCAGAACAAGGCCTAACAGCCCACCCTCACTGTACAGATGCGTTAACCGAAACTCGTAGAGAGAAAAGGACTCACTCAGTCTCCCACAGTTAGTGACTGGGGGCTCTGCCACAGAGAAGGAATTTTAGAAACCGGAGTAGCCACCCCCATAATCCCACCCAGATCCACACACCCCCCCAACTGGGCCAGCCTGCTGGGAGCTGCCTAGAAAGGAGAGGGTGCTCACCTGTTTGAGGATGAAGTGCGTAGGGGCCGCAGGGCTGGCGAGAAGCAAGCCCAAGACGAGCAGGAGCGGAGCCTGTATGAGAGAACTCATTGCAAGCGATAGGTCTTGGCGGGCCTAACGACTAGGTCTGTGTCGGCGGCTGCGCCTTTAAATACTTGCCTTCATTTATTATGCAAAGCTGGGCATTGCTATGCAAAGCTGAGCAGGGCCACTTCCAGGTTTGCCCCGCCCGGTCAGGATCCGAGATTTCAAGGCCTGGTGGTGGACCTCTCTCTCCCGACTCCGCCCCCAAGAAGTTCCTACTTGAGCCCCTCCCACCGCGCATGGGCGTCAAGCCCCTCCTTCTGACGGGCGTTGGCAGAGCCGGAGGGTGAAAGGGGCGGGGATTGTGGGCGGGGCCGGAGCGAGAGGCGGGGCGGGGCAGAGCTGGACGGCTGTTTCTAAACCCAGGCTTTGCGCCGCGCTGCCGGAAAGGCCTTTTTGTTTTCAAACACGGGTGCATTCCTTGGGCAAATGTCATGCTCCTTATTCGTATTACGCTTTCCTGTATTCGTGTTACGGATTACTGTGTCTTTTTAATAATTATAATCATAATTGTAATAACTGAGAGTGCTTTAATGCATGTTAACCACTGTTAACCACTGTTAAACACTTAATCCATGTTTTTGCCCCATTTTACCACTCAGGAAAACATACATGGTGAGGTTAGCTTTGCCAAGGTCACATATTAGGAAGTGATAAAGCAAGGATTCTGCTTATATAGTCCATCAGCCAAGATTTTTTTAAAAGGCCCGATAGTAAATATTTTAGGCTTTCAGTCGATATAAACTGTATTCCAACTATTTAACTGTGCCATTATAGCTCAGGACAGACATACAACACATCAACTAATGGGCATGTCTGTGTTCCAATAAAACTTTACTAATGAAAATAGCCCACAGGCTATAGTTTGCTGATCCCTGTTTTAAATTTATTTTTAATGTTTATTTTTGAGAGAGAGAGACAGAATGTGAGTGGGGGAGGGACAGAGGTGGGGGGGGGCACAGAATCCAAAGCAGGCTCTAGGCTCTGAGCTGTCAGCACAGAGCCTGACACGGGGCTTGAATTCAAGGAATGCAAGATCATGAACTGAGCCGAAGTCAGCTGTACAACCAACTGAACCACCCAGGCAACCACCTGCCCCCCCCCCCCAAAATTTAAATTCCAGCTAGTTAACACAGGGTAATATTAGTTTCAGGTGTACAATATAGTGATTCAACACTTCTAAACAATATCCGGTGCTCATCAAGACAAATGCACTCCTTAATCCACACCACCTCTTTTAACCATCCGTCCACTCACCTACCCTCTTGATAAGCATCGGTTTGTTCTCTATAGGTAAGAGTCTATTTCTTGGTTTGCCTCTCTCTCTTTTTTATTCCCTTTGCTCATTTGTTTTGTTTCTTAAATTCCACATATGAATGAAATCATATGGTATTTGTCTTTCTTCCACTGACTTATTTCACTTAGCATAGTATTCTCTGGCTCCATCCATGTCATTGTGAATGGCAAGATTTCATTCTTTTTTGTCATTGAGTAATTCCATTATATATATATATATATACCACATCTTCTTTATCCATTCATCAGTCAATGGACACTTGGGATGTTTCCATAATTTGGCTATTGTTGATAATACTACTATAAACATTGGGGTATATATATCCCTTCAAATTAGTATTTTTGTATTCTTTGGGTAAATACCTAGTAGTGCAATTGCTGGATCATAGGGTAGTTCTATTTATAACTTTTGAGGAACCTCCATACTGTTTTCCAGAGCAGCTGCCACAGTTTGCATTCCCATCAACAGTGTAAGAGGGTTCCCTTTTCTCCACTTCCTCACCAACATCTGTTGTTTAGATCTGTATTTTTCACAGAGCTAGAACAAACAATCCTAAAATTTGTATGGAACCACAAACACCCTGGATAGCCAAAGCAATCTCGAAAAAGCCAAGCAAAGCTAGAGACATCACAATTCCAGACTTCAACTTCCATTGTGAAGCTATAATAGTCAAACAATATGGTCCTGGCACAAAAATAGACACATAGATTAGTGAACAGAATAGAAAACCCAGAAATGAACCCACAACGATATGGTCAGTTAATCTTCGACAAAACAGAAAAGACTATCCAATGGGAAAAAGACAGTCTCTTCAAAAAATGGTGTTGGGAAAACTGAACAGCAACATGCAAAAGAATAAAACTGGACCACTTTCTTACACCATACATAAAAATAAATTCAAAATGGATTAGAGGCCTAAATTTGAAACTTGAAACCATAAAAACCCTAGAGGAGAACACAGGCAGTAGCCTCTTTGACACTGGCCATTGCACCTTCTTTCTAGATATATCTCCTGAGGTAAGGGAAACACAAGCAAAAATAAACTATTGGGTGGGACTACATCAAAAGAAAAAGCTTCTGCACAGTGAAGGAAACAACCAACAAAACTAAAGGCAAGTGACAGAATGGGAGAAGATATTTGCAAATGACATATTTAGTAAAGGGTTAGTATCCCAAACATATAAAGAACTTGTAAAACTCAACACCCAAAAAATGAGTAATCCAATTAAAAATGGGCAGAAGACATGAATAGACATTTTTCCAAAGAAGACATACAAATGGCCAACAGACACATGAAAAGATTGTCAAGATCACTCATCATCAGGGAAACGAAAATCAAAACAACAAGGAGATACTGCCTCACACCTGTCAGAATGGCTAAAATTAATGTGCTTTTTTTGATTATACCCTTCCTCTCGTTCTGATAAGCTCTTCCCTCTTTCGCCTAGAACAGCGTCTTTGTCGTACACAAGTGCACTTTCAGGCCCCTTGTGGTAGAGGACTTGTCCAATGACACAGCAGAAGCAAAATTAATACTCACTTCTCCTGGGGTGCCTGGGTGGCTCAGTCAGTTGAGTGTCTGGCTCCTGATTTCAGTTCAGGTCATGATCCCAGGGTGGTGGGATCGAACCCTGCATCCAGCTCAGCGCTGAGCATGCCTCTCTCGGGACACCTGGGTGGCTCAGTCGGTTGAGGATCCGACTCTTGATTTTGGCTCAGGTCATGATCTCATAGTTGGTGAATTTGAGCCCTGCATTGGGCTCCCTACTGACAGCACAGAACCTGCTTGGGATTCTCTCTCTCCCTGTCTCTCTCTCTCTCTGCCTTTCCACACACCGCCCTCCCCTCTTGGTGCACTCTCACTTTCTCTGTCTCTCTCTCAAAAATAAATTAATTAATTAGAAAACAAAAGGTTCCCCCTCTCTCTCCCTCTGCCCCCTCCCTACTCATGCATGCACTCTCCCTCTAAAATTAAAAAAAAAAAAAAAAGAACTCACTTCTAAAGCTGATCCCACAGTGTATGAGAGACGACCATGTGGCTGCACTTGTTGGTGGCTGTGTGGGGGGTGGACAGGGGAACTGGGTGCCCGTGCTGGTATCCCCAGGAGCCTCATTGCGAAATAGAGAGGGGGTGCACCGACTCCCTTCCAGCATCATTCCTTCTCTGTCTTTGTACCTGCCAAAGCCCCTCAACCCCTTACCCACCTCCTCCCCACTCCTAAACACCAGGTACACTCCTTCACACAAGAACCTAATGGTCTCGGGCATAAAAAGTCAATGCCACCTTGGAAGATCTCTCAATGAGCAGGCACATTCCTCATGGACGGAGTATTTGACACCTCCGTTCAAAGGGTTTTGGAGGAGATGTTGGAAGGCCACAGACACAGTGACTGGAAACCAAGATCGTAACCAAAGTGGAAGGTGAAACAGGACAGCGGCTTGTTCAGAGCGCTTGCCCCAGGTCAGGCAGACCCAGGCCTTTGTCCAGCAAAAGAGCCTAGTTAGGGATTGTAACCTCTCTGGAGTCAGTTTCCTCACTTGCAAAACAAAGGTAATAATAATAATAATAACAATAACAATAATAATAATAATAATTTTAAAAAACCGACTACTTCTCCGTGCTATTCATTCAACAAATAATCTTACAGATTTTTAAAATTTTGAACACATTTTTAAAAATAATAATTTTTTTGAGAGAGAGAGAGACAGAGAGCAAGCAGGGAAGGGGTAGAGACAGAGGGAGACACAGAATCAGAAGCAGGCTCCAGGCTCCAAGCTGTCAGCACAGAGCCGGACATAGGGCTCAAACTCACAAACTGGGAGATCATGACCTGAGCCGAAGTCGGGTGCTTAACCAACAGAGCCACCCAGGCGCCCCGTAACTTACAGATTTAACAGTTGAACTATATCAAGGCCCTGCCCCACCCTTATAATCCCACCCCGTCCCAATAAAGTCTATTCCAGAAAAGCCATCAGTAAGTAAGGACATAAACGAGATATTGACGAGGGACAGTGAGGCAAGCTGAGGGCTAGGCACAAGCTAGCATACCCCTCCCCCACCCAGGTGGGATACGTGACATTCCTCAGGCACTCCTGGCTGCCCGTGAACAAAGGAAAGGAAAGAAAACACATGATTAACTGAGAAAGATAACAGTCCTGCAGGACATGAGTCTCTATCAGTTTACAAATATCTTAGTAAATTTTAAGAAAAAGGTAATCCTATCAATTACCTAATATCCAGAAACCTACACTTTCCTGTAGCCCTAATATCACCCTCCCCTCCATAGTGATATGGGCAACAAAGGCAAGAAGGAAATGGTAGGTAAAATTAAATTTCCTTATAACCTGCAGCCCATTGACAAATACTTGCAGCAAATACAGAGTAGAACATTTCTCCAGAAATGTCCTAATGTTAATGCCTTACTAGAGGAAAAACAGCCTTAGCTTGATGACAGCAAGGCCTCAGGTATCTTAGGAGTCCTCGTTAGCACATTGAAGTCCTTCTGGAGGCCCGGGTTTGCCTTTACCTCCCCAGCTCCGTAATATATAACCAGTCACTCTTCACAACCCCAGTGCAGCTCTTTCTGCCCACAGGTCCTGTCCCTGGGCTTTAATAAAATCACCTTTTTGCACCAAACACATCTTCAAGATTCTTTCTTGGCCGTCAGCTCGGAACCCCCGCCATTCCAAAACCTCATCAATATCCCATGAGTAATTATTCCAGAAGACAAGAAATACAAAGTGCGTTGGGTTGCCTTCTGGAGTCTGGCAAGAATTCTCCGAGGCGGTGGACTTTGACCACCCTGGAGAGAAATGAGACACGTGTGGGGTAAGAGCCAGTGTGAAACTCGAACTGGGTCAAGATCACCAGAGTATGGTTCCCAGCAGGCCTCCACACCACCATCACCTAGGGAACTTTTAAAAATCCCCATCCCCAGGCCCGCGCTCCAGACCAATGACATCTCAATCTCTGTCATTGGCGTATTTTTTAATTCCGGGCAATTCAAATATGTCGCCAAGATTGACATCCAGTAACGTGACACACCTGGAAGACAACAGGTGCACACATACATAAAAGTGGCAATTATTCAAACAAGGCTCTTGTCCTTGAAGAAATCACATTCTAAGAGTGACGGGTTGGAACACTGGAAATTATCACCCTAACGTTCCAGGTCATGGGCTTGCTGAAGGAGTCACAGGGTCTGAGCCCCGGGATAACACGGTCCAGGATGACCTACCAGTCGTGCTAGCGTGCGGGGGGACTGAATGTTGCTGGGGACCCAGTGTGCGTGTAAAGGCTGGAAGGGCGAGTTCCCTGAGTGTAATGAGGAGTGCTTACTGATGTGGGGAACAAAGGCAGACTGAAACGGTAGATGAAATTAAATTTCTTTATAGCCGGCAGCCCATTGACAAACACTTGAGGCAGGTAGAATATGACGGGCCTCCAGGAACTCCCTACTGTCTTAATGTTAGTGTTTTGCTAGAGGGAGAGACAACCTTAGCAAAGCCTCCAGGTTCCTGGGAGTCTTCTTAACATATAAAAATCCTTTTGGAAACTTCCCATTGCCTTTACCTCCCCCAGCTCCCAAGTATATAATCAGTCAGTCTTCACAAGCCTGGGGCAGCTCTTTCTGACCGCGGGTCCTGTCCCCAGTGCTTTAATAAAGCCACCTTTTTGCACTAAAGATGTCTCAAGAAATCTTTCTCGGCCTTAAGCTCCAAAACTCAACGTTTTCCACATCACTTACCACTTCAAATGCCTAGGAAGCAGGCACGGGGTCAGATGCAGAGGTCACAGACATGCAACGCCAGCCTCAAACATGATTTGTTTGTAAGGTGTGTCTTAGAAATTTACTTAGTTGTCAATGTATAATAAAAACAAGTGATTCCTCATTAAATTGTGGATTTCCAACTTCTGAAAAAATCAGAATTGACATACCAGCCCGCACTCCCACAGGGCAACAGGCCATTGAAACTGAGCTGTCATTAACCTTTTAGGTGGGGTCTGGGCTCAGCAGTCTCTGTAGCCCCCCGAGGCTACACATCTCATCCCTCACTTTTGTTATAGCCTGGTCCTTGTGGGGTTTCAACCCAAATTTAGTCTGGACATCTGGTTTTAAGCCATGGCTATTCTGGTTAGTACAGGATCATTTTTGAAAAGAAGGTAATATCATAGCTCTCATACACGTACAAAATGAGCTCACGTGAGAGATTTTATTTCATTTTTTTACATTTAGAAAAAGTGGGTTTTTTTTACATTTATCTAAATGGTAAAATGCATGCAAAACACTCGGAATCTCAGGATCTTGCTAAAATGCAGATACTGATTCCCCACATGGGGGGTGGGGCCCAAGAATTTGCATTTCTAACAACTTCTCCTTGGAGACAGTGCTGCTGGCCAGAGGACCACAATGAGGGTCTGGACTGATGGACTTTGCCACTGAGTGGCAGAGATAGGTACAGAGGGTCACTATCTTCCTATCGGGTGATCCTCCCCTGGCTCCTCGGTTTACTGAAACTGGAAGCTGGAAGGACAAAGCCTCGCACTCCCAGGTCCTCTTCTCTGCACCACATCCCCCCCTACTGCATGCCGAGGTGGGATGGATTCCATGAAGCCTGAGGGCTTGCCCAGATGCAGCGCCCAGCTCTGGGAAGTTGAGTGAGTCCAGGCAGGCTGACCAAAAGTCTGTTCTTTGAAGAGCTTTGCTCCACCATTCCTACCCCTCCCGCCTCCCGTTTCTTTCACTGCTCCCCTGCTGGTCCCCAGAGTAGCCCTCAAAGATTAGTTGAGTTGAACAGATCCTGGCTGCAATCTGTCAGTAATTTTCCAACCAAGGAAAATCCCATTGACTTCATAGGAGGTCCAGGCAATGCCGAAAAGAACCTTAATCCTCTGATAACTCCCAACGGGAGTGGGGGTTGAGGGTGGGAGTATGAGAATCTTGACCCTTCTTAGGACCTGGGACCTGGACTCTGGGACAGGGGCTTAGCGATGCACTGGCACCAGACTTCCGTTAGGCAGCACCATCGTCACAACCACAAACTCTTGGAGGGTCCTTTAGAGTTTACAAAGCATTTCGTTAGCTGTCTCTATCATTCATTCGGCAAGTATTTACTGGGCAGAGCAATGCCAGAGTCTCGGGCTCTGGGATGCAAAACTGAATCGGCCTGCACTCTTAAGTATTCACCGCTGTCGTGCCAGGCACCTCGCACACTGTGGTCTGCAGGGCTGGGCAGAAACCTTGGGCGAAGGCCGCCACCTGTAGTACATCCCTCGCGCCGGCAGGGGGCGGCCGTTACCCAATCGGAGCTCCCGTTGGCCGACCCACTGGCCCAGTGCGGACAGATCTGATTTTTCAGGAGAAGCTAGAAATACAGAATTTTATGTGAATTCTTCAAATCGTCACTTATGGGCAGCTAACTCAGATCGTTATGAAAGACCTCGCGAGCTAAAAATAAGTCTGCAAGACAGATGTACTTCCAAAGAACCGCAGTGGGCAAACTGAGGTTTGACCCCAGGGTGCGGGATCCTGACTTCATTCAAAAATGCCACAGCTTTATATCATTATTCCAACGCCCGCATTTTATGTGTGGGGATACTGAGTTCAGAGAAAAGAGGGACTTGTCCAGGTCTCTTAGAGCAGAGCGGAGAGTAGGACTCAGGAGTCCTGATCTGGTACAGTCTTTCTTGGGGCAGGAAGAACACCCACCAGAACCCTGGGGTCCCCAGAGAAGTGCGATCCTATAGCTCAGAGGGCGTGTTCTGGAGAGCTGGTCCTGGCCAGGGGAGCCCTGACGGGGCTGGGGAGGTCGCCAGAGCCCAAGGGCAGAAGGGGGAGCAAGAGTTTATTTTTAGCTGCCTAGAATGTGCCTGTAAGCCTTATTTAGACATCAGGCGACAGAGTGAGCTGGAGGCAGCAGGGGCGGGGGAGGAGATAGCCCCCTCCCCCTCCTTGGGCTCCTTTTACAACTGCTCTCCCCTGCCTGCCCCCTTATCATCCTTTCTGGGGGCTCTGGGGCTGCTCTAAATAGCAGCTCTTGCAGGCGTGGGCGCTCTCCTGCTCCGGCTGGCTGGCTGGCTGGCTGGCTGGCTGGCTGGCTGGCTGGCTTTCTCCTCCACCTCCATCCCTTATCCCCCAGTCCCCTTAGCTCTAGAGACCTAGAATGTTTTCTCTTCACCCTTCTGGGTCACAGATCTCTTTGAGAAGCCGGAGTAATTCATCTCAGTAGTTTAGAGCTCAGGTCGGGAAGACTGATTGACATCTGATTGTCATGCCTGAACCAGCATATGACACTAAGCAAGTCTTTACACGCCCCCAAAACTGAGTTTTCACTTTATCGCGGATGGTTCCTGACGATTCAGTGTGATAAAGGATCTAAAGACTTTAGCATATCGTAATAAATCATCAAAAAATGATGGCAATGGTGATTAAAGCTATAGACCAAAATGGAATCATTCATATATACACCATTCAAGAGGTGCTTGTAACCTCTGAAGCCCGTGGATGCCAATGCAACCAATTAATCCATTCATCATTGTTTGTGGTATATAATTCACAGAGAAAAAAATGCATATATTAAAAAAAAAAACAGAAAGGGAGAGAGACAAAACATAAGAGACTCTCAAAGACTAAGAACAAACTGAGAGGAGGTGAGGGGGGAGGAGGGAGAGTGGGTGACGGGCTCAGAGGAGGGCACTTGTTGGGATGAGCACTGGGTGTCGTATGGGAACCAATCTGACAATAAATTATTTTTAAAAAATTTTTTTAAATGCATATATTTAATATATATGATTCTGCGAGTTTGGACATATGCATAGACCCCCGAAACCATCACCACAGTCAAGGTCAATAAACATGTCTGTCACGTCCTAAAGTTTCCCTGTGCTTCTTTATTTTTTTGGGTTTTTGTTTTGCTTTGTTTTTGTGGTGAGAACACTTAACATAAGATCAGCCCTGTTAACAATTGAGCGTTGTTCACTGTAAGCACTACATTGTACCACAGAGCTCCAGAGCCGTCTTTCTCTTCTTTGCTTCTAAGAGTTTGACTATTTGAGAAATCTCATGTAAGTAGACTCATCCAGTATTTGTCCTTCTGGGACTGATTTATCTCACAGAGCATTATGGCCTTCAGGTTCATCCATGTATCACAAGTGGCAACCTTTCCTTTTTTCTTCAGATTTTTTAATGATTTTTTATTTATTTTGAGGGAGAGAGGGAGAGCGAGTGCGCACAGATGGGGAGGGGCAGAGAGAGAGAGAGAGAGAAAGAGAGAATCCCAAGCAGGCTCCAAGCTGCCAGAGCCGAGCCTGACTTGGGACTCAGTCACACAAATTATGAGATCATGACGCAAGCCAAAATGAAGAGTCAGACGCTTAACAGACTGAGCCACCCAGGCACCCCTAAATTTCCTTCTTTTTAAAGGCTAATATTCCACTGTATGTACACACCACATTTTCTTTATCCATTCATCTGTCAGTGGACATTTGGGTCATTTCCATATCTTAGCTATGGTGAATAATGTTGCAATAAACATGAGTGTGCAGATATCTCTTCAAGATCTTGATTTCATGGACACCTGGGTGGCTCAGTCGGTTAAGCACCTGACTTCGGCTCAGGTCATGATCCCCCAGTTTGTGATTTTGAGCCCTGAGTCGGGCTCTGTGCTTGCAGCTCGGAGCCTGGAGCCTGCTTCAGATTCTGTGTCTCCCTCTCCCTCTGCCCCACCCTCACTCACGATCTCCCTCTCTCTCTCTCTCTCAAAAATGAATAAACATTTTTAATTAATTTTTTTAATGTTTATTTATTTTCGAGAGACAGAGCATGAGCAGGGGGAGGGCAGAGAGAGAGAGAGGCAGACGCAGAATCTGAAGTAGGTTCCAGGCTCCGAGCCATCAGCACAGAGCCCGACGCGGGGCTCGAACCCACAGACTGCGAGATCATGACCTGAGCTGAAGTCGGCCACTTAACCGACTAAGCCACCCAGGCGCCCCAATAAACATTTTTAAAAAATTGTTTTAAAAGATCCTGATATCAGTTCCTTTGGATATATACCCAGAAGTGGAATTACTGGATGATTTTACCATTTTTTTAACCCTTAAAGGAAACTTCACTGTGTGTTGCATAGTGTCGGCACCCACCAACAGTGTACCAGAATGGAAGTGTCTTGGATCCCATTCTCAACTCATTTGAGGAATAACTGCTGTCTCTGAAAAGGGACCAAAACAAAGATCTCTTCCCATGGCAATGACAATAGATCCGAGCATCCATTCCTTCAGGACCCCTACCCCAGCAGACCCTTGCATACTTTCTCCAACCTGCCCTACCAACGTCAGCTTCTGTTAACATACCTCCCGCAATGGGGCACTCGCTCCCTGTCAAACCAGACCCCTGAATCTTGGACCAATTGGAAGTTCCTTCCTCCCAAGGAGCTGGGAGGACTGATTGTCATCGAGTGCTCTAGATGCAAAAGTGCCTTGGGGAAGGAAGAAGGGGAGTGGGGTGAGCTGGAGGTGCAACCTCCTCCCAGAACGTCCAAGCCCTGCCTGAACTCTGGCTCTTCCAGCAGCCCAGGTTCCCAAGGCTGCCCCCCTCTGCAGCTGCTTCTTTAAGAAGTGCCAAGGGGCTGGTCCTTGCTACTGTCCTTGGATCCTGTCCAGGGCCCTGATTTAAAAGGTATTGCAACGTTTTTTTTAAAAAAACAAACATGTGTTGTAACCCAAGGCCCTGGTAACCACAACACTGCCGGCTGCTAGCTGCCGCCTCCCAGGCTAAGAGGAGGAGACAGCTCCCCGCCTACCCGAGGCCCTAGGCACCCCATACTCTGCAGCGCCTGCCCGCCGCCGTAGTTACCAGATTATATTAGGCTGGGAGCTCCGTGAGGGCAGGGCCTGAGCCGGACCCAGGGGTCGCAGCGCTTCTGGACCAAGTGCCTTTTGGACGCTCACCAGTTCTCCTACGAACCATTCCAGGAGATGTTTGACGGCTCCAGGCCAGAGCTCTCTGTCCAGCTTCCACCCCCCAGAGGGACCGTTCGTAACACCAGTCTGCTGGTGCCTCTCCCGCTGCCCACAGGACAAAGTAAAGGCGTCTTGGCTGGGCTTTCGAGGCCTCACCTGCCTGTCTGCATCCCCCTTGCTCCCTGCACCCATATGGAGGCACTGAGCCGCCCCGAAAACCCACCCGGCACTGGGCCTGAAAGGTCTTCCCCACCCTCTTTCTTCCTTTCTTTCCTTTTTTTTTTTTTTAAGTTTATTTATTTATTTTGAGAGGGAGAGAGAGATTGCGTGAGCGGGGGAGGCAGAGAGGGAGAATCCTAAGCAGGATCTCCGCTGTCAGCGCAGAGTCCGGCAGGCAGCTCAAACTCACGAATCCGTGTGATCATGACCTGACCGGAAACCAAGAGTCTGAGGCCTAACTAACTGAGCCACCCAGGCACTCCCCCCCTTTTTTTTTAATTTTAATTTTATACACGTATAAACTGCAAAATTATCACCACAAAAGGTTAGCTACATCAATCACATTCTTTACAGGAAGAACCTGCATAGCCCTTAATCTGCATAGCCCGCTCAGTCATCACATCCTTGGGGAAGCCTGCTGTGTCCTGCTGTCTCCCAGACAGAATTCGCTACTCCTGCTTCATGGTATTTTTCCACACCCCTTGTTACATTACTTGTCTACCTGGAGCAGAGGCAATATAACCTTCTGCAGATATTCTATTTAGCTTGCATGATGGTTGGTCGGGGGACTTTTACACTAAAAAACAAAATAAGACAAAAACAGATTTCTGGTTTCTCTCTCTCTTTTTTTAAAGTTTATTTATTTATTTTGAGAGAGAGAGAGAGACAGAGACAGAGTGAGAGCGTGAGCTCGGGAGAGGGGCAGACAGACAGGGAGAGAGAGAATCCCAAGCAGGCTCTGTGCCGTCAGCTCAAAGCCTGACGCAGGGCTCGAACCACTGTGAGATCATGACCTGAGCTGAAATCAAGAGATGCCTGGGGCACCTGGGTGGCTCAGTTGGTTAAGTGTCTGCCTTCAACTCAGGTCATGATCTCATAGTTTGTGGGTTTGAGCCCCGCATCAGGCTCCCTGCTGTCAGTGCAGAGCCTGCTTCAGATCCTCTGTCTCCCTCTCTCTCTGCCCCTCCCCCGCTTGCGTGTGCACTTTCTCTCTCTGTCAAAAAATAAACATTAAAAAAAAAAAGAGCCAGATGCTTAACTGACTGAACCATCCGGGCACTTTGGTTTCTCTTGCACTTGGAAGTCAGGCCAGCCTGGGCCTTCGTCTCCTCCTAATGCCTGTCTGCTGCAGCCCACCCACTGGTGCTTCCTTGTGGGTGGCTGTGTGGTTCCTGGTCGGCACCCCCCCCTTCCCGCTAATGTACCCACCCAGCCCTACAGGCATTTCAGTTTTAAGCCGTAGACCCAGATCATTCCTCTCAGACATTCCAGGTCACTCCTATTTACCAATATTTGACTTCCTTGTCCCTATAAACTATTTAGGCATCCCAGAAATTCCAATATGTTGGCAAAGTGTAAATGAATGAATAGAATCAGGTCAACACAAAATACAAGCATCGCAAATTCCTTTGTGAAATCGCGTGCTCCAAGTTTCGACTTGGAAAGCACAGGCCCCGTCCGCACCATTCTCTGACACTCATTCCAGTTACTTTCTGCAGGTAAGACGTTCTCATTGAACTGGAGCTGGGAGGACGGCATCAGGGCCCGGAGGAGCAGAAGGGCGAGGGTGGGGCAGTTATCGGTCGGGAAAGGGTGGCTCAAATTGTGATCACATAGCAGTTGACATCGGTGTACAAGTATTCATTTTTCAAATTAAAGAATCGGGGCACCTGGGTGGCTCAGTTGTTAGGTATCTGCCTTCAGCTCAGGTCATGATCTCACAGTTGGTCAGTTTCAGACCCACACTGGGTGAGCGAGAACCCTGCTTCGGGAGAGCTCGAGCCCTGGATGGGTCCCGCCTCTCCCTGCCCCCCTCCTTTCTGCCCTTCATGGGATTCTCTCTTCTCTCTCTCTCTGTCTCTGCCCCTCACTCACTTGCACCCTCCCTAAAATAAAAGAATAAAAATAAAGAATGAAGCGGGCTGCTGGAAACACGCATATACAGTGAACAAGGATGTACAATGAATATGTCTGAAGCTGAAAAGAATTGAGAACACGCAGAACGTACAAACTGTCCTCTGATAAGGGATATGAGGGGGGCAAGTAGGTCAATTACTGACTTAGGTGCAGCCAGGCAAGAGACTGTGTATCTCTGATCTGGAAAGACGGCAGCTAGTGTTGGAGTCTTGCTCATTCGGTTACATTTAAATCAACAAACGCTCATCAGAGGACCCTACCTAGAAGGACTCACTTTTAGTTCCCAGATATGAGATGGCTCAGGGCCTGGCTCGGAACCCACAGCACAGTCCCCTGTGTTTCACATGGAGACAGCAGTGCAGGTAGGGGTGACCTAGACGCCAGCCCAGCCAAGGATGTCTCAAACACGGAAAATCACAGAGGCTCACTGAGCCCTGAACCTCACTTCCTACCTCATCTCTAAACTCATTTTAAAAAATCACTGTCAGACATCAAGAGGACAAAAAGGCCGAAGCAACTCAAACACAAGCACACATCCGAGTTGCCTGGAGGACTGAGTAAAACTCAGATGCCTGAGCCCCACACCCAGCATTTCTGATTCAGCAGGTCTGGGGTGGGGCCCAAGAATTTCTAACAATTTCCCAGAAGATACAGATGCTGCTGATACTAAGAACCACTGATGTAAAGAAATGTCCACCCCTGTTCATTGCTAGTATTTTCCAGAACCTAGAGCCCACTTAAAGAAGTGACATGCAATTTCCTTCAGAGAAAATCACCGCGAGACGCTGCATCTTTCCTACTCTGCATTACCGTCTTAAGATCCTTGAGGACTTCCATCCGACCTTTATTGAAGAGAGAAAATGCTAACCAATGATTATTGACATGTATCAACTCTTGGTAAAGAAAATGGTAAAGTTGATCTTGCCTGCCGCCTCTCCCAAGGCAGCCCCAAATCCAAGGGGTATCCTGGGAAAACACGCAGGGGTGGCCTCTCACTAATTAGCATTACTCAGGCTCCATTCTCCTCTCCAAAAACTCCCCCATCAATTAGTTCAACACAGTTCAGCACAATTTTTTTTAATGTTTATTTTTGAGAGAGAGAAAGAGACAGTGTGAGCGAGAGAGGAGCAGAGAGAGAGGGAGACAGAGGATCTGAATCTGTGCTCAGAGCGGGGCTCAAATTCAAGGACCGCGAGATCATGACCTGAGCCGAAGTCAGATGCTTAACCGACTGAGCCACCGGGGCGCCCCTCAATATAATTTTTTAAGTGTATTTATTTTGGGAGAGAGAAAGAGAAAGAGAGCAAGCACAGGCAGGGGAGGGGCAGAGAGAAGGAGAGACAGAATCCCAAGCAAGTCTCCGCACCTTCAGCGCGGACGCTGACGCGGGGCTGGAGCCCACGAACCGTGAGATCTTGATCTGAACCGAAATCAAGAGTTGAACGCTTAATCAACGGCACCCCCCAGGCACCCCACAACTCAATATAATTAATGTAGCAACTTAAATCCCTGATGAGATGACCCACCACAACCACTGGAGCAATAAAGGCTCAAACTTTAGTGTGAAAATTCCTCAGGCTCCTGATAGATAGGAAAAGAGGGAGGACTCAAGATGATTCGGAAGCAAATGCACCTGCCCATTCCTTGAGAAACACTCCACCTGAAGCCGAAGGACTTGGGGTACCTGGTCGGCTCAGTCGGTAGAACGCGCTACTCCTCAGGGTCAGGAGTTCGATCCCCACCTCGGGGTAGAGCTTGCTTAACAACAACAATTCGATGCCTAAGGATTCAACAATTTTAGGTTTCCTCCCGTTTTTTCTCTTATATATAATTTCAAGAGGAAGCTATCAAAACCAACATTTCCATGAAAGGTCTGGCAAGCCCAGGGTACTTTTCTCAGCAAAGCCTCACTTCCTACCTCCAGAACTGAAGCTGGGTTACACACAGCATCTCCAAGAGGAAAATATTCTAAGTTCGATATAACAGACCTTAGGAATTGGTTAGAAATTGCATCCTGTTGCTAGTGACAGAATTTCAATGGCAGTGGCTTAAACAAAGTGTTTATTCTATTATGTGAAAAAATTAGAAAGTAGTTGATTGAGGCTGGTATGGGAGCTCGATAAATGCATCAGAGATCCAGGCCCCAATCTTTTTGCTCAGGGTAATAAAATGGCTGCTGGAAGTTGGCCATCATGTTGGTATTCCAGGCAGGAAAAGGGGGATCCCTCCTCCCAGCTGAGTCATTTCCCTATTAGAAGTTTTCCTGGAAGCCCCAACCAGTAGTTTCCCTTTGCAAATCACCAGTCACCCTTAGATGCAAGGCAAACTGGGTAAGTAGCCTGTTAGCCCACACACCGCTGACCCAGAGAATATGATGGTTCTGTAATTAAGGAAGAGGGAAGAACGGAAACTGAGTAAGGTGCCTGGAAGTCTCTGCCACGATGTGCTAAGTACCAGGTGGGTGAGGAGGGAGGAGAGGGAGCCGGGTGACCCCTAGAGCATCAGCACGCAAGCAAGTAGAACTCGGAGGAAAGCTGCACGTGTGCCCAGAGAGCTGTGGAACAGGTGCCATGAGGTGTTTGGGAGGAGAGGGTGTTTGAGCTGCTTCCTGGCATTCAGGCGGAACTATAGCCCACAGAGATGGATGGTGCACAAAGTCACATTCGGGGCACCATCACGTTGGGGGAACAATGGAGCTCAATCAGAAGAACCTGAACAGATAAAGTTTTCAGGGCTTACAAGGCATTTAGCAGCCACTGAGTTCAAAAGTTCCTAACCCGTGAGCATCCGGGTGGCTCAATCCGTTGAACGTTCTACTCTTGATTTCAGCTCAGGTCATGATCTCACGGTTCATGGTCATGGGTTCCAGCCCTGCGTAGGGCTCTGCCCCTCCCTCAAAAATGAATAAATTTCAAAGGTTCTTAACTCGATATACCCACATAGCCTTACTGCAGGGGGCTTCAGAGGTCCCTGAATTGCCTGAAAAAAATTAATGTTTAATTATTTATTTTGAGAGAGAGAGTGCGCGCATGTGAGCAGGGGAGGGGCAGAGAGAGAGAGGGAGAGAGAGAGAGAGAGAGAGAGAGAATCTTAAGGAGGCTCCACACCCAGTGTGGACATGGGGAGCCCCATGTCGACCCTCAGACCATGACCTGAGCAGAAGTCAAGGGTCAGTCGCTTAACCCACTGAGCCACCCAGGTGCCCCTGAATTGCCTGAAATTCTATGCAAAACTTTTCATATAGGGGTACACTGTCCTTCTCTCATGAAAGATGTCCAGGAGTATCCCCATATTATTCTTTCCAATCTTTCCCAAAAGAGCCCACTTCATCCCTGACTTCCCCCCCCACACACACACACCCTAGCCACCAACTGTAATTCCTCATGCGTCAACTTGCCCACCTCCACACTCTCCCCTGACTGTTCTCCTGCTCTTCCTCCCTCTTGTAATTGCTCCTCCCTGCCTCTCCTCTTCCTTAGAGATGGCAAGATAGGTAGTGATCTCCCCATCCCTGGAAGTACAAAAGCATAGACTGCACAAATACCTACAAGGGAAATTATAAGAGACACAGAAGCCAGCCTGAGACTCCAGGATTCCTTTCAGCAGGAAGGTCCTTTGGCTGCACTATTCCTCCAGGAAGTCCTCTTCCCTCTCCCTATCCACCATGGTCTCTTATCTTCTTTAATGCTAATACTTACCCCATGGAGTACACAACTTAATGTTAGCTTTATCACCTGTTTCGTATGGTCCCCCCTCGTTTTCTATGTATAGGTCTAAAGTAAGAAAAAAAGCAGATTATAACTAATTCAAGGTCGAAAACTGAGTCTTCTTCCCTTCACGTTCACTATGCCTTGTCCAAAGGGTGACCAATCATCCCAGTGCGCCCAGGACTGAGGGGACGAGGGACTTTCACCGCTAAAAGTGCAGAAATCCTGAGCAAACCAGGGCGAGTGAGTCACCCTACTTGCCCACGAAGTGGACACATCGTATCTGCTAGTTGATTGCTAACTCACAGTAGACATTTCTGCTGTTGGCCGGTATTTCTGGTTCTCCTCTCCTCCTGGGTACATATTGTACTTTCCCATCCCCTTGAAGTCGAGCATGACTATGTGACTTGCTTTGGCCAATAAAACGTAAGTGGACTTCAGGTGTATCACTTCTGAGCGTAAGCATGTAAGACCCTACCCGCCATTCTCTGTGTATGTTCTCCTCTTGCCTTGGCAAAACTTGAAGGCATAGTGTTGAAATGACGGCATCGTGAGATGGTATAGAATGTCTACATGCTGCAGAGCCCCCTGCCTCCCCGTGCTGGACGTGGAGTGTGAACAAAACTTAGCCTCACTCATGGTAAGTCACTGCAACTTTGTGTGTTTCATTACCACGGCAGAACCTAACCTAACCCGATTGCTACATCAACCACTGAAAATTTCATTCGCCATTTATTCAAACTCAAGTTATTAAAACAAAACAAAAACAAACAAACAAACAAGAAACCTCTCAGTCCCATGCATGAGCAGGGGAGGGCCAGAGAGAGAGAGAATCCCAAGCAGGCAGCATGCTGTCAGTGCAGAGCCGGATACGGGGCTCGGTCTCACCAACCAGGAGATCATGACCCGAGCCGAAGTGGCGCATGTAACTGACTGAACCACCCAACTACCCCAATAATTTCCATTTCTAACAAAGCTGCCTGGTAGTGCAGATGCTGCTGATTCGGGGACCACACTTTGTGAACCACTGTCTTAAATTAGTCTTCCTTCCATGAGCCTAATATCATCTGAATCTTTAGTTTCCTTTCTTAGACCCTGCTACAATTGGTCTTATAGTCTGTGGAGGGGGAGCATGTGGTCTCATATTCTTTCCTCATTCTCAACCGTGAGTCCCTTTTACATGGGCATACCTCCCCGAGTGTCTCTGGCCCTTGCATAATTTGCTAATATACACACATACATGCACGCTTATTTTCAAAGTTAGGTGTACTTTTTCTGCTCTGTCACTCCTAGAATCCTCAGCTGGTCACAAAGTGAGGGTAAATGGAAGTTCTTTTCCCCGGGCATTGACATGTGATCTCTCTTATTCCCACTGCATCTGCCTGTCTGCTTCACAAGGTTGTTGTGATGGGTAACATCTATCCAGAATGGACAGAGGATTACAGATGCTTGTGAACTGGAAAGAGCTATTGACCCAGAAGTGAAGAGACATTAACAACTGAACTAAGTATCATTATGTACAAATGTAGGGAAGTGGCTCAAAGCTTAGGTTCAGGAGTTAGAACTGGAATTCATTTGGGCTCTGGCGCTTAGTAGTTATGGGAGCTTTGGCAAATCACGTCTCTGATCCTCATCTTCCTAACCTGTAAAGTGGAAGGAATTATCCCTTTGTGGGAAGGAGATGGGGAAAAAATAAAGTAATATGTACAAAGTAGCCAGGATAGGCACAGCTCTCCATAAGTGGTAATTGTTGTGTTTACTAAGTAATTGTTTTAATCCCCCCCGCCCCCCGCCTTTTCTCTGCCAAAGGCCAGGACGAACATCCATTGTGCATAGGGATCTTCCCTGCCCTGGCCCAGGGTTGTTATCATTTACGGAGAATCTGGTCACTTGCCTCGGGCGGTGGCACCGCGAACCCCGCGGGCTTCGCGGAGGCCCTGCTCTTCGGGTATTTACGGCTCACGGCCGCCCCGGCTCCTACTCAAGTCTGCGCTTCCAGGTTCAGTTTCAGGGTCTCGCCGGCAGCCCCGGCCGGCGGGCACGCGGAGGGCAGCAGGGCCCGGGCGGCTGGGTGCTCGGGGGGCCCCGGAGCAGGCAGGTGGCGTCCGGGAGTCCCCAGAGGAGGATGGGCTGCGGACACAGCCGGCCGAGCTGCTGCAAAGCCCCCAAAAAGGTAAAGGGCTCCGGCGGCGAAGTTTGCCTTCGGAGGGGAGGAGGGTGCGGAACCGCTCCGCCGCAGGGACTCTCGGCGCCGCCGGCCCCCTCCGGGGATCCCGGGGTGCCGGCCGGAGGACAGCCGGAGGCCGGCGCGGAGGGAGGCGGGGAAAGCTCGGCCGGGCGACTCTCTTTCCCACCCCGGCCCCGGGCTGAGCCGCGCGGGGCCGCCGAGTTTAGCGACACGGCCCCGGGGCCCGGGAAGCGCAGCTAATTCCGGCTGCCCGAGTAGGGAGATGTCTAGTACTGTGGCAGGTGCCCTTTTCCCTTCGGTCTGGGCACGACTTCGCTGTGTGGCCACGGACTGGTGACTTGACCTCTCTGGGCCTTCCGCTTTTCCCACCGTTCTGAGGCAGATTATCTCTAAGGCCGCTACTCGCAGAACGGTCCACGGATTTACAGCAGCGGCACCACCCGGGACCTGTTTGAAATGCAGAATCTCAGGCTCTGCCCGGGACCTGCTAAGATAGAACCTGACTTTTGATACCAGGTGATTACAACAGGCTTTAAAGTTTTGAGTAGCGCCAGTCTCGAGCCTCTTCGGGCCCCAAAGCCGGTGCATGTGGGCTGTGCTGGGGGTACTGGGAGGGGCCAAACAGGGAGGAGATCTGCAGCCTGCTGCGGCCCTTCCTTTCCTTCCTGCCCCTCCCCCTGAGGGGCCTCGGAGCTGGGTTAGGACCCAGGAGACTTTACTCGGGTTTCCTAGCTGCCCCTTGGGGTCTGACCAGCCCAGAAGGTCAGAGCCTGGAGCCAGAGGACTGTCCTCAGGGGACAACTCCAGGCGCAGAGAGGGAAGGGAGGACCCTCCAGTTCTAACCCCTCTTCCTCCTACTGCCAGCCTTTCTGCCAGGTGGGGATGGGTGGTCCCATAAACTTGATGAGCCTCCGGGGAGCCCGAGAGGCTTCCAAGATGCCCTAAAATGTAGTTATTTTTCATAAAACTTCTCTCTCTTTCTCTCCCTCTCTCTCTCTCTCTCTGCTCCTGCTTTGCTAAGGCCAGGACAAACTTTCCCTGCCTTGTGCCTAGTTCAGGAAGATGAGTTTTCCCCCCAAGTACAACGCCTCTCCCACTTTCCCTGCTCTTCCTTTATTCCTAGTTGAAAAAAACCTCACCAAGCTCTGACCCAGAAACCCTCACGTGGTCCCTTACTCCCATAGGGAAACTGAGGCTTGCCTGCAGCAGTAGAAGTGGAGGGCTGGCTGATAGGGATGGTGGGCAGATAAAGCTGAGCCTGGCTTGAGACTGGAAGGAGCCGGTGATGGGTGGACATCAGTTCTGGCTCCACCACAAACATGCTGTGTGTCCCCCAGCAAGCCCTCACCACTCTCCGGGCCTCAGTTTCTCCCTCTACATGGAGAAGGAGGGAGATGAGCAGGACGACTTCTTAGGTCTGAGCGTCTGTATTCTCTGAACCAGTGTCAACCTCTCAGTCTGCTAAGTGGGCCAAGTTTGATTTCCAGCTAAGGAGGGACAGAGGAGACTGGAGGAAGAGCCCTCGTCTAGCATGACCCTTCCACAGTAAGCATGGGTTTCCTTGCCTCCTGGCCCTTCGGAGAGCCTTAGCAGCTGTCCCTGTCTGTCCTTGGTACAGCCTGAACTAGACCCTCCTGCCCCAAGCTTTGAAAGGCAGGTCGAGCCTACACAGACTATCCGAGTGGGAAAGGGCCCTGGGTACCGCCTGGGCTGATGTACCCAGTATACAGATGGGAGGTTAAGGCCTGGAGAACGGAAGGGTCTTGACTGAGATCACAGAGTTACTTCGAGTGGAACCCAGGTATCTACCCCCTTAGTCCAGTGCTCTTTGTCGCCACCCAACTCTGTGCTTTCAGTGACTTGTTATTGGTTCCAAAGCCCTTTGGCATTGAAGCCTTCACTCTGTTGCCTCAGGGCAGTCTGGCCTTTCTTCCCTGCCCACCACGCCAGGCCTCTGCCCCCTGTGTGGCGGGATTTACAGGCCAGTTCTGCTTAAAGTTCATGCCTGTTTCCATCCCTCCGGGCTGGGCTCCTGCCCGATTTCTCATCCAAGGATGCTCCCAAGGCCGTCCTCACAGGCTATCAGTCCCCTGGGGGGTTACAGGCTTCTAAGGACTGGGTGTGCAGAAATGAGCTCAGGCTACAGAAGGGTCAGGTCACGGCAACAATGACTCACTCTTAGCGGCAGTTGACAGAGTACTCTCACATCCTGCGGGCCTCGCAAAAGCCCTGGAAGCTAGGCTGAGCCGCAGAATCTTCGCCACTCCGCAGGTGAGGACGCCAAGGTTCAGGGAGGCTTGATGTGTCCAAAGTCATGGAGCCAGTTGGCGGTAAAGCTGTGCAACGGAGCTTGGTTTTCTGCACCCGGTCTGGTGCCCATCACCTTGTACAGAGCAGGAGCTAGGTAAATATTTGAGGGAGCAAGCGAGCGCCAAACAAGAGCAGGGTGACCCAGGGTTAGCCTGGGGTGCAACAGCAGCACCTCATTCAGCCTCAAGAGATACAGGACGGCTTCTTGGATTGGGGCAGCGGGGGTGTGGGGACGCGTTGACCGAGTAGGAGTTACAGTCGAGGCAGAGAGAAGAACCTGAGCTCAGGCTGAACGAGAGAGAGCACGGTATGATGGGGCTCACTGTGGAGCGGGGAGGTACCAGGGAGTGAGGGATGAGCCCGGAGCTTTCGGTGGGGACCACCCTGGCTGGCGACAGGGGCTCGATTACTAGGACCTCTCAGTCCTTCTAAGTTCGAGGATGAGAGGGTTTGCTGAGTTCTGTGGTCTCCTGTGCCCGGTGGCCTTAGCTAAGAGACCCAGCCTGAGGCTAAGTCACTGCCCTATTGGGGCAAGTTGACATCCTGATCAGTGACTGAGTGGCGATCCTGGCAGCCGGGTGCTGTGGCGCCATCTGCACTGAGCGGTCCTTCCTAAATCCACCTTGACTGAGACCATGGGTGATGTGGTCATGTCCCCAGAAACACTTGGGTGGAGGATGGAAAGAGAGGGGAGGGACCAAGAAACAAATTTTCCACGGACTTGCCCGTAAAAGTGACAGAGGAGTGCAGGGTGGGGAGGGGCACCTCGTGCCTCGTGGTCGCCCCCCTGTGTGTGTGCCTGCTATGACGTCAGAACTCCCCAGTCCCCAGGGCTTCGGCTCTGGCCACGGCACCGTAGCCCTGAGCAGAGTGGCGGGGGACCCACTTGGCCCTGCTCCCACAGCTGTTCTCAGGCGATGGGTCCTCGATGGGTGTCTTTCAGGAGCCCTACCCAAGCACTTCCAGGTAGCAGGCCGGGTGAGAGAGAGAGGGAGGGGTGCAGAAATGATTGACATGGGGGAGCCTGGCCTGGGCATCAGCAATTCTGAAACGAAACCTTGGACACTGAGGGTGTGGACTTTAGAACCGGGTTCGTGCTCTGTTTTCTTCACTCAGCACAGCAGGCTCCGGGCTAGGCGCTGCTTCAGTCCTGGCTCTATCGCAGGTCCATGAAGTGACTGTGGAAAGGGCTTGGCTACTCCATGCCTCGGTTTCTTCCTCTGTAAGACAGGCATGAGGTTAGCTCCTGGGTCGTAGGGTTGTTCTAAAGATTAGATGAAAGAATGCACGCAGGAGAGCCCCTGATACACTGACTGGCAAGCGGTGTGCTCTTGATAAGAGGGCATGTGGCTAATGTCATAAGGGAGACACAGTTCTCCTTTAAGGACATCACTGCCTGGATTGGACCCAAAGAAAGCAAACAGGGATGTGAGAGACAGGGGGACATTAACATCCTTGGAAGGATCGGGGCAATGAAGCCTGGAGCCTGGCCATTACCACCAACCCTCTGAAGTGTTGCCAAGGGGCTTGGGGGACAGCCTTGTTCTCTGTTGTTCCAGAAGGCAGAATTGTGGCCAGTGAGGGGAAGCTGAAGGAAGCCAGATTCTACTTCTCATGAGGAAGAAAGGTAGTGAGTTCTCCATTGCTGGAGGAGTTCAAGCAGAGGTCAGGTGACGTTTTGGCAAGAATAGGAGGGGGGATTAGGACTAGCAAATATTTAGGATTCCGCTTAAGAAGTCTAATTCTGATTATTATAATGTTTGAGGCAAAATTTCAGAACTTGGAAAAATAGAAGTTTAAAAATCACTTTTAATCCCACCATTAAGACATAGCCTCTGTGTATAATTCAGTGTCATTCTATTTTTCCTACTATATATATAATATACATGACGGTGACTATTTTTACACAACTGGGAATATATATATATAGACATATATATACATATATATATACATATATATATGTTAGAGCGTGTGCATGTGGGTACAAGCAGGGGAGGGGCAGAGGGAGTGGGAGAGATTATCTTAAGCAGGTTCCACACTCACCTCAGCAGGGATCCCATGACCCTGGGATCATGACCTGAGCCAAAATAAAGATTTTAAAGTGGCTATATTCTAAGGGCACCTGGGTGGCTCAGTCAGTTAAGCGTCTGACTTCAGCTCAGGTCATGATCTCATGGTCTGTGAGTTCAAGCCCCACGTCGGGCTCTGTGCTGACAGCTCAGAGCCTGGAGTCTGCTTCGGATTCTGTGTCTCCCTCTCTCTCTGCCCCTCCGCCACTCACACTCTGTCTCTCAAAAAGGAATAAATGTTTAAAAAAAATTAAAAAAAATAAAGTGGCTATAGTCTAGTTAACATTTTGCTGGGTGCATTCTTGTTAAAAAAGGAAACATGATTTTAATGGCCACCTAATATTCTGTGGATGTGCCATGGCTTATTTTGGACACTTGGTTGTTTATACTCCCTAATCCTACCCTCATTTTTCATCCGCATCCTCGTGTTTTCATCCTAAGGAAGGAGAGGGTGGCTTTGAGCTCAGAGGTGGGAGGAGGGTCTAAACGGTGGCCTCCCGAGAGAGCTGGCATCTTAGCTGGGTTGTGAAGGTTGGTGCGGTGGAGCTTTGAAGGTTTTGGGGTGAGTGGGAAATAGGAAAGTCCGGGCGCTTGACACCTGGTCAGTAGGAACAGGGCAAAACTGACCTTTTAGCTCCGTTTTCTGAGGGCGGGGCAGTCGGGAGCGTGAGAGGAAGCTGCCTCTCCTGGGCACTGAGCCCTCTGCCCCCAAGCATCGTGGAGACGTTGGTGTGTATGTAGCCTCAGAACTGATGAGTTTTGCCCACCCCATGAAATCATCCCAGCGAAAACCCATACAGGCTTCCATACATAGGTATTCTGAAAATCTCATGAGACTGAAAGCCAGATTTCTATTTTATAAAGGGACATCTGTACCCTGTGACCTAAGACGATTAGAAAAATTTCCAATAATCCCTGCCTTAGAGACGCAATTTTTGGCAACACATTTTCTGCACATGTACACGTTTTTAATTCTGTTCTTTTCCTTTGTGGTTGAATTCCCAGGTGGCTGGCATAGGTCCCTCAAGGGCCCCCAGCCACCTAAAGACTTGTATCTTTGCCTAAATTGGCCGTCCAGTTTGGGGCCCGTGCTTCATGACTTTTTTTGTTGTAAAAAGAACAGGAAAGATAAAACTTCAAATTAGTTGCCCAGAAGCAGGTGGCCATGTTGGTCAAGCTGGTGACACTCTTGGGTGGGGGAGGGGGAGGTCACCTGACCTCTCGGTATTCGTAGATCAGCTAGTAAACAAATGTCGGAAATATGCCTGGAAAAGGGTTTCCAAAGGGTCTCAGTGTAACATTCATGTGCAAAGAAGAAACTGGGGAAAAAGTAGGGACACCCTCCAATAAAAGGAAGAGCCTGATGGTTGGCCCGAGTTCTGGCTCTGACCCCTGGGGCGCACTTGGGTTTCCATCTTTGTCTTCTCAGTGTCCTCCACCCTCAGAGTACCGTGAACCGTGCAGGATGACCGGGGAGGGAGAGCAGGACCGGCGTGGTGGGGGGAGCCCCTGTGAGCACACCGTGGGCAAAGAGACGGAGCAAGAGAGCATCCATCCGTCTTCAGCGTGTATAGATCTAAATCTGTCCCGTACCTGAAGGCAAGTCATCCTGCATTTCTCACCAGGTGAATTTTAATCCCTAAAAATCGTTTATCTTGTCACTTTATTTTCAAACCTGAATCTTCCAGAACATCTAGGCCAAACGCCTTACAATACCTAAAACACCCCTCCCACGTCCATGCTTCCCCCAGATAAGTGATGTGCAACCTGACCTACTTCCACTTCTCCCTCTCTCCCAACGGTGGGGTTCCTTCACTGAGTGTACAAGGAACCATGTAGACCTTCTCCCCATGTCCCCACGGCTCCACCCCACCCCACCTGCTGCCTCTGCTTAAGGAAATAGCCCTGACATTAGGAAAGCTATCTGTACTGAGTTGAATAGTGCCCCCACTAACTCATGTATACCTAGAACCTGTGACTGTGACCTTACTGGAAACAGGGGTTTTGGAGATGGGATCCAGTTAGCATGAGGTCATACTGGATTAGGGTGGGCCTTCATCCAGTGACTATTATCCTCATAAGACCAGGAAAATTTGGACCCAGAGAGGCCATACGATAACAGAGGCAGAGATTGGAGGGATGCAGACACACAGGCCAAGGAACACCAAGGCTTGCTGGCGACTGCCAGAAGCCAGGAGAAAGAACTAGAATGGATTCTTCCTCAGAACCTCCAGAAGGAACCAACTCACCTGACAACCTCGATTTTGGACTTGTAGCCTCCAGAACTGTGGGAAAATACGTTTCCCTTTCAAGACTCCATCTTTGTGGTTTGTTACAGCAGCCCTGGGGAGCTTATACGTCTTTAGGTTAGTTACTCCCACCCCGGTGCTCACCCTCTGCCCCTGCCTGCCTTGCCAGCAGTCAAGGTGAGCAGCAAGAACCCACCACCTCCCCTTTGGACCCATGGCTCACCAGAAGAGGAGGGAGCATGGCAAACATGGAGGTGCTTGGACAAGGAGGCCCAGATGCTTTCTGCCAGCGGCACCTGCGGAGGAAAGGGCCACCCTAGGAGTCAGCAGTGGACTGACTCCTGCCTCTCCCACTAACTTGCTGTGGGATTGCAGATAGGAGGCTCTCCCCCGGGCCCTGATTTCTCCATCTGTAAAATGATTGCCTTGGCTGCTTTTAGGTTTCAAAAGTATTTCTTCTTGTTGTTAATTTCTTTGCACACAAGTAAAACTCGAATACACTATTATTTAAAAAATCCTAAGAATGCAGGTAAAACTAAAGCTCTCCCTCCTTGGCTACAAAAATCTCAGTCCTTTCTCTAGAGATGACAAGTGCCATCAGTTTGTGCTTGTCTTGGTCCTTTACTCTGTTCTTTGGTGTGCATTTATGTACCAATAGAAATAGTTTATTTTGCATGTTGGTAGTCTGCCAAATGCCTTTCCAACTTAATATGTAAAACGTACTTATTTTTTAAACTTATGAGTGACATCACATAGCTTTATGTATCTTAGCGTATCAAGCCAGTCCCCGCTATAGACGTGAGGCTGGTTTCCAATGTGTCTCTGTTACAAATGACTCTGCCGTGAGCACCCTGGAGGTGCTGTGTCCTCACTAATGGGCGCCTCTCTGCTGGCAGCACAATCGCAGGGGGTGGGGGTGCACCTCATATAACCTGGGGGGTCACCCTCTGCTCTCGGCAAGCTTGCCCTTCCTTTTATTGCC
The DNA here is from genome assembly GCA_030068075.1 of Paguma larvata. Classification (NCBI taxonomy): domain Eukaryota; kingdom Metazoa; phylum Chordata; class Mammalia; order Carnivora; family Viverridae; genus Paguma; species Paguma larvata. Next base: position 41,404,630 of record CM057826.1, on the reverse strand, counting down.
TCCCCACGGGGGCTGCTCTAGAACAGGGAGTGGTGTGAGAAGCAGGACACCCACCCAGGCCCTCCTGAGCAAGGGTGCTTCCTTTCTTGTCCTCTGGAGAAGCCCTCTTCACGCAAGCGTTGACAGCCGAGTATGTCAGATCGCCTGCCCTGCTCTGCCCGGAGCAAACGAGTGTGACAGCATTGGTACAGGATGAGGTGTCCAGATGACCTCACTCTGTCCCTTCTTCTACATCCAAAGCATGTCAAAACCAGAGGATTCTAATGTATCCCATTGCCCAACTCCATGCCAGAGAGAGGAGGAGACAGAAGCCCAGAGAGGGTAGGGTACTTTCCCAAGGTCACGCGGCAAGCACGTGGCAAACCAGGGTTTTGACTCCAAACACCCACTGGGGGGTTTGCCATTGGATTGGAGAGACAGGTGGGTATCCGGCAGTGTTCTCCGTGCCCTCAGCGTGTCTCTTCCCGTGCCCCGGCCACTGACATCATTTTCTACCCCACTCCTTCAGGGTCTCAGACTGACCCAAACGCCAGAAATGGTGCAGAGTGCCATTGCCAGCGCCAGGCCCGCTAAGGTGATCAGAACTGGAAGACACACTGGTAAGCTGGTAAGGGACAGGAAAAGGCAGGCTCTGGGGAGGAAGAAAAGGAATGTGGTGTATTGGAAAGCCTTTGTCTAGGCCCCAGCCTCTCCGTCTGTGAACGAGGATGGACCTTGCACTCAAGGCCTGGCTCCGCAGGTGCTTAAGAGGGCAGTGGTTCTGTCCTCCCCTGAGGTCAGAGAGCGTAGCGACCACATCCGCCCGACTGGGGTGCTCTGGGGGCATCACAGGTGTTCAGAGAATAGGCGGAGGCCCCCCGGCAGAGCTGCGTGCAGGCCGAGCCTCCTCCCTTCAGGTCGGTTGTGTAACCATACAGATCTATATCCCCGGGGCAGGCAGTGGGCCACGCTGGCCCCACACTGTATGATATGAACAAATTGAACTAAATCTTCACCATCCCTGGTACTGTGAAAACGAAATCCAATTCAGACATTACTTTGGCAAAATACTGCTGCCCATCTTAGAGATAGGGACGCTGAGGCCTGCGTTTATGGTGACCCGAGGCTCTGTGATTTGGATGTGAATGCTAACGTTTCTCAACAGGCCTGAACTTTTAGGCCCTCCCTTTCCTCCCCCTTCTGGAGGGGGCCCTGTGGGCCTCCACCCCCACCTCCTTCCTGCCTCTACCTCAGCCAATAGGCTCGCCTGTGGTTGTTAAGCTTCTGAAACTCCTAGTGTGGGGCCCCACCCGCGCTGAGTTCAGACACCGGAAAGGCAGCCTGATACAGCAGAGGGGAGTGACAGAGTCCCTTGAGGCCCCAAATCTTCTATCGCCTACACTCCAGCTCCTGGGATCAATCTGGTGTACGCATAAAGGACACGGAAGGGCCTCCGGCCTCCACCTTGAATCTGGGTTCTCGTGAGGGCTCTGCTCCCCTGCTTTGTGGCCTCTGGCTAGTACTGTCCATCCCACCACTGGGCCTCAGTTTTTCCATCTGGAAAAAGGAGGTAGGGATTGGAAGAAACTGTCTCCAGGGGCCCTTCCAACCGTGCCTTCTGGGTCCCGGGAAGCGTTCGTCAGCCAGAATAGGTGTGATAGAACTGTGTGGCCAAGGCGAGTTAGGGGACAGGAAAGGAATAGGTAACTCTTAAGGGTCCTTTGATTACTAAACTCGCTAAGCGAAGCAGGAATAATGAGGGCATACCACCCCATCAGAAATACACAAAGCCCGAAGGCCCACAGAAAGCATGGAGTGGTCGTCCCTAAAGTGAGGTTAGTGATGGTCCCGTAAAGGGTCTTCAGGAGGCTGAGCTATCCTCAGGGCTGCTCTTGGCTTCCATCCTAGCAGGAGTCCCAGGGTAAGGAAGAGTTGGGCAGCTCCCATTCGAGTTCCTTCTGCCTTACTCACTCTCGCCTGGGGCGGCTCATGCTTTGAGGGAAGTAGACTATAGAGATTCACCTGTACACAAAGTACTACAACCCGGATAACACTCAACAGAGCCCTCTGACACAACGTTAACGCTGGTGGGTTTCATATCCCATTTGCACTGTGTGCTCACCGGAGGTCTTTACTTGCTGAACATCAAGGATACTTCATAGAATTATAGGCCATTGGAGTTGAAGGTCCTCTGTGATCACTCAGTCCAACCTGCAAAATGAAGGTTGCCTCTTCTTGCATGCTACCAGTGACGGAGAACTCACTACTACCACTAAACCCCAGCCTCTAGTAAGGCAGCTTATCTCCATGCTGGGGACAGTTCTGAAATTCTTCTGCATGTTGAACTGAAACTTCTCGAAACTTCTAGTCCTCAGCCACAGTCCTGCCCTCTAAGGCTGTGGGCCGCACACTAGAGCTTCTGCCTTATGACAGTCCTGTGAGATTTGAAGGCAGTGGCCAGGTTTTCTTGTCTGTTCTTGAGGCTGACCAAATTCTTCTGTTAATAGCACCTCATATACCTGGGTTTTATGCCTCCTGCCTCGTCTTGTCAGCTCCTTCTGGATGCAATCAGTTTGTCAATTTACCCTTCAAAATGCAAGCATATTCTACAGGTCTCACTAGACCCGATGCGAGCTCACTGGCTTCTCCACAGCCCTGGCCACAGCCTTCCCTCTCTGCCCTGACTTTGTGCCCACTTTTGGCAGTCACGTCCTGTTGCAGACTAGGTTTGCTGCAGGTCGAACTCAAAGCAGGGCTCTGGTCTGCTTGACAATGAGAAGCTGGGCCCCACAACCATGTTTGCTGCCAAGATATAAGGGCCCTGTTTCCAGCCTTCTTAGTTAGAGGGCTGCCCTGGAGTTCAAAGGAACTGAAGAGAACACCTGTTCCAACCCTGGTATGGCAGATAGAGAAACTGAGGACCAGAGCGGGGGACTTCCCCAAAGTCTCACAGTAAAACTGGAACCTGGGTCTCCAGGTGACTCCTCCGGTCCTGGGTTCTCCCTACGTCACGTGCTCCCAGCTGCCCCCCCTAGCTCTCTTCTCCCAAGTGTCTGTTGACTCAGGAAACCCCACTGGCACTGCTATCCCTCCCCTAGAGCTCGATCCAGATGCCCCGCTGCAGCCCTGGGCCTCCCCGCTCTGCTTTTGGAAGGGGAAATTCTTGTGTCCCCCTCCGAGCTCCTGTCCTCTCCCACCGCAGGGTGAACTCTGCTCCTCGGCCTCTGAGGAGGAAGCTGCCAGAGTCCCAGCCTGGGATTTTCCAGGCTACGGTCGCTCACCAGTTCCTACCCAGCCCCGGGCTCTGTGTCCTCAGGCTTTCGTGAGCATCAGAACCACCTGCACAGATCGGCAGGTGGGAGCTTCCTGGCACATGGACCACCCTGGGATTCTGCGGGTCTAGAACTGGGCCTGGGGGCTGTGTTAAGCAAGCACTCTAGGTGGTTCTAATGCAGGAGGCCCATAGACCACACCCCTGGAAATACTGCCCTGGGCCTCATAACAGATGCTGGGACAAATCCCAAGTGGATTTCAAACATGGCGCTGGTCCTCAAGGAGCCCCTTGGCCTAGCTGGAGACGCCTGGGTAGCCAGGCAGGTACTCACATGGGTGTCTGAACAGGCGCTGGATCACAGAGCAGATAGGAACTAACTCTGCCCTGGGGAGAGATGAGGAGAAAGGTGACACAAACTCAGCCTGGAAGGCTGAGAGCATACTCATGCTGGGATGGGCTTGAGCAGCTTGGGATGGTCTCGGGCACGTGGATGTACATATTGGGACCAGAAGTACAATAGGCCCGTTTAGTTTGGGCCCAGCAAATTTGCCAGTTATTTTGCAAAAGTGATACCATTCCATGTTGGCAAGGTTGCAGGGACACTGGCCTTCCTGTGTGCTATTAGTGGGTGAGTTCTTTGGAGAACCTTTCTGGAGGGTAGAAGCCGTAGCCTTGGATATGTAAAAAAATCAGTATGTTCACTAACACATAATTTGGAAATTTAAAAAACAGAAATAATTAAGATACTCATGCAGATTATTCATTAAATGATTGAATTCATCCCCAAGGAGGTAATATTTGAGTCATAAAAATTAATATGTTTACAGACTATTTAATGCCATGTAGTAAATGCTTATAACATATTTGAAAAATTAAAATATAAGGCAGCATATGTAACATTCCTTTAATGAATAAATATATATATTATTACTACTACTATAATCAGAAGAAGATAATTACAAATATTTACTAAGGAGATAAGGAGGCCAGGAGGATACTTAGCCTGAGGACAGATGGTGATGAGTACTGAGTGTGGCCTGAAGGCGTAATCCTGGGAGTGGTTTCTAGGATCTGGGGACTCCAGCAAATCGTCACCTCCTGCCCATGGTCTGGAGGCTGTTGGTGGAGAACAGTTTTTCACTTCCGTGTGGTTGTTATTTGGGAGAAGACAGTTTCTCGTGAGCTTCGTGATCTCACTTCAGGCCCATCTGAGGGAGATCTCCCAAAGCACTGCAGGGTCTTTGTTCTTGTTGTGCTTTTCAAACAGGACGTCATACTCTCAGGCAATGTTTGAGCTCTTAGGATATGTGAGACATTATAGGTGCATTATCCCGTCTAATCCTTAAAGCAACCTCATTAGAAAACCAAGGTTTGGAGAGGCCAGACAGTCACACGGGGTTACATTTAAGGTTCAAATCCTGGTCTGGGTAGTTCTAGAATCCCAGGGTTCTTAACCACGCCTGCTCCAGTCTCTAAAGTGCTGAGACCTGGTTCTTTTTTTTTTTTTTTTTATCTTTATTTTATTTATTTTTGAGGCAGAGAGAGCAGAGGAGGAGCAGAGGGAGAAGGGGAAAGAGGATCCTAAGCAGGCTCCATGCTGACAGCAGAGAACCCAACGCGGGGCTCGAACTCAGGAACTCAGTTCTTGACCTGAGCCAAGGTCAGATGCTTAACTGACTGAGCCACCCAGGCGCCCCAGTGCTGAGACCCAGTGCTGAGACAGTGTGATGGTGGCTTACCTCCCTGGGCTTCAGTGTCCTCACCTGTAATAGCCCTGCCTGTCAGTGCTATTGAGAGGAGCTGAGGTCAGAGGCTCAGCGTACGAACACCATGAGGATGGACCAAGACCTCTTTGCCCCTCCTTCACAAAGGAGAGAGCAGGAGCCCAGAAGAGGGAAGAGATTTATCCAGCTTTGTAGAGCCAGGCCTGGACTTCAGGAATTCTCAGTCCCATGGAAACATTCCCAGATTAGTGTAACCAGTCATGGCAAATCGGGATGAGACAACCATTTATCTCCTCCTTCCTGCAGGCCAGGGCAGAGAGGCTGGCTCCTGTCACTTCTCCAGATTCCTGCTTTGACAGCCGAGTCTTTACACGGTGGAGGGAGAACTCACTTGTCAGGCATGCCCAGCCACTGAGCGGATTTGAAGCACCAGGGCCTGGGGGAGGTGCCACGTCGGGCCCAGTTGGTCAGGGGCTCGCACTGTACTGGGCTCTGAGTGGGCACTGAGGGGCAGGAGCAGAAGGTTGTAGAACCTTCTCTTGACTTATCTTCCTCCCCAACCAGAAGTACGCTTTCTAGCAGCGTTTCAGTCATTCTCGAGTTCGGGAAATTAGTAACTTTTATTCAAAAATTTACTTTCAAAAATGTTACCATGGTGAAAAGTAAAGGTTTTCCTTTACAGTGATAATTCATAATTCGTCACTGAACATTTTCATAGGCTTTGCATGGGCGGACTTAATTGTTTAAGTGTTTCTTAAAATGGGACCTGGAATTTTTTTTTTCATTTTTTAAAGAGCATCTGTTTTTAAGGTATGAGTGACATATAATATTAGTTTCATGTGCAAACAATGATTAGATGTTTATATATATTGTGAAATGACCACAGTAAGTCTAGCTAACATCCAAGCACATCTTTAAAAATGTACAAAAGGGCTTAATTTTTTTTTCCTGCCCCAGGTCCCGGTCCAGCGGCTAGTGCCAGGACTTGCCTCGCTTTCCACCTATCTGGGGTGAAATGAGAAAATTAAAGGTAGAAGTGTGTGTATTACATTGCGTAGGGGATGTCAGTCCCCTTTTCCTGGAAGAAGTGTCTTGAGTTTCCTTACTATATTTTAGAAGGTCGAACTGTCCTCTGTTTTAGGGAATGATAGTGTTAGTCTGCAAATAATGTTTTTTTAGCATCCTTGCTTGTCAACCCATATCAACTCTCCTATTAAAAAATACAATTTATGAAACTTGAATATCTGGGAGCCACTGACATAGCCTTTGGCATCCGTTCCCTCCTCTGATGAGACGTAACCAATCCTGGCCAAGGTTGGTTACAGTGCCCAGAGGTATGGCTCAGATACCCAACTCTGCCAATTACCCACTAATCTGCTTTGATTGAGCCCTAACCTCGCTCGGCCTCAGGTTCCTCATCTTTAAATTGGGGATATTGGGGTGCCTGGGTGGCTCAGTAGATTAAGCATCCGACTTTGGCTCAGGTCATGTCTCGTGGTTCGTGAGTTCAAGTACCACATCGGGCTCTGTGCTGACAGCTCAGAGCCTGCAGCCTGCTTTGGATTCTGTGTCTCCCTTTCTTTCTGCCCCTCCTCTGCTCATGCTCTGTGTGTCTCTCTCTCAAAAAAAAAATTAAATTAAATTAAAAATAAATAAATAAATAAATTGGGGATATTCATATTTCCCAGGATCATTCTTAAGATTAGCCAAGATAGTATAGATAAGACATCATAGTATCTGGTACATCCTGAGTATGGTGTCTTACTCCTGTCTCTCAAGGTAAGTACCCCTGCCTAGTATTTGGGGAAATACACCCTCTAACAAAGAATAAGTACATAAAATCATGGCTTGGACTTCTGATGCTTTGCCCCCAATATGGGGAATTTGGAAGGAAGTTGTGGTAGCCATGGGCCCTGAGAGGAAAGGGGAATTGTCTCTGAACTAGAGGTCGGGAAGTTTCAGCCATAACCGGGACGAGGGAAATAGCAGCAGGTCTGGCCAAGTGCTAGGAGGAGGAAGAGGTGCATAGGGAGGGCCCCGTGGATGGTAGCAGAAACCACATGACTCTAAGGAGTGGTCAGCCAGCATCAAACTCCCCAGTGAGGGTTCACCTGGCAATGATGAGAAATTCTGCTCTGGGAGCCCCTTCCCTGAAGACGGAGTGCTGCCTTCGGCTAGTGGGGGAGGCAGCCTAAGTAACTGGATATAGGGCACGCTCTGGCTTAACTGGAAGTTCTGTCTTGCCTTTGGAAGGCTTCTATTAAAGCATCCATCCTCACATTGACCTCTACCCCTTACCCTCCCCTCATCGTTGTCTCCTTTCTTCCAGAGGCGCCGAAAACTAGATCAGCCACCCAGACCGCAGCCACAGGAACTAGGTCCCCTCAATGGGGACACAGGTGAGTAGCCAGCCCTATATATGCCCTCCCCACCATCCATGAGGTTTCCTACCTTGTAACCAACAAAGGTGATAGAGCTATTTAATTATCTCATGAGACCTTATGTAAGTTACATTAATAGGAATATCATGTCTAAAGTCAGGAAGGTGATAGTCCTGACCTATACTTGCCTGTTCCTGGCTATCGATGCCACACCTAGAGTGCAGAGTTTATTTCTGGAAAGTACATTTTCAGAAGAATCCAGAAAATTGGAGGGAGTTCAGTGTAGACAGATCGGGCTGGCAAGGAATCTAGAAGCCGTGTCCTATAAGGAGCAGTTACAGGAGCAGAGGATGTTCCACTTGGAAAGAAGAAATTGCAGGAAAACATAACCGTCCTCTCCAAGTGTCTGACGTGCCCTCTTGAGAAGAAAGATAAGCCTTGTTCAGTGTGACTCAGAGATCAGTAGAAGGGCCTCAAGGCGGCAGAAACAGGCAGGCAGAATTCAGTTCAATCTCAAAGGATTTTTTGTGTGGTTGTTGGTGTAGAACCATCAGAGCTACCTAGTAATGAAATGAGCTCTCCATCTCTGAAAGGATTCAGTTACAGACTGGAGACCGTCAGGGACATTGTAGATAAGTTTAAGTACCAGATAAGCAATTGGACCAGAATTCAGAGGTTCTGTAGCCTGCCTGTGCACACGAATTACTTGGGAGACCGTCAAAGATACAGATTCTGGGGCCCCACCGCAGACCAAGTAAATAAGAATCTGGGAGTGGGGCTAAAGACAATCGTTAGCAATGATATATCTGCCTTATAAGCTTCTCCCTGGCAGGGGCCAGGTTGTAAACCAAAGTTTGGGACGCTGAGCCAAATGGTTTGTTTGAGTCTGGGGTTCTGTGTACTTGACCACTGCCAGCCCCCAGGACTCGGGGCACTGACTCATTTCTCCTTACACCCTTTGCCAACCCTGTCAGTGGAGCGCTGTAATAATACTAACATGAATAATAATGCCACCTGCCACCAGTAATGCCAGCCCCTCTATTGCTTGTCCTGAGCAATAATGAATATCCAGAGAACATTTCCTGAACAATAAAGAACATTTATTGAGCTCCTTCTAAATGCCTGGCACTCTGCTTATTGGTGTTGTGCATAAGGAGGCAGGATAAGGTGGTAGTTAGGAGCGTTTGCCATGGGGTCACATGGTGTAGTCACAGCGCTTCTCGCCGACTGTGAACTGGGTGATCCTGGACAAGTTGCATCACTTCTCTGTCTCTCAGTTTCCTCAGCTGTGAGATGGGGATAGTCACAGTACCGACCACACTGGGTTGTTGTGAGGACTAAGCAAGTATTACCCGTGAGGCACTTGGAACAGGGCTGGCACGTTCCCGGGCTTGATAAGCTTTCCGTATTCCTTACCTTGCTGCTATTATTCCTGTTGCCATAGTTTCCTCATTGAATCATCTCAATAGCCCTGTGAGGTGGGTATTGTTGTTACCCTGATTTCACATATTGGGTAACTGAGGCACAGAGAGGATGGGTCATGCCCTAGGTCACACCCAGAGCCTACTGGACTCAGAGCGGCGTGGGCAGGGCCGGTTTTGGAGTTTCCCTAACAAGAGCTATGCTTCCTGTTGGCGCCTCCTTCCCACTCACAGCAGTCCCTCTGCCTCCAGCTGGGGCGGGGGTGGGGGATGCTAAAGGTCAGGGGTCACACACTCAGACACCCACAGGCCCCAGCAGGTAAAACAGGTGATGAGGCGGCCCTTTATACGTGCCCTCAGGAGAGAGGCGAGGACTGGGGCGAGTGGCAGAGCCACACCCTGGATGAAGTGGGAGACAGGTCTGCTCAGCTTCAGCTCCTGGGCGGCACGAAGCTACACACTGCCAGTTCTCTGGCTCCTTCCAAACAAGTTGGACAATCTGTATATGAAGTAAAAAGCTGCCCAGTTAGTAAATCTCAGCAACTAATTTTTTTTAATGTTTATTTATTTTGAGAGAGAGGAGAGAGACAGCGTGAATGGGGGAGGAGCAGAGAGAGAGAGGGAGAGAGAGAGAGAGAGAGAGAGAGAGAGAATCCCAAGCAGGCTCCACATTGTCAGCACAGAGCCTGATGCAGGGGTTCGAACTCACAAACCGCAAGATCATGACCTGAGCTAAAATCAAGAGTCTGACGCTTACCCAAAGGAGTCACCCAGGCGCGCTGCAACTAATTATTTTTTAAATTTAGATATTAGCAAGAGTAAATTGCACCTTTATGGGCTGAGTCTGTCCTGTGAGTTACCAGCTCTGCTGCAGATCCTAGGGGACAAAATGAGCCCCTGTCTCCTGTACTAAGGAGGGTCTCCCAAGCCGGAGAGATTTGTTGGCGGGATGTGGGGTGGGGGGAGCCTCTGGAGGTTGATCTCCCAACTGCGATCATTCTTGAGGTGTAGGCTGGAGTCCTCATCCCTTAGCCCTGGCCTCCCGCATCCTCTCTGCCTGGCCCTGGCTTCTCCTCTGCTCTGCGTGCACTTTTCGCTTCCTCGTTCACAGCCACAACCGCCCAGCTCTGCGCATCCGAGGAGGCTGAGCGGTGCCAGAAGGAAATAACCAGAATTCTCCAGCAACATGAAGAGGACAGGAAGAAATGGGCACAGCAGGTGAGTCCAGGTGACACAACTCCTCTCCCAGGAGGAAATCCCCCTGCTCAGCTGACCTTGCTAAATCCCAGAGTGAGGACCAACTTTTGATTTTGTTGTTGTAAGTGTCTCTCACTCCATTACCAAGAAGGGAGTCCTTTATCTTTTGAATAAATATTTATAACTGCTTACATGTAATTCATTATATTCACTGTGTGCAGTGAAAGGTCGGGAAACACTGATGCAGTAGAAAGACTTCCTGCCTGGAGCGGGCGTCAGGGTTAGAAGACTCCTACATCCCTTCCACCTAGATGATTCTCTAGGAGCCCCCTTCTAAGCCCTAAAGAAGGCAAAGTCAGCCACACCTGCTGTGTCTTGGAGGTCTTGCGCCCACTCCGACCTCAGGTCGTTCCCATCACGGAGACGACGGGGTGGGACTCTGATCACCAGCCTCTGCAAAGGTCCAGGGTTTGTGGAGTGGATAAAGGAGGCTGCGCTGAACCCGATCAATCTCATGCTGCTTACGACTTTCTGTCCCCAGGTGGAAAAGGAGAGGGAGCTGGAGCTTCGAGAGAAACTAGATGAACAGCGAAGAGCCCTGGAGGGAGAGCATGAGGAGGCCCTGCAAGGTAAGGATGGAGGTGCTTCACTAGCAGGGATGTAGAAGGGTCCTTCTTTTGCCCCCATCTCGCGAGTTTACAGGAGGACTCCCACTGGCCCCTCCCTCCTGTCTCTAGCCCCTCCTTCCTGCCTCTGGCCCTTCCCTCCTACCATTGGCCCCTCCCTCCTGCCTCTGGCCCCTCCCTCCTGCCTCTGGTCCTTCCCTCCTACCTCTGGCCCCTCCCTTCTGCCTCTGGCCCCTCCTTCCTGCCTCTGGTCCTTTCCTCCTACCTCTGGTCCCTCTGTCCTGCCTCTGGCCCCTCCCTCCTACCTCTGGCTCCTTCCTCCTGCCTCTGGCCCCTCCCTCTTACCACTGGCCCCTCCCTCCTGCCTCTGGTCCTTTCCTCTTGCCTCTGGCTGTCCCCTCCTGCTCTGGTCCACAAAGAGTTGACTACTTTCCAGCTAGAGTCTTCAGAGTCCTTGGACTTGTCCTTTCGGGAGGGCTTTAAAACTCTGACACCATGCTTTGTTTAACCTTAGTTGAGACGTTTTTTTCCCCTTTAAATTTTAAAAGCAATTCATATTCCCTAAAGGAAATTTGAAAAATCCAGACAAATAGGAGAATTTTTAAATATCTATATTCCTTCCCCACAACGATGACAACTCTTAAAATTTATGGTTAAGTTATTTATATGGTTAGTTATTTTTTTCAAATAGCTTTCTTTCCTTTTATATGTGATGTGACCATCATAGAAAATTTAGAATCTGTGGACTAACAGTACAATCGTATAGCATAGTGGTTGGGATCTCAGGCTCTGCAGCCACAGTCCCTGGGTTTGAATCCCAGCTTCACCTTTTATTGGCTGTGAAACCTTGAAGAATTTAGTTAATCCCATTCCTAGGGTGTTTATGGTTAAATGATTTGTTAGATAGATAAATAAAATTTAGAACAGTACGTAATATTTCATAAGATATTTAGCAAATAATTATTAGTACTTATTATTTTATTATTGAGAAAATTAAATTGTGTATAATTCTACCCAGAACTAGTCACTGTTACCCCTTTGATATAGATCTCTTTCACTCTGTGTATGTGTATACACCTGGGATATTCTTTTTTTTTTTTAATGTTTATTCTTGAGAGAGAGAGAGAGAGTGAGCCCGTGCGCATGAGCGGGGAGGGGCAGAGCAAGAGAGGGACACAGAATCCAAAGCAGGCTCCAGCTGCGGGGCTCAAACCCACCAACCATGAGATCATGACCTGAGCTGAAGTCGGACACTTAACCGACTGAGCCACTCAGGCGCCCCCTGGGATATTCTTTTATACACACATACACACACACCCACACACACACACACACACACACACACACACACACATTGCGGTGAGGAGATAAATTGATTTTTCTCAGTTTGAATCGTATTAACATCTCGTCATTAAACTTCTTTAACACAGGTTTTAGTAACTACACAACATTCCGAAGTGTACCTTTATTCATTTACTGAGCCCCATTGGTTAGGCATTTAGGTAATTTCAAACTTTTGCCACTGTTTATAATAGCAATGACACTTACACAGTGAACTCTGTTTTCTAAAATCTTTGCCACATTCATGATTTTATCTTTAGAATAACATTCTGGTAGAGTTGTTGTTTAGGATACAACATCTGTTTATATATATATAAACTTTGCCACAACAACTATATATACATATATATATATTTATATGGTTAGTTATTTTTTCTGTTTTTATATGTGTTTTATTCTATTTTGGTAAAATACATACAAAACTTACCATTAGTGACATTTAGTACATTCCCAGTGTCCAGCAACCATCACCCCAGCCCATATCAGTACACTCTCATCCTGCTAAAAGTAAATCCCTACCCACCAAACAGTCACTCCCAGCACCTCCCCGACCTCCTAGCTCCTGGCGGCCACCAATCTCCTCTCTGGTCATGGGTTTGCCCATTCTGGACACTCAATAAATGGAATCACCCCATCTGTGACCCCCATGTCTGACTTTCCTCACCCAGCATAATGTTTCCAGGTACCTCCATGCCGCACATTAACGTTTGCACTACATTTCTTCCGCCCCCCCCCCCCATTTTAAAAACTACCTCCATTCCTTTTTATGGCCGAATAATATTCTATGATTATTGGCATGGACACACCATGCTTTGTTATCCATTCATCGGTTGAACACCTGGGCTGCCTCCACCCTTTGGTCACTGTGCATAGTGCCACTAACAGACACACCTGCTTGTACACCTCCTTTCAGTTTCCCTGGGTGTACGTACGTCCAGGAGCAGAACCTCTGGGTCATACAGCACATCTATACTAATTGCCGCTGCACCACTTTGCATTGCCACCCGCAGTGCCCAAGGGTTCCGACTGCACCACATCCGTGCCAGCACTTGCTATTTTCCATGGTTGTTGCCGTTGTTATTATTGCCATCCTAGTGAGACGTGGAGTGGTATCTCATTGTGGGTTTGATTTGCATTTCCCTAATGCCTAATTTTCCTGAGCATCTTTACATGTGCTTTTTGACCATTCGTGTGTCTTCTTTGGAGAAGGTTATGTATACTTTTGATGCTATTGAAACGGACCTAGAAAATGCTATACTAGTGTTTCCTTTATTCATCCCCAGTGTCCAGGTAATCTCTCCCCAGAACTATCTTTTAAAATCCAGTTATGATTATTTTGTATGTAAAATGTTAGATCTTGTTCTTTTCATTGGACACTGTTTCCAACATGTTGCCAAATGATCATGCAGCTTCTAAACGTTTATAAAGGTGAGACCACTGCATACCTGGTTTTCCTTATTTCCCGCGAGTCTAGACATCTAGATTTTAACTACTGTAAATATCACTGCACTAAAAATCTCTTGCATAAATCTGTGTGGACATTTCATGTTATATCCTTAGATTCCCAGAAATGGAATAACTAGAACAGAGTCTGAACAATATTAAGATTCTTGAAACATATTGCAACATTAGCACAAAATGTTTTGAAATGGAATTGAAGCTCTCGCCTTGGGAATTTGAAGAGTTATGTTTCAATTCTAACGCACTGTGTGATACTGGGCCTGTCACTCAATCTCGGTTCAGTTTCCACGTCTCTAGAATCTACCTTGAATCTTCTTCATTTTCCATATCTCTAGAATGTACCTTCCCCACCTCATGTTGCTATTGTGAGAAAACAGCTTTGCTCTCTGCAATTGCTTTGATAGTATTATAGATACATCGATAAGAAAATGTTACTATTGTAAAAACTCCAGAGGAGAAGGGACTGCCTGTCTTGGAGTTCTTCCCATCAGTCACGATTCTTTCTTAATTATTTCTAAATCACTTGGCTTATATTAGGTGGTACACACATGTGTATTAAATGAAGGAAGAAAAGCACAGTGGAAGGGAAAATATAGGATTCTATTTGTTCAAGGTGTGGTATACAGATAACTGGGAGAAGCTAGCAGTGGTTTTTGTTTTTTAATAATTTGTGTATTTCTTGAAGTTTATTTTTTAAAATGTTTTTATTATTTATTTTTGAGCGGGGGGAGGGGGAGAGAAAGAGGGAGACACAGAATCTGAAGCAAGCTCCAGGCTCTGAGCTGTCAGCCCAGAGCCCGATGCTGGGCTCGAACTCGTGAACCGTGAGAGATCATGACCTGAGCTGAAGTCGGATGCTTAACTGACTGAGCCGCCCAGTCACCCCTGGTTTTTTTTTTTTTTTTCTTTCTTTCTTTTTTTCATTCTCTTAACAATGTGTGTTACAAAGCAACATTTTTAATGTTGATGAATTCCACTTTATTATTTTTTCTTATATTGATTATGCTTTGGTGTTGTATCCTAAAAATTCTATGCCAAATCTATGTAACAAAGATCTTCTGTGTTGTCTTCCAGAATGTGTATGGTTTTAAGTTCTACATTTAGATCTGTGACCCAGATAATGGTGTGATTTTTCTTCTTTGGACTGTTAATATGGTGGATTACATTGATTTAAGTTTCTTGCTTGCTTGCTTGCTTGCTTTTTTTATTTAGAGAGAGAGAGGGTGTACACACATGCAAGTGGGGAGAGGGGCAGATGGCAAGGGAGAGAGAGAATCTCAGTCTCACGACCGTGAGATCATGACTTGAGCCAAAATCAGGAGTCAGACACTTAACCATCTGAGCCACCCAGGCAGGCCCTGACTTGAGTTTCAAATATTGAACTAGCCTTGCCTTCCTGGCATAAACCTTACTTGGTCATGCTGCTATATTATTCTTTTTTATATATTGCTGAATTCGATTTGCTAGTATTTTCCCGAAGATGATTGTGTCTATGTTCATGAGGGCAATTGTTCTCTACCATCTGTCCAGTTCAAGTTTTAAAGTATGACTTGCCTCATAGAATGAGTTGAGAAATGTCCCATTTTCTTCCATTTATGGAAGAGATTATATAGAATTGGTATTATATCATTTTTAAATGTTCAGTAGAATTTGTGAATGAAATCATCTCTTCCCAAACATTTATTTTCCAGAAAGTATTTAAGTACAAATTAAGATTCTTTAGTAGTAATAGGAATACCCAGGTTATGTATTTTACCTTGGGTGAATTTTGGTAGTTTGTAGTTTTTTCAGGAATTGGTACATTTCATTTAAGTTGTTGAGTTTATATGCATGGAATTGCTCGCAGTGGTCTCTTACTATTGTTTTAAATATCTTCTGTGTCTTTGGTGGTATTCCCTCTTAATTTCTTGATATTGGTAGTTTGTGTATTCTCTTTTTTCTTTGTCAATCTTGCTTAAGGTTTATCAATTTTATTAATCCTTTCCAAAAACCAGATTTTGGTTTCATTGATTTTTCCTCCCTATTTTTCAATCTCATTGATTTCTGTTTGTTTCCTTCCTTCTGCTTTTTTGCTTTATATTTAGCTCTTCTTTTTATGGTATCTTAAACTAAAAGCTTAGATTGTTATTTGAGACCTTCTTGCTTTTCTAACTTAAGCCTTTGGTTAAGCACTGAATTATTTGCATCCCACAGATTGATGTTTTTGTATTTTTATTTTTGTTCAATTCAAAATATCTTCTAGTTTCCCTTGAGATTTCCTTTTTGGCTCATCGAACACTTATAAGTGTTTGGAGATTTTATAGTTCTCTTTCTGTGACTGATTTCCAGTTCATTTTCATTATGGTCAGAGAACATAGTTTGTCTTTTGCTCATTTTATAATTTGTTAACGCTTGT
Organism: Paguma larvata; assembly: GCA_030068075.1. Lineage (NCBI taxonomy): Eukaryota > Metazoa > Chordata > Mammalia > Carnivora > Viverridae > Paguma > Paguma larvata. The sequence continues at coordinate 41,388,831 of CM057826.1, read as the reverse complement.
TTTATGACTCGGAATATAGTCTATCTTGTGAACGTTTCATGTACACTTGAAAAAAATGTGTTTTCTGCTACTGTTAGGTTGTGTATATTTATTAATACAATAAATAATATAAATTTATAAAATAACTAAGTCAGTGTGTTGACAGTGTTCAGTTCTTCTACATTCTTACTGATTTTATGCCTCCTTTTTCTAATGAATACTAAGAGCGTAGAAGTTTCCAGCTGTAATTGTGTATTAGTCTATTTCTTCTTTCAGTTCTGTTATTTTTTGCTTCATATATTTCGAAGCTCCTTTGTTAGGTGTATAAACATTTAGGATTATTATGCCTTCTTGGAGAATTAACCTCTTTATCATTACGTAATGACCTTCCTCATCCCTGTAATAGTCTTTATTCTTATGTGCACTTCATCTGAAATGAATATAGCCACTACAGCTTTCCTTTGATTAAATTGCTTTTTCTACCTTTTTACTTTTGATTTACCTGTGACATATATTTAAAGTGGGTTTCTTCTGAAGAGCACATAGTTGGGGGTATTTGTTTTGAAGATCCATTCTGACAATCCCTGTCTTTTATTTAGGATGTTTAGACCATTTAGTTTAGTGTTGTTATTGATATGGTTGGATTTAGGTCTGTCATTTTCATACTTGTCTTCTAGTTGTTCAGTTTTTTATCCTCTACTTTCCTTTCCCTGATTTCTTTTGGAGTATTTGAACATTTTTAGTATTCGATCTTAACTTGTCTGTGGTCTTTTTTATTATATCTCTTTGTATAGTTCTTTTTTTTTTTAATTCTTTGCTCTGAGAATTACAAAATGCTTAAGAGACAACTTAGAATTGATATTTTAAAAAATTGTTTAATGTTTATTTATTTTTGAGAGACAGAAAGACCTAGCACAGGTGGAGGAGGGGCAGAAAGAGGGAGACACAGAATCCGAAGCAGGCTCCAGGCTCTGAGCTGTCAGCATAGAGCCTGACATAGGGCTGGAATCCACGAACCATGAGACCATGAGCTAAGTGGAAGTCAGATGCTTAACCGACTGAGCCACCCAAGTGCCCCTAGAATTAATATTTTGCCATGTCGAGTGGAATGTAGAAAGTTTACTATCACGTAGGTCCCTATCCTCTCTCCTTTTTGTTGTATTTGTCTTAGGTATTGTATCTACATACACTTAATGCCCCATCAGACAATGTTACACTGTTTACAACATTGATTTCACCATAACTCGTATTTTAAAGAGCACAAGGGAAGAAGAGGAAGAAGAATATTACCCAGGCATTTACAAGTTCATTTGCTCATCCTACACTCCTGAAGTTTCAAGTTTTCCCCTGCTTTCTGTACGAAGTTTTCAAGTTTTCCTCATTTGCTTTCTGTATGAAGAATTTCCTTAAGCAATTCTCTTAAAAGGTCTGCAGGTGAGGAATTATTTTCGTATTTTTTCATCTGAGAATGTCTTTATTTCACCTTCTTTCCTGAGGAAAGGTGGCTATCGGATTCTAGATTCGCAGTTCTTTTATTTCAGCGATTTTCATTCCTTATTTATGTTCTTACTTTTTCTCCTCTCCAAGGTTTCTGATAAGAACTCCACAGTCATTCAAACTGTTGTTTTCTCTTAAGGAATGCCATGTTTTCTTCTGCTTCTGTTCCAGATTGTTTCCTTGTTATTGGTTTTCAGAAACGATGTGCCTGGGTGTGGATTACTTTCAGTTCTCTTTGTTTGGGGTTCAGGGAGTGTCTTCGATCTGTAGGTTTACAATTTGCCAGATTTGGGAAGCACTTCTTCCCAAATCCATTCTTTCTTCAAACACAGTTTGTGTACTGCCCTCTCTCTCTTCTCTTTCTGAGACTCTGGTGCATGAATGTTAGACATTTCTGGATTGTGTTACGGGTCCCTGAGGCTTTCGTTCGTTTTTTCCCAATCGTTTTATCTCTCTGTCGTTCAGACTCGATAATCTCTATCTACATTCCACTTCACTGGCTCTTTACCTGCTGTCATCTGTATCCTGCTGTTGAGCCCACCCAGCGAATTTTTTTATTTCATTTATTACATTTTTTTTAGTTCTAAAATTTCTTTTTCATTCCTTTTAATAGCCTCTATGTATTTACTAAGGCGTTCGATCTTTCCATTCTTTTCAAGAGTATTCACCCTTACTTCACGAAGCATTTTTATATCAGCTGCCTTCAAGTCTCTGCTAATAATTCCAACACCTGTAGCATCTCAGTGTTGCTATCTGCTGAATGTCTCTTCTCAACCAAGTTAAGATTTTCCTGCTTTCGCCGTTTGGATTCATATGCTGAGTAATTTTGCATTATATTCTGAAATAATTTGAATACATGGACTCTGAGTCTTGTTTAAACCTGTTGGTTTTGTGGTACTTGGAATTTCAGTCTTCTTGGCCCACTCTGCCTGCTACCATCATTTGCCTTTCAGAGTCTGCAAGTAACTACTCTGTTCAGTCTGTCTAGGTTTTACAGCTGCATTCGGGAGGCCAGACTATATGGAGTTTACATCTTCCACTTTACTTGGCGTCAGAACCTGTCTTAATAGGCAAACTAACAAACTAGGACCAGAATTTGGAAAAATTTAGCCTGGAGTTTTCAGACAGCTGAACTTTTTCGTTTTTGACAGCTCTGTCACATTTATAGTACTGAACATTGTTTTTCTCTGTGTGTCACTGCCCACTGTGACACAGGCCCATTGCATACCTGGGCCTGTGGTTGTATGAAGCTTTTTTTTCCTGTCTTCTCGGTCCTATTTCCCATCCCTCCCATTGACCGGTCACTTTCCAGTTGTCTTCGTTCAGCCGAGATAGGTTAGAATTTTCTAGAAGGAGCTTTATAAAGGAGGTGGGATAATAAATATAAGTATATTGGGGTGCCTGGGTGGCTTAGTCGGTTAACTATCTGACTCTTGATTTCAACTCAGGTCACAATCTCATGAACCATGAGATCACGTTCTGACTTGGGCTCTGTGCTGACAGTACTAGGCCTGCTTGGGATTCTCTCTCTCTCTCTCTCTCTCTCTCTTCCTTGCCCACTCACACACGCATGCAGTCTCTCTCAAAATAAATAAACAGGGGGCGCCTACGTGGCTCAGTTGGTTAAGCGGCTGACTTCGACTCAGGTCACGATCTCACTGTCTGTGAGTTCGAGCCCCACGTCGAGCTCTGATCTGATGGCTCATCAGAGCCTGGAGCCTGCTTCGGATTCTGTGTCTCCCTCTCTCTCTGCCCTTCCCCTGCTCACGCTCTGTCTCTGTGTCTCTCGAAAATAAATAAACGGTAAAAAAAAATTTTTTTAAACAAAATAAATAAATAAACATTTTAAAACAAACAAACAAACTATATTGATTTGGAGGAATCAGCCAAGGGAAAGCCCTTGAGTGTCCTTATCTTGTGTCATCTTTGGGTCATCCCTTAGCGACAACTCATTTCATGGTTGAGGCAACAGGACTTTTAGGTATTTGAAGTCATCTTCACAAAGTTTCTCAGTTATCAAGAAGCAGAATCAGGACAAGTTAGATTTCCTGGCCTGAGACCGAATATTCTTACTGCAGTTTTGTGCCATTGGTTTGATAAGTGACGATTTAATGGTTTCAAAGTATGGGTAACCTAGCTTGCAAAACATTGGCTCTTTGCATTTTCCATGGCATGGTGAACAAAATGAACAAGCTTGCTGCAGGATCTTTGGATCTTGGCCTCAGCGAGGCATGGGTATCCCCCACAATCTGGTAGGGTTCACAGTTCCTCTGAGGATATAATTTGTTTCCATTTCTATGAGGTTTTATTAAATATCTACTGTATTTCTGGCATAGCTGCAAGCCCAGTAAACAAAGATTGAATAAGACCATCCCCAGACCCCTGGCCCCTGGGGGCCCCTGCTAATCAGGGGGGTTCTCCCGCACTCATGGGGCCTGCCAGAAAGCTGTAGGATATCTGAGCTCACAGAGGTCTCCTTTCCCTGCAGTCCTCCGGGCCTCACATGAGCAGGAGAAGGAAGCCCTTACCCACTCCTTCCAGGAGGCCAAGGCGAACCTGCAGGTGAGAAGAATCAGGCCATTGCAGACCCTGCGAGGGGAGGGAGGGCCTGCGGGAAAACACCATGGGCTCCACTCAGGTGTGAGGGACAGAGGCGCGTGTCTTCGGGCTATTAGCTCAAGAGGACTCACTCTGAGATTAAGGTTGGCCTGTTTTTCTAAGGACTGTTGGAGGATCTTAGAGACCTCATGGGCCGGGTACCACAGTGTGACTGGGCTGGCTGGCAGGTGGAAACACAAAGGAGGGCGTCTGAGCCAATTTATCGGGTCAGGCACTTCCCAGAGGGCTGAAATCTTAGCTGGAACCTGAAGGATGGGTTAGAATTCTTCAGATGAAGAAGGGTCGAAAAAAAGAAAACTGTGCTTAAAGACTTGGAAAAGAGGGGGAAATATAGAATACCTGTAGAACTGAAACAAGTTCAAGATGCTTGGGGTGAAGAGTATGAGTGGGAAGGAGCTGAGGTCGGACAGGAGGCGAGGGCCAAGCCTGTGGGCCATACTGAAGCCCTGCTCTATCCTGAAGGTGATGGGTGAGGTTGGGGTGGAGGGGACTCTTGACAGGGGAAAGTAGGAGGCAGGAAGATACACAGCAGCAGAAGGACTGGGTGATGCCTGGCCGAAGGCGCAGCGAGAGGGAAGGCTGGGAAAGTGCAGAGCCCGGTTTGGTTGGGCTTTGAATGCCAGGCTGGCACCAGCCTCAAACACCAGGACATTGTCCCCAGGGGCATAGGGAGGCATTCAGGCTTTATGACAAGAGAAGGGGCTCATGTGTTTCAAGCAATGGTTGGAGCGAATCAAGCCTTCATTGTTGGGTAGGACGGAGCAAAGATAGACTGAAGAAGCCTAAACCGGCTCCTCTCCGGGATGCTCAGAAGTCCACCTTCGCCTTTATGAACCAGGCTTTGACCATCTCCCCCCACTCCCTTCTCCAGGCGACCATCGATGGACTGTCCTCACAGCTGGAGGTCTTCCAGGCCAAGATGAAGAGGGTAGAAGAGTCCATTCTGAGCCGAGACTACAAGAAGCACATCCAGGTGGGTAGCAGGTAACACCTGGGACCTTTTCCTTCTTGAATCTCCAGGGAGGTCAGGGTCTGGGCAACAGGAAAGGCTAGGCCTTCCTCAAGGCCAGGGCTCACACCTGACGCTCTCACCTTCACAAGAGCCTGGAAGAAACAAGGTCCTCACGTCACTGAGGGGAAAGTAAGGCTTAGAGCACAGGGGATCGCAGAGTGCTCAGGTTCTGGATTCGGAAGCAACTAGGTGCAAAGAGCTAACCTACCGCTTCCTGAGTGACTTACCCGCTCTGCACCACGGTTCCTCAGCTGTGGTGGTAGTTGGGCTTGCCTGGAAGGGCGTTATTAGGCCAGAATGAGATCAAGCATATTAAGCACTCACCATGAGCCAAGAGAGGGAGGCAGCGTGTGAGAGGCAAACAATGATTTGGAGGCAGAATGGGGAAGAGGCAGGTAGCCCGTGCCCCTCTCTCCCTGCCGGTCTGGTGAGATCACTTTGTGTCCCTGTCTAGGATTACGGAAGCCCCAGCCAGTTCTGGGAGCAGGAACTGGAGAGCTTACACTTTGTCATCGAGATGAAGAACGAGCGTATCCATGAGCTGGACAAGCGGCTGATCCTCACGGAAACGGTGGTGTGTGCCCGGAAGGGTTGGGGAGGGGGTTGGTTTCTGTTTTCTGGGCATTTCCCCTGTAAAGTGTGTGGAGGGAAGGCAGTTTGAGGAGGCCCCAGCCTGGCTCCACCTCGGCTTTGACCTGCCATCCATGCTGGCCCTGAGGACAGCTGCGGCTGGTCTATGGCCAGCGCGGGTCAAGCAGTGGCTCCTTCTCATACGGGCCCTGTGCTTTTCTTGACGATTCATGTTGCTCTAACTTGGGTGACACCAGGGCAGGTAACCTGGCTAATCAGGAGGGGCTGGGGGAGACGGCAAGGCTGAAAAATCAGACCGACACAGGAGGCCAGAGTGAGCTAGGGCAGGCCAGGGAGTGGTGGGCATTGAGCACACAGATGGGTTTGTCTCCAGGAGAAGGGAGGCCTTGGGAGCCTGGGGTTGAGTCCAAAATAGATGATTTTCTCTGGAAAGAGTTTCCCTGCTTGCGTGTACGACACAGCCTATATTCTCATCAGGCCCGTCTCAGATAGTCCCTGTGAATTCTGTTCAACCACTTTTGTGGAATAGTGTAACAGACACACGTAATTTTATTTATATAGATTATATCCTTCTGATTTGGGGAGAACCAAAAATATCCGCTCTCTTATGAACCGACAGAAATGTTACGTGGGCATGGCTGTATTCTTTTTCTACATCTCATGTGGCAAAATCAAAAGTTGGCAACCCTCTGTTTGCTCCTTAGTTACATATATTTTGTTAAGTAATCTCATTGCTTCACGAAATGTAACATCTAGTCCAGAATGAGTCAGTGGTTTCAGTGACCACAGATAAGAGGGAGGTGACAGCACACTCTGTGCCATGTGAGTCGGGTGGCTTTCTGAGCTCCTTCTGCTGTGTTACAGAAAGAAAAAAATCTAGTGTTGGAGGAAAAAATCACCACTCTGCAGCAGGAGAATGAGGAGCTCCATGTCCGGGGCCACAACCAGATGGTCATGTCAAGGTAGCTGCCCCCTGCCTCCTCTCCCCCCACCCCCACCCTTTTGGCCAAAATCTCTACTTGGCAGGGTCTCTGAGATGCCCGGGGAATGGATTGACAGGTGGGCCCAAGCCTTTCTGGGGAATGTGGCTCCCCTTTCCCTGGGAGTCAAGAATCCCAAGGGACCCAGCTCTGCCTAGAAACCTGTCTCAGTGCCCTGACTGGTATCTGTCCCCATCCTGGCTGCGTAGGCTCCAGGCCAAAGCCCAATACAGGAAGAGGCGACCGGAAATTTCTAGCTGAGGTGGCTCACCGAATGAATGAATGAATGTACAGGAATGAAAGAACTCGTTCTAAAGGCTTAGTAAATGCGAGCCTGCCTCGCCTGTCAGACATAATTCATTGCATACTTTACATATGTATTGTTTCACCTAATCCTCATAATTACTCGAAGAGCTGGGTCCTCCTATTATCAGTCCCATTTTACCCGTGAGGACATTGATATTTGGCAAGAGTAAATAACTCTTCCAAGATTACACAGCTAACTGGCAGGGCAGATCTGAATCCGGAGCTGTCTGCCCGGGAGGGCCAGGCTCCTCGGTCAGCGGATCCAATGACCTCCTGCACACAGGCAGAGGACAGGGTGACAGGGGCGGTGGGGGCCCTGGAGCAGTCGGGCGGCCCACGTGAGGAGCGCCTCCTAGAGGAATGGGCTGGTCCATGCGGCCGCCGACTTTCCCCCTGGCGACGCCGGCCCGTCTGCATCCACAGGCAGCTCTCGGAGGACCTGCTTCTCGCCCGCGAGGCCCTGGAGAAGGAGTGCCAGTTGCGGCGACAGCTCCAGCAGGAGAAGGAGGAGCTGCTGTACCGGGTCCTCGGGGCCGACGCCTCCCCCGCCTTCCCTCTGGCCTCAGTCACCCCCTCCGAGGTCTCCTTCCTCGCCAGCTAGGACGCAGGACCAAGACGCCTGTGGTCACAGCGCCCTCTTGAGGACTCACCAGAGCAGATAGCAAGAGCCTCTCGTTCTGTGCCCAGGAGGGGCGGAGGGCAGGAGCGAGGCGGGCAGCCAGGGTGCGTGCCCCGTGAGCCCCTGGGGGTCTTGGGCCGTGCAGGATCACCCACCGGGCTCTGAGGCCCCAGAAGCGCCTTCCCTCGAGTTGGCCCAGGAAACAAGCAAAGAGGAGTCCTTCCGTCCCTCCCCGTTCTCTCCATCCAAATCAGGGAAGTACCGAGCTTTTCCCAGGGGCGGCCAGTGCCACTGCGGCCATCTGACGGAGAAGTGACAACCCACTCGTCCTGACTTGTCAGCTTCCCCCAGATGTTCTCACCTCTGGCCGGGCCCTCCCTCGGCGTCAGTTTACCTCTCCTCTAAAACAGCCAGGGGAACCGAGCCAATGATACTTGAGTCACTACAGTGCCCCATTCTAGGATGGCTTCCCCTCAGACTAGGGGCTGGGGGACAGGGGAGGAAGTGGCCCACACTCTGGGAATCAACAGGGAAAAGCGGGCTGCTGGTAAGGGGGTCACCAGAGGCCCTTGGGGCTGGGGCCGGGTATGGTGTGGGGTAAGCCACTGCTCCCGGTCCCAGAGTCTGGTCAGCCCCGCGGTGAAACCACAGCTCCTCCTCCCCGATCAGGGAAGGCTCACCTAGCTCTCCTGGTCCCTGAGTCTCGGTGATGCCTGGGTACACTTAACAGGCAGAACTGAGACCTCATCCCTGTACCGACAAGGAAACCGAAGCAGGGAGTGGGGCCCGCAAAGCCAGGACTAGGACCTCCTCTGTCATCCAGCTCTTAGCGTGTTGTGCTTGTTTTTCTCCCCAGGCTCTGGAAAGATCAGATGTGTGACCTAGTCTTTCTCCTCTATCCTCTACCTGTCCCACTTACTTCCGGTCCCTCTCTTACTCCTTCCTACCTTGACTCCTACCACCCCTGATGCCAGGTGCCAGGACCCAGCCACCTGGCCCTCAGCCTCCCTATCTGTGCAGAGGGGCAGCTAGAGTAACCAACCTCAGCAGGCCTGTCCAGCCCAGACCATCTGGGGATTTACTATTCTTCTCAGGAAGCTTCTGGTCAGCTGGACGCTATAATGATAACCCTCCCTTGCACAGTGCTCTCAGATACACTTCCCTCCTCTCACCCGCCTAGGATCCTTGAAGCCAGTTCTTATCCCTCTTCAGCAGCAGAGCAAACAGATCACAGGAGCCAGAGGGCCTTGCCTGAGACCCCTTAGCTCTAGCCCCAGGCCCCAGGCCAGCAGGTTAGAGAAGACAATCTGGTAGAACTGAGGTTTCCTCCGTCATCTCAGACTGCCTCTTTATTCCCCTGGATCTGGTCTGGTCTTGAGCCATTTGTAATTCTGGGAGTTCAGATGTGACTCTGTTTCTCCATTTCTCCCCTAGTGGGCCGAGGGGAGTGCTGAGCTGCTTCTCCAGCCATGGGAAAACAAGTTCTCTATCTGGTAGCCTCGGGAACAGCTCTGGAATGAAGTACACACGTACTTCTTCATGCAACTTTTCCCAAAGCTTGTCGTGTTCATTGCACATTAATAGGCATGACCAAGAAAAGACTTGATGGCCAAGTAATTTGAGAAACTCTAGGTTCAGTCCAGTTCAACAGATCTGCGAAGTGTAGGACTTCTCAGAACCTTTAATGTGGTAAGAATGCACACTGCAAATTTCCAAGAAGGAAGCAGAGTGTCCAGCATTTTCTAAACTCCTGTGACCAACTTTCTACCCCAACCTAAGCACTTCGGGCTGCAGAATGCACTTTAGAAAGCATGGTTTTAATTGAGAGGGGCCGGGCTGGAGAAGGGGCAAGTTGTGGGGAGCAGGGCTTCCTTCACATAGCCAAAGGCGGATGCAAGGACATAAACTGTGGTTATGGCCTCACACGTGGGCAGACAAGCTGTGGAAACTACGGTATTGTGTTTATCTGGCCCGCGTTTTCCTGGGAGAGAGAGGAGGTGGCTCCTCTCTGAGGACCTTTGCCAGTGGCAAGGATCATTGAGAAATATGGTCTGGGCTCGGGTGACTCGCCAGTGACTCTGCACTCCCTCCTGGGGTGCTGGTACCCCACTGGCCCTAGCTTTGCCCAGCCTTGGAGTGGGGCCTGGTGTTGGAGTGATGGCTGGCCATGAGAAGAGGTCAGGGCTTGGAGGGAGGCTGCGAGGCTGATGCAAGGTGTGGAAGCAGTGATGGGCGGGCAGACTGTGAGGGGCGAGTGCAAAGGCTCTTTCTGCTCTGTGGGGGACAGTGGCCTGGCACCAAAAACACCAGGGTATACGCAGTTACCTACCCTTGTTTCTACCCCCTGCTCCACACTGGGATGCCTATAGCCAGGGAGGGAGCTAGGAAGGGGCAGGGGACACAGGAAGGCTTCTGGTCACACGGACACGGGTGGTGGCAGTCCCTGTGCCCTGAAGGTTGGTGGCCCTGCAGGTGTAGACGCCAGAGTCCCCAGCCCGGGCCTCTTCCACCTGGAGGGTGCTCCCTGCCTCCCGCTGTACCTGGCCCTCTCGGCGAACGACATTGGCCCACTCGCTGACATAGGGCGGTCGGCCCAGCTGCAGGGACAAAAAATAACTGTCCGTCAGCAACCCCAGGCGTCATCTCTGACTTAGGCAAGTAAGAGGCACTGTGTGTCCCTTCAGGGAAAGGGACAGTGACTCACCCAAGGTCACACACGCATATCAGAGCACCTGAAAGGCCAGGGTCTTTGTGGGAAATGTGAGCCTCTTAAGTCCCTGGGGAGAAGCTGGGGTCTCCTCTCCTGCTCAGGGAGATACAGGAAGTGACGTGGCTGGGAGCAGCACCCCGCAGTGTGGGTTTTGCGGCACTCTGGTTTTGTGGGGTTGTTGATGGGTGCTGCCTCCCCAGAGAGGGGGAGGTGGGGTTCCATTATGAAAATTGTTTGAGAAACACTGAGTCAAGTAAAATTAAATTGGGAAGACTCCGGCCACTGAGTCTGTCACGTATGCGTGCGAGTTTTGAATCTCCGAGGCAGGTGATGGTTATAAGAGGCGGTGTTTTCCTAAAAGCACTTTTTTGGGGGAGTTGGGGCTGGATGTTTTGGTATCCTACCATTCCGAGGAACATGTTTGGGGAACATAACATAGAGCATAGCGAAGCCATGTCTCCCAACCATGGGCGTGTTCTTTACCCCTTGCTGGGCCTCAGTTTCCATTGTTGACAAATGGGAGAATTATCCCCCATTCTTTCCCTCCTAAGGCCTCTGGGGAGCTCACCTTAACCATGTCTTTGCTGGGTCCAGCCCACCCTCTGAGGCTCATGTCAAATTCCAGCTCTTCCAGGAAGCCTTTTTAAGGATTCCTGAAGTTCTCAGTGCTGGTCGATCTGCTATTTGAGCCAGCTGCTCTCCAGATGTTTGAGGGTTACGGGGAGTAAGTTCTTTGAGAGGAAGGAACGTCACTATCACCTCTCCAGCCACACCCTAGGAAGGCCTGGCCCGCGGCAGGTGCCCAGGAGACAGTTGCTAATGTATTTTGTTCATCTCTTATTACACACACACTGGCCATAGGGGCTGAGGCCAGTGCCTCAGGCCCCATGTTCTTGAGATTTGGGCCAGTCTGGTCTCAGCTCGAATGTCACCTCAGAGAAGACTCCCTGACGACTCTATCTTAAGACCCTATCTCATTGTCCTGTTGTGTCCTCAGGGTGGCACTTAGCATTCTCTCGACGATCGTGTTAATTTCCCACCATATGCTTGCAGACAGCGGAAGCCATAGCTCTTTTCGTGTCATCATTGTGGTCTCAGCACTTAGTACAGTGTCTGGCATGTGGTGGGTGCTCAGTAATAATTGCTGGATAAATTAACAAAGGAACAAATTTTATACAGTAACCTAAGGAGTAGCTCTATTTCACAAATGAGGAAACTGAGGCCCAGAAAAGGGAAGTGACTTGCCCGAGGTCACACAGAGAAGCAAAGTCAGGCTCCTCAGATTCCCAGTCAAGCAGTGGTTCTACTCTGCCGTGATCGCTCCTGACCCGCATCCTACTTCCTCACCCCCATGCTCCTGCCCAACACACCATCAGTGCACGCGCGCGCGCACACACACACACACACACACACACACACACACACACAGCCTCCTCCTACCCTCTGCTTACCTTCCGGCCTGGATATTCCCAGATAAAGCCCACAGCAATGTCCGGCTCACCCAGAGCCATGCAGGTCACACTGAAGTTCTCTCCCAGTTGGACTGATGTTGCTGAAGCTTGGATGGTGGGTTTGGGGGAGGAAGATGGGTCTGCCATGGGGAAGATGGGAGAGAAATGGGGACAAACATGCTGAACCGATGGTTGGAACCATTGAACGAAATGAATGGGTGGAATGGGTAAGTTCCTAGAGGGTGAAGGGTTGGGATGGTTGAATTGATAGGCGATGGGTAGATGGTAGAACAGGTGATCCGTTGGAGGATGGGTGAATGGAATGGCTGCTTTGAGGAAAGATGGATGAATGGGATAGAGCGACATGATTGAGAACGAGTGGATGGACAAAATGTCGGCACTGATGCAGTGTCGATGGCTGGCTGGCTGGATGCCTGTCTGGACAAGATGGCTGACTGCATGGGGTGTTGTTGAAAGCTGGTTGGTTGGTCGGCATTCCACGATCCACAGAACTCAAATCTGAGGCCCCTAAAGGAGGTATCTATCCCCATATCCTCCCTTGCCCTGCCCACCCAGGCCCTAGGCCCACGCACACTTGATGTAGATCAGCATGTACTTGGTAGAGGTTTGTCTCAAGCCGCCCAGGCTGGCCAAGCAGAAGAGGGAGCCGGCCAAGGAGGCTCGGGGCCGGTGGATGGTGAAGCCCTTCTTCACGTCAAAGGAGATGTCTGTCCCATCCACTGGGATTTCCTCCGGGGGGAACTCCCGGTGCAGTGTCACGTGGGCCAGAGGGTTGGTCACCTGGCAGGGAAGCAGGACTGGTTGATGGCTGTGCAACCTCACCACCTCATAATAATCCTCGGTGGGGACAAAGAGCTCCTCTGGGTCTGGGAAGGAAGGAGGGAGAGAGAAGGTTGAGCTTGGTATAGCTTAGTTGTTTCCTGATGCTCTACCACCACCCGTGAACATGAGGTCCCTCCTGGGGACTTAAAATCCCACTTTCCCTAGCCACTCCCTCTCTGGGTGCTTTTTCCTCTCTGGTAAGGGGTTCTAGACTGACAGCTGAAGACCAGCCTGCTAGCTCCAGCTTTGTCATTTTGACTGACGTTCTTGGAGACCTGACTCCAGGGCACCTGTGAAGAAGATGAAGGTCTTTGCCTGGCGGGCCTCGCCTTCTGCGCAGGCGCCATCCAGGCAGTGCCGAGCCTGGCAGCTGTATTCCCCCGTGTCCGCGCCCGTGGAGTTCACCAGCTGCAGCTGGCTGTGACGGCCAAAGTGCTTGATTCTGAAAGACAGAAGTGGGGCTGGGCCAGGGCGAGGCAGGCCTGGGACACCTAGTGAGCAGCGTTGAGTCTGCTGACGGTCCCCCTCCCCAACTTTCATCCCATAGCCCACTCAGTCTTCTCCCCTCCCCACTTAGGCTGTAGGATTTGCTGATTGCTCGCCTATCTCTCTGGCCTCATGCACATCTTCTGATTGGTCCATCTACTCCTCACAGACCTTGTGCTTACATTGCAAACGGCAACCCCCAAACTCCTTTGTGCTCCTTGGCAACTTCCTTGCGTCTGGCTCTTCGGGCCAGTAAGTCCCCTCTAAGCGACTCCACCCCGTAAAGGAGGCAGGGTCCCAGGAAATCTCACCCCAAGCGGCTGAATTGAGAGACAGTAGACAAATCTCCTGAACCTAGCTTTATATCCCAGCCTTGACCTGATTTTCTTCTGGGCTTGGGGTGAGCAATGCTGGTGGGCTCAACTTTGCCTTCACTTCTGCCTCCCCTGCGATGGTGTCCCTGACATAAGGACCTCTCAGCCTGACACTCAAGCACAGATAGGTCAGACAGCCTCTTTCCTGTACTATTGCCTCCTTTCTCCCCACAGGCACCATTTGCTGCCCCCAGAATTGACAACCGGAATTGTGGGAAGCCGTGTCTCTCGTTCTGTTAAACCACTCCACAACTGGAGGGTCTTGTGAGCCCATCTTACTGTTTCTTTCAGAGCCTCGTAGTTGTGCCTACACAATGGAAGCCCATTGTGGGTTCTGGGCCCCTTGAATGCCTATAAACACTGTTATCAAATCATGAACTGCTGTCCTACTCCTGGACCCATCAGGCTATCATAGGAGCTACCCCATGGCATACCTCAGGCGTTCCTGGCCCTCCTCTTCCAGGTATACAGGCACCCTCCAGCTAACTACCTTCCCCCGGCAGCGAAGCTCCAGGGGCTCCCCAGCCCGCAGGCTCAGAGAGTCCCCCACCTTCTGGAAGCGGCCCCTCCCTAACACCTGGGTCAGGATGGAGGAGCCTGGGCGGCTTGGAGCTGCAGCCTCTGCGGGAGTCTTCATCTGCAGGGGCTTCGGGCTCAGGTCTGCTTTGAGATTTTTCCCGCCTGGGGCTCCCGGGGGCTTCACCTCTCCAGGGCTGGCTGCTTTGAGGGCTCTCTTTTTCTGAGCCTTTGGAGTTCTGCCACGCTCTTGGATTTCAGCTGCGGAGAGACAGGGTGGGTTTGGGGTCACCAGCCTTCACTGTTCATCCCAAATGAGGTCCTCTCTTCCCCCCGGCAGTTGACGGAACCTCAGAGCTCTGTTACCCTTTATGCTTGTTACTACTACAAAGGCAATCCTCACTTTTAGAGAAAAATTATAAAATACAGACAAACCCGAGAAAAGGGGTTAAATTTGCCCCCAAACTTACCATCATCAGAGATAACCACCATGAGTATTTAAAGCATATTTTTCCAATTTTCCATTTTTAATGCAAACATTTTGAAGAAATGGTTAAAAAATAAAATGGAACAGGATAGCATATTTTTAATAATCTGCATTTTCACTTAGTAATATGTTGTGATTATCATTCCATGTCAATAAACGTGTACTAAAATATTCCAAACAATTTGCTTGGTATTTCATGGTAGGGCTGTATCATGATTCATTTCTTCATTGTTGGGCATTTGGGTTTTTCTGCATTCTTAGCCAAAATAGTCAGTTCCGCAGCAATCATCTTATGCACGCACCTTTGTTCAGATGGCTTCCTTAGACGAGTTCCTTAGGGGCACCCGGGTGGCTCAGTCAGTTAAGCGTCTGACTTTGGTTTCGGCTCAGGTCATGAGTTCAAGCCCCACATCCAAGCCCATGCTGACAGTATGGAGCCTGCTCGGGATTCTCTCTCTCTTTCCCTCTCTCTCTGCCCCTATCACTCTCTCTGTCTCTCTCTCTCAAAAATAAATAAAAATTAAAAAAAAAAAAGAAAGAGTTCCTTAGAAATGGAACTGTGGGGGCGGTCTATGGAAAGAAACTTACACACTTTCTTATCCAAGTGGCCACCAATATTTCAAAACGAAACCTCCTAGAGCGTACTCCAAAAGAGGTCACTTAGTCTGCACTTAGATATGGCTAGTGATGGGGAGCTCAGTATTTAGCATTACTAAATAATAAATAAATAAATGCAGTCTGGCACCCAAAGACAAAGATTCTCTAAGGAGTTATCTAGGCCACTTGAGAGCTGCCACCGATGGTGCCTGCAGTGTTGCTGGAATAGTACCCACCCCTTTCTATATATTTTTAAAAATTTCATCCTCTTAATGACTGCCAAGTAAGTATTATTTTTATTTTACAGATGAGGATCTTGAGGCTCATGGAAGCTCACTTTCCCCCGGTACTGTGCCAAGGAGCCGAAGACCTGGAACTCCAATCCAGGTCAGCCTGGCTCCAGAACCCGTGGTAGCTTCAGTGACAGTATATCTTTTTTTTTTTTTTAATTTTTAAAAAATTTTTTAAATATTTGTTTCTTATTGAAAGACAGCGAGATACAGAACAGCAGGGGAGGGGCAGAGACACGGGGAGACACAATCTGAAGCAGGCTCCAGGCTCTGAGCTGTCAGTCCAGCAGACAGGCTACCCCATCATCCATCACAGGGGGCAGGGGGCAGGGGGCAGGGGCGAGTGGTGGATATAATGTTTGGACAGCAGCAACAGAAAAGATCCCAATGGAGTTTAGCAATTGTCTTTTTTTTTTTTTTTATGGCCCCAAACCACCATCACCAACACACACAGGTACCAATGGGTAAAAACAAGACAATAAAATAAAGAAAGGACCCAAACCACCATGTTTAAACCTGAGTCCTCTGTTTTTTACACTTGTTAAGAAAAGACTACACACCTTTTTATGTGTGTGTGTCATTTACTCTTACACAACTGCCACACTCACAACACCTCTGACACCAGTTCAGGGGAGGGGGTTTCCACACCAAGCAATTCTCCGAGACACCAGCTGGGTATCCCACAACTTAACCCATTCTGACACTATTTGCCTGGAAAGAGCATCAGACCCCACAGCTTAAGGTCCACAAGACTGCCCTTCCCCCCACTTTAGATGCCAATCTCAAGTCCCAGGTTGTCACTTGTGCTTCTGACCAACCAGCTATAAACTGGGGTTCCCATGTTTGGGGGGGTTGGTAATTTGCTAGAATAGTTCACAGAACTCAAGGAAACACGTTTACCCACAGTGAAGGATAGAAATGAACATCCGGGCGGAAGAGGTTCCTAGGACAAGGTGTGTGGGAGGAGGAGGGGAGCTTCCAGGCCCCTCCCTGCCACCCCACCCCCCGTGCACCACCCTCCCAGAACCTCCACGTGGTCAGCAACCCAGAAATTCTCCACTCCCTACCTTTTGGGGTTTTTTATGGAGGCTTCATCACATAGGCACGATCCATCATTACCTCAGTTTCCAGGCCCTCTCTTTCCCCTGGGAGATGCGAGGTGGCCTTGAAGTTCCAAACTTCTATTCATGGCTAGATCTTTCCGGTGACCGGCTCCTATCCTGAGGCTCTCCAGGAGCCCACCAACAGTCACCTCGTTAGAGCAAAAGACACTCCTATCACTCAGGAAATGCCAAGAGATTTGGGAACTCTGTGTCAGGAACCAGGGTCAAGGGCAAATATTAGAACAAAAGAATCTCCTAGTGTTCTTCACACTTTCGGAAATTGCAAAGGTTTTAGGAGCCCTGTGCCAGGAACTAGGGGCAGAGAGCACTATATTTATTTTCTATTATTTCACCACAATGTAAAAAGTCTCCCTTGTGGGGACATGTCTCCTGGGGGCCTTGCCTGGGCCTGGAGGGATAGGGTACTGCGATGGTTTGGGGCAGTTGTGCTAGTCTGGCAGTAGGTTTATTCCGAATTTCTTACATGGGAAGAGCACTTAGTTCACAGACAATTTTTCCAAGTCACCGTCTGGTTTAATCCTTGCCATAGCCCGAAAAGCATGCCCAGCAAGCATTATTATCCCCTTTTCACAGGTTGAGAAACTAAGCCTCAGAGAGAACAGCTAGGCTCAGTATATTAATGAGGTGACCTAGAACACTGCAGTCCGGCATCTAAAAACAAAGATTCTCTAAGGAGTTATATAGGCCACTCCAGAGAAGGGGTGGGGAGCCTGGGTGAGCTGATGGAAGATGGACTTTAGTTAGAGCCAGTGGTTTAGAACTAGGCTTTGAATCTTTGCTCCGCTACAAGCTAGCTGTGTGAACTTGGCCACGTCATATAGTTTCTCTGAGCCCCATTCCTTCATTTAGAAAATGGGAAGAAAAACACCCACCTTGCAGGACTATTATTCATATTAAATGAGATAATATATATGAAACACTGAGTGCAGTGCCTGGCTTATAAGAGAAGCTTAAAAAATTGTTGTTGTCAAGAATAGTGTATTCATTTCCTATTGTCCCTGTAACAAATTGCCACATACTTAGTGGTTTAAAACAACACAAATTTAGGGGCACCTGGTGGGCACCTGGTGGCTCAGTTGGTTAAGCGTCAGGCTTTAGCTCAGGTCATGATCTCGCAGTTCATGAGTTCAACCCCTGCATCAGGCTGTCTGCTGTCAGCACAGAGCCCACTTGGGATCCCCCCCTCTCTCTCTCTGCCCCTACCCTGCTCTCTCGCTCTCTCTCAAAAATAAATAAACATTAAAAAAACCAAAAACATCAGTTTATTATCTTACAAATCTGGAGGTCAGAAGTGTAGAGTGGGTCTCACTGGCTAAAATCAAGGAGTCAGCAGGTTGCAATCCTTCTGCAGACTCCTAGAAAACGTTTCCCCGCCTTTTCTGGTTTCTAGAGGCTGCTTGGATTCCTTGGCCTACCGCCCCATTTATCCATCTTCAAAGCTGGCACCATTGGATGGAATCTTCCTCATACCAGCACCTCCCTGGTCCTGCCTCTTCCTCTGAGTCCCCCTTGTACTTTCAAGGAGCCTGTGGTTACACTTGGCCACCCGAATGACTGAATAGTCAGGACCACTCCCCTACGTTAAGGTCAATTGATTCGCAACCTTGACTCCATCTCCAGCCTTAATGCCTCTTTGCCCTGTAAGATTCTGGGGATTAGGATAGAGACATCTCGGGGAGGCTGTTTTTCTGCCTACCACAAATAGTAAACTATTTAAAATGCAAATGGGAAGCCAAGGCTTTGGTAGCCAGACTTCCATAGATAGAGGCCTTTGAGGAAGCAGAAGCAAGCCAATCAGAGGGCAGGATAAGAGAGGGTTTGGGGTACCTGCTGGTTCCCTGATTGTCCTGATTGAGAAGCTGCAGTGAGAGCAGCCGGATGGAGGTGTCTCTGGGTTCTGGGTCTGGAATCCTCTCTGATCTGGAGTTGAAATCCAACCAAGGACTGGGTTAGAGTGGCCCCCAGAGCTGGGACTGTGCTGGCAGAATCCTTCCTGACAAGGCCCCAAAGGAGCCCCACTTAGGGGCGGTGGGTGGCATGCTGCAAACACATCTGCTGCAGAGGCTCCACCTCCCAGCACAAGGGCCGCCAGGCTGTGGGGGCAAGTGGCTCTCGGGGAGCCATCGAGACGTCCTTAGCTTTGGAGCTTCTGGGTTTGCCAAGCCAACATGTCACCTAGGAAAACTCGTGGAAGATATCGGGTTTCATCTCAGGATCTGCGGGCCATGATAACGCTCTGAACGGAAAACTAGCGGACGCCCTGGAGCTGCGCAGAGTGCTGTTTGTGCCTTATGTCATTTAGCCAAAAGGGTCTGGAAAGGGTTTGGAAGATCACGCAGTCCATCCCCGTCATTGTGCAGAGGAGGAAGCTGAGCTCGGGGAGGAGACCCTGCCGACACGGCACAGACAGTCCATGGACAGTCCAGTGCTCGCTGTCCCCCGCCCCACCATGCTGTCAACAGGGTACTCCTGGGAAAGGCAGAGGCCGGGGGCGGGGTCTCAGGACCCCCGGAGAATAAAAAGATTCGAGCTAGGTATCCATACCTGAAATGACACAGACGAGCAGGCACCAGCACAGCCAGCAGCGGGCTCGGGGGTCCATTGTGCAGAGGACCAGAGCCGAGGGGATGTGGGGCAGGGACTCCAGGGGAGAGACTGCTGGGGCCCTGCGCAGGGAAGTGGCGAGGGACCCGGGGAAAGCAAGGGGAGGGGACCTAATTTCAATGGCAAATCAAAGGCCTGAGTCCTGGCTTCTCTAGAACTCCAAAATTCCTTTCTCTGGGTTCCCCCTCCAAGGTGAATGGAGCTATTCAGAGCCCTGCTCAGGAAAAAACAATTGTGCCGCCAGGAGAGGAGTGTCCCCAAGGGCAGACAGGGAGAACTGGGAGGCAGCCGGAGGGTCACTGAAACTCACGGAAGAGTCATGACAGCGCCTGAAGGACAGGACTACTTGAGGACACAGTAGGTGAGTGTGGCGAGGAGGGGGTGGGGCTTGCACGAGACTTAAAGCAGGGGCTGGCTACTGCCCACTTCTCCACAGCCCGGAGCAAAGAATGGCTTAACACTGAAAAATATATACATAAGGGACCCTTCACGAGGCCCAATTTTATTGTACGCGCAGCCAAAGTGAGCATTTCTCATTTTTAAATGGTTAGAAATCCATTTTTGGTGGATCAAAGCATAGATCAAGCAGTCTCGGAAAACGGCCGTGCTCACTCTGGTACGTACCAACCTCAGGACGGAGCAGCAGTGACAGAGACGCGTGGCCCACAGAGCCCGAAATACTTACCGTCTGGCCCTTTGCAGAAAACGTTGGTCAACTCTTGCTCTAAAGGTTGGCATTTATAAAAAATAATTTTCCTGAAGTAAATAATATGTAAATAAGATTCATTCCCCAAAAACATTCCACGTGGAGCTTAAGTTCCGTTTGACCCTCCTTCCCCTTGCTTTCCTCAGGGGTTACTGCCTGGGTGTGTGTTCTTCTCGATCTTTTTCCGTGTTGACATAAGCATATGACATTATCCATAGGGAAATAAAGGATTGTTTTGTGAATTTGTTTTTCTGTAGATGGTTTTACACTGTGAGTAGTTTTCTTACACTTACTTTTTACTTTAAAAAAAATTTTTTTTTAACATTTATTTGCTTTTGAGAGAGAGAGACAGAGACGTGAGAGGGGGAGGAGTAGAGAGAGGGAGACACAGAATCCGAAGCAGGCTCCGGGCTCTGAGCTGTCAGCACAGAACCTGATGCGGGGCTGGAACCCATGAACCACGAGATCACGACCTGAAGCCGGATGCCTAACTGACTGAGCCACCCAGGTGCCCCAAACTTGCTTTTTTTCTGAACTCTGTGAACGATGCTCCCTGGCCCCCTATAGGGACCTACCTTTAAACTTTTTAAAGTGCTGCATGATATTCTGTGGCATGGCTCAGCTGTTTACTATTCCCTTAGGAAAGGACGGGTAGCACGTTTCCATTTTTGCTATTGGAAACAGTGCTACCAAGAACAAGAACTAGCACTTCAAGGCGCAAATAGCTACATTTCCTGCAAGAAAATGCTTGCTAAATGAAAGAATGGTATTCAACACAGACACGTGACTGGATGTATTCTCACTCTTCCGTGTTTGTGACTAAGAAACGCCACCAGGCAGGTCCCTCCAAATGTAGCCATAAGCCTCTTGCTCTCCTGCAGTTTTGTGTACGTGCTAATCATTGGCTGTAAGCAGGTGGAAAGCCTCCTGGCTTCTGGCTGAAACAGGATTCCCTCTGTACAAACTCAAGAGGCATTCTTGGAAGGTAGTGTG
The DNA here is from genome assembly GCA_030068075.1 of Paguma larvata. Classification (NCBI taxonomy): domain Eukaryota; kingdom Metazoa; phylum Chordata; class Mammalia; order Carnivora; family Viverridae; genus Paguma; species Paguma larvata. Next base: position 41,368,047 of record CM057826.1, on the reverse strand, counting down.
GTGGGTGGGGTGGGAAGCAACAGAGAATGGGGAGCCTGAGCGCTTGGGGCCCCATTCTCACCTTGCCACTGGCTGTATGACGTTGAGCGGCCTCTTTGAGCCTCAGTTTCTCCATCTCTTTAAGGAAGGTGTTGGACACTTAGAGCTCTGGCCTTTCAGAGCCTTAACACCCTCTTTTCGGTGACTGAGTCCTTCCAGGAGTGGAGGCGCTCTGAGATGTGATGGTGCAACCTCCAGCCACGAGGGCAGAGTGCTCTCAAGGGAGGTGCTGGAGCAAGGCAGGGCACCACCGCTTTGAACCCAGGTTCTCACTGACTGTTCCCCAGGGGAGAGATTTCACAGAGAGAGTATCCGTGCAGCCCAGCCCAAGGCCCTAGAGAACGCCCATTGCGGCCTTGGGCCCAACGTCCTGGGTCTGGACTGCCGGCTGTTAGATGCTCTTGACACACCCCGTTCCCCTCCGTTCCACAGCACGCGACACGGTTTGTCGTTTATGGGAATTTGTGTGATTGCCTCATGGATGTCTGGCTCCCACCCCGTAGGGCTCCGTGACCTCCGTGAAAGCTGGGACCAGGTCTGTATCGCTCACCCCTAACCCCAGTCCCCTAGCACGGTGCCTGGTGCTTTGTGGGCACTAGACAAGCATCTGCCGGATGAATAAATGAGCTCCTCCAGCCTGGCTTCAGAAGCAGAGACAGCCTTCTCTCTAACCCGAGGGCCCAAAGGGGCAGATAAGGAGGCGTGGGGAACAGAGGGGGCGGGGTACAAACATGCCAGATAACATCACAGAATTAGAAAGTCATTCCCTTCCTGGGTGTCAGCCCGCGGTGGGCTGGGGGTGAGAGGTGGGGAGATTCTGGAATAGTGGACCTTGGGAATTGATACGGAAGCTTTGAATTGCAGTATTCATTCATGCCAGCAATATTTACTGAGATAAATAAATAAATATCCAGCAAATATTTACTGAGAATCTACTTTACCAAGCAATGGAGACAGATATTCGCCAAAATCACACAAATGATTATCTAGTCACCAGTTAGGACAGTGTTGTGATGGGAAAGAGCAGGACCCTAGGATAGACCATGGGGAGGGGTGCGTAAAGAGGACTGGAGAGGCACCTGGGTGGTTCAGTCAGTGGAGCATCTGACTCTTGATTTTGACTCAGGTCATAATCCCAGGGTTGTGGGATCGAACCCCACGTAGGGCTCTGAACTGAGCATGGAGCCTGCTTAAGATTCTTTCACCATCTCTCCCTCTGCCCCTCCCCTGCTCATGCTCTCTCTCTAAAATAAATGAATTAAAATAAAATAAAGTAAATAAATTATAAAGCGCCCTGGAGAAAGGATTAGGAAGGAATTTCTGAAGAAGTATAAGGAGAAACTCACAAGAATAATAAGCTTCTATTAGTAAGCTTCCAGACTTACAAGAAGAGCCTTCATTCCATGGAAATGGAATAGTTCAATAGAATTTCGAGTGAGTCATGGGACCTTGGAATCCTAGAAAGAGAATCTCAGAGTTACAGAATCTTGATCTCATGGAATCCTGAAACAAACACTTACAGACTCTTTAACAGTAAACAGAACCTTAGAATTCAATGTTAGAGACTCAGAGTCTTCACATATAAAAACGAAGGGAATTTTTTATATTTTTTTAATGTTTATTTATTTTTGAGAGAGAGAGAGTACGAGCGGGAGAGGGGCAGAGAGAGAGAGAGAGAGAGAGAGAAGAGAGAGAGGGAGACACAGAATTGGAAGCAGGATCCAGGTTCTGAGCTGTCAGTACAGAGTCCGACGTGGGGCTTGAACCCACGAACCGTAAGATCAGGACCTGAGCTGAAGCCGCAGGCTTATCCCATTGAGCCCCCAGGCGCTCCAAGAACAAAGGGAATCTTTAGAGATAATTTATTCGCATCCCTCCTCTCTACTACTGCACAGATAGTAACAGAACAAAACTAAAGAGTGCAGTCATAGAACCCAGCCAGAACTCTCACTTCTCATTATTGATAGATTAGGATAATTATTATATTATATATTATAATACATATTATATATACTATTATAATAATAATAATAATAAAAGCAACAATTCTTACATTTATTGTCTCATGACTATGTGCTAATTGCTGCTAAGTGATTTGTATCCAACACCAAACTTCCGAGGCAGATATTTTATTGTACCATATATTATAACAAAGAAAACAGAAACTCAGGGGGAATAAAAATGGTTAATGGTCACTCAGCTAGAATGTGGTAGAAACAGAACCCTAAGGCATCTTTGCTTATTTGCTTTTTAGTTTAAGACCGTGCTCTAAAGCACAGTCCTACACAGCCTTTTCTAATTACAGCTGCTTTCGAGCCTCTTCCCAGTGACCCCAGCTTTCCTGTAACTTTACCCGTAGGGGTAAAGGTAATCTCTCAGCTTGACTTCGCTGTGGGGTGATAAGCAGCCTGGAAGATCTGTAATTCACTCTCATGTCAAAGAAGCCTTCCGAAGACCTAAACGTGCTTTAAGCCCAAAAGAAGTGAGTTTGTTTATGGGATCCAAGTGGCAGTATGGCATCAGGAAACCTAGTTCCCGTTTCTGTCTGAGGCCAGGCACTAAATAGCTAATGGTATGCCGGCTACGTGATGGCACCTCCCTGGGTCCCAGGTTCCACGTCTGTTAGATGAGATTCTAGTGCCTGCCCTGCCTGCCTCAACGGCGGAGAGATAGTGCATGCCAACACGCTTTGTGATTTATGAAATATATGTAAGGATCCTAAGGTCCAATGGTTTCTCTTCCACCTTGTGAGCGAGAGCGTGGCTGGATCTCCCTCATGGAGGGCAATTTGGAAATATGAGGAGCCTCAAAAAACATTCATTACTCTTTTATCTGGAATTCGAGTTTTAGGAAACAGTCTCGGAGCCGTCCCGAAAAATTCAGAATCAACCTAAATGTTCAACAATAGGCGGATTAGATAAATAAATTATACTATTACCATCTAACGGAATTCGATATAGTTATTTTAAATGTTTTGAAGAATTTTTAATCACATAAAATATTGTTCACAACAAATTAAGGTATATCAGAGATAAAATCATATTCGCAATAAGTTCCAGGTTTTTGCAAATAAAAGTACACGAGTAGCACATAAGTGATCCATAGATGTTGCTATTATTATTATTACTATTGCTGTTGACGTTGTTATATACTAAAAGAATTATGTTAATCATAGTGCTAATGGAGGCTATCTTTGGATTGTAGGATTATGGCTTTAAATTATGTTCATCTTTTGATTGTCTATAATGAACAATCTAATATTTTTACAAGAGAAACAATAAAAATCATGAGAAACGTGATTCTGTGCTTTTTAAGCCTATTTTTTGTTTGCACTCTATTTCTCCATCTCTCCACCCTCTAAGTGAGTGACCTCTGCCCAAAACTACGTGTCCTCACATCCCTGAGATCTACAGCCAAAAATAATCTGCTTCATGCCAAGTGGTTAGAAACTCCTTATGTTCTTTCCCACACAGAGGAGCAATCCCCAAGTCTTTCGGAGAAATACCCGACACTGAGATAGGTCCTCCTGGTGGAGGAGGAGGGTCTTGCTGTGGTCATATGAACAGTACCCACCCCCCTCCGGGGCTCCTTCCTTGTACTAAACTTAAAAGTGAGACCCATCTTTGGGCACACTCTCCAGAGGGAAACCGGCAGAACTGGGACCTGCCAGCAGGTGGCAGTACCTGACCGCTTGCAGCTCTCCAGAGGGCGGCCCAGAGAGTTTGAACTTTTCTCCTTCTGAAATGGGAGAAACTACCGCCCGGGGGGGGGGGGGGGGGGGGGGGGGGGGGGGGGAGAGAGAGAGAGAGAGAGAGAGAGAGGACAGTCTGAAATCCCAGTCCATTGTTTTGCCCACATCTCCACACCCCACTCTCTCTCTCACAAACATTTTGGAAGAACCACTCCATGGAGGAGGGGGCTTGGAACAGAGCCAAAACGATGAAGTCATCTCAGCGTGTTTCCCTCCCTTATATGCCTCTTCCAGGCTTTGTTCCCACCAGCCCGTGACATGTGGACATACGCTTATTTGCTGCTCCACAGCCCCTGGAAGTTTATGTTGTTTCCTTTCTGCGTTTAAAAACTGTGGTGTGGAACCTAAAAAGCCTTCTCTGTATTTCAAATTATGTTTCTGAGGACTGATTCCCAGAAACAAGATGACCAGTCAAAGAAAATGAGCGGTATATTAGCCTTTTTTCTGCAGCTCAGGGAATAAGGCCCTGGGCTCAGGCAGTCAAGGGGACCAGGCTTTCAATCCTGCCTCAGTCAGCTGGGCTGACTTTGGGCAAATGTTCTATTTTCTCTGAACTTCAGTGATCTTTACTGCAAATTAAGGATACCAACACTCATATACTAGGTCCTATTCACTCTCCAAATATCGCTCCCCTCTCTCTTCCATTTCTTCACTCTCTCTCTATCTGATCATTCCCATCAGCTCACAAATAGGCTGTGATTTCACCAATCCTAAACAAAAAACAAACCAAAACTCTCCTCTTGATCTCCATCCCCCACCAGAGATGCCCCATTTCCTTTGCCGTCCTTTGCGACAAAACTCTTGGAGTAAGTAGTTTGCACTTGTTGTCCTAAGCCCATTCCTATAAGACCCTTGTCCCCGACTCTCTACGGAATCTGCTCTTCATAGGAAAAGTTGACCTTCCTTCATATTACTAAATACAGTGATGGATTCTTGGGTCTTGTCCGACTAGACCTCAGAGCAGCGTTTGGCACCACTGACCACTTGGTTCACTTGGTTTCCAAAACACCACGCTCTCTTGGGTGTCCTTGTGCCTCACTGCGAGTTCTTTCCCACGCGCCTTTGCTGAGTCCTTCTCCTCCTTCAGATTCTTATTGTAGGAGTGACCCTTGGTTCTCTTCTCCTTTGAAGAGCTCATTGCTTTCTCTGGTCTTGGACAGTATTCATATGCCTGTGACTTTAAATTTGTATCCCCAGCCCTGACCTCTTTCTTGAATGCCAGATTTGTCTAACCAAATGCCTCTTCGACACCTCCTCTTGACTGTTTAATAGAAATCTTAAACAAACTGGCCAAAAACTGTAGTCAATCTTTTTCCCACTTTCACTCCCCAAATTTCTCCTCCTGCGTTTTTGTTCATCAGAGTTCACAGTAACTCCATCCTTCCAGCGGCTCAGGCCAAGATCCTTGAAGTCATTCTAGGCTCTTCTTTTTTTCTCTCACCTTATATCCAATCTTTCAGGAAATCATGTTAATTCTACCTTGAAATATATCCGGTCTCTAGCCACTTCTCACCAAGTCTATTTATGCCATTTTGGCTGAGCCACCAGCATGTCTCACTCAGATTACTACAAAAGCCTCCTAACAGATCCCCAGCCCCTACTCGTGCCCCCATTAGTATTTGGTATTCTTGACACAGAAAGATATCATCTCCAGAATATATAAAGAGCTCTTACAAGTCAATAGCAAAAAGACAATCCAATTTAAAGACAGGCAAAGGAGGGGCGCCTGGGTGGCTCAGTCGGTTGAGCTCGGCTCAGGTCATGATCTCGCGGTCTGTGGGTTCGAGCCCCGTGTTGGGCTCTGTGCTGACGGCTCAGAGCCTGGAGCCTGCTTCAGATTCTGTGTCTCCCTCTTTCTCTGCCCCTCCCCCACTCATGCTCTATCTCTGTCTCAAAAATAAATAAACATAAAAAAAATACTAAAGACAGGCAAAGGAAAAAAAATTAAAATGGGCAAAGGACGCGAATAGACATTTCTTCAAAGAGCATGTATGTACAAATGGCCAATCGGCACATGGAAAGATGTTCAACATCATTAGCCATTAGAGAAATGCAAATCAAAATCATGAGATACCAAACGAGAAAAAAAGCCTCAGCTATACTTCAGTTACAAAAACAGAAAATAAAACAAGATACCATTTCACACTGACTAGGACAGCATTACACAAAAAATAAAAACCAGAAAATAACACATGTTGGTAAGGACATGGAGAACGCTTGTGCATTGCTGGTGGGAACGTAAAACGGTGCGGCTTCCATGGAAACAGCTCGGCAGTTCCTCAAACAGTTAAATATAGAATTAGCATACGGACTAGCAATTCTACGCTTGGTAAATAACTGAAAACAAGTACTAGAACAAGGATTTGTACACAAATGTTTAGAGCAGCACTACTCACAATGGCCAAAAAGAGGAAAAAACCTTAATGCCCATCAGCCGATGAAGGGATCAGCAAAATGTGATATATATATCTCCATACAATAAAAAGAATAAAGTATGGATACATGTTGCAACATTTAGGAACCTCAAGACCATTATCATGATGGTCAGTTTCACATGTCAACTTGACTGGGCTAACGGATGCGCGAAGAGCTGATAAAACACTGTTTCTGGGTGTGTCTGTGATGGTTAGCATATGACTCATTGAGAGATTAGCATTTGGTACAGTATACTGAGTAAGGAACTGCCCTCACCAATGTGTTCGGACATCATGCAATCCATTGAGAGCCGAGGGCCGAATGGAACCAATGACAAATGGCAAAGAAGGGGCCAATGCAGTTCTCTCTCTCCCTCTCTCTCTAAGTGTATTTATTTTTGAGAGAGAGAGAGAGAGAGAGAGAGAGAGAGAGAGCAGAGGAGGGGCAGAGAGAATCCCAAGCAGGCTCTGTGTACTTTGCCCAGAACCTGATGCAGGGCTCAAACTTAAGAACCAGGAGATCACCACCAGAGCCAAAATCAGGAATTGAATGCTTAACCAACTGAGCCGCCCAGGTGCCCGCAGCTTTCTTCTTGAGTTGGGATGTCTATCTTTTCCCGCCCTCAGACCACCCCTCCACCTCACCCCCGGTTCTCAGACCTGCAGACTCTAACTGAATCACACCACTGGCTTTTCTGGTTCTCCAGTTTGCAGACAGCAGTCTATGGGACATCTGTTTCCACCACTGCCTGAGCCAATTCCTATAATAAATCGTCTCCTATATATATCTAGTTCTGTATACTCTGTTGGTTCTGTTTCTCTGGAGAACCCTAATACGATTATGCTAAGTGAAAGAAGCCAGACACTAGAGTCTGCACATAGTAACGTTCCATTTATATGAGGAGAATTTGCCGCTCTGAATAGGCAAATCCATAGAGGCAGAAAGCAAATTGGTCGTTTCCAAGGGGTCGGGGGAAGAATGGCGATTGCTTAATAGATACAAGTTTTCTTTTAAGGGGGATGAAACCGGTTTGAAACTACGCAGAGCGCAGAGCGCAGAGCGGGTGGCTGCGCAACAACGTGAATGTACCAAATGTCACTAAATTGTTCACTTGAAAATGGTTGATTTTATGTTATGGGAATTTTACCTCTGAAGAAAGAGGAAGATAAAGGTCCTGTCGCTCCTCCGCTCCGCACTCGGCAACAGCTCCCCAAACGCCTCAGAGTAAAAGATGAAGTCCTTGCGAGGGCCCACAAGCGGCCTCCCCCACCCCCAGTTGATTGGGTCCCTCCTTAACTCTGCTCTCCTGGTCCTCCCCCTGCCCCTCCCTCTACTCCTGCCACACTGGCCTCCTTGCCGCTCCTGGAACATTCCAAGCCTCCTGCTGCCTCCAGGCATTTGCTCCCGCTGTTTGCTCTGCCTGAGACACTCTTCCTACAGCTGGGCTACCTTCCTCACCTCTTCCACACTGTGGTTCAAATCTCCCTCTCATGGAGGCCCCTGCCAAACACCCTACAGAATACCACAACTTCCCATCATCCTGGGAATCTTCATCTGCTTCTCGTTCTTTTTGTCCACAGCACTTGTCACTTGTCACCTACTAAGATACTGTCGTGTTTACTTATTGTGTGTCTGTCTCCCCTCTGCTGGAATGCAGAGGCCACAAGACCTTCATTTTCTTGGCTGATAAAGCTCTGAAAATAGTACTTGGCCCACAGTAGGTCCTGAATAAGGATTTACTTCTGAATTGAGAAGATTAAATGTGACATCGCAAGTATAGCTCTTACAGCACTGCCTGGCTCACTGAAAATGCTCAATGGACAGCAGCTACTATTAGGATGCTTGAGGAACCCCAACCTCCATCCTCACTGGAGCCAGCCCCCTTATAATCTGTCTAAGAAGGTATTGCTTCATCTACCCGGAGATCTGTTAAAAAAGGGAAAAAAAAAATCCAACCTAAATTTGAAGATCTAGTTGGCTTTATTAAATAATTCATGAATTGGGCAATGTCCCATGTAGGAAGCAGAGGAGAGCCTGGAAGAACTGCACAAAATGGAAGGTTTTTACAGAAGAAGAGTGAGCAAGAAAGTTATTAGCCAAAGAAAAGGGGTGTTCCAGGCAAAGCGGCTTTCTCTTGGGGAGAAAAGCAAGGAGTCTTATCCCGTAGATTATCTCGTCTTTCTTCGGGGGGCATCGGTGTTGGATTCATTGGCACTGATTGAAAAATTCCTGACTGACTGGTTAAGCCTACATTTCCTGGAGAGGTTGAAACAGACTAGGTATTAATCCCCAAGCCACGGTTTGGGAATTTAGCCTCAATGACACCATGTTGGGCCTGCGGTTTTATTTTTAACAGATCTCATCATAAGGTAATTGTTTTAATTTCCCAGTCTCCCACTAGCTTCTATTCATCTTTCTGGTCAACATTACTCTCATTTGGATGCCTAGGTTGGGTTTATCTGCTGTGGGCCAGCCTTGTACTTTATAGTTTACAGATTACAACCGTCCAAACTTTATTGTAACGATGATCTAACCATTTGTCTTCTGTGAGAGTGGACACTCCACGAGGGCAGGTCAGGGCCCCACTTCCTATCTGCTCACTTCCATCCCCCCGCTCAGTAGCTGGCATGCAGCAGGTACTCAATAAATGTTGTTGGGGGAATGAATATGTTAAGGGAGGAAAAAATTCCTCTGCCCCTCAAGGTCCTTCTAGCTAGACTAAGAATCAAATTGACATGAGACAGATTAACAGGAAAAAATCAAATTTAGTTTCATACATAGGAGAATCCACATAGACACCGACATCCCAAAGGCACTGAAGCAGCCTGACACTTACATGAACTAAGGAGAGGGGTAGGGGTCTAAGGAAGACCATTAGCAGGAAGGTGGGAGAAGGTGTTTGGAAAATAAAGGTTCCCCTGTTATGAAGATAAGTTTCTTAGGCAAATTGGAATGTCTTGTTAAAAGTTCTCTTCTTGGGAGAGGGTCTTTCCAATGTAAATTTAGGCAATTGAGGGGGAGGTGAAGAGCTTTCCCTGAATCTGCTGGGTATGGATTGCTTTTAACTCAAACTAATCTTCATGCCAAAGTGGCCCATCTGGGAGCAACCTGCCTGTGGTTCCTACAGATAGATGAAAGGACGTACTTTCCCACCAGGTCTCCTTGTAGAAGTCTTAGAGGACTCCGAACTGGTGACAGATTGAGGACAACCGTCGGAAAAAGCTTTGGGTATTCCTGTCTTTTGGATGAGCAAATTGATATTCAAAGCAGTTAAGTGTCTTGCCCATGCAAACTCAGCAGGTGAATGGGTAGCTTAGGGTTGCTGTGTGTCCAACTTTTCACCCAAGCAGAACATTTTTTTTTAATTTTTTAATGGTTTATTTATTTTTGAGGGAGAGAGAGAGCAGGGGAGGGGCAGAGAGGGAGACACACAATCTGAAACAGGCTCCAGACTCTGAGCTGTCAGCACAGAGCCCCATATGGGGCTCTAGCCCACGAACTGTGGGATCATGACCTAAGCAGAATTCGGATGCTTAACTGACTGAGCCACCCAGGCCCCGCAGGGAAGTAGAACTTCTAAGTGGGTGTGGGGGATGGGAGATACTACAGAACTTTATTGTAGGACCACCTCCTCCAGGAAATCTTAACAAATAACCTGGGGGACAACATTCTCAATTTCCTCTGTATTCCCAAATAGTTTTTTTTTTTTTTTATGTTCTAGAATTTTCCATACAGCCCTGGATTTTAACGGCTGGTCTCTGCCTTTCCTCTGAACTATGCACTCCCCAGAAGTCAAGCTCGAATGTGTCCCTCTGGAATCTCTGTGTCCAGGTTCGAATCCCAGCTCCACAACTTACTAGCTGTGCCAAGTTGGTCAAAGACCTGGACGTCTCCGGGCTCTCCTGCTCCAGAAAGTGGGTAAGTAATGTCATCGGTCTGATGGGGCTACTGAGGAATGTAATCTAATCAGGCTGATAAAGTGCTTGGCCTCAATTTTGTCAAGCCTCAATGTTCTGTTTCTCAACAAAGCTTTGGCAAGTAGTAGGAATTTGGGGGAGAAATGTCCAGATCAGGGAATCGGAAGCCCTGACTTCTGGCCCTGAGTGGCCTTGACCAAATCCCCCTACTTTCTCTAGGTCTTTGCGGGGGTCTGAGCACTGACGTAGGTTCTTCGGGCCTGGCTGCTCCCGGCTGGTGACATTCTAAGATTCCAGGAGCGAATGAGCTTGGGGGGTGGGGGTGGAGGAGAGGAGGCGGGGCGAGCTCGATTGGCCTCTGCGCGCCACGTGTCCGGCGGGGGAGCAGCCGCCCGCCGTCCTCCCGGCCCGCCCCGCGCTGCTGCGGCTGCTCCTGCTCCGCTAACGGGCTCCCACCCTGCGAGCTCCGCGTTGAGTCCGCGCGTCCGCCTCCCAGTCCGCGACAGGAAGCCTCCGCCGCGCGGTGAGTGGGTTGAGGCCGGAGAAAGGATCGCTTCAAGGGATTCCCCCTCCTGGGGGCTGCAGGGACGCGGGGACGAGTAATAAACGCCCAGTCATTGCCGACCTGTGCCTTCCGCGAAGCTCCTAGGAGGGGCGCGGGCAGGTGGAGGGGACGGGCAGGTGGGGAGCCGCGGTGGGGCGGGAACGCCAGGGCTCTGTAACCCGGGAGGGTCGCGGGCTGAACGTGCCTGAGGGACCGCAGTGGAGCAAATTTAGAGCCGCGAGCGCAGAGGCAGAGGCGAAGGCACTCCGACTGGGGGAGGGGAGGGCAGGAGGGGAAAGGAGGAGTGGGAAGGGGAGGGGCAGGTGGACCTGCAGCGGGCGTGGTTCAGGGGCTAGGGGCACCTGGGCAGACGCAGAGCCGAGTGGGACAGTGCTTTTGGAGGGGGCGGGAGCTGGAGAGACTTAGAAGACCTAGGGTTGAGGACGGCGGGACAGGGTCTAAGGACCCGCAGGGAAGGGTGTGGCTGAGGCCGAATGAAGACTGAAGCTGCAGGAAGAGTCATCCGGTGCAGCCGCTGGTGCAGCGGTTGATGGGTGTTGTTGGGAAGCGGGCTCGGTGTGCAGACCGATGGGGGACCGGGTTGTTCACACCGCAGGGACCCGCCCGTCCCCTTTGGATCACCGCTGGCCTAAAGGGGACTTGGAGCCGGGCTCTAAGGACAGAGGCCCCACCCTTCTTCCTCCTCTCCGGAAGCCCGTTTTAGGCCTAACCAAAGCTCTTGGGGCTTCAGATAACTCCCAAAATATCAGCATAGAACTGAAATACCCTGAATCCAATCCCAGCTCCACCATCAACCTGCAGTGTGACCTTGAATCGGTAGCTTTCTCTCTCTCAGCCTCAGTTTCCTTTTCCAAGTCCAGAGCTGATAAACTCAAACCCTCTTGGTAGAAATGATGGCTATCGTTACAATGGATGTATTTGTCAGACTCAAGGAATGATTACAAGTTTGGGAAGTCTTGATTACACCGGCTCGGGAAGCCTGGCACAGCCTGTAGGCCCCATAAGGGGAAGGGATGAGGGTGGAGGGCTTTTGTTAAGAGAATCCAGCCTTTGCTTCCTCCCTACCCTTCCTTTTCTCTAAACCCCCTTGGGTCTTCCTGACAATGCCAAATTTGGCCATACAGCTCTGGGGTTGATGAAAGGACTCTGGTTTCCTCCCTCTGCTCTTTTCCCTCACTTCCTCCTCCTGTCCCACCCAAAGCACACCTTAAATTGCTAGCCCCACTGACCCAGGAGGGACATGGTGTCCTGTTGGCCCTTCTAGCTGAACGACCAGTCCAGCTGCATCTCCCACAGACCTTGCCCTTCCGGCTGGCAGGCCATGTGCCATGCAGAGGGCACAGGCCTGGGAGTCGTGGAAAGCAGGGTTACGGTTCCAGGTGCTGGTGGGGTCGTTGGGCAAGGCCCTTCCGCCTCTGGGCCTTAGTTAACCATCTGTAGCAAAGGCTGCTAAACCGGCCGCCGCTTCCAGCGCTGGTGTTCTAGGACCCAACTGTTCTCAGACCCAGGATTCTGGGAGTCGGGTGGGGCCAGAGAGGGAGGCACAGGCCCGCATCTCCCTCCGCAGCTGTGACAGTCACTCATCCATCTTCCTTTGCCTTCCACCCTTTGTTCCCAAGGCACTGGCTGCTCAGAGTCAGAAAATATTTGCGGTTTCTGGGTAAGGGCCGCAGCTCTTGCTGGGGCAGAATGTGGATACCAGTGTGCAAAGTAGGGAGGCTGTCCTTGGGAAGTGCGGGACCTTGCCTATGGGAGCCGACCCCTGGGACGGGGTGGGGAGTTCTGCAGTGTTGGGAAGCTGCCAGCGTCTAGAGCATCTGCAGTGCAGCACCCAGCAGGAGCCTTGGGCCACCGAGCTCCAGCCTCGGCCCCACCCTCTGAATAGCTGGGACCCTGGGCACATCTACCCTTCTCGGCCGTCGTGCCTTCCTCTGTAGAGGGGTAAGAGATGTGTCCAGGGCGCCCAGCTGGTAGAATGGGTGCAGGCCGCATGATTCTTCATGTTGTATCATTCTAGGGTTTTCTGGGGAGGCCCAATGGTATCACTTAGCCTCACCCCACCCAGCTTCTCCAAGATACTTCCTGGGTGGGGACAAAGCACAGGATGTGGTCTGTACCCTGATTTCTGAGCATGCAAGTCTGGGTCTTGTCCACACACACACACACACATCTCCCCCCCCCCACCTCCACAGCAGAGGAGACGGAGTCTTTGGGGAAGGGGGCGGCCTTTATGCTTGTAAACTTCTTGGCTTGGAAGGCAGCACTGCATTTCCTTTCCTCCTGGGGTTGAGAAGCTCCCACAGAGACCGGCTAGGGAGAGATGACTGTTCTTAGGGCTTCAGATTCCCCATCTGTAAAGTGAGGATGAGGTCGATCCTCTCATGCGATTATAAGACAGCAGATGCGAGAGCGCCTTGTAAACTGTAGAGTGCCGCGCCCAGAGAAGCAAGTGCTGCCGTTGTCATCTCAGAAGGGCGTGGTGCGTTGAGAAGGCAGGTGACCTGAGCCTCAGGTCCCTCATCTGTGAAACGGGTGTCCTGGTACTTCTGAAATAATAATAAAATCGCAACCTGTGTTATTTATTGCACCTTCCCAACTTGCCAGGCCCTGGCTGAACCCTTGATACATTCCATGCTGTTACCATGCCTATTTTGCAGATGTGGAAAGTCAGCCCTCAAAAGTTTAGGGAAGAAATAATACCAACATCGTGTTTCCTGTGTGTCAGGGCCGCTTCAAAGCTCTAGATGTGTCTTCTTTCCTCACCAGCACTCCTCTGAGCTGGGCACCATTTTTATCCTGTTTTGCATACGGGGCTAAGTACTTACCCAAGGCCATACGGCTCCCGAAGAGCAGGTCAGGACGTCAGTGTCAGGCATCGTGGCTCCAGCTTCTGTCCCATTAGGCACATTGCTGTCTCTCACAAAGTGACCTGAGCTGGGGCTCAAACCCAGGCCCATCCAATTCCAAACCTGGGGCAGCCTGAGGCTCTCCTGGGGCCTCGCCCAACCCTGAGATCAATGGTTCTGAGTCAGGAGAGGGGAAGACACTGCTCTCTAAGAAACCTGAGTGCCTCGAGCCGGGGGGTGTGCCCAGACACAGGGCCAGGAATGGCATTTCCCCTGGCTTCATCAAAGGCTAGCTCTGGAGGACGGAGGACAGAGGACGGAGGATGGAGGACGGAGGACGGTGGGGCTGATTCTGGTGTCTTCCTGCAGGCTGGGGGGGGGGGGTGATCAGGAAAAGGGGAAGGGAAGGATCATGATTTTATAGTCCAGGGACCTCTGAAGTCGGGTGCACACATCCTGGGGGGCACGAAGGCGATTTTCTGGGGTACGGGAAGAAACAGGCCTCTTCTGACATATGCCTTTAATCTCGTGCTTACAAAATATATTTTTTTCAAGACGAATGCTCAATTCTTTTTCTGTTGTTACTGGTGGTATGCAGGATCAAAGCAATTGCAGATGACTGCGCTAGATTGCCAGCTTTGCGTGGGTGGGAGACTCCAATGTCTCGGTTTTTATTCTACCCCCATCTCCAACCAACGGACATGCTCAGTGAATATTTTTTGAAAAATGAGCCCCTACTTCATCACTAATTTTCTTTGTGACATTGGGCACATTATACTTCACCCCTCAAGTCATTTCCTCTCCTGGCGGTGTAATGAGGAATAAAGCATAGTTCGAAAACCAGTAGGCTGGAAGTCCTTTTATTATGTGACTTTCCCCCCCCAGAGGGTCACTAAAGAAGCATTAAAACAACTCCGTGCATTTCACCCGACAATCCTTATGACTCATACCTTATGATAAGGGGTGCAGCAAAGAAGCAGATACAGTAATTTTTAAGAACAGTAAAATCATGATTCAAAAGACTTAAAACTATCACGTGCCAAGATTTTATTCTACTAACTTACTAATGACTGGACACGCAGATGTTAAAACCAGCTTGCAAGAGAATCCGTAGACACTTTTTTTAAAAGGAATTTTCAAATGGAGGCAAACTGGTTTTGCCAGCAGAAGGTGGGGGAAATTAATTGGACCTTTATCAGATAGGATAGTATGAGCGTGTCTATAAGAATTATTTTACATTACCACCATTTACCTACAAATTACTGAGCTGTAAAATAGCTCAAAGACAGACTGGAATCAGAACCTGGAGGGTTTAAAGTCGATTTTTTCCTAGAATACCTTGGAGGCATCCTCCATCTACTTGAGAAATGGGAAATCCACAATGGTTGACCCAAGCCCGTCGAATATAGCTGGTTTCTGAGTACTGTGGCGGGTTCGAAGGAAAGAGAAATCCCTCCTGGCTTCTAGGAAGAGTTGGAAGAATCGCCTAGGAAAGTTTTTAAAAATTACCAAAGCCCAGGCCTCCCCCCAGAACCAATGAGTCAGAATCTCTGGGGAGATTGACCTTCTGCTTTGGCAAATTGGAGAAAGTCCCCAGGTGGTACGAAGGAAGCCAGAAGTGAAAAGCACTGGTTTTGATGCTAGAAGGCTGGATAGAAAATGTTGGGAGAAGGGGCTGTGGGCTTAGCGGGGAAGGGGTGTGGTGGTGGGTGAAGAAGAGAGAGGAGAAGGCAAATAAATCAGGAGGGATGTCGTGAGCCTCGAATGCTGAGCTAAGATGGCCTGCACTGAAGGGGGTCCCTGGGGACACGTGGGCAAGGAGTGACATGGCCTGAGTTAGAGTCCCCAGGCTTTTCCTGAGGCGCAGAGGTCTGGCTGAGTTTTTGTGTGACCTTCGGTGTTATTTTTTGATTACTCGCACATTTACTTCCCCCCGACACACCTCCTTACCCTCTTACCCCCGTCACCCTCTGCATCGCCGCCCTCCCTGAAAGCACTCTCTGTTCCTCCAAAGCACAGCAGGATACTTGTTGAGGGCAGAAATGCTTTTTCTTATGCTAGTGTTTCTGTTCAGTCTGACGTCCCGTCTCCTCCATCTGCTTCGTTCCCTTCAAGTCCAGGCTCCTGACTGTGCACATCTATCAGCCTGAACCTCTAACATTTGTCTTTAACTGTGTATACGGAACACAAATCCAACAGAAAAGGACAAAGTAAAAAAAAATATTTAGAAAGTTGTAATATTTTTGTCCTGCACCCCAGTGGCTTGTGTACCCCACTTTGGAGACCATGCCCTACTAACGGTGACCTTGATAACAGAAGCCACCACTTATTGTACATTTAATGTGTTCCTGGCCATCCTGAGTATTTTACCCGCCTTAGTTTTTAGACTTTTCACCAAAAACCTTATGAGATTAGCATTTCCCAGATGCAGAAACTGAGTCAGAGAGAAACGACAGAACTTGCCCTAGGTCATGAAACGGGAATTTTCTGCAATGTCTGAATTTTTTTTTCTTTTTAAATGTTTATTTTTATTTACTTCTTAGGTTTTTTTCTTTAATGTTTATTTATTTTTGAGAGAAAGAGACAGAGTGTGAGCAGGAGAGGGGCAGGGAGAGAGAGACACATAACCTAAAGCAGGCTCCAGGCTCTGGACTGTCAGCACAAAGTCCGACTCTGGGTTTGAACTCACGAACGCTGAGATCATGACCCAGGCCGAAGTTGGCCGCTTAACCGACTGAGCCACCCAGGCGCCCCTGGAATGTTTGGATTTGAACTCAGGCCATGACTGCAAAGCCTGCAATCTTGATTACGTTGCCACTCTGCCTCCATTGTAAATGTTTGGTTTTATCATAATAAAAGCTACCATTTATTGAGACTTTGCTCTGTGCTAGGCACTGTGCTTAAGGCTCTTAGTCGCTATTTCATTTATTTGTCAGTACTTGGAGATAAGTTTTATGTGCATTCTGCAGATATGGACATTGAGATTCTATTAAAGTAATCTGCCCGAATCACACACCTGGGGCGGAGCTGTGACTCCCAGCGAGGTCCTGCGTCAAAGCCCATGCTCTTGCATGATTTGGACGAGACCCTTCCCCTGTCCAGTTTGTGGTTTCCCCAGGTCTTGCACTTGGGCAGTGGCAAGCGTGTTCTCTACCCCAGAGCGTTCCTCTGGAATCGATCTGGGCTCCCAAAGGGGAAGGAAGGAAACTTGTTTGCTTGCAGGCTAAAGGACTAAGGCAGGGGGTAGCCAGAGTAGCCAAAGCCACTAGGAAACTCTACCCTTGAATAGATTTTTAAAAAAATTTTTGGGGGCACCTGGGTGGCTCAGTTGGTTAAACATCCGACTTAGGCTCAGGTCATGATCTCACTGTTCATGGGTTCCAGCCCCACATCAGGCTTTGTGCTCACGGCTCAGAGCCTGGAGCCTGCTTCAGGGCTCTCTGCCCCTCCCCAGCTTGTGCTCTGTCTCTCAATAATTATTTAATTATTAAATAATAAGTAAATAATATTATATAATTATTTATTATTATATAATATTTAATAAATAATAATTAAAATAATTTTTTTTGAGAGAGACAGAGAGGCATGCACACACATAGCGGGGAAGGGCAGAGAGAAGAGAGGAAGAGAGAGAATCCCAGCAGGCTCTGCACAGTCAGCACAGAGCTTGACGCGGGGCTCGACCTCACAAACTGTGAGATCATGACCTGAGCCGAAATCAGGAGTCAGATGCCTAACCGACTGAGCCACCCAGGCGCCCCTCCTTGAATGGATTTCTGGAATGGTCAGCCATGAGGAGCCCTGTTGTGTATCCAGGTCAGAAGAGGTTCAGGGTTCTGGGAGGAGAGAGGCGCAGGTCTGGAACGGCCATACCTGCCAGTCTTGTGAAGCTATTTCAGCCAGGATGATAATACTAGCATACTGGGCAGGGGAGAGGCTTAGGGATAGAGAAGAATCCTGTGACCTGGGAGAGAATGCCTGAGACTAATATTCTAGATTTTGCTGTGAAAATTCACCTTTGAAATCTATAAAAGCCTGTCTCATCCACTCTGGATTTCCCAAAAAGAGTGATATTATCCCCCTTTTATAGATGAAGAAACTGAGGTCCAGAGAGGGACCCTGACTTGTCTGAGCTTACAGACAGATTGGGAATCAGAACTAGGTCTCTTTCTTTGACCTCTCCTTGTATCCCATTGCAGCCAGGGTCCACAGTTGTGTAGGGGCTTATGACATGGGGCTTGGAGGCACAGGTATTGGCCATTGTCCGGGCCTTGGCAAGTCACCCTCCCTGAAATGCCTTTCCCTCATCTAGAAAATGAGGGGCCTGAAGTAGTGAGTGGTTAAGAGCCCTCTGGAATTCTGAAATATAGTATATAACCCATTTATTAAGCCAGTTTGAGAGGTATAGTCTGGGTTATTCTGTGAGGAGTCAGAGACTTTTGCGAAGCCAGGGTAAATGGTGCCTCTGTGCTTAGCTCCAGAGCTTCCCTGAGCCCAGAGGAGGGGCTGTTGGAGGTTCAACCCCCGCCCCCCCAAACTGCAATCTCAACATCTAGTTCTGGAAGAAGATTGCTTTCTGTGTATACACAAGACGTGCCCTCCATGAAGCACACAGAACTGCTCTCTGAGCCGAGGGTATTTTCCCAAAGACTTAGAGGCCCTTCCTCTAAGCCGTCTCTCCTTGGAAAGGGCTCTCATCCAGATGGGCCTGGGCTACAGCCAGCAGCTGAAGTTTCCAGCAGCAAGGCCAAAGGAGAATGCTTCCAGACTGGAGGCGCAGGTGACAGGCCTTAGCCCTCCCTGCCTCAGCGGACTCCCCGGGCCTCTTTCGGTCCGTTTCTACGCTGGCCTTGGGGATCCCTCACCCCCTGCCCACACCATGGCTCAGGCCTGGGAAACCCCAGAGTTGGCTCCCCACCAGGCCCTGGGGTAGTTGTGGGTCCCCCTCCCCTGCGGGGGGTGGGGGGAGTTTCCATTTCCTGGTGAGAGTTGCATGTTTGTACAGAGGGGCCCCTGGTTGTCAGGGAAACAGCAGGGTTTCCTCAGGCTGTGCTGGGGTTGCAGACAGACCTCTCTCCTCTGCTGTTCACTCCTAGCCCCGCCTCCTGTCTGTCTGCTGACTGCAGTTTAGGGGACTCATGATTAGGCAGTGGCGACACAGGCAAACACGACAAAGCCCCATCAGAACTTCCCACCAGTGCAGTGAATACCTGACCTCCTGTGCTCTGCCCTTGACTTAAATTAATGTCTCCTCCTCCAACGGTCCTACAAGAGAGGAAAGAGAAAGCCCCAGTTTTGTACTTGAGATGACCTTGAACTCAGAGATGAGCAATATGCCCAAGGTCACGTAGTTAATAAGTGACAATCCCGTTCTGTCCATGTGACTCCAAAACCTGTGTCCTCTCTACTATGTCACACTGTCTCCAGTACCCCAGAATGAGAGCAGGATTATGGACTGAGGTCAACGGCTGACTTCCCCTAAGTGTTTTTTCTTTTTTTGGTGGTGGTGGGCTACGTGGAGAACGGGAAAGCACTGAGCTAAAATGTCACCCTGGTTTCTGCTCTTCTAGTTCAGCCCCTTATAGGAGCTGATTGAGGTTATTATTCTTATTTTAAAAAGTAATACACAGGGGTTCCTGGGTGGGTCAGTCGGTTGAGCGTCCGACTTCGGATGGTGATCTCACGGTTCATGAGTTTAAGCCCCGTGTCGGGCTCTGTGCTGACAGCTCACGGCCTGGAGCCTGCTTTGGATTCTCTGTCTCCCTCTCTCTCTCTGCCCCTCCCCTGGTCACGCTCTGTCTCTCAAAAATAAATAAACATTAAAAAAAAAACCTTTAAAAAGTAATATACAGGCGTGATTTAAAAAGATCCCATTGTACAGTCCTGACTGGAATGGAAAGCACCAGCCCTTCTTTCTCCTCTTGTCCCTGGAAAATTGCTTCGCTTCCATCTCTACCTTCCTGCTGAGAGTGTCCATGAGCCTGCTCCCCCTTCTGTTCCCATTTCCAAACCAGTTACAGCCCTTTTTCATCTTTTTTAGGTAAGACATTTTTGTTCCTTATTTCTTCACTCTAGACCCTGTCTCCTACACCCCCTTTGATCAGATCACGTGTCCCATGTGTCCTATCAGCGAAAAATCTTCAGTGCTGGTCTCCTGCCCCCACTCCCTGCTGCCACATTAGCCACCCTGGGTCCCTTGACCATACTGCCCCACAACCATCCAGAGGATGGTTTGTGCGATCCTCTGATCACTCAGCCTGGGCTTGTACCCCGTGTCATTCTTTCCTGACCCGGCATTATCTTTTCTTCTTACTTTTCGCCATATGCATTTGTTATTCTTCCCCGTTATAGAGTAAGCCACAGTAAAGCACGGCTTTAAAAATCCCTTTTGTTGATTGTCGTATCTTCAGTGCATAGAGCAGTGCCTAATCAGAGTAGACGCTAAAGAAATGCTCTTTGACTTCCACGGAAGCAATAGCTCTTCAGATGTTTGCAACAGGTGGCCCAGAGCCCTTTGAGCATTCTCATCGGCAGAACCTTAAGCCCTGGGCTCTGGAACCATTCTTGGTGACTTAGACATAGAGCACGCATGGAGCAGATCGCACGGACTCTGGAATCCGGACTTTGTTGCATTCATTTTTAAGCTGTGGGACTTTGGGTAAATGATGCAACCTCTCTGACTCTCCATCCTCCGCTTCTTCCTCTGTGGAAACGGGGAATCTGGTCCTGGGAAGGATCGCTGTGAGGGTTAAGTGGGATGTCTGGCCAAGTGCCCCGCATGGCCTGGAGGAGCCATGTGGTCAGTGGTCCCGCCCTGTCTCCTTCTGGGTTCCAAGTGCATTTCCCATCCTGGTGTGAGTGTCTGGATACAGGCTAGTCTGTTCATTGTCTTCTGAAAAATGCATCGGGCCCCAAGGCAGGTCTGGGGTAATTTAACCAAAGGGGCTGGAGGCAGCTGGGAAACAGTAGGGGAGGCGTACCTTGTCTTGGAAGGAGAGACAGACGGGTGAGGAAATTGGGGGAAAGGATGGAGGGGACCAGATCTCATGGGTCTCTTTCTTCTCCACAGTGTTGTCTGCTGCAGCACCTGACACCATGGCCAAACCAGCACAGGTAAGGAGCCTTTCCCCTCCCGAAGGCTGTGCTCTGCCATTCATGCTCCTGGGGTCACTAGGCCTGCTCTGCGGATCCATGGTACCTTCATCTAGAAAGGAGCAGGATTGGTTCTCGGGCTTTGCTTGCTCCTGTTACAAGTCACATCCTTTTTATCTACAAGTGACCAATGACAGCATACAACATCCTAAGCAGAAAGATGTATATTGACTTATATGACCGAAAAGCCCAGGCCTTCAGGTTTGGCTGATTCCAGGGACCCAAATGATATTGTCAGGATTCTGCCTCTGTGAACTGGACTTCCTCTGGATGGCTTCCTTCTTGGGCGATTCTTCCCTGATTTGGCGCTCTAGACACCAGCTGGCCTAGGCTTCCATTCTGCTTCCTGGGCAGCCTGGAGGAAACAGCCTAATTTATTCCTGATGACTCTAGCAAAAGTCCTATGTTTGGTTCTCACTGGGTGGGCCCATGGTAACTTGGATTCAGGTGGGAGAGTTGGTCCTACCTGAACTACATGGCTCAAGTGGTTGCCCAGGGAGATGGCTACTGGACAGGCAAAAGCACTAGAGGGTTCTGTCCGCTCTGGAGGTGGAAGTGTCCCTTGTCACATGCACCTGGGATTAAGTTTCCCTGGTTTGGGAGACCCCAGTCTTTCATACTGCCCAACCACTTTGCCGGGCAGTAGAAGCTGAGGTGGGGTGGAGCTTTTACTGCTGGGTTTGGCCAGGATTGGGTTCTGTGCTTGGGCAGGGCTCGGTGTCGTTCTGTGCCATGGTTCACCCGAGAGTGACCCTTGTTGGCTACCCTTGGAGAGGGAGATAGGGCCACTGCAATGATGGGACCGGGAAGGGAGAATAAAACCGAGGGGCACCTGGGGCACCTGGGTGGCTCAGCAGGTTAAGCATCTGACTTGATTTTGGCTCAGGTCATGATCTCACAGTTTGTGAGATTGAGCGCTGTGTTGGACTCTGCACTGACAGCACGGAGCCTGCTTGGGATGCTCTCCCTTCCTCTCTCTCTCTCTCTGCCCCTCCCCCACTCACACACACAGGTGCTCTCTCTCAAAATAAATAAACATTAAAAAAAAAACACAAGTAACACTTGACTTGGCCCCTTTTGCTCCTCGCTTCAGTCACAAAGCTACTGACCACAGACCTAATACAGGAGCTGGGTGATCTTGGGGGTGTTCTGGCCCTCTCTGGGCCTCACTATTCATGACTTGCCACCCAGTGAACAAGGGCCTTAAGCATATCTATTCACAGTTTTTGAAGAGCACAGTATAGTGTGTGATATAGGAGCCATACTCAAAAGAGTCCTAGCTCTGGCCTCCCTGTCAGCCTCTGCGGAGGGCACTTGCACAAGTGGTCTCTCTGACCAGGAAGAGAAAGTGTTAGTGGTTATGGGCAGAGGTCCAAGGCCTAACCTCCTGTTCCCCATTTCTCATATGTAGTCATGTTGGAGCTGTTTCCCGGGAGCCATTCAAATCGCAGGGTTCTGCATGACCCGAGTGGACAGAGCAGATACTGGGAGGTCAGAGGGGCCAGGACCTAGGGCATAGAACTTTGGAATCCTGTTCCAGTGCTCCCAGGCCAGGCCAACCTGTGGTTTCTCATTGCCATGGACCGGAGGCAGTAGACAGTCTGCAAGCAAGAGTCCCGGGGGTGGCCGAGCCATGAGTTCCCTCATCCCATGGGATGAGCTGGAATCCCCCCGGACAGCACTCATACTCTAGTCGAGGCGTAAAGGAGCTCTGTGGGTGCGCAGGTCGAGGAAACTGGGAAAGGTGCCTGGCGAGACCTACGGGGCAGAGCAAGGAGGCTGATGTGCTCCGGGGGGAGGCGACGCTGGAACAGAAGGCCAGGGAGAAGATGAAGTAATTCGGCATGCTTGGAGTACAAGGGTTTGGGGTGGGAGAAGGTTGCAGAAGACAATACCAGTGAGTTTCAGAAAGGTCTTCTTTCCGTTCTCAAGCTGAAGTTTCTATCTCTTGCTTCCAGTTATTAGTATCCCAGTTCTGCACCCCCAATCTAGTACACCCACTTCCCAACAGCACCCACTCCTGTGCACAGAACAAGCCACTCACTCTCTTATCTGGTCCAGATCACCCCCAGTGTGGATTGTGCTGTTCTCCCTGTGTTTCCTTCTAGAAGTGGGGAACTTGAGGCCCAAAGATGTGAGGAAATAGCGTGGTGTCAGAAAGGTCCCGGATGCACGGCTCTGTGGCATCCATTTCACAGGGATGTTCTGGGTTTGAACTTGATGACGGGCCGTGACAACACTGAGGGCAGGGCAAACGGGGCAGACGCCGGTACCGGGAACTCCAGCAGCTGCAGACACGAGGCCTGGGTCAGGTCTGGTCAGGGCTGCTCTAGGCGGAGTCCTGGCCGGGCAGCCATCTCTCAGGGTGATGCCACTTCTGCTCCCGAGAGGCCTCGGGCTCCTCCAGCAGCAGCTGGGGTGGGTCCCAGGACCTCAGAGCCCCAGGGTCCAGGCTGCTCACCAGCTGGCATCAGGACCTGCTGAATATTTCAGTGTGGAAAGTCCCTTCTCTCCTCTCCCCTCCCTTTGGCCATGGGTGCCAGAGGCCAGCAACCTGTCTGCAAGAGGGACGACAGGCCATCCGGGTGAGGTGGAGAAGCGGGGATGGGTACACAGTACACAGGTGGCACTTAGAGATGCAGAATTCATCAGGTTGGCGAGAGGACGACCGATTCGTGGGAAACCGGGCCTGGGCGATTTGAAGGACTGTCTCCGTGCCTCTGTGACCAGCGCTAGGGCCGCCCCATGTGCCCCTCTTCTAGTGGCTAAGATCCTGAGGGACCCTCCTGGGATGACTAAACTGGCCGCTGCCCCCGGAAAGAGTTTATCATCCTTTGCAAAGACACACATGGGAAACTGGCCTCGCTGCTCACTAAGCCTGTCTTGAAGGGAACATTCTGATCGAGCTTCCTGTCTGTCATTAGACGTCCCTTCCCCCTTCATCTTTCAGTTGCAGCCCTGTCCTCAACCACCACGCAGGGTGGAGGTTTGTGAGCAGCACAGGGGAGAGGGTCTCAGCTTGGTGCTGAGACCCCTGTCCTTCCACCTTCTCCTCTTCTCGTTCCTTCTGGCACCGTACAGTCCCATGGTCTTGGCGACTTCTGCACTGAGCGCCAAAGAATCTGGGCAGCTTCCCTGAATGTTCTTGC
The DNA here is from genome assembly GCA_030068075.1 of Paguma larvata. Taxonomy (NCBI): domain Eukaryota; kingdom Metazoa; phylum Chordata; class Mammalia; order Carnivora; family Viverridae; genus Paguma; species Paguma larvata. The sequence goes on along the minus strand of CM057826.1, from coordinate 41,344,213 downwards.
TTGCTCTTGTGCCCGGGACTTTTCCATGCTGTTTCCTGTGCAAAGCCTTCTCCCTTTTTGCTTTTCCCATCCCCTGCCCCCAGTTCCTGGGGCCGCACTGTCACTCCTTTAAGGCTCAGCTTAGAATTCACCTCCAGGAAGTCTTCTTGGATTTGCTCAGAATATATTCACAGACATTCATCCATCCCTGTGCCTATCCGTCCAGGAAACAGATATTCAGTGAGTGCTTAGTTGTGCCAGGCTCTGTGCTAGGTGCTGGGAATGCTTCGGTGAGCAAGACACACACTTCTAGGGCTTTCTCAAGGGACTGTCTCTTTTCTGGTCCCGGTATTTGGCATATGTTACTCTCTCCTCTGCCCAGGGGTGTGATCAGGTTGCAGGGGATTCACGGTGGCGGGAAGAGGGCTGTGTCCCTTTCTGGTCACCCGCCCCGTCAGAACTTTAAATAGCAACCCTGTGCCCACGCATGCATACCTCAGAGGAGCAGCATCTGCAAACATAAACCGAGGAGCGTCCGCCTGGCTGGTCAGGTCCTTCAGTGTGGGCCCTGGGGGCGTGAGAGCTTGTGTTAGAGGCTCATTTTTCCGATTGCTTCTTATTCCTTTTTATTTTAATTAGAAGTGTTTTAACATTTATTTGTTTTTGAGAGGGGGAAGCGGCAGAGAGAGGGAGACAGAGGATCCCAAGCAGGCTCAGCACTGTGAGCACTGTGAGCCCGAGGCGGGGGTCAAACCCACGAACCCTGAGATCATGACCTGAGCTGAAATCAACAGTCAGCCTCTTAGCCAACTGAGCGCCGCAGGCGCCCTCTGCTTCTTGTCCCTTCAAGGCACAGTGTTTGTGGGCCACCTTTAACCCTTGCATGAAGACTTTCCTGGTTCCCTCCTGTCGCTGAAACCGGCCTCCACTGTCTTCCTAAATTACACTGCCTGTGTCCTAGGGTACTTATTACCACCTTTGTGCTAATTTGTGTGCTTATCTCTGTCTTCTGGGTCCGGAGCTCATGAAAGACAGGGTCGGGTCTTCTTTCTCCCCGAATCTTCGGCCCCTGACGTTGGGCCCGGCCCAGGCTTAAGTGCCCTCTCACCATGCCGGGTGCTCAGAGCCTCGGGCTGTGGCCTCCCTAGCCCTCCCAGTCCTCGGCCACCCTCCCGGCCCCATACTCCTCTGGGGCCATGTCGCTGACCCACATCTGACTTCTCTGTGAACCAGCCCATTGTGCATTCAAGTTCAGTGTCTAAGATATTCTGGCTCTGCCTCTCCTCCCTTTCACCCCAAGGACCCAGCCAGCCTGTCCTCAGATGCCAGTTGCCAGCTCAGTTTACCGGGCCCAGGAGGGCGGCACCTTGTCTTGGCACTGATTCTGAGGGTGGCTCTGGGCTTTCCTTGGGCTGCGACCTCACCCTCAGAAGCTGGCAGCCGTGAGGTTTCTGGAGCTGGAGAGCAGAGGGGAACAGGCCAGAGCTCTGGGCTCTATGGGATCCCCAGCAAGAGGCTTTCCTTCTTTGGGCTGGGTTCCTTTGTTTCTGTGATAACAGATCATCTTAAGTGCTTTTCCGAGTTGGAATCACATGAATGGAGGCAAAAGGGCTTTGTATTTTAAAAAAAAAATTTTTGTTAAGTTTATTCATCTTTTTTTATTGTATTTTATTTTTTAACGTTTATTTATTTTTGAGAGACATAGAGACAGAGTATGAGCAGGGGAAGGTTAGAGAGAGAGGAAGACACAGAATCCGAAGCAGGCTCCAGGCTCTGAGCCGTCAGCACAGAGCCCGACGTGGGGCTCGAACTCACGGACCGTGAGATCATGACCTGAGCCGAAGTCGGACGCTTAACCAACTGAGCCACCCAGGCGCCCCCGTTTATTCATTCTTGAGAGACAGAGAGACAGAGCTCAAGCGGAGAAAGGGAGAGGGAGGGAGACACAGAATCTGAAACAGGCTCCAGGCTCTGAGCTGTCAGCACAGAGCCCGACGCAGAGTTCAAACTCACAAACCGCGAGATCATGACCTGGGCCGAAGTCGGACGCTTAACCAACTGAGCCACCCAGGCGCCCCCAAAAGGGCTTTGTAAACTGTGAAGCCCCGTACAAATAGGAGGAGCTCTCGTTACCCTTGTAGGGATCGTCTCTGCCCCTTGCACTCAGGCTGGCCTTTTCGTCCTCTTGGGTCCTGGGAAGGTTGTGCAGTGCTGTGGGCTCAACCGAGCCACCCTCCCAGGGGGAAATGGCGCTGTCCCTGGAACAGGCTGTGGCAGGAGGTACAGGGAGAGGCGTCCCTACCCTCGCCCGGGCTTTCTGTAGCCGGCGCTTAATTTCAGAGGAAGGGAACTCAGCCTAGACTCTGACTGTGACCGGGGTGGAGAGTGTGTCCTGGGGTTGGGTCTGGGAGCCCAGTTTACCTTCTGCGTTTTTCTCTCCACAGGGCGCCAAGTACCGGGGCTCCATTCATGACTTCCCGGACTTTGACCCCAGCCAGGATGCCGAGGCTCTGTACACGGCCATGAAGGGCTTCGGTGGGTGCTTGGCCACCAGCAAGGGAGCCCTAGGGAAGGGAGCAGGACTCCCTGGAGCTTGGGGGCATTCCCACATGCAGGCACAGCCCACAACCCTTCTGGGGGTGAGGGGGGCAGTGACATGTTGAGATGTGCTCACTCGTTCTTTTGTCTCCTCTTTGTATTATTTTTCATAATTTTGTGATGAAACATTCCAGACCAACCAAAAGGTCTAAAGAATAATGGAAGCTTCACCCACGGACCTGCCGCCCACCTTGAGGAGTAGCACTTGCTTCCTCATAGAGTTGAAACCTCCTTGATAGGTCCGCTCCTGAAGCATCACCCCTGCCTTTCCTCCTGGGGGTAACCACTACCCTGAACTTGGTGCTGATTATTCTCTTTTGTTTTTCTTGTTGTTGAAAGAACCCTGTCTTGGCTATTAGGATGTCTGGGTTCTTCTAAGCCAGGTCTCGCTGTGGAAGCTTGGATGAGACCTTGCTCCTCTTTGGACCTCAGTTTCCTTATGAGTCTGATGAGGGGGCTGGATCACAGGCCCTCCGAGCTCAGAGACTGTGGGTGCTATGATCCTTCTCGGTCGGGGCTTGGCAGGTCCCCATAGATCCTCCCCCACCTACACCACCGCCTCACGAAGGCTGGTGCTAAAGACTGCAGGGAGCAGCCCTGGGGGGCTTCCTGGAGGCAGGGTGAGGTTAGGGTAACAGGTGCCCTCCTTGTCTTCCAGGCAGTGACAAGGAGGCCATACTGGAGCTAATCACTTCTCGGAGCAACAGGCAGAGGCAGGAGATCTGCCAGAGCTACAAGTCCCTCTATGGCAAGGTAACCATGGCAACTGGAGGCCAGGTGGGGTGGGGCTGGGGAGTGACTTCATTTGCCTGTGTGTTCATGCAGAGTCTTTCCTATTTTATTCCAGCTCAGCCTCCGTGCTGACAATTCCGCCCTCCTTTCTCTTTAGCCACAGATACATCTCCAACACTTCTATATGCTTGGGCACTGTGCTGGGTGCTAGGGCTACACAGGGGAAGGAGCCCCGTGAGGTGTCGGGCCTGTGGACTCACAGATAGTGGGAGACACACCCAGTAAACAAGTAAACAGAAAATGCTGGGGAAGAGACACGGTGCCATGGACTTGATTCCTGCGCCGCCATTTGCTAGCTGCATGACTTTGGGCAAGTTACCTGCCGTCTCCAGGCCCGTTTCTTACGGTTGATGATAGCACATACCTCCAAAAGTGACAGTTCCATGCGCCTACTTAGCCTGGTGCCTTACGGAGTAGGTGCTCATTAAATGTAATTCTTATCATAAGTGCTCCTCCCTTCCTCCACCGTCTCGTCCTCTCCCCCCTCCCCCGACCCTCAACGCAGGACCTGATTGCTGACTTGAAGTATGAGCTGACGGGGAAGTTCGAACGACTGATCGTCGGTCTCATGAGGCCGCTTGCCTACTGCGATGCCAAAGAAATTAAAGATGCCATCTTGGTAAGAAGCGTGGGTCTGTGTGTGTGTTGCAAGCGGGGTGTGATTAATGGGAAGATTCCGGTCCCTGCAGCGAGTACTCTGTGGGCCCTGCACCCCCCAGCAGTGCGCCCTGCTGTAAGAGGCAGCTTGCTCAAACCCCGTCCTAGAGGGGTGCCACAGTCTCCTCCAGATGGACAGAGTGGGACAGACTTCATCAAGGGGGCCCTTGGCCCAAACCCCAACCCAGCAGCATACAGCCCCGAGGAAGCAGGATCCAGGGCCATGAAGACAAATTGTGCTCAATACCCAAAGGCCAAGGGAATACTAAAGGCAGTCAGGCGAGCAGGCCCAGGGTGGCTTGAGGGGGCGTCGCAGAAAATGAGAGATCAAGTTGTGCCCAAAAGCCTGGGGAGGATTTGGTCGATTGGAGTGGGAAGGTCCTTCCAGGCTGGGTAAGAAATGTCAGGAGAGGTGGTGGAGGTGCAGCTCGGTCTGGTTGAAGGAGAGGGTAGCCCCCTAGCAAGCAGGGAGGGATCAAAGCCCTAAGTATACCTGGCACTTTACAGCGTATAAACCGCTGTGATCTTGGCCTCCGACGAGCTATCCAACATGAACGCACTTCGTGTATTGCTAAGTTTAGCGACATGAGAGATTGCCTTCTCAATGTCCTTGTGAGTTTGGCAGACCACCTGGCATCCTTTCCATTTTACAGATGGGAAAACCGAGGCCCAGAAAGACAGGTTCTTAGTGAGAGGTCACAAAGCGAGCTGCTGGCAGAGGCAGGACTAGAATCTGTCTTTCGATTCTCAGGGGAGCAGTTCCCGTCTGGTGCCCAAGAGCTATGACAGGAGTACCCGGACATTCCCTGCTGGGACTGTCATAACTCTGGCCATGCCAGGAAGCCAGCCCACGGCTAGGGGTGGCCTCCCATCCCAGCTGTGACTCCTGGGTCCTTCTCTTCTCCCAGGGCATCGGCACTGATGAGAAGTGCCTCATTGAGATCTTGGCTTCTCGGACCAACGAGCAGATCCACCAGCTGGTGGCCGCGTACAAGGACGGTGAGAGGGGCGGGCTGTGAGGGTAACTGCAAGGGCGGGGGCCCTGAGACTCTCCATCCACCTGCTTTCCTCCTTCCGTCCGATCTGTCCGTCATCTCTCCGGCTCATAAATAGCCACTCTGTGCAGCACTGTTCTAGGTTCTCAGGGTATGGTGGTGGGCGCAACCCGTGTCGTCCCTGCCCCCTAGAACTTACAGACCAACAAGGGGACAAGGGATACAGATGAGACACAGGTAAACACGGTGATGACACACTGTGGCTAAGTGTTACGAAGGAAACAAACGAGGTAACAAGAATCAGACTTTAACTGGGGAGGACCTGCCCCAGATAAGTGATCAGGGAAAGCATGTCTTGGGAGGAAATGAGAAGGCACCTATCATGTAAGGAGAGGGGAGAAGATCCTGCAGGCAAAGGGAAAGGCAAGTCCAAAGGCCCTGGGGCAGAATTAAGTCTGGTAGCCGGTATGAGGCCAGAGCGGTAGAGAGCAGGCAGGGTCACACAGGGTCTTGCAGGCCAAGGGAAGGAGACAATGTTTTCTTCCAAGATTAGTGGGAAGCAGGGGAGCTCATGATCAGAGAGGGCTTCGGGAGTCGCCCTTGTTGCTGTGGACTGGAGAGCGAGGGGAGCAGAAGTGGGGGGAGCAGTTAGAAGGCTGTAGCCACTGTCCGGGGGAGCGACCATGGTTCCCGGAGTAGATGGCACGGGTGGGGATAGCAGAGGTGGACACATTCCATCTCAGTGTGTCAGGGTCAGTACAAAACACTGCGAAGGTACACCCTGGGTCTTTCCACAGCCGTCGTGGGGACCGGGCTCTGGGGTTTGTAACAAATCTCTGATCATCTTGGACGAAGGATCCCTGAGGTCTCCTGGGGATGGGACTAGAACTTGTGTTCCTTCCCTGCAGCCTACGAGCGAGACCTGGAAGCGGACATTGTTGGCGACACCTCCGGCCACTTCCAGAAGATGCTTGTGGTCCTGCTCCAGGTTGGTCCACGTTGGGGCCCCCGGAGCTCTCGACCAGAGCGCGGGCAGAGGGCTGCGGGCACCTTCTGCCTGTCGCCCCAGATAGGGTGGCCTGTGAGGGACTCCTTAGTGTGTCCTCAGGTATGAAGTCCTCGTAAGCTGTGGCCGCTCCCTCCCCCGACTGCCCTTTTATCCTTGAATTTGAGATGGCTTCTCTCTGACTCACGTGGGTATAGAATCTGAGCGCCCAGGGGTCCGCTCTGTTGTCCCCAGTTTGTAGAAGCAGGTGACCCGCATTTCTCGGTCTCCCATCCCTGCTCTGTGGTGCCCAGGAATATCCTCTCCTGTGACCTTCCTCTCTCCACACCCGCCCCTCCGCCTCCTCTCTGGTCTCCCTCCCGCCGTTGTTTCCCCGGCCACGTTTGGCGCGGCTGACACATCCCTGCGTCGCCAGCAGAGATGTGGCATTTCTGGGGCTGCCCGCATTGCATGTCCCCCAGGCAGCCCCCGGCACTCCATGCCCCCCACCCACGAGGACTTAAAAAGGGACCATGAAGAGGCTGCAGGCTGGTGTCCACAGCTGACTTCAATCTGCCACGTTGTTTTTTTTCCATTGGTTTTCCCACACAATGTGTTTAAAAACTTTTTTTAAAATGTTTATTCATTTTTGAGAGACAGAGAGAGTGTGAGCAGAGGAGGGGCAGAGAGAGAGGGAGACACAGAATCTGAAGTGGGCTCCAGGCTCTGAGCTGTCAGCATAGACTCCGGCACAGGGTTCGAACCCATGAACCATGAGATCATGACCTGAGCTGAAGTCAGACGCTTAACCGACTGAGCCACCCAGGGGCCCACAATGTGTTTTTTAAAAAAAATACTTTCAGTTAGTTGCTAACATTTAAAAATAGGGAGCTTTTGCTCAAAAGCCAGATTTCTAGATTCTTTTGAATAAGAAAGTTGTGGCAGTAGTGGGCCTGTGCTCTCTGTGACCGCAGGGGCTGGAAAACACGTCCCACTCCACCGCCCCACCTTCACCCACCCGGCTGCCTGGAAGTGTCTGTGACCGCAGGCTCTGTGGGGACAGGTATTGAGAAGTTTCAAGCCCAGCTCCAAGGACCAAACTTTTAGGAAGTTTTATATAGAAATGAAGCCACTTCTATGTCTCTTGCACTTCCTCCCTTCCCATGGCACATTTTACGCCGGCTGCTCCCAGGCCTCTTTCTCCGTTGCCATAGCGACCCATATCCCATACGAAGTAGCTAGGGAACGGTCAGGAACATCGGGAGTGGGAGAGTGTGGCCTTTGGCCCCATGTTCAAGCCGCTTGTTCTGGAGAGGAGAGCTCCACTTCCTCCTCCGATTCTAGCACCGGGCGGGCAGTGGCGCGGCGTGGATTGTCAGCGTGGGGGCTCTGTCTTCTCAAGCTCGGGCCCCAGGAGAAGCAGGGGCTTTGGGACCCTGAGATGCACGATCCCCGGGGAGGAGGAGACGAGCAGTAGGTCTGACCCGTGCCCACATAACCACGATGCCCGGGAGGGCTGGCCCTGTCCCCTGTGAGTCCTGTCCTTGGTCGGGCGGGACACAGCGCATGGGCGGAGCAGCAGAGGCACCGGTAGGATTTGGCGCCTTCACTGCCTGTGAGCTCCAATCCCAGGGCCAAGTCTCGGGTGCTTACTGGTGAGTTCTTTGGGGAAGGTGTGGGCGCCCTCAGTAGCACTAACACAGACACGCAGACTTTTCGCCCCGCCGTGTCACCTTTGGAGGGCATCGTGAGCCATCCCAGGACTTGTGTGGGGTCCTGTTCTCGGTACAGGCCCTGGTTGGCTCTGGGAGGGGGCGCCTGGAGGGACCTTGGTCATCGCCTGGACCCCCCTCTTCCATCCCAGCTTGAAGGATAAAGGGAGAAGCCGGTGGGTGGGACCCTACGATTCCCCACAAAGTAGATAAGTCACTGCTCCAGGACACTTCCGGGCCACCATGCTTTCTGTAGCCCTCCCCGTCCCCACCCCTGCCATCCAGGCCTTCCCTCGCCCGCACCCCCAGCTCTGGTGTTTGAACCTCATGTCCCCGTGTCTCTGCCCAGGGAACCAGGGAGGAGGACGATGTGGTGAGCGAGGACTTGGTGCAACAGGATGTCCAGGTAAACCAACACCAAGGGAGGGCACCGGGGCACAGCAAGGGAGCCCCGAGAGAGGGGAGGTTGGGGATCCGGGGAAGGGCCACAGGCGAAGTCCTTTGCCTGAAATTCCAGAAATAACCAGTTCATGGCCAGCGTTTATACAGTGCATTGTTGAAGAAAGGATTTATTGTCTTTCAAGGGCAACTTTCACAAAGTTGGTGACATATATTTTGGAGCTTTTGTCATTCATTCATTCATTCCTTCAGTTAATATTTATTGAGCACCTACTATGTGTCAGACACTCTGCCAAGCACTGGGGAGTTACTAGTGAGCAAAATCAGACAGTCCTGGGAGAGACAGGCATACCGACACCTCTATGGATATATCATTACATCCCAGGTGTTTGGAGCCCCACTACGTGCCAGTGACATTGCGGACGTAGATACAGAGAGTGCTAAGACATAGTCCCTGTCTTTGAGGAGCCCATGCATAGTGGGGAGACAGGCACATAAAGAATCATTACAATACACAGTGGAGCAAAGCTATAAAGAAGCAGAAAACTTTAGGAGCCTAGAAGAGAGAAGGAGGGAAGGAAAGAGAACTCTGCATTGGGGACTTTAGGAAGTACTTTGAGAACAAATGGGACATTTACTCTGGGCCTTGAAGGTTGAGTAGGAGTTTCCCCAGCAAGAGAGGAAGGTGTACAGGTATATGCGAAGGTCCTGAGGCTACCAATTATAGGTATGTTCGGGGGTCCAGCAGCAGTTGATTGGCTTGGCCAGAGAGTTCTGTCCTCTTTCAATGAGGTCCTTCCTCTTTCCGTCAGGACCTGTTTGAGGCAGGGGAACTGAAATGGGGAACAGACGAAGCCCAGTTTATCTACATTTTGGGAAATCGCAGCAAGCAGCATCTGCGTTTGGGTAAGTTCCAGAGAAGAAAGACCTACAGCTGGTCCCTTGGGGTCGTGCCAGGGATTCCATTCTTTCTTCCTTTTACTAATAGAGCATGATAGCTACTTCACCTGCAACTCAAGTACTGGTCCTGGGTGTTTTTTTTAAAGTTTATTTATGAGAGAGAGAGAGACAGAGAGACAGAGTGCAAGCAGGGGAAGGGCAGAGAGAGAGGGAAGCACAGAATCCGAAGCAGGCTCCAGGCTCTGAGCTGTCAGCACAGAGCCCGACGTGGGGCTCGAACTCACAAGCTATGAGATCGTGACCTGAGCCGAAGTCAGACGCTTAACCAACTGAGCCGCTCAGGCGCCCCTGGTCCTGGTTTTATTGGCGGTTTGTATCGTCCCTCGGCAAAGTCCTTAACAGGATGCTCAGCCTTTCCTTCTGAGTCCCAGTCCTGTCCGCATGCCGGAGTGAAATATACGTAGTCCCTTACCTCATACGCAGCATGACTGCACAGTGGCTGGCGACGTGCATACCTCCTGCCAGCTAGCTCCTCAAACACCAGCCCTGCCTTCACGTTGGGCCCTCTAGCCCTCCCCTCCTGCGGTCTCGAGTTCTTCTCAGTGTTAGGGGAAACTCTCAACATCCCTGTCTCTCTGACTCAGTGTTTGATGAGTATCTGAAGACCACGGGGAAGCCGATCGAGGCCAGCATCCGAGGGGAGCTGTCTGGGGACTTTGAGAAGCTGATGCTGGCCGTGGGTACGTCCTGACCTTGCATTCCTGGGGGCTTTGCTGGATTCTGGGATTCTGGCCAGGAACAAGGGGCAAAGAATGGGAAAAAGGGGGATTATATAGGATGGAGGCAGGAAGGAGAAAGCCAGATGGGCAATGGATTCTGAAGGTTGGCCAGAGCAGCAGGGAGTCAGGGAGTGGAGCCTGAGGCACGAATTTCCTGCCACTCCCTCCCCCAGCGTGTGGGGTAGGGCGAGAGAGAGCACTGAGCCTGCGAAGGGGAAACAGCCTGCGGGACAGGGGGCTTGTGTGGAGCAGATGTTGTGTGCTGGGCGCTGCATCCAGGAATGGACATTATCTCCCTTTCACAAATGAGGAAACCATACCTCACGGAGGCTGTGTCACTCGCCAACGAGTAGTTTTGTAATGACTCGGGGGCACTCCGAGCAAGGGGCGTGCCAGGAGCTGACTAGTCGGTGGTGGAGTCAAGATTTAAACCCAGGGCTTCTCCCAAATCTGCTGTTGACTTGGAGCAAGTCACTGTCCTCTCTGATAAGCTTCAGTTTCCTCATCTGATAAATGGGGGCAGAGGGGATGGACTGCCTGACCCAGAGGCCCTTAGAAGCTGGATATTCCAGGAGTCGGTCTGTCTGAGCCTGGGGTAGGTAGTATGTGTGTTTTCGGTGGGGGGAGGGGGAGGCGGAGCTGTAGTCCCAGGCTATCCTCTTGCACAGAGCCGTCCCCTACCAGCAAGATCCAAAGTGATGTCACTAAGTAGCTCTCTGCAGCAGAGTCTAAAGAAACACCTAGAGAGCTGGAGTCCCAGCTCCATGCCAGATGCTACCCCCCACCTGGCCCAGTTCCCTGCAAAAAGACCCCAGAGGACTAGAAAGACGAAGTGGGTTTTTAAGCTGCACAGCCCACATTTCGACAGCCCCTATTTCCTGATTGCTTTATGCTCCGGGGTTGCGTTAACAGCGGGTGGGGCCTCAGGTTATCAGGAGCCTGGTTCTTCCCGGGTTTGCACTTGGTGGTCCCCAAGGAGTAAAAACAAAGAGGGGTCAGGCCGCCCCAGACTCGAGGCAGCCAGAATAATTCTACCTCTTCCTCCCTCTCCTCAGTGAAGTGTATCCGGAGCACCCCAGAGTATTTTGCTGAAAGGCTCTTCAAAGCCATGAAGGTGTGTGGCAGGGTTGGTGGGAGCGAGCTTGTGGGAGGGGGTGGGGTCTGTTGCCACCCCCACGGGACTGTAGAGACTCTTTGACAAGTCATCAGGGCCCACCGGCCAAAGAGAGCCCCCAGGGGGTCGGCCACAGGAGAGTGATGGGCACTTTTCCCAGGTGAGCCCTGAACCTGGGATGCTGTCTGGTCACTCACCTTCCCGCCCAAGTACCTACTCTGACTTCCTGATTGATCGCAGGGTGTCACGACAGCCTGCACCTGATCCATCAGCCTGATGGGCTGGAAACGCACACTTTAAAAAAAAATTAATTAACCAGAATGTCTACATGCAGTGTATGTGGGCTAGGTCACTTTGGAAGATACTCATTATCGTCTACCGAGGCTCTGTGACGCAGCGGTTCTATCTTGGATGTGTACCTGAGGACAGTGATTCCCACTAGTTTGCACAGAAAACACACAGAAACTGATGACAATTCCATAGCACGACAGGGTACATGAATCCAGTCATTTGTTGCCAGATGCCGGACACCCAAGGCCCGGGAGCTCAGGCCTTCCTGGCCCTGTGTGGCCAGCCCACAAGGGCAAGTGAACTATGGCCCATTCACTGTCTTTCATTGTGCCAGAGTGAAGCTTGGCAGCTCAGCCAGGGGGAGGTGGCTCCTGGCGCATGCGTTCATAAGAATATTTGCAGCAGTACTGTCCGTATTAGGAAAGAGAAACAACCCAGCATCTGTTAGGAGTAGCAGGAGAAATGAATGGACAGTGGTGTGTTTACATAATTCCAAGCTGTACAACCTAAACTGTACATGCTTAGAGTTACAGAGTTACGGTAAAATTATAAGGGAAACCAAGGATGGGACTGATGTTCAAGAGGGAAGGAAGGAAGTCAAAGCAGGAGGGACACATAGGGAGCTCGGGGGAATGGCAATATTTTATTTCTTTCGTTCTTAATTTTAGTGTTTTATCGTAACAGTTGTACTTTCACCTAAGCTGGGGGCTAGGAGCACTTCAGCCTCCTCTCACGTCCCTGTCCCCCAAACCCATTTGTTTTCCAGGGCCTGGGGACTCGGGACAACACCCTGATCCGTATCATGGTCTCCCGCAGTGAGCTGGACATGCTGGACATTCGGGAGATATTCCGGACCAAGTACGAGAAGTCCCTGTATAGCATGATCAAGGTGAGCGGAGCTAACGGGGGTACAGAGAGGGGCAGAGGGCTCGGAAGCCACTCCCAGGGGCAAAGAACTGTCCCGGAGAGCTGGGAGTTCCCTTGGGAATTCCAGGAGCCCCCGCCTCATGGCACATTCAGGGAATTTAAGGCAATTTGGTAGAGAAGCCAGTGTTTGGTGGTATTTGAGTCATGAAGCTCAAGGGGAAGGCGGGGCTGGGTCCGAAAGGGCATGCAGGCTGAATTAAGGATGAAGACTCCATCCCAAAGGCAGGGAGAGATCAGGCTCTAAGGGGGAGAACCCTTGGCTCCAAGCCAGGTGATTTGTAATGACTGGGCTGTCCAGCCCATGAGATTTGGCCAAGACACAGATAGAGAGCTGGATTTTTTTCTTTTTTGGGGGCAAGTGAGATAAAGCTTTTAGGAGGTCCGGCCATGTTCCCCAAAGGATGTTTCTAAAGAGGAGTTTTTTAGGTATTACGTGCAAAAATGTTTCATAAGAAATGTTTGGAAAAAACTAGTTTAAGTAAAGATGAGCCCATTTGTTTACTTGAGAACTTCTCACAGCCTTTCCTATGTTAAGTCCGTTATGAAGCTCCAAGAGGGATATGAAATAGGCTACATGTATTTGTTCAGTTTTGGCATTTCCCAGTGTTTTTGCTCATGGAGCCCTATTTTCTTGGAATATTTCAGTTGGGAGGGCTGGGCAGGGGATTATCTGGGGTCGGTTGCCCTGGTTTGGGAGAGCAGGAGGCATCTTCACATTCAGTGAAATCCTACTGATAGCTCAACAGTGTCCCTTGTTGGAAGTATTTACACCACAGCAATTGGCAATTGTTACAAATCGGGCCTTTTTTGCTTTTGTTCCCAGAGAACTGGTCATTAAATCCTGCCAGCATTACCACTGTTTGGTGGTCTTAGCCACGCCCAGACAAGGGGAGAGTCAGGGCTGCTATGAATAAGTGTCCAGCCTGCCCCTATTTGGGGCTATGCAGAACCTTCCCTCCTAGTCCGCGAGGAGCCTGGGGGTGAGTGAGAGGTAACCTTTCTCTCTTTCCTCCCAGAATGATACCTCTGGCGAGTACAAGAGGGCTCTGCTGAAGCTGTGTGGGGGTGACGATGAGTAAGTGGCTCCTTGGCCCCAGGCTGGCGGGAGTGGCTTCGGGGGTGGTGGGCCTGGACTCCCCAGCCCTCCTCCTGATGGATGGATGGATTGGATGAGCTTGGGGCTTCCTCGGTGCCGGGAGCAGCATGCAGGTGAAAGTCTGTGTGTGTGTGTGAACGTGAATGTGCTCTCCCAGCCATGCTCTCTTGTGAACTTGGAAAGTCAGCCTGGGGGTGTGGACTGGGAACCAGAAGGTGAGGGTCCAGTCCCTGCTATTTCATAGCTGCTTTTCTGTTTCATCAGCTGTTAAATGGAAAACATACAGGTGCCTGCTCCGCGTACTCATTTATTCAGCGTATTTGTGACGAGTACCCTCTGTGAGCAGGCATTGCGGGGAAGCCCTGGTGAGGCCTACAGCCTGGCGACGTCCACAGACCAGTGCAGGGTGGTCCTGGGATGGGGAAAGCATACGAGTCTATGATGGCACAGATCAGGGCATTATCCCATTCTGGGGGAGGCTCCTGGAGGTAATGAGGCAGAGGCCCGAGGAGGTAGGTGAGGAAGAGGAGGAGGTGAAGACAGCGTCTGAAGGAGAGGCCTAGAGATGTGAAGCCTGGTTCGTTTCTGTAACTGAGGCTGCCCTTCTGCAGAGTGCCAGGGAAGAGAGGAGGCTGAGAGGTGGGCAGGGCCTCCTCCTGGCATAGGAACCTCTCTGGGGGGTGGTGGGGAGCTGTTGAAGGGATTAAATTGGGCTTGACTTGACCAGATCTGCGTGCTGGGAAGGGAACTGTAGGGACTCTGATTTTCCCTCCCAGGGCTTATAAGGATCCAGTTAAGTAAAGAATAGCAGAACCTCCTATTAACCTCTGACAAGTGCCTTGGGGGCCGATTTCAGTTCAACAGACATTTACTGAGCCCAGGTGCTTTATAGGAGGTGATAAAGAGGTGACACGGCCATAAGCTGGTCATGGACTTGTTTGAGAGGGGAGACTTGGACAGAAATCACTCAAGGAAGAAAGGGGAGGTCAGGATTCAAGAAATCCTATCCAGCTGGGAACTCGGGGCCAGGAAGACTGCAGGGCAGAGCCAGCATTGCAGGGGGTCTCAAGAGAGGGGAGAAGGTTGTCAGTAATGGGGGAGAGGACTCTGAATGGATGAGGCTAGAGAGAAGGTAGAGCCAAACAGATTTACTTAAAGCGTGTGTCTGCGTGTGTGTAGGTACGTGGCTGTGTCTTGTGTGTGTGGAGCCTTGCCCACGATGACATTCCCTCCTGTCCTCTCCCCAACCCCCTCCATTCCAGTGCTGCTGGCCAGTTCTTCCCGGAGGCAGCGCAGGTGGCCTATCAGATGTGGGAGCTTAGTGCAGTGGCCCGAGTAGAGGTCAGACCCTCCCCACCTCCTGCTTGACCTCTTGACCACAAGCTTGGACTCTTCTGCTCGCACCTTCCTGCTGCTCTGTTTGGCACCCAGCTGCCCCCTGGTGGCCAACCTGAGACATCGGTTTCCCACATCTGAAGCTTCCTTGTCTTCTAAGAGGGATGAGTTTCTGGTGTGGGCATCTGATTCCTGCATTAACTTCTAACACGCAGGGAAGCGTTCTGGCCCACTAACTACTAACAGGGCTTGCTGAATGGAGACCTGTCTGGTTCTGTGGAGAGGCCTATCTCCCCCTGAGGCAGACAGTTGGCCTTTGGAGGCACGAAAACAGAACAGATGGGCACCCGGAGGCGCACGGGACGATTCGAGCTTGTTCTGACCATCCAGAGAGACCCAAGGTCCACAGAAGTACTTGGGGCAAACCGTTCAGGCACTGGGAGCACTTGGTCCACATGAAAACGTTTGGAACCTTGCAGTCTCTCTGTTACTCACTGAGCCACCTCTTTCTGGGCCTCCGTCTCCATGTTTACAATGAAGTGTTAGACACGGCAAGCTCAGTGCCTTCCAGGGGCTCTTGAGCTCTGATGTTCTAGAACAGCATTTCCCAAATTACAAGGCAAGAACCGTCATTGCAGATGACCTTATATTGTACGAGAAATGAATTAGTTTGGGAGAGGGGAGCCTCCGCGGCATTAAATAACACTGAACCTCATGGAGGGGAGAGCGTTACTCCTTTTCAATTTCATCAGCCCGACTCATTTTGTCAAAGAGAGAGAGTCCCCGTTGGGTGCCGCACTTGCCGGCTTTCCTTTTTCACAGAGCTGAGAGAGCTGGCTTCAAGTTCGAAGCTTTTGGTGACCGATGGCATCTCGTTAAATTTGGGGCTATTTGACAACTTTTTTTTTTCCTCCTTGTTACATTTACTTTCATGGGTTATCACTGTTTATGGCACGTCATACCAATTTCTCTTCATGAGAGCGATGTAAAGTTACTTTAATTCATTAGGCAAATATTTTTTGAGTGCTTATTTCTGTTGTAGATACTTGGGATATACCCAAGAACAAAATGAACAACAAAACTCCTTGCCCTTTAGGAGTATTTAAATATACCTAAAAACAAGTGCATTTAAGTAAAACAGAAAAGAAGCTGAATTACGTAAAAATATGAAGAAATAGCATAGGATGTATGCAAATATGACAACATTAGGAGCCTCACTTAGGAGTGACTGAAATTTGGGAGATTCTGTTCTGGTATTTCAGGATATTTTGGTTGCCTTTTCACGGGGAGAGGCTCCTGAAGAGGCAGGAGGGCCTTGGGGACAGGGCATGGCTCTGAGGGACTGGGGAGGCCCCAGTGGAGCTAGGACAGAGCTGACTTCCTGGGGCAGGAAGCTGGCCACTTTTCCCTTGACCAGCACTTGCCCTGCTCCCAGGCCTGGGTCTGTCTCTCCTCCTCTCCCTTTCTCAGCTGTAGGGCAGGGACCTGTCTGCTGTGCCTTCACCCCTGCCTCTCTCCCCCCCAAGCTGCTTGGTTTGGGGCTCGTGGGGAAAGCCTCCCCTCCCTTGCATGCTCCTCTCGTGGCTCGGCCCCCGGAGGGGCCTGCAGACACCTGCTGAGTCTCTTTCTGCTTCTTGCAGCTGAAGGGAACGGTGCGTCCAGCCAATAACTTCAACCCTGACGCAGATGCCAAAGCGCTGAGGAAGGCCATGAAGGGACTCGGTAAGGGGACATGAAGGGGGCGGGTTGGCCTCTGGGGCAGCAGGGGTGGCAGGTCTGGCAGTGGGCCTGGCAGGAGTAAGCGCTCAGGCCTCAAAGGAGGTCCAGAGAGTGAGGCAGATTTTACATAGGTCTCCACCCTCCCAAGGAGGCTCCTGGCTCCCTGAGTAGAGGGAGCAGGGGAGTGAGAAGGTTTGTAAGGAACTTGGCACAAGCCCTTTCTAGAGCTGTCTTAGTGCAGAAGAAAGTACTAGGTCATAAGGCCTGGGTTCTCCTGCTGGCTTTGCCTTAGACTCACTGTGCAACTTTAGGCAAGTCCTTCAACCCCTCCAAGTGTCCATACCCGCCCCCCGCAACGTGTGTAAAAGAGATTTGGACCTATTGATCCAAGAGCCTCCATTCTGGGCTGGGAGCGCCCCCTGCTGGTTATCACGTCACGTCCTCCATTTGGAACGAGTGGGAAGAACCACTCTGTGGACAGATGCCCTGATCTCAGAAAGGCCAGGGGAGACGGAGCATCCAGGGTTTGGCTGCCATCATTCTTTCTCCCCCATTCCATCTGATAGCACCTCCCAGGGGCCTTGGCTTAAGTCCTCTCCCTCCTGGGCCTCATCTTCATTTGTTTCCTGGGAACGATAATACCTACCGAGCACATCTGGGACCATAAGATGACAGGGGTAAAAGCATTTTTGAAAGGAAGAGTCCGGTGCCAGGCCTGAGGTCCAAGGCGTTAGTCTGAGAGGCTGGAAGCGGCACCCTGATGTCTCCCAGAGTCGACTGGCTGTGGTTAGAAGGACTTGGGCTCCAGGTTCCAGGGCGCTGAAGAGGAGGGACACAGCGTCCCTGTGGGATTTAGGTTGCCAAGTTAGAAGGATCCCTTAGTAACTACTCCGGCCTCTTCAGGGGATAAGTGTGGAGATTGAGTCTCAGAAAGGGGCCAGGGCTTGCTCAGCCACTGCCAGAACCAGGGCTAGAACTCAGAGCCCTGACTCTTACCCCAGGGCTCCCTGCTCCTCTGGGGGTCTTTTTCTCAGCCAGCGACCAGACAGATGGAAGTGCAGGGAGGAGTCCTGGGGAAGTCAGCGGCTTGGGCCAGAGGCAGGCTTCCTGCAGGTGCTCAGGAGCCCTGGCCAGGCTTCTACCCTGAGTAAGATTGGTATAGCCCTTCCGCGGGGGGACGTGGGGAAGCTGGGCCTTCCTCTGAGCCGTGTGGCTTTGGCGACTCAGGAACCGATGAGGACACCATCATCGACATCATCACGCACCGCAGCAACGCCCAGCGGCAGCAGATCCGCCAGACCTTCAAGTCACACTTCGGCCGGGTGAGGCTTCGGCCGGAGGCCCGGGTCCCGCAGCCACCCTCCTCCCAGGGGCTTGGCCTGTCACTGCCAGCTCTGCACAGTTGGGCGCCTGGGTCTTCATGGCGCTGGGGCTTCCGTGGTCACGTGTTCTTGGAGCTGCCTGCAGCGCTTTCTCCCCATCCCCCAATTCCTTGTGATCGGTACCTGTGGGAATGGCTCAGCCGGGGGCGGAGATTGAAGGACATGCATTGTTTTCATGTAGCCTTTTCTGGATCTCGGAGTTCCAGAGGCTTCAAGGTCCCAAGGCTGAGCGTCAGTGATTAATTACTGCGCCTTAGCGTCATGCCAGCCACTTTCCCCTGGGATGGAAACGATGTCCTTTGGCACTGCCCCCTTTCCTTGCCAGCCTCCTTGCCTCCAAGGAGAGTGGGCCTCCCTGCTGCTTGTTTGTTTTATCCTGCCTCTCTGGTCCTATAAATAGTAAACAAAGACAAACACAGCGGCAAAGACAGACACAGTCTCCCTCTGTCCCCTGCATTCACATGGAGCCCCCATGTCCTCATTCCATATCTCCTCCCTTTCCTGAGTCACCTGTGAGCAAGTGCTGATGTTGGTGTGACCTCAGCCCTGCCGTTTGTAGGACTTGATGGCGGACTTGAAGTCTGAGATCTCTGGAGACCTGGCGAGGCTGATTCTGGGGCTCATGATGCCACCGGCCCATTACGATGCCAAGCAATTGAAGAAGGCCATGGAGGTATGGTGTGGGCACCAAAGGGATGCGGTCTAGTCTGCAGGTAGTGGGGGGGGGGCGGGGGACACAGGCGCTCCTCACAAGCCCAAGTGGGTTGGCTATAACTCCTTGGCAGAGCCCTTCCCACATCTGGTTTTAGACATGGCTGAGTCCAGGGACTCAAATAATGTTATCTGGACTCTTATCTCTACCTACCTTGGATGTCTCCCCTCTGTGGTAGCTTCACACTCGAAGACCGTTTCTCCTCGTACAGATAGTAGGATGGCTTGTGTATGTTCCACCAGCTAGCACCTCTGTTCCTTCTTCCCAGGAGTTCCACCCAAATCTTGGCTTCTACTCTGGTCGATGCAAGTGAGGTCACATGCCCAGTAATCAGTGGTGTCAGTGGGATCTCAAGGAGCGGTAGAGGAAGCAGGATGGATCTGGAGGGCAAGCAACAGCAGTTGTTGGAGTCCGTATTGTAGTCCGGCCCTGCCACTGACTCACTGTGTGACGTTGGGCCACTGAACACTTCCTGAGCTTCTATGCCTTCGGCCGTGAAATGGGAGCAGTCAGCCCTGCCCTTCAGACATTAGAGTGGGTCAAGCAAGGTCATGGGAGGGCGCTATTAGCTCTGAAGACCTGACCTTGGGATCGACCAGCAGGAAAGGGCGTTATGTCCTGGCCCAGCTGTCGCTGGGGCCGCTTTGCTTCCCGAGGCCGCGGCTGTACCGGGGACGGCTCTCCTTTGTTAGGAGCCTACGGTGGCCTGTCCTGGGCTCCGTACACTCGCTCAGCCACTTGTCCCAACCCACCAGGCAAGGCTTTTACTTTGTCCCCGTTTTACAAATAGGAAACTCAGGCTCAGAGGCCAAGTTGCGTGATGAAAGTCACAGTGTTATGAAATAACAGAGCGGGGATTCAGAACAACTCTGTCTCCCTCTAGAGCCCGACCCGACAACCACTTGAAAGCATTAGGACTTTCGGCCCGTTAAGGATTAAGAGAAGAAAACAGATATTCCCTGGGCAAAGCAAATTGAGATAATTGTCCACTTTGAATGCCCAGACCAAAAAACAAAAGATTTGAAACCGTGGAGTTTAGAAGTTGGAGGGACCAGTGAGCTAACCTCACCCAACTCTTTCCATTCCCACAGTTTACAAATGGGAAACTGAGGGAGGCTCAGCACATCCGTGAGCTCGGGGAGGGTGGGGCTACACCCTGGCTCTTTCAATGCTCTGAGGATCAGGCTGTCTTCCCCCCATGCCTGCTTTTAATAAAGAGCCTGTCAAGGCCTCAGTCAGGCTCAGTCTCCTTGGGGTCAGAAAACCCATGGACTGGCCGACCAGCAGGCAGTAACCTCCGAGGGTAGCAAACGTGCTTTTTTTTTTTTTTTTTTTTTTTTAGTTGTGGCCACAGCAGCTTGTTCAGTGACTGGCACACTGTGGGTGTTGCACAGATATTTGAATCTATCGATCAATCCATCTTGTTCACCTCCCTCTGCTCCCCCAAAGTGGGGACCCTTGAGTAGCACATTCCCCCAAGCTACCTTAAGTCCAGAGGACCTAATATCTGTCCATATATCATTCATCAAATCCAAGTATAAACAAATACAGCATGTTTTTTCCTTAAAGCATAAAACTTGTTTTCTTCTGACAAAATAACATGTGAGAAAATACACACAAAGCAAAAAAAGAAGAAACTAGAAATTACCTGTGATCCTTTGCCCACCCAGAGACCATAATCACTGTCATACTGTGATGCATGGCCTCTATTCTTTTTATATACTTATGTACAAATATTTGTATTCAGATACCTATGTGTACATGCCTATTTATACGTACATACCCATACACTATATATTCTTTTCTTTCAAATTTTTGGTCTAAAGAAATTCTCATGGGAGGTGCTGGAAATCTTGACAAGCTGGTGTGTTCCACCCTGATTGTGCTCTCTCTGGTCTGGGGGTAAGGAGAAATTCCAGGAAGGCTTGGTGGTCTGCGTGATTGCCTCCTGGGTGGTGTCCTGGACCAGGGGCCTCCTTGGCCGGGGCCCCTTGGGCCTCTGATGGGGGTAAGGGCCGTGGCTCAAGTGTTTTTGCTTCACATTCTAGGGAGCTGGCACAGATGAAAAGGCTCTCATAGAAATCCTTGCTACTCGGACCAATGCGGAAATCCGGGCCATCTGTGAGGCGTATAAGGAAGGTGAGTGTGGGAAGCCTCGGGCCCAGTGCCGCCGGGAGGCGGTGGGAGAAGAGGCCCCTCTCCAGCTCTGACGTCACCCCACTGCTCTGCCCCGTCTCCCCTCGCTCAGGCACGAGGCTTCAATTAGCCCCCAGGGGCGCCCAGCCCTGTGTCTGAGGAAAGGGTGCCCAGGCAGAGAGCCCCAGCTGGACGAAGGCCTGGAGGAAACAGTGAGAGGAGAGAGTGTCCAGGCCGCTGGGGGACAGGAGGGCAGCCTCCTGGGTGGGCGGCCTGGGCGGTCACTCTGGGCCCTCATTCAGAAGGCCTGTGCTTGGTCAAAATATTATTCTGAAGAATCCTGAGTACCTGTCAAAAATGTTTAGACTTTCCCCCTTGTAAGGAGCTTTACAATGGTAGAAATTTTGAGCAGGGGAGTGATACGGCCAGAATGTCCGGCATCTGTCCCACGGGAGGGAAGGCAGGGAGGCTGTGAAGCAGGAGAGGCAGGATTCTGGGAGCCCTCAGCTGGGGCAGGGGGACGGAGGCAGCCGAATGGGGGCATTGGTGTCGAGATCCAGGGTTCTGTGGTTGGATGTTCCCAAGAACCAACCACAAACTCCTTAATGCCCACCACCCCTGCCAACGTGCTCTGGCTCACGTCGGAGCTTCTAGAAGCATCCTTGCTCAGCAGCTGCCCACACACCCTCTCTCTGTCTCAGACTATCACAAGTCCTTAGAGGATGCTCTGAGCTCAGATACGTCCGGCCACTTCAAGAGGATCCTCATCTCTCTGGCCACGGTGAGTGAGTTCACAGCCCCAGGCCTGAGTGGCCCCCTGGGGGCCCGGGAGGATGGCAGGGAGCTCGGAGCCCACTCCTGAGGAAGAAAGGGTGTCTTCCCCACGTGCCTTCTAGTCCCACTGCAGAGGCCGTGACTGCCTCGCCTAAGGCCTTCTCCCACTGTTCACTTTCTTTTCTTCTTTTTTTTTTAAATTTTATTTATTAGAGAGAGCATGCAAGCAGAAGAGGGGCAGAAAGAGAGAGGGAGAGAGAGAATCCCAAGCAGGCTCTGCACTGTTAGCACAGAGCCCAGCGTGGGGCTTGATGCCACAAACTTTGAGATCATGACCTGAGCGGCCAAGAGTCAGATGCTTAACTGATTGAGCCACCCATGAGCCCCTCACTGTTCACTTTTCAAAGCCGGCTTGTGCCACCTTCCCCAAGCCGTCCCCAATGGCCCTTAGCCGGCTTTTTGGGCCCCCAACTGATAGGACAAAGCCGTGTGGGCAACCTGCATAGTACCCACAAGCTTCCTCATCGTCGCTGGGATTCCTGCAAGCCAGTCACCAGGCCCTGCCACACAGTACTGCTAGCTCACTGTGTCTGAGTCGCCCTGAGCTAAGTGCCTTCAGATTTAATGTTCACAACAGCCTCCCTATGAAGGCAGGATTATTGTCTCCATGTGATAGCTGAGGGAAGGGGTTCAGAGAGGCAGAGAGGCTGAGCCAGTGTCCTGTGGCCGCTGAGGGGCAAAGAGGGTGGATGTGTGGGGACTGATCTTTCTCGCTGGTCCTGCAGGGGAACCGTGAGGAGGGAGGAGAAGACCGGGACCAGGCCCGGGAAGATGCCCAGGTGAGAACCCCCCACCCCAAGCGGCTCCAGCTGACGTCTGTGCTTGCCAGGCCCTGGCTCTGTGGGAGTGGGGAAGGCTCCTGGTGGGGACATGACTGATTTCACTGGTGGGACACTCAGACTCATGGACCCCTTGCAGCTCTCCACCCCTTAGAAGCAAGACTTCGAGTGTTTTCACAACTTCCAGAAAGATTGTCATGACTGTGGTGCTGCTCCTACTAGCATTTCCTGGGTGAAGAGGTGGCTTAGGGCCCCCAGACCTTCAGAGCTGAGAGGGACTTACCGAGCATCCGGGTCAAACTCCTCGTGTTACAGTGGGAGGCCCAGAGAGGGTGAATAACTTCTGAAAGTCACAGAGCAAATCAGTGGCCCAGGTAGAACTGACCCAGAGGGAGCAGGTCCAGAAGCTTGCTGGGAAGGGGCCCTGAGCGCTAACGGTCTCAGTTTATTATCTATGAATTGGGACCCGGGTTGAAGGAGGTGTCCTGGGAAAACCTAGAAAGTGCACTCATCAAGGGCTGGGATCTTTGTCCTGCTCACATTTGTACCCAAAGTGGCACGTGGTCAGGACTCAGTAAATATTTAATATTAAATGAATAAAGGAGTCATGGTTTCTCTTAGGTTTCTTAGCTGCTCTGCTTCTGTCCAGCTCCTTAGGCTGGGGAGCGCGAGGTCTGGAGGCTGGACAACCCCAAATCCATCATCCCTGAGGGGCCTTATGGTTGGGCAGTCTCTCCTGAGGCCATGTGCACTGTCCCCACTCCCAGTGCCTTGCTCCCAGTACCCTCTGGCCTGGTCCAGGTTCAGGCGTTGAGCACAGGCCCCACGACCCCAGATCTGGCCCCCCTTCCTTTACAGTTGGTGGGTTGAAAAGAACCCTGATGCATTGGGGGTGGAGGCACCAGCTCCGACCCCTGCTCCGCCAACAGGAAAGTGGGGAGCGCCACGGCACCATCTGAGCTGGAAGCACCCTTAGCTATAACCCAACGGTTAGAGAACTATAAAATGTGTACTAAGTATGAAGCCTGATGCTAAGACTGTTTTATACTTTATTATGCTCCCTTTCTTACTGGAGGAAAATGGAGCTCCTATCCAAGGGTATGGTTTCTTAGTGGCTGTGGTGTGATTTGAACCCAGGCTCACCTGACTCCAAAGTTTATGTGAATACAGGACCTAGTACAGCAGTTTCCCTGCAGCTTCCAGACCAGGTGGCTGCTGCTTTCCAGTTGAGCGGCACCTGGTTTGGAAGGCGGGTGTCAGAAGCTGCAGCACTCCATTTAAATGTGGTTTTTCAGCTGCATGTGGGTATATTTAGCAGGGCTAACCTGGGAACCCAGCCTCTGGGGTGGCCTGTTGAGGCCACATTTCGTTCACTTATTCAACATATATGTATTAAGTACTACTACGAACAGTCTCAGTGTGCCCTTGAGCGTCTTTGAACGTGGCTTCTGCCTTAGAGCTCACCGCAAATCCATCCTCCACCCTGAAATTCACCCTCTGGGGAATGAGCCCTCCCCGCCCCGCCCCGCCCCGGGGCCTACCTATGGGGCCGTGCTTCCAGTTGTTGCCAGCAGGGGGCAGTGGTGGGCCGCACTGGCAAACACTGCAAGGCCGAAGGGGTGAGAGAGAACCTGGGTGGAAACAAGGGAACCCTGCCCAACTCCGCTGCCTGTCCAGATTCACAGATGCTACACCCTGATTAGTCTTTGTGTGGGCTCATTTTCTTAGAGCCAGAATACTTGGTTTCAAAAGTAGTACATGTTCTTTGGTAGAGCCTCTAGAAAATAGAGATGAACCTAAATAAATAAATAAATAAATAAATAAATAAATAAATCCATAACCTACTAGTAATAGCCATTGTTCATATTTTGGAGTATATCACTCTAGTTGCCATTTTGTGTATATGTAAAAATGCATTCCTGATTTATAACAGTTAAAAATTAATGTTCCGTGAGTACTGTTCCTGTTATTTTTAAAAACTGACGTCACTTCATGGCCATGTACTACTCCGTTTAAGAAGCTACCAAGCTTTATTTAACCAGCCCTCTTCCTGGTCACTAACTCTTCCATCATATCCAGGAATGTTTTCCCTAAATAGGTTTCTAGAGGTGAAATGGGAAAGCCAGAGGAAAATGTGTACAAAACCTGAAGGCATTTGGTCTGCAGAGGGGCACCCGGGCGGCTCAGTCAGTTGAGCATCCGACTCTTGGTTTCGGCTCAGGTCATGATCTCACGGTTCATGAGATTGAGCTCTGCATCAGGCTCTGGGCTGACAGCACTGAACCTGCTTGGGATTCTCTCGCTCCCTCTTTCTCTGCCCCTTCCCCGCTTGTGCTTGCTCACTCTCTCAAACCAAATAAATAAACATTAAAAAAAACCAAAAATTGAAGGCATTTGACCTGCAGAGCCAGCTTCCTCTTAGAAAGATAATGCATGTTAGTACTCCTTCCCACACCCTACCCCGGGCATCTGGCACACCCCCAAGCTCTTGGAAGTCCGGGTCTGTTATTACAGTGTGTAAATGTGTCCGGTGTTCACCTGTCGCCCCACAGGGATTGCCGATAGCTTCCCTTCCACCCTCCCCATGTTCCGGCTTGAACAACAAATAATATAGGCAATCTATTATAGACCCAGAGTGAAGTGAAGAATTGGGGCCAGTTAGGGATAACTCAATCCTCAAGCTATTATCTTTTAATAGAACAGTTTTACTGAAATACAATTCTTACACCATACTTTTGACCCATTTAAAGTATATGCTTCAATGGCTTTTAGCATCTTCACAGACTTAGTGCAGCCATCACCACCGTCAGTTTCAGGACATTTCATCACCCCCAAAGAAACTCTGGACGTGTGGTAGTTATTCCTCATTTCCTCCCAACCCTCCAGCTCTGAGTAACCACTAATTTACTTTCTGTTTCTATAGATTCACCTGTTGTGGACATTTCATATGAATGGTGCCGTACAATATGGCACCTTCACGACTGGTGTCTTTCACTTAGTATGTTCGGCGTTCATCTACGCTTATCATATAGCTGTACTTTATACCTTCCCACTGCCAAATAATCTTCCATTGTATGTATATGTCACCTTTTTTTAAGTTTATTTATTTTGAGAGAGAGGGAGAAAAAGAGCATGCGTGTGGGGGAGGGGCAGGGAGAGAGAGAGAGCGAGAGCGAGAATGCCAAGAAGGCTCCGAGTTGCACAGACACTTCCTCGGGGCTTGACTCTCGAACCATCGAGATCATGACCTGAGCCGAAATCCAGAGTCAGACACTTAACTAACTAAGCCACCCAGGGGCCCCATCTTTTTTTTTTTTTTAAATCCATTCATTGGCTAACTGACATTTGGGTTATTTCCACTTTGGGGCTATTCAGAATAATGCTGCTTGCTATAAACATGTGTACATGTTTGTTTCTTAAAAATTTTTAACATTTATTTTTGAGAGAGAGACAGAGCACGAGCAGGGGAGGGGCAAAGAGAGAGGGAGACACAGAACCCGAAGCAGGCTTCAGGCTCTGGGTTGTCGGAACAGAGCCTGACGTGGGGCTCCAGCTCACAAGTCATGAGATCATGACCTGAGCTGAAGTTGGACCCTTAACCAACTGAGCCACCAGGCACCCCACATGTGTACATGTTTGCATATGCACGTATTTTCATGTCTCTTGGGTCCATGGGAATGGAATTGCCGGATCCTATGATAACTCTATGTTTAACTTTTAGAGGAACTTCTCGATTGATTTGTGCCTGAAATAGCTAGGCTGATAAGGAAAACCCTTTGTGTTGAATGTTTGGAAAATTACTTTGGTAGCCCACTGCATTTTTCATATTACACATATTATTGTCTTAAAGATGCTTCAAAAAAACAAATATGTCTGGGGTTCCATGGCCCAAAAAAAATGAAAAATGACATGTTAGATTCTTTTTTGTTTGCTTTTTAAAATATCTCGGTCTTTTACTAGCATTTTAGCCCCACTTTTTAAAATTACAGTAAAAGGCACATAACGCATAATAAAACATGACACATAGTAAAAGTTGCCATCTCAACCATTTTTAAGTGTACAGTTTAGTGACGTCAAGTACCGCCCCAGTGTTGTGCAACCATCACCACTAGCCATCTCCAGGTCTCTTTTTATCTTGTAAAACTGAAACCATGTACTCATTAAACAGTAACTGCCCATCCCCCTCCCCCAGTCCTTGGCAACCACCATGCTACCTTCTGTCCCTGTGAATCACACTACGCCGGGGACCGCGTGCAATTGCAATCATACAGTATTTCCCTGTTTGTAACTGGCTTATGTCACTTACCGTAACGTCCTCATGTTTCAACAAAATTTTTAATACAAAAAGGGATGAATAAAACCAGAAGTCTCTCATAATGCCGGTAGCCCCAACAACACCTATCCGACATTGAAATAAAGCATAGAAAGAATGCATTTGCACGTCGAGAAGGTGTAAACATAAAATCTCAGGAAAAATAAAATGCACACACTTTCCCAGTCCTTCTCCCCAACGGTGACCACTGTCCGTCGTGACTGTGCCTCTAGCTTGACTTCCCACCAAAATGTAAGCGTGACTGTGCATTTATCTTTCCTTAGCTAAACTGGGTTTGGTTTTGTTTTTTAAGATTGGCTTTCCAGGCCTCTTTCCCCAAGTTTATTTGTTTATTTTGAGAGAGAGCATGAGTGGAGGAGAGGCAGAGAGAGAGGGAGAGAGAGGATCCCAAGCAGGCTCCACATTGTCAGTGCAGAGCCCGAGGCAGGGCTCAATCCCACAAACTGTGAGATCACGACCTGAGCCGACACCGGGAGTCGGACACCTAACCACCGGAAGCATCCAGGCGCCCCCTTTTCTTAGCTAGATAAAAGGAATACTGTTATACACAACATGCCATCCTTTACTTTTTTTGCTACAGCGGTGTAGACTGATAAGGAGAGTTTCCCTTTACATGATATTCTTTTTAAATAGCTGCACGGATTTCCATTATTGGGTAGCCGTAGTGTGTTTAACAAGTCATCAGGCTCTTAGTAGTTTCCGGTTTTTCTCTGTCACAAAGTTAGGCTGCAGGGAACACCCTTGTGTTATATCTTGAATGGCTTTGGCCAATCTATCGGTAAAGGCACACTCCTAGCCACATAATTTCTTGATCAAATGGCAGGTGCATTTAAAAATTTGAAAGACATGGCCCGTTTATATACCTAAAAGAGGTTTCTAAAGCATAAGGCTATTGCGAAGTTTATAAAGAGGATGGGTTTGGTCTATCCAGTAGGAAAAAGTGGTTGGCAGAATTTCAGGGAAACAGGCAAGGGCAAAACCCGGTCTGGGGCGCACAGGGCTGGCTGTATTTTGTTCCCAGGCCCTCCAGGGCGCTGCTACTTGCCTAACAAAATAGTGTCCTAATGACTCAGCGTAGCGCAGTGATTAAAAGTCACCCTTGTAAAATGACTGGACAGATGGCACCGACCCATCTGATTTTGGCTTTGTGCCCTCCTCTCGCAAGTCCCGTCCCCTCCCGACCTCAGCCTTCCTATCTCTCCTGCTGTAACTCGAGGGAGTAAAATGGGGGAGGGGGGGTGTCTCAGACCCCCTTGTGGTAAAGAGTGTGGGGAATTCAGCGCTTCTCTTGCTCTAACCTCTGGGCAGCTCTGTGGAGACAAGCATGCTGAGGGCTGGAGTCGCCCTAGGTGGCCTGGAGCGACAGGCAGAGTCTGTGTCCCCCGTTCTGTGGCCTCCCCAAGCCCTCAGGTGAACATTTCAAAGTTAATTCCCAGGCTTCTCCCCATCGTGGGCTAGATCAGGGAAAGGTGTTTTCCCTCCTCTCTGCCCCTGCCCCCAGGGCCCCAGAGCCATCCCCTCCCAGCCTCCTCTGACTCAAGCCTTCCCTCTCTCCCTCCTCTCTCTCCCCCCTGCTCTCAGGTGGCTGCTGAGATCTTGGTGAGTGTCCTGTTCGTCGCGGGGATTTTCATGGCTTCTCTGAGTGAAGGCTGAGCGGCTGTGCCTCTGGAAAGGCTGAGCGGCCAGTCAGGCAGTGGTTAGGGGCTGCCCCCAGGTTCTCTCTCTCCCCTTCAGGGCCTCTTAAGAGCCCCACCGGGTAGAAAAATGGGCCAGGCAAGTGTTTCCCACATTTCAGCCACTCCCCTCCCACATGATTTGTGCTACACACCACCAACTATGAGTAGTTTTCTTTAAATGGACCCTTTTTCATCTGAAATGAATTCCTTTAAAGGGAAGTTTAATGTCAGTATAAATGGAACCAGTGGCTGGCTGGAAGATTTTTGTGGAAACATATATATGTAGTGTGTTAAAATATATTTGCCCGTTGACCACACTTGGGGAAACACTGGCTAGGCCATTTTCCTTGCACATGGACAGACACACTTTCCCAGAGGGGTTTTCAGAAGGGCTTAAGGACGGAAGAACTCAGAGTCCCCAAACCCAGTGCCAAACCCCTCTGTGTCAGTCCAGAGGGTCCCTGGGAACCGGCGGTGGGAACGTGGAGGCTGAGGAAGGAAGAAGGGGCCACTGTCAGCCGCCTTGGGTCATTGCCCTCAGCCTGGGCAAAGACATGAAAGTGAAGAATAACCAAGGCCTTCTGGTGTCTTCCCTCCCAAATCTTTGCCCCCACCTGGGCTCTGCAGGAAATCGCAGACAAGCCCAGTGGAGACAAAACTTCCCTGGAGACACGCTTCATGACGATCCTGTGCACACGTAGCTATCAGCATCTCCGGAGAGGTGAGGTCTCAGTCCCTTCCCTTCGCATTGCGGCAGGAAGAGCCCCAGATCTGAAGGGAGCCTCTCCGCTCTCTGACAAGAGGAGCCGGTTGCTGTCCACTCTCTATGCCCACCCACCCACTCCTTGCCCCGGCCATGGAATATTGTGTCCCCGCTCTACCGCTAACGTTCAGCCCCCGGGCCAACCCCCTTCACCCACTTAGGGAAGCAGGGGGGAGGCCTGGGATAAGGGGTGGCAGGTGGCTTTCGCCTCCAAGGCCACTCCAGTAGATTGGTGGTGGCTGCCTAGAATACTGGGATGAAGATTCGAAGGTTCGGTGTCATGAACCTCCGCTGATGTCTGCCGGGAACAAAGCAAGGAGGGGTGCCGAGGGCACGGGGACCGCCTACACATCTGTGAGCCCCGGCTGCCATGTGCACGGGGCGCACCAGCGTACGGTGGCCCTGACATGAGGTGCTCAAAGAAGTGCCCTGTCCACTAAGACATTTCTCTTTTAACATGCACTTGCCTGGCACTTAAGGTGCGTTAGCTAAGTGGCTAAAAGAATGGACTCGGGAGCCAGATTGCCTCGATTTGACTCTCCCACTTCTCAGCTGTGTGTTACCTTGGGCAAGGTGGTGAATATGTGTACCTTAATTCCCATATCTAGAAATTGGGATTTTAGTTCTACCTTACACGATCGTCGTGACGATACAAAAATACAATGCACAGAAAGCACTTAGTGCAATGCCTGGCACATAGTAGCTTCCTCGGTGCCATCGTGATGATTGCTTACAGTAATCTCTATCTCAACTTGACACAGGAGGAAGGGGAGAACTACAAGGGGGGAGGGGAATCACCCAAGGTCACTCAGTGAGCTCGGGGCAGAGCCCTTGCTAGGACCCAAGCTCCTTTTGCTACCCCAGCCTGGGTAGAACTGGCCCGAGGCTCTGGGGCAGTGTCTGACGACACAGATTTGGCTCTCAGCCCAAGGCAGCCTTGAGGTCAGAATTTCCCTGCCACAGCAGGCCTGCCCAGTGCACTTAGGCCTGGGCTGCGGCCATACCTGCTGCCCCTTCCCGCTTGCCTGGGGCACGGCCTGGGGGGAGGGGAGGGGTGATCTCCCCCCTCCCTCTGAACCGAAGCTCACCTCCAACCTGTGGGGCTTCTCTTGGGGCCAGTTTTCCAGGAGTTTGTCAAGATGACCAACTATGACGTGGAGCACACCATCAAGAAGGAGATGTCAGGGGATGTCAGGGACGCGTTTGTGGCCATTGGTAACTGATGGGGACCAAAAGAAGGGGATGGATGTCCTGGGAAGGCGCTGGGGGCACTGGGAACATGGCCGGATTCCCTGGACAAGTGTGGCCTTGGCAGCTTCCTAAGCTACTATTACTGGAAAATAATTCCAGCCACTGTGGGGGTCCGGCCAGTGTTTGGTGGGGTAGCATGTGGACTTGCTCCAGGCTGCAGGGCGGGATGACGGAACAGCTTTCCCTGGGGAGGTAATGGGGGAGGGGGGCGGGCATGGCAAGGTCGGTTAGGGGAACAGCGTCCTGCAAGACTAGAGTGTGTATACACACACGCACGCATACACACACACACTAGACGTGAGGAGTTGGGAAGGTTAGTGTACAATGCAATCTTCCCCCTGGGTTCCTTAGCCAGGGCATGGCCGTATCTTGAGTAACCATGCCCTTGGAGTATGCAACTCCAGCCTCTTGCCCCCTGCCCTCCTCCCAGAGATACTTTTATATCCAGAGCCATTCTGGCTTTCTGGCACTAGGGTCTGACTCTCTCTTCCCATGCTGCCTGAGACACCCCTGTGTGGGCTCTGGAGCCTTGAAATCCAGCAGCTGCTGAGGGCCAGAGAACCCCCGGGCCTTGAGAAAGGGCTGGGACTGGCACAGCCAGGCAGACGTTATCTGAGGTGGCAATGGGAGGGGAGCAGGGGTCGCCCGTGCAGCTAGAGCATGTAAGCTCGGGGCAACAGTCAGCCCCCCGGGATTCACACGGTGCCTTCAGTTAGACCAACAGACACCCGTTCTCTGGCATAATATTCCTCTAGGTCAGTAGTTCTCAAACATTGGGCTGCACCAGAGTAGGGAGGCCAACCATTCTGGTTTGCGCTAAAACCACGAATGTCCCGGGCAAAGTGGGACATGTTGGTCGCCTCCCTTCAGAGTTGCATTCTTAGCACATCTGGGGAGGGCCGTGAGAATTTGCATTTCCACCGAGTTCCCAGATGCTACTGCTGTAGCTGTCCAGGAACCATGCTTTGAGAACTGCCGCTCAAAATATTTCTTGAACCTGAGTCTCTAGGGCGGAGCCTAGAACGCAAGTTTTCAACAAGCTCTCTGGTGATTCTGATGCACTTAGAAGTTGGAGGCCCTGTGCCTTGGGCTTCTGAGGGGTGTCTTCTCTCTAAGTCCTCCACTCACCTTGGTTAGCTACAGGCACCTTAGCAGGAAGCGCGCTGCGCCCCAGTGAGAGCCAGGCCTAGGATGAGCCGGGGGAGGGCTTCAGGAAGGGGGAGCGAAGGTGTCAGGCTCTGAGGATGAGCCCGGGGTTGGCAGTGCCCTGCAGCCCCAGGTTGGGGGGGAGAGGAGGTGAGGGGATACAGCCACTTCTGACCAAGTTTCCCGCATCACTCTCCTCTTCCTACCAGTTCAAAGTGTCAAGAACAAGCCTCTCTTCTTTGCCGACAAACTGTACAAATCCATGAAGGTAAACAAACTTGCGTGTTTGTTCCCTTCCCTTCCAGCCCTTGTGCCTACCCACAGACACAGGTGTGTGCAGTGCCCCGGGTCAGGACTGGTGGCAGCTGTTTCCACCCGCTTGGTATTTACCAGCATCTGCCCCGTGTCTGTAGCTCTCAAGTGGGGGCTATTTCGTCCCCCAGGGAACATTTGGCAATGTTCAGACGCAACTTGGGGAGCGTTGCTGTCATCTGGTGGGATGGGAGTGGAGATGCCACCCAATAGCCTGGAATGCACAGGACAGATCCCCGCAACGAAGAATGACATGGCCCCAAAGGCCAAGGTCGAGAAACTGGCTCTGGGGACACAGGGCTGAGGAGGGTTCAGTCTCTGCCCTCTTGGAGCTCCCCTTCCAGTAGGTGACACAGTGTCTCCTCCCGTGACGAATGATCACAAAGGTAGCAAGTGCTGGGCTCTGGGACTAGCTCTGGCTTCCAGAAAACCCGGGCCACTCTGGCCACCTTCTCAGCCCAGCAAATGGAGTCTCGGCTGCTGACAGAGCCTGGGCAGGCTGTTAGGTGGGAGCGAGCCTGAGACCCCTCTTGGCTTACAGTCCCCAAACATGATGGCCGTTTATTGAGCGCTCACCACGTGCCAGCTTTGACTCCTAAGTTGGGGTTCCTGAGCTGCGTGGGGGCAGAAGCGGGCCCTAGCTGCCCACACATCCCATGTCACACGCCTGCTCCACGGGGCCCCTGTTAGTTTCCCAGGCCTCCTCTGTCAAATCACCACAAATTGAGTGACAACAGAGGTTTTCTTTTCTTACGGTTCAAGAGGCCAGCAGTGAAAGATGAGGGTGTTAGGTTCCTTCTAGAGGCTCTGAGGGTAAAACTCTCCCATGCGTCTCTCCTAGCTCCTGGTGGTTGCCGGGAATCCTGGTGTTTCCTGGCTTGCGGATGCATCCCTCAGGCTCTGCCTTTATCTTCACATGGCCTTCTCTGTGTGTATGTCCCTGGGTCCTCTCTTATGAGGACTCGAGTTGTTGGATCTAGGGTCCGCCCTAATCCAGTGTGACCTCAACTCATTACATGTGCAAAGACCCTATTTCCAAATTAGGTCACATTGTAAGTCCAGATGGATATGAATTTTGGGGGCACACCATTCCATTCATACAGGGTGTTTTTGCCTGTCCGGCCAGTCCTAGGCACAAAGGAAGCTGGATCAGGACTATTTGTGGAAGATAGAGGTGGAATATCCCACCCTGGTTTGGAGGGAAAAGAGAGACAGGCAGATGGACCCCCACGAGTTCTTGTCTGACCCGACCCTATTTCTTCTCCTTCCCTGCGCCTCCCTCTCACCTGGCTCCACCAGGGTGCTGGCACAGATGAGAAGACCCTCACCAGGATCATGATCTCCCGGAGTGAGATCGACCTGCTCAACATCCGGCGGGAGTTCATTGAGAAATACGACAAGTCTCTCCACCAAGCCATCGAAGTAAGGGGGAGGGGTTAGAGATCGGGAGTGGGGGGCACGGGGGTGGGGGCGGGGGGTGGCGAGTGTCAGATTCCTGACCATGAGATTACAGGTCTTTCTATCCGTTCCCATTGTCTTTTTCTCAAGGAGTTCCCAGCCAGGATATTGATAAATGAACGACCTACTTCACTGTGTATACCAAAATACATTCTAGACGGCTCAAAGGTTTATAAGGAAGGATTTCCAGATAAAACAGCCCCCCCTTTTTTTTTTGCTTTTTAAAGATAACTTTATTGAAGTATCATTTATAGACCATAAAGTGCACCTGTTTTAAATCTTATTATTTTTGAGAGAGAGAGAGAGAGAGAGAGAGAGAGATGGGGGCAGAGGATCCCAAGCAGGCTCCGTGCTGACAGCAGAAAGCCCAATGCAGGGTTCCACCTCATAGACCGTAAGATCATGACCTAAGCCAAAGATGGACCCTCAACCAACTGAGCCACCTAGGGTGCCCAGTAATTTTTAGCAAACTTAATGAGTCGTGCACCATCACCACAATCTGGTTTTAGGACGTTTCCATCACCCCACTGAGATCCCTTGTACCTGCTTACTCATTCCCACCCCTGCCCATCAAGCGACTTTCTGTCTCTACAGATTTGCCTTTTCTGGCTATTTCATAGAAATAGAACCATGTGATGTGGGATCTTTTGTGTCCGACTTCTTTCACTTACAGAGCCCATTGTTTGGTCATTTTTC
Source organism: Paguma larvata (assembly GCA_030068075.1). Taxonomy (NCBI): domain Eukaryota; kingdom Metazoa; phylum Chordata; class Mammalia; order Carnivora; family Viverridae; genus Paguma; species Paguma larvata. The sequence goes on along the minus strand of CM057826.1, from coordinate 41,310,457 downwards.
AAGGTCGGCCAGGATCTTAAAGTTTGATACTTTAAGATACTGGGCTTGGTCGACAAGACTGTAGGAAATCTTACAGCAGCTCCACACAGACTTGGGGGGCGGGGGTACACTGGTAGCACATCTTTGGAGAGCAGCCTGGCAGTTTTCAAAATTTTAAATGTAAATGTGTACACTTTGGACTTGCTGATTCCGCAGGTGGGAATCGATCCCATAGGCCTAGCTACACGTGTTCCCAGAGACGTATAAGGGAATATTTATGCCAGCATCCTTTATAACAGTGAAAGACTGGGAGCCCTCCTTACAGAGCTGGTTAAACAAAGTATGTCACACCTACACGATGGAACACAATACGACCATGAAGAAGCCTGAGGAGGCTCCATCTGCTGATTTCGGGTCTCCTCTAAATCAAAAAAGTATAGCCCAGATTAGTGTGAGTGCTGTGTGTCCATTTGTGTAGAAAAAGGGACATTCTACACATATACATGTTAGAATATGCTCAGACTGTTGCTAGAAAACAGTAATCGTGGCTCTCTCTTGATTTGGGGAAAGAGGGGTCAGGAATGGGAGATTTTTACTGTATAATCTTTCCTTTTTGACTTACGTTGTTTATAGTGATGATTTTTTTAAAAAATATTTTTAATGTTTATTTTTGAGAGAGAGAGTGAGTGGGGGAGGGCCAGAGAGAGGGAGATACAGAATCCGAAGCAGGCTCCAGGCTCTGAGTTGTCAGCACAGAGCCTGACGCAGGGCTCGAACTCACAGACCATGAGATCATGACCTGAGCCGAAGTCGGACGCTTAACCAGCTGAGCCACCCAGGCACCCCTTATAATGATGATTTTTTAAATCAAATACCAAAATTACCAGAAGAAAGCAAGCATATCTCGTAAAAATAAAAATGACAGGAGCCACTCTAAAAGGAGGGAGAGTCTGGCCTCCCAGAGTTCTGCTGGAGGCCAGACATTACGATGTGCCATAAACACAATGACGTTCACATAATTTCCTGCAAGGGCCTGGTACTCGGAAAGCGCCCCATAGCGTCTGTTCAAATAAGGAATCTCATTTGCACATGTGTTAATGGCTGGGAAGAATAGGGGGCGGGAACACTTCACAGAGGGGGAGGCATCAAGGGCAGGCAGGATTTGGGGGTGGTGCAGAGGGCATGCTAGACGGAGGAGTGGTGGGCATTAAAGTAGGAAGATGAACCGAGACGCTCCCAGAAGGGAGGGGGGAGGTGAAGCCACCGAGCTCCATAGGGGTCAGACCACAAAAGGCCTTGAGGCCAGGCTGAGAGCTCGGACATTTTCCTGAGGGTAGCGGGGAGCCACAGAAGGGACATAGTCACATTTGTGTGTTTGGGAGACATTAGGCTGACAGCAGCTGGGAGGAAGGGGCATTGAAGCCATCACGATTGCTTCGACTCACTGCTCTTCCTCTGCTCCTGCCAGGGTGACACCTCTGGAGACTTCCTGAAGGCCTTGCTGGCTATCTGTGGAGGCGAGGACTAGGGCCACCAGCTTTGGCCCGCACCTCTGCCGAGAAATGGTCAGCCGCACCAGCCGCCATGATCCAGCCTGATTGCTCCAGCTCCAGAGACTAAGGAAGGGACAAGGGTGGGGGGAGGGGGGAGGGGTGGGCTCTTGTCTTCAGCTGGGGTTTAGGAAAGGCTCCCACTCCCACCGGGCCACTGAAGGCCCAGTACGGTCACTCCTGCTCACCTCTGAGCGGCTGAAGAACCGTAGCCACAAATCCCGTCCATCTCCACTTCCCGTCTTCCTCCTCAGCCCTTCCCGGCTTCCGTCCCTTGCTGCAGCCCTTGCCCTGGTTTGGGCTTCGTCAAATCCGAAAAACATACTGAGCCTCTGTCTGTGAAATGAGTGGAGCGTGTGCTTGGAATGGTAGGGGATGCTGGCAGGAGCCGATTAAGCGTTCTGGGGGAGAGGAGGGTCGGGTCAATGTCTTCCAGCCAATTGCCAATCCTCCCACTGTCTCACCGCCTGTCCCCGTCCAGGATTTTGTGCGACAGACAGAACCAGGAGTCTGGATACCTGAGTTTAAATTTGCATCTGCCACGCGTGTGCTTTCTAGCTTCAGGCCAACCTCTGTCCCTGCCTGAGTCTCTACTCCCTTATCTACAAAGTGAGAGGGTCGGACAAAAGGATCTTGGCTTTCTCTAACATCGACAATGTAGGATGTGCCCCCAAATCATTCCCTTTCCACTTCCTTCTTTAAATAGAAACAGACGGAGAGACATCTAAACACATTTTCCTACGGGATCTTTGTTTTTGATCCCGACCTGCAGCTGGATGGCCCTCATGACAGCCTGAGGTATTCACCCAGCCGGGAGTAAGGTCTCCCCTCATGCTCTTGACTGGAATCTGAAGGAAGAGTCTGAGCTAACATCTAGCCTGGAAAGGCCGAGTCGGCCCCCTCCAGGTCTCGGGTACCCTCTCCTCCCTCTGCCGCCTGGACATGTCTCTGTGCATTCTTCATTCATTACAACCAAACCCAAACTTCCTCTTTTGAGCTCTTCAAGGGCACCAGATGTGATCGTGATCTGGGGAGGCCCGTGGAAAGTTTCTACTTTGTGAAGATCACTGATAAGCAGCAGCTTCTCTGTCTCCCTTCCAGCAGATGTGTTTTTGCTCTGAGACTTGGGTCTGAGGTTGTCCGGTGATGGTGACAGAGGTGCAAGGGCGCCTGCTGGCTGGGGGGCCCTGCTCCCGTTCCCGACTGGCCTGAGCTACTTTGGCAAATCGAAGTGTGTCTATCTATTGTAGTAGCTGTGCAGGGGACATGGGGGTTGGGAAACTTGTGTAACCTCGGGCCCACCACTGCCCTTCCTGGGCCTCAGTTTCTACATTTGTACAGTGAGGGGTTAGACCCAACAGCTTTTTTTTTTTTTTTTAATGTTTGTTTGTTTTTGAGAGAGAGAGAGAGAGCACTAGCAGGGAAGGGGCAGACAGAGAGGGAGACACAGAATCTGAAGTAGGCTCCAGGCTCTGACTCTAGGCTCTGAGCTGTCAGCACAGAACCCAACATGGGGCTCGAACCCACGGACCCGTGAGATCACGACCTGAGCCGAAGTCGGATGCTTAACCGACTCAGCCACCCGGGCGCCTCTGGACCCAACAGTTCTAAAGAGCCCTGTCTTCACCTCTGCCATAATGTGGCTGAAAGCAAGACAGTTTACCTTGTTCTGTCCTCAACTTTCTTCCCTCCATCAGGCTGGAAACCAAAATCCCAGGAGAGTCAGCTGAGAGCTTTTTTGGGTATTTACCCGACTTAATGCAACTGTTCTCAAAAGATAAATTAACAAAGTGGTTCAAAGCTGTGGAGTCAGGCCTTTGCCGCTAACTGACCATGAGCATGGCATTTCTGAGCCTCAGTTTCCTCATCCGTAAAACAGGGCCTCCAGTTCCACCCATCTCCAAGCCTCTGAGGAGGAAATGAGGTAATGCAGGGAAGTACTCAGCAGGGACCTGCCTTGCCCGGAGTCAGCTGTCGGGTACCACCTGCCCCGAGCCAGGCCCCATTGTAGGAGGCAGATAAGTGGATCCCAAGATGTTTTCTGAGCTCTGCTGCCCAGTCAACTGCAGATCACAGAGGCACCCAAACCAAACATGAAAGTACCTTAAAAATATGTGCCGAGGGAAGAATAGTTCTGGGAGTCGCAAGGAAAGAGTGGTGGCATCTGAGGGACTAGAAGGGGGAGGCCCCCTGAGGCCAAGGGGAACACACAAGCAGAGAGGCCAGGAATGTCTCGAATTCCCAGAAACCAGGAATGAGGATGGCTGAAACCGAGCACTCGCAATATACAAGCCTGTTGCAATTCCTCAACGTGCAATTTCCACTTACTTTTCAGTTAAGGTGGGTCGTGTTCTGGGATTGGTCTCTAGTAGGAGGGAGACCCTCAGGGCGGGCGGGGTGAGGCAGACCACATTAGAAATGGGAGTTTGCCCCCAACTACGGGGGATGTCAGGATTTTATGATTTTATCTTACACCACGGAGGAGCCTTTGGAGGTTCTCAGAGGGAAGGTACGCATCTAGCCGTGCGCTGGAGAAAAACCATGTGAGGGCAGGGTGGCCAGTGGGGAAGCTAAAGCGACTATCCCACTTAAGCCTCAGGTGCCTACAGAACGAATCACACTTTTTCTTGGAGCTGTGGCAGAGGAGGGAGTAGCCACTATTCCAAATCCTTGCACCTCATTCACTCATTCACTCCTGCAGCGAACGCTTCCGGAATGCCTCCTCTGTGCTGTGCCATATGGGCTGGACACTAAAGATATCAAACGTTAGACTGTTGCCTCCTAATCCTTGAGAGCTACATTTGAGTGTCCCTATCACCCAGCTTTCTCCAAAACACCCTCTTAAATGACACCGGAGATTGCTTCTGTGGCCAAAGTTCAATGGAGAGAAGTGGCAGGGGACTAAATTAAAACTAAAAGGAAAGAGAAAGCAGAAGCCCAAACCACTGCTGTCTCAAAGTGGGAGAAAAGGAGGATGGTGGTGATGTTCTAAGTGTGGAAGGGGCCCTCGGAAAGTCTCACCTCCCTCTCCCTCGTACAGGCAACCGTCCCAAGGGCACTTAGCATTTCAGTGGAGCCCTGCAGTCCTGCCCCATCTGGTGCTTTCAGACCCCCCCCCCCCCCCCCCGTACCTTCCTTCTCCTTCTGCCTCGGACCTTCTCTCTCAAGTCAGTCTCTCCCCAGCTCCGCCCCTTTGCTCCCCGCCCCGCCTCCTGCCTCCAGCCCTGCATTTTCCCTTCAGAGTGAACCCTTCTCAGAAGCTCCTGACTGGGAAGCTCCAACCTCCGTCTTTGGGGCCACAAGGAAACGTCTGAAGTGACTGGCTGGGAGGGGGTTGCCCTTTTAACCTGAGCAGAGCACTACTGTTTGAGAATTGCCACGGCCACATTTCCAGCTGTTGGAGAGCCGTGTGGGAAGTGCTGGCTATGTGGAGCCCCTAACGTTTACCGTGCCCCAGCTTTGCTGAGAGTAATGAGTAATCCCACAGGAGGAGGGCGGGGGTGATCGCCCTTATTCCACTAATGAGGAAACGGAGGGTCCAAGTGGTCAAACAGACTGCTTGAAGGCACAGGCAACACATCCTGGATTGAGCTGGAAGTGATCTTAGAACTCATCCAAACCCACGCTCTTCTTTCATGAGTTTGAGAATCAAGGCCCAGTGACCATGGTATCACTAAAGGCTAGATCTGGGGCTAGCGCCTGGGTCTCCTGATTCCTGCTCTGCTCACTCCTGACATGTCCTCCTCTTCCTCTTGATTACGGAAGCCAGGCTGAGCTGAGAATGGGAGGGACAAGTGTCAAGTTGCCCAACCCGAATTTCAGAACCCAAAAGCAGCGCATGGGTGTTCTGACAGGCCTCTTACTTAGACCTCAGGTTTCCCCCGGCAGACTTCCTCACTTTACAGTTGGGTTAGGCAAGCAGGAAATTCTCGTTCTTAACTGAGCCCTCCCCTCGGAGGTTAACCTATGGAGGCAGGCAGGCCGGCTGGATCGAGTCCCAGTCAGCCACTTAGAAGCAGAAAAGTCACTCGGCCTCCCTAGGCTGTGATTTCCTCATCTGTAAAACGGGAATGACAAAGGTTGCTATTTCACAAGGTGGTTGTGAAGATCAAAGAAGCCAACGCACGCGCATCTCTGAGCACGCTGTCTGGGACATAACAACTCAGTATCAGTGCTTTGGTGTTAATAAATAGGCTGGATTCCACTTCGTCGAGGAGAAGAACCCAGAGGGGGAGTCCAGGCTAAAGTGTGGAGCTTACCCTCCAGGCCCTGGCCAGCCCCAAAGGTGCAAGGGACAGGAGTAACGGGGGGAGAGATGTCCTTTCGAAAGACATCTCTGTGGCCAGTGTGAAGAAGAAGGAAACCGGCTGGGAGCCCGTTGCACTGGCTTGCAGTGTTCCTCAGACATGGAAGGATGAGGCCGGGAGCCAAGGCGGAAAAGCAGACATGGGGAAAAGAGCCTTAAGAAAGACATGGGAGTGTGAGAAACCGAGGAAGGCGCCCCATCTGCTATGGGGAATTAGGGAGGGAGATACAAAGCCAGAGGTAATGTCATTCCCTGGGAATCCAGAGGCAGGAGGTGCTTTTAAAAGCAGGATGTGAGTCCAGAGACCTCTGGTGCAGGCCACCCCACTGCCCGCCTCTCAGGTGAGGGCCGGCGAAGCCCTGAACTGGAGCGTCTGGGAACAAGCCCTTCCCCTGAGCCAGCTGTTGTAGCAGCTTGCAGAAGATGCATTTCTGTCTGTGGGAGGCCTCACCCCTCCCTCTCAGCTACCCCCATCTGCCTAGCGTGCTGCCAACTGCGGCCAGAACTGCCGAGTGCCTACCTCATTGGGATGGCCATGGACCTTGACCCGGAGATAGCCACGGGCGGGGATGGGAGGGCCTGATAGGCGAGCAGGGAGGGTGAGGAATGGATATAGAGATCCCAAGCCTGTGCTGGGCTCGTGATTTCTGTTCTCCCACACAGCTGGTGTCCACTCAAAGCCCCAAAATACCATTTATTGCACACACACAATTCCAAATCACTGCTACACAGTGCTGGGGACACACAGTGTATATCCAGAATCAGAAGCACACTGCTGGTAACACACACCCAGAAATGCACACCGTGGACCACATGGGAAAATAAAATGATTAGGCCCACAAATAGTACGCTGCTCAGAAACACAGATACTGTGGTCCATCCGTGTACTACTGGCCGTACACGAAAACTCCTCCCACAAGTACCTAGACTTGCCTCTCGCACACGCTCACTGGGGCATGCGTGCACTCAACTTCCCTTGGCACACAGCCTTAGTGGGTGGCACACAACTCCAGGAATCAGTGGTCTGCCTGCTTTCTGCCTGCTTTCAACAGCAGAACAAACAACCAGGCTCTATGGAGGGCAGACTCTGCACCCAAATGCTCTGAACTTCAGCTCTGCTCCTGTTCGCAGCCCTGCTCTGGGGAGGCAAGACCAGCTCCTTGGAGAACCAGGCAGTAAGTGGGATCTGCCTTCGAAAGGAACGATCTCCCTGGGGAAGCCTCTGTGGCCTAGTGAGGCTCAACTGAGGGAAATGTGAAGCGGCAGGAGGGAGAGATTTTCTATCAACAGCCTCCAGCCCATTCTGTCCACTTTTCAAGGAGTGTTCTGGAAGCTGGCAGTGAAAGGGTTAACAGTGCCACTGCCAAGCACACGCCATCTTGGGTCTTTGGAAAACCTGAGTGCAGGGATTTGCCCAAGGGAAGTGAGGGTCCCTACCTCCCCCAATGCCTTTTAGCTGTCCCCAGGATAAAAGTCCCCAGGTGAGTGAGATGGAAACCCAAAATGAAACTTCGCTAGACTTCTCCGACTCGAGCCTCGTCACTGTCACTCTGGTCAGCAGCAACAGCGGCAGCTCCAACTCCACCCTCGGCATTGCTCTCCAAGGCCTGGTGTCCCCTTGGGGTCGCACCGTGTTCTCTTGGGCAAACCTGCCTTCCCCTCACTGGGCCTCAGGCCCCCGGCTTTCCTCCTTAGGTGGCTGTTTCGGGGACAAAACAAGATGAAGCATACGAGGAGCCTGGCACAGGGCTCCGTTGTCAGGCTCTCCCACTTGCCTTCCCCATTTCCCTGTCTCGCAGTGCTCTCTCCCTTTGCCCCGCTCCTGTTCTGGGGTCCAGGTTAATTGGAGTGCATTATTTGCATAGACATGAGACCTCACCCCCGGGGAAATTCCCCTTGGTGACCAGGCTTCCTTTCTGAGGTCAGGCCACATCATCAGACTCAGCTCCTTCCTCTCCAGCTCGCCCCAGCCTCCTGCTGGCTTTGGCCCCTTGTATCTGGCAAGTGGAGATCCAGGCTCACAGACTTAGTCCCGTCTTGTGACCCGGGGTGCTGTCCAAGAGAATGTGAGTGTGGAGGGTGGGCTGGGGGCCTGGAGCAAAATCGGAAGTGATCGTGATCCAAGCTCAAGGACTCGAGGAAAGGCAGGAGGCAGGAGGCAGACAGGAAGCCTAGTAACGCCAGCTCCTCAGGAACTCCCTGCCTGGCCTTGGGTATATATGCCTTCCCCCTCCTCAGGCCTTAGTTTCCCCTTCTGTCCAGCCAGGGGAGTGGCCAAGATAATCACTAAGCTTTGTTCCAGATCGAATGAGTTAAGAAGCCACTTCCTTTAGCAGCACACGGTCTTGCAACATGTGTCCTTGGATCTTCTTCCTTTGACCAGAACCTTGCAACACACTGCCCTATATCTGGTTTTCTTTCCTTTCCTTGGAAAGCACAGTTTTGCAAAATGCATTCCCGAATCCCATTTTCCAGATGCCTGCCACAATTACACGTACCTCCTCTGCTCCGGGTGACTTGGTTTGAGGTTTAATTTTTCCTTTCACATCCACTACGCAGAATGTCCTGTGACCACAAAAAGTGGACGAGAGCTCTCTTCTCTCCAGATGCTAAGATCAAGACCAAGAGCTGTCCTCTTGGTCTCTGACGCTGATGCCGAGAAGGCACTTTCCCTGGAACAGAAAGGGGAACCATGAGGTCCTGGGACTACCTGCATCAGAACCAACTCTTAGAACGGCAGCCGAAAGAGGGAGTCACAACTTTGAATCACCTGGGGAGCTTTTAAATACCAGTCCCAGGCCTGGACATATGGAGTAGGGCCTGGGCATCTGTATTTTTTTAATGCATTAAATTTTTTTTTTTTTTTTTTTTAGATAGCGTGCAAGTGGGGGAGAGAGGCAGAAGGAGGGAATCTCAAGCAGGCTCCATACCCAGCACAGAGCCTGACTAGGGGCTCAATCCCATGACCCTGAGATCACAATCTGAGCTGAAATCAAGAGTCAGACACTCAACTGACTGAGCCACCCAGGAGCCCTGAGCATCTGTATTTTTACAAAGCTCCTCAGGTGACTCTAATGTCCAGCCAGGATTGAGAACCACTGATCTAAGGCCCCACCCGAGGCCAAATGGATCGGATGATTCTGGTAGAGGCTAAAGTTGATGAACCCCTGACCTATGATATTCTTTATGAAATTATCTTATCTATTTATTTATTTTTAATTTTTTGAGAGAGCGAGAGAACACAAGCAGGGGAGGGGCAGAGAGAGGGGGAGACACAGAATCGGAAGCAGGCTCCAGACTCTGAGCTGTCAGCACAAAGCCCAATGTGGGGCTCGAACCCAAGAACGTGAGATCATGACCAGAGCTGAAGTTGGACGCTCAGCCGACTGAGCCACCCAGGTGCCCCTGAAATTAACTTAATGGGCACTCCCTTGCACACAGGTATTCCCAGGATTACAGACGGGCAAAAAGAATTGACTCCCTTTCACAGATGAGGATGGTGAGGGACAGAGAGAGGAAACTGCTGCTCAGGTCATACAGAGTTAGTACTGGACCTGGCACCTACTGGAAGCTTATAGACTCCAAGTATTTTGGGGGTACCTGGGTGACTCAGTCGGTTAAATGTCCGACCCTTGATTTCGGCTCAGGCCATGATCTCATGGTTCGTGAGTGCAAGCCCCACATCAGATTCCACACTGACAGTGTGTAGCCTGCTTAGGATTCTCTCTCTCTCCCTCTCTCTCTGCCCCTCCCATGCTCTCTCTCTCTCTTTCTCTCAAAAATAAGTAAAAAAAAAAAAACTTCTAAAAATTCATAAAAAAAGTCTTTTTGGAGAAGTCATGGATTTGTTGCATGGGTGACCCAAAGAAGTACCAGCGTGCTAGTCCCACTGGTCTGTGACAGTAAGTTCTTGGCTGCCTTTATATGAGCAGGTAATTCTTACTCTGGAATTAGAAAGCCCAGTTAGGGATCTTAGACTTTTCAAATTACCAAGTACTGAGATAACCCTTAGGAGGTCACTAAAAATGTTGCCACTAGGATCCTGTCCCCCAGAGAGTAGGATTTCTTAGGTCTGTGGTGGGACCCAGAAATCTGCCCAGAGTCCTGGGCTAGGTCCCAATGGCACGAGGAATTCCCATCCTGGGGGAACATTCAACAGACTTGGCGAATCAGGAAACCCAAGGAGTCAAATTTAGTGTTTGCTAAATAAATATCAATTGACTTTCATGAGACTGGCCCAGTGCTGTTCCCACAACATCAATAAGACCAGAGATGTGATAGATTGGGTGAGGATTGGGCGATTAGGTGTCAAAGGAGAGGGGGCCTGTGCGCATGCAAATTTCGCCCATCCTTTGAGGTCCAGCACAGGGCTCATCTTCAGGTGAGCTCTGCAGATATGACTTGAGTTTGAACTCCAGCTGTACCATGTATTAGCTGTTGGCTGAAACCACTATGAGGCTTAGTTTCCTCATCCATAAGACAGTGGTACCGATCACAGGGTTCTGATGAGGAATGCATGAAACAGTCTATTTAAGAGCCCTTAGCATCACGCCAGGTACATGTTAATCTTAAATATTATCTATTAGTGTTATTATTTCCTGATCATCTTGGCCAGCCCTGATTTCTCCTTTCTCTGAACTTTTGGACTTCCTTACGGTGTCAAAATGGAAGGTCCCTTAGTGATCATCTAGTCTGATTCCTTCACATTCTAGAAGGGGAAGCTGAATATCAGAGAGGGGAAGGGACTTGCCCAGAGCCACACAGCAGATCCAGGACTCAAACTTAGTTCCTTTGATGCCCAGTCCAAGGGCATCTTCTTCCTTGATGTCCACCCCGTGGCCTGAACAAAGAAGGCAATTTCAGGGAATCCACAGGTGGACGAAGAAGAGGTGAGAGAGAAGGTAGGGTAAGCTAAGTGTGTTCAGCGTTCCGGGAAGGAGAGCCCAGAGCTAATCTTCCCCCAGGACGTGCAAGCCGCGTTCCTAACTGAAGATTCCAGTTCATGTGGGTCTACCCCCTTGAGCCTCCTTAGCCCTTCAAGGTCCCGCCACCATTTATGACGCCATGAGCAGGAACCGGTCCAAGCAAGGCTTTGTGAATTCACAGAGGATCTATGACTATTGTGGCCCGTGGAGAGAAAAGATCATGTTTAGAGGGAACATTGCAATCCAGGAATGTCAGAGCCAAATTACACACGACACTGATGAGGAATCTGAAACCAGAATTCCTCAAGGAAGGGACATTCCTCAATTTCACAGAAGGCTCTGGCTGACCTAAGACGGCTGGTCACAGGCCCCCAGGAGGCTTCTCAAAGGGAGCGAGGGACAAGATCTCTCTCCCTGATGCTGAGTTCTGCCACCATCCTAAGTCCCAGTTGGGGGCATAGACAAGGGAGGCCCTGCAAGTTGGTATCAGAAGGCAGAGAGGGAAGCAACTGACAGCCTCAGTGTGAGGTGTATCGTTACTCCCTGCAGCGAAAGGGGTCTATGTGCAGGGGTGAGTATTGTCCCTTGCACCTGGACTAGCTCAGAGATTGGTGTTATTAGTCCCACAGAACTTTCTGTGATGTTGGAAATATCTGCACAGTCCAGTATGGTAGCCACTTGCCACAGGTGGCTGTTGCACACCTAAAAAGTGGCCAGTGGGACCAATGGACTGAGGGCAGTGTGGGAAAGAGCACTAGACGAGGAGTCAGGAAGTCCCTTCGTTTACTCACTTGGAAAGTCACTTCCCCTGTCTGACCTTCACTTCCTTATCTGTAAAGTGAGGCTGTTGGGCCAAGAGGTGTCTCTAGCATCCCCCATGGAATCCCAATCCAAGGGACACAGGAGCAGCAGAGAATTGGATTCAGTGGATTCTCCCCCTCCCTCACCCCCCGTCCTCCATTTCCCATCCCCCTGCTCAGGCTGAGTGCGGCCCCATGTGACTCGGCCCTGCTTATTTCTCCAGGCCCATCTCTGTCACTTCCCCTTGCCTGCTTCAAACTCCATGCTCCACTCAGAGTGAACAATTTTCAGTTCCCTGAATGTATTCTCTCTTTGCACATTCTATTCCCTTCCTAAGAACACCCTTCCTTGTGCTCTTGCTTTGGCCATTTCCAGGTCTCAGCTGACGAGTCACTTCCTCCAGGAAGACGTCCCAGATCCCCAAATCCTGACTAGATGCTCCCGTGTCCAGGCTCCTGGAGCTCCCTGTATTTCTCCTGCCAAAACACATCTCTACCATGCTTTGTTATAATTACCTATTAGCCTACAGCCCCCAGAGCAATGCTATCCAATAGAACTTTCTGTGATGATGGAAATGTTCTCTACGTGTGCAGTCTGCTGTGAGAGCCACATGTGGCTGACTGCTGGACCTTTGAAATGTGGCTAGTGCTCCTGATTAAATGAGTTATTAACTTATTTAATTTTAGCCAACTTATATTCAAAGAGCCATGTATGGCTAACAGCTACTGTACTGGACATGGCAGCCCCGGAGTAGGCAGGAAGTGGGTCGGACTTGTCCAGCCTTGCATCCTCAGTGGTCTATAATATTGCGGTTAAGAATGAAGAAATTCCGGAACCTGAAATGATCGAGAAACCTGAAACGATCCAGAGCCAACCCATCCCCTCCGAAAGCATCTTTCCAGTGGAAAATGAACCGAGATCTTAACGTTTGTAGAGTACTCGAGAGTTTACAAAGGACATCGGCAAATCATTTTAATTACCGTCGCAGGAGGCAGGCCCAGCAGGACTCATTACCCCCATTTTACAGCAGGGGGTCACTGAGGCTCCAGACAGGGAAGTGAGGCTCAGGAGAACCAGCTGGTTAGTGTAGAGCTGGGCCGATCCGTGGTGGGTAGGTCCCTAAGGCCCCACTTGACATCGAAATGAGACCCAGCACAGAGGGAAGGAGTGAGCTTCTCCTTCCCTGGGGAGAGCCCACAGACAATAAATGGGCACACAGATGGAATAGGAATGGTGGGGAGGAGAACGTGGGCTGGGCCTCTGGAGGTTTCCTGATGGCCCCGGGGGCTGGAATCCCCCACCTCAGGCAAAGGAGGAATTAGTGGTCTAGGGGAGAACCCAGAGTTGGGGGTAGGGTGAGCAGACCAGGGCACCGCTGCCCCTCATGCCAGTTCCTGGTCCAGGCACAGAATCATCAGGCCTCCAGCTCCTCCCCAGAACTCCCTCCCCTCCCTGGAATGCTTGGCAAGTGATAGCCAGTCTGGGAAGCGACAGGTGGGGACCCGACAAAGAAGGGCCCTGTGCTCTGCCAAGGGGCAGGATGGGGCCTCAGCTGGGCCTTGTGGGGCTGCCTGGCGGCTGGCTCCTCCATCTCGGGGAATTCCCCTCCTGCCTAAAAGTCAACCCAGCCCAGCCCTCCTTCCTGCAGAAGCACAGTGAGCAGAGAAGCCTTCACAGGGCGGCAGCCCCCACTTCACCCACCCTCGTCTTCTCCTGCCCCAGGTGAGTGACCCAGCCCGGGTGTCCGGGAGCCAAGACAGGGGTGAGGGCTCACTGCACAAGGGTGCCGGGGCCACCAGACCACCCCCGCAGCTCTGCGCCAAGAGCCACCTGGCCTCCTACTTTCCTGCCAGCTGGGGTTGGCTGGTCCCCTGGGCCAGCTCCCTCTTCCCCCACCAGGGCTTGGGCTCTGGGCCTCTTCTGTCTCCTTTCCTGGCCTCATTCTCTTCTCTTGCTTCTCTCCCTCCATGTCTTATTTCCTCTTCCTGCCCTCCTCTTGCGGCCCCCTCCTCAGCCAGTGTTTTTCTCTCTAGTCGCTGCTGGTTCTTCCAAAGGGAAGGAAAAGAAAAGTCTCTTTTTGTCTTACCCTTCCCTGAAGGGAAGGGATTGGGTTCACCAGCGCGGACGTGGACGTGTGCTGGTGTGAGAACATGTTTCCACGTTTGCAAGCATGTGTCAGATCTGTTGAGGTACATCCGTGTGTGTCTGACCACAAGTCCACAAGCGCGTCTAGGTGTTTGTGAGTGTCTGGGTCCCTACATGAACGTGTGTGTGCCTGTGTGTGAATGTGAGCTCTGGAGGGTAGGTGTGTGCATGTGTGTGGGCACTTTAGTGGTCTACAGCTAGGTAGGAAGAGACCGGGTGGGAGTCTAGCCCTGCCGGCCTCGGGAACACGATGGAAGGCTGGGAGCCTCCTTCGCGCTGGGGCAAATGGATCTCTGGAGGGCTCTGCCACCTGCTTTCCTCCTCGGGCCGGGTAGACTCTTCTGCAGTTGAACCTTTAACAGAGGGCCTCAGGCACCGGGAGTGGGTGAGGGCTGGCAGACAGTGGTGATACGGCCTCCTCTTTAAATCCCAAACAGTCCAGACTTTCCAGAGCTGGTCAGAGGCCCAGCCCAGGGAAGTCCCTTGCTAGGAGGAGCAAGAAGCAGAGTTCAAGTCCCCGTCACAGTCACAGCTGCTTCTGGGCTGGAGAACAATGGAGGGAGAAGCGGGAGGCACCCTGGAGGAGGGAGTATGAGAGAGGACGTGGGGCGAGGCTGAAGGAGGGTTGCTCTCTGGGCCCTGTCAGGGCTTCCCGGGATTAGGAAACGTCTGGTTCTCATGGGGCTGCCTCCCTCAGGGGTAGGGCTTGGCTGACCTCTCCCCGCTTCCAGGCGATGACAAGGAGCGAGCTTGGATCCAAACCCAGATCTGGCTTGACATGCTGACCTGAAGACAGGGAGGCCGGCGGCAGAGGAGGTGGACTAGGGGAAGCCTGGGGCTCCTGGGAACGGTGGGAGGTGCCTGGTTAGGCCGCACAGGCTCCGAGGCCGGGAATTTCCCCCAGAGTCACTTGGCTCTTTCCTCTCCGCCAGTGGCGTCCTAGAAACCCTAGTGTGACTGGCAGGCCCAGGGCCACAGCGGAAACAGCTGGGAGGGAGAAAGAGGAAAACAGGAAAGACCCTGGAGAAACCCGTCAGGAGCAATGCCTTCTAGGCCTGGTGCTTCCCAGAACACTTTGTGAGGTCTAGGGCAAGTTCATCCTCAGCTCTGGGCCCTGGGCATTGCTGCCTTTAACTCACGCCAGGCCCTGCGGCATCTCGTTCTTTCTCTGCCCTACGCATCAGACTCTGCTTTACACTTCAGGTTATTGGTGAGGAAACAGGCAGAGAGCGATCACGAGGTGGAAAGGCAGGGCTGTGACCTTTATAAACCCAGGTCGCTCTGACTCCAGAGCCCACACCCTAACCCTTGCATGGAATGCGTGCTCTTGGAGGAGGGGCAACCCGTGAGTATGATACGCTTTAGTTCACCTTAAGGTGCCTAATGAATGGGAAAAGTTATGGATATCTTAAAGCCATCCAATCCATCCCTCTTGCAGTTACTGGGCGGTAGATAGAATTAAAAATGCTTCTTAGGCCGAGGGTGGGAAGTAGAAACCGTAGGTACTGCCCACTTAATTATTTCTTACCAAAAAATATGATTACCTACGACAATTTCAGTCAACATCATGTGCTTGGTGTGCATTTCTCATTGAGCTATCACTATCATCTCTTTCTCGTGTGCACACACCCAATACCAAAAAGCACCTAGAATCCACCACGGGCTTTATATTCCCGAGATTGCCTCAGGCTGTGGAGACGGGAGCTGGGATGGAAGGAAGGGACCCAGACCCAGGATTGCTCTTTTCCTAGTTCATTAGCTGCTCACCTTGACTTTCATTCACCTCTAGCCAAGACCCCAGCTTCCAAACTCACCTAACAGAGTAAGGCCGAGCTTGTTGGCTTTAGAATCTCCACTTCCCATCAGTGGGGTGTGTGGAAACAGCACCGCTCTAGGAGCAGGAGCAGTGGGTTCTAGCCCAGAATACGATCACGAACTTGCTGTAAGACCTCCAGCAAGTCCCTCCCCTGCTCTGGCCCTCAGAGGCTTCATTCCTATGAGAAAAAGGCTGGGTCTGATCCTTCCTAAACAGCCCTTTATGGACTGGCATTTTGAGCTCTGTCTTAGCAGCTGGCAAGACACTGGCATAATGTTTACGAGTGTTTAGAGTTTAGGAGCCTGGATCTTCAGGCTTCAGTTACCTGTTGCTGTATAAGACCTTGGACAAGTCGTCTAACACCTCAAAGCCCCAGTTTCATCTGTGAAATGGGGATGACAGTGGTTAATAACCTCATGGTGGTTGGGAGATACCCTGTTATGTTAAAGTGCAGACCTAGCACATAGCAAATACTCCATAAACGCTACCTCTTAATGTTTTTAATATGCCACCTCCACACTTCTCTAGAAACTTGATTTGGAGCTTACTCAGTTATAGGTGAGTTTTGGGGTATGTTTTTTATTTCCCTCCAACGTGGACTTAGGTCTTTCTTCAGGGCAGCCTTAGTAGAAGTGGGGCAGGGGTAGGGAGTGGCAGAAAGGAGACCGGGAAGTTTCATGTTTTAAAACAAAACGAAATGAAACAAAACACAGGCTTTTGATTCTCCTCCGAGGTAGGGCTTTGTGCAGGTGATTGTTGTCACTCTGGAGAGAGCAAGAGGTTTCCAGCTGCCTATGCCACTCAGCTTCCGGCTTGGACATGTCCTTCTAGATCTGAGGGTGGCAGAGGGTGCCAGGCGTGGGGTCCTATTTCCCACTCTGCCTGGGGGCTAGGGCCCCATAGAGGATGTGGATGGTGGCATGGAACTTGGGGAGGGTGCATTCCTGGGTTTAACAGTGAAGTTCTCTCCAGTGCTGGCAATCCGTGTCTACATGCCACTATCATTTAACTTTTTAAAAAAGTGTTTATTTATTAATTTTGGGAGAAATAGAGGGAGAAGGAACGAGTGGGGGAGGGGCAGAGAGAGAGGGAGAGAGAGAGAATCCCAAGCAGACTCCTCACTCAGCATGGAGCCTGACTTGGGGCTTGATCTCATGACTGTGGGATTACGACTTGAGCCGAAATCAAGAGTCGGGCACTCAACTGACTGAGGCCCCCAGGCGCCCCAATATTGCTTTCTGTAAAATTGCCATCGTCGTTTCTTGAGTGCCTACTGTGTGCCAAGCTTTGGGCTTTACTTGCATTATTTCGTTTATCTCCATGATTACCTTAGGGGTAAGGTACAATTATTTTCTCCATTTTTTAGGGAGGGACTGAGGCTTGGGGAGGCCACCCAGGGAGCAAGTGGTTGAGTCGGGGTTAGAACCCAGTTAGTTAAATTCATAGCCTATGGTCATAATGAATGTTGAGTTTGTGTAAGAAAAATCATGATACTGGAAAAACAACATGACGCAGTGGAAACAGTACGCGATTGGAAACGCAGGTCCTGGGTTCCAACGGTGAAGGCATTGCTCAATGTATGTGGCTCTGAACCAGTCCTTTTACTACACTGACGCCTCGGTTTACCTATCTGTCAAATAGGGGATTGTGAACGTGGTCTCCACGGCTAACATGGTAGGATGTTCTGAATTCAAACTAAGATGTAAAAGGATGGAATGGGTGGGTGTGCTCATGACTTTGAGGAGGTAAGTTTTCTCACACATTGTAAGTGTTAAAAATTATCTCCAAATAGGAAATCAGGCAACCAATGACCATATGACCTTTTTTTATGTAGTACCAGAGCACTCGCCACCAAGTCCACCAACGGGTCGTCAGGCACTTTAAGGCATGAAACTATTTGTCTAGCTCTCTAAAGTCAGGTATGCTACAAAAACAGCTGAAATGGTCTGGAAACAAAATGCAAATCGTTGGAGATTCTTCCTTTTATAGAGTAACTTTCAGTGTTCATGAGAAGACTTAGGTTGAGATCAGGAAGAAAGCATTCCAGGAGGAGGCAAATTGGGAAGTGTAGACACATAGCAAGAAGAAAACCAGTTTGGAGAAGCCTAATGGGTAGTGGTGACCTCTCAGAGCTGCTGATAAACTGTGGGTTGGAGATTCTGATCCCCTTGTATCCTCCCCCTGTTGGTGACACTCAATGGTGCTTTGCTTGGCCTTTGCATCCTTTTCTCCCCCCACCCCTTTAAAGCCAGAGTATATGAGTACTTATTTTCATAATTAAAAAGAACCAGAATATTGTTTTGAG
This sequence comes from Paguma larvata, assembly GCA_030068075.1. Lineage (NCBI taxonomy): Eukaryota > Metazoa > Chordata > Mammalia > Carnivora > Viverridae > Paguma > Paguma larvata. Next base: position 41,292,630 of record CM057826.1, on the reverse strand, counting down.
AATTTGATAACACTTTTCAAGTAACGGAAGGCATCTCAGAATTTGAAAACACCTTAGAGGTAACTGAAGTTACAAAGCTAGAAAGGAGAATCCTTGGATTAGGTTTATACTTGGGAAGGCATGTGTGTGTGTGTGTGTGTGTGTGTGTGTGTATGTTCACACAGCCACAGTGGATTGACAGATCTCTCCTTCCCTAAAATGAAGGCGTGTATGAAATACCTCCCCAAATCCTTTCTGAGGATGAGGGCCTGTCAATGACTAAGTTTTCATCAGTTCTGGGGAAATGAGTCTTTTGCAATAGGTTTTTCATAAAGCTATCTTTACCACAGTGAAAGAGCTGGTCCTTCCACTTTTTGAAATTAAAATTCTCTTTTAAGTAAAATGATGAGCTTAAAAAGAAACAACAAAAAAGCGTTCCCACCGTCAAACCGAGCTGCCCCGTAAGGGTCTGGGAAATCCCACAGCTCTTTGGATGATCTGGCCCACTTATATGTAGGCAGGGTGGGAAGCGGGCTCTGGACTTGCCCACTTGGGTCTGAATCTTGGTTCAGCCACTTACTGTCATCTAACCTCTCAGTGTTTGTTACATTAATTTATTTACAAGGGGATAAAACCCATCTCACTAGGGTGGCGTGTGAAAGAAATCAAGTAATGCATGCAAAGTGCTTACAATGTCTGGAGCAGTAAGTATGCAGGAAATCTTCTTTAGGGGTCCTCTAATTTCTGGGAGCTCTATGAAGTTGTCCAGGGGGCCCTGGACCCAACTTTGCGGCCCTGAGCGCTAGCTCTGGCTCAGCGCCAGATGCTTACGTGCGTTTTGGCAAGTCCCCTCCCCGCTCTGGTCCGTGTGCCCCTCCGCAGCAAGGAAGGGGTGGAGTGGTCTCTGCGGCTAGTCTCCGCTCGAAATTCCGGCCTCATCCTGGGCTCCGGGACTTCCGGCGCGGGGACTGCCGCGAGGGGCTGCCCAGGCTCGGGAGGTCACAGCCCGAGGGGCGGGCCTGCGGGAGTGGGTACCCGCTGCTTGCTCTGCTGCTCCCCTCCCCGGACCTCCCAGGGCGGCCGCTGTTTACCTCGTTTCGTCCCACCCCCGCGGCCGCGGGCCCGCCCCAGCGGCGTAGCGCGATTGGGCGAGCGGCCTGTCAATCTCCGGGGACTTTCCCAGGGGTAGGGTGGCCCAGCCCCCGACACTTCCTCGTCCCCGGCGCGGTCCTCCGCCCCGGCTGGGAGCCCGTGGAGTTCTGGAGGGCCGGGTTCTGGCTGCGGCCGATAACCTGTCCCTGGACCCGGGGCTAGGCGCGCAGAGCAGGGCGCTGTGTCCCAGAACCCCGACCCTCAGGTAAGCCGGCCGGGCGGAGCGAGGATGGGGCGGAAGGGAGTCCGGGACCCGGCCGTTCAGAGCCTCGGCAGTGACCCGGCACGGAGGAAGGGGGAGGTCAGGCCCGGCCCCGTGGCCTGGGCTCTTCGGCTCCTGGGCCCCGGCGCCTGAGGTCCGAACGGCGGGGGTCGGGCCGCGATGAACCCCTGCAGGGCGCGGAGGGCGGTGGGCGCGCCTGCGCACTGCGTGGGTAAGCGCCGGCTGGGAACAGCGTGCAGGCGATGTGCCGGGCGTGCAGACCCGCCGGGTAGGGGACAGTGCGCTGGCGTGGGTCTGTTTACAGTATGCGAGACTAGCTTGGGAGCAGTGCGCACATGTCATGAAGAGGAAAATAAGTTACTGGGAGAAGTTATTGGGTGCTTTCCAAGTGCTGATTTAAACCTTTTATATGTTTTAAACTCATGTAATTATCACATTTTTCCTTAAAATGAGTATTATTATTATCCCCACTTGACAGTTTAGGAAACCGAGGCACTTGGAGATTGGGGTCACAAGGCTAGGGAGTTGCAAAGTCAGCATTTGAACTCGGGCCTTTGGCTCCAGGGTCTCTGCTATACAGTTTCTTTTGAAGGAATTTTTCACACTGTTGGAAGCAACATTTGTGCGCATTTGCAGGGTAGCTGTAGTGAGTTTCTGGGAGTGATTGTGGATGTGTTTCTACGTGTGGGTGAGTTTTCCACTGTAGGACATTTGTGTGTGCATCTGTGTGATGGTGTGTATGGAAGTGATTGCATTCTGCATTCCTTAATTGTGGGTATGCAAGTCGGTGTGAATTTGGAGCGACTGGGTGAGAGATTGTGTTTTGATTCGGGGGAGTAGGGGAGAGATACAGAAGAATCAGCAACATCCATCCCCACTTCCTTGCAGAATGACAGCACAGAGAAATCTGTGGATTCCTAATGCATCATTTTGTTTTCACGGTATCATCAAAATAGAATTTAACCAACATCTATTTTCCAAACAGCAGGGCGTGGTAGAGGGGAATTCAGCATCTGATGAGAGGTCAGGAAAGAGGACTCTCAGTTTTTGTTTTTGTTTTTTTTTATTCCTGACAATGGATATTGCATTAGGAGGCTAGAATATTTATTAGTGCAAACTCACAGGAATCTTGTGATTAATCTCCTTCTTTTACCGCAGAGAGAACTGAGCCAGTGAAAAACCAATAGCAGGAATGATGACAGCCTGCATTTATGAACAGTTACCGTGTGCCGGGCACAGGGCTTCACATTCGGCAACTCATTCAATCTTTTCAACAGCCCTAGGAGATAGTCCCTCATAGTAGCCTCAGTTTTTAAATGAGGAAATTGAGGCCCCAAAAGGTTAAGACTTGGCCAAGATCAGTAAGCCTTGGACAGTATAGCCCTGTTCTCTTTCCACTGACCAAGGTTTCTGTCCTCTCTGTGTCCTGGGAAAATAGCGTAATCAGGAACTGGCACTTCATAGAAGTACTTGATCCTGTCCCCCTTGGAAGCTGCAGTTGTGAGTGTCCTGTATTCTACATACTTCTGTGACCCTGTTTCCCCCCACCCCGGGGTGTCCTGTGGGTACTCATGAGGCTCTCAAGAGGGGTGGTGCCTGCCCCTGTGCCCACACCAGGTCTTTTGGGGCCCCAGGAAGCCATGGGGTCTGACTCATACCCTTACCCCCATGCTGCCTGTGAGTTGGGGCCCGGATGTCCTGGGGTGGATCGGGCCGACCTGATCTGAGCCCCTCACGATTGTTGGAGGTCATCTGTCTGCCTCTGAGTACCACTTGGTATTACTTCTACCCGCACTGCCATTTAGCCACGGCAGCCTGTTTCTCTTCCCTCCAACACGCCAAGCTTGTTCTTGACTTGAGGCTTTGTATGTGCGGTTCCTCCTGCCTGGAACACCTTTCCCCATTTCTTTACATGGCTGGTTCTTCCTTATCTGCCAAAGCTCAGCTCAAATGTCACCTCCTTAGAGGGGCCTTCCCTGATCGTTCTATGCAAAGTGGCCCCTTTTTTCACTTTCTGTCATATTACTATTGTGTGTTTATACATTCACCATGCTCTGAAATAATCTTCTTTATTTGCGCATGAGAAAGTATATGTATAGAACTCAGTGTCTAGAATATAATAATTTGCAGTGTGTACTTGTCTGTCGTCTTTCTCTTTTCCCGGGAGAGAAGGGTGAGAACAGGGACCACTTCAGTGCACGTGCATCCTTGGTACTGAATAAGAGTGTCTGGGGTGAGGCTGTGCCGGGTTTGTTCAATGGATGCGTAGAATAAAAGAAACTAGAATAATGGTGCATTTCACCGAGGCGGGGAGATGGGAAGGCACTTGTCCCAGTAGAATAGTGGCAGCGTCAGGCGGAGAACCAGAACTTGCTCCCCAAAGGATTTTTTTTTTCTCTCCCATAGTCTGCAGACTTCTCCTGACCACCCTTGTGTCTAGTGCTTGCAGAGGAACATCGTGGCTCAGGTGCATGAGGAACTAGCTTGGCCCTCCACGAACTTGTAGAGGAATGGGGAGAACTGTGCTCTGAGCATGTGCCCCCAAGTACCCGGCTTAAGTCTGGCTGGAGTGCAGGGCACTTTGGGGGCGCCAGATGGTCAGGGAGCTTCTGGAGGGAGGTGACTTCAAGGCCAGGCTCTGGAAAGACGATGAGAGCAGAGTGGGGCCCGAGCCCCTTCTGAAACTTAGTAGACTGGGTAGAGGATTGGGGGTAAGGCTTTGCTGGATTGGGGGAGCTGACCAACTGGACCAGGAAGAACCCTCAAGGTCTTGACCACCGGGCGGAGGAGTGGTGGTTTCTCCCTGTTGGCAGCACTGGGCAGTGATTAGAGCGGTTGGTTAACTGTAAGCATGCGTGTGAAGTGCTTGGGTGGCTTGTTAAACACATACTGGTCCGTGTGCCCAGAGGGGCCGATCCAGCGGGTCGTGCCCATGCCTGGTGCGGTGGGCTGCGGGAGCCCCTGCTGCAGAGCGCGTGCTTCACCTGAGAGGGTGCAGCCCCTGCCTCCTCATCTGTAAGGCTCTCTGATGTCGGCGCTGTCTTCTCCAGTGCTGTGACTAATGGGACAGCACGGGGCTGATGCGGGGTAAGTGATCAGTCCGTGCCAGCTGCCGATCCTGTTAGTGATGATCATCGTGAGGATGTTGGAGGGCTTTCAGTAGGAGACGATGGAGACGGCCCGATACTCCATGCTTTGGGACAACCTGCCTTAACTCCCCTGCCACTTGCGGACCATGCCGTGTCCTGTCTGGATGGGTCGTCCTTTGCTCTGTGTCGGATGTCCTTCCATCCCTGTTTGGAACAGTGGGCACTTACCCGTCCGCACAGCAGACATCTGGCCTGAATTCCCTCAAGGGCACCTAGGACCCCAGCAGGTGATCCTTCAGCCTCAGCTTGACCCCCATGCCCAGGGTCAGGGGGTGCACTGCTACCTTGTAGTCAGCCTCTTCCCATGTTATGGATGGTTTGCTTTCGTGGTCCTCTCCCTCCACCCCCCCCATTCTTCTTTTCTCACCTCCCTTTTCCCTCATTCCCTACCCGCCCGGGGGAGGACAGGCATGGTGCCACGTGGGAAGAGGGTGCCCAGCTGGCCCCAGAAAGCCTAGGTCTGCCTTCCCTCTGTGTCACCACCATCCTGTGCAGCCTTGGGCAGGTCTTCTTCCTTTGCTGGCTTTGGTGTTAGCTGCAAAATGAAGGGAGTCCACTGGCCGGGGTCTTAGAATGTTCTCTTTCAGCCCTAGAAACTCGAGAGCCCAGTGACTGGGCTGCCTGCCCTCTCTCTGGCTATTCCCGCTGGGCCGGGCCTTTCTGTGCCCACCCTGCCCACTTCTCCTTGCTGCACCCCTGCCTGCCCAAAGTGCCTGCTTCTCTTTTCCCTGTCCCTCCTTGAAGGGAGGGTGTCTGGGGCCCTCTGGAGAGTTCCCAAAAGGGAGGCTCAGGGAAGCAGGGAGCAGCTCCCTTGGTTCTGCGGAGCAGAGCTCCCCAACCTCCGGAGATAGACCTTGGGGGCCACCGCGGCCAGTTAGTTGCAGGAAGTTTTTGATGTTTTTTTTCCCCATGACTGGCCCAGGATAGTCACTCTTCTGAAAGGAACAGATGACTGGCCTGAGGAACAGCTGGCTCTTTGTCCCCAGGCAGGGCCGAGCTCCTGTCTCCAGGGACCTCACCCTGAAGCTGTTCCCTGTGTTCTTGAACACCTACAGGGTGGACAAACCGGGTGGCCCGGCAGATGTATGTGTGTGTGTGTGGGGGGGAGGGCGGGGTGCTGTAGGAGTTGTGTCACCAAGGAGTCATACTTAGAGGCCAGAGCTGGTATTTTTAGGGCAGGCGTGGGGGGTGTCCCATGAGTCAGGGGCCTTTGGTTTGGTCTCCACCCACACTGGAGAGTACTCGCTCCACTTTCCACCGGCTGACAGGCCACCGTCTTGTGCCTTCATCGTGGCCAGCTTCATCAGTGGTCTGAGGAACGCTGGTCCCTCCATCCCCACTTCTGCCTCTGCACGTGCTCCCCCTCCCCCACCCCCTGGGAAGAAGAACAGAGGTCTGAGCATGGCAACACTGATATTTAGAAAATACAAAGGGATCTTTCAGACATGAAAGGTACCATGCACACACCGGGCACCCACCGATCCGGCTTAAGGGATCCAGATCCTGTACGCCCGAAATTCCTCCTTGATCATCCCCTTTCTGGAAGTAGCAAGTATTCTGATTGAGGGCTTATTCTCTTATATTTCTCTATAGTTTTATTATAAATATATACATCTTTACGCAATATGTAGTAATTTCATAGGTTTAAAAATGCTGTTCAAATGTTATCATACCGTCCGTATGCATCGTGTTGCCTGATACTGTGTTTTGCCTGGCATTGTGTTTGTGAGATTCATTCATGTTTGAATCTCTGGCTGTAGTTCATTCATGTTCAGGGCTCCGTTGTATTCCCTGGTATGAACTTGCCCCAGTGTATTCATTTTCTTCCTCATTAGGTGGTTTCCAGCCTTTGCTTCTGGAACAAGTGATATCTTTGGCTCCTGTCGGAGTGGTCTCACCCCTGTCCAGCTGTGCCCTTCCTAGTCACTGTGGCTTCTGCTGGGGTTGCACTTTAAGGTCGACAGGGAGCTCCGTGGTTCCTAGTTGGTCCCCCCAGCACTTCCACGGGGAAGAACAAGGGGGTATATTCAGGGTCACCCGGCAAGGAGCCGAGCCAGGGTTTGAGCCCTCCTTCCACCACCCGTAGAGAAGGGAACTTTGTTTTTTGTTTTTTGTTTTTTTTTTTTTTTTTGAGAGAGAGAGAGACAGAGCACAAGCAAGGGAAGGTCAGAGAGAGAGGGGGACACAGAATCGGAAGCAGGCTCCAGGCTCCAAGCTGTCAGCACAGAGCCCAACGTGGGGCTCGAACCCACAAACTGTGAGATCATAACCTGAGTCCAAGTTGGATGCTTAACTGACTGAGCCACCCAGGCGCCCCTGAGAAGGTAAATTCCTAAAGGTTGTCCTCTTCCCCTTGGAGCGCTAGTTACAGGGTTGGAGAAAGCCTTCATTAGCTAACCAGCTTTGGGCATACTGGGGACTGGGAGAGAGAACAACAGCCAAGTCCCTTTTATCTAAGGGTGGACCTAGTGCCCTTTGTCCCCGTGGCTGATAGTTGAGGCACTCCTTCCAGGCTAAGTGAGGTCCCAGCTGCTGGGATGGAAACCAGCTTCTGGGTGTGGAGTGTGTGTACCTGTGGATCCCAGGAGCTGAGAGGATGCCTGCACGGGGTGGAAGGAAGATGGGCTGGGGTTGCTGGGGCTGCTCTCTCACCCCTTCTTAGGAAGCTTTTGGCAGCAGCGAGTACAGGATGGGACCAGTGATATGATGATCAGGCGTGGGTTCTGCTTCGTCCTTTGGCAATCTTGTGGCCTTGAGCCAAGCTCTGCACCTGTCTGGACTCTGCTTCCTCTCCAGCAAAGCAGGTGCCCCTGGTGTGAGGACCCGCAGGCGATGGGCCGGGAGCTTTGCACTGTTCCCAGTTGAGGGTGGTTATCCAAAGTCTGCTGCTTCTCTTCCCGCCTTTGTCATCCCAAGGCCAGCCCTGGCCTTCCCGAAGCCAGATCCTTTCCGGTAGGTTCCAGGTTGAACCTCTCCTCCTCTACGGTTGCCAGCTCTCCATCCACTGACTTCCCTAGCTAGAAAACTTACTCCTGGAATTTTCCTCCCTACCTGTGATCGGATCCCTATAGCCTTGTGTGTCCCTATGAAGCAGGTGCATAATGAGTCCGCACCCTTGCCCGCAGCCCTCCAAGCCTCATTGGGTGCCAGAAGAATGGGCCTTCCCTATTGTTCGGGCTTTGTCAAGACACTTACATTAAAACAAAATTTTTTTAATGTTTATTTTTGAGAGACAGAGAGGGAGAGAGGCAGAGAGAGAGGGGGAGAGAGGATCCAAAGTGGTCTCTGTGCTGACAGCAGAGAGCCCGATACAAGGTTCGAACTCATGAACCATGAGATCATGACCTGAGCCAAAGTTGGACGCTCAACTGACTGAGCCACCCAAGTGCTCCAAGACACTTAAATTTTTAAAACTTATTTTAAAATATCTCTTCAAAAAAGTCACGATAACATTCTCATTGGAGGAAACCCCCCCAGAACTCAAGCAATACAAAAGGTATAAAGTAAAAAATGAAAGACTTCTCTCTCCTTCTTCTCCCCTGCCCCATTCCCACCGTAGTTTTATTTTTTTATATATAGAGAGAGCGTGCATGCATATGTGTGGGGGAAGGGCAGAGGGGGAAAGAGAGAGACAGAAAATCCTAAGCAGGCTCCATACTCAGCACAGAGCCCAACGTGGGGCTCGATCCCATGATCCTGGGATCATGACCTGAGCCGAAATCAAGAGTCACATGCTCAACCTACTGAGCTACCTGGGCCCCACCCCAACTGTCTTTTTAAATTAATTTTTCAAATAGAACAGGACTAGATTTCCCTTGAAAAGAGTTTCAGTTTTATAGGTAAAATAAAAGTTTCTTTGGTTTCTAGTCCCTCTGTAGAGGGGCTTAAATGTGCATTTAAGATTTTATACACATGTACATATATAGACATGTACTTTATACATGTACACGTTTATACATATGGACACACATGCAGTTGTATTTTTTTTTTTAAAAAAGTGGTATTCCCGGGGCGCCTGGGTGGCTCAGTGGGTTGGGCGACCGACTTCGGCTCAGGTCATGATCTCACTGTCTGTGAGTTTGGGCCCCGCGTCGGGCTCTGTGCTGACGGCTTGGAGCCTGGAGCCTGCTTCGGATTCTGTGTCTCCTCTCTCTCTGCCCTTCGCCTGCTCACGCTCTGTCTCTGCGTCTCTCGAAAATAAATAAATGATAAAAAAAAAAAAAGTGGTATCCTGGAGTGTCTGGCTGGTTCAGGCAGAAGAACATCAGGAACTCTTGATCTCAGGCTTGTAAGTTGGAGGCCCACACTGAGTGTAGGAATTACTAAAAAAAATAAAATAAATTTTAAAAAGAAATACAAAACTAGTATCCTATCATACTTTGCTTTTTATCCCTAACGCTGTTTTGTGGACATCTTTTGGTGTCATTGCAGATCAGTCTGCCCCGTTCTTTTTGATGACTGCGTAGTGTTCCAGTGAGTGCATGCATCTGGGTTTCTAAAACCAGTGCCTCCCTGGTGGACATTTAGGACACGTTGCTGTTACAAAACAAAAACACGTGGCAGTGCACATTTTTGTTCAGCTCCTGTGGGCAGTGACGCAAAAATTTCTAAATTCTCAGAGGATTACTGATGCAGTCAGTTACCTCTGGCCCTGTAGATAATTGAAACCTCAAGCGTACGTTTTTATAAGAGAACTTTGTTCTCAGCTAATCAGGCGTACAAGCAGATGTTGACATCATTGAGAAACAACATTCCTTGCTGTGGATGACCCAGCTATAAAAAAAAAAACAAGTGTACACAAGGCTATATCAAGAGATACATAATACCTAAAAAAGCGGAGGTGAAAGTTCCTCTGTTTCGTCAGGTAAACCACACCGGGAGTATTGTGTCCAATTTCAGAACCAGCTACGGATAGGGTAGGGGTAGAGGGTTGAGGGTGGCGGATAGGGAGGGGTCTAGAAGCCAGTCCCTCAAGCAAGAGCACAGGGAGCAGGGTCCAATCAGCTTCAAGAGAATGCAGCAGGTTCCAAATCTCTTCTGGGCTGAACTGGAGAAAAGGGGCTTCTTGTTCCTTATTCTGGAGGGCCCCAGGGGGCAGAGTAAGGGCTGGTAGAAGTAGAATGGGGGTCGTCTAACTACAGCCAGCGTTGGTTACGCAGGGCGGGTCCTTAGGGAGGGAGTCGGGTCACTAAGGTGGTCATCTGGAGTCCCTCGGCTCCCCTGGGGACTGGTTAAGTACAGGACTGAGTTTCCCTTGAGCTTCCTTCCAGCGCGAGAGTCTGAGCCATGGTGACTGCAGGTGATCAAGGGCAGACTGGGACCTGGTTGTATACAAAATTAGAGGTGCCTAGAAGCGGGTGCTGGGACGTGGGAGCGTGCTCCGGATAGCCAGACTGGTTTCCTCCCGCTGTGCTCCGGCCCATCGTCTCTCAGAGGTGTGGGCCAGTGTTGGAGTCTGACAGCTTGAGCCTGGATGATTTGTTCTGCTACTCACCAGCTGTGTGTTTTTAGGCAAGCGACTGAACCTCTCTGAGTTGGCTTCCTTATCCGAGAAATAGAGATTACACTGTCTAGCTGAGAGGGTTGGTTTCCTCGCTGGAAAACAGGGACTGTTTTCATCTCTACGGTGAGACAAAAATGAAGCACTGTGTGTAAGGATGCAGCCCAGTGCCTGGCGTATGGTAGCACCTAACTGCCAGGTCCTCTCCCAGCTTGCGTCAGACCCTCCTCCTCCTCCGTTGGCAGTGGTTCCAGCCAGCCAGTGGTTCTGGTCCACGGTCCGGTCCCTAGGCTCACGATGGCGAGCCTGCAACTTGGAGGCTGAGCGGAGCCAGCGGGGCTCCCTCCGCGGGCGAGGCAGCGCAGGGGACGGGAGGAAGAAGGACGCGGAGGAGATGTGTGCTGTGTTTGAGGGACACGGTCCTCGAGCTGGGCTGGAGCCTGGGTGCACGCTCAGGAGGCGGGGAGGACCCGGCGAAGGGCCGCAGACCTCGCTGGGGGCTTTCGGACTGCTCTTGGGGGTGGCAGAGGCACCCCGATAGCACTTGTGGGAAGACTCTTGGTTCAGGGAGATCCGCTTGGGAGTTAGGAGGGATTGGAACTGAGGAGAGCAGCCTTCTCAAGGTCAGAAGGTTACAGAAAGGGGTGACGATAAATTGTGAGTTCTGGAACGTCAGAACTAGAAGCGGCCTTAAAGATTGTCTAGTCAGTCTTCTGTTGTCGGTGGTGTTGCAGATACAAGCCCCTCCTTTTAGGAAACTGAAGCCCAGCGAGGGGAAGACGTTTGCTCCGGTGGACGCTGCCTAGATCCCGTGACTTCTGGGCCCAGTTCCTTGTTTCACACGCTACGCCTGCAGCCTCTTTATCACTGAATTGTTGCAAAGACCGCGTAAGTCCTCACCGACGAGGGCGCCAGGGCGTGCTGCCGAGTACATGCTCTCTAACGTAGGTGCTGTGTCTTTGCCGACGGTCATCAGGAGGGCGCAGCCTGCTCTTTGCTGCATGGCCTTGGGTCCATAGTTTCCCCGATGGTGAAATGGGTGGGAAGGACTGGAGGTCACCATAAAGTATGAATGCAAAGAGATTTTTGCTTTCGTTTGCAAGGTGCTTTCTTTTTTTTTTTTTTTATTAAAAAATTTTTTTAACATTTTTATTTATTTTTGAGAGACATAGAGACAGAGTGTGAGCAGCGGAAGGGCAGAGAGAGAGGGAGACACAGAATCCGAAGCAGGCTCCAGGCTCTGAGCTGTCAGCACAGACAGCGGGTTTTGAACTCACAGACCGTGAGATCTAGACGTGAGCTGAAGTCGGACGCTCAAACCAACTGAGCCACCCAGGCGCCCCTACAAGGTGCTTTCATGACTTCCTCTCCTCCCAGGGCGGGAAATTGCAGGATATTCCCATTTCCAGTTGAGGAAAGGTAGGCTCAGATGCTTCCCAGTCTTTTGTGAGCGTGGCACCCTCGGCTTTTCGAGCTGCGTCTCCACTAGCTTGTGGTCGTACCAGTGTCCTTGCTCGAAGATTTTTTTTTTTTTGCAGTTACCAGAAATTAAGTGGGTGTCACGACCTAGCTTACTAAGCCGGCAGAAGAACCTAAAAACTCCGTTAAAAGGGGGAGTGTATGGGAGTGGAGGAGACTTGGCCCTAAATCAGCAGGGCAGAGTTATGGGGCTGCCCCAACCTTTTACTAAGAACCCCCTGCGTGCCAGGCACTTAACTAGGTGCTATACACATATCATTATTACTTCGGAAATTATATTATAAAATGGATGTTTCTTGTTGAGTAAATCAAGTAATCAGGAAGTATGAAGTAGAAAGCGAGAACTCTCTTCCAACTGTACACATTTTATTGCATTTAATGTCTTTAACCTGACAGCAGGTAGGTTCTCTTGTCACTCCTGTTGTGAAGCAGAGGCAGCCGAGGCTCAGAAAAGGCACACGGCCTGCAGGGGTAGACAGACCTGGGACTTGGGAGGAGGGGCCAGTGCGGCGAGGCCCCTGGTGCAGCACCTGAGGGGGGTGGGCTCTGCTCCAGGTCCCGTGCTGGCACTTGAGCACCCTTTCAGTGTTACATGCTGTGTGCCTCACCCGCATCACCCTGGACCCTGTGTCGGGACCCTTTCTTCCTGACTCCATGGCTGTGCTGCCGCCAGCGGTCAGGTCCCGGCTGATCCTTAGGCCAGCCCCGCGACATCACCCGGTTTCTCTCTAGTCCCGGCTCCGCCCTGTGGACCCGAGGAACCGGCATGCAGAGAGTGGACAGGCTTGCCCATGGCCGTGAAAGTGGGCAGCAGAGCACCTTCTGACTTTCTGTCCCGTGCCTTCCTTCCCAGAGACCCTTTCCTTTCGGCCCTCCGTTACCCCCTCCCACTGGCATCCCTGGCAGCCCCTGCCCCCGTCTGGGGAGGTGGCCGTTGGTTTCCTGGGACCTCCTGACTCCCAGTACCTGGGACGGGGAGAACTTCACTCCCCCCAGTGTGCAGCCAGTGCCCAGCAGCCTTAGATCCAGCTTATTAAAGTTCCCAAGTGAGCCTCAGTTTCCTCGTCTGGCAAACAGACATCAGCCCTGTGATCTTCCCAAGGCTATTGTGACAATCAGATGGAAAAACAAAGCCTGGGGAACTAGTAGGTGTTCTGCAGATGTTACAGGTTAGATGCAAGCTCACGCCGTTTAGAAGGCCTGGGAGCCCCCTCCCGGCACCGGGACCTGGTCTTCACAAGACAGTCTCAGGCGGGCCAGAACACTGGAGTGCGGGCGCTGGGATGCAAGTTCAATTCCAAGTCCAACCTCTTTCATTTCTTTTCTTCTCGGATGGAGGCTGTGATTTGGGCCCACGCTTCTGCTCTCCCCAACCACCACCACCACACCCACTCGGCTGTTCTTCTGTCACCTTGTCACGCCATGTCCTCCTCTTTTGGGCTGGTGGCTGCTTCGGGTTCAACAGTGTCTTTTCCATCCTCGCACTCTGTGGGTGCTGCCTGGCCTCCTATCTGTCTAGGCCCCTGTCTGCCCCTAGACGGGACCTTCTGGCACCCCCCAGTGGGTACCCCCAGGCCGTTGGGGCCGGCTGTGGGAGCCCTGGCCACCCCTCAGCTGAGCTCTTATGTAGGAGGAAGGTCTGAGCAGTTGCCACTTCGTTACCGGCTGTTTCTGTGTTCAGAAGGGAGGTCGGTGTCGCACTGCTGGTGTGGCCCTTACTCTTCTGTAGCTGCTGGCATCAGGCCCGGATGGACATGGATTCTGCCAGGCCCTGTAAGAACATGGGGCAGGGCCTCTGCTTTGCAGTGGGATCTTAGCATGGGAGCGGAAATGGAGGGCGAGGGCAGCGGGCCAACTCGGGAGAGAGCAAGGACCTTCTGGTTCCAGCTCCGTCTCACTGGGTGACCTTGGTCTTCGTGTTCTGGGCCCTGACTCGCTGTCCTCACACCGTGAGGGAGAGTCAGGTGCGCTGATGTCCAGGAAGCCTCGGCACTGGACTCCGGTGCCGCCCCACGTAGGGGCTGGGGCCTGCGCCTCCTTGCCCCTCCACATGCACTCTGCCGTCCGTGACCAGGGAAGACAAGCAGGCCGCCTGTGGGAGACAGGAGAGGGGTGCAGCCGCTCCCTCAGAGGACCCCTGGGTGCCTGGTAACAGGTCATCCCGTTTGGCTCGGAGATTCCCTTCCAGCTCCGTCATCCTGGGAATGATTCCCCTCTTCAGGAAAGGTTACAGAAACCACCCTGACAGGAGGAGAGTTCCCGTCTGCCCGACAGTCACCCTGGAACTGCCGCTCACCATCTGGGCATGAGGTCAGCAGGATGTGGAAATTCCCCGTTTCTCTTACCGCGTCTCTTCCCTCCAGAAGTCCAGGCCCTCCCCTGGGTGGCTCCCCTCCTCTCTAGAGAGGGTTTTCTCACATTGGGCTGTTGTGTGTGGTCTCCGTTGGCCTCCTGCCCGGCAGCCTGTTCACTTGCCCTGCCCCGGGTGCTGCCTGTGAGGCTGGTGTGAGGGAGAATAGGCCCGCTTGCCCCTTCCTTGGCTTCCCTGAACCCATGTCACTTCCCAATACTGAGGGAGAGCCTGAGCGCCAGGCAGTTTGGAGGACATGGGGATGAGGTTTCAGGTCCTGTATCCCACATCCTGCTCTGTCACTTGGCCTGACATCCGGGCATCTCTGAAGGAGCGTGGTTGTACCGACCCCAGTCTCAGAAGTATGTGGCTGTCCAGAGTACTGCTGGCTGGTGGTGGGTCACAGCTAGGCTCTTGGGATGTTTTCAGTTGGTTTCTCAGGAGGCAGAGGCAGGTCACAGGCTCTCTCTGCTCTGATTAGACAGTTACGGGGGCTCTATTGTGGACCACTCTGAAGCTATGCTGGTAGACAAGGCGGACTTGACCCCTGCTCTTAACAGAGCTCCTGTCTACTGGGCAAGCCGGACATGGAGTAAAAACCAGACCCAAATCATCACGGAATGTCAGCCGTGAGTTCTGTTTAGGGTGAGTGTAGAGTGGTGAGCGGGACCCAGGACACATGGGGCCGCTTATCACCAGAAGTGTCTCTGAGCCTTGTCCAAGCCTCAGTCCTCCCGTTGAGGGACTCTCTTCAGCTCCCAATCGTGGCTCGCCTTCCAGGTGCCAGACCTGTGCTGGTGACAGATGAGTAGAGCATGCTCCTGCCTCCAGGAAGTTCTCAGTCGAATGCACAAGTGCTCACACCAGTCACACACATTGCGGCCTGGGTGGCAAGCGTGTTGCTGGGGAGGCACATGAGGAGAGTGGGGAGTGTGGAGGAAGGACTCCCCCGCCATGTCTGCCAGCATTTTTGAGCACCGCGTTAGATGCCAGTCACGGGCTAAGTGCCTTCCCCACCCTGTCTCGTAGTTCAGCCAACACTTCGGTGTTTTAGCGCTCTGCTGTGTAACTTTGACCTTTCACGTTGAAAACAAGTCCCCCCTAAACTCAGCGATGACTTTTGTGTTGGGTGTGTGGGCAGCTGTCCTTTGCGTCTGTGGGGCCCAGCAGGGCGTGGGTGCCTCTTGAAGTACATGTTCATCTTCTGTTTGTCAGTCTTTGGGGGAGGGGTCCCGCTCACCAGAACTGCCTTTTCTTTCTGGCCCATGTCATTCCGTGGTGATACGGATCCTCCGGTCCAAATGCTTGTTATTTCTCGTGCTGCAAGTCAGGGGAAACAGGCCGGAGGGTACCTGATAGCTGGGCAGGCGTTCCCTCACAGGCTGGAACTCGCCGTCCACCCCTGGGGCCTGAGTCTTAAATGGAGGTGTGGAGCCAGTGTGGGGCTTAATTTACTCGTTTTCCTCGGCAGGGCTGGGTTTGCATCTTGGCTCTCGTGTGCTGGCCATGCAATCCTGGCTGCCGTACTTAACCTCCCAGAGCCTCCCTTACGCCATGAGGATAATTTAGCTGGTATCTTCGGGTTGTTGCACAGCTTACCTGAGATAATGCACCCAAAGCGGCGAGTCCAGTGCCTGGCGAGTAGGTGATTAGTGAATGGGGCTGTCATTATTAGCCCTGTATGGGTGCTCAAAGGGCCTTTGAGGATTCCTGCCCTGGGGGTGAAGGTCTTGGGAAGGAGGTTTTGGGGCCCCAAGTCCTTCTGAGGTCGCCAGCGGAGCCAGCCCTCTGGAGCTCTTTCTTGGTGGCAAGCCCTTTGCAGGGCTGGAAGCTGGATCCGTTTTTCAGCCTCAGGGCCTTTGCACGTAACTATTCTCTCTGCCTAGGATATTCTTCCCTCAGATACCTGCATGGCTAGTTACCTCACCTCCTTCAGGTCTTCGCTAAAATGCCTCCTTCTCTATGAGGCTTTTCCTGACAACTCCACCTAAAAGTAAGGTTGCTGCCTCATACTTTCTGCTTAATTGTTGTCCATAGGTGTTTTTAATCACCCCTCATACCGTGTTTGTCTACATACCATCTAGCTGTCTATCTATCTTGACCACTGGAATGTGAGCTCTCTGAGGGATTTGTTGTCTGTTTTGTTTGCTGATAATTTTCCATCACCCAGACTGGTACCTAGCACAGAGTAGATGCTCAATTAATAACTGCTGAATGAATGGAAGGAAGGAAGGAAGGAAGGAAGGAAGGAAGGAAGGAAGGAAGAAAGAAGTTTTTATGCTAAGTTACAGAACTAGGATTCTGAAATCACTTTGCAGGGCAGTTTCAAACGAAGTAAAGCAGATGAACTTGAACAGACTGACGCAAGGCCCTTGTTGCACAAGTAGATAGTAGTTTGATGGAAAATTTTTCTGTTCATTAGAACCGCAAGGGACAGACCATGCGTGATATGAGACTGAAGGAAAGAGGGTGACAGTGTCGATTTAGTGTATTAAATATTAGTCAGGGTTTTTTTTCTTCTTTTTTCTTTTAGAAAAGATAATGTACATATGAATGAAACTTTGGATTGGATTGACGTGCTTATTCCTGAGGGCCCATTTGGTTTACTGTAAAGATCACTGATTTAGTGTGAGACTCTCATTTCCCCTCAGAGAGAAGAGGGGACAACCCACGGTCCCACAGTGAGTTAATGGCTAGACCACTTGTTCAGTCATTGAGTGTTCACTAGCCATTCACTCTCTAGCTATACTGAGCTGGGCACCGGGGCTGCCATGAGGCAGGGTCCCTGTCCTTCTGGACCCCACCAACAGGACATGAGCTCAGGCTTTTGGACTCCCAAGTCCATTGCTCTTTCTTGGACTCCACGGTGGATTATTATGCCAAACGAGCCAGCAGTGCAGTGAGGCTGCCCAAGGAAACCGATGCCACGCTTGGTTGTCTCTTAGTAGGGACACAGCGTCCAGATCAGAGGAGGTGACCATCCTGCTCTGCTGCAGACCAGCCTCAAGTGCTGTGTTCTCTTCTGGGTTATGGGGACTGCCTTCTGGGGGCATGGATTGACTAGCCTGGCCCGCCCCCTGATATACTGCTGTTGTCCTTACAGCCAGGTGGGCACCACGGCAGGGGTGGAGCCACCCTCATGGAAGGGAGAGGACCATACCGGATCTACGACCCTGGGGGCGGCGTGCCTCCGGGAGAGGCTTCCGCAGCTTTTGAGCGCCTAGTGGAGGAGAATTCCCGACTGAAGGAAAAAATGCAAGGGATAAAGATGTTAGGTAAAACAGACCCTGCGCTCTCCCTGCAAGCCTCCTCCCTGCAGCCTGCAATGCCAGCTGGCATATGCCTCCGCCCAAGTCATCCCTCTGTCCCTCCCGGCCGAGCGTTGGCTTCTGTCCCACAGCTGTGTCTTTGTGCACTTCTGTAGCATGATGGCAGCATCCCCAGTCCTGACCCCCCAGCACCCCAGATCCGTGATGACAGGACTCAGAACACCTGAGGGACCTGGGAGGAGGCACGGGGGTGGGGGAGGAGCTGGAAGGCCCAGTTTGGTTTCATGGAAACGGAACGGCCTCGTCTTCCAGAAGCACCAGAAATAGGAGAGCTGGCCTCACCGGGGCAGTGAGGGCACGGTCCCCAAGTGTTGGAGCAGGAAGCCGAGCTTGGCTTGAAGCAAAGCGGGAATAAATCCTGGATTTCTCTCTTCCTGGCTTTTGCTCAAGCTGCCCCATTGCCTGGAGCCAGTCCGCTTACCTCCACACGACCGAACCAGTCCTGTGAAGGGTTCACTGTTACCCTGTCCAGAGGAGTCTCTTTCCTCTACACCCCTACACCCTCTATACTCTTCCTTTGCTTTGCTGCCATCTTCTCTGGCTGTAGGCTCTGGGCGTGAGCCCAGGTCCCCGATTTTCTAAATGCTGAATCCTTGCTTGGCGGATCTCTGCTTGGAATGGCAGATTAGGGAAGGGGGAGTGGAGTCTCCCACCCTCCACTTGTAGGAGAAGGAAAACTGAGGCCCAGGGGAGTGGCGGTGTTATCAAGGGCCCCCTCCCTTCGAGCAGCCCCTGACTGGGAGGGTTGGGGGGGCGGTGAAGCCTGTGGGTAGCCCCAGGTACCATGATGGGCAGTCTAAGAGAGCCCCTGGCCAGGAACGGCCGGAGTGGGGCAGGAGTTTGTTCTAGATTCCCCTCTACTCAGTTTTCCCTGATTGCGAGGCCCCTTCTTTACCTGGGCCGTTTATGCCTGGGGGCTGGCACGAGGTGTATCACATTCGGCCAACGCAGCCCAGGACCCGTGGCATCAGAAGCCACGTAGAAGCAGGCTTAGGGGCCCGGGGCCGGAAGAGCCGGTGCACTGAGCTGAGTAACTCCTTCGCTCCTCCTGTCCCCGTCATCTCCCCAGGGGAGCTTTTGGAAGAGTCCCAGATGGAAGCATCCAGGCTGCGGCAGAAGGCAGAGGAGCTGGTCAAGGGCGGAGAGCTGCTTCCACCGCCGTCTCCGTCTTTGGCCTCCTTTGACCACCTGGCTGAGCTCACAGGTACAAGGGGCCTGGGTTGTCGTCTGTCTTTCAGCAGACTCCTGAGTCTCTAGGCCCTTAACAGTGGTCTCCCTCCTCATTTGGAAACCCACATCTCCTCCGTTTGTCCTCAGGCCCCAGACCATCCTCCTAGTCATGTTTTGTCTACAGTGTCCCTCAGAAGGCCAGACTTGGAAGGGACTTCAGATAATGCTGTGCAAAAATGGCTGGTGACTCAGCAGTCCCGAGGTGCTGGCAGGCATTAGTTACGGATCACAACAACGCACTGTACCCGAGGTGTGGCCTCAGGATCTCTATCAGTGTATTAAGTCAGCAGACACTTAATGAGCAGCTACTGTGTGCCAGGCCTAGCGTTCTAGGCAGCTACTTCGGGCCACTCAGTTGGCACATGAACTGAAAGCTCTCTGGTCTGGCCCCACTTTTTCCATTTACCACTGGGGAAGCTGAGGCCCTCAGAAGAATCTGGATTTCCTGTTAGCTTGCCGCAGTATAGTTCAGATGTAAGGTGCACACACTGCCTATATTAAAGGAGCACGTAGACTGTGAGGAAGGGTCGCGGTCCTGTGTGTGGTCACCACACGTTCCTCAGCATGTCTCCGAGTAAAGGGCAAGGTCTGGGCCAAGGGAAGAAAAGGTCCCCACGCATGGGGCTCAAGTGCCTTGTGCTGCCGCCCACCTACATACAGTCTTTGCCTAGGCCAGTGTGCCAGCCTTCCCTCGGCCCTGGTTACATTCGCTGACTGGACAGATGGAAGAGAGGGATAACCCCCGCGTCCGCCGTGCTGCCCTCAGCGGGCATCTCCAGCCTCCGCTCGTCTGTTCAGCTGTGATTTCTGAGTCCCAGCTTGGTGCCAGGCCCACGCCCCGAGTGAGATGTGCAGTCGCTGGCCGTGTGACTGACTGTGGGCTATCTGGTGACCTTTCCATGCCTCAGTTTCCTCACTTTAAAATGGAGATACAGAGCTGTCTTGAGAATTGGCTGAGGTGACAAATATAAAAATACTTTGTTAGTTGTAAAGTGTCACCCTTGTTATCTTCGAGGCAGGTCCATGGTAGCGAGGAGCTTGGGATTTTCCCAGCGAGTCCAAAGAAGATGGTCTCTCTGCCCAGGCTCTGTCCCCCTCATTCCAGTCATTTTCCCAGGCTACCTGGCCCTGGCGGGACCACCTCTCAGTTTCCGAGACTCGTGTGGCCCTCTTCTGGCCGGGGCTGTCCTCGAGGGCACGGTATTGGGCTTTACCCCCTTTCCTGCTGCTTATCCGTGTGTTCTCAATTCTCCAGGAAGGGATGCAGACGTCCCAGCACCCGCTGCCGACCCTGCGCACCCCAGCAGCAAGCCAGAGCCAGTTCAAAAACCTCCATCCAGTGTAAGTTACGTTTGGAGTCATGGCTGAAAGTTGCCTGGACCTCAAGGGCTCTTGGTACAAGAACTCGATGGGAGAGTGTTGAAGTCAAGGGACTTGGGTTCTGACTTGCTAGGTGATGGTGGGCAAGTTGATCTCTGTCTCTGGGGCCTTGATTTCCTCATTTTCAAAAGAAGGTCATAGTTAAAACTTACCGGGAAGACCCCGGTCTGCACAGGGCATTCCTCTCATTTATGGAGCTGCATCAAGCCAAGCGTGGGTTGACCATACACGGTGCTGGGACACAGATGGGTGTGACGTGGAACTCAGATTCCCAAAGGGGGCTCAGAGAGTGTCTTCTCCAGATTTGCCTTGAGAAGTTTTTCTTGGTGTCCCAGGCCTGGAAGGGAGCCAACTGGTCATACTGTTTAGCATCTTATCCCACAGAGGAGGTCCAGGGAGAGAAGAGTGTTTCTGAGGAAACGGAGGTGAAAAGGAGCTTTCTAGAGCAGGGCTGAGATCCAGAGTTCTTAGACGCCGTGAGGCTCAGCCGAAGCTGAGTGTGGAGATCGTTCCACCCGTCTGCCTGTTCTTGGGACGAGGGAAGGCTCAAATAGGCTTTGGACCAATCCCTGGTTGAGAGGAACTATCAGCCTGTCCACTGGTTGCACAACCAATACATTCTACTCAGCATGGCCAGGAGGCGTGACAAGTCCCGAAGTCCTTGGCCATCCAAGGATTCGGCTGAATCCTGTAAAAATCTCTCCAAATTTGTTGATGGAACTTACTGCAGATCGGTCCACCCCTCTGGGATCCCTGGGACTGGGTTGACAAGGCTGGCATAGGACCATCTTGATGGTGGCCGTACTAAATGCTGTCTGTGTTCTCTGGGCAACCAGCTGGAGACACCTGGGCCCGGGAGACCGCTCTGGGGCCACAGCAAAAGAATGTTGGAGTCACCGTCCTTGCGTTCAGTCCCTGCTTTTGCATTAACTAATGCCCTCCGTTTCCTCATCTGTCCAAAGGAGATATACCCCCCGACCCCTCTGTGGGTTGCTTTGAGAAATATGGAGTCTGTGAGAACATTTTAAAAGTGCACGGCCTTCAAAAGAAAGTGTGATTGTAAAGTGGTAGCCGTTCAAGGTCACTAGTCCAACAGCCTGTTTTACGGAAGAGGAAACTGGCCTCAGGGGAAAGTGACCTCAGATCACACAGTGGGGTGTGGGCAGACCTGCTGAGACTCCTTCTCTGTGGTCTCACATGAAGTCACGTGGACCCGCCCTGTGAGCTCAGCGTCTGCACAGAGGGGCTGCCCAGATGAATGGCAGCTCTCAGTCTTGAGGCCCCAGCGGAGGGATGAGGCGTCTTTCTCTCAGGCAGTCCCTAACTCCCTTTCTGCACAGGGCACCTCGTCTGAATTTGAAGTGGTCGCCGCCGAGGAGCAGAATTCTCCATCAGCGAGTGGTGGCCATGCCAAAAACACAATGGTGAGTGGATGGCAGGTCCCCAGCATACCCCACGTCTCTCTGTTTCAGTCACCTGGGCCTCGCTGAGAGGCACGGGATCCACTGAGATCCCTTGGGCACCCTGGAGTCACTTGGGGATACACGAGGGGCCGGGGCAAGGGGTGCTTCTCGCTCACGTATGCAAATTCCTGGCTGTGACTTCCCCGACTTGGGCCATACAGGCACCCGACCATTGAGAAAGCCTGGGCACATTGCCAGCCCTGCTGGTCCCTGCCGTGTGCTGGGCGCCTCTACACACGGTGACTCGGCTTTGGGGCCTGCAGGCTCCTGGCCCTGGGTGGGGTAGAGGGGTCAGAGAAGCCCAGAGCAGCTTAAGGCAGGTGATTTATCCTTTCGTACAGGCCCTCTGTTCCTCCCAGGCTCCCCCTCAGGGCATGCGCGCGAGGCCTGGAACATTCTTCAAAAGTCTTGAAGTCCTGTCCTTTCCCCTTTCGCCCTCCCTCTCCACTTCAAGATTTTTTGGTGGTGGTTATAAGACAGTAAGTGGTCTAAGTCGTCATCTTGATGTCCGTTTCCTCATCTCACCAAGGCCTAGGGGACAGATGTTGCTCTTTAGTTCATGTTGTATCTGTCAGTCCCCAGTGCAAGGTCCCCATCAAGTGGTCAGGCAGCTTCCAGCAGCATGCCTTCAGTGACAAGTGGCTCCTCACCGTATCAGGCAGATGTGAGTAGTAGAAAGGCTTTGTATATTGTCTCCTGGGAACTTTTGCCCCCTGTTTTGCCCTATGCCTGAAGGCTCTGAGATACTGGCTCGGGAGGTAAGACCCCCGCTGCTCAGAGAGTATTTCATTCTGTGACCTTGGACCAGCGCTTTTATCTTGTTAATAAGTTCCTCCTTAGCCTCACCATGTGCCTAGTCTATGCCAAACAAAGACCAGACAGCCTGGGAGCTGACGGACTGGTTGGAAAAACCAGAGGGATGAAGCAATTCATGAGTCTTAAATAGAGCAGCATTCTCCATCTCGAATCCTTTGTGGGAAGAGGCGGTGGGCGAATGAATGCAGAATTGAAGGAGCAGCATTGTCTCCTATTAGAATAAGGTGCTAACTCTATTACGTAGGCATTCACTGAACACCACGTTGTGGCCATAGGGCGTTTCTGGCGCTGCCGAGTGCAGAGACAAGGGAGTTCAGTGTGGCAGAGCACTGGACTGAGAGCCAGGAAGCCTAAGTTCAGTCCTGGCTCTGTCACTGACTTACTGGGCAAGTTCCTTCCCCCCATCTCATGGTTTCCCAGCCTGAGCCCTGAGGCTCGCCGTAGCTCTGACGTCCGTGACTCCCATAAACGTTTAGGGGAGGCTGCTAGAGGAGCTGAAATGTGGGCAGGGGTGGGAAGAATGAGCAGGCAGGAGACTGCGAGACCAAAGCCTGAGGAGGCACAGGGCTGGCGCGTGGAGCTCACGCAGGGGAAGGTGAGGACTCAGACACCCGGCAGGCGAGCCAGGCTCGTTGCAGTGAGCTGTAAGGCATCCTTGGGCACGGTGTTGGTGTAACTAGGGCACTGTCTTTGGTAAGAATGTTCTAGACAGAGGAGAGTGGCTTAAGAGAGAGAGAGAGACTGATTGGTTATGGAGGTTGCACTGTCTTGCCCACAGTGCTTCATTTCTTATAAACTCTGCTAGATTGGGGTTCTTTGAACTATCTAGAGCAATGATTCTTAACCTGTTTTGACTCCTGGGTCCTCTGAGGAGTTGATGAATGCTTGGACCATTCCCCAGAAGACACACATATAGACATAGAAGTCGGACAGTTTAGGTCTCTGCACGGCTTCCTGATCAGGAGTCCCCAAGCTGAAGAAGCAGTGCCGTATAGAGCGACACCCCTTTCCTGGGCTTGCAGCTTTCATAAGTCAGTTTGTTGCAGGGTGATGTCGAGAAAGACCACCAAATGCCGAATAGAAGCGAGGCAAGATTTTATTTACGGCCGGGCCAAACCTAATCTTCTGATCTTAGGGAAATGCAGAGAATGGCCCCGAACAAAGACAGCAGTGGGCTTGTATGGATTTTAGCAAGTCAGAGTACATCATCATTCAGTTAATCAATTACGATTTTACAGCATCTCATGGTAGCCACTTATTTTGTGATGCACAGACGTTAGGTTTGGCTAGCGGGAACCTATCAGTTTTAAAGTTCTTTGTCCTAAGGGGGTTTAAAAATGACCAATCCTAGTTAGGCACTGACATATCAGGAGGCAGTGAGTATGTGACTTTTTACACGTCAGTCTTGCCTAGGCCAAATGTTGGTAGAGAGGGGTGGGGGAGCTTTTCGCACCCTGTTGTCTAATTAGCAAGCAGGCGAAGTCACAGAAGTGAGATGGGGCGGATGGTAATTTGACCTGTTGCAAGTTCACCCTCATGAGAACCGTGCGAGGTAGAAGGGAAGGAAGGAGTGTGCGTACACTTAGTAGGTGAGGATTCTGAGACCCGGTGGACGAGTGGATTACCCACGGGCGCCGAGCGAGGCCCGGAGTGTGGGAGGAAAGTGGCCCTGCTGCTGGGAAGCCAGCCTGGGGCCTGGGGCCCCGGGTCCTGCCCCGTGAGTCAGCAGCCCCAGACAGGGAACCTGCGTAACCAGAGAATTTCCCTGGGCTGAGCTGGGATCCGAGGGGAAACTGAGTCATGAGGAATGGGGAAGCAGAGGGAGAATGGTCGGCGGTGTCTACTCAGCCGCCGGCGAAGAGTGGTCAGTGTCGCTTCCCTCCCACCAGGAGTTGGGCCCTCTGCCCCACGAGGACACCAACCTGATGCTGCACCTGCAGCGCCTGGAGACCACCCTGAGCGTGTGTGCCGAGGAGCCGGACCACAGCCAGCTCTTCACGCACCTGGGCCGCATGGCCCTCGAGTTCAACCGGCTGGCGTCCAAGGTGCACAAGAACGAGCAGCGCACCTCCATCCTGCAGGTGAGGCCAGAGGCCAGCAGGTGGGAGGGCTGCCGGGACGGCAGGTGTGCTTCCTCCTCCCCCCCCCACCCCCGCCTCCTCCAGCTCTTCCTGGGGATCCAAGGGTACCACGGGCACGTCTGAGTGCGATGTGACTCTGGGCTGACTGTTCAGGGCGGTGAGCAAGGTAGGGAAGTTGTGGGAAGGCAGGAGGAAGAGGAAGGAAATTGGAAAATGTAGGTGAGCAATGCAAATTTCCTGGTTGGGGATACCCTCGGGAGGGGAGGGATGTGGGCAGGTCGGCAACCTCTGGTCTTCACGCATGGTGGGGGGAAGGAACAAAGGCCAGCCTTATTGCCCCTGTCCCCTGTGGTGGCCACATCATTACCCCCACTTCGCAGGTAGGGGTGCAGCCCTGGAGAGGTGATTATTTTGCTAAGCTCACCCAGTTAGTTAGTGGACGATCCGGTTGATTCAAACCTCAGTCTGTCATATTCTAAATCCCATGCTCTTAACCATCATCCTAACCTGCCAACCCCCTGGGGAGTTTTCTTTCACGACCCTCCCGGTGCCGTGGGAGTGTAGTCAGATTTCCTTCCTAGGCCAGGCCAGGCCTCGGAACAGAATGGTCCTTTGTTCCAGTAGGGACTTCGTTTTTGCTGTATGACCATATACCTGTCCACCTGTCCTCTCTGTCCCGCGCCGTCCCTATCAGTAACATAGAGTTGGGAATGCCCCCCTCGAGGGATTGCTGTATTAGTGAAGCATCCAGGGCAGCCTCAAACATAGCAAGTGGTCACCGTTGGTGTTTCATGGTGATCGGTCATCCATACTAGGCAGGGGATTTTAGCCTCAAGGGCCACGGGTAGGGAAGGGTTCACAGATGGCAAAACCGAGGCTTGGAGAGGACCTGAGCACCTACCACCTTAGTGACAAGGCATAACTTGAAGTCTCCTTCCTCCTAGACCATGCCAGCCACAGGTCAGTCACTGATCTGTGGTCTTATTCATGTCGGTAGACATTCAAGATGGTCCAATTGATGGAGGGAGGACGTCCACTGTGTGTGACCTTGGGAAGGGCTGGGCTGCCAAGAGCAGGAGGGGTGTCCAGATTGGAGACAGATGTGAGGAGAGATGTGAGGGGCAGAGGACTCCCAGGAGAGGGCGGGACTCCCATCCCACCTTGAGGGAGGGACATGTTGAGGGGAGTGACCGGAGCACGCTGTGAGGGTCTGGGTGCACCAGGCTGAGGGAGACACCCTTTTGATGTCAGGGGCTAAGGGGTGTCAAGGCTGAGCTCTGGGGAGGTGTTTTTTATATATCCAGCTCCTGTGTGTGTTTCTTTCTTAGCTCTTGTCATAGTTTGTAATCATTGTATCCTATTATGTGGCTTATTTATTTGTATTTGATTTTTTTCCCTTGCGCTCCCTGTTAGCATGTAAGTCTCACAAGGCGGGGGGGCAGGTACCATGTATCCCAGTGTTCACCACTTAACAGGTGCTTCATGCGCATCCGAGTGAGTGAGTGAGTGAAGCACATGACCTCCCAGGTAGGCTCTGTTGGCCCCTTTGATGGAAGCTGACAACCTTTGTGACAGCCTCTCTCTATCAGCTACTTTGTGCTAACTAAAGACATTTGCCCAGAGACTGAAGTGGAAAGGTAGACAGCACGTGAATCCTTGTCCTGGCCTTCCTTTAGTGACCGGGAGCAGGATGTTTTGTTTCCAGCCAGGGCCATGGCATCCTGGGTATTTGCCTAGCTTGCGGGTGGAGGCACATTAATCTAATTCCTCCTCATTTATTCATTGATCTGCTTCTTGGTTTACTCAACAAACATTGTCAAAGCCAGGTATGGTGCAAGGCCTCTGCTAGACACTGGAACCAGTCACTGTGGTTTTCCGTTCTCTTGGCCTCGGATCCCTTGTGTCCTACAGCCTCCATTTCCAGGCCGTCTCCTCCATGCAGCCTTCCCAGGACTCCCTTGTGTTAGTCAGAAAGGGCTAGGTTTTGCTGTGGAAACAAACAGCTCTGAAATCTCCTGGCTAACATACAGTTTTCCCTCAGATTCCATGTAGCGGGGGCTAGTTTCTGCTCCTCAGTTTACTCAGAGGCCCAGGCTGACAGAGACCCTGCCGTCTCATGCACTTTGGTATATGAGACAGCCATAGCCACAGGATAGCCACAGGATAGAGAGACCAAAGAATTGTGCCCGGGGCCAGCCCAGAAGTGGACACAGGTCACTGCCACCCACTTTCATTGGTCATGAGTAATCACATGGTCACAGAGAGCCCGGGACAAAGACGTGGGAGGGAGCAGGTAGAATGCAGTGAATACCACCGGTTCTGCCCCAGCCCAGGCCTTCTCCCTCGTCTCTGCGCACTCTCCGCACAGCGGGGAGACACCAGTTTAAGGTCTGCCGTGTGGAGCGCGGTCCCAGTGGCGATTCTTAGCAGCTGTGCAACCTCATGCAAATTATTTCACCTGCACTGACCCACTTTTAAAACAGACGACTTACGTAGCTTTGGGGAAGCGGCGAAGCCCCAGCGAGGCAGCGAGTGCAAGAGCACCTAGCCACAGACCTGGCATGTACTCTGTACTCGGTGCTCTCTGAGTGTTTGTCGAAAGTACTTCCTACTGAAAGTGTGATACTTCGTATCACATTGCTGGTCGGCATCTCCCTGCCCTCCCCCGCTGCGGGGCCCTGAGTCTGGCTGCCCGTCTTCCTTGCCCGCCCCCCCCGCCCCACCCTGCTCTCACACTGCTTCGAACAGGAGGTCTCAGATATCAGCAGGTGACTGGCAGGTCACAGGGCACTTGTACTCTGGTGGTCTTGTTTGTCCTCGAAGCATCCCTGTAAAGGAGGCAGAGAAGGAACAGTTGTCCCCATCCAGAGAGGAGGGAACCGTGTCTCAGCAATGGGGCAAGCCCGAGCCACACTGAGAAATTGCTTAGGTCTTGACCGAATGCCCTGGTTTTCCAGCTTTGCCATTCGACAGCACTGGAATCCTCTTAATATCCTTCAGCCGGACTGAGTTCACGGGCCTCCTAGGACTCAGCTCCTCGCGTGTGCGGTCATTCAGTCGTGCATTCCTTCAGCAGAGCTCAGTGTTGACTGTGCTAGGTGCTGAGCTGGGCCGGGGTCCTGGGAAGGGATCCCAGCCCTCCGGGAGCTCGCAGACTAGTGGGGAGGGAGGGGGTGGACATTAAGAAAATAATGACCCAAGTGGTTCTTCCGCTGTAATTGTCACAAGCACCAAGGGTGACCCAGGATAATAACAGCGGTGGCCTGACTCACCCGAGATGTGGGAGTCGGGGAGGACTTCTCTGAGGAAGTGATGTTCAGACTAAGTCCTGAAGCAGGAGTAGAAGGGAGCTGGGGGAAGGCTGTGGGGGAGCAGTGTTCCCCGCTGGAGGAAGAGCAGTGCAGGGGGAGGAGGGATGGAACTCTCTGCCAAGGGAGATCACAGGGCCCTGTGGCGGATTCCTGGTCAGGCGTCCTCATGGCTGCTTCCTGAGGGAGAGGATGCGTAGAGAAGCTTGCACGGGCCTAGCGCCTGGGTTCTCGGCCGTCCTGAGACGGATCGGGTGAGGTCACGCCAATGGAGTAATGTGTTGGGGCCCGGCGTGGCTCTGTCCTCCATCATGCATCCCTCCCTCACCTTGCCCCCATCTACCTCTCTGCCTTGCAGACCCTGTGTGAGCAGCTTCGCAAGGAGAATGAGGCCCTGAAGGCCAAGCTGGACAAGGGCCTGGAGCAGCGGGATCAGGCTGCCGAGAGGCTGCGGTAAGTCCAGGCTTCTCAGGAGTGAGGAGTCGGGTGGGCAGGAGGAGAGGGATAGTACATGGCTCCAATTTCTGGGCTGAGGGCTCTGAGGCTTTGGATGTCAGGTCTCTTGGTCCTTTTCCTTCGGTACCTTGGTGTTTCCTCTCCGGCCCTTTTATTACCTTTATAAAGTGCCTTGAGAGCTGCCGAAGAAGGTCTGTTCAAATCACACTCCTTCCTTGGAACTTGCCCCCGTAGTTTGTTAGAGGCCGCCAGGCTGCTGTTGGGAGAGGACTCAGGACTTTGCTGCCCTCTGCTGGTCACCGTCATGTCCTGCTGTTTTTCTGCCAACAGTCCTGGGTCCCTCATTTCCCTACTGGTCTCAGACTTCATTGTGTCTCAGGATCACTGAAGGTCAGGGAAGGCATTACAGCTTCACACTGCCACCCCTCCCTCCTCCGCTGAGATTCTGATTCAGGGGGTGTGAGGCCGGCCTAGGCGTTTTCCCAAGGGCCTCCATGATTACGGTGTGGGTAGACCCGGGACCACACTTGAGAAAAACTGCTCTTGATGGTCCGAGTGTGAAGGGCCCTTAGAGATTCTGAAGGTCAGAGCCCTCATTGTGCAGAGGGAGACGGAGGCCAGAGAGAGTAATATGTAACCACCAAGCCGTTGTGCCAGTTCAAGGCAGCATATGTTTATTTACTTCTGGATGGCCAAACAGTCGGGAGTATTACAGCCATAATGACTCCATCCACGGATCCAAAACCCAGGCGGGAGGAAAAACTCAAGACTAGAGAGCAAGAGTGCGAGTCCCTGCTGTGTGACCTCGGGAAAGCCACTTTACTTCTCTGTTTTTCTGTTATTACAAGGAAATGTAGCTGGCAAATAGAACCTGAATCCATATCACCACTTTTATTATGCCCTATATCACCTCCCTTATTGATTTAAGAATTTGCTTCAATTTAGATAATGTTTTTACTTAAAATTATTATAACGAGAAGTTGCACTGGAGTTCATAGAAAACAGCATTACCTTTAATAAATAGAAGACAACCCTAACAGTAAATACAGTGAACGCGAGGGTGGGAGTGCTAAAACGTTCTGGCAAAGTGCCGCCGACCACTGAGAGCTCTGCGTCTGAGGCCTGCCCTTTTCCTATGAACAAGGGAAACCAGCACGTCCTGGAGATGTGCCCGAGATTGGTTAGCACCAGCTGAGACTGCCCCATGCTCTACACAAGAAGGTTGAAGTTGATCGGAAAGGGTGTAACTTTCCCACTGGAGTGAGGTCGGGGTTATTTGGTGCAGGTTTGGATGCAGACCTCCCACATTGGGAGACCCTGCTATTGATGATCAGAGACTTCCGAGAAGCCCCGCTTGCCAGCAAAGTGGCTTAAGGATGCCTTCTTTGGTTCTATCCAAGGGCAGGTTTCAGGGTCCCACCTCACTCCC
The DNA here is from genome assembly GCA_030068075.1 of Paguma larvata. Lineage (NCBI taxonomy): Eukaryota > Metazoa > Chordata > Mammalia > Carnivora > Viverridae > Paguma > Paguma larvata. The sequence continues at coordinate 41,263,306 of CM057826.1, read as the reverse complement.
CAGGACTCAGCTGTACGTCAGGGGAGTAGTGAGTCTGAGGACCCCAGGCTCCTTAACACGGGGCCGGCAACGTGACGTCTCTGTTTGCCTCCGACCAGGGAGGAAAACATGGAGCTCAAGAGGTTGTTGATGAGCTGCGGCAAAGAGGACGCCGGTGGGCAGCCGGGCTTCCCAAAGATGGACGGCGCAGGCAAGAAGGGGGTGGCCGGACAGCAGCAGGTACGTGGCCACAGACTCCTTCCATGGCATCCTGCGTTGCCACTGCATCGTCACTTCCGGTGGCAGTGAGCTCACCGCCTCCCACCGCCGCTAGTTCTGCTGTTACAGGGTTCCTATTAGATGGCTTTTCCTCAGCTGGGCCTGACAGTCCACCTGCCCCGGAGCTTCCGCTCCTCAGCCCTCATTCTGCCTTGAGCCACACGGAACATCCCATTCCCTGGGACCCACACTCAGGCTGCTGGCCAGGGCCGTGGCCTCGCGGCCCCCATGTGGCCCCCCACGTGCCTTCTCTCCAGGCTGCATAGTTTCATTTCCGTTCACCACGGCTCATAGAAGGTGGTGTCGAGTCCTTCACTCAGTGTGGGCACGCTCCCTAAATACGTTCCACTTTGCGAAGCTCTCTTTTGGGTGGGTCTCAAAAGTCAGTGTAACATCTCAGATATTCCTGGCGGAATTAGGGTGTTGGGTTGAGAAAGCCCATCAGGGGACTCTGTTAAGCTCCCGGGATTGCTTCCTGGAGCCTCTGACCTGGACAGAAGTGGAGGTCACCTGACATTGCCTGGCCAGGCGCCCCTTCCCACCGCTGCCTCACGCCCAATTCCCAAGCAGAAGCTGACTCTCCTCCGTCGCCCAGTCTGTACCCTTCCCCTTGGTATGGAGCTGAGTCCCAACTTCTTACTGACACGTTTCCCCCTTTTATTAGGGTTTAATTGCTGCACGGCATGACACAACAAACCCCACACCCATGTAATAGCAGTAGTTATCCTAATAACTTAATTCCTCACTACCATGTGGCAATGTAGCACTTACCCGGGACTCGCAATCCATCATCCTGTTTGCATCTCCACTCCACACATATGCTGTGCAGGGCCGGGACTATTACTCCATGACACCGCGGTGGTAGAGGTGTGGAGAGGTCATGTGACTTCCTGTCATCAAGATCCCCGCATCACCTGCTCTCAGGCAGATGGCGGGGTGCCTCAGGGAAATGCACTGGTAATGGCCTTCACAATCCCAGCCCATGAAGGCCCTCCCTTCCTCCATTTACCCCTCCGGGCAGAGCCCGCCCCTGGCTGTCTGCTTGCCGAAGTGACTTGTGTAGCTCCTGATCCCCCGGTGGGTTCCGTGAGCCGCCACGGGTTGGGATTCTGTGGGCAGGCCTCTTCACCTTCCCGAGCCCTTTAATGTCAGCTCATCCCACTTGACTCCCCAGAGGTCCGGCCCTTCTTACCGCCCTGCGGGGTCGGTCATGGGCCATGGTGGAGCCTGTGCCCTGGAGCTGGCTCTACCTCGTGCCAGCGTGGCCACTGCGACTAAGCGACATAAACCAACCGTCTGGCCTCAGTCTCTTCTTCTGTAAAATGGAGGCTGTGGCAGCTACCTCCGGGGTTGGCAGGAGGGTGCAGCAATGTGATACCTGTAAAGTAGGTGTAGCACTGGGCACGTGGTAAACAGCGAAATTAGCTGCTGCTCTTAATGGTGCCAGCAGCCAGGTGGGCTGACTCTTCTCTTCTTTTTTTTCTTAAGTTTATTTATTTTGAGAGAGGGGCCGAGAGAGAGGGAGTGAGAGAATCCCAAACAGGCTCCACACCAGCAGCACCAAGCCCTATGCAGGGCTTGAACTTACCAACCACGAGATTGTGACTTGAGCCAAAACCGAGTTGGACGCCTAACTGACTGAGCCACCCAGGCACCCCCGACTCTTTTCTTCTTTGTGGAGGTTAAGGGTGTACCCCTCAGGAGACCCTGTCCCCTCTTTCTCCTCGCCCTGTGAGAACACAGCAGGCTTCTAGGGGCAGGCCCATCTCTTGCCTTTCTTAAAGGTGCCCGTCCTCGGAGGCCTCTCCCAGCCCGCTGCCCTTCCTCCACAGTTCTGTGGCATGCTGGCATCCGTTAGCCTGCAGGGGGCACTCGAGCCTCACTTGTCCTGCACCCAGGGACTCCCCCCGAGCCCCACCAGCCACGGGAGAGGGCAGAGGGGTGGGAAGGCAGGGGTAGAGAGAACGTGGGCAGCCACCCCAGGACAAACGCTGGCTAGCCCACGGGTTTCAGAGATTGGGGCCTCCAGAGCCCACCTCGTTTGATCTCCCTGTACCACGGCCCAGGGAGCGTGTGGGTCAGGGCCTCATGCAGGGCCTTGGAGGTCGAACACTCCACTGCTGGCCTCCTAAGCTCATTCTATTTTACCTCAACATTGCCTATTTAAAAAAAATTTTTTTTAACTTCTAGAGAACTTTAGATTTACAAAAACCGAATTGCAAAAGTAGTCCAGAGAATCCCCGTATCTCCTTATCAAGTTACGTAACCACGGTTCAATGATCGAAACTAAAAAATAAATAATACTAGTAACTAAACTACAGACTTTGTTCAGATTTCACCGGTTTCCCGCTCACGTCCTCTTTCTTACTTTCTGTGCTGGCGCTGCACTTGGGTGTCACACTCCTTAGTTTCCGCCCGTCCGTGACGGTTTCCAGCTGCGCCTTGTCTTTCACGCGCCTGACGCGCCTCACTTATACTGGCCAGTTATTTTGTAACATGTGCCTCAGTGTGGATTTAGCTGATGTTTTCTCGTGATCAGATTGAGGGTGTGGATTTGCGCAAGAACACCTCAGGAGCGACACCACGAGGGGCATGGTGCATCATGTCAAGGATACGTGATGTCAGTGTATCTCACTACTGTCAACACCGAGTGCTTGGCTAAGGGGGCGTGTGTCGGTTTCTCCACAATAAAGGGACTAGTTTTCCTTTCGTAGTTAATAAACCTTTTTTTTTTAAGTAAGTTTTTTAAGGTTTTATTTCTTTTGAGAGAGACAGAGAGCACAAGCCAGGGAGGGGCAGAGAGAGAGAGAGAGAGAGAGAGAGAGAGAGAGAAAATCTCAGGCAGGCTCTGCAGAATCAGCACAGAGCCCAACTTGGGGCTCTAACCCATGAAACCGTGAGATCATGACCTGGGCCAAAATCAAAAGATGGACGCTTAACCGACTGAACCACCCAGGTGCCCCAACAAATACTTATTTTTGAGGAGAAACTTTCAGTCTGTGCAAATGTCCTTACACTTCTCACTAATTTTAGTGTCCATGGTGGATCTCACCCGCAGCGATCATTATTACTATAGTGTTCTCACAGAGATTTTGAATTTCTCTCATTCCCTCTATACTCAGTAATTGGAATTCTTCTGCAAGGAAGAGTTGCCCCCTCTTCCACTTATTTATTTATTCAGCTATCCCTTTCTACCAGTATGGGCTCAGGACATTTATTTTATTCTTTGGGCTATAATCCAGTACCATCATGATTTATATTTTTGTTTGCATCGTTCTAGCTTGGCCACAGGAAGCTCTTTCAAGTTGTCTCTTTTGCCCGTTAGACATGCCCCTCTTCATATAATTATTATCGAGCATTTTCTTACCTTCTGGCACAAGATGCTCCAAGCTCTCCTTATATTTTCCTTGCCCCTGGAATCAACCACTTCTCTAAGGACCCCTATTTCTTTCTGTTAGAGAATGGCATTTAGAAACCAAGATCTGGGCCCCGGGTGTGCTCATTGCCACTGGAGTGTCGTGGCTTTAGGCTCTCTCAGAGGACAGAGCTAGGAAACACATGCACAGGTACTAATCATGCAAACACATGCATCTTTATTTCTGTATCTTTCTAAAAAGGTCCTTAAGTAAACATTTTATAAAATGTTAAAAAATTTTTAACTCTTGCCTTCCAGGTCAGAAGATGTTTGGTTGCCGTATGTTGGGGGAAAAGAGGGGAGAGAAGGTGGCAGTGCCTTAGAGAAAGAGTCTGAGCAGGGGAAGAAGTGGCCATGGGAAGGGGAGCAGAGGGCAGGAGGGCAGGGGAGGAGGAATAGTGATCTCCACAGACTTTCCAAAGCAGGCTTAATCATGGCGGGGATGCATAGTGGTGTCCTGGTCAGTGAGTGGATTAGAAACGTGGGAGACCCAGGGCTGTGTCCCTGGGTAGAGACCTTTAAGGAGCACCGAGTGAGTGACAGACTTGTTCCTTGAGGCTTTGCTGAAGGCCCTTCTGTGTTTCCCCCCCAGGCTTGTGTGACAGCAGGTAAGATCCCAGAGGTCGGGGCCTTGGGTGCAGCCGAGAAGAAGGTGAAGATGCTGGAGCAGCAGCGCACTGAGGTAGGTGGCTAGAGGGGGTGGGGGCGGTCGAGGGAGACCCTGCTTCCCTCCCGGGACTGTCAGGGACTGTCAGCGCAAAGGCCCTCCCCAGCCCCCTCTCTTGTCCCAGATCACCATGGTGCCATGGTGACCACTGAACCGTCTGCCCACGGGAGAGACCTGCTGCCTCCTCCTGGGCTCTTGTTTCTTGATCAGTTCCCCTGCCCACAGGGGTCACTCTGAAGACATGGCGTTTGGGTCATGGCCTACAATTGTTGGTGGGGGGATAGTTTAGGCAGGCTCCCCTGGTAAGCCCTGGATGGGGAAGGAGGTTGTGGTAAGGTAGGGAAGTTGCAGCATCAGGAGTGAGGAGCGTGGGGCTCCTCTGTCACCATGTGGTTGGTTCAGGGAGGGACTGTCACAGAAGGAGAGAATCCAATGCCTTCTTACAGCACTGCTTCTAACCGGCTGGAAGTCTCCAAAGTGGAGGCTGCGCCCTTGTGTCTCATGCATGTTCCTCCTCCGTCCTCCACCCCAGGCCGGTATTTCCAGGCTGGAAGCGGAGGCTGTCTCTTAGCCTCTCCTCTCCCCACAGCCCAGGTTCTTCTCCAGATTCCTGGGCCTCCCTGCGCTCCCTGGGCCTCCAGCACATTTGAAAGTCAGGCCTCCTAGTCTTTTGCTTACATGCAAATCAATTTTAGTTTTCTTTTTGTATTGCTGTAAGGTATTTGTTCTGGTTACAAAAGTAATATGACGCTCATTCTCATTCGAAAAATACTGAGAACGTCACCGCCTAGAGATGCCCACAGTTGGCAGCAGTCCTAAGTTCTATTATGTACTTGATCAATTTATAATCTGTTTTTAAAAATAAACAGAAAAATGGGGCGCCAGGGTGGCTCAGTCGGTTAAGCGTCCACTTCGGCTCAGGTCATGATCTCACGGTTCGTGAGTTCGAGCCCTACGCAGGGCTCCGTGCTGACAGCTCAGAGCCTGGAGCCTGCTTCGGATTCTGTGTCTCCTTCTCTCTCTGCCCCTCCCCTGATCACACTCTGTCTCTCTCTCTCTCTCTCTCAAAAATAAACAAACATTTAAAAAATTTTTTAAAAGAAGCAGAAACAATTACATCCTATATACTGCCTCGCACATTGCTGTTTTTCCTTTCTCCTTTAAAATTAACTATATCTTTGAGGGTATTTATTTTTACAAAAACATACATTTCTTCAATTCTAAGTACCCTTTATCATATGTTACTGTGTCTGAAATTGGAATAATTTTTCCCAATCAATACAAATTGATTTTTGTATTTAATGATGTAGGTTCGTTTTTCTTCCCGGAGGAGTTTTTCTATCACTCATGGCAAATAATTTAGGGCCATCTTAGAAACGAGGCAGTGTATCAGGGGCCCGATTTTCTTACCAGTTGCACAGCACCTCGTTTTCAGTTTCCTCTAGAATTTTCTTTACCCACCTCCTCTGCGTAGGTGGTCCTCCAGATTTTGCTGTGAGACAGCCGTGGCTGAGGCAGCCAGCCTGGTGCTTATGCGCTTGCACGCTTGCGCAAGGATGTCTTTAGGTTTCATTTTCGGAGAAATGGCAGGTTAAGGAAAACGAGAACGTGAAGCTTGAGTACATAGTCCCAGGGGGCACGTGTGTTCCGTGATTATACCCCAAAATTACATAAGTCTCCTTTGCTGTTAGTCTCGCTTCCCTGGCAAGGATAAAATATAGCAGTCGTAAAGGTTCCTCCTTGGGGGACACTGAATTTCCGAGAAGATGAGAGAGAGGGTTTGAGGCAGCGTCCGTGGCCACCGTCCTCGCACACACACTGCTGGGCTGCGGGGTGTTGTCCCTCTTTGTTCCTTCGCTGCCTGTCTCTCGCTAACCCCAGCCTCTCCCCACAGCTGCTCGAAGTGAACAAGCAGTGGGACCAGCACTTCCGGTCCATGAAGCAGCAGTACGAGCAGAAGGTACCGGGGGGTTGTGGGAACTCCGGGCTGAACCTCGGGCTCCTGGCCGTGGTGTCGGGGCATCCCCGGCCTCCTGCCTGCTGCTTCCTTCTCGGGAGCTTTGAACCTCAGAGGTTCACCCCTTCCCGCACACACTCCCCCTCTCTGCCTTTGAACCCAGATCACCGAGCTGCGCCAGAAGCTGGCGGACCTACAGAAGCAGGTGACTGACCTGGAGGCTGAGCGGGAACAGAAGCAGCGTGACTTTGACCGAAAGCTCCTCTTGGCCAAGTCCAAGATTGAAATGGAGGAGGCAAGTTGACTGCTGGTCCCTGCAGCTTCAACTCGGGAGGCCGCTCTCCTCGCCTCATGAGCCGAGAATTCCGTGAAGTAAACGGGCTGGGGGCTGGAGTTGGGAGACCTGGGGGCTCCTTCTCGCCTCTAGTGCTCAGGGCTGTGTGGCCAAAGGCAAAAGCACTTTCCTTCCCTGTGCCTCAGTTTCCCATCTGAAAAGTGAGGAGATTGGATTAGCTGTTGCTTTGCGTATTTTCTTGTTTTCTTGCAGAAGAGCTTTTTGAGAAAAGCTTCTTTATTTTCAGAGACTGTGGGGGAGAGGCAGAGAGCGAGGGGGAGGGAGAGCGAGAATCCCAAGCAGGGTCTGCACCGCCAGCAAAGAGCCCAATACGGGGCTCGAACCCACGAATCGTGAGATCACGACCACAGCCAAAGTCTGACGTTTAACCGACTGAGTCACCCAGGCGCCCGCATGCAGAAGAGCTTTTTGTTCACTTAAGATCTTATGGACTAGGGAATGGTTCAGGGAAGCACGGAATATAATAGACGCACGCTGGCTGCTCTGGTACACTTGACAGGGGTGGGCTGCTGCTGAGTGTTTAGCGTAGTGATGGCTCTTTGGGGGTGGGGCGGCTAAAACATCAGGCGGGGCATCCTTTCCTCACGCATCTAGTGACCCCTCAACAGAGTGCACTTGACACTGTGCTGGGCTCAGAGACGCAGTGGCGAACGGACCAGTCCTGCCCTTGGTGGGAAAGAAACGCTAAGCAGCTCATCACGGAGCAAATAAGTAGAAGTGTGTTAAACTACCGCAGGATCAGGGAGAGGACGTCAAGGGAGACCAGGAGAAACCGTGTCTGCCCCGTCAGTGTGTGACTGACAGCAGCCAGGGCGCTCCAGGATCCTGGGCAGCTTAAAGAGGAAAGGCCACTTGACCCCCAGACTTTGAGAAGATCGTACCTGTATGACAGTGTCGTCCCATTTATGGGGACTGGCTGCAGGCTGCTTCTGCCTGGCTTCAAAATGGACGTTTTCAACACGAACTGCATTTCAGAGTTCCTTCCGTCAGCATACGGCACCCAGGGCTTTAGCTGAGGGGTCCACCTGCCTCAGTGACCACCCCTTGCCCTGAAGGTGTGTGTCAGGGAGGACACCGCCGGTCTTTTATCCAGGTGCAGTCACGTCTGTGACTGTCAGCAGACCTCTGGCTCTTTGGCCCCTTCCCCTAGCTCACATCAGTAGGTGAAATCAGTCCCTGGCATGGGACAGTTCCCCGTTAGCTGGGGGTAGGTGGGATGTCGTAAGACAAAGTGTGGCCCTGTGATAAGGACACATGGTGACAGAGGCCATGCTGACCCTGGAGCCTCTTAAGTAGGAATCCAGAACACCTCCCACGAGGTGCCCTCCCCGGTCCCCGGTCTCTAGCCGACCTCCCCTATTTAAAACACTTCCTTTGACTTGCAAAGGCAGAGGGAGCCCTGGGGTTAGGAGACCTGGGTTCTGGCCCCAGCTCACTGTGTGTGGCCTTTGGCGAGTCCCCTCCCTTCCCTGGACATTCGTTTCCCATCACACAAAGGGGCTAAGATTTGGTGCTCTCTAAAGGCCAAGCAGCTGTGGCCCTCTGCAGCGAAGGAGCCCCCTGCCTGTTCATAGTGGGTGTGGGAGTAGGGCTTCCACCTTTAAGGCTTCCCTGGTTTCTCTGTGGAGGAACACTCTCTGCCTTTTACGCAGCATTTATTTCTCTAAGAGTCCTCTCTCCTCTAGGCTTAGAGACTGTAAGAACTAAAAGGCCCTTTAGAGATTCTCAGGGGTTTGTCACTTTCTGTGTATCACAGAAGACCCCTGTGCGAATCTCGTGGACACTGTGGCTTTTCTCCCTAGAATGTTGCACAGACAAAATTTTGCAGCCCGTTTTGGGGCTCACAGACCTCTGACGCTCATCTGTGACTGACGTTAAGAACCCCTCTACCCAGCATGCCTGGGTGGCTCAGACAGTTAAGCATTGGACTTCAGCTTGGGTCATTATCTCACAGTTTGTGAGTTCCAGCCCCTCATCGGGCTCTCTTGCTGTCAGCGCAGAGCCCACTTCGGATCCTCTGTCCAACCCCCCCTTTCTCCTCCCCCGCTCATGTTTTCTCCCCCCACTCTTTAAATGAATATTTAAAAAAAAAAAAAAAGAACCTCCTACCCATGGCAGATAGGTGAGCACAGACCAGAGAGTACTGTGACAGTGGCCAAGGTGTCAGAACCCAGTGTCTTTCACTCAACCAAACTGCCGTTTCCTTGAGGACAGGAGCTTATGGACATCATGGCTCTGATGCCAGGTGCCTCGCATGGTGGCTTCACATGAGCATTTCGGGGACTGCTGAGGGAGTGGCAGAGAGGAGGCATGGCTGAGTGGGGGTGGGCGGGAAGTGCAGGGAGTCCAGGCCTCCCAGAGGGGTTCCCGGCTTACCAACCCTGTGTTCTCTGCAGACCGACAAAGAGCAGCTGACCGCAGAGGCCAAGGAGCTGCGCCAGAAGGTCAAGTACCTGCAGGATCAGCTGAGCCCTCTCACCCGGCAGCGGGAGTACCAGGAAAAGGAGATCCAGCGGCTCAACAAGGTGGGCACCTTGAGCCGGCGGGGCTTCCTGAGCCCAGCTGCAGCATCCCCTCCACCGCCCGTACCCCGACCCTCAAGTCAGGAGGGGTGACTTCTGGGTCAGCGAGCTGTTGCCTGGGGCCTCCGTGCAGCCTCGTACCTTTCCCTCCTCGAGTGCCGAGTGGCCAGCCCTGGGATGTGCCTGTGCTCGCTCCGACCTCAAGGCCCTTGGACGTGCCCTTTCCTCACAGGGCCCCACCCCGCTCATCGCTCATCGCTCAGGCTCGGTTTCAACACCGCTTCCTCTGCAAGGCCTCCCTGGAGTCTTATTCAGGTCTCCCGTTCTATGCCGCTAAAGCACCAGAACCTTCTTTCATTCCCCTTCTTGCATCTTCTTGTGATTGCCTGTTTAATGATTGGTCTCTGGGGGCAGGGGGGGTGGTTTGCTCACCTTCACCAGTGTGTATGCCCCCAGTGCCTGGCACCATGCCTGGCACCGAGTTGCAAGCTCAGGACACAGCTGCTGTAAGGAGTAGCTGGGTATGGGCCCGAGGGTTCCTGCCCTTGAGAATTGGGACCCAGGAAGATGGAGTGCCTGTGTGGAGGCTGGGTTTTAAAGCAAAACCCCACTGCTTTGGGCCAAGGTGAGTGTGCAGAGGTCAGGCCGGTCTGGGGGCTGGTTCTGGTCCCAGCTTAGCCACTTCAGCCTCTGAGTCTCAGTTTTGCCATCTGAACCCTGGCTGGACTCCTTCCAGCCCCACCCATCTTCCGGCACAGGGGTTAAAGGAGTGTGCTGACAAGAGGAGGCGTTGAAGGCCACCTCTTTGGAGGAGATCAGTCTCCCGAGGCCTGGAGGAGCTGTCTCTGGTTCATCTTTTCCTCCTTGCCTGGCTGTCTTCCTTTCCCTCCTGCCACCTGACCTTGCTCACAGCGGGCTCTGGCGTGAGTTTGGCATTCGCTGGGCCCCAGCCCTGTTAGGGTAACCCTTTCTATTTGGTTTTGGAGTTTGATAAGCATTAATTGTGCCAAGTCTGGGGAACCTTGGGACCTGTTCTCAGAGGAAAGAATGATCTGTTCTGAGTCGGGGGGTTTGGGGTTCTATATCCGGGCACAGTGTTGCACATGGTGGCAGATCACAGAGATGACTCAGGCGGGATTACTGCTTTCCAAGTTTCCCAGGCATAGCTGGGGACAGAGACACAGGTGTGGATGACTGATGCAAGGCAAGTGACGTGCTTTGCTTCTGACCTCAAGCAAGTACTCTCCCTGTCCCTGGACCTCAGTCTTCTCATCTAAAATATAGGCAGATGGAGGGCTGCCTGGGTGACTTTGTTAGATGTCTGACTTCGGCTCACGTGAGGATCTCATGGCCCGTGAGTTCGAGCCCCGCATCAGGCTCTGTGCTAACAGCTCAGATTCTGTGTCTCCATCTCTCTGCTCCTCCCCTGTTCATGCCCCCACCCCCAAAAATAAATATGAAAATTAAAAAAAAATAAATAATAAAATGTAGGCAGATGGAGAAGGAGGATAAAGTAGAGTCAAAGCTTCCTCTTGCAGCGTCCGGGGCTTACTCTGGCTCAGTGGTTTCCTCGGGTTTCTGGGAGAGTCAAGGAGCCCCAGTCCAGGTTGGGGAAGGTCTTCTTTATCTCCCCACCGTCTAGGGAGGCACTGTGGGCACTGCTAATGCATGGCGAGCGGAAGTCCTGATGTCCCAGGGGCTAAAGTGCAGGTGTGACGAGGGTGGCCTGTGTCGAGCAGGGGTCCAGAGTTCTCGAGTAACACGTTAACCAAACCAAAGGAGAAAATCCGGTAATAGAGACCTTTTGAAGGTGGGAGCACAGTGTTTACCTAAAGGAAAGTATTTTGTGAGCGTGGTAGAATAAGGGTGCTTTTTTTCTTTCTTTAACTTTCAAAATGTTCTTTGGTGATGTTTCAGCCCATTTTCAGGTGTAGAAAGGCAAAATATGAAATAAGTCACCATTAAAATCCAGTCTAATCTAACTACAGAAGAGTTGGGGACAGAAAGGTTGGCTTGGTAGCCAGGGATTTGGGAAGCTAAAAAATCTGAGGGCAGGGCAGTAGTCGAGAACATGGAAACTTCCTAGAAGAACTTAATATTGTGTCTAGGTCTGGGTGCCAGGAACTGAGCTGCACCTGCCCAGGGAAGGAGAGATTCTCCCTTCTACATGAGGATGAGGCCCCCCGTTTAGCCTGCTTATAAGCTGTGTGACTTCGGACAGATCACTGCAGGTTTCTGAACCTCTGTTTTCACATCTGTCCAATGGGAGTGATGACCATAGTCTTTTCTTCCTAGGACTGTGGAGGGGATCCAGCGAAATGGTGTGTGTATAGTGTGAATAAATAGGGGAGCATTTATTAAATGGTACCGGAGGCAGCCGTTCTTATTGTCACTCTTATCAAGAAGGGGGTCAAGAAGATGACCTCTCCAGCCGGACCTGACTTCCAGGGCTCCTGCTGATGGGTCCGTCTCCTCTCTTCCCGATCCCAGGCCCTGGAGGAAGCACTGAGTATCCAAGCCTCCCCCTCCTCTCCCCCAGCTGCATTCGGGGGCCCAGAAGGAGCTGGTGGCCTCCTACGGAAACAGGAGCTGGTCACGCAGAACGAATTGCTGAAACAGCAGGTGAGCCCAAGAGGTGGAGGTCAGGCAGGAGGTGCTGAGTGGGGAGCTGGAACACTCTTGAGGACCCAGGAGAGGCTGGGAATCACGCGGAAGCTGAATTAGGAGTCCACGTTCTGGCTGTTGGCCAGGACCCCTGTCTGCTTGTCGGTTTATCCTTTCCAGCACTGTATCCTTAACTAGGTCCTTCCCCTGCCGCCTTTTTGATTTAACCATCTCTGTACCCCAGCCGTGCTATCGTTTACCTGGTATTTTAAAAATAAATTTTAAACACGTTACTTTCAATAAATGTATTTGAAAAGGAACTTTATAATAATACTATAAATGGAAAATACCTTATCATTTGCTACCGATAGAAAGTAACCGTAAGCAATAAATACAGTAAAAGCCAGACAGTGTTATTAAACTCTAGCTGGATACCCCTGCCTGATGAAGACTCTGAACTTGAGTCCTCTTCGCGGGAAAGGAAAGGAAATTAGTAAATACTAGAAGGTGTTGAAGCCGTGCTAGCATAATCACAGATGTCGTCCCGCGGGGCACAGAAGGAGGGAAAGAGAATTGGCAAGGCTGGAGCCCTCCCACGTGTTTCTATCGGACGCCATGATTTGGAGGCTCCTAAACCATCTCTGACCCAGACGGTGTCTCACTGGTCTGCAGTGGGACGTGAAACTGCAGGTGCAGAGGCAGGGAGCCACCCAGCCCCTTCCGCGCCAGGGCGCCCCGGAAGCCTTGGGAGAGCCCTGCGGGTCCTCTGCTGTCACAGCCAGGAGACGGACTCCAGTCTCGTGCCCACCCTCCGGGCCTGTGGCCACACCTTCGCAGGACTGGACTGGGTGGGGGCTCGTGACCCCCTCCTTTTTTTGTTTTTTGTTTTTTTTAAGCCACAGGCACCTTGTTTAAATAAAGGCCTGTGTTGAATCCTAGAATATAAAATAGAGGGACCCAGAGCTTCTCTCTCTGAAGTGGGGGCTGGGAAGCCAGAGGTGTACTCGTTCCTTGCTCACAATGACTGTGAGATGGCGCGAGCAGTCTGAGCCCCTCCTCCTCACCCGCGCCCCCCACTCTGCCTTCCTCCCCTCCGTACCCCTGCAGGTGAAGATCTTTGAGGAAGACTTCCAGAGGGAGCGCAGTGATCGAGAACGCATGAATGAGGAGAAGGAAGAGCTGAAGAAGCAGGTGGAGAAACTACAGGCCCAGGTCACCCTGTCCAATGCCCAGGTGGGAACGGCTGGACGGAGGGAGGGGGCAGCTGGCCTGTCCTGGTGGGGCAGGGAGGGGGGTGTGGGGGGTCCCTGGTGGGGCGGGGAGGGGGTGTGGAGGGTCCCTGGTGGACGGGGAGGGGCTGTGGAGGGTCCCTGGTGGGGCGGGGAGGGCGGTGTGGAGGGTCCCTGGTGGGGCGGGGAGGGGGTGTAGAGGTCCCTGGTGAGACTGGAAATCAGGACACTCACTGGTTCTTCTCCCAGCTCTGCTACCAAGTTTCCATGTACCTCAGCAAATCCCTTCCCCTCTCTGACTTCTAACTGTGGCCTCCACAATCAGAGCCACCTCCTCGGTCACAGAATGGGAGTAAAGGACATTAACAGGGTAGCAGAGCAACAGGAGGCCCCCGTGAGCTCTCCTGACCTGTGTTCAGACCACCCACGGAGAGCAGGCCTCACCTGTAGCTACCAGTCTGGACTCTGCTCTGCCCCACGGGGACCTTCCCCCTGCCCCCCACCCCCAGACCCTTCCCCGGGGTTGAGCCAGGCGGGCAGCCAAGAGTGGTGGCTGCTTAGGCCCCGAGTTCCAGCCTGGCCAAGAAGCACCTGTGCCAAGTCTTCTCTCTCTCCTTCCTTCTCTCAGCTCAAAGCATTCAAAGATGAGGAGAAGACAAAAGAAGCCCTCAAACAGCAGAAGAGGAAAGCAAAGGTGAGGAGGCTTGAGGGAGGAAGCAGCACTTACCCCATCTTACCTTCTTCAGGGACCTACAGTCTGAGGGGAGAGGCAGTGTTTGCTCAGGTGTCCAACGGATTAATGAGGTAATGCAGGTAGAACACTGAGAACAGCACTTGATACAGGGTGAGTGCTCGGGACACACGAGATGTCATCATCGTTATTATTCTGTGCCCACGTACCAGCCATCTGTGCCCACGTACCAGCCATCTGTGCCCATGTACCAGCCATCTGTGTCCTAGTACCAGCCATCTGTGCCCACGTACCAACCATCTGTGCCCATGTACCAGCCATCTGTGCCCATGTACCAGCCATCTGTGCCCATGTACCAGCCATCTGTGTCCATGTACCAGCCATTTGTGTCCTAGTACCAGCCATTTGTGTCCTAGTACCAGCCATCTGTGCCCACGTACCAGCCATCTGTGTCCATGTACCAGCCATTTGTGTCCTAGTACCAGCCATTTGTGTCCTAGTACCAGCCATCTGTGCCCACGTACCAGCCATCTGTGCCCACGTACCAGCCATCTGTGCCCATGTACCAGCCATCTGTGTCCTAGTACCAGCCATCTGTGCCCACGTACCAACCATCTGTGCCCATGTACCAGCCATCTGTGCCCATGTACCAGCCATCTGTGTCCATGTACCAGCCATTTGTGTCCTAGTACCAGCCATTTGTGTCCTAGTACCAGCCATCTGTGCCCATGTACCAGCCATCTGTGCCCATGTACCAGCCATCTGTGTCCCTGTACCAGCCATCTGTGCCCACGTACTAGCCATCTGTGCCCACGTACCAGCCATCTGTGCCCATGTACCCAGTCATCTGTGCCCATGTACCAGCCATCTGTGCCCATGTACCGGCCATCTGTGCCCACGTACTAGCCATCTGTGCCCATGTACCCAGTCATCTGAGTCCATGTATCAGTCATCTGTGTCCATGTACCAGCCATCAGAGCCCATCTCCCAACCTTCAGCAAACTGAGATCCTGAATAGAGAAAGGGAGATGAGACGGGTATCGCTGGGGAGGGCCCATGCAGCCTATCACGGGCTAGAGTCAGACATCAGCATTTCTTGCAGGCCTCCGCGGAGCGCTACCACATGGAGCCCCACCCGGAACACCTCTGTGGGGCCTATCCGTACGCCTACGCACCCATACCACCCATGGTTGCACACCACGGCTTTGAGGACTGGTCCCAGATCCGCTACCCCCCGCCCCCCGTGGCCATGGAGCACCCGCCCCCACTCCCCAACTCACGCCTCTTCCATCTGGTGAGTCAGTGTCCCTCCTTTACTCCAGGACATACACAGAGGCTGCCCCGCACTTTCCAGAGGGCAGGGTCAAGTGAGGGGGTCCGAAACTGCATGCTTGGCTCTTTGCTGAACAACACTGCGGTGTACAGGCAGGTGTCCAGAGCCTGCCAGGACTCCCCAGCCCAGAGCTTCTCAGAGTCACTGTTTTGGACAGAAAAAGCTCAGAGGTCAGGACAGGAAGGAGGGCTCCCTTCTACCAAGCAGCCCAGGGGTATCAGAGTTTGAGTTTGACTTTTTCTTAGAACTTCCACATGTAGCTGGGTACCAGGTCCTCACCATGCATTCTCTCCTTTGCTTTTCCTTCTCTTTTTCTCTTTTCAATTGCCTTTCCCTTCCTCCCCCTCCCCCACTTCCCCACCGTTCTTTCTTTCCTTTTCCTGGCTTATCATTCTTTCTCCAAAGAGCTGCAGTCACCTAGCCCATCCTCCTCATCCTTCCACCACAGTCTTGCTCAGGCATCCCTGCTCCCACCTGGATGAGGACATTACCTCCTGCCTAACGCCTCTTCCAGCTTCTCCTGCTACGCCCAGTCCTTACACATCATCCTTAAACCCTGGAGTAGAGTGTGGGGCTTAGGAGACTGGCTCTGGGCTTGTATAGAGCCCTAAATCCGAAGCTTGACCACTTTTTCTTTTTTTTTTTTTTTAAGGAAGTATTTCTTTTAAGTTTATTTACTTTTATTTTAAGAGAGAGAGTGGGGGCAGAGTGAGGAGGGACAGAGAGAGACGGCTGGACTCAGTCTCATGACCAGGAGATCACGGCCTGAAATCAGGAGGCAGACGCTTAACCAGCTGAGGCGCTCAGGCACCCCTTGGCCACTTTCTTAGCTGGATGACCTTCAACAAGTTTCTTAACCCCTCTGAGCCTCAAGTTTCCTTCTCTGTAAAATGGACATGGCAACCTGGATTGCTGTGAGGATTTGGTTGCACCAGATTAATGCATGTTTAGTGCCGTGCTGGCATGGTAGCTGCTACTGTAATTTTTGAGTGTGGTTCTCGATTACTAAGCACCGGTTCTGTTGTAGCCAGAATACACCTGGCGGCCGCCCTGTGGAGGGATGCGCAATCAGAGCTCCCAAGTGATGGACTCGCCCACAGCCAGGCCTGTGGAACCAGGTGAGCATGAGCTGGTACCGGGTCTTGTCTTCCCCTTGGGGAGGTAACTTCTTACATGCCAGGCGTGCCCCCGTTTGGGGATGACGTCGCCACCTTCTGACCTTGGCGGAAGAGAGGCCTCACTTTCCAAAACAGTGTTGAGATGATGGGAGGTGATAGCAGGGTGAGGGGATTGAAGTCATTCATTCAAGTGTGGTGTCTAAACGCCCGGCACTGTGCTGGGTGCTAGGGAAGCTGAGTGAGTAGAAACAGATACGGTCTCGGCCCCTACGGAGCTTACTGTCTAGGGAGGGAGGCAGAAAGGAATAAAATGCACACCAAAACAGTCACACAAATGGGCCTTCAGTTGCACTCAGGTGCCCTGAAGGAAGAAGAGCAGATAACAGGGGAGCCTGACCTGGACCAGGGGCAGCGATGTTTGAGTCGAGACCCTCAGAATGCGTGGAGTTCACTAGGTGAAGAGGTGGTGGTAGAGGATGTCCTTGCAGAGAAATGACAAATACATAGGCCTCGGTGGGAGGGAGGGAGGAAGGAAGCAGACTGGAGGATCAAGAGGAGACTGGAGGAGTCAAGAACAGGTGGAGAAGGAGAGATGGGCGAGGCAAGGTCAGGGAGGGAGGTGAGCCCAGGCCGTGCAGGGGCTTGCAGACCATGGCAGGGGGCTAGTCTTTATTCTAAAGATGATGTGGATTCCTTGGATGTGTTTATTTTTTATTATTATTTTTTTAATGTTTATTTATTTCCGAGAGACAGAGACAGACAGAGTGCAAGTCAGGGAGGGGTAGAGAGAGGGAGACACAGAATCTAAGCAGGCTCCAGGCTCTGAGCTGTCAGCACAGAGCCTGACGCGGGGCTCGAACCCACGAGATGTGAGATCATGACCTGAGCTGAAGTTGACGCTCAACTGACTGAGCCACCCAGGGACCACTAGAGTTGTATCTTGAAAAGCTCCGTCGGTTCATGGCGTTTGCCATAAACATTTGGGGCCTGGAGGTTTGTTCACTGGTCATAGGGGGACTCCAGGTCCTTAGTGACCCTTTACCTTCTGCAAGGCTGTGTGGGCAGAAGGCACCGCCTTGCCTGTGGGTGTGAGCATCAGGGAAGCTGAGTCCTTCCCAGCACAAAGAGGTGTTTTTTAAGGGTCGTTGCTGTGCAGAGATAGAGCCGCTGTGCCAGGAGGTAGAGCGCCCCTCACAGAAGGTGCCCCTCACAGAGACGGCAGGGTGACGCGAGGCAGCATGGTTTGGAAGGTGTAGCGGCTGGGAGGAGGCATTGCGCTGATGGTTTCCCACAGAGCCCTGAGGTTGCGTGGAGCCCATCAGAGTCTGCTGAGATGGGGGGCGCATGGGCAGGGCTTCCCCCCCCCCCAAACTTCTCCACCTCTGGCATCTGGAGCCAGCCTGGCTAAGCTCGAACACTTCCTAGATCTGGAACTTTAGGCAAAATTTTAAAAATCGGTCTGTGCCCCTGTTCCCTTCTCCATAAAGGGCTGACAGTCTGCCTGCTTCATAGGGCTGGACAAGGACTGAGTGACAGATGTACCTAAGGCACTAGCCCGGGGCCTGGCACTCGGCAACACTCGACTCTAGCTGTTAGACTCACCGTTGCTTGCTGGTTTCCATAGGCCTTTGGAACCTACTGTATCATATCATCTTTTAAAGTTCTCAACATTTTTCTTTATTTAGATTCTACGAAAAATGACCGTGAGGGGCCTCAGTGAGACCAGAGATGTCACTTGGCTCCACCTTCGTCTTGGAGAGCCACCTGAGCTCAGATCACCAAAAAACTAGAGGCCACGTTCTCTATGCGGCCAGAGCCCCGGCCGGATGGGAGGCTGATGGGCCACCAGCTTGTGCCCCAGCCCGACCTGAACTGTTGACAGACTGGAGAGGCTCCATCCAAAAGGCTGCCATTTTGGGCACCTCCTGTGGAGTGACCAGGAGAAACTCAGCACCTGCCACCAAGCGGAGAGAGGCCTCATCCGACTTTGACCCGCCATGCTTTGCAGAAGTGCTGGGGGACGTCAGTCTCAAGAGTGGGGTGCAGCTGAGACCCCTTCCTTTCAAAACTTCCCCAGAAGTGGTTCCAGCCCCTCTGGGGACCACGTTCATGTGTGTGTTTAATTTTTGCTTCAAGCTCTGTAGTAGCAGGATCTGCCCCATGCCCGTCCCTTCCCCTCTGAGGAGCTGCGGGAAGGGCGGGTTTGCCTGGACACAGAAGAGAGCGACGGGGTGTTCTGTTGCAGGGCCCTCCACCTCCACCCATGGCAGCCTTGCCGGTGCCATGCAGCCTGGGATGAAGTCCACACCAGCCACATGCGCTGAGGGGCCCACTGGGAAGCTACCAGACCCCCGGCCCCACGGCTGGAGGCTTGTGGTGTCAGAGGCCCAGATCAGGGTGGCTGGCTGTCCCTGAGCAGCTGTTTGCACGAACCTTGGACATAAATCCAAGGTGAGGATCACTATTCTGTGAGTCATGTTTTTTTTTTTATGTCCGGGCTAATGTTCCCCTTCCAGGCAGTGGGAATGCTCCTGTCCCGGCCTCTTCCCTCTGCGCCGTGTGCCCCCTAGTCCCGAGAGCACCACCCTGACTCAGCAGATATCCCCTGAGCCCTGCTCTGCAGGGGGGCACTCAGGGGCAGTGGACAGGATCTGGGCTGAGAGTCAGGTGACCTGGGTTTCCATTCCAGTCCTGCCCCTCACCTACCAGAAGACACTGGGCAAGGCTGGCCCCTCTGTGAGCCTCAGTCTCCTCACCTGTCAAATGGAGCACTTCTGAACTCCAGCTGCCTGGAGAAATGTGGGAGGGGATGAGAGTGGATGTGAACTGGTCTTAAAAACTCCAAATGCCAAGTTAGAGAAGCAGAGTGGGCCTAGGCAGAAACCAAACAGCAGGAGCCCAAAGCTTATTCCCTCCATTTCTTTTTCCTTCCTTCTGCTCCCTCCCACCCACCCCAGCTAGGGTGGCCCCGTGGAGGAATCACCACAGTAGGCTCAGCTGCTGCAGAAAGGCCTTTACTGGGAAGACAGGGGTGAGCTTAATACCAAGAGCCAGGGTGAGGGGAGAGGGCACATCCTCCAGAAAAGCAGGGGTGGCATCCCTGCCCGGGGGCCTCAGCCTGAATGCACTAAGGGCTGGCCCTCTAGACAGGCTCAGGGGAGGTCCGCCCGCAAGGGCTTCGGGCCCCTCCTTCATGGAGATGCCATCCCTGACACGGGGAGCGTGGCCCTTGCTCTCACCTCTGCCTCGGCTGCTCTCAGGGAGAGCTGTGGGGTGGGGAGGGGGCTTGGGAGGGCCCTTCAGGAAGGAGCGAGGCCGCATGATGGAGAGGGGGCAGATTGGGCAGTGTGGTAGACCCAGAAACTTCTGGGCATTTCACTGCTGATATTCGGAGGGAGTGGGAGAGGCTGGCCCCAAGGTTGAGGTCCAGGTCAGAGCAGAACATTTGGATAATCGGGAGCTGGTTTTAACTTGGGCTCCATTGAAAGTGAATGGTTCTCACTGGAACAGAGAACTGGAGAGAAAGCGGGTTCTTCTCCAGCACTCCCCGTGGCACACAGCTGTGGGCACACATACAGTTCACGTCCCCCATACTTGCGCAGGTAGACAAAGGTGGCTGTACACTTGTGCACACACGTGTAGGCACGTGTGCAGACACCCACATGCACAGCAGTATGGACAACTGTACACACACGTTTGCATCAGGCTGGGGCCTTGTGTGTTAGTAGGGGGTCTATGGTGGGAGTGTGGTGTGGTTAGAGAAATGGATTCCTTCCTGAACAGAGTCCCTCCCCAGCCCCTGCATGGTGGACACGGGGTGGGGCAGGCCTGATTTACTTCCCCTTGAGTGTCAGGGCTGCCTGCCGCCTCATATAGGCCAGGATGTCCATCTTGACGGTGCTGACTGTGGTCCGGTGGTACCAGCGCATGATGGGTATACCGTCTGGCCCCACCAGAAACTTCTCAAAGTTCCAGCGGATGTCATGGATCTTCATGGGTTCCCAAAAGAGGCGGTTAGGTGAGCCCAGGAGCTCCGAGGTGGGTGGGCAGGAGTTCTGCAGCAGGGATGAGAGCAGTGTCAACCCTGTGTGGGGCCCTTCCCACCTCCCACCCCGGGCCTTCCTGGCAGGGAGGAGAACAGCCTGGCACTGAGAAAAGGGCACCAGTTTGGGGGAAGGTGGAATCCTAGGACCAGCTTCGACTTTAGCAGGTCGTAAGACTCTTAGCCGATCACTTGTGGGGCCCTGCTGGGGCCTTATCAATAAAACGGGCTGTTGAGATCCTAGTGTCGGCAGTCTTATGGTTGGAATGATAGATCTCAGGAAATTCCCCTGGAGCCCAGAAGCGGGTTGGGTGGGGGGTGGCGCGGCCTGGTCTCCGCGTGGGCTGGAGCAGGAGTGGCTGCAGCCTCGTCCAGAGCCGGCGTTAGCCGGGCCGAGAGGCTCCCACAGAGTGGCTGTGCACTCACCTTCAGGAACGTGTAGAACTTCTGCTCCTTCTCCCCATTCACATCTCCTTTCTCAAAGAGTTGGAAATTGGGGACAAAGCCCCCACCTGGTCGGACATGCCTACAAAGAATATTCTTATGTGGGTCCCAAGGAGATGAGCACAGGGCCCAGAAATGACAAGGAGGGACGGAACAGGGAGGGGGTGTTGGGAATCTGGATTTTATTCCACACCACCCAGCTGGAGCTGATGTTGAATGGGCATAGGCATAGTGTGGGTCTGCCAGCTTCCTTTTCCAGTTTGGTGTCTCCTCAGTAACCCTGTCCCTGCCTACGCTCTCCCCAGCCCCACCCCTGCCATCCTGTCATGCAGTCACATGCAGTCCTCCCCGTCCCTGACCCCTCTTCCAGGACCCCTCTTCATTCCAGTGAACGGGGTTCCTGGAAGGGGAGCATAGTTCTTGCTGGCTAAGTATCCGTCATGAGTAGGGGCCAATGCAAGAGATGCCTGGTGCCTAGGCTGAGGCACTGGGGGTGCCGTGCTTTCTCAGGACACCAAGCAAGCACTCACTTGAGGCTGGGTAGGATTTCCGAGTTCTCTCCTGGTTCCTGTTTTCCGAATTGATTGCAGGGGAAGCCCAGAATGACCAGACCAAATGGTGCAAGCTCTTCCTGTAGTGCATTCAGTTCTGGGCCAGGGAAAAAGAGGGCAGAGGTGAAAGTATCCTATTAAGGAGCCCCACATCATCTGTACCACTCCACCTGCTCTCCCATTGTGTAGCTGAAATCACTGAGGCCAACAGGGGAAGGGCCTTGCCCAAGACTGCCCAGGGAGTGTGGCAATGCTGGGATGCAAGTCCCATCCTCCTGACTCCAACCTGGTTGGGTTGGAGGTTTGGGGAGAAATGAGAGCAATACCCTTCCTCAAATCAGTAGTCAGTCACCTGTCAGTAAGTTGAGGGCTCCCGCAGGACTGTCAGGATTGAGTTTCTTAGAGCAAGAGCCATACATCCCTGGGAAGAAGGCAGAGGATTTCCTGGGCAGGGGCTGGGAGGTGGGTGGGCCATCACAACCCTCCTATATTCTACCAGTTGGAGAATTAAAGGGAGGCCCTGGCCCAACTCCCCAGTTCCCTCAGTGTGCCTGGCCTCTCATGCAGTGCCAGCCCCCACCCCATCTCTTGCACACTCTGCTCTATTCCAAGGGCTGGACAGAAGTATTCTAGACAGGGCACCCAGTGCCCACTGGGCCATCCGGCCTGCTGTCATTCCACATCCAGGAATTTGCCTGAGACTGCCAGGCAGCCATTCAGGGTCAGATTGTTCTTGCTTCCCCCAGCCCCATCAGCACCCTGTGCTCCGCCCCGAAGCATTTTGGCCTGCCCGTTCTCCCGGGTTGTTTACTCTGCCCCAGCTAAGAAGAAAGGAGTGAGGATACGAGGATCCTGAAATCTCAGTGAACACCTCATACTGCCACTGGCACACGACTGGGGGCCTCAGCTCAACTGCCTGCTTCCAGACAGGGGCCAAGCGAAGCAGTAGGGCAGATGGGAAATTCTCAGGAGGATAAAGCTACCATTTCTTACTCCAGTGAGAGAACCCTCCAGATACAAATCTCTTCCATCTCTCTACTTTCAGGGGAGTTGAGGTACCCAGCGATGAAGGATAACTGGGAATCTTCTAGAACATGTCCAAAGGTGATCAGATCTTGGGCTTGTATAATCATCTTCATAAAAACATGGAACTCAGGGGCGCCTGGGTGGCTCAGTTGGTTAACTGTCCAACTTTGGCTCAGGTCACGATCTCCTGGTTTAGGAGTTTGAGCCCTGCATTGGACTCTGTACTGACATCTCAGATCCTGGAGCCTGCTTCAAATTCTGTGTCTCCCTCTCCCTCTATGCTTCACCCACTCATGCTCTGTCTCTCAAAAATGAATAAAAATATTTTTTTAATGTTTATTTATTTTTGAGCGAGAGAGTGAGCATGAGCAGGGGAGGGGTAAAGAGTGAGAGGAAGACACAGAATCCAAAGCAGGCTCCAGGCTCTGAGCTGTCAGCACAGAGCCTGATGCGGGGCTTGAACCCACAAACTGTGAGATCATGACCTGAGCTGGAGTTGGACGCTTAACCAACTGAGCCACCCAGGCACCCAAAATAAAAATATTTTAAAAAATTTTTTAAAAAGATGGAACACAGTAGAACTGGGATACATGGTTTGGAATCCCTTGCACCAAAAATGCTCCTGTGATTGAAATGTGCCCAACTGGTGGAAACAGCCTCAGAGTAGGGAGGGGGGTAGGCTCTTACCTATATACTGGCCTGTCAAGCCTCAGTAGCTGGCCACGTTGACAAACAGGATGTATTTGCCAGCGTACTGCTTAAAAGGGATGTACTCCTCCCCATCGATGGTGAGGGCTCCGTACTCATAGATAGTGCCGCTCATGCCACCATGGCAGTCCGTCTGGAACAGAGGAAGACCGGCACCGGGGAGCGGTTAGAGCTGGAAGGGAACCTGGCACCTCTGTTTTCAAGATAATAAAAGATACCAATAAGGGAGAGTGACTTGCCCAAGACAGCTCCAGAGTGGACCAGAACCGAGGTCTCATTCCTTATGCAAAGTAATGATTATGAAAGCACTTAATCATCTGGTGAGTGTATGAAAACCTGGAGAATTACTTACTGTGACCATTACTTCCACCTCACAAGCCAATTTGTAAATATTTGCCAGGCTCGGAGGGAGTCCATGCTGGTGGTGGTGGTTTTGTTATGGGTGCTGATGGAGGATCCTGGCATGGCCACTGCAACCAGCCAGGCAGGAGATGATGGGGGCCTGAAGACAGCATTGTGGAGGAGGGTCTGGACAGAAAGGAGGAAGTGGAAGTGTGGAGAGGGGTGATTCGGAGGTTCCAAATCTGGAGGACTGGAAAGCCGAGGCTGTGGCTATAAAACAGGAAAGCAGGAGGAGCCAGGAATGGGAAAGGCCTGCTGGGAGGTGTCGGTGCCATGGTAAGGAGAAACCAGCAGCGCCTGGCACATATGAGATGTTCCCTGTGAGGGTGCAGTTGTGACGACCGCTATGCCTTCCTCTTTGCTGCCTCACCCCCAGTCAACCTCCAGAACAAGTAGCAAGCAATGGACTCTGAGGTGCGGGACCTGGAATCCCTGTCCAGCTCTGCCACTTACACCTTGTGTGGTCTGGTGCTAGCCCTTTCTCTTCCTGGGTCTGTTTCCTCGTTCATAAGATGAGAACCTCAAACTGGACCAGCTATGCTCAACCCTGATTGACTTGTCAGCGTCACTGTCAGGAGAGGAGGAGTGGGGTCCCTGCCAGCCAGCACAACGTTGCATCAGACTCCTCTCTGTGCCCTGGCTCTGGTACAGGCTACGAAAATCTGCGTCTTCTCTTGAAAGGGTGTCTTGGCCTCAATAGCACAATCCGCAGTGGGGCTGGTCATGATAGGAAAGGAACATGTCGCCACCACTGTAGCAGGAAATCTCTGGCCCTGATGTCATAGGAGAGGGGTCACAAGACAAAAGACAAGTGAAAACCACCATTATAGACCATTATAGACCAGGAGAGACAGAGACGGTTGGAGTTCGAGAAGCCAATCCACACCCTCTCCTCCCCATCAACCAGGAAGACTTCCTGTTAAAGTGAGGTACCTGGGCCCAGCTGGGCGAAGGGAGTCATCCGGCTTAGCAGGGCGTGACTCCAGGACAGTCCAGAAAAGCCACCCTCTGTCTGGAAGATGCCTGCTGAGCCAGACAAGGCAGGGCTCCCTCCAACAAGCCAATCCCTGAGAGCTGCAAGCTCTCTTCTTGGCTTCAATGCAGATTCCCTGCTTTCCATGAGTCTGATATTCCATGCCCCGTGATTTCTAGTGGGTGCTGGAGACAGGCTTGAGAACTAAGCTCAACATTCTTCTAGCCCCTGGGCCTCCTTGGCCCCAGTTGGGTCAGTTCCACACAAAATACAGACAACCAGGACACAATAAACATAGCCCAGCTGACCACAGAGGCCTAGCAGCCAGAAGGCAAGTCCTCCCTACACGCCTCTCCACCTCTTCTGAAACTCCACCCTAATCCAAAACCAAATTCTGGGAAATGGAGAGAACAAAAGCCAAGAGGTTGTCTAAATAATGGAAGCTTGTAAACAACAGAAGGATCAGCTTCTGGGCACAGCTTTCAGGCTGGGGGTGGGGCAAGGGGAATCTCCCCCTGACTAGGTGTTAGACTTTGCTGGCTCTGGTGCCCCAGGGCAAATAGCCAATTTTACTCTCTGAGCCTCAGTCAGCTGACAGGAGACGATATTACCACCTGCCTTCCAAAATGGCTGTGAGACTCTATAGGCAGATCAGAGAATCTGGAAGGCTTCTTGGAGAGAAATCCCCACATCAAGTGGTACTGGTTATTCCGCCTCCGGGTAGGGTAAAGGACCCTGATGTTTCTATGTTATTGTAAAGAGGCCTTCGATGTTCCCCAGCCAGTGTAAAGATGGTGCACTGTGCAAGGTGTCTCCAGGAGAAGGGATGATGACAAGGCCCCCAAGCCTTCTACTCGGGATAGTGAGGCCAGGGTTGTGGATTCAGACTGATGGGGGTCAGAGGGTGGCCTATCGTTGGTGGAAGCCGTGGCCTGTACTCACCTCTAAGCACTGCTGCCCAGGCCTTATGTGGGCCGTGAGCCCCCTTCCCTCCTCTGGGCCCATGAATGCCAGAGCCCTGCCCCTTAAATAGGGAGGCCAGAGGAGCTGGTGGGGAGAGGCAGCACAAGTGCCTCAGGCCTGCCATGGTTGGACAAGACAGGAGAATGCTGGTGGCTTGGGAGCTGGAGAGGGGCCTCAGCCAGGACCCCGGCTGACTTGGGCTGCTAGTCTTGGATCTTTCTCCTCTTCCATCTACCATGGCCATCGGTGTGATGCCGTGAAAGGAGACCTGAGTTCTGGGCCTGGCCAGGACTCTGGTACTGTGTAACCACTCCTTTCCCTTCTGTAGGGCTCTGGCTCCTCGCCTGTCAGATAGGCTCAGATTCAGGGCTGTCTTAAGGGCTCTTCAACTCTGTCAGCCTGTGGTTCCATGATTCTCTCTGCCTGCTTTAGTCACCTTAGAAACCAGCGGTTACTAGGATCCCATGCACGTCAGCAGCTGTTACCCTCTTCGGCTTCTGCGAAGTCCTGCACAGCAAGTACAGGGAGCCTGGGCAGCTGTAAGCAGGACTGGAGAGGGGACACAGCCAGGAAAGGTGGATTTCCCTTTGTTATCCAGCTCCTCCCTTTGAGCTGGAAGGACGCAGACATCCCCCTGAGACTGCCTACTGTCCATCCCATTCCTCACATGCCCCGCATCCCATCCCTTGGCCCTGGAGTTGGGGGGTAAGGTAGGTGGTTGAGTCTTAGAATCCAGAGCTATGACATTTTCACTCTCTAAGGGCCTAGCCTGTTGTTAGCCAGCAAGTCCTAGCTGGTTGCATCTGATAGGATCATACCTCACCCTCAGACTTCTCTAGACCATACCCATCCTGTTCTCTCTGAATCCACCTATTCCTCCCCGAGTTTTGCAGACAACACATGGCTATGATGAGTTATTCATGGGGTCCACATTCTTACCCGCCCCCCCCCCCGCCTTCTTGAGTCAGGGCCCAATCTTCTCTTCTCTGGCTCTCTCCAAACTGAGGGTAAAGAAATGACTCCATGGTGCTACCCCTACCTCTACCCCATACCACAGTCTTGAAACTCAGTTCCCATCCCTGCCCTGGAAAATGCCTTTTGAGTTGGGGATAACAAACAGGGCTGGATACAAAGACGGAGGCATGGAAGAGGTGGCTTCATAGACATCCCATTTCTAGGCTTATTCCAGAGAGAAACAGACTGAATAGGGTTTAGCTGAGGACAGGATGGGGGGGATAGAAACATATAGAAGGAACCCTATGCTTGGAATGGGCTAATTGAAGAGTGGATAGAGCTTTGGGAATAGACTTATGAACTCCTAAGATATTAAAATAGAGAAGATTTTAGAAACACAGAAGCTTTTCTTGAGCTTACTCAAGCGTGTGTGTGTGTGTGTGTGTGTGTGTGTGTGTGTGTGTGTGTGTTACGTGTGTTGGGAGGGTAGAGACAGAAATCTCTCTTTGGGTCTATCCCTCTGCCTGGTTTCAGCCTCCTGCCCTGGAAAAGAAGGTCTATTGGGCCCACCTCAGCATAGGCTGTCCAAAGAGATAAGGACACTGGGCCACCCCACTCCTGCCCTCAGCATCCCCACCCTAGCTAAGGCTTTGCTCAGGCCACTATGGGCAGTGGGTGTGGGTACTGAGGCTGCGCCAGAACTCTGCCCAGACCTTCAAGGAACAGCATGTGGATTTTGCAGCCTCTCCAAGCATTCTCTCTGAAACCATCAGCTTCATTGTGCTCCTGACCCCCCACACCCGACCCTGCAGATGGAGAAACTGAGGCCCAGAAAGGATTGAGGATCTAGCCAGGGTCCTGAGTGTTCTGCACTGCCAGTCCAGAGTGCTTTCTGTCATAATCTCTACGTCTTCCACCAACGCCCTGGAATCCAAGCGGGCATTTCTAACTGCGTTAATTCTTGGACTAGAAGAGCCCTCACCACAGTTCTTCGAGACGGGGACCACCCAGCTCCTTCCCTTTCTCCTCGCCTATCAGTCACCCCCGGGAACCTCCGCAGCCAACCCAGACCCCAAGTGTCTGCGCCCCCGCCCCCTTCAGGCCCGACTGGAGGGGAGTAGCTGAAGACAGTCGGGCATGCATGTAGCGAGGCGACTCTGAGGCAGCTGTAGGGCAGAAGGGGTCAACTCGGCGAGAATGCCCCTCCTCCCTATTCATTTTGCCCACCGGGGGCGCCCAGACCTCCCCTGGATGGAACTGTGAAGACCGCGCTCCGGGTGGGGGTCCCGGCGGCAGACAGGGAGGAACCGGAGTTAAGGGTCCTCGCACTAGGTGTTACCCTTCTGGAGAGGCGCCTGGGAAGAGGGGTGCCTCGCCACCGAGAAATGGACACCTGGGGGCTCCGCTCGTCCCGCCAGGCCCCCACCCCGGAGGCTCACTCACCTTCGACTTCTCCTGCCCCCGGCTCGGCGGGACGAAGCCAGCCAGGAGCAGGGAGAGAAGACAGGACGCCCGCAACAGGCGGGCCATGGCGGGCTGGGGGCGCGTCTCGGGCTCGCCTGAGACGCGGTCTGATCCCGGGCCACCGCCGTCTGCCACCGCCGTCTGAGGTGTCCGACGCTCTCAGCCACCTTTCAAGCCCTCAGCGATGACCAATCCGCGGCCGGGCCGGAGTCCCTGTAGCCAATCGCAGGGCGGCTGGCATTTCAGGGGCGGGCACAATTTACCCTCCTTCTCCCCAGGCTCCGGCGACAGTGACATAAGCAAGTCTGGGCAGAGATGGGAGCTGATCCTGGTGAACCCATGAGGCGGGCTCCCTCTTCTTTCGGCTCTGAAGTGCAGGAGGAGGCAGGCACAATATCCTCCAGCACGGCCGGGGGAAAGGGCTTTAAATAGCCCTGAAGAACTAATGCAAGGCTCAATCTTAGGAAGCATTTTTTACTCCTAGGTTCTGAAACACCTGTGGTGTGCCCTCTTTCCTCCATTCCACTTGAAGGGATGTTGAGGATTAAAAATGTCTGCAAGATCTGAAGTGAGACGTCAGGAACATTTGCTCCATGCAGGCTTAATGCTTAAGAAGCAAACAGTGGGTGCACATGGATTTTGAACGCAGCCCTCTCCTGGAGAGAATACTGGGATACCTCAGCTGATTTGAGAGCAGAAAATAGTTTGCTCACTGTGTAGTCTCGAATGTGCTGCTTTCTCCCTCTGGGCCTTGGTTTACCCAACTGTGTAATGATGGGACTAGTTGCTGACCTCCTGAAGATCTTCTGGTTCTGGCTAGATGACTTGCTTCTAAATTAAGTGTCAGACCTAGAACAGAAGTTCCTTGAGAATAGGGACCATAGTCACCACCTGGAACAGGACCAAGAACACAGGTGCTTAATATTTGTTGCATTAATTGATCAAATAATTCATTTCTCTGCTTGGAGATAACTGTTGATGAAGTCAGGCAGCTCTAGGTCCGGGCTGTCTTGGTATGATCCTGGTCACAGGATCTCTGTTCACAGAGAGGGGAATGTGTTGGGCTCAGTGGGTTCCCAAATCTGCCCGACTACCAGAATCACAGATTCCCTGGCCCCACTTCAGAACCACTATATTAGAATCTCCAGGGGCAGAGGCCAAGAATCTCCCTTCAGCATGTTTCAGACATGATTCTGAAGCAGGTGATCCTCTGTCTCCTAGTGGAAAAGAGCCCGGAGATAGCATGCCTTCACTCCGATGGAGGATATTGTCTGCATGGGAACCTGGAAGTTCTGTCTCAAGTCCCACATTCTCTGTAAAGCCTTTCTTACTTCAAACCACAGCCTGTTGAAGGAAAGGGAACCTTGAAGGCTAGAAAGTCTTTACATGAGTTAAAGTGCAGAAGCATTTGAACAATGACTGATACAGAATATGTGCTCAATAAATGCTATTCATCCACCTCATTTCACTGAAGCCTAGAGATGGGGAACAATTTGCCCAAGTTCTCATAGTAAATCAGTGGCAGAGAGGGAACCAGAATCAGGATCTCTAGACTCTGGTCTCAGGCACTTTCTACTTTGTTCTGTTGTCTTTTAAAGGTCATATTTACCCAAAGATACACAAATGTCTGTATACCTCACAGTTTGTCAGAAATCCATTGTTCATTATCATTAGTAGGCATCTAATGACCCTCAAAATGTGTGCCTAGCATCAGAGAGTTTTCTGGAAGTTACAATCTCTGCCCTCTAGGTGTGTCCAACAGAGCCAGGATTAGGATGAGACTTGCAAGCACACAGCTGGCACCTGAGAGTGAGTGTCTCCTTACATTTTATACTCCATGTGCCTGACTTGCCTCATCCTAGTCCCAGACCCAGTGTTCACTCTCTTTGGGGGAAATAAGAAGAAGCCAGAGGCCTGGCGGTGGTATGGGGCCACACACAAGTTACTTTCCTTCTCTGGGCCTCGACTGGTCTTTAGTGGTCTCTCATTGATGGTCCCTGTGGCTCTACAGTTCCAAGGGTCTAAGGAGGGCCTGTGCTGCACCAAATTCAGGAGTACTAGCTTCATGGACAGTGGGCTGGGGTCAGCGGAGCATGGCCTGGCACTGAGGATGGCCTGCATGCTGCTTTCAAAGGAGGGCTGAGACTTCCCACCAAGAATATGAAGATAAACATGAAAACAGTACGCCCCCGTCTTTTTACCGCCCACATTTTTAGCTCATTTGGTTGATTTGTTCCCAGAACCCTATGTTTTGAAAGATGTTATTCTCCACTGGGCTGTTTCCTCTTGCCCTCAGGTTGAAGTCCAAATTCCTTAGTGCTTTAGACCATGTCCTCAAAATCCAGCCACACGCCTCTCATTCTACCCCAGCTGTACTGGACCTTTTTTCAGTTCTTCCAGTGTGCCATTGTCTCACCTCCAGGTTTTGTCTCGGCCGTTCCCTCTGCCTGGAACACTCCACATTCTCTCCTTAACTGGCTCTCTCCTACCATGTTTCAGGTCTCCACTTTTGGTCAGGTCCCCTTGCTTTTGGTATTATTCCTAGAGGATCTAATACTTTCTGTATCAACCCTTTGTTGTCCTTCATCATCATTTCCTGTTTACTTTCTACACTAAGTCACAAGGTCCACAACGGCTTCATTCCCAAAACTTTGCACGGGGCGTCCTACACGGTAGATGCTCAGTAAATATTAAATAAATGAATATTAAATAAAATGCTACTTAGCATGTAGAATAAGTGGGGCTTCAGGTCAACACGTGCTAACAGTTTGAACAGACAAAACTGGTCTGATTCTAGCTGTCAGTACGATTCGAGACATGTGAGTTACTGAGTTACCACAAGACAGTAAATGATTTGCATTGAGTTTCAGGAGAGGAAGGGTGGAAACAGATGCTGTAGTGGAATCATAAGCCAGTTGTGTTTCCAGCCCGAGAATGTGCTCTCCAGAGTCCCC
Organism: Paguma larvata; assembly: GCA_030068075.1. Taxonomy (NCBI): domain Eukaryota; kingdom Metazoa; phylum Chordata; class Mammalia; order Carnivora; family Viverridae; genus Paguma; species Paguma larvata. Next base: position 41,232,676 of record CM057826.1, on the reverse strand, counting down.
GACAAGCGGGCCCCCAGTGCCTCTTCGCTATCTTTTTTGGAGACATAGATAGGGAGCTTACTGTTTGGTGGTAGATAGGGACTACCGATGACTTAAAGAAGGTTTTTAAAAAGTACTGATGCTCTCTGTCTCTGAGGAAGATAGAGCATGAGTTAATAAATAAGAAGGGCTGTAAAAAGCCGAAACAATGGAAGCCAGCCCTATCACTGCTGAGTAAGCGCTGGACCTGGTGATGGGGTCCGTCAGCCCCACTGATGGGTCCAGAACGGGGCAGCAGAAGGGAGGCCCAGCCCCCATCACCTCAGTGCCAATTTCAAACAGTGGCCCTCTTTTGCAATCGAGAAGGGATTGCAGAACCCAGGTGTGGCCCTGTTGCTGCTGGTTTCCTAAATAATTGGCTGATCCAATCTCAGAGTCAGCCTAGAGACAGGGAGTTCTTCAAGAGGAGAAGTAGCTAGAGCCTCTACTTTTGAAACCAGGGCCTTTCAAACTCCAGGCATTAGTTTCCTCATCTATGGAATAGGAAGTTGGACAAGTTGACCTTACTGTTGGACAGTAAGAGTAACAGCTGGCATTTACCCAACATCCTGTATATACCAGGTATTGCTTTAGATGTAGTAACTTTTTGAAAAATCCCTGCCACCTCGTGAAGTAGGTTAACATTGTTATCCCCATTTTGCAGATGAAGAAACTAATACATAGAGAGTTTAAGTAACTTTGCTTAAGGTCATGCGGTTTGATAGATGGTAGAATGAGGATTCTGACCCAGGTATTTTGTCTCCAGAACTCTTGCCTTTAATTTCTAAGGCTGTGTTCCCCAACATGGCAGCTACCAGCCAGGTGTGGCTAGTGAGTGCCTGGAATGTGGCTAGTCCAAACTGAGATGTGCTAACATAAAATACACCCTGGTTTTAGAAGACTTGGTATGAAAAAGAGAATGTAAAATACCCCAATAAGTGTTTATATCATTACATGTTAAATGTTAATATTTTATAGATTGGGTTAAAGAAAATATTTTCTTGAAATTAATTTCACGTGTTTCTTTTTCCATTTTAAACTGTGACTGATAGAAAATTTGAAATTACATAAAGTTGCATATTACAGATGTTATGTTTCTATTGGACAGTCCTGGTTTAGGCTATGTAATCATAAGAGATTGGTAAGGGATTATGGTTGTCTGTGAAATCCAGGCTTATCTCCTGGGGCGCCTGGGTGGCTCAGTTGGTTAAACATCTGACTTCGGCTCATGTCAGGATCTCACGGTTCTTGAGGACGGGTCCCACATCTGGGTGAGGTTGAGCCCCGCTTTGGGTGAGCCCCACTTCTCTCTCCCTCCCTCTCTTTCTCTGCCCCTCACTCACTTGCGTGCTCTCTCTCTCTCAAAAAGAAAAGAAAAGAGAAAAAAGAAAAGAAAAGAAAAGAGAAAAAGAAAGGAAAGAAATCCAGGCTTATCTCCTGTCTGAGGTCCCCAAGAGCACCCCCAGGTTCAGTGATTCACAAGGAGGACTCACAGCACTTAGCATATAGTCACACTCATGCTATGACTTAATATAGTGAAAAGTCACTAAGCAAAATCAGCAAAGGGAAAATGTGCGCGGGACAAAGTCTGGAGGAAACCAGGCACAGGCTTCCAAGAGTCCTCTCCCAGCTGAGTCACAGAGTGTGTGCTTAATTCCTCTAGTAATGAACAGTGGCAACGCATGTAAAATGTTGTCTGCCAGGGAGGCTCATTAGAGACTCAGTGCCCAGGGCTTTTACCGGGGGGCTAGCCACGTAAGCATCTTCTGTTTAGCATCTGCCAAAATTCCCGACTTCCAGAAGGAAAGCAGGTGTTCAGCATAAACCACCTTGTCTGTGTAGACAGTTTGGACACAGTGACCCACTCTTATCATTTCTGGGAATGGTGGAAATCCTCCTGAATCTGAAGTTCCCAAATGCCAACCCAAGGGCCAACTGTGCCAGCAGATTTTTCCAAGCATAGCAGTCCTGCTATGTTAACTCTTTTCTGCAGATCTCCCAATTAGCCTTTACCCGGACCTGGCCTGGCAAATACCAGGTTTGTTGAGCTCACCTGACATGGGAGTTAATGATTCCCACTCACTCCAAAGCCTGCTTAGTTGGCGGGAGACTTGTAAAAAGATGAAGGGCACCTACAGACTATATCATTCAACTGCCCCTCATCTGGGAGCTAAGGCTCTGAGAGGCTGAGTGATTTGTTTAGCGTTTCGCAGCAAATACCGGCATCTACAAGAGCCACACCTTGTAGCTTGTGCCAAGCTTTCAGTCAAAATGCCCCTTCTATTCTCTTGGATGTCCTTATATGTTGCTAGAACCCCAAATTCTTTTTCCCATTTCTGAGTAGTAGTGAGCCCTACCTATGTCTCTGCTAGCCTCACCTCCACTGACCTCCATCCTTTCTAGGTTATTGCTGGGCTGGGAGACTACAGTGTTGGAGAAGCAATAACAACCTTCATAAAGAGTCACTTAACAGTGAACAATACACATCCAACTTCCTGTGGGTTAAGTAACAGTGCACAATACCAATGGGGACTAGAAGGAACTAGTAAACTCTAGAGCAGAACAAGATGGGGTGGGTACCTTTTCACTGCCCTTCCCTCCTCCGTCTTCTCCCACCATGACCACACCCAAAAAAACGGCCAGGTCAGATCGGTATCATTCCTCCCCTTTCCCCAACTCAGAAGGTTCATGCCAAGGGGGCTTGCGAGGTATACTTGAGAAGGTTTTGGAGTGAGAGTCTGGAGTCCTGATCCTATCTTAGTATGTCCCATAGACTAGTCCCTTTCCTCTGAACCTTGCAGTCCCTCCAACTCAGAAATGAAGAAATCAGAATTCTGGGATTTGTCCTTCCCAGGCAGTCTCTGAGGGTGCAGTTTCTCATGAACTGACCCCAGGGGAGGAGTCCATGAGGATCAATGCGGTGGTGCCCAGGAGAGTCTGCCCAGTCAGGGGTAAGTTACAGGGTAAGGGTGGACTGTGGGTAAATCATACTGTCTCCTTCGTGGCTACCATCACCCTCAAATGGTTATTTTGATTTGAAATAAGCTAGGAGACTTACTTCGGAGTCTGGATATTACCACTGCCATCCACGTCCCCTGCAAGGTGAAGAGGTTGGGCCCTGCATCTCTGGGACCCTAACCTTATCAAGACACAATGTACCATCACCTGGCTGGGTAACTTCAGCCAAAGCAGGTCCACCCTTCTAGGGTGTGACCTTCCCCTGGAAGATGTTAAATGGGGTCCACACTTTCAGCCCTGCTTGCTCAGTAAGCCTTTTAGGGGGAGCTAATAGAGTGTTGGAGCAGAAAGAAACTAGAACATGAACTCTAACAACTGAGGTTTTTTTTTTCCCCTTCATTCTTTGTCTCCAGAGCCATGCCTTGTCAGTGCCTTTTCCTCATCGTACTGAGCTCTTAAACTTACTAAACTAAGTATTCCACAAGAACATTAGTAAACAACAGGTGTCTGTTAAGCACTGAGTATGTGCTACCCACTCTGCTACTGCTGAGGAATCCGTGACTCGGAGTGAACAAGAAGAGATTCTTGCCCGCAACAGGCTCACGGTCTCGTGGGGAGGTGAAAACAAACGAGCTGTGCAGGGAGATGGATACTGTGACAGGGGAAAGTGGCAGCACAGAGAGGGAAACCTAATTCAGATCAGTGGCTGCATGGCGGGCTCCCAGGTGGAAGTAACTTCTAATCTGGGCGGAAGTAGGAGGACTCTTCATGGGTGAGACACGGGAGAGAGTGGGGCTGAAGGAACCACTGGATCGAAAGCTGACTGACTGGCAGAGAAAGCCAGATGCCATATGTTTCCACGCATAGGCGGACTTTGCGAGACTTAACAGAAAACCAGGGGGGAGGGGAAGTGGGGAAGGAAAAAAGCCACAGAGAGGGAGGGAGACAAAACATGAGACTCTTGAATACTAAGAACAAACTGATGGATGGGGTGGGTGTGGGAGGGGGGAGAGTGGGTGACGGGCACTGAGCAGGGCACGAGTTGGGATGAGCACTGGGTGTTCTTGTATGAAAACCAATCTGACAATAACAAATTATTAAAAAAAAAAAAAAAGAAAGCTGACTGACTGCTTCCAGCTTTTATACTCCATGTTTTTCATGGCTAAAGCAGAGAGCTCAAGGAGAAAAGAGACTGGAGGTAAGGCTGGAGAGGGAATCAAGGCAGATGGAGATGGGCTTTAATGACCTTGGACAGCGGACAGAAAAAGCTCCTCCCCACATCGCCTTGTTATTCTTTTATTCCTTTTCACAATTTTAAATGATCTCATTCATTTATTTTTATCTACCTATTTATGGTCTGTTCCATTCTCCTCCCAAGTAGAATGTAAACAGTATGGGTAGGGGCCAGGATTAGAGAGAAGGGATGGGGTGGAGGGGAGGAAGGGAAAGGCAAACATGTTTTAAATACCCATTGTGTGTGCTAAACGCAGTGCTAGGCACCGTCTCATACGTATATTCTTTGAGGAGGGCCCCATTATGACCCCCATTTTACAAGGGAAGAAACAGACTTGGGGATGAATTACCTGCCCAAAGTTACTAAGTGCATCTAATGTGGAAATGGATCCTCTTTTCCTTATGGAAGAAAAGGTGATGGAAGGGAGAGGAGAGGAGAACGGAAGAGGAGGAGAGCCATCGCAGGGAGACAGAAGGAAGGGAGGAGAGGGCAATGGGCTCAGAGTTGTTCCTGCATCTCATAAACGGGGGCATGTTTATGAGAAACCTCGACATTCAGAAGGAGCATGACCTCCCAGCCTGCCTGCTCCTGCCCCGTGACTGCTCTTGGCTATAAACAGCCTGTTTATTAACCCCCGGAAACTGGCTCCTCTGCACTTAGCTTTATCTTCTGGGGCGGGCGGGCTGGAGAGCAGGGGGCCCCTGGCCAAGAGTTTCCAGACTAGGAGGAGCGGCGGTTAGAAATTCAATCATCCTTAAAGAGCAGGGTCAAAAGAAGCCACAGTGAGCACATATTCTGTCTACATCCACCCCCTTGTAGATTTGCTCCAAGCTGCTCAGGTGGGTTAATGGGTCCTAAGAACCTTTGACCCAATGGTTGCCTCTTTAAGGGAATTACAGCTTGACTCAGCTCATTATTTTCCCTAATGACCACCATCATTAGAGCACTGTGGTGAAATCAAATGAAATAATGGGTATAAAGGCACTTGGCAAACTGAACCCCCTGAGCATTTGAGAATTTGTTCCCAGTCCAGTCCCTCATGCCTCTCTATCACCACACTTGCTACTCAATCCCTTAGGAAAAATTCACACAGTGACACACACACACACACACACACACACACACACACCCCACATGCTTATCACCACACACCAAGTCTCAGCTGTGAAATGAGGGTTACAATAGTACTCATCTACTAGGTTATTGGAAGGATTAAATGAGATACTTCTATGAAGTTTAGCACTGTGCCTGGCACCTCCCTGTGCTCAGTCAGGGTTAGCTACAGTATGCTGGGTGTCCCTTGAGAAATTCCATTAAAAACCTCCCACAGCTACAGGGGTGCCTAAGTGGCTCAGTTGGTTAAGCATCAGACTCTTGATTTCAGCTCAGGTCATGATTTCACAGTTTGTGAGATCAAGCCCCACATCTGGCTTTGTGCTGACAGCTCCGAGCCTGCATGGGATTCTCTCTCTCTCAGTTCTCTGCCCCTTCTCAGATCTATGCTTTCTCAATCTCTCTCTCTCTCAAAATAAGTAAGTAAACTTTTTAAAATGAACAAACAAGAAACCTCCCACAACAAGTGACCTGGAATGGGAATATTTTTGAATGGGGAACAAGAAATGTGGCTGGTATGAGCTGGGGCTGGAATAAGAGGAAGTGGGTTTCATAGACAGTGTGAAGGACTGAATGAGAATACCAAGAACCCTGTGGAATTTCTGGGAAAGGGAGGGTATGTCCAAACACAAGAACTGGATAAAAAGTCTGAGAATATTTACGACTCAGAAAGAACAGAACAAACACTGCCTAGTTCCCAGGCAAGTAGTATGACATGGTGACCTTTCAAGGACACAGGAACTTGTGGCATAATTGAAAGGTGTTGAAAACTAGCTGAGCTCACAGGGCTCATCCTGCTGGTTGCTGCTGCAGAGTTGGTGAGTGTGGAGGATCCCTGCCCCCTCCACCTTGCACTTCCAGAAACTTCTCTCAGTGTTCCCAATAATACTGCCCTACCTTGAGTCTTAGAATACGCCTCTGTCTCTTCCATTCTTAGTCCCACTGGATCTATATATTTTTTAACAGTTTGAGAATTTTTGTCCACATAAGTAATACATGATTACGTTCTTCTTATAAAATTAAAACTTGATAACTAAGGTGACAATCCCATTCCACCCCTTGTGTTTTCCATTTTTGTCACAACTCTTCTTCTCTAGCATAATTAGCAGTTGGCTTATTCTTCCGGAGTTTTCTCTGTGCATACACATGTGTTACTTAAAATATATATGTGACTTTTTTGGGGGGGTTGGCTTTATTTTTGGTGGGGGTAAGTATTATAACACATTATTGTGCTACAATTTGCTTGCCTCATCCATCATATGTTTTTGAAATCTGTCCATGTTAGCATTTAAAAAAATTTTTTTTAATGTTTATTTATTTTTGAGAGACAGAGTGCAAGTGGGGGAAGGGAAGAGAGAGAGGCAGACACAGAATCTGAATCAGGTTCCAGGCTCTGAGCTGTCAGCACAGAGCCCGACGGGGGGCTCGAACTCACAGACTGTGAGATCATGACCTGAGCCGAAGTCGGACGCTCAACCGACTGAGCCACCCAGGCGCCCCTATCATTTTTAATCTACTGCACAATATGGGTGTTTTATGTTTTATATGCTTGCTCCTCCCCTCGCCCATCCTTTCACTGCCACAGACAGTGTTGCCTGAACATTCTTCACCCACCTTGTGCACAAGCAATTTTATTTCTCCGTGACAGAAATCTGGCAGTGGAATTATAGGTTATTGGGGTACAAATATCCCCTGCTGAATCTTAAGTATAAATTCCCCCTAGCTGGCTCCTGGGGTCACATCTTGTGATTCTCAGGTACCAGATCGAAAACACCAGCTTCATGCTTCTGCTTCCCAGGGAGCATCTCCACCCAGAGCTCCCTCGTTCTCACATAAGAAAAGGGACTTCATCTCTTCTTCCCCCCCGGCAGCCCCTCCTGTGGAATATGCATGCAACTTCTCCCTGTTGCCCAAACATGGAAACCTTAATCATACTTTTCTCCTCTCTCCCCCCAACATCTAGTGAGATGTCAAATCCTGTGGATTTTATCTCAGTAATGTCTTTTGGTCCTCATTCCTTCTCTGGTTATCTTCGGCCAGGATTATTTTAACAATCCCCTAACTAGTCTTCTTATGCAATCCAGCGATTTAATCTTTATAAAGCATGGGTCATGTCATTCTCCTTGGTTGGTTCCCCCCTGAATACAAAACCCAGTAGGATCTCCTTGGCTTGCTCTTCCCAGACTTCTCCAATCTGCCTCAGTTTTCTCCTTCTAGTTTTGATCTCTTCAGATTCCTCTCATTTCAACCTCCGGGCACACTGATCCCCTTGCATTTGCAAATGTACTTGTATTTCTGGACTCCAAGACTTCCATGTTTCCTCTCCTAGAATTCTCTTTCTGAGCTCTGTTCTCCACCATCCCTATTATGTCCTGTCAAACAGACATGAAGGATGTGATTTCCAGTGTTCTCCCACAAATAGCCAGTTTCTTACTCTCTGACCATCAATTTTCTTTCCTGTGAAAAGGATGTAATCCCTTCCAAGTCTACGGGGAATTTCTAATGAGCGTATATAAAGCACTTAGCATGGCGCCTCTAGCAGAGAGAGGGATTGGTAAATAAACCTTAGCTCTTACTGTTACCAGGCCTCTTTTATAAAGCCATGCCCAGCCCCACTGCAAAGCAACGTTCTTGCCTTCCTGGGCTCTTATTCTGGTGGGCCTTTAGTCTTTCGGTTATTTACATATAAGTCTGTCCTCACACCTGATAATGACCCCCTACAGTCATAAATAGGGCTCCTCCTATTTATTTCTGCATAGTGTCCCAGCACAGTGCCTAGAACTGAACTGAATGTAGGGAGAATGCTTTACTTCTGTCATCTTTGGAAGTGCAGGGGAATGAAGCCAGCCAGCTCTATGGAATCAGAAGGCAGCTTTGAATCCCACCTCAGCACTTACTGGTGGTGAGAATCTGTACACTTAAATCGCTTATTCTCCCCCCACCTAGTTTCCTTACCTAGAAAATGGGGAAAATATTAATATCTACCTCACAAGCCTAGGAGGCACTTATGTATGCCAAAGAATTTTCTAGTTGTTTTTTGCTTTTAAAACTTAGCTTGTACTCTCACGGTGACCTGCTGCCCCCTTGTGGATAAAATTCAAACTGCAGATTAAACTCCTAATCTAGAAACCAGAGGTTTATCTCAGCATTGTTTAGATTACTGAAAAACTGAAAACAAACCAGGCTTCTGAATAGGAGTTTGGCTAAATATATTGTGCTACATCCATACAGAAGAATATTATCAAGCCATTTTAATATAATGAGATAGATGTCTGTAGAATGCTGCTAAGTAAAACTCTAATTATAAATATATAAGCTACGCCCCAATTTTTCTAAATCTCTCGTTTAAATAGTGTTTACAATGGGTGGTGGAATTCAGTTTCTTTTCATTTTCTTCTTTACAATTGTATATCTGATTTCTCACAATGAGCATTTATTTTTGCTATTAGAAAAATAGAGCTCCTTTAATTGTCAGGAAACTTGTCAGTAAAACCAGATACCCATTAGTACCTGTTGGGACAAGCCAATCTGAGTCAGGGAGTACTCTGAGTCATATATTTAAAAACTATTTCAGGATGCCTGGGTGGCTCAGTCAGTTAAGCATCCGACTCTTGATTTCGGCTCAAGTAATGATCTCACTGTTTGTGAGATAGAGGCCAGAGTCGAGCTCTGCATTCAAAGCCATGGAGCCTGCCTGGGATTCTCTCTCTCCCTCTCTCTTTGTGGTTCCCCTGTGTGCACGTGCATCTTATTAACAGACCGAATCACAAAGACCATGTGATCATATGTATAGATGCAGAAAATGCATTCAACAAAATTCAGCACCCGTATATGATAAATGCTCTATAAAAAGTAGGAATAGGAGAGAACTGGTACTTCCAGACAATGGAATGTATTCAGCACGAAAAAGAAAGAGGTATTAAGCCAGGAAAAGACACGGAGGAACTTTAAATGCAGATACCAAGTGAAAGAAGCCAACCTGAAAAGGCTATATACAGTCTGATTCCAATTATATGATATTCTGGAAGAGCCAAAACTCTGGAGATGAATAAGAGATCAGTCAGTGTTTGCCAGGGGCTGAGGGGAGGGAAAGGCGAATTGGCAGATAACAGAGGATTTTTTGGGACAATGAAACTAGTCTGTATGATACTATAATGGTGGATACATGTCACGTTAGATTTGTAAAAACTAGAATGCAGGCATCAGGAGTGAACCCTGTAGATTTTGAATGACTATGGTGTGTTCCTGTAAGTTCATCAATTGTAACAAACGGCGCCCCTGGTGTAGGATGGTAATAGTAGTGAAGGCTGCGCCCTGTGTGGGGACTCTCTATACTTTCTGCTCAATTTTTCTGTGAACCTAAAATTGCTCTGGATAATAAAATCTATGAAAAATAACTGGTACATCCATACAATGGATCATTGTCTAGAGACAAAAGAAATGCGTTATCAAGCTACACAAAAACACGGATGCATCTCAAAAGGATATTGCTAAGTGACAGAAGCCAAGCCGCGAAGGCTCCATCCTGTAGGATTCCAGTTATAGGACTCTGGAAAGGAAACTATGTAGGCAATAAAAATAGCAGTGGTTCTCAGACATTTAGAGGGGCGACGGAGAGTTGAGTAGGTGACGCACAGGTGATTTTTGGGGTGTAAAACTTCTATGGGATGTTAAAATGATGCATAGACTGTGAAATTGTCAAAACCCATACAACTTTAAAGCACAAAACATGAACTTGAATCCAATCAATTAAAAGCATAATTTGAGTGGTAGGAGGATTTCACGGTGGTGTTTAGACTTTGACCAAAGAATCTACTGTATTACTAGAGGATTTCAGGATGGAGTTTAGACTTTGACAAAAGAATCTAACTGTATTACGTATGTATGAAGTGACCTCACTATAGGGGGTGAGGGGAAAAGGTGTTGGCCTAACTGACTTGGGAAATGAGTGGAAAAGTAAGAGTAGAGGCAAGTAAACATAAACACTGTACCTAGTTGCTAAAGTTGTTTTCCACAGGGGTACAGGATAATAATGCTGAACCACTACACATGTATACAGGAATTGAACAATTAAAGAAATGAAAGCCAGGTTTCTCACTGTTGCAGTGACAGGTTACAGACAAGAATGTGGGGAAGGCTAGGATGATCTACATGATAGTGAACTAGAGCTAGAGACAGTGGGAAATCAAGTTTGGGTTACTGTAGATTCAGATTTATACATGGAGAGATACTCCCAAGTATGTGCACATACAGGAGTTCGTATAAACACATATAATTCTTTCCTCTCTCAGGGGACAGGGCCTAGAAGCCGTGACACTCCAGTAGCAACAAGCATACCCAGCACCAGATCTGGGCTTCATCTTTATATAACAGCTTGAGATATAATTCACATACATACAATTCACCCATATAAAGCATATACATTTTTAAAAATTATTTATTTATTTTGAGAGAGAGCACATGAATATGTGAACAGGGGAGGAGCAGAGAGAAAGAGAGAGAGAGAGAGAGAGAGAGAATCTCAGGCAGGCTCCACACTCAGCATGGAGCCCAATGCGGAGCTCCATCTCATGACCATGAGTTCATGACCCGAGCTGATATCGAGAGTCGGATGCTCAACCAACTGAGCCACGCAGGCACCCCTATAAAGTATATATTTATATGGTTTTATTGTGGTGCAACTATCACCATAATCATTTTTAGAATATTTTCATCGGCACCCCTCAAACTCCATACCCATTAGCAGTTGCTCTCCCTATCTCCCCAACCTTCCCACCTCTAGACAACCACCAAAATACTTTGACCCTGAATTTGCCTAATCTAGACATTTTATATAAGTGAAATATTGCAGTGTGTGGTCCTTGTCCCACTTAGCTTAATGTTTTCAAGGCTTATCCATGTTGTTATATATATTAGTACTTCACTTCTTTTCATGCCAAATAATATTCCATCATATGGATATGCCAGCTTTGATTTATCAGTCATCAGTTTGTGGACAGTTAGGCTCTTTCTACTTTTTGGCTATTAGGGAAAATGCTGCTATGAAAATTTGTGTATAAGTTCTTGTGTGGGCATATGTTTCCATTTTTCTTGGGTAGATACCTAGGTAGATACCTGCAATTAATCTTTTGAGGAACTGTCAGACTGTTTTCCAAAGCAGCATCAGCAAAGAAGTATATGAGGGTTCCAGTTTCTACACATCCTCTCCAACATTTGCTGTAGTCCATTTTTTAAATTATAGCCACATGAGGGGCTGTGAGGTGACATCTCATTTGATTTGTATTCTACTGATGGCATATTTTCAAGGGCCTATTTGTCCTCTTCTTTGGAAAAACATCTTTGTAGATCTTCTTTGGAAAAACATCTATTCAGTTCATGTATCTACTTTTAAGTTGGGTTATTTTTCTTTCCAGTGGGAACTCTTTAAATATTCTAGATACAAGTCCCTTATCACCTATATAATTTTCCAAAAATTTGTCCCACATCTATTTGCTTCTTAATAGCGATCTTTGAAGCACAAAATTTAAAAATTTTGATAATATCCATTTTTTTTACTTTGTTGCTAATGTTTTTGGTGTCATATTTAAGTGTCTATGTCTTATGCAAGGTTATGGAGATATGCCAGGCCAGCTGTCACCAGACTGGGGATTTTAAGAACTTGATTTCAGAAGCAGCAGCATTCACGTCTCTCTGTTAAAGTTCATACCTTATATGTTGAATCCAAAGGCAGATGAATGAAAGTCTTAATAATGAAGACATTTCAAGGGAAAAGATAAAGGAAGTAGCTCTCTTGATCTCCCCACCCCACCTCACTCACCTTCCATTCTCCACTTTCAACACCTCCAAACCCTAATCCAGTAAATGCTTCTGACTCTCATGATCAGTTAGTTTTCTTTCTTCCCATAACTTCTGGCACATCAAGATTTCAGGTTTATTTTATGCTTTCATCAGGCAACCAAGATATTACTATTCTTATCCTACGTGTTTAGGTTCAAACAAACGAAGAAGCCACATGGCTAAAAACCTTTGCTAATCAGAAAATGGTAATTTGTTGTTGTTGTTGTAAATTGTTGTATTTCCATGGTGCTATGGTTTTAAGATTCTAATCCATTGGTGGTTTCATTGTCGAGGCAGTTATATGTAGCCTCACTGTCTTCTCTGGGGTCTCCTGTGTCTGGGATTTCAGACATGGCTTGCTGGAATTCCCAAGCCAAGTGATAACCTTGAAAGTAAACACAGCCCACCTATGGTCTATGTGACCTGCTTTGTAAGGAAGATAGCCACAAAAACATCCTTGTGCTCCATAAGGCAGGCAAGTTCCAGTGAGGAGAGATACTTTAAAAAGTATCCTGAGGGGTGCCTGGGTGGCTGAAGTTGGTTAAGCATCCGACTTTGGCTCAGGTAATGATCTCACGGTTTGTGGGTTCGAATCCCGCGTCAAGCTCTGTGCTGAACGTTTGCTCAGAGCCTGGAGCCTGCTTTGGATTCTGTGTCTCCTCTCTCTGCCCCTCCTGCACTTGCCCTCTGTCTCACTCTGTCTTTCAAAAATAAATAAGCATAAAAAAAGAAAAAAAATTAAAAAATAAGTATCCTAGGGGGGCACCTCGGTGGCTCAGTCAGTTAGGCATCTGGCTTCGGCTCAGGTCATGATCCCATGGTTCGTGGGTTCAAGCCCCATGTCAGGCTCTGTGCTTGTGTCTCCCTCTCTCTCTGCCCCTCCCCTGTTCATGCTCTGTCTGTCTGTCTCTCTCTCTCTCTCTCTTTCTCTCTCTCTTTCTCAAATAAATAAACACTAAAACCATTTAAAAAAAAAAAGTGTCCTGGGTAAGTTATTTAGAAAGGGAAGCAGTCTATTGGCCACTAGGCTCAGATGTCTTTGTGGAGAAATATGGATGGAGTCGTCAATGTGGCCTTACAAGGGATCCATCTTAGAATACAAGATGGTGACTCTTTTCAAGGGCCAATACTGGATGATGGGATAACTCCCTGGAAGAGGAAAGGACCCAGCAGAATTCTGTCCTGCAGCCAACCAGGGCCAGAAGGAAAACTGGTGTCCTGGGAAAAAAAGAGATGGAGGCCTATGTCTTTCATCAAGGCTTGTCTAACCCTGCGGAATGTGCTGTTCTGTGAAGTGAACAGAGGGTAAGACCCTCAGCTGCAAAATGTTTCTAAAATCACTCTCACTCTAATCCCAGACCATGGCACCCACCCTGCCACGTTTCCCCTGCACTCCCTCCATTCCCACGTGCATTCCAGCTAACCTAACAGAAATACATTACACAAAACCTTTCTCTCTCATGTGTCTCCCCTAGACACACCAGCCCACCCTTCGGACCTCCCTCCTTCAGAGCATTACTCAGACTCCATGCCATTCTTCAGGCCAACTTCTTCTCCAGGTAGATCGCACTCAAATCTTCACACCCTTAGGTCTTCCCAATCTTGCCGACTCTTGTCTTTTTTCATCATGGTGTACGGGGAGCTGTCAGGATGCTTCCCAAGTAACTTCTGTTAAAAAAGGAAGTGGCGGGGGGGGGGGTGCCTGGGTAGCTCAGTTGGTTAAGTGGCCGACTTTGGCTCAGGTCACAATCTTATGGTCTGTGAGTTCGAGCCCCGCGCCGGGCTCTGTGCTGATGGCTCAGAGCCTGGAGCCTGTCTTGGATTCTGTGTCTGCTTCTCTCTCTGCCCTTCTCCTGCTCACGCTCTGCTCTCTGTCTCTCAAAAATAAATAAATGTTAAAAAAAAAAAAAAGGAAGTGTAGGGCAGAAACCTCCTACTCTGCCTTGTGGTTCTAAATTGTTCCACTTCCCAGGGCTTTCTCAAGAACGTCCAGTGGAGGATTCCATTTGTGGGTTCTCCAGTATGTAGAGTGATAGTCACGATTTTATATACTGTTGATTCCTTGATTCGAAGTAGTTTCCCTTTTATTAACATATTACATTATGGGGCACCTAGGTGGCTCAGTTGGCTGAGCATCTGACTCTCGGTTTCAGCTCAGGTCACGATCCCAGAGTCATGAGATAGAGCCCTGCATTGGGCTCCATGATGAGTGTGGAGCCTGCTTAAGATTCTCTCTCCTTCTGCCCCTCTTCCTACTGCTCTCGCTCTCTCTCTCTCAAAAAACAAAAAGCTTATTACATTCTATGGTACATTTGTTACAATAAATGAACCAGTCTTGATACATTATTATTAACTGAAGTCCATGCTTTTTTCAGATTTCTTTAGCTTTTTTTTGACGTCCTTTTTCTGTTCCAGGATTCCCTCCAGGATACTACATTATCATCATGTCTCCTTAGGCTCCTCTTGGTGGAGGCAGTTTCTGTGACTTTCCTTATTTTTATAACCTTGATAGTCTTGAGGAGGACTGATCAGGAACTTTGTGGAATTTCTTTCCATTGAGATTTTTCTGATATTTTACTCATGCTTGTACTGCAGTTATGCATTTTAGGAAGATGACGGTGGCTAAGTGACATTTCATATTATAGCAAGGGTACGTGGTATCAACAGGACTTATCAGTGTTGATATCAGCATCGATGTGTCTGAGGTAGTGTTTGTCATACTTCTCCACTGAAAAGTTACTCTTTCTCCCTCTCCTTCTGCACTATCCACTTCGGAGGTTACTGCACAGCACACACTTAAGGACTGAGAAGTAATGCTCTCCACTCTTGAGGGCAGGGTTTCTACTGATTTTTAAACTATTTCCTCAGAGATTACTCTAGGGCTTAGACAGTGTTTCTTAATTTGTCATAATATCCTTCAGATTAATATTAATTTAATCCCAATGATATATAGAAAACTTGCTCCACTCTCCCCACTTTGTGCTATTGTTGTCATATACATTATGCCTCTACAGATTGAAACCCAACGATACAGTGTTATATTTGTTGCTTTACATAATTGTGTCTTTTGAAGAAACCAAGAGAAGGACATGCACAAATACTCTCCTATTCCCCTTTAACTTCTTTCTCCTCTCCTCCTTTGAATTGTAAAATATATTATATCTCTTTATGTTAGAGACCCAACAATTCAATTTTTTTAAATGATTATTTATTTTTGAGAAAGAGAGAGAGAAAACTCCAGCAGAGGAGGGGCAGAGAGAGAGGGAGACACAGAATCCAAAGTAGGCTCTAGGCTCTGAGCTGTCAGCACAGAGCCTGACAGGGGGCTCAAACTCATGAGCGATGAGATCATGACCTGAACTAAAGTCAGACGCTTAACCTACTGAGCCACCCAGGTGTCCCCCCCAACAATTCAATTTTTAAAAACAGATTTATGGAGATAGAGTTTGTATATCATAAAATTCATCCATTCAAAGTGTACAATTCAATGGTTTCAGTATATTCACAGACACATGGAACTATCACCTCCGAAAGACATTCTATGCCCTTTAGCCATCATCCCCTTATAACCTCTCAATATCTGCCTCTCTCTAGTTTTCAAGGCAGTGGTTTGTCCTGTGACCTCAATTCTCTGCAAGATCCAAGAAGAGTTGTTGATTTCCAGTTTGTTCAGATTGTTTTTCTTGTTGTAAAAATGGGATTGACAACTTCCAAGATTTTTCTATGTCCGACAAGAAAGCTCAGTTAATTCTTCTTCATTCTTTTTTTCTTTCTGTTTCAGATTGTATACTAATGATCTATCGCCAATTTTCCTGATTCTTCTGCCAACTTAAATTTACTGTTGAGCCCTTACAGTGAATCTTCATTAAAAGGACTGTACTTTTCAACACCAGAATTTCTATTTGGCTTTTTCAAATAATTTTTATCTACTGATATTCTCTATTTGATGAGTTACTGTCATAATTTCCTTTAGCCTTTTTAAAATATAATATCTTCTTTGGAATCTTTGCCATAAAAGTTCAAAATTTGGGCCTCCTCAAAGTCGTTTCTATTGCCACTGTTTTTCCTGTATGGGGTTGTAGTATCTGTTTCTTTGTATCTCTCATAGTTTTTGAGGTAATACAGTGTGCCACTTTGGATTATGATACACCCCTCTCAGGGTTTCGTGATGTGGCTCTGTTTTGTTAATCTTGTTGGTTTGTTTAATGGCTTCCCTGGGCTAATTCTGTCAAGTCTATTTTCCCCTACAGTGTGGAGCTGCTGATGTCAGTGCTCAGTTCTCCTATGTGCTTTCCTAGAAGTCACTCTGGCTCAAAAAACTTAATGTTTACCCAGTCAGAGGTTATGCTTAATTAAGCCTCTTGAGCCAGTAAAGTTTCCACTCTGTTAACAGATCTATGTATGACTTGGGGGACTCTTTCAAGTCCGTCCCATGTTTAGTCTGGGACTGTCCCTGTTTAGTCAGCCTGCTCTGGCTGGTCCTTGATATGTGTGTGATACCTAGACGTGCATCCAGCCTTACAGGACAGGGATTATTGTAATTATTATCTTACAAGGCACGTTTTAAGCTATTTCCTGTAGTTCTTTCTGTTAAACTTCTGGATGGCCTGCTGTTTCATTTGTTATTACTCGTTTTATAGAATTGTTAGAATTGTAATTGCTTACAACTAGTATCTCTATTTTCGACAATGCCTAAAGCATGCATTCCTCCACACTATAGACCAAAGTCAGCTCCTTCCGTGGAGCTGTGGAGCTCCTAGCCCTCCCTTCTCGCCTCTCCCTCTGGACAGGTGTCTAATCTATTGCACTGGAGCAATAGAGGAGGTGGAAGGGACAGCCTGTTACTCCTGGAGTGACGTGTGTCCTACAAGCGGAGCTGAGGAAACTCCAGGACTTCTCTTCTTGGCATGGAAACCCAATCCTACAGGTGGGATTTGGGGGGAGGAATGGAGGTCCAAGGTCTTTTCGACTCACCCCTTCCAGGATAGAGCCTCTGCTCTCTACATGGGGCCTGGGAGAATGAGAGTTTGCCATCCTTTCATTGTGGCCCTGGCACAGAACATCTGCCATACAGACCATAGCATGGGGGGTGGGACCAGAGCCCCGGTATACTTGGCCTTCCTTGCTGTGGGCTGAACCTCTGCTGTACAAGCAGGAGCTAGGCTGGGCATGGGAGCCTGTCTTCTTAGCTGCAGCTGACTAAAATTGAGCTTCTGTACCATGGAGCCAGAGTGGCAGATGAGGCTCTAACTTTGAGGATCTCAGGACTTGAATGAGATTTCAGCCTCTTAATAGGATCGTTTTTTCTGAGTCCCTTTATTTCACTGAAAAGATTTATCAGGCTGTTGATATTTAAAGTCTTTTAAAACAGTCTGTTATTATTTGAAGTCTAGAATAGTTGGTTTTTCTTGAACTCTGTAAGATCCCAAATGTCTGGACTCTATTTGCTTTCATTTCGGCTTGTTAATCGATTTTGCCCTGAGTTTCTCTCCTTCTTATAATAGCTTGCAAAAGGCAGTGACTATCAGTCAGTAATTATTACTAATATTCTGTTTTCTAAGATCTTCTAGAGGTGTCAGCACAGCAGGCTTATGTAGACGAGACAATTTCACCGTATGTTTCGCCAGTTTGTCGCCACCTCTCCAGGCTCTGACATCAGTTTTCTCACTGCCGGAGAACTAGGCCAACGTCACTATTTCAGTTTTTGTGACATTAGTAGTACACTTCTAGAAGCAACCCCTAAACAAAGGACTTAATACAGACCAATGCAGGGCGGTGGTCCAGGCCCTATACCCTTGTAGGAATGAAAAAGAAAGATGCATGCAACCCCCACAGTCCTATCTCCTTCCATCAAAGCCCTGATCACACTGAATTGTTTCCCTTGTCTAAATACAAAGGGAACTCTAATTATACACTTGAAAAATATAAAAACAGCTAACATCTTATGAGCACCATACATATATTGTATGATCTTTGCCATAATCCAAGAAATCACAGCACTATTCTAATTCACAGAAGAGACCATAAAGCTCAAAGCAAACCCATAATCTGGATCTAGCTGGCTCTAGAACAAGAGCTCTCATACCACCTCTTGTACATTTGCTCTCTGTATTCCTAAACCTCCGTTCAAACTCACTTCAGAAGAATGAAGTTCCATCTTTAATTAATAAATAAGGAACAAGTTGACCTCTAATGTCACAGATAGTCACACAGAAATTTATAGTGTATCTACTGCCCACCACTGAATGGATTTTATTTGTAAAAAGGAATGATTCTCTCTGAAAAAAGTCCCTACATTTCTGAATTGTAAAATCCTTATTAAAGTATTTCTTACTATTCTATCACGAGGTCAAATATACATAAATGGTGCACAATACAACACACCCCCAATCATACTGTTGCATTATAGGGTACTCATAATTTAAAAAAATTTTTTTTAACATTTATTTATTTTTGAGAGACAGAGAGAGACAGAGCATGAGTGGCGGAGGAGCAAAGAGAGAGGGAGACACAGAATCCGAAGCAGGCTCTGGGCTCTGAGCTGTCAGCATGGAGCCCGACATGGGGCTCGAACTCACGAACTGTGAGATCATGACCTGGGCCGAAGTCGGACGCTTAACCGACTGAGCCACTCAGGCACCCCAATTTTTTTAAGTTTATTTATTATTTTTGAGAGTGTGGGAAAGGGGCAGAAAGAGAGAGACGGAGACACAGAATCCGAAGCAGGCTCCAGGCTCTGAGCTGTCAGCACAGAGCCCAACATGGGGCTCGAACTCACAGACCACAAGATCATGACCTGAGTCAAAGTCAGACACTTAACCTACTGAGCCACCCAGGTGCCCCTAGAGTACTTATAGCTTGGACACAGTTTTATGAAGCAACCCAGTGAAAAAGAGCAGTAGTGTATGCATTAGTTTGTGATGGCTGCCATAACAAAATTCATAAACTGGGTAGCTTAAGAAACAGAAATTTAATTTCTCCAGAAATTTATATTTCTGGAGGCTAGGAGCCCAAGACCAAGGTGCCAGCAAGATTGGTTTCCTCTGAGGTCATCTTTCTGCTGCCTCTTCACATGGTCTTTCCTCTGAGCACCTGCATCCCTGGTGTCCTAATCTCCTTTTCTTATAAGACACCAGTCAGATTAGATTAGGGCCCACCCTAATGGCTTCATTTTAGCTTAATTACTCTTTAGAGGCCCTATCTCCAAAAATAATCACATTCTGATGTAGTGGGCATTAAGGCTTTAATTGGGGAAGACAACAATAGCATGTAGGAAGGGGGTAGTTTACTCACCAAAAACAACTATTTAAATCATAGTGAATGTTGTAAGACGCCATGGCTACTTTCTTTTGCTCACTTTCATATATCCATGTCATCTGTAAATATGTATAATAACAACACCTTCTTATATTCTATCACTGATCAAAATTTAGCAGAAGTCTTTTACAAACATACCAGCAAAATCAATTGGAAAAATGTTTATTTTACACTTTAGAATATTTTAATTGAATTATAATTGACATGTCATATTAGTTTTAAATTCTTCCTGAATGACATATTTTCTCTTAAATAGAAGAAAAGTAGTATTATTAAACGTAAAACATTTTGATAGATGGCATTGTACATATAATACTTATTTTGTATTCATGATTATGTTAACTTCACATATACAATTCCAATATAAGATTTATGTTATGTGGTACATAAGTAGTACAACTAAGAATATAATGCTTTCATATTTTGTAGATTGTCCATATAAGGTTTTCCAATTTTGTTCAGACTAGTCTACTTACTAATATTTCAAAGGTCTTTGTAGACTACATAGAGCATTTATCCTTTAACAAGGAGGTGTACTTTCTATAATATCTTCTAGAAATACTTTGGAATCACATCTGGAATATGACTTCTACAAAAACATCGTTAAAATGTTTTAAAATATGTTGAATTAATAGGCTTGACTTCTTGATACATAAGATTTTATTTCTTTTTTTTTAATGTTTATTTATTTTTGAGAGAGAGAGAGTGTGTGAGTGGGGGAGGGGCAGAGAGAGAGAGAGAGAGAGAGATGGAGACACAGAATCTAAAACAGGCTCCAGGCTCTGCGCTGCACACAGCCTGATGTGGGGCTCAAACTCCGGAATGGCGAGATCATGACCTAACCGAAGTCAGACGCTTAACCAACTGAGCCACCCTGGGGCCTCAAGATTTGATTTCTACTCAAGCTTTTAGTTGAAGATATTCCCACATTAGTTTCTCTTTTAAGGCATTTTTTCTTTATGAGTCCTTTTATGTCGACAGAGGGCTGAGCCATGTCTGAAGGCTTTTCCACACTGATTGCATTCATAGGGCTTTTCTCCTGTGTGAGTTCTGTGATGTATAAGGAGGTCAGACTTCTCAGAAAAGGCTTTTTTACACTCATTACATTCATAAGGTTTCTCTCCAGTATGGATTTTCTGATGTCTCAAAAAGCAGGACACTTCACTGAAAGCTCTCTCACACCTAGTACATATGTAAGGTTTCTCTCCTGTGTGTATTCTCTGATGTACAAAGAGGTGTGACTTCATGCTGAAGGCTCTCCCACATTTGTCACACCCATAGGGTTTCTCTCCAGTATGAGTTCTCTGATGAATATTGAGGTGTGATTTTTGGAAAAACGCTTTCCCACACTCATCACATTCATAGGGTTTCTCCCCAGTGTGAATTCTCTGATGTTCAGTGAGGTGTGACTTATGGGTGAAAGCTTTTCTACAGTCAGTACATTCATAAGGTTTCTCTTGAGTATGGATCCTCACATGTATAACAAAATTGGATTTCTTGCTGAAGGCTTTCCTACACTCCGTACATACAAAGGGCTTTTCTCCTGTATGAGTTCTCTTGTGTATAATGAGGTCCGACTTCTGGAAGAAGGCTTTCCCACATTCACTACATTCGATTTTTCTTGAGTATCTTCTATTACCACTAAATAAGCCAAAATAATTCAAATTCCTACTATAGGGGTCATATTTTTGGAGTCTCTGTTTTGAAGAAATGAAGTCTGTACTCAGATGAAATATATTTCCAAGTGCATTACACTTGTTACCCTTCTTGTGAGTCCCAGTTTCCTGGTCAATGAATGCAGCATGCTTCAAAAGTATTTCTTGATTCTCTTGGTGTTGTTCCATGTGGTCATCAAGTTGCCAGATTTCTTCTATAAGGAAGAATAATTAACTATATGTGTGTGACTATTTCTGCTAATGTATTATGGTTTCTTTTCACCCTACTGTGAGACTGAATCTTTATTTTCGGGCCTAGTATCTCTATCTAAAAGAAATACCAAGGCTAAATGGAATCTATACCCCTGAGCTTTGCAAGAAAAACACAACTTTAAAAAACTATATTAGTAGAAACGGAAATAGAGAATATGACAAGGAACACAAATATATCTGGCTATATGCAACTAGAAATTTGCAAATTGGGGAGAGAAATGAAAATAATCCCAAGCAGCAGTAAGAAGGAACAAAGCTATGACACGGTCAATAGGAAGAGCCCATCTGGAGAATGAAAATAACTAGGATGAGATGGTGATTAGAAGAAATGAAAGAAAGACTGGATGACAAACAGAGAGATCTGAGCTGATGGATTGCTCATCAGCTCATTGTTGGATTGCTCTAGTATAATCTTCACTTGTCTCTTTATTTCCAATGTGTTTGAGCTCTTGTTTATTCACCTATTAACATGAAACGGATGTGACAAAACCACTTGTAAGCAGGAACACCTTTGTAGGCAGTGCTTCAAAAAGCCATATAATAGTAATTCATTCTCGTATGGGTGTGATGACCCAAGAATTCATTATGTCCAGTAAGAGATAAGCGACAGGGTAAGCAAAATACTACCTGCCTCAGGAAAGATTAACCACTGGATTCTTTCTGCTCAGTGTATCATCTTATCTTATAATAGTTTATAGATAATTGTATTAATCCTGACTTAAAAAAATTTTTTTAATTATTTTTGAGACAGTGAGCAGGGAAGGCGCAGAGAGAGAGAGAGGGGAAGAGAGGATCCGAAGTGGGCTCTGTGCTGACAGAAGAGAGCCCAACGTGGGGCTCAAACTCACGAACTGTGAGATCATGACCGGAGCTGAAGTCAGATGCTTAACCCACTGAGCCACCCAAGTACCCCAATCCTGACTTTTACATACTCTCCCCACCTTCCTCTCTATCTACCACATACAGAAGAGGAACTGCAGTTAAGCACAGAGGCCCTAAATCCAGTTTACCAGGGTTTCAATCCTAGCTCCATCACTAATTAGACATGTGGCACAGGTCAAGTTCCTTGATCTTTTTGGGTTTCAATTTCCCTTTCCATAAAAAAGGAAACTACTAGCACCTACCTTGTAGTGTTGTTGTGAGGATTAAATGAGTCGATAGATGTAAAGTACTCGGAATACTGCCTCGCACATGATGTTTTCTCAGTTAGATATCATTATGTGTATTATCACTGATCCTGAGACAACTACGTGCTTGCCACTTTCTGCTTTGTATCAGGCTTTCCAAACTTCTGGGTTCTATTACTGTAAGAGGAGTAAGCAGCAGACTGTAAGCAGCAGATTTCTCACTCTGGATTTAAAATCCTACCTATCTTCATTTTCATCTATCTTATAAACCTCAGACAACACTTAACTACTGTTAAACTTACACTACATCCAGAGCAATAAAGTCATTCCTTGGCTCAGAATTCAACAATTCTACTGAACTTCCTAACCCAGTGCCCAATATACACCATCCATCAGTCTTTAAAGAAAGTGAGCAGATTTCCATTTTTTATCCAACACTGGTTTCCTGAAGGCTAAACTAGACATCTCTCCAAGGAAGATATACAGATGGCCAAAACACACTCATGCTCAACATCACTAGTCATTCAATGCAAGTTGAAACCACAATAAGATACTACTTCATATCCATTAGGATTGCTATTATAAAAACAAAACAAAAAATAACAGGCATTGGTGAGGAATATGGAAAAACTGGTGAGAATGTAAAATTGTGTGGTAGCTGTGGAAAACATAGCAATTCCTTAAAAATGTAAACACAGAATTACCACATGATCCAGCAAATTCACTTCTGGGTGTATACCTAAAAGAATCAAAAGCGGGGGCTCAAAGAGGCTATACCAATGTTCATAGAAGCATAATTCACAGTAGCCCAAAGGTGGGAACAACTCAAATGTTCATTGCAAATGAACGGATAAACAGAATGTGGTAAGTACACACAATAGAATATTATTCAGTCATAAAAAGGAATAAAATCTATCACATGCTGTAACATGGATGAACTCTGAATGTATAACGCTAAGTAAAATAAATCAGATATAAAAGGACAAATGCTGTATGATTCCATTTACATGAGGTACCCAGAATAGTCAGACTCATAGCAAGAAAGTAGAATAGTGGTTCCCAGGGGTGATCAGGGGAGGTAGAATGGGGAGTTATTGTTTAACGGGGGGGGGGTGGGGTGGGGGCAGAGTTTCAACTGGTGATGAAGAAAGAGCTCTGGAGGTGGATGGTGGTGATGGTGGCACATCAGTGGGAATACACATAATGGTAATGAACTGTATGCTTAAATATAGTAAGTTCTATGTTATGTACACTTTGTCAAAATTGAAAATGAAAAGAAAGGGAAAAAAATCTTCTCTAAGTCTTAAATGAAGTTGGTAAGAATCACAGGCAGAGGGGCGCCTGGGTGGCTCAGTCCATTGAGTGTCCAACTTCAGTTCAGGTCATGAACTCGTGGTCAGTGAGTTCGAGCCCGCGTCAGGCTCTGTGCTGAGGGCTCAGAGCCTGAGCCTCCTTCAGATTCTGTGTCTCCCTCTCTCTCTCTCTGCCCCTCCCCCGCTCACACTCTGTCTCTCTGTCTCTCAAAAATGAATAAACATTAAAAAAAATCATAGGCAGAATATATGGAAGGGAAAACATCATTCTTTTAACAGCCATGCAAAGAAGAGCATTAATATGGGAAAGTGTTATATGGAAACAGTGTTCAGATGAATAAGGGACTTATGTCAACCACCCCAGTTACTTCCAAAGGTCTAAGGCTTTTAAGAGAGTCTTGAAGCATATTTTTCAAAAATACTAACCCTTATTGATCAACTGTGATCTTTTTCTAAAATTTCTTTTAAACTCAATATAGTTAACATATAGTATTATATTAGTTTCAGGTGCAAACTATAATGATTCAACAGTTCTATATATTATTCAGTGCTCATCATGATAAATATACTCTTTAAAAAAATTTTTTTAATGTTTACTTACTTTTGAGAGACAGACACAGACAGAGCACAAGCAGGGGAGGGGCAAAGAGAGAGAGGGAGACACAGAACCTGAAGCAGGTTCCAGGCTCTGAGTTGTCAGCACAGAGCCTGATGTGGGACTTGAACTCAAGACTGTGAGATCATGACCTGAGCTGAAGTCAGACGCTTAACTGACTGAGCCACCCAGGCGCCCCATGATATACTCTTAATGCCCTTCACCTATTTCACCCATCCTCCCACCACCTTCCTTCTGGTAACCATTAGATCAACTGTGATCTTTTTTTTTTTTTTTAATATTTCTTGTTTTTTTTGAGAGAGAGAGAGAGAGAGAGAGAACAAGCAGGGGAAGGACAAAGAGAGGGAGACACAGAATCCGAAGCAGGCTCCAGGCTCTGAGCTGTCAGCACAGAGCCCGACATAGGCTTAAACTCATGGACCACGAGATCATGACCTGAGCCAAAGTTGGATGTTTAACTGACTGAGCCACCCAGGTTCTCCAGATCAACTGCGACCTTAATTTCATTCACTTCAACCACAGAGTCTTTACCAAACTTACCTGCATAGCTCCAGTTTGGGATTTCTCTCCCTACAATCCGTGGTTCCTCACCTTGTTCCAACTTATGGATCACAGATGGCTTAGTGGTTTGATAGCCTGTCAATGGGAAACTGATATGGGATTTGGACTGAGCTACCTGGGCTTCAGGTCCTTTGAATTCTGAACTTCATCAGGGACTGCCTGATGACGATGTCCATTTGTGCCTGAAAAAGGTACGTGATCTTCAAACAAACTTAGAGCTGTACCTCCCAGAGACTGTCAATCCTTACTCTACTAAGACTTAGAGCCATACTTATAAAAGTACTTCCAAGAACTGACAATTTGGAGCAACTGAGAAAGGAAAAGCAACTAACCTGGCACAGGCCAATTAACACTGGGAAACGGTCCTCACCCACTGAGATGAGGTTGATATAGTTCTCCAGCATCACATCCCCGTATAGATCCCTCTGGGGAAGGTCCAGATGCTGCCACTCCTCCTGGGTGAAATCCACAGCCACGTCCTTGAATGATACCGGTGCCTGTAATGACACATTCCTATTCCAACTAAAGTCATCGGTATTGCACAAAGTGGAAACAAGAAGCATGGCCAATAGTTTTAAGCGTGTTCATTATTTGATAACGCTTCTTGAAATTTAGCCCCGTTTCATTTTGGGTGATATTATACGAATTTGGTCTCATTCTGTTCCTCTAGCACAGTGCTTTGATGTCCATTTGTCTAGTTTTGTGTTCCATTTCGTGGGTAACTCAGAAATCTTATGTGGAATACTTTACATTTGTGGGTTCATTATTCATTAGGCTGTTCATTTATTAAGTCATTAAGTAAACACTTACCGAGCACCCCATACATGTCCAGAACTGAATGTTCTAGATCCAAAGGATCAAATATTGTTTCTGATCCAATCTGCCATGGCACAGAAAGGATGCTCACTTGCTATTAAGTTATACAAAGAGAAGAAGGCACTGCTCAAAATGCTCTTGATAAGTTTTTTTCAACAAAGAAAATATTTTAATTAGCAATGTTTCAAATTACAATGTATTACACGCTTGTTTTACTATTTTTCATTTCCCTATACTTGTATAATCAACGGTAAGAGGATTTAATGTTTTGACCAAAATGTTTAAAGGTCATAGAACTGTAACCAATGTAAAAAATCCCACCGATTATTAAGATTGCTTTGCATGATTTTAGCTCACATGGTCATTTTTACAGGCCCTTGCTACTGTTCCTATATAACGGAACAAACTAACTCACCTGGGACTTGGTCATTTCCTGCAGTTTTTGGGTGAAGACAGAGATCTATGAGGACAGAGGTAAGGGAAGAGATGGAGCCATGAGAGACCAGGTAGGACTTGAAGATTCCAGAATCACTGGTGCAACAAACGCATACGCAGGTGCCTCAACCTGGATTGAGGAAGCCACCCTGCAGGAGAATGTCCCCTGGGCCCTGTAGAATTCACTGTGAGAAAAATCACAGATTGCACCAAGATTTAGCTGCAAGGATGTCTGTTGTAGCACTTTTTAACATGTTGGAAAGTTGGAACAAATTAAGGAACTGGTAAAATAAACAGATACATACTCCAAAGATAAAGTAATTTACAGTCCTCAAAAATGATGTTGCCGACTATTTATCAGTATGTAATTGCAGCTGGTACACATCCTTCTCTGACCATGCCTTCTGTGGATTCTAACCAGGGCTGTAGGAGCACAGACAGGCTGGAGTCTGAAAGTAGAATGTACCAGCAACAGGCACTCAGTGGGACCCAGGAATTGGGGAAGAGACACCAAAGGACCCTCGAAATATAATGTCCACGTGGTGAGATTCATGCAATGATCTTTCTGGAATCTTTCCCAGGGGAGCTGAGGTGCAGATTCCTGTGCTCTAAGCTAAGGGGGAAGCAGAGGTCAGTTAAATCCTATGTTTTATGTTGGGAGACCTATATAAAGAGTGGGAGATTTGGAGGCAAACATTTGGGCTTGAATTTACCTGCTGGCTCTTTGACTTTGGGCAAGTCACTCAGCTTTGCCTTTCTGAGTCTCAGTAAAATCAGAAATAATATCTGTGTTGTATCAGTGATTAAGGTAAGAAACATATTTTGATTAAGGTAAGAAACATATTTTATAAAACAACCTACTGTTAGTGTGTGTGTGTCCATGCTAGCTGTTCCTTACCCAGCACACTCTTTTATTTCTTCATCTTAGCTCAAAAATCACCAAGGAGGCCTCCATCGGCTACCTAATTTAAACTTAATGCCCCCATCTCCATCTCCCTTACCCTGGTCTACTTTTTCTTTGTGTGTAAGTTCAAATACATAATTTACTATTTAATATACTATATAATTATGCTTATTGTTAATTGACTATCTCTACTTCCTAAAACTAAAATTTCATGAAGGCGGGGACTTTTGTCTGCTTAATTCAGTATTGTATCCCTAGTGTGGTAGGGTCCCCTCCCTAAGGAAAGAAAAAAAAAACCTCAAGGCAACCTGGCTATATGCGCATGTGACAACAACCCTCACGACCTTGTAACATGAGACCACTTAATCAGACTGCATGTTTGTGTGTTACCATATACGGGAGACAAAGAAGTAAAAAATTTATAAAAAACTATGCCACGTGGCATTCAGGGCGCAGTTCTTTCGGTACCAACCCAACTGAGCAGTGCCGACAGGAATAAAGTTGCTTCCTGGAAAGAAAAGCCTCGGTGTTAGACTCCCTGTGTGAGAATCCTGCTACGCTAGCACTAGCAACAGTGACTGGCTCATGGATGCCCAGTAAGTAGTCATTAAAAAAAAGAAAATACAGTTGGGGTGCCTGGGTGGCTCAGTTGGTTAAGCTGCCGACTTCGGCTCAGGTCATGATCTCATGGTCTTTGAGTTCAAGCCCCGCACTGGGCTCTGTGCTGATGGCTCAGAGCCTGGAGCCTGCTTCAGATTCTGTGTCTCCCTCTTTCTCTGCCCTTCCCCTGCTCATACTCTGTCTCTATGTCTCTCAAAAATAAATAAACGTTAAAAAAATACAGTTATATGTAATACATTTCATAAAACAATCCTTATCACAAGGGAATACATACATATGTGCTATTTTAAAGTATTTTTTTTAATGCTCGCATATAAGAGTACATACTGTAGGATTCCATTTATATGTTCTACAAAGGCAAAATTAACCTATAGAGATAGAAATTGAAAATCTTGTTCTTAAGCAGGTGGGGCGTGGGGGTTGCATAAAAAGGTGCAGAACTTTCTGGGGGATTAAAATGTTCTGCATTTTAATGGGTGTGGTACTCATACCGGTGCATCAACAAATTTTACACTTTGTTCTCTGTAAATTATGTGCAAATCAATGTATGTTAATTATATACGACCTAAAAGTATTGGCAAATAACAATACTAGTCTTGGCTCACTAAACAAATTTCACCACCCAAACTCACTAATGGGTTGCAGCCAAGGGTTTGAAAAGCTGACTTAGAGGTTGCTGTAAGGTTTAAAAGTTAGATAGATGCCTTTGGAAAAGCAGGTAGTAAGGTAGTACTACATCTGGAACATTTCAGACCTTCCGTAAAGCTTGGTTCTCTTCGCACACCCCGGAGGGCGCCCCTCACCCTGGTGTCCGCCACTTGCGCGCCCTGGCACCACTGGATGCGCCCAAGAAGCGACATTTGCAGCGCAACACCAGCAAGAATGCAGTCCCGAGACCCCGCCCGCCCCGGGCTCACGGACCCAGGTTGAAGAAGGTCACTGCAGCTTTTGACACACCCCGGTCCACGCCTACCCAAGTCCTATTGTTCTTCAACCACTCCACTTCCCCGAGTCCGCCCCCGCTTCCTCCGCGCACCTCCAGTCCCGACCAACATCAACTAGGTGCAAGGATCAGAGCCTCGGGACTCACCCCCGCCCGGGGGCAGCGCTGTGAGGACAGGGAGGGCACACAGGCGCAAAAAAAGGCGCTGCGCGCGCGCGCGCGCGCAGGGCTCGCGGATGCCCGTTCCCTTCGACTGCAAAATACATCTCCCAGAATGCCTCCGCGGCGGCGCTGCACATGCGCAGCGAGAGGCAGGGCGCGCGTGAGGCGTCTGGGCGCATTGCAGTGGATTCCAGCCCTGCACTCCCCACCGAGGTCTCCAAGCACCGTCTCCAAGGAGACACCTGTGAAGCGGCACACTGACGCACTGAGCCAGGAGCCTAGCGAAAGCTAGCCAGACCTACAACGTTTCAAGAATTCTTCCAGGCCTGAGCCTGGGAGCCTTTAGTTTCACTAAAGGTTTGAGAACTTAACTCTGGAATTTGAGTTTGAGCCCGAAGCCTTTCATATTTTGGGGGTCAGCCTTTCTGCTTCTCTGAATAGACCTGTGAGTATAATGTTTTGACGAAGGGGTAGATACACTAAAGAGATTTCACTAAAATGCCTGTAAGTCAAAGTTAACAATGGTTTAAATTAGTATGCTGTGACTACTGGCATATTTTCTAAGAACACCCAAATTAATTTTGAGTACACAAACTTGAAGACCAATAGCTAACTCGTCTGTGTAACATTAAAAAGAAAATCTTGAAAAAACCTACAGACAGTTTGCCTCCACGGGGCAGTTTGATGTAATGAAGATGCTTCATGTTGCTCTAGTGCGACATTAATCAGTGCCCTGATAGGTATCCATAGTTCTAGGGAAACTGGTTATTTGAAAAAAAATGATTTTGGATAATCACCTTCCATGTTGTGCCAGTTTCCATGTGGCTTAAAAGTTGCAACAAAAACCTATACAGCATTTACTACTGTGTAGTAAAGATTTGGACTGGTTTTCATTCCAAGTTTCTGGCAAGTAAGCTGTAAACCCTTGCAGCAAAGAATATGGCTGGCAAAATAAAGGTTTTGTTCTCTGTTATTGAGAGGTAGCCTCTAGATCTGTGGAATTTCCCCAGGAATGGAAATGCCCCTGGTGGGCCCTGATAATTCATCCTACCCAGATGACTCATGGTGGGTCCCTGGAGAGTTGACGCTAAGAAGATGACTCAGGGTGGGGGCTGGCCACTCCACAAAGACCATGTGATTAGACAGTTGGGGCTTTAAACCAGAGGATATCATTTGGAGGGCCTCTCAGGGGCATAAGGCATGGTTGGAGATCGAGTTCAGCCTCAAGGCCAATGATTCAGTCATTTATGCCTAGGTAATGAAACCTGGATAAAAACTCTGGTGGGGGAGCTCAGGTGAACTTCCCTTGTTGGCAATATTGTATGTATCTCTGACTCAGAGATCACGCCAAAGTTTCACTTTTGTAATCGTAACCCTTTCGGATCTTACAGTTAGTCTCTCCCTTTGGCTAGTTCTCAGTCATATCCGAATGCTATAATAAAACTGTAATCATAAGTATAGTGCTTTCCTGAGTTCTGTGAGTCATCGAAGTGAATTACCAAAGTATCAAAAAGGGCACTGGGAACCCCTGAATTTTTAGCACACTAGCCAGAGGTGAGGGTGCCTGAGAACTCCTGAGCTTATAGCTGCTGACTGAAGTGAGGGCAGTCTTATGGAGGACTGCGAATTGTGAATTTCACCTGTGAATTGTGGCCTGGTTCCAGCTAATTGGTATCCAAAGTCACTGAGATTATGTGCTATGCATGATTCTAGGTACTTTAAATGTATTAATTAATTTAATACTCCCATAACAATTCTGTGAACTAGATTCTATTATTAACTTCATTTTACACCGGAGGGAAATTGAGACATGCAGATTAACCCACTTAACTGGGGGACACACAGCTAGTTAGGGGGAGAGCAAGACAGAATGGCTGTAGACCATGGGTTGGTAAACTGCCACCCAGGCCACATCAACCAACTGCCTGTTTTTGTACTCTCTGTGACCACAGTGTGTTTTTTACATTTGTAAATGACTGGGAAAAAATTAATACAAATGTGTTTAGGTGTTAGTTTATAAAAATGACAGAGTGATGACCCTGAGAGGTCAATGTCATTGAAAGAAGAATTTAATCTACTCCGAGTTCCCCTGGAAATGGGAGACAGTCTGGGGCCCAGTTCTACTGAGGGGTTCCCTACACCAACAATAAGCAAGTCTATGACATGAGCCAGGTGTCCTACAATTTAACTCAATTCTGCCACATCTACTGGCAAATAGCATGAGATCTCACAGGTTAAGGGTTCAGTCATACAAGACTGCTCCCAACCCCACCTCAGACCCTAGTCACAAGCCCAGGCTATTCTGTGCTACAGATTGGAGGTTCCCAGGCCTCCTCCTCAGACTACAGACACCAGTCACAAGGCCAGGTTGTTAGCTGTACTTCTGACTCCCTGGCTATAATCAGAGTTTCTGACCACCCCTTCCTGGGTTCAATTAATTTGCTACAGCAGCTCATGAACTCAAAGAAACATATTAATTACTAGATTACTGATTTATTATAAAAGTATATGACTCAGGACCAGCTAAATGGAAGACATATGTAGGGCAGGGTGTGGGGAAAGGGTGGGGGCTCCATGCTCTCTCTAAACAGGCCACTCTCCCCACATCTCCCTCCACATGTTCACCAACATGGAAGCTCTTCAACTCTGTCCTTTCGGGTTTTTATGGAGGCTTCATCACATAGGCATGATTGACTAAGTCACCGGCTATTGGTTATTGATTGATTCAACCTCTAGCCTCTGTCCCATCCCTGAAAACCAGGCGGCCAGACTGAAAGTTCCACCTCTGTTCTCTCGATTGGTTGCCCTGGCAACCAGCCTCCATCTAGAGGTGCTTTCCACAAGTCACCTCAGTAACATTGTAACCCAGTAACCCAGTTGTGGTGGAAAAGGGCTATTATGAATAATAGGACACCCATCTCATCTTACGGCTCTAAGGCAATTTCAGAAACTGAGGGCAAGGGAACAAATAGGCTGACAAAAGATGCTCCCATTGCTGTTATCACTCAGGAAATTCCAAGGGTTTTGGAAGCTGTGAGCTAGGAACCATGGACAATGACCGAGTTTGTATGAGAAATATATTTTGGTCATCTGAATGACCAAATATGTTTTTCTTATAAATTACGATGTCACATAGAACCACAGGGAAAAGCACCAGTGTCAGGAGGCAGGAGTAATGGCATAGATCATAGCCTTTTTTTTTTTTTTTTTTGTAAGATATGGGGGCTTTTTAAAATTTCTAGTATAGTTAACATACAGTGTTACATTAGTTTCAAGGGTACGGTATAGTGATTCAGTATTTCCATACATCTCCCAGTGCTCATCACAACAAGTGCACTCTCGCCCATAACCTTTATTGGCATTTACATGAGAAAAGAAAGACAGAGCAGAATAAACCGTTTAGGATTGGCTGGTTTGAATAATTCTGGTGGGCTTGGAGGTATATGGATTGTCCTTAATTGTCTATTACCTGGATTTGATTTAGGGCAGGGGAATACTGGGTTGGTGTGTGACTGTGAGATAAAGGAGGTGGTTAGGGGAATGGACTTGGGATTGGCTGGTTTGCATACGGGAGGAGTGGTGTCAGTAAGTTGTTTATCACAGTAGGGATTAACTAGCTCTGAGAGGGGCAGTTTCCCCAGTCAACAGTGACCTCCACCCCAGAATGTCAAAATTTCATAACATAGAGAAAATTTAAAAAATGGTTAATGTAAAATAGTATTTCATGATTCATGAACATTATATGAAATTCTAATTTTAGTGTATGTAAGTAAAGTTTTATTGGGACATAGCAACATTTATTTATTTACTATTGTCTATGGCTGCTGTTACTCTACAACAGTGAAGTTAGTTGATTTGTGATGGAGGCTGTATGGCCTGCAAAACCTAAATTGTTTACTATTTGGCCTTTTACTAAAAAACATGTGACAACCTCTGGTCTACAGTAAATGTCCTTAATCTGTATGAAATACTGCATGAAAATGAAAGTGTAAAATTACAAACATTTAAAAAATATAAGGCTATATGTACTAAATCTTTGGGTGGGGTGACTCTTTAACACATTAAGGAAAAAATAGAAGATTAAATTATGGAAAATATTAATTTTTATGGTAAAAAACAATTATGAAAGTACTTCCACTTACAGGCATATGGAGTGGATGTAGTTCTCCTTATTCCTTTTGCTAAGGAGGAGTTTGGAATTATATACCTGTTCCAGGACTCATTGTTTTCTGGCTTTCATAGTTTCTATTGAAAAGTCAATTGACAATCTTAGTCCTTAAAGGAAATATGTGTTTTCCTCTGACTACTTTTAAGATTTTCAGCTTTTGGGGCACCTGGGTGGCTCAGTCAGTTGAGCGTCCGACTTCGGCTCAGGTCATGATCTCACGGTCTGTGAGTTTGAGCCCCGTGTCAGGCTCTGTGCTGACAGCTCAGAGCCTGGAGCCTACTTCGGATTCTGTGTTTCCCTCTCTCTCTCTGCCCCTCCCCCACTCATACTCTGTCTCTCTCTGTCTCAAAAATAAATAAACATTAAGAAAAAAGATTTTCAGCTTTTTTTTTTTAAAAAAGAACATCTTTATTGAGATAGAATTCACCCACTTAACGTATCTAATTTAGCGGCTTGTAGTATAGTCACAGATATGCACAATCATTACCACAGTCAATTACAAAACGTTGTTATCACTTCAAAAAGAAACCCAGTACCCTTTAGCCATCACCCCACTATCCACCACCTCCCCAGCCCTTAGCAACCACTAGTTTACTTTCAGTCTCTGTAGATTTGCCTATTCTATTTATATTTTCATATAAACCGAATCATATAATATGTAGTCTTTTACGACTGCCTTCTTTCACTTAATGTAATATTTTTAAGGTTCACCCATATTGCAGCATGTATCAGTTCATTCTTTTCATGGATCAGTAATATTCTATTGTATGTACAGACCATGTTTTCTTTATCCATTCACCATTTGATGGACATTAGGCTTGTTTGTACCTTTTGACTTTTATGAATAATTATATAAATAATGTACATATTTTGATGTGGCTATAACACTTTCAATTCTTTTGCATAGATTGCTGGCGGTGAAATTGCTGGGTCACATAGTAATTCTATGTTTAACCATTTGAGGAGGCGCCAAGTTTTTTCCAAAATAGCTGGCTGCACCATTTTACATTCCCACCAGCATTGTATGAGGGTTCTGATTTCACCACATCATTACTAACATTTGTTATTATCTGACTTTTTGATGCTAGCCATCCTAGTGGGTATAACGTGGTATTTCATTGTGGTTTTGATTTGCATTTCCCTGATGACTAATAATGTCAAGAATTTTTCATGTGTTAGTTGGCTGTTTGCATATGATGGAAGGTAAGGGTCAATTTTATTCTTTTGCATGTGCCTATCTAATTTTCCCAAGACCATTTCTCGAAAGAACAGTCCTTTCCTTCCATCTTGCCACCCATGTCAAAAACCACTTGAACATAGGTGTATGGCTTTATTTCTGGACTCTTCATTCTATTCTATTGATCTGTATGTCTACTCATATGCTAGTACCACATTGTTTTGATAACCATGGTTTTGTAGTAATTTTTGAAATAAAAAAGGATAAGCCCTCCAACTTTGTTCTTTTTCAAGATTGTTTTGGTTATTCTGGGTCTTGCAATTCCATGTACATTTAAGGATAATCTTACCTATTTCTGCAAAAGAAGCAGTTGGGTTTTGTTAGGAATTTCATTGAATCTGTAGATGACTTTGGGGAATGTTGCATCTTAATAACATCAAGTTGTCCAGTCAGTGATTGCATACAACCTTTCCTTTTGCTTAGGTCTTTAATTCTTTTCAGCAATGTTTTTATAGTTTTGAATGTAGAAGTATTGTACTTACTTGGTTTAATTTATTTCTTGGTGTTTTATTCCTTTGGATACTATTATAAATGGAATTGTTTGCTTAATGTCCTTTTTGAATTGTTCATTGACATTGTGCAGAAATATCATTTACTTTTTATGTTGGCCTTGTATCCTGCAACCTTACTGAATTGATTAGCTTTAATAGTTTGTGTGTGACGCAGGAGGGAGAGGTTTTTGGATTTTGGCAAGATTATGTTGTCTGTGAATAGATAGTTTTACATCTTCCTTTCTAATTTGGATACTCCTTATTTTCTTTTTTTCTTGGCTAATTACTCTGACCAGAATTTCAGCACAATGTTGGATAAAGTGGTGAAAGAAGCCATCCTTGCTCTGTGTTTGATTTTTTTTTTAAGCTTACTTACTTATTTTGATCTTTCAAGAACCAACTTTGGGTTTTGTTGATCATTTCTATTGTTCTTCTCTATTTTGTTTATTTCCACTCAAATCTTTATTATCTTCTTCCTTTTGCTAGCTCTGGGTTTAGTTTTCATATCTGTCTAGTTACTTAAGGTATAAAGTATATTACGCCTTGTGATATTGCTTTTTTTTTTTAATGTAAGCATCTGCAGCTCTAAATTTCCATCCATGCCCTCTTTGCTGTATCCAGTACATTTGGTGTGGTGTGGTGTGTGTGTGTGTGTGTGTGTGTGTGTGTGTGTGTGTGTTTTATTTCATTTGTCTTTGTCTGAGGATGGTGGGGAGGGGCAAAGGGAGAGAGAGAGAGAATCCCAAGCAGGGATTTTACTTACTTTTAGTTAAGTAGCTACTGTTGTCTGCCAAAGGCTCTGAACTGGAAGCCTAGGTTTAAAAAAAAAAGAAGTGTTAGATGTTACAAATATGAGTATTGATACTTCTTCCTTGATTTAACCAGAAGGATAGAGATACAAACATGAGGAAAATATTTACTCACTGGTTGATTCCATATTATTTAATGTTACTTATTTTTTTTAATGTTTATTTATTTTTGAGAGACAGCGTGTGCACAACCAGGAGAAGGAGAGCGAGAGAATCCTAAGCAGGCTCCATCCTGTCAGAGCGGAGCCCCATGTTGGGCTCAAATTCACAAACCATGAGGTCATGACCTGAACTGAAATCAAGAGTTGTACATTTAACCTACTGAGCCACCCAGGCGCCCCTGTTTTCAAGTATTTAAAAAAAATTTTTTTTTACATTTATTTATTTTTGAGAGACAGAGAGAGACAGAGCACAAGTGGGGAAGGGGCAGAGAGAAAATGAGACACAGAATCTGAAGCAGGCTTCAGGCTCTGAGCTGTCAGCACCGAGTCGGACGCAGGGCTCAAATTCACAAACTGAGATCATGACCTGAGCCAAAGTGGGATGCTTAACCAGTTGAGCCACCCAGGTGCCCCACCAAATATTTTTAAATTTCCTCTGTGATTTTTTTCTTTCACCCATTGGTTATTCAATAGTGTCCTGTTTAATTTCTACATATTTGTGAACTTCCAGTTTTTCTTCTCATTAATTTCCAATTTCATTTCCTTGTGATTGGAGAACATAGTATATATGATTTCAGTGTTTTAAATTTTATCGATACTTGTTTTGTAGCCTAAGATATGGTACATCCTAAAGAATGTTCCATGTGAACCTGAAAAAAAAAAGTATTCAGCTGTTGTTGGGTATAGTGTCCAGTATGTCTCTTAGGTCTAATTTAAGTGTTAATCAGGTTCTTTTTTTCCTAACTGATTTTGTATTTCTATGTTCAATCCACTGTTTAAAATGGGATGTTGAAGTCTCCCACTGCTATTACAAAACTGTCCATTTCTCTCTTTAATAATGTCATTATTTGCGTCAATATTTTTGGTCCTTGTTGTTCAGTGTATACATGTTTATAATTGTTATATTTTTGATGCATTCACTCTTTTATCAATATATAATGACATTTTTTCCCTTATAACAATTTCTGACTTCATATCTGTTTTGTCTACAATCACAAAATAAAGGTGAAAGTAAGGGGAGGATGGAGTTGTAAAGGATCAGTGTTTTGTATGCTATTAAAGCTACATTGGTAACAATTCAAAGTAGATTATTGTACATTCAGCATGTTAATTGTAATTTCCATAGCAACCAATAAGAAAATGACTAAAACGTATTCAAAAAAAGAACTAAGCAGGGAATCAAAATGGTATACTATAAAAAAAATCGAACACAAAATAAGTCAATATTGAGGGAGTCGAGGCACACACGAAAGATAAGACACATAGAAACAAATAGCAAAATGGCAGAACAGTAGTCATTTTAAATGTAAATGGGTTAAATTAATGGATAGGGAAAAAACATGCTCTAACTATATGCTGCCTATAACTATATGCTATCTTAGGTAAGGTGTTTTCATTTACTTAATAAGTTTATGGAGTGAATTGAACTGCAGATTTACATTTGCAGTGTCTACTGAACATTTTGCTAGATAAACAAAGTGTAGTTTGCAATTGGACGAGATATCAACAATTTTATTTTCTTTAGTTTCATGAAAATCTTTATAAAGGAGAAAGACAGTTTGACCTCCATTTTTCAATCCACGTGTGAAGAGGTAGAGGATTTTTTTTTCTGCCATGATTTGCTGTATTATCTGATATACTATTGAAAGCAGGATTGCGGTATCTGGGCAGCTCAGTTGGTTGAGCGCCCAACTCTTGACTTCAGCCCATGTCATGTTCCCAGGGTCGTGGGATTGAGTCCCACATCGGACTCTGTGCTAAGTGTGGATCCTGCTTAAGATTCTGTCTCTCTCCCTCTGCCCCTCCCTCTACATTCTCTTTTTCTCTCTCAATAAAATAAAATAATAAAATAAGTAAAAAATAATAATAGGGGTGCCTGGGTGGCTCAGTCAGTTGAGTGACTTGACTTCAGCTCAGATCATAATCTGGCGGTTCGTGGGTTTGAGACCCGTACGGAGCTTTGCACTGGCAGCACAGAGCCTGCTTTGGATTCTTTGTCCCCCCTCTCTCTGCTCCTCCCCTGCTTGCACTCTCTCTCTCAAAAATAAGTAAACATTAATAATAATAATAATACAAAGCAGAATTCGCTCTACACTGTAAGGGGCTAATACATCTGTTACCAAAATTTCTCCTTTTGTCCACAGGATATTTTAGTTGCAACATTTGAGCTTGGAAATGTAACTTTCAATTTCATATATCAGTGATTAGAACTATATAGTAATACCTGTTTATGCTGTCTGTCTAATATAACTGGGCAATCACTATTTTCAACTC
Source organism: Paguma larvata (assembly GCA_030068075.1). Classification (NCBI taxonomy): domain Eukaryota; kingdom Metazoa; phylum Chordata; class Mammalia; order Carnivora; family Viverridae; genus Paguma; species Paguma larvata. Next base: position 41,194,633 of record CM057826.1, on the reverse strand, counting down.
AGTATTGGTGTCTTTTGGGGGGGAGGTAAAAACCCTTTTATTTATTTAGAAGTACTTGTCTGTCATCCTTGACTTGTTTCATTGTGCTTTTGCATCCCCTTCACCACCATGCCCAAGCCCGAATTCTCTTTTGCGTATTGTGCAATTTGCTCTAAGTTATTTACCTCCCTAATCCAAGTGTGGATGTGTCTTTACATCTGTCATCAAAATAAGAGACTTTTTGATAATGTCATTGGTGTTGCAGTTGTTTCCATTTTCGTTTTCTGAACTCTTAGAAAACATGGTCACAATATTTACAATTTAAAAATTAAACAAGCACTATGTCTGTACAAAGCACAACAGTTAATCCACAGACAAAGCAAAAGACTGTTAATGCTTATGGTTGCCATGCATTTAAGTTTCACACTTAAAATGCATCACTCCTGAGTGATGCATCGGTGGATAATTCATTATCGTAAACCACAAATCATGGCTGCCAACATCAGAAGCCAGGGGGGAAAACAGCAATGCTGACTGGGAAAGGTACAGAATCTATGCTCTTATCCACTTGACTTTAAAAACGTGTTATGCATCTTTTCATATGTCTGTTGGCCATCTGGATGTCTTCTTTGGAAAAATGTCTATTCATGTCTTCTGCCCATTTCTTCATTGGATTATTTGTTTTTTGGGTGTTGAGTTTGGTAAGTTCTTTATAGATTTTGTATACTAACCCTTTATCCGATATGTCATTTGCAAATATCTTCTCCCATTCCATCAGTTGCCATTTTAGTTTTGTTACTTCCTTTGCAGTGCAGAAGCTTTTTATCTTGATGAGGTCCCAGTAGTTCATTTTTGTTTTTATTTCTCTTACCTTTAGAGATGTATCAAGCAAGAAGTTGCTGTGGCTGAGGTCAAAGAGGTTCTTGCCTGCTTTCTCCTTGAGGGTTTTGATGGCTTCCTTTCTCATATTTAGGTCTTTCATCCATTTTGAGTTTATTTTTCTGTATGGTGTAAGAAAGTGGTACAGTTTCATTCTTCTGCATGTTGCTGTCCAGTTCTCCCAGCACCATTTGCTAAAGCGACTTTTTCCCATTGGATATTCTTTCCTGCTTTGTCAAAGATTAGTTGGCCATACACTTGTGGGTCCAATTCTGGGTTCTCTATTCCACTCCATTGGTCTTTGTGTCTGTTTTTGTGCCAATACCATACTGTCTTGATGATTAGAAACTTAACAGAGGACATGGGGGAAGGAAAGGGAAAAAAATAGTTTCAAACAGAGAGGGAGGCAAACCATAAAAGCCTCTTAAATACAGAGAACAAACAGGGTTGATGGGGGGCAGGGGGGAGGGGAAAATGGGTGATGGGCATTGAGGAGGGCCCTTGTTGGGATGAGCACTGGGTGTTGTATGTAAGCGATAAAGTATGGGAATCTACTCCCGAAGCCAAGAGCACCCTGTGTACACTGTATGTTAGCTAACTTGACAATAAATTATTTTTTTAATGTTTGTTTATTTTTGAGACAGAGAGAGACAGAGCATGAGTGGGGGAGGGGCAGAGAGAGAGGGAGACCCAGAATCTGAAGCAGGCTCCAGGCTCTGAGCTGTCAGCACAGAGCCTGACGCGGGGCTCGAACTCACAGACCATGAGATCATGACCTGAGCCGAAGTCGGCTGCCTAACCGACTGAGCCACCCAGGCGCCCCAGACAATAAATTATTTTTAAAAAATAAAAATAAAAATGTTTTTGCTCACTGCCTTAGTTTTTAGGTCACCTTATAGGTTTTGCACTTCCCCTCAACTTTTCCCACCCATCTCTTCAAATTGAGACCTTTGAAGTCCTGAGGAAGGATTTCCTGGGACATTCCAGACAAACCTAGGGGGTTAGTCACTCTACCTGGGTCTCCCCCTTCCAATCATTCAGTGTTATTTTTATCCCTTTATCTCCCCCTCTTCTGTATTCTGCCCATCTCAGCCTCAGCCTTTCAATCTCAGTCCCCCCCCCCTCGTTTGTCCCTTTTGTGCCTATCTCTTCACTGTCTCAGTTTTCCTTTTTTTCATCAGACAGTCCCTAAAACATATTGTTGTAGTCATAATTTCCCCTAGGCAATTCCTTAGCATTGTTTTTTAGCATTATTAGCGGTTTTATGACCCCCTCTGCCCCCCAAATCCTTCCATCACTTTTGCCCCTCTGTCCCACAATGGAATACCCCTCTATTGGGCTAATCCCTCTGTATAGGGCTGTACCTATATAGGCTGCACTTTTAAGTAGAATCCCTGCAAAAGGATTGCACTATTCCAAATTCCTCTTTCCCCAGTTAGTCTTCCAGTAAAAGACTGTACTACTGCACCTTCTTCCCCAATCCTCCTTTAAAAGCTCTCTGCAAAACTTTGCACCACACTGGTTTGTATAATCTTCTTTGAGTCATCTTGCTAGCTCCCCTTGCCGCAGCAATGACACAGTCCAAACTCAGGCTAGGAATAAACCAGATTCCTCTTCATGTACGGAATTGACCGGGCTCTCAAGATGGCGGCTTCCACAATGAGACACAGCGCCTGGGGGCAGCCATCTTGCCTCCTAAACAAAGCCAGGGAGAGTGCGGAGCGGGCAAAAGCACACAGTACAGCTGCGCGCATGCTCCAGAGCCCTGCGGTATGCTCACCCAGACGGGAAGCGGGAGAGTTGGTCAATCCACGCTAATTCGTGGCAACTGTCCCGGGTTAAACTGTGATGGACGTTTCGAGACCTGATAATCGAGCTGGGAGAAGTGGGATTTATGGGTTGAGTCATGAGGAAGTCTGGGGTTGATATTGGAGGGGGGGGCAGTCTGTGAGAGTCAGTAATTGGAGGTTTATGGAGTCTGATGAGAAGCCTGTGGGATGACTGTTGGGTACATACAAGGGTCAGTGATAGGGAGAGCTGTCTGATCTGTGGGTCAGGAATGGCAGGCCTGTGCGCTGTTGGAGTATCCATGTGGCCAGTGTATGGATCTGTGTGACTAGTCTTGTGATGGGGGTTTGGTTTAAGTGCTCTTTGGGATTTGGGATTTCTGCCCCTGGTGATTTAGTGATTTGTAGGAGTTATTAATGCAGCCTGTGGCTGATAAAGATCAGTCCTGGTTTAATGAGAAAGGTTTCACTTTACAATTTATGCAGGCCAGAGGTGGCCCCCACCTTGAAGCCCTTCCTCAGATATTTTCTCAAACCACCATCGCCCTCCATCGCTCATGCACTCACAGAAGAAAACATCCTTTGAATGAATGTAAGACCAAACAAATCCAAAGGAATAACCTTATTATTGTCAATTCTGTCTAGCCAAAGACCTCTAGGAACACCCTGTAGTTGAGTAGATTGCTCTTGCATCTAGTTACATCATGGGGAAAGTGGGGGCTTCTCAGAAAGAGCATGTTAAAAAGAACTTACGGGATTTTTGTTAGGTGATTTTGAGGAGAGCCTCAGGAAGTGGACCTTGCTCTAAATTGGATGTTGTGAGGAAGTGGGGTAATTCAGCGTTTGGGTATTTCAGTAAATCTAGAGAGGAAAGACTAACCTGAAGTTAAAGCTGTAATAGGTGAGGAAGTAGCAGTCACTCATGTTAACTAGGAGAGAGGGTGTTTTGTGGATTGGACAATGTTGATGTTTTGTCTGTGTTCAGACATGACTTCAGACAGGGCTTGTGTTTGGTTTATTCCATCATGGTCACTGAGCAGCCTTGTCTGATGTTAGTATTCTGTGTACTTATGTTAAATAGGAGAGTGCCATATAATCAAATGGAAAAGTGCAGAAAGCTAGAGATGAGGTGTGATTTCAGCCCTATTTCTTCCTATTTATTGAAGTTGTTCTACATTCTGTTCAGCAAACGTTTATTAAACACCTGTTATTGTTTCAGAGCTCAGTGTCCAGAGAGGAGCATGACTATTTGATTGTTTCCTTCCAGGTTTATTTTGACAAAGCCTGGGATAACCCCATATGAAACAGTCTATGTATCGTGGGAGCACTCACTTCCTGTGAATGAGTTCACCCTTCTCTGCATGGCCCATTCTGGGACTGAGAAGAATTCACCAGGTAAGTACTGCACTCTACTATATTCCTGTTTATCAATGGTTCTAACCTGTCACTGTTTTACTATATAGACAACTGCCCTACTGGAAATCAGCAATAAAATCTTAAGCAAAAACATGTTAAAATCAACAAAATAAACAGTTTTAATCTTTGAATATTGACTTGGCAAGATAATTTGCTGGGTTAGGGGAAAATATAAAAGAGCTCTTAGGATTTTGCTGGCTGCTTATGTCTAGGGAATATGGGTGCATTCCTTAGTTTTCTACTTGGTCATTCCTATACTTATTGTCAGGAAACTGCCATCTGCAGTTAAATCTTACGTATATATGTATACTTGATTATTGTCTTATGACAGAGTCTTACAGATAGAATTGCAAATAGAATTGCTGGTTCAAAGGGGAACATTAAGGTGTTGGTATATCAACAGAAATACCTGCTAATCCAATTAAAAATCGCTTCGTACGTGTTCTATGTGATCATATTACAATCACAAGAGGACTTTTTTCACATGGTGCATACAGACCCTTCTATAAGGATCAAATGACCTTCTATAGGGCGGCCTGTTTTTCATCTGACTTCTGTTGGTGGTTGTTTCTAGATGGTAAATGGCCCCTGGAGACTTGGTCTGTCTCTCAGTCCTGATTCCCCAGTCCTCTGCTCTTTTGGAAGAGAAACAGAAAATGACCAAGTCTCACGTGAGTTGCTTGCTTCTTTTGTACTTGGTTTCCATGTAATCAAATGGAAAAGTGCAGAAAGCTAGAGATAAGAATTAGGGAAAATGTAGAGAGAACAAAGACTTGGAATGAGTGGCTATGTAATATGTAGAACCGCATAAAACCACTATTAAAGTTCACATATATATTTGTTACTTATAAGTTAAATATAATGTGCTTGTTATATTTGCATTATGTCTGTTTGACATAAATGTGTAAATTAAAATGCACATTTGTTTGATCTTTTCTAGCAGCCGCAGTGGAAAGGTAGAGAACATCATATACATGATTTGGCATTCTCCACAAATCAACTGAATTTTCAATGAAAATATTCTTGCCATTAGGAAAAAAAGAAATTTATTTGGGGGGGTCTCCTCTAGATGATGTCCTGACCTATACTTCTGCATAAATGTATCAGTAGATTTTTTGTGGTTGTGTCTTGAAATATTTTTTTTAGAGGACAGTTGTAATGTTAGAGCTGAACTCCATAAGCATTATTCTTTGAGAGAACTAAGGTACTGATTATTAAAAGATAAAACCTAGATAAGATGGAATGATGAGTATCTATTTGTCTCTAATGTAATTATTTTTCTCAAATAGACAGTCTGTACTTAAAATTCTGTGGCAAACATTTGGAGCGCAGGGGTCTCTGATTTTCTATAACTTTGGCTGTGGTCTCAGGGTTTGTGAGGCTACTCCCCAACTGAATGCCAGTTCTTGCTGTATTTTTTTCAGTCTATAACATCATTTACTATTTTTTGTCCTAGTCTAAATTATCCCTAGTTGATAAAAACATTTAAGAAATACAAAAAATAAAAATAAAAATTATAAAGTGAAAGGGATTTTAGAATTCCCTTTCTCCTGGAATTACCGGTATTAATAATTTGCGATGCTTAGATTTTTTTTCCCCATCTGGAAATTAATTCTTTTGTTTTTAAAACATAAAGTCTCAACTTTATTATTTAACTGAATGACTGTCCTATAGTACCATTTGTCGAACAATTTCTTTATTTGAAATGCCGCCTTTATTGAATTCCCATTTGTGAGTATGTCTCTTTTGCTCTTCTGTTCTTCTGACGTGTTTGACTCTTTTTGCTAAAGACAAAATTTTACATCATTTTTCTGTATAGGCGTGATGTAGAACTGGGCATACAGTTTTGCATGCTAGGGTAAAAACGAGAATGATCACTTCAGATTGAACAGGAGCATGCAATTATAGGGCCCATTGTCATTTGAGGATGTGGCTGTAGCTTTCACTAAGGAGGAATGGCAGCAACTGGACCCTGCTCAGAGGACCCTGTACAGAGACGTGATGCTGGAGAACTTCAGCCACGTGGTCTCATTGGGTAAGGATGGCTTCCCCGCATATCTCAGCATCATCTAGTCCGGTGCCTGTCTCTGCTCATTTGATCGAGTCGGGTGGGTCCCTGACATATGTAATGACTGATTTTGTGCTCTCTGTTCTCCATTCATTCTCTCTCCAGTCTCATCTCCAGCAGGTTATTACTCTGCTGAGGGCCAGCTGGACAGCTTCATTGTGGGGCTCCTAAAATAGCACCTTTTTTTTTTTTCTTCATTGCAGTCAACACAATTCCTCTCTGGTTTCTCTATAATAGGGCATCCAGTTTCCAAACCAGATGTCATCTCCAAGTTGGAACAAGGGGAAGAGCCATGGATAATAAAGAGAGACGTACCAGACTGGATCTATCCAGGTAAAAATCTGGCAGGTGGGACTCAAGGGAAGTGAAATGTCAGTTTCTTTGTTTTTTGTTTTTAATTGGATGGGGGCTGAGAGTTACACTTCCACCCAGTTGGCAGTTCCTAATCCTTCTTGCTCCTGTGATGAACACGTAGTAAGGATTCAACCACTCGTTAAGTAACAGTGGGCCATGAAGGGATGAAGAGTTTCTTACTGATTCACTCAACAATCATGTCTTTAGTGCCTTTCCAGAGGAAATTCAAAGGCACTAGAAATCAGATGCTTTTCAGGAACATGGGCTGTACATGGAAAGATGAGACATCAAAGTTCATGGCTATATTGTGACCAATATAGTTAATGTTTTAGGAGTTAAGTGAAAATTATACTCTAAAGAGATGTAGCATAACTTAAGAAGGCATGTTTTCCAAGCATGAACCAGCTACTCTCAAGTATATTTGAAATGTGGGTTAGGCAGGAGGAGGGTGAAGGCAAGTTCTAGGAATGGATGTGTATAAATTCTTGGAGTTAGGAATCATGGCGTTTCTGGCAGAAATTTGCTAGGCTTACTTGACTTCAATAAAAGATATTTATTGGGGACTAACGGAATATAAGCATGGATACACAGTGTGAATACGGATAGTTAAAGTTTCATTAGCTGTACTCTGAAATTTTCTGTTACTATTTTTATTTACACAACTTTGAGATATAATTGCCTTATAATTGACCTAAAGTTAACAATTCAGTGGTTTTTAGTATATTCACAGATAATGTATAACAATTGCCATAGTCAATTTTAAAACATTTTTATCACCTACAAAAGAAATCCTGTACTCTTTAGCTATCACACCCCTGTTTCCCATCTCCCAGCCCTAAGCAACCACTAACCTACTTTCTGTCTCTGTTGATTTGCCTACTCTTGATTTCTTTTATTAAATGTCTTTTTTTTAAGTTTTATTTATTTATTTTAAGAGAAATAGATACATCATGAGGAGGGGGGACAGAGAGAGAGGGAGACAGAGAATCCCAAGTGAGATTCTCCAGCGCAGAGCCTGACACAGGGCTCAAAACCACAAAACTGTGAGATCATGACCTGAACCAAAACCGTGTTGGACGCTTAACCAACTGAGCCCACCCAGGCGCCCCTTGATATTTCATTTAAATGAAATAATGTAATATGTGGTCTTTTTGACGGGCTTCTTTCAGTTAGCATACTGTTTTTGATAGCATGTATCAGTCCTTCATTCCTTTTTTGGCTGAATAATATTCCAATATATGGATAAACTACATTTGAATATCCATTCATCAGTCAATGGATATTTGGCCTGTTTCCTCCTTTTGGCAACATGAATAATGCTACTGTAAACATTCATGCATAAGTTTTTGTGTAGACATAAGTTTTATTTTTTCTTTGGTATGTACCTAGGAATGGAATTGCTGGGTCATATGTCAACTTTGTGTTTAACTAAAATGGTCCCTGATGACTAATTATATTAAGCATATTTTCATTTGCTTATTTACCATTATTTACCGGATACTTATGCTTATTTACCATTTACCATCTTGTTTGCAAAATAGTCTGTTGAGATCCTTTTTCTATTTTGAATTGTTGTTTTATTAATGAGCTGTAAGAATTCTTTATATAGATAAAATTGGTTCTTTGTATAGATAAAGTGTTTTGTATAGAGTTCTTTTTTGTTGTTGTCCACTGGTACTGATTTTAGTATTAATTAGGACAGACTACATACACTGTATTATACTTTGACCTCCACATGCCAATGCCTTAACACAACAAGTGTTTGTTTCCTTTACATGCTGCATATCCAACACAGCTTGGCAGGGGTGATGCTCCACCTGGTCCCTTAGGAATCCAAATTGAGTGAAGTTAACACCATCTGCCATCCAACTTGTCACTGATACAGGGGAAGAGGAACCTGGAGAACTCACAAGGCTCTTCTGAGCTTTACCTACAGTGTCAGTTTACTGTAAAAGGGTATATAACCCAGGAACACCAAGTTGGAGGGGATACCTAGGGCAGGGTCTGGGGAAGGGGTGCAGAGCTCCCATTCCCTTTCCAGGTGCACCACTCTCCCAGCACCTCCCATGTGTTCACCAACCTCAAAACTCCTAGAGTTATTTGAGTCTTTTAACCAGACTATGATTTGCAAATACTTCCATCCTATGGGTTGTCTTTTCACTCTCTTGATAGTGTCCTTTGACGCACAAGATTTTTTTAATTTCGATGAACCCCAGTTTTTCTGTTTTTCTTTTGTTGCTTGTGGTATTGCTGTCCAAGAATCCATTGCCAAATCCAAGGTCATGAAGGTTTACCCCTATGTTTTTTTTTCCTAAAATTTTTATACTGTCAATGTTCTTATATTTAGGTCTTTGATACGTTTTGGATTAATTTTTGCACATGGTGTGAAGTAAGGGTCCAACTTCATTCTTTTGCATGTGGCAATCCAGGTGTTCCAGCACCGGTTAACTAATTAATTTATCTCTTGATTATGACATGTGTTTTTATTCATTTTTATTTGTTTGATACCAGTATACTTAAATACACTGTTGTATTAGTTTCAGGTGTACAGTATAGTGATTAAAAAATTCCATATATTATTCAGTTCTCATCAGGATGCGTGTACTCTTAATCCCCTTCACCTATCTCACCCATCCCCCATACACCTCCCCTCTGGTTACCATCAGTTTGCTCTCTATAGATGAGTGTTTTTGGTTTGTCTCTATTTTTGTTTGTTTTTTCCTTTGTTCATTTGTTTTGTTTCTTAAATTCCACATGAGTGAAACCAAACGGTATTTGCCTTTCTCTGACTGGCTTATTTCGTTCAGCATTATACTCTAGATCCATACATGTTGTTGCAGATGGCAAGATTTCATTCTTTCTTATGGCTCAATAATATTCTATTGTGTATATATGCCACATCTTCTTTATCTGTTCATCTATTGATGGACACTTAGGAGTGCATGTATAACATAGGAGTGCATGTATCCCTTTGAATTAGTGTTTTTGTAATCTTTGGGTAAATACCCAGTAGTGTGATTATGGATCATGGGTAGTTCTGTTTTGAATTTTTTGAGGAAACTCCGTACTGTCTTCCACAGGAGTGTACCAGTTTGCATTCCCACCAGCAATGCACAGGTGTTCCTTTTTCTTGACATCTTCACCAATATTTGTTGTTTCTTGAGCCTCCCCCACTTTTTTTAATGTAAATTTTAGTTAACATAGAGCTTTTGATTTTAACCATTTTGACAGGTGTGAGGTAATATCTCATTGTGGTTTTGATTTGCATTTCCCTGATGAGTGATTTTGAACATCTTTTTATTTTTTATGTGTCTTTTGGCCATCTGGATGTCATCTTTGAAGAAATGTCTGTTCATATTTTCTGCCCATTGTTATCTACGTATTTATATATTTATTTTAAATTTACGTCCAAGTTAGTTAGCATATAGTGCAATAATGATTTCAGGAGTAGATTCCAGTGACTCATCCCCTATGTATAACACTCAGTACTCATCCCAACAAGTGTCTTTCTTAATGCCCCTTACCCATTTAGCCCATCCCCCTTCCCACAGCCCCTCCAGCAACCCTCAGTTTGTTCCCTGTATTTAAGAGTCTCTTATGTTTTGTCCCCCTCCGTGTTTTTATATTATTTTTGCTTCCCTTTCCTTATGTTCTGTTTTGTGTCTTAAATTCCACATGAATGAAATCATATGATATTTGTTTTGTCTGACTGACTAATTTCACTCAGCATAATGCTCTCCAGTTCCATCCACATAGTTGCAAATGTCTTCTGCCCACTTTTAATTGGATTATTTGCTTTTTGGGTGTTGAGTTGTATAAGTTCTTTATATATTTTGAATACTAACCCTTTGTTGGATAAGTCATTTGCAAAGATCTTCTCCCATTCCATAGGTTGTCTTTTAGTTTTGTTGGTTGTTACCTTTGCTGTACAGACTTTTTATTTTGATGTAGTTCTAATAGTTGATTTTTGCTTTTGTTTTCCTTGCCTCAGGAGACATATCTAAAAAGATGTTGTTATGGCCAATGTCAGAGAAATTACTGCCCGTGTTCTCTTCTAGGATTGTTATGGTTTCAGGTCTCACATTTAGATCTTTAATCCATTTTGAGTTTATTTTTGTATACTGTTTCAGAAAGTGATCCGTTTTTATTCTTTTGCCATGTAGCTGTTCAGTTTTCCCAACACCATTTGTTGAAGAGACTTTTTCCCATTGTATATTCTTGCCTCCTTTATTGAAGATTAATTGATCATAGAATTGTGGGTTTCTATCTGGGCTCTGTATTCTCTTCTATTAATCTATGTGTCTGTTTTTGTGTCAGTACCATACTGTTTTGATTACTACAGTTTTTTGTGTTTTTTTTTTAAGAATGTACCAGTTTATTTATTTATTTTTTGTCCTTATTCTTTTTTTTTATTTTTATAATAGTTTATTTTCAAATTGGTTTACATATAACACCCAGTGTTCATCCCAACATGTGCCCTCTTTAATGCCCGTCACCCCCTCTCCCCCCTCCCTCACCCCCCTCAACTTGAAGTCTGGAATAGTGGTCCCTCCAGTTTTGTTTGTCTTTTCTTTTTTAATCTTTTTAATGTTTATTTTTGAGAGAGAAAGACACACACACACAGAGCAGGAGTAGGGGAGGGACTTAGAGAGAGGGAGACACAGAATCTGAAGCAGGCTCCAGGCTCCCAGCTGCCTAGAGCCTGACATGGGGCTCGAACCCACGAACTGTGAGATCATGACCTGAGCCGAAGTTGAACATTTAACCAACTAAGCCACTTAGGTGCCTCTTGTTTTTCTTTTTCAAGGTTGCTTTGGCTGTTCAGGGTCTTTTGTGGTTCCATACAAGTTTTAGGATTGTTTATTCTAGTTCTGTGAAAAATTCTGCTGGTATTTCGATAGGGATTGCATTACTTGTGTAGATTGCTTTGGGTAGTATCGACATTTTAATATTTGTTCTTCCAATCAATGAACGTAGAATGTCTTTCTAATCTGTGTCTTCCTTAATTTCTTTCATCATTGTTTTATAGTTTTCACCTCTTTGGTGAAGGTAGGTTTTTCAACTCTTTGGTTAAGTTTATTCCTAGGTATTTTTATTATTTGTGGTGCAATTGTAAATGAGATTGTTTCCTTAATTTATTTTTGCTTTATATTAATGTATAGAAATGCAGTGGATTCCTGTACATTGATGTTGTATCCTGTGACCTTACTGAATTCATTATGAGTACCAGCAGTTTTTTGGTGGAGTCTTTAGGGTTTTTGGTATATAGTATATCATGTCACCTGCAAATAGTGATTACTTCTTCCTTACCAGTTTGGATGCCTCTTATTTCTGTCTGATTGCTAGGGCCAGGACTTCCAGTACTCTGTTGAATAAAAGTGGTGAGAGTGGACTTCTTGTCTCATTCCTGACCTTATGAGAAAAGCTCTGTTTTCCCCCATTGAGTATGATATTAGCTGTGGGGTTTTCACATATGATGCCTTTGTTATGCTGAGGTATGTTCTCGCTAAACCTACTTTGTTGAGGGTTTTTATCATGAATAAATGTTATACATTGTCAAATGCTTTTTCTGCATCTATTGAAATGATGATAGGGCTTTATCCTTTCTCTTATTGATGGGACACATCAGTTGATTTTTTTCCAAATATTGAACCATGCTTGCATTCTGGGAATAAATCTCACTTGATTGTGGTGAATGATTGTTTTAATGTATTGTTGAATTCAGTTTCTAATATTTTGTTGAGGATTTTTGCATCTACATTCATCAGAGATACTGGCCTGTAGGTCTCTTTTTGTGTGTGTGATCTTTATCTGGTTTGGGAATCAGGGTAATGCTGGCCTCCTAGAATGAATTTGTTCTAACACCATTTATTGAAGTGATTTTTCTTTTCCCGTTAAGTGGTCTTAGCACTCTTGCCAAAAATCAATTAGCCATAAATGAAAGAGTTTATTTCTGATTGTCCGACTCTCCATTTCTGTATATTTGTCTCTGTGCCAGACTCTTGACTATTGTTGCTTGTAGTAAGTTTTGAAATTGGGAAATGTCTTTCTTCCAACATTGTTTTTCTTTTCTAGGACTGGAAACATTGGCTCTTCAGGGTTCATGTGAATTTTGGAATAAAGAGTATCCATTTCTACAAATAAACATCCTTAGATTCTGATAGGGATTGGGTGAATTTTTAGATTAGCTTGAGTAGTATTGCTGTCTTAACAATATTAAATCTTCCAATCACTGGGAGCATATAATTTTTTCCTTTCATTTAGATCATTAATTTTTTTCAACACTAGTTTTCAGAGTATAAGTTTCATGCTTGTTAAATTTATTTCTTAGTATTTTATTCTATTTGATGCTATTATAAATAGAATTGTGTTGTTAATTTCATTTTCGGATTGTCCATTGCAAGTGTATAGAAATGTAATTGATTTTTATATATTGTTCTGGTATTCTGAGAACTTACTAATAAACTCATTATTTCTTTTTAAACAATTTTTTTATGTTTATTTATATTTGAGAGAGAGAGAGAGAGAGACAGTGTGCGAGCTGGGGAGGGGGCAGAGAGAGAGATGGAGATAGAATCTGAAGCAGGCTTTAGGCTGTGAGGTGTCAGCACAGACCCCAACGTGGGACTCAAACTGATGAGCCATGAGATCATGACCTGAGCCAAAGTCAGTTGCTCAACTGACTGAAGCACCCAGTCGCCCTTATTATTTCTTTTTTTTAAGCTTGTTTATTTATTTTGAGAGAGAGAGAGAGAGAGAGAGCAAGTGGGAGAGAGGGAGAGAGAGAATTCCAGGCAGGCTCTACGCTGTCAGTGCAGAGCCTGATGTGAGGCTTGAACCCATGAACCATAATAAGATCATGACCTGAGTGAGCCAAAGTCAGATGCTTAACTGACTGAACCACCCAAGCACACCAGTTCTTTTTTTTCTTTCTTTTTTTTTTTTTTAAGTTTTTATTTTTTTTGAATGTGAATGAGCAGGGGAGGGGCAGAGAGAGAGAGGTGCTGTGGAGCCCAACACAGGGATTGATCTCAGAAACTGTGAGATTATGATCTGAGCTGAAATCAAGAGTCAGTTGCTTAACTGACTGAGCCATCCAGGCACCCCACTCATTATTAGTTCTAATCGTTCTTCAGTTGATTTCTTAGGATTTTCTGTGTAAATGATTTTTGTCACCTACAAATAGAAACAGTTTTACATTCCTTCACACACTGGATGCTTTTTATTTCTTCTTCTTGCCTAAGTACCTGGTTAGAACCAGTACAATATTGAATAGAATAGTGAGTGGACATCCTTGTCTTACTCCTGTTCTTATGGGGAAAAATCCAGTCTTTCAGTGTTAAGTATATTAGTATAGGTTATCATGCCCTTTGTAAGGTTGAGAGATTTCTTTTCTAATTCCTAATTTTTTGGTGTTTTTTGTCATGAAAATGTGTTGGATTTTGACAAATGTAATTTTTTTTTGCACTTACTGAGATCTATTTATATATTACTGAATTTTAATTAATTGATTTTTGGATAGTAAACCAACCTTACATTCCTGGATAAGTTCCACTTGGTTATGGTGTATAATTCTTTATATATATTGCTGGATTTGGTTTGCTGCCTGTGTTGGGAGTCTGGAAGACCACCCTTAGGTTTGATGATTTGCTAGAAGAGCTCAGACCTAGATACACTCTTCTACTCAAGGTTATGGTTTATTACAATGATAGAATTTACCAGTCTAGGTCTGGACTTTTCTTTATGGGAAGATTTTTATTTACTAAATTTCTTTCCTTGATGTGAATGTATTCAAGTTACTATTTTTTCTTGAGTGGGTTCTGGTAGTTCATGTCTCTAAAGGATTTTTTTCTATTTCATCCAAATTGTCAGATTCATTGGTATCACATTTTTCATGATAATCCCCTACTGTTCTTTTATGTCTGTAGGATCTGGTCTAGAGATGTTCTAGTTTTCCATTGCTGATACGGCTATTTTGTCGTTTCCCTCTTTTTCCCCTTTACTAACTAAAACATACTAATTTTATTAATTTTTTCAAATAATCAGTTTCTTATTTCTTTTATTTTTCTCTATTGTTTGTCCATTTTCTATTTCATTGACTTCCATTCTGATCTTTATTTTTCCCGTCTTCTACTTATTTTGGCTTTAATTTGCTATTTTTCTAGCTTCTTAAGGTAGAACCTTAGATTATTTATTTGAGATTGGTTTTGTTTTCTACTATGAGCATTTAAATACAGGTAGTTCTCACCTTGTATGGTAGCAAAGGACCATAAAAATTACCATACAGGACAAAATTTTGCAAAGTAGTCTTCATAATCAATGGAAAAAATTACAGTTGTTTTGTGACATGTAAACCCTTTAATGTTTTTGTGAAAACATTAAAAACGATCTCGCTGTTGGTTATAATTGTATAGAAAAATGAAAGTATAGTAAAACAAATATTTACTACCTTGCAATTTAAAACATCGACAGCATTGAAAATGTGTTTTATGTTTTTTCAACAGTCCTATATAGAGTAGTTTGAGCAGTGTCTACCTTCTTATCCTTGTATAACTTATGATAGGAAGTGAGCCTATTTTCTATATCTTACTGAATTGTCAAACTCTTTTCTAAGGTTGGATCAGCTACCAACATTTTACCTTTTCTGTTTTCAGTGCTGTGAGATATGTCCAAGATATTGTAAAGATTTTTTCCAGGGTTACTTTCTCTGTAATATATTCTTTTCATCACAACCCAAGAATTTATGTCAATTAAGTTTTGCCTTCACTAAGTTCTTCTGGCTACATACCTGAAGTCTTACGAATAGTGGCAATCCCAGCATTTCCATGATCCTCTATCTTCTAACCACATCTAGTATTGTTAGTGTTGTTTCTTTTTTGCATTTTCATCTTTGTAGGCCAGTTTCCTCTTTCAGTTACCATTTCTGTAAAATGCCATGTAGGTTTTTCACTGGGAGACAAAGAGGAAACACACCTATACACTTTGCATTCTGTATACATATTGGATAACAGATGTAGAATTAATAATTGACAGCAGACTTTGAAATAAGTGAAATGATTGAGTACTGATCATGATGCATATCTGTTATTTACATAGTGATTTGTGGACTCAAGTGTTGGCAGTGAAGTTTGTACTTTATGCTCTCACTCACAGGTAGTATACTGGGGTAATTAAAACGTTAACTGTGTTGTCGCCAGACTGGTATTACATAACTGTACTGAGATTCATGCATCAGAATCATGTAAAATGAGGATCACCTACATATAATTTGTCCTCTAAGTACTGCTTTAATTCTGTCTCACAAATTTTGACATATTGTTTTCATTTTCATTCAAGTTATTTTCTAATTTCTCGTTGGGCTTTTTGACATATAGGTTATTTACAAGTTTATTATTTTCCAAACATTTGGGGGAATTTTTGAGAGTCCTTTTTGATATTTATTTCTAATTTCGTTATTGTTGGAGAATATATACTGTATGATTTCTGTCCTCATAAAATTATTATAACTTGTTTTGAAGCCCAGTATATAGTCTATTCTGATGTTTGATTCATGTATTCTTTTTTATTTTTTTAAATTTTTTTAATGTTTTTATTTATTTTTGAGAGCAGGAGAGACAAAGCATGAGTGGGGGAGAGTCAGAGAGAGAGAGGGAGACACAGAATCTGAAGCAGCCTCCAGGCTCTGAGCTGTCAGCACAGAGCCCGACGCGGGGCTCGAACTCACAGACTGTGAGATCATGACCTGAGCCGAAGTCGGACGCTTAACCGACTGAGCCACCCAGGCACCCCTGATTCATGTATTCTTGAAGTGAATGTGTATTTGTTGTTGGATGGGGTATCTATAAATGTTTTGTTGGGTTCATCGATGCTTATTGTTTTATGCTTATTGTTTTTGTTATCGTTTACTTCTTTTGTAAATCATTGTGAGAGGGATATTGAAGTCTCTAGACATAATTATTCATTTGTCTTTTTTTTCCTTTCAGTTTTGTTAGTTTTGATTCATGTATTATGGGCGTTTGTGGTTAGGTATAAATACATTTATAATTGTTGTATCTTGAAAATCACCTTTTGCAATTTTGGGATATATTTCCTTGTGTCTAATATTTGTTACCTTGAAGTCTATATTGTCTAATATTAATATAGCCACTTCATTTCTCTTATGCTTACAGTTTCCATGATGTTTTTCTCCCCATTCTTTTATTTTCAGCCTTTTGTCTTTGAATTTAAAGTGAATTTCTTGGGGCGCTTAGGTGGCTTAGTTGGTTAAGCATTTAACTGTTGATTTCAGCTCAGGTCATGATCCCACAGTTTGTGAGATTGAGCCCTGCTTTGGGCTCTGAGCTAACAGTGTGGAGTCTGCTTGAGATTCTCTGTCTCCTCTCTCTGCTCCTCCCCCATGGACTTGCACTTTCACTCAAAATAGATAAATATTTAAAAAATAATAAGGTGAACTTGTTATAGACAATGTATAGTTAATTCTTAACTGTTTTATCCAACCTGACAGTTTCTGACTGGAGTATTATTCCATTTCCAGTTAATGTAATTATTGATGTGTTTTGATTTATGTTTGCCATTTTGCTATTTGTTTTCTGTTTGTTTAATCTCTCTTTTGGTCCTTTTTCTTTTCCTGTCTTCTTTTGTGTTAAAAGGAGGTGTTTTAGTATACCATTTTAATTTCCCTGTTGAATTTTTATTCACAGTTCAGTCTCTACATGCGTGTAACATTGCTATAGGGGTTACAATATAGTATTTGACTTCTTATAACCTACTGCACATTAATGCTGCTTTATTTTTCTGGCAAAACATAGACATTTCACTGTAACATAGCTCCATTCTCTATTCTCCCTGATCATCCTGGGCTGCTGTGTTCTTCTAATCATGTATGTTACACTTGTTACTATTTTTGCTTTAAAAAGCTTTTTAAAGAAAATGAAGAGAGATAAAGCAGACATATTTAAATCCCTATATTTCCTCACATACTTAAAAAGTTTCTAGTGTCCTGTGGATTTAAGTTATCATTTGGTGTTATTTTGGCAAAGATATTTTCTTTAGTATATTTTGTCACTCAGTTCTGCTAGCAAATGTTTTTGTTTATGTGCAAATGCCTTTATTTCGCCATGTTTAAAGGAGTTTCCCTGGATATAGAATTCCTGGTGGACACGTTGCTTGTTTTTAGTATTTTTGAATATCCATTCATTTTTTTTCTTGCCGCTTTCAAGATTTTTCTTTTTGTCTTCAGTTTTCAGCAATTTAATTTTGATGTGACTAGTTATCTAGGTATTCTACTGTGCTTTATGGAACTACTTGGATATGTAAATTAATGTTTCTCACCAAATTAGGTGATTTTAAAGGCATTTCTCTCTCCCTCTTTTTTTTTTTTTTTTGCCTCTTTCTCTTCCCTATTTTTCTACTCCAATTCCACATATACTGGAATGTCTAATATTATACCATAAATTTCTGAAGTTTTGTTTATTTTTTTATATATTTTTTTCTTTTTGTTCTTTGAGTTAGTTAATTTTTAGTGATATCTTCAAGTTTACAGATTCTGATTTTGCCTTCTGCTCTCTCAAATCTAATGACCCAACTGGTGGAAATTTAATTTCAGCTTTAGAATTTTCATTTGGTTCTTTTATTGTTTTAACTTGCACAGAATAAATGTTAGGGGGCGCCTGGGTGACTCAGTCAGTTAAACGTCCGACTTTGGCTCAGGTCATGATCTCATGGTTCGTAAGTTCCAGCCCCGCATCGGGCGGGCTCTGTGCTGACAGCTCAGAGCCTGGAGCCTGCTTTGGATTCTGTGTCTCCCTCTCTCTGCCCCTCTCTGCTACTCTGTCTCTCTCTCTCTCTCTTAAAAATGAATAAACATTAAAATTAAAAAAAAAATGTTAAGCGTAGAGTAAGTTAACTACCACCACAACCATGATATACAAAAGTTGTAATACTCAAAATTTCCTCTTTTTGCCTTTATATAGTCAAACTCATCCTTTATATACATTTTTCTCTTTTAAAATTGCATATACACTCATACCCTAGCATCTTTTCCCTTTTCTTTTAAGTTTATTGATTTATTTTGAGAAGGAGAAAGAGTACATACAAGTGGGAGAGGGACAGAAAGTGAGAGAATCCCAAGCAGGCTCCAAACTGTCAGCACAGAGCCCAGTGCAGGGCTCAGTCTCACAAACTGTGAGATCATGACCTGAGCCAAAATCAAAAGTTGGATGCTTAACCAACTGAGCCACCTAGGTGCCTCTCTCTTAACTTCTTTAATATGTTTATAATTGCTTCTTTGGGATCTTTATGAAATATAATACGTACATAGAATCACTTTCTATTGACTGATTTTGTTCCTTAGTTTACATCAGTTTTCTGTTTCTTTATAGGTCTAACAATTTTCAGTTGAAAATTCTATATTGTAGATAATATGTTGTAGTCTGGATTCTTCTGGTCCTTCTAAGGGTTTCTGTTTTGTCTTAGAGGCATTTAACTTGCTTGGGCTTAAAATGTGACATTTGTCTCTCCCATAGACTGTCATTGCTGATATTTCTGCTTACTTTTTGTTTGTTTAAGCCTGATTCTCTAAGAGATTCCCCTTCATCTGCATAAGGTAGAGGTGAGCTAGTGATATGGACAGAGGTCATATTAGACATCAAAAGCCATCACTCTTGGTCACCTGAGTTGTGCATGTGTCAGAACACTTTAAAAGTATCGCAAATTTGCAAGTGTCTCCAAAGTTTCAACCACTGCTAGGCTCTCTAGGGTCTCTTTGCACAAATATTTTCGTGGTCAGTTGGGGTATAGGGAAAGTTTATTATCTCAACCTTTCTGTGACTCTCTTACTTCCAAATTCCCCTGTTAAATTTCTAGCTGCTCTACTAACAGCATTAAACTGTATATCCTGTGGAATTTTACTATCTTTTAATGCCCCCATAAACTAGGGATGGGAGAGATGGGAAAACCTGAGAAAAAAATTCCACAAGCTCCCCATTCTTATCTAATAAAGACGTTTTTGGTGAATAAGCACTTTTCAGCCTATAACCTGCCTTTGGTAGTCTTTCAGTACTGTGAATTGGTTATTTTTTAAAAAATCATTTTGTTTTTGTACTTGTTTTTTTGGGAAGGCGAATTCCTCAACTACCTCATGTCATCACTATTGGAAGTAAAGTGTATCTTTAATTTCTCATGTGATAAATGTACATGTTTTAAATGGACTGTTGCCTTCTCAGTTCTCTGTCTCTTGGACCATCCTGTATTATCCATTTGTCCTCTACTAAATCTCTTTATCTGTTAGATTTCATTTCTTTATTCTTTCAGAGAGGGAGACTAGATTCGACAGCCCTCAAGTGGATATACCTGGAGATGTTTCCTTCCATAAGGAGATATTTGAAAGTATAACAAGGGATCATTCACTGTACTGCATTTTTAAGGTCTGGCAGGGTGATGACCAGATGGAGAGGGATCAGGAAAATAAAGACAGATCTCTCAGGCGAGTCATGGTCATCAAAAACAAAACAGTTGTTGAAGAATCGGGTTACACATATAAGTCATCAGGAAAAATATTTCATGACTGCACAGACCTAGATGCTTCAAGACAAAGACTGTATAAATGTGATTCATTTGAAAAGAGCTTGAAACCTAATATAAACTTATTCAGTTGTAATAGGGGTTATGCAAGAAAAAACACTGTTGAGAATTTCAGATGTGGGAGTACACCTATTTCTTCCTATTCTATGCCTGAAAAAATTCATAATGGAGTGAAACACTGTGAAGATAGTCAATGTGGAAAGATTATCAGTAATAAACAGTGTCTTTTTCAAAATGTGAATGTTGAAACCGGAGAGAAGACCTGTATATGCATTGAATGTGGAAAATCTTTTCTAAAAAAGTCACAACTCATTATACATCAACGAATTCACACTGGAGAGAAACCGTATGAATGTGGTGCATGTGGGAAAGCCTTCAGTGAGAAGTCACATCTCATCGTACACCAGAGAACTCATACTGGGGAGAAACCTTACGAATGTTCTGAATGTGGAAAAGCCTTCTCTCAGAAATCATCTCTCATTATACATCAGAGAGTTCATTCTGGGGAGAAACCATATGAATGTAGCGAGTGTGGGAAAACCTTCTCCCAGAAATCACCTCTCATTATACATCAGAGAATACATACTGGTGAAAAACCTTATGAATGTAATCAGTGCAGGAAGGCCTTCTCCCAGAAGTCACAGCTGATTATACATCATAGAGCTCATACTGGAGAGAAGCCATATGAATGCACTGAATGTGGGAAAGCCTTCTGTGAGAAGTCCCACCTCGTTATACATAAAAGAATTCACACTGGAGAGAAACCCTATAGATGCTCCCAATGCGAGGAAGCCTTCAGCAGAAAGTCAGAACTCATTATACATCAGATAATTCATACTGGGGAGAAACCTTATGAATGTACTGAATGTGGGAAGACTTTCTCCCGGAAGTCACAGCTCATCATACATCAGAGAACACATACTGGAGAAAAACCCTATAAATGCAGTGAATGTGGGAAAGCCTTCTGTCAGCAGTCACATCTCATTGGACATCAGAGAATTCACACAGGAGAAAAACCTTATGTATGCAGTGAATGCGGGAAAGCCTTTTCTCAGAAGTCCCACCTCCCAGGACATCTACGAATTCATACAGGAGAGAAGCCTTACATATGTGCTGAATGTGGAAAGGCCTTTTCCCAGAAATCAGATCTTGTTGTACATCATAGAATTCATACTGGGGAAAGACCGTATCAATGTGCTGTCTGTGGGAAAGCCTTCATCCAGAAGTCACAACTCACTGTACATCAGAGAATTCATACAGTGGTAAAATCTGATGAACTGAATGCAGAAAAGCCTTCAGTATCTGCTTAAGCCTTAATAAACACCACAAACTTATGGATTTCATGAGTTCTGGGGCATCTTTATTGGTAAAATTTAAGAAGTGAAATAAAGATTCTAATGTATTTATTTTTTTATCAACGATACTACAAACATCTCAGTTATATAAATAATGGGCATTTTCACTATGTCATGTAAATAAGACTTTTGAGATTGTGAACTGAATTAATTACATAAGTTACATATATAGTCTATTTTGAAGTTACATATTTGTGATTATGTTATATAATAAGAATTAGACCAATGGTAATACTATTAATGTTGGTTTAGCATAATTACGGCTGTGAAATAATTCCCCATAGAGTGCATGAAGAAAACCTGAGTCAAAAGATGCCACAACCTAGAAACTGTGCTTGAGGGAAGGATTTGATTATCACCTGCAAAGATACATGTAAAAAAAAATATTCTTGTAGGTAGATGGAATATTGGAAGGTCCAATAAATGTGATCTTTTTGTTTTCATTTCAAAAATATAAGTTGATCTCTGTCAATGGATGGACCTAGGGTCTTAGAATTGACACTTCTTGCTGTTGCTCTGTTTTACTCCTCCCCTGTAGGACTTTGGTGTGTGGGAAGACATGGATGGTCATAGGTTTTAATGTTCATTACATTATTCACAGATTGTGTGACTTCAGGGAAGCCTTTTTTCATCCATGGTATCTGTTCCCTCATCTATATATGAAATTCTGGCAGAGAACATGTTTTTACCTCATACTTGTTCCCTTTATCTTTCCTCTCTGTTCCTTTGCAGGAGGCTGGTAATAACCATTTGTCCACATTTAAACCTGATTTGCATTTCAGACACTGTGTGTCTGATTTCTCTGATTTACTATTCTCTTTGTCCATTTCACTGCTCTTGTGTCTGATGGCCTACCTCATACTGTTATGGAGACCTCACTTTAACTTATTTTATTTTGCAATCACATGTAAATTTTGGGGTTTGCACTTAAAGACCCTGTGTGATACCACCACAGATCCTGTTTTACCCTCTCCCTGAAGCATCAATTCTTTTTCCTGAGAATTGAGTGGTCCTCCAGAGAAAAACCCATAGGGAATGTGGAAGATGTGCCTGGGATAGCTTACATGGGTAAGTATGAATCAGGACATAAAAATCTCACCTACCATCCTAAAATGTTTCTTTATTCTTTGTTGTGGGGCCAATTCTTCTCCTGTAAGAATCTTTAGGAAAGCATCCTGAATGGGAGAAGTTCTGTGTGGCAGGAATGTTGTGACCTGTGTGGGTAAATATGATTTCTGCAATAAAATTCCTACTTGATTCCTCCGTATGTCCTGCTTAGCTGAGACCAGTGTTTACTCTGAGAAGTAAGACTTTGAATGGGAACCTCTGCAGAGAGCATGACACACCCCCAGAAAGATGTGCAAACATGTGAGAAAATTCTTCGTGTCATTGTGAACAGTGTTTGATGCAGCATATTATTGACCATTTGTATCTGGGAAATAAAACCTTTGGCATGTAGCATGGACCGATCTACTTTGAGAGGTCTTGATGGAATTTGGCCCCACCTGGCCCTTATGGAGAGGCATGGGAAAGTCAGGGTCTCTAGAACATACAGAAGTTTTGTGAGAAGAAAATGATAATACAGTGACAGGGAAATTATGTAAGGAAAATAAAGACTTTTGTTTCTGTCTTCCTGTGGGTCTTCTATTTTGCCTTTTCACCTTCTAAGGAACCTCATTAATCTGATCATGACATAATATATATTATATATTGGTATAAAATATAGCAAAATTTAATATTTACTGGTATAGAAAAATTTCCCTCTAAAGTCTGTAAAAAAGACAATGTCCATTTTTGCCAGTTTTATTCAATATTGTATTGAAGGACCTAGTCAGGAAAATCAGGCAAGAAAAATAATTGGTATAATGATTGGAAAGCAACAAAAACACATTTGTTGATAAAAGTATATGCATAAAAGATTAAAATGCACAGGTTAATTATTAGAAATGCGCAGTAGCAAGGTTTCTGTATAAAACGCTTTTAAAAATTAAGTTTATACAATAGATATAAAATGAAAATTTAAAGATACCAATTACAGTGGTTTGAAAAATACAACATACCTAGAAATATGTGTATTTCCAGTACTATGTTGAAAAGAAGTGGCAAGAATGAACACCCTTCTATTGTTCCTGATCTGAGAGGAAGAGCTTTCTGCATCATTGACTATGAAGTTAGCTGTGAGCGTGTCATATGTTGCCTTCCTTACGTGGAGGTACATTCTTTCTGTGACTAATTTGTTGAGAATTTTTTATCATGAAAGGGTGTTGAATTTTTGCGAAATGACTTTTTGCATGTATTGAGATGATTTTTTTATCCTTTACTCTATTAATGTGATGAATCACATTTATTAATTTGTATATGTTGAAACAGCCTTGCATCCCAGATATAAATCATAGTTAATCATGATATATGACCCTTTTAATGTGCTGAATTCTGCTTGCTCATATTTTGTTGTGGATTTTATATTTATTTATTTTTAAGTATTTATTTTGGGAAAGCATAAGCAGGGGAGGGGCAGAGAGAGGGGGACAGAGGATGGGAAGCAAGCTGTGTGCTTACAGACTGACAGCAACAAGCCCAATGTGGGGCTTGAACTCATGAACCGGGAGGTCATGACCTGAGCCGAAGTTGTATGTTCAACCAACTGAGCCACCCAGGTGGCCTGAGGATTTTACATTTATATTCATTAAGAATATTGAGCTGTACTTTTCTTGTAGTGCCCTTATCTGGCTTTGGTGTCAGAGTAATAGCCTTGTAAAATAAGCTTGGGAGTATTCTCTTCTTCAGTTTTTTGGAAGAGTCTAAGTAGGATTGTTAATTCTTTAAATGTTTGGTAGAATTCACCAATGAAACCATCTGGTCCTGGGATTTTCTTTGTTGAGATGTTTTTGATTACTGATTCAGTCTCCTACTCATTATTGGTCTGTTAAGATTTTCTATGAATGATTCAGTCTCATATATTCTATGTTTCTAGCAATTTATTTCTTCTTGGTTATCCAATTTGTTGGCATAATCATTCCAAGTGATATTATGATATGTTGTATTTCTCTAGTATCAGTTGTTATGTCTCTTTCATTTCTAAATTTGAGTCTTTGCTCCTTTTTTCTTCATCTGTGTATTAATTTTGCTTCTTTTCAAAAAAACACCTTTTAGCTTCATTGATATTTTCTATTATTTCTCTAGTCTCTATTTCTGTTTTGATCTTCATTATTTCCTTTCTTCTGCTAACTTTTGTCTTAATTTGTTGTTCTTTTTGTATGTCTTTGAGGTGTAAAGTTAATTGTTTATTTAGGATCTTTGTGGGTTTTTTTTAAGCTTATTCATTTATTTTGAGAGAGGCAGGGAGAGAGCAGGATAAGGGCACAGAGAGAGAGAGAGAGAGAGAGAGAGAGAGAGAATCCCGAGCAGGCTCCACGATGTCAGCACAGGGCCCAGTGCAGGGCTTGAACTCACAAACCATGAGACTGAAACCTAGTGTCAGATGCTTAACTGACTGAGCCACCCAGGTGCCCGTGGGATCTTTATTTCTCAATGTAGGCATTTATCACTATGAACTGCCTGGTTAGAACTACTTTTGCTTCAACCAATAGATTTTGGTATATTGTGTTTTCATTTTCACTTGTTTCAAGGTCTTT
Organism: Paguma larvata; assembly: GCA_030068075.1. Lineage (NCBI taxonomy): Eukaryota > Metazoa > Chordata > Mammalia > Carnivora > Viverridae > Paguma > Paguma larvata. Next base: position 41,169,579 of record CM057826.1, on the reverse strand, counting down.
TTAAAATTCCCTTTTGATTTCTTTTGGTTTATTCTTTGACTCATTGGTTGTTCGGGTGTGTGTTATTTAATTTCCACTTATTTGGGTGTTTCCAGTTTTCCTTGTTATTTTCTAGTTTCATACCATTATGGTCAGAAAACATACTTGGTATAATTTCAGTCTTCTTAAATTTGCTAAGACTTGTTTGTGACCTACCATATCATCTATCTTGGAGAATGTTCATGTACTCTTGAGAAGAGTGTGTATTCTGCTGCTGTTGGTTGCAGTGTTTTGTGTATGTCAGTTAGGTCCATTGGATCTAAAGTATAGTTCGGTGTTCCCTTATTGATTTTGTCTGTCTGATCAATCCATTTTTATTTATTTAAGCAATCTCCACACCCATCATGAGACTTGAACTCACAATCCCTAGATCAAGAGTCACATGCTCTTCCGACTGAGCCAGCCAGGTGCCCTGTGATCAATCCATTATTGAAAATGGGGTACCAAAGTCTCCTGTTATGATTGTATTTTTGTCTCCTCCTTGCTTCAGACCTGTTAGTGTTTGATTAATATATTTAGGTGCTCTGGTGTTGGGTGTATATATATTTATAATTGTATAAATATATACTCTTTAATATTTGATCCCTTTATCAATACATAATGAATTTTTTTGTCTCGGTTACAATTTTTAACTTAAAATTGTATTTTGTCTGATACAAGTATACCTACTTTTGATCATTTTTGGTTTCTATTTGCTTGGAATAACTTTCCCATTTTGTTTGTTTTGTTTGTTTGTTTCCTATCCATGTTCTTAAAGCTGAAGCGAGTCTCTTCTAGGGAGCATGTAGTTGGGTCTTTTTTTTTTTTTTTTTAAATTTGGCTAGTATTAAAAAGACAGAAAAAAAAAAGAAAAGAAATTAAAAATGTTGGTGAAGGTGTGGAGAAAAGGGAATCATCAAGCCCTGTTGGCGGGAATGTAAATTATGCAATCCACAGTGCAACCACTGCAGAAAGCAGTATGGAGATTGCTCAAAAAATTAGAAATAGCAATACCATGTGATCTAGTAATTCTTTTTTAAAAATGTTTATTTTGAGAGAGAAAGAGCAAGCGAGCATGAGTGGGGAAGGGGCAAGGAGGGGTGAGGAGAGAGAGAATTTCAAGCAGTCTCTGTGCTGACAGCAGTGCTCAACATGGTGCTCAATCCTACGAACTGTGAGATCATGACCTGAGCCAAAAATCAAGAGTCAGACATGCAACAAGCTGAGCTATCCAGGTACCCCAGTGATCTAATAATTCTATTACTGGGTATTTATTCAAAAACAGAAACACTAATTCAAAAAGAATATCACAGGTTAATTCTGCAAATGATTTCATAGCATTACTTTGGCTAGCCCATGGTTTTAGACATAACTAAATTTAGGTATGTGAAGTGCGAAGAGGTATCTTAAGCAACTTTAATTGGAGTTGAACACTATGAAATGAAAACAAAAATAAGAGAGAAAGAGATCAGGGGTGGAGCAGAGAGAGAGATGGAGAGAGAGAATCTCAAGCAGGCTTCACACTGTCAGTGTAGACCCTGATGTGGTGCTTGAACCCATCAACTGTGAGATCACGACGAGCTAGAATCAAGAGTCAAATGCTTAAATGACTGAGCCACTCAAGTGCCCCCTTTTTTTTATTCTTTATTGTCAAGATTGTTTTTATATTCTAGGGCCCATTCTTTTCCTTTCAAATTTTAGAAGAACCTTGTCTAAGTTTACAAACAACAGCTTTCTGTGATTTAATAGAAATTACATTAAATCTATAGATCAGTTTGGAGAATAACATCTTTACAGTTATGAGTCTTCAAATCAATAGACATGATATTTCTCTTCATTTATTTGATTTCTTTTCAACAACCTTTTGTAATTTTCTTTCTAAAGATCCTTTATGTGTTAAGTATAAGCCCAAGTGTTTGATTCCTTTGGACTGATTGAAATGGTGTTATGTTTTTATTTCCATCTACTTATTAGCATATAGAAATGTGATTGATTTTTATGTACTAATGATCTTGTATCCTATAACTTTGCTGACCTCACGTATTAAGTTTTAGGCTTAATTTTGCTAAATTCCTTTGGATTTTCTATAAAGGCAGTTATTCATGTCCGTTTTATTCCTTTCTTTTCTGACCTCTGTGCTTCTAATTTTGTCTTGTGTTGTTTTGATGGGTAGAATTTTCAGTAGTATGTTGAATTAAGTAGTGAGAGCAAACACTTGCCTCATTCCTTATCTATAGGGGGAAATGTGTAGTCCATCACTATTAAATATTATTTTTGCTGTTTTCCTTTTTGATATATACTCTTTATCATAAAGTTGAAGAAATTCCCCTCTATTACTGGTTTGCTGAGAGTGTTTATCATGAATGGTGTTGGACTTTTGTCAAATGATTTTTCTGTGTTGACTGATATAATTACATATTTTTTCTTTGTATCTTTTTGATAAGTGGGTTACATTGGTTAATTTTCATATTTGAGCCAGCTTTGCATACCTGGATACATTTCACTTTGTCATACTGTATGATTTTCTTAATACATTGTTGGATTTTGTTTGCTAATATTTTGTTAATGGTTTTTATGACTAAGTAAATGAGAGATATTGGTCTGTAGTTTTCTCTTTTGGTATGATTCCCTGAAAAAATTATTTGGCATGGATCCTCTCCTCTTCTGTTTTCTGGAAGAAATTATATAAAATTGATGTTATTTCTTTAAATTTAGGTGATTTCTCCAGTGAAATCATCTTTTGTTTTTGCGAGATCTTAAGGATCAGTTTTAATATGGACTATGCAAATTATCTATTTCATCTTGGTTGAGTTCTGGTGTTTGAGAAAAAAAACTATCTCCTAAGTCTGGGGGATTCACAAATATGCCAACCTAAGAAAAATTGTAAATGATGCCTTGTCACGGATGTATTGTCACTCACTGCCTTTAAATAAAGAAACTAAGACTAGCAGGTCGGAGATGCCAGAATTGTCAGGGCTGCCTGCTTGGTCATCAGACTACATCTCTCTCGTGGCTCTCTCATTTCCTTTCGCCTGACTGTCCATCCTTCGTGGACCCCTAGATTCGCCGGAACTGGACCCCAGCACCCTCTGAGGATTTACTTAACTCAGTTCTCTAAATGGATTCAGAAACAGAAGAAAATTATTTTTGTTCCCTTATGTTCATCTGTTTCATTTCTTAAATTCCACATGACTGAAGTCATATGGTATTTGTCTTTCTCTGAATGACTTATTTCACTTAGCATTATATATTCTAGCTCCATCCATATTGTTGCAAATGGCAAAATTTTATTTTTTTAACTTATTTTTGAGAGAGAGAGACAGTGCTAGTGGGGGAGGGGCAGATAGAGAGAGGGAGACACAGAATCTGAAGCAGGCTCCAGGCTCCATGCTGTCAGCACAGAGCCCGACGTGGGGCTCGAACCCACAAACTAATATCATGACCTGAGCCAAAGTCAGACACTTAACCAACCGAGCCACTCAGGTGCCCCAAGATTTTATTCTTTTTATGACCTAGTAATAGTCCATTATACACCACATCTTTATCCATTCATCAGTTGACAGACGTTTGGGCTCTATCCATAATAATCTCTCTATTATTCATAATGCTATGAACATTGGGGTGCATGGGTCCCTCTGAATTAGTATTTTTGTATTCTTTGGGTAAATACCTAGTAGTGCAATTACTGGATGATAGTGTAGTTCTATTTTTAACTTTTTGAGGAACCTCCGTACTGTTTTCCAGAGTGGTTGCACCAGTTGGTATTTCAACCAACAACGTAAGAGGGTTCCCCTTTCTCTGCATCCCCGCCAACACCTGTGTTAATTTTAGCCATTCTGACAGGTGTGAGGTGATAGCCCACTGTAGTTTTGATTTGTATTTCCCTCATGATGAGTGATGTTGAGCATCTTTTCATGTGTCTGTTAGCCATCTGTATGTCTTCTTTGGAAGGATATATATTCATGCCTTCTGCCCCTTCTTAACTGGTTTATTAACTACAGAGAAAAAAAGTCCATTTCTTCTACCTTGTCAGATTTATGAGGTGAGAGTTGTTTATTTTAGTATTATCCTTCTAATGGCTGCAAGAACTATAATAACTTGTTAACATCCAGGTCCGAAATGTCCAGTATCTTTTTCAATTCTAATCCTTTTTCTTTGCTTTTTCTTCTTGTTATTAAGTGTCATTTTCCAATTTCTATACATGTCTGACAATTACTGATTTGATGCAAGGCACTGTGAATCTTACCTAGTTGGGTGCTGAACACATTTGTATTCTAGTGTTTTGTAAACTTTTTTTTTTTTTTTTTTAGGTGGCACCAGAGCAAGATTTTAATGTAGAGCTAATTACTTTCACTATTGAAGCAGAACTTTTTGAGTACTCTTCCTGATGCCCCACGAATAGTAAAATTTGCCGGTCTGGCTGGTAGAAATAGGCATTAATCTTGGCTTTTTTGAGAGCAAGTTACTGTTTTTCTCCTTCATTTCAAGTGTTTATTTTTCCAAATTTTGATAGATTACTTATATGCCTACACTGACCAATATTCTGATGAGTACTTAAGTAGACTCTCTGCAAGTCTCTGGAGTTCTCTTTTTGGTGCAGCTTTCTGCTCTTTGGTCCTCTACTCTGTGAATCCAGCTTTCTTGGTCTGTCTGTGATCCATGAGATTATGATCCAGGAAATCATGAGATTATGACCTGAGCTGAAGTCCAATTCTTAACCGACTGAGCCACTCAGGCACCCCTCATAATTATGTAAATTTTTTGAGGTTCTAAGGTTAAATCAACAGAACATGTACATTCAAAGAAGGTTAGGTACTGTCTCTGTACCCTCTATCTTATTTTCTTTTTCACTGTGGTAGGAAGTGTCTAAAACGGGCAACAATTCCCACCTCCAGGTATCCTTTGTTGTAATACCCTCCATATGAGTAAGTAACTTTGAACCAGTGAAATATAGCAACATTGAATGAATGCTACATCTGTGACTAGGTTATAAAAGACTGTGACTTCTTTCTTGCTTACAGACTCTTTCTCCTGCCTCACTAAGTATACAGGTCACAAGTTGGTAGAGACATGATCTCTAGTGCTTGTCTAACGTTCTTTTCCTTTGTGAGTCAGTGAGCCTATATCGTAAGGGCTCATGTCTATCTGTTCCTTATACAAACAGCAGTTTCTGTAAAAGTATTTTGTTATTGCCTTTTCATTACAAGGGAGCGTGGGGATGGGAATTGCAAAAGGATTCGTGAAATGTTAACTTCAGGAAGGTACTCAATATTTGTTTTTGATCAGTGAACATATGTGTAGCTACTTTTGTTTGGCTACTGTTTGTACCTTATCTATAAACAGTGCTTCTAACTTTTGCACTAGGCTAACCTCCGGGGAAGGTCCTAAGCTCTTTACAATCTCTCCCATCAGTCTGTTAATCAAATACTGAGAGAAGCTTTAGAGATGTGCCTTGAGCTTTTATGGTGGGGCTGAGGGGATGATTAACACAATGTGATACCTGCAGGGAAAATCTAGTTTGGTTCAAGGAGTCTTGGGGCCTAATGTCTGCTAATTTCTAGCCAACTCATAACTGCTATTCTGTATGATCAATTTGTGTAACCTTCCCAAGAGGCAACTTTGAGGTTACTTCTGACCAGGTTACTCTCATTCAGATTTTATCCATCAAGACATCGCACTCCAGGTCCCCTTTTCCATATGCCATAAAAACAAAGAGCATTATATCCCGTGGGCCAACGAGACCAGTTCAAGAAATCCAAGCCTAAAAAATTATTTAGAAGGAGGTAAGACTAGGCGCCATCTTGGCCGGCGGGAACTTTATTTCAACCGCTTTTTCCACACAGGGAGGGGTCTCAACCTGTGAGCCTAAAATGGCTCCCAACAAGAGGGACTCCTTCATCAACTTGAGCCCATTTTATGCCTGTCAGTTCCATGCAAAATTCAGAAAGAATTGGATGTTCCTGAGGCTGGACATAGGCATGGAAGTCAGATTCAATTTGTCTAGTTAATGTGTTCAGCCAAGTGCTGGAAATTCATTAATTTCTTGGCTTTGGTGGCATTTCCCATCATTCCTACATGCTGACTCAAAATCAGTGACAATTAAGTAGTCAAACAATGGAATTGCTTCTTCCTAGGTTTCCATTTGTTGGTGCAACTGACTTTCTCCTAATGAATTCAAGCTGCCACGCCAGCTTCTTAGTCACCATTCCCAGCATTCCTTTGTCTTCACAGCCCAACTGCTGGAAGTCACTAATACATGTATTTTGGCTAGCTATTGCTAAACCACCTATATAGAGACTGTATCATTTTTCTGTCCCACCAGTAATATATGAGAATTCCTTATTCTCTTGGTCTTATCAACACCATATATTTTCAAACTTAGAATACTTTTTAACAGGTTGATAGATGAGAAGTAGTATCTTACTACAGCTTTAATTTTTATTTCTTTCATTACAAAGAAGTCTCCTCCTTCAACTTCTTTTTTAATGAGATATTACATTAGGGTCAGCTTCGCATCACTCTTTGGATCAAGAGGTAAACTTTTTAAAATTCCTACAAGGCTCTCCATGGTTAGGCCCCTTCCCATATGTACAGTATCCACTGGCATCACTCCTTGAAGAGTCTTTTTTTTTTAAGTTTATTTATTTTGAGAGAGAGAGCATGCACATGAGTACAAGTGGGGCAGGGGCAGAGAGAGAGAGAGAGGGAGAGAGAGAATCTCAGGCAGGTTCCTCACTGTCATTGCAAAGCCTGATGTGAGGCTCAAATTCATGAACCAGGAGAATATGATCTGAGTTGAAGTCAGATGCTTAACCCAGGTGCCCCACTCCTTGAGGATTCTAAATTAATCATTACTGTACCTTTAGTGCCTAACACAGTGGCTACACTGTCTGAAGCACAAGGCGTGCAATAAATATTTATGTAACTGTGGGAGTTTAAATTGGAGCGATCAAAACTGCCCACTTTTTACCCTCTTTTTTTAAATTAATTTATTTTTAAATTTACATCCAAGTTAGTTAGCATATAGTGCAACAATGATTTCAGGAGTAGAAATGTCCCTTGCCCATTTAGCTCATCCCCTTCCCACAACCCCTCTAGCAACCCTCTGTTTATTCTCCATATTTAAGAATTTCTTATGGTTTGTTCCCCTCCCTGTTTTTATATTATTTTCGTTTCCCCTCCCTTCTGTTCATCTGTTTTGTATCTTAAAGTCCTCATAGGAGTGAAATCATATGATATTTGTCTTTCTCTAATTTCGCTTAGCACAATACACTCTAGTTCCATCCACGTTGTTGCAAATGGCAGGATGTCATTCTTTTCGATTGCCAAGTCATACTCCATTGTATGTATATACCACATCTTTGTCCATTCATCCATCTACGGACGTTTGGGCACTTTCCATACTTTGGCTACTGTTGATAGTGCTGCTATAAACATTGGGGTTCATGTGCCCCTTCGAAACAGCATACCTGTATCCCTTGGATAAATACCTAGTAGTGCAATTGCTGTTTTACCCTCTTCTTTGACCAAAAGTTAGGCCACTCTCTTCCCCACGGGCCCCTAAACTTGGCTTGTCCTCAAGTTTAACCACAGACTAAAGCAAAGCAATGTATATAGGCAGAATATCTTCCCTTAGCTTTTTCACAGTCCGAGGACTCCAGAAACATTTTTAAGTGCTCTGTTTTTGCACCTGCACACTGCTACCTGTTGAAAGTTCCTGCTAACCCTTCTTAACCCTGTGTTAAGGAAAAAAAAAAAAGTGGGGGTGGGGGGAAGATAAGGTTTGATTTTGAGATGCTTGCAGATTTCTGGGAATGCAGTGTTCTCCCAACTGCAACCATTTTTCTGAATAAAATCTCTCCTTATCTAGGTCCAGATTTGTTTTTGCTTGACATGACAAATAAAACTGCTCAATATAAAACTGCTGCTCATGTAATGACATAAGCCAAAAATCTCATGGCTCTTTCAAAAACTTATGATTCAAAATCATCTATTTAAGCACACAAAACATCATTTAACACGATTTTTTTTTAAAGCCTGAGGTACCTAAAAGTTATGGTAAGTGCTTTGTTGGTTCATTATTTTTTCTAGTGATGTTTTCTTAAAATCTAACCTCCTCAAGGCTTCCCCTCCATTTTTTTCAATCTCCCATTTCTAGGTCTCAGTCTCCCTCCGCGTCGCCCGTGTTGTGTCCATTACCTTCCCACTTCTGTTCCTACGCGTCCCGCTTTCGGCTCTTTAGGCTCCCATCGTTGTCTACACAGGCTCTCCTTAGCCGCCTGATCGCTGCCCCCATTCTCTCCGGCTTCTCCACGTCAACGCTTTATGCCTCAGCCGCCTCCTCCCTGCCTCTGAATGTTGCTTTTTCCTTCAGGTCGCCTCAGCAACTTACTCCTGCAGTACTAACTTCCCCTAGAAAATTCCTTACAACAGTTTTTAGTATAAAGTACATTTCTACTGTGAATTCCCTCCTCCGCCCACCAGTGAACGTTTCCACCACTTCGGGCCCTCTTTCCCACAGCGTGATCCCCGCGAAAGAACTGCACCATTCCACGCCTCACCGCTCGAAGCCAGGCGAACCTCCCGGCGTAGGGCTGTACCATTACAAACATATTTAGGCAGTGTCGTCCATGAGAGTATTTTAACATTCGAAGTTCTTCCTCTTTCACCAAATGCAGTCTTGTAATAGAGATCGTGTCACTCGAATTTCTTCCCCAAGCCTGTAGAAACTCTCTGCAAAACCTCGCACCTCACTAATTCATACAATCCTCCTTTCTGTCATCTTGCCCCCTTCCCTCGGTGTTGCGGTGGAACAGTCCACCGAATCCCTCCGCGTGTACGGAACTGGCCAGAATCTCAAGATGGCGGCTCCAGTTCCGACATAGAGCCTGGGAGTGGCCATCTTGCCTCCTGAACAAAGCCGCGGAGGATGCGGAGTGGGCAAAACCGCCCAGTACGGCTTGGCGCAGGCTCTGGAGTCCCGCGCTGTGCTCACCCAGACAGGAAGCGGGAGAGTTCAGCAGTATGGCTGTGACAGCCGTCCCGGGTAAAGCCGTGATGGGCGTTTGGAGACTTGATAACGGAGCCGCAAGTCAGAAGGCGGGTATGTGCGGCGAGTCTGCTGGATTGGTAATGGGAGGGGAGGGGTCTGTGAGGGTCCAGTGATTGGAGATTTATGAAGTCACGGGTGGGGAGGTATGTGGGATTAAGGTTGGGTTTATTTGGGAGTCAGGGTTGGAGTAAGGTATGAGATTAGTAATTGGGGAATGATATGTCAGTGATGGAGTTGTCTGTGGAGTCAGAAATAGCGTGTAGGACGACTGGCTGGGGTCCGTGATTTAAGGGACTCTGGAGAAATCAGTGATTGGTGAGGAGGCAGTGGACTAAATGACCATCCATGTGGTGGTCAGTGATGTAGCGGTCATGGGGGAGTACTGTGGGTGTGTCATTGCTAGACCCGAGGATTCAGAAATTTGGAGGGAGCAAGGATGGGATCAAGGAGTCATGATGATAAGCCCTACTCTTCGGGAAAGGCTTTTACATACATTAAAGTTTCCACAGGTTTTAGGCAACCATTGAGTTCCTAAAGGTCGGACCCCTTCGCGGGTTCCCCCGCTCCCCCCCCCCACCCCGCAAAATAAGACCAAACAAGTTAAAAAGGATGGATTGTTATCAAAAAGTTTGATTTTCAGCCTACCTTTTTCTAAGAGAATTGAAATCATTTTGTTTTATTCAAGAAACACTCACTGAGCACCTGCTGGGTACCCAGAGATGAGTGTAACTGTTTCTCTTGATTGTTTCCTTGCAGATCGGTTTTGACAAGGCCTGGACCACCCCATCTAAAACAGCCTCCCTGCCATGGGAGCGTTCAGTTGCTCTGAACCAGTTCAGTCTTGTCTGAATGACTCCTCCTGGGACTGAGAAAAATTGACCAGGTAATATACCTTCCTGCATTGTAGTATATTCTCTTGTGTGAGTGTTTCTAACCTATCACCATTTTTATATGTAGACGACTGCACTGCTGAAAATCTATAATAGTTTAAACAGAAAACATCTTAAAGTTAACATTTTGGTCCATGAATATTGATTGGCAAGAGAGTTTGCCAAGTTGGGGGAAAATATAAAAGACCTTTTGGGAGATTATTGGGATTCAGCTGCTGGTTCTTTCTGGGGAATAAGGGAATACATTTCTCAGTTTTCCATTTGGTCATGGTCATTCTTGTTGCTGGGGAAGTCCATCTGCAGTTAATCTTTATACATATCTGTTCATGCTTTTTGCCTTCTGAGAATATTCTACAAGTGGAATTACTGGTTCATAGGGAAACAATAAGCTGTTAGTAAGTCAGAGTGAAATATATCTCCACATCTTTACAATTAAACCACTCTGACCAAGTTCTGTGTCTTCACAATGTGGTCACAACAGGACTTTCTTCACCTAGTGTTTCCTGACCCTTGTGCAAGGACTAAATAGCTTACCCCACTGGTTGTCCCATCATCCAGCTGATTCTAGTGGTTGTTTCTAGATTGGTGAACGTGGGAGCAGCAGACGGTCTGGTCTGTGAAAATGCCCTTCTGATTACCAGTTTTACTTTTTTTCAGACATCTGCCCTTTTAGAAGAGAGCAGAAAATGATGAAGTCCCAGGTGAGTTGCTTTTATACTTAATTTTAAAAATTTCCTTCATTTTCTGTCCAACCAAATGGAAAAGTGCAGATAGCTAAAATTTGGATTAGGGGAAAGGTAGCCAAAATAAAGGTTAAGACAGAGTTTCTAGGTAACGTATAGATAAACCTGGCCTGAAAACATTTTTAAAAATGAAGGTACCAATTTTTCTAATCTTCCTTGCAGACATCATCACTTAATTGATTTGCAGTCCCCTAAAAAGAAAACAGATCCGTTTCCCATGGGAAGAAATTCTTTCTTACCATGTAAGACTAAAACAAATTTCCATTCTGGGTCTTTCTCTAGGTGATGGAGTACACAGTGTTCTCAGCAACACTCCTGTCGTAAAGGCAACGGTAGATTTCTGGTAGCTGTATCACAAAATGATCTCTTTTAAAGGGAAGTTATAATGTCATAGCCAAACTCCTTGAACTTTATCCTTCAGAGCTGGGCTCACTAAACTATTGCCCGTATCCCAAATTCAGTTCTCTATTTTTATGGACAGTTTCATTGGCAGCACAGCCATACTGTTGGTTCATGGTATTGTCGGTGGCCGTTTCCCTGCTACAATGGCAGCGTTGGGTAAGTACAACAGAGACCGTGTGACCTGCAGTGCTGAAAATACATGCTTTACTGAAAGTTTGTTAGATTTCTGGTTTAGAGGATCTGATTGATTACAGAGGCTTCCTATTGTCCAGTTTTACTCACTACTAAAAATCTAGATCACACAGGATGGGTGCATTTTGAAGGTCTTCCAAAACATATGTTTCTCCCAAAGGGTACTTCTTACATTATAATTCTCTGGCAAAGCTTTGTAGAGCATGGGTCCCTGAATGTCCACACCCTTTGCTATCGTTTCAGATTGTATAGGATCACTTTCCAACTCAAGATCAGTTCCTTCTCTGCACTTCCATTTTTAGCAGTCTATATTATTTTTTCTCCCTGCCAACATTGGCTATATAGATGGTTTATAAATTTCAAACTATATCAGTGATAAAAATTTAAACCTTTTAACTTAAACTCTCCTCCTTCTAAGACCATCAGTGTTAACCATTTGTTTGTAACCTTCCAAACCTTTTCAATATGAGTATAACTAAGTGTGTACGTGTGAAAGTACAAATGTATAAGAGTGTCTCTTACTTTGTGTTTTTCTTTTGGAGAAATAATATTACACAGTAAAGATTCCATGTTGCAACTTGCTTTTTAATTTTACTGTCCCAAGTAAAGATTTTTGTATACATTTTGTATACATATTCAAAATGTTTTGTATACATTTTGAATATCTTCCCATGCCAGTACCTAGAATTCTTTTTTTTTTTTCTTTAATGTTTGTTTATTTTTGAGAGAGCACGACAAGGGAGGGGCAGAGGATCCAAAGCGGGCTCTGCGCTGACAGCATTGAGTCTGATGTGGGGCTTGAACTCACCAACCATGAGATCGTGACCTGAGCCAAAGTTGGACACTCAACTCACTGAGCCACCCCGGTGCCCGTAGAATTCTTTATTATCTTAGCAGATGGATAATATTTCTTTCTAGCCTGGTTGAACTGTGACTGTTTCCTTATCTGTAAAATGTAGATTAGAATCCTTATAGGGTTGTTGTGAGAATTAAATGAATAAAAACCATGCCTGGAACTGTACCTGGGGTGGTTTATTCTAAATTTAGTGTTAGTTGCTGTTATAGTTGTTATTATTATTCTATCGTCATCATTATTATTATCAAATCTAGTACTCCGCTTTTGCATTAGGAATGCTCATGTATTTTATAGTAGAGCTTAACAAGTGGGTTCTGTTGCAAAAAGATGAGGTTGTTTTGTTGTGTTTTCTTGGATGTCAGTAACTTTAGAGTTGTGCTGTTGAGTGCAGAGCGACCAGCCACTTGTGATTACTGAGCACTTGAAATTGGCTAGCCTGAATTTAGAGATGCCTTAAGTATAAAATACATACTGAGTTTAGAAGACACAATTCCAAAAAGCATACTAATAATTTTTAAAGGTTGGTTACACTTTCAAATTATATTTTGGATATATTGAGATACACACATTTATGAAAGTAATTTTTTGAATGTGACTACTGGAAAGTTTAAAATTCATATCTACTTAGTCTTATATTTGTTAGAGCAGCTTTAGAGAATGAAAATGGATTTTTTATTAGCTTAATAAATCCCAACTGCTGGGGCTTATTAACATTGTATGTCCGTTCCTTTAGGAAGAGGGATTTATATTTTTTTCCTACCGTCCAGAAGTTGTCATTATTTCTACACATATTTGTTCTTCCTTTCTGCTTCTAATACATTCTCTCTTCCATCTCTTCCATTTTCCCAGTCACCCAAGCCATAAACATTTGCTTGTGGATAATAAAAGTACAATTTCCCACTGATCATACATTATATTTTTCTCAAAATTAACAAAATTTGTACATACTTAGTATATTGAAACATTTGAGTATAATTCATAAAGCAAAATCAGAGTGTTACATCTCTTAAACTTTCTGTCAGGATGGATTTTCTCTACTTCCACATTTATTTTCTTTCTCATGTCACCATTCTTTAGATCAAAAGAATGTAACTGATTAATACACCAGAACTATTCTTAGTTAAACATGAACTTTATTTTATTCTCTGTAATCTTCATTCATTCCTTTTTAGTGAACATTTCTTGAGTACCTAATGTACATCACATGTATTGGCTGGCTGTGGAGTATCTCAAGAAGATTTAGGTGTGTTTTTTTTTCTGGGAGACATGCAGAGAAAAATTAGGTAAACAGATGTGGAAAGAAGCATCGACAAATAAAAGCTTTATAATAGACATGGGAGCAAGGAACTTTTAAAACAGAGAGGGGAAAGCAACCAGCTTTATAAGGAAGTAGGAAATAGGCTTAAAAGATTATTGAATTCTGGATCATGAGGGAAGTAGGATAAGAAACAACATTTACAAAAGTAGAAAGAGCAGAGTGGTTTTAGAAAGGCTGAGAATTTGAGGAAAACTAAGATCTAGGGTGTTTCATTGCAAGTTTGACTAAGGGTGTTACTAAAACAATAAAATGCAACAGACCTTGTTTACAATATCAAGGAGGCAGAGTGGAGCTATTGAATCAGAATACCTGCTTTTTAAATCTGAGAGTTAATCATATCTTCAGCGTGTGACCTCTGGCAAGTGATGACTTAACCACTGTAATTCTTGGTTTTCTCATATGTAAAATGAGAAAGTTAATAAGGTCATTTTAAGGACAAACCAAATGCTTGGCAGCTTGATGGTGCGAATATGGGACTTGGTGGAGATTGAGATGATTGAGATAAGACTGATTGTATAGGAAAGGATAGAACCAATGGATGCTTTTAAGCAGGGCAGGGTTGATAGTTGAAACCATGTTTAATTTGTTTTTATCCTGAAAGCAGTTATTTAACAATAATGAAATATTTAGGAGGAAAACCTGAAAAGCATCACTCAAATTCTATTAGATGACAACTGCTGTGAACATGATGGTCACATAATTAAAATAGTCCCTTTCCCCTCCAGAAATACCTTATGGCTCTATACTTACCCAAGTTTTCCTTTATTTTAATGTCACATCAGTAAACTGTTATATTTTTTATGAGTATTTCCTGTACATTTCTCATTATGCCTGTTTTCAGTATTGCTATTGTAATTGGTATACTTCATTATATTACTAATTGTATATATATTATGTATATATATATAATATATGTGTATATATACACCATTAATTGAGAGGAAGCTACGATTATTTTCCTATAAAATGAAGGTATTAGATTATGATCTTCAAGAACATTGACATTCTGTGATTATGTGTTTTTTCTCTTTTTAGTCTCTTATTTTAAAAGGCTTTCTCTGCTAGGGGCACCTGGATGGCTCAGTCGGTTAATTGTCCAATGTCTGGTTTCGGCTGAGGTCATAATCTCACAGTTGTGGGTTCCAGCCCCACATTGGTCTTTGTGCTGACAGCACGGACCCTGCTTGAGATTCTCTCTCTTTCCTTCTCTCTGTACCTCCCCTGCTTGCTCACTCTCTGTCTCTCTCTCTCTTTATCTCTCAAAATAAGTAAAAACTGAACATTAAAAAAAGAAAAAAATAAAAGACTTTCTCTGCTCTATAATTATTAATAAAAATCCTCCCATGTTTTGTTACTTTTATGCTCTTGGCTATAGTTTTAGAATTTAATTTTTTGCTTTATCTAGAATGTATATTTTCTATTTTTCAAGACATAAAATATGGTGTATTAGTTTTCCAGGGCTACCTTAACAACAGACCACAGACTGGGTGGATTTAACAACAGAAATTTATTGTTTCAAAGTTCTGAAGGCTAGAAGTCAAAACTCAAAATGTCAGCAGGATTGATTCCTTCTGAAGGCTGCGAGAGTACAGTTTTCCAGGCCCCTCTCCCGGGATTGAGATGACCATCTTCTCCCCATGTCCCTTCATACATTCTTTCTTCTGTGTGTATCTGTCTCTGTTCAAATTTCTCTTTTTCATATGGATATCAGTTATGTTGGATTAGGCTCCACCCTAATGACCTCACAGAACTAATTACATCTGCAGTGACCCTGTTTTCAAATAAGGTCACATTCTGAGAAACTAGCAGTTAGCACATCAACATACAAATTTTAAGGGCATACGATTAATTCCACCTTTACCATATAGATTCAACATTCTTCTTTTCCTGTTGACTCTCCAGTTGTTTCAGTATTATTCTTTGAATAATCTGTTTTCCTCAGTTATTTGGATGCTGCCGTTATCATTTATTAAATTACCATTTGTATTAGGTAGGCATTTTGATTTACCTCTTCTGTTTTCCTAATCTTTCTAGCCCTTCTTGTAAGAACAAGATTTTGTGCTGTTTCTCCCAAATACTATGATACGAAACTAGGCGTAGTTATAGTTTTAAATACTATAGTAGAAAGGATGAGAATGACCACTTCAGATTGAACAGGAATATACTGTTCCAGGGGTTGGTATCATTCAAGGATGTGGCTGTGGATTTCACCCAAGAGGAGTGGCAGCAACTGGACCCTGCTCAGAGGACCCTGTACAGGGATGTGATGCTGGAGAACTTCAGCCACGTGGTCTCAGTGGGTAAGGATGGCTTCCCTGCATAACTCACACTTGTCCAGCCAAGTGCCTTTCCTTATCAGCTGCTGTGCTTAGGTGGTTCCTGACATGTATAATGACTTAGAATCTTCAGACCTTCTCAAACAGAGGTCATAGTTTTTGCTGAGGGCCACCTGGACTGATTCATTGTAACCCTCCTGAAACAACACCTTCTCTTTTTTCCTTCAATGCCCCCAATCCCAATTCCTCTGTGATTTCCATTTAATAGGGTATCCAGTTTCCAAACCAGATGTCATCTCGAAGTTGGAACAAGGAGCAGATCCATGGATCATCAGGAGAGACATTTCAAATTGGATCTATACTGATGAGAATCAGGCAGATGGGAGACAAGGAAGTAAATCTCAGTTTGTTTTGTTTTTTTAATTGATTGATGCCTGAGGCTGATGTTCTGTCCTTATTGAGATTTCTTACTGTTTGATCCTGTGCTGAAAATTAGTAGGCATTTGACAAATAATTAAATAATTGTGAACCTTTATAAGGGGTAGGTATTTCTTACCGATCTTCTTTCCTTCTCCATATATGTCTATCTTTAACAACTTTTATGAAAAGGCAATAGAAAGGCAAATTCCTCCCAAGAACATAGGTTGTACTTTACATGGTAAGACCTCCAGGCACATGGTGGTACAAAATTATGTGTCAAATATTGTTACCATTTTAAAAGTTCACAGAAAATGAGAGTCTAAAGATGCAGCAGAATTTGAGAAAGTGTTTTTCAGAGCATGCAGCTGCAGCTGCTTTGAAAGGTACTAAGTGTTGGTGACGCTGAAGGAGGAGGGTGAAGGCAGACTGTGGTGGGGAGAGAGTGTATGAACAAAACCTCTAAGTTAGAGAATGAAGGCTTTTCTGGGAGAACTTTCATAGTTTTAGTTGGTCTATATAGAAGGTGTTGTGGGAGATAGTGGAATATAAGCTTGGATTCCTGGTGTGAAACTGTTACTGAATCCATAGCAGGATCTTGGATTTTTCTGTTGTTTGTGTTAGTTTTTAATTAGGAAAGTAGACTGAGGAGAGTTAAAGTATTTCGAGTACAGAAGGGACCTTGTGTCTTTGGATAATTTAATAATAAATATATATGTAGCAAATGGTTTATAAGATAAATGAATTCAGAAAGTGAAAAAGGTTTCCATTCAGAAAGCAGGGGAAATGGGAAGATTCTAGAAGAATAATAATCCAAGATTAGAGTGATAATAACCCAGATACTTTTCTGTCTTCTTCAGTTCTAATTTTTCTCTTTAACGTCCTTTTTCACCCATTCATCTGATCATACTTAATGCTGACTTGTCTTATGAGATGGCCTGTCTCCGTCTCTGTGTTCTGAGTTCATCAGCTACATTGGATTAATCATTTGTTCTGTTCTTCTGCATTATGTTTATTGTTCTTTATAATTGTTTTATCTTTCTTCCTTTTAGACAGTAAAAGTAACCTTGACAACCCCAAATCATGTATTTTGGGGTCTGTTTCCTTCCATAATAATATCCTGAAAGGAGTCACAAAGGATGGTTCATTGTACTCCATTTTAAAAGTCTGTCAAGATGATGGCCAGCTGCAGAGATGTCAGGAAAACCAAGACAAGCTTTTCAGGCAAGTAACAGTCATCAACAACAAAACAGTGACTGTGGAGTCAGGCCCTAAATACAGTGCTTTGGGAAAAATATTTCAAGAGTGCATAGAGCCAGATACCTTAAGACAAAGATCCCATAGCTATGATGTATTTAAAAAGAATTTGAAATATAATACTGATCTACATAGTTGTAATAAGAGCAATTCAAGAAAAATCCCTGATGAGAGTTTTGGATGTGGAAAATCATCTAGCTATGGTGCATCTGATTCTAATCTTGAGAAAATTCACAATGGAGTAATGCCCTGTAATAACAATCAGTGTGGAAACATTTTTAGTAGTAAACAATCCCTTATCCAATATCAGAATGTTGAAACTAAGGAGAAAACCTGTGTGTGTGTTACGTGTGGAAAAGCCTTTGCCAAGAAGTCCCAGCTTATTGTACATCAACGAATTCACACTGGAAAGAAACCATATGATTGTGGTGCATGTGGGAAAGCCTTCAGTGAGAAGTTTCATCTCATTGTACACCAGAGAACTCATACCGGGGAGAAACCTTACGAATGTTCTGAATGTGGAAAAGCCTTCTCTCAAAAATCTTCCCTCATTATACATCAGAGAGTTCACACCGGAGAAAAACCATATGAATGTAGTGAGTGTGGAAAAGCCTTCTCCCAGAAATCACCTCTCATTATACATCAGAGAATACATACTGGAGAGAAACCTTATGAATGTAGAGAGTGTGGGAAGGCCTTTTCCCAGAAGTCACAGCTGATTATACATCACAGAGCTCATACTGGAGAGAAGCCATATGAATGTACTGAATGTGGGAAGGCCTTCTGTGAGAAGTCCCACCTCATTATACATAAAAGAATTCACACTGGGGAGAAACCCTACAAATGTTCTCAGTGTGAAGAAGCCTTCAGCAGGAAGACAGAACTCATTACACATCAGTTAGTTCATACTGGGGAGAAACCTTATGAATGTACTGAATGTGGGAAGACCTTCTCCCGGAAGTCACAGCTCATCATACATCAGAGAACACATACTGGAGAAAAACCCTATAAGTGCAGTGAATGTGGAAAAGCTTTTTGTCAGAAATCACATCTCATTGGACATCAGAGAATTCACACAGGAGAAAAACCTTATGTATGCAGTGAATGCGGGAAAGCCTTTTCTCAGAAGTCCCACCTCCCAGGACATCAGCGAATTCATACAGGAGAGAAACCCTACATATGTGCTGAATGTGGAAAAGCCTTTTCCCAGAAGTCAGATCTTGTTTTACATCAGAGAATTCATACTGGGGAAAGACCGTATCAATGTGCAGTCTGTGGGAAAGCCTTCATCCAGAAGTCACAACTCACTGTACATCAGAGAATTCATACGGTGGTAAAATCGTAATGAACTGAATGCAGAAAAGCCTTCAGTTAGCTCAAACCTTAATAAATACTAGGAACCTGATTGATTTGATATTTATGTGACATCTTTATAGATAACATTTTACAAGAGAATTCATGTCTGTAGTGTGGTGATACCCAACTCAGCAAAGATGATGTAAAATAATCATAAATGAAGACCATTTTCAACATGGTATGTAAAACTTTGAAAGTTATGGTCAGTAGAACAAATTATGTATATAGAATGTTGTCAAGTTACATATTCTTTATTATACCACATTAATAATCAGACATTGGGAAATAGCTAATATTAGCTTGGCATAATTTTGGCTGTATAGTACTTCTCTGTAAAGGACATGAAGAAAGCTTAAGTAAAATAAATAAGTAAAGTCCTAGAAACTACATTATTAAGGAGGGGCTTAGCATGACCCCTAAAGATACATGTAAAATTCTTGTACAAAGATGGAAAGATAGGTAGATCAGATGATGTTTATGCATTTTCCCATCTCAATCTTATAAGTTGGCCTGTTTCTCTGGAAGAATCCTGGACCTTGAAATTGGTGCTTCTTGACCAGATCTCCCATTCTCCCTCTCTGAGAGTTTGGTGTGGAAATGCTTTGGTACTGAACCAGATGGTCTTGTGTTTCAATACTAGTTCAGCTCCTCACAGATTGTGTAACTTCAAGCAAGCCTACTTCACCCATCTGAATATTTTTTATCGATTAAAAAAAGTACAATGAAGAGCACATATTCATTTAATATTAGTTCTTTTTGTCTTTCATCTCTGTGCAGTTGGATGCTAAGACTAATGTGTAAAAGCTACAGTATTTCATGCACTCTGCTTTTGAGAAGCCATTCCCATGACTGTTCATTTTACTGTTTTTGACCTTAGCGGCCTTGATTTTTGGTATGTTAAAGTGACATTTTATTATACTTTTATTATTTTTTACATACATTTATAAACTGGCGGTTACACATAAAGACCCTGTGTAATGTCTCTTCAGTTCTTTTCTGTTTCCTGCCCTGCAGCCCCAACTGTTTTCCCTGGGAACAAAGAACACTTGTAGAGCAAAACTCTTGGGATGAGAAATTATGCCTGCCACAGGTTTAAGACCTTGATATTTCTAAAATACCTATATAGTTTCCACTTGATTCTTTGACTTTCCTGCCCACCGGATCCTCGTCCTCAGTGGCTGAACTGTCGATTTTGAAAAGATGGGGATCCTCTAGGTGAGAACCTCTACAGGAGATGCCTGACATGGATGTGGGAAGTTCCTAGTCTATATGGGCAAATTCTTGATCTCATTATGAACAGTGAGCTGAGGACACTGTCATCAGATATAATTGACCATTCAGACCCGGGAAAGAAGGCCTAGGAGTACATCTTTTGCATTGAGCTACTCTGAGGTTTTCTCATGGAAGGGATCCCAACTTATCCTTACCAAAGCATGAGAAGGATGAAAAAATAAATAAAATTTTAAAAAGGACCAAAAAAAAAAAAAAAGGGTCATATCAGGAATACATAGAAATTTAATGGAGAGTATGTTCTATATAGTGACAGATGCAGAACTTCCGTACTTACAACAAAGATTCATAATTCCTACATTACAGCCTCCCATTTGATTTTTTGCTGTCATAAACCTCCAGGCAACCTTGTTGATCTGATAGTGGGCTTCTATAAACATCCAAATTTAGACTCAGTACCTACTGATTTAATACTTCATACTTTTTTTTTTTTTGAGCATTTTATTAGAGGAACTGAGCAGTGTACTGAAGCAAGAATATTTCCTATGGGCATAGGCTTAGAAATGAAAAAGTAATAAGGACATCGTAGATGATGCAATTGTGTATAAGGAGAGCAAATATATACTGATTAAATATTAGAAATAAAAGAATTTAGTTTATATAGTTTTAATATTAAAAGTCAACTAATTCTACATACAAGCAGCAGAGGGAAAATTTAAAGATACCATTTACGTTAGTATAAAAAAATATGAAACCCCTGAAGTAAGTCTAATCATGGAGTATAGAACTTCTATGTAGAAAATTATAAAACATTACTGAATAAATTAAACAAGGCTTAATTAAATAAATTGAGGGACTTACCAAGTATTTTTGGCTGAAAGACTCTATATTAAAGATGCCTATTTTCCCCCAAAGTGATTTGTATATTGTTGGGGAAATGAGGGAAAAGATTGAAATCCAAAGAAATAAGCCCATTCATAAATATAGAGTTAGCTTATTTTATTATTGAGCAACAATAACAAAATACCATATAGCATGCAGGTAACCAGCAACTGGCTATAAATTTCTGTGTGGATTTTTAGCTCTGTTGTATGGAATTAGCACTACCGTTGTTATGAATCATCCTGTTAGTAAATGGCAGATACTCCATTTTTATCAGTAGTTAATTGAGCTTGCTCTGCTGTCTTGTTTTGCTTAATTTTGTATCAGGCTTATTCTGATAGTCTATTCTTCATAAGTTTTAACAGCATCTCTTCCTGTGGTTGCCCATGGCACTGGCTCTAGGACATATGATTATATCCTTCAACATCCCTCAATAAAGATCAATTTCCCACAGTATTCAGTGCAATTTACATCAAAACCCCAATAAGCTTTCTTTTTTTGAAATTTTTACAATTTAATTATAAAATTACATATAGAAATGCTAAAAGGTAAGAATAGCCAAAATACTTTTGTGGGTTTTTTTTTGTTGTTGTTGTTGTTTTGTTGTTGTTAATTTTTATTTAGTTTTGAGAGAGCAAGGGGGCAGAGAGAGAGGGAGAGAGACAGAGAATTCCAAGCAGGCTCCATATTGTCAGCATGGAGCCCGATATGGGACTTGAACTCACAAAGTGTGAGATCATGATCTGAGCCAAAACCAAAGTCAGATGCTTAACTGACTCAGTCACCCAGGCACCCCGACCAAGATACTTTTGAAGAGTGAATTTGGAGAATTTACCAGACTAAGATTTTCCATAAAGTGATAATAAGTAAGACAATGTGGTATTGCACAGGGGCGGTCAAATAGACCAATGATAAAATCCAGGAACATAATTACCTATAGGTATTTGAATTATGACAAATGTGGCAATGTAGAATAGTAGGAGAAAAGTTGTACTTCAGTAAATGCTTCTGGTTCAGTTATCCATATGGGTAAAACAGAAAATGAAAACATAAATTACTGCATACTGTTCACAAAATCAGTTCCACCTAAACCTGTAATAGAAAGAAATGTATTGCAATAAGTACAAATCATACAAGAAGAAAGCCTGAAAATATCTAAGCATCCAACTCAATAGGTTAGAATAAAAAAATATTGTGAACTACAAGAAAGTAAAAAAGGAAGTGATAAAAATAAGATGAAAAATGGAAAACAAAGTAGGAACAACAAAACATTGATTTAAAAGATCATTAATCCCATGGCAATACGAAGAAAAGAAGGTATAAATATCCATAGCAAGCAATGAAAGGAAACAACATCACTTCAGAATCTATAGATGACTAAAAGATCTTAAGATTTGAATGCAACTAAATAAAAAATGCCAATTCATATATATATTCCAGAAAAGAGAAGAATGAGGATTTCTGACATATTTTATGAGGCTAGCATTACCATGATGCTAAAGCCAGAGACATTATAAGAAAAATCAATTGGTGGCCAATGTTTTTCCTGAACATAGACCATAGCCATCCATAACAATATTTGCAAATCAGCTTTAGCAATAGTTTAAAAGGAAAGTACATCACGGCCAAGTAGAGTTTAACTCAAGAATAAAAGGTTGGTCCAATATATGAAACCAACTGGTGTCATTCATCATATCAGCAGCCTAAAAAAAATAAATAACCATGTGCACATTTCAATAGATGCAGGAAGAATATTTGACAAAAATTCCACATCTATTTAGAGCAAAAACTCAGTGAACTAGAAATAAAGGGCAGCTTCCTCATACTGTTAAAGGGCATCTAATTAAAAAATCTAGTCATCATATTTAATTGTGAAAGACTAAATGCTTGCCCCCAAGCATTTTTTTTTAATTTTGGCAAAAGGTCAAAGATGTCTGCTTTGCTCTCTCTAGTGAACATTGTGCTGGTGATCTTGGTGCAGTAGGAAAGCAAGAAAAGGCAGGTGGTCGTGTTGGTGCCACACACCTTTGGGAAAGGAAGAAATAAAATTGTCTCTAGACATGGTCTTCTACATAGAATATCTCAAAAACTACAAGAAAACTAATAGACTTAATTCCTCTTGTGTGGAATTTTAAGAGAAAAATGAGCAAAGGGGGAAAAAGAGGCAAACTAAGAAACAGACAGACTCTTAACTATAGAGAACAAACTGGTGGTTACCAAAGGGGAGGTGAATGGTGGGATGGGTTAAATAGGTGATGGGGATTAAGCAGCGCACTTGTGTATGAAAGTGTTGAATCACTATATTGTACACCTGAAACTAATATTGCACTATATGTTAACTAATTGGAATTTAAATAAAAAACTTAAAAGAAAAACAAAACAGAGAGACTCTTGCAAAATATATAAATGGAGAGATACAGTGTGCTTACAGATAGAAAGAGTTGGTGTTAGATATCAATTCCCCTTAAATTGATGTGTACGTTCAAAATTGAATCACCCGGTGTGCGTTGGTGGTATAGGGGTGAGCATAGCTGCCTTCCAAAATTGAATCACCCACAAAAATATTCCAGGAGGCATTTTTGTAGAAATTGCCAAGCTGATTCAAAATTTTCTATGGAGGAGTGCCTGGGTGGCTCAGTTGGTTAAGTGTCCAACTCTTGGTTTCGGCTCAGGTCATGATCTTGCAGCTTCGTTGGTTCAAGCCCCGCATTGGGCTCTGTGCTGGCAGTGTGGAGCCTGCCCCTCCCCCACTTGTGTTGTCTCTGTCTTTCTCAAATAAATAAACTTAAAAAATTTTAAATAGAAATGTAAAAGACCTGGCATAAACAAAATACCTTTGGGAGAAAAGAAACAAGAGTCATATTACCTGATTTCAAGGTTTATAAAGTTAGAATAATCAAGGCTATGGTATTGGTGTAAGAATAGACAGGTCAATGGAACAGGATAGAGAGTCTAGAAACCAAACCATATATGTATGGACAAGAGATTTTTAACAAGGTCATCAAGGTAACTCAATGGACAAAAGGTAGTCTTTTCAACAAATAATGCTGGAATAATTGGAAATCCATATGCAAAAACAACCAAAGATTTTGATCCATAGTTCACAGCATTTAAAAAATCAACTTGAAATAGGTCATGGACATACATGTAAAGTAGAAACCATAACATTTTAGAAGCAAACAGTAGATAACTGACTTTCATTATTCAAAGGCAAGAAATAAATCCACAGCATTAAATGAAGAATTGATAAGTCAGAGTTCATTATAATGATAACTTATGTCCTTTGAAATACACTGTTAAGAAAATGCCATAGTTACCATACTTCAGATTCATCCCACATATTGCCTCTGCCAGACCTGGAGTCAGCCATTTCTCCAAACAGCACTGGTTTCTCTTAGTGGGCAGTGGTACTTGAAAAATCCCAACCTGTCTGCCACAGGTGCTCATAACCAATGCGATGTCATTGAGTCTTGACCACCTTCAGTGGACATGGCAAGGAATCAGAACATACTGGGGCTTTTTTTTTTTAAAAAAACGTTTATTTATTTTTGAGAGACAAAGAGACAGAGCATGAGCAGGGGACGGGCAGAGAGAGTGGGAGACACAGAATTTGAAGCAGGCTCCAGGCTCTGAACCATCAGCACAGAGCCCGACGCAGGGCTCGAACTTACAGACCGCGAGATCATGACCTGAGCTGAAGTCGGCCACCTAACCGACTGAGCCACCCAGGCGCCCCAGGACATACTGTTTTAAATTATGAGTTTATACTGTTCATAAAACCCTGATATTTTACTAGTATTTCTTTCATCTTACACTGAAAATAATGATTCCCAAACACAGCAGAATTACTTAATTATTTTATAGTATGCTTAAGCAAATTTCAAATATTTAGCACTAATATTACTATAACAATAAATGAACAAAACAGCAGATGAATAAAATATTCTTATGTTAATGCCTTATATTTTCCACTTCAATGGCTATAAAAATTCAACCAAGTTAAAAATAATTACATTAACAAACTAAAAACGCAAACTGATAGCTATCCAAGAGAAGCATAGTCATATATTAGATGGTCTATGAAAGCTCAAATTCCCCCTTCTTACTACCCATAAAATTCTCTTTTTAAGTCATCTTTGCAGATGAATCACTGACATATTTACCCATGTTGATTCTTTTTTCTTTTAATTATTTTTAATTTGTATCCAAGTTAGCGTATAATGTAACAATGATTTCAGGAGTAGATTCCTTAATGCCTCTTACCCATTTAGCCCATCCCCCTTCCCACAATCCGTCCAGTAACCCTCTGTTTGTTCTCCATATTTAAGAGTTTCTTATGTTTTTATCCCCCTCCCTGTTTTTATATTATTTTTGCTTCCCTTATGTTCATCTGTTTTGTATCTTGAAGTCATCATATGAATGAAGTCATATGATATTTGTCTTTCTCTGGCTAATTTTACTTAGAATAATACCCTCTAGTTCCATCCATGTAGTTGCAATGATAGCAATATTTTAAAGCAGGAAAGCTGTTTTGACGGTCAGCACACATTTTTTCTATCAGCAAAACAAAACAGAAAAATTTTTTAACTCCTTTCCTTTGTATCTAACAGAGAAACCAAAATATCCAACAAACAAACAAAAGAGCTACTTAGTTTTCACTTATCAGAAATCATAATTCGAACCCAGGTATTCTGATTTCAGAGTTCACACTTATAACCACTGTGTTGTGCTGCCTCTCCTGTTTTGCTCTCTCTTCTAAACTATTCTTTGAGCTAGTTCATGATTTGTGATGCCTGCACAAAGGCAGCATATAGTTGCCTTCTATTTAGCCAATATTCATTTTTGACCAAAAAAAAAAAATCTGTACTAAAAAAACCTTTTTAAATCACAATTCAAAATTTTATCTTAATCCTTAAGTTTTGGTGTTCAAAACTCTCTATTCTCTATCCTCTATCTAGAGTTCAAAACGCTCTATCCTCTTATCTCTCTAGACTCTCTATCCTACATCCTGGCAATGAGAGCTGGTTGGACACACATAAACATGGCGGTGCCTGGGTGGCTAAGTCAGTTAAGCATCTGACTCTTGGTTTCGTCTTAGGTAATGATCTCATGGTTTGTGGGAATTGAGCCCTGCATCTGGCTCTGTGCTGACAGTGTGAAGCCTGCTTAGGATTCTCTCTCTCCCTCACTCTGCCTCACCCTTGCTCATGCTTCCTCAAAATAAAGAAAGAAATATTTAAAAAATTGTTCTGGAAACACAGAAACATGGAAATCAGGCTGGATTTTTAGGTAAGCTAAGAGAACCAGTGCAAAAAGTACATTGGGGAGGCCACTGATGCTACATATTCGGTGAATCCCCTAAGCTTTGGCCTTCTCAGATTGGATCATCTAGAAATATAGTACTTTGGAAGGTATGTCCTGATTAATGATACTCTCTTTATGTTGCAGGTGGTGCCAACAAGCTACCAGCAAACACTGGCTCTGGATTTTGTTGAGATGATCAAGAGGAAGCCTGATCAAATGTCTCATATTGCTTTAGGATTCCTTATCTAAGGAAATCCTTGGTGAGCTCCTGAATATGACTGTCTGAAGAAGGTCACACCATCCATAGTTGTACCAGTAAAAGGTAGGCCAAACGCGTCATTAGAGGGGCCATATGGTCATGTAATGGCAAAACATGATCATGAACATATTGTAAGGTTCTCATACCGTATACATGAAGTGGTATATTACTTGCAGGTAGATTGGGACAAGCTGAAAGTATATAGTAGAAATGCTTAATAAACAAAAATAACTAAACAGTTATAGCTAATGACCCCAAAACAGGATCATAGGGCTGTGCTGCATTAATTGAAAAAAAAAAATGCATATAAGGAGGCCCGCACAGTTCAAATCCATGTTGTTGGAGGATCAACTGTAAAGGAAAGCCAAAGCTGGCTTTTTGAAAAGATCGATGTGAGTCACAGTCTCATCAGGATAAAAGAGAGGAAACAATCAGAATGAGAGATGAGAGAAATGACATAACTACAGATTCTGAAGACATCCAAGTAATAATAAGAAAGTATTAGGAACATCTGAGTGCCAGTAAACTTGATAGCTCGGATGAAACGGACAATTCCCTTGGAAGGTCAAAATACAAAAACCAAAGGTATACCAACATAATAACAACAAACAATTAGAGGTTGAAATTAAAGAATGGTGTTAGGGTCGCCTGAGTGGCTCAGTTGGGTAAGCGTCCAACTCTTGATCTCAGCTCAGGTCATGAGTTCAGCCTCTGTGTTAAGCTCTGTGTTGGGCATGAAGCAAGTAGGGGAGGGGCAGAGAGCGAGAGGGAGAGAGAGAATCCCAAGCAGGCTCCACATGATCAGCACAGAGCCCAATGTGGGACTCCAATTCACGAACCCGGAGATCATGACCTGAGTGGAAGTCGATGCTTAAATGACTGAGCCATTTAGGCACCAAGCTTTTCTCATTTTTTAAAGCCTCTGAATATTTTTGTTTTTATTTATAATAAAAACTTAAATAGAATATTCTTGGGGAGATAAAGGAGCAATCAGAGATGGTAGTGGGGTGTTATGGCACTGTCATTGGCCCTCCTTAACCCTTATCAGCCTCAAGAAGTCAAAGCCAGCTCTCAAAAAGAGGTAAAACTGACTCCATCTTTTCTCTAAGCCTCAGTTTGTGGGGTACTCTAAACTTCCCCCAAATGCATCGAAGACAAAAAACACCATTCTCCTTTTAGCAGAAACAAATATATTTGAGAATACTCTGATTATGAGGAACTGTGCTTAACCTCTTCAGAGGACTGAAGTAATGAGAGAACCAATTAATTTTCTCTAATTGTATGGAAACATCTCTTTGAGAGAAATTTTGCTGGCAGCAGGGATTGGAGGACGACTTTGGCCATTAGAAACACACACACCCAGAGACGGGAGTGAGGGTGGCCCGTGTCCTTGGTACGGGTTCCTGAGGGGCATCAAACACAGTTGCTCTTTTGGAGCCTCATGTTTTTCACAGGTTTTAGGATTCTGATTGTGACTGCCTTTAGTTGTTTAAAGCACTCCCCAACTTAAGAATCCACTTGAGGGTGTCAAGAAGTAGTCCTTAACTCTCTCATTTCCTCAGGGATGTAGGGAGCATGGTAATGACTGGAAATATATTTTTGAACTAAACTTGGGCCTTGGGTTTCACCTTAGATGGACTTCCTTTCCTTGCATTAATTCTGCACATAATTCCATTTTGTTTTTTTCCCCCCTGAAGACCTGTCCAATGACTGACTTGTTCTGAGTTTCAAAATCCCTTACCCAGAGAGGCAGCTCTGATTTCTAATAGATCTGAACTCTGCAGAGAAGCTGACAGTGTTTTGGTTTTGTGCCATTGATCATTTTGTTTCTTCTATCTCGTGAATTGAACCACTGGAACATACTTATTCCTGTTTTCTGAGTACTCTTTGGTGGGTCCTATGGTGGGTAGTAAGATGACTTATTCCCAGGAGTCTCTAACAGGCTGCCCTGAGCAGAGGATGGACTCCCTGGGGTGCATGGGCTCCAATCCTGTGTTACCTATTTAATCTTCTCAAGCCAAGGGTCTCCTGACATTCTCAGAGTCTTTTAAGTTGGTGAAAGATTCTTGTCTTGTTTGCTGTCTTCCCCAGCCTGAGCCCATTAGCATGTGAGCACAGTTTTAGAGGAATAACCTCATTGCCATCTTGCCTTCCTCACCAACAGGAAAGCTTGCAGGAAAGGAGCTATTCAGGCCAGAGACTGAATCTTTCTTCTTCTTGATCTGCTTGTGGGTTTCCTTCACACACAAAAAAAAGCCAAGGGACTTTGTAGCCTTAGCTATGGAGTCAGCATTTGAAATATGGGTTGCTAAAAAGGGAGGAAGAGGTATATTCATAAGTCTGGAGTCAAGTGAGAAGTTAAGGTCTAAAGACAAAGAGGGTCTAGCTGGGAAATAGGTGCAGTATCTGAGTGTTCACTAGTGGAAGAAGAGAAAAGGGAAGTGGTATGCAGAAGGTGGTGTGAACAATGTCGCATTCACTGTTGTTGACGATGTTGATGTGATGTGTTTATGGTAAAAACAAGGAAAGAGAAACGTGGCCCAATCCAGTGGGAAGTGAAAGGCCGGCATGAGTGACAACTCAGTAAATCTCAAAGGTGATAGAGAGTCAAACAGCATCCCCCCCAGCTCCTGTCACAACAGGATGGTCTGCTTGTTTGGTTGCTTTATTATACTCTTTGGAGCATGGATCTTGTTCTAACTGCTCTAGAAAGCTACCCTTAAAAGAGAGCTTGTGCAGGTGCCTGTGAGAGACAAGAAGTTAAAAAGATATCCGGAAGCAAACTGGGGACGTCCTGGCCTAGCAGGCCTGGCAAAGGTCATGTTTCTTGAAATTCTTGACTTCACGATATACCCCTATTATGGTCAAGAGCCACCCAAGGCTTCTTTTCACATTCCATTCTCCGGGAGTCCCCTTTCCATGCTATCCCCAGACTACTATAGGGTCCTGGAATTCCAAGGGACAAACCAGGAAGAGAGACACATGGAAAAATGAAAGAGACGACTCAACATTTCCAAAGAGAAAGTTGGTCTTGTGTCTTTTGGTGCCTTTCAGGCAAGCTCTCAAGTTAGAAAAATAGCTTTTCAGTTGAAGAAAGAAGCAAGAGATCATATAGGAGACTTTGTAAAATGTTCGACACTTAAAAACTATTTCAAAATTCAACCCTGAGAGCTCTAGAAATTCGGACTTAATGTCAAACGGTCAGGGACAAAATAGTAAGGCTAACCTGGATACAATGCTCTGTCATGTACAAAGTGCACAATGTCCCACCTGATTATCACAACATCCCTGTGAGGTTGCCAAGCCAGATGCTCTCTCAAAGGATGAGGGAATATTAGGGAAGTTGACAACTTGTACAAAGCCAGGCCCCAAAATGTTGCCTCTAAAACAATCTATACCATTACTGTCTCTCACAAGGCCACCCCATGCACACAATCCATAGCCCAGCTCTATCCATGTTCAATTCCCATGGAGGGACAGAGAATGGATTAGAAGTGTCCCAGATTCTGATTTACCTCCAATAGGCTTTTCTAAGAGGACTGTGTTTTGTGAGGACTGAATTTAGGAACTGATATCCTGTAATTGTAGACCTGAGGTCTCATAAATGGAGAATAAAGTTTATCTCTGGGGGATGCCTGGGTTGAACATTAAAATCTTAGCTTCAAAACCTGCCACTTTGTTTTTCTTCTTGCTATTGAGTTGTTGCTGAAAGACAGGGGAAAAATGAGTAGTAGGATTCATTTCTTATACTCCTGATTCTAAGCAAGGAACAGACATTAATTAATGAGAAAAGTGACATTCTATGTTGATTAATTGATTTCTGTATCACTTCCATGTTATTCATTTTTAAAGTAGATATATTTTCTACTGATTCTTCTTTGTAAACTTAAGGAATGGTTTACTGCCTGTGGTCCTCAACTGATATTTCAGACAGTAGTCCTGTACTGTGAAGGGGCACAGAAATTCACATTTTCCAGAACTTGTATGCTTAATTCTGTAGGATTCTTCTCCATGAGTAGAATCTGTATGAGGGGCTTTCCGAGGCTCAGCATTGCTCCCCAGGTCAGCCTTACCACAAGGGTGAGGCTTGGTTTGGAGACACTTATAATGGGAAGGCAGTTGCTGAACAAATAATGAAGGCCTGTTTTCCTCAGGTGCCCTGAACGAACCAATCCATGGCTCACAAATCAGTGTTTGGAAGTTTAGACTGGAACTTTTTTATCACATCTAGGAGGCAGTCCGTGAACTTTGGATAGAAACCCTAGTCTCCACTATTTGCCTACCCAATCTCTTCTCCTCGACAAATGATGTGCTAAGCTCTCCTGAGAATTCCCATTCCTGTTATCTCTCCATTCCAATAATTGATTTAGTATAGTGGGAAGAGGAAAAGAAAAAATATGAGTCAAGTCAATCTCATCTGTAGGCTGAGCCTAGAGTTCCCTTACCTGACTGATGTCTCTATTTTTTTTTCAAATGTTATTTTCAGACATAAATATGTATACCAGTGAATTCAGCAACAAGACAGAAAGATGACCCCAAGACTGTACGGAAAGTAAAAAGTAGAGCCAATGCCTCAGGACTCACTGAAATGAAGAAGCAGCCAACCAAAGTTCTCTCTCATCTAAAGTGTACGACTACCTCAGGCAGCTGAGAACAGAGAGTAGAACTCCAGCCTAGAGTTCCAGGCCTGCATCACAGAGCTATGGAACAGTGATGGCGTGTTCTGCAATGTGAGGGGGCCAGAAACGAGGAAGGTGAACCCTAATCCCATCCCCCAAGATCCGGTCTAGCAGATCCTATCACCCTTCACAGACACTAGGTCCCTCCTGGTTCTTTCCACTTTCTACCTGCAACCTACAATTTTATTTTCTACCTAGAATTTGGCATAGCATATGTATGTGTGTACATGCATCTTAGGGCAAATTTCACTTTATTCCCATCTGTAACCCAGCTATTAGTTGTTTCCTTTTCCTCCTTGGAAATATAGACTTGGGCCCTATCAGATCCATAGTGTTTGGAGGTCTGAAGACCTCCCAGGAATTTTTACTTATTCCTGGGCCCTGTTTTTAAAAGCACATTTTAAAGAAGTGTAATGCACACACAGAAACTAAATATCTTCAGTAGGCAGTATAATGAATTTCCACACACTAAATATACTGTGAAACTAGAACCCATGTTAAAAGATTTTTTTCCAGGTCCTTGAATCCTCCCTAGTGCTCCCTTCCAGTCATTACCTACGATCACCTCTCCTGTTGTGCACCGAGGTAAGAAGTGCACCCCTCTTGTGCATTCGAACAGAGCCGATTCCTTTTGCCAGGCATCCTTTTATGCCTCTTGTGTATCTTTACTCATTGAATTCTTACAATAATCCTATTAAGTATTGTTACTGTCCTCACATGTAAGCTAAGAAGCATAGGATTTCCGCTATTTGCCAAGATTACACTGATAGTAAATAACAGTCAGTATCCAATCTGGGAACTGTGCTGTGCAAAATATTATGGCAGGCTGGATCTCCAGTCCAAATCAGTACAGTTGGATGCGTTGAAGAATTACCACTTACCTCCATTTAGCGCTTTGCACATGATTTCAAACATGCTCTTTTAACTGACATAGTTTCACTTGTGGCTCAGAACACTGTGGGAAGCAGGAGACTCTGAGAGGAAAGACTTGCCCAAGCAAGGGTCACAATTGTTAAAGAGCAGGCAGATTTGAGCCGTCAACAGATTAGGGTACATTATTTTCTTCTCCATTTCCCAGATCCCAGGAGAAAACGGAGGCCAGGAGAGGTTAAATGAGTGACAGCCGTCTCTGACTGGTCCAGCTCAGCACTCTGCATGTGGTCGTTGCTAAACTTGTTTAAGTCCTAGTTAATCCTTGCCTTTGTACTGAATATTTAGATGAAACTTGACCCTCAGACATCTTAGGGGAGTCTGGATTCTTGAGAGCATTTATGCAGGTGATAGGAGATTTTCTTGCAGTCCAGGCAGATGCTGTAGGAAGATGAAAGGAGAATTCAGGAGATGAAGAAGGCAGAGGGTGAGCAGGGCATAGGATCTCTGCAAATTGGAGATCCAGTAGGGTGAACTTGTGGACACCTGACCTGTACTTACAGCCTATAACAACTTTCAGAATGGGGTGAACGTCACCTACTTAAGGCTGTGGGCATGAGGATTTCCATCGGCACTCCTGGGTTCACATCCTAGCTCTGCAACTCACTAGTTGTACACCCTGGATGGATCATTCCATCTCTCAGCGTCCTACTTTCTTCCTTTGTAAAACAGTGTTGATTGTGTGACTGCTCACCAAAATGACAGTTGGATTAAGTAAGGTCATATATTATTTGCCTTATAGATGGCACAGAAGATGCCAGCAATACATTTTGTTTCTCTCTCCTATGTCCTGTCTTTGTTGAACTCTCTTTTCTTGATACTGATTTAGGGTTAATAGGAGATCTTACTCCTTTGCAAAAGAGAAATGAAGTGAAAAATAATCTGTTTTTTTTTTAAAGACTGCTTTATTGAGGTATGATCTACACACAAAAACTGTACATGTTTAATGTGTACAACTCGATAAGTTTGGAGTTAATAATAAAGTTTTCTTTAATGTCTTTTTTTTTAACATTTATTTATTTTTGAGAGACATAGAGACAGAGCGTGAGCAAGGGAGGGGCAGAGAGAGAGAGGCAGACACAGAATCCGAAACAGGCTCCAGGCTCTGAGCCATCAGCACAGAACCCGATGCGGGGCTCGAACTCACAGACCGTAAGATCATGACCTGAGCCGAAGTCAGCCGCTCAACCGACTGAGCCACCCAGGCGCCCTTTAATGTCTTCTTAATGTTGGGTGGTTTCATCAATCTTACATGACTGGCAACAAGGCCTAATTTAGATATATTGAGTGGGGAGAAAAGAATATTGGATATACAAGAGAACAGCTGTGAAAGAGAAAAAATATGTTATGTCCTGATGAGCAAGGGAAAGAATGACAGGAATCTTATCAGTGGAAATAATGCAAGCCAGAAGATAGTGGAGTAACCTCTTTATAGTACTGAAATTTGAAAAGAAGGGAAGGGAAGGGAAGGAGAGAGAGAGGAAGGAAGGAAGGGGGAATGAAGGAAGGAAAGAAGGAAGGAAGAAAGGGATGGAGGGAGGGAGGGAGAGTAAGGAAGGAAGAAACTGTTCATCTAGAATTCTTGGTCCAGCAAGAAATATATTTAAAAAACAAAAATGAGATGAAGATATCTTCAGACCTACAAAAGCCAAAAGAATTTATCACCAGCAGATGTGGCTAAAGAAAATCCTATAATCACAAGGGAAATATGGCAGGTAGAAATCTGGATCTATTTGAGGAATGAAAAGCATATAAATATAACACTTTTTTCTTTCATTTAAAAATCTCTTCAGAAGATAAAGTAAAAATACTAACAATGTAGTGAGGGTTATTTTAGCATAGTATAAGTAATATACATAGCAAGAATAGTACAAAGGCAAGGAAGAGGTAAATGGAACTATATTATTGTATGATTCTTAATCTGTACTTAGTGGTATATTACTTGAACATAGTTTGAAATAAGTTAAAGATGCATGCTATAAATGTTTGGTTAAGAATACAGCAGGAAATGGGGGCACCTGGGTGGCTCAGTCAGTTTGAGCGTCCAGCTTCGGCTCAGGTCATGATCTCACTGCTCATGGGTTTGAGCCCCATGTCAGGCTCTGTGGTGACAGCTCAGACCCTGGAGCCTGCTTCGGATTCTGTGTCTTCCTCTCTCTCTGCCACCTCTCTGCTCGCTCTCTGACTCAAAAATATAAACGTTAAAAAAAAATACAGCAAGAAATAAAACAATTAAAAAACCTACTGAATTATTCCAAAATAAGACTAAATAAGACCGCCCCAAAGAGCCCAAAAAATATATATAGCAGGTTGGTAGATATATACACAAGCATATCATTAGTAACACTAAATATATAGGGTCCAAATGACTGAATTAAAAGCATCACCGTATGCAACCCACAATCAAAGTCTACTCAAAAATCACAATCTCATGATGGTTTTCCAAAGAATCATCATCTAAGGACCCATTAAGAACCTGATTATTGTCTGCATAGTAACAAAAGTTAGCCTGACAAAACAGTCTTCTGTTGTGGGAGATAAAGAGATTTAGATCAGATTGCACCAGGATGAAAAGGATTCTGATTCTGACCACCCCACAGCTATCATCTAGAACTGCACATTGCAGAAAAAGAAAAACAACTTTTCACTAACATTCAGACTGGACACAGAAGCCAAAAGAAACCTATATATTTAAGCCCCTTGTTGATACCTTGGAATTTCTGCCTGGTTTGGGGCAGAAATTCTGAGATCAGAAAACTTCATCTTCTTATCTGACCTGAAATGTAGGTTTTCCAATAGGAGACACCTTTTCTTGTGATTTCCCATCTAAAATAGATACTAGAAAAATAAAATAAATACAATAAAATGGATACTAGTGTTATACCCATTTTCCATGTACCAGAAAGAGGGAAAGGTGTCTGCATTCATCCTTCTTTCCTCAACTCTTTCCAGGCTATTTGTTTTCCAGCCTCACACAAAAACTTTCTTCCTGCACGAGCTTATGCAACCTAGCTGTGTATCCTATATTGCACTTTGTCAGCCATCCACCAGCCTCCCAATTATAGTACCACAAAACCTGGCGACTTTGTCAACTAGCCTGTGGGCCCAACATCACCCAAGGCAAACCGAATGCTAATGTTAGACAGAAAGATAGTTTAGCATGTAAAATCTAAGCTCTATAATCAGAACTGTCTTCAAATCCCTAGCTCTGCTATTTTTTTTAAAGATTTACTTATTTTGAGAGGGACAGAGAGAGCACAAGCTGGGGAGGGACAGACACAGCAGGAGAATCGCAAGCAGGCTCTGGGAAGGGTATCAGTGTAGAGTTCAAGAGGGCTTGAACTCACGAACGAGATCGTGACCTGAGCTGAAATCAAGAGTTGGACGCCTAACTGACTAAGCCACCCAGGTGCCCCCCAGCTCTGCTATTTTCTTCTATCTTTATGACTTGGGTAAATTATATCGTGTCTCTGCATCTCAATGTCTTCATTTATAAAACGGAGATAGTACTAATTTTATGGGCATTATGAAGACTCTATTGAATAATAAACGTTCATCTCCTTGCAAAGTGTCTGCCACCAGAGCCAGCATTCAACAGTGTTGGATGTTATCGTTGATAATACCGGCATTACTAATATCAGTATTGTTGAAAGTGTACCTGAATCCTTACCTTTCTGTTCAATTTCAATGATCTTTGTCTCAGCTCACCTTCAGCTACCCACTCTCATGGCCACCCTCCAAATATTGTCATTTACCCCACTGCTTCACAGCTGTCATCTTAAATTATGGCATCATCTCTTTTGAGCACATCTTCCTAGCTTTCCACCACTCTCACCATACTTGCTCTTCAATTTAAGTGTTAAGACATCATTTCTACCTCATCCAGAAAATGGACAAATGTGTTGCTTTATGAAGAAGATAGAGGTGTTCGGGTATGAAGTTCATCAAATTTCGGACTTTTAACACACACAATTGTCTGCAAACCAATCATTTATTTTGCTCTCCAGTCTCAAAACTATCCAGTCTTGTCCCATATTGTTATGGACCTAATTTTATGTCCAAATCCACCTCTCTGCTACATCAGCCCAGTAGAACATTTCCATTGAACTTATAAAAAAATTTCAGCACTCAAGTGTTAAAACAAGCCCCCTTTGGAGACCAACTCTCCCTTAAATGCCTTCATATTACTTATCTCTTCCTTACTTTTCTGGTCACAAGTATTTACTCCCTTTAACTTAGCATGCAAAACATCCTCAGCCCTTCCCAAAAGGAGGCAAAAATTTCTATCATTTCATCCTAAGGCTCAAAGTCCAGGAACTCATGATAGTTTCTATGTAAGTTTCAGATATACCTTCTCTTAAGTCAGAGACCTGTGAACTAAAAAGCACAAGTTGTCTGCTCCCACACCCAAGAGTCAGTGAAAGAACAGAGACAGGATAAGCACAGTGAACATTCCCGTCTGGAAAGACAAAGATAAGAGGCTGCGGTAATGTCTCACATCGATGGCAGCTAATGTACAACTTCTTCTGGTGTCCCTCTCAGCCACCTCCTCTTGAATTTAAGCTGGCCCTGTGACTTGTTAAAAGAGCAAAATGCTACAAAAGTAAGGTTGTACTAATTCCTATCCTAAGCCTTAGAAAAGGCCTGCGAGCTTCTAAGTTTGTTCTTCTAGGATCCAGCCACCATAGAGAAGAGTGTGATTATCTTGAAACTACAATATTTTTAAGAAAATCTAAGTGAGCCACCTGGAGAGGCCACGTGGGGCAGAACCAAAGTGCTCCAGATGATAGCCCCACCTGAGATCCCAGACTTCAGCAAAGACCCAACTGCTACCATCTTAGACATTCCAAACCAGCTGAACCTCCAGGGAATCATCTTGGACATTGAAAACCCGCTGAACCTTCAGATGACTACAGCCATAGTGCACAACACTTAGAGAAGAACTACCCAGGTGAGCCCAGCTAACCCACACACCTGAGCAGCGATAATTGTTGCTGACTGAAACCAGTAAGCAAGACAGGTGGCACAGGCCCTGAGCAATTGGCCTTGTAGCTGTCGCTATGTGCACAGGATCACTATGGTGGGAGCAGCAGAAGCAGCAGTGGTGACGACAGTCGGCACAGCCCCAGGAGAGAAGAGGGGCTCCACGTGGGCCAGCACAGGGCTCTGGGTGGGAGGCTGGCTTGCTGACCATTCCTGGACCCTATCCTTATAGTGACTGTAATTTATTAACTCTCTGGCCTGAGCACCAGGACAAGTACTGTAGATGCTCAAGCAGTAAACTTTGTCAGTAAATTATTACAAAATAACGGCATACCTATGGACATTGCAATAAAACATATCAAGAAGTTACTAGAATTCTTCAAAGAGTTCAGAATCTCTGATTTTGACAATTCTAGGTCAATGCAAAGCAAATACCCACAGGCTTAGAAATAGAAATTAAATTTAAAGATCACCCAATTCACCAGAAACCCTCCCCGACTATTTTTTACACGAAGCTTTGCATAAACCAATTATTAGCGAGACAATTTGAAAATTAATTTTCCTTTTAATCGAACATACAGAGAGACAATGTGTAAGCAGGTGTTTTGCCTTATTTCATGAAGGCACTTTTGGTTTCTTGCATGACCTCCACAAGTTACAGAAAATATTATAGGAAACATTAAATTGCCATATAACCTTTAAAGTTAAATTCAGACAGGAAACACAGCTGTATGAAGAGCTACATCTTTTTAGGAAAAAGTGTTGTTAAACTCATCAACTGTAAATGGACTATAATTTATACTTCAAAATAATTTATCAGAGGTATGTCCCAGTGTTGTCACAGTCTGTAAAATCCTCTTAGCAGTTCTAGTAACCATTGTGTGAGTGGAAGTAGTCTTCTCAAGGTTAAAAATTACCAAAAATCAGTTACAATCTTGCATTGGCCAAGAGCACTCACTTTGCTTTCGGCTATATCAATTTGAAAATAAAGTTACTAAAAGTATAAATTTTGAAAGCATAATAAATTTACAGAAAGGCAAGCCAAAAAAAATCTGATCGATCAATAGTATAGTATTTTATTCATTATCTTATATAAATTATGGCACCAAAATGACATTTTTTACTATTTTAAAATGTATAAACTTATATATCATCATTACCTCTATATTTTATAAGTAACAAAATATTTTTAAAGGTTAAATATATTCTAATATTTTTAGTAGTCCTTTCTTTTCAATTTTTTAACAAGAGTCCCCGTATACTCATTTTGCAGTGGGACCTAAGATAAACAATATACACACTCCTATTTATTAAATTATTTTTATTTTATGATTAGAATTTTTAATTTAGAGGCCGTATACACTTGTTTTAATATTCTTTCAGTTAGATTACATGTCGATGTATTTTATAAAATTGCATACCTTTAAGAAAATTCTAATATTTAACATTATGTGCAGAGTGTACTGCAGTTGTATCTCACCTGTACTTGAAAGGGCACTGATAAAAAAAAGTAACAGCAGTACCACTATTCTCGTTTGGATCCCATGGCTCCAGCTACTCTGGCCTCATTGCTGTTCCTGGAAATGTCCCAAAAGCTTAGAACAATGTCTGTCATAGAGTAAGTATACAATAAATATTTGCCGAATGACTTAAATAAAACATTTCTTGATTCCTTCATAGAAAAATAGAGATGTAGGTAGTTGCAGCCTTTCAGCCTACTAAGTATTATTTAATATATATTTTGTAGGGGCAAGGAACGACTTAGGCTTGTCTGTAGCTGAAAACCTGGTTGTTGGAGGAAGAGTTGGCCTGGAAGCTTCGAGATGCTAATGTAAGAGTTAGTGAACATCAGCTGAGATCAGGAGAGATGAGGTAGACTCTATGATAAGCTAGCAGCAACTAGGTAAGAACTAAATCACCCAATAATATGACAGGTTACTTCATACTTCACGTATGATGACTTCTTTGTGTTCATCGTACCTATTCCCCTTAATGACCAGAAAGGTCCGTGAATCAGACCTGCTGTTTCTGGCCTGAGCATGGTGGCTCTTGTGACATTGGAATCCATATTTATTTGGCATCTGATTTAAGTGACAGAGTCTGTAGAGAAAAGTCCAGATAAGTTCTTAAGTTGCTATTGCCATAATTAACACACTGTTCCGAATGCTTTGAAAAACATCATAGCTCTTAAAATCCACTTAAACCAGGTGGTTTAAGATTAAAGACTGGCAGAAAAAATTTAAGTAACCATATAAATGACCTACTTGACAACTCTTGTACATTCGAATTATCTTAATATGTGTTGCTTCATATTATTTTTTAAATATTTATATAGGACAAAAATTTTAATGCATTTCTCTAAAGTGTTTACAAACTCGCTGTAATTATGTGTAGCATATATAGATATCAATGATTTGTTCTAATTGAATTATTCTCCTTATCCCAAATATTTTTCTTCCTAATGCTAAATACCCTCAGATTTATTATTTATTTTTTATAATGTTTGTTTATTTTTGAGAGAGAAAGTGGGGGTGGGAGAGGAGCAGAGGAGAGAGAGGGGAACAGAGGATCCTTGGCAGGCTCCATGCTGACAGCAGAGAGCCAGATGTGGGGTTCAAGCTCATGAACCGTGAGATCGTGACCTGAGCTGAAGTGAGATGTTCAACCCACTGAACCACTGAGGCACTCCAGATTTCTTTTTTTTTAGATTCAAGTTAGTTAACTGAATCCCCTTAGATTTTAAATTCAAAATCCAAACAATATCACAGGATATTTGATGCATAAGTTAGATCTCCATGGAAAATTAAGCCTAGTATCCATAATAAAATGGACAGTTCCATGATAAATATGGGCTCCATGATAAAATATCTAGTTCATAGATAAGAACCAAATTAATCATAATATGGAGTAATTTTTATTTTCTAGTTATTGTGAAGTTGAGATTATCATTTAGACTTATAGTTCTCAAGGTTTGGTGTTCATTATAATTACTAAGTTTACTCCAGTCCAGCTAAATGTTTAGAGCAGTGTAAACATGGATTCAAAACCAGAAAATGTTTTCTAAGCTCTAGGTGCTGGAAAAGAAGCTTGACATATGGTGATATGGAGATATTTTCTAGAAATATCAAGTTGATACTCTTTCCTGTTATACTAGATTCAACAAGTACCAAAAGTTTTGACTGTCTCTTTCTCAGGCTCAGTTAGAACACCATGCAGACACTGAGAATAGTATGCACATATACTATTCAGATTTGACTGTTATGTAAATAGAATTTCCTGAAGTGAACAGAAGGGAAATACAAGGCTCATAATTACTTGATGATTTTCGGCCCAGTCTAACTGGAGTGATGGCATTGCCATTCACAGTCTGGGGTAACTGTTGGTGAAACAAGTTTTGGGAGGAAAGTAATAGTTCCATATATAGTGTTTATCTTTTCATTAATATGTAAGAGCTATAAGTTGTAATTTTTATTTTTAATGGGTTATTTTTTTAACATTACTAATTGTAAATTTTTGATACCTGATTGTATTTTTTGTGGGTGCATTTTATTTTATTTTTTTATTTTTTATTTTTTTTAATTTTATTTTTGAGAGACATAGAGACAGAGAGTGAGCAAGGGAAGGGCAGAGAGAGAGGGAGATACAGAATCCGAAGCAGGCTCCAGGCTCTGAGCCGTCAGCACAGAGCCCAATGCGGGGCTCGAACTCACAGACCGTGACATCATGACCTGAGCTGAAGTCCGCTGCCCAACCGACTGAGCCACCCAGGCACCCCTGTGGGTGCATTTTAAATCTGACATTTAAATACCTTTCTCACACAAAGATTTTTAAATAACTCTTGGGGCATTTGGGTGGCTCAATTGGCTAAGTGTCTGAGGCTCAGGTCATGATCTCATGGTTCGTGAAATCAAGCCCTATGTAGTTGCTCTGTGATTCTCTCTCTCTCCCTCTGCCTCCCCTCCCCCCACTTGCATGTTCTGTCTCTCTCTCTCTCAAAAACAATAAACAGAATTTTTAAAAAACTCCTAAGTTTCTTTAGTACATTTTAATTTTTTTTATTATAATAGTTTATTTTCAAATTGGTTTACATATAACACCCAGTGTTCATCCCAACACGTGCCCTCTTTAATATCCGTCACCCCCTCTCCCCCCTCCCTCACCTCCCTCACCTCCCTCACCCTCAGATTGTTCTTAGTCTTTGAGAGTCTCTTATGTTTTATCTCCCTCCCTCTCTGTGTCTTTTTTTTCTTTCCCCTCTTCCCCTCCCCCTGGTTTTTGCTTAGTCTCACCAAGTCCACCTATTCGTGGAAACATATGGTATCTGTCTTTTTCTGACTGACTTATTTCACTTAACATAATACCCTCCAGTTCCATCCATGTTGCTACACATGGCCAGATTTCATTTTTTCTCATTGCCATGTAGTAGTACATTGTATATATGTACCACATCTTCTTTATCCATTCGTCAGTTGATGGGCACTTGGTCTCTTTCCATGATTTGGCTATTGTCGAAAGTGCTGCTATGAACATTGGGGTACACGTACCACTATGCATCAGCATTCCTGTGTCTCTTGGGTAGATTCCTAGCAGTGCTATTGCTGGGTCATAGGGTAGCTCTATTTTCATTTTTTTGAGGAACCTCCACACCGTTTTCCAGAGGGGCTGCACCAGTTTGCATTCCCACCAACAGTGTAGGAGGGTGCCTGCTTCTCCACATCCCCGCCAGCATCTATAGTTTCCTGATTTATTCATTTTAGCCACTCGAACCGGTGTAAGGTGGTATCTCAGTGTGGTTTTGATTTGTGTTTCCCTGATGATGAGTGACTTTGAGCATCGTTTCATGTGTCTGTTGGCCATCTGAATATCCTCTTTGGAGAAGTGTCTATTCATATCTTCCGCCCACTTTTTCACTGGATTATTTGTTTTTTGGGTGTGGAGTTTGGTAAGTTCTTTATAGATTTTAGATACTAGTCCTTTATCTGATATGTCATTTGCGATTATCCTTTCCCATTCCGTCGGTTGTCTATTAGTTTTGTTGGTTGTTTCCTTTGCCGTGCAGAAGCTTTTTATCTTGATGAGGTCCCAATAGTTCATTTTTGCTTTCAATTCCCTCGCCTCTGGAGATGTGTCGCATAGAAAATTGCTGCGGCTCAGGTCAAAGAGGTTTTTTTCCTGCTTTCTCCTCTAGGATTTTGATGGTTTCCTGTCTCACATTCAGATCCTTCATCCATTTAGAGTTTATTTTTGTGAGTGGTGTAAGGAAGTGGTCTAGTTTCATTCTTCTGCATGTTGCTATCCAGTTCTCCCAGCACCATTTGTTAAAGAGGCTGGTTTTTTTCCATTGGATACTCTTTCCTGCTTGGTCAAAGATTAGATGGCCATATGCTTGTGGGTCCATCTCTGGGTTCTCTATTCTATTCCATTGGTCTATGTGTCTGTTCTTGTGCCAATACCATGCTGTCTTGATGACTACCGCTTTGTAGTAGAGGTTAAAATCTGGTATTGTGATGCCTCCCGCTTTGGTTTTATTCTTCAGAATTACTTTGGCTATTCAGGGTCTTTTGTGGTTCCATACAAATTTTTGGATTGTTTGCTCTAGCTTTGAGAAGTATGCTGGTGCAATTTTGATTGGGATTGCATTGAATGTGTAGATTGCTTTAGGTAGTATTGCCATTTTAACGATATTTATTCTTCGGATCCATGAGCATGGGATGTTTTTCCATTTCCTTGTGTCTTCCTCAATTTCCTTCATAAGTTTTTTATAGTTTTCCACGTAAAGGTCTTTTACATCTTTGGTTAGGTTTATTCCTAGGTATTTGATGGTTTTTGGTGCAATTGTGAATGGGATTCGCTTCTTTATTTCTCTTTCTATTGCTTCATTGTTGGTGTAAAGGAAAGCAACCGATTTCTGTACGTTGATTTTGTATCCTGCAACTTTGCCAAATTCATGGATCAGTTCTAGTAGGCTTTCGGTGGATTCTTTTGGGTTTTCCATGTAAAGTATCATATCGTTTGCAAAAAGTGAAAGTTTGACTTCGTCCTTGCCTATACTGATGCCTTTTATTTTGCTTTCTTGTCTGATTGCTGATGCTAGAACCTAGCAGTGGTGAGAGTGGACATCCCTGTTGTGTTCCTGATCTCAGGGGGAAGGCTCTCAATTTTTCCCCATTGAGGATGATATGAGCTGTGGGCTTTTCATAAATGGCTTTTATGATGTCTAAGTATGTTCCTTCTATCCCGACTTTCTCGAGAGTTTTTATTAAGAAGGGATGCTGTATTTTGTCAAATGCTTTTTCTGCATCAATCGACAGGATCATATGGTTCTTATCTTTTCTTTTGTTAATGTGATGTATCACATTGATTGATTTACGAATGTTAAACCATCCCTGCAACCCAGGGATGAATCCTACTTGGTCGTGGTGGATAATTCTTTTTATATGCTATTGGATTCTATTTGCTAATATCTTGTTAAGAATTTTTGCATCCATGTTCATCAAGGATATCGGCCTGTAGTTCTCTTTTTTTGCTGGGTCTCTATCTGGTTTGGGAATCAAAGTGATGCTGGCTTCATAGAATGAGTCTGGGAGTTTTCTTTCCGTCTCAATTTTTTGGAACAGCTTGAGGAGGATAGGTATTAACTCTGTTTTAAATGTCTGGTAAAATTCTGCAGGGAAGCCATCTGGCCCTGGACTTTTATTTGCTGGGAGATTTTTGATAACTGATTCAATTTCTTCCCTAGTTATGGGTCTGTTCAAGTTTTCTATTTCTTCCCGTTTGAGTTTTGGTAG
The DNA here is from genome assembly GCA_030068075.1 of Paguma larvata. Taxonomy (NCBI): domain Eukaryota; kingdom Metazoa; phylum Chordata; class Mammalia; order Carnivora; family Viverridae; genus Paguma; species Paguma larvata. Next base: position 41,125,747 of record CM057826.1, on the reverse strand, counting down.
CATGTGGCTGTTTAGGAATTTGTCCATTTCTTCCAGGTTGCTCAATTTGACGGCATAGAGTTTTTCATAATATTCTCTGATGATTGCTTGTATTTCTGAGGGATTGGTTGTAATCACTCCATTTTCGTTCATGATTTTATTGATTTGGTTTCTCTCTCTTTTCTTTTTGAGGAGCCTGGCTAGAGGTTTATCAATTTTGTTTATTTTTTCAAAGAACCAACTCTTGGATTCATTGATCTGTTCCTCTACTTTTTCTGTTTCCATATGGTTAATTTGTGCCCTAATCTTTGTTATTTCTCTCTTTCTGCTAGGTTTGGGCTGTCTTAGCTGTTCTGCTTCTAGTTCCTTTAGGCGTGCTGTTAGAATTTGTGTTAGGAATTTTTCTTGTTTCTTGAGATGGGCCTGGATTGCAATATATTTCCGTCTCAAGACTGCCTTTGCTGCATCCCAAAGTGTTTGGATTGTCGTATTTTCATTTTCATTTGTTTCCATGTATTTTTTAATTTCTTCTCTGATTGCTTGGTTGATCGATTCGTCTTTTAGTAGGTTGTTCTTTAGCCTCCATGTTTGTGGGGGCTTCCCAGACTTTTTCTTGTGGTTGATTTCAAGTTTCAAAGCATTGTGGTCTGAAATTGTGCATGGTATGATCTCAATTTTTTTATACTTATTCAGCGCTTCCTTGTGCCCCAAAATGTGGTCTATCTTGGAAAATAGTACATTTTAATTTAATCTTAACCTTAAATCGTATATCTATTTGAAGTTATTCTACAGTAAAGTATGCAATAGGAGTGAAATTTTTTTCCCTAGGGCTATCCAGTAGTCTCAGTTCTCAAGTCTAATTATTGAACATTTCATCTTTCCTAGACTTATATGAAGCATCAACTTTATGATATATGAAATTTCTGTATGTGATTGAGCTTATTGTTTTGTTCTTTTGAGAAGACAGTATCCGAAATCCAAGTTTGGAAAGGTGACTATCAAGCGCCATTGGAACATCGGTGTGTCTCTGAATCCTTCCTCTGCTTTACCCCCATCGTTTATGATTTTCTGCCTCACTCAAGTCTGATGTACTGCATATAGTGAAACATGCTTGAACTTCATCGGATGCAAAGTGATCAATGTGTCATTTCTATTTCTAGTTTGCTCTAGGTATATTCATTCCATCTGTCATGCCTGCTGCCTTTAGCCTTGCTCCCTGGTTTGCATTGCATGCCCCACTGATACTCAGTGTAGACAGAGATGGGCAGCTGGAAAATACATTAAAAGAAGTTCTAGACTATGCAGAATTATGAGCCCAGAGGATGGTTAAAAGAGGCGAGGGTCAGAACATTCCACTGGAGCCCAGTGTCCCTCTCATGCATGCTCGGAAATGTGTCGTTGGCTTCCACCAAGTACCTTAAGAGAAGCCACATTTCACAGTGCACAGTATGGTGTCTGGGGAGCTCAGGATGTTCTGACATATTCTGATTCTCTCAGTTCTCCCTGCCACTGTCATTACTGCAATTCATGCAGGTCCCTGCAAAAAGAAAAGAATTAAAAATAGCTCTGTAACTCTCTCCTCCATGTAAACACTCTGATAGAATTTACAAGTGGGAAGATAACCAAAGTTCTCATCTAAGAATGTTTTCAGCAGCATTTTTGCATTGCTTATAATAAACTAATCTGGAATTTATGGAGTAGGGGGCATAACTCAGAAGTTAGTCACATAGGTTTCCTGTGTAACTGAGGGAGTGTAAAAACTAAGAGGCTCTGCACTTAAACAGCTTCCTCAGGCAAACTGTACAACACATGTACAACACACACAGAGCATTCATCTCTTTTTCTGAAAACAAAATATATCCCAGTGCAAAAATCTATAGTTTGGACTCCTCCAGTGATAGATATTGCTATCTTTGTGCTTGCTTTTTGCTTTTATACTTCACTAATTATTAGTAAAATTTGCTATTAAGTAAACACCCATGATCACTTCAGCAGCAAAGACACTAAAATTGGAATAAAACAGAGAAGATTAGCATGGCCCCTGGGCAAGGATGACATGCTATTAAGTAGAGTGCATTCTTTCTAGGAACTCTCTTTGACAATTTGACCTCTGTGGGTAGGGTAAGGACTTTTGATCAGAACTGTGCCATTCAACCAGCTTTTGGTATGCTTCTGAAATTGCTATCAATTCTTATGCTCGGTTTCTCATTTTTATCTTATTTTCTCCAAAATTTTTGAGAGACACAGGTCTTTAAATTTTCTTGTTCTTGTCTTTTTCTACTACTTAAAAAAAATAAATGTTTATTCATTTTTGAGAGAGATTGAGCAGGGGGAGGGGCAGAGAGAGAGGGGAACAGAGGATCCAAGGTGGGCTTTGTGCTGATAGCAGCAAACCCAGTGTGGGGTTTGAACTCATGAACCATGAGACCATGACCTGAACTGAAGTCAGACACTCAACCAACTGAGCCACCTAGGCACCCCTCTACTAATTTTGATACCTTGGGGCAATCATTAATTTTGTTAAAATTATTCATAAATAATAAGTTACTTAGGAGTTATGCAGGAGTTAGGTAGTCCTTCTGTTTGGTTCATCATATTCAAAATACTCAGAATCAAAACACTTGATTTCTTAATTGAACTGCTTGTTCCCTTCTCATTTCACAGGAATAGAAAGTTCCTCACATGTTCTCACCAAGAACAGTGATGCCAAAATGGTCCATCTGGTGTGTAAAGCTGCAGAGTGGTACCCAAAGCCTGAGGCAAGCTGGAAACCTCCAAAGACATAATTTAAAGCCACACTCTGAAAATGATAGAGCAAATGGGAGAGGCCTGTTCTCCAGTGAACCTTCAGTCCTGGTCACTGAACTGAAAAATTGTGCTCTGTTCCATTCTCAACTCCAGGCTCAACCAGAAAAAGAGGACAACTATTTCTGTTTCAGGTTAGTTTGTCTATAATTATATCTCATTGCCTGGAGAAGTGCTTTAAAACTGAATGCATATTGTTGGGGTTCTAACAGAAAGGAAAATGATGCTGAGTTCCTATAGTGTACTTTTTAGAACCGAATGACCATATACCAAAATAACTCCATCATTCTCTTCTCTGATCTTTATCATTTTCTTCTTTCTGCTAGCTTAGAGTTTACATTGTTCTTTTTCTAGTCCTTTAAAGTGTAAAGTTAGGTTGAAATATTTCTTTTTTAATATAAGCATTAACAGCTATAAATTGTCTTTTTAGTATTGTGTTTTATTGTAGTCTATAAGTTTTAACATGCGTTTTGTTTCTATTTGTCTCAAAATATTTTCTAATATCCCTTGCAATTTCTTCTTTGACCCATTAGTTAAAGTGTGGTGTTTAATTTCCACATACTTGTGAATTTTTGGTTTTCCTTCTTCTATTAGCTTTTTATTTTCATTTCATTGTAATTTGAAAGATACTTTGTGCAATTTTAGTTTTTTAAAATGTATTAACCATTGTTTTGTGGTCTAACATATGGTCTATCCTGAAAAACAATCCATGTGCACTTCAGAAAAGTAATTTCTATTGTTGTTGGAATGTTCTGTGTGTCTGTTAGATGTTATTTGGCCCTTTGGTGGTGTTCAACTCCTCTATTCCCATTGATATTCTGTCTGGTTGTTTTATACATTATGGAAAGTGGGGTATTGAAGTTTCCTACTATTGTTGCAGATCTATTTCTGTCTCTAATTCTAACGATGTTTGCTTCCTATAGTTTGGAGATAAGTTTGGTGCATATATGTGTATAATTATTATATCTTCTTGGTAAATTGAACCTTTTATCAATATGTAATGTCCTTCTTTGTCACTCTTGTTGCAAAAATACGTTTATCTTTGAGACAGAGCATGTAAGAGCAAGCAGAGGAGGGACAGAGAGGAGGAGGACAGAGAATCTGAAGCAGGCTCTGTGCTGAGAGCAGGAGCCTGATGCTGGGCTGGAACTCATGAACTGTGAGATCATGGCCTGAGCCAGTCAGATGCTCAACCGACTGAGCCACCCAGACACCCCATTCTTTGTCTCTAATAACAGTTTTGGACTTAGAATCTACTTTATCTGATAATAGTATAGCCACTCTATGCTCTGTTAGTTACTATTTGCATGGATATCTTTTTCCCATACTTTCACTTATACATTCTCGTGCCTTGTGGACAGCATATACTTGGACCATTTTTTAATCCATTTTGTCAATCTCTACCTTTTGATTGGGGAGTTTAATCCATTTACATTTAAATTAATTGCTGATAAGATAGGACATACTTCTGCCATCTTGTCATTTGTTTTTTCTATGTCTTATGGTTTTTTGTCCCTCACTTCATTATTACTTTATGTTTAGTTAATTTTTGGTATTTACATGTTTTTATTCCCTTCTCATTTCCTTTGGTGTATATTTTATAGATACTCTTTTTGTGGTTACCCTGGGCATTATATATAATATACTAAAGTTACAATAATCTATTTTGAATTGATACTAATTTACTTTCAGTCATATACAAAAACTCTATTTCTTTACAACTCTACCTCTCCTTTGTTATTGATGCGATAAATTAAACTTAATATATTGTGAACCTATTAACGTAGATTTATTATGTTTTGTCCATTTGTCTTTTAAATTCTATAGAAAATAAAAAGTGGAATTACAAGCATACCTCAGCGATATTCTGCAATAAAGACAATATTGCAGTAAAGCAAGTCAAATGATTTTTTTGGTTTTCCGGTGAATATAAATGTTAGTTTATACTTTAGTGTAACTAACATAATAGCATTATGTCTAAAAAATGTGTATTCTTTTTTTTTTTGTTTTTTTTTAATTTTTTTATTTTATAATAGTTTATTTTCAAATTGGTTACATATAACACCCAGTGTTCATCCCAACATGTGCCCTATTTAATGCCCGTCACCCCCTCTCTCCCCTCCCTCACTCCCCTCACCCTGTTTGTTCTTAGTCTTTGAGAGTCTCTTATGTTTTATCTCCCTCCCTCTCTGTGTCTTTTTTTCTTTCCCCTCTTCCCCTCCCCCTGGTTTTTGCTTAGTCTCACAAAGTCCACCTATTCTTGGAAACGTATGGTATCTGTCTTTTTCTGACTGACTTATTTTACTTAACATAATACCCTCCAGTTCCATCCATGTTGCTACACATGGCCAGATTTCATTTTTTCTCATTGCCACGTAGTATTCCATTGTATATATGTACGACATCATCTTTATCCACTCGTCAGTTGATGGGCACTTGGTCTCTTTCCATGATTTGGCTATTGTCGAAAGTGCTGCTATGAACATTGGGGTACACGTGCTCCTATGCATCAGCATTCCTGTGTCTCTTGGGTAGATTCCTAGCAGTGCTATTGCTGGATCATAGGGTAGCTCTATTTTCATTTTTTTGAGGAATCTCCATACCGTTTTCCAGAGAGGCTGCACCAGTTTGCATTCCCACCAACAGTGTAGGAGGGTGCCTGCTTCTCCACATCCCCGCCAGCATCTATAGTTTCCTGATTTATTCATTTTAGCCACTCTGACTGGTGTGAGGTGGTATCTCAGTGTGGTTTTGATTTGTGTTTCCCTGATGATGAGTGACTTTGAGCATCGTTTCATGTGTCTGTTGGCCATCTGAATGTCCTCTTTGGAGAAGTGTCTATTCATATCTTCTGCCCATTTCTTCACTGGGTTATTTGTTTTTTGGGTGTGGAGTTTGGTAAGTTCTTTATAGATTTTAGATATTAGTCCTTTATCCAATATGTCATTTGCAATGATCTTTTCCCCTTCCGTTGGTTGCCTATTCGTTTTGTTGGTTGTTTCTTTTGCCGTGCAGAAGCTTTTTATCTTGATGAGGTCCCAGTAGTTCATCTTTGCTTTTAATTCCCTTGCCTTTGGAGACGTGTCGTGTAAGAAATTGGTGCGTCTTAGGTCAAAGAGGCTTTTTCCTGCTTTCTCCTCTAGGATTTTGACGGTTTCCTGTCTCACATTCAGATCTTTTATCCATTTAGAATTTATTTTTTGTGAGTGGTGTAAGAAAGTGGTCTAGTTTCATTCTTTTGCATGTTGCTGTCCAGTTCTCCCAGCACCATTTATTAAAGAGACTGTCTTTTTTCCATTGGATACATTTTCCCACTTTGTCAAAGATTAGTTGGCCATATACTTGTGGGTCCATTTCTGAGTTTTCTATTCTATTCCATCGGTCTATGTGTCTGTTTTTGTGCCAATACCATACAGTCTTGATGACTACCGCTTTGTAGTAGAGGTTAAAGTCTGGGATTGTGATGCCTCCCGCCTTGGTTTTATTCTTCAGTATTATTTTGGCTATTCGAGGTTTTTGTGGTTCCATACAAATTTTAGGATTGTTTGCTCTAGCTTTGAGAAGAATGCTGGTGCAATTTTGATTGGGATTGCATTGAATGTGTAGATTGCTTTGGGTAGTATTGCCATTTTAACGATATTTATTCTTCCAATCCATGAGCATGGGATGTTTTTCCATTTCCTTGTGTCTTCCTCAATTTCCTTCATAAGTTGTTTATAGTTTTCAGTGTAGAGGTCTTTCACATCTTTGGTTAGGTTTATTCCTAAGTATTTTATGGTTTTTGGTGCAATTGTGAAAGGGATTAACTTCTTTATTTCTCTTTCTGCTGTTCATTGTTGGTGTATAGAAATGCCACCAATTTCTGTACATTGATTTTGTACCCTGCAACTTTGCTGAAATCATGGATCAGTTCTAGTAGGCTTTTGGTGGATTCTGTCGGGTTTTCCATGTAAAGTATCATGTCATCTGCAAAAAGTGAAAGTTTGACTTCCTCCTTGCCAATCTTTATGCCTTTTATTTTGTTTTGTTGTCTGATTGCTGATGCTAAGACTTCCAACACTATGTTAAATAGCAGTGGCGAAAGTGGACACCCCTGTTGTGTTCCTGATCTCAGGGGGAAGGCTCTCAATTTTTCCCCATTGAGGATGATATTAGCTGTGGGCTTTTCATATATGGCTTTTATGATGTTTAAGTATGTTCCTTCTATCCCGACTTTCTCGAGAGTTTTTATTAAGAAAGGGTGCTGTATTTTGTCAAATGCTTTTTCTGCATCTGTGGACAGGATCATATGGTTCTTATCTTTTCTTTTGTTAATGTGATGTATCACGTTGATTGATTTGCGAATATTGAACCAGCCCTGCAACCCAGGGATGAATCCTACTTGATCATGGTGGATAATTCTCTTTATATGCTGTTGGATTCGATTTGCTAGTATCTTGTTGAAAATTTTTGCATCCATATTCATCAGGGATATTGGCCTGTAATTCTCTTTCTTTGCTGGGTCTCTATCTGGTTTGGGAATCAAAGTGATGCTGGCTTCATAGAATGAGTCTGGGAGTTTTCCTTCCGTTTCAATTTTTTGGAACAGCTTGAGGAGGATAGGAATTAACTCTGTTTTAAATGTCTGGTAAAATTCCGCAGGAAAGCCATCTGGTCCAGGGCTTTTATTTGCTGGGAGGTTTTTGATAACTGATTCAATTTCTTCCCTAGTTATGGGTCTGTTCAAATTTTCTATTTCTTCCCGTTTGAATTTTGGTAGCGTGTGGCTATTTAGGAAGCTGTCCATTTCTTCCAGATTGCCAAATTTGGTGGCATATAATTTTTCATAGTATTCTCTGATGATTGCTTGTATATCTGAGGGATTGGCTGTAATTTCTCCCTTTTCATTCATGATTTTATTTATTTGAGTTCTCTCCCTTTTCTTTTTGAGAAGCCTGGCTAGAGGTTTATCAATTTTGTTTATTTTTTCAAAGAACCAGCTTTTGGTTTCATTGATCTGTTCCACTACCTTTTCTGTTTCCATATGATTAATTTGTGCTCTGATCTTTCTTATTTCTCTCTTTCTGCTGGGCTTGGGTTGTTTTAGTTGTTCTGCTTCTAGTTCCTTTAGGCGTGCTGTTAGAATTTGTGTTATTGATTTTTCTTGTTTCTTGAGACGGTCCTGGATTGCAATATATTTCCCTCTCAGGACTGCCTTTGCTGCGTCCCAGAGCGTTTGGATTGTTGTATTTTCATTTTCATTTGTTTCCATGTATTTTTTAATTTCTTCTCTGATTGCTTGGTTGACCCACTCATCTTTTAATAGGTTATTTCTTAGCCGCCATGTTTTTGGATATTTTCCAGGCTTTCTCCTGTGGTTGATTTCAAGTCTCAAAGCATTGTGGTCTGACAGTGTGCACGGTATGATCTCAATTCTTTTATATTTATTCAGAGCTTCCCTGTGCCCCAGAATGTGGTCTATCTTGGAAAATGTACCGTGTGCAGTTGAGAAGAATGTAAATTCCTTTGCTTCTGGATGAAGGACCCTAAAGATATCTGTGAGGCCCATCTGTTCTAATGTGTCGTTCAGGCTATTGTTTCTGCAGACATTTTCTGTTTTGTGGATCTATCCAATGCTGAGAGTGGAGTGTTAAGATCCCCTACTATTAGAACATTTTTATCGATGAGGTTGCTAATGTTTGTAATTAGTTGTTTTACAAATTTGGGTGCCCCCGAATTTGGTGCGTAGATATTTACAATTGTTAGGTCTTCCTGCTGGATGGTCCCTGAGACTATTATATAAGGTCCTTCTTCATCTCTTATTACATCGTTCATTTTAAAGTCTAATTTGTCTGATATAAGTGTGGCTACTCCGGCTTTCTTCTGACTTCCAGTAGCATGGTAGATAGTTCTCCATCCCCTCACTTTCAGTCTGAAGGTGTCTTCAGGTTTAAGATGAGTTTCTTGAAGACAGCAAATAGATGGGTCTTGTTTTTTAATCCATTCTGTTATCCTGTGTCTTTTGATTGGCACATTTAGTCCATTTACATTCAGTGTTAATATTGAAAAATACGGGCTTACAGTCACTGTGTTATCTGTAAGTTTCATGTTTATAAGGCTGTCTCTGGCAGTCCGTGTTCTTTGCAACCCTTCCTTCATAGAGTGCCCTTCAGGATCCCTTGTAGTGCTGGCTTATTTGTGATAAATTCTTTTCGTTTTTGTTTGTTGGGAAAAACCTTGATCTCTCCTTCTATTCTGAATGACAGGCTAGCCGGATACAGAATTCTTGGTTGCATGTCCTTCTTGCTCATCACATTAAAGATATCCTGCCATTCCTTTCTGGCTTGTCAAGTTTCTGTAGATAAGTCTGCTGCTACCCTTATATGTCTGCCTTTGTATGTTAAGGTTCTTTTGTCTCTAGCTGCTTTCAGGATTCTCTCCCTATCTTTGTATTTTGCCAGCTTCACTATGATGTGCCGTGCAGAAGGTCTATTCAAGTTATGTCTGAGGGGAGTTCTCTGTGCCTCTTGGATTTCCACGCCCGTTTCCTTCCTCATATTGGGGAAGTTCTTAGCAATGATTTGTTCAAGAACCCCTTCGACTCCTTTCTCTCTCTCTTCTTCCCCTGGAACTTCTATGATACGGATATTGTTTCTTTTGAGTGCATCGCTCAGCTCTCGAATTCTCTTTTCCTGTTCCTGGATCAGCTTCTCTCTCTTTTTATCTGCTTCCTCTTTTTCAATGATTCTATCTTCTAATGCACTAACTCTTTCCTCTACCTCTTCAATCCGTGCTGTGGCTGCTTCCAGTTTCCCTTGTATTTCTTCCAATGTCTTCTTTAATTCTTCCTGACCGTTTTTAAGGTCCTTGAACTATGCCACGCAGGACCCCTTGCATTCATCTAAGCTTTTTTCAAGCCCAGCGATTAGTTTTATGATTATCATTCTATATTCAAGTTCTGTTATGTTGCTTATATCTGTTTTCATTAATTCTTGAGCTGTCACTGCTTCTTGTAGATTCTTTTGAGGAGAATTCTTCCGTTTCATCATTTTGGCTGGGTATGTTTTGGATTGTTTCTTGAAGTTGCCAGGAGAGAGGAAATTGGCCAAGTCGGATGAGCAAGGGGAAAGCTGGGAATATGGTCTCCTCTGCAGATAGCTTCAGTCCAACCCAGAGGGAAGATCAGGCGCTCAAGCCGTACCACACCACAGAGTCACAGAATCGGTTCCATCACAAGCCCAGGAGTTTTTGTCAATCAGTCACCGACAGAGTCCTCGGATCAGGAAATATTGCTCCTGAGTGGGGCAGCTACCCTTATCAAAAATGTGTATTCTTTAATTTAAAAATAGTTTATTGCTAAAAATGCTAACCATCATCTGAGCATTCCATGAGTTGTAGTCTTGCTGGTGGAGGGTCTTGCCTCACTGTTGATGGGTGCTGACTGATCAGGGTGGTGGTTACTGAAGGTTAGAGTGGCGGTGGCAGTTTCTTAAAATAAGACAAAAATGAAGTTTGCCACATTGATTGACTCTTTCTTTAGTGAATAATTTCTTCGTAACATGGAATGCTGTTTAATATCATTTTACCCACGAGGTTTTTTTAAAAATTGGAGTTAGTTCTTTCAAACCCTCCTGCTGCCTTATCAACTAAGTTTATGTAATATTCCAAATCTTTTGTTGTCATTTCAACAATCTTCACAGCATTTCACCAGGAGTACATTATATCCCAAGAAACCACTTTCTCCGTTCATCCTTAAGAAGTAACTCTTCATCCATTCAACCGAAGCAGGTCAGTCATATCTTCAGGCTCCACTTCTAATTCTAGTTCTCTTGCTATTTCTACCACATCTTCAATGATTTCCGCTCCTGAAGTCTTGAACCCCTCAAAGTCATCCACGAGGATTGGAATCAACTTCTTCTAAACTCCTTTTCACATTGATATTTTGACCTCTTCCCACGAATCATGTTTTAATGGGATCTAAAATGGTGAATCTTTTCTAGAAGGTTTTCCATAGGCTTCACCCTGACACATCAGAAGAATCACTCTCTATTGTAGCTGTAACCTTATGAAATGTACTTCTTAAATAATGTGACTTGAAAGTTGAAATGACTTTTTAAAATTTTTTAATGTTTTATTTATTCTTGAGAGAGAGAGAGAGAGAGAGCAGAGTATGAGTCGGGGAGGAGCAGAGCGAGAGAGGGGCACAGAATCCAAAGCAGGCTCCAGGCTCTGAGCTGTCAGCACAGAGCGCAACACAGGGCTTGAACTCAGAAGCCATGAGATCAAAATCATGACCTGAGCTGAAGTCAGATGCTTGACTGACTGAGACACCCAGGCGCCCTAAGTTGAAATGACTTCTTAATCCATGAGATACAGAATGGATGATACCCATTGATGAAAATAACATTTAAAAAAATTTTTTAAGATATTTATTTTTGAGAGACAGAGCGTGAGTAGGGGTGGGATGGAGAGCGAGGGAGACACAGAATCCGAAGCAGCTCCAGGCTCCAAGCTGTCAGCACAGAGCCTGACGCGGGGCTTGAACCCATGCACTATGAGATCATGACCTGAGCCGAAGTCAGACACTCAACCGACTGATCCACCCAGGTGCCCCCAAATTTTTATACTCCATCAGAGTTCTTGGGTGATGGTGTATCATCACCGAACAGTAACATTTTGACAGGAATCTTTTTTCTGAACAGGAGGCCTCAACAGTGGGTGTAAAATATTCAGTAAACCATGTTGTAAACAGATGTGCTTTTGTCCAGGATTTGTTGCTCTATTTATAGAGCACAGGCATAAGTAGATTGGCATAATTCTTAAGGGCCTTAGGATTTTCAAAATGGTAAATGAGCATTGGCTTCAACTTAAAGTCACTAGTTGCATTAGCCTCTAACAAGAAAATCAGCCTGTCCTTTGAAGCTTTGAGGCCAGACATTGACTTCTCTCTAGCTATGGAAGTCTTAGCATCTTTTTCCAAAAAAATCTATTGTCAGTGTAGCCCCTTCCCAACTACCTGAGCTAGATCTTCTGGATGACTCGCTGCAGCTTCCACCTCAGCACGTGCGGCTTCACCTTGCACTTTGATGTTACAGAGGCAGCTTCCTTCCTGAAACCTCATCGACTAACCTCTCCTCGCTTCAAACTCTTCTGCGGCTTCCTCAGCTCACTCAGCCTTCACAAGATTGAAGAGAGCTAGGGCCTTGGTAACTCTGGATTAGTCCTTGACTTAAGGGAATGTTATGGCCAGTTTGATCTTTTATTCAGACCACTCAGACTTTCTCCATCTCAGCAATAAAGCTCTTTCACTTTCTTATTATTCATGTGTTCACTGAAGGAAGGACTTTTAATTTCCTTCAAGAACTTTTCCTTTGCAGTCACAACTTGACTGTTTGACACAAGAGGCTTACCTTTTGGCCTATCTCAGCTTTCAACGTGTCTTCCCAAGCTTACCCATTGCTAGTTTTTGATTTACAGGGAGAGATGTGGGATGGAACTCTTTCTTCCACTTGAATGCTTAGAAGCCATTGTAGTCTTATTAACTGGCTTAATTTCAGTATTCTTGTGTCTAAGGAAATAGGGAGGCCCCAGGAGAGGGAGAGACACAGGGGAACAGCCAGTGGCTGGAGCAGTCAGAGCATACACAGCATTTATTGATTAACTTTAGGCTCTTATATGGGCATGGTTTGTGGCTCCCGCAAACAATGGCAATAGTAACATCAAAGATCATTGACCACAGATTACTGTAACAAGTTTAAAAATAATGAAAAGTTTTAAAATATTGCAGGAATTACCAAGATGTGACACAGGGATATGAAGCTAGTGAAGCGAGCAAATGCTGTGATAAATGGTGCTGGGAAACAGGATTGCCACAAACTTTCAATTTATAAGAAACTCAGTATCTGTGAAGCACTATAAAATGAAGTATGCCTGTACTTAATTTGTCAAGTGTAGCTAAATAACTCACACTAAGCAAAACTTATTACATGTTTCATTATAGTGAAAGTGTAAATAGTTGATACAGTTTTTCAATTGCATCTATTTTTATAGGGACAAAAAGTTCTTTTATAAAGTGGAAGGCTCAAAACTCTTTTTTTTTTCTAAGTTTATTTATTTTGAGAGAGAAAGAGAGTGAGCACAAGTTGGGGGGGGTGCAGAGAGAGAGGGAGAGAGAGAATCCCCAGCAGACTCTGTGCTCTCATTGTGGTCCCAATACAGGGCTCGATCCCACAAACAGCAAGTTCATGACCTGAGCTGAAACCAAGATTTGGAAACTTAAGTGACTGAGCCATCCAGGCACCCAAGTCTCAAAACTTTTTAAATGATGTAATATTTGTTCTAGGATTAATCCTTTTATTCAAGTCATAAGTTTCTGTTGCATCTTTCTGAAGTTCAATTTCTGGGAAGTTTGGGGCAAACCTCTCTTCTGGCTTTGCCCTCGTACCTTTCTTTCAATTTTGGAGGACATGAGCATCTTCCACGGAGGGGGCTTGCCTGACAAGGATGTGTTCAGGGAGCGCCGGCTGGGTTGGAGCACTTATTTTCCCCACCCCCTCTAATTCTCTCCTATTGTCCAACACATCTTCTCCAACATTTTCCAAGATCTTTTTGCTCTCAGTGACTTCAGAATCAATACTTAGAAAGTATCTTCGCTTCCATTTTTTCTCTACACTTTTCCATATTTTAGATTATTTTTCATAGTCCATCTCATGTAAATCATATTGAATAGTTTTAAACAAGTAAACAATTGTCCTTCCCTCCAGCCCTCCTTGTCTTCCCTCCTCTCACCTGCTCTCATCTACAGCCACCTCCAGTATCACAGTCTGGGTCAGTATGAAAAAGTCAGCTTCAAGGTTAGATACACATCACATACAATTTATGACCTAATCATCTATCCTTGTGGACGGTGTCACCGTTTTGACCTGTAGTCAAATATCATAACATAAGATGGGGTCCAAATAAATTTCTCCATGGAACTTAGTGGGACCCCTTCCTGGAATTCACAGAATAGCCTTCATTTTCTTTGCTAATTATATTGGCACAGATATAGTGATTATTCATACTTGTGTGCCAATTGTTTTTAGTATCTTCCTTCTCTATATCTTCTGAAGTTCCATGGTCTTTACTAAAACTGTTTTCATCACAGTTGACCTGGTTTGAAAATCAGTAACTCCATTATCTTATTCTTCATCCATCTGCATAATGTGTTTTGTTTTATTTTTAATGAAGGAAAAATTACGGATATTTCAGTACCATGAGTTCTACCATGTTGGTCCTAGGGTCATAAATCATCTGAGTTCATCTGGGACTAAGCTGGTTTAGTAATGAAAGTTATGTTTCCCAGGCAACCCCTTTTCATGACACAAAAACCCCCAGTTTTCTGTAATGGGTGAAGAAAGTTGGAAGAAAACTCTAAACCGATAGAGCAGCCCTCAAAAATAGGTCTGAAGAAAACTCATTATTTTTAATATAAAATGAATACAGCACGGATTATCTGCCCTCTTTAGTCGCTGCCACTGTTTCACCCCTGAGCCCTGATGTTAGTAATCACAATTTACAGTTCATAGTAGTAAATCACCCACTGTTGCATCAGTCTGAGCGATATGTCTTAAGTATGCAAATTGAATTGAATTGAAATAATACATGCTTATTATTACACTTCAGCTTTCTCATCTGTAAAAGATACTCATCCAACAGATTCACAGGTTTAAATGATATAATGTGAATAAATTACCTAACACAGTGCCCAGCATACAGTAGGCATTACATAAGCTAGACAATAGCACAGGAATGTCAAAGGCTTCCATGCATCTTTGTGAAAACCCAGGGATAGGGGGAAAGAGTAGGGTTTTCCCTTGCAATTTATATTTAGGTTAGGCAGGAAACTTGCCAAATGTCTATAACGTTAACCATGAAATCTTAATAGATTTTTAACTGAGTTTGAAAATCCAGGCTCTTCCAAGCAATCCATGTTTTTCAGAAAAGTTCCTTCAATTGTTCACCACTATTTAACAAGAGACAAACAGCCTGAGAAACATTCTCTCATATCTTTTTGTTTTCTAAATTATGGAGAGGCATTTTGAATGATTCAGTACATAAAAGTTTAACCACTAAAATATGCCATAAAGCAGAGAAATAAGATTGTGAAATGAAATGGTATAAATTATAAAAGACCTTTTGAAATCCTTAATGCCATCATTAATGAGGGAACATTTTCTTTATGTACAATCTTTTCAAAGTGCCTAATTAGCAAATCAATACTACATAGAGAGAGCTATTCTCAGCTTATAATTGAGACATTTGAGAATTCATATCCCCAAAAGGTTTAGATACTAGAAATTCTATAATGATTATTGACTTTAAAAATGAACCATTTTTTCTATCCACTTGAAACGATATGAAATATATACATATATACACAGCTTCCAAGTTGAATATTAGTTATAGTCAGAGAGATAGGACCAGTCTCATATCTGCCACTTATTGGCTATGGATGCTGGCAAATGACATAACTTCTTTCATCTTGACAGCTCCAATGTGTAGAAAGTAATTATATCTACTTCTCAGGGTCATAATGTCACTAAAATGAGATGATATAATATAGAGCTTGGTAAATAGTATTTGAAAAAAAAGTGGTAGCTCTTTTTTTTTTATCTTTCCCTTGATCAGATCAATACAAAAACCATTAGGTGAAGCTAAAGCAAGATGGATGACCACAGTGGGGTTAAGAGGACTCCTGTGGTGGCCCAGAGGCGGGTGTTAAGGCCCAACCAAGCTAAGGATGATGGAATAGTTAGGAGTGTTGGAGCCCAAGCCAGTGAGGAGGGCATCACACAGGGCATGTGGGATGCAATGGTAACAAGAGATAGGTAACATCCAGAAGGATTGATCAAAGAAATACGTTCAAGTTTCTCATTCTTGAGAAGACAGTTTCAAATAAGGAAAAGGAGAAAACTTCAATGAACCCTATAGTGTTAGATTGGAATTGGGGATATTAGCATGAACCCATAGTTTTCAATATAAACAGATACAGAAATACAGATGTAAGTACATGTTTATATGTAATGCATCTATTATAATTGTAATTTATCCACTAGCTCTGTCCACTGAGGACAAGAAGCAGCAAAACTCCAATAACATTGAGCACATCTAGCTCCAAGATCTTTTCTAAAGACCACACTCCCCTGAAAGGAACCAAGGCTCCTTGGAGAAATGACTGATATCAAGTCTAGGGCAAGGAAAGTTTAAGATGAGCCTGGAACATCTTTTGCCAGGAAGTAAAGAAATGCACACTGGAATATGGAGACACGTCAAAAGGACTCTTTTGACTGGCCGAACTGGAACAGTTTGAACATCAGAATAAAGGGTGATAGTAACAGGTTGTAACCACTGAATAGGAATCCATGAGTCCAGACTGAAATAAATAAATGAACGGAGATATTGAAAGTTTGATGAGAAACAGGATATTTCCATAGTCTCAAAATAACCTCCTTACAAAAATACTTATTAATTACAATGGGAAAACAAAATTACAAAGTGTAACTTTACAGTGGAGAAGCCTGACAGACAGCAATAAGTGACGGAAATTAACACTGCCAGTATGGGACACACTGAAATTGTGAACCACCTGATAGAATGCCATGAGAACACAGCATCACCTCTGTGATATTCCTGTGAAAGGGGGAAACCTAAATCCAAGCATAAGAAAACATCAGATTAACAACTTAAAGTGAGGGCTAGTCTACCAAATAACTGACCTGTAACATTCGAAATGTTAAGGTCATGCAAGTCAAGACTAAGGAAGTGCTCCACAGTGAAGAAAACTAAAGAGATAAGACCATGAAATGAAGCCTGGGACACTGAGCCGGGTTGTTTTGCTGTGAAGGACAATATTGGGAAAATGGATGAAGCTTGGAAGAGTTTGAAAGTTAGATGATAGTCACGCGTCAGTGTTAATTTACTGACCTGGATGGCGATGTTATGGTTACGCAGGAGAACGTTCTCGGTTGTGGGAAGTACGTGCTAACTACTCAGGTAAGTTAGGTCATCATTTTGGCAACTTAACTCTCAAAGAATTCAGGAAAAAATGTTCTTTTACTGTTCTTGCAACTTCCTCCGTGTTTGACATTGTCTCTAAATAAATAAGCAAATGGAAAGTTAACCAATGAAGGAGGAAGAACACTAAATCCACTGTGAAGGAAAGAAAAGATATGTTAGATGGGTCGGGTATTAAAGGGGTAATATCAAATGAAACAGAAACATTTTAAAAGCTCAAAATTTTCTTAGAAGATCATAACAGGCATTGTTTTGGAAATGTGTGCCTTTTAGGTTTCTAATGACCAGGTTTCCTGTCACGATGAATCATAACGCAGGAGGGCTTTAAATCTCTTCCCATCGCCAGGCAAAATTTCTCTCCCCTCAATAAAGAACATGGGAGATTATTTTAGAAAAATAGTCTAGTGTGCCTCTGGCCACCCTGCTTTGCTCATGATGACTAAAGAATTAGAAACTGTTCTTTCTGAGGTGGTGGGGGGATCATTTGTGCCATGAAACATAGGGGCAGCTTGCTAACAGGCTCTAATCATTAGAGCAGGATCCAGCACAAGGATTCCCTTTTAACACTTGAGTGAAGGGTCAGGAGCTCCTGGGCAGTCAACCTCAAAAGCACGCCTGCCTCTTTCAAATTAAGCCAGTCCTGCTCATCACTTAGTGGCAAGTTGGGTCTTCGATAAATTAGAACATTTTATAAGAATTATATTAAAACTTTCCAAAAATTTAAAATAAACATCTTCTCTTGAAGAGAAGAGACATCATTATCATCAAGTTAAAAAAAAAAAAAAGTAAGAAACATAGGGAGACAGAGAAGAAAAGAACTCTAAGAACCAGGTAAGGTTAAAATTTTTTTTACTGTTTATTTATTTTTGAGAGAGAGGGAGAGAACAGGGGAGGGGCAGAGAAAGAGGGAGACACAGAATCTGAAGCAGGCTCCAGGCTCTGAGCTGTCAACACAGAGCCCGATGGGAGGCTCAGTCTCACTAACCATGAGATCATGACCTGAACTAAAGTCTGACACTTAACCGACTGAGCCACCCAGGTGCCCCCAAGTAAGGCTTAAAGGAGTAAGAGGAGAAATATTTCAGGATAATCAGAAAATTAAACTAAAAATGATCTGGTTTGAGGTAGTATATTAAAGGCCTCCTATGTTTATTTTATACTAACTTGACCCATTTGCCCAAGAAATGTATACATGTCCCCGCAAACACCTGAAGACATGCAATGATTTTGGAGGTAAATCAAAGAGAAGAAAAATTATATCAAAGTCACGGTTTCCATCACTAAGTTGGAATTGTTACTAACAGAGGCTCTAAAGAATCTCCCATGTTTTTTCACTGCAATGGACAGAGTAGAACATGGGAAGAACCTGCAGGTGGGAAGGAAATCAGAAACTGAGGCAGTACTAACGTTTTCTACAGCTGTCCTGCTCTTGCCCGTCCCAGTGGACTGGTAACATTCTATAAAAACATCTTGATCACAATCATTTTTCTTGAAAGAATTTTGGTAAGGAACTTTTAAAAAATTGTTTTTATTGCTTTCCTCAACTTTATCTTGACAGATTAAGTATACAATTAACTTTGTCAGGAGACATCATGTCCCTTACCCGGGAGAGTGAAGGCAGAGAAACTTCTAGAGAAACTTCTTCATTCAACACATGAAAGGAAATATCCCAAGAAAAGCTGTTTTCTGACATAGAAGATCAAATTTGTTTTTACAAGGAAGACGTGTTAAAGGCCGCATTCCTATGATTTTTCTTAGGTGCCTTTCCAGGCCGTTGCACAAAGCCTTGGGGATCTGGCTCCAAACCATGTGCTTCCAGCTGTCAGTGGCCCACCCTCCTGGGACTGACACACTTCTGGAATATTTTCAGTTCGGTTTCTAAGGATTCATGTGAGGAGGAACATTGCCTCATTTCTCTGCATTTCTCTGCCATTTCTCCCGACAGAAATTACTGACCTTTCTGGTCTTCTATTAGAAGGAAAACAAAACTCTTTCACATGATTCTAATCATTAGAGAATGATTTTTATAAAAATGCATAAACAAAATTACTGGGTTTTGCAGATATTGAGGACCCTGAGAAGCAGTGAAGAGGCTTTTCAAATACCTTCACATATTTAAAAAATGAGGCTTTCTTTCATGACTTGATGACCAAGAAGTTGTGTTCTTGAGTAAGTTTGAAGTTGATATATATTTTGAGGTATCTTCATTTTTTTCTTCTTATTTTATTTTAATATTTTATTTTTTAATGTATTTTTATTTTTGAGAGGGGGTGGAGGGGCAGATAGAGAATGGGGATGGAGGCTCCGAAGCAGGCCGTGTGCTTGACAGCAGAGAGCCCGATGCAGGGCTTGAACCCATGAACCTCAAGATCATGACCTGAGCAGAAGTCCGATGCTTGACCGACTGAGCCACCCAGTGGTGGTGCCCCAATTTTAATCTCTTTAAGCTTCAGCCTTTTTGTTCTAATTTTTACTCCCCAATTTTAGGTAGAAAATTGCTTTGATGCCTAAATTTTGAGTTATTAGAAATATTTAACAAGAAACTTGCAGTAGATGTTTAGAGAATATTTTGATGAGAGAAAATTGATCAAAATAATTTTCTAACAATAGCAAATTTTACTGAACAGTTAGGAAAAAAATTTCTACGTAAAATATGTATGTGAATCCTCTTAAACTTCTAAACATTGAATAAGGACAAGGGAGTATCTCATTCATTCATTCAAATATAAAATTTAATATTTATTCTTCTTTTAGGGGGAGAATTTTAATTTCTGTTGCCTGTAGCTGGGTAGCTGGAGACCTCTGGTCATTAAATAGGCTGTTTCCTATACTCTGAGCCTTTTCAGAATTAGCCTAAATTGAAGGCAGAGCTAATTATCTCACTCATTATAATGGCTATGATTCAGAATATCCCTTATTGGACAGAAATCTTTGCCCCTCACCAATACTTCACATCAGAATCCATGTAAATGATTTCATTAAAAGTAATGTTACTTTAGTAAGTTTACTGTTTAACTCTCTTAAATCTGACCGAATGTTTCTCAAACGGGTGGGGCCACACTCCCCCACAATGCTTTCCTAGCTGATTGGGGGAGACCAAAGGGATAGGACTGAGCCTCACTCCCAGCCCCACACTCCCGCCCAATCCTGACCACGCTAGCGACTCCCCTCCACTGTTTTTCTTGAGAGAGCACTGAAAAAATCATCACTTCTTCCCCAAAGCTATTTATTAGGGAATGGAGTGATTTGATAGAATTTAACACAAAATTGTTAAATCTATATTCCACTTATTTTCTTGAAAAAAAAAATCGTGACAGAAAATATGACCTACTCTTAGAACTGATATCCATAATTAGAATGTGTGATTAATTGAGACCAGATGAATTTTAAATTAGAGATTCTATTTTTTCCTCTGGTTATTTTTCCTGGCAGGAATTCCCAAGCTTCTTTGTTGAAGTTCTTGTAAAAAGAACCCTCAACCACCACAACAGATTTCAAGAATGTTACCTCTACCTATCATTTTATTCTTTTCCCAACCTGAAATACTATTTTTTGGATTAATTTTGAAATAGAAGTTTCAAAGTATTTCTGGAACATAATTCCCTATCCTTTAAATAAGGACTTAATTTCATCCTCAGATCTTAGGTGTACAATAACTGTTTTACAAAACTTATTTTTAAGTTTACTGAAACTTTGTAAGCAGAGACTTTTAACAAATATATTCGAGGTATTTCAGTGAGGACCAGTACCTTAAACTGAGCCTTCCAACTAATTATGAAGAATAACAGAGATTTCCTTGAAGAAATTTTGGGTTTTGTTTTGTTTTTTTAATTTACTTTATTTTGAGAGAGAGAGAGAAAGAGACAGCATGCTCGTGCGTGGGGGAGGGGCAGAGAGAGAGGGAGAGAGAATCCCAAGCAGGCTCCCCACTAGTGCTGAGCCCGACACATGGTGGGGGAGGTCCTACAAACTTTGAGATCATGACCTGAGCGGAGATCAAGAGTTGGTTGCTTAATCGACTGAGCCACCCAGGCACCCTTCCTTGAAGAATTTTGTAATAAAATAGTCAAATCAAGCAAGTTTAAAATTCTGACAATTGCATGAGAACCAGGGAGACTGTACAATGTTTGCCACTTTCTTAATTCTCATCTCTTTCTCTCTTTAGTATATCAGTTGTGTTCTATCTAACACATTATAACTGTATTATTTGAATTATAGTTAAGTTTTTATTAAAAAGTTTTGCAAGTACTCTGCAAATTACTGTCAGAAATTAAAACCCTTTCTAAATAAGTACAGCATTTCAAACCTTATTTTTTGAATACTATTATTATGGTAAGAACACGTACATAATTCTTGTCTCTTTTCTTAGGTGTTCTAAGCTTCTATCTTACATGTGGCTTTGGATACGTCAGATCTCTCTGATTATTAACATCCGTGTTTGTCACATTCATCCTGCAACAGAATAAACCCAGACCATCTCAAAGGGCAGAGCCACCTCCTGCTCTTTCCCAAAGTGTAGAGATCAGTTTGGATTGACAGGAATTCATAGCCTTTGCCAAAAAACCCTTTTTCCCACGACGTATAGCCTATCTCCTCTATTAGTTGGGTATCTGCAGAACCGGAAGTGAACATCTTCCATTTTCAGGATTTTTCAAAACTCAAAAAGAACAAAGGCCTTTACTTGAGGTCTCAGACTTGCAATTCTGGGAGCAGAGGTTCCAGCAGCCACAGTCCCCCCACTTTTGGGGTGAAAGCAAAGGGTTTTTCTGAAAAAGAGGAAGGGGGGCAATTATATGACTTGCACGAAAGAAGATAAAAGAATGTCAGTTGGTACTAACAGGCTAAGTTGCTTTTGGTTACACATTGATAGATAATCAAACGAAACTGTTCCTGGTATGCGTTACTTAACTGTTCTGTCTTCAGAAAGCCCACAGTCAGCAGTCGACCATCAGGATGTCCCACTGACTTTACGAACAACTGCTTGTAAAACAAGTGATGCTTCTAGCCCTTTCCAGGGTCCTTTTGCCCAGTTCAAGAGTTCATTAGTCATTTGTTTTAGAAAGGAAAACGGAACTTTTTCTCAAAATGGAGTCGTTCATGTCCAGTAGTTTTATATACCTCCACAGCCCCAACTCCTAGAACTTCTCTAGGGCTTCTTTCTAGGTGACTCCTTGTTTCTTACCATTTTCTCATTATCTTCCCAATATGTTGACGACTTTTGCACGTCTCCATACTTAAGATACTGGTTTTCATTTAGGCTCTTCCATCTGTATGGGAGGAAAATTCTTCCCTCAACCCTTCTAGGTTTTTTGGCTGGTCTGATAATTAAATTGGCATAAGGCAGATTAATAGGAGAAAACTTTAATTTCATATGTAAGGAGCCCCACAAAAATAAAGATCCGAGGGCAAGTCAGGCAGTTGAGGCTTCTTTGCCATCCTGAGCTAAGGACTGGGACAGGGGCTAGGCTTTGAAAGGAAGGAGGGTAGGGGTGCCTGGGTGGCTCAGTCAGTTAAGCGGCCGACTTCGGCTCAGGTCATGATCTCGCTGTCTGTGAGTTCGAGCCCCGTGTCGGGCTCTGTGATGAAAGCTCAGGACATGGAGCCTGTGTTCTGATTCTGTGTCTCCCTCTCTCTCTGCCCTTCTGCTCACGCTCTGTCTATGTCTCAAGAATAAATAAACGTTAAAAAAAATTAAAAGGAAAAAAAAAAAAAGGAAGGAGGGTAATTCACAGAACCCATAGGAAGGATAGAGGATTGGTGACTAGATGTTTGCCCTGCCACAGGGAAAGGTCATTCAGAGAAACACAATCCGTGGTAATAGCTCTCTTCCTGAGCCAGGCCCCCTATCTAAATTCCTTTAGGTAGTTAAGGAAGGGGTAAAAAGTTTTTCTTGAGTCTGCTGGGTTTTAATTGCCTCCAGGTCAAAATAACCCGTATGCCAAAGTGATATATTTTGGAGTCACGTATTCTGTTCCTTTTCACATCTTTCTAACTTAACTATTTCCAATGGGAGTATTATCAGAAGATTGTATCTCATCCAAGAACTTTCTTTGAAAAACTGTTTCCGAGATAAAATATCTATTTAATTACACAAACACAAAGATATACCAGTAGAACCAGTAGACAAAGTAACTCCCTTAAATTGAAAAAAAAAAGGATGTGGATTGTTTTTCTTTCTCCTCAGTTCATACTCTTCTTGGCCGCTTGACAAAGCCTCAGCGTTCCCCCATAGCTCACATTCCAGTTACCAACCTTCATTTTCTCTCCTGCCCCCATTTCCTTTTTCTTTCCCTTTCTAATGTGGATCATGCTACCTCCCCTCATTTGATAATGTTTACTCGAGAATTCTTAGCCCACTCACACAGTCGTGGGAAAACTATCATCTTACATCAACTTACCCAGCGTATGCATTTCCTAGGCTGTCTTAACAAATTACCACAATTTTAATGGCTTAAAACAAGAATGATTCCCTCACGGTTTGGGATATCAGAAATCTGAAACCCAGGTGTCGGCGGAGTCCTCTTCCCTCCACAGGCTCTAGGGGACAATGCACCGAATGACTCTTCCATCTTCTGGTGGCTCTGAGAACCCCTTTGCTGAAGGCCACTTCACTCCAATCTCTGCCCCCAGGGTACATTGCCTTTTCTTTTTCTCCCTGTTTCTCCCCTGGGTGTGTTTTATAAGGACACTTGTCACTGGATTTAGAGCCCACCCAGATAATCCAAGATGATCTTTTCACCTCAAAATCGTTAACTTAATGATATCAATAAATACCTCAAATAAGTATTCCTCAAATAAGTGCACATTCATAGGTTATGGGAATTAGGAAGTGGGCATATCTTTTGGGGACCACCATTCATCTCATTACAGTGTGAATATTCATCCCTTTTAAGTGTCAGGCTCCTTGCAACAAAATGAAAAGTTGTGATTCATTTAGCTTAGCTTCCCATAAATTTAAAATAATTTAGTACTAAGTATGAAAAAAGAAAATAAAAGGAAAGAGTGATCTACTGCCCTCATGTCCAGAGAGTCCATAAATCATTCTTTGGCCAATTGCTATTCAATTCCTAGTATACAAAATATCTTCATTTTTAAAGTAAATGTCAATTCTTTGTCGTACATGATGCAAACATTTGCCATGTACAATGAGACAGGAGTGTTCATATTGGACTTTTGTAACAATAGCCACAATATATTTTCTGAGGTGCAAATCTTGAGTAAAGGCAAATAGAAGTATATAGAACCCCACTAGGGGAAATTCTAACGGCACTAATAGCAATTCAGAAGTTCATAAGGAATTGGGGCACCTGGCTGGCTCAGTCGGGTAAGCATCTGACTTCGGCTCAGGTCATGATCTCAGCTGTGCTGACAGCTCAGAGCCTGGAGCCTGCTTCAGATTCCGTGTCTCCTCTCTCTCTGCCCCTTCCCTGCTTACCCTCTCTCTCTCTTTCTCTCTCAAAAAT
Organism: Paguma larvata; assembly: GCA_030068075.1. Taxonomy (NCBI): domain Eukaryota; kingdom Metazoa; phylum Chordata; class Mammalia; order Carnivora; family Viverridae; genus Paguma; species Paguma larvata. The sequence goes on along the minus strand of CM057826.1, from coordinate 41,101,466 downwards.
AAATAAACAAAAAAAATTATAAAGAATATATCCCTCATGTTATGAAATCTGTTGTTAAAATGAAAAATTATGAAAACTATTTTTTGGAGAAAACTATGTTTTATTCTCTCCGCATTTGTCATGTGGCTTCATTTCGTTAATACTGAGTTCCAACCACTGCTAAACTTTTATTGTACAGTCATATTATAATTTAGGTGTTTTTTTTTTTTGTTAACGTCATTAAAGACACAAGTCTGAGAAAAAAGACTTGATCTTTACAGTAAAATAATTTAAAGAAAAATATATAAATAGAATACGAGGATAACAATCATTTGAATTAGATTGTTGTGTTATTTTCTAATTCCTCCTTAGACTATTTAGCTGTTGCGACATTGTAATTTATAATAAATATAGTTGGTCATTCAGTTGACCAAAATCTATTCCTCACTTATACTTGTTCATTGTGCACAGCTCCTGGCCCACAGCTCTTCGGAATTTCCTGGGCGATAAGAGAAACAGGAGCATCTTTTGTTATCATATTTGATCTCTTGGTCTCAGTTCCTGAAATTGCTTCAGAGTCATAGACGTGAAATGGGTGTCTTATTATTCGTAACAAGCCCTTTTCCACCACAAGTGGTTTGTCAGTGAGGTGACTTTTGGAAGGCATGTAAGGATGGGGCTGGTTGCCAGGGAAACCAACCATCAATCTCACACCAGCCTCCTGATTCCCAGGGAGCGAAGAAGGGTTGGAGGTTGAACCAGTCGCCAATGATCAATGATGCCTATGTAATGAAGCCTGCATAAAAAACTAAAAGGAGCAGGACCAGAGAGTTCCCATGTGCCATGATGCCAGACCCCAAACTCTAAAAGGATGGGAGCTCCTTTGTTCAAGACCTCACCCTATGTATCTCTTTGGCTATTGATTCATATCCTTCAATATCTGTAATAAATCAGTAATCTAGTGAGTAAAGTTTTTCTGAGTTCCATGAGCTGCTCTAGCAAATTAATGGAATCCAAGGAGGAGGTTGTGGGAACCTCTGATTTATGGTCAGTCAGTTAGAAGTACAGGTAACAACCCGGACTTGACAATAGCATCCAAAGTTGGAGAGGGGTTGTTGGAATCTCCAATTTGTAGCTATAGGTCAGGAGCACAGGTAACTGAGCCTTTTACTTGTGGGATCTGATGCTATCTCTGGGCAGACACTGTCAGAACTGAATTGTTAAACACTCCTTCTGCTCTCCTGCAAGTGCCCTGGGAATGTTTCTGAAGTGTTTGGGTGAAACCATTCTAGCAAGACCAACACAGCAAACTTGCTCCACCTGTATTTGTATTCTTTAACACAGAGCTAATGACCCTCCTCTATTTTTAGGTAACATATCAGCATTGAGTACTTACTGCAAGCCAGGCTGTCTATAAATATTTTAGATATGGAGTCTTGCTTAATCCCAGTGGCACCACAGAGGTAAGTATGATCTCCCTTTTTACAAATGAGGGCAGCAAGACGCTGCGACAGCTCTTTTCAACAGAACATGCTGGTGGAGCCAGATGGAATTCAGTCTGCTTGACTGGAAGTTTGTACATATAAACAATTCACTGTATAATGGTAGCTGTCCAAACTTAAATATACATAATAACTTTTTGGATTTTGACATATAGTGTTATTAGAAACCTAACACAGAAACTTTTTTCTTTCTTTTTTTTTAAAGTTTATTTATTTTGAGAGAGAGAGCGTGTGTGAGTGTGAGTGTGAGCAGGGCAGGGGCAAAGAGAGAGAGGGAGAGAGAATCCTAAGTAGTCTCTGTGCTGTCAGCATGGAGCCCAACACAGGGCTCAATCCCACAAACCGTGATAGCATGACCTGAGCCAAAATCAAGAGTTGGGATGCTCAGCCGACTGAGTCACCAGGGCACCCCAGAAACTGTTTTCTAGCATGTAAATCTCTGCGGGAACTGATGAGCCTCTCATAATTAAATTCTTGTGTGATTTGGAGAGTTTAAAAGTTGCTTCAACTTTGGGAATTAAGGATTTCAAAATTTTGTCATTGCATCATTTCATTTCATAACCCTCTTTCCATTCTCTCTTTAGCAAGAATCATGTAAAGACCTGATGAAAGTTTTATCTTCTTGAGAGATTTTTAATTTTTTTTGTACTTATAAGTGTAGAAAGCAATTAAAACTTGAAGTGAAGAATTAAAACTTAAAAGTGGAAAACTTTGTGTTTCATTAAATAATTGTGAATTAAGGGCACTTGGGTAGCTCAGTTGGCTAAGTATCTGACTTTCAGCTCAGGTCATGGTCTCATAGTCCGTGAGTTCAAGCCCCACATTGGGCTCTGTGCTGACAGCTCAGAGCCTGGAACCTGTTTCAGATTCTGTGTCTCCCTCTCTCTCTGCCTCTCCCCTGCTCGCACTCCATCTCTCTCTCTCTCAAAAAATAAAGAAATAAACATTAAAAAGTAATTGTGAATTAGTTATGAAATCATTTTTGAAGGAGGTTAATATGAAAGAGGTAGGACTTTTATACTTGCTTAAGGCCCTCCATGAATTTAATGCCAATCCTACAGGAAGCCAGCGGGGAAGTCTTCTGTTAATCTCACTAATCCAGCCCCATTAGGCCTTTGGTATTTTTGCATTATTGGCCATCTTATAGTTATCATTATTGAGAGACTCTCGTGAATCAGGCATTGGCCAAATTCTTTTCTTTTTGATCTCATGGAACCCTACCCCACTCAGAAGTAGCTGTCATCATTTTACAGATGAAGAAACTGGGACTCACTAGTAATAGCTCACACATATTGAGCATTTGTGTATTTTACCTTGCAGTTGTGACCTCATTTAATACTCAACAACCCTGTATTTATTTTACAGATGGGGAAACTGAGACTCAAAGTGATTGTTAACTTGCCCACAATAGGAAAGCTAATGCAGAGTGAGGCCAGGATTCTTCAGGTCCTTGCTTCCGGAAAAGGAGGGAGGGAGGACAGTGGCCGCCATGTAATGCCAAGTGTGAATTTCCCACCCAGGCAAGATGGTGGGCTGAGGTAAGTCATGACAGCCATCTTCACGATGCTCAGAAGTTGTCCCGAGGAAAAGGAAGTTGATCTCCTCAGAGTGGCCCCAAGAGGACAGGGCTGGCATTCCAAGGCCTGACTTTCCTCTTACTGAAGGAAGAGTTTTAACTCAACAGCTGACAAGTTGTTGTTTCAGCAAGAAGTGAACTCCTTTCTACTCACATGTGGTTCTCCACTTTTAACCTGCTCACCGATCACCCAGGGAGCTCGTTTCTACAAAACAGATACTCAAGACCTTTTTCTAGGGATTCTCAATAAGTGTGAAGCGGGACCCTGGGTGAACGTGTCCCAGGAGGTCTAGAACAATACTGGGGAATATTGAAGAGCCAACCTGTGGCAACCCTACCATTAAAGAGGGGATTCCTTCATTATAGGGGAGATTTGACTGGATGATCCCTAAGTTACCTTCGGAGTCACAGAAACCAGACCCGTAAAAATAAAATGCTGAGCTGCTAGGAATGTGATAGAATTGGCTGGAAACTTCTGTGAGCTAACTGCTCCACTTGATAAAAATAGCTGTATCGCCATCTGGTGGACTGCCTAACAAGTCTTTATTTGCACTCTATCCTAAAACCATAGCATGATTTTTTTTTTTTTTTTTTAAATTCTGATGCCCTCCACTTTACAGGCCAGGAATCAGACTCAGAAAGGCTAGGTAGCACTCACAGAGCCTGCGCCCCACATCCAGCCAGCAGTTCCCAGTGCACTGCTTCCCGTAGGCTCGAATTGCACAAAGCCGATCCTACACGTATCAATCACAAAATGTTCCAAGTGTGTTCTCCAGCAAGAGTTATAGGAGAAGGTTTAAGTTCTAGACAGCTGTCACAGTGCAACAAAGTTCCCAGATACTTTAGTACTATGTTTCTTAAAGGACAGGGCGCTGCGTTAAAAATGCAGAATTCTTGCTCTATCTCATGTGCACAGTTATAGACTAACAATTGGACCATGGATGCTTTGCAGCCTGCGGGATCTCTCCCAACCTAACTAGGTCCCAAACAGAAACCTCCCATGTGTGCATCTGATTAGCAAAACCTAAATCATGTCTGAATTTATGGCCACAGTTTAATGAGGGAAATGTAGTGTTCACGTTCAATGTAGGTTCTCACTTTCCAGCCTCTGCCACTCAGGAAGGCATCTTAGGGGAAAGGAAAAGAAAAGCAAAAGTTGGGATAGATGCTGAGCAAACTAATCAGAATCTTGTCACATATACCTATCCCCCGTAACCATTTTCCCTGAACCCTCCTCTCTTACCTCTGTGCTACAGTCATATTCCTGGAAAGAGCTGTCTTTTCTGTCTCCACTTTCTCATCTCCCACTCACTCCTTAACTCACACAATTGCGTCCCTCTCATATCACCTCTCTGCACATGACCTTTCCAATCCCCTTGCTTTGTCTCCCTCTCACCTCCCAGCCCCCTTCCACTCCTATGTAGTGTCTGCCAAATTCTGTATTTAGCACCTCACCCCTCGGTCTGTGTACTCTGCCTGAGTGATCCTGTCTGTGGGAATGAGCTGAGGAATTCCCTGAGCCTACACTGATGGGTTAACAAGGCAAAAAGAATTACAAAGCCATAGGATACTCACGCCCAAGTTTGGGTAAACAAGATTAAGTAAATAAATATAGAGAGAGCGGGGCTAAGGCCCCAGTATAGAGAAGGCAGGGCCAAGGACCCCAGGATAGAGAGGGTGGGGCAAAGGCCCCCAGGTTGGGGGAGGGCAAAGACCCCAATACAAAGGTATATGAGGTAAATAAGATTAGGTATTCAGAGCAGATACCCCCCCCCCCAAATTAGTACTATAGCAGAAAGCTGCTTTCACAGGAAGGAAGAACCAAATTAGGTAAACAGGTAAATAGGGCTATAGGCCCACTCCTGCTGGGAAGGAGCCCAGAGCAGAGCTAATTAGCAAAAGAAAGACCCAGAGGTTACATGTTCTGTCTTATCCTTCAGGCTAGCTATGATAAACAGACAGGAGCCTCATGTCAGACATTAACATCCATCTACCGGGTGCTAGGATTTTGGTTTATATTGACCCAAAGCCCTAACACTCTATATCTTCAAAACCTCTTTCCCTCATGCCCATGGGTTAATGTTCACAGATTCATTGTCTCTTTGTGCATGACCGTCACATCTGTAAGCCCTCTGATCTTAATAAGTACGGAGCAAGGACCCTTATTTGGGGCTCTTGTCTTCTCCCGGACATTAGTCATCTCTCGCATTTTAATCCTGCATCCGCTGTCTTGCTGGACAAGAGAGAACTTTAGACCCAGAGTCTACGACACCTGTCCACTTGTGTGGTATATCTACCACCACGTGCTAATCCCCCAAAGAGTAACTCCAGCCATAAAGTCTTTCCCAAAGGACAGACCCAGGTTTCTAGTTGCATCCTGAACGTGTCCAACCAAAACACAAACAACTCAAACTCAACATGCCTAATACGAAATTCATCACGTACTTACAAAATTTGTTCTACCCTCTATGTCAATGTAAACTGCACAACTACCCACTTGCTAAAGCTAGAACCCTGAAAGTTGAATGGATTCTTTTTCCCTTTTTGGTTCTTACATTCAAATTGTCTCTAAGGCCCATAAAGCCAGTAGAGCCCTTTTCCCTGAGTTCCTGAGCTTAATACGTGTTCTCTAAAGAAAGACCAGACACACTCATTCTAGCGCTTTATTGGAAATTAGTTGTGTACATCAATGAAATCAGACCAAAGTAAAGGCATTATTTCCATACAATATTCTGATGTCTGTGCTATTACATAATTTAATAAATCCCAAGATATTCCTGATTTTGGTCAAAGAGCTTGAGCAGTCCAGAAATCTCTCTATATAAATATAGATTGTAGCATCTAAAATTAACCATCGTTGTTTTAAGTTAGTTCCAAAAGTCCTGGGAACACCTCTTAAAATCTGTAGCTTAGACTGGCTGCAGTGCTGGTGGGAGGGAAGGAAGGGTATGCACTTTACACCACAGAGCTGATGATAGCAGGTGCTGGGGTGGGGGGCACAGTCCTCAAGTGTGGGGCACACAAGGGGATAGGGGCTAGAGATTGTGAAAGCTGGCCAAAGGACTCAGCCACCCTGTGTTTTCCACATTGCTCGACTATCAAAGCGATCAGACTCCAATGCAGAAAAGAAGCCCACCACCCCAGGTCCCTTGACATTGCCAAGAAATGGCAGAGCCCTCCTCCCGATTGTAGACATTCTGGGACAGAGGGCCTGGGAAGTTCAACCCATCTCCCTCCCCCTGCAATGCTCAATTCCCTCCAAACTACATAACATGAGGGAGGAGCACCGCAAAGAAAATGCTCTGAGCCAAGTGCTGCTGGCCCCTTAGGATGAGGATAGGGTACCTTTGCTTGGTTTGACTTGGGGGGCACTTGCAAAGGCTACTCTGCCCCCAGTGTCTCCCTCACCACCTTGAAGGCCACTATCAGTAATTAGGTTGCTTGGTTCTTCAGAGCTTCTCAGCATTAGCAGTAACACCTGTATGTCCGTGGTGGCTTTGCTGCTCACGATCGCAAACAGCTTGAACCTCCACCGAGTCATTGGTTCTTACAACCCCATGAGGTAGGAAGGGCAGGGATCATGATTCCCCTTTAAAAGGAACCCGGAACCCACAGAATTAGGTCCCTTGACTGAACTCACACAGCTGGCCAGTGGCAAAATGCAAACAGGAACTCAGATCTCCTCTCACACAGCAAGCTCCCGAGTCCACACAGCAAAACCTGTCCATTGCTTTTCTGAGAAGGAAGAGGCTGGGGGAGAGGACACCGTCCACATCCCTCACTGCCCCTCTTGGGAGATCCTCAAACAGCCCCATTGAGGACAGGATGAGTTCGCATGCGGTAGAGAATGACCGCGGTGGCCGGGCATAGCAACAAGGAGGTCATGATGACGATGGTGGCAAGGATGATGAGGACAATGACCCAGATATCCAGGATGTGCTTGGGGAGCACAGCCTCCATGGGGACCTGGCTGACGGCATCCATGCTGCTTCACTCTGCAACAGACAGGAAAGAGGAAATCACTATTTTGTACCCTCTCCACAAGTCAGAAGCTTGGGTCACTTGCCAGCTGTGTGCTCGCTAAGATAATCTGATCAATAGTAATAATGGCCTCATTTACCAAGTGCTTTCTACGTGCCAGGCCCAGCGCTGGGCACTTCGTGTGTATTCACTCACCGAGTCCTCCCTTCAACCACCAACTCCATGAGATGGGGACTATTACTGTCATCTTTTATTTCTTGGACATTATCACCAGTTATTTCCATTTCACAGGTGAAGATTCCAAAGCCTTTACAGATGTAAATGTAGTTAATTTGCCCAAGGAAGTGAAGCCAGATGGATGGGACTCCAGAACCATGTTTAACTAATAAACTGTCACACCGCCAGTCTGTCCTGTCTGTTAAAATGCCTTCTCCTGTTCTCCTGTTAATGAAACCTGATCTCTTCTGTGGAGAACCCACCTATTCAGTGTGGTTTAGTTAGGGTGCTCACCTGAGCACAGGGGTAGATAGCTACGTGATCTAGGTTTGGCCATCACAAATCGTAGCCTCAACTCAAGTGGACAAGTGGCCCAGGCCAGGTCAGCCGAAGTCCTCCCGCGGCTTTCGTGCACAAGCTATTGGGAAAGATGATTCTTTCTGCTGGGGATTGCTAAACCAAAAGGATGTGAGTCTGGAAAGGACGGGAAGGGGCCTCTGTGTCACCTATGTGTAGAGAGCCTGTCTTAGAGATGGAAGGAGAAATGGAGCCTTCAGGACCTGAACCCAGTGCACACTGATGCCATCTGCAGCCCCTGACACACACCACACCCCCTTGCCCCCCAAGCAAATAATTCCCTGCTTTAAGCTAGAGTCAGTTTGGCCTCTCTCACTTACAGCTAAAAGAGTTGGTTTTTTTTTAGTGGATGAAAGATGTTCATTAAAAAATTTTTTTGTTTAATATTTATTTATTTTTGAGAGAGAGAGAGAGAGAGAGAGAGAGAGACAGAGCATGAGTGGGGAAGGGCAGAGAGAGACACACTCACAGAATTTGAAGCAGGCTCCAGGCTCTGAGCTGTCAGCACAAAGCCTGACATGGGCTCGAACTCAGGAACAGTGAGACTATGACCTGAGACATTTAACCAACTGAGCCACCTAGGTGCCCCCAGCTAAGAGTTCTGATGGATAAAATATAAATCAGGTGTTCCCAAACTTTTTCAATTCACAACACCCTTAAGCAATTTTTTCACCACTCTCCAGGCCAAAAGAAACATCTAGCAGTTCCATTTAGGACGTAGTTAGGTCCAAACACTTTAGTCAGCATTTATATCCTAACAAACCAGTAGCTGTTTGAAAAACATCGCACGCACAATGGAAAGGGAAAAATAGTGTCGTTTCATTCCCAGCCAGCTATTTACTCATGGGAGGTGGGCTCTGGTTAGGTGCTGCACAACTTTTCAGACTCTGGAGCCAGAGCCGACAATGCCATGTCCCGTTCCACATTCATGCGTGTGCGGTACTTGCTGTATTGTGGCCATGGCCCAAAACTCAGTTTCATAAAATATAACATCGCCAAAGGGAACGCAGTAAGGTTAACGTGAAACCGTCAACTATCTTGAGCTAGTGGTTTGCACAACGTCTGAGAGATGTCAGATATCAATATTCCTGTCTAAATGTTTAACGATCCCGCAGCCCCCATATACACACCTTTCCGATGAATTCACTGTGGCTCCCCAGGGCTCAGTGTACAGCTCGGGAACCACAGATGTCACACGGTCCCTGCCCAGAGGGCACAGGCTGGGACAAACACTCTCCTATGGTTCCTTCTAGATCTGAGATCTATCATTGCTGTGATTCTAGGTCCCAGGCAAAATTTCCAATTCGAGTCCAATTTCCTGCGTTCCCCTAATCAATAACTTTTCCCTTCTAATGCCTTTGGTTCCGTGCCCACTGTTGCCCCTCTAAGAAAGGCACTGATTGCCGTATCCAAGGCAGAGTCCCCAAGACACACACACAAGGATGTTCATTTCCGCATTGTTTGTTACAGCAACTAACGCAACAAGTGTCCATAAACAGTAAAATAGAATATATCCATATTCTAGAATACCATGCGGTGGTTTTCATTCATTCATCTAACAAAACACATAGTGCTCGCTACTCACCAAGCACTGTTCCAAGTGTTACAAATATTAACTTATTTAATAGATATTATTAAAAAGAATGATCTAAGGTGAGTTCTGAATATTTTAAGTAGAAAAAAAGTGAAGTACAGAATAATATGTACAGGATTATTCCTCTCGCTCAGATTTTTGTAGAATTAAGTAGATAGATTGGTAGTGATACATAAATGTAAAATCATTTATGAGCAGAATCCAAAGAAAGTGTTAACAGTGGTTACCAGAGGGTTAGACTAAGAGTGGGAGAAGCTTTTGCTTTTCATTCTTCATGTTTTCATGCTGTTTGAATATTCTAAACAGGAGTGTGTCTTACATTTGATTTTTCTTAAGTCTGCTGGATTGAGGGGGAAATAAACTTTTTTCTTTATAGTTCTCTGTATTAGACATTTTCAAGTCCAATGAAATTCAAGTATAAGCCTAGATCAGTGGTTACCAAATGCCCTATACCAAGCTAAGTGAGAACCACCTTAGGACAAGTATAAAAAAACACTAATTTCTGGGTCCCCTTACAGACTTACTAAATTAGACTCAAGAGGAGACAGGAGGGGCCCTTTTTTCCCAATATGCACCCAGGTTTGGGAACCCTGAACCCACTGATCTCTAAGGCCACTACGATGCTCTCCAGCACAGTGATGTGGGAACCGGTTCCTAGGTGCTCTGTAGCCAGTCTGACCAGACCTGGGTAAGGTCCAGGATGAAGGAGAAGCCTCTGGCAAGGCTCCCCCAGGACACCAGGATTATCAGGCTGGGGCCTGCCAAGGAGGGAGAGGCACAGGCTGACCCTGCCTCAGCCTTGGAAATGTGGTTACTTTCTCCCAAGTCCAAGGCACAGAAGCATGAATCACAGGAGACGCACACTGTTAAGGAAGGACGGAGGTGGCAGGAAATCATTCTCTGTGGTCTCCTGATTACATCAACAGCTAGCTTGCCCTGAGCCAAAGGAACCCCACGAAAGCCGTTTCTGGTAAACCCATTAACATCAAACAGTTTCTGTGACTCCAAATGCCAGGAATAATTTCCCTGGCTGTTTCTCATAAGGAAAACCTGTCATTTACAGGAATCCAGGCTTCAGGGCTCATTCACAACCACGAATCATGGAAGCTACAGCCAGCAGTGTTTCACAGATGGCAAAACTGAGGTCCACGGGTCTTTCCCCACCTTCAACCCCACACTCTTCCAGAATAATCATTCAAAGACAGAAATCTGTTCAAGTCACTGCCTCACCAACACAAAAACCAGGAGAGAACAAGTAGATGAACAAATGAAACTTTTTCTGTGACCTGTGCTCAAGACTGTACGATATTACTCTTTCACTCATGACATGATTTAAAACCCTGATCACAAAAACAGGTAAAAGCAGAGATGCTCTAGAATGCCAAGGAAGGACTAGAGAAGGGTTTTGGGTCCCACCCAGACAGCGAGGCTGGATAAATATCCTTAGAGGCCCTAAGCGCTAGAGATTAGAGTGCCCATCCCCTTCATACATACAATTAAAACTAAAAGCAATACTAAACCATACACATAAAACTAATTTTCCCAGGTACTTTTTTGGTATCCCTGCTCAGCACAGTGTGTTCACTTGCTACAGCACAGCTGTTCAGCTTCCCCTTGACCCTTTGGGCTCCTCAAAACACAATGTGGAAACCATAGGTTGTGATGGTCTCTAAGGGCCCTCCCAGAGCTGCTGTTCCAGGGCTCCACGACTGGCCATGAACTTGTCCAGGCATCAGAGGGCACAGGGAGCTGTCTCTCCTTGTTTCAGCCTTCTCAGTCTTCTCAGTCTTCAAACATGTGTCCCCAATGGGCTATTCCTTCCCATGGAACAGGGGTTTGGTTGCTTCTACCTCTCCCCACTATGAAAGAAAAACTTTGTCCCACAAATAAGAACTATACAAACCATATGTCCAGCATCTTTAATGGCACACTGAAAGAATTTGCTTGAGAAAAAGCAGGACTCCAAGCTTCTGCTAGCTGACTTCTGTTTGACCTCTATCTGGCATCCGGGTGCATGGCTCCTTGTGAGTAGATAAAACCCTGTTTCTTGGGATGTCTAATTAATAACTATAGATCAATCTGCTTATCATTTACTTTGCAGATATATTACTCTTATTAATGGGTTATATCAGACTGTGGCCCAAACCATTCGTGTCACAAATTTAACCTTATCACAGATAAAAATGTGATGTTTTTATGACCATGGGAGGTAAAACAGCAGTCCAGATACCCTCCTGTCATTTTAAACTGGCATGCTTTATCTGCTATTTACCTCATTAAATGAATAAATAAACGTTGACATATGTTCAGTATAAGTTTGTCTAAGACACTGCATTAACCCCACCCTGAGCTGACAAGCAAAGAAGTCACTGGGATCACCAGCCACTGATGCCACCCGGGCCCTATCCCACCCCAGCCCTGTGAGAGGCCAGTTTGCACAAGCAACTGAAAATCTTTTGGGAAAAAGAAAAAAAAAAAAAGAATCATTGTTCCAGCTAATTCTGTCACATGGCAAATTTTCTAGTTCCAACAAACATATATAAGTTTCATAAATGAAAATTCCTGCAAGTCCACAGTTTTAGAACAACTAATTCAAGGTGACTCATCTGTGCTATATCTATCCACTTTTCAGTTGTGAGACTCACTCCCTAGCAAGCGGCCCTCACCTCTCTGACACGGCAATATTGGCTTTGGTTGAGCACCATCAAGACAGCTAACTGGGTCCAGGGTGTTCGTTCGTTTATTCATTCGTTCATTCATTCATCACGTACTTAGGAATTACTTATTTACTCAGAAGACAGAACTTACTTCCAAGAAGCACAGAGAAGTTAAGTACCTTTCCTCTTATTTCCTCAAATACAGGATCACACAAGCCAGCATTTGTTTAACAAACACCAACTGCTAAGTACTGTGCGGGGACTTGTCCCACACGTTAACTTACTTAACCTTCACAATAATCCTGTGCAGGGTATATTATTTTACAGATGAGGAAATGAAAGCCAAGGGAGGTTAACTGGCTACTGATTCATAAAGAAAAGTAAACGGGATTCAAACTCAGGCCTCCTGACCCTGTATTTGCCCCCAAAGCCACCACATGGACCCAGGAATAAGAGCACGGAAGTGCCAGGTCTACAGCTCTCTCCTAAGTCCAGGTCAGACTCGTTGCTTTCGCCCAAAGGCATTCTGGACTTAGAGATATGCAAGCTATAAAAGATCAAGACTTCCACTTCTGGTAACGGCAAACCAGATCATTTTAACCTCTAACGGAGGACAATTGGAAAAATTGGACCCCCCCCCCAAAGAAAATCTGTCTGAAGGTCTAAGAAGTAACAAATAATGAGGAATTCCCAGCTGAAGATCTGGGAACAGACGGACATCCAGGGAGGTGAGCCTGGCGTTTGAAGCAGCATTTCCTAGTGGAGGATGGAAACTGGGCAGTTTCTGACAGACTCAGGGGTCCAAGACTACCCAGACAGGGAGAACAAAACCCCTGCATTTTGAGGTTGAACTTCAAAAGGAATTCTTGGTGCTAAGAGTGAACCAGAACTATGCCAACCCTGGAGACTGCAAACCAGGTTTGAATCATCACGGTCGCCGAAGTGGAATTAAGGTTATTTCACATTGCTAGTACCTCCGGGTGCCAGGCAGAAGCAAACTTACGTCCTCTCTAAAGGAGATAATATCACAATAGGTTGCAAATTTTTTTTAATTGAAATATAATGTGTAACGAATAACCAAATGTAAGCAGGAATGAAAAAAGGCAAAATGACAAGAACAGAATAATCAGAAACAATAGACAATAGAAAAAGATCTACAAGGGCTCCAGGTAGTGGAGTTGTCCTCCAGACACACCTTTAAATTTGTTTTTCTTAATGCTTATTTATTTTTGAGAGAGAGACAGACAGATAGAGCATGAGCGGGGGAGGGGCAGAGACAGAGAGGGAGACACAGAATCTGAAACAGGCTCCAGGCTCTGAGCTGTCAGCACAGAGCCCGACGCGGGGCTCAAACTCGGGAATGGTGAGATCATGACCTGAGCCAAAGTCGGATGCTTAACTGACTGAGCCACCCAGGCGCCCCAGACACATCTTTAAATAACCTTGCTTACTGTGTTCCAGGAGACTGAGAATTTTGACAGAGGTCTGGAAATTTTAAGAAAGAACCCAACAGATTTTTTTTTTAAAGAACAGAACAGAAATACTAGAACCAAAAAATACAAGAATAGAAATAAAAATTCAACAAATGGGTTTAACATAGCAGATGAGACATAGGTGAAAAAAGAATTAGTGAACTAGAGGATAGATCAGAAAGAAAAAAGAACACTTATAATAAAGCAGAGGGAAAGAAAAGGGTGGAAAATATAGCAAAGTGGGGAAGGGGAACAGAGGAAACAGTGACAAGGTACAACATACATGTAACTAGAGTCCTAGAAAGAGAGAAGACACAATGGGGCAGAAGCAATATTAAAATAAGCAATAACAGAATTTCCCAAGCTGTTGAATGACACCAATTCACAAACTGTGGCAGCCTTACCAAATCCTAGCAGGATAAATAAAATGAAACTCATAGTTAAGCACATTATAGTAAGTCTGCTAAAAACCACAGGTAAAGAGAAAAAAGACAGATTATCTTCATATGAAAACCAACTAGACTGACATCTACCTTTTCGACAGAAACAATGGAATCTAGAAAACAGCATAATAATTATCTTAAAAGCACCGAACAAAAATAACTGACAAGAATTAAGATGAAATAAGACATTTTCAGACCAAAAAAAAAAAAAACCCACAGAATTGAAATGTACATAACAATAGCAAATATATAGGGGCGCTTGGGTGGCTCAGTCAGTTAAGCATCCAACTTCAGCTCAAGTCATGATCTCACAGCTTGTGGGTTTGAGCCTCATGTCGGGCTCTGTGCTGACAGCTCAGAGTCTGGAGACTGCTTCAGATTCTGTGTCTCCCTCTCTCTGCCTCTCCCCTGCTTATGCTCTGTGTCTCTCTCTCAAAAATAAACATTAAAAAAAATTATTTTAAGTTAAAAAAATAGCAAATATATAGCAGAAGAAATAAAATTGAAATATTCTGACTTCCTTGCATTGTCTGGGAAAGGGCAGAAGAACTAAATAACATTAGACTTCGTTAAGTCAAGTATATTGTAATCTCTAAGAGCCGTTTAAAAGTAGTAAAAGAGTACATAACTTCCAGAGAAAACAAGGGAAGGAGGAAAAAAACAATAGATGGGACATATAGAAAGTACATAGGAAGATAGATTTAAACTTAAACCAACAAAGACTATTGCATTATACATAAAAATTAAAAAACTATATAAGTATATATTCTTCATAAGAGACACATGGGGATTCACAAAGGTTAAAGGATACAAAAGAAATACCATCATGAATTGTGTAAGCTAGTAGAGCTATCTTACTGTCAGAGGAAGCAGACTTTTAGACAAAAAGTATAACGAAAGATACCAAAAGTTGAAATGATTTTTAATTTTTATGTACCTAATTTCAGAATTATAAGGGCAAATAGATGAAGCCACAGTTATAAGGAGGAGTTCAACACAACTCTCTCAAATACTGATAGAACAAAAAGTTTTTTAAAATCAGCTGAGGACATAGAAGCTTTCTTAAACTAATAGTTTTCTATAATATATGGTTTCAAATAAAAGTACCAAAACTAATTAAATATAAAAAGTTAACATTTAAATTATTTCCTCTGGGAATAATTTTTATATATTAATATATTTAACATAATAATAAATTAATATTTAATATTATTATATAAGAGGAATAATATATATGTAATTCCAAATTATATAATAATATATATTCATTTAATGGTATGCAAGAAAATAACTTTGAGGATAATTATGTGAGAATAAAGGGAAGTATAATATTCTGCGTTTAAAAAACAAGTTCACAGCAGCACAGTTTTAGCGTAAGAACAAGTAACATTTAGAACTGATTTCATATATTAGGTCACTTGACCTGACTTTGGGAACAGAGGGCTGGCTCTAGTATGCTTCAGTCACAACTGTAAAGAGGACATTTCCACACAGCAATTGTAGTAAGAATTCTAATTCTAAGAGGCCCCCATAATCTCTAGTCCCTGGGGCTCCTCCTGGATTCCCAGGAGGAATAGGTAGGTCACATAACAAGGGTGAAGGGATTCTGCAGATGTAGTTAAGGTGCCAGATCCCCCGACTTAAAAGTAATCGAAAAGATCATCCTGGGTGGGCATGACTTAATCAGGTGAAAGTCCCTTTAAAAAGGGCTGAAGCTTTCCCTGAGGTCAAAGACACTCACTGCTCTGAGTGCGACCTGGAGTTGCCAGAAACAAATCTGCCAACAACCTGACCGAGCTTGCAGGATGAGTCTTTCATAATCGATCCTCCAGATGCAAATACAACTTGGCTGACCTGAAGTGAAATCAAGAGCCACACGCTCAACCGACTGAGCCACCCCGGTGCCCCCGCCTGCTCTTTTCAATGTCATCACTATCCTGTTTGAGATGGGGGCCGGGAGACAGCGGGGAGTCAGGCTGGAGAAGGGGTGGTAGGAAACAAACTGGTAAGAAGAATGACAGCCAGCCGGGCTTCCTGATTCGAACTTTTCACCATGTAAAAGCCATGGGGGGCCTTGAGGCCCAGAGCCCTAGGCAACGGTCACGGTAGGTGAGGCAGGTGAGGTGGTTTTCCAGGGCCACGCACGCACACACGCACGCATACACACACACACACACACACACACACACACACACACACACACACCAACCAAAAACAAGTCCAGTCAGAATCGCCAGTGAATGCAGTTCTACCCTTTGCATTCCATCCCTTTGATTCAAGACTCAGATGCAAGTAAAGCCAGTGACGAAGGTAATAGCTAAGCCTGTAACCATGAGAGCATCGGGGAAGAGAGGCAGAGGCTCTGGAATCTTGTCGTGGGAGAGCCCGCCGAAGTGGGGAAAAGCGCCTGCATACAGGATGACGGACTGCACGACGTGCCTGCGTGCCGGCTCTGCCCCAGCCAGCACTGGGTTTACCCACCACAGCTCATTCTCACCCATTCCCGTCTCTACCCCGCGGGAGGGGTACCGAATACACATTTCTTAAATCGACAGCATCCCAAGCTTCCGGATTCTGGCGGGGCGATGGAGGGAACACGTGGAAGCAGCAGGGAATTCTTCCCTTTACACCCCTACTCCAGTGTTAGGAGCCCAGGCCCAGAGCCCAGCTGGCTTGGGCAGGTTCCACCACTTCCTAGCTGACCTACCCTGGATCAGTTAAACTTCCTAATGTTTCCATTTACTCAGCTGTAAGCAAAACAAAAACGGGCAAATAGTACTAGCCTCGTAGGGTTAGGAGAATTCCAGGAGAGAATCACTCACAGTACTTGGAAGCGTTCTGACACACAACAGGCACTCCACAAAGGTTCCCTGATTAATAGTTCCTGGCTGTGGGGACTCGCTGACCTAAGCAAATAGCCTCCCCCTCTCCAGTTAGAATTCGTTAGCATCCCTGACTTGGCGCCTGTCTTCTCTTTATCAACAAAGATGGTAGATGCTTAATCCACATTAATGTTTTTTTAATGTTTATTTTTGAGAGAGACAGAGACAGAGAACAAGTAGGGGAGGGGCAGAAAGAGAGGGAGACACAGAATCCGAAGCAAACTCCAGGTTCCAAGGTGTCAGCACAGAGTCCGACGCAGGGCTCAAACCCACAGACCAAGAGATCATGACCTGAGCCGAAGTCAGACGCTTAACCGACTGAGCCACCCAGGCCCCCCATCACACTGATGATTGTTTCAAATCAACCAACAGCATGGTTGATTAACCTGATGGGTTCCTCCAGTCTGACCATGAAACTGGTGGTGTAGCAATTCCATAAACATTGACGGCACTGTGATTAACACTGGGCATTGAGGAGTGGGTGCAGAGGCGGAGATGTTTGCCCATAAGAAGCTCAGTGTCTTCTGCAGGAAAAAGACCTTGCTTATCATTGTTAATTGCCATACAAGGCAGAGCAGGGCTTCCTACATTGAAGGTACAAACCACATGCTTTCGGAGAAGAGGAAGGAAGTGGAAAGAAAAGTAAACAGTTGAGACAATCTTGATTTAAATCCTGCTTTCCATCCTTATTAGAGGTGTGACTTTGCACAAGTTATTTCAACTCTCTAAGCTTCGGTCTTCTCATCTTCTATATAGGGACACTGAAAGCACTGTGTTGCAGCCTGCTTTCACGAGGATAAAGCGAGACAATGTGTGTATAGTCCTGAAACAACAGACGCTCAGAAAAAATTAATCTTCATTCCTTTGTTTTTGTCTGAGTATAAAGAGAAAGCTTTACAAAGAGGGGGCCTTTGATGGAGGCTTTGAAAAGAAGTAGGTGTTCAAAAGGGAGAAATAAAGAGAAAGGCAGGATGAAAAGAACGAAGCCTGGAGGTGATAAGACCCACGGTGTGTCGGGAGCACGTGTAGTCCTAGTGGTTTTGGCAATGAGGCTTCCGTTTCACTTGTACAATGGGAATCGTCTTAACTAATGGTAGATGCTACTTCACTGGGATGCCGTCGGATTTGAATGAGCTGATACACATAACGCAAGGCTTTTGGACAAAGCCTGGTGCACAGTAAAGGGTTTCGTACATGTAAAACCGAGCCGGGGGACACCGTGCTAGCCCCTAAATTCAAAAGAGAGTTCAGAGGCCCCACCATTAGTTTGGGCACCATGACGACTCTGAGGCTGATCTAAGAAACCACAGTGATAGTTTCGGATGCAAATAGCTTTTGCTTGTCTGTCCCAGCTTTGATCTTCCACAGGAAAAGCGTGCCCGGCACATCTGAGCTGCAGCTGGTGGTTCGCTTTTGAGGGACTGCCAGCAGTTATCCAACCGGTTTTACCACCAAGTTCACTGAGGAAGAAGGCAATAAAAGAAATGACTTCCTGCTGGCAGGCAAGCTTAATTATCCCAAAGTGGGAGAGAAAGCAGATAGAGGCAGGTGGCTTCCTGCAGGTGTGGCTCTAGGCCAGCACTGTCGGAGCTCTGAGCAGACAGCTCTGAGGATGGAGACCAGAGAGGCAGCGAGACCGGGCTCTAAGTCACTGACGCTGGGGCCAGCTCTTCAGGCATCGTGCCAGGTGTGAACAATGAGGCTGACAGTTACCAGAGGGTAGACGGCCGGGGGGAGGGGGGGTAAGGGGTGCTTACCAGCATTGCTCCGCTTAGGAGACCCCTTCCTAAGGTCCTCCCTGCACGAGAAGCTGGTGTGACGTCCAAGAAGAATGGAGCACTTAGTTCGACCAGACAGAGAAAGCAGTGTCCGTGATCTCAACTTGCATGTCCCCTCTTTGGGCAAGCCGCTCCAGATCCACCCCCACCCAGCAGCCGTTCTCTATCTTAGATCTTGTTTTACTGTCTTCGTACACTTTTCGCAATCGAAAATTAGCTTGTTTGTTTGCTTGTTTGCTTTAATGGGCCACCCTTGCTCTCTCAAACGCAGGCACAAGGGGAGCAGAAGCCTTGTCTGTTGTGCACGGCTCTACTGTCAGCACCCATCACGGGCCCTGGCACACAGTAAGTGCCCGATAAATCTAAGATCAGTGAAGGAATGAATACGGACAGACTGGAGAACTCCAGATTTGAGCTTAGCTAGAACTTAGCTGTGCACAAAGGATTCTCACCCCCCCCATGACCTTAAAAGTCAGAATCCCATCTCTGGGATGCAAAATAAAATGTATCCTCTGACTTGATCATTTTCTGGGCTCTCCGTACACTCAGGATTATGGGGGCCTCTTTTCTAGCCTACCCTGTTCATACCGGGCAGAGAAGAGAGGAGGACTGACCTTTCAGAATAAGGTTCTTTAGGATTCCCTCCTGCTGACTTGCTTGGGCTGCGGAGCTCAAATTCAAGATCAGGTTCCCTGTGCTCCAAAGCTGGGCATTGAGGTCAGTGTAGGGGTAGGGAGTGGCTGTCCACAGTACGAACCTTTCTTTCTCTGTTCTCAGAAGAAGACAGAGAGCTGATAAAGGGGGAGGGGATTGCCCATGCCTATTCCAGTGAGCCCATCCCAGTCTCACATTCACCCTTAGAGACAGCTCTCCTCCCCTCCTATAATAGCCTGAGGCATTTACCAACCCAATCCATCTCACCAGGGACCTTTGTTCCAAAGAGAGGGGCCGGAAGAAGGAATGGGCAAAACACATAACTATCAAAAATGTGAAATGAATCAAATCAGAGGACTTTCTCCAATGATCCAAGGTCCCCTGAGGAGTGCTCTGTTCTGATTCTACCCCAATCGGCTTCTTTCTTCATCAAAATTCTTAACAATCTAAAGGCTTGTTGCCTGCCTGAGTTTTTATCTGCTCTTCTGTGGCTGGAAAAATGGAAAAACACCAGGATATTTCAAAGAGATCAGAAAGCAGCCAGAGCTATTCAAGACTGCACGTACCCTACTGACCCAGCCAATCACAGAGTCTTAGAAACCAAGAGGGAGCCAGCAGAGAAGCCCAGGCCAAATCCACAGCATCCTGCCTAAGCCGCCACCATCCATCATGGTTATTTGCCAGTGACTAAGTGCCTGCACTGTGCTGGGCTGACGAAGGAAACTCTCCATGGGGTGGGCTGGTGGGGGGCGGGGGATTAGTGACAGAGCTGCAAGGGCACCGGAGTGCTCTGAATCCCCTGCCAAGCTATGTGACTGAGAACAAGGCACTCTCCTAAAATGGGCTTCACTGGGTACAGCAGGGAGAATGATGGCCCCTCGAAGATGCCTATGTTCTGGTCCCTCGAACCATGGATATGAAAAAGGAAGCATGAATCAGAGAGCAGAGCCACGAAAACAGAGGCAAAGGGACTTTGCAGATGTGGTTAAAAGGCTTCGAGATGGAGAAAGTACCCTGGACCACCCAGGTGGGCCCAGGCTAATCACATGAGTCCTTAAAAGAGAAGAAGAAAGCAGAAAGGTCAGAGAAGTAGGGCATGAGAAGCCCTCGACTCATCGTTGCTTATTCTGAAGACCTCGGAAGCAGGCTCTGAGCCAGGGGGTGCAGGGGCCTCTAGAAGCAGGGAATGACCCCCAGCTGATGGCCGGCAAGGCAACAGTGACCTTGGTCCTACACCTGCAGGAACTGAATTCTGCCAACAACTCAAATAAGCAGGGGACTGATCTTCCCCTAAAGACTCTTCCAAGAGACGCAGCCTAATGATGACTTGATTTTCTTCTAGAAAGACCCATACCAGCTTCTGACCTATAGAACTATAATACAATAAATTTGATTTTTTAAAGCCACTAAATTTGTGGTCATTTGTTACAGTGTTAGAAAATGGACTCATTGCATGGTCCTAAGTTCCTCCTCAAACTGGGCCTCCTTTTCCTGTCAGTCAATTGGAAAGGGTGGTCAGGGCAATCTCCAAGGGTCTGGCCAGCTCTCAAAGTCTCACTCTGGCTCTCCTGACATCCTATCTCCTCCAGAGCTCTGCCCCAGGTCCAGGATGCTCTTGGGTTGAAGGCCATTAGGGAAAATAGAAAGGAGTAAAGGGTGGACAAAGGGATCTTTAAAAAGTAAAAAAAACAAAAAAAGTATCTCCAAAAAAAAAAAAAGGTATCATGTTTTGCCCTTGGTCACTTCCTTGGCCATTCCCCCAGAGGAATGAAGTGGAAAATCCGGGAGAGCAAGAAAGAAACTTCATGATCAATTGGTAGAAGCTGTCCAGAACACTGAGTTAAGGATTCCTTAGCCCCGTGGGGATTAGGTGCAAAGTCTTGATTATCAATGTCTGCCTGGGGCAAGGGATTCGGACCAGTGACAGGGACACCAGATATGTGTCACGACTGCTTGAAACCAATTTGGGGATCCCAGTTTAATTTTCCCAGTCTTTCCTTCTTCCTCCTCCATTTTGTTTTCTCTGATCCTATGTAGCCGGTCTCCAGCAATTCACATGCCCAATCTGCCAGTCAGAGACCAAATCAACAAAATAAGGAAACTAGATGTATTTACGACGAAGTCATGTAAACTACGCAGTGTAGTTGTTGAATCTGGTTTGCAATCGTCCAGTATGCTAGCCAGTTATAGTTCTGGTCTGTTCCTCTTCCTGGCTACCTAACTCTTCGCCTTTTCTCCTAGACGTACACCATTATGTTTCCCGAATGAGTTGGAAGACTACTAGGGGCCCTGGTGATTTACTAGTGCAGTGGCTGTTAACTTCTTACATAACATCCCTTAGGTCACCCCGCAAGGAAATGACAGAAGCAAGATCTGAATGCAAATCCCACCCCGCCCATTCCAATGAGGTTCAACGTTTAGACCCAGGATCCAAACTGCTTAGGTCCAAACTGCAGCTGCACCGCTTACTTCTGGTGATCATGGGTGAGTTGCTTACTCTCCTTGGACCTGTCTCAACTGCAAAATGAATACAATGGTGGTCCCTACCTCATAGGATCGTGATAAAGACCAAATGAATTAACACGTGTGAAACGCTTACAATAACGCCTGGCTCATAGTCAGCACTCAATGAATGTCAAGTATGGTTATTATTACATCATTTGGCTTGCCTGGCCCATCGGGACGGATGTCTGCAGGATGTGGTAATACCAACATTTACTCCTATAAACTGTGGGCTCAGTACATGTGTCTATCTTTGATACCGCCGCCAACCGTGTCAGTGTAAACCCAATCAAGATGAAGATCCTCTCTTCCTTGAAGACATTTCCTTTATTTGTATATATATTTTTTAAATGTTTATTTTTGAGAGAGCGGGAGAGAGAGAAAAACAGAGAGAGAGAGAGAGCACACAGGAGAGGGGCAGAGAGACAGAGGAGAGAGAGAATCCCAAGCAGGCTCTGCACTGACAGCTCAGGGATCAATCCCACAAACCTTAAGATCATGACCTGAGCCGAAATTGAGTCAGACACTTAACCGACTGACCCGCGCAAGCACCCCTGTACATTTTAAAGTGCAGAGAAGAAACAGAAGCACACGTTTTTATAGAAGGATAATAGGGCTAGGAAAACAACTGTGACTGTGACTGCCTCTTTACCCCCTTGATCTGTCACCCCTGGTATGTGACCCAACCGCACTAGGCCCCCCCAAGTCTCTAGTTTATGTCTCAAACGCCTCACCACAGCTCGGTGACTCTGAGGCTATGCCAGAGGCGGGGAATCCCCAGACGTTCCATGCCGTGGAGCCCACAGTTCTGACGCCCTGAGAAGTCACTCTTTGGAAGCTTCGATGGAGCATGACTTGTAACCTTTAAGGCATGACTCATACCCCAGGACAGCTGGAAACAGGAGGTCCCTGCTGGAGTGGAGAAGTGCTCCTCCTCAACTTTTTCGGTTGTTACTGCAGAAGTACGTGAGGTCCTGAAGCTCTGCTGGGCTGTCCCGCACGTGCTCACAGGACAGCTGGGTGGCCCGCATCAGCATGTCACGCTAAACTGCAGGCGTCCATCTGTTCCATCCCCCACCTTCTGCATTTTACAGATGAGAAGGGTGAGGTCCGGATGGGGAAAACCCTCACCAAGTAACTCAGTGTCTTCTGACTTCCAGAGAACTGTCCCTCCGACCCCACCCCTCGCCTCTAGCCCTAGAGCATTTGCCAGCCTTCCCCGTTTACCCGCTGCGGGAGTACCATAGATCGGCAACAGGCGCTCAAGGAACCTCCGATGCTTGAATGACTGACCAGCTTTCCCTAGGCAGCCTAGAGTTCTGACAAATCTAGAGAGAAATGGGAGACTCCTGAGCCTCCAGGAGCCAAGAAAGGGTGGAGCTGCGGGAACAGGGGTCCAGCCAGGTACTCAAAATCACAGCCTCCACAGTTGTACAGGTCTTTACAGTTTACACCTCTCATTCTGCCCCTCAGTAAACAGAACTGAGCGCCTATTTGGCAGGCCCTGGGCCAAGTACTGAGGATGCTTCAGAGATGAGGCATGGACGGACAGTCTCTTCCCTCAAGGAATTTGTGGAGGGGGGCCAGGAGGGGTGCAAGAGAACGGACAACTGGACAACCAAGTCCTAAGAAGGAGGCAGGAGGAGGAGGAGAAGGAGGAGGGAGGCTTCGCTCCAAGATACTTTGCCCACCCCGCCTTTCTCCTTTGATTTCTGTGCACAAAGGATGTTTTCTCCGTTTCACAGATGGAGAAACAAGGCTGCGAGATGGGATGGAGAAATTGCCGGTGACGGACCAGGGGAGCGCACCCGGCTGCAAGCCTCCGACGTGGGGCTTTGAGAGGAGCCGCCCGGCGCCGGGGCTCCCCCGCCGAGCTGCGGCTCCCCGGAGGCCCCGGATCGGCTGAGCCTGCGGCTGGAACTCAGGGGCCGAGAGAGGCAGGAGAGGGGATCGCACGAGTGATGACGGGGGAGGAGTGCGGGGGAAGAGGACAGAAAGAAAGGAGGACAGTTGGGAGGGCGCTGGCGTAGGGACCACAGGACGACGGAGCCCCGCGCGCGCCACCCGAGGGCCCCACTCACCCCGGGATCCGCAGAGCTGCTTGGAAAGAGGGCCGGGGCGCGCCGGGTCCGCGGAGGGGCCGGGGCCGGGCCGGGCCGGCAGGGGCGGCGGCACGTGCCCGGGCCTCGGAGCCGGCGGCGGCGGGAGCGCGCGGGAGCGGCCGGGACGCGCGGCGGGCCCCGGGGCTGCGCTGGCTCGGCGGCTCTGGAATGCGCGGCCGCCAGGGACCGCCCCCGGAAAGCCCGGGCCCCCGGCCGCCGCCACGCCGCCCCGCCCCCGCCGCCCCGCGGAGCCGGGGGGAACCCGGACGGGACGGGGGTGGGGGGGAGGTGGCCCTGCTTCCCCCCCGGCCCCGCCACTCGCCCGCGCGACCGCCTCGCCCGTCGCGGCCCCGCTCTCCCCGCTGCGAACCGAGACGGTCGCGCTGACCTGAAAGGCGGCCTCCGGAACCCTTTCCCGCTGTGGTCTACACGCGCCAAAGTCCAGCCGAGCGGTTGGGCGGAGGGGCGGGGACTCGGAGCTCCTGCTTTGCCGTGCGCGGAGTTAGGATCCGTGAGAAGCGGCTTCGCCAAGCGACCCTAGTAACACCTGCGTCCCGGCCCTGCTGTGAGGACGCATTTAGACGCCGGTGTAAGCTGGTGGGTTGTCTGCTGTGACACGCCTCTGAGCGCTCTGTTCACTTTTGAGACAACAGTGAAATGGCCCCATCCGAGGGGCTCATGGGCCCGGGAGGGCTGGCCTCTGAGAGGACCCCACGGCCTGCCAGTTCCCGCGGCCCAGCTTCCACCCGGGACGATGCCCACTCTGCCATCTCCTGCCGCCTGTGTGCTGCCCCCGGGGACAGGGGCTCCGGCCCCGTCTTGGCACCCACGGTTTTAAATTCAGTCTTGCTCTGAAACATGGGAGCGCAGGTCTTGACCATCGGTGTGACCTGGAGGAGCCCTGAAGCCCAGTTGTGGGTCAGTCTCTTCCTCTGCCCGATAGGTATGGTAAGAACCATACTGCCTTCCCCAGGCCTAAACCCGATAAGGTGTAGGGGCTGAACTTGCCCCCCCCCCGGACTGTCTTCTGTGAGTCGGGGGTGAGGTCAGCAGCAATGACATCTAAATCATCACTGCCAGATGCCAGTTTTTTAGAGGGGAGGCAATGAGGATGAAGGGGGTTGACATGGGAAGTGATTTGACAAAAATTCTAGGAACTGTCACCTAACAACATGTTTTAATCAAAAGAGAAGCGTGGTGGGGCGCCTGGGTGGTTCAGTCGGTTAAGCAACCTCCTTCAGCTCAGGTCATGATCTCGCAGTCCATGAGTTTGGGCCCGCATCGGGCTCTGTGCTGTCAGCTCAGAGCCTGGAGCCTGCTTTGGATTCTGTGTCTCCCTCTCTCTCTTTCTGCCCCCCACCCCCATTTGCACTCTGTCTCTCTCTGTCTCTCAAAAATGAACAAACATTTTAAAAAATTTAAAAAAAAGAAAACAAAAAACAGAAGTGTGGAATCTTTAAAACAAAAAAAAACAAAACAAAACAAAACAACAACAAAAAAACCAAAAACACAACAAAAAGTGCCACACAATTCTGAATAGTGTAACAAACTTCTCAGTGGAAAGAAAACAAACAAAAATGCCAAAGGAGGACAATCTCAATTTAATACAAAATGTTCCCTGTTTAGAGGAAGGGGTAGGAGACTACATTTTGGGTGGACGCCTGGTAACTTCCTGTGCCCTGTGTGAACACTGGCCTCCATCTGGGAGAACGCAGAAGCCCAGGACTGAAGAAGCACTAGTGGGACTCAGTCTGACTTTCCCATTTAGTACTCTACCAGTATCTCTTTTTATTTATTTTTATTTTTTATTTTAGAGAGGGAGAGCATATGCACAAGCAGGGGAGAAGGGGAGAGGGAGAGAGAGAGAGAGTGAGAGAGAATCTTAAGCAGGCTCCACTCTCGGCATGGAATTGGACCCAGGGCTTGATCCCATGACCCGGGGAGCATGACCTGAGCTGAAATCAAGAGTCAAGTGATCAACTGACCGAGCCGTCCAGGCACCCCTCTCAATATCTCTGTAATAATGGTTTTCCCTGGCACCCAAAAAAAGCAAGCCAAAAGAGAAAATTGAATACCCTATGGAAACCATACTGCATCAGCTCCCATGTCTCCGCTGGGTTGATTTAGCCAAGAGGGCTTTGGAAGAGAAGAACAACGGCTGCTGTGTTGGGGTAGTAGGCGGGAAAAGACAGCCAATTTCAGTAGCAAACTTTGTTACAGCAAAAATCAGGGATTAACTCACATTTCACTTCTTTGGTCCTCAGTTACAAGTACTCCAAATATAAGTACGCCAAAGGGAGAACCATCAAGAATTCAAAAAGCAGGGGTGCCTGGGTAGCTCAGTTGGTTAAGCATCCAACTTCGGCTCAGGTCATGATCTCGCAGTCCATGAGTTTGGGCCCTGCATCGGGTCCTGTGCTGTCAGCTCGGAGCCTGAAGCCTGCTTCAGATTCTGTGTCTCCGTCTCTCTTTGCCCCTTCCCCACTCATGCTCTGTCTCTGTCTCAAAAACAAATAAATGTTAAAAAAAAAAAAAAAAAGAATTCAAAAAGCAGGGGCCTGGGGACCGGGTGGCCCCTGGGTGTTCCGTGCATTAAGTGTCAGACTCTGGATTTTGGCTCAGGTCATGATCTCACAGTTTTATGTGTTTGAGCCCCACGTCTGGCTCTGTGCTGATAACACAGAGCCTGCTTGAGGTTCTCTCTCTTTCTCTGCTCCTCCCCTGCTCACGCATGCACTCTCTCTCAAAATAAATAAATAAACTTAAAAAAAAAAGCAATGCTTACTGGGAGATCCCCCCAAAATAGGGGGAATTTGAATATAAGAAGTTATAGCCTAATGACATTCTACCAAAACACTGCCTAAAGGGGCCCCCTCTGGGATACAATCCATCTCAGAAACTCCCTGTGCAGATCACGGTTATACAAGAATTTCCGTCTTTCATATCTTTTTCACTTGTACAAGTACATTTCTTTAGTTAGTTTTGGGAAATAATGTGGTATGTTGGTTTGGAAACCAGGAAACCAAAATTCTTAGTCTGTCACTTAGTAGCAGCTAAATGATCATTAATGCCTCAGTTTCCTCACTTGTAAAACAGTAAAATGAGACCGATTCCTTCTGTCACAATTATTGTGAGTAAAGATTTCATTCATGTATTTACTCAAAACTATTCATTGAAAGTGTCACACGTGTACTAGGCACCAAGGAAGACAAATTCTCTTTATTGCTGTTGACATCTAGAGGGGAAGTGTTCGCCATACATAAGCAAACAAATAAACAAGCAGAGTGATATTAATTGATGAAACCATGAAGGAAATAAAACGAGATGATGTAATAGAGTGAGGGAGCACATTTTATGTTTTATCACGGAGATTGTAGTTAACCTGAATTTCCTGAATCAATTGTATTGTCAATGATTAGGTTACTCTACAACATATCAGCTTAAATGTAATTTCCAAGGTCTTTCATTACACTTTAAGAATTTAAACTGATATTAAATTACTGTCTGGATAATTTCTAAGGAAGACAGAACATGAAAACATTCATCGGTAAGCATGGCGTACACACACACACACGCACACACACACACACTCATCTTCGCCTCTTATTTTTATGTTTGAGAGTAGATAAACCTTTGGGTATATTAATATATACACTCAATTTTGCCATTTTACGAAATGCAAGTAGGATATGTGTGGCCATTGGTTTTTAAGTGTTTGCTTTGCTGGTCTGCTTAATGTTTGTGTATTTCCAACCATATTCAGTCACTTGCCTACGGTTATTTACTTGAGGAAATAGAAGATACTTAAGTTGCTTGAAAGATGTAATTTATGTGCTAAGAGAGTAGATCTCAATGTTCTCACCACAGAAAAGAAATGGAAACTATGTGACCGATGGCGGTGGTAGCTAATATTATGGCAGTAGTCATTTTGCAGTTTATAAATGTATCATATCAACATGTTGTAACCTTAGACTTACACAATGTTCAGTGTCAATTATATCTCAGAAAAGCAGGAAAAAGGAGAAATGGCTAGGATCCCAATTTATTCAATATGATGAAAGCTAGAAAAATCCTTTTAAGATACGTAAAATAAGATATGAACGAATGTATGAACACATCATTTTTCCAGAAGGAAAATCTAGTCTGTAACAATGCCAATTCTCTTCAAATAAATGTATAAACCTAAAAAACATCGTAAGTTATATGGGGCATTGAGACTATCTTAAGAACTGAAATTGTAAAGAAAAATGAATATAGAATAAGATTATGAGTGCAATTTTGTCATCAAAGGAAAAAGAGAGCAATTTCATCTTGAAGCAACTGTGCCAGGATGTAAAAGACCAGCAAAAGTAACTTTTGAATGGGTAAGTTGTAGAAGTTTGATGAAAAGGAAACTTCCTTTTTTAAAAAACATTTTTTTATTTCTGAGTGAGAGAGAGAGAGAGAGAAACAGAGCACGAGCAGGGGAGGGGCAGAAAGTGAGGGAGCCACAGAATCCAAAGCAGGCTTCAGGCGCCAAGCTATCAGCACAGAGCCCGACATGGGGCTTGAACTCACAAACCGGGAGATCATGAGCTGAGCCAAAGTCATAAATGAAAGAGTTGAAGTTGTAAAACTCTTAGAAGAAAACAGGACTAAAACTTCATGAGCCAACAGTGGAATATTACTCAGCAATTAAAACAATGAAGTGCTGATGCACACTTCAACATGATCCTTGAAAACAGCATGCTAAGTAGAAAAATCAAAGAACAAAAGACTGTGTGTTATATATTCCACTTATATGAAATAGCAAAAGCAGGCAAATCAATAGAGATAGAAGGAAGATTAGTGGTATCCTAGGACTGGAGTTTTGAGGGGGGATGGAGGATAATATCTAAAGAGTATGGGATGTCTCTCTGGGGTAATGAAAATCTTCTATAATTGCTTATGATGATAGTTGCACCACTCTGTGAACATACTAACAGCCAACGTATTGTGTACATTAAATGAATGAGTTGGATGCTATGTGATTTATATCTCAGTCAAGACCAGACTATCTTTGGAAGGAGAGTGGGTATTGAAAATTCAATCCTAGTTCTTTGTGAAATCTCCAAACAGAAGTCAAGGAGCTGGCTGTAGTCGTTGTTCTGCAACAAATGCTCTACATTGACTGACCGCACAACAATGAGGTTTCTATGCACACAGGACAGGTCAAATAGCCCCAAAATATAATGATATCTGCCATTTTTATGATCATAAATAATTTTTGAAGTTT
This sequence comes from Paguma larvata, assembly GCA_030068075.1. Classification (NCBI taxonomy): domain Eukaryota; kingdom Metazoa; phylum Chordata; class Mammalia; order Carnivora; family Viverridae; genus Paguma; species Paguma larvata. The sequence goes on along the minus strand of CM057826.1, from coordinate 41,072,517 downwards.
GTGATCATAGAGGGGGAGTGCTAAAAAAAATTATCCAGAACTTGGAAACAAACCAAAAGGATGACTAGATGTCTTGTCAACATCACGCAAGAGCATGGCTTCGCAAGCCTGCCTAAAGATCATCTGACTCTCTAGAGGTGAGAGACTCTCTCTCAAATCTTTGTTTGATTTACTGTTAATTTAAGCGTCTACATTTTGCAACTCTGTAAAGTTAGATCTTAACTTGTAGAGAGTTTAGTAAGGTATAAGTCTGTTGGTTTGGTTTGGTTTGGTTTGTCCAGTAGAGATGCAAATGATTTCTGTTAGAAAAGATAGCCCCAAAGTTGTACTGTATTGCCCTCTAGGGCATTAGCAACTCTGCATCTAACTCATCAATCTTATTCCAGCATTGTTTGTCATCCTGCTGGTTCCTTCATTAAACACCTAAGTAAAACTTGGATGCATGCTCACTATATGCATGTATAAAATTATATTTTAAATATTTTCAAAATTACACTTCAACAAAGTATTTGGAGAGAACACCGTGCTGGAAACAGATACCAGACTTCTTAAACTCATGCCATTCTTCCCAGTGACCCAAATCCCCAAGCAAAAGGAGGTGCATGATTGTGTAGAGATTTTAAAAATTGAGTTTGAGGGGGTGTCTGGCTGGCTTAGTCAATGGAGTGTGCAACTCTTGACCTTAGGGTTGTGAGTTCAAGCCCCATGTTGTCTATAGAGATTACTCGAAAATAAAATCTTTAAAAAAATTGGGGGGAACCTGGGTGGCTCAGTTGGTTAGGCACCTGACTTCAGCTCAGGTCACGATCTCATGGTTCATGAGTTCGAGCCCCGTGTTAGGCTCTGTGCTCACAGCTCAGAGCCTGGAGCCTGCTTTGGATTCCTTGTCTCCCTCGCTCTTTGCCCCTCCCGCGCGCGCGCGCTCTCTCTCTCTCTCTCTGTCTCTCTCTCTCTCAAAAATAAATAAAGATTTAAAAAAATTTTTTAATTGAATTTAAATCCTAGCTCTGGCACTTACTGTGTGACCTCGGGCAAAGTATTTAATGTCTATGGTCCTCAGTTTTCCCTTCTACAAAATGTGAATGGCAATGCCTTCCCCAAGGAATTTTAGTGAGGATGAAGTAGGATCAAGTGAAATCACGAATGTGAAGGAGCCCATGACTGGTAAGCATCACTTATTTGTATACATAACACATATGGAGCACATATTCATGTATGGTTTTTTTCTGGGCCTTGAAGTAGATGTTCTATTGCCCTATAGAGGATTAACTAATTCTGCATCTTATTTATCAGTCTTGTTTCAGTATTCTTTCTCATCTTATTGGTTGACTGATAGTATTTACAATTCTTCTCTTCCTGAGTTTTCAATAAAGACACTGTAAGTCCAGAATTAAAGGGAAAATGAGAGATAATTTACAGCAAACTCTTCCTTTTACATATGGGAAAACTAAGCTGAGGCTCAGAAAGGTTGGGCAGCTTCCTAAAGTCACTAGCTGGCTGTTGTCACCACTAGAAAATGAGCCCAGGGCTGTCCAATTACAGAGCTTAAATTCTATGTCATTTGCGCTAATGATTTGGGGCAAGGTCTGATTTTATTAAGGCCCTCAGTTCAGAGGTTGCAATATTGGTTGCAATATTTTCCTTTCTATCACCAGCACCTGGTGCAGAATAATGATCTTTTGCGGAGTGAATAAATGACAGGATATGGAGAGAGGGATGAGGGGGTCAACAAAGACTTCTCTTTCTGGTTCTGAGGTTGTGCCTAAAGGCTTGATTGTATTAGTGATGGTTGTCGAAAGAAACAGGACCAATCTGATGGTGTGTGTGTGTGTGTGTGTGTGTGTGTGTCCGTGTGTCTATGTGTAAAGAGAAAGAGAGCTTGATTTATTTTAAAGAATTTGTGCATATGTTTCTGGAGGCTGACAACACATGAGCAGGGGAGGGGCAGAGAAAGACGGGGAGACACAGAATCTGAAGCAGGCTCCAGGCTCTGAGCTGTAGGCACAAAGCCTGACTCGGGGCTGGAACCCACAAGCTGTGAGATCATGACCTGAGCTGAAGTCAGACGCTCAACTGACTGAGGCATCCAGGCATCCCTGGTCAGTCTTTTTCTTAAGGCCTTCAACTGATTGGGTGAGGCCTGCCCCCATTACGCAGGGTAACCTGCTTAATTCAAAGTCTACCTATGAAAATGTCAATCTCATCTAAAACAAAAAAAACAAAGACAAAACCAAAAAACCTTCACAGAACACCAAGAAGTGTTTGACCAAGTATCTGGAAACCATGGCCCAGACAAGTTGAAACATACACCTCACATCTGTGTTCCCTTCTGGCTATGGCAGTCCCAGCAAAATCTTAACTAGGTAATGGATGAATCGAGGATATAAAAACTCTCTCGGATTCTAAAATCGGCCAAAATGTTTGGTCTAGAGATGGGGGAATCATGCAGGTCGTGGAGATTCTGAGCAAACCTCGGAGGCATGTTGGGGCTTCGAGAGCCAACCTGAGGGCTGACTGGGAACCAAAGACTGTCAGTTGAACGTAGGCAGATCTTAGTTCACTCTAAGAAGGACAGCTTTGAGAGCTGCCTGAAAATAGAACAGAATGGGCTTTCTTGGGCTGTCATGAGCTCCTAACACTGGAGGTATGCAAGCAGACAGATGTTGCAGAGGACTCCATTGTTGGAGGGCTGGTGAGACAGGGGTGAGTGACTACCACGGACACGATGGAAAGGGCGCTAAACGGGCTCTAAACAGTTCTAAACTGTGGCTCCTTGTGCTGGCTCTATCACCAGCTTGCCGTGTGACCTCCAATGAGTCCCCATCACTTTCAAGGGTTTTTGGCCCCCAAAGTGGAAAGGAGGGAGTTGAATTAGATACTCTTTGAAGTCACTTGCGCTACCAATACCCTTTCAAAGTGAAGAACTCAAGATCTGAAGGTCGCTATAGTTTTGAGTTACAAGCATACCCACGCAGGACCAGCCATCTTGTTCCGCATACCAGAATGTTCAGCTCAGACATCAGCTCCCTCCTTACAGACTCCTCAACAGCTCAGTTTTTCCCAGAGAGTCAGGCACTGGGCAGCAGGACTCCCGAGTCGACTGTTCTCTCCCTTCCCTTATTTCCCTGAACAGTTTCCAAGAGCATTTCCACCGTACAGGTCCATGGGCAACGTGCCATCTAACTCTTTGGGAGGGGGGGAAGCCCCAGTGGCTTGCTAACTTTCAAAAGAAATTTTGAATTCATTTCTTTTGAATTCCTGATGCAAGAATTTTTACTTTAATTCCCAGATGCAGGAATTTTCAATTACAACCTATTTTATTGTAGCCAAAAGACTTCATTGAATTAGTGATTGGGCAAGAAGATAAAAAAAAAAAAGACAGGATTTTCTAAACATGTGGAATTTGAGATAAAAAACAAGTTGCTGTGCAGACAGGAAGAAAGAAATGGAGACAGAAGGGTTCCACATTATAGTTTTCAAGTGGAGTGATAGTCACGTGGTCTTAAGAGTGTGGTTGTAATTATATGTATTAATTCTGATGGCTTCAGTCCAAAGTGTTCAATTATCACAATCATGTAACTGAGAGAGAAGAGAATGCCTATTACTGGCAGATATCACAGTCCAGCCAGCACAATTTTTGAAGTAAACAGTGGCATTAAAGGGAAAAAACATACATATATATATATATGTGTGTGTGTGTGTGTGTGTATATGTATGTATATTACATATATAAGCCTTTGCCTTTATTTTTTTCCAAAAAAGATTACTTACTTAAAGAGAACTTCTTTCAGCACTTTCCCTGTAGCAAGGATCTTACGTGCATCATACCGCTTAATCCTTGCAGCAATTCTGTGATGCAAATGTTATTAACCCTCATTTTACACATAGGGAAACAGAGCCCCAGAGAGCACAAGCTGACTGGCCTAAGATTACTCAGCCAGGAAGTGACAGGACCATTTCTAAATGTCCTCCAGCTGACTCACTGAGTGTGGCCGTCCGTGTGCTGTGCCTCTGTTCTCTGCTCCGTGAGAAGGAGTGATCCCTGCCCTGGCTAATGTGCCATGCACAGTGGACAAGCACAGACTGTTAGATGTATGACTGTGATAGAGGGCAAAGGACAGGAAGTGGGAGAATCGAAGGAAAATAGGGTTTTGAAACCTAAAAACAGTGCTATTAAATTTTAGAGAGGTTTGGTAAGTATTACTCATTTACTTTACTTTTTGTCTTTTTTTTTTTTTTCGAGAGAGAGAGAGAGAGAAAGGGAGAGAGTGCAAGCAGGGAAGTGGCAGAGAGAGAGGAAGAGAGAGAATCCCAAACAGGCTCCAAGCTATCTGCCCGGAGCCCAAGGTAGGGCTTGATCCCACAAACTGTGAGATCATGACCCGAGCCAAAATCAAGAGTCGGACACTTAACCAACCCATGAGAGAGTGGGAGTGAGAGAGAGAGCAGAGGAGGAACAGAGAGAGGATCTCAAGCTGGCTCTGCACCATCACGTCTTGAGGCATGTGTTTCCATTGTTCCCCAGAGTTTCCTTGTGGGACTGAGCTCTAGTCACCCACCTGGACTGCCGGTTTAATAACAGTCTTATTGGCCACCTCCTCTTCCCTGTATCAGTTCCCCCCTCCTCCATGAGCTTCCCTTAACCTCTCCATAAATGATTGCACTGAAACCCTCATGGCATAGTCTTCTCAGAGGGAAGCCGAACTAAGGTAGGTCTCCTTGATGTCCGACTTCCTGTTGCGTTCAGCTAAGGGGAAAGCGGCTGCCGGAGCAGAGGCATTTTGCATTCTACCTTCCACCCTGGGGATGCCAAAGCCTGGCTCTGCCCTGGACCCGAAGTTGTCAGCTCCTATCAGGGGGCGCTCTTCCCATCGCTCTCTCTGACTCCAAATTCCAGTAAGTACTTTGTCCCCTTACCCCTCAGGCCTCAGGCCATAAGTGGTACCTGATGTTGACTGACCCTGGGGTGCTCCAGTATTCCTTGTGATACGCCCCACCCCCCTCACCCTTTTAAGCAAAAACCCTAACTCAAAAAGATACACGCACCACCATGTTCATTATATACAACGTTCATTATATACAATAGCCACGCCATGCAAACAGCACAAGTGTCCATTGATGGATAAGTGGATGAGGAAATTGTGCTATACATGCAACGAATATTGCATATTCGACCATAAAAACAAATGAAATCTTGCCGGTCATGACCACATGGATGGACCTCACGGGCGTGTGTGAAGTGAAATAAGTCAGACAGAAGAAGATAATTATCATATGATCTCTTCACTTATGGATATGTCCTGGAATGTCCTACAGGTGGAATCTAAAAACAAACAAAAAAGCTTCCCTGTGAGGGTAGGAAAATTCTCAGATGAAACGCTGACAACTCAAAATCTAAAAGGGCTCCCCAGAAGTGAATTGTTAAGAGGCACCCAAGAGGCACAGATGGGCGTGTGGGCAAGACTAGAAATCCCGGTAATAATAATAAAAGAAATAACTTGGTGCTCATTCGGTAAGCTGGAGATCCAATTTACCTTCAGACAAACCACTTCCTCTGTCTGAACCTGATTTTCCACTTGTAAATGAAGGAATTAGACTAAGCTCTGTGGTCTAATGGCAAATAGGTACATACCAACCTAACGTGTTCTATGCTCTGTCCACTTGAACTTTCATTCACTCGTTTTACCTTCAAAGCAAAGAGTAAAGCTTATTTTGGAAGAGCCCTTGACACCATTCCAAATGGCTGGCCCTCTCCCACGCCGGCACCAGCATCCCCTTCTCAGCCCGAGCAGGAGCTCTGACGATCTGATGAATGTGTTTAGCAGTGGACTGGCTCTTTCTCCGGGCCTCTTGTGAAATATGCTTTCCTGTGTGGTAATCACCATGCTTCGTGATTCGGAACGAAGTAAACTAGAGACTGGACAAGTTCATTTCCTCCCCTTGTTTTGAATATGAAAGTGTCTGACCCTTCCCGTGATGTTTTTGTTTTGACTTCGGAAAGAAGAAACAGATAGTCTCGATAAGGAAGTAAACTCCCAGGAGCTGAAATCAGCCAAACCATGAAATGGATTATCCCCTGGCCCAACAAGGGCTTCCGTGATGTGTGACTCCAACCCACCGTCATATGGTAGTCTGAGTGAATGATGTCCCCGGGCTGGGCATCAGGAAATACTGCAGGCTCTACCTTCAAAATATAGTCAGAACTTCTGGTCCGGGGCGCTGTCCTGTCCCGCCTGGATGACTGCAGTAATCTCCACGCTGACCCCTTCCTTCTATCTTTGTCTTTGTGTAGTCTCTTTTCAAAATAGCATCCAGGGTGACCCTTGTAAAATGTAAGTTAGATCATGTCACTGCTCTGCTTGAAATCCTGCAATGGCTCCCACTTCCTTCAGAGGAAAAATCCAATGTCATTAACATGCCCTTCAAGATCCTACATGAGCTACACCCCCCCCACCCCCTTTACCTCTGGGACTCCATCTCCTAAACTTCTCCCCCTTGCTCACTCCCTGACAGCCCCTCTGCTTCCTTGCTGTTCCTTAGTCAGGCCTTACAGACTTTGCTATCCTCTGCTTGGAAGCGTCAGATAGCCACCAGCCTACTCCCCACCTCCTTCAAACATCTGCTCAAATCCTACCTTCTCACGGGGCCTGCCCTGACCGCTCTATCTAAAATTGCAACTAGCCTCCCTTCCCCATTTCTTTCTGAAAGAAGGAATTGCTTAAAGATTACAAGAGAAGTTTTTTTTTTTTTGTTTTTTGGTGGGTTTTTTTTTTTTGCTGACTTCGGTCTGCCAGCAAATTCCAGATAGTTGAAGGTAGTATTCATCCGTTCGGCACATGCTTATTGAGTGCCTGCTCTGTCTCTGGCACTGAGTTAGGCAGGAATTCAATATTCAATTTCATTTTATTCAAATCCATAATCAGTACACTGGTGGTCTTCTAGAAGCCAGGCTTAGGAGGGAGGCGGTGAATTGTGTAGAGATGCAGGTCCAGCCAAGTAGTTAAGGCAGTGAACTCGGAATGCAGACCTGTGTTCCAACTCTAGCTTCACATCCAACTTCCTCTGCGGTCTTAACAAGCCCCTTCCCTTTTCCGGGCTGGCTTTAGTTCATCTTTACAATCAGGATGAGTGGACTAGTTAATCTTTAAGGTCACTTCTGGCCCTACTGTTCCATGATTTTACCCTTATTTCACTGAGAACTGTGGTCTCTTGGGCTCACTGTGAGTTCCCAAGGGTGAGTGGGCAAACAAGCCGACGTGGAGGAAATGAGCAAAATGCATGGCCACAAGCTGTCCCTTGTTAGCCGGCACTTCAGGGCCAGAGGTCTGCCCTAAGCAGCGGCCGCAGTTGGGTAACAGCTGGAGTGGTTAACCCACGGTCGCCCTGTGCATCCTCTGGCTGAAAAAGGACACGGGCTCATGTCTCCGCGTCCTCAGGAGAGCACAGAGGAAGTGTTCTGTGGTGTCGCAGAACTGATGTCAGCTTTCTGTTGGTCTACTAAGCTGAGAGAAGGGAGAGTGAGGGGGACAGGCTTTGCTTTGGCTTGAGGTATGCTTGGGAAATTCCAGAGAAGCCGAGGGGAGAGCACTCTGGAGGTGGGAAGTGCACGTGCCTCCAATGGGAAGGATGCCATCCCAGCAACTTCCAGGGCAAACTTGAACAGACTGTCCGTTTGCATTCCACTTACTCTTGCATTTGCTTTCTTTCTTCTTTTTTAAGTGTTGTTTCTTACTCAGCTGGAGATATGAATTAACCGATGTGGTATGAAGCAGGGAAGTACATTTATGCAATGAGAAAACAGAATACAGTACCAAGAGTCGGAAATTTTGTGGCATATTTCTTTGACTCTCTGGACTTCATTTTCACCACCCAAAAAATGCAGGGATTGGAGGAGGATCTTTCTAGTATGCGATGATTCTAAGTCATCCAGTCTACTACACCGAGATGCTATCATAGGCAGGAGCCAGCCAACTCCAACCCAGGGCTACGGCCCATTGCCGGGAAGCCTGCAGGCACCACTGAAGCAGGTTGGCATGTAAGCCTTGGAAACCAAGCCAGGTGTCCTCCTGTGCTCCTCATTTTCTCACGGCTCCCAGGGCCTGCCTCCTAGGCCAGTGCCTGTGCCTTGCTGCTGCCTGGGGACCATGCTGGTAATTATCTCCACCCTGGGACTCTGTTCCCAGTGACTGCCAGTCACTGAGCAGACGAACCTCAGTCTGCCCTAGTTGAGATGGGCGGGCTCTCTTGGGAGGTGAAGACACCCAAACACAGGTCACTAGGGAAGAAAGTTAAACTGACATGGCGGCGGCCTCTCTCTCCTGTTGCCCTTTACCCCACCCCCTTGTCACCGGCCTTTCTCCCTCTCTGCTGGGAGAAGGTCTCCAACTTGGGGCAATGTGTGCCCACCATCCTGCAATGGACAATACAGAGAGATGTAACAGAAGTTTTCTCTCTTGTTATTTAGCTACATAATATCCTTGATTTTGCCTCTTGGTCTGTAAAGCCTGGAAATATTTGCTATCTGGCCCTTTACAGAACAAGTTTGCCAACCCGTGGGCTGTAGTGTAATCTGTAAGATGGTAAAGTATGGTGTTCGATGACCTGAGTTCACCCTCTTCCTATTGGCAAGACCCTGGGCAAGGTCCTTAACTTCTCTGAGCCTGCCCCTCCCCGGTAAGACTGAGTTAATAGCTAGAGCATCTCCCAGATAGGCTTGCTGTATACATGTTAGGGGACTTGTGAACAACACCAATCAGGCAACGTGAGCAGATTTAGCAATTTGTGCACATCACACGTAGTCCCAGATGTATGTCGTCAAACAAAATGTCCTGAGTCCCTATTCTGGGCCAGGCCCTTTGCCAAGCCATGGTCTGGAGGGAAGACAGACTTGTTAAAAAACAAAGGCAGTTGCAGTGCGTCAGTTGCTCTAACAGGACACAGCTGTGGGTCAAAGGCAAGTGTGTCCGAGTCCCTCTTTGTAGTTCCGACAAGGTTCCACTGAGGAAATTAACCTCGCGCTGGCAAGCAGATAAAGGTTGCTCCTGGCCGATGGAACTGCATGTACACAGACATGACGGCAAACAAGGACACTGCACATTCTTGGTGGTGGCCTCGAGTGCGAGTGGGAGATGTTTGCAAGAGGAGGCTGAAGAGGTAGGCAGGCCCCAGAGCCTGGGGGGGCCTTACGTGCTATCCCAAGAGTTTGGGGGAGTCTCTTGGAGGGAAAGCTGAACAACCACAAAAAAGGATCAAGATCAAAATACGGCTTTCAGAAACATCGCTCTGGCTGAACGTGAGGAGCCAACTAGGGAGCGGGCAAGAAGCGACAGTACCTCCGGGAGAAAACTTGTAAAACCGAAGGAAGGCGGTGGCTATGAGGACCAAGAGAGGCAGGTGGATGAGTTATGTGGGAGGGGGAATCAAAAGGGAAGAGCCACGTTTTGGGCTGGGGCAGTTCTGTGAGAGTAAGGGAGGGGACAGCTACAATAGCAGAGGCAGGGATCTGTGGAAAGGTAAGGAGCTCTGTAAAAACAAGTCAAAGTTGAGTCTGTGGACAGTTTCGCAGAACGAAGGCATAGCTGCAGTCTTCGGGCATGTTTACACTTGGGAAATATGCAGGAGCCAGCACTACCACCACATTTCCTGGGCAGGGCCCCTCGGAGGGGCCGGGAGGGGTCTGATGAAACAGCGGCTTTTTTTCTTCCCCCTCTGTTCACTTACTATGGCTTTTAGATGAGTGTGCAGATTCAATGTAGGGAAGCCGGTGATTAATGCAGTTTCCAGCAGGCAACCAAAATGAGAAAGATGGCTCAGGCAGATGGCCAGCATAAGTCAGAGTAGCCTGCTAGGATTTTTTTTTTAAATAATTTCGACGTTCTAGCATAATATTTGTTGCATCTCGGCAACTTTTTAATTTTTTATATCTTTAAAAAAATTTTTTAATGTTTATTTATTTTTGAGAGAGAGAGACAGAGACAGGGACAGAGCACAAGTTGGGGAGGAAATGAAAGAGAGGGAGACACAGGATCCGAAGCAGGCTCCAGGCTCTGAGCCGTCAGCACAGAGCCCAATACAGGGCTCAAACTCACGGACTGTAAGACCATGACCTGAGCTGAAGTCAGACGCTTCACCAACTGAGCCACCCAGGCACCCAGCCAAAAATTATTAAATATGGTTACCAGTTATCTAGCAGCTCAACTTTTGGGTCTCTATCTTAGCCTCAGCTTCCCTTAGACAGCAGAGAGCCCAAAATGAGAGCTTGCAGGCAGGGAGCCAGGTAAAGTCAACCAGTTGGAAGAAAGGTCAGTACAAGGGCACATCATCAGGCTGGTCACTGCTGCATGCAACTAGGGCTTGATCTTACTGGTACCCCTAAAGTCACACTGAGAATGTCTGGGAGAAAGGAGAGGGGGACATTTATTCACAGGTTCCCACCTACATTGGTGAATGATTGTCAAATAAATGTTAACTCCTTCACACTTCGGGTTTGCCAAGTAGATTCCCAGAGGGATCCCAAGAAGGTATTCATGGAGTAATCACATAGTAAAAAGTGAAAAGGTTTGGGGAGGATCTGGGCCTGGGGACTGGAGTTGGCACTGGAACACAGATGTCCACGGTGAGGTCTAATATTCAAAGTCTGACAAGTAGGGCTCTGTGGAACTAGAATATGGAGAATAGAATCCAGCCCCCTGAAGGTGGGGAGAGAGTCCTACCAAGAGATAGGCAGAAACTGAGGGTTGGCGGGGGGGAGGGGGAGGGAAGGGGGGGAGGGGAGAAGGGGGGGAGGGGGAGAAGGGGGATGGGCATTGAGGAAGGCACTTGTTGGGATGAGCACTGGGTATTGTATGTAAGTGATGAATCACGGGAATCTATCCCCAAAACCAAGAGCACACTGTATACACTGTATGCTAGCTAACTTGACAATAAGCTATATTAAAAAAATAATAATAAAATAAATAAATAAAACTTAAAAATTAAAAAAATAGGCAGGGTGCTTTCTATTTCTGCCATTGGAGACGTCCCATATTCCATAGCACAGTGGGTAGGGACTATCTGATATCCTGCTAGGCAGTGGTCACAAGGCAGCAGAGACAAGGCCTACCACAGCTCAGTCCTGGGGCCAAAGACAGAAAATTAAACAAGTGATTATCAGAAGACAGCTGTTCTCCAAATTTGTGGCCATGAGATTCACCTTGAAGTTTAATAAAGATTTAGATTTCTGGGCCCCACCCCCAAAATTCTAATTCGGGTCTTGATAAGGGCCTGGAATTCTCATGCATGGTGGTAATTCTCAGGTAATTCTACTGTGGGTGATCCACGTCCACACTTGAGAAACATTGCCCTGGGGCCTAGACTCTGAGCCCTTTGGGGGCAGTAACTGTCTCATTTATCGCTGCTTCCCTCCCCAATTCCTGCCACAAAGGGACAAAATAATTGCCCACTGAATTGAATTGTTTGAAACCAGTGCTCCAAAAAGTGTCCGTTTTACATGGGGTCAGCTCAGGTCGGTAGCCTCCCTCTACTGCAGTCTCTAGGACTTGATTTCACCAGAGGAGATTACTGCAGTAAAAGCGATTAACATTCAGCAGAGACTAGGTTATGAACCGTAAGGCCAAGGAATTCATTAACAGGAAGAAATAAGTACAAAGCAATTGGCTGACAATACATTTTCCTCTAAGAGCAAATCCACCTGTGAAACTATTGCTCGGTGAATAAGAGGTCAGAGTAAATGGAATTTACTGACTTTTAGGCTTAAATTGTTAAAATGGGGCATAACCTCTGAGGTAACATATAGGAGAACACTGTGTAAATCAAAAAGTACTATATTACCTGTAAGATATTACTAACATCATCATAGTAAAAAAATATGCTAGACAGAACATCTAAATGTATAAAGCAAATACTGACAAGTCCGAAAACAGAAATTGACAGTACAACAAGGAGACATCAATGCTCTACTTACAATAATGAATAGGATATCCAGACAGAAAACAATAAAGGAACAGTTGACTTGAACAACACGATAGGCCAAATGGACCTAAACAGATATTAACTGAACATCTCACATAATAGCCGTAGAAAACACCTTCTTCTCAAGCACGCATGGCCTACCTCCGGGATTGATCACATGTTGGGCCACAAAATCAGCCTTCAAAATTAAGAAGATCAGGGGCACCTGGGCGGCTCAGTCAGTTAAGTGTCTGACTTCAGCTCAGGTCATGATCTTGCAGTCCATGAGTTTGAGCCCGACATTGGGCTCTGTGCTGACAGCTCAGAGCCTGGAGCCTGCTTCAGATTCTGTGTCTCCCTCTCTCTCTGCCCCTCCCCTGCTCATGCTCTGTCTCTATCTCTCTCAAAAATAAATAAACATTAGAGAAAATTAATTAAGAAAATTAATTAAGAAGATCAAAATCATCCCACATATCTTCTCTCAACACAATGGAATGAAACCAGAAATCAGTAACGGCAAGAATATGGGAAAATTCAGAAATTCCTGAGAAGTGAACAACACGCTTGAACAACCACTGGGTCAGAGAGTAAATCAAAAGGGAATTTTAAAGGTATCTTGAGACAAACGAAAATGAAAATATAGCATACTAAAAGTTATGAGATGCAGAAAAAGCATTACCAAAAGTAAAGTTCATAGTGATAAATGCCTATGTTAAAAAAGAAGAAAGATCTCAAATAAAAAACCCAATTTTACATTTCCAAGGAGCTAAAAAAAAAGAATAAATTAAGCCCAAAGTTAGCAGAAGGAAGGAAATAATAAAGATCAGAGTGGGACTAAATCAAATAGAAAATAAAGTAATAGAAAAAAAAATCAACAAAAGTAAGAGCTATTTTTTTTTTTTTTACTATCTTAAATTGTTTCTTAGATAAGAATTTTAGAAACATTACTTGTATTAGTGGTGACGGTGGAGCTGAAGAGTATTGGGTCTTCTCCAAGCCACACGGCCAGAACCACCAATAGTATGGCGGAACTTGTGACCCTTCCCAAGGCCACGGCTCATGCAGCCTGCCAATGTTAGCCCTTGCATTTCCCTGTGCTTGTGGACTGGTCAGGTGATTCTTCTGTGCTTGTGGACTGGTTCGGGATTTCTTCTGATAGCTTTATGGAAGGAACCAATAAAGATAACCCCAAGGAATTTGTATGTGGAATCTTTGCCAACCCAGTAAGAAATCAAGACTCTCAGAGTCCCACGGTGGCATCCAGTTTGCTCATCTGCAACAGACTGAAGGCTTCAGGCAAACTTTAGCCGGCTGACACCATGATGGATGAGTAGCACCCTTGGGAACCAGGCGTTTGCAGCCACCACGTCGCACGCGAATCCAAAATATACCATTGCCTTGCTTGGTCTTGTATCCCAGTCTACATGCTTTATTGAGCTGGGTGGGGAAGGGGCCCTGTGGAGTGCAGAGAGCTGATGATACAGCCAGCAATGCACCCCGAGGAGAGAGCGCATTACCCTGGACTGCTTCTTCCTCCATAGCTCCTGGATGTACTTGTAAGCGCCCATCTTGGCTTACCTTTGAGCTCATGGCTGCTGCCTGATGGAAAGGCAGAGCTTTTTTTTTTTTTTTTAAGATAAATACAATTAACACACTCCTAGTGGATGATGACAATAATTGAGAAGACTCAAGTAAAGTTGTAAATAAAAGCAAACACATTACAATGGGTCTCCGAGAAATAAAAGGATCATATAGGGTTATTATGAACAATCTTAGGCCAAAAAACTAGATAACCTAGGTAAATGGATAGATTCCTAGAAATATACAACCTACTAAAATTGAATCAAGAAGAAATAGAAAGCCTGAACAGACCCATAACAAATAAGGAGCCTGAATCAGTAATCGAACACTTTCCAGTAAGAAAAGCTCAGGACGAGATGGTTTCACTGGTGAATTCTACCAAACATTCAAATAAAAATTAATACCAATCCTTTTTAAATTTTTTTAATGTTTATTTAATTTTGAGAGAGAGAGAGTGAGCATGAGTGGGGGAGGGGCAGAGAGAGGGAGACACAGAATATGAAGCAGGCTCTAGGCTCTTAGCTGTCAGCACAGAGCTAGATGCGAGGTTTGAACCCATGAGATGCGAGATCATGACCTGAGCTGAAGTCGGACACTTAACTGACTGAGCCACCCAGGCGCCCCTTAAACTCTTTTAAAAACAGAAGAGGAATCACTCCCAAATTTTTTTCATGAGGCCAGCATCACCCTGATTACAAAAACAGACAAAGACACCACAAAAAAAGAAAACCACAGGCCAGTATCCCTGATGAATGTAGATATAAAAATCTTCAAACAAACCAAATTCAATAACACATTAAAAGGATCATACACCATGACCAATTGGATTTATCCCTGTGATGCAAGGATGGTTCAATGCATACAAATCAATCAATGTGATACAACACAATAAAAAAATGAAAGAAACCACGTGATCATCTCAATAGGCACAGAAAAGGTATTTGACAAAGTTCAGATCCATTCATCATTAAAACTTTCAACAAAACAACTATAGAAGGAACTTACCTCAACATAATAAAAGCCATATATGAAAAGGCCACAAATGGGGGAAAACTTTAAAGTTTTCCTTCTTAGATCTGGTACAAGGCAAGGATGTTCACTTTCATAACTTCCATTCCACATAGTACTTGAAGTCCTAGCTGGAGTAATTAGACAAGAAAAATAAACAAAAGGTATATGAATCAGAAGGGAAGAAGTAAAATTATCTATGTTTATAGATGACATTATCATATATGTAGAAAATTCTGTAGACTCAACAAAAAAACTGTTGGAACTAACAAATTCAGAAAAGTTGATGGATACAAAATCAACATAAAAATCAGTAGTGTTTCTATACACTAAAAATGAGCTATTTGAAAAGGAAATTAAAAAGACAATCCCACTTACAATGGCAAAAAAAATAAATAAAATACTTAGGAATAAACTTAACCAAAGGGGTGAAAGATTCGTACACTGAAAATTACACAACATTGATGAATGAAATCAAAGAAAATACAAATAAATGAAAGACACCTGTGTTCATGTATTAGATTAATATTGTTAAAATGTTCATACCATTCAAAGTGATCTACTGATTCAATGCCTTTCCTATCAAAATCCCAAATTCATTCTTTACAGAAATAGAAAAAACAACCCTAAAATTCATATGGAATCACAAAAGACTCTTTTTTTGAGCAAAAAGAACAAAGGAAGAGGCATCACAGATCTTAATTTAAAATATGTTACAAGCTACAGTAATCAAAACAGGCATAAAGACAAACATATAGAACCATGGAACAGAATAGAAAACCCAAAAATGAATTCACATGTCAATGGTTAACCAGTCTTTGACAAGGGTGCCAAGGACACACAACAAACGGTGTTGCGAAAATTGATTATCCACAAGCAAAAGAATGAAATTAGACTCTTATTTCATATCATATAAAAAACCAACTCAAACTAGATTGGAGACCTAAACAGAAGACCTGAAACCATAAAACCATCGGAAGTAAACATAGGGAAAAAGCTTCTTGATATTGGTCTAGTCAATGATTTCTTGGATATAACCCCAAAAGCACAAGCAACAAGAGCAAAAAGAGACAAATGGGATTCCATCAAACTAAAAATCTTCTGCAGAGCAAAGGAAACAATCAACAGAATGAAAAGGCAACCTACAGAATAGAAGAAAATACTTGCAAACCATATATTTGATAACGGGTTAATATCCAAACTACATAGCAAAACAAATAAATACTCTAATTTAAAAATGGCAGAGGACCTGAATAGATATGTCTATATGTCTACAGATAGCTCAGATATTTCTAGAAAACATACAAATGGCAACTTGATATATGAAAAGTGCTTAACATCACTCATTATCAGGGAAATGCAAATCAAAACCACAATAAGATATCACCTCACGCTTGTTAAAATGGTTGTTATCAGATAAAAGATAACAAGGGTTGTCAAGGATGTGGAGAAAAGAGAACTGTCGTACACTGTGTGGGAATGTAAACTGGTATAGCCACTACGCAAAGCAGTACGGAGGTTCTTCAAAAATTAACAATAGATCTATCTTCTGATCCAGCAATCCCACTTCCGGGTATATAGTCAAAAGAAATGCAATCAGAATCTTAAAGAGATAGCTGCATTCCCATGGTCATTTCAGCATTATTCACAATAGCCAAGATATGGAAACAATATAAATGCCAATAGATGAATAAAGAAAATGTGATATTTAAATATATACACGATATGATACAATCACTGTAATGTAAATGTAATATATAGATATAGATACCTTGCCATTTGTAGCAACATGGATGAACCTGGAGGACATCATGCTAAGTGAAATAAGCCAGACCCAGGAAGACAAATATTGCATGATCTCAATTATATATGGAGTCTCAAAGTCAAGCTCATAGAAGCAGAGAGAATGGTTGTTGCCAATGGCTGGGGGACGGAGGAAATGAAGAAATGTTGGCCAAGGGCTACAAAGTTGCAGTTATGCAAGGTGAATAACTTCTGAAGATTTAATGTGTAACAACGTGACCATAGTTGATACTGTATATTATATATACCCTTGAAATTTGCTAAAAGAGTAGATCTTAAGTGTTCTCATCAGAAAGAAAGAAAAGAAAGAAAATCACTATGTGAGATAATGGATATGTTAATTAGATTGTTTGAGTTCATTATTTCACCATGTATATCAAATCATCAAGGTGTGCACCTTGAATATACACAATTTTAAGCTGTCGATTATACGTCAGTACAGCTGGGAAAAAAGAAAGAAAACATGCTGGAGGCAGTATGCATAGGAGTGAGGCATGCAAGCTCTGGAGTCAGAACAGAATTCTGCTGCTATTTATGAAATCTTAGACAAGTCGTTGCAATTTTCTGAGCCGTGAGTTTCCCCTGCTGCAAAATAGAAATGATGATAATGTACGTAGTTTTGTCACCGTCTTGTACACAATAAGTGTTTAATAGATGTTAGTCAATATTAACATTCAGTTCCATTTCTTCTCAATCACCAACTCTAATGTCAGACAAATAAAAAATCCATCAGCACAATGACAAAAGCACGCAACTGGTGGCAGGTAACCTTGGTTGTAGTCTCTGCTAGGCCAGTTCTAAGTGGTCATTTTACATATTTAAACCTTAGCATTAGAAAAAAATGTAACCGACACCTAGCAACAATGTTCATTCATTGATTTAATTCCTTCACTAATAATACTTATTGAACGCCCACAATATAGAGTTAGTCCTAATTCTAAGTATGTGAAACCTGGAAATGAATGAGATTTGGCTTCTGTGTGGAAGAGTTCACAGTCTTAGAAATTTCAAACGAGACAATGTCTATGAAGATTTCCTACAGGTCAGTGGCAAGACTGTCAAAAGAAAGTGCTGGTGTGACTCCTAATTTTCCTGTTCCAAGGGCACCCTATCCCTGAGATCCTCCATCTACCTTCTGGAAGTCGGCCTGGAAGGTGAGGGCAGGAGAGGCAGTTGTAAATTAAACAAAAGAGCAGCCTTTCTTTCTGGAGAAACAAGGAAAAGGAGAGCACCGGGCCAGTCTGGATTCGATCTGTGATTGCGTATTTAATGATTGAAAGGTCAGACTTCCGTCCAGGCAGGCAGCAAACGCTCATTGAAACACTGGGGAAGAAACGGGAAATCCCAACTGCGCACGCGCACTGTAACTTTCGCCGAGCGCGGGTCTCCACTAGATGGAAACCTTACGCAGTCTCCTACGAAAGACGTAGGAAAAGCGGCGTGAAAACGTAGGCTCTTGGGTCACGTGACGCGGCGAGAGCGTCGTTGGCTCTTCCCCCTGCAAGATGGCGTCTCTGCTGCAATCGGAGCGGGTTCTGTACCTAGTCCAGGGAGAAAAGAAGGTTCGGGCCCCGCTCTCGCAGCTGTATTTCTGCCGCTATTGTAGTGAGCTGCGGTCGCTGGAATGTGTGTCTCACGAGGTAATGCAGTCCCATAAAGAGTGTGTGTGTTGGGGGAAGGGAGAAGGGTTCGTCCTAGTCACCGCGACTGGCGGGTAGTTATTTTCCTAGCCTGCTGATTGGCTGTGTCTTCCGTCACTCATATTTGCTTGCGATTTAATTTGCTTATAATTTGTCATTTGGAAAGAAGGAGCAGCCTTGGGTGGGGCTGAGTAGATCTTCTGGTTCTAGAGTGCCGTCTGATTGGATAGACTTGACTTTGGGGACCCTGGCCGTCTCCGGGAGGGGGGGTGGTAATTGGGTGGATTGGAGAGGAATGTGTAAGCGTGCTTATCAGGCCACTTGAGGGGCGAGATACCGTCTTTCCCAGACTGATAACGGGGTGGAGCCGGGGTGGTGCCCCTCCCATCCTGGAAGTTCTGCCCTTACTTTGGCCAGAAACTGGGCCTTCCTCTGTCTGCCGGTGCTGTGTTCTGGCTCAGGCCTAGACCTGCAGCAAGGAAGAGGTTGGGTTTGTTGAGGCAAGTTGAGTGAAAAGCGCTTAGAATAAGGTGTGTCTATTAATGGCGCTTCTCCAGAAGGTATGGTGCTGCAGGCCCAAGTGGGGTTGGAAGTGGGATTGCTCAGAACGTAAAACACCCACCCGGTTTTTTAAAATTACCAAATAAAATTCCCAAACTTCTGCAGCGCTTGGCACATCTCGTTGTTCATTCAGTAAGCTTTGGAAATTAAAAGACGAGACGTCAGTCCCGCTGTTGAGTGACTCATGATCTGGTTAAGGAAAAGCTCCTGGTAGCAGTTATTGTTTATTCAGTGCTTTCTGTATGCCATGTGGCTTACCTAAGGCCAATAGAATGAGTACCTTTTTTTTACAACAATTTTGTAGTTAAAGCAACAGGCACAATGTTTGCCCTACATCACACAGCCAAAAATTTGGAGGGGGGCGGTGTCAGGGAGGATCAGAATTTACAGCTCCGCAGCCTTTCAAACCAGGATTTGAAACAGGATTCAGGGAATTTCACTGAAGATCCCTGGACTGTTAAAAGTGCATATGAAAACATGTCCTATACTATAAGTCATTTTACACGTATTACTAATAATAATTATCTTATAGGGTGTATTTTTCATAATAAGAATAGAGAAAGCAGTTAAATAATAAATACAAGAGAAGAATCAGTGCCATATTATATACACAATAGTTTTGTATTTTTTTTCTCCTTTAGCATTTTATCTGTGTATATCTCTTTAGCAGGTCCTTTGTCTTTTAGATGCTTTCTTGTTCCAGCTTCACCTCCAGAATTTATTGGCTTAGAGTCTCATTTGGTGGTCTTTAGAGAGACCAGTCTCCATGATTTCTAAGGATTTGTTATTCTGTTGGTGACCACATCTTTTACAGACCAGTGTGTACCTGGGCATTTAGGGTTTGGAGAAGGATGAGGCTAGTGAGGGCTGGAGGAGCCCAGAAAGTTCTTATGGAGAACTTGGGATTGGAACGGCATGTGAAGGGAGAGACGTAATTTGAAAAGAGCTACAGGGGGGAACACATTATAGTTTGCCTTTTACGATGAATAAGTGCAAATATTAGTTAGCAATACTGTATTTTGTGTTCCTGGAGATTATTTGAGCAGCAACTTTATTTTTTCAAAGGTAGTCCGTGTATAGCAGACGATGAAAGAAGAAGCCAGTTTTTATCATCATATTTATATTCAAATAAATCTGTCTTTACATCTGAAGGTGGTTAGAGTTCTACAATTGTCAAACAGGATCCACCTGCATTAAAGACAATAATTATTCAGACCTTAAAAAATACAATGAATTTAATTTTCTACTGTGTTTTTGAGTTAAACACAATAAGGCTATCTTGCTAGCTTAGTAGTTTAATTTGCCAGGTAAATATTTCCATAGTTGGCCATAGCTGATTTTGTAAATGTTAATTTATACTTCTGCGAACATATAATACTTCAGTAATGAGAAAACTTTTAAGTCTTCCTTAGCAATTTGAGTGTGATCAAGTTATTACAGTCCATTAAAGCTAAACAGGATGGAAGGATATTGGATCACAGCTTCACAAATTGGGTTATTTTATTTCATTAATCTGTTCATTAGATTATCGTAGAGTTTTTCTCTTACAGAAACAACTTTTAACACATCTAATACAGGATACTCTGATGAAAGGGAACAGGAAAGATCAGAAAGGAAAATTGGAAGGATTTTATGAAATCCAGAGGATAAGAAAAAACTTGGTTGAAGATTAAACCCTAAGCTGAAAACAGTCTAGGTTCTTTGGCAGATCAGTGGTTTCTCACTTTGTACCGCAGTATATTTTAGAATTCATTATTTGGCATAGACATATATACAAGCTAGACCAAGTGCCTTTTTCTCTGATTTCTGATTTCTTGTTTCTTTCTAGGTGGACTCCCATTATTGTCCGAGTTGTTTAGAAAATATGCCATCGGCTGAAGCCAAACTAAAAAAGAATAGGTAAGACCGGAATCCACTTTTTCTGTTTTCCTCAACTATTTTTTTACTAAAACACATGTACTTAACTCTCATTTTTAACTAGCTGGTTTTCATTTTTTGGCATCACTTTTGCTAAAGATGAAATGTCCTTTGATTTTTTTTTTTTAGATTAATTTTCTATTTTAGGAGAGTTTTAGACTTAAGAATTATTGTGAAGATGGTACAGAGAATTCTATTTACTTTGTACACAGACTCCCCAATTGTTAATATCTTGCATTAGTATGATATATTTGCCTCATTAATGAACAGCATTGATACTTTATTATTAAATAAATGCTACATTTTATTCAGATTGCCTCAGTTTTTCTCTAATCTCCTTTTTCTGTTCCAGGATTCTATTTAGGCTACCCACATTATATTTAATAGCAATGTCTCCTTAGGCTTCTCTTGCTGTGACATTTTCTTAAACTTCCTTGGTTTCGATGACTTTAAAGGTTTTGAGGAGTACTGGTAAGATATTCTGTAGAATGTCCTTCAACTGGAGTTCGATGTTTTTCTCGTCAGCTGGGGAAATGTGTTATAGGGAGGGAGGTAGAGTGCATCTCTCGTTCCGTCACGTCAGGGGTACAGCCTATCAGTAGGGTTTGTCACTGTGGATGTTCGCCCTGGTGACCTGGCTTGAGCTAGTATTTTTCAGGTTTCTCTGATGTAGAGTTACTCTTTTTCTCCTTTTTTATACTGCACTCTTTGGAAGGAAAACCACTATTACAGTCAACACTTACATAGTGGGGAGTTGTGCTTCCCCTCTGTGAGGGTTATCTACATCAATTATTTGGAATTCTTTTGCATGGAAGATTGTTCTCTCCTCCTCTATTTATTTATTTAATCATTTACTTAAAGCATGAATATTGGTTTCATATACCTTAGGATATAATCCAGTACTTCCTTCTTCCTTCCTTCCTTTCTTTCTTTCTTTCTGCTAAAATTGTTCAGCTTTGGCCATTGGAAACTTCTTTGGGAGACTCCTCTATCCCTTTTACCATCCCCCGTCGTTGCATGGGCAGGGAGGTTGGGAGGTTGTTCATTTGTTTGAGCATTTTCTGACTTTCTGGTATTACAGAATAATCCAGGCTCATCCCAGGACACTGGCTCAGTCCTTGAATTAGCCATTTCTCTAAAGAGCCCTGGTTCTTTTTATTGGAAAACTGGTATTGAAAACCAAGGTTTATTATACTACCTATACCTGGGTAGTAGGTATGCTCATTGCTAGTAGGTACCATTTGGTTTTTAGCTTAGCCTGAAAGTCCTTTGCTACCAAGCATACCCTTACACCTCCATGGACGTGAGCCACTACTACTTGTCCTTCCTGAACCCAAGAAATAGCTCCCGATAATCCAGATATGGTTTTTTGGTATGCTGTCCACACATTAAATTTTATCATTTAATCCTCAAAATATCAGTGAGCAGTAAACAGCGGGCAGGTACTGTTATTATCCTTATATGAGGATGTTATCCAGATGGCAAAATATCACAGATAATTAGGGTTAAGGAACAGAGCTTCAGAGCAAGTCCAGAACTGGAAGCAAAATCTTAATAATCTCAGATGGGTGAAAGTTAAAAGCAACAAGGCCCAGGAGCTCCTGGAGGGGAAATGTTGGCTGAGCACGAGGAAGAGCCGTGCCTAAGGAGCGAATGGAAAGCCCTGAAAACGCCCTGCTCCTGGGCTACTGCAGTTTGGTGGCGCCGATTGGTTGCTGGCTCGGTTCTGGCACAGCACACAAGCAGTTATTTTCCAAACCCAGTTTCCCAGCTTATTGTATTGTTGCCGCTCAGGTTTCCATCGTGCAACTGCTCTGTCCTCTCTAAAGGCTCTGACATTTGTCTTCCTCAGAATCTTCGTGTTCTGTATGAGCCTGAAAAGAGTCTGAAATAGTTAACTCCAGACTGTTTAACAGTGATTCTCCCCATGGAGCAGGATTGGGTTAGGCTCTAATTCTTCAGGAACTTTGGTGATTTCGAAAAGTAATGAACATTATTATTATAAAAATATTGTATTTAAAAATGTAATTTCATTTTTTTAATGTTTTTTGTTTATTTTTGAGAAAGAGAGAGAGAGAGTATGAGCAGGGGAGGGGCAGAGAGTGAAGGACACACAGAATCTCAGAATCTGAAGGAGGCTCCAGGCTCTGAGCTGTCAGCACAGAGCCCGATGCGGGGCTCAAACTCGTGAACCACGAGATCATGGCCTGAGCTAAAGTCAGTTGCTAAACCTACTGAGCCACCTAGGTGCCCGGCGCCAGTTTTAAAATTTTTAAATAAAGTTTTAATATTTTTTAAATTTATTACTTATTATTTGAGAGACAGTCATCCCTTATAGTTCTCTCTTGAATTCCTAACACCTAGAACAATGTGTGGCTCATAACAGGTGCTTGATAAATATTCGTCCGATGAATGAACAGTTATGTTTGTTGTGTTATAGGTGTGCCAACTGCTTTGACTGTCCCGGCTGTATGCACACTCTCTCCACTCGGGCAACGAGCATCTCTACCCAGCTTCCAGATGACCCAGCCAAGACCACCATGAAGAAAGCCTATTACCTGGCCTGCGGATTTTGTCGTTGGACATCTAGAGATGTAGGCATGGCAGACAAATCTGTGGGTGAGTCAGGTGGACTTCAGCATGAGATTCTGTGAACTTGGCAGTGCTACAGTTGCCCACAGATCATTATTTCTGTTACCTGTTGGGAGGTAGGAGCTAAATTCCGAGCTAAATCTTCCAGGTTCCCAAATTCTCACATTTATGGGCTGTGATGTTTCATCTAAAACTGGGTAAACGATTTAGTTTTCTTAGAGTTGGTAAAACAGCATCGATAAATCTGACACTTTCTTAGAATCAAAATATTAATGCTCTTAATAAAAAAGAAACACTCCTGATGATGAAAGGCATCATGAACAAATCTAAAAGATAAAAGTGACAGACTAAAAAAAGTATTTGGGTCATATATGACAGACTAAAGATAAATAACCAAAAATGAAGTATCCTCATAAATCAAGAAAGAGACCCCAAAGAAACACTGGGAAAAGGGTAAGAATAGCAGCTCTCAGAAGTGGAAATAAAAATGATCAATAACCAAAGTGTATACATGGAAGGACCCACAGTAGGGTTAAAAGGATTCTTTATCTTCACTCCAAAGTCCCCAATAATCTTGCAGATTCCATGGAAAGACCTTAACGTTTCACGAAATTATAATCAAGTCCCACCCTTCGTGTTTCCTTCCCCTTGAAATTTTTTAGCCCTTTCTTTTTATTTCTAGTCTTTCTTTGCATATCATAAACTGCCTTGCACTATTAATATTCTTTATATGTGAGTTTTTCAGGTGTTGTCAACACTACTAGGAGTTTCTTGAGAACAAAGATGTTTTGAGTGTCTGAATTTTTCATTTAGTTTTTGTTGTTCAGTTGATAAGATTTTTGTTTTCACACACAACTTAGTGAGGTAATTTTTTTAAGTCAATAAATATACAAAAAGATGTTTAACTTTACCAGTAATCAGGGAAATGCAAATGAAAACTATTGATTTGGCAAATTTTTAAAATCTGATAATATTAAGGGTTGGCAAAAATATGAGAAAATAGTCATTTCATGTACTACTACCTTGGAGAGCAGTTTGGTAACATTTATTAAATGTATTTATTTATTTTTATTTAAAAAATGTATTTATTTAAGTGATCTCTATACCCAACATGAGGCTTGAACTCACAACTCCAAGATAAAGAGTTGCATGTTCCTGCAACTGAGCCAGCCAGGCACCTCTATTTATATTTATTTTTACTTTAACAAAATAAATGACATCTTATTTATTTTTTTAAACTCCAGTACAATTAACGTACAGTATTACATTAGTTTCAGATATACAATATAGTGATTCAACAATTCTATATATTATTCGGTGCTCATGATGATAGTGTAATCTTAAGTCTCCTTCATCATTTATTTATTTACTTAAAAAAATTTTTTTTAATGTTTATTTGTTTTTGAGAGAGAGAGACCGAGTGTGAATAGAGAAGAGGGAGGGACAGAGAGAGGGAGACACAGAATCCGAAGCAGGCTCCAGGCTTCGAGCTGTTAACAGGGAGCCTGACACAGGGCTGGCACCCATAAACCACGAGATCATGACCTGAGCCAAAGTCAAGACACTTAACTGACTAAGTCACCCAGAGACTCCACCTTCACCATTTATTAAAATTAAATTGCTTTCATCCTTCTGCCCAACAGTTCCATATCCAAATATCCTGGACCTTTCAAACACATCCTCAGAGGTGCGTGTGCATATGTAAAGTATTTATCAGTGAAACAGAGAAATTGTGTTTGTTTGGACGTAAAGACCTAAGGCCCTAATTACCTCTCCATCATTTGAGCATTTCAGAGCAAAGATTGCACTTACCTTTAATAAAGGAAACTTCCTTTATTTTTACATTTCCTGTACTCCATGGTTAACATCAGAAAGTAGAAACCGTGTAGTCAGTTCAAATTCTTTAGTTGCTATTTAGTTTTTATAAAAACAGTAGGATTGCTAACTCCTCTTTGTCTTTTTATTAAATTTCATTCAATTTTCTGAAAATTTTTAGACTTGTTAAAAATTTGTATTTTTGGATTTTAATTAAAATTTCAGCTTACTAGTCTATGAGGAAGCCCATAACAAGCTCATCATATCAGTTGACATAACTAAAATGAAGATGGACGTTAATGAACAACTTTTTTGTGTATGAGAGAGCACACATGTGTGCACTGAGTGGGGGGAGGTGGGGCACAGAGGGTGAGGGAGAGAGAATCTTAAGCAGCCTCCAAGGAGGGCCCTATCTCACCACTGTGAGATCATGACCGAGCCAAAATCAAGGGTTGGATGCTTAACCGACTGAGGCACCCGGGCGCTCCTAACTAAAAACTGCTTACAGAGTTTTACACACTTTGGAAGTGAATATGGATGAAGTTTCTTTAGATTCAATTCTGTTCTTAAAAATTTGACGATTTGATTCTGTTGTGTTTGCTCTTCATTTAGAATGCTTGAGCTCCTGGTTGTTTCCTGACTTTGTACATGAAGTTGATAAAATCCTCCTCAGAAACAAAAGTTAACAAGTGCATCTTTAGTCCCTTTCGCTCATTGGTGGATAGATCTTTCCTGAAATGTGATTTGTATTCGAAAGATCCTATAGCATCTTTTTAGATTGTTAGTAAATGTTCCTGTGTGTGTGTGTGTGTGTGTGTGTATTTGAATATATTTTTTAAGTTCATTTATTTTTTTTAAGAGAGAAAGAGTGTGAGCCTGGGAGGGGCCAAGAAAGAGAGAGAGAGAGAGAGAGAGAGAGCACCCAATGTGGGGCTTGATCTCACATGAGATCATATCCTGCGCTGAAGTCAGACTCTTAACCGACTGAGCCATCCAGGTGCCCCTGTTGTGTGTGTTTTAATGTCAGTGTGGCAAGTAAGTTGTTTGAATTTGCTTACAAATTTAAGTTAACTATGAAAAACAACCTGACAGTGGCATGGTACATATGCCCCAGTGAGATGAAGTGTATTTTTCTTTGTTTGTATTTTGTCTCTTGTTATCAAGTTAAAGAAACAAAGCCCAGAAGTCCAAATAGATTTCTCAGGGTTACTCTGTAAGAGAATGTTTTATGATTTTTAGATTATGAGCCATTAGGGTTGGAAAATTTATATTTCAGAACTTAAAGCCTGTGTTTACTTCAAAAATCTGTGTTCTCTAGGGCATCTTGACAATGATAATTGAATACTAGGAGCTCTTACAGATAATTTTTTCTTTCATGATGTCATCGGTGTCTGAGAAGCTCTGAAACTTCTCTAGAACTATTCGTTTTTTATAAGTAAGCCATTGTGTCAGTAATGTGCAGAGAAATGAGGTTGTTATGTTTCCCAAATTGCCTTTCAGAATAAATTTCCAGTTCTAAAGAAGCAATTAGGTAAAAACATCCAGACTTTTCAAAATATTCCAACTAAAACATTTCTTTCACATAATTCTTTTTGATGATTGTCTCAAGTAAGGCAACCTTTAAAATACAAACATTGTACCAAAGGATGTTATTGTTGCTGCTTCTTGCAAAGTAGGTATGGCTTCACGTTCAATAGGGGTCCTTTTTGTTTTGAAAAAAGGTTATTTTTAGTTATACAAATAACACACATTCGTGTATTTATCTTCCAGCTG
This sequence comes from Paguma larvata, assembly GCA_030068075.1. Lineage (NCBI taxonomy): Eukaryota > Metazoa > Chordata > Mammalia > Carnivora > Viverridae > Paguma > Paguma larvata. The sequence continues at coordinate 41,045,878 of CM057826.1, read as the reverse complement.
CAGAAATCAAACAGAACCAAAACAGTTTAAGCCCTTGTGTAGCCTTTCCCCACCGCATTCCCCTTCCTCTGCCTTCTAGAGAGAGGTAATCATCCCAGTCCTGAATTTAGAGTTTATCAGTGCCCATGCATGTCTTTATACTTCTTCTCCACATATGTATGTAGCCACTACCAAATGTTTTTCAATTTGAAACAAATGGAAACACACCGTGTGTATTCTTAGACTTTATCAACATTATGTTCGTGATACATAGTTGGTTTATGAATGACTTACGACAGTTTACCCGCTCAGTCTCTTCTGTTGGACACTTAACTTAGGCTGTTTTCAGTTTTTGGCTTTTGACAACAGTGATGTTAGAAACATTCTTGTATGGGGCCACCTGGATGGCTCAGTCGGTTGGGTGTTGGACTTTGGCTCAGGTCATGATCTCACAGTTTGAGTTCAAGCCCTGCATCAGGCTCCGTGCTGACAGCATGAAGCCTGCTTCTGATTCTGTGTCTTTCTCTCTCTGCCCCTCCCCTGCTCACTCTCTGTCTCTCTCTCTCAAAAATAAACATTAAAAAATTAAAAAAAAAAATCTTGTATTTCCTGAGTCACAAGGGTAAAGGTTTCTCTACATAACTGAAAGTAAAATTGCTTAAGTTGTATACATCTTTACCGCTCCAAAATGGCACAACAATTTTTGCTCCCACTAGTGTTAAGAGTAGACTACCCATTGCTCAGATTCTTGGCAGCTCTAGTGTTGTCAGACTTCTTTCAGATTTTTCCAAACCGATGGTTGTAAAGTGGTACCTCATTATGGTTAATTTTCACCTCTTTTTGGTTAGCTTTGTTGAGATACACAGTTACAGTTGACTCTTGAACAATGCAGAGGTTAGAGATGTTAACCTCCCTCCCACAATGCAGTTGAAAATCTGCTATAACTTTTGACTCCAGAAAAACAACTACTAATAGCTTACTGTTGACTGGAAGCCTTACTGATAACATAAACAGTTGATTAACACATACTTTGCTTGTTCTATGTGTTGTATATGTATATATTTTTATAATAAAGTAACTTAGAGAAAAAAATGAGAAAAAATATATTTACATTATTGTATTGATTGAAAAAAATCCACATATAAGTAGACCCATGCAGTTCAAACCCATGTTGTTCAGGGGTCAGCTATACTCATGGTTTTACTTTCAGCTTTCTGGAATAATCTTTTTCCTTATGATTTGTGCTGTTTCTTATGTAAGAAATTCTTCTCTAAATCAAGAACATAGAAATTGTACAGTGTTATAGATAAGAGCAGGGTCTCAAGAATCAGACTGCTTGAGTTTGTATCCTAGCTCTACCACTTATTATGTGTGTCTTTGAGCCTCAGTTTCCTCAGTTGTAAAACGAGACTAATAATAAGAATGTCCACCTCAGAGGGTTATTATGAGTATAAAAGGAAATGTAATACATTGCAGACACCTGGCACAGAAGCTACGCATGTGTCAGTTGTAATGGGAGTGCTTATCTTTATCACCATCATTATTTTTAATGAAAATTTCGCTCTGATGGTTCTGGTTGATATAATTTATAGGACTATTTCTTAGAAGATCTGTGATTTTATGTTTTTAAGTTTCATTTTGTGGCCTACAGTTGACCTGTTTTTATGAAAATGATAAATACCAAATTATGAAAATTTGTTTAATGTTTCTTTGTCTTGCAGCTAGTGGTGGTTGGCAGGAACCTGAAAATCCTCACACACAACGGGTGAGTAAAGCATCGTCAGAGAGAGAATGAACTAAGAAAAGATGGAGAAAAAACTGAAGATCTTCTATTTTACAGAATGTGGCTATGGCATATACTTAGAAATCTGCGATGTGTTTTTTGGTGTCTCTTACACATAGGAAGTGCTTCTCATAAGACATTACGTTACAATGGCTGTGTTTTCCAGCCTGACTTAAGTTAATAGAAAACCCTAGCTTTAGTTCTGAAGAATCAGATAAGGACATAGTGGGTGTATATTTCTGTTTTTCATGTTTCCGCCAACTAAGTTAAGGTTCTATTTGTTCTCAAATACTCTTGGAAGTACCATGGACATAGAGATGTCTGAACTCCTGGAAACACTACACATTCTAAGACGCCCTTGGACTAAGTAGTGGTTGCTTATGGAAGCATGCCTCGAGCATTCTTTAACAGTCGAAAGTGAATTGATCTGTTTGGTATGTACCTGAGCTGATTTTGTTGCTGCTGAAACTCGAGTATGAGAAAGAAGATGACGTGTTAGTGAAATGAAGGACGTACAATCATGCCATATGTTAAACAGTGACTTCTCATCACTCACCTGTGATGTCAGCAAAAGTTAGAAATACTGTGGATGAGAGTGTGGGGAATGGACCTTTCACATACACTGTTGTTAGTGTAAATTAGTACAGATTTCCTGAGCTCTCAACAGTACCTACTTTGTGAACTGTGACCTCTGGAAATACTTGCACTTACACACAAAGATATGTATATTCATTCACCAGTCATTTGTCAAGCACTTATCATGGCTGAAGAGTAGGAATACGTGGTCCCTTTCTTTATAGAGCTGAAGTCCAATGGGGAAACAAAACTCCATCAGATAATGCCCAGATAAAGGAGAAATGGTGATATGTGATGTGAAAGAGAAAGAAATTGTGCCGTGGGAACTTTTAAAGAAATTTTTTTCATCTTTATTTTAGAGGGAGCAGGGGACAGGGGCAGAGGGAAAGAGAGAATCTAAAACAGGCTCCATGCTCAGTGCAGAGCCCGACGCAGGGCTTGATCCCACAACTCTGAGATCATGACCTGTGCTGAAACCAAGAATCAGACGCTCAACCAACTGAGCCACCTGGGCATCCCCCTTGTGAATATGTGTTAAGGGGATTTCAGGTAGTTAAGTCCACAAGGACTGCGCTGAGCCTTGAGGACAACAGGCACAGAAGGGAAAGAATTTAAGGCAGGGGAACAGCATATACAGAGAGCTTGTAAGTGGAAGAAGCAAAATAAGTTGTAGACAGGAAGGGGAATGTGACCAGAGCACAGCACAGTGTCAGACAAATGGACAGAAGTATGTGGGTTTGGACCATGCAGGACCACATGGACCACGTCAGGGAGTTTGAGAACCTTTGAGACAATTTTAAACTAAGTGCGGACAAGATCATATTCGTGTTTCTAAGAAGTAATTGCTACTGAACCAAAAGTGAATACCAGGAAATCCTTAAAGTCGTATCATAGGAAGTGCTTAAATACCTTAAAGGACGTCTGTGCTACACAATAAGATGCGGCCTTGAGAAGAATGAGGTAGATCTATCGACAGGATGAAAAATTCTAATACTTCCTAGTCAAATAAAAAGTTACAATTTTTTTCTCCTACATGAAAAGTATTTTCAGACATATTAAAGCTATGTATGTATACACAGGGTTTTTGCTTTAATGCATTGTTGGATGTAATTTTATCATACCCATGTCTGTGAGTGTGCAAGATTATCTAAGCTGATAATCGTGGATGCCTCTGGTGAGGGGAAGGGTGGACTTGAGCACAAGAGAAAGAGAAGTATCGCTTTTTATTCTTTATGTTAAATATTGTTTGAACTTTCGACAATTAACATATATTGCTTTTAGGATTAAAATATATTTTAAAAATGAAAATGTGTGAGTTGGGGAGAAGACAGCATACAAGCTATCAAAATCTTAGAAATAGGTGGGCCTATGGCCATGCAGAAAAAATGGGAGCCATTGTGAGGGGAAATGAGTAAAGAAGTAAAAGAACAGTGAAAAAAGGGCATGAAATTTCCAAGCCTTTTCATTGCCCATTTTTCCCATTGTTAAAGTTTCCATTTTAATTCTGCAAATAATTGAGAGAAATGTAATAATGAGAAATTCTCTTTGAAGGGCAAACTTGCCTACCGTAGTGATTTGTCTTCTTTGTTCATTATGTGTCCAGTCAGTGTAGTTAATTTTGCATATTTCCTGTTAGCTTTTTATGAAACAAATATTGCATCTTTGATTTCTTACAGATGAACAAGCTGATTGAATATTACCAGCAGCTTGCTCAGAAAGAGAAGGTTGAACGAGATCGCAAGAAACTAGCACGGCGTAGAAACTATATGCCTTTGGCTTTTTCGGTGAGGACTTGGTCCAAAAAGGAGTGTGCGTCTCATTGATTGAGACCTGTGTGTCATGAGAACAGTGACCCTTTCGGAAGTTGGCCGCTGTCCTTAGACTTGTGAATGACGGGCAGCAGAGAATCATAGCGTCTAAGTCTAGCAGTTATGCTTTTGTCATAGCACGAGTTCTGTTTGAGTTCTTTGAGTTTTAAGGACATTTGTGTTCCTTTCTGCATGACTGCCTTCTCTCTCCCAATTATTCCCCAGAGCTCATGTTTCATTTTGTAGGCATCACAGAACTCTTAAACAGAAAGTCAGAAGAAGGTGGGCAAGTGGTAGATTTTATTCATATTACCCAGTAGCCCACCTTTGGCCTCAGTGGTCTTCCAGCTCTAATGATTATTTCCGGCACCTTCCTACGTTTCTCCAGTGTGAAGAACACTGACTTTTACACGGTACATTTGCGTGGTTAAGTGAATAGTAATCTATGCATGTGTAATTGATAGGAATTATTTATGGAAGTCACTCTCTACTAGTTTGTGTGCTACCAGTCCAGAGGCAAAACGTTAGGATTTGGCACTTTTGTTGTTGTCCTGCCAGTTTTATTTGGTGTCAAAAGAACAATTTCTTTTCTCTGTGCTTGCTGGGGGCCCAGCAGATTGACATTTAATAAATAACATTTATTGAAGGACAGTGATGTGTCAGGCACCGTGCTAAGTGCTTTTTTCATTTTATTTAATTCTCACAAAAATCCTGTGGTGTAATTTGACCGTTGAGGAAATGTAACTTATCATACTGCTTCTGCATGACAATTAGTATAAGTCACTGAAACCCTAAGGATTGGTAAGGTCCATATAAAAAACATTTAGTTTACTATTTAATAAAACATTAAGATGTGCAAAGCATCTACATTTACCAGAGACTTTAATGAAGTCTAAATGAAATTTTCAGAAGTTCAGTGATATAATCAGCAGATGCACTAGTGTATTTAGGAGAGGAATTTGAATTAAAGGCATTATTCTTCCAGCTCCCCTTATAACCTGCTGTATGAGTTTGCTTCTATCTTATGCTGCATTTTTTTGTCTCTGTTGCAACCTGCTGCTATTTGGGGGCCTACAGCAACACACTATTCATGTAGTGGTAAGTTCTCTTTTATGATTCTTGCTAACCCTAAAGAAGTTAGCAGATGATCACTGGTGTTCCATGAAGACATTCATCATGTATCTTAGACACTCCACATAGTTCGGTCTAAGTCATAGAGCCATAGCTTAGATACTTTTAGATTAATAGTAAAAAAAAAAAAAAATCACATTTAGTTCAATTTTACTGCACTAATATAGTTTCAGTCTCCATGTTTGGTGCTTTTAATATTCTTTTAAGAATAAAATGATGTGGGGCTACAAATTACTTTCTTTAAAAGGAACTTTCAAATTAGCTTTTTTTTTTTGCTTATTTCCCTGAGCTTCTCATGCTGTCCCACCCAAAAATCTTTCTTTTGGTAAATAGGATGTATAAATATGGGATTTGTAATAGGGATTTCTGAACTTTCTTTAGGACAAATATGGTCTTGGAACGAGGCTTCAGCGACCTCGAGCTGGTGCAACCATCAGTACCCTTGCCGGACTATCGTAAGTTTGGACATTAAATGGCTTGGAGGAGAAAAGCAGGTATCAAAATGAATATTGAAGGAATGTGACATAAAACAGTTGCTACTGGGGAAGAAGATTCTCATGCTTAGTAAAGACCTAAGCAGAGGAGGAATGTTCTACAATAGAAGAACACTTCAGTTATTGATATTATAGACTGAATATAATCAGTTGGACCTTTGAGAAATTAGTGCTTTTTATCTTTTAGTCTTAAAGAAGGAGAGGACCAAAAAGAGATAAAGATTGAGCCAGCTCAGGCTGTAGACGAAGTAGAACCTCTACCTGAAGATTACTACACAAGACCAGTAAATTTAACAGAAGGTATTATTTTACATATTCTACTTTGTTTCTGTTTTACATCTATTCTGCTTTCGTTACTGAATGCCCTGGGTTTTGAGATTTTTTTTTTTCAATGTTTGTTTATTTTTGAGATAGAGACAGTGTGAGGCAGGGAGGGGCAGAGAGAGAGGGAGACGGAGAATCCAAAGCAGGCTCCAGGCTCTGAGCTGTCAGCACAGAGCCTGATGGGGGGCTCAAATTCCTACACCATGAAAATCATGACCTGAAATGAAGTCGGATGCTTAACCAACTGAACCACCCAGGCGCCCTGGTTGGAGATTTTTTAATGGCATAGTTGTTAGTAGTAAAATAAATCAAGTAGCAAGTGAAATAGATACAAGAAGAACTTAAAAAAATTCTTTTTTAATGTTTGTTTATTTTTGAGAGTGAGAGAGACAGAGTGTGAGTGGGGGAGGGTTAGAGAGAGAAGGAGACACAGAATCCAAAGCAGGCTCCAGGTTCTGAGCTGTCAACAGTCTGACATGGGACTCAAACTCACAAACTGTGAGACCATGACTTGAGCTGAAGTTGGATGCTTAACTGACTGAATTACCCAGGTACCCCTGAGGAACTTTAAAATGTCAATTTCAATATTGTAGGTTTTTGAAGAACTATTCACAAGTGTTGTTTCATGCGATAATTTCATAAGTCTGATTTTGAGCCAGTCGTAAACTAAGCCTGGTTTCTGCCTTTCATGCTAGTGACCACCCTTCAGCAGCGCCTCTTGCAGCCTGACTTCCAGCCAGTCTGTGCCTCACAGCTCTATCCTCGTCACAAACATCTTCTGATCAAGCGGTCCCTGCGCTGTCGGGTAAGTGTTACATTTTGGAGAGCCACCATTTGTACAAGAGAAAAGCAAAAATAAATTAAACATTGATATCTGGCCAATATCGAAACTTCTGGGAATGTAGTAAATATAAAAAATGGTTATAGAGATTAATCTAGGTGTCCAGGCACCATTTTAAATGCTTTCAAGATAAAAATCCTCACAACTTTGAGATGTGGGTATTATTGTTACCCCTGTTTTATAGATGTGGAAACTGAGGTACCTAAAGTTAATAAATTCATAGCACTAACCCCTAAGAGAATCATGAAAGAATATATAACTTTTAAATTAATAAAGACGAAACAAAAAGGAGTAATAAAAAATAATTTGAAAGAAAGCAAGAAAGAAGAGACATCGGCAAAAGTCAGCCTCTAGGAATTATAAAACAAGCAACTGAATTTCTTCAATAAATAAATTATAAAAGAAAACAAAAAAAAGGAAAGGAAACCTTTTAGATCAGTGCTATTCAGCAGAACTTTTTCCGATGGTGGCAGTGTTCTGTATGCGCACAGTCCAGCATGGTAGCCACTGGTCACAGGCTGCTGTTTAGCACTTGAAATGTGGCTGAGGTGCTAAATCTTTCAAATAACCACGTGTGACCAGTGGCTGCTATTAACACAGCACTAGGAGAGACCGATGAGGCAGTATCAACCAAACGTAGTGTGTAGACTTCATTTAAATCCCAATTCAAACAAAACATAAGAAAGGGGCCAGGGATGGGGGAGGAAAGGAGGAAACATTTATGAAACCTTTGGGGAAATCTAAACACTAGCTGGATGTTTGATGCTATTAAAATAATATTTCATATTTTTAAGGGATAAAAATAGTGTTATTTTTAAAAATATCTTTCAGGGATATATACCAAAATATTTATGGATGACATGACGTGATGTCTGATACTTGTTTCAAAATAATCAGGCAGGGCGAATGGGTGAGAGTATAGATGAAACCAGACTGGTCATCACTGCTAACACGTGCTGATTTGTAGAAGCCAGGTGACATGTACCTAGGAATTTCTACTGCCGTTCTGTACTTTGCATATATAAGAAAATTTCTATAATGAAAAAGCTCTTTAAAAAAGAAGGAAAGGGGCACGTGGTGGCTCAGTTGGTTAAGTGTCCAGCCTTGGATCAGGTCACGGTCTATCAGTTTGTGAGTTCTAGCTCCACATCAGGCTCTCTGCTCTCAGCACAGAGCCTGCTTCAGATCCTGTGTCTCCCTCTCTCTGTGCCCCTCCCTTGCTCGTGCTCTTTCTTTCTCTTTCAAAAAAAAGAAATAAAACATTTAAAAGATTTAAAAAAGGAAAAGATACATGTTTCTAGTTGTGGAATGAAGAAGTCACAGGAGTAAAGGCACAGCATAAGGAATACAGTCAGTGATACTGTAACAGTGTTGTATGGTGACAGACGGCAGCTACACTTGTGGTGGGCACAGCATAGCATATGGGGATGTTGAATCACTATGTCGTACCCTTGAAATTAATGTAACATTGAATGTCAGCTGTACTCACCAAATTTTTAAAAATAAGGAGAAAAGCCCATTTTAAGTGTAAAGACGTATATAGATTAAATAGATGTAGACAGATTAAATCATGCTAACACTAATCAGTAGAAAGCAAGTGTAGCTTTATTAGTTTCAGACAGAGAAGATTTCAAAGAAAGTTAACAGAAATAAAGACCGGCATCATGTGATGATAAAGGGGTTAATTTTCCAGGAAGACATAACAGTTCTTAATGTGTATATGCCTAACAATAGTGTCAACCTGTGTGAGGCAAAACCTGATAGAGCTGCAAGGAGAAATAGATGAGTCCACTCTCCTCGTTGGACATTTCATCACCCCTTTCTCAGAAGTGGGCAGATCCAGCAGGCAGAAGATCAGTAAGGACATAGCGGAACTCAACACCACCATCCATCACGGGATAAAATTGACATTTGGAGACTGCTTCAACTAACCACAGCAGAATATACATTTTTCTCTAGTTCACCTGGAACGTTCACCAAGGCAGTCTACATTCTAGGCCGTAAAAGAACAAAACAAAACAAACCCACTAAAACAGATTTAAAAGAATAGAAAAGAAATCATACAGTGTCTACTCTCAGGCCACCATGGGATTAAACTAGGAAGTAAGAAAAAACTAGAAAGTTACAAATATGTGGAGATTAAACAACACATTTCTAAATAGCATGTGTCAAAGAAGCCTCAAGAGAAATTTAAAAATATTTTAAGCTAAATAAAAATGAAAACTACTTATCAAAATTTGTGTAATGCTATGAAAGCCATGCTTAGAGGGAAATTTATAGTATTCATAGATTAGAAAAAGAGGAGAGATCTAAAAATCAGTCATCTAAGTTTTCACCTTAGGAAACTGGAAAAGGAAGAGCAAATTAAATCCACAGGAAGCAGAAGAAAAGGAATAATACAAATTCAAGCAGAAGTCAGTGAAATTGAAAATAGGAAATCAATAGAGAAAATCAACAAAACCAAAAGTTGATTCTTTGAAAAGACCAAAAAAAATTGATAAGCCTCTCTCCAGGCTAACTGGGGAAAAAAGAGAGAGGGCACGAATCACTAGTCAAATGAAAAAAGGGATATCAGGGGCACCTGGATGGCTCAGTCAGTTAAGCGGCCGACTTCAGCTCAGGTCATGATCTCACGGTCTGTGAGTTCGAGCCCCGCGTTGGACTCTGTGCTGGCGGCTCAGAGCCTGGAGCCTGCTTCAGATTCTGTGTCTCCCTCTCTCTCTGCCCTTCCCTTGTTCACACTCTGTCTCTGTCTCTCAAAAATAAAATAAAAACGCTTAAAAAAAAAAAAAAAAAAAAAAGAAAAGAAAAAGGGGATATCACTAGAGAGCCATGAAAATCAAAAGGATAATAAATACTATGAGCAACTCTGTGCCCACAGATCTGACAACCTAGATAAAATGGACTGTTTTTGAAAGACCCAGTCTGCCAGAAATGCATGATCTGGGGCACCTGGGTGGCTGGCTCAGTCCATTAAGTGTCTGACTTCGGCTCAGGTCATGATCTTGCAGTCTGTGAGTTCGAGCCCCGCGTTGTGCTTTGTGCTATCATAACAGCTCAGAGCCTGGAGCCTTTTTCAGATTCCATGTCTCCCTCACTCTCTGACCCTCCCCCACTCACACTCTGTCTCTCTTTCTCTCTCTCTCTCAAAAATAAATACACATTAAAGAAAAAATTTAAAAAAAGGTGTGATCTGAATAGACTTATGTCTATTAAATAATAAATGGAATCAATAATTAATAATCTTCCAAAACAGAAAGTCCCAGGCTCACATATGTTTACTGGTGAATTCTATCACATATTTAGAAGTTATACCAATTCTTTTTTTATTTTTTTATTTTTGAAGGAGAGAGAGACACAGCATAAGTGGGGGAGGGGCAGAGAGAGGGAGACACAGAATCCGAAGCAGGTTCCAGGCTCTGGGCTGTCAGCACAGAGCCTGACACGGGGCTTAAACCCACAAACCGTGAGATCATGACCTGAGCCGAAGTCAGACGGTTAACTGACTGAACCACCCAGGTGCCCCAATTCTTATAATGGCTTTTGAAGGTAGAAGCAAAGGGAATACATCCTGATTCATTCTATGAGGCCACTATTACCCTGATACCAACCGGACAGACATTACATGAAAACCACAAAGCAGTATCTCTCATGAACATACATGTAAAAATCCTCAACAGAATATTAGCAGATCAAATCCAAAAAAGTATTAAAAGAATTCTACACCATAACCAAGTGGGATTTATCCCTGGGATGCAAGTCTGGTTCCCTTTTGAAAATCAGTGTAATCCATCACATCAGCAGACTTAAAAAAAAAAAATTCACATGATCATATTGATAGATGCAGAAAAGGCATTTGATAAAATCGAACACCCATTCATGATTAAAAAAAAAAAAAACTCTCAAAAACAGGAATAGAGAACTTACTCTATTTGATAAAGACTGTCTACCAAAAGAAAAGAAAGGGAGGGGTGCCTAGGTGGCTCATTCAGTTTAGCATCTGATTCTTGATTTTGGCTTAGTTCGTCATCTCACAGTTCGTGGGATCGAGCACCGTGTCAGGCTCTCTGCTGGCAGTACAGAGCCTGCTTGGGATTCTCTTCTCCACCTCCCCCCACTCATACTCTGTCTCCCTTGTCTCAAAATAAATAAACATAAAAAAATTTTTTTTAATGTTTATTTATTTTGAGAGAGAGAGAGAGTGCAGGAAGGACAGAGAAAGAGGGGAGAGAGAGAAAATCCCAAGCAGGCTCCGCATTGCCAGTGCAGAGCCCAGCGTGGAGCTCAACCCATGAACCATGAGATCATGACTTGAGCTGAAACCAAGAGTTGGACACTCAACTGACTGAGCCACCCAGGCGCCCCAATAAATAAACATTAAAAAATAAATAAATAAAGGATTAGTGTCCAGAATATGTAAAGAACTTCAGCAAATTAGTAAGGAAAAGATAACGCCAGTATAAAAATACCCAGTAAATAGTAACATGCAAGTCATGGCAGAGGAAATCCCAATATCCAGTAAACATTAAAGGTACTCCTACAGTAATCCGAGACATGTCTATTAAAACTACAGTGAGACACCATTTGATAGTTACCAGGTTAGCAAAAGGTAATGCGTCGGAAATGATTGTACAAGAATGCTCATTGCTGCATTATTTATGCTAGCAAAATCGTGGAAACATCCTAGGTATCCATCAGTTTGGGCACGGAAATGATGACAGTAGAATACAAAGGTAGCTCTGTGTGTGCCGACGTGGAATTCCAAGATAGGGAAGTAAAAACAAAGGGCAGAGGAGTATATAAAGTGCTCCCTTTTGTGTTCTTGTAAAAAAGATGACGTATGTGTATCCTTGTATGTGCATAGGCTATTTGTGAAAAAACACACGAGAAACTGGGCTCTGGGGAGCGTTACAAGGGGACAAGTAATGGGTACCTTTACACTGTATTTTTTTTTGTACTGTTAAATTATTTTGGTGGTACCCATTCAAGAAAGGAAGTAAATAATTGTTACTGTATTTTAAAGCATGGGATCTGAAAGCACGCTATTTGGATTTAGATGCCAGCTTCAGTTCTTACTGGTCTTTGAAGTAACACAGATTACTCCCCCTTCCCATGCCTCATTTTCATCACCTGTAAAACGGGGACAATTGTAGTTCTGGTACCTAACTTCCCTTGTAAAGTTGATGGGATGTTTGAACCCACTTAAACTAAGGAGCACATTGCTCAACACACATGGTATGTCCTCAGTATGTGTTGTTATTTCACTGGTCATTAGGCACCACAAAGGTATGATAATATTTGATAGTGTGGTTGCTTATATCCACAAGTCCAAAACATCATCTTTTGTAAATTGTGGTAATCAGTAGCGTACACACTATTTCACAATGTATGTGGTCTCGTAGCAGAATGAAACCACAGAACTGGAGTAAACGCTGTCCATCTGAATTTGGCAGCTCCGGGGATCCAGCAGGGGCTTGCTTGTTTTCCTCTGATACATACTAGAATTTTTTCTTTTTAGAAATGTGAACATAATCTGAGCAAGCCAGAATTTAATCCAACATCTATCAAATTCAAAATCCAGCTGGTTGCTGTGTGAGTATTTTGGGATTGGTGTTTTTAGTTACTGTTTTTTTGGCTTTTTTCAACATGAAATGTATTTACTCTGGGCTTACAAGAAGAAAACGATGTCAGAATAATCTTGCTATTTCTTCTGTTTAGGTTTTGAATTGCATATCATGAAGTTAAATACAAATTATAGACCTAGAATCAAGGGTGTTTATACTAGGGACACAGGGACAGTGTGGTCTGGGGCAGAGATTGCTTTGTTGCTTATTGGATGGAAAGTCACTGGTCACTCATTACAAATTATAAAGTGCCTAATTTTGGTATCGGTCTAAAATATGAAAGTAAAAAAGTACATTAAAAAAAAAGGCAGCAAAACATATAGTGGTTAAGGGCAAGGACCCTGGAGTGCACTGTCTGAGTTTGAATCCTGGCCACTCATCAGTAAGTTGCTTCTCCTCCCAAGGCTAGTCTCTTCATCTCTGTAATGGCGATGAAGACGATAATACTGGTCTCATGCAGTTACAATGAAGATTATGTAAGTTAAGTTATTAAGTGTTTAAGACATTGCCTGGCACACACAGTGCTTTGTAAGTGTTTGGGAAGTAATGTGGTGGTGTTTTTATACCCCTGGATGGTGTTATTAAGTCAGTCTTGAGTCCTACAACCAGCTGCCTTTTAGATTTACAGAAATGAATTAAAAAATCTCAAAAAATATGTCTAGCAAGTGAATAAGGAAGATATCTACTATGATGCGCACAGATGTATATACTTACGTATACATATATAGGCACATATATATATACACATACTTATATATAGGCCCTAAACTAGAAACGTGGTAAGATTTAAGAAAGAACTCTTTAGCAGTTGGTTTCATGTCTTAAGTTCTTACTAGGTTCGTATCGTATGATTCTTTAAAATTCTTTTTCTGTGACATGTTCTAATTGAAGAAATCTTTGCTGCACTCACTTAAAAAAAATAACAATTTTAAGTGACTTCAGTGAACATTAATGTATTTTTTTGTTCATGCATAGCAATTATATCCCAGAAGTGAGAATCATGTCAATTCCCAACCTTCGCTACATGAAGGTTAGTACTTTGCTTATTAGTAGGAAGACAAAGATTGATCAGAGATGTGTGCATGTATGTATGTGGGTGGCTGTGTGAGATTCAAGAGCAAGGGATAGAAAAGAAAGTTTGGAATCCTAAAGGAGTTGAGATTTTTAATTTCTTTAAGTTGGGGTTCTTGGCAACAGCATCTTTGACACCTTTAGAAGGACAGTGTATACATTGTATAAAGGTGAGGTCACGGATGGGGAAAGAAAGATGTTTTACCCCACAGCGTCTTTAGCACTTCTTTAGTCACGTGACTCCACCATCTCAGGCCTGTGCGTGTGTCAGATCTCAGGAATCCACTGGATTCCTTCTTTACCACAGCCCTTCTCTTCTTTGAGGTCCTTCTCTATGCCCCTTCCTCCTTCCCCCACCGTGAGTTGTAGAATATTCTGCAGCAGCCTCAGCTCTTTCCTTCCATGCTGCTTATGAAGATGTTTATGTAGTCCATGTTCATTTGAAGATTTTGCTAATCTCTACAAAGTACCAAACAAGAGCAAATTATGATTCAAGAAATCATAAAAATCTTTTAAGTCTTGATGAATGATTTTTTCTGTGTCTGGTTACCCTGCAGCTCTCATATGTATGAGGACGTCCTTTTCAGTCCTTACGTGGAGGACTGGGTGGAACAAGAGTTGGGAACTTTAATCGCTTAGATAATGTACAGTCCTCACATTTTTTGGATCTAGTAACTGGCCCTTTCTATGGGATCTGTCCTCTTTCCTCATGTGATAGCAACTCCAGAGTATATGTAGCCTGATATATAAATAATAGAATAGGAATCAGGGAGCACTTTGAGGACCCAGTGATGTAAGGGTGTAGGTGGGTGTTAACTGCTCAGGGGAAAGGGGGATTGCAGGGAAGGTGACAGTTTTGTGAAATTGGACTAAGAAAGTGGACCTAGGTGGCAGTAGTGGAACGTGTCTGAGAGCGGCTTTTCCTGTTCACCAGGAGAGCCAGGTCCTCCTGACGCTTACGAATCCAGTGGAGAACCTCACCCACGTGACACTGGTGGAGTGTGAGGACGGAGATCCTGATAATATCAACAGCACTGCTAAGGTAGGAGCATTTTCGCCTCTTCCTGATGGACCCTTACTTTTCCTGGAGGGGCTTTGTGACCTGGCTTAAAGGACTCCACGCTGTCTTCCATTCCCATATCCAAGTCGTCATCAACCAGCTTCCAAGTTCTTTTGATTTTATCTCGAGTTTTTTTTACTTTATGCGCAATCATCCTACCATTGCTCTGTTTGAAGTCTTTTCCTTTCTTATGTGCACTGTGACAGGAAGTTCCTCGCTGACCTGTTTTGCGTCCACCCCCACTTCCATACCAGCCCATCTTCTGTCTTACCACTGAAGTGATCTTCCTCAAACCTAACTTTGATCCTGGCATGCCGATTGATCATTTGGCATCCCTCCGACCTGGGAAGAAATCCAGATTCCTCGGCTTAGCAGAAGAGCTTCTTTTTTTTTTTTTTTAATGTTTATTTATTTTTGAGACAGAGAGAGACAGAGCATGAGTCAGGGAGGGGCATAGAGAGAGGGAAACACAGAATCCGAAGCAGGCTCCAGGCTCTGAGCTGTCAGCACAGAGCCCGACGCAGGGGCTCGAACTCACAGACCGTGAGATCCGACCTGAGCTGAAGTCGGACGCTCAACTGACTGAGCCCCCCAGGCGCCCACAGAAGAGCTTCTTAATGGCCTTCCCTCTCTTCTTCCAGGATGACCTTCCTGGAGATCCCCAGATCTAGCATTCTCCAGATCAGACCTGTTAATGTTTATGATCCAAACAGACGCAAAGGTTAGGAACTTTCATGCTGGAGAATTGTATAAACTATTCTTTTTACGTAGGGTGCCATTCCCTCTCTTTTCAGTCTAACGCACACTCAGTCTTCAGCACTGATGGGAAATAACATGTCCTTTTAAAAGATGGTGAGCCTCCTCTAGAGACCCTCCGCTTCCATACCGGATACATAGCACTAACTAAATACTAAAATAGGTGATTTTGACTTTCAGTTAGTCAAATGAATAAAATGTGGCCTTTATTTTAGATCAAGAACTTTACTCAATGGGCAATCTATTACTGTCTCACAATTCAGCATGATACTCATAACAGAAATTGATAGAAATGATGCTTATATATTTCATTAGCTGTTATTCAAAGAATACTTATAGAAAATTTCTTCATCTCCTTTTTTACTTCTGCTTAAAAAAATATGTTTGATTTTTATTTTTTTTAATTTTTGAGAGAGACAGAACTTTGGTGGGGGAGGGGCAGAGAGCGAAGGAGACACAGAATCCAAAGCAGGCTCCAGGCTCTGAGCTGTCAGTACAGAGCCCTTTGTAGGGCTCAAGCCTGTGAGCCACAAGGTCATGACCTGAGCTGAAGTCAGAAGCTTATTAACCGACTGAGCCACCCAGCCTCCCCTTTAATTCTGCTTTTTAATGATTTCACATACTACCATCATTTTCAAAGAGAGACGACACTCTTTTGTCCTTACCCTTTTAAAAGTTTGGTTTTTTTAAATTTATTTATTTAAATTAAAGTAAGTTAACATACAGTGTAGTATTGGCTTCAGGGGTGAAACCCAATGATTCATCACTCACATATAACAGCACTGCTAAGGTAGATAGTGCTCATCCCAACAAGTGTCCTCCTTAATGCCCGTCACTCATTTGGCCCATCCCCCTACCTACCTCTCCTCCAGCAACCTTGAGTTTTTTTTTTCTATATTTAGGAGTCTCTTATGGTTTGCCTCCTTCTCTGTTTTTATCTTATTTTTCCTTTCCCTTCCCTGTGTTAATCTGCTGTGTTTCTTAAATTCCACATATGCGTGAAATCATATGATACTTGTCTTTTCTCTGACTTATTTCACTTGGCAGTGTAAATACACTCTACTTCCATCCACATTGTTGCAACTTGCTTTTTTAGTAATACTAATACCCTGTGAGACAGAAAGAAGTGCTTGATGTGTACACCCAGCTTGTAGATTTGTTATCTTTCTTTTCATACCTCCCCCCCACCCCCCCAACCCCGCTCATTTGTATCCATGATTATAAGTATGGTTGACATTGTTATCTGCTAACCTCTGACATAGCAAACTTGAGGCCTAGTTACAACATAAGGCCTGAGTCTGAAGAATGCTTAACTGTTCTTTGTTTTTGTACTTTTACTAGAAATGTCTGTGTTCCTAAACAGTATGTTTTAAAACTCTGTATAAATAGTGAAGTAATGTTATATATTTTTTGAAACTCGAAGCTTCTGTATGGTTAGATCAGTGTAATACTGTGATACTTTGGTGAATGAACGTCCTGCAACTCACTGACCCATTCAGAGGTGAACGTCTCTGCTTTACTCTGCAGGTGGTGGTGCCTCCCAAGGAGCTCATTTTAGCTGGCAAGGATGCAGCAGCCGAGTATGACGAGTTGGCAGAACCCCAGGACTTTCAGGACGATCCTGAGTGAGTGATTGCTTAGTGACCCCCCACACACGTTACAACTGACTAATATAGGAGCCCCATGTACAGATCCCAGTTTTCTTATCCTGATTTAAAAGAAAATTTTTAATGTATGTTTGTTTTTGAGAGAAGAGAGAATGCAAGCGGGGGAGGAGCAGAGAGAGAGGGAGACACAGAATCTGAAGCAGGCTCCAGGCTCAGAGCTGTCAGCACAGAGCCTGATGCGGGGCTCAAACTCACTGATTACAAGATCATGACCTGAGCTGAAGTCAGATGCTCAACTGACTGAGCCACCCAGGTGCCCTGATTCTTATCCTGATTTTTTAAGATACTTTGTTCCTGTTACAAAAATAATTACTATAGAAATTTGCTAAATACATGTACAATCATGAAGAAGAAAAAGCAGTATTAACACTTTGGTCTTCGTCCTTCCGTATATTTCTTCCATCATTGGGATCATTCTGTAAGCTGTCTTTTAACCTTTTTTTCCATTTAAATATATTTGTCTCTGTTAATAATTTTCAAATGCATGATTTTTAATAGTGTGGACAGGATCCAGTATTCTCTCCCTATAGTTTTATCATTGGATTTGTCCACTTACCACTCATCTCTGCCCTTTGCCTAATAGATTTTACTCTCATACGTAATAACTGAGAAGTAACAAGCAGACTTTTCCCTGGATGAGAAGTAATCAGTCAGGTTCCAGTCTAAAACTGTAGCTGGAAACTCCTTCCTGAGGGAAGCGTTGCTGGAATGATGCCCACAGGAACCATGCACAAGCAGGAAGCTCATAGCAGGAGCAAGCCCCTTCCCCCTTCAGATTTCTAGTCTCCTTCAGCGCCCTCCTCGGCTCCCTATGAAGGAGGCAGCCTACAAAGCACAAACATGGACAGCACAATCCTGTGTCACAAAGCGAGATGTAGAAGGTGGGCTCGGAGCTGAAAGAATAGCCTAATGTACTGGCACAAGGAACGTGTAAGCTCCCTCAGTAAGACGTTAGAGGGGCGCCTGGGTGGCTCAGTCGGTTGGGCGTCCGACTTCAGCTCAGGTTATGATCTCGCAGTCCGTGGGTTCAAGCCCCGCATCAGGCTCTGTGCTGTCAGCTCGGAGCCTGGAGCCTGCTTCAGATTCTGTGTTCCCCTCTCTCTCTGCCCCACCCCACTCATGCTCTGTCTCAAAAATAAATAAATCTTAATAAAAAAAAAAGACGTTAGAAGAAATAACATGGGATGGGGGAAAACAAAGGGCAAAGATGAGACTAGTACAGTGATGAGCAAACTTGAGTGGACTTCAGAAACTACCAGGGCAGGTGTTTTGTTTTGTTTTGTTTTTAGTCTGTAGAGTCCCAGGCCCAACCCAGATACTCTCTCTAGCAGGTATAGGGGGTAGGGGGGGACCAGAAATCTGAAATTTTGTTAAAAGCTTCCCAGATATCAGTGGTTGCCTGTGAAATCAGGCTAGAAAGACACTAATTGTTTCCTTTTTACTATTTTTAGCTGAGTTTTTTTCTTTTTAATGAATCTGATACAAATCAAGGGTTCAGTTATTTACCACAGTACAGAATGCATTGAGTTAGTACAATACAAAACTCATTCTCTGTAATCCTTGCTTTATGTTGGTCTTTAAGTGACATTAGGTAAAAGAAATTTGGTAAACCAAGGTCAGTTTCTGAAAAGAGCATCTGAGATACCAAATTCTCGCCAGGTTACGTGACAGATTTAATTAAAAAATTGAATTAATTATATCTCACATTACACTTTTAGGACTTTCAGGTATTTGGAAATTAATATTACATAATATCATATAAATAAGTAAATGTTTAAATCCAGTAAGTTTTCTTAGAGTGTCATTTCATAGTAGATCAAATTGCCGTTTAGCTTTTTGTTTGGAGCTAAGTTATTAAAGCACAAACTAAGTGCATGTCACAGAAGATCCAAATGGAAACCTCAACTATTGAGATTATCTTTCTATTCTAAAAATTTCTAGTTTACAGAGCCTGTTTACAAAGACACACTCATTTATGGTGTTCCAGAAATTCTGTTACAGCTGAGTTAATATCAGTGTGTTCCTATAGGAACATGATCACACGCACACGAAGATCAACGTAAAGGGGTAGTCACAGCACTGTCGTTTGTAACAGAGGAAAACTGGCGGTGACATCGGTACACACCTATTATAGGAACTCTGTAAGAGAGTACTATGCAGCCATTGAATACAACGGAAAAGATCTCTATATACCAGTATGGAAAGGTGTTTGTGATAAACTGAGACAAAAAAACCAAGGTAACAGAATAGCATGCCCCTTTGGTGGTGGTTTAAAAAGCAGAGAGTGTAAGCTTATAGAAAAATATCTGGTAGGTTAAGAACCAAAGTGTTTGCAGTTTTTCTCTGTGTGCTAAAGGGGACAATGAGGGAAAACTTACTTTTTCTCATTTGAATTTTCCACAACTATATTTTACTTTTATAATATTAAAAAGATAGATTGACATTTTGCTGAAAGAACTTTTCATCACTAATAAATGGAATGGTGGTCATAACTTATCATCAGATAAGATGTAAGTCTTAGTGGCTCGGCTGACTTGTGACCTGCCTAATACTGTGCTTATTTTTTTTCATAGCATTATAGCCTTCAGAAAGGCCAACAAAGTGGGTATTTTCATCAAAGTGACGCCACAACGTGAGGAGGGCGAAGTGACCGTGTGCTTTAAGATGAAGCATGATTTTAAAAACCTGGCAGCCCCCATCCGCCCCATCGAAGAAAGTGACCAGGGCACAGAAGTCATCTGGCTCACCCAGCATGTGGAACTCAGCTTGGGCCCACTTCTTCCTTAAAAGGTGCCACTGGTGGGGCAGATCCCAAAGGACAGTACCCCCACGAGCCCATGTTAAAATGTGGAAGCCGCTGCTCGTTAAGCCTTGTTTGTAATGATGTACCCATGCACTACTTACTGAACCCTGTTCCGAGGAAGGTGGGGGCGCAGGCAAGGCTTTGGGACACAGGG
Source organism: Paguma larvata (assembly GCA_030068075.1). Taxonomy (NCBI): domain Eukaryota; kingdom Metazoa; phylum Chordata; class Mammalia; order Carnivora; family Viverridae; genus Paguma; species Paguma larvata. The sequence goes on along the minus strand of CM057826.1, from coordinate 41,025,807 downwards.
TACCTCCTGTTCCTCTTGCTCTCGCTTCCGCTAGTACCAGTGACTCTGTCTCCCTTACTGAACCCCGCACGTCGAATAACAGCAGCATAGTTCCCTCCCGAGAAAGGGGGTGGCTCTTCTGTGGAGTGGCATTAGATTTGCCACCGGAGAAACTGACCATACCATCTCCCAGTCACAAGGGACCACGGTCTCACAGACGAAACTGAAAATGATAAGCGAAAGGGAGCCCTGCTGTGAATGATCCAGCATTGGTCTGCGATCTGCATCATTTGCTATAATGTAGCACTCTAAGCCCAGCCCTTCACTTGTTGCCATGGCTCCCATCTTGCTTAGGTTTCCACCTGACAGAGAAATAGAATTGTCACATCGTCTTTAGTTCTGTGGTGTTTGAAAAAACCCGAGAGACTCTCAAGGCGCTCTCATTTGCCCTCTCCCGAGTGAATACACGCTGCTTATTTATCGGTTCCTCTTAAAATTTCTTTCTTGTTAGAACATGGAACTCTTTCTTTTAAGAAGAATTGGAGAAGCAAGTAGTCACATGTCATGTCAGGGGTGGCGAATTCCATTCATTTTAAGTGTTGCCACAATATCCAGGGGTTAACGCTGTCGTTGGGAGGCAGCCCTTCTGTGTCTTACTCCCTTCCCTCCTCTCTGCCCTGCCTCTTTAACTCAATAAGTTGTTCTGAATATTTGGCACGTAGAAAGAGCCCAGAGAAAACTTGGTGGACAAGGTCACTTCTGGAATGCAGATTTTTAGCAAGATCCAAAACTAATGTTCTTTCCATTGATTTGAAGGGTAACATAACGATTAAAATCTCTTGAATCCCAAACCGGATATTAAGATAAGGAACCTTTCTCCTTCCAGAGTTTAAGACTTTTATCATATGGTATGTCAAATAAGACCATTTTGATTGTAAAGCATGAAACAGTTCAGCTAGTACCCCAGAATACTTGCCTGACAGCACACGTGCTGTTTTCTCGTGGTATCCTGGAGTTGGGTTGTTAACCTTAATTTCTGTGATGTTTTCTAAAAAGGAGACTTGACCAAGTGGACCACCAGCTGCACCACATTTTCTGTAAATGTGTTGTTAGCAAGTGGCCAACACATTTTGGGGGAAAAGAGAAATTTCCTGTTTATCCTCATTTTGTTTTTAAGTTCAAGCCTTTAGTTAAAAAAAAAAGATATATAGTCATCTAGAACATAGACAGGACATGGTAACTTACTAGCTCCCCCTGGAAGATAGAAATACTTAGGAAGCCTTAGAAAGACACTAAATTGTACTCTAAAGCTCAAGCTGACTTTATGAAACAATATTCCACAGAGTAATATATATGCTGCAGTATAAGGAGAAAATACACATATCTCTAATATTATGACATAATAAGTACGGTCTAGCCTCTTAGGAGTTGGGGCAGGGGGTTGTGTAATGACAAATTTGCAGACTGTAGATATAGTTTAATTTTTTTGTGACCCCACAGAGTGTCAAATAAGTTTTATTTCACTACCTGCTAGCCTGCTCTGAAGCCACAGCTCCATATTTGCCAGTGGAGAACCTGGATTTCGGAGTAGAGAATGGCTTCCTGTGTTTACACCCCTGCAGACTGTACACACAGTTGTATATTGTGCGTTTACGGCATGTAGCTAGTGTTTGTTCCCAGAGTGATGATGTTGAAATAATGGGTCTCATCACCCCTAGGTGACACAGAAACACAAAAATACTTTCGATCACAGATTTTTTTTTTCCTTTAGAAGTCAAATTAACGTGAAGAATAACAGTCATTGTGCTCATGTTTCCTCAAGATCGTTTTCAGTGCAAGCCAGTATTCTGTGTATTAGTAGAAATGGTTCAACACCTGCAACTGGTGAATTTGGAATTTTGTTACTTTTTTATATTAGATCAGGTGCAAGACTGTCAGTGCACAGGCCATGTGCACCACTGCAGGCGAAGAAGATGGCATTAGCGCCAGAAACTACCGTTTTGGAAACTTAAGGTTAATTTGGATTTGTGGTTTGATTAGCCCACCAAAGGTTTCTTTTGTTCAAAGTGCTTATAGGTGTAATGAGCTAAATAAATGTCATGTATAGTCCCTTTTGGGAAGGAGAGGCACTCCTTGATCCTTATGAATCACAGGCTCCTGTTTTGCCTTATAGCTTAACTTAATGTAGTGAAATAAAGCGGACAAAGCTCGAGCGTGTCTTTTGTTTGCTTTCACGAGGGCTAATTGGAATAGCATGGCTCGGAGTCCAAAGACCGGCTTGGAGTGAAGAGAGTTAGTCTGAGAGGTAGTGGGGCCTGCTCCCTCCATTTCTTTCAATGAACGAAGCTAAAACCTTGTGTCAGGTCAGTTCAGCGTAACTTACAGGTAGCTCTGCCTGAGCTCCTTATCCACACCTTCTCAGAACCATTACATAAATATTATGTTCAGCTTTTATCCTGCATCATTGCTCCCAAAGATTACTTTCGGATGCCCGGAATGGCCCACCCCCAGTAGGTGGCCACCACTCCGCCTTCCCCCCAGTACTGTGGGTGGCCCATTTGCACCCCTGTCTAAAGCCGGCCCCACCACCCGGTGCAGTCGGTCTCATCCCCCCTCTCGTCCCCAGATGCCCTGTCGGCAGTGCCCCCTCCACTCTCCTGCATCACTGCCGTACACATGCTAGGCTCTGTCTCCTCACCCCATCCCATCCCGCCCCTCTTCCGCTGCCACCCCACCTCTCTCCTCCCTTTTCAGCAGAACTCCTTCAGAAACTTAGTTCATCTCCTCCTGTACTCGCCTGAACCCGTTCCGCCTAGGCCGCCGCCACAGCACGTCACTAAAATTGCTCTTGTCAAGTTCTCCAACAATCTACACTGTTAAATACATGGCTGATTCTCCGCGCTTGTCTACTTAGTCTTCACTAGCATCTGGCAGCTGATCTCTCCCTTCTTGAAAACCTGTTTTCTCTTGGTTTCCAGAACACAGAGCTGCTGGTTTTGCTTCTACCGTACTGGCAACTTTTCTTCCATAGCCTTCGCTAGCTCTTTCCTGTCATCCCAAACTTGGAGTGTGCCAGCTCTCATTCCTTACACTTTTCTCTCTGCTCACTCTTTCTTAGTCATCTCACCATTTTCAGACTGTCAAATTTACATACCAACGCTAGAATAGTCTCTGAAAGTTCAAAATCCCAGTGGATTTTCTCTCACCACATCTGCCTCACCTACACTCATCTCTAAATGCCAACTGTATCCTTTCCGTTGCTCACAACAAAAACCTTAGCATCGACCTTGACTCTTTACATGCCACATGCAGTAAGTCAGCAAATCCGACCAGGTCTGTCTGCAAACTGTGGCCACGTCACACCCTCTCCAACATTACTTTCCTGGGCCAAATCACCATAGGCTCTCTAAAACCCTAGGATGTTGCAGTAGCATCTAAAGTGGTCTTAAAACCACCCTGGCCCCTATCCCCACCCATTTAGTCTGTGCTCAACACAGCAGCCAGAGTGAATAAGGCATTCTTCCACTTGAGCCTCTTAAGCTTTTGAGCTTGCTAGAACAAAACAAGTACAAGCTCCTTACAGTGGCCTATGAGGTCCTGTATGATGTGAAGCCCCACTCCTACCTCCCTGAATTCATCTCTTACTTCCCCAGGCTCCCTCCACCCCAGCCACACCAGTTGCTGTTCCCAAGTCACCCGGGCAGGGGTCTTCTCAGGACCTTTGCATCGGCTGTCCCACCTGCTTGGAAAGCTGTTCTCCCAGATATCTGTATACTTACAAGGTCATCACAATCAGGCCTTTGCTCGAATATTTCCTTCTTAGTGAGGCTTTCCCTGACCACCCTATTTAATGGTGGAAGAATTGCCCAGCTTGCTTGCTTTTTTTTTCCATAGCACTAAACACCAGCATAATTACACATTTTCTGACACATGACACTGGAACATAAGCTCTGTAGTGTAGGGATTTTGTCTTTTTTTTTCTTTAATTGCTGCATCTGCAAAACCTACAATACCGGACAAATAGTAAGCATCTTAATTTGTTGAATACATTAATGTTATCCTTTTCCTTATGTATGTGGCTGTTGCTCTTTTAGGGTTTTTTGTTTGTTTTTTGTTTAATATACCTATGCCTCTTTTTTGTCATAAGCCAAATATCGTGCTTGCCTTGAGCATTCTTGTTCTGGGGTTTCCTCCACCTAGAATACTCTGCCTTCTCCAGCGTGACTTCCCTGCTCTCCCCTTCCACCTCGCCCTTCCTCTCACCTAGATGTGACCTAGAGCCACAGCGCTCTCTCCAGGGCATTTACCTCTTCCTTCTTTACAGGGTTTTGTATCTGTGGAGCTCAGTTACTGGATTGCAGACTTCTTCAGAGTTAAATTCAGGGCTGCTTCTCATCTGTTTTTCCTTTATTTCATCAAACTAAAAATCAGAGCTGAGTCACTTGTTAATTGCTATACTTAACAACTGTTTATCATTTATCCTCATTTCCTGGTGGTCAGGGACATCTATAGAAAATATATTTCACAGTGTGAGGCACCCACACAAGATAATGACTTTGTATTAAATGAAAGTAACATCAGGGATGCTCAGTTGGTTAAGCATCCAACTCTTCTTCTCGGCTCAGGTCATGATCTCACAGTTCATGGAATCAAGCCCCCTGTTGAGCTCTGCACTGACATCGTGGAGCCTGCTTATAATTCTCTCTCTCCCTCTTTCTCTCAGTATAAATAAACATTTAAACACACACACACACACACATTAGGGGCACCTGGGTGGCTCAGTTGGTTAAGTGTCCAACTCTTGGTTTTGGCTCAGGTCATGATCTCACAGTTCATGAGTTCAAGCCCCACACTGGGCTCTGCACTCACAGTGAGGAGCCTGCTTGGGGTTCTCTGTCTCCCTCTTTCTCTGCCCATCCCCCATTCATATGTTCTCCCAATCTCTCTCCCTCTCTTAAACATTTTTTTAAAGTAACATTAATAGGAATCAACCAGCGAGAAAATATTTTCCTCATGTTTGTACCCCTAACCTGGTTAAATCAATGCAAAAGTATCAATACTCATGTTTGTAACATGTAACACTTCCTCTTTCTTTTTAACCTATACTTCTAGTTCAGAGCCTTTGGCAGAACAGTAACTACTTACTAAAAAAAGGTTGTTTCATTTTCATTGTATTTGTTTTTAAGGCTACATCTAAATATGTGATACTAAGTTTCCATTTACAGAAGTGATAAAAAGTTTCCTCTTAAACTATATTTCAAAATGAGATCACTTGGGAGGTCCACTTCTGCCTATGATGTGGGTATGTGGAGAGTGTCACCTCCCCCCGCCCCACACACACTCAAAAAAGAAAAGACAGATAGATGAGAAAATCGTAAATTTTATCGACTCTATCAGAGAGCTGATGTGGCAGAGCAGCCAAATAGCTTGAATTTCAAGGGGGGGACAGACCCCTCCCAGGAGAGATCAGACATGTAGACTGGCTCACCTGTAGCGTGGCTGGGAGGAAGAAGTGCTGACCACCATTATAAGCAGTAAGAGGAAATCAACAAAAACCTGATAGAATTGTTTAAAAGGTCATATTTAGGCTAACACGGCAGTATCAAGTCCCTAGGAGCCGAAGACACGAAGGGAGCTTGCATGTGTTCAGAAGCTCTTCCCAGACGCCACCAGGTATTCATGAGAAAGCCCTGCAGGGAGGGGAGGGTGCTGGAGTCCGCAGGGCCTCGTGGTTTGGAGGCCACAGAAGAGATGGCTGCTGCTGTAGGAGAGGCCCGGGCCCCTGCCTCACAAGGAGCAAAAAGGCCCCTGGGGGAGCCAGAGGGCACAGGTAAACACCCACTGCTGGGACAGGATAAGAAAAAGCCTCTACTCTTGAGGGCAGAGGGCAAGATTCAGTCCTGAGCGCCAGAAATCTCTAGCAACCAATACCATTAAAATTCTACCACTGCAGGAAGGGCAGGAAACTCCCCGACAAGGCCAGCTACAGACACAAGTCACGGTTTGGCTGTCATGGACAGGAGGGGCAGGAATGTTGGGGGGAAAAAAACATTCCCAAAGCCTGGCCACAAAGGACCCACAAAAGACGCAAGTTGAACTGGAACAAAGAACCCCCAAAACATTCCCACTCCCAACCTAGCAAGGAACTAGTAACAACACTGCTGGGGGAGAGGCAAGGCCATAGAGACTTACCACTGTGGTTCAGGTGTGCAGGACAGCTGAAAGCTAAGGATAAAATATGAACACTTAAGAAAAGTTCTTCAACCCCATCCTAAATCACGAAATAATGCTAGAGGGTATGAAATCTGCAATGCACAGAAGGCAGCCACAGCAACAAGAAAACCCAAGGCCAGTTCACTTTCTGACGTGACTGACCAAACCCCACACGCGTGGCCTGACAGAGATCCCCACTTCCAAACATTAATACTATCTACCTCAGCCTACTGTTACATAAGCAATGACTGGCAATCAGTAAAAAAAAAAAAAATGGAGTTACACAAAGAAGCAAGAAAACAACTCATTTTTCACAGACAAAACGATAAGACCATATACAGATATGACCCAGATGTTGGAACTATCAAAGACTCAAACTCTGACATGTTGAAAAATCTAGTCGAAAATATGAATCATATGTATGACCATATTTCATCAGAGAGGTGGAAACTATAAGAAAGAGACGAATGGAAATAAACAGGATCAGAGACGAATATCTTTTACGGGCTCATCGAATTGTCATAGCGGAGGAAATAATCGGGAAGCCTGGAGATAGGTCAATAGAAATTACCCAAATTGGACCCCCTCCTCCCAACAAGGGGGGGGAAACAACACCACAGTATTCAAGAGCTATGGGACAGTATCACATGGCCTGATACGTGTAACTGGAGTCCCAGATGGAGAAGAAACTAGGCAGAAGCATAAAGAAATGATGTCTAAGAATTTGCCAAACAGAGCAAAAGATAGCAAACCATAGGGGCATCTGGCTGGTTCAGTTGTTACAGCACGCGACTCTTGATCTCTGGGTTGTGGGTTCGAGCCCCATGCTGGGCACCAAGTTTACTTCAAAAAAAGAAAAAAAGGAAAAAAGATAATGAACCATAGATGAAAGAAGCTTGGCTAAATCCAAGCACTTTGTCTTACAGGAAAATATATACATACCATATGATCAAGCAATCCTATCCTTGGTATTTACAAGTGAAAACCTCTGTCCATGCAGCATGTACATGAATGTTTATAATGGGTTTATTTATATTCACTGAAATCTGGAACAACTCAAATGACCGTCAACTGCCATATGGATTTTTTTTTTTTTTTTTACCCCCCTGGTACATCCAAGAATCTCAGCAATAAAAAGAACAATTGCGGATACATGTAACATTATGGATGAATCTCAAATACAATACTGGAAGAAAAAGAAGTCAGACCCAAAAAGGTTATATAGGACTCCACTTACAATTTTCCTGAAACAGCAAAACTATAGGGACAGATCAGTGGTTGTCAGGACTGTGTGTGGTCAGAGGGGAATTTACTTTGTCACAAGGAAACTTTTTGGGGTGATGAATGAACTATTCTATATTTGTAGTGGATATGTAAAAATTCATAACTATACAACTAAAAGGTAAACTTTTACTGTACATAATTTATACCTTCAACCTGATTTTTAAAAAACTGTGGTGACTTAAGTAAACATAATAGGTAGTTTAATGATACGATATGTTAAAATTATGTAACTGTATAGAATGCTTGAATCCCTAAAATGCTGGCAGTGCAGTTGAGAGTTGTGCGAAAAACGATGTAACAATGCATGTGTTGATCCATAAGACCCTTTTAATTTCAAGTGGGAAAACAGTGCTATTGTCTTTGGATTTGTGGCTCCACCATTTATTAGCTACACGACCAGAAGCAGCAAGTTACTTACTGGCTCTAAACCTCAGTCTGCTTTTCTATAAAACAAGGACAACCACACTTGCCTAGAGGGTAGTGGTTTGCTAGATAAAATTAAGGACATCCAGCCTAATTTGAGTTTCCGATAAAAGAGTTATTTCGGTATAAATATATTTGGGACATATTTACACTAAAAATACGGTTTGTTTATCTGAAATTCAACCTTAACTGGACGTTCTGTGTTTTTGCTTCTTAAAGCCGGTAACTTTACGGAGTTTACTGTGAGAATTAAGCCAGTGGCACGTCAAGACGTTCGCCCAGCGTTTGGCATAATAAGCGCTCCACGGGAGCTAACGCTGTTTTAATCCCATCCCCTCATTCCTTACTTGTAAGTTCCTCTATTCCTTCGCTCAGTTTTAAAATAAATCTATTGTACGGTGGCTCTTCTTCCCAAGCACGGACCAACTCAAAGAAAGGAACAGGATAGGGTAGAACCCACCAGGACTCCCAATTGTTAACCGAAGAAATTCCGGGCGACGTCATGACGCACAAGGCCCGCCCCCAAGGGCGCCCAAGACGCACAAATAAGACGTCAACGGGCCGGGAACCAGCCTCGGGGCCTGACGGGATTGTGGCGGTCCTCTCTCCCAACTCGGAAGCCGCCACTGTCTCCAGACGCTCTCAAGATGGCGACCTCTCTGGGTTCCAACACCTACAACAGGCAGAACTGGGAGGATGCGGTGAGTATGCCTGCCGGAGGAGGACGGAGGGAGGCGTCGAGGCCGGGCCTCCTTGGGGCGGGCAGGGCCGTGGCTGTGGATCGGCCGAAGGAATTCCGGGAAGGAGCCAGCGCTGCGGCCTAGCTCGGCCAAAGCGGGAGGCTGGAGGGCGGCCCTTCTCCGGGCTTGGAGGGAGGGGGCTTAGCCAGGGTCCGGGACCAGCCCCCTTCCCACCCTTGCCCTCTCCTCTCATTTCGAGCTGGTCTTTTTTTCCCGCCGCTGCCGGAAGTGCAGACAGCGCCCCCTCCCGCGACCGGGCCCGTGCAGAACCTCGGGTTCCTGCCCTGCCCTGTCCCTCACCCTCGCTCCTCGCCTCCCCTCCCCCCGCCCGCACGAGTGTGGCTGCGATGACAGGGTCTTCCGAGCCTGGGTCTCAACCAGATTTCCTACTTTCACCAGGACTTCCCCATTCTGTGCCAGACGTGTCTTGGAGAAAACCCCTATATTCGCATGGTGAGTAATCGCGTGTGAAACGAGAGTTATTCAGGTTCTGTCATTGTTGTGTTACTTGCACTCTGTCCGTGAAATGCTTCTGTTAGCCAATCCAGAGTAATGTTGCTCCTTTACTAACCCAAAACATAGGACGGTTTTCAAAGGACTGTCATGCTTATTCTGTCTTTTGGATCTCAGCGGCATTCCTGAGATGCAGGAGTCCTAATAACAGCTAATATTTGTTGAGCATTTACCTAAGAGTGAGGTGTATTCACCAGGCGAAGACAGTTTATGTCTTTTCAACATGGCAAGTAAGGAGCAGAGCTTGGATTTAAATTCAGATAGGCTGACTCCAGGGACCTTAGCAAGGAAGAAGAAGAACCAGGACTAGAAACTCCGTGTCCTGATTCCTAATTCAGTGCCTTTTGGCCACTGCCAGTAGTCTCTTTGGTGTAAGGTAACTCCATCCTTATAAATAAGGGTAAAATCACCAGCAGTTAACATTTAATAATTCGAATGGGGCTGTGTTGTGATGTATCTCAGAGATGTCGATTGACCGTATACAGACTGTCTGCACAGTAGGAATCTATAGTAGTTACCTCTGACTAAACTTTGTAAAATGGGCTAGCCATAGCTACGTCCTCCATGACTCGGAGACTGTGGAAACTATTAGGAATTTTAGTTCTTAAGAGAGAACGTGGGAGCCAGAAGTGAGCCAAAGAGTTATGGCAGTGGAAACATACATATTTGCCTGGTGTTAGATCCCTAAGATACTTAAGAGGTTATAATTTATAGTAGGTAGGTAGACTATATCTCTGTCCCCCCAGCCTCCCCCAAAAGAGGTGGTCCCACCCCGTCCAGATACACATCTCATTAGGATGCCAGGGGCCTCCAGACACGTTTCTTAGATTGTATTTAGAGAAGGAGCAGACATCTAGTATTTTTCTTTCTGTAACTTGCTCTTTTCTATTTTTTTTTCTGTTTCAGACCAAAGAAAAGTATGGGAAGGAATGCAAAGTAAGCCTGTCTGTTAAAGAGTAATGATTTGATTTGATTTTCCTTTGCTTTTCAATTTGCTGGGCTTTGAGCTTCTCCAATAAAAGTCAGTGCTTCACCGACTTTCGTATTTCGTTTATATACTCATTGACTGTTAACTGTGTAGTGTGAGAGGTAAGAAGGTGAGCCCTTTAACGTAAAGGTTCTTAACCTGGTGTCTGTGAATGGGCTTTGAACCCTCAGAGGTGGTATACTGAGTGTTGTCTGGCTATGCACATGAGGGCTTAAATTTTTTGTTTCAACATTAGTTTAGGTTTGAGAGACAGAGCACGAACTGGGGAGGGGCAGAGAGGGAGGAAGATACAGAATCTGAAGCAAGCTTCAGGCTCTGAGCTGTCAGCACAGAGCTCAAGGCAGGGCTGGAACTCACGAACTGTGAGATCATGACCTGAGCCAAAGTCAGACGCTTCATAGACGGAGCCACCCAAGCATTCCCACATGAGGATTTTAGCAGAGGAGGAAGGTCATAGCTGTCATAGATTCTTAAAGGAGTATATGGTGTTCTCCACTGTCCCCCTTAAAAGCTTAAGGGTCATATGTTAATGGTGGCTACCTCTACCATGGGGAGGACTTTGACTTTTGAGTATTTCATTTCTGTACTATGTTAATTTTTTAACTCCTGGGGAAGGGTGTTCTAAATGGAATTGAAATGTCGGATGGTGTTTAGACTACATGATTGCTCAGAGCTCTTCTAAGCCCTAGATTCAAGGATCTTTTTTTCTTTAAATCCCCCGTTGTTACTAAATCTCCTGGCTTGATTGGCCACATCAGCACCGTTTACTCTCTGTGGCTCTTTCTTTGTTTTCCAGATATGTGCCAGGCCATTCACAGTATTTCGCTGGTGCCCCGGGGTCCGCATGCGTTTCAAGAAGACTGAAGTGTGCCAGACCTGCAGTAAATTGAAGAATGTCTGTCAGACCTGCCTCTTGGACCTAGAATATGGTATGTTTGCCTAGAATATGGTATGCATGTAACAGATCGAAAGCAGGCAGGCGCAGGTGTCCTAGACGACAAACTCGTCTTTTTGTTTCCTACTTCTCACCCCATCTCTGGTTCTGACCCCACTCGGGGGTGCCTCTTGTGCCCTGCCTTTCCTCGGAAGAGGAGAATCATGCCAGGCCATCCTAGAGCCCTTCTGGACCAGGGGAGGAACTTAAGGGAAAGTCGGGAATTAGTCAGGACGGGCCCAGACCTCTCTCATGTACATCCGAGTAGCCAAAGTGAGGCAAAGGCATTGTTCCTGTGATAGATAATTTCTTTGCCTTGGGCTTCTTTCAAAATCCAGAGCTCTTTCCCACAGTCCCTACCAGAAGCATAGGCTATTTGTGCTGTAGATTTTTGTGTTTTGGGGACTGTTGTGCTATATAGTAGCTACTATTTTAAGAGTAACTTGGAAGTGATTTTTTTTTTTTTTAACTACAAGTGACTTTTTGTTTACGAGGAAAATACTTTTTCAACAAGAATTTCTAGTACAATAAAAGGGAAAATACCAATTTATGTATGTTAAGAAAGTTAGCTACTAATCAGAGTCCTGGTCATACATTGTTTAATATTATCTACTTATATGTTTGTTAGCAGAAGTGTTCTGGTTCTGGAATATAGTGACTCTCACTGACTGTGACTCTCCAGAGGGCCTAGAAGACCAGCCTAAAATAACCCACTTTTTACATTTATTTTAAATAAATCCCGTTCCAATGAAAGCCAGATACTTCATTCACTACAGGTCAAATCTGACCATAACCAAAGTTTGTTCATCTAAAAGATTTTCTAAAACCTTCGTTTCAAGTTTCATGACAGCTTAGGAATTTTGACAATTTCACAGAATGCTCTTTGGTGGTTTTGGCCTGATGGCAATAAAGATTTTTGAATAAAAATAAAGCCTCTGGGGGTGTCTGGGCGGCTTAGTCAGTTGAGCATTGGACTCTTGACTAAAGCTCAGGTCATGGTCTCATGGTTCATGGGATTGAGCCCCGCTTCAGGTTGGGATTTACCCTCTCCCCTCTCTTTACTCCTCCCCCCTACTCTCTCTTTCTCAAAATAAATAAACATTAAAAAAAAAAAAGCCTCTGATACCTAGAAAGGTGGAGGAGGGAACAGTGATGTTGTATTCCATGTGCATGTTCAATACGAATTTGTTTTAAAATATATCTTGAGGTTTTTTTCCTCTTTTCCTTTGTACCAGGCCTGCCCATCCAGGTTCGTGATGCAGGCTTGTCTTTTAAGGATGACATGCCAAAGTCAGATGTCAACAAAGAGTACTACACACAGAATATGGAGAGAGAGGTATGCTGCCACTTCTTGATGTCATTTTGTATTTGGTGGAACCCTAGTGGATTGGTACAGTCTGTGTCATTTATCTTTTGAACTTGCCCTCCCTGCAGATTTCTAACTCTGACGGAACACGGCCAGTTGGCATGCTGGGGAAGGCCACATCCACCAGTGACATGCTACTCAAACTGGCCCGGACCACACCCTACTACAAAAGGAATCGACCTCACATCTGCTCCTTCTGGGTAAAAGGAGAATGTAAGAGAGGAGAGGAGTGTCCATACAGGCAAGAGCTGACTTGCATTCTCATTATTTGCTTTCAGATAACTCGTCATCTAAGAAATGGGAGATGCTAGCCTAAACTGTTTCTGCTTTAAAATCTACAAGTTTAGGGGCATCTAGGTGGTTCAGTCGGTTAAACATCTGACTTCGGCTCAGGTCGTGATTTCACGGCTCATGGGTTCGAGCCCCACATCGGACTCTGTGCTGACAGCTCAGAGCCTGGAGCCTGCTTTGGATTCTGTGTCTCCCTCTCTCTCTGCCCCTCCCCTGCTCATGCTGTCTCTCTCTCTCAAAAGTAAACATTAAAGAAGTATAATAAAATCAACAAGTTTATGCAACTAGTGTGGTATATCTCATGTCCGAGGGCTGTTAAATTTAGAAGAGCTTGATTGAATTGTTGGTTTTCCTTGTAACGAAACTTTTACTCATAACCAAGCCTTGGGAAACTAAGTTATTAGGGCATATGATACAATGTTGACTCCATAAGTTTCTACCTGAGTAGTAAGTCATCACTGTCATGGTTTAAATCTCAGTGTATAGTTGAAATCAAATGAAGGCCAGACCTTTAATGGTGTGTGAGTATGTTTCAGCCTGCCAGGCATCTAGATTAGAAGTTCTTGATTTAGTATTGGTTAACGGCACGCCCATCAAAAAAACAATTATCTATACTTTTTTCTGGGACTAGTCCATAGCCTTAATGAGACGCTCAGTGGAATGCAAGACTTCAGATACATCATGGACCACTGGCCTAGGGAAGGGTAACCATATGTTGGTTACTTTCTATTTTGAAGCAGGTTGTGCCAAAAGCATTTCTTTATAAGGAAACTCTGTTACTGTAGGTGGTCATTTAAATGGCTTTTAGGAGGCTGGCAAGTGTTTGTGGGATACAGTAAATCCTTTTGGTATTAGCTTTGTTGCGATAGGTATGTTTTGGTATGGCCGTGGTTTCTAGTTCAGAAGGCATTTCAGGGTATGTGTGTGTAGCTCCTCTCGGGTGATACCTGTTAAATTCTTTTCCTTTGTTTCACCTTCGTGTGTCGTTCTTTCTCGAACCACAGGCACGAGAAGCCAACGGATCCGGATGACCCTCTTGCTGATCAGAACATTAAAGACCGGTATTACGGTATCAACGACCCCGTGGCCGATAAGCTCCTGAAGCGGGCTTCAACAATGCCTCGCCTGGACCCCCCAGAGGACAAGACCATCACCACGCTGTATGTTGGCGGTCTGGGCGATACCATTACCGAGACCGATCTGAGGTTCGTAGATACATTTTTATGAGCTTTCTGCGTTTAACTGCCCCGGAATACTTTTTTGGGCAAAACACAGGCAAACAGGGTAATTCTGCACAAAGTACATTTTTCTTTAGCCACTCTGTAGTTATGCTAACTAGTCACGCTGATGACAATTTTTATAAAAGTGTCCTTTCTGATACCAGCATAGACACGTTCGTCAGCGGTGCTGTACAGTGTTTACCTGATCCTCGCATGTGATAATAATCACGTGAGATTCTCTTTGACCTAATAGCCAACTAGAATTTTTTAAATATGCACATATCCAAGTATGATTAGTTACATCAAGGAGGGAGAACTTTGCAGTTATGAAGCTCTCCTGGTTTGAATTGTTGATTTGTGTTCGGTATGTTTGTATTATTCTTGGCTTGTATTTTGCTTGACTAGACGAGGCCTCTAGAAAGATAGTGCTGGAAATTACCTCTTCCAGAGAGCTAAAGTGGTGAAGAATCTCCTGGAGGTGTATAACCTGCCCTTGGGAGCCTGTCTCCATTAAACCTGGTCTGAGTGAGCTAGACAGCCCCTATGATTGGCAGACGCTTCCCCTGCTCCTCCCTTTTTTTTCATTATTGTTGTTGTTTCACAACCTTAAAAAGCTTTTTTTAGAGAGGCCTGGGTGGCTCAGTTGGTTAAGTGTCCGACTTCGGCTCAGGCCATGATCTCACAGTTTGTGAGTTTGAGCCCCGCGTCGGGCTCTGTGCTGACAGCCCAGGGCCTAGAGCCTGCTTCACATTCTGTGTCTCCCTCTCTCTCTGACCCTCCCCCACTCATGCTCTGTCTCTCTCTCTCAAAAATAAACTTAAAAAAAAAAATAAATGCAAAAAAAACTTTTTACAGTGTTTTTGGCTCATGGGCCGTGGGGGCTGTAGTTTGCCAGCCCCTTATGTAGGGTTTAGGGTCCCTATGAAACCTGCTGGATGCTGGAGCCCCTTTTCCTCTATGGAAAAATCCCTGAGATGTTTATAAAGCTTTATTTACTCACTACTTTCCTTATACTGTCTCTAAGTAGCACCCACAGTAGGACGGGGTGCTGGGGGAACTACCATGCAGCTGGTTAGGCAGAGAACCATGGGGCCACCTGCCTTGTGAGTCATGGGAAGAGTGAATAATCCATTGCAACCTCCTGGGAGTGTCCTTAAGTCTTCTGTTTCTCTGCCCGTACCCTTCCAGAAATCACTTCTACCAGTTCGGGGAAATCCGGACGATCACCGTCGTGCAGAGACAGCAGTGTGCGTTCATCCAGTTTGCCACGAGGCAGGCTGCAGAGGTGGCTGCGGAGAAGTCCTTTAATAAGTTGATCGTCAATGGCCGTAGACTCAACGTGAAATGGGGAAGGTGAGAATTAGACGATTTTAAAATCTCTTTACTGAGATTTTCAAGAAAGTGTTTCATTATCTGGGGACTAGTATGTTTTTGATGAATAGGTTTAAATCAATAAGACCGTTAAAAAGAAGTTTTCATTCTCTGACACCTCAGTCCTGTGGACATTGGGAGGATCCTGCTTTGGAAATTTATTCAGGGCTTTGCTGTAGTAATCTGCTCCTTTGAAGGTTCTTGGGTTTTTTGTGACCAACTATTTATAGACCAGATCTAACGTCAGGGCATGAAAGGTTGGGATTTGAGAGTTTACAAATGCATTAGGCCTAGTTTCTGCCCTCTAGAGGCTGGTTGTCCAGTGGAGAAGAATAGCTAATTGAAGTTTGAAAGTGATGATTGCATAAGAGAGACTCAAGTGAACGCCCTGGGAGTTCAAAGGGAGAACATGTTTGCAGCTTGGAACCAGGAAGGAGATCACTAATAGCAGCGGCCCTTGTGCCGTGCTTCCTGTGTGCCAGTTATGCACTGAGCCAAACACACGCGGGTCGCTGCTTCTGGTCCTTACAGCATTTCCAGCAGATTTTGAATCCAGGTCTTTCTGGCTTTAAAACGTTTGCTTCTAACCACTCTGCACTGTGGCATTTAGGGCAAAAGAGTGTTTGCTGAAGAGGAGGCCAGGAGCAAAGGACCTCTACTTGACTAGGAAGCATGAGAAGCAGAGGTGTGAGAGAAGGTGGGACCAAGCGCTGACATTGTGTGTGTGTGTGTGTGTGTGTGTCTCCCAGGTCCCAGGCAGCCAGAGGAAAAGAAAAAGAGAAGGACGGAACCACAGACTCTGGGATCAAGCTAGAGCCTGTTCCAGGACTGCCAGGAGGTGAGCGCAGACTTCCCGCCTGCCTGCGGGTAGAGTAGCTTGCTGACTTTAGATGCTCACACTGCCCCGCTCTTCCTCACTGTCAGGAGAGCCCCAGCGGATCTCTGGCCCCTGCAGCAACTCTTTTCCCCCTCAGGCGACCAGGACTTACAGGAGGTAGAAACATTGTTGCAGGGTTGTCTTCCCTTTGACCTTTGGCTGTTTTCTCTTCTCCAGCTCTTCCTCCTCCTCCTGCAGCAGAAGAAGAAGCCTCTGCCAACTACTTCAACCTACCACCAAGCGGGCCTCCAGCCGTGGTGAACATAGCCCTGCCGCCACCCCCTGGTATTGCCCCGCCCCCACCCCCAGGTAACATCCATCTTCCTTCTTAGTAAATAAGTCTCATTTAACCTGGAAAAATCCTTGAAAGAGTCCTGTCTTCACACCTCATTGTTGTGGCTAAATCCTTTGAGTTTGCCCCGTAGAGTCTGCAAGAAAGCCTGATTTGTTGGGACCCCTAATCTTTCATTTTTTTTCCTGTCCTGCCCAGGAGGGGAAGGTTGCCTGTTTTCTAAAATCTGAGCGTGTATATAATCAGAATGGGAGTTCCTGGGTAGTAGTGATCTATCATCAGTTTGTCCCCTGTTTGGCTCAAGTTACATTTGACCTTATCTTGGGTGGCAGGGGCAGTAATAAACAGTCCAGGACCAACACTTTGTGTAGCGCTGCTCTAGAAAACGTCAGTGGCCATCTGCACGGTGCAGGCAAGTCACAAAGAGCTGGTTCTGCGGCGGAGTTCCCATACTCTTCAACAAAGTCCCGGTTTCTGAACACCTTCCCTTCTAGTGTAAAGCTTTGAGGTTGGTGGTGACAGAGTCTTGCATCAGCCTGATTTCTTCCTCACTTCCCAAATCCTGATTGCATCCTGTCTGGTAGGCTTGGCGTGTTAGACACCAAAGGCGTAGATAACGTACGAGCAGATACCTTTGAGTCCTGTGGAGTTTTCTTTTAACCTGGTCTGAGGGGAAAGGTTTCTAAAACCAAGGAAGTACTATAGGTAGACATTCCTAAGCAAGTGTGTGAACTGACACTTTCTGAAGCCTCTTGTCAATTTGATTTATGGCTAGGTGGCTTTGACCTTAGAAAGATTCACGGGTTTGAAAGGTTGTCAGGAAACGGCAAGCCTAACAAGTTTGTCCTCTCCCATCTGCAGGTTTTGGGCCACACATGTTCCACCCAATGGGACCACCCCCTCCTTTCATGAGGGCTCCAGGACCAATCCACTATCCTTCTCAGGACCCTCAGAGGATGGGAGCTCATGCCGGGAAACACAGCAGTCCCTAGCACACTGTCACCACGCCAGGGCTTTACAGAAGAAAGGGCGCTCACAAATCCCAGTAAATGAATCTTGGAATAAATATATTTTTTCCTTCCTTTGTAGTTTCCATGGTAGCTGAATGTATTCAGATGTGGGCAGTCGGAGACCGACAGCCATGCTTTCCTACAAGTATTCCAAGGATTGATGGACCTCAAATAAGCTGCCATTAACACATCTGGTTACTGCTATAACATTACTAATAAAACTCGGTGCCCGTTCTCCTTACTTGTGAGATGAACAAGCAACTGGGTGAATTGGAATGTCTAATGGAGTTACCATCCCAATTGTATGTTCATTTTGTATCTTTTTTGGGGGGGAGAAATTGACCTGCAGTAAAATCTTTTTGACCATTTTTATGTCCATTGGGTACTTTTCCTTTTTATCATCTGAACAAAGATTACTAGTACTAATCATTGTAGTGGCATGGGTGTGATTTAACACTTCGGAAGTCACGTTCGCAAAGAGACAAGTAGAAGCCAGCCCCCGGCACAGCCCAGATCCTTCCTCACCTCTCCTTTCCTCACTGATTACTAAAGGCATCCGGCGGATAGTTTCCCTCCTCTGCGCTACTGAAACAGGAGAACAAAAATTGCTTTTTAGTCCCGTCAGTCGGGTGGAAACACCGATGTCCTGGAGCTCTGTGTCGCTGAAGAAATCTGGTGTCCAGGATGAAACGATTTTAAAGAGCTTCCTGTAAAACACGTGAACAAACCGTGACGTGCAAGTGCCGGCGTGCGTGGGGCCGGAGGGCTGTGGCCCGCGGCCGGGACTGCCCTCCAGCATTCACCCTCCTGGGTCTTCAGCGTCTCCTCTTGGTCCCTGCTGCTGGGCAGAGGACTCTGTCTGCTCTTAGAGTGTTTGGAGAGAACTGAATTGTAGATGGGAAAAAGAACTTGATGTTGTGTTGTGGTTTTTTTTGTTTGTTTTTAAAAAATTAAAACGGGTCAATTTTCCAAACGTTGTCACAGGCTTATTTCTAGATTTTTGTTCTTTGTCGGTTTGGTAGCTCACCTTGAGGTCAGTAGAAGTTAGAATCAAGTTATGTATAAATGTAAATTTTTGGCTTTAGACTGTTCGATTTTTATCGCTGTATCCATTCTACGATGGGAAAACGGCCCAGACCTTTTCCGTAAGTACTTGTGGCTATTTGCGAGGTTGAAGTAAGATGATGCTCGGAAGGCACTCAGCACAGAGCTGCCGTGTGGCGGTTGATAAATGGTAGCTTTCAGAATTCGCTGCCATACTAGCCAAGTCACTTTAAAGGGAAACAAGCAAAAATGATCCAAAAATCTATTTTTCTTGAAGCCAGTTTCATGTCACTTGTGTAAAATAATGTACTTCCAGGATGGACATAACCCATAAAACCCCTTTTTAGCTTCCCTGGAGAATGTTTATTTTTCTTCTAGAGAGCTGCTGCTTGTTTGCATGCTTTTTTTTTTTTTTAATAAGATTTTAAAATCTGGAAGAACTTAGAAAATTTGATTTAATTTCTAGTAATACCAAATGTGAATCAATGAGGGTACTTCCAAGTATTTTGACACCATTTTGGGTGGGATTGGGTTTGTTTTTGTTTTGGGCCTACTTGTAAAGATTTTTAGCCAATTTGTGAAAAAGATGTGGATTTCATGTAGTGTTTTAATAATGCCAAGTTTGATTATTTATATCTGTACATATATATGTAAATATATGATTCCAATTGTATATTCTTGCCTTTTTGAGAAGGAGGAGATTCTAAATTTTGTGCGCTCTCTGGCTATGGATATATATTTTTTTTTTTTTTTTTGAAAAGCATAGTATGCCAGCATAAATTGAAGTGTAGAAGCGATGCTGTCTTTCTGAGTAAGTCAGAATTAAGAGCAATTAGATTTTGACAAAAACTCTTAGGTACTTAACCAACTCCATTTCCTTTTCCTCTAGGGCACACAGCTGGGGGTACACTTGGCGAAAAGTAACCTTTGCCATTCCCAGACCAGGTCTGTAAAAACATCTCCCCTAATCCCATGAATTCTTTTCCCATCTGGCTAAAGACACAGGAGGATGAGCCCTCTCTGGAGGGAGCAAGATGGCAGAGAAACAATGGAAGGAGCCTGGGCACCCCTATCACTGCTTTGAGGAGAGAGCATTATGATGGGAGGAGGTTTTGTTATAGTAAACTGTCAAGAGACCTGGGGATTTATCTGATACAGCAGCTAGCGTTACTCTAATAACAGAGATGTAGTTGAATCTCATCACATTTTTGTTTATAATGAGTTAATGGTTTAAACAGACTCTGGAGCCTGGTGACCTGCATTCAAATCCTCCCTTTAGCGCCTCCCAGCAGTGTGCCCATGGGCACATCATTTAACCTCTGTCTACTGGTCGTAATGCCTCACCTCCTAACCCTTCTCATTGCCTGTAATATTTTGAGCTCCTCCCCTCACGGAGAAGGTTCAGAAGGTACAGCATTATGACAACTGAATTAAGGCAGTGACTGCCCATGGGGCAAAGTGATGTGACAAGTGTTTTAGACGAGTCAGCGAGCCACTGCTGTAACCTGAAATAAGTGGAAGTGGAAGAGGAGTCTAGGATGACCCCCCAGGTCCCTGGGTTGGTCAAATGGGTGGAAGGGTGCCTTTTCCTGACAGAGAATGACGGGTAGGGGAGGAGAGTGGGATTGGAAGTAGAGAGGAAAGTGAGTCCAATGTGGGTGTTGGTAAGTTTAAGTTAACTGTAAGACCAATGGAAATTCCCAGCTCAAAGGGGATTGGAGCTGAAGAATGACCAAGATTTGGGAGTTGGTGATGAAGTAGCATTTGAAGCTCCGGGTGTGGAGTGAAATCCTGCAGGATAGGGATGTAGAACATTAGTTCTTAAACTTCAGTATTTAAGTTCCTTCAGTGGGTCTATGTAAGTTGGTGAGGCAAAGACCACTCTCCAGGAAACACTAATACAAGACAAAATGATTTTCTAAGTTTAGGAAAAGCTACCCTCCTCACAGATCCTGAAGTCTTTGTATTCTGCCTACCATTTTATTATAAAAATTTTCTAACATACAGAAAGGTTGAACTTTACTGTGAGCCATCCCATATCCACTAACTACATCTACAATTAATATTTGGCCATATTTGCTTCAACACATACCTGTCTATTCCTCCATGCATCATCAATCTATTTTTATGCTGAAAACATATTTTAAACTGAAAACATCAGTATACTTCACCTTGAAGCACTTAAGCATTTATATAATTAACTAGAGTTCAATACTTGTAGATTTTCTAGGTAAAATTTACATAGATTGAAATGCACAGATCTTGTGCTATTCAAGAATTTTGACAATGTGTCCATCTATGTGACCCAAATCCCTGTCAAGATGTAGAACATTACCATCATGCCAGAAAAATGTCCCCTGTTCTCCCCAGTCAATACCCTCTCCCCATCAATCTCCAGAGGCAACTACTGTTCTGATTTTTTTCACCATAGATTAGTTTTACTTATTTTAGAACTTTCTGTAAATGGAATCATGCACTGTGAACTCCTCGTATTTGGCTTCTTTCCAACATGTTTTGGAGGGTCATCCATGATGTGTGTAATTCCTTCTTAATGTTGAGTAGCATTCCACTGCATGATTATACCGTCACTTCTCTTCCATTGTATGATGATACCATCACTTAACAACTTTTTGCTATCATGAATTAAAGCTGCTATGGATATCCTTGTACACATTTTTTTGTGAATATATGTTTTTATTTCTCTTGAATAATTAGAGTGGACTTCCTGGGTCACAATGCTGGTGCCTGTTTCGTCTTAAAAGAAACCATTGGACCTTTTCCCGAAATGGTAGTACCATTTAACATTCCCACCAACAAGAGTTCCAGTTGCTCCACAACCTCACCAAAGTTTCCTGTAAAAAGTCTTTTGGATTTTAGCCATTCTGATGGGTATATCGTAGTATTCCATTGTGGTTTCGGTTTGCATTTCCATTTTGACAAAGAAGTTGAGCACCTTTTTAAGTAGCTGGTCGTTTGTATATCTTCTTTCATGAAGTGTTCAAATATTTTGGCCATTCTTACTGAGTGTCTTTTTATTGACTAGTTATAGGAGTTTTTAAAATGTACGTATGTTCTAGATATTAGTCCTCTGCCAGATACATGTTTGCAAACACTTTCTTCACGTCTGTGGCTTACGTATTAACTTTCCTGTTGCACAGATGATAAGCAATTTTCTTGATGAGCAGAAATTTTTCATTTAATGAAGTCTAATTTATTGTCGATCCCAAAATATATATTAGTTTGTCAAGGCTGCTGTAACAAAGTATTAACTAGGTGGCTGAACCAACAGAAATTTATTGTCTCATCTTTCTGGAGGTTAGACATCTAAGATCAAGGTGTTGGTAGAGTTGATTCTTTTTAAAGCTTTGAGAATGTGTCCCAGGCCCCTCTTCTAGCTTTGGTGTTTGCTGGCAAGCTTTGGCATTCCTTCGCTTATGGAAATATCACCCCTGTATCTGCCCTCGTTTTCACATTGTTTTCTCCTATGTATAGGTCTCTATTTCCAAATTTCCCCTTTTTTAACGTTTGTTTATTTTTTGAGAGACATAGAAACAGAGTATGAGCAGGGGAAGGGCAGAGAGAGAGGGAGATATAGAATCTGAAGAAGCAGGCTCCAGGCTCTGAGCTGTCAGCACAGAGCCCGACACGGGGCTCGAACTCACAGACCGTGAGATCATGACCTGAGCCGAAGTTGGCCACTTAACCAACTGAGCCACCCAGGTGCCCCCCAAATTTCCCCTTTTATATAAGGACACCAGTCAGATTGATTCAAATCCACCCCACTGACTTCATTTCTTCTTTGTCAAAAAGCTTGTCTTTTGTTAGGTCTTTTGCATTTCCACATACATTTTAAAATCAGTTTGTCAATTTCTATAAAAACGTAGGGCTATGATTGGGATTGTGTTGAATTTGTAGATCAATTTGAGAAGAATTGACAGCTTCACAGTATTGAGTCTTCCAGTGCATGGCACGGCATGTGTCCCCACTGCATGAAGTCTTCTGTAAGTTCTCTCAGCAGCATTTTACGTCATCAGCGCACAGTTTTGGTGCAATATTTGTTACATTCATTACTAAGAATTTTGTGATTTCTTCCTAGTGTAACTGGAATTTTAAAAAATTTGCTTTCTAATTGTTTCAGCTAGTATATAAAGGTAGAACTGGTTTTTGTATATTAACCCTGTATCCCATGACCTTGCTGAACTTCACTCAGTGTTTCTAGTACTTGCTTTATAGATTCCTGTGATGATCTATGTAACAATAATATCTGCAAAGAGAGACCATTTTACATATTTATTCCCAATCTTTATGCCTTTTATTTCTTTTTCTTGCCTTACTGAACTGGCTGGCACCTCGAGTAATATATTAAATAGAACTGGTGAGAGTAGACAACTTTGTCTTGTTCCTGATACTGAAATACTTCAGCATTTCACCAGTAAGAATGATATTAGCTGTAGATTTTCTTGGGTAGCTGCCTTTTATCAGACTGAAGAAGTTACCCTCCAAATTCTCTGAGAATCTTCACCATAAACTGATGTTGAATTTTGTCAGTCCTTTCTGTGCCTTGTGTGGTTTTCTCTTTCACTATATTAATGTGGCGAATTACGTTCATTGATTTTTAAATTTTTTAACTTAAGTTTATTTTTTTATTTCGAGAGAGCAAGCAAGCCAGGGAGGGGCAGAGAGAAAGGGAGAGAATCCCAAGCAGGCTCCGTGCTGCAAGAGTGGAGCTCGACACAGGGCTCAAACCCACGAACCATGAGATCATGACCTGAGCCAAAACCAAGAGTCAGATGCCTCACCAACTGAGTCACTCAGGTGCCCTGACATTGATTGATTTTTAAATGTTAAAGCAACCTTGCATTTCTGGGATAAACCTAACTTTGTCATAACTTATTTCTTTTTAAAAATTTATTTTTTCCCCTCTTATTGAGATACAATTGGCATTGTTTTAGCTTAAAGTGTAAAATGTGATTTGATACTTGTATTTATAGCAAAATAATTACCAAAAATCAGTACAGTTTATATCCATTACCTCATATAGTTACATTTCTTCTTGTGATGAGAACTTTTAAGATCTACTCTCTTGGGGCGCCTGGGTGGCTCAGTCAGTTGGGCGTCCGACTTTGGCTCAGGTCATGATCTCACCATTCCCAAGTTCGAGCCCCACATCGGGCTCTGTGCTGACAGCTCAGAGCCTGGAGCCTGTTTCGGATTCTGTGTCTTCCTTTCTGTCTGTGCCCCTCCCCTGCTCATGCTCGCTCGCTCTCTCTCTCTCTCTCTCAAAAATAAATAAACATTAAAAAAAATTTTAAAAAGATCTACTCTCTTAACAACTTTCAAATATGCTATATAGTATCACTATAATCACCACATCATACATTGCATCCCTAGAACTTACTTACCTTGTAACGAGAAATTTGTACCTTTTGAGAAAGAGTGAAATCTTGCCATTTGCAACAACGTGGATGGAACTGGGGGATATTATGCCAAGTCAGTCAGAGAAAGATATCATATGTTTTCACTCATATATGGAATTTGAGAAACTTAACAGAAGACCATGGGGGGAAGTGAAGAAGAAAAAGTAGTTACAAACAGAGAGGGAGGCAAACCATGAGAGACTCTTAAATACAGAGAACAAACTGAGGGTTGATGGGGGGAAGCAGGGGGGAGTAGAAAATGGGTGATGGGCATCGAGGAGGGCACTTGTCGGGATGAGCACTGGGTGTTGTATGTAAGCGATGAATCATGGGAATCTACTCCTGAAGCCAAGAGCACACTGTATACACTGTATGTGAGCTAACTTAACAATAAAGCATATTTAAAAAAAAAAAAGAAGTTTGTACCTTTTGACCACCTTCACCATTCAAAGCCCTATGACTCAACACAGAATGTATTTTATATATGTATATATATCATATATATGTGATATATGTCTATATATAAAATATTTTGTGTGTTTATGTTCATGAGAAGTATTGGTCTTGAATTTTCTGTAATTCTTTGTCAAGTTTCTTCTGGCCTTGTAAAATATGTTCGGAAATGTAACCTCTTCCTCTGTATTTTGAAAATGTTTGTGTAACATTGCTATTATTTGTGTCCTAAATATTTGATACAATTCACCAGGGAAACCATCTGGGCCAGGAGTTTTCTTTTGCAGATTTTTTTTTTCACTAGTTTTAAAACTTTATTTTGGAATAACTTGAGATTTACAGAAAAGGTGCAAAGATGTAGAGAGTTGTTACTCTTCACCTAGGTTCCCCTAATGTTAATGTCTACAAAGATGCCATGGTATCTTTGCCAAAACTAAGAAATAAACATTTGTACAGTACTATTAACTAAACCAAGTCTTTATTTTTCCCTCTAATATCCTTTTTCTGTTCCAGAATCCAACCCAGTCTACCACGTTACAGAAAAGTACTGGTGAGCTATTTTGTAGACCATCTCTTGACTTGAATTTGTCTGTTTTGTCATGATTAGCCTGGGGTTATAAATCTGAGAGGAAATATCTCAATACCCTTATCATATTATGTCAGCGATTTGAATATTATTGATGATGTTAACCTTGATCCCTTGGTTAAGGTGATGTCTTCCAGGTTTCTGCTTTGTAAATGGACTGTTTTTCCCTTCCTATGCTCTATTTTTTGGAAGCAATTCACTAAGGCCAGTCTATAACCAATAGGATGGGATTTACATTCTACCTCCTGAAGAGCAGGTTTCTACATACATTATTTGGAAGTCTTTTGTGAGGAAGAAAGAAGGTTTGTCTTTTCTCTCCCCATTTAATTATTTATTCAATAATTTGTGAATTCGTGGGTATTTATTTTTTTCTTTGAGTTTATAATCTTTTATTCTGTAGATTATCTTTTCACCATCCTGATAGTGTCCTTTGATGCACAAAAGTTTTAAATTTTGTATGTTCATTTTGTAAAGTGTTTCGTAGTGTTAAAAATAGTGAGTATTCTCTAATTTGGCATTGAAGGAATCTACATTCTAATTTTATGGTACAAATTTCTTATATCCTTACTCTGTCTGATAACCAATCAATCATTGAAAGAACTATGTTAAATCTTCCACTATGAAGATGGTTGTATCCTTATGTAAGGATCCTCTTTATTACAATAATGCTTTTTGAAAGTCTCCTTGTCTGATGTCATATGGCTAGAACACATTTCTTTGGGATAGTATTTAACTGGTTTATCCTTTTCCGTTTCTTTATTTTACTACTGTGTCATTTTTTTTAGGAGTGCTGTTTGTGAAAAGCAAAGAGATAAAAGTACTTTTTATACTTAAACTGTATGTTTAATTTGGTGAGTTTTATACATTTACATTTATTGTGATAACTGATATATTTGAATGTATTTATACCACCTTATTTCATGTCCCTTTAATTGATGTTTGTTTGTTTGTTTGTTTTTTCATTCTTCCTGCTGCCTATTGAATTAATTTCTCTACTCACCATTGCTTCTTAGACTCTTTATTTTTATTCTGGGTCCTTCCTGAAGCATGTTCTTTTGTTCTTTCAGAGGTTAGTGGGAAATTCTCTTACTACTTATTTGTCTAAAAATGAATTTTTTGACCCAACATAGAGCTCAATCCCATGATCGTGAGATCATGACCTGAGCTGAAATTAAGAATTGGATGCTTAACCAACTGAGCCACCCAGGTATTCCACAGTGGTTCTTAAGTATGGATTTAACATCCCTTCTCATGATAGGGTGAGAATTGTGTGAATTTATGTCTTTGATCAAATCTGGGAAAACCCTAGTCATTTTAAAACATCTTCTGGAATTCCTGTCAGTATTGTCGACATTTTCATTTTATTTTCCATGTCTTTTCTCTCTCATACTTTCTGACTCTTTACCTCTCCAGGAAACATGATGGGCACTTCTGGTTCACTAATTCTTTCTTCAGTACATCTGATCTACCATCGATTTGTCCATTAACTATTTTTTCTTTTTATTTTAGAGCAAGAGAGAGAATGAGCGAGGGAGAAGGGCAGAGAGAGAGAATCTCCAGCAGACTCCATGCTCAGCACAGAGCCTGATGCGGGGCTCGATCTCAACTGTGAGATCATGACCTGAACCAAAATCAAGAGTCGGATGCTCAACCAACTGAGCCACCCAGGCATCCTTGTCCATTAACTTCTTAAAAGGAGGGACTATTTTGGTAAAATCTAACACATGTACAGAAAAAGTGCACAAAACACAGATGTACAACTAAA
This sequence comes from Paguma larvata, assembly GCA_030068075.1. Classification (NCBI taxonomy): domain Eukaryota; kingdom Metazoa; phylum Chordata; class Mammalia; order Carnivora; family Viverridae; genus Paguma; species Paguma larvata. The sequence goes on along the minus strand of CM057826.1, from coordinate 40,999,041 downwards.
TATTGTAGAGTGAACGCCTATGGAACGATCACCCAAATCTAGCAGAAGAAATTGTTCAGCTTTCCCCAGAAACTTTTTATGTGTCCCTTTCCAATCACCATCCTCTCCTTCATCCTGGAGTTAACACCATCCTGACTTTCACATTAACACCTCCTTGCAGCAGCAAACATAGATGTTTCTATCTTCCTTCCTTTGCTTTGGCCACTTTGTTCCCAAGGTGCATCCGCATTGTTACCTGTAGTTGCAGCTCACCTGCGTTCCCTGCTTGCTGGGTCTAATGGCTGCTCGCCCAACATTGTGGCGATTCTCGGTCCTTGCCATTTCCATCCATATCACCGTGCAGGTTCATTTACGTAAGGAACAAAACAGGCCAGAGCACAGAATTTTATACGCACAAGCAAGAATAGGATTTATATGAAGGGCTTCCTAGGCCCTCATATTACATGAAAGGTTAAACAGCCTGCTTTTTCCAAATCCAAATTTTACTTACTGTTGAGTAAAGATGCGAAATACAGAATAGTACATATACGATGATCCCGTTAAACAAGGATACATTTTTGTACCTGTGCATCTGTGGACACATACAAATTTACTGGTTCAAATAATTCTAGAATTCTACAAGGTCCAAATTGTTACCATTGGTTACCTCCAGTATGTGGGAAGGAAGCAGAGTGCAGGAGGCTTGGGAAGTCTATCCGTGTGCATCCGGGTGCATGGGAGGAGCTATGTGGGTAAATCTTTTCACATTTTATTTACTTATTTACTTGTTTATTTATTTACTTTTTATTTATTTATTTAACAAGCATTCCTTTTTTCTTTCTTTTTTTTTTAAACAACAGCAGTGAAAGTCATACTATCAGAAGAAGAAAGAGTGAGGATTTGCTTTTGGGAGCAGCAGGCTCTGCTAGGCTCTCCTCTCCTGTACCAGGTGGCGGTCGTCACCCTCCAGAACACAGCAGAGCCAGACATTTTAATGGTGGGTTTTCAGCTCATGCAAACGTGGCTTTAAACAGCAGCCCCCAAACTCAAGACAACACATTAATTGCAAGCAGGCAAGTCTAACAGGATGTTGGCTCCTTGAGAAGGTGTGGGGTGCAGTAAAAGTCCAGAACAAATGCAACCACTATGCCACGCACCTTGAGAATTAGCTGAATTTCTCACCTTCTCATCGCTCTGAGAGAGGGAGCGAGGGAAGTGGCAGAAGGGGGCAGGGAGGAAAGAGGTCATGTCCAAGGGGAACCCTATAGTGATCGGAGAGTTTCCTTCAGGCTTAAGCTTTACTGACCCCCGTGACCTCTTGCAGCCAGGTTCTCCAGCTGTATCTGTGACAAGAACGTGTCTTCCAGTCAAGGGCAGGAGCTGCACGAGGTCTAAGAATGACCAAGAGCTTCTTAGGTAAGCGTCCATCACTGTGCTCACGACAACCCTACACAGGGGCTTCTGGTCTGGCCCTCTTGTTACAGGTGGACAGACAGGCCCACCGAGGAGAAATGACTTGTTCAAGTTTACGCAGCTAGCAGTGGCAGTCCATCCGGTCTGACTTCCCAACCTGCACTTTTTACATGTAAACCCTAAGGCAGGACGCCGTGCTTAGATGATTCCAGAGTAAGCAGGCATTGGCCTGGCCACCCAGCGCAATGAAAAGGGATAGCCAGTGGAATTAGGCAGGTTCCTGTTTTGGCTTTGTCCCCGAACAAGCCACTTCTTTTGAGCCTAGATATCCACATCTGTAAAATGGGACAATACCTTTCCCTCAGGGTTGTACCGAAAATGAGAAATAGGATACGTGAAGAATGTAGTACCAGCCCAAGCACTGAGGCACCCGATAAAAAGCAGCCACCAGCATCATCATTGTCACTGTCCCCCTCCTCCTCACGTGAACTAAGAGGCACTCCTTTCTCTCCTTTTCCTAATGAGCTAGAGTGTACCTCCAAAGTACCCCTGCTGGAGACTAGGAAACAATTTCTCTGAAGCTTGCTCAAGATGGTGAGCGGAAGGAGAAAAGAAAGGAGTCCTTATAGGTGCCCCACGGTGCACCTGTCCTGGAAGGTGGCCGGAGGTGTGCCCCTTCTTTCCGTCCCCATGGCCACCTCCCTAGTCCAGACTTTGCTCTCTGCAGGCCTCCTGGCTCCCGGCCTCAGTCCTCTCCAATCCGTGCCCCACTTAGCAAGACCCATCACTCCCCAGCTTAGAAACCGTCCCCATCTCCTCAGCAGAGTCCGCCCCACAGCGGCCCTCACCCCTCTAACACAGCCCCCTCCTTTCTCCAGAACACCTCCACCCATGCACAATTCCGCACTTTGCACGTGCTGGTCCACTCGGCAGGAACGCTCTCCCCGTCACTCCCTCTTCCCGTGATGGCTCTCACTCCCCCTCTGGGGTCCTACTCAAAGTCTCTGAGAAGCTGCCCAGAATCCCACCCAACCCAGGGGTAGGGACCCCCTCCTCTGCCTCATGCCACTTTGTTCCCCAGTTAGTGTGCCGTAGGGGAAATTAACATGATTTACTGCTTTATGAAAAGTACTGTCTTCCCTACTGTCCTCTCTTCTTCTAGGCCATGGCCTGGACCTCTTTGCCACATAATCTTCCTGAGCTGGCAGGGTGTCTAGCGCACAGTAGGTACTTAGCAGATGTTTAGAACATGAATAAAGGCCAACTGCATCTCAACAAAAGGAAAAGCTTTCTAATTATGAGAGTAATCCCCAGGTAAATAGGCTGCTAGCGAGCTCCCTGTCGTGGGGGGAGTGTAAGCTGGAGGACTTGAGCAGGGAGGGGGGTGGCATGGATGTGAATTCATTGGTGGCTTGGATTTCCAAAGACACAATGGAACTTCCATGGGCAAGTTTCACTGGAACCTCCTGGGAGTGTCCCCAGCTCAGGAGATTCTGATGCTGCAAGTCTGGGGCAGGCCAGAAATCTGTATTCAAAACATCATGCCCAGGACGTTTTGAAATGTACCCCATTCGGGGAATACCGATCTTTGTGGCAGTAAGGTTTTGTGTGTGAAGACCCTTCGTAAACTGTGAAGCGCTGTCCATAAGTCTTGGCTCATGATGTCACCTGAACACCAAGGTAGGGGAATTGAATATTCAGGCTGGGGCTACAGCTCCTCAGATTCGGGGAGGTTGCGGACCCAGCCCTGGGCCACTCTGTTGAAGTTGGGTCTGAGACGGAGGAGTTCCAAGCCACTGATAAGCTCCGGGACGAAGGGGGTGCCTGCCCTGGGAGCGGTCTCCCCAAGCAGGAGTCCTCCAAAGGGCACCGGGGTCCTGGGGAGAGAAGAGCAGCAGAAGAGGTGGGCTGTGTGGGAGAGGGACGCCAGAGCACTGACATGTGGGTCGCCACGTGGGGCCCCTCCCTGCCTCCCTCTGGGCCTCAGTTTCCCCACCTGTATAAGAAGGCTTTTTTCTATCTTTAATAGGTTCCTCTGGCTTTGCCCGTTCCCCGTCTGTTTCTAGTGGGGATGGCTTGTTGCTTGGAAATAGGAATGAGATTTTCAAGCCAGAATTGGCTTGTCTCAGACAAAACTCTAGGTTCCCTTTAAGTAAGCTCCAGAAGCCAGAGGAGCTGGAATGGGGTTTTTCCCTTTCTCTGCTCATCTCCCCTTAGAACAAGGGGGAATTAGAGAGGGAAGAGAGGGTTAGAAAGAGCACTGAGGGGCGCCTGGGTGGCTCAGTTGGTTAAGCAACCGACTCTTGATTTCAGCTCAGGTCACAATCTTATAGGTTCATGAGTTCAAGCCCCACATTGGGCTCCGCACTGCTGGTGCAGAGCCTGCTTGGAATTCTCTCTCTCTCTCTGCCCCTATTGCACATGTGTGCTCGCTCTCTCTCTCTCAAAATAAAAAAATAAACTTAAAAAAAAAGAGCACCGGGATCAGGAAATGCAAATTATAAAAGAGACATGCCATTTGTCACCCATAAGACTGGCAAGAAGAAATAATTTGATAATGGGGCAAAGTTGATGAGGTAGTGGGGGCAAAGTTTCACTCAGATACTGCTGGTTGGAGGGTAAATTGCTAAATTGGTGTCTGGAGGACAATTTGGCAGGATCTTCTTAACCTAAAAACGTGCAAACTCTGTCAACGAGCAGTTGCACCTGTGAGCATCCGGCTTAGGGTAAGCACATGCACAGGCAAGCGGATACCAGCAGTGGTTGGTGGCAAACCGGAAACAGCCCCTATGTCCATGAGAAATGGACAAGACAAAGGTCGTACGGCAAGCTTAAAAGGCATGAAGAGGTCTGTATGTATGATGTAGGATAGATTTCAAAAGCATACTGTTGAGTCAAAAAGGGGAGCAAGTTACACAATGAAATACAAAGTATCAAAATGCACACTATACCTAAAACAATGCCATCCCCTATAGGAATGTAGCTGCTGGTAGAAAATGACCTGAAATCACACACACCAACCTGACGACGGTGTTCTATTTGGGAAGGAAACTGGGATTGGAGGATGGTGAACAAAGGGCCCTCTCTTTATTTATAATTGTGTGTGTGTGTGTGTGTGTGTGCGTGTGTGCGTGTGCATGTGTGTGTGTGTGTTTAAGAGAATATAAGCATGTTATTTTTAAACTTTTTTTCATTTCAAGAAAACTTAAAAAGCATTGCTCGTGTAGTGTGTTCCTCGAAGCCCGGGACCGATGGAAATGGGAGTGCTTGCTCCCGGGGTAGAAAGGCAGACCTCGGGCCAGGGCCTGGGTTCCAGCCAGTATAGCGTTTCTGTCCGGACCACCCCGGCTGTGGCGGCAACAGCCAGGCCCTGCGGGAACAGGCTGGGCAGTTTCCAAGCTGCACAGGCCTCGCGATTCGGCTCTTGACTAGAAGCCCAGAGCCCTGGATCCTGAGCACAGCTTGGCCACCAACACTGCTGTTCCGCGCTTCTCAGCCTCGGTTGGCCCTTCCGTCTCAGACGGGGCCTGGGCTCAGGTCGGAAGGTGCTCCGCCCCATCATTGCTGCAGCGTGAGATGGATGGGGCTGTGACTCGAGCTGGCCAGCAGAAGCCGGCGCCCAGGACTGAGTGTCTGCTGAGGGTTTTAAATAGCTGGGCAGGCAAGAGCCGAGGGCCGCCGGGGGAGGGGGAAGACAGTCTTGCCTGGCAGAAACCCCAGAATGGCTGCCAATGGCTCGCGGCTCACACGGCGCCTGTTGGGCACGATTCTTCCTGTAGGGGCAGTCACCTCCCTTCTGAGCAGTCTCTTCTCAGTGCTGACCACCCCCACTTGTCACACGGGTCTCTGCATGACATGTGGTCTGAGCAGGTGCCAGAAGATTCCTCACTTAATGTGGCCGAAGCCAGAGGACCATTTTTCAGAAATAGCATCAGACCGAGGAAGCTGACTGCCCTCGAAATGCGTCCCCCAGCCCAAGGCCTTGCTCCAGTGCCGGGCTCCTGTCTTGACTCCTATAATTTGTCTTTGGGCCCCTAGGGCAGAACACTAAATTTATCCCTTTCAGTTCTCCCTAGCTTTTCCAGCCATTACTGCAGCCTGTAACCACTACTAATAGCAATCCTAATACTAATAGCTACTATTTATTGACAGCTGATTCCTTGCTGGAGACTTTGCCTGTAGCTTCTCATGCCAGCCTCACAACCAACTTATGAAGAGCTACTGTAATGATACAGATGGGGAAATGGAGGCTCAGAGAAGTTAAGTCACTTGCCTAAAGTCACACAGCTAAACAAGGAGTCTGCATTTAAGCCCACGTTGAAGCCCTGTGCTCTAAATAGTATAAGCCACTCTTCTGTGGCTCTCACCTCTGCTGTGCAACATTTCACGGCCATCCCCCCACTTGGCCTCAAAGCCATTTCTAGACCTCTCCCAGACCATTAATGAACATGAGCAAAAGGCCGAGCCGATCTAGGAGTAGTGAGATCCAGGGCCCCCACCTAGGGAGGATGTGCATCGAAGGGGTGGCACCGGGGAGTGCGGGAGAACAAGACACTGGGCTCTGGAGTCGGACTAACCCGGACTCGGATCCCAGCCCTGCCACCGCTCCCCTGCCTCGTGACCGTGGGCAGGTTGTTGATGTTCCTGAGTGGGTCTCTTCACCGGCAGGGTAGGCGACATTGAAGCACGTCCCCGCCCTGTTGCGCGGGGAAAGCAAGATGCGTGGCACATTCACCCATTCGTTCCCTGGACATTTATTGTGGACCTACTATGTGCGGAGGCAAGAGTTCTACTGAGGTCTAGCAAGAGCTCAATCAACGTGTGAGTGTTCGGATAGGGCTTGGCATGTCGAAGGGCTTGGGAAATGCAGCCACTACTGTATTGTGACAGGCACCTGCACACCCTAGGACCTCTCCCCCAGCTGCCCACCCCTCCTTACTTGTTGAAATTTCGATACTCCACAGGGCTGGGGGTGTGACTTCTGCCATCGCTCTGGTAGTCCCGGTAGCTGATGAACTCCTGCCAAGGACAGCGGTAGCCCTTGGGGATGGCCGTGTGGTTGAACTTCTCCGGTGGGACGCCCTTCAGTGGCTGGGCATAGCCTGGAGATGGAGCAGGGCGCTGGGAGGCAGGCAGGCTGTGGCACCTGGTGCCTTTCTCCCTCTGCCCCCACTCCCGCCCTCCTCGAGGTATGGTTAGGGGAGGGAGGCCTGGAGCTGGGACAGAGGAGTGGGGGTGATGTAATGCCAAGGTTCCTCCAGCAACAGTGGACTGATCCTTCCCTGTCCCTGGGAGCAAGGAGGACTGGAGCGGGGCCATCTGGGGAGTTGGGGTGTAGACCTCTGGCTGGCTTTGTGACCTCGGGGCCGTTGCTGTGCCTCTCTGGGCTTGTGTTAGGTCTGTGGAGGGGCGTAGGGGGTCGGGGAGGTGGAGAGGCAGCTCTCTGAGTCTGTCCCTGCCCCACAGTGGAGCGCTGCCACACTCTGGTCCCCCGGCGCTGGTCCCAGGACCCGGAGAGGAACTCACCTGGCGCCAGGGCGCTGGGGCTGCGGGCACGCTCCGCCGGGAAGGCTGAGGGCTGGGCGTCCTCGGGGCCCCCGGGCGAGGCCCGGAAGATGTGGAGCTCAGAGCTGCAGTTCTGCCCCTCGGGGCCGTTGGCAACCTGGGCACAGGGGCGGGAGCTCAGAGGCCACAGGCTGGCCCGAGCTGCCTAGCTCCTTCCCCCAAGCTCCCGCTTTTACTGGGGCTCCCTCCACACTCACCTTCCCCTGGGTGTGAAGGGGGCCAGCCTCTGCTGTTCCCGCTGTTCCAGTCACCTTCCCCTTGGCGCTTCCGTGCACTGTCTGTGGGGACAAATAGACCACAGGGAGTCTCAGTGGAGCAAGGAGCCAGAGTTCTCCCAACACCAAAAAAGGGAGGGGTACATAATCATAGTGCCCATCCCAGGATGTGGGGCGGGGGGATGAGTTGATAGTGTAGACCACTAAACTCAGTGCCAGGGACAGAGAGATGGGGTCTCTATGTTCGTTGCTGATCTAATATTGACCATGGGCAGATTACCTTCCTGAGTCTGTTTCCTTATCTGTGAGATGGGAGTAGTGATGACCATGTCAAGCTATTACGGCCCCATGAGCATTAAATGAGATGATGCATGTGAAGGGCGTGGCTAGCACGGTCTTAGGCCCATCGCGAAGGTAGGTGTTGTGTCATCTTTACTATTGTGCGTCCTGCCACATTGTCCCCTCTCGGTCACCCCCTGTCTAGTTCAGAAATCGGGTGGACTGAAACCACCTGCTGCCTCTCTGAAGCCTGAGGACAAGCCGTTCTCCTCTCTGCCCGCAGACTGGCTTTGGCCTTTTCCTTCTCCCAGAGGCAGGAAGAGAAAGAGATCTGTGTTCTCCCTGTCAGGTCAAGCTCAAGTCTAATCTAAATCCTGCTCGCTGCAAATTCAGCCCAGAGCACTTTTTGTAGAGCCAGAGTGCCCTCCTCACCCCACCGCTCGCCCTGCCGCTCTGCTTTATGTTGGGCGTCTAGGGAGAGACATGCCTAAAGAGATAACGTTTTTCTAGGATTGCACAGCAAGTGATGGGACCGTCACCGCCTTTCCAGCTGGAGCTGGAGGGACTCCTCAGGGACCAGAGGTCTTCGTCTGAGTCACCATTTGGCTTTAGGCTCACCGCTGGCCCTCCATCCCGATTCCCCTGTAAGCACAACGGGGGCTTACTCACCGCCCTCGCGCTGGCTGTGAGCTCAAAGGTGAATCTCTGTACCCGGCGCTGCCTCTTCTGGAAGAGGAGGGATCCTCTGTTGTTGCGCAGCGAGAGCTCCTCCATCATCAGGTCCTGGGGCACGCTCAGCTTCTTGCCCAGGTCCAGCAAAGGGACTGCCCAGAGAGGCCAGAGCGAGCTCTTACCACCAGACCCTCAGGGCACTCGGGGCTGCCAGCCTCTAAGGCGACCTGCTCTGAGCACGCTCCAAGACCGTTCCGTGGAATCTTTGCCCTCCTGGCGGGCAGAAATGATACCTCGGAGTTTAATCTGCAAGTGTTTGACCCTCAGTGAAATGGAGTCCTTTCGGATGTTCTTTGGCCATATGTAGTGTTTCCATGAATTTCCTCAGCAGTTCTTTGCCCACAGCGGTGGGAGCCATGAGAAATGGTCAGATTCTAGATATCTTCTAATGGTGAGCCATGGGCGTGAGGGTGTGAGGGGAGGGGGGGAAGTTTCTGGCCTGAGCCACTGGCAGGAAGGAGCCACCCCTCACTGAGATGGGGAGGGCAGGAAGGGGGGGTGAGATGGGGAAAGATCAGGAGTTCAAGGTTAAACATCTATTCTTTCCATTTTAAAATAGCCTTTTATCATTATAAAAATAGCGTATATGTGCATTGAAGAAAGTTAGGGAATACGGCTATAAGGGGGAAGGAGAGAACTACCATTTCTATCACCTGGAGATGTCCGCTCCTAATACCTTAGAGTGTATCCATTCATATCTTTTTTAAAGACTATCTATTCATGTATGAGTTTTCAGCCAGAATGAAGTCATAGTTATACAAGCTTTGTGACTTGCTTTTATTAAAGATCTCCACCTGTGCACACATGAAAAGATGCTCAACATCATTCACCATCAGAGAAATACAAATCAAAACCGTAATGAGATCCCACCTCACACCTGTCAGAAAGGCTAAAATGAACAACTCAGGAAACAACAGATGTTGGTGAGGATGTGGAGAAAGGGAAACCCTTCGGCACTGCTGGCGGGAATGCAAACTGCGGCAGCCACTCTGGAAAACAGTGTGGAGGGTCCTCAAAAAATTAAAAAATAAAACTACCCTATGACCCAGCAATTGTACTACTAGGTATTTATCCAAAAGATACAAAAATGCTGACTCAAAGGGGCACATGCACCCCAATGTTTATAGCAGCGCTATTGACAATAGCCAAAGTATAGAAAGAGCCCAAATGTCCATGAACTGATGAATGGATAAAGATGTAATATATATATATATGTGTGTGTATATATACATACATATATATATATACACACAATGAAATACCACTTGGCAATGAAAAAGAATGAAATCTTGCCATTTACAAAGCATGGATGGAACTAGAATGTATTATGCTAAGCGAAATAGGTCAGTCAAAGAAAGATAAATATGATTTCACTCATACGTGGAATTTAAGAAACACAACAGATGAACATAGAGGAAGGGAAGGAAAAATAAGATAAAAACAGAGAGGGAGGTAAACCGTAAGAGACCCGTAAATACAGAGAACAAACTGAAGGTTGTGGGAAGGGAGGTGGGTGGGGGAAGGGTTCATGGGTGATGGGCATTAAGGAGGGCACTTTTTGGGATGAGCACCAGGTGTCATATGTTAGAGATGAGTCACTGGGTTCTAGTCCTGAAACCAAGACTACACAGTATGTTAACTAACTTGAATTTAAATAATAACAAAAGGGATCTGCCCCTGTGCAAGTGAACACATTTTTGTTGTATACAGTCCCTAATCCGTATTCAAATCCCCTTGACTGCCTGCAGAATTGGGCATATACGGTTTGAAGAACCTCGAAGATACCCAAGTGGAGAAGCCGAGGAGCGCCCCAGATGCGTGAGCCTAGTGTTCATGGGACAAACTGACCCGAGATAAAAATTGGCGCATCGTGGGCCTGCAAACGGTATTTGTCATCGTTGTTGTTGTTTGATGAAGACTATTACATTTACTTCTTTTCTCAAAGTTAGGACTAGTCGTTATGGCCATGTAGAGGGTTTCCAGGCCGTCCTTAATAGTTTTAGAGCCCATCCGTATTCTTCGTGTTTTCCCTGCTGGCAAAACCCACGCTGTTACACACTTCCCAACACGGGAAGGCCTTTGGAGGGAAGGAGTGACAGAGAGGTGAGGACACTGACAGGAAAGGGATACGGATGGACAGCATGGCCGGGGTTGTCCATCTCTAAAACCCGATACACGGAGGTTCGAGTGCCAGCTCTGTAAATGGTATTTAGAGCCGGAAGGCTGGATGAGGTCACTGGGGGTGTGACAAGGGGCAAGAAGATCCCAAGCCTGAGCTCCAGGCCTCCGGCATTCAGACCGAGGAGGTGCGGGAAGCAGCCGTGGGGCTGGGAAGGGGAGCCCGGGCAAGCAGGAGGAAACCCAGAGTGCGGCGCCCTGGGAACCCGGTGATGACAACGTTTCCGGGAAGACGAGTCGATCGTGGAGCCAAATGCTTCTGCCTCAGTGAGGAGGAGGAGGGCCGACTACTGGCCGTCCTCTTTATGATCATGGGGTCGTTACTGGTCATCCTCACAAGGGTAGCTTCTATGGAGTATTTGGGTGTGAGGACCTTATTGGAAAGTGTTAAGAGAAAATGGACAGACATTTTCACCACACCACGAGGAAGCAACGAACAGAGTCTAGGATTGAGATGTTTTATAGGGCAGCTGGCCGGTTCTTCAAAGGAGTGAATGACATGGGGGAAAAAAAAAAGACAGGGCGGGAGGGGGGGCAGTAGGGTGTAGATGAAAAGAGATTTAAGAGACACGGCCACCAAATAAACAGCGGTCCTTCTTTGGATACTCACTAAAACAAACTAGAAATTTGGAGAAAATTGACAGCGGCACTGGTTATTAGGTAGTATTAAACCAAAGTCGCTAATTTTTTTCAGGGTGCTAACATCTTTCTGGCATGTAAGGAAACGCCCTAATTAATTAATTAATTAATTAATTAATTAATTTTATTCAGAGAGTACAAGTGCGGGGAGGAGAGAGAGAGAGGGAGGGAGGGAATTTAAGCAGGCTCCACACTCAGCACGGAGCCCAGTGTGGGGCTCGATCCCACCGCCCTGGGGTCATGACCTGAGCTGAAGTCAAGAGTCCGATGCTCAACTGAGACACCCAGGCCCCCCTCTTTTTACTATTCTGCATGCATCCTGAAGTATTAGGGGATAAAATGACGTGCTCTTTGGGTTTTGCTCTTGACTCCAGGAACGAAAGGGGGGCCACAGGGATTTGCACTCTCTATTTTTGTATGTTTGGAAAGGAGCTTAATAAAACGTTAAAGAGAGCGCTCGAGGAGGGAACCTTTAAAGTATAGACAACAACGTTGAGGAGTTGTCCTCTCCAGGACCCGAGGCATCTGTAGAATCAAGAGGTGTTCGTTTTTAAGAAGGAGAAGTAAAAGCATATTTTTTGGCTAATGGGAAATTTTTACAGTGCAATAGAGAGAGGGCAGAAGGACTCGAAGAATGTCCTGGGGCAGGAGAGAGGGGCAGGGAGGGTGTCTGGTGCCCCGCTGGAAGGACTGGCTTCAGACACGTGCAGGGAGAAGTCAGCCACCATGTGGGGAAGAAAAACAGAGACCACCAAACAGAGGTTTCCTTCTGGTTAGTTAATTCTCAGTGCAATAGGAAGCAAGGTTATCCGCTGGGAACGAGGACGGGGGAGGAGACATGGGGAGTTTGGGGAGAGAGGTTGCCAACGTTGCCTAAGAGAACGGGATGGGACGGGGAGATGGACGTGGCCACCAGGCAGCACCGAGAGCCAGGCAGGTGCTGAGATTCACTCCACTCAATGGGATCCAAACAGCCTTTTAAAAAAGGAGGCTGATGATTTTTTTTTCATTCTTTCAGCAAATAAAGAGAGAGTACCTTTTCCATGTTAGGAACAGAAAAAGATCCATTGTAGGTTAAGAGGGGCGAAAAAAGTAAGTTTCAGAAGAATCCGCATTCTAGAATTGCACTCATATTTAAAAAAATAAGTACTACGTGTTTATGCATGCATCGAAAAATCTGCATGGAGACATGACGAATGTTAGTAGTGACTACGTATAGGACATAGAAGAGGGCTGGAAATTACACTAATTTTTAACAAGAAAAGGTACTGCATACTTAAAAGCATGAAAGACTATTTATACCGAAACATATAATAAAAAGTCCCCTGGCATCATACTGTCAAGTACTATCCGGATGAATTAAAAAAAAATGTTATAGATAAAATCTATTTAATGAAACAGTTCTATTTCTAGGCTTTCATTCTTTGGGAGAAAAGCCGAGTAAGCATGCCCGAAGTTATACCTACAAGGATGCGTGCAGGGGGGTTCAGGTTGTGGAAACCGGGCATTGGTGTTGTGGGGGTGCTGCCCGTTATCAGTGGCTCCGAGTCACAACCAGCCCCTTCCGCAGACAGCTGCCCGGCTGAGCAGAAGCACTCATGGCCCCCTTGCTGAAGGCAGGGTGAATCCCGGGCAGCCTTCGTGCCTGGAGCCCCGCAATGTCAGACTGAACCTGGGCTACGGACGAGCCCACATCCTTGCTTAGCAATTTCCCCGCCCTATCCCGTTCCCGTCATTGTCCTCCTCCCAAGAGTCCAACCTCAGTAAGTCACTTGTGTGAGGATCCTCAACTCTGTTTCTAAGGGTTCAACCTGAGATGAGCCTTCGAGACTGCCGGTCAGGCGTGTGCGTATCGATATACTTAATATATCACATACCGGGGGAGCAACGGGAGGGGCGGAGACAGAAATCATAGCAGGAGGGAAAGAGTGAGAAAAAAAAAAGCGCGAACTGAAGAACCCAGCGGATAGTGCTTAGCCCACGTGTATATGCATTTATATAAATATGTTTATATGTGAACAGAAGATGGATTTACACAGTTACATTAACAGTGGTTATCTCCAGATGGTCCCATGATGAGGAACTTTCACTTTCAAAGTCATTCGTGTCTGTTTGTCTGAATATCTTATAAAATGGATGTATTGTTTGTACACCCATGTTGTAAAGAAGCAGGCTCTGGAGACGGAGATCTGGAGTCAAATCTCAGCTCTACCGACCGCTACGTATGTGACCACCTAGCTCCTCTGAACCTCGGTTTTCTCATCTACGAAATGGGGACAATAATATCTAACTTACATAGTTGTGTTTCTGTTTATAACATAGAGCATAAAAGCTCTTAGCACAGAATCCGATGCAGAGTAAGTACATAATAGTGGTAAGTATTTTTATTTTTATTACCTTACAGTGGCTGTCTTCTGATGGTGAGACTATGGGATTTTTTTTTTCTTTCTACCTTTCTTTAGTTTCAGAACTGTCTTGAATTAATACCCTGGCAATAGTCAACGATGTATATATTTCCAGTCTGGCATAAATGTCCACATTTGGGGGCCCACAACTAATTACTTAGACCAAGGAAAAGATAATGCGTTGCTTGGTCTTCTAGTTAGAGCATCAGGACCTCACAAAGTTGGCATATTTTAGCACCCAAAATCATGAAGTTAAAAAAAAGAAAGAAAGAAACTCGATATCAACGAAAGGAGGCAAGAACACACAAAACAGGTTAGGAACACTCAGTATAAAGTCATACAACATGATTAGGGGCGCCTGGCTGGCTCACTCGGTTAAGCGTCTGACCTCAGCTCAGGTCGCGATGTCACAGTTTGTGAGTTCAGGCCCCGTGTAGGGCTCTGTGCTGACAACTCAGAGCCTGGAACCTGCTTTGAATTCTGCCTCTCCCTCTGTCTCTACCCTTCCCCTGGTCACACTCTGTCTCTCAAAAGTAAATAAAACGTAAAAAAAAAAAGTCATACAACATGATTAAATACTTCTTAGAACCCTGCGTGGGGCAAAACTGCAGTGGTGTCCATAGATGAGGATTTATCAGAGCTCAGTTCACTGTCCACGCACACCAGGATCGCCTGGGCCTAAAAGGTGAATGTGTGGGGCCCCCCCAGGCCCCCCTGAATCGGAATCCCTGGGAGCAGGTGCTGGGAATCTGCATTCTGAGCCAACAACACCGCCTCACTATCATTCACACTCAAGCAGGAGAGCTCTGACTAAGTTGAATTCGTTTGTAAAAGACTTGAAATGCCCTGACGTAGGCCAAATTAACAGACTCCAGAATTACGTGGAGAGTTCCAGAAGAGGTCTTATTTGGTGATAAACATGTATTTTAGATGACGTATTCATTGGGTGAGCTGGCTTTTAGGTGAAATGGTCTGAATCGCAGTGGGGAGCCGCTCCTGCCAGCCTGCCTCACTCTCCCTGCCACCCTGTCTCTTGCCACAGGGGCTCGGCGAGACCCACAGTTACAGGGAGCAAGGACAAGTGTGTGAGGAGCGTGGGGCCACGGTTAGCCTGGATCTGGGACCCGAGCCCTCAGTGCTCAATTTGCGGCTGAGGTAAGGACTTAGTCGGGCCCAGGGCCCAGTCTACGGCATCCAGTCCCAGCTCCTGGGCGTGTGTGGGTGTCAGGACAAGGCCCCTCCCAATGCTTCGGGAAACTTCCCCGCCCAAGTGGCAGATTCCACAGGCACTCCCTCAGGGCTGGCCCAGAACTCACACCTGTTTGCCCAGGCCTCGGGCCAACAGGCCTGCGTGGCTGCACTTGGGGACCAGGGAAGGATGGGGGGTGAGGAACGCACAAGGGCTGAGTCCGCCTTACCTGGCCCGGTGAGGTCCCCCGTGGCAGCCATCACTGGCCCCTTCTGCTCCTTAGGGATCATCCTGGAGAAGAGAGATGCCTGCCAATGGGCCAGCCCTCCTCCTTCCTTCCCCAGACCTCCGCGCAGTCCCTGGTCCACCCAGCCTCAGCCCCGAGCTGCCGTGTCCACCCTAGTCTCAAGAAAGGGCTGTCTGAGCTGGAAAGGGTTCTGGGGTCTCTGTGTACAGAGGAGGAGACTGAGATCCAGGGAAGGCAAGGAGGTGTTAGAGGCCACACCGTCTGCTTCACATGTTGCCAGGGAGGTATTCTTTCTTCAGGGGGTGATCTCTGGGACATGAGTGGCAGGGAGGTGGGGGTCTAGACAATTGTCATCCACTCAATGGGCTCTAATCAGAGGCTGAAGAAGAGGGAGGTTTAAGTCGGGGGCAGGGGGGATGGATGGGTTGCCAGGCCGGGGCTACACCGGGGGCTCCAAGACTGGTCCCGTCCTTTTATCCCCAGTACTTGGCTGGGAGGCTTGAGGGCACAGGCTGGCCCAAGGAAGCTGAGCGACCCTCCGCCCCCCTTCCCTATGCCCTATCCCTCACTGACTTACAGGGCGCTCTCTTCTCCCTCACCCCTTCTCTCCTTCCTCCTCCATTCCCCCCACCCACCCCCCCCATTTGGGTCTCACTGCATTTCCAGGGATCTTGGAGGAGATTTGCAAACAAAATGAGGTCCAGAGCCCCAGAGAATCCCTGCAGGCTCCAAGTCCAGATTCCCCGATTTGCCCCCAGGAGAGAAGGCAGAGCCCTTGAGCCCCGCCCCCGACAGATCACCCACCCCTGTGCTTTGCTTCCAGGTTTTTCTATACTCCTTTCTTTAGAAAAAAGCCCGCCTCTATCTATACCCCGCACCCGCACATGGCCCCCCGGTCGGTGGGCACTGAACTGGGCAACCTGGAGTCTAGTCTATGGCCCTGACTTCCTCTGTAACTGTGAGCAAGTAGCTCTCCAACTCTGTGCCTCAGTTCCTCTTATGTGCCTTTATTACATAAGGAGGTTGGGCTAGATCATGGGATTCACAGATAGGCTTCAGGGCATCCACACACACCCCCCTACAATCGGACACGAGCATGTCTGCAAGCATTTGGGGCGAGGGCCATGAGTTAGAGAGTGCTCTGTGACCACTCAGGAGTCCACACGGCACGGGTCTGTTTCTTGATAAACACTCCCCTTACAGACAGGCACAGATTGGGAAGGGCCCTCACCGGACAGACTCGGACCCCGCTCCCCTCCACAGCCTGAGGATCTTGAAACGCCGCATGGAGCCATCACCTATATCCACCTCGAATCCCAGCCACCTCTCCTCATTTAACCTAAAGTGACCGAGAGCTTAGAATCCCTCCACACCCAACTCAGGCACCAAGCTTCCTTGAGGCCCCCCATTCCCCAGCCCCTCTGCAGGGCCCTTCCTCTGCCCGGGCGCCGGGGCTCTGGCAGCTGGCTTGTCTCCTCTGCCCACTCCCCGAAGCCCCTCGAGCTCCCCTGAGATCCTGGTACCTGAGAGATGGAACCGAAGTGTGCAGGGAGGAGTGTCAGCCCCTCAAGATTAGCACCTCTGTCGGGAAGCTGAGAGCTGAGTATTCGTGTAGGTGCTAGTGGTCCCCAGTCCCGTCCGAGCAGGGTGTGCCCTTGCAGCCAGCTCTGGCCCCAGCTGAGAAGAATCAAGAATCGTTCCTGCCTCATCGTGGCTCACAGCCTTATTTCGGGCTGCAACAGGATCCAGGGACAGATGCTAAAAGCACCAGGCCCCAGGGAAGACAGGTGCCCCGGCAGCAGGCCCTTGCAGACAGAAGGGCTTGCACACACACACACACACACATACACACGCACGCACGCACACACATACACATATGCACACACCAAAGTCACCTGGAAATGCTGAGAGGCAGTTGCCAGTCACTCGAGCTTGCTAATTGTATCCTTAGTGCCAGAACGGGGCCTGATAGGAATTTCATAGATATTTGTTGAATGAATAGATGGATGGATGGATGCTTGAATGAATGAATTCTCCCCTGATACCTTTGCCTGACTTGTTCATTTCTTCTTTCCTTTTTTCTTTCCTGCCTTTCTTTCCTCCTTCTGCTCCCTCCCTCCCTTCCTCCGTCCCTCCACCTTCTCACATTCTCCAAGCCTCTCTCTATGGACTGCAGATAAATATGGCAGGGCTCTGTCCTCAAGGAGCTCAGCCAGGCCCAAGTCAGTCCCGTAAACAAGCCTTTGCGAGGCATGATGGGAAATGCTCTGAGACCAGCCTGGCCTGGGGGTGGAGGGGTGGGGAAGGCGCTTCCCAGAGGAGACACTTGATCCGGGCCTGGAAGGCTATTGGGAGTTCAGTGGGCAGAGGGGCACGGGCACTGCAGGCAGAGGCCGCCTCGTGTATAGCCGTGTTAAGGGTCCTCAAGCAGAGCCAGAACTTGCCCGCAGAGTTGAGAGATGGGCAGGGTGGGGCTGAGAGATGCGGCCGGACCAGTGGGCCAGATCTCAGCAGGCTTTTCAAAAGGCAAATGGGCTTTATAAAGGGCTTGTTGAAGAGTTGAAAGCGGGGGATGGAGTGGTCCAACTGGCATTTTCCAAAAATATCCCTGGCTGCCAGGTGGAAAGTGAGTTGGAGGGGCCAGGCTGGAGGCAGGAAGATTTTACTGTGCTCGGGTGGGAGATGGGGAGGCCACACGGGGGTAGGGCCCGAGGCCACGGGGAGGCGAAGAAGGACCTGAGGGTTGTCTGGGGAATCACCAGGTCCTGCTCAGAGACCGGATGTAGAGAGTGAGGAAAAGGCTGCTCTGGCTTGAGGGACTCAGGTAAAAGGGGAACAGATTGGAGTGGGGACAGATGCTCAGCTCAGCTTGGGGTAAACTTGATTTGAGGTGTCAGGGATGGGAACCACCAGGAGGCAGGGGAATACTGTGCCCAGGAGGGGTTCCAGATAAAGACTAGGTCACTTGCAAGGAAGGGTGGGACGGGTAAGGACGTGCTGGGTCCAGGCTGGGCTACACCTGCAGCCATGTGCTGGGACGGACTGTCCGAGGGTGCATTTCTTTTATTTCTTTTTTAAAAATTTTTTAACATCTACTTATTTTTGAGAGGGAGAAAGAATACAAGCAGGGGAAGAGCAGAGAGAGAGGGAGACACAGGATCTGAAGCAGGCTCTAGGCTCTGAGCTGTCAGCACAGAGCCAGACACGGGGCTCGAACCCACGAACTGTGAGATCATGATCTGAGCCAAAGTCAGACATTTAACTGACTGAGCCACCCAGGCACCCCAAGAGGGTGTATTTCTGAAAGCCTCTGAGGAAGAAGCCCGGGCTCTGCCGTGGACCGCAGGAGCTCCACATTCTGCCCGTAGGATCCTGTGCCCAGCCTCCGCTGGGCCCGCACTCTGAGAGAGGAAGGAGAGGGATATCCCCAGGGCAGGCTCGCCTCACCTGGGAGCGGGGGCCACAATCCCCTTCTCTGGACAGAGGACACTCCCCTTACGTGAGGAGCACTCCTGATGGTCTGGGTCCTGAACTCACTAGGGTCGTCTGGACTCACACGGGACGTTTTATAGGGGCTTCTCCTCCCCAGCCTGCCGGGAGGAAACAGCCCCGGAGCGCTGGCCCCGGACCCGGCTCGGCCCTGGCTGCTCCAGTGACAGTGGCTTATGGTGAGGACCTGGGCAATACCAGGCTGAAACATCACCGACGCAGCTCACTCTGCACCCACAGGGAAGCCGAGGCTGGGTAAGGGGTGGCCTTACTCGACGTCACCCAGCTAGCAGACGACAGGATCAAGATTTCAACCCTGGGACTTCATCTATGGCCTGGAGCTTTTCCATTGCTCCCCATCTCTCTCCATCGCCTCTACTCCCCGAGCCCCCATCCCACGTGTATCAAACGTTCTCATCCATCCAGAGCCCCTTGGACTGTTCCATGGGGAGAAGGGAGGGCTTTCGACACAGCCGAAAAGGACACAGGAGGCAGAAGGATGCAGGAAGCATTTATTGAGGGCCAGAGATGAATTCTACAGGAGGTAAGAGGCAGAACACAGGCGGTCTCTAGTGGATTCGAGAGGATCAGGGTGGGGTTTGGTGGGGAGAAGGCAGTGACAGGGAGAGAACAGCCAGGAGAACTGCAGCTTCTCAAGGCTGCCTCCTGCTGGTTCTTTGGGGGAAATGCAGGCAAAAGTGGATTTTCTATGCTTTGGCATCAGCCAGGGGCCTGATAGTGTCTCTTCTCTGAAAGAGGCCCTTAGCCCCAGTCCCCCATGCTACAAGGAGCCCTGAAACAGATGGGGACTTTGGTAAATGTGGTCACTCATCATTGACCAAGCAGGAGCACCCTCTTACCTTCCCACTGTCAGGGCCTGTGTTCCTTAGGCCCTAGGCACCCTCCGGGATCACTCCTTTATTCCAAAGCACCCCCCCCAAGCTCTTTCCCACTGTGGCCCCAGCTTTCCCGAGCCTCGCTCAGGGGTTCCACCTGGAACATCACCTGATGGGTGGGTGAGTCTACCCCTAAGCCCAAATCACACTCGGTCCCTCACCTGTAGCAACATCCTGGTACCCTTTCACCTACATCTCTTTGATCCTCAGCCCATTCCAGGCCCCACCCCCACGCTCCTCTCAGTACCTGAAGCTGACATTCTGAACCTCTAGAAGGTACCACCAGCCAACTCGGGAAGCTACAGAATTCAGCCACATTTCTCCTATACCCAGTCCCTCCTGGGACTGGAATAGAACCACCAAGATCTAAGGGTCAGGCCAGGGCCTGCAGCCAGGCTCCTCAAGGTCACTGGGCACCAGGCACTAGCCAGGCCAGAGTGTAAAGGGAAAGAGGTGGGGCAGAGCAGTGCCCACTCATCTGGGCAGGATATGCATACTGAGGCCGACGACTGAAGCATGGGGTATTTCCTAAGGAACCAGAAACACAGGCAGCCTCTAGTCTAACCCCTCACTCACCCACCCATTCTCATCTGCCCCCAAGTTCTGCCTAGCCAATCCTCTGCCACCACTCTCCTTCCCTTCCTGACGCCACGGAACGCATTTCAGGACTGGGAGAGCCCTCAGAGGTCGTCTGAGCCAGTCCGCTTCCTGTTAGGATCTCCTCTATGCATCGTGGCTCCTGCTTGAATACCTCCTGTAACAAGGAGTCTTGCCTCCCTCTTTCCAAGTGGGCAACCTCCAACTCCGGGCCATCAGGTAAAGCCACAGGGTAGCAGATAGCTCTATATCAACTCTTCTCTCCCCAGCTCAGCTTTTAGCCCGGAACCTGCCGTGAAAGGGCCCAGAAGAGATTGATGGGTCGGAGGCACCCATAGCATCCCTGGCCGCCCAAGTCCTGGGGCCGGGGATGTAAGCATCACCTTCCGGCGCCCCTCTCTGGCAGCAGGCAAGATGCCCAGGCAGTCTGAGCTAGGTGGGAAAGGCCGAGAGGGATCTGGGAGGAGGGCTCTTCCCACCTCTTGCATCCGGAGGGCCGGCGGGGCACCTTGAGCCGGCCTGGGAGACCTCTCTAAAGGTCACCAAGGTAAAAATAGAGCTTGTCTGGGAAGGGATGGAAAACAGCTGCTCCTGCCTGGGACTTGGTGCCAGGCAGGCGGACGGTCAGGCCAGGCTGGGACAGGGAACTTAGGCCTAGGATCTTCGGAACACACCCTTCATTTGCCAGACTCCAGAGAGCAGAGGCAGGAAGGGAGGGAGGAATAGAATACGGAACCCCGGACTGCATGCGGCAAGCCCAGGGGTCCATATACACAACACCCTACCTCTTCCAAGGCACGTGTGTGTGTGTGTGTGTGTGTACTGATGGCAGGGGAGGGGGAATCTAGACCTGTGAAGATTGCCTTGGCCAAAGCCCCACTAAACAGATGGGAAAGGCGAGGATCGGACAGAGGAAGGCTCTTGCCCAGGGTCACACAATGACTGACTGATAGAGTAAGGGCTAGAACCCAAACTTGGATCACTACCCCAGGCCCAGAGCTCTACTCCCCTGACCCCTCGTCCAAAGAGGCCAGGCCCCCTGGGGATGTGGTGCTAGGATCTACCAAGCCCCATAAACGCTTCTTCTGGTTCAGCCCTCCCGGGGTGGGGATGGAGCGGGAGCAGGAGGGGCTTTAGGTGGTGCAGGAGGCCTCGGAGGGGAGGCTGCCACGCTTGAGCCTCAGGCTGCCGTTCCACCCGCGGGGACAGATGTTGTAGCCGAGGATGCCGGGCGACTTAGCCCCGGAGTCCTCGGAGTCGAGGGACACATCGGAGTCTGTGGGCGAGCGGCGGTAGGGGAAGGGCCTGGGCGGCGCCGGCAACGGGCTCCGGGGGCTGGCGCAAGGCGAGGGCCCGGCGGACAGCGGGCTCCGCGGGATCGGGGAGAACGTGGCCCCGGGGGCGGCGGCGGGGCCGGGCCGGGCGGGCTTCGGCGAGCGCAGGCGCGGCGGCGGCGGCGGCGGCGGCGGCGGTGGCTGCGCCCCCGGCGGGGAAAAGGGCCGCAGGCTCTCGGCGCCCGCCGACCGCGGGGAGGCGCTCTTGCGCCGGGCCGCGTTGATGATGTTCCGCGCCAGGAGGGCCTGCAGCTGGCGGCTGGGAGGCCGCGCCTCTGTCTCGGGTCGCTGCGGGGATACCGAGCGCTCGCTCCACGAGGGAGACATGGGCGGCGGCGGCGGGAGCGGCGGGGGACTGCTCATGCTGCTCCCGCGGCCCGGCTCCCACGGCCCCGGGCTCACCCAGCCGTCCAGGCTGCTGGGGGGCCGGGAGGCGCCCGGCGTCCAGGGCGGGGAGGTGGGCAGGCTCTCCCGGCGGTCCTGGGGAGAGAGCAGAGAGGGCGGGGCAGGCGTTAGTGCTCAGTCCTCTAGACCAGGTTTCGGGAGGGACCGAGTCTGGTTTGTCCATCGTACGAGTCGGGAGGCCAGGCACCCAAGTCAGGGAAATAGGGCCTGCCGTAAAACGCAGGTGTCCCAGCTCTCAGCCCATGCCGCCTGTCCCTACGCTTAACAGGGAGGCAGGTGACCAGTGGTTAAGAACGCTAGCTTTGGAGACAGACCCCCCTTTGCTTCCTGAATGAACTTGGGCAAGTCGTTTCAGCCACGGAAACAACTGGAAGCCTTGGGGCTTCAGTTTCCTCCTCTGTAAAATGGGGGTATAATATCAGCACGTACTCTGTGGGGTTGTCGTGAGGATTGAACGAGATAACTCCTGTGAAAGAAGGTTAACATGTATGGGAAGATGCCCTGGAGGAGAGTAAGGGCTCCCTAGATGTTATCTACCGTAAAGAAATACCGTAAGGATACACATGAAACTAACCTAAGTGGGTCTCTGTTAGGAAATGGGGCCACTGGGGGCAGGGGACACAGCCACAGGGGTGGGAATAAAGCTTTAATGTATTACTTTCTAGGTAAGATTAGGTTTTTGAAACTATGGTTGTATTATCTATTTTAAATTTTTAAAACAAAAATACTGATCGTTATTATTAAAGACTAGGAAAAGGCCCTCTTAGCCCCGACCCTGTTGCCATGGTCACCTAATTTTTCCCTGGATGCCCTGAGCAGAGAGGAAGTTCCCGCTGACAGATGGGAACACCAAAGGAAGTTGGGTCATTCTGCCCTAGACAGGACACTCCCCTGACTGGACTTCTTGTCAGCATGGGGTAGGGAGTGTGGATTCGGTGGGGCCAAGTGGGTGAACATCTCTGTGTGACAAAGCGCTGCTCTGCTATATACGGCGGTACCTGCTTCCTCCCTATTTAAGGACCTTCCGGTCTCCGAGTTTCAGTGTCATCCTTTCTCTCTCATTAGATCCTCACAACATACTGAGGAGGTAGCTGGCATTATCACACCCATTTTACGAGGATGAAAATGAAGTTCAGAGGTGTAAAAAACTATCTGGTGTGTTCTGTCCCACCAGGAAACGTGTGTGGGCGACCACCTCCTATTCAAAGGCTACACGCCACGCTGAAGCGGTTGGAAGAACTAACTGGTTTGGGTTTTGGAATCCGTGCCCAGTTCGTATCTGCTAAATCATCCAACTCTTCATCCAATCAGACTGCAGCAGTAAGCCAGTCCACTCAGCCTTCAACCCAACCCAAATTCACCAGCATTCACTCCTCAGAGTCCAGAGCTAGCCGGTCCAGTCAGTGTCTTCTACTCAATCGAAATCTAGAATCATTCAAAGGATCCATGCTTTCATCCAATCAGTAATCGGCCACAGCCAAGCCGGCCAGCCTCTCATCCAATCAGAATCCGATTTCTCCCAGTCAAGTGCAGCAGCTACTAGATGGGCTGACTAGAACGGAGTCCCTTAAACCTAAAGGAAAATGTTGTACAGCAGTCTGAATGGGAGACTTTTCATGGGATAGTAATGCCGGAGGGGCCCTTAGGGACCTCCTGGGGACATCCGAGACCCCAACCATCAATTTGGAAAGTGAAGCTCAGCGTGGGATCGACCCCTCTCACTGCCAGGGTCAGAGTTGTGTATATGTGAGCCAGAAGCACGGGGAGATTCTCTGTCTGTGACACATCCCAGGAAGCTTTCAGTCAGCCCAGTTGTGGGAAGCAGGGCCAGGAGTTCATGATCCCAGCCCGTCAACAAGCATGGGGGCAAAAGGACCAGGCCTCTGCAGCCAGGAGAAGGGCAGCCTAGGGCAGGCGGACTTACCATACCTGTCTGAAATCTCTAAGGGTTATCTCTGCCTTTGGAGGCCACAAGGGGAAGGCTTGGGCCAGCAAGTGGCCCCAGGCTGACTTCCCGAGCCTGGGTTGGAATGTTGGGCTGTGGGAAGCAGCTCCTCACCATTTGGAGGAAGGCCAGAGCCTGACCTCATCGGAACTGCCATGTCTGGGTTCTGACTCGCTATGTGCAGGGGTGGGGTGGGGGGAGGTGGGTGCACGATAGGAAAAAGCTGTGAGGAATCAGGACTGCTCACTTTCTGACAA
This sequence comes from Paguma larvata, assembly GCA_030068075.1. Classification (NCBI taxonomy): domain Eukaryota; kingdom Metazoa; phylum Chordata; class Mammalia; order Carnivora; family Viverridae; genus Paguma; species Paguma larvata. The sequence goes on along the minus strand of CM057826.1, from coordinate 40,975,277 downwards.
AGCTCTCAGTGCATTATATAAGCCAGAGCTCCCTGGAAAGGCACATGGGCGAAGATTCAGAAAGAAGCGCCCACTTAACCCAGCCCCAGCCCCATTGCAGGGCACGTGTGTGGGGCGAGGGCTTGAACGGAGCGGTCAGACCGGAGCCGTCAGCAGAGACCAAGCTCCCAGGTTGCCTTCTGCAATCCTTTCACTGGGCGGAAGGGAAACTAAGGCCCGGAGGTGAGAAGGGGTTGTCCAAGGTCACACAAGGAGTCAGGTGTAGATCTGGGATTACAACCTGCTTCTGAGTCTTCATGGTGGTTTGCTCCTCTCCACCGGGGGCAGAAACTCTGTTTTCAGGAGCTAGCGGGTAACAAATGTGGGACACTTCCAGATTTAGGGAGAGGAGGAGGGGGCTGAGGGAACTGGAAAGTATATGCTTGGGCTAAAGGCATTTAAGTTCTACTTTTGGGGGCGCCTGGGTGGCTCCGTTGGTTAAGTGTCTGACTTCGGCTCCGGTCGTGATCTCCCAGTTCACGAGTTCAAGCCCCATGTTGGGCGCCCTGTGCTGACAGCTCGGAGCCTGGAGCCTGCTTCGGATTCTGTCTCCCTCTCTCTCTGCCCCTCCCCCACTCATGCTCTGTCTCTCTCTGTCTCTCTCTCAAAAATAAATAAACATTAAAAAAAATTTTTTTTTTAATTCTACTTTTAAAGAACTCAAACAAACATGGGCCGTAAGGGCCTGCGGGTCTTCCCCACGTTCTACAACCTTCTTGGCCAAACTCTGAAGGAAGGAGAAAACAGAAGGTGATTTCCATAGGACTATGGTTCCCTAAGTGCTGACCCAGGGAAGAGAGACAGGCAGCCCTCGCTTCCAAGCCGGCACGCATCTGCACCCACCGCAGATCCAGACACACAGCAGGTTCAAACAGCACGCAGAGACACGCCGTGCGCTCACACACAATAACTGAGTCGTCCCGCCCCACCTCCCAGGCCCGAATCAGGGAGGAAGGCGAGAGCCCTGACCACCAGCCAGGGAGTGCGGAAGAAAGAAAGAAGCAAGACAGATTTGAGGCTGAGTGTATTGAGAACAGGAGAGAAAACAAAGTTGGGGGAAGAGCTCGGCCAGGCTGGCCGCAGGAGCTGCAGGACGGAGGGTGGGCTCTTCCGCTGCTGGCCCTGGGGGGTCGAAGGGAGCAGGGGTCCAGGGTAGGGACTTCGCTCTGTCCTGGGAGGGGCCTGGCGCGAAGAAGCTGAGCTCACTTACGACTCCCCCACGCATGCCCCCAAGTTCTGGGCAGAATGAACTTGCTCGGAAGGCACCCCCCTGTTCCCATGGAGACGAGCCCAGAGCTCACGAAAACTGCAGGCTCAGCCCAGCACAGGCACCGCCTCCACCACCCCTCACCCCGCTGGGGAGCCCAGAAATAGGGCCAGGGAAGAGAAAGTGGGTGGTGCTCGGCCCCCAGCCTTGGGAAGCTTCCATCTGAATGCTGCCTCTTGCGTCTGTATTCTCTCGCCCCCCGCAAAGCCTGGCCTGGGGGTGCATCACATCAAAGGTGTCGGAGGTGACAAGGATCTCACACTACCTGACTCAGCACCCTCACGGGATGGGGAAACTGAGACCCAAAGATACACATGGAATTAATCTGGTAGAATCCAGATCTCTTAAGTGCCAGCCCTTTCCTCAAAACCTTAAGGTCTCCTCGTCTGTCCCAGTGAGCTGCAGAGCCCCTGCCCAAGCCCCTGGCCGGGCTGCTACTGTCTCCAGGCCGCCCTGAGCCTGTGTCATCCCAGCCTAGGCTTCTGCTGCCCTGGCTTCCTGAAGCAGCTCGGTCCAGGCACACCCTCCCCAGGATGCCCTCACAGACCTCTCATCTCCAAGGTTCTATGGCGACAGCCCATTCCCTCCCCCTCTCTTCCCAGGGGACTGTCTTATCACTTACAAGGCCTTTCTCCCAAAGCACCAGCCTATCCCCTCAATCCTCGAAGACTGTCACAGCTGGAAGGGCCCCGACCACAATAAAGAAGAAAGCTGAGGCCCAGAAAGGGAAGGCGACTTGACTAGACTCACACGGTGAAGGGGAGGCTGAGGGGGACCAGACCCTCCTCTCCAGCCTCTCCCGCTGGGGCCCGTTCCTCTGCACAGAGAGAGCTGCTTTTAGTTGGGCAGCTCTTGGCTGAGGTTGAAGCCAAAGTAGCCAATGGATACATCGCCCGTGGTGGGGGCCTCTCTCATCCACACCCACATCTGCGCATCCTTCTAAGGGGTTCCCCTTCCCTCAGGGATTCCCCGGGGGCTTCGCGCACCCCGGCACACTGAGGGCAAGCCAGGTGGGGTCTGGGCCGAACTGCTCGAGCTCGCCCCCAAAGTGGAGCCAGGTGTTTGGAGAGGGCGTGGAGCCAGGGGGGCAGGGGGGCAGGAGGAAAAGCGTCAGATGGCAGTGGCAGGCTAAGTCCTCCTCCGGCAGAAGAACCCACGAGAGGAGGAAACGTGGCAGCCGAGGCGAAGCTCTCTGAAGCAGCGGAGAGGAAACGGTGTCTGGAAGGCAGAGGTGGAAGAGACAGACCTGTGCAGGTAGGAAGCCAGCGACAGGCAGAAAGACGCCAGGAGCCCGGGCGGCTGAGGAGGCAGACCCTTGGCTGGCTGGTTGCACAGAGGCACTGGCAGGCTCTGTTTGCTCCAGAAGCCCATGTTAGGGTCCCCTTCTAGGCCATTCCCCAGCAAGACGCTGGCATCCCTACAGCTCAGGAAGGCCAGGGGAAGCCCCCCCGCCTCGTTTCGGCCTGCCAAGGGAGTTCTCTCTCTGTGACCCGCCCTGCTTTCCAGTATCGGACTGCAGATCCTTCAGACCTGGAGTCTAATGACCCTTGTGGCGGGGAAGGAGCAAGCTGCAGCCCAGAGAGGGGAGGTGACTTGCCCAAAGTCACAAAGCTAGCTGGTGGCGGCATCGGCCTTTGAGCCCCGAGTCCCCGTACTCCTGACCCTCAGCTCTGAGCCACTTCCAGCCACATCCGCTCTCCATCCAGCCCTCGGAGAGGGGACCCTGGCAGGCAGTGGGACCCCCGCAGGGTCCGTTACTTGAAGCAGAAGGAAGGCTTCCACACCTGAGCCTCGATCCCAGCATTCCGGGTAGAGAAGGAGGGCCTGGGGGCCTGCTTGGCTCGGGGAGACCACGCCCTGGAGGGCGACACAGGGGAGATATCACTGCTGTAGGTGGGGCTCACGGCCGTGGGCTGGAGGCCGTCCTGGCCGGGCGAGGTGTAGAGGCCCGGTGAGGAGCGGGAGGCCCGAGGCAGGGCCGGGGATGCTGGGAGAGCGGCCTTGGGCAGGCTGGGCACCAGGTCCAGGGAGCTCGGCTTGGCGGGCGAGGCGGCTCTCGGAGATGGCTTGACGGGCTCCTTGATGGGTGAGAGGACGAAGAGCGACGGCCGCAGTTGGTAGGCCGGCTGCTTGGTGGGCTCGGGGCGCAGGACCCCATTCTCGGGCAGGTAGCCGTGGTAGAGGGAGGCAGGCGGGGTCCGAGCTGGGCTCCGGGATGCCACTCGGAAGCCACCGGGAGCATTGGTGGGATACTTCCAGGACGAAGGCAGGGACATGGTGGGTGAAGGGCAGCGGGCCAGTTCCGTGTGGCCTGAGGACTCGATGACATACTTCTCCATGCGGGATTGGCGGCGGGCGTAGAGCTCAGCCCCCTTCCCAGAGGCCTCGGACAGGTTCTGGTTGGGTTTGGGCTTCGGCTTGGCCTGGATGCGCGGTGACTTGAGGCACGAGGCCCACTCCGGGAGGATTTCCTCGGCCGCCCCAGGGCTGGCCCTGTCCCGGGGTGCTGGCTCCTGCTGAAAGTTGGAGGCCTCGGCCCCCAGGGCGAAGGGCTCCTCCTCCACGCCCGCCTCCCCCTGGTCCCTCTGCCTCCGCTTCTCATCGGCCGTCTGGACCAGATCCAGCAGGTCTGGATTCGGGGTCACCTTGGGCTTCTCTACGAAGGTGAACATGGATTTCCGGCTGCCCCTGCGGGCCATCGACTCCTCCAGGATGCCCGTCTTGCTGGCGGGAACGGCCTGGCCCTTCAGATGAGAAGGCCTGGGGTCGGAGCTGGGGTACAGGGCAGAGTAGGATGGGGGAGACCGGACCCGGGAAGCCGGGGGCGCCGTGGACAAGGTTTCAGCATAGGTGGGGGGTGGGGTGAAGTTCCCCAAGGGGCGTCTCTCCAACGCAGGGCTTCGCTGTCCCACGGGCCTCCTCTCCACCATGGGGCTGTGAGACATCACGTGTCTCTGTGGCAGAGGGCTCCTGTCTGCCATGCTCGGGGGCTGGGGAGCCAGGGCCTTCTCCCCGAAGTGTCGTCTCTCTACCATGGGGCTCCGTTCCACCTGGCTGGTGCTCCCTGGAGCCTGGATCCCGAAGGGTCTGGCCGTCCTGTTGACCACCGATGGGGGCTTGGCCAGCGTGAAGTGGACCTCGCTGTATAGCTTGGTGGGTGTGGTCGTGGCTGCCCACGCAGACGTCTCGGGTTCTGCCGGCACCGCTGGGACACTGGGCTGCACATCTATGAGCAGGGAGCTGGACATGAAATCTGGGGCCGGGGTCCCAGAGCTGGAGATGGGAGTCGTTTCTCTGGAGAAGGTGTTGGGGGTGGTAGGTGGCGCTGACACCTTATCGATTATGAGTGTGCTGGATTTCACCTCCGCGGCTGGCTCTGGGGGCTGCCCGCCGGCACACAGGGTGCTGGGTTTGGAATCAGACACCGTGCCATTGGGCGGGAGCTGGGTTTCTGAGGGCTGCTGGCTGTTTGAAAGCGGCAGGCTCTGCGGGGTGACAGTTGCCGGCGGGTTCTGGTTGATGTCTGCGTCTGGCAGGCTGTGGTTGCTGTTAGAGGCTGGCGTGATGAGGGGGGCACTGAGCGAGGAAAGGTTTTGGTTGACGTCTGCGGCCGGGCTGTGGGCCTCAGCCGTAGGCGGGCTTGGTGGGCTCTGCTGGGCTTCTCGGTTCTGGGACAGGTGCAGCCCATTGGCTGTCAGCAGGGCCGCGTTCTCCTTCAAATACACCACCAGCGGCACCTCCTCCTCCTCGCTGGCCACCTTCTCCAGGTGCCGCAGCAAGCTGGCTTTCTCTGAGCACCCCTCCATGCTGTGAGGAGGGACCCCTACGTCAGGGCTCTGGCTGGCGGTGCTCCGCGGAGCGCCTGGCTCAGGGAGTGAGGCGGGACTCAGGCCGAGCCCCGAGGCATAGCCCGCAGAGCCGGCAGGGGGCGCTCTGAGGGACTCCTGGCTGGGCTTCCGTTCCCTCCCGCCGCCGCGGTTCTCCGAGGTGAGCTGGTTCACCCTCTGCCGGCGCCGGTGGAAAAGCTGGACGCCTCGGGAGCTGGAGCTGGGCGGGGTGGTCAGCTGGGCCGCGATCTGTTGGCTCCGGGCCTTGGCCTCTTTCAGATCTCTCTCGGTGGGGCTAGTGCAGTAGCCCAATGCTGTAGAGAGGGACAGAGATCCAGTTAGCAAACGGAGAGACAGACGGACGGATGGCCACCGCGCCCCTCCTACGGATGGTCTTTTCCTCTGGAGTTTGAGCTTTACTCACTATTTCCTGGAATCCCCTCTCTTCATAAAGATCCCTGACCCAACAATCATGGCCGGACTCAAATGCCACCACCTCCCCTCCCCTGATTACCCTTTCAGGATGAACCGGCCTCTCATTTGGCTTCCCCCTGAAGTTTGTTGACACTGTACTTTATTAAATTCAGCAAAAACACCTCACCCTCGTGGTAAAGGCCTCACTACATCCCTGACTCATTCTCTACCACCCTTGGAAATGCCAAGATTATTCCTGCCCCAGGACCTTTGCACTTGCTCTTCTCGCTGCTTGGAATGACCTTTTCCCAGATGGCATGCCATGCTGGTTCCTTGCTTGCTCGCCTGAGTGTTCCCTCTCTGGAGAGGGTCTTTCCCTCTAATCAATCCTCCCATCTCCTATCCCATGGCACTCGCCACCATTTGGAATGATCTTCTTTATACATTTCCTTGTTTATTATCACCCTCCCACCTAGAATAAGCTCTAAGGGGACAATGACCTTGCTTGACCTGGGCAGCATTCCATCCCTGGCCCCTAGAATAGTGCCTGTGACAAAGTGGGCACTCAGTAGGCATTGCTGAATGCACCGATGAGCCCCCAGGAGATGTTCTGTGTGCCTGTCTGAGGGGCCTTTGCCCTCTCACAGTCTAGTCATTAGCTAACGCTAACACTTCCTCTTTTCAGAATGGGTAATACATTCACATGGTCTGAAAACTTAAACATTTAGAAAAACAAAAAAGCGTTCGGTAAAAAAATGTCCGACCGCCCCGAGCACCTGCACCACATATGGGGAACCCCTCTTACTAGTTTCTTCTCGCAGAGTTTCTTCCCATTTTTATTTTCATAATCATTTTAAAATTCTCATATTTTAATATCATAAAAGTAATACATTGGGCTAATTTCAGCAGCATCTGTACTAGACCCTGGCATTAGTTGGTTTTGTCCTCACGAGAACTCGAGGAGACAGAAGTGACTTGCCCCTGTTTTATAGAAGCGGAGCGTGAGGTCCAGAGGCTGCGTATGCAATTCCCCCACAGTCACACAGCAACGAGTGGCCGAGCGAGAGTCAGGACCAGTTCCCTCTGGGCTCACAACCTGTGCACAAGATGCCTGCTTGTCCCAAAAGGTCCCTTTGGCACCTCGTAGGGTGCCATTGCAGGAGACAGAGTCGGTGGGGGTCAAGTTCGGTCCAGGGCTGGAGTCTGGGGCCTGAGGTCGGCGATGAGGCTGGGGTCAGATTAACCCCTGTGAATCTGTAAGTTCACTGCAGGCAACCATTTCTCTTTATATCCCCAGGGCCCAAGTGGCACACCGTTGGTGCTCAATATATGCTTATGGAACAATGAATGAACGAATGGACCAATGGACAGGTGGAGGAGAGAGCCTGTGGCCACAGGCCGCGGTTACCGGTTACCGGCTCAGTCAGGGGCTGGGAAAATTCCTCCCTCGGGCACCTCCCCCGCCCCTCCCTACTGTGGGGAGCTAATTAGTTCTCCAGGAATCCGACCCTGCCCTCCCTCCTACCATGCCCTCATTAGCACTGGCCATGACATGCTGAATGGGGCTCCAGGGACAGTCTTTCCAGGCATCCTGCCAGCCAGGCTCAGAATTCGTGGACTCTCAGAGCCGGAGGGGCCCTTCCGGAGGAGCTGTTTGACCACCACCCCCATCGTAGAGGTGAGGAAACTGAGGTCCAGAGAGTGATGGCGCAGCGTAGAGCTCACACTTGGGTCAGCAGAGAGGTCCACACGGGGCAGACTAGCTGCAGAGCTTCTCTGGCCCCAACCTCCTTCTTCCCGCCTCCCATCAGGATCTGGCTTTCCCCCCACCACACACACCTGTGTCCACCTGTCCAGAACAGCCTGCCGCATGTGCCCCTGACACTTGCCCCCTTCCTGGTAGGGCTCCTCTCCTGCCTGGATCACCCTGTCCATAAAAGATGAGGGACTTGCAGGTTTGGCCAGGCTGCTGCCCTGGGTGCAGGGGTCGTCGGGGCGGGGGGGGGGGCAGCCGCGCAGCAGGGCTCTGGGAGGATGCTCAGCTCACGTTCCTTTGTCCGTCTCCTCCACTCTGCTTCGAAACCAGGACTCCCTGCCTCAAGTCCCGGCTCTGCCGTTTGTTACTTGTGAGACCTTGGCAAGTTACCACACCTCTCGGAGCCTGCTTCCTTGACTGGGAAGAAGCGATAAGAGCACTGACGTTCAGGCTGGGAGGCTGCGATGAGGTCATGGATGCCAGCGCTGCTCACTGTCATCAAGCCCAGCGGCCAGGGCACGAGGGCTCCAGCTCCCTGGGAGAAGCTGCTCGTTGGTGACCCAGAGATTTTTGTAGCAAAGGAGATTCACTCCACAGACCAGGAGCCGAGGGGGAATGTGACTCACTCGAGGTCACGCAGCAGGGGATTCCAGAGTTATGGAGCGGGAGGGATTCTTGTCCCAAATCACAGAACCTCAGAATCTCAGAGACGGCTGTCCCTAGGTCCAGCTGCCCACATGATTCCTGTGTCCCGAAAACCACGCCCCTGAGTTATAAGTCTCTGTTTACACACTCAACCGACAAGGGGCTCCCTACCCTAAAGAGGTCCCTTCCTTACGTTAACTCCCAACCTCTGGACACGGTTCTGTCCCCTGCTGCCACAGATAGAAAGCTTTTTCTTTCCAACCTGACAGGCCTGCAGGGATTCACAGACCCAAATCACATCGCCCTGGGGCATGGTCACGTAGCCGGCAAAGTTGCTCATGGCACAATTGCTAATGTTGATTATACATACTATTTAATTTCCACAACAACACTACGAAGAACGAGCTATTATTATTATCCACTTTTTACTGATGAGAAAACCAAGGCTCCGAGAGGTAAAGTGAGCTGCCCAAGGTCACAAAGCCAGAAAGCAGGGGAGCCGGCTCGCCCCTGGCTCTACAAGACTCCAGAGAGCACCAGGCTTTCTGGCTGACAGGGTCCCACGGCGTGAGGCCCACGGAAGGCGCTTCAGTGTTTGCATAAGCCAGACCTCCCAATGTCCCCGCACTTCCCTGGTTTTCTCTGTCCTCTGCTTCCATCCTGTCCCCAGACTGGTTCTAAAGGCCACGGCTTTAGAAAATGCTCAAGTGTCAGAGCCCGGAGGGCCCTCGGAGACAGGCTGGCCTGGGAGGCTTCGAGAGGGGAAGGGTGGGAGGGAGGGCCTCGGGCCGACCGGCCTGCTGACCCCCGGCTGGGCTTGGCACTCCCCCCCACCCCCACGCCGCTGTTCTGGGACGAGAGGAGGGCCGCAGAAAAGGCCAAGGGGTGAGAGCGCCCGGCCTCGGAGGAGGCTCCCGTGCCCCCACCCCCAGCCCGCAGTGACTCCACAGAAAAGGAATCTGGCAGGAGGCTTGGGCAAGACCCTGCCAGCAATCCGGACGATTTCTGCCACCCTGCACAAACAAAGCTGAGAGAAGGGGGCTGGGCCAAACACAGGCGCCCAGGGTCCCCCACTGCAGGGCACCAGGGAAGGCAGGTCCGTGCAACGTTCCCCGGACGCAGGATTGTCGCTCCCGGCCAAGCCCCAGCCAGCCAGGTCCTCCCAGACGGTGCTCCCTGGTGCCAGAGAAGCAGGAGGTGGCCAAGGACCACAGGGGACAGATATCTCGCTGAGCCCTGTTCCTGTGCCAGCCATCCACCCCCTCTTCTCAGGCTGGGGTGCTGGCCCTTGAAAGACCCACCCTGGACATTGGATCGGGAGCTCTGAAGACAGGCCTTCGGGAGAGGGAGGGGTGAGGGTAGACACAAAGAAGAGCTGCCTGGGGTCAGGAGACCTGGGTCCAACAGGGGCGACTTCCTAAGGGTACTGGGGGACGAGCACCCCCAAGTACAGTCATCAGAATGAGGGCTACGGTGGCTGCTGTGATCATGCAGCCCTCGCCATAGCCCGGGGGTTGTGCTGCCCACTGTACACACATTATCCTGTTCAGTCCCCCCCAAACTCCAGGAGAAACGAAACTGGAGCTCAGAGAGTCCTGTTGAAGGCCATACAACCTGCAAGAAACAGAGCTGGGATCCCTGCAACCAAAACTCCAAGTCTGGTCGCAGAGTCTCACTGCTTAACCGTCCTGCCTTTCGGACCCAGACGTTGGGTCCAGTGCTCTTGGATAACGGTCTGCAGAACCACCTGTTTCTCACCTCATGATCAGCGTCCCCAGCAGTGCCCTCTTCCCTCTTGGCTGCCTAGAACGACCCACGCATTCTATCCCTTCTGCCTCTTAGGAAAAGAGCCGAGAAAACTCTTTCTTACTAAAGTAGAAATGACTGCTAGGAGATGAAAGGCCAGTGGAGTGGAAACAGCATGGTATTGGGAGACAGAAGACCCAAGTTCCAGTGGTGCTCAGGCAGCAATAAGCCCTTTCTCCCGCCCCTGTCACCTCTGTAGGCAGTTGCCTGGTCTGCTGACCATAGGGCCTGTCTGGACTGAGGAACTGAAGGAAGGAGGTGGGGCAGGGGAAGGGAGGTCAGAGCAGAAGGTCAGGACAGGGAGAGAATTCAAGGAAGTGCTTCTTCACACGGCTGCCGTCAATGGGAGTCTCCAGGCCCCAAGCAGGGTGGAGCGGGACTGCGAGCCAGAGGTGGGAATAGAGACTGGAGGCAGCCCATTGTGGCCACCCGGGAGTCTTGGCACTGGGACAGGTAAACAGGCTGGGTAAACTGCCCCCCTGCTGGGGGCAGGAAGGAACCAGAGGCTGGCTGCACAGCCTCTGGCTCAGCTGGGGGCAGGAAGATGAACCGGGCCTGAGTGACGGCCTCCCCGCCTTGCCAGCCCCTGCCCCATATCCTCCCGGGCTGAAAGGAGGAAATGACGCAGCCTCCGTTCCCTAGGGAGTTCTCCATCCATGCCAGAGCCCCAGGGAGTGCAACCTGACGGAATTGGGGCAGACTGCCAGCCCTCCTCTCAGGAGGAGAATAATTCATACTAAGGTGAGGAGGACTGCCAGCACATGGGCGATGCCTACGAACAGGGGATGGGAGTCCCGGACCTAGCTCCAGCCTTGCCACTGACCGGCCGGCAGAAGTCACCACATGCCTCTTCTCTCGATGCCCAGAGGGGAACTGAGACCAGAGAGGGATGCCATATGCCCTAAGTCACACACCCCAAACCACAAAGGCACCTCCGAGTGCTCATCTTACTCACTCCAGCTGGGTCCTCTCTGCAGCCCAGCTTCCCCCCGGGGTGCTGAGCCGGCCTCGGTTCTCAAAGCCTCCGGGAGAGGCGGCCAACCGCCTCGCTGACAAAGAGAGGAAAATCCCACAAGGAAGGCAGCGGAGAAGCTGGATGTGACTTCTCTCCTCCACGGATGACTCAGCCCAGCTCTTTATCAGGAAAACCGATTTTGCAACAGCTTTTTAAATGGCCTCTCCGCCCCCGGTCTCTCCTCCGCCAATCTACCCGCCCCGTGCTGCCAGATTCATCTGCCTCTGCCTGGCTCCACTCGCTTCTCTCTCCTGCCTCCCCAGGATGTGGAGGATCAAGCAGCAAGTCCACATCCTGGCATTCGGGGCCCCCGACTCCGGAGCCTGCCTGAGCGCTCGCTGACCCGCTCTCTGCACCCTCGGCCACGGCCAAAGAAAACCCAACGGCCCGTGGTTCCCGTGCCCGCCCTGCGTGGTTCGCCCCAGCCCCTTTACAGGAACCCTTCTCTGTCTCGCATCCCTTCGACGTGCCCCAGCCTTCCCGCCTGACTCGACTGCCACCGCTGCCTCCGAAGAGCCTCCCCTGGTCCCCCGAGGTGGTGTATCCAGCGCTTAATAACCTCGCCACTTTGCACATCATCCACAGGCGCGCTCACTGCACGCCGGCTCCTTGCTTCGTTTACAGCAACCCTGGAGGTCCGCAGTACCCTCATCCCCTGTTAGAGGAGAAACGGGCTCAGAGGGGTGAAGTGACTTCCTGCCTTCCTCCCACCTCCTCCCCCCGCCCCCAGACTGCCAGAGCCTCCGGGGCAGGGCCTCCCTTCTGTATCCCGCGCCCCCCCCCCCCCCCCCCGTACTTTCCGAGTGCTCGCAGAATAATGATGAAGTCAATGAGGATGACAACAGCCAGCGTGTGAGGGGCACCAGATGCTGCTAAGCTAAGGCTTTAGCATGTGTTTTCTCGTTGAATCTTCACGGCAACTCAGAAGGGAGGCCCCCTAACCTCTGTCCAGGAAAATGAGACCCACAAAGTTAGAGAACTCACCCCAGGTGGCACAGCCTGCAAGGGGCAGGCAGAGCAGAGTTGAAGCTGTGAGTCTGATTCCAAGCCTGGGCCCCTCCTTCTGAAGAGCTCTGCCTACAAAGCACACTGTTTTTCCCACCCACGGTACTAGGCCCAGCCCAGCCGCCACTTCCTCCAGGAAGCCCTTGCCAATCCATCCAGACTCTCCTAGATCAGTGCTCCCCCTCTGCGCAAGCTGGCCCAGGGGCCTCTGAGCAGAAGGGGTCAGAGGAAACAATTGGCTGAGAAAGCTCAGGAGCCCAGGCCCGAGGGGAAGCAGGCCCTGCGCAGCTCCTGGTGTCTCCCTGCTGAAAGTGGGTTGGGATCCGGCAGCACGGGGTGGCTGGGTTGGGGGGGAACCTAAGAAGAGGGCTCTCAGGTCGGCGTGCGCCCTAGCTGCCAGCTGTCCCTTTCGGCCACAGGCGCTGCTCATTGCTAGACTTCTGCTCTGGGGTCTGGGGGCGAGGACCAGGAGCCACCACCTCTCTCCTGCCCGCTCCACCGGACTAAATACTCACCTACAACTAGAATTTTAGGGACTTGCGGTGACCCGGAGAGAGGCAGGCTCAGCCCCAGGTGCAGAGCAAACTGGGAGGCACTGGTTCACAGAGAACCAAGCTCAGACCCAGGCCCCCGCCTCCCAGTCCAGCCCTGGTAAGCCAGGCCTGCCCGGCCAAGCCCTCTCCCGTTGCACAGGCCTCCACCATCCCGGCCCAGGGACCCTTGGGAGTACAGAAAGGGCTGCCACGCCCTGCCCTTCCAGAGAAAACTTTAATCCAGGAAACAAAAGGTAGCGAGCCGGGGGGCGGGGGTGGGGTGGTGGAGATGGTTTCCCCTGAACTGCCTCTGCCAGGGGTGTGGGTGGGCCTAGGCCATCTCTGGGTCTCCAGCACCCAGCCCAGGGCCTGGCCCGCTGGGTCCTGCACCGAGATGCCCTTTCTCTTGGCCCTGTAGTGAGCTGGGGCCAGAGCAGGCCTCCATCCTGCCGGAAGGCCCCCACGCTCAGCAGAGGCCGCCACTCGGGAGGGGTCGGTAAGTGTTGAGGAAATAAGTGACTGAAGGATGATGCCTCGCACAGTCCAAATCACCGTCCCGGTTTGCCCCACCGTTCATCCTGGGCGGCAGCTTCTAGATTTGTCTAGATCTCAGGTTCATCTAGACTCTAGATCATAGATCTAGAAGATCCTGGAAGAAATGAGAAGGAAGGAGGGAGGGAGCTACAGCTCTGCGGGCAAAGAGGGAGATGAAACCTCGACTCGCAGCGTTACACCTAAGAGGCACAATATCCCACGAAGTGCCGAGAGAATATAGAGCCTTAAGAGAGAGATGAGTTACGATGAAGGAATCCGGGAAGGCTTCCTGGAGGAGGTGGCATGTGCCCTCCGTCTGGAAAGACGGAGCTGTGGAGGCATTCTAAGCTACGGGCCAGCCCAGCAGAGTCTGGAAGGCCCAACGCCACCCCCACGCCACCCCCCTCCACCACCCCTACCCCAAGTCAAGACCCCTGGGAAGGAAGAGGGGTGGTCCGGGGAGAGTGCCTCGGGAACTGTGTACATACGGGGCGCACGCCCAGGGAGCGGAGGGGCACCGTGGTCCGTGCCCGCGGGCCTGGGGTGGGTTACATAACCGCCCTCCGCCGGGCCTCGGTTCGGACGCGACCCTCCTCCGCCTCCGCCTCGCGTCCTCGGCCATCTGTCTGGGCCGCTTCCCTCGTACAGAAGAGGCCGCTGCAGAGAAAGTGAAGGCCAGCGCCCTGTGGTAAATTCCCCACATTCCTTCCTCACAGAAAAATAAATAGCCCGGGAGAAGGAACGCAGGAGGAATGATAATGACAGCAGTGCTCGGTGGTGGAGACGCAGCGCAGGGTAAACAGAGAAGGGAGCCCCCGGCCTGGGGGGACCCGCTGCCCGGCCCCCCGGAGGCCACCTGTCCGTCTCCCGGAAGCTACCTGTCCCCGGAGGCTGCCGCTCCCCAGAGGCGTGCTCGCCGCCTCCCGCCTCCCCTGGCGGCTCCCTGGGCCGTGCCAACTCTCTCGGGTCCCAGGCCCGCTCACACCTGCCAAAGAAGGCTCTGGGAATCGGGGGTCAGGGCGGGTGGCCGCTGAGGGCAAACGTGTCAGGGCGCACTTGGCTTTTATCACACAGGCTGCTGTTTACTGCGCACCCCTTCCGTTCCAGGTATTCAGTTTTAAGTACCATCATCATGTTATTATGTTGTTTTATTTTCTCTTTGCAAGCTGTGGCCTGGGGGTGCGCTTAAGCGGAAACCGGCTCAGGAAGGTTTTGGGGAATCGCCAAGGGTGTTTGGCCAGTGAGTGCGTGAGGCCTGGGCTCCCGCGTCTCACTCCCACCTCGGTTCAGCCTGCCTGCCCTTCCCAGAAGGCCTTCCTCCACCAAGTGCAGCCAGAGGGCGGTGCTCCTCCCATGCCCTGCACAGCAAGGTGGCAGTACCCCTTGCAGGCTACTTTTGGTCCATCACCTCGCCTCTCTGGGTCTCGCTGCCTCATCAGTAAAACAGGGATGGTGCTATCTGCTGAGTACACGAGCCGCAGAAACGATTCCTGCAGTAGAAAGTACTGTGCACACCTGAGGGGGTCTAACTGCAGCCTTGTGCTCAGACCACCTGTGCATAACTCTGCTGGGCTCAGGCTCCCTCTGTCTGTCTGTCTCTCTTCCTCCCTTCTCCCGCCCTCTCTGGGTCTCGTCTCGCTCCTCTGCACACAGTCAGGCACAGCCCAACTTGCCCTCCTCACCCTCAGCCCTCCCCCCCCCCCCGGCCCCCAGCATCCTGTCGGCAAGGGCACCCCCGAGCTAACGTGCTGTAGCAGAGAGAACCAGGTTTGAATCTCAGGTCTGCCTCTTGCTAGATGCGAGTGTCCAGGCCGCCCCGGAGTGGCCCCAGATCCAAGCGTCCTGCGACAGCAGCCGAGGCTGCTCCCACCTCTCGGTGCCCAGCCCCACAGCCGGGAGGGGACTGTGGCCCCGGGGGGAGGCTGGAGGCTGCGCCCCTGCCCTGCCCCCTGTGCCACTCACCCATTCCCAGGCCTGTCCAGCTGTTCTCCAGCAGGAGGAGTCTGCCGAGGCCCTCCCCGGGGTCCCCCAAACTACAAAGGCCGTTTAGTAGCAAGTCTAGTCCAGAAGACTAGAGGCCAGGAGGTTTGGTCCCCATATCTGTCCTGTCACAGATCGGGTGAAGACGCCGGACCAGTTCCTGATTCAGGGTGTCTGTGTGTTCCGAGAAGGGACTGGACTGGAACAGTGATTCCTAGAGAACGGTGCCCCCATGCTCCCGGTGGCAGCGGAAGGATCTAAACGGTGCCCTGATATCTGAAATCCTAACAGTTCTGTTACGAGTTATGCACATTTCACACGTGTACTGGCAAAGGAGTATAATGAATACGTCAACCCTGTGAAAGGCATGCCGCTTAGGGAGAGGTAAAAGTAGGTATTTCAGTAATGAAAGCTAGACAGTTTCAAGGAAGTAAGTACAGGTGGTGCACGGACTTGTTCGTTCAACGGGTATTTACCGCACGCCAGCTGAGGGCCAGGCACTGTTCGCAGCCAGGAGGAGTAACAGAGATCCCTGTCTGCCCTCTGGAAGGGGAGCAAGGTAACAAATACGTGAGTGACTCTACACGTAAGTCAGAAGGCAAATGTTATGGAAAGCGAGCGAGCAGGGACGGGACAGCAGCCGACTGCGCGGGGTGGGGAGTGGTCTGCCGAGGTAAGCACGGTAATCAGAGGCACTGAGGGGTCACGCCTGAGTAAAGAAGTGAAGAAGGGGAGGGCGTGTCTAGGAAGAAGAGCAGGCAGAGGGAACAGCTGCTGTCAAGGTCCTGAGGCAGGCTCGCACCTGGCAGGTGTAAGGACGGTGTGGGTAATGGGGAGGTGGGGCAGGGAAGAAGAACCCGAGCTCTCTGATGGCCCTTCTACCGCTGTCCTTCAGGGTCTTAGGGACCCCCCTGCATTGCAGCCCTTTGTGCACACACGTGCACATGCCCGTGTGCACACGCACGCACACCCTGCAACACACACGCGTTCTCAGTAGCTCCTCAATGCTGGCGAGGGCCTGGGCTGCCGCAGCACCTCCTCCTGCCCGCTTCGCACCCGCACGACAGGGGGCGTAGTGTGCGCAGGCTCACCCGCACACCCACAGGGCGGTGGAACCTACCCGGGAATGCGTCCTCGCTGAGCCCTTGCAGTCGCCCCGGTGAGGCGCGCAGGTCCTCAGTCGGCAGGCCGGCACAGATCCACACGCAGCAGGCACACACCTCGTGGGAGGGCCCGTGCACTTCTCTCCCGCCCAGTCTCCGGGTGACGGAGCTACCAGACCACCCCTGCCCGGAGGGCACATGCTACTGTAGACTGTTAAGTGCACTGCTGGCGTGGCTTCAAATTCACTTCTCCAGCCTCTCTGCAACTCAATCACGGTTTCCTCTTTCTAGGGACACGCTAAAATCTACCACCTGATACTCGAGCGTGCCAATGGACTTTCTCGCTACAAGAATGTGCCCTTTTCTCCCCACACGGCAATTAAATGGACAAGCCATATAGAATGCCTCTGGTGGCACTGTAAATGCTACCAGCACCATTGGCTGTCACAGTCCCTGTCCCGGCTTCATCCCCTGAGGCTGCTTGGGGTGGCAGGGAGGGGCAGCTGAAGAGTAGGAAGAAAGGAGGGAGAGGTCTGGCTTTCAGTTTCCGTCTGGTCTCCAGCCCACCGTGAGCCCTCGAGCGCGTCCCATCCCCTCTCCGGCCCAGGTCAGAAACCTGCAAGTGCTACGGGAGCCCTTGGGGAGTATATCCCAAATGCAGGTTCCCGGGCTCCACCCCTGGCCCAGACCCCCAGCGGTCGCATTGACCGTCTGCCTGAGGGGTTGCGAAGCAAGCCACGCTGGGGACCCACTGGGCCTGTGGTTCTGTAAACACGTTTCTGTAGGTGAATGGACGTATGGGAAAATGCTTGGAACACAGTTGGGTACATGGTAAGACCCCGTAATGTTAACAAAACATACGCTTAAGAAAATATATTCATATACAGAATTATATGCCATCCATTGAATGTGCACACTTTTAAAGTTCTACCAGCACCTTCCCATCCATCAGAGACAGGGGCAGAGCAGGAATGGTTACAGAGAGAATCGTCACGCTCTTTTATAGATTAGACAGCTGAAGCAGAGAGAGACCAAGGGGCCTGGCCAGGATCCGCCAGAAGGCAGGTCTTCAGCTCCTGGCCACAGACCTCGGCTCGGCCTCATGAGACGTGCCGCCCTGGGGCCTTATCCCTTATCCCAGATGGTTCTGACTTCCGGCCCACGACGTACCTCTGTCCTTCCACTCTGACACACATGACTTCTCAGGGTTCACTGAGAACAAGACAGCCTCGAATACTTAAGTTCCTTCTGGCCATAATGTCCCTCTCACTGGGCGGCGCAGGGGGCTTTCCAAAGCCATGATGTTACAGGTGGCCGTTTGACCCGATGTGGTCCTTCTGTGCAGGTCAGCCTGAGTTCAGACCCCACGCTGAGCAGGTCACTGCTTTGAGCAAGTCTTACGAATGCTATGCCCAGTTTCCTCCTTCGTAGAGGGGTCTCCTGATTCCTGCCCTGCAGGATGACTGTGAGGACTAGGTCTCCTCTGTGCTCAGCACCCAGTTTCAGGCCTGGCTCGGAGGCTCCCGGGATGACGCAGCACCATTAACTCACAGGCTAACGTGCGAGCTGCCGGGAGGCAGAGCTTCTACCTCATTCGCCAGTGCACCTGCACCTACTGCGTGTAATACGTGCTCAGGAAATATGTGCCGAATGAATGCAGAGATGAGATGGTATCTCCAAAGCGACTCGGGCCTCGTCCCCGCTTACCATTCTATGTCGTGAGCCAGCTTGGGGGCTGGAGGCACTGAGCAGGAATGGTCAGGGCCAGAAGGGATGGGCCGTGGGTCATGGGCAGTGCCCCCCTCTCCCTGCGTCTGCCGAGGCAGCGACAACAACCTGCCGCCCGGGGAGGGCGGTGTTCTTGGAGCCCTGAATGTAATCCTGTTGACTCAGAGGCATAAATAATGCACTAGCATGTTCTCTCCTCACTACCCTGTCATGCTAAGAATAGCAGCGGCTACCCTTTCAGGAATTCCACAGGGAAGGGAACAGGACACCAACATGGGGACAAGCAGGGAAAGACGTCACTAGGCTGTGGATGGTCAAGTACCCTCTTTCCGAGCCCACCTTTCCGAATCCGTAAGGACTCTGGAGGTCAGGGTGGAAAAGGCTCTTAGAGGCACCTGGTGAGGAGCTCTCCAGGGATAAGGAAGAAGCGCCGCCCCCACCCTCTTCCTGTTCTCTTTTCCTCCCCCCTTCTGAGGCCCATCCTAATACGCCCAGGCCTCAACCACCCCTCCACACTTCTCCCCTCCCTACTCGTGTGAATAAATATGGAGTGGGTGGTTCCTCTCTAATGGGCGGTTTCCTATGTAAAACTTCAGAGAGAAAGGAAGATTCTATAACTTTTCATTTAAAAAAAATTTTAAAAGTTTCAATGTTTATTTATTTTTGAGAGAGAGAGACAGAGTGCGAGCAGAGAGAGAGGGAGACACAGAATCTGAAGCAGGCTCCAGGCTCTGAGCTGTCAGCACAGAGCCCAACGCGGGGCTCGAATTCATGGACCGTGAGATCATGACCTGAGCTGAAGTCAGACGCTCGGCTGACTGAGCCACCCAAGGGCCCCTAATTAAAAAAACTTTTTTAAGTTTAAAAGGGACTGACCTAGAACAGTGCCTCTCAAACTTTAGTATACATTTCATGTAATTGCTCAGGGGTGTGGTTAAAATGCGGATTCAGATTCAGGAGGTCTAGAGCGAGGCCTGAGAGTCTGCATTTCTAAGAAACTTCTGGGTGATGCTGATATTACATCCATGAGCCATACACTGAACACAGAAAACCAGAGTATTTCCCTATAATACAGACGGAGAGGTTGAGGCCCAGAGAGGAGCAGGGATGTGCCCAAGTTCATACAACAGAGCTGGGCTCAGAACAAAGGCCACCTGGCTCTTCCTACGGTTTGGCCCTCAGGGGCTTTGGAAGGTGGTGCTTGGTGTGGGGCAGGGGACAGGCAGCCACAAACAGGCCTCCTTGGGTCCACAGGCTCTCAAAGAATAAAAGGAAATAAGAATTATCCTGAACCAGAGTGAGTAGCGAAGAACATGGCCTCAGCAGCCTGCACTTGAGGCCTGACGGGCCACCAGAACCTCGTGGCAGGCAGGAGGCGTCGGGTGGCCGCTGGACTGTGAGCCTGAGCTGGCCTGAGCCCTGCGCCTTCGGTTGTTGGGGAAAGCGGCTGGCGGAGTGCTGAAGGCCCATGGTGGCTGCGTCAGGGGGCAGATCCACGGGAAAGAAGACAGAAGGCAAGACCAGACTCCCAGACCAGCACTGGGACGCGCTCCTCCTTCCCGGGAGGGGCCTCAGACCCCTCCGCGGGCTCCAGGCCCCGCATGACCAGCCCCGCTGCCCCTGCACCCACGCGCCTCAGCAGCCCCCCTCCAGAGCCTCCCCACCAGACACCCCAGCCGTGCTGGCTCTCCTTCAAGTGCTCAGACACGGCCTGAGCGCTTCCTCACCCCAGGGCTCTGGCAGTGGCTGCGGCTTCTGCCTAGAGCCCTTTCGTCCTGACCCTCTCTGTTGTCCCTTCCCGACCACACTTATCCTTCAGGTCTGTTGACGGGTCTGAGGGAGGGCTGCCCGCCCGCGGAGGCTGCATTCCTCTGCCTCTCCTCCAAACTCTCATTACATCTGCAATTCCATCATACCTTTGAAGCATCAGTCGGCCCTGACTGACATGGTCAGCAGCCCCGCAGGGCAGGGACCTTGGCTGTCATTGCTCCGCTCAGTCCCTGCCCCTGTGCGCAGGCCATGTCTGGGGCTCGACAAACATTTGTTGACTGGATGAAGGAATAAATGGACAAAAACACTGCTCGCATCACTACTGCAAAGCCTCCCACCTCCGTGGCTTCTGGACCTGCTCACCCTGAGGAAGTTGTACAGGCCTGGGGTTTGCAAGATCATCTGTGTTTAGTCCCGAGCTCTGCTACCCCGCAGCTGAGGGGGCCACACAGGTCACGTCACTCTCTGAGGCAGGTGGCTCTCTGGCACTCCTTTCCTAAATGGGTGCTGGAATCTGGCAAACACTTTGGAAGCTATAAAGAGCTCTAATTGGTGGCATCAGCCTGTCTGTGTTTGAGGCCCAGAGAGGGAAAGAGCCCCACTCAAGGCCACACAGCCAGTGTGTGGTGACACCAGACACCACTGGCACAGCTTAAAGCCAACAGCGAAGCTTCAGGCCCACCCAGGCTCGGTGAGAGCGCCATCTGCCTGGAGGCTGGGCAGGGGTGGAGGAGAGAGGGCCCGGAGCCAGGGTGGGGTGGGTGGAGCCCCCAGCGGGAGCCCTGAGTGGGCCCCGGCAGCTGGGCACGGGGGAGCCAACTGGCGCAGGCTAGGTGGCGGCACGCTTGTTCCCCATGCGCGTGACGGGCTATTTTTTAATTGGCACCCTCCCCATCCCCCAACTCCGCGTGCCCTCCCAAAGGGCCCCATATCAGGAATCGTGTCCCGGCTGAGACCAGGGCCACCTTGGGGATCAGTGGGAGGGTCCCCAAGTCCCATCTCCTCTTGGAGCCCATGAGTACTAAGCATCCCAGAAGGCAGGACAGGAGGGCTGGGAAGGAAGAGGACCTCCCGCCCGTGTGACCTCGGGCTGGTCTCTGGACTGTCTGACCTCAGTTTCCCCCATCTGTACAGTGGTAGGAGGCATGCCAGACTCCACAGGAGTTCATTACGACACAAGCTCCTGGGATTCACTTGAGCTCCGTGACACTGACGATGCCCACTCGTCAGGTTCTGGCAGGGCCTCTGTGCCCGCAGCACTTCCAGGGCACACTTGATCCTCCCTGACCTACTCCCAGGGGAGGGGGGCGGGTGGGGAGAGAAGAGGTGGAGCTGGCTCAGGGGCCAACCTCAGAACCCCCGGGCCCCAGACCTCAGGTTCCTCCTTCCAGGACCTGAGGGACAGAGGTGAGGAAGATCAAAGAGGAATGCTGTGTGTTCTTAAGCAGGCGGCCTGGCCTCTCTGAGCCTCTGGCACTCCATCTAAAGCAGGAAAGATTGTGTTGTGTGGAAGTTAAGTTCACAGGCTTTGGAGCCAAACTGCCTGGGTTTGAATCAGGCCAATTACCAGCTGTGTGACCTTGGGAAGCCCACTTAACCTCTCTGTGCCTCAGTTTCCCATCTGTAAAATGTTGATGATAACAGTACTTACTTCATGGAGTTGTTGACACATGAGGAACTTAGAACACCCTTGGCACATAGTAAGTAACCATAAATATTAACCGGTTTTCAAGAACTTTGGTTTTTAGCTGTCGAACATTCTTAGTCTCCAAGAGATTTTATTCCAGAAGATTAGGCATATGAGTCTCAAGTCAGCCTATTCTCCTGTCTGTGAGGCTCTTCCAGCCTGCCCCCTCCTAGCCCCTCCTGCTGGCCCCATGTTTTCGGTGTCTCCTGAGCTCTCTCACCCCCATGATCCCCTTCCTACCTTCCTTCCTACCCCATTTCAGAGCAGCTCAGAACCCAAGCCTGAGCCCCGGAGGAAGCAAGTGATTTGTCCAAGACCACCAGCCAGTCAGCTAAGGCTGGTTCAAGTATTTGTTCCTGAAGTGCGGTCCAGGCCTTTTCCAGGCCCTTTTCCTCCTGCCATCAAAACCTGTTCCTGGCCAAACATCAAAAAGTAATTTATACTGAGACGTGAGTCTTGAGCTAGAGTACATTAACAGAGATCAAAACACGACAATACTATTTAATAAGTAATACTTATCTTTTTTAGCATTTATCATCATTTAATTTCAAAACAACGGTAAAGACAGGGTTTATTATCTTTTCTATATATAGATGTGGAAACAAAAAGCCCAGAGAAGTTATAGAAGGTTATAGAAGGTCTCCCAGCTAGCCAGGAGGAGAACCCAGGGGTCTAGCCACAGAATCTGTGTATCGCCGGCCACGCAGGGAGCAGGTCACGCCGAGCAGAACTTTGTTTCACCTGCAGCAGCCCCGGGCAGCTGGACAGGGGAGGCGAGAGGAGTCACAGTCCTACTATCCTGCCTCACCAAGTGGAAAAGATGAGGCTAGGATGGAGGAATTTCAGGCAGTGGCCAGTTGGTAAAGATTTCCTTCTGAAGAGAGAGGGCTTTTGTAAAGCCTCTGGAATGACAGGGCCTGGAGGCTGTCCCCACATTGACTCCCCCTCCGGCCGCACTGAGCCCCAGTATCTAGGGATAGCTCACAATGGACTATGAGCTCGCACATACACAGGCCTAACTCAGCAGAGCCCAGCCGCTCCTCTGACCAGAGCACAGGCCTGTGGCTACTTTGGGTCCGTAGCCTGAAGCCATGAGGGATGAAGGCATTTGCATAACCTACAGCCAATGGCTTCCCCCCCTCCACTCCAGCTCCTCGTTTAAACCATTTGCTGTCCTTTGAAACACCCTTCCTTCCAACCAAATCCCTCCGGTATCTCTAGACCCAAGTTCTGGAGGTACCTCCTCCACGATGCCAGCCATGGCCACTCCTTCCGATAATATCTGGGTCTCTACTCCAATGGAGTGAGAGAGGCCTTTCCTAGCCACCAACACAAAGTAGCCCCTCTAATTGTTCTCTATCTTAGCAGCATGGTTTAAAAAAAAAAATATATATATATATATATATATATATACACCACTTCTATCTATCTGAAAAGACATTGTTTATTTCTTTGCTGTCCTTTTTCTTGACTATCTCCCAAATTAAAATGCAAGCTTCTTGAGGGCAAGGACCTGTCTTGTTCACTATTGTAGCCCTGGTGCCCAAGAACCCACCCCATCTCGTTGCTATCCTGGGACACTCAGGTCTCCATAAAGAGCAAGGGATTCACCCAAGGTCACACAGCAAGCAAGTAACCAGCAGAGATCAGCTTACCCCAGGCCCCCCGCACTGCAGCCCAGGGCACTTGGCCATCCCCACCCCCACCCCAACTGACCCTCTGCTGGCCTGTCTTGTCGCTGCCTCCACATGACAACGGGGGCCAGAGCCTGCAAACCCTCTACAATGGTGGCGCCCTTCCACTTCCCCGGGGGCCTGCCGTTCCCCCAGATAGGCAGCCCTGCCTGCTTCCCCCCTTGGTCCCTCCCTTCCTGGCATCGACAGCTCTGGTGAGCTCATGTCTGGAAGCCTGGGAGCTGCCCTGAAGGAAAAGGTGCCTCCCAGGCCAGGCCCCTAGACCTGCAGGTGTATACAGCTCCCTGGGACGGCCGCCCGAGCTGGCAGGTGGAGGGAGTGTGCTGACCTGTGCCCAGTCCACCTCCCAGAGCTGTCAAGGAGGCTCAGGGTGACACGTGTCAACCACGGAGACAGGGCACGACCGGGGTGAGAAGGACATATAGAAAAGGTTCCTCCTTCGCTCCTCCCATCTCTCCAGATGCTCCTCTGCCACTCGCGCCCTCCCTTGTCAAGCAGCTGCTCTGTCCCAAGGAAAGGGGGCTCTGCTGCCTTCTACTCACAGAGCGACCCTGGGCGGATCTCATCCCCTCCACAGCCTCAGTCTCTCCTACTCTAGAATGGGGAGATTAGATCAGATGCTGACCAAAGAGGCTGGGGATCAGCTGAGACGCAGGCGCCTGAATGCCACAGGCTTTTTTTCCTTTTTTTCACCTTAGGGGAAGGGCAGTAGCTAACAAGAGAGGGAAGGGGTTAAAGGCCTTATTTTTACCATTAAAGCTGATTCCAATCACAGCTTAATTTAGGTGCTAGTTGGGGAGGTGGCAGGGGGTGGGGGGGGGCGTGGGGGCTAGCCCCCCTGCAGGCCACCCTGAAAAAAGTGGGAGCTAGGGCAGTGCAGCAGCAAAAAACTTGCCTTTTGGAAGTTCTCTGAATATCAAAATAGAGTTATTCTAGTCCATTCCCCTTGTTGTACAGGTGGGGAAACTGAGGACCAGAGAGGAAGAAGAACCAAACCAAGATCTCATATAGAGACAGAGGCAGGGGATCCCACTCCAAAAGGCATTTTCAACTCCCTTGAGAAGTTCCATCTCACTGCTTGAGGTAATATGGTAGTTTGTGGCTCTGTCCCCCAATACAGGATGGGGGCAGGCCTGGGCTTGGTGACAGGCTAGTGGGCACCAGCAAGACTTCCAGTCCCTGACCTCAACATACCCCAGTCCCTCTGATCAGCACCTAGTCTCACCTTATGTCTTGCAACATGACAGGGGTGGGGCACCCTCCGACTGCCCCTCCACCCAGCAGGGTCACTGCTGTCTCCAATGCAGCTGTCCCCTCAGGGGTCACTCTGCCCACCCTCTCACCGCAGAGAGGACAGGGACTTGCCTCCAGATCACACAGCAACTTGGTTTATGCCAGTGCCACTTGTCAGTCAGGATAGGGTGGGGGGTGGGGGTCTGGTGCTTCCCTGCTCACTCCTGTCCCTTGTAGACAACCCAGACAGGGAACACAGGGGGTCTTGTCCCAATCTAGGGTAAGCCCATAACCTGGGGTGGGGGTAGGGAGAAAGGGAAACCCTTTTCCCCAGAGTCTTCAAAGAGGTCTTGTCAGGGCCGGGTCGGAGCCCCTGATCCCACAGTAAGTATAGCGGTGGGGAAGGAGCCCCGCCCTCCACTCACTCCACCTCCATGGTCTCTCACCTTGGCAAACTGGACAATGGTCGGGGTGTTGTGAGAATCTGCTGTAGAGCCCTTAGGACAGCTTCTCCTCTGCCCCCAGGCGCTCAGGAAGGGCCTCGATTTCCCCGGAGGGGGGTAAGGGGGGTCCCGGCCGGTGGTGCCCCGCGGCGGGAAGGTCCCGCGTCCCCGCCAGCCTCGCCCTCTCGGCCAGAGCCCTGCGCCGCCGCCCCGCCCGCGGGAAGTGGGCCGCGAGGCCAGCACACGCCGTTCTGCTACCCCACGGGCGCCCATGTTGGTCCACCCGGCCCGAGGCCAGCCCGCCTCTCCCACGGCCGGCTAGGGGGCGCAGACCCTTCGGTCCGGGGCCCCTCGGTCTGCCGCCCCGGCCCCCGATGTGCTGGCGGGTCGGGGCTCGAGCGCCGGAGCCCCAGCGCAGCCCGAGAAGTAGCTTCGCCGCGTCGGGGCGTCCTCCCGCTCCGGGGCTGCTCCAGAGCGTCGGGATTTCTCCAGCGCCCCCTGCCACCCCGCCCCACGGTACAGATGGGGAAACTGAGGTCCGGAGCGTAGCAGGGACTCAGCCAAGGTCACCCTGTGCGCGGGGACTGGAGCCCAAACGTGCCACCTTCACCCTGCGCGGCCCAGGGAACGGCCCAGGTGGGAAGGGGCGAGGCTCGCTCGGCACCGCCGCCCCTGCCCCGCCGGCGCCCCTCACTCACCTCCAGCCGCCGCGCTCGGTCCCCGAGCTCACGGGCGCCGCCGCCTCCGCGCACCTGGCTGCGTCCGTCAGTGCGCCCCGCCCCGAGCGCCCCGCCGCCCCCGCCCCCGCCCCGCTCCGGGCGCCCCTGCCGCGTCGCCGCCGCCGCCACCTCCACCTCCTAGCGGGCTTCTCGCGGACCCGGAGCCCGGAGCCCGGAGCCGGGAGGGCTGGGCGGGCGGGGAGCCGCGCTCCTGCCGCCCGCTCCCCGGGGCCCTAGCGCCGCCCCGCCCGCCGCCCCGCCCAGCCCCCGGAGGTGCGGCGCCCTCCCCCGCGGGCTCGGCCCCGGGGTCCCGGCGGTCCCGCTTTCCCCCCCGCTCTCCTTCCCTGTGCCACACCCTGCCGCCGGGTTGTGTCTCTCTGTTTCCTCCTCCCTTTTTTGGTGTCTCCAGGTCGGTCCCTACATCCCTCTGCTTTCATTTCGCCCAGTTCTTTCTGTCTCCCCATCCGTTTCATCGCCCCCTCTTTTCCTGAGCCCTCCAACCACCCCTCTTTTAAATCTTTGCGATTCTGTCCCCATAACAGACACCACTCCCACCTCTCCGGCCCCTTTCCTTTCCGACCCAGATGCGGTGCCCCTCAGGCCCGTCTGTCTTCCCTCCCCCTTCTCAGCCCTGGTGACTGGAATAACTGTCTACCTTGGTAGGACTGAGGCAAACGGGGAATGAGGAAGGTCGCCACCTCCCCGCTGGCCCGGGGCCATCCCCTGACATAACTGGTGGGTCAGCAGCAACCAGGGCAGGGATGCTGTGTGGCTCCTGGGCTTCAGTTCCCCATCTTTTCATGAACTAAATGCCATTCGGACTGAGCTCAGCAGAGTCCCATGACAGCGGTCGGTGTGCATGGGAATCAGGGGAGAGGCCATTAAAAGTGGAGAGTCCCATGTTCTAGCACACCCTTCCAGTGGCGAGGAGGCAATGGGCTTGGAAGCGGCACTGAGAAAAGCACCCTTCACACTCCCACCGATTTTGAAACAAAACTAACTACACTTGGGAAGATGTTGGCCTGGGTTTTCACCGAAGTTTCCCTGGGTTCCAAGTACCCCACCCCTGCAACCAGGGTGGTTCCACTTTCATTTGTCTTTCCTATCAAGGTTCTGTGTTTAGATTCCTGCTAGAGGAAGTTAGCCATGGGCTCATGTAAACCCACCCCACCCCACCACAGGTTCTGTGAACCAGAGCTGCAGGTGGCCCGGGTTTGGGACATCCCCTGTCCCCCAGTGGGCGGGATCAGAGTGCGGGAGGTCAGGTGACAGAGAGGCAACCCCTGTCTGGCTGCTCCCATCTCTCTTCTCGGGTTGGCCTCACGGTCTGCAGAGGATTCCTCTGAGCCCAGGCTGCTCTTGTGCTAGGGCCGTCCCAAGTGGCGGTGGGAAAATTGAAGGGGGTCCTGGGGACTGGCACCTGGCAAGGTATTGCCTGCCTTGTGAGCCCATGTGCTCGAAAAGTGGCTATAGTCCAGCCTGTGGAAAACCAGGAAACAAACTGTGTGGGTGAGAGAAGGAGGGAGGGAGGGAGGGAGGGAGGAGAGAAGCTAGAATTACTGTGTGGGTGGGTATGAAAGAGAAAGAGATGGAGAAGAGGAAGGAAGACAGAAAGTGGTTCAGTCTGTACGTAGGTGTTTGACGGTGGGTGTGCAAGAGTGGATATGCCTACAGGAGAGAGCGTGTGCGTGCAAGAGAGATTTTAAAGTGTCGGTATGTGAGCAAAAGAGCATGGGGAGAAAGACATGCTTTTGACCTGTATCTAAGGAAAGGATACGCGTGCTTGTATGTTTTCAGGCGGGACTGTAGCTGCGTATGCAAATCCGATACGTGTGTCACATGTGGAAGGTAGGCAGTGAGTGAGGGGTGCGCGTGTGTGTGTGCTCGTGTATACCCCACGTGGGGATAGGTAGGTGTCTGAGGGCATGTACGTGTGTGCACGTGTGTGCAGATATGTGATTATATACATGAGTATTTGCGTAAGAACAAGGTATGCATACGCCATGTGCACGTGTATGAGTGGGCGTGCGAGGTATACGTGACCCTGTGAGCCTTGCTCCACGCCATTGCCCTCCTATTACGGTCGCTGCGGAGTGTGGCAGTGAGAGAGGGCGTGGACGGCGTCCTGCCCAGCCTCCTGCTCTGTCTGCCCTCTCTCCCACAAGCCTAAAGAGCAGGGACCCTGTCTCTTTGGCCCAGTGACTGCTGTTGGCTCTTATCACGACCAGGGGTTCCTCCGCCTCAACAATAGAAACGTGGCCTGGGGCGGGGCCCCTCTGACAAGCCAGATCCACACCCTCATCCCCACCTTAGAGCCTCAGAGCAGTGTCCGTTCTAGTTGGAAAGGCCTCCAAGCCCTCTAGATGGCCTGGGCCCCCAGTGACACATGGCCCGGAGAGGAGGGAAGGCAGCTCTCCCAAAGCCACAGATGAAGGAGGATGGGCAGCGGATCCCAGGGCTCCCTAAGTGTATCCAAGGGAGAGGGAACATGGCTCGGTAGAATCCCCCACCATCCTCCAGAGCCTGCACAACCTTTTTCCAGCCCTAGGTGGGTGGAAGAACACAGCCTGCTGCCTCGTTTCCATGGAGACAAGGCAGCACAGAAGGTGGTTGAAAGCATGGGCCTAGACCTCCTGGGGTTCAAATCTCCGCTCCTCCACCCACAGGCCTGAGACTTTGACACGTCATTTACAGTCATTGTGCCTGAGTTTCCTCATCTGTGAGGCAGAGGTAAGAAAAGCACGAACTTCCTAGGGTCGGTTAGAGGATGCAGTGGAGTGGCCCATGCAAAGCAACGAGCCCAGTGTGTGGCAGCTGACCTGCGGGGCAAAGGCCCTGGGTTCCAGCTCTAGCTTCGCACCCACTTACTGCGTGACCTCGGGCAAGGTCATTCCTTGCCACCTCTGGGCTTCAGAGTCTCCTCAGGATTATCTACACCAGAATCGCAGCGAGCCCTGCCAGTTGTGACCAGCTGAGACTTTGCAGGTGACGACAGCGGCCCTAGCTCGGGGCTCTCTTGGTGAGCCGTGGACCAACTACTGCCGGCGGAAGCCCGACCATGAGCCTTACATATTCTCTCAAGTGGGCAGCCGCTGATGGCGGGAGACTTGAGCTGCAGGCTGGTGCCCGCCTCATCTCTCTGCACCCCTGCTCCGCCAGCTTGCCAAGAACCCCGTTCTGCCCTGCCCAGCTGGTGCTCAGGCTTTAGCGCAATGGCACCAGGTACCCGCCCAGCCCAAGTGGTGGCTGCCCAAGGCAGAAGATGCCAAGACCCGTACTTAAAGCTGCCAGGGAGCACTCAAGGGAGGCAGGTATAATTGCAGAAGGACGGGTGTAATTGTCTGAAGATGCTTATAACCCTTTGGCGGTACCGGGAGGAAGCTTTAAAAGGAAGCCCTAATCCACTAATAACCTGGCAGCTCCACGGGCCTCTTCCCTCCGGATCTCCAGGGAGAGAGAAGGGGCTCTAGCCACTCCCTTTCCCGAGGGAGCAGAAAGGCCCGTGTGGGCTCCCACCCAAGGCCACCCGGATTTCTGCTCTCCTGCAAGACCCAGAGTCCTTCCGGCCTGCACCTGTGAGAAGACCTCCCCGAGACATCCTCCCGACATCCCTCCTGTGCCCTCTGTCCCTAGAAACGTTCAGGACAGGGCTGGAGACCATCTGGCTGGCCCTTAAAGAAAGAAAGGAACCAGACTGCGAGGAGGAAGCCCACGATCATAGTGTCGGCTCCAGCACTGACCGTGGGACTTTGGGCGAGGGACTTGGGTCTCCGAGCCTCAGCCGTGTCACCTGTAAAGTGGGAAGAATGATGCCTGCCTTGAAAGACCACAGTAAGGTCGACGAGAATGAGATACTAAGAAATGACCCAGCTGTGTGTGAGAAGCCAACAGGATTCTCTAAATGTGGCCCCTGTCCCCTCTTCACCCATGATCACTTCTACTCCAGGAGGTCAGCAGACAACACTCTCCCCTTGTAAAGCCAGAATACAGTGGTGGCTAAGAACGAAAAGTGCTGGCCATATTCAAAAAACCAGGGCTGAATCATGGCATGGAGGCTTACTAGCCAGGAGTCTTAGATAAGTCACAAGTCACTTATGTTCTTTGAACCTCAGTCTTCCCATCTGTGTAATGGAGATAATTATAGTACGTCCCTCACGGGGATTACTCTGAGGTTAAGTGAAGCGATGTATACAAAACTCTTAGCACAGTGGACTTAGCACGTAAGGGCTTAACAAATAGTAGCTGTTACACTGTTGAGTCGATGAGGGTCATTTTAATTATTATTCACGTCGGTCACGTGACCGCTCTAAAATTTGCAAAACGCAACCCCAATCTAAGATCACTGCGACCCCCGTGATGGCTCTGTGAGGTAGAGAGGGCTCCTGTTTTCATTTTATTTTCACAAATGAAGAAACTGCAACTCACTAAGGGGGAAGTGATTTGCTGGGGTTTGGCTGGTTGGTATCAGGTCCAGAACCAGCACCCATGTCTCCTGACCCTCAGCTGTGGTCTGTGAGAGGAAAGGGAGCAGGTCCTGGGGCTTTCGGGCGCTAGGGGGCCTGAGTTTGGGCTGACTCCAGTGTGAGGGCCCACCTCCACGTTTAAGGCTGCTGGGCCCTCCTGGGGTCGTCCTTCTTGGCCTAGACGCATCGAAGGCATCTCTTGGATCCTGACCAGCCCCCTGTGTGACCCGAGCATGGGGAAGTTGGTGGGGTGTGTGGGAGGGAGATGGCCATGGGGGGTGATCGGAGCGTGGAGAGAATTATTTCAGAAAAGAGAGTGGGCGGGATGGCTGGTGAGATGCCAACCAAGGCGGCAGCAACGCCTGCAGAGAAATGAGGTGTTCCTTCAGTTTCCTGACGCATTAGCCCTCCCAGGCCTGTGTCCCCCACACGCCCTGTGCCCCCAGGATCTGCTGGCAGCAGCTCCCCGCCTAAGCAAGCATGGCCTGGCTCACGTCCTCTCCATCTGGACCCACTTCAACGTTTCCATGGGCCCAGGCGATGGAGGTGATTCAGTGTGGGTTTCCCTGTCCCGCCCTGCCTGCCGACTCCTGACTCTGCAGCTTGCAGGAAAATTATCTCCCTCCCTTCCTCCCTCCCTCCCTCCCTCTCTTCCTTCCTTCCTTCCTTCCCTCCTCCCTCCCTCCTTCCCTCCTTCTTTCCTTCTTTCCTTCTTTCCTTCCCTCCCTCCTTCTCTTTCTTTCTTCCTTCCTCCTTCCCTCCCTTCCTTCCTTCCTTCCTTCCTTCCTTCCTTCCTTCCTTCCTTCCTTCCTTCCTTCCTTCCATGCAGTGAATACTGAGCTCTTCCCTATACACTGTCCTTGGGTCCTCACTGCAGCTCAGATGACACAGATCCTGCTTTTGTCATCTCTAGCAGATGGGAAACTGGGCCTGGGTGAGGAACATGGGCCCAGCTCAGCTGCCAATAGGCCGAGAGACCCGGAGCAGTCTCTTCCTCGCTCTGGGCCTCAGTTTTTCCATCTGTGAAATTAGGAGGTCAGCTCAGATCGAAGGCTTCAGTTCGGACCTCGGAAACTCCCCGAGGGCAGCGACCACATCTGCTTTGCCCGGCGCTGTGTCCCCAGGCCCCTCAAGCAGCCGGCACACTCACTACGTTCAATGAGAGGCAGTCCTGCCCCTTCATTGCCTGGAATCCAAGGCCATTGGTTGTCTCGAATGGTTAAGGGCAGACAAGAGTGAGAGATGGGCTTCCAAGCATGATAACAGGGCTTCCTCTCCCTGCCTTCTCCCATGCTCCCCCCACCTTTGGCAGAGAAAAGAGCGGGCATAGACATGGCACGGGACTCCCAGTCTCCCCTGTCTCCCCGCAGCTGTTCATTGGGGCGTGTCCATGGGACAGTGATGGACTGTCATGTATCATGGGAAAATGGTCAGGAGACTGTGGGGTCCCCGGTGGGCTCTGGCAGTGCAGGGGAAGAGGGATGTGAGCTTACCTGGTTTCTGGGCAACCCTGGGCCCCGCGCCGGGGCTGGGGCTGGGGCTGGCTGTCATTGCCGGCCGAGCCTTCATCGAGTCCCCGTCCTGGCCGGCCCTCTTATCATGCTGGGATCCTCCTTGTGCTTCCCTGGAGCGGCTGGGTGTCTGGATGCCCGGGGCATTGGGCAGCTCTGGTGCCCCCTGGGTGGCTCTGCAGGCAGAGTTGTCCCCATTCCTGCTGGCCACCCCGTCCTCATCTAAGTTCATGAGCCCCGCCTCTCCCTGCAGGCCCTCCTCGCCGCTGCTCTCCTCAGCCTCCAAGGCCAGACACCTGTAGCTCCCATCGGGGATCCGGAAGGTGCAGGGAGCAGGCCTGTCTTCGCTGGGTCTCAGGGCTGGAGGTGGGAGGTGGGGACCCAGCATGGTGCTGCCTCTCCTCAGTGACACACGGGAGCCGGGGCCGGGCCACCTGTGCGACCACACGTCTTTGCTCCTCTCCGGGGGTCGCCTCTGGCTCTTGGCGGCTTCGTCTTCCTCAGCCAACTCACAGAGCCGGCGCAAGGTCCAACCGTGGGGCCCTCCGGGGCTGGGTCGGGCAGTGGGCCCCCGAGCCCTCCTCTCAACCTCTGTCTGGTCTGCGAGGCCCTCCTTCAAGATGATCTGTCTGCACGGGGAGAAAAGAAACAGCAGATGAGAGTCGGCTGGGTGTTCCGAGCCGGATTTCCGAGACCTGCCCACCTTAAGGTGGCCCTGAGAGCTGGCCAGCGTGCGGGGTACAGGTCTCACGCCCCCACAGCCAAGTCCCACGCTTTGGTCATTCCACACCCCAGACGTTCACCACATCCTTATGCCACCTGACACTTTGGCTGCTTACTATTTTCCATAAATCAACTTTAAATAACTTACCTCTATCACGTTAGACTTATCTTAAGCAATAATTGCAGGAAGACCGCAAGTATGTTGTGCTAAGTCATTTCCCCCCAATACACATTAAATAAATATCTAGTTATTTAAAAATACTTAACTGGGCACCGCCTAGAAAGCGTTCTCTCACATGCCAGCAAAGGTACATACACCGCAGGAAGCACAGGAACAATGGGGCGGAGGACACAAGACGGGGGCCAGGGGCCCTCCGAGGAGGCTGCGCACCGAGGGGGACGGGGCAGTGATGTGCTCGTGTGCTCAGGCTTCGAGCTAGAACCCCAACTCGGCCACCTGTCTAGCTGACCCCTCTGAACTTAGCTTCCCTATCTGAACTGTAGTTCCTATAGGAACTGTAATATCTGCGTGTAGTGTTGCGTGGAGGATTAGGTGAGAAAATGCATGCAGAGGACTCGGCATGGTTTTTGAGACGCCACTTAATACACGGAGGCCATTCTTTCATTACACAAAAATGCCTTGGGCTTTTATTGCATGTCAGACACCATACAATGGGGATGAAGAAGATATGGCATTCTGATTCACGAAGCCTCAAAGTCTGGTGGGGGGAGTTGTGAATGATAACGAGAACCGTAATAATAATGGTAGGATTATTTATAAATGTTAACGGCGATGATGATTTCGGGGAGAGGGCATGCAGGATGCCGAGAGGGGTGCGTGGGAGAGGAGCCCGGGCGGGAAGAACTGGCTGGCCCGGGAGGCAGATGGAGAGTGGGTGTGGAGGAAGAGGGAGGAGCCTAGGCGGCCACCAGGTTTGTCGCTCTGGTGACGGGGGTGATTTCGTTAATACAGATCGGGAGTACATGGGAAGGAGCAGGTGTCCAGAGGAGCGGGGAGATGAGTTTGATTTGGGGCTTCCGGGGGAGATGAGTGTGGTCGGCTCCATGCAGGGGTCTGGGGAGCAGGGGAAAGCTCCGGGATGGAGCCAAAGGTTTGAAAATCGTTTGTGGAAACGGCACAGAGCAGAGGTGGGCAACTTGCCCCAGCATGGGCAGGTAGAGCGTCGGACGGGGCCGGTGGCCATGTACGCTGGACAGAAACTCTCGGATTTATAGATCTTGGTTAACAGATTCCACCTCCGCTTAGCGGTGTGAACTCTGGCAAGTACGCACTCTCTGAATCTCGCTTATCCTATTGCGAAATGGGGAGAGAAGAACCCCCTCCCCCAGCACACAAGCACATAAACACACGCGGACCGGCCCGTGGATAGTGAGAATCCTGGGTTGTGAAAGTCTGTGGTCACTGGTGACCTCAGGGCTTACGCGGACCTTACCTGCTGTGGTACTTGACCTGGAGGTCATGCCTCCACCCCCAGGTGGGGTCAGGGACCCCTACCCCCGAGGCCAGCAGGCTGGGTTAAGGCCTTGCCTTCTGATTGGGGCCGTGCCAGGAGAGCGTGGTAGGCAAGAGGCAAGATAAGCACGTTACCAGGCCCTGGGGCAAACCAGCGCCAACTAGGGAAAGGCAAACAAGCATCAGGATCGGAAAGATAACAGGCACCTGTTCCAGCAGCTGCTGTGGAAGGGAAATCAGCACAAAGACGCCAGCCTTCTGCCCAGAGAGGAACGGGCACTCACTCACAGTATTTGAACACCTACTCCATTCACTCAGGTGGTTGAAACACATCATGACGACAACCCTTTGAGAGAGGTGCTATTGTTATCCCATTTCAGAAGGGAGGAAACTGAGGCTGAGATAGCGAAGTGACTTCTGCCTAAGTCATGCAGCTTGTAAGTGACAGGGCTCCATCTGGACCCAGCTCTGACACCTTGACTGTGATGGTGGACACAGAGACATAGAAGAGATGGCCCCAGGGCCCTTTCCTTCTCTGTGCTTTTTCTAACTCACAAGCTGCTGCCAGCTTTCCACCACTAACGAGATTCACAGAATCCTAGAATCTCATGAAGAGCCAGTAAAATTCTGGAAAGACCTAACTGGCCACGTGAACTTGGGCAGGTGCCTTTTGTACTCTGGAGTCCTTTTGCCCAAAGGCACAATGGTGGGGTTGAGCCAGATGTTGCTGGAGGGTCCATCCAACCCTGGCATTACCGGATGCCGTGATTCTAAGCCCTTGGAGCCCCCACCCCCATCACCGCCACCCACACCATCACAGAGCCAGATGGCAACAGGCAGGAGTGGGTGTGGGGGGCAGGGCTCTCCCCGACACCCCACGGGGGCCTCGCCTCGCTCTGTCTCCGCTTCTGTTTTGCTGTATTTGACGGTGGCCACGGTTTCCAGGAAAGAAGAGAGAGGCGGAAGAGTTAACTTTCCGCCACCCACACAAATATTTTTGGCCAGCGTTGTCTTCACGCTGCCAAGCCAGGAGGGAGGGGTTGGCAGGAGCACTCCAATTCAAGTCTCCCTCCCAAGGAGGGAGGACTCCCAACCCAGCTGGGGGGCCTGGGCAGGCCCCTTGCGGCCTGAGCCCTGGAACACCCACTGAGCTCAGGAGGCCAGGGCAGGGGCAGGGTGGCCAGGCCCCACCACAATAATGGCAGCTGAGCATCTGCTAGTGCGTGGCCAAGCCTTTTACCTAACCCTCCTGGGCGGCGGGTGTGTGAGTGCTGTCTATAGAGAGGAAACTGAGGCAAGAAGAGGTAAATTCCGAATCCAGAGGCACACCAGTGGGGAGCGATAGAACAGGATGTGAATTCAGCTGCTGGGCTCTGTGGTTTCACCCTCTGCCGTCGGTGGCTGCAGACTTAACTCCGGGAACCCCCGCAGGGGGCCTTTCTGCGTGGGCACATCTCCAAATGCAGGCAGCAGAGAGCCTGCTCCAACCTCAGCAGAAACGGGGGGGGGGGAGTCCTCCAATGCCAGCTCCCTCAAATCCACATCCCTCATCTGGCTGCGGGCTCCGGGGGCACGGAGCCTCGGCAGGCAGGGCTGACACAGAAGGCAGCGAACTTATTGTCCTCTTCTCGGAAAGGGCAACTCGGAGCCCAGAGCGTGGAAGGACTCACCCGGGTTGTACAGCAAGTCAGACGCAAGCCTCGCACTGGGATCCAGGCGTCCAGGCACCTGCCTCCAGCTAAGCCCTGCTCCACCCCAAGGGGTCAGCTTTCCCTCCTCCCTCCCCTGACCTCCAGGAGTCCAAACAGGGTCCCGAGCTGAGCCGAGCATCAGATGCTCTACAGTCCCCGTGCATACAGCTCTGAGGGCCTGCCGAGACCTCCCGAGGGTGGGCCCAGGGAACGTGGCTTTGGGAACCTCCTGTTTCTTTTGCTGTTCTCTGTGTGATGGGGGAAGGACACTGGCTTTGGGCTCAGATCTGGATTCAAATTCTGACTCTACCATTCGGTGGCTGCCTGACCCATTCGGTGGCTTCAGTTTTCCCAGCTGCAGAATGGGTTTAAATAGGACCTATTTCAAAGGGTCGTTGTAGGGGTTCATTGAAAAACATAGACCCATTCCTTCACTCAGCAGGGAATTATGGAGCACTGTTGTGTTCTCACCTGCTGGGCTCTGGGGATGAGTGTACAGCCAGGTGAGTACACAACGCTTGCCTCTCCTGACTCCCAGACTACAGGGCCCACAGCCCACTTTGTGGCTGCAGGGGACGGAAGGGGGAGTGAGGGGCGCCGAGGACCAGGGCTTAAGTAGGTGGTCAGAGCATGGAGAGTCCGTTTTGACTGTCCCACTGACGTAGTGAGTCACGTTGGGAAAATCGGAGGATCTGATCCTACAGCGGGGACGTGGAAGTGACAGAGAGGGGAGACGCAGCCCAGCAAGACTAGACCTCCGTTCCTCCGAAGGCCGTTTTGCCCTTGAAGTGTCCTGGCCTCCCCACCTGCAGTCTCTTCCTGTCTCCACCCTTTACGGGGTCTAGTCCATTCTTCTCAGGTGCAGCCTTGAATGTCTTACTCACTTGTTCAAGGACCCTCCATGGCTCCCCATTGCTCACAGAATTAAAAAAAAAAACAGTTGCAAACAAAGGGAAATGCAGATTCAGAGGCAGATCTCATGATTCTTGACTGAGGGGAAGGAAGGAGGGCTTCCTGGGGATGATGGCGCTTCAGTTGGATTTGAAGGACCTTGACAGGAAGTGCTTGGCATTCTGATGGATGGAAGAATCCATCCAGCCATCCAGCCATCAAGGCCCAGTGAAGGCAAGAAGGCAGGCCGATTTGGAGATAGATCTGGAGAAATACATGGGCCCGGATAGGCTGAGGTTTGGGCATGTGTGGCAGGGCAGAGGGAGATAAGGCTGGAAGACAAAATTGTGGCAGGCTTCCGTTGCCTGGACTCCCTCCTCCTGGCTTGAGAGGTGATGTATAGGACTAGGGGAGCTGCTGCAAGGCCCAGTTCTTGGGGCGGGGCTGGGAGGAGGAGGGGGGAGGCCGGAACAAGGGCTGGCGTGCAGGGGTTCCATTTTGGGAGCCATTTCCTCAACACCTGGCACTGCGCCAGGTACATCATAACAATGATAATAGCTGATGTTTGTGAAGTGTTTACTATGTCAGGTGCTGTTCCAGACACTTCATGTGCGGTAACTCATTCCATCCTCATCACAACCCTATAAGGAAGATGCTATTCTTAACCCCATTTTACAGATAGGGAAGTTGGGCTTACGTGACTTGCCAAGCTCACACAGCCAGCAAGTGGATGAGTCAGGGTTCATATCCTGCTAGTCTGGCTCCAGATATCACTCTTACCCATGAGGCTGTACTGCCTCAATAGTGTAACTAACTACAGAATGAAGGAAGGGATGAATGAGAGGAGGGATGGGAGGACGGAAGGATAGAAGGGAGAAAGGGAGGAGATTATCTCCAATCCCTGGTACATTGCCTGGCCCAACAGTAGTCACTCAATAAATATTTATCAAAATAATGAGTGCACGGTGACCAAGGCATTCTCTGTATATATAGCCTAGGGGCAAAAACGGAGTTCCCCTGGGGAAAGGAAGAAGTCAGATCTTGTCCAAGCGGCTCATCTGCCTCCCCCGCCCCTGCCTCACAGCACGCAGCATCGGGAGTGGGTGGGGTAGTGTCTGGCCCGTTCAGACCTGAGTCCCCCCATCACTGGGGAGAGATCTTCTGTTGTCCTCAAGAATCTGAGCAGAGAGTATGTTCCTGTCTCAGTGCTTCTCTCCAAGGGGGGGATGGGAGCCAAGGTGGGGGGTTTCTTCCTATGGTTCCAAAGGGGGATTCCCAAGCCCCCCCATCCTCTTGAACAGGTGAGCATAAGTATTCATGATTACCCTGCAATATGTTCTTGGAAGAGTCACTTCCCTTCAGTGGGGCCTCAGTTTCCCCAGCTGAAAAGTGGTTGGTGGGGTATTCACAGCCAAGGTTGAAATTATCCCCCGACTGACCCTGGATTTGCCCTGTCCCATCATTTTCTGGTGAGTAAAGTCAGTGCCAGAGAGATAGACAGGTAGTGGCCACACATTACTGACTGCCCCCACCCTCCAGTGCTGCAGGACAGACTGACAATCCTGGCCTCCTGCCTGCCTGCCTCAGCCTCCAGCTATCACTGCCCTGGCTGCTCTGACCTCTCCTTCTTCCTCCCTCCTTCTCTCCTCTCCTCCGTTCCCGTCCACCTCCTGGGGCAGAAGGAGCCAGGGTCGAGTGGGCATCACGTGAAGCTGGGGGGAGCTCAGGAGGCATAGGGAAGCCATCGCTTGGCAAGAGGTGAGGGACTAGGAAGAGATCCCCGAACTGGGCACGCTGGGTGGTCTCAGGAGAGACGAGTGTCAGCCAGGCCTCAGTGCAGCCTCCCAGTAGTCGGGTAATTGGGCCAGTCACATCGTCTCCCTGAATATCAGCTGCCTTCTTGGTAGAATGGCTACTCATTCATTAATTCATTCATCCATCCATTCATTCATTCATTCATTCGTTCGACACGTACTCACCAAATGCCAGCTATGTGCCCGCGGCTATTTTAAGCACCGGTGGCACACAGTGAACAAAAAAGAAAAAAAACCCTGCCCACGTGAAGCTCACATGTTAGTTGGGGTGGACAGAAGATAAATAAATAAGAAAGTATGTCAGATGGTGATAAGTACAATGGAAAAATAATTAAGCAGGAAAGAGAACCAGGGACCACAGTGTATTATTAGGACAGAGAAAACAGCGATATTAATGTGAAAAACCCTGACAGATGCCATTCTGTGTTTTTATGGCATATGTATTT
This sequence comes from Paguma larvata, assembly GCA_030068075.1. Lineage (NCBI taxonomy): Eukaryota > Metazoa > Chordata > Mammalia > Carnivora > Viverridae > Paguma > Paguma larvata. Next base: position 40,937,066 of record CM057826.1, on the reverse strand, counting down.
CAAGTTCGCAATTATGTTAAATTCGCATATGCAATTATAAACACATAAAGTCAACGTTAGGTGGCAAACTCAGGAACATAAGCCTGCAGACCTCAGGAAGATTTCTTTCTTATGCCAATATTCTGATTATGCCATTGTTCATTTTCATCCCCCACTACGCACACATCTACCGTTTAGGACTGAGTATTTTTATAATCCTGGGTATAAAAATGTGATTTTGTATATTAGCATTATCTCTTTGAAAACACTGCTTGCCAAATTCATTAAACCGAAAGTATCTCCTCAGTGTAAAACACCTGCTGTGCGGGGAACTTGAGGATTATAGTAAGGACGGCATAGAGTTGTGAAGATGAAGTCAGGTAATGTGTGTAAATACTTGGTAAGACGCAGCTATTGTTAGAATTATTATTTTTGGTAAGGGGTGACTGGAGATATAATCAGAATAAAAGCTACTATTTATTGAATATTGACTATGTACTGGGCACTGAGCTCAGACATTATAGCAATTACGATCTTATTTATTCCCCATAGTAACTACCTACTAGTAGTAGGTAGCAGGTACCTACTACTGTTCCCATTTAACAGATGGGGGAATAGAGGCGGGGAATATGAGTCTACCCATGATACCACAGCGGGAAAACAACAAGCCAGGACTGGTGGGTGCCCGGGACCTGAACTGGTCCCCTGGGGGCTCTCAGAGGGCCAATACAAAGAACCCTTCAATCCGGCCGTGCCTCTGCCGTGTCTTCTGTGACCTGGGCCACATCCCCCCACTCCCGGGCCTTGGCGACCCACCACCGCACAATTACGGGCCTGGGCTCGGGGGCTCCAAGTACCCTTTCGGCTCTGTATTACCCATGAATTGCAGCACCCGGGATGCTGGAGGATTCGAGCGCGTTCCAAATGGACTTGCCAAATCCAGCCTGCTGACAAAACCAGCCAAGTCCCATGCACGTCACATCTATTTCTGCCCTGCTGGGTTTATAAATACGTGGGCCAGGGAACCAGCTTCGGCAGAACCAGAGAGATTGAAGTCATGGCTATAAATACAGGGCCAAGGCTGTCCGGGGTCAGTGGGGGATGCTGCAGGGTCAAGGCCAGCCTGAGAAACCACACCCCAGAGGTCCTCCATGCAGTTCTGCCTCTTGCAAACGCATGAGAATGGAGGTCCCAGGAGCAGACACTTGCCCAAGGCCACAGGGGCAGTGAGGGTCACAGTGGGCTTGGAGCACCGGACTCCTGGCTCTGAGTAGAGGCTGTTCCTCACGCCACCTACTGTCCACGCTCATAAGCGCCCCCTCACCCCACCCTGAGGGGTCAACTGGGAGAGCCCAGTTTGAACAAACACATGATATTATGATTTAGGTTTATAAAATAAGCTTCTACTGGGGCGCCTGGGTTGGTTGGGTGTCCAGCTCTTGGTTTCACCTCAGGTCATGACCTCGCGGTTCGTGAGTTCGAGCCCCGCATCAGGCTCTGCACTGGCAGCATGGAGCTTACTTGGGATTGTCTGTCCGTCTCTCAAAATAAATAAATAAACTTAAAAAAAAATAAATTAAGCTTCTACTAATAACATACTGCTTTTTATCTGCGGGATATATTGGGGTTCTTAAATTTTCCTTAAATTTTAGTTCTGTGACTTAAAATTGAGGAAATTACTAGCCATACCTACCTCCCCCTCAGTAGGACTCTTCCCCGTGCAGAGTGGCCCAGCCATGTACTGAAGCCTGCCATCCTGACCCAACAGTCCACTGTGTGAATTTCTTCCCAAGTCTGCATTCAGAGACGTAACTTTGAGGCTCAAAATTGGCCATGGTGGGAACTGTTACACCTGCAAATCAGGCTCCCTGCCCCCTCACTCCCATCCTCCCTTCCCTCCCTCCCCCCCTCCCCAGAGCCAGTTGTTAAACATATATCAGCACCCCACTGGTTAAGACCATGGCTGGTGAATCCCTACTGTGCCTGTTTCCTGGCTGGCCGAACTTGGGCCAGTTATCTTATCACTGTGAGCCTCCGTTTTTCCATCTGTAAAGTGGAAGCCATAACCACACCTACATCGTACCTGCTGTGAAGGCTAAATGAGCTTGTACCCCTAAGGGTTAGCCCAATGGTTTCCAAGCTTGTCTGCGTGGTAGAACCCCCGAGGATTTTTTACACCCCCCAAAGGCCCAGCCATACCCCAGGCCGATTCAGTGACAACCTACAGAGGTAGGACGCAGGCACCAATGTACAATTTTGAAATTTCCCAGGCGATCCCAATATGTAGTCAGGGCTAGGAACCACTGGCTCACTTTGCCTGCCTCTTTGTAAGTCCTCAGCAGCTGTCCAGGAACCCAGAGAGAGAAGGGGGCAGCGGTGGGGGCTTTTGTTTGTTTGTTTGTTCTCTTTAAAGGCCCAGCCTGCCTAAAGTGTGCAGGAGATGGTGCTGCCAGGGACCATGGAAGGAGGACCCTCTCCCTTCCAGATGTGCTCTTGGACACCACACACGCTCTAGAGCAGATGGGCCCAAACTAACAAACCCCAAAGGGGCCTCACTTCGTTTGGTACTCAGCCGGTCAGTCGGGAGATAGACAGACCTCCACCAGGCCTCTCCCGCCCCTCCTCGAGACAATTAGGCCGGCGTTTTTCAACCCCCAGGCCAAGGATCCATGAAGCTTGGCTTAACCTGGGAGACGGCAAGCTGCTGGCTTGGAAGACACAGATTAAGAATAGAGATATCAGTGCTTATGCCAAGGGCTCGGGGCCTCAGCCCAGCTCTTCCCTGGACCACCGCCGATGAAAATCAGTGGTAAAAACAGTAATAGTGGCCAATATATATTGGATTCTTCCTATGCACTAGGAGGTGCCACATAAGCACCTTGAGAGACAGCCTAGTGCAGAGCTGCACTGTCCAATCCGGTGGCCGCTAGCCGCATGAGCTGCAAGTTCAACCTGAGATGTACTGTGAATAAAGGATACCATCGGATTTCAAAGATTTCGTACCGGAAAAAGAATGTACAATGTCTCACTGATAACTTTTTAAAGATGTATGGCATGGTAGAATGATGCTATCTCGGTTTTAAAGAAATGTATCATGAAAATAAATTCCACGAGGTTTTTTTTCCCCCACCTGTTTCTTTTCACTTGTTCAGGGCGGCTGCTAGAAAATTTGAAATGACGTACGTCCTTGCGTTATTTCCATAAGCAGTGCTGGCGTAGAGGTCAGGAGGGCATACTCGAGCGCCACCGTCCTGGGCTTCCCATTACATTCTGTGTCCTGCCACTTACCAGCTGTGAGACCGTAGGCAAGCTCTATAACTCCGTACCTTGGTTTCCTCATCTGTCAAATTAGGATAATAATAGTTCCTACCTCTTATGGCTTTGGCGTGGATTTCGTGTCTTGGTACAGAGAAAGCGCCCATGAAAAATCAGCTCTCAGGGGACGTCTGGCACACAGCCCAGTGATTTCCTAGGATTATCTCATGCCTCGGTAGGTGCTGAGCTCCCTGTCACTGGCAGGGAACAAACAGAGCCTGGAAAACTCCTTGGCAGGCTGCTCTAGGGGTAGTCAGGAAACTGAATGTGGGTCAGGGAAGCATTGGTCTTTGAAGATGGCTTCCGGCACTGACACTGCTTTGTGCTGCTGTCTGTCCTTGCTGGGTGTTCTCCGTTCATCTCTTCTCTACCACATCCTTTTCATTCAACCCGGTGAATTTTTTTTCATTCAGCCCAACTGAATATAATAAGCATTTAAAGGTGTCACCGGAGGCCAGCGTCGTGTGGGACACTGTCCGGGAAAACAAAGGTAAGCAGGTGTGGCTCCTGCCGTCAAGCAGGCCAGCGTGGGCAGAGGGCGCGAGGCAGTGGTTTGCATATTTGTAAGACAAGGTGGGAGGTGACAAGGGCTGTGAGCAGTTACCTAACCTCTCTAAGCCTTAACGGCTCCATCTGTAAAATGGGGCCAATGATGGAACCGCCTCCTAGGACTTGTTGTGAGGATTCTGTAAAATTATATGGGAGCAGCACTTAGCACCGTACCAGGCACACAGACAAGCCTAGGGATGGTTGGTCATCGTTCCGGTCCCACAAGGGCTGGCACCGTGTCAGCTTTGCTCACTGCCATTCGTTCATTCATTCATTCAGCAAGCCGTTTTTAAACATGTGCTGTGAGCCAGGGCTGCTCTGGAGCTGGGAGTACAGCAGGGACAAGTCCCTGTCCTGGACTTGGAAATGTCGAGGGCAGGACATGGTAGAACAGGGAAGACAGACCACAAACTAGTAGATGAATAAAGAAGTCGGGTAATGACAGATCGTGAAAAGCACTCCGTAAGTGCTAGAGGGAAGAGGCGCACCCCTGCTCCAGTGCAGGAACTAGCAGAGCCCTAGGAGCTACTGTCGTGCCTGGCACCCAGTAGGAGCTCACTAAATGCACGCGGCACAGATCTCAAATGAGAGACACTGTAGGAAAGGGGTGGACTGGTTCCTCCTGGAAACTTTTTCCGATGGGGGGGAATCAGACTGTCAGTCCATCAGCCACCTGGTGGGGCAGGGAGGCAGGCGCCTAGGGTTGGAGACCTGGGGTCAAGCTAAAGTTATGATCTGCCGTCTCCTGTGAGCCACTGACTGCAGGCAAGCTCTTGTTTCTCCTCTCTTGCCTCAGTTTACCCCTCCATAAAGTGAGGACGTTGGACAAGATGCTTGCCAAGAGTTCTTTCAAGTCTGGTAAGCCTGTGGATCTATCTCGCCCATGATTCTGTGTCTTGGGGGCACCTGGGTGGCTCATTCGGTTAAGGACCTGACTCTTGATTTCGGCTCAGGTCATGAACTCACGGTTGGCGAGATCGAGCCCCGCATCAGGCTCTGAGCTGACAGTGCAGAGCCTGCTTGGGATTCTCCGTCTCTCTCTCTCTGCCCCTCTCCCACTCAATTTCTCTCTTTCTCTCAAACATAAATAAACGTTTAAAAAAAGGAAAGGATTCTGTGTCTTGGTCCTAGAGGGCAGGCGGGGGGTGGGGGGGAGTGGTTGAGGCCATGAAGCGTGGAGAGACCTGGCTGAGGGCGCATGCCCAGGCCTCCCTGGGGACCCCTCAACTTCAGCCCACCTGTGGAAGGAGCCGAAGGCAGGAGACACTGGTGCGCAGTGGCCGAATGTTGGGACTGGGCGGGAGCTAAAGCCCCCATCTGATTCTTGAATTCCCTTCCCCTCAGGGCCTGGAGCCTTGGCTTGTTCACTTCCGGTATGGGGGGGGGCCCACTTTCCGCGGGGTCAGTTCATTCAGTCTATCTTGAGTGCCCCTTTTCTACAGGGGTGAAAGCTCCCTTCTGGTAGCCCCTCCACCCCGCCCCACAGATCTCAATCCCTGAGTATGACGGAGCAAGTTCGGCCCTGGTTTCTCTTCCTTCCCTCAAGCTAAATCAGTCCCTTCAAACCATTCCACGCAGGAGAGAATTTTCCGCCCCCCACCCATCCTGTTTACCCTCCTCTACTGTCAGTCGGGTCTGTCAGACTCTCAGAAGTGGACGGACCCCAGTATTCCAGGAAAACCAACCGAGTACAAACTCTGGCAAGCCCGTCACCACCTCCACTTTGGACCCTCTATTATCATCAGTGCACCCTCGCATCGGATTGGCCCCTTTTCCCTCTCTTTCGACAGCTGTATGTCTGCTGCGTCCTCTTGTCCCTGGGGATCCCAGAGCCCCCACTCTGTAAGTGCTACTTTCATACCACATCTCCCACGTCCTGGACCTGTGCTGCTGGGCATTTTGAGCCCAATATTTTAGCTAGTTTGACCCTCTGTGGAAAGGATTCTCAGGGAGTGGTGGAGTCCAGATAAGAGAAAATAATAGTCACCACCGACCCCTCCCCCAACCCCGTCCAGCACGCACACACACACACACACACAGGATGAAATAAAATAATGGATGGGGAAACACGTTTTGTCAACAGTTATCCGAAGCTATTATTAAGGAAACTCAGAACACACTTACTGAGGCCATGGCTGGTGGGCTGAACCTGTGCGAGGTGTGGGGCACCGGACTCCCAGGTCTAGAGGATGGAGGTCCAGTCTCAGGGGCTGGGGCAGGTGGGGGAAAGGGAGCTCGGGCAGAAGGTGCTGAAGGAGGAGGCTGGGGGTGCTGAGTCTAACTGCGGATGATTGTCCGTCTCCGACCCCTGCCACTCGTCTCCACTGAAGCCTTGGCTCAGCAGACACGGAGGGAGCCCAGTCCTGCTACCTCTGCTGTGACCAAGGGCAGGACGCTTCCCTTCCGCGGGCCTGAGGAAAGGACGGCGTCGGGTTGCTGCTTCACATGGCATGAACAGTGGGGGGTGAAAGTGCTGAACACAGTGCCTGGCACCGAGCCAGAGCCTAGGGCCCCCAGAGACAGTGCGGGGCAGCGCTCAGCCCATGGGCCCTGTGTTCCAGGGGCCTGCTTTGGTGGGGTGGCGCCGGACAAACTGCGTGACATTGGCTGAGTTACTTTGCCTCTCCGAGACGGTTTCCCTGTATGCAAACCAGGGCTAATTACAGCGCCCACCTCATCGGGTTGCTGTGAGGATTAAACCAGTTATAAGTAAAGGGCTTCGAGCTCGTCAGTAAGTACGCGGTAAGGGTTATTGCGGTTGCAGAGAAGGGCTGAGCCAGGGGTTCCAGAAACCCTCCATCTCAGCACCTGCCCTCCAGTCGGAGCTGCCGCGCCATGTGTGTGTACGTGTGTGTATGTTTGTGTCTTGTGTGTGTGTGTGCGCGCATATCTATGCATGTGACTCTATGCGAGTGTCTCTGTGTGTATCTGTGCATGTGTGCGTCTGTGTGTGTCCCACACCTGTGTGTAGCTGTGTGTGTGTGTGCATGTGTGCATACGCGTGCGGGCCAGTTGTCGGAGCCTGTGCAGTGCTGCTGGGAGTGGCCCAGGAGGTGGCTCCGCCAGACCAAACAACCCCAGTGCTTCAAGTTCCAGGCTTTTCTCTGACTCTGTTTGCTTTCTCTCTCTCCTTTCCGGTTCCCCTTTAACTGGTTCCTGCTTCCAGTGGGCAGAGCTGGAGGGAGGCCCTGGCAGGGTAGGTACAGGGCCCTCCCCCTCCCCCTCCTCACGAGGTTTTCTAGCCTCTGCTTCGCCGCAACAGCCCCACACAGGCCTCTTTCCTCTCTGAGCCTCAGTTTTCCTGGTCGCCTCCTGGAAGGAAGCCGCCCCACTATCTTGCTGACAATGCCAATGAAGAGCACGGTTACCGCCCACCCGCTGCCCAGGACTGGGGCACAGCGTTCCTCCAGGAGGTGATTTTGGTAGGTCTGAAACCAGTCCCCAGAGAGAAGCCTTCCTGGAGCTCCCTGAGGGAGTTCCTAAGGGCTGTGACCCCACCCAGGGACCAGAGGGACTATTTGGGGGCATGGGAGGGGCAAGGGCCCTGGAGGCCAGCCATGCCCAGGCCGCAGGCCTCCAGGTTCCCCATCAGCCAGGTGAGTATTCACTGAACACTTACTACATGTCAGGTTGGCTCCCATGACCCCCACCGACGCCCTACGAAGGAGGTGCTATCCCTGCCCCAGCTTTACAGGTGAGGAAACTGACGAAGAGTCAAGTGGCCGGCTTGAAGTTACAGGGCCAGTAGGAGCAGGGCTGGGCCCGGAGCCCCAGGCTGGGAAAGAGTCGGTGCCCTACCCTCATCTCAGGGCAATCACTCTCCGTCTCATCCTCCTCCTCGTGAAGTGACGACACCCCGCTCTTAAGTCAGCAGAGTTCCTGACAGGCCCGATACCTCTGAGCTGCTGTTTACCGGGTGCAGTGTGTGCCGTGGCTTCTGTACCATCATCTCGGAAGTCTTCGTGACCACCCATTCTACAGATCAGGAAAGTAGAGCCGAGAGGGGAGCCGCAACCCGGCGAGCTCCCATAGCCGCAGCAGGAACGCAGCGCAGGTCCGCCTGACTGTCTTTTTTCTTCTTTCTCTTTTTTCCTAAGCCCGCAGCCAACTCCAGCTTTCCTTTGCCTGAAGTCGATACCATCACCGGTAGACCTACAGGGACTCTCGGGGTGTGACTCTACAGGGAAGGTACCTCGCTGCCACTCCACACTCTGTCTCCAGCAAACCCAGGAAAGGGAAATCAAGGTGAAATCTAAGGAAGTGGGGTGCCCAGGGCGTCACCGTGGCTAGGTTTAACTAGAATCCCCCATCCCCATCGGAACCCACAACAAGAGTTACCTCTGAGCGGACCCTGGTTGTGTGAACAGTTTCATCTTCTAAATGGGAATGTTTCATCAGGAAGGGCTTGCTCTTTAAAGCCCATTCCTCCCAACTAGGCAGTGCCAACCCCCACTCTCTGGTCAGGCAGACCGCTCTCTGACGATGCCCAGAAAGTGTCCAGTGCAGCATAAAGCAGGCCTCTGTTTGCCCTTGGCCTTGGGTGTAGCTGCTAGTAGTTCTGTAGGACCCACAAGGCCACCGAAGGCCAACTGAAATGTGATAAGTTCTGTAAGCAGGGACTGTGCCCCTGCCCCTGGCCGGCTGCTTCTCCAGGATTTGAAGCAGCTGGTCTAGGCCGCAAGGGAACCTGGTCCCAAAGACTGTGGCTAACTCCATGTGGCCCACCCCTGCTCCAAGGAGTCCGACCCCCAAACTCACAAGGTGCTCCCCACACCCTGGAAAGCACCCCTCTAGAGGAACAAGAACCTCCTAGAAGTAGAAGGACGCTGCCCCCTCCTCAGACAGAGCTAGGTAATTCCCACAGCCTTGCTAAGAACAATGCCTCCTGAGGCTGGTGTGGACGCCGAGGACAAGGAGCTTGCCCTGGGCGCCTTCCTCTGCACCTGCTGCCTCCCCAAGAAGGGGTCTTGAATTCTGCCCCTCCCACCCAAGGATGCTGTCCACATCCTTGAGCCAATGGGTGGTGCCCTCTGCCCACTGCAGGATGAGACAAGAAACACAGTCTCGGAGGACTGTGCAGCCGAGCAGGGGCCTGCTTGCCCGGAGTCCATAATGAGACAAATCGCCAATGAAGATCAACAGTAAACAACCAATGCCGTGAGTAACAGTAACCACATCGGCAACCACTCAGTAAGGAAGGGGCATGAGGGGGCAGGTCCTTAACAACAGTAGCTGTAAGCAGTCCAGCCTGGAGAGGTGACAGAGGGGCTGCGCCCAGGGGCTCCCCACACCCCCTGCATCCTCCCGGAGTGCCCCTCCCAGGGGGTGGTCCTGGGTTGGCCCATAAAACACAGCCAAGCAACCAGGGAGCCAAGGCTGAATGGCAGGAAAGGCTGAAGCCAAGGTGGCCCCTGGCCTACCCGCCCAACCCAGCGATTCAAAGCAAGGCTGGGGCCGGATAAAGCACTTGAAAATGTCAGTCAGGGAACAATCTCTTTCCCAAACTCCCTGCCTTTGACCTTGGGCACCCAGCCCTGACCTTGGGATGGGCTGATCTTTTTCTCAGCTCTGCCAACTCCATCCCCAGTCCCTTCGCGCGCGTGCACACACACGCACACACACACGTACATGCACAGGCACACGCTGTATGACAACTGGGCTTTTTGCCGTGATCACAGAATTACAGAACTGGTAACTTGTGGGGGCCGAAAGATGGTTTACAAGCAGATCACACTGGGTCCTAAACAACCGGAACCAACATTCTTCTGAGCATTTCAAATGGTAGAAACATCAAGAAAACCTGTGGCCAAAACGGACAGGACCCCGGGGACCGTCTAGCCGTCCCCAGTCTTCATTCATTTGAGCAGTTCGAAACTTTCATCTAATGTATTTTTATGTATTTTCCCCTAATGTAGGAAAATAACACACAAGCCTCTTAAAACGAAGATCAGGAGTCCACGTGGCACCATCTCACGAGCTGCCAGGGCGGCCCTACCACACTTCGGGAAATGCTACTTTGGCCCAAACTTGCCATTGTAGGGAGGAGGAAAACTGAGGCCCAGAGAAGAGAGGAGACCTGTCCAACACCCACAGCAAGGTAGCGGCAGGGCCACCACCAGATCCCAGAGCCCTGCTCCCAGAAAGTCTCACTCCTTAGGGAAAGAGGACCCTGGACTCAGGTCACCGGGGTCCCTAGGTGCCCCTGTTTGCCGTAGAATCTGAGTGCAGGCTCCGGCCTTTTCCCCAAGGCCTCGGCCTTGTCACAGTCATCCTCTGACCCCTCCTGGCGCTGGCAGCCCCCACTGCCGTGGCCCTGATGCTGTGGGAAAGCCGGCCCTTTCCTTGGGGTTGCTTTCCTCACCTTCCATGGCTACGGTGAGATGCCGTGCGCCGGGGGGTGGGGGGGATGCTCTGGAAAAAGATGACGACGGATGTGGGAGACGAGGCTGTCATCAGCCCCTTGCTCTGTGCCTCGGCCTTCCTCTCTGGAAAATAGGTAGAGGTTTGTGGGTGGGAGAAGGCTGACCTGGGCTAGAGGGAAAGGAGTGAAAGGGATGGTGGCCACAGGGGTGTCCCTGCATAGGACGGACACCAGCTCAGCCAGGGTGTCTCCTCACCCCAGAAGACCCTTCCGGGAGGCAGCCAGCAGGCTCCCAGGCTCAGGGAGATAGGTAGGAGTCTGCCCAGGACTCTGGCCACAGGAGCCCAAGAGGGAGGCCAATCCAGCCCTGTGAACGGGGCCGTCAACGACCCGCAGACACGCTCACGCGCACACACTCATCCATGCAACACGCACACACACAGAACTCAGACACTCACACGCGGGTTGTGACACACTCTCATTTGTACAGATGCAAATGACCCCAACCTTTCCTCCCCCCCACACGCCCTGGGCACACAGCAGGGCCGGCCTGCCTCTTTCCGCCCCCACCGGTCCCAAGCCCCAGGCTTGGCGGCGTCTCTGTCCCGCTGCCTGGGAGACACATGTGGTTTCAGTTAGCAGTAGAGCGGGCATTTCCGTCCCAGACAGTCAGGCCCTGCCAGGGCCCCGGCCCCACAGGCACCCACAAGAAGGGCCACTTTGACCCCCCACTCCTCCACTGGCCATACCAGGGACCCCAGAGGGCCCTGTCCCCAGGAAAACCCTGCTTCCCTCTCCCAAGGTCTTCCCCTCACCTGGAGCCGGAATCCACACCCACTCGCGCAGGGACCAGCTATGCCCGGGGCCTCCGGCCACAACTGCCAGCCTGCCTCCTCGCTCTCGCTCTGTCTCGGAGCAGAGGCTGAGCTGGATGGAAGGAGGGCAGGGTGTCAGGGGGGCGGGCGGGAGGGAGGGGAGGGGGCGTGTGGAAATGAAACTTTAATAACAGAGCCCCTTTTGTTTCCGAGCATATGGGATATTTCATACATACTGAAGACATTAGCCGTCTATATTTTTAAGGGCTCCGGCTAAAGGATGAATAAATACAGCCCATGTTCCACTCTGCAAACACGCACATGCAGAGTGCTGGCTTCTGGAGCATTTCAAAACCCAAAGAGAAAGCCCCCAGTGACACCGGACACTTAAAAATAAATATGTTTCCCAAACCTCCAGCTCGCCTCGCCCCTCTGACAGCCACCTGGAGGCTTCGCGGCTCCTTTCCTCCCACCACCCCTCTGCCTCCTCTCTACCTTTTGCTTCGGAGTAGGGAAGCAAGCCCCTGGAATCCAGCCTTCATCCCGGTTCTCTTTCCCAGGACCCCCTATTCCCCCCCCCAACTCCCAGCAGGATCCCAGTGTGTCAGAGTTCCAAAAAGCTTGGAAATCTTTGTCCTTTTCGTTTCAGAGAAAGGGCACCAAGGCCCAGAAAGGGGCAGGGACTTGCCTGAGGTCACACAGCAAATCAGGATCTTGAGCCAAGGGGCAGTGCCTTCTTCTTTCAATAGAAGGGATCTCTCGCTTCCCCACCTCAGGCTGGGGGTGGGGAGACCCCAGTGCCCCAGAGGGAGGGCCAAGGTATGGGCTGGGAGAGTGCCCGCCTGCCTTTCCCACTGGAGTGCTGTTCTGGGCAAACCCCCCCCCCAACTCTGGGCACTCATCCAGGGGAGACGTCAGCAGGGCTGGGAACTGGGCCGGCCCCAGGAAATCCCCTTCAGGCCGACAGATCCCAACAGGCCGGGAGGCCTCAGGTGAGGGAGACTCCCTCCCTGACAGCTCGGCTCCCAGTCCCTCGTGCCCTCCATCTGTTCTCCCGGAGGAAATCCAGAGGCCGGGCGGTGGCCAGAATCACACGGCAAGATGAGGGCCGAGTGGAAAATTGAACCAGGTCTTCAGACCCTGTGCTTGCTGGCATGCTTTGCCGGTGAGCTCTTCCCAGCTCCCCCTACTCAGGGCCCCTTCCTCCTGGTCTGCAGCACCCCCCCCACACTGATGTTTATTCCCCCTCCACAGTGGCCTCTGCTCCCCACTCCTGTTAGAGTCTCACCATCCATTAGCTGAGTACTCTCCACATAGTAAGTGCCCAGAATAAATGTGAATGATGGCTCGTGATGACACCGGCCGTTTCTGTGATGCTCCGAGGCCCACACCAGGCGTGGGGCCTCTGACAGTTACTGTGAGACAAGTTTACCCCCTCCCGGGGCTTGTGGAAGAGAAAGAGCGTCCCCTGTGGCAGACGGCTCCACGCTTAGGGGAAACCGAGGCTCAGGGAGGTTCGGATGCTTCTCCAGCCCACACTGGTGGTAAGTAATAGGGCTGGGCCTCCAACCAGGATTCCCTGACCCCAGAGTCAGCGCTTCGAACCCTCTAGGGGCTCACTCATCGCCTGGACCCCACCCTGGCCCCGAGACTGGGCAGTGCTGTGTGGTTCTCGAATGTCTCTGTATTTAATAAGAATCGGCAGGCAAAGCACCCCCAAACCCTCCTTGAGAATGGAGCGCTGATGCATGAGCTGTCGGCCTGGGTTTTAGGCCTCGCTGTGTCACTAACAGCTATGTGAGCTATGTCCCTTCCGTAAGGACACAGCTTTTCTCCTCTGTAAAGTGGAGATAACCATTTCACTGAATTACGAAGATCATATGATATAAAGGATGTGAAGGGGGGCCTTGCCAAGTACGTGGTGATTTTCCCGTCTGGAATTTCGTGCTGCGGATAGATCCTGGCATTAAATTCTGTCTGGGTTCCAACGGGCCCTGACTGGCCTCCTCGCCGGCCGGTGGCCCTTGCTGTAAGCTGCATTAGCCCCCAGAGTCAGCTTCCTGAAGAAGGCCTTGTATCTTCCCCCCCCCCACAGTGACCCCCACCGCAGCTCCCCCATTGCCCCAGGGCAGCCAGCGAGTTAGAGGTGCATCCAAGGCCACTGGGAACCTGGTCCCCACCTGAGCTCCCACTCTTTCCCAACCCAGACCCTCTACCCACGTCAGCCTGGCATCCTCCGGCCTCGGGAAGCTTTCCTGCCCCCAAGCGATCCGCACTAGCACCACCCTCCCTTCTAGCATCAGTTTACCGAGGAGAAAGGCCCACGAGCTTTGGTGACAGCTCAGAGGCCTGTTTAAAAGGGAAGCTTCGTATGAGTTCTAGGCTGGGTTCTGCAAGGTAGGAGATTTCCAGGTAAGGGAGCGGTTATTGTCTTAATGCTCGTTATTTCACAAGATAACAATATAGCAGCCTTTCGTGGAGCACCTGACTCTGTCAGGCACCGTGTTGGTGTTCCGTGCGTTGCCTGCTCGTTCCTGACAACCTGACGAGGTTTTGAGGCTGGTAGGGAGGCTAAACTGTCTGTCCGAAACCCCTACCTGGCCATGGCAGAGCTGGTATTCGAGCGTGGCCTGCCCGGCTCCAGCTCATGCCGGGAACTGGCTTTATAGGTCCGTGTTTTCTATTCTCATCCACGGTGTGAGGTCTTGGGGGAATGAGATTTGGCCTCAGACTGTTCATTCGCCGCAGAGCAGAGCTGAGCACAGTGCTTGGTTCTTAATTGGCATTAGTGAGTAGTTGCTGGATTAAACACTGGAGCAGTCCCGGTGAGATTCAGGGATGGAAGGAGGCGGGGCATGTGTTTGCGTGCGTGCCTGCGTGCGTGCGTGCACTGTTTCCTCTGCCTGGCAAGCCCAGCCTAGCTCATGCGGAGCCATGGCTGTGGTGGGTCACCTGGTGGGCAGTAGGCACTCAGAGTTGTGATTCCACTGCCGGTAAACATGACCCGATCTATCTCTGATCCTTTTGGCAATCCTTTCTGCCCCCGACTCCCAGGAGGTTACTACAGTGTTGATAGGCACGGCACACCGAAGCCCAGGTCTCTTGGGCTCAGAGACCCTCCCGTGTATGTGGATGGTGAGGGGTAGGGACCTCAAGGTACAGGAAAACAGTTCTTGAGCCATGGGCTCAGCCTAAGACGTTTTAAATGCAGGCTTGAAGAAACAGGAAACTCTAAAGCCCACTGCCCCCCACTCACCAACTTAGCAGAGGCCACAGGAAGACAGCAGGGATCACCTTAATTTCCCAAGGGAGGGTTCCTAAGACACAGCAGTCTACCCCCAACGCTCAGCACTGCAGACTTGTAGGTAAGCACCAGCCTCTGCCATCCGGCTCCCTGCTAGGGATGTAAAGAGAACTCAGAAGGGTTACCACCCCTGAAAATTCCACAGCTGGACACTGAGCCAGACCGGTTGGTCTAAAATTCAAACACCGTTTTCCTTCACCCTCTAGCCTTTATATGCCGATTCAGGTCTTGAATGGGTAGGGAGCCTGAGACAGAGCAGGAGGTGATGCCCCTTCTGGGTCCCCAGCCCCCCGTTCATCAGGACACTGTCCCCCCCCAGGCCCTGTCCCCCAGCAGCCCCAGGAGGGCACCCAGGCTGTGAGAGGGGTGGACTACATGTCCAGGAACCCTCCTCGTGTCTGGCAGAGCAACCTTCGCCAGGGCCCCCTCTGACACACGAGCCGTCCCGATCAGATCACTGGTAATTGAGTTGCTTTGGGGGGTAAATTCCATCCAGATGTGAAGGGCGGGGTGGACTTCCTGAGCAGAGCAGGGGCAGGGTACTGATACATGGGGGCCGTGCAGCCAGCTCGCCAAGCACCCGGGAGGCTTGGGTTAGACCATCACCTTGTGAACAATTTGGCAGCAGAATTTCCGTGCCAGGATACAAGTCAAACCCGAGCCCCCTTTGTGGGTAGTTGAGGAAACCGAGGCCTGGAGAGCCTAGAGGGCAGAAGAGACTGGTCCATCAGTGACTAGTTGGTCCCAGATCTGCTGTCTGGTCAGAACTCTTAAGTCTGGGGGTTTTTAGATGGAAGGAGATAGAGTAGCCTTTTCCCTAGAGTTTCTCATCGGCCCTTAGATCAGGAGGTCAGGACCCAGGGTCACGGAGCAGGGAATCTTCAGATGGGGGAAATTTAATCACCTCCATCTTAACCGCCCTCCCCCCCAACCAGAGAGATTCTGTGTTACATTTGCAGGGGTTGGGGATGCTGGGAGGGAGAAGGCTCCTGGGACAAGCCCCTAAGCAACACGCGCCCCCCACGCCGCACCCTGCCTGGTACTCGCTGGTGGTGGCAGAGCCTGTGGCCTGGCCCTCTTTGCCCAGGGGAGGCCCCTCCACACTTCTCTCCTTTGACCTCCTCTGGGTTACATACCTTCCTGGCTCCTTTGGGCTGACTTACTGGAAGGCAGGAAGAGGCCAGTCAGCCGGGTGGGTTGGCGGGAGGGGTGGGGGGGGGCATGAGAACTTGGAGAGAATGAGAGGAAACGGCGGGGGGGGGGCAGTGGGCTGGGGGGGGAGATTAAGAAGGGAATTTTTTTCCTCCTGCCTCATGTTTTGGCTGCCTTAGTGTGAACATGTCTAGGCGCCTTATCGCAAAGGCCAGCCTAGTCTGCACGAGAAAGCAAATCGTGTCTGCAGCGAGAAAAATTACATCTTGATAAAATATCCCTTTGGAATGGCATTACGGGTCTCTTATCAGCAGGCGGCTGGACCCCACATACCTCTCGTCTGGCTGTCCCCAGGCCCCCTCTTCTTCCTTCCCCCTCCCTGGCCCTCTACCCTGTTGCCTCCTCAGCAAATGGCCTGTGCTGAAACTGTGGGGGAAATCAGGAGACACAAGTTCTAGTCCTGTCTCTGCCACCGATGCTGTGTAACCTGGACCAGATACCTTCATCTCTCTGGGCCTCTGTTTCCCTTCAGCAAAGGGCAGGGAGGGATGGATAGATCAGATGCTTTCTAAAGAGCCTTCCGTCATGAACACTTGGTGATACTGACATCCTCGTTCTTTGTGGTTCTATGTGTTGTGAAAATTTCCAACCTCTACCCGAATGCCATCACACGCTAAATGTCTCTGATAAAAAGAAGAAGAAGAAGAAGAAGAAGAAGAAGAAGAAGAAGAAGAAGTAGTAGTAGTAGTAGTAGTGCAGGGGCGTCTGGCTCAGTTGGTTAAGTGTCCCATTTCAGCTCAGGTTCGTGAGTTCGAGCCCCAAGTCGGGCTCTGTGCTGACAGCCCGGAGCCTAGAGCCTGCTTCGGATTCTGTGTCTCCCTTTCTCTCTGCCCTTTGCGTGCGCGCGCTCTCTTTCTCTCTCTCTCAAAAATAAACACTCAAAAAAAATTTTTTTAAGTGCAACTCCCCTTCATTTCCATTAGACACGTGAAGCTCTTGCCTGAACCCCGGTAAAGCTATGCAACCCCGAGCTTGTGCTCCTGAGAAGCTCCTTCTCAGCTCTCACCTGAGAAGTCCGAGGAGAGACAAGGCTTTCCATTTTTTTTTTTTTTTAGATACAACTATTTTTCCCACAAAAGACTTCCTATGTAGAAATCCACGTGGAAAACAGGCAAGGGAAGCAATGGCGCCTGGTCCGACACGTGCCCTCATCCCCTGCGCTCTGGGAGTGTGCCAACCGCCGGGGCGGCAGATGGAGGTCTGGACACGGCTGAGCCAGTCTCCTCGCTGTGTGAACTTGGAGGACCCTTTCCTCTCTCTGAGCCGCCATTTTATCATCTGAAAAAAATTGGAGGGGTAGAGCCCACCACCTCCGCCTCACTGAGAACCAGGTCGCTAAGAGACAAGCTAAGCAGGAAAGAGGACAGTGCTCTGGGAACTCTCGGAGCTTCTTATTGAGGACTTGGGAGTCTCAGAGATCAGGAGGGTTCAGAGAGACCATCTATCCATACGGCTGGGGAAACTGAGGCCAAGAGAGGCAGGCAGGGACTTGGCCAAGGTCACACAGTGAGATAGCAGCAGAGACAGGGACCAAAGGAGAGAGCCTGGGGAGGCGGCAGGACCCCCCCCCCTTCTCTGGCCATCTGCCATCTGTGAGGAAGGTCTGTCTGAAGGCCAGGGGGCGGACTTGTTGGTTTTTGAGACCCTGCCCAGCTCTAAGATTCAGTGTGAGCCCTCTGAGCTCTCCCCGTCACTCAGCCTCCCGGCCCTGAAGGGCAGGCCCGGGAGAAAGCCCCTTTGTGCAGCAGCCAGGCCCCAGCTCTGACTCGAGTTTTTGTTTCCTAAAGACCTTCTCCCTGGCAGAGAAGCCCCGTCCGCACCCCCAGCCCCGCCCAGCCAGCCTCCCCCTTGGCCTTCTACACCAGCCTCGGGCCGTGAGTCTTGGCCTGCTCACAGGACTCCACAGAGTACCTCTGTCCTCTGGCCGTCCGGGTGGCAGGGTGTGGGCTAACACATGTGTGAAAGTCTGCGGGCCGGAGTGACACAAGGCCCGGGCCAGCTCAACCATGCGGGGGCACCTCCTTCCTCCTGGCAGGGGTGGCTCCTCCCCCACATCGGACCTCACGGATCACCTCGTGTTGTCCTGCTTTGTCATTCCAGAGCCATGGACTGCCAGAGCGGACAGGCCCCTTAGACCACGATGGCCCACAGGCAGTTCCCGGACGGCCATCCCATTGTCCCTTTTGCTGCTCGTCCATCCCATTGTCCCTTTTGCTGCTCGTCGTCCCGCTGAACCCAGACGCTGCCTCACATCCTTCCCCCAGGGAACGCCAGCCGCCAGGGCACCAGCCACTCGGAACAGGCGCAAGCGTTTTCACCCCTAACAATAGACTGAGTCACTTGCAGTGCATAAAGCAGAGCTCAGGCCCAGGAAGGAGAGTGGGCTTGCCTGAAGCCACACAGCGGAACAGAGCCCTTCCTGCAGTTCTGCAAGAAAGACACTTCCCTCCGCCCCTGGTTCTAGCCTCACCTCCTCTCCCAGCATTCTCCACGCACAACCTCTTCCGAATGACAGAACACAAGTCGGGGCCACCCACTCCAAGCAACATCCCGTCCCAGCCCTAAGACGGGCCCCTGCAAATGAAGACGTCGGAAATCAAGGCTTGAGAGGTAGAGTTGGAAGAACTGGGTCTGAACAGACTCCAGGGGGCTACCTCATGACCGCCAGGTCTCTGAAGGATGTCCTGGGGCAGAGGGGAGACTTTGTTCAGAGAGCCAAAGTGAGTCTACAGAGACTCTGGGGCAAGCCAGATTTCCGTTCAGGCCGAGGAAGCGCTTTCTCAAGGTCGACACCACCTAACTATGGAAAGAGAGGCCTTAAGAGGTAGTGAGCACCCCGTCACTGGAGAAGTGCAAGTAGGTTTCAGATTCCCACATGGGGTGGGCGGCAGGGGCTGGGGGAGGTGTTGGAAGAGATTCCCTCAAAAGCCCTTTTGTGTCCTAAGAGGGTGTGAACTGAGCAAACACACACAGTCCCTCATGCTCACAAGCGGCAGCTTCTCAAACACATGCCCCTCTGTCGGCTAAGAGCAGGGTTGACTGCATCCCTGCGGGGTGTCCTCTGTCGCTCAAGCCCCGGGGTCAGTGGGGGAAGGGTGCGGCCCTGCACTCACCCGTCCCTGACTAGGACGCAGACCCCACGCCTCCCTCCTCCTCATGGAGCCTTTCAGAAGTTCACTCAAGTGCATGGCTCGGTCACATCCCCACACGGGTTTGCTTGTTGCACGCTCTAATTCCACCTTGAGTCAGAACAGCTTTTCTCCAGATCCTTTGTGGTGTGACATAGGGATACCGCCTGGAAACATCTAATCTCTTAAGCAGTGAGAAAGTTCTTCCCTTAAAACCCGTCTTCCATTCATTAGGAGAGAATGGAACCGAGCAAATAAAATACAGGATTCCCAGTTAAATTCGAGTTTCATTTTCTTTTCAGCATAGGTAGAGCCTATGCAACATTTAGGACACACTTATACTAAAATATTATTCATTGTTTATCTGAAATTCAAATTTAACTGGGCATCTTGCATTTTTTTCTGACATCTTCTTTAATCGGGGAGGCAGTCTTAGTTGGATGCTAGCCTGTCTTCCTGTCGCATATGCTAATCCCCTTTGTTCTTTTCTTACCGAAGAGAGAGCAAGTCTCCGGCTAGCTAGAATTGAACGACATTGTTTTTATTTCATTTTATATGCTTGCTCTGCATGGCAAGTGATCGAAGTCTCTATTTACAGTGGCAATATAAAGCTCTTTCAAAGAAATGTATTCAAGTTTTAAAAAGGAGTCAATTTAAAGAAAAATGCCGTATAAGTAAAATCACAGGCTAAACACAGATACGACAAAAAAGCAGGAAGGTAGAACTCAGGGGACTGACAAGGTGCTTCTCCCCACTCCCCCACCTGTGAGCTCCTAGGACACACAGGTGCCCTGACTTGACTCCTCCGCGACCTGGTCTGGTCGGCTGGCCCTTGGCTCCAAGAAGAGAATTGTCCAGCCCCAGGGCTTGCCCTCAGGAGATGCGGAGGCTCAGTAGAGGGGGCATGTGATGCAATTCTCGGGGAGAGGCTTCAGCCTGTCCTCCATCACTGAGGTCCCCTGAGCCCCTTTATATAAAACAGCCTCCCCGGCCCGGGCTCCACTTCAGAGAGGCCGTTTCTGCGGAGGCAGCCGCCAGGGACTTCTCAATGTGTTTCCAAGTCAAATCCAAAGCTTTTCAGCTTTGCCAGAAAACCAACCCCCCTTTCCCACCCTGCCTGCCTCCGGAGTCAGGGCTACAGGGCCACGTCCGTCCAGACAGCCCTCTCCTGGCTCTTGAGCCTTCTGGCCCAGACCCCATGGGTGACCCCACCCTCCGCCTGGCACCCTGTTTCTATGCATCCTCACCGCCTCCAGCTGCGGCTTGGAGTCTGAGGTGGGGATTTAGGGGAGGACCAGCCGAGAATCTCATTCCCCGGAGGCAGTGATGACCCCAGCCCCTCCCTGGAGCCTGACTAGACAGGGGCGGGGCCTCAGATTAGCGGGGCTACTCCACACCAGCCCCCCTGCTTAGAAACCCCTTTCCAGCTCCTTAGTTTTCACCGTCATCAACAACAACCAGGGTAGAGTATTCTTTTTGAGTCGCTGTATCAGGCACGAGGCTAAGTACTTTCAGGAATCTTCTCGATTCCCCTCACAAGGACTCTCTGAGGCGGGAATTGTCAACATCTTGTTTTACAGAGGAAAAAGTTGAAGCTCAGAGGTGTCGTAAGGGTTAAGTAACTTGACCAAGGTCACGCGGCTCCCAGGATTTGAACCCGAACAAGGGGACCCAGACACCACACTGCCCCTCCGGCCTCAGTTTCTAGGAAATAAGGTGGGGAAGCTGAGAGACCAACAAGCAAAAGCGGCCAGGTTCCGCTGGATCCCAGTAGAAATCCCCTTCACGGCCTCCCCCCCCGTCTGGACACCGTCTGAGAGGGAGCACTTCACCAATTTGTTGTGTGGCCTGGGGTGGCCCCTTGGCCTCTCTGGGCCTCCGAATCCCCTTCTGGGTTCTATCACAGGGGCCCTGGCCAGGCAGTGATGGTCTCTCCAGCCCCCACCCCCGCCCCGGGAGCCCGTGGTCCCCGCAGGAGTGGAGCCGGGGGAGCACGTGCGGTGGGGAAGACCTGGGGACCATCTCGGCTTGACTCCCCTCTTGATCCTCAGCAAAGATGCCTTCTCCCCGAGGCGGAGGCAGGATCGGCCCAGACATCAAAGGGCCTGCGCGGCTGGCGCTTTGATGGGAGTCTCGTAAAGTAATAGGAAACATGAGGATGACACGGTGCCCCGGCCCAAAGCACAAGACTTGGAGAAATGAAAGGAAGAAACTCTTGGCAGCCTTCTGCACGGGTTTTGGCTGAACTCGGGCCCCTCACAGCTGCCGACAGCCTGTCCTCTCCCCACGAGGCTGCTTGCGGCCGCCCTGGGGGATGCGGGGCCTGCGCACGGCCATGGGCCTGGGAACCTCTCCCCACGGCAAAGGAACACGTTCAGTGGGGCCCCTTCCTCCCAGGTTCCATGAGGCACCGCAGGGAGCCCGCAGGGAGCTTACAGGGGCTCCAAGGGAATGCTCCCCTGATGATCCTAAAGGATCTTAAAGGCCCCCCTGGGGCACCTGGGTGGCTCAGTCTGTTGAGTGTCTGGACTCAGGTCATGATCTCACTGTGAGTTCGAGCCCCACATCCGGCTCTGTGCTGACAGCTCGGAGCCTGGAGCCTGCTTCACATTCTGTGTCTCCTTCTTTCTCTGCCCCCCAACCCCCGCTCGCCCTCTCTCAAAAATAAATAAACGTTAAAAAAATGTTTTTAAACGGCCCCCCTCGACCTTGAGACCCTGCGGCTCATAGTCAGATACCTGGATCTTTCCGCCCCCTACCTCAGGAACAACTGACCGAATCCTAGAAGCCTGTCTTCCAACCCCCTGATCAAACCTTACCGGTGTGTGTGTGTGGGGGGGGCAGTTTGGCCCTGTGTACTGAGTGCTGAGTGCTTGTGCCCTTAGACCCAGCAATACCACTGCTGGGAATCGGTCCGGCAGGTACCAGCCCATGTGCTCACAGGTGGATGCAACACGGATAGATTCATCCCGGGATTGTTTGCAGAACCAAAAGCCTCGAGAAAAATGCCCCAAGTAGGGACTGGGGAATGAAGGGCAGGGTGTCCTCACAGTGGCATAGCCCATGGCAGTAAAATCCACGCGAAGAAATGACCTGCAATGCGTTGGTGGCAGCGGAATGGTGTGTACAGTGTGCTTCTGCTGCGTCAAAGGAGGGACGGATACGATGAATAAATAGAGCCTAGAGTATTGCCTCAAGGGGATAAAAGCCCTGGCAATGGGGGTCACTCCCCTGGGGAAGGGAAACTTAGGTTTTACTGAGCATTCAGTGGTACTCTTTCCTTTTTTTTTTCCCCACAGTGAGCACCCAACATGAACTCTTTAGTGTCAAAAAAAAAAAATGTGAAAGCCTTAACAACGAAAAAAGTTTCTCTACTTTCTAGAGGATAAAGTCCAAAGGTTTCAGCCTAACTTTATGGCCCCAGGAGTCCCTGGGACTGCCACCCTGGCCTCCTCTTCTGTCCTTTGCCCCCTTCCTGCACCCCACCCCATACCTCTGCCAAGAGGCTGTGGCTTCTATCTCTTGTCTCTGTCACACACACACACACACACACCCCAGAATCCCTTCCTCTTCTGTCCCCGCAGTCCTGTTCTGGGGCCTCTGAGTCAACTTAACACACCTGCTGTCTTCTGGGGCCACCATAAAGCCCCCTTCCTTGCCAACACGTAGAATCCCTTTTCCTCAAGGCTGGGAGGGACAGCCCAAGGCTGACTCTGGTGGGGGGGTTCCCCCCTACTAAACACACCTCTCCTCAGCTTCAGGGGCTGGGCTTACAGGCGTCCAGGTAGGTGAAGAGCTTCCATACAATGCATGTGGAGCCAGAAACTCGCCGAGCGGCCCTACGGCCCCTTCCCTGAGAGTGCAAAAGCATGCCCTGAGATACAGCTGATGGCCAGGCCGGCTCAAGAGGAACATGGAGGCTGCTCTTCCCCCTCCGGATCTGCAGCCTCACCTGCCCTCCACTCCGGGGGCCTGGCATCCACTCTGGCAGCTCCGCTGGGCTTTCAGAAAGGTGTGAGGGAGGGTGTCTGTACCCAGGTCTGCCAAAGCCCAGTGAGGCTGGCCTTCCCAAGAATGCAAAGAAAACCCTAGATTTTGTAACGCTTTCTTCTAAAGAGGAAATGGGGCCCACCGACTTGCCCCAGGTCACACAGAGACTGCAGAAGAGACTGGGACTAGAATACGGGACTTTGACTCCTTTCCCAGAGGCCGTTTTGCACAATGGTCAGAAAAGAGGGACTTGGGGTCACCTAACTGGTGATCTTGGGCAAATCTACTTCACTTTTCTGAATCTGTCTGCTCATCTCTTACGAGAGGGAGTCGAGTTCTGTAATTTCCCCTTCTAATTTTGATGCCGAGCTGTTTTTTTCTAACAGTATAATGCAACTTTTAACAGTATCTGACTTTAGCAACCTAGAGTTTCACGATTCTTAATATTCTTATAGTCTAACATTCCACCGTTCGGCCCACCCGCGCTTTCACTCATGTATCTGTCCCTCCTCCCATCCATTCATTAACCCATCTTCTACATCCTTCTACCCATTCATCCCTTCTGCTCACCTATCCACACACGCACACACACACACACACACACACACACACCTGCCCACTTACCCATTTGTTCAACAAATAGCTCTTGTGTTTTTCCTCTATGCCAGAGCCTGTGGCCATTCTGGTGACCATGAATCACTCATCTCCTGCCCTCTCAGAGCTTACAGCCAAAAGGGGCACAATATCAATCAAACAATCCCACAAACGAGAACATAATTACAAACTATGCTTAGGAAAAGCCCCAGTTCTAGAAGTGCTGTTCCAAAGGAGTTTGACCGCACCTCCTGTGTGTGGTGGGGGCCGGAGGGCAGATACCAGGGAGGCTTCCCCCAGGAGAGGTCACCTGAGCCGAGAACCGAAGGAGGAAGAGTCGGTTAACCAGAAATCAGGGTGGGAAGTGAAGGGTTGTGGGTTAGGAGGCTCCTGACTTCATCATTCACTGGCTCTACCATGGTGCACTGGGTTCTAACTTCCATGACTTGGGGATTTGACTGAGCCCATCACGGCGCTGGTCTCAGCTGCCCTCCCCACCCTAGAGAGAAACGGATGGTGGAAGTCAGGCTCCCCTTATCCCTTCTCCACTTTCCAGCCTCTGCCCAGCACTCACCTCTGCCAGCCTGGCACACTGGCCTGCAGCTGCCCATACGCCAGGAAGCTTGATGCCAGTGGGTCCCGAGGGCCTTCAGAGCCTGGCTCCTGCACCTGACCTGACACCGTCCCTCTCCAAGGGTGGCACAGTCACTAGGGGCCTCTTGGCTCCTCCTTCCATGGCACCTAGTTAATGACACCAGGGAGAACTTTGCCCAGCTCAGAGCTTCCTGTAGCTTCTGCACAGTTCCCAAGGGCACTCCAGATCAGGGTCAAGGGCCAGGCTCATCTATCAGCCCCTCCTTCGAGAAAGGATCTGAGGTCGAGAACTTGCTGGACTCCCTTCAGGTTGATCTGTCCCCTTGTAAGCTAGGGCTCACGGGTACCTCGACTTTAAGCTGTGCCTACTTCCCAGGATGCTCCCTATCTCCTCCCATCCTTTTATTTATTTTTTATTATTTATTTTTATTTTTTAACTTACATTCAAGTTACTTAGCATATCATATACTGCAAAAAAGATTTCAGGAGTAGAATCCAGTGATTCATCCCCTATGTATAACACCCCGTGCTCATCCCAACAAGTGTCTTCCTCAATGCCCCTTGCCCATTTAGCCCATCCCCCCTCCTCCCATCCGTTTAAAAGCCTGCTCAAATCCCAGCTCGCCAGAGCCTTCACGTGTTGGGTGCCACAATCCCTTCTTCATCCAAGGCAGGACAGCCTCGTGAGAGAGGATGAGCTTTGGAGAAACATGCCTGGGTGTGAGTTCTGATCAGCTGTGAGTCTTAGTTCCCTTACCTGTTAAAAGGGGGAAAGCTGGTAATGATAGCACCTGCCTTATCGGGTTATCAGGAGTAAATACGAGAAGGCATGTAAAGTGCCCGGTGCCATTGGTGCCACAGTTAGTGTTCGTGCTGCTCGGAGCGCCTGCCGTGTCTACAGAGCACAGCACAACCGTTAGCCCTCCCGGTGGGCCCGAGCTTGTCTCCCCAAGAAAAGCCATGACCTTGGAAGAGACTTGGCTCTTGGGTCTGGCTCTGCTGCCCACTCCTTGTGCGACCTTGAGCGAGCCCGTCCTCTGGGCCTCGTATGACTGGCTGAGCCGTCCGTCCCTGGAGGTTGGGAACCTGGGTGCCCTCCCCGCTATAGCCCAGTGTTGACCTCGGGGCCAGGCACAGGTGAGTAAGTCCTCGAGGCTGGCTTGAGAGGGCAAAGAAGGAGATAGAAGGGCAATGAAGGAGCAGGGGGAGAAGGGTGAAGGAAGGGAGAGTGCTGCCGCCCTTGTAATTCAGAAGCACAGGTCTGGGGAAAGTTCTGGGTCTACATGAGGAACCAAGAAGCTGGTGTGCAGACTGGATTTGCTGTGTCTCCAGCTGCCTGAGTCTGGACAAGCCTGGTCTGTTGACTGTGTACCAAGGGCTGGGTGAGACTTGGAGGGACTCGTGCGGCAAGCGCTCACTTGGCCACCGGCAGCCTGGGCGGGAAGGCAGCCCGCAGGGAGCTGGAGTGGGTCAGGGTGCCTCCAGGCGGGGAGAGGCGCCCTGTGTGCCAAAGGCAGGGCTCCTCCGCAACCCACTCTGTGACCTCAGGCAAGTGACTTACTTCCCCTCCTCTGTGCACTGGAGCTAACGATAGTGACTGCTACTGGGGGCATTAAATGATGCGTGGGAAGGTCTGCCACATAGGTGATGCTCAATGGATGTGTTATTAAAATTACTGTTATCCCATTATTACTGTTGCATCTCTGAGCGTGAGGCTGAGTGTAGGCTTTGGTTTGTGTGTGTGTGTGTTTGTGAAAGGGAAGAGAATGCTGGAATGCTGTCCGGAGTGGCCGATGTGTAGGTTTGCGTGTGCAGTTGAATGAGAGTGTGTACACGTGAATGTCATGAAAGAGGCTGGTTCCATGCAGTTCTCAGGATTCTTGGGTTCCAGGAACCCTTGAGAGGCCACCTCTCTCCTCCCCCGACACTTCTCCAAGAGGTCACCACTCAGGCTGCATTGTCACACCTCCTTCTCCCCAGGGACCCAAGGAGGCAGGTCCTCTAAGACCCCAGCGGTAAGCAGACCGGTCACTGCACAGAACTGTGCCTGTGGGAAGCGCTCAGGAAGTGACGTCCTGCCTTCATGTCTGCCACAGTCCCCACTGGACTCACAGAAGTCCCTGCCTGCTAGGTGCGATGACAGAAGAGGGTGCTGTCATTCACGGACCATATGCGCGGGAGAGAACTGTCCCAGTCTGCAGGTGGGCAGAGTGAGGACCAGACAGGACTTACCCAAGTTCTCCTCAGTTCCAGTCCAGGACGTCCCCACTCCTCGGTGTCCTCTAGAGAACATCAGGGAAAGATGTGTCCCTGGGCCCACAGTGACAGCTGAGTGTCCCCGCAGGTACCACCACCTTCCTCCAAAGGTGGGGCCGGGCCAGGGTGGACGTGGAAGGCAGCCTCCAGCGTGAAGCACAGACGCTGGGTTGGGGGAATGAGGGATTATGTGCGCAAATTAAATGGGTTCGGGCTTTCAAAAGGTCAGTTCGATCGTATGACCCTCAAAGCCCCCTTAGGACAACCTCTTCAGCCAACTGAGTTTGCTTCTTGGGATTTTTCCCAAGGAAACAATCTACATGTGAGCAAAGGTGTAGGTACAGAGGGATCCAGTGCTACGCCGTCCGTTTTAGAGAAATTCTGGAAATTTCCCAAAAGCCAACGACACAAGGCAGCTGCACAAGGTCGATGTGGGTGCACGTTTCTGAGCGTGGGCAGCTGCTCACAGCGTGCCGCTGCGTGGAGGAAGTCAGGTTACAAAGCTGGACGCGGATGGTGAGCCCACTTATTGAAAAACATGCCCACATAAATATTTATATCCACAGACTCCGAATATAAATAAAGAAGAATTTGCACCATGTTCGCAGGTAATAATTGTACATGGTGAATCTTTGGGCTAATGCTTGGTTCTCTTTTTTTGTTGCTCCTTATATATATTTTTCCTGTTGTCCTTTAATTATTAGGCATTTAAAACCCAAATCATTAGAAGGCCAGAGATGATATGGTGCCCTTGGCTACGATCACGGTTCTCGAGAGGAGCAGACGAGGCAAGAAACCTCGGATGGATCTTAGTGCAAGCTCGTGGAACACCACCTTCTTACCCAGAATCTGCCTTCAGAGCCGCTCCTTGACCCCAAATCCAGGGGCCTCCCCTGGCTCTCCCCACCCTGTGCAGGGCTCAGGCCCGGGTCACACCTCCGCCCGTGGCTCTGGCCAGAATATCACAAGAGCCTTGGGCAGGCGGGACAGTTTTCTCTTTGGAGCTTACAGCTCTTTTCTAGGCAGCTGCGTGTCTCCCCCAGCAGGACGGGGTGGGCGAGGACCACCCTTCCCAATTCTGAGCAGAGTCAAGGCCCGCGGAGACATGGCCACTGGCCAAAGGTCAATAGCAGAACCGAAGCCACCTGAGCCCAGCTGCTGGGGAAAAGAAGGTAGAGGCTCAACATCTGGGCGGCTGTCCCTGGCCCACCGCCGGTCTTCCCTGCCCCCAGCCCAGCTCCCCAAAGGCCAGGAACATCTGGCTGCTGGCCTCATTCCAGGAGGGGTGAGTGGCGGCCAAGGGGCCTCCTTCCGCCAGGCCCTGCTGCTGTGGTGCAAGGCACATCCATCAAGGCTGCAGGGCTGGCTGGTGCAAGGAGGGAAGCCGATTCCTTCCCCGCCCCCTCCCCAGACATTCCTGCGTAATGGAATCTCCTTTCCTGTCTAGTTATTACCAACCCGCAGAGCTCCGCCAGGCTCAGCCTGCAGATTCAAACCCCACCAGCCCTTTTTCCTGGGGAAAGGGGTTCCCGAGGGGGTACCGGCAGGAGCACCAGCCCCTAACCCTCACTAGCATGTCCCAGCCTGCTCTCCTGTCCTGCCCATGCGTTTGCCCAAGGGGCCAGATCGGAGTTAAGCAATTCACAGACTTTATGTGTCCTGACCTGGGAAATGAGCACTTTCTCATTATCTTCATGTTAACAAATGAAAACACTCAGGCTCAGAGAAGTTAACTCTCTTGCTCAGAATCCAACAGCAAGTCAAGTCTGCCTGATCTCCAAACCCAAGCTCGTTCCTTGCTCTTCTTGCTGAAAATACCGTTCTTTCTCCATTGAATGGTGTTGGCGCCCTTGCTGAGAAACACAGAGATTTAATTCTGGACTCTCAGTTCTATTCCATTGATCCACATGTCTAGCCCTGTGCTGGGACCATACTGTCTTGCGTGCTGTTGCTCTGCAGTGAGTTTTGAAATTGGGAAATGTGAGTCCGGCTACTTTATCCTCCGTTTTCAGGATCGTTTTGGCTGCTCTGGATCTCTTGAAATGCCATATGGACTTTGGAATTAGCTTGTCAGTTTGCACAAAGAAGTCGGCTGGGGTTTGGATGGGGAATTGTATTGAATGCGTAGATGGGTTTGGGAAGCCATCTTAATAATATTAATGGAGTCTTTCAGTTTATGAATATATGATATTTTCCATGTATTTAGATCTTCTTCAGTCTATTTCAACAATGTTTTGTAGTTTTCAGAGATAAGTTTTACACTTAATTTTGATAAGTTTTTTTGGTATGTATTTTATTCTCTTTGACGCTACTGCGAAAGAATTGTTTTCTTAATTTCATTTTTGGGTTGCTCATTGCAAATGTACAGAAGCACAGTAGACGCTTGTATATTGCTCTTGTGTACTGCAACCTTGATGAACTCACTTATTAGGTCTAATAGTTTTTTAATGGGTTCCTCAGGGTTTCCTAAGTACAAAAGCATGTCACCTGCAAATAAAGATTAGTTTTACTTCCCTCTGTCCAATCCAGATGCCTTTTTTATTTTTTTCCCCTGCTTTGTAATTCTGATGAGAATCTCCATTACAATGTTGAGAAAAGAAGTAAGAGCAGACCTTCTTGTCTTGGCCCTTCTCTTCTTCCTGTCCCACGTCTCTCCCCTTCCTTTCCCATGCTTCCTTTTCCTCACCTTCCATCCCAAACAGTGGGCGAGGGTAGGCGGTATCAGGAGAGAATACGCGTGCGCACACACACACACACAAGGTAAGTGGCAAGAATAAAATGAGAAAGAAGGAAATCAATATATTGGACATCTGAAAGCTCAAGGAATGTATCAGGAACTCCACTATATAACAGAGGCAATTGCAGCCCAGGAAAAAGATAAAACAACTAACATTTATTATATACCTACTATGTAACAGATAACCAGGATACATAGATGAATCAGACACTGAAAGGTCGAAGCTGGAATTCAACCCGAGATCAAAATTCGAGGAGACACACACTGTTATCTTATAATGAGCGAAAACATAAAAGGGACCTATTACTGTCACATGAAAACCTCTTTCAGTTTCTAGGAGTGGCAGGCTAAGAGCTGTCACGAGAGCAGTGGGATAAAGACTCTGATTCCGGTTGGGCCCCTGTTCCTTTGCTACGGCTATGGGACCTTGGGCGCACAATGAGCTTCCCTGTGACTCAGTTTACCCTTCTGTAGAATGGGGAGAATTCTGGTAGCCACTTCAGACGGTTGTTATGAGGATGAAAGTAGTTAATATGTGAGGTGTTTAGGAGGGGTACGTAATGAAGCTATGTGACTGGTTCCTCTTCTGTGTATTTGATACCCACGGACACCAGCCTAGTTGTGTGGGAAGCTGGGGGTGTGGGGTGATGAGGCTGCCCATGCTGGGGTCTTAGGAATGGACTTATCCTTGCTGCTTGGATCCCTTTGGGTCGTGGAAGAAACTGACATGACTTCTGCTCCCATGGCGTTTGCCAAGGGCTTACTATGTCCAGACCACCTGCTGGGGACTTCTCAAAGATGGCAACAGTAATGGTTCCTATTCTTATCTTAGTCTACTATATGTATCAACCAGGGCTCAGCCAGAGAACCAGAATCAGTAGGAGGAACACACCAAGAGATTTATTGCAAGGAATTGACTTACACAACGGTACGGGCTGGTTAGCAAGTTGGAAATCTATATGGGATGTTTAATTTTATGTCAATTCATCTGGGCCATGGAGTGCCTAGATATCTGGTCAAACATTATTCTGGGAGATTCCCCGAGGATGTTTCTGAATGAGATGAACATTTGAGTCAGTAGACTGAGCAAAGCAGACTCCTCTCCCTGACGTGGGTGGGCCTCATCCGAGCAGTTGAAGGGCTGCTAGAAAGAAAAGGCAGACTGTCCTAGATGTAAGGGAGAATTCTTCCTGCCTGACTGCCTCTGAGCTGAGACATTGGCTTTTTCCTGCCATTGGACTTGAACTGAAACATTAACTGTCCTGGATCTCGGGCCTTGGAACTACACCATCAGCTTACCACCACACCACATATACACATACATAATCAATAGAACGTATATGTGCGTACACACATATACATTCGGTTGGTTCTGTGTTTCTGGAGAACCCCATCTCATACACTGCCAGGTCCGGGTGGAATCTCTTCTTCAGGGATAGGTAGGCCCTGCTCTGAAGGTCTGACGGTCTTCTGCCTGATTCAGTAGGGCCCATTCGGATTATCTAAGAGAGTCTCCCTCACTAAACGTCAACTGGTTATGAACTACAATCACACCCATAAGATACCTTCCCAGCAACAGCTAGATTCGTGTCTGACTGGATAGCTGGGCACTGCAGTGTGGCCAAGCTGGCACACGAAACTGACCAACACGGCATGGGCCAAACGGGATGCCCAGCCCATGGCTACATGGGCTCCTGTCAGCTCATTTGTTTCTCTAAAAGTCCCATGAGGAAGATTTTTTTTTTAAGTCTTTTATTCTAGAAGAAAGTGACTGGCCCGAGGTCACACCGTGGCGAGGGAAGGAGCTGGCGTTTGAACCCAGGTTGCCCCCGGCGCAGGCTCTTCCCCGCCCCCAGGACCTGCAACATTACCTGATTCTCCTCAGCCCCCCCACAGCTGGCCCTCTGTGGTAGATTCTCCTCTCCGCTTCAGAAGCAGGTGGAGGCTCACAGAGGGCCGGCAGGTGCCCTGGTCGCTCAGCCAGGAAGTGGAGAGCTGTTTCACATCCGCTCAGGTTCCCCTCCTCGCAACAGCTATCTTCTCCCCTGACCCCAGCTGTCTGCCCCAAAGGAAACCGCTGACCTTTTTTTTTTTTTAATTTTTTTAATGTTTATTTATTTTTGAGGGAGACAGAGAGACAGAGTGTGAGCGGGGAAGAGGCAGAGAGCGGGAGACACAGAATCCGAAGCAGGCTCCAGGCTCTGAGGCATCAGCACACAGCCCGACGCAGGGCTCGAACCCACGAACTGTGAGATCACGACCTGAGCTGAAGTTGGACGCTTAACCAACCGAGCCACCCAGGCGCCCCCGAAACACTGACCTTCCGCACCTGAATGCTCTGTGTGTCATGGACACCCTCTTCCTCCTGGCTGCAGCACTGTCCTGTGTAAGGAGGCGCAGGGCTCTTATGGATTGGACACTGGAGGGCCCGCACGCCCTGGAGCACAGGGTGGAGCCCAGGGATGCCTGTCTTCAGGGTGCTTATATTCTGGGGCCGGTCCTGCCCCTGGGGATGTCCCAGGGCTGTGCTGTGGGAGACGCCCTGCCAAGACCACAGGCCCTCAAAGTATCTCTGTCCCCAGCCTCAGGCTGGACTAGGCCCGAGTTGCCCAGTAGAACGTGCATTCCTCGGGAAACCAGAGCGCCTTCTGAGACACCAGGCCCCCGAAGGGTCCTGGCTCGGCTAAGACTGTGGTCAGTGCTGGCCATAGTCTGGCCTGCACACCCCTTCCTGTGGGGGCCTCAGTGCCAGGGAGGCGGCCCCGCGAACAATGCCCTGCTCTGTTCTTGGCGTGGGAGGGGATGGTTAGTTTAGCCGCGCCTCACGCCGGCTGGGGATCTGATGCTTGCCTGCTCACCTCCACTAACTGGAACCTTCGGGCCTCAGAGGAAACACAGACACCCCACAGTTAGCACCTCCCCAACCCCCAGAAAGGCCACAACTCAGAGGGCAGGAGTTAGAGCCAAAATGCCTTTAGGGGTCCTAGGTCCTGCGACCCAAGAATGGCACCTCAGTGGAGCCAGCCACGAACACCCAAAACCCCACCCCAATCAACGTGGTCCATCCTTGCTCGGGCCTCAGGCCTCATTTGGTGAATGAGAAGGGCTCAGAGAGGCTAAGCCGCTTGCCTCTGGTCACACAGCTGGGAAGCAGCAGAAATGGAATTCGAACCCAGGCCTGAGGGTCTCCAGAGCCTGTGGTCTGAATCACTGCACCAAACTGCCCCTTAGAAATCTTGAAGTGACCATGAGTCCCAGGGCTCCGGGTACCCTGCATAGATTTCAGCACACAGGCGCACACACGCACACACACACACGCGTGCGAGCGCGCAAACACATACACACGCACACCTTCCTTAGTAGCCAACCCTGCCAAGGATAGTCTTTGGAAAGTCTCGGGTCCAGTCCCCCACCCCTCACCCGGAAGGGGCCTCTGTGCCTCCCAAGTCCCCAGTCTGGGCCCGGGAGTCAGGGTCCCCCTGGTGTGGACACGGGTGGAGGAGGAGGTCAGTCCTGCCCTGGAGCTCCCCTCAGCCCTGCAGGCCTGCAGGTCAGCTGGACCTCCTCCCCCCACCCTCCCAGGGCCCGCAGGCCCCGGGCCAGGCTTGGCTTCCGGAGCTGCCGCCACCTTGGCCGGCTACGCCACACATGGTTTCAATCAGCAGCCTGCGGGATGAATGGTGCCTTGTGAGAGCTCCGCGGGGCTCACCTCGCCCAAGACGGCCAGGTGGGGCACCCTCGGGGAGGCGGCAGTGCAAGGGGACGTCAGGTGGGGGGCGGGCCGGGGGCGCAAGACAGCACAGCAGTTAGGAGCCAGGACCTTGTGGTCAGACTCTCTGGGTGAGGTCCCGGCCCGGCCACCCACAACTCGCCAGACATCTCTAGGCCTCGGCTCAGGTCTCCGGGTAAAGTGGAGTAATGAGCCCCTTCGGGAGGGTGGGGGGGGTGTGAGGATTCAGTGAGATGATGGCCAGCACGCAGTCAGGGGCTGGCACACAGTAGGCACTCTGTGCCTCGAGGCCAGCCCCACCTGTCAGGGAACCGGGGACAGGAGACTCACAAACTTGATTTAATGGGGAAGGGAGAGGACCCCACTTAGAGCGGGCGACTTCATTTGTGAAGGGGGCAGGCTGCCATCAACTTCTTCCACCGGCCGCCTCCACACCGCCAAGGGGCCTCCCAAAGGGAGCTACAGAAGCAGGCCTCAGGTCCGTGGAGGGGGAAGACACTGTACCCCACCTCTGTTGGAGAGGAGAGCTTCGGGGTAGCCAGCACAGTCCTAAGTAGTGTTTACTGAGTACTGACTGGAGGCTGCACACTGGGCCTGCTTCTATTAATGTCTCCATTTTACACACAATAAAGCTGTGACTCAGAGAGGGAAAGTGACCAGGCTGCGGCCACACAGCTGGGGAGACGCAGAGCTGGGATGTGAGGCCGTGCCACGCGGCCCTGGAGCCCAGGCTCTTGCCTCTACCCCACCTGTGGCATGAGTGGCCGGCACAGGGCACCCCCCACCCCCAACGGAGAGGAGAGCTTGTTTTCCGAGGGTCCTAGTGGACGGGCCGGGGGGAGGCCGTGCTTCCTAGTGTCCCTGCTCAGCCTCTTTTCCCGCCCACAGAGCTTCCAGTGACCCAGTGTGGAGGGCCCAACGACCCATGTCCCCTGCCCTACCCCCCTCCCACCACCAGGCGGAGCAAGGCACAGAGAAGAGGCCTCTGGGCATTTGAGAATAGAGAGGTGGGAGGGAGGAAGGGCAAAAACCACACTGTTTCTTTCTACTGAACCGGTATGCGGGTCCTGTCACCACCGGGATAACCCGCAGACTCCTCACCCCTCGGGCCAGGCCCCGCGGACCCCGCAAAAGCCTCCTTCCTCACCACCCCGCCATCTCCACTCTCCTGGCTGAGACCCTTCAGGTGCTCAGCAGCCCGTGGCTACCCAGCCCTCTCCTCCGGGCTTTGCCCAGGATTTCAGCTGCCTGGAGCCCTCTCCTTCCCCACCCCGGTGAGCCAGTCGAGTACTCTGTGCACCAGGATGCCCAATCTGCCACCCCTGGGCTCCAGAGAATCCCCCCAGGTGTTTCTGGGAGCAGAGCCCAGGGCCTTGTGGCCTTTCTCTGGGATCAGCCCCAAATTCAGAATCTAATTAGACCTGTGGAGGAAGGAGATACATCCTCTCCCCTCTGTTTGGAGATGGGACGCCAGGTTTCAGACTGTTTTTCTCTTATCTATTATTTTGAAAGAGAGAGAGAGTACATGCACGGGTTGGGAAGGTGCAGAAAGAGAGAGGAGAGAGAGAGAGACTCCCAACCAGGCTCTGCAGTGTTAGGGCAGAGCCCGATGCAGGGCTCAAACCCACAAACTGCGAGATCACGACCTGAGCCCAAGTCGGATGCTCAACCGACTGAGCCACCCAGGCGCCCCCTCTTATTCCTCTTTTGACTCAGCCGTCTACAGAGTCGAGCGGGCTGCCCTCCTGTGGAGACAGGGGGGTCATTTGCTGAGCAGTTCATGTCTAGCTCTTAGCCCTTTAGTGGTTCCCTGAGCTCCACTGAGGAGCCATTTCTGGAGCACGGTTTAAAGAACAAAGCTTTCCTGCTGCTTTCTGTATAGACAGAACATCCCTCTCGAGTAGCACCAGCTCAGCCAGGAGCGGGGTGTGCACGTCTCCCCGTGTGCCCCTGGGGCACAGTGACCCCCTTGCCCTTTGGTGTGAGGGGTCAGCGAGGGCCGTTGGACAAAGCAGCCTTGTAGAAATAACTATGGACGGTAGTCTGCAAGGGTTAAACCGCATAAATAGCATGGCTTTGTTTATGATACTAAACATTGAACATAAGCACGTATCCAACCACTAAATAAAGTGTGGTACATTCCCAAACTGAACCCCATGAAGAGGAATTTTTAATGCCACCAGAAGATCGTCATAATTTATCACTGAGAGAAAAAACAGCAGGTTATGAAACATTATGTCGGAAGAGGGAAACCAGCCTCTGGGCAGATATGTCAAAAAGCAAGGGAGCGCCTGGGCGGCTCAGTCGGGTGAGCATCCGACTCCCGATTTCGGCTCAGGTCATGAGCTCGCAGTTCGTGAGTTTGAGCCCCGCGTTGGGCTCTGCACTGGCAGTGTGGAGCCTCCTTGGGATTCTCTGTCTCTCTCTCTCTCTCTGCCCCTCCCCAACTCGCTCACTCTCTCTCAAAACTAAATAAGTAAACATTAAAAAAAAGAAGAGGTAGGATGGTCGGGTAAGAGTATAGACTTGGAAACTAGAAGGGCTGGGTCTAAAGGCAGACTTTGCCACACTAGAGCCAGGAGACAACGGACGAGTCTCCAAAGCTAAAAGCTAGACTTGCCTCATCTATCAAACAGGGAGGACACTGGTCCCGTGAGGTACCGGGCACTTAGCACGGTGAGACTGGTACTGACCAAGCAGCCCATGCACATGGCGGCTTTTATGATTA
The DNA here is from genome assembly GCA_030068075.1 of Paguma larvata. Lineage (NCBI taxonomy): Eukaryota > Metazoa > Chordata > Mammalia > Carnivora > Viverridae > Paguma > Paguma larvata. The sequence continues at coordinate 40,901,774 of CM057826.1, read as the reverse complement.
TATACACCAAAGCGTGGGCAGTTCTTCTTGCCGGGTTGAGTGATTTTAATTTTCTCAGGATTGGCTTATTTGTACTTTTAAACATTTCTGAAACAAATGTGAATTCCTTGTATTAATTTTGAAAATATAAACAAACACGACTGCAGAAGGAAACAGCTGGTTTCCCACCAGCGTGTGGCTGAGGACGTCACTCACGGTGATGCACCGATGAGATTTTCTGGGAGACACTGATCTGCTGTTGGCGTCGGGAGGTTTCCCTGAACACACCGGCTGCCTGTAGGCTTCAAGCCACCGCTGGGGGCCTAACCTCAACAGCCAGAGAGAGGCGATCATTGAAACTCCGACCAGCGACACGGCGCGTGGAGGACGAGGTGTGAAGGAGTCCCAAGGAAGAGTTAAAGGTGTGACCCGGGTGACCAGACCGAGAGGACACTTATGCTCCAGATTCTGTGCACTTCTCTGGGGCTAGCAATTCTTTCAAACAATTTCGTATCACAATAGAAATGGAAATGACGTGATCAGCTACAGTAGAAAAACGTTTAATGACACCTAAAAATGGGGACAATGTATTATGGTTAAGAAGAGGTTTGAGAAACAGAATGTCGGCATATTCTCATTTCTACAAAAACAACTTTACCCGTCAGACAGAAGGGCAGGGTCCTGAAACACGAACTTCGGTCTTCCCGAGTGGTGGGACACAGACATTTTCATTTTTTTCTCATTTGTCTGTATGTTCTCAATTTTCCACAATTGGCATCTATAACTTGAGTGATTGTTTTTTTAAGTGTATTTTCTTTTTTTTTTTTAATTTTTTTTTTGTTTATTTATTTTTGAGAGACATAGAGGCACAGCAGGGAACAGGGGAAGAGCAGAGAGAGGGGGAGACACAGAATCAGAAGCAGGCTCCAGGTTCTGATGAGCCATCAGCACAGAGCCCGACGCAGGGCTCGAAAGCACAGACAGCGAGATCATGACCTGAGCTGAAGTCGGCCACCCAACCGACTGAGCCACCCGGTCGCCCCTAAGTGTATTTTCTTAAAAGGAAAGATTTGGCCCCTGGTTTGGCCCGCGTTCTTAGCCTTTGTCTTGCCTCCACTTTCTCTCCTCCCCCATGGGCTTGTTTTCTCACCGGATTTTAATCGGCTGTCCTTGCTGTCCTTTCCTATCCCTGAACAAGGCCTGAAACCCTTGTTGGAGCGAGGCAGGGCAGAAGCCGGGGCCCAGGTCCAGCCCGCTGCTCCCCGCCAGCGGGCCCCCACCACCCCACGCCGTCTCCTGGAGTATTGTTCTAATTAGCGGGGATGCGAAGCAGACCCAAATGCGGAACTATAAACACCAGAGGCAAAGACCCATAAACAGCTGGGTAACTGACTCCAGCTTGTGCAGACGGTCCCGGCCCTCCTTCACACTCGGGGCTGGATGGGGGCTGGGCGAGCCATTGAGGACTTACCTCCGCCTCCCCACCTTAGACCACAAGCGGCTATCAGCCAGGCAGCTAGAAAATTGGTGGGTCAACCTTAGGTGAGCTTACATTCACACGAACAGGGGGTATGGGGACCAAGGATCTTCGAGGCCCCCGGAGCCCCATTACCTGCCCTGGGCCTCAATTTACTTATCTGTAGAATGGGGAAGAGAGGAACTAAGAGACTAAATAGGCCTTCTTAGCTCTACCACAACATGCCTAAATGTATCTACTGGAACTAAATGCCTATAATACACCTAGCTGTAATATAATAAAAATACACACCATGTGATAATACAAACATATGCTACAGTAAAATTATCTGCAATATAATGTATACATCAAATTATATATTATTGCATCATACTCTTCAATCTTGTATTTCTATTTTGTTTAATGATCATCCATGGATATCTGTGAGCAGAGAGTATGTAGAGGCAAGCCAGGAAGACTTCCTGTATGAGGAGAGATTAAAGGGCTGTGGATTTGACGGGCAGAGGAAACGAGCCTCCAAAAACGTCGTAACGGAGGGGAAGGGAGAGTATTGAAAGAGAAGAGATTTCCGGTACTATTTGTGACGTCATCTGGGGCAGGGATCCACGTCCGTCTTCTACCCTGGAAGCACACAGCCTGGCGCTGCAGAGAGCAGGAAGAAAATACGCCCGATTGAAATGACCAAGACTTGCTGGCTGTGAGAAATAAGCCCACTGACTCAATCAAAGGGGCGATGCGGAGACTGGGAGACTGTGAAGCGAGGCTTTAATGAACGTTCTTACAATGGAGACGCACACTCTGGGCGATTACTGCAGGCATTTTATCCCCTAGCGGGCAAGTGCCTCCCCTGATTCCTCATTGGCTGAGCACTACCGAGGTTACAGCCTTACCCGGAAGTGGCCCATGCCCGTGTAAGGCCAAAAAGTATTCTCACTGGAACAAACGTACATTCTCCAAGGTGACGCAGAGAGGTCAGTTCTTTGGTGCGTGCTGGTTGCGAAGCCTGCAAAAAAAAACCCGCGGAGAAGGAGAGGGGCAGAAGAACCAGGAAAGGAAGGAATGAACCTAAAGGTCTGGGACTCCACTGTGTGTGTGTGGCGGGAAGGGAGGCGGGCTCCTGCATAATTTCCGATAGATTGTAAACCTGTTGGTATTTAGATGGCACAGCCTTTATTTGGCATTTCTGAAAATGAATCATCTCGCTTACTTCTCACACCGGCCTCTGATTACACAACAGAACCAGCTCTGGGGAACTTGGTAAAGCAGATTCCTGGGCTCTTCCCAGAGTTCTGGAGTCAGAATCTAGAGCAGCAGGGCCAGGTATTTGAAATTTAGAAATTGCTCGGTTGATGCTGAGGCGAGAAGCGTCCATGCCTGGCACAGGTGGATCTTGGCAGAGCTACTTAACCTCTCTGAACCTCAGATTCCTCGCCTATATAATGAGAATGATACTAATACTTACCTCAGAGGGTTGTCGTGGGGATGAAAAGAGATAGTCCTTGACAAGGGAAGGGCCTGCCTGATATAGTGAGAAATGCTTCGTAGTATTCATAGAATTTATTGATATTATTATTTATAATATTATTACCCCACCTCCATTAACCACCAGCCCAGCCTTCTGTGGAGACAGTCCCACACTCTAGCTGTGAGAGTGGGGTGATACTGCCCCTAGGTGGTCATATTCTAGACTGCACCGGATAAGTCACCCACTGGAGAGAGAGTCAAAATTCAAGCTCCGTTTCTTCCCCTTGACCTGTAAATGCTTTGGCGCGAACTTAAGAAAAATGACAGACTCTTACAATAATTAAAATTAGGACATTTAATATTGATACAATACTACTATCCAATCCACACAGGCCATAGTCACATTTTGCCAGTCGTCCCTACGGTGTCCTTTATAGCTAATTGTTTCCTGGTCCGGGGCCCCTCCAGGGTCACACATGACATGCGATTGCCAGATGCATTTAGTTCCCTTTCATTCCGAACCACTGCTCAGCCTTTGTCTTTCACGACCGTGACATTTTGAGAGTTCGGGCCGGTTATTTTGCAAACTGTCTCTCAACAGAGCCGTCTCGGCTGGCTAGGTTCGTGTTCTGCTTTTGTCAGAAATCTCAGGGACGCCTGGGTACCTCAGTCGGTTAAGCAGCCGACTTCAGCTCAGGTCATGATCTCACAGTCTGTGAGTTCGAGCCCCGCATCGGGCTCTGTGCTGCCAGCTCAGAGCCTGGAGCCTGCTTCAGATTCTGTATCTTCCCCTCTCTCTGCCCTCCCCTTGCTCACACTCTGTCTCTATGTCTCTCGAAAATAAAAATAAAAACCTAAAAAAAAAAAAATCTCACAGGTGTTTCGGCTGCCTCCGTCTCATCCCGTGCCAGGTTGTCCAGTGCTGCCGCTGTGGGCTCGGACTCCCCATCCGTTAGCACGTGGGCGCTGGGCTCAGAGGGCCAGAGACTGTAGGCAAGTCTCATGGCCAGTCAGGATCCGCACCTCAGGATCCTGACGAGTGCTCGGGATAGCTGTGGCAAAGCGAGCACTTCCCCCCCCGGCCCGGGGCTCCGATGGGGGCCTCACGGCCTGGTCAAGGCAAGTCACGTGGCTTTCATGGTATCATCCTTACAAGCCCCCTTTCTACGTACCCATTTCTAGTTATTTTCTATTAAGGATTTTTCATTCCACAAATGACACACAAATACCCAATCCTTTAAAAAATTTATTTATTTCGAGAGAGAGAAAGAGCATGCACCCACAGAAGGGGCAGAGAAAGGGAGAGAGAGCGAATCCCAAGCAAGCTCTGCCGTCGGCATGGAGCCCGACGCAGGGCTCGAACTCACAAACCGTGCTATTGTGACCTGAGCCAAAGTCAGACGCCTAACTGACTGAGCCACCCAGGTGCCCCGTCCTATCTTTGTTCTTTAAAAAGTGTTGCAGCCAAAGCTAAAGTCCCCTTTGAACCTTCCCCCCTCTTCCCAGGGTCTTCTCCCTCTTCCAGAAGTAACCAGTTTCCAGTTTGACGGGAGAGCGGGGAAAATTTTTTCCCAGGAAAAATATACACTATGTAGCATTCTTTCCAAAAATGGTCACCCTATAGGCCAGTCTCAGAGGAATTCTCCTGGCAGGACTTGAAGACTGAGCTATTTTCAGCTGCATCATCGTGTTCCAGCGTGTGGCGACCCTAGACTATTTAGCGGGTCCCCGATGGATGACATCTAGGTTGTTGCCAGTATTTTGCTTTTATGAAACACACTGCTCTGCGCACATGAGTCAGGGCGTCTCTGAGGGAAACGCGGACTCTGGGGAGTCCAGACTGTCTCAGATTCCCTGGACTCCTCCTCAGTTAGAACATGAGGAGGGTCTGACATGCCTTTATTCACCCCACCTATTAGAAATGCAGAATCTTGAGGGGCGCCTGGGTGGCTCCATCGGCTGAGTGTAAGACTCATGATTTCGACTCAGATCACCATTGCAGAGTCATGGGATCGAGCCCCGCACTGGGCTCTGCGCTGAGCATGGAGCCTGCTTAAGATTTTTTCTCTCTCTCCCTCTGCCCCCACTCACGCTCTCTCTATATATAAAATGAAAAAATAAGTAATAAAGAAATGCAGACTCTTGGGACCTCTGCGAGCAGCTGGATTGGATTTTCACAATGTGTTTCAAGGAGTTTTAGGGTTCCGAGATAGTACGGGGGTCAGAGAGGAGGAATTAGCTGGTGAGAGTCTGGACCCTGACCGCCCCTCCAACCAGAGCACCCCTGCCTTTACCTCATTTTCGATTTTCTCTTTTAAAAATGAACATTAGGGGGCGCCTGGGTGGCTCAGTTGGTTGAGCATTCTACTTCGGCTCACGTCATGATCTCGCGGTCTGTGAGTTCGAGCCCTGCGTCAGGCTCTGTGCTGACAGCTCAGAGCCTGGAGCCTGCTTCACATTCTGTGTCTCCCTCTCTCTCTGCCTCTCCCCTAGTCACACTCTCTCTCTGCCTCGAAAATAAATAAACATTAAAAAAATTTTTTTTAAATGAATATTAGCAATTTTAAAACTCCACAATCTCGGGTGCAGCCCGACCCCTTAACTGGCTCAGGACCCCTCTCTGTATCACACCTTCTGGAACTGCTCCCATTAATGCAGCCTCCAGCCATGGACTGCCGGGGACGCCACACGACCTGTACCGAGCCCCCAGCGGACCAACTGCAAGGGTCCCTACGGGTGCTGCCCTCGTGCCCGGAGGCTGGCCTTGCGGTGTGTTCCCAGCTGTGCCCTCGTGCACCCCTCGACAGCCGCCCACGTTCCGGTGGACCTTCTCTGGCTCGCACTCGGTGGCCTGGTTCAGTGTTCCCGAATCTTCCTGTGTATCAGGGGGTTAAAATGCATTTCGCTGGGTCCCACTCCCAAAGGTTCTGAAAGAGCGGGTTTCGGGGAGCCCAGGAAGGTAGCTTGTCTGAGAGCTTCGCAGGCGGGGGTTGAGAGAGCAGGTCCAGAGCCTTGTGTCGTAGACGGCGGGCCAGGGCGGCCCCTCTCAAGCTCGGCCCTTGATCAGGCCGCGAGGGCTACAGGGTCATGTGTTTTAAGCAAAGTTTTGGTGGCTGAGACAGTGGGACTCCCTGAATTAACCAGAATCCATAGACTCATGGATCAAAGCCAGGGTTTCCCAGAGAGCGGTGCCTCAGTGCGCTGGAGGTTACAGTGCAGAGGGCTGGACCCCACCCCACATCGGCCAGAGACGACTCTCTGGAAGGTACGGCCTGGGTCTGCATTTTAAGCAAGTTCTCCAGGAACAGTCAGTGAGTCCAACATCCTCCGTGTCCCTCAGAGACCAGGGAAACAGGATCGAAGAGTGAAATGATGTATCCTCAGTCACCAGGCACAGGGGTGGCCACCCCGGCTGTGGTGCAGACCTCCCCATCTCCGCCCCTCCCCTGCAGGCCTTTCAGAAAGTTTAGAGAGACAGACAGACATGACCAGTGCATACAAATAGAACCCCACTTTATTAGCAGTTAGTTCAAGATTGTACATTAATGGAGGAAGGTTCCCACTTTTAACACAACCCAAAACGGCTGGTTTGAGAGCCCTGATCAGGTGAGCCGGGTAGCATCCCCTCTCCCCCCTCTCCCCCCCCCACAAGGGAAGGAAACCGCTGTCTGCTCCCCTTAGCGTGCCCCCCACCCTCTCCAGTCAGCCCTCTCCTCTCCCCAGGAAATGACATGAATTTCATGCACAAATTACAAAAGGAGCCCTCTTGCTTATAATAAAAGCTAGCACAGTCATAGAAAACCCTCTCCTCCTTCCTTCTCCTCAAGGGCCAGAGAGAGGAAGGAAAGAGGGAGGGATGAACTCATTAGGATAAAACACAGCCAGAGTCTCCCCAGGCCCTTGACACTGACCCTTCACAAAGCCCAGGCCCGTCCCCCCTGGGAACTTAACAAATCTCTGGCTGTCCGAGCTGGCAAGGGCAAGCCCTGGGAGGGGGCGGCCAGCCCGGCGTGGCCTTGAGTGCAGGGGTCTGGGCCCTCCCCCCTCACTTCCCTAGGGCAGACCTGCTTCCTTCTCTGACATTTGAAAACCCCTGCTCTAGCCCCATCTGCTCAGGCTATAATTGGGGAAACTGAGGCCCTGGGAGGAAAACTGTCACGCGGCTACGAAACGTACCCAGTCGGGGTGAAATTTAACATCTCCTGCCTCCAGCCCAGTGCTCTTCTCCTCACACCACAGCTCGGGGAAGGCAGTTCCCCAGCTAGGCCCTTCCCTGGTGCATCCCGAGGGCCTGGCTCTGCTCCAGTGCACACAGACCACGGGCCTCCAGGAAGTAAAAAGCAGGAGGCCACAAAACAGAGAAAGAGAGAGAGAGAGAGAAATGCTATTTGGTGCCCTATGGTCCATCGCCAGGATCAGAGGGGGTAACACAGGGTCTTCTGAGCCAGAGAAATCCCCCTCCTAGCAGCCCAGCCTCCTCCCCCTTGGGGGACCTAGGCCCAGCTGCAATGGCCACCTCCCTCGCCCTCCCCTGAGCTCCTGGAACTCCACCCAGCCCTTCTGCTGGTTTGGCACTTGGTTCAGGTGACCATAGAGGGACATCTCAGGCTGGACTGAAGTTGTTGAGTCAGCACAAAAGGCAAAAATCCAGACAGCCTGAATTACCCTTGACAAGACAGCGGCTGGAGGAACACATTCTATGACACCATGAAGAAACGATCAGACAGATCCAGAATGGGGGGCTGCCACAGGACAGCAGGCCTGCTCTCCTCAGAAATAATGTCATTTAAAAAAATCAAAGTGAGCAGAGAGACAGGTTTGCAGCATTTCGAGACGCTGAACAAAACCCACAGTTACAGGAAGCCATGTACGCACCTTGCCAGGTGCCTGAGTCCCAAACCAGGTGTAAGTTACCTGGGAGACGAGTGACTATAGATTGAATAGCAGGTGTTCTTGGGAAATCACTGCGGTCGGAGTGTGATGAGACAGGCCAACCTGGAGGACCACGTCCTAGCTCTTAGGGGACACAGGCAGAAGCGTCATGGTAAAGTCTCATGATATTTGCAACTTACTTTTAAACGAATTCAGAAAGAATATATATGCCCAGAGAGAGAGAACACATGTGACAAAATGTTCATTTTAAATCTAGACGGAGGGTCGTGGGTGTTCAAAATACAGTAATTGGTAAAACATGTTTTCGCTTGCCCCTTCACCAACAAACCCGTGGAGACCTTTCCCTCCTGAGACCACCAATCTCTGGGGGTCGGCCTCGTTTTCCTGCACTGGGAACAGACCACTGTTCTCTCAGCTGGGACCCGGAGGGGCTGGCGGCTCCGACTCACAGGCTTGGAAGGGACCCATCTTTAAACTTCCGGCTCATCCTCCAAGCACAAGATGCCTGCGCTATGGGCGGCTCTAGAACCCCCGGTGACTCGGGGAGCTGCAGGTGACTGTCACACCTGTGCCCACCCCCGGCAAAGGCTCGTGGAAAAAAGACGGCAGAGTGGATGGTGGAGTCAGCTACGTGACTTAAGCTATTTCCCTCTCTCTCTCTCTCTCTTTTATTTTTTGGCCAAACACGGTGAATTAGCGAACATTGAAGATGCCGAGATGCTGTCCGCATTTGCTCCTCTCATGTGGAGGATCTGTGTGCTCAGCAGCTGAGAGCCCCTGCAGGGATTTATCTGTCCCCGTCCCCAATATCCACAGGTCCTGGCAGTGGGTCCCAAGAAAGATTCATTAGTGGGAAGGGAAGTAGCGGTGAGCAGACAGACCTAGAACACGCGGCAGGTCAAGTCCCTCGCCTCCCAGAAGGGCCTGGACAAAACTCTCCGATACTTCCTCTGCTCCCGAAGTGTCCCACAGGGTCTCAACGCTGCCCGTTCCTTCCTGGAGCCAGCGGCAGAGAGAAACGGAGCCGCCTGCCCACCAGGCCTTCTGAGCTCCCAGGGCTGGGGGCAGGCGCCAGACACAGAGGGTAGATTTCAGCAGGTGGGAGCTCTATGGTCCCCATAGGCCACGGAGCTCGAGCCCATCCCCCTGAAGATGGGGGGGTGAGGCCTGGGGTCTGTACTGCAGAGGAGCCCATTCTGCGGGTCTGCGCCGTGACACCGGCAAGCGTTCACGGGCGTACGGGCAGGCAGGCCACCCTGTCCTCGCACACCATGTTCCTCCTCCCCTGCGGGGGCCTCACTGCCCAGGGTTCCCAGGCTCCAAGGCCCCGAGGAGAAGCACGACAGGAAGGCTTCTCTCGCAGGACGGCGAACCCACATGCGGCTATTCTGCTGAGACTCCACCCAGCGAAGAACTTGAGGAGAGAGGACAGGTTCAGAGCTCAGCCAGACCCGGCGCCCCGCACGCTGGGAAAGGACCTCCTAGGGAGGGCGAGGCAGGACTGCAAACGCAGATCAGGAACTGAGAAGGCTCAAAGGCACCCTGGCTGGGAAGGAGTGGTTTGTCCCCTATCCTGGAATGACCACGGGTGTGACTGAGGGTGGGACAGGAACCTGGCACAGAGTAGGGTCCCAAGATGGGCTCAGAGGCAGTGTGGCATTGGAAGAAGAGCACTGGACTCAGAATCGGGAGCCTCAGATTCAATTCTCAGCTCCGCTTGCACCCAGTTCTGAGACATCGGCCAAGGGGGCCGCCTCCCCTTTCTGGACCTGTTTCCATACCCAGCGAGGGACCCTTCCAGCCCCAAGATGCTAGAGTCTTCCGAACAGGACAAGGCTCTTCAGAAAGGGTTTCCTGGAGGTGGGCTGGAAGCTGACCTGGCAGTGGGAGGGGCTGGGGACAGGTGCCCAGTCTTGTCACTTCACATTGTTCAAGAAGGGGGTAGGAGCGCGCCCTAACCAGAAAACAGCCCCGAGATCCCATGGTCTGTGGCGGGGCTCAGAGACAGTTCAGTGGGTCCCAGCGGGCAGCCCGGCTCCCAGGGCAGCTCCCGACCTAGCACCATGTGAGGGGGAGGGGACAGGCTGGCCTACGGCCCCCCAGCCTCCCGCCCCGGCCCTGCTGTTGCCTTTGGCCAGAATTCCTCCAGGATCGCTACGCTTCTCGAAGCCAGGTTTCCTGGAGGGAGTAGGTGTTTCCTGCTCATCTCACTACCTCCGTTCACCTGCGGTAGCCCTAGGGCAGCCACGACACTAGGGGAGGGAACAGAGACCTCTCCGAGGGACACCTCCAAACTGTCTCCCGGAGGCCCAGACAGATGAAGAAACGCCCTCCTCCTCCTCCCTTCCATCTCATTCTCTAGCACTGAGATGTGACACTGGGGCTTGCCACCATTTTGTGACTGAATTAAAAATAAACCCAACCAAAAAAAATATAATATATATATATACACATTATATATATATATATATATATATAACACAGTGCGACCCCAGCACCCAGGGTATAAACTCTGGCACCAAGAAAAAAACAAAATATTAAAATACTTTAGCTTCTTAGTATTTGGGAGGGGGGTTAAGGGGGTCTCTAGGAGCCCTTGGCCACAGGTAGCTGGGGCAAAGCCACGGAGAGCAGTCTCACTCACTCTGCCCAGTGCCTGCCGGGGGCCAAGGTTGGGTGGGCACGGGGACAGCATATGTACAACGGGACATGTATACTGGCAGACTCCTAAACCGCCTCAGTCTTTTACCACAGGAAACACCACGCATCATATCCCAGGGGTGAGGGACAGGGGTAGGGAGGCCGGGGTCTCTGGGTCCAAACGGCATGGCAGTGCCCTAGGGTCCTGAAGAAGGCCCCAAGGACTGGGTGGACACTGTAGGAATCGGCGATTCTTTACCCAGAAGGGAAGGTAAGATGCAAAGCTATTAACCAGGATGTGTGTGGAGGTCCAGAGTTCTCTTGAGGTGGCCACCCCCACATCCGGCCTAGTGACTCTGGGTCCCCAGCTGACCCCTCTGAAGTGCCTGGCTCAAAACAGTCAGGGAAGCATCCAGTCTCTCTCCCTGGTTTGGCAAAAGGCCCAGCTGGGCTCGTCTCCCTATTTCTGGAGGACAGGGAAAATATGGCAGCTAATACTGAGGGGATCCCCTGCCGGGGGCAGGGAACGATGGGATGAAGGGGAGGGCATGGTTGGTAGAACACAGTGAGGGACAGAAAAGAGTCTCACGGACTCCCTCCTACCAGGAAGTGGCCTCCCCCTGACAGGAAGTGGCCTCCCCATGGAAGGCTGTGAACGGAACGGACCTCTGGTGGTTAGGGAGGTCCTTTAGGCCACAGACCCAGCCCCGGATGCTCTGAGGCGCCTGCGGACCTGCCTGGGCTCTTCTCCTGGCCCTGCCTGGGCCTCAGCAGAGTATTGCTCGTGAGTGCTCGGCCAGCCCAGGCCCAGCTCCCCGCTCTGCAGGTCAGTCTGGCTCAGCATGCGGCCGGCCGTCCAGGCCGTCCCAAACGTTCAGTCTGGCTGTGGTGGCCGTGGCTACCTGGTGTTCTGGAGGTCCTCCCGCAGCCAGGTGGGCAGTGTCTGGCCCATCTTGTACAGCAGCTTGGAGAGCTCGATGTTGTGGTCCCGATAATAGTCCTTCAGGAAGGCGCGGGACTGGAACAGGAAGGAGTGTTCAGGTCTCGGTGATGCGCTGACTCAAGAGGGACCCCTCCCCACCACTCTGTTGGCGTCAACCCACATGCCTATTATGTATTCACGGTCTTCCACAAAATGGTAGCTTCCAAAAGGAAACTCCCATAGAGCAGGGCACCGAAATGCAGTAAACAAGGTCAAACTTCTCGTGATAGGGAGAAAAGAGAGACTTAATTAAAACCAGGGCAACAGAGAGTCACAGCGTGTGACCTTTCCCTCCAGCCTTTGGACACGTCATTCTCTCCTGCGAGAATAGTCATTCCTCTCTGCCTAGGTCCAAATGTCGCCCCGTCCTAGCGGGCCCAACTCCAGAGACCCTCCCCTCCTGTACCCCTCCGCCCCCTGCCCCGTCAGGCTCCAGCGGGTCTCCGTGTTCTGAATTCCCGCAGCACGTGTGTGCAGCTCTCCTACTGCACGAAGCGCTTGCCGCCCTGCACTGTCATCGGTGTGCGTGACTCCTCTCCCTCCTGGACTAGGAGTCCCTCGAAGGCAAAGTGCATGTCTGAATCATCCTCAAAGCCCACGGCACTCAGCCCTTAGCAGAAGGTAATAAATACTCACTTGACTAAATCATCTCTGACCCACCATGTCCCAGCTTATATTTCCTCCTTTTAACACCACCATCCAAGCGGCGCCTGGGCAGCTCAGTCGGTTAAGCATCTGATTCTTCATTCTGGCTCATGTTACGATCTCACGAGTTGTGGATCGAGCCCCGCGTTGGGCGCTGGGCTGACAGTGCGGAGCCTGATCGGAATGCTTTCTCTCCTCTCTCTCTCCCCCTCTCCCTGCTCTCTCTCTCCCAAAATAAATAAAAAGAACACCATCCAAGAAATGCCAAGGCCATTAAGAAGCTGAGCGCATGGTAAAGGGGGGAGGGGATCCCCGCCAGTCAGGGACCCCCTCCAGGGATCCGGCTGCCATAGGCGGCGCATCCACTTACATCCAGGTCCATCTCTGGGTATTTCCGGCCTTTGCTTTTGCCCAGACACTTGGTTTTTCCTCCTTCGAGCAGCTGGCACCAAAATCCTTTCTTTGGATCAAACCTGTGGAGTTGGGGAAAGCCAATGGATGGGAGCTGGCCCAGCCCAGCCCCTTCCCACCTTAAGGCAATATTCACAGACCCCAGGAGGGGCAGAGCCTAGACCATGAAAGCCACTAGCACACTCTGGGACCCACAGACGGATAGGTGTGTGGGGCTGGTGTTTGCATCTGCTGGCCCGAGTTTTGCCCCCGGGCTACACTCAACACCCCTGCCCCTTCTTCCTAGCAGAGGGCAGCTCGTGTGCTCTGAGTCTTCTGTTGGTCTGGTGGGGCAGCCTGAGTCCGTCCCTTCAGCAACTCATAACAGAATCCCAAAGGATCCTGGGAAGTCTTTTCTGAGCATTCTCCTACTAAGGCTGAGCGCCTTTTTTCACCCAAGAACCCAACAGGGAAAAAAAGTTTAGTGGGGGTTTTTGGTTGTACTTAAGCCTGTCCATCACTGAGAAGTTCTCGCTTTTGGAGTTAAATTTCGGAAATGGCAGAGCAAGACTGCCTTCAGGATTCGAAGTCATGCTGGGCCTTAGAAGGCTTTCGGGGGGCAGATGAGATCTGAAGCTGTCCAGGGGAAGGGAGGAGGCACAGTGGCATCAGAATTCGACCCCAGATCAGGAACCATTAGGAGAAGAGCCGGAAGACAGACCTCACATTTGGTGGGTGAAGGAGACAGGGATTCCTGGATGGCTCACAGGGTAGGCGTCAAGGAGGAAGACGATGAGGAGGAGGGTTTTTGAGCATCCGTACGTGCCAGGCACTGAGCTAAGAGCTCCACATCATGCTTCATTCAACAGAGCGACCCTTGGGCGGTAAGAGCGATCACCCTTATCCCCGATTTACAGATGGGGAAAGTGAGGTTTGAAGGCACGCAGACACTTGTCCGAGGTCATAGAGCTGAAGAAGCGACGGGTCTGGGACCCTAGCCCAGGCGTCCCTGACGCCACGGCCCCACCCTTAGCTGCTGTTCCCGTCTGCCTCAAGGTGAAGAACTGCTTCTCTTCTTGACCTTTGATTTCCAAGAGAGCGAGAAGGGAACATGACCTTCCCCAAAAAGGTGGCTCGGGGAGGTGACTTTATTCCTCCCTCTCTTGAGAGCCCCTCCCACCCCCATCCAGCTGTGTGAGTCACGTGTCTGGGACATAGCACTACGAGACACGACTCCCCAGCCCTGAGCTCCTGCAACACAGGCTGGCGCCTACTCCACCAGTGGAGGGCGTTCTCAGTGCACTTGTGCCAGGTTCTGAGGGAGTGGGATGATTAGCCATCAACAATACTTATAGTTTCCTTTACCTGATATTATAATTAAATCATAACCTAATGCCTAGAAACTCTTATGGGGAACTAGAGCTGTTCGATGGTAGTCTAACTTATTTCAATAAAAGATTCTGAAAATGTTTAGCACAGACTGAAAAGAAAACCCCAGGGTTGGGACTGACCAGAGTAGCACATATTCATCACCTCCTTTTTTCTTGATACCTTTATTAATATGACCCGAGTCATATTAATATTAGCTTTCCTGCTAGACAGCTATCAGGGATATGCACACTTTCTAACACTTGCTAACTCTAATTAATCTGTGTCTCCTCCATAATCATTCAGGCCTTTGGCTTTTTGGTCCAGGTGTCTGCTCAGAAAATCACCCTACTGAAAAGCCAAAGCAACACTCACGCCAAGGTTTTGTGGTAGTCAATAGTGTTGGTCACCCCAAGGAACTTTTGCACTGTGTCCATCACTTTGGCGGGTTCCGTTCGCAACAGTTTGCCATCCAAGACCAGAATCTGGGAAAAAGAGAAAGGGAGAAAGGATGATATGAACGTGTGTTTACTCCAGCGGCAAGCAGGTTCCCAGGCTTCTGGTCAGCAGCCACAGTCACAAACTGGGGACTCTGCACTCTGTAGCCTCTGCCTCCTCTTCTGCTTCTGAATGGGAGGTGTCCTCACGCCTCGGCCTCTACAGTCCAACTCTCTGCCAGCTTCCCTGGACCAATGTCATCCTCTCCTAGATAAGAAGCTATCACCCAAGCACAGCCTGCCGCTCACCATCCTATACACACCTCTCTGCCTCTCTCCAAGCCTCCAGCCCCAAATCATTCTCTTGTGTAGACCCTCCAAGGTTTCCCTAAAAGGCCCGTGATCTGGCCCCGCCTACCTTTCCAACCAGGCTCTCCCTACGTCACCACATCCCTCCCCTCCTCCCAGGAAAGTAGCCGTACCCCGGGCTTTCAGCATCCCCTTAGGGGCGTAGAGCCCGTTGTGGTGGGACATGGGCTCGGGGATTTCTCACGCATCAGCCTTGGGATAAACAAAAGTGAAACCTTTGGAGACCGCAAAGGTCTAGCTGGCGACGAGGGCATCTCTGGCCCCATGACTGACCGACACAAGAGATTTGAGGCTCTCTGCCAGCTACCCCCCGCCAGCGCCCCTCCCAAGGGTCCGGGACAGGCAGCTACCTGGTTGGCGTGAAAGGCGCTGAGCCAGCGCTCAATGTGGGTGGCGTACCAGCCGGGGACCAGGCAGCGGTTCTGGAGGGCACGCAGCTTCACGGACGCGTCGGGCCCGGCCGTGATCACCTCGTGAAAGGTGAACTTCAGGGCCACCGGGTCATCATGGGCTCGCTGGTGCTGGGGGCAAAGGGAGAGGGTCGGAATGCCACGTGGAGGCCACGAAGGATGAGGCCTTCTTGGGGCAGCAGCCGTGAAGTGGCCAGAAGCCCCTGGACTGGAACCGGCAGCCGGGGGTTCGAGTTCTGGCTCTGCCTCTCACGGCTCTTTGACTTGGGGGAGACACGGCCCTCGGAGCCCTAGTGTTTCCACCTTTGCAAGGCGCGAGTCGGACTAGATCAGAGTTGCCAAACGTTGGTCTTCTGCTCACCACCTCTCCGCTTTCTGCCGTATCCAACCATCCGCCTGCGTGTGCCAGCGTCACTCCTGGCACAGTGTCACTATACTTTTGATTTACGTCAACTCATCTTTGTTATCCACATAAATCCATTTCAGTATAAAACTCACTATGGCCTCCATAAACAGAAAACCAGAATCAGTTGTCCCATAAAGAAGGTAATCATTCATAAAAACAATAAAAATAAAGCCGTGCTCTCAAATGCCAGCCAGATACATACAAATGTCTGCTCCAGGCCCTGAGCCCAAACCTCGCACTCTCTTTGTTGAAAACAGAGCTTAGCACTGTTAGAAAGGACTTAGGAGCTATTTAGACCAAATTGAGAATGTCTCCTGTATAGAAATCAGAAGGTGTTAGGGACTGAATGTTTGTGTCCCCTCCCCCAAATTCACATGTTGAAGCTCTACCCCCTAAATGTTGGTATTTGGAGGTGGGACCTTTGGGAGGTAATTAGGGTTAGACAAGGTCATGAGAGTGGGGCCACCGTGATGGGGTTAGTGCCCTTATAAGAAGTAACACCAGACAGCGTTCCCTCCCTCCCTCCTTCTTCTCTCCCCTCATCCTCTCTCTCGCTCCCTCTCCCTCTCTCTCTCCTCCCCCCACCAGCTCTGCCCTGTGAGGACACAGTGAGCAGGAAGAGCGCTCTCCCCAGGAACTGAATCTGCCAGCCTCCAGAACTGTAGGAACTACATTTCTGTTGTTTAAGCCCCCCCAATCCATGACATTGTGTCGTGGCTGCCCGAGCAGACTAAGACAGGATGGGGAAAGAATCAAAAAGGGGCAAATGCCATGTTTGAACACCAAAAGCAATGCCCCGGGGCCGTCAGCATCCAGACACCAGGGATCTGTCCACTAGGGGTAACTCTCATGAGCCCCCACACCCACACTGAGGCTGAAACACAGCTCGGGGTGGGGAGTGAGAGAAGGGGGCCCCATGGGACCAGAGAGCAAATAGGGTCTGTACCTGCCGGCTCAGCGGACACAGTGAAGCCCCAGAGAGGAAGTGGCTAGCCATCTGAAGCGCCCAGGTGGACAGGCGCAGAGGGTGGCAGGGAGCCACCGAAAGTGGCCAGGCCTGAGGAGGCCTTCCTGGACCAGCTGGTGGACCAGCTATACCACCCTCCCCCACACCCCGGAACTGGATCATAATCCCAGGAAGATTGGCAGGCAGGGGAGGAAACCCTCAAAAGGGTCAAGTCTAAGCTTTCCTGTACGCCTAGTGGAATGGTGCTCAAAAAAATTAAGTTAGGTCATTGATGTTAAGGAAGGTTCTAGTTCTTACACAGTCAGGTAGGAACCAGGAGTCCCACCCTCTCTAGCACAGACAACAGTCCGGGTAAATTCCTTACCTTATCAGGTGCTTGCATCCTCTACCATGAATGGGGAGTCCCACGCCTTATCCTTCTCTGAATCCCCACCCCCACCCCGCCCGGTGCCCAGCGAGAAGGCCAGTTAGTAGGGTCACTGCTCACCAAATCTCGGTTTCGGCAGGGTGGAACCAGTCTCCACCTCTTATTGGTATCCAATCAGAGGCAGGAGCGTGATGAAGCTGGGAGGCTGGGCCCATAACTGCCGGCTGGGATGCATCATGGGTTTCTGCCTGTTTCCTCTACGAGGCTAGAAGCACTGTGGAGTTGGGACTCCATGCTTACCCACCACCCCATTCCCGGCTCGGGCCTGACACACAGTAGGTGCTTACTAAATATCCGTTGAATGAATGAGTGAGCAGCTGAGTGGTGGACAGAGCCCCGTGCCCCCCACCCCGGGCTCTGCCCCAGCCCCAGCTCACCTGGTACCAGGAATAGGCCCGGTCCGCTGGGTTGATGAGGATGGTCAGGACCTTGGCCTTGGGCAACAGGGCGGCTGCCCGCCGGGGCGCCACTTCCGAGTCAAAGTAGTTGGCGCTTTTCTCAAAGTAGAAGTCGGAGGTGGTGTTGGAGGGGATAGGGAAGAACTCCATGTACCTGCAGGAAGCCCCAGAGAGAAGAGCGCACAGGCAAGACTCGTGAGGAGGGGCCGAGGAATGCAGCACGAGAGGGTGAGGAGAGGCTCACTGGGGACAGAACTTCAAACAGCAAGCAGGGCACAGCCACCCCATGGACTCGCTTCTGGCAGGGGTTCTGCACAGACGGCCACCCGGCAGTCTCCCTTTTTCAAGTCCATTCCTTTTCAGGGGGGACCTTGGAGTCAGGAGAATATGAAGACTTGCGGAAGTGATATGGGTTGTGAGGCATGGGGTGGGGGTCGTGTCTTTCTTTGAACCTAAACAAGATGCTCCCAGTTAAACTGACAGGGCCTTAGCTCCCATTGCCTCTAGGGGGAGAGCTGGGACACCTCCGAGCCCAGGAAGGGCCAGCATGGACGGGCAGGATGCCCTTAGCTGCCTCCAGAGTCCAGGGTTTCTTTCCTGACCTAGCATGGCATTTTCTAGGCTGTCACTGCGGACCAGGAGACAAAGAGAGGGTGGGTGTGTCACCTCTTGCCAGCCACACCCCTCCCCGGCCTCACATGGGTCAGCCCGATGGCTTTCCAGATAAACCTCCCATATCTCACCCAGAGTAGGCCCACACCAGCCCTTTGGGACCAGCTCTGGGTTGAGGACCTCTTGGAAAACCAAACGAACACTCTACACCCTCCCAGAGGCATCTACTCATGCAACACAGAAGTACAAACACAGGGGCGCCTGGGTGGCCCAGTTGGTTAAGCATCCAACTCTTGGTTTTGGCTCGGGTCATGATCTCATGGTTCATGAGATCCAGCTGCACGTTGGGCTCTGTGCTGACAGCACGGACCCCGCTTAGGATTCTCTCTCTCCTGCTTTCTCTCTGCCCTCCTCCCACCCCCGCTCAAGGATGCCCTTGCTCTCTAAATAAATAAATAAATAAATAAACAAACAAACAAAAAATACAACTTGAGGGGTTCATGGGAGCCAAAGCCCACAGGCCCACCTTGGGTAAGGCTGTGGGACCCCTCCTGTATCCTGTGAGACAGGCTTACTCCAGGGAGGTCCCAGAAACGCCTTTATCAGAACCACCTGGGAGCCTGGGAGCTTCCCACATCCCGCCCCGCACCTACCTACAAAATCAAAATCTTGGGACTAGGACCGAGGAATCACTAGCTCTAATTTCTGAACTTTCTTATTTATTTTTTCTTGTATTTTAAAAATTCCAGTTAGTTAATATACAGTGTTATATTAGTTTCAGGTGTATTTCTGAATTTTCTTCATGAAATAGCATCTGTAACCACTGTCCATTGTCTGTAACCCCTAAATTGAGAAAGCTCTGAAAACAGCAGCTTTCTCCCCCACGTTTGTAGCAAAGCCATTTGGCAGCAAAACCTGCTTATTAGTCTGAGTGTAAATACAGTTTGCTATAGACACGTTAACTGACGTATTTGCTATTGGGGTACTTGCTAATGGGGTGCTGCCCCAGACCTGTGGAAAGTGTTGCTGAACATACTGGTGTCGCACCATATTACCTCCCTAAAATCCGAGGAAAGGTGACTTCCAGTGGCTACAATGGGCTTTAGACAATAGATAATAGACACATTAGAGATTAGAGGTAGGCAGGTAGGTAGGTAGATAGAGAGACGGTAGACAAAAGAAAGAGACAAAAATACAGAAAAATACAAAAGACCAAACAGAAGAATGCCCATCATCTCTCCACCCAGGTAAACCACTGACGTTAAAATAATAAACAAGAGTAATAATACATGTATAGGGTAACAAAAGGCAAATAGTAGAGAGAGATACACATTGAAAAAATCGGAGTGTAAAACTCTCCCCCACGCAGGCTCCGCACCCCGAGGTAACCTCGGGTGATGATTCCGGCGGGAAGCTGCAATTTCAACCACCTCCCCAGGCCACCCCCCGCCGGCCCCAAGGCTAGCAAGCCCTCTCCGAAGGGCTCACGAGAACACCTCCTGCTTCACTGTGAGATGAACACAGTTGAGAAGGGCCAGCTCTCAGGTCAGAACACTTGGATCTTAGCCCCAGCTCTGTCCCCAACTCTTGGGACCTCGGGCAAGTCCCTATCCTCCTCTGGGACTCAGGATGTTTGCCGGCAAGCAAGGGAGGGGTTGGCTCGATTTCCAGCAGTCTCTGACCCCAGGCGATAAGGCAAAGGGGCAAAGGGCTTCCTCGGCAAATGTCCCGGCGGCCCGTGACAAGACGCCAACATCATGATTCAAGGGTCACTGAGCTTTGTGCCTGTTTACGGGAACTTTGGCTGTGGGTGAGCAAGTGCCAGCTGCCTCCTGCTGTGACTGCAGCAGACCTCCCCTCCCCCTCCCACCCCACCTCCACCCCCGACTCCACAACCGCCTTCCCATCAGGCTCTGGACAGAAAGGGCCACTCACCAGTCGATGCCTTTGTGATAGTTGTGGCCATTAAAAAACTGGATCTCCTCAAAGGTTTCTGAGCTGGGGTAGTTGCTGCTGAGGTCCGGGTGCATGCCCAGGAACAGATAGAGGGCTGTGGTGCCTGCGGGGAGAGAAGGCAGCTGAGACCAGGGCGCAGCCCCAAACACGATGATGGAGTCTGGGATCCTCAGTTCTGAATCGAGCTCTCTGAGCCTCACTGGGAGATCCCGGGCAAGTCCCTTTCCTTCTCTGGGGCTTAGTTTCTTCATCTATATGAACAAAGAATTTTATGAGATCCAGGATGGTAAATACAGGGCACGCATGTGGGCACCCCAGCTCCTGCATCCACTGTCGACATCGGTAATCCATCACGGCGTTCCAAACACCAAACAGGAACTTGGCGTCGGAATCCTTCCAACCCCTGCACTCCGGCAGCCACGCCCAATCGATTACTGTCTTCTCATGATCCCAGAAAAAGACGGTTTCCAGTTCTGGGCTCTATCCTCCGACACTTGGGAGGAGCTCAGAGAAAAAGAGAGTTCCAGACCCTGCAATCTGCTGAGGTGAAGAAATTCTTGAAGGGCTAAGAAATTCGGCTCAAACGCCTTTTCTTCTGGGTGCCCTTCCCTCACTCACACTCTCCGCCCACTTGACTGTACAGGACCTACTCCCTCCTTTAGAGACCCCATTCCTTTCCTGTGTGTGAGCCTATGGTTTATATGCTATGAGGAGAGATCTTGAAAGAGAAGGAGACAATAGAGTTTAGTTTACTTAAGAGTATAAGCTTTGGGGGTCATAAAGATAAGGATTCAAGATTTGAATTGGTCATTTCCTAACTGAATGTGTCGGGGGGGTCACTTAGCTTCTCTCTCGGATGTTTTGATCTATAACGTAGGAGGACCCATCCACGCTGCAGAGTGTGTCTGTTGGCAAAGACTTAGCAGCCATATACCACTTCTCCCTCCTGCGCCTCTGGCAGACATGACTAATTGATTACAGTCCTCTTTGCACTGAACCAGTTTTGCCTGGCACTGCTCAGATCTGCAGGACAGCTGATCTGGGCTTCTCTGCCTAGACTCCCAGGAAGGTGCAGCAGGAGCTTCCTGAGGCTGTGGTTCAGGACAGAAAGGAAAATTCCACGCCCATCCTCCACCCCCTCCCCACTTCCATACTGACGGGCAGTTCGAGTTCATTCCAGCTTCACTTTCACTTCCTAGGAAAGAGGGGGAAGATTACTTGGGGATGGACCCAGGGCACGGTGGTCCCCAGAATTCTGTGGCTGAGACAGCAGGCAGTGGGGGACACTGGCCCAGAGCAGAGAAACTTGCCTGTTTTCTGGGGGCCAATGATGAGGAGCTTTGGGAAGCGGTCACATGTCTTCTCCTTGGACCAGATGTCTTTGTGGCGTTTATCCTCACAGGGGTCCTAAAACAACAGAGGAGGGGATGTTAGGGGGCCCCCAACCCAATGAATGAACTCTTCTTGCACATGGGTATGTGGCTCTTACAGTGCTGCCAGGTAGAGAAACTACATGTGTCCTTGTCACATCCCCAGCTGAGGACACTGAGCTGCGAGCAGGCAGGGACCACTTCTAGTTGGTCCTAGCCAAAGTTCGGCCCAGTGCGTGGCATGTAATAGGAGCTCACGAGCACTTGTTGAATTTAACTGGATGAGCTGTGGCTGAACCAGGGGTCAGCAAACGTTTCCTACAGAGTTTAGCAAACCTTTTGATAAGTGTTTAGTAACTATTTTAGCCTTGAGTACTATGTGGTCTCTGTCACAACTACTCAGCTCTGCTGCCACAGCATGAAAGCGGCCATAAGCAGTACTTACAAGGATGAGTGTAGATGGATTTCAATAAAACTTTATTTATAAAAACAGACTGCAGGCCAGATTTGGCCCACGAGTCATGGTTTGTTGACCTCTGGTCTGAACTATGACACTGCCGTCAATTGCAGCTTAGCTTCTGTGCCCAGATTTTGACAATCCCCAGGGGCTGACTTCCCCTTCTCAAAACCTTCCCATCGGTCCCCTTTTCTGTAGTACAGAGCCTGCGAGCGTGAGAAGGGGCATACAGGACTATCTAAGAGTCTAACCAGGCCACGGGGCACCTGGTTGGCTCATTTGATAGGGCATGTGACTCTTGTTCTCAGGGTTGTGAGTTCAAATCCCATATTGGGTGTGTGGAGATTGCTTAAAATTAAAATCTTAAAAAAAAAAAAAAAAAAGTCTAACCAGCTCAGGCAGTTGCTTTGACCCACACTTGATCCACACTGTGTTCCTTTACAGTTTTCTAATGCTTTTTCAGAAGGTGTGTATGAGTGTGCATGCTTGTGGGTCTGTGTGGGAGGTGTGTACCCATGTGTGCATGAGACGGCAAGTGTGCCCGTGCTGGTGAGCAAGTGTGCCCCCTGAGTTTGCACCTGAGAGAGAGTACGCGGGTCTGGGGGCCAAGCCCGTATCTGGAGTGCGTGCCTGTGAGCAGCGCATCTCTGCAACGGGACAGCCGGGCCACCACCCCCCGCCCCGCCCCCACGCACCTGCCAGAGTGGGTCCTTCTCCTCGGAGAAGATCTGGAAGTACTTCTGTGCCAGCTGCACAGGAGGCAGCGTCTGCAGCCGGAGGTTGGTCCAGGAGTGCAGGAAGCGCACCAGGTGCTTGAAGGTGTACAGCCCCAGGCGGTCATTCCCATAGTTGGACAGGTGCGTCATGAAGATGCTGATCTGCTCCAGGGGAGGGGGGGTGGGAGGCAGGGCTGGTCAGCACCTGCGGCACCTCCACCCTGCTTCAGACCCTTCTGGTCTTGCTGCGGCTTGCAGACTCATTCTGCGACCAGTCCGAGGTTTACCGGGGCCATTAGCAAACTCGCGGGGTGACCTTGGCCGAGGCACAGCCAGGTGAATCCAGGTCTGACTGACCGCCAGCTACTATAACCCTGAAGTGGGAAGCTGACCTACTGCGCGGTCACTGGGTGTTTTCTTGTAGCTTTTTGCTGGGGTGTTCATGGAAGTTGAGGAGTGCTCGGTTACTCCGTAAAGCTGAATAACACCATCCCTTGCTATCTACTTAATAGTGTTCAAGCATGGATGATTATTTCCACTTTACAGGTAAGGAAAGAGAGCACCAAAAGTTCAGGTGAATGGTTTAAAATCTATGCTTATATTTTATATATGTATATTTGTGTACGTATTATATACATACACAGTTTATAGATTCATAACTTAGTATGTATATTAACGTATAACATTCACGTATTTATACATACAGAGACTGGAAAAACAACATAGATAAAGGT
The DNA here is from genome assembly GCA_030068075.1 of Paguma larvata. Lineage (NCBI taxonomy): Eukaryota > Metazoa > Chordata > Mammalia > Carnivora > Viverridae > Paguma > Paguma larvata. Next base: position 40,878,677 of record CM057826.1, on the reverse strand, counting down.
GCTAACACTGTTGCCTTGAAGTACAAGATTATGAAGGGGAAAAAAAAAGACCTCTCAGATTCCCTTCCCAAGGTCATGCAGCAGAGCGGGGACAGAGCCAGGGCTGCGGCATGGGCTTCCCGCCTCCTGGCCCTCATGCCTGCTCCCACCCCCTCCTCCCGAGGCCCAGGAAAGCCAGCCATGGCTGCGGACAGGCTGTCCGGCAGCCGCTCCCCTCACCACCAGCCACGGGCTATGGAGCACTCACGGGATTGAGGAGCACGGTGAGAAAGAGCTCGCCCCCGTTGATGATCTTGTCCAGCTCGCTGGAGCCACCAGGGTACTCATTGTAGAAGATGGTGTGCGTGAAGAGGCCGCAGGTCTGCCGCGGGAGGACCTGGGGATGGGGCAGGGGACAGCTGCGGCATCTCCAGGCATGGACGGTGCCAGAGGACCCTTCCTCGGGAGAACGGCCAGGCGTCGCCTCCGAAAAGGCAGCCTCCTGTGCGACCACACAGCCCCCACTCTTGGGGGTCTTCTCCCGCAAAGACCACGGGCCCGTGCCATTCTACATACTTCGCTGCTCTTCTCTGTTAACAAAATGAGCACCCCCAAAAGTAACAGAGACAGGCAGGTGAGAGTGTCTGTCCGGCGAGGGTCCCTGACCTGCAAAGCACCCTCCCCAGTCACACCCGCAACGGCATTAGAACCCGCCTAGGAGCGTGCCCAGTCACGCACTGGTTTAACTGCTGATTCTCTGTCTCCTCTCAGAAAACTGGACTCCAAGGGAGTAGGGAACTTGCCTGTCTGGCCACCACCTCATCCCCAGAGAAAATATGAATGCCTGGTACCCAGAGGTTAGTGGATGGAGGGAGGGAGGGATGGATGGATGGATAAACGGACGGACAGATGAAAGCATGAATCCGGCCTTCCCACACATGCCCCATTTGGACTGCTGACAGTTCGCCCTTCCAGTGTCTCAGGCCCAAAACCCCAGAGTCATCCTAGACTCACCTCTCCCTCCCACGCCTTACATTCAGCCCATTAGCAGATCCTGTTGGCTCTGACCTTCCATATAAGTCCAGAATCTGGCTGCATCCTTCCCTTGGACCCTGATCCGAGCCACCGCTATCTCATCTGGAAGACGGCAGTGGCCTCCCAACCGTCCCCCTGCTTCCCCCGAAGTCCCCTGAAGTCTCCGCGACTCACGGGGGCCAGAACGAGGGGAATCTTTTTGAAATAGGAGCATGATCACAGTGGCGCTCCATGCAAACCTTCCCATCTTCAGAAAAAGCTAATGTCCATCCAATGGCCTTATGGGGCCCTACACAATCGAGCCCATCACCTCTCTGACCGTGTCTCCCCTCACTTGCTCCCCTCCAGCCATACTGGCCTCCTAGTTGGTCCTCAAACACACCCAGCACAAGCTACCCCAGAGCCTTTGCACGTGCCTTCTCTGCCTTGAATGCTTTTCCTCACACGGCGGCATGGCTCACTCCTAGCAGGGCCCTCCCTAGTCTCTTTAGTTCAGTTAGCCTCCCCTCTCCCCTGGCACTCTCTACTCTCTTCCCTGCTTGACTCTACTCCATGGCCCCATCACCACCTGACCATACATTACCTATGTTACACATTTGTGAGCTCACTGACTATCTCCTACCACTAGAATGTCAGGTGTACAGGGGCAGGGACTTCTGTTGGCTTTGTTCACCTGTATCCCCAGTGCCTAGAAAAGGGACAGAGATAGAGTAGAAGCTCATGAAAAATGTTTCAATGAGCAAACAAATGAGACAGAGGCCTGTTCCCAGTCCTCATCAGAGGTCCATTTAAAAAATGTTCATCCCCGGATCCCCTATCGCAAAAGCTAAGAAGGAGCTCATGAAAGGCCAGACTGGCAGCCCACCTTCCCCGGGAGCGAGAGCCTTGGCTCTCACAGGGGGCGGCAGAACCTGGCCCAAAACCCCCAACCAGGTCCCCAAAGCCACGCTTCCCCGGATGATGCATGCGCACCTGCCTCCCAGGCCGCCGGGGGCCCACTCACCATGATGCCGTTGTGGATAAAGCCACGGCGGTAGCGGGCCGGCTTCAGGTGGGGGTACTCCTCTGTGCTGGTCACGCGGATGCTCCACACCTGCTTCCAGGCCTCGTACAGCTGCACGTGCACAGGGTACACGCCCGAGTGGTGGGGCGCCACGGCATAGCCCATGTCTGTGGGAATGCCGTGCTCCTGGGGGGAGGAGGGCCAAGGCAGGGTGAGCACGGGGTTCCTTCCCCACTGGGTCTTATTTACCCTTCGTAGAACGGGAGAGAGCAGCCGGAGGCTGGAACGGCAGGGCAGTGGGTCCAAGCCCTCGAGGTACAGATGGGAACGCCGAGGCCCAGGGAGGGAAAGGGATGTGCCCGGAGTCTTGGAGGGAGGGACCAAGTTGGCACTCTGAACTCTTAGCCCAGCGTTCTTGCCCTCCAGCTCCCAGGAGTGAGGAGCAGGGACAGAAGTCTTGGCCTCTGATCGGCTGGCGGGCCCAGGCTGAGCCCGTACCTGGGCCTCGTTCCCTCTTCCCTGAGCACCAGCTCCAGTTTTCCTGAGCCTTCCACTCTGGCCTGAAGAGAAGAGCTTGGGCTCAGGAAATAAACAGGCCTGGAGTTAAGTCCCGACTGGACCTCCTCCTAGCTGGTGTGGTCTCTCTGAGCGGCAGTTTCTTTTCTAAAGGTGAGAATATCAGGAACCACCTCCCGGGGACTCTGTGAGGCTTCAGGGAGACAGGGGCTATGAAGGCGCTAACAACATGCTGTCAGACGGAACTGCCCGAGCGGCGAGAGGCCGGCAGTCCAGACCCCCGGCCCGGCCCCTCGCCCGCCCAGCGCCGCCCCGTAGGGAATCTTACTCACGACAGCGAACTTCTTGTTCAGGGCCATCTGCTCGGCCAGCACCGACTGGTTGTGGAACAGGTGGGGCTGCATGTGGCTCCACATGTGTGGGAACCACCAGAACTCCTTCACGTACGACAGCAGCAGGTCGTCCCCGGCGTCCTCGGCATCAGTACCTACGGCCAGAGCACGGCCGCTCAGCCCGGCCACCCGCCGTGGGGCTCTCCGCCCTGAGCTCCTGCCTGCGGACGGGAGCACGCGGCCCCAGCCCACCCAGGGGGGCTGCTTGGGAGAGTTACCTGAGCCGCAGCATGGGAGCAGACAGAGCCCCGGCCCAGGGCCCTGCATTCTAGTCGAGAGGGTGGACTTGGCCAAGTCCTTCTCCTCTCTGGGCCCTCGGGCCCCATGTGTGCAACCCGTGGTTCAGAGGCAATGATCACAACGGTTTCTCCTAGCTCTGACGTGCCTGTTCTGATCCTATTCCTGTTTTCCTATTGGGCCATTTGGCATTCGTCTCTTGCTTAGGGATCAGAGAAGCTCTTTAAACACGTCCGGGAGGTCTAGTCCTGTCTCATGCATATTGCTACAACTGTGTCTGATATGCTGAGGGCTGAGCGTATAAAAAATGCATACAGACAACCCAGTATTGCTCCCACATGGTTCGAGGACCCTGTTGCACACTCCCCTCCACCCCCGACATCGTAGGGCATTAGGGTTTTTCCTAGAACTCAAGAGAGGCTGTCCATTTGTGGCCCAAGCAGAAGGCGGCTATAGGAAATTTGTCCTGCAGAGGACCGATTGAGACACTGGGGGAAGCCCAAAAGAAGAGGGAAGGCATGAATCAGGCAACCTACGCCCTCAACCTCAACCCTTAAGACTCGAAAATACAATTGCAGTGGCCATCTTTGGGGTGGGAACAATTCTAGGACACTCTCATTTTGTATGCTATATATTTCTGTAATGTTCTTAAAATTCAACCCATTACTTTTGTAAGCAGACATAGGACAAGTAATTTTAAAAGATGGAGGTAAGGGGGAGAGAAGAGGGAGAAGATGGCCCCCAATGCACAGCCTGAAGGCAGGGAGGGATGAGTGGGGGGTCTATCGTATTATTGCTGCCCCCAAATGCCCTCTGCCTGGGGCTGTGACTGCTCTGTGGGCTGTTGGATCGGAGGCGGGGGGGGGGGGGGGGGGAGGCCACGAGGTCAAATGTGGCCCCAATGCGGGCATGTCAGCCCACCTGCCGCACTCCAAGGGCACAGATGCTGAGGGCCCCTGGAGGTTGCTCGTGGGGGCACAGCCAGGCCCACTTACCTGTGTGGAAGAATTTCCCTGAGTAGCCCAGGTTGAAGGTGAAGTTTGGGATGTGTGTGCGGAGTTCGTTCTGCGTATCAAACAGGGCCTAGGAGAGGCAGGGGAGGAAGGAGCGGGTGAGGGGGGAGCCAGGAGCTCCCTGTTCTTCCCACTGACGGCCCAGAAAAACCTTGCTGTTGCGGGACCAGCCGCAAAGTTTGTGGGGCCCAGCAAAAAATGAAAATGTGGGATTCTTGCTCCAAAATTATTGAAGATGCCCAGAAGGCCATAGCAGAGCATTGACCGTGTCCAGGCCCCTTCTGAGTGTGGGGTCCCACAGCCACAGAGCCAGCCCTGTACCGCCGCCTCCGCCAGGCCTCTGGCGAGAGAAGACCTGACTCCAGCCTGGCTCTGCGCTGTGTCCTTGAGAAAGCTTTGTAACTGCTCCAGGCCTCAGTTTCCCCAAGTGTGAGATGGAGATAATAATACCTCCCTGTCGGGGCTCTTGGGATGATTAAATGAGATACCGCACGTAAAACCGCCCGACAATTTGGTAAGCAAGGTAAAGTGGCATCGCCATGTCCGTGGTCACTGCCGCCGTGAGCCCCTCAGCTTTGTCTGTCAAATGTGAAGGATCTCTCTCAGTAAATGCAAGGCTGATGTCATGGGATCACTTTTCCAAAGACGTACTGTGTGCCCAGCAATGCAGTGTCCCCCCATGCATGGCACCCCCCACGCTTGGCAAGTCAATGAGGGGCTGCTGACGGGGTGGAACAAACGCACGCTTGTACTCTGGAGTCAGGACTCCCAAAGTCCCCACCCTGCACAATGCACAAGGCCAGTAAGAAACCCACAAGAGCCCGCTGTCAGGATACTTTGCAAACTGGAAGTCCTGGCCCTTCTGGGGCCGCCGCCGGCAGCCTCCAAGGCCATGCACTACCTGACGGATGTGCACGCTCTAGCTGTGTGGCCTTGGGCAAGTGACTTCACCTCTCTGAGCCTTAGTGCCCTCTCTGTAAAATGGGACTTATAACAATGCCCCCCTCACAGGGCTGCTGTGAGGACCAGATGAGCCAATACACAGAAAGGGCTATGCACAGAGCTTGGCATTTGCCAAACCCTGAATAAGCAGCTGCTGTTGGTATTATTTAAATTGCACTGTACAGCCAGCACTGTACAAGTGAATGAGGCGACATTCATGTCTCTGAGAGAAAGGCTCGGTTGTAACCTGCGCTTGGGATTAAGGGATGGGGGAGGGAGAAAACCTCTGCCCTTTCAGACTCACGAGGATGTTTAAGGCAAATGGGACCCTGGCTGGGGAAGCCCTTTGCAGTCTGCGCTGAGCTGAGTGCACGGAAGAGGGTGCCTCTCTTAGTATTCTTCGACAGAAATAGCTCCAAACTGCTGTAAAAATGGGGAGAAGAAGAACCAAGTAGGGCGACGCAGGGCTCCTGAGGGACATGGTGAGCCCGGTAGCCTGGCTTCCGCACGGGATCGACCAGTCCCAAGGACGCCCCTGGACAGGCAGCCAAGACTATGGTTACAGCGGGAGGGAGTGGAAGAGCATCCCAAGTAGAAAACCACGCGAGCTACTGTGTTGGAAGTGGGTTACAGGATCGCGTGAAGCCTCAGAGCTGGAAGGCTCCACAGCAATCATCTTAACACTTTCTTTCAATAGGACAGCCCTCGAGGAAGTGATATCTCAGGAGCAAACACAATGCGAAAAGCGACCAAAGACATCCCGGTCCCGAGGGCTCCCCTGTCTGCACACGCCCCTCTGTGAACTCCCTGGGGGTGCCAGGAAACAGCCTGACAACCTCCCCTCCGCCCCTGCTGTCCGTTCGCCACTGAGGCTCAGACGCATGAAGGGACTGCCCAGGTCTGCCAGTCAATCTAGGCTCAAATTGATCTCGACTCCCCAGACAGCGCCTGCTCCCCAGCCCCATTCGCTGTGTTCTTCTCCTCTGGGGGTGTGAGGAGAGGAGAGCGTTCGCCCCTGACCCAGGCAGGAGGACCAGGGCTCCCGCGGCCTTGCCCCCAGGCCCCAGGGCCAAGCCCAGCAGTGACTGCAGGAGGACAGGGAACACAGCGCCCACACGCAGACTCACGTGGGAGGAAAGCAGTCCTCTGAGAAGTGTCTTTTGCGACCCTGACATCAAAGAGAAGTCTGGTTTGGTGCTAATCTCGTGAGGGGGGACGGGGGCAGCAGGCAGCGGTATCTCGGTCGAATGTAATCCCCTGGGTTTGTTTTCCCTGGCTCCGCTGTTGTGCCTGCCCTCTATTTATGGCAACTGGCACTGACTTCCCTGTTCACACTAGCGATCGCTTCCTTCGCAAAGAACTTTGAGTAAAACAGAGAGTGGATGAAACTGCATTTTAAAGCTTGCCTAATGGTCCTGATTTGGAGGCTTCTCTTTAGCGGTGATGCATGTGTGTAAAATTTCGTGGTTTGCAAAATGCTTTTCCATACAGTTTTGTTGGGTAAACACTTTTTGAAATAAACACATGCATTCCACTATTTATATAGACCTCAGTTAAACTATGCCTGGTGTGTGATTCCGGCTCTAATTCTTGTTTGAAAAGTTTTGTGGAGGCTCTGGTAGTGACATCAACATTTCTGGGAGTGAAGACTCAGGTCTGGATTCAAAGGCAGAGACGCGACCCCGCCCAGCTCCCAGCCCTGTGCTTCGGTGACTCGGTCTCTCCCTCCACAGGCATGTTTCTGAGTTCCGCGCCCCGGATGCAAAATTCTTCTCTACCCAACACTTCAATATAATTTTCAGGGATGCTTTCGTCTAGCAAAACAGTTAATAAAACCAGCTGGCCGAGGGAGGGGGATCCACGGCCCTGGGGAGATGCAGATAACAGCGTCGTGCTGGGGTACCCCAAGGTCCGCAGGCGGCAGGGCCCCGCCCCACGTGCCTGGCACCCCCGGCCGTACCTTCACGTCCTCCACCTTCATGCGTGTGCCCTCCTTGCCCACAAAGATGTCGTCGATGTCCACCAGGATGTAGCGGTCCAAAGGCAGGGAGAGGCGCTTGCCGGTGAGGAAGGCCACGGCGTCCACAAAGACGAGCTTGTGCAGCCAGAAGTTGAGGTTGTTGCCGAACAGCACGCGCTGGATGCCGTCGTGGAGGCCCAGGTCCTGGACCACGGTGGCGTGCAGCGCGGCGTGCAGGCCGGCGTCCGCGCCCAGGTGCGGGATGGACTCGGAGGAGCGCGTCTTGGCCAGCAGCACGGGCTCGTAGGTGGAGTGGTTGGACTGGAACACGGTCCAGTCCTCGCCGGGCAGCACGCCCTTCTCCACCTCGCTGGGCCGCGTCACATAGAGCAGCGGGGACTTGGGGTTGATGCTGCAGTCCTTCAGGCCCAGGTTCGAGTGCAGGAACAGGGGGAAACCTTTGAGCTGCGCGCTGAGCAGGCTGTTCTCATTGGCCTGTGGGCGGAGTGGGGAGAGACGGGGAGCAGAGCCGTCAGATCCAGAACCCCCAAGGGACCGCAGGAGCTCAGGTGGGGACAGATAACAGCAGTGTCAACAGTATCCTCTAACGTTCACAGAGGCCTTATCAGATCCCTGGCCCTGTGGTAACCTAGCCGGGCAAACCCAGCTCCACCCATCACGACAATACACTGGCTAACACGCGTGATGTGCTCACCAAAGCCAGGAACCCAGTTCGTGCACTTGGCACGCAGGGATGCTGTTAATCCTCATAGTGACCCTGTGATGGCGGCGTCACTGTGATTCCCATCTTACAGGTGAGGAAACTAAGGTCCAGAGAGTCTATGTCACTTGCCTGGAATCACACACAGAAGAGCTAGCAGTTGCGAGCTCAGTCTCTGCCATCAGACTGCCTGGCCTCGGGCAAGCTTTGGAGCTTCCGTGTCCTCTGCTGTAAAGCCTGGCCGGCAATGGTTAACACCTCGTGAAGCGGCAGAGGACGATTCTGGCAAAGCGCCCAGGACGGGGCCAGCCGCATCACCGATCGCTCGTTCAGGCCTCATACCAGCCTGAGGAGACTTTATTACCCTGCCTCATGGGTGGGGAAACTGAGGCTTCGAGGGGCTGCTGCACTCAGTCACACGGGCTCAGGAGGAGTCACGATGACCCCTGCCAGATGGTCTGGCCCTGGAGCCCACACACGACACTGCCACCAGGCTCCTCTGCCTGGGGTTTCCAGACTGGCTTTTGCCACACAGTCCTCCACTCGGGAGAAATCTTAGGTGGATGCCGATGTAGACGAGATCGAAGAGGAGGTGTCTGCTGGGGGTGCGGGAGCAAAGACAGCCTGCCCCCTAGCATTCCCAACCCTCCATATGCACCTCGCGCCCAAGCCCCCCCAAACAGGAACGCAGCTTCTTGCCTCCCTTCTTCTCCCAGGGCCTGGTGCCGCCCAGCTGCCTGGAATCTCCAGACAGTATCCACGGCACCCCCTCTCCTCTTCCCCAGGCTCACACACCATCCCTCCCCTTCCCTGCCACCTGCTTCTGCATATGGTACAGCTCGTCCTCCCCCTGGGCCAGTTCCGTTCTGTATTCTTGGCCTGACAAACTCCTGTTCATCCTTCAAAACCCAATCCAAATGCCCTCTTCTTCGCACGGGCCTCCCTGGAAGCAGGTTGGAGCCTCACCTGTAGCGCTTTTCACCTTGGCTGCTACGTTATCTGTTCGGGGTCTCTGTCTCGCCAGTCTGCCCTCTCAAAGACAGGAGCTGTGTCATTTCCACCTTTGGATCCCCGGTGCCCAAAACAGGCTGGATACCCAGCGGGAGCAAACACAGCTTTGATGAGCTAATTGGATTTTTAAAAATAAAAAGGAGGGGCACCTGGGGGGCTCAGTTGGTTAGGTCTCCAACTCTTGGTTTTGGCTCAGGGCTTGATCTCACGGTTCATGAGTTCGAGGCCCATGCCAGGCTCTGTGCTGACAGCATGGAGCCCGCTTGAGATTCTCCCTCTATCTCTGCCCCTCCGCTGCTCTCACTCTCTCTGTCTCTCTGAAAATAAATTAACTTTTATAAAATAAATAAATAAATAGAATAAATAGAATAAAAAGGCACAGACAGATCCCTAGTCCCTGGGACATGACGGTTTTTCAGTACGGGTTTCATTTGTTCATTCCACAACTATTGACTGTGCCAGGTACTATGTTAAGTTCCAGGGATACAGTGAGGAAAAACAGACACGGCTCCTGCCCTCATGAACTTTAAAGTCAAGTGAGGAAGAGAGACAGCAATCAAAATCGCAGAAATAAGTGTAAAACTTCAATGCGGCACAAGCTAGACAGAAGAAGTTCATAGTTCTGGAAGAGTCAATAACTGGCCATAGTCAGCTGGCTTGAGGAAGACTTCCCAACTTAAAGAATGAGGAAGGATCGACCAGTGGGAACGCGAGGGCTACATTCCAAGAACGGCAAGTGCAAAGGCCCTGAGGAAGGAAGGACTCAAGGAATGGCAAGAGGGCAGCAGAGTGATCAAGAGGGAGAGGAGGAGAGGAGACAGGAAGGCCGGCTGGGGCCAGAGCTAAGGACCCTGCGGGCTTGAAGTGGCAGTGGAAGCCATCCAAGACTCTATCAAAGGGTTTCGAAAGAGGGATGACAGGTTTCAATTTGCATTTTAAAAAGATTCATGTGGCTGTTGTGTGGAGAATGAGTGGGGAGGGGCGAAGCGAGGGGCACCAAAGGAGGCTAGAGGGGGGAGTAGGGCAGTGCGCAGGACCACCCAGGAGCACTGGCCGGGGAGCACTGTGCGAGGGCATTCAGACGAGGACCCAGCTGTGTCCCAGGCGGAGCTGCCTCTCCCCAGAGGGCGTCTTTTGCTAATATCCACCATGCAAAAGTGCCTTTTTCTGATTCCCACAAAGGCTCTGCAGGGCTCCGGCCTCGTAAAACGCAACACGGGACCTGCATTCGATTCTCCACAACCAGGAGTGTGTGCCCACACCCCACCCTGTCCTGAGCTGACCTGGAGTGTTGAGACCCAACACAGAGTCCCATCCTGACAGGCCACTCCACCCGGCCCCAGGTCCACAGGACCCCTAAGCCAGCATTGGCCAGCTAGTCGGGCCATGTGGGAGCAAAGGCAGTGGGGCCCGGCGACGTTTCAGGCCCCACCCGTCACCTGCTGTGGCCTGGGAGGCCACACTGGACACAGGCACTGGGGGATCCCATTTCAAAGCCCCGCTCCTGAGCTGACTGCCAGGCGCTGGCACCTCAGCCAGCTGCCCAGCTGGGAGATGTCGAGGAAGACAGAAAGCCAAGTTGCTGATCGTCCACCCCAGTGGGCAATGAAAGGAACCGAGAGTAAGCCTCAGCCCACCAGAGGGGAACCCCTCCTGTTCCTGTGCACTGAGGACCCTCGGGAGACACCAAATCTCCATCCAGGTAGAGGGAGGAAGGGGCCCGACCTGGGAATTGGGAGGCCTAATACGGTAATTTTGGGACACCCAAGGTTCCCAAAGTACCACTGCTGTGCATCTCGGGTCCCCACACCTGTTGGTCTGTTTGCTCTGACATACTTGTGGCTGGGTAGGGAGGCATGAGTGTGGCTGCCGGATCTTGGCCCTGACTTACTAGCTATGTTACTCCAGACAGCCATTTCACTCGCCGAGCCTCAGTTTCTTCCCTGAAAATAAAGTGCCTACTTCACAGGGTGGTTGTGAGAATTACACTCGGTAAGGCTTGCAAAGCAATGAGTTCAGTGTGTGGCACGCAGAGTGCAATAAAAGAGGTTGGGTGGCCCTTGTCAGCCCTCTGCTGGGATTGGTCGGCCCCAGGGCCCTGGAGTCAGGGGGTGGAGACACGACAGACAAGGGCGGGGCTCCCATCCTCAAGGACCTCCTAGGGGCATGGGCCAGAGTCCTAAGACAGACAAAGGCGACCACCAGCTGTGTTGAACAAGGAGATGACAAAGCATGGCAGCTGCCATTTACTGGGTGGCAGAGGGTGCCACCCACTGTCACCTTCAACATGGCCCAGTGAGGCAGCTGCTATGACAGGCCCCACTTTACAGACGGGTTGAATATCCTGCCTGAGGTGGCTCTGCTTAAAAATGACAGAAAGATTCAAACCAGGTCTGGACTTTTCTGCTCCTGCTCTTACACTGACCTGGGAATCCAGCACCAGTGGGAACTGGAAAGGGAGAGCCTCCAGGCCTCTGGGGTCCACCAACCCTCTGGGTTTGCAAGCCCGACGCACAGCACCGACGTGGGCCTTGTGGAAAGAGCCTAAAGACAGAGCTTGACCACCAGAGGGCTCCGTTTGAGCAGAGAGCCCCAGGCCAAGGAGGGGTCTTGCCTTACACAGCACGGTAGGAAGAACACGAAGACTGGACTTTTCAGGGACCCCACAGTAAGACCGGGAGCGTGTCCCTGCTCCCCGGGCCTCATGCTCGCCTTCTGCCCAGAGAAGAACTGGGGCTAGACAGAACCCAAGCGCTGGCACACCGACTGTGCCCACTGCCTGGTCCCCAGGGACTATGGGAGTTCTGTGCGCTGATGTAATTTCTACTACACAAACAGCATTTGAGGCCCTGGGCCCACTGCACAGTGGTTAGGACTAAAGCCTCTGCAGCCAGGCTGCCCGGGTTCGAATCCCCGACCTGCACTTATGAGAGGGATGAGCGTAGTCACAGCTCTTCACCCCTCTTTGCCTCAGTTTTCTTTTCTCTTAAATCAAGAGGATATCCCAGCTGGCTTGGAGGACAGCTGATGAGTGTTACATGAGTTCATTCACATAAAGTACATGGACGGGGCATGGTCCTGGGTGAGCACTCAATAAACGTCAGCCAGTGAGACGTGTTCCAGCCCCGGGGCTCGGAATCAGACTTAATGAAGTTCGTGGCAGGGAATGGAAGAGTCCAGAGGGAAAGAAAAAACAGACAATGAAGGGAGTGTGAGATTACCCCACTGTAAAGCCACAAACCAGGCCAGCGTTTCCTAGAGGCTGCTCTTTGAAACAAAGGGCTTTGCGATCAAGCCAGCTGGGGAACAGATCTCCCCGGGCGGCTCTGCCGCAGGACTTCCAAGGGCCTTCGACTTCTTGGCGCACGAAGCCTTTTAGTGGCAGAGCGTCCTGGTGCATTAATGCATGAAAGGACCCGCCGGGGGAACTAAGCAGAAGGCCCAGTGCACACGGGTGGCCACGAGCACCTGGGGACATGGGCGCCCGTCAGCGGACACGGGCCATTTCTGGCCTGCTCCTGCTCTTCTCCCAGCTCACCTGCTTCGGGACCCGTCACCTCTGTCCGGAAGGCCCTCTGCCCAGAAAGCCCTGCGGCTCCTTGCCTCACTTCCTTCCAGTGCTTTGCCAAAGACGACCTTCTTGGCCAATCCGTCAAAAAACAGCATCGAGTGTCCATACCCGTCACCCCCATGCCCTTTCCCGGCTTTATTCCTTCTTGTACTTGTCACCACCTGCCACTTGGTGCGTGTGCTTATTCGTTGTCTGCCACCCACCCCACCCCGCTGCACCGAAATGTCAGCTCCCCGACCGCCATTATGTCTTCCGTGCCCAGCAAAGGGCCTGGAACACAGTAAGTGCTCTGACGAATGTGCTGAATGAAGAGATAAATGTCCCACGCACCGCCCTAGAGTCCCTACCGCCCATCTGGAAGAGAAGAGTGCTCTGGCCAGAGCCTCCCTGTACATCCCCCCACCCCGCTGTTCCCGACTGCCGCCTCCCCACAGACGGCTTCTCCCCGGCACACTCGGCAAGGGCTCTGATCCCGGCAGTCGGTCTCGGTGCCCCACAAAGCCCCGGGCAGTTCACCTGCCCGCCAGGATTTCTTCCTCCTCTTTCCTCCGGTGCAAAGTGGCCTGTTCAGGAGGTACCTGAACGCCACAGCCGAGAGGAAAGAACACAGGTTCCAGAGCCCAGACTGTCCAAGTCTGCATTAAACTCTTGGCTCTCCCGCTTCCAGGCCACTAAGCCTCAGATACGTAACCCTCCTGAGCCTCGGTTTGCCCATCTGCAAAATGAAGCCACACCCCATCCTTTGGGAGGACTGCCATGACATTCAAGGGATGTGGCCTCTCCTGCCTCACACCCATTCCCGGGGTTTCCTTCAGGCAACTGCCTGCTGTGTGCCAGGTCCCATGCATGGCAGACAATGACCTGCCATGTGCCCCTAATGAAAGCTAATACTTAAAAAGCACTTATTAGACACCAAGCATTTTACATACACTCACCCACTTACCCTTCAAGACAATCTTGGGAGGTAGGCACTACCATTATACCCATTTCACAGATAAGAAAAGTCAAACCCTCCGCTATCGAGGGTAGAAACGGGATTCAAACTTGGCCAGAGCTGCTCCCTGCTCGGGGCCCCCCAGCCCGTGCGTACCTTGAAGAAGCCGATGATACCCACGCCGTAGGCCACACAGTACTTGTCCAGCAGCTCCCGGTTCCAGGCGTCCAGGTTGACGTACTTGAGGATGTTCTCGTAAATGATGAGGGCGAAGCGGCCGCGGCCCTTGTCGGTGAGCGTGGGCATATCCCCCTTGCCCGGTGCGATCTCCGTGCGGTACTTGAAGCGACTGGACTCCAGGATGGCCACGACCTCCTGGCCCAGCTGGGAGTAGAGGCTCTCCACAAACACCAGCACCAGCGGGTCCGTGCGGGAGGGGGCGGCTGCCTGTATGGGCTTGAGCGGCAGCAGGCGGCTGGGGGCCACGGGGGGCGGGTCCCCACAGTCAGGCTCGGGGGCGTCCGCCGAGGAGGGCTCCAGGCCCCGCTTCCAGCCATACAGGTAGTAGGCCGAGACAAAAACGCTGAACAGGCAGAAGACGAACAGCAGGAAAAGGACAGCCTGCGGGGACACGTGCCGACACAGCCTGCGGAGGCGCGCCAGGGCGGGCATCCTGGCCCCCGAGACCTCGGCCTCCGGAGGCCCGTCTGCCCTGGCCACCCCCAGGCCCCACGCAGGAGGAGAGAGCAGAGTCGTCGGCTGACCACCAAATTCACAGTCACTCAGCAAGCGCGGCCCTCAGTGGGCAGCAGGAGTGGGGGATCCGGGCCCCCCGCCCTTCCTCCCAGCCAGGGGCACAGTCCGCAGGCCGGTTGCGCTCCTTCCTTCCTCCGCGCGCCTTTATGTCACCATGGCAAACCCCCACGTGGTCCTGTGCACAGCAGAAGTGCCCCCAGGGCGTCAGGGCCTCCTGGGGGGGCTGGGCAGTGGGCCGAAGGACACGGCGCCGGCCCGGGGGTGCCACATGCCGCTCGCTCAGTGGGGTCCCCGGGGCCAAGGCTGTGGAGAGGAGAGAGGGGAGCCGGAGGTGAGAAGTCCGAGTGTGGGCTTTGGGACACACAGGACCTGACCTGGGTGGGCCCAACTCAAGGGCTGCTGCCCAGCCTGGCTCGGGGATTTCACACAGGCTCTCTGGGCCTCAGTTTTCCCCTTTGTGAAACAGGGTTGACAATAGTACCTGCCTCACAAGAGGCTCAGGGAGTAGGTCCCTGATCCTAATGTGCATAACGCGCATAAATCACTTGGAGCAACGCCGCATATGGTGTCCACACCAGAGCTAGCAAACTGCAGATGCAGGAAGCGCACAGCGAAACAGACGTGTGCGAGGCCTGGGACCAGAGGCGGGGCTCTGAATCACGGCTGAACACCGCATCCTCACCCGCACAGTGCTTCCCCGCCCATTTCTCTGTCTGCATGGGCCCAGCAGCCTTATCAGGCAGCCGGAACTTGGGGTTCCTGGGTCCCCCTCAGCCCCATCCCCGCCCAGAGCCTCCGCCTCTATTACTCTCCCTGCTAAGTGAAGGCCACACCCACCCACCCCCGCTAAACTAAGGCCCCAGTTTCCTCATCCCAAACAGCAGCCCTTACCATTGTGCTCCCGGCTCCCTTAAACACAGTGGTGGAAACAGTTGCTGAAAGCTAGCAGGAGAGCGATGGGGATGGGGACAGGGACAGAAAGAGGGAGGGTCTCGGCCGACACACCCAGGGAGTGAAAATAAGGCTTAGACCCGCACTTGGTGGTGAAGATCTTAAAAATCCCTCCCAGGCCCAAGACTACAGGTGCCCTGGGTGTGGGCGCAGCCTACCAGAGACCAGACTTCTAGGAACTTATCTTAGAGGTGGTAATTGCAGAAGTGTGTAATGACTTCCCCACAAGAAGACAAACCCCAGTGCTATTTACAATAGCAAATGCCCAACAATAGGGGATGTGCTCAGCAATTATAACGCAAGCATTAGGTAGAAGCCCAGGCAGCCACTTACAGCGTTTACCGTTTACCGTACGTGGAGGAGAGACATTTACTGACATAGAAATATAATTACCATACATGTTGTTAAAGCAGAAAACGTTTATAAAATAACTACGCAGGATCATATTTCTGTTGAAAATTATTATGCATAAGCCAGAAACTGGTACTAAATCCATACAAACAAACAAAAAAACAAAATGTTAACGATGATTATCTCCGAATGATTTTTATTTTCTTCTTCTTTCTTCTCTAAGTTTTCTATAACAATCACTTACAATTTTTGTGAAAATAAGAAGGCAAATGGTTTTATTTTTTTAATGTTTATTGTTGAGAGAGAGACAGATTGTGGATGGGGAGGGGGAGAGAGAGAGAGAGAGAGAGAGAGAGAGAGAGAGAGAGAGAGATACAGAATCTGAAGCAGGCTCCAGGCTCCGAGCTGTCAGCACAGAGCCCGACGTGGGGCTCAAACCCACAAACCGTGAGATCATGACCTGAGCCGAAGTCGGCTGCTTAACCAACTGAGCCACCCAGGCACCCCAGAAAACAAATGTTTTTAAAAGATGTGCTCAGGGACGCCTGGGTGGTTGGTTGAGCCAGGACTCTTGATTTTGGCTCAGGACACGATCCCTGGGTCATGGGGTCGAGTGCCACGTGGGCTCTAAGCTGCTTGAGATTCTTTCTCTCTCTCTCCCGCTGCCCCTGCCGCAATCTCACACTCTCACTCTCTCATAAATAAATAAATAAATAAGTAAAAAAAATAAATAAATAAAGATGTGCTCAAAAGCAAGAGGCAGGGATATGAAATGAGGACATGTCTAGGCCACCAGTGTTGCTCCCAGTTCTGCCAATGACATGCTGTGTGACCCGGAGCACACCCTAACCCCTCTCTGGGCTTCCTGCCTGTTAGCGAGGAGCTGGGGTCAAATGTTCTCTGGGGGCTCGTCCACCTCTGATATTCTTTAACTCAGTCCCTACTATATGCCAGCACCATGGGGAGCCCAAGGTAGCTGAGGAAATAGGTACCTACAATGTAATAGTGGGGGAAGGGTGTCTGAGAGAACTCGGGGACACTTAACTCCCTCGAAGGGAAGGGGAGGATCAAGGAAGGCTTCCTGGAGGAAGTGGTTCCTGAACTGACCAGAAGAATGAGTACAGTTGACCAGGGGTAGAAATGGGGAGGAACACACGCCTCGGCTTGGAGATAAGGGACTGTGCAAAGCTTTCCGGGGATTCCTTGCAATTCCAGCTGAGAGCAGGGCAAGAAGGAACAGGTTTCCTGGGCGGAGGCTGGAGGGCTGGGGTGACAGTCCCGTTTATTTCCAGGTTGCAACTGCTGTCCCTTTTCCCACTGATAAGGGCAGCTCTCTGCCCTGTGGCCACGGTGAGCCCCGCCTCTTGGCCCGGGGCCAGGACTCACACAGGGGGTGGGGGAGGTACGCTGCCTGGATGGCTCCCTGCCTGCCTGCCACACCTGGGGACACCTGCCCACTCGGGCCACCCAACCGCACTTCCCCTGCAGGCCTGGGTGCTGTGCTCACTGGCCCTTGGTCTGTTGCGTTAACAGACTTTCAGTATGTGTATTAACAATGCAAGCAACAGTCTCAGGCATCTAGGGGTCACAGACCCCTGTGGGAATCTGACAACACTTTCCATAGAAAATACGAATAGCTGCTGGACACTCTTGTAACAATTTCAAGGAGTCCAGACCCCACGTCCCCAAACCTGTCCGTGGACCTGAAGTCCTACGTTCAGAGAGCCTTATGGTCACACGCAGACCGGAAGCCGGCAGCCTCATTCACACCCGAGCGCAGCCGCCCGGCAGCTGTGTGATCTTGGGCAGGTTATTTCGCTTCTCCGAGCCCCCAGCTTCCTAATCTGTAAAACAGCAAAGCTGGACGTGCTCTCACGGTTGTGAAGTGAAAATTAAATGAGTTCATACACTGAAAGCACGCAGACCATGCCTGGCACACAGCGCTGAACAAGGCGCAGCCGCTCTAACCATGCACTCCGTGGCTTCCTTAATGGAGTAACGGTGTGGCTATAACTGAGCCCACAAAGCCTGATGAAGCCGGCTCCACACTCCGTCTCAAGTCTCTGACAACCGGTCCTCGGAATCCCGAACCCCCATTTTCAGAGGTCATGGCCTCTCCCTCGAGCCAGATGGATGTGCAGGGGCCAGATGGTTAGAGGCCAGGAGGCCAGAGAGAAGGCACAGCAAAGCCCAGGCCCAGGAGCGGGTAAAGGCAGAAAGAGAGGGGACCAACCAGCCCATGTCCCCAGAGAAGCCAAATACTCCGGGGTGGGGGTGGGGAGAGGGCTAGATGCTTCGTGAACCGAGTGCCACCACCAGTGCGCTGGCGAGAGGGGCCTCCAGCACTGTCCCCCCACTGCAACTCTCTCGAAGGCCTGGTGCCAGCCATTCGAGACCCTCCACACCCACCTGCATTCCAGAGCCCCTGTGGCTCAAGGGATGGAGAACTGGGGGCTTCCAATCCCCTCGGAGCCACCAAAGCCTCCAGGACAGCTGGGGGCTGAGGCCTCGATGCTCCCCCCCTGCTGCCCGGGGCCTGCCTGGGTCTTGCCGACATCACCGGCAGTTTTCCGAAAATCCAGCCTCGCCCAACCAGTCACCAATCTTGGTCATGCATCTAGGCCTTTGCTAGTGAAGTTCCCACTGCCGGAATGCCTCCCCCTCCCCTTGGGACACTTACTCATCCTTCAAGACCCTGGTTCCAATGTCGTCACCTCTCTTAAGTCATCCCTATCCACCACCCCCTCTCCTGCCCCCAAGTCCCATTCCTCAGGCTTCCGCAGGCCCCATCCCCCTCCACAGTGCGGCTCAGGCAGACCGGGACCCTCAGGCCAAAGCAGGACGCAAACGTGCATTCTTTGGCTTGCACAGCTTTCTACTTAAATTTGTGATTAGTTATCAATATTTTCAACTCAGGAGATTTCGCATAAAAGTCAGGACTTCTAACTTGTCTTTAAAAAGAGCACGCTCAGGGGCGCCTGGATGGCTCAGTCGGTGAAGTTCCAACTTCGGCTCAGACAGGTCAGAGCCGGGAGCCTGCTTCAGATTCTGTGTCTCCCTTTCTCTCTGCCCCTCTCCCACTTGTGCTCTCTCTCTCTCAAAAATAAACAAACTTAAAAAAAAAAAAAAAAGCATGTTCAGGGCAGCTGGGTGGCTGTCAGTAAGCATCTGACTTCCGCTCAGGTCATGATCTCATGGTTGGTGAGTTCGAGTCCCACATCAGGTGAGCATGAGCTCAGCTTCTGGTGAGTCCGCTTCTGTCTGTCTGTCTCTCCTCCCCACCCCACCCCCCGCCCCTCCTGGGATTCTCTCTCTCTGCCCCTCACTTATTTGCACCCTCTATAAATGAATGAATGAGGGAATGGATGAATGAATGAATAAATAAATAAATAATAAAAATAAAGAGAGCATGTTCGGCTGACACTGGGCACGCGCCCCCAGAGGCCACCACCAGCTGAAGTACGTATTCCCCAGTTAACACAGTCCCATAGCCAACCTCCTTCCTTCCTCTGGCTTCCTGCCCAGTCCCTGGGTGCACCTGAGCGTGAGGTCCATGCAGAGGAGACTCGAGGTGTTTCTATTCACAACTCTGCACCCGGCGGGCTCCGGATCCCAGGACAGGAGCAGGACTGACTGACCTCGGCAGGGGCAGGGACCCTTCCTGGCACCGGACACACAGGCCCTCCACGGATACTAATTTCACCCCTTCTCTTTCCCCCACACGCCTGGGCGCCCCAAAGGGCAGAGACAAGTCTGATTCATCATGGAAGCCCCCACTGCTCTCCCCGGGCATAGGTTCTAACTGAGTACTCAAGGTATGAATGACTCATAATGAGCTGTTATTACTCCCAACGTACAGATAAGGAGACTGAGGCTCCAAAGTGAAATGACTTGCCACAGTCACATAGGAAACCACTAAATCTTGACTCAAATAGGTTTCTTCCCTAACTTCAAACTTGGTCTTTCATTCCTCCATGAAACCCAGGGGCTTCTATAATAAACATAATGACAACGATGATACCATTATCATTATCGCCATTGTTATTTTTGCTGCTACCACGTATCAAGCATTTACCAGAAGCCTGGCTCATACTGTGTGTAGCACTTTTGCATACCTTATCTCATTTAAGCCTTAAACTACTGTCGTTATTTCCATTTCAGTTGAGGAAAATGAGGCTCAGAGAGGTTAAGTCACTTGCCCAAAATCACCCAGCTAGTCTGTGGCAGAGCTGAAATTTGAACCCAGACCCCAGGAGACAGAGGCGGCCCCAGAGCCTGCAGGGACACGTTAGCTGGGATGGTGAGAGCAGGAAGGGGCCTCAGCCACTGAGGCCTCTAG
Organism: Paguma larvata; assembly: GCA_030068075.1. Lineage (NCBI taxonomy): Eukaryota > Metazoa > Chordata > Mammalia > Carnivora > Viverridae > Paguma > Paguma larvata. The sequence continues at coordinate 40,858,966 of CM057826.1, read as the reverse complement.
CCCTCGGCCAGGCTCCCACTGTGCTCTCCCAGCCCCAGCCCCAGCTCTCCCTGCCAAGGTGCTGGGGATAATGAATGAGATGCTCTGGTTGTCATGGAGATGCCATGGCAACGCTGCACTTTCGGGAAATACCACGGTAACTGTGGCCACTGCTCTGGAGTTGAAAGTCACTCCCTACCCCACCCACCCCCCCTACTCCAAAATGCTCCTCTCTAGGACCTGGACAGAAGGGAAGCAAAGGCCAAGGGCCTTCCAGAAACTAAGCTGCTTAGCATCTGGACTGGGAAGAGCGTCCGTCTCTGTCCTGGATGGGCAGGTAGACACCAGGAGTAGGACCGAGAACTCTCGGAGGCTGAGCTTCCTGTGCCTTCCACGGTGAAGCGCGCCCAGCGACCCAGCTCTCATGTTTACCTGGCGCCTACTGTGCGCAGCAGACCTCCTGTGAAGGGCTGCACGTGTCATTCTGGGAGGTGGCCGTGCACCAGCTGCTGGCATTACACTTAAGGGCTCAGACTGGAGCCAGCCTGCCTGGGCTTGAATCTTGCCTCCATTATTTACCAGCCCCGTGATCTTTGAGCACATCCCTCAACCTGTCTGAGCCTTGGTTTCCCCAAGCATAAAACAGCCTTGCTATCTTCGCAGGGCTGCTGCCCAGACTAGAAGAGGTGATGTGTGCAGAACACCTCAGGGCCTGGCACGCCGCGCTAGAGGCTAATAAAATGATTAGCCATTTAACAGATTTGGGAACTGAGGCTCAGGAAGCAACTGGCTGAGCTTACTGAGCACCATTAGGCACCAAGAACGGCACCGGGCACTGAGATGTAGGCTTTACTAAAACCCCAGGGTTTTATGTTTCCGGTGTACCGCTGCTGCAGGGTAAAGGCAGGAAGGTCCCTGCGGCCCGGGGTGCTCACCTAGCCCACCTTTTATTTCCTGCCTGGGTCATTCCCGACACTCTCCCCAGATCCCCCATGCTCCTACGCACATAAATGCACAGGCAAACTCACAGGGTGCTGACATGTTCGAACGGTGTCATCACAGCCATCTGGGCCACAGGCACAAGTACGGGGTGGGAAGCTGAAGGAGGTGCAGGAAGAGCCCAGCAAACAGCTTCGAAAGTATGTGAATGGGCGCCCCGGTCTGGGGGAGGAGGGCTGGCTGCGGGCCCGGCCCAGGCAATCCCAGGGCCACTCCCCACAGCTGACCCAGCCCCTCCCGGCCCGTCACACCCCCAGCACAATCACACCACCACCCACCACCCGGCCACACCCCGCAGCCGCCCAGCTCCCCCAGCCACCCAGCCTCAGCCGGCCCCACCCACCGCGTACAGCGCAGCCCAGAAAATCCTCCACATTTGCTTCCCAGCTGTGCAGGAGTTTCTCCAGCCCAACTACACCCCTGGGAGGCCGAACCAGAAGCAAATCCCTTCCTCTGCTGGAATTCGCTGCACGCCCCATCCCCCACAGGCCCGCAATGCCGCCTGGCCAAGGGCCCAGCCACTGCCCATCAGTCACCCCGGAGTCCGGGGCGGCCGCCGAGGGACCGTCGGCAGTCTGGCTCAGAGCCTCGGGGCTGCAGTGTGCAGTCCACCCCGCAGTGAGCACACAGGGACACTGAGATCCAGAGAGAGAGAAAAGGATCCCCTGCCCCCACCCCCACCTACCTTGACCCATTTTCTTGTCCACTAAAAGCCTGCCCATCCTCCTCCAAGGCCAGCCTCAGCCAGGAGTTGGGCTCCGCCAGCTGTGGCTTTCAAAGTCCTAGACGAGCTCTCCTGCTCTGTGTCCCATCGTGCAATGCTCGATGCATGCTGCCGGATGCCAGGGGCTCTCACACCTAGAACATTGGCCCCCCCAACCCCGCCAAAAGCTCCCCAAAGCAGAAGTGGTCTCCTACCCACGGTAGGTGCTCAAGAGAGATGTGCCCTTGACAATTACCTTCCCCTTTGTGGATCCGAGCTAAATGCATTAATAATAGGAACTCTCATTTATTAGACACAATACGCCTGTATGACGTGCTAATTTAATCCTTAGCGCAGCACCGTGACCTACCTTCCCCTCATTTTACAGATGAGGACAGGGAGGCCCAGAGGGGGCGTGCGACTTGCTCCAGCCCACAGAGCTAACAAGTGGGTGACTGGGATCTCACACAGGCCACCCGGCTCTGGAGCCGATGCTCCTTCTCTTTCAGCGACTCGGGTCCTGTGTTCACCCCGATGGCTATCACACGCTACTGCTCCCTTTGAATGGTGCTCTTTCTGTCTTTGTTTTCGTCCATTTTATGTGTGTTTTAACATCAAAAGCAGCCTCTCATGATCTGTCTTGGAAGAAAACCCACAAATCAGCCATCAATCAACAAGCAAACAAAGCATAAAGTGCTGGTTCACTCCCGGGTTCCTAACCTGGGATTTGTTCTGGGTTCCCAGCAGGGAATGTTCGATAAAAAAACCTCAGGAACTTAGACCCTACTTGTTGAGAATTTGTCTTTCCTCCAACAGGGCCTGAGTTGAGAGTTTACCTTTGCACTAGCTCTGAAGAAAGGATTTACCAGGCAAGCAAACAAGACAGCCTGTGGGGAGGGGCGGAGTCAGGAACGAGACAGGTCAGGACCAGCTGCCCCCCAGTCCCACCAAAGCTCCCAGCACAGACCGAGATGGGCAGGCCCCTCACAGGGATGCTCTTCACTAGCCCGTGAAGCTTCCCCAGACAGGGGTCCCTCCACCCAACCCCCAGATCTATCTATGATAGAGTCAAATCCGTTCCTATTTTTCTTAGGCTCAGATCATAGGCACTCAAAAGGAAGGGAATGATATTTCCCTGCAAATCTCATAACCTCCCTCCCTGAGGGCAGCCAGCACTGGCTGAGCTCCTGATAACTCACCAGCCCCAGGAGGGGCCAGTGCTGAGAGCTTTCTCTGAGCTGTCACACCCTATCCTCATACCAAGAGAGGTGGGGTCACTGATATATGCACTTTACGGATAAGGAAACTTCGGCTCAGAGAGGGCAAGCAACTGACAAAAGGTTGCACAGTTAGGCAGAAGCAGAGTTTAGGATGGCTCCGGGCCAGCCCACTTTGGAGCCCCTGTTTGTAATCCTTAGACAGTCCTTATGTTCAGCATTCCACACCATTCTTGAGCCAGGTCTGTGCCTAGAACATGTCCAGAGAGAAGCTTCCTGAAGATGGCCGGCCCCAGCTGCCTAAACACAGGCTGACTCAATTTCTCCAGGAATGGGAAAGTCTTCACTGGCAGAGAAGGACACCACAGGTTCCCAGAAAGGTAAGACCTCCGCCAGAGGGTCCTTACCCTCCCCTGCCCCAGGGGCCTCTGTCATCTCTGACAAGCAGGTGTCCACGTTAGAAAGGGGGCTGCCTCCACGCGCCAGGTGAAAGCCTCAAGTGAAGAAAGAAGAGAGAGACACAGGAGTGAGGGTAAGAAATAGGAGATCTCAACTTCGAGGGCCAACGCGAAGGAAAGTGGTGACCAGCATGCCTCATGGGTCCGCTGCACACCAGGTACTACCATGACCCCATTCATTCGTCATTTTTTCCCAGTGACGTAGAAACAAGTTTATCATGCCCTGAACCTCCCCACCCCCAGCCGCCACCCCTGCAGAGGAGCCAGGCAATGCGGGTCAGCCCCAGCCCCTGGCCTTCGACAGGTCCACCCCAGGCCACCAGATACTCCCGGAGAGATTCCAAAAAGCAGGTGTACTGGTGGGGGACGGGGCTCCAGCTCATGGATGCGGAAGGCAAAACCCATGCGGGCCTGGAATCCACCATCCCGGCCCCGCCACTTGCTCCCTAGGTGCCCCTGGGCAAGACGCTTCCCTTCTCCTCGCTCCTGTTTCCTCCAAGGGGTGTGCACTAGATCAGAAGGGTGTGACCTCCTGGGCCCCAGAACCCTTTCGGGATCTAGGAAAGCTGTTAGTGGGCTCTCCCCTGACAGCTACTGCATGCCAAACAAATGCAGGGTGGCTGTGACCGGCCCCCACCAAACAACAAATAAGAACGTGGGAATCTCTAGGAGTCCGGGCTTTGACCTGCTGTGGCTTTCACAGTCTAGACAAGACCGAAGCCATGAATGTAACCTCTGAGCGCCCTGGGACCTCACCATTCCGGCTCCCCACAACGGGGGAGAAGAGAGGAGAAGCAACATGGCCACGGTCACACAGTAAATCTTTAACTCTTGGACCTGTTGGCTTCCGTGGGTTCGCAGGCTCACCCGACTATCGACAGAAACTGAGCCCTTCCTTCCTATCCCTCAGCCACCACCTCCTTCTCCTCCATCAGGGATCTGCCAGGTCAGCCCTGAGCCGTCTCTCTGGGGCCGTCCCAGGGGCTGGGACCCTTGAGGAACCTGTTCCTGGTCCTAAATGCAGACAGAACCCAGCGCCAGGCTTGGGGACAGCCTGTCCCACTCCCTGCACACTCGGGCCCCTCCTGCGTGGCTGTGAACCTGCCTGCACTGCAGGCGCACACACATCCAGACAGACCTGGGAGGACTGGACAGGAGGGAGGGGCCTAGGGGCTGCGGTCAGAGGGCAAGGGGAGGCCGGGGAGAGAACGCCGAGACCCACCAGACCTCCGGGCAGCAGCGCTGGGCTCTGCTTTCCTTCACTGCGTCCTCTGAATGGCTGCACGCTCCTCACTTGACGCGGCAGCACCTAATCCCAGAGCTAGGACAAATGGCATTACTCTCGGCCAGTCCCCTCCCTGGGAGAGAGGGAGGGAGGGAGGGGTGGCCCTAGGGCACCCCGAGCCACCAACCACATTCCGGAAGCCTCCGGGCCCCTCGCCACCAGGTTCCTTGCCAGAGGCCACCGGCCCCTCCCACCTGGACCTCAGGAAGAGGATGTCCTGCTTGATACTGCCCCACACTCAGGGGCCCCACGGCAGGCGGAGGCCCCCGCCCGGAGGCACCCTCTGCGGAGGAGGAGAAAGCACGTCCCTGGCCCTCGTGCCAACGGGCCCTCCAGACACTCTCAAGAAAGGTGGCGGCCAGCAGTGGAGGAACCGGCGCTGGCAGCAAGGAAATCTGCACTCTGGCTGTGGCTCCACCTGACTTCCTATGTGAAGCGAGACCCTTCTCCCCCCACCCCCCGGACCTGTTTCTTCACCTATCCTGAAAAGAACAGGAAGAAGGCCCGATATCCGCTATCTGGGCCGGCTGGTGGTCAGAGTGTCCGCTTCTGGGCCCTGCCCCCATCCCGACCCAGCTGCGCGGTCCTTCCCACGGCCCTGCCCGGCAGAGGAAGAAGGGTGACGGCCAGAGTGTGGAAGGCGTAGAATCCAGGCCAGCGTGTGGAGGCGTTAGCTGACAGGGCCTTACGGAGCCCAGAGAGGAGAAGCAACATGGCGGTGGTCATACAGGCAGCCGGAAGAGGGCCAAGCTCGCCTGGCCTCACCCCTCAGCAGCAAACACGTAGGACTGTCCACGTGCAAGAGGATTTGCCTCTTTAGAGGAGGCCAAGGAGAGCACGAGGCGACTTGCCGACGGCAGAATTTCAGGCCCTAAGAGTCTCGGTAGGAAAAAAAAAAAAAAAGATGGAGTTTTTGTATGTGTGGGCCCAGGGGCAGAGACTGGGCGAACTGACCAAGTCCCCTCATGTCACGTCATAAGGTGGCCCAGCCCCGGATAAATCCTAAGAACCTCTGCAGGGATTAGTGGCCTGGGCTACCTCTTAACGGCCACCTGAGGACTGGCCAACAGACCCGCCCGTGGTGACGGGGAAACCGGCCCAGACGGATGCCCCAAGACTGGGCGGCCCACGAGACAGGAAAGCCTTCGGGAAACTGAAAGAGCTCCAGGCCCCGTGGCCAGTGCAGAGGGACGCCAGATGCGCTGGGGGCAACAAAGAGGAAGGCTAAGCTTCGAGTCACTTAGAGCCGCAGAAGCTCCCTAATCTCCTGGAGGCCTGGTGGGCACAGCACGGGCCTGCTGAGACCAGCGAGGCTTCGCTCGGGGCGCGCATGAAAGTGGCCTCGTCCCTCTAGACTTGCTGGGGCTTGTTGCCGCGACAGGAGCCCACCACCGATGTGCACTGAGTGCGAGGGGCTCGACACGCTTCCATGGAGGCACAGCTGGCAGGGGAAGGGGTAGGAGGCGGCGGGAGGCAGGTAGGAGGGCCTCCCTTTCTCTGGAACACAGACACTAGAGAGCATAGAGTGAAAAGTATCCAGTGACCTACTTACGGCAAATTCCTTTTAAAGGGGCCCGAGGGGCCTCCGAGAGACTCTTAGAAGGTGCCTTACAGGTGTCCCTGCACTCCCAAGGTTGGGGGCTCCGCTCCTGGGGTCGGAAGACTGGAGTTCTGTCCCAGACCTGGCTAGGGGGAGGCGAGTGAGGCAGCAGGCACGAACGGTAAGGAGGGCCCGCTCTCGGGTGTTGCTGCCCGCACCTGCCCGAGGCTGAGAGGGAGCACCATCTCCCAGTAGCGCCCGAGAGTGAGGGGCTCCTCAAGGTTCGCCCCAGACCCGGTCCTTCTCTAGCCTGCCGGCGACCTCGGCCAAGCACCCCCTCCTTCCTAGGACTAGCTTTGTTCGCCGGCAAAATGAGCAGTGCCGGATGACCCCAAAGGCCCTGCTGCCTCCAAGCTGGGTGTCTCTGGCCTCTACAGCTCATCCCCAGAAATGGGCACAACGGTTCCCTCTCCCATCAGTCCTCAAACTCCAGGCAGAAAACACATTACACGACCATCCTATAGAGCCATGTGTCGTGCCCTTTGCTGAATGCTTGGCCTCCACTTCATTAGGGCTTCCTCTTACAGGTACGGAAGCTGAGGCTCGTGGAAGTTAAGCAGCTTGCTAAGGCTCCCAGTTGGGAAGCACTTAGCTGAGATTCGAACCAGTGTCTGGCTGTAATCCGACATTCCATGGCATTAGCTGCAGATAACCCGAAACCCACTAGGGCCTGGAAGCTGCCACTGGATCTTTGCACCTCCCACCACTTCGAGCGTGCGATGGTGAGGCTGATGCGGAAGGCAGGCTGGTGGAGGCCGGGGGCAGGCAGGCAGGCATGGGAAGCCCGTGTGGGCGCTGAGCATTTGCAGACTGACCAGGCTGCAGCCCAGCCAGCTGTCCATCACTGTGGCTCCAGGTCCTCATTGTCATCGGCACGCCGCAGCCAGCGCCGTGCCATTTTTAAATCATTACACAGATGCAAAGCTTTTTCCCAGACGTTGCTTTGGCATCACGTGACAGCCTTAGAAGAACATCGCGGGGATTTCTTCCACCTTTCTCGAATGAGGGAAGTGGGGCTCCCAGAGGAGTGATATCTGCAAGTGCACACAGCGATGCAGTATTTGACAGTGGACTTGGAGCCCACGTCTTCTGCCTCCCAGGCCGGAGCTTTGTCAGCTCCTCCGTGCCCTCGACCTTCAGTTCCATCAGCATTCATAACAATGGCCATTGTTGAGAGCTCAGTCCGTGCAGGTCTAATATCCAGCGCTCCACACGTTATCTCATTTAACACCCCCCCCCCCTATAAATTAAGTACTACTACTGTTTTCCTTTCACAGAGACACTGAGGCTCTGAAATTGTGGCCGTCTTGCCCCAGGTCACCATGCTAGGAAGGGACAGCTGGCTCAGAACCTCTGTGCTGCGCTGCTCCGTCTGGGACCAGAAGGGAGACCAGACACACTCAAACAGCACGTGCGCCTGGCAGGTTAGGCATGGGTATGATAATAGGAAGACAAACAAAGCTCTCAGAGCGCCCACAAGACAGAGGCTGTTACAAACATCCGGGCAGGAGGCCAGGAGTCTAAGCAAAGGACATGGGAACAAAGGGAGGTGACAGATAGTAGAGAGGTGGCCTTGTGAGACCTTGGTCAAGTGCCTTGCTCCCTCTGGATCTCAATTTACCCAGCTGTTAACAAAAGTCCCTGGACTATCTCCAGAGCCCCCTCCATCCTTGGACCCTGGGAAAACAAGCAAGGCCTGCTGACAGCCTGGCTGTCAGCCCTGGGGTCTCTGAAATGTCCTTGGCCGCGTCCTGGCATGGCTCAACTACTGAGAAACAGGCTTGCAAAAGCCCAGGGCTCAGCCGGCATGCCTGGGCACCAGTGAAGTGCGGGTCTTGAGGGGGCCGCATTCCTCCGCCCGTTGTCAACACCTCTCCGTGGCTCCGCTGGAGCAAGCACCACCCAGCCTGGACCCCGACCAGGAACTGCGGGCACAGTCAAGTGCCCAGTGGAATGCCACTCCAGGCCTGCCCTGCCCCCACCGGCCCTGTCCAGAGCCCTACATGTAACTCAAGTACCCTCGCTGTCACCCACCCCTCAAAGCCCCGCCTTCCCTAAGGTCAGCCACTGGGATGTAGAGACCAAGGGTCCTGTAGGAGAACTTAAGGGAGATAATCACTCCGTCCCCGAGGGACCTAAGCAAGGCACAGTCATGCGTGTCAGTGAGGACCCCCGCCTGGGGAAGGCAGGAGAGCCCAGGAGGGCCAGCCCTCGGCTCTAACTCTACCAGGTAGAAGGGGCCGGGGACCTACCAAGAGGACTCAGGCCAAGTCCCCACACTCACAGCTGCTCTCACGCCACACGGGCAACACGTTCCTACTCAGTAACCTTCCGTGGCTCCTACCACCGCCGGGCAAAACTCCTTCCCCTGACCAACCACACAGGTCACCGTTACTAACAGCCCGAGTTAACAGAGAATGCGATGTGCCAGGGCCTTCGCTAAGCGTTCTGTGTGGATTTTCTCACGTAACTCTCACTGCGACTCAGACACAGGGACTGTGGTTGGCCCATTTTCACGGATGAGAACATTCAGGCTCAGAGAGGTTATATCACTGGCCCGGAGTCTCACAGCCACGCAGCCGAGCAAGGATTCACACCCATACATGGACTCCAAGCCTGGGTTCTTAGCCACTGTGCTCTGCGGCCTCCTCAAGCGGGGCCGGCCACCCTCGAGCCCTGGGGCCAGCTCGCCACTTCCATGTACAAGAAGAGGGGAGACCCAAGGCCCAGAGTCATAGCTCTCTCTACTGGTACCAGAGCCAAGGCAAGGCCAGAGGGCTCCAGGGCTCCCCTCCAGCCCTCGCAAGAGCCATGCCGTGGTAGAAAGGCTGGGTCCCCCATGACAACGAACCCTTGGAATCTGCCTTTTTCCTCCAAAGGGAAAAAGCAAGAGGAGGCTTGCAAAGAGAGCAAAGAACATGAGGGGCCAGGAAACACTGGTTCTGAGAGAACAGAGTCTCGGAGTTCGGGAGGGCACCCCTCACGCCCAGGAACAGCAGGAACACGCGGCCCGGGACCAATCTCTACCCATGTGCCCCTCCACTCCAGCCAATGCTCTGGCGTAACGTGTCTGACCTGAAATCTCCATTTCTCTCCCCAAAGCTGCTCGTCGTGCAGCCTTCCCTGTCTCGGTAAACGACAACGCTATCCTTCCATTGCGTCGGGCCAGAGTCCTTGCTGGGGACACCCTCTTGCTCTCACTCCCCACACCCAGTCCATCAGCTTATCCAGTGAAACCGAGCCAGCATCCGACCTCTGGCTGCCTCCGCACAGTGGTCACACTGAGCCCTCCTTCCTCTGAGTGCCTACGGGCGCCTTCCCCCCTCCTGTCGCCTCTCGGGCAGTAGCCCACTCAGTCCTTCCTGAATGTGTGCTGAAACACACATTCTCTGCCCCAGCCCCTCAGCAGCTTCGCCTTTACTGAGACTCAAGGGCAAGGTCCTCTCGAGGGGCCAGAGGGCCCCACACAGTCTGCCCCCCCTGCAGCCCCATCTCCCACCAGGATGGCTCTTCTTTCCGTCCCAGCCACACCAGCGTCCTGGCCGCCCCTCAAACACACCCCACACCCTCCTGCCTCAAAGCCTCTGCGGTGCTGTTTCCTCTGCCTGAAATGCTCTTCCCCAGACAGCCCGTGGCTCCCGCCGCCTCCCTCGCGGGGCCCGCGGGCCCTCTTACTGGAGGCTTTCCGCCACCGCCCAGCACGGCAGGGCCATTTGCTCGAGTCACTCCTTCTACCCCCAACCAAGCTTTATTTTTCTTCCAGGCACCTCTTGCCACCTGAAAAATAGCCAGTGTTGCGCCGGCATTTGCTGCTTTGTTGATTCTGCCCCACCGCTAGAATGTCGGCCCCAAGTCCAAAACAGGGACGTGGTCTGTTGTGCCCACCGCTGTGTCCCAGGGCTAGGAAAAGCGCCTGAACAAGGCAAACGCTTGACAAAAATGAAACATTTTTTTGAACACATCTTTTGGTTTCTGCAGCCCCTGGAGACCAGTGTTGCTTGGAGGCCAATCACCTGTGCCAGCTGAAACCCCGAGGGTTGTCACACGAACAGTTCCCGGCCAAATCCCCATCCTGTCCTGGGACAATTGACTGCTTGCACCAGAACGGGACTCTGCCTTGGCCCCTGTCTGGCGCCTCTGCCCACCCTTTTGGCCACTGGGGGGGAACTTCTGCGTCTGACCGCTGGGCCCACGGGGCGGCTCCAGCCACCGGCAGGAGCAGAGCCTGGGCTGAGGCTGCCAGCTCCCCCAGGCCCCTGGAGCTGCCGGGTCCTGGGTCCGGCATCTGGCAGAGGTTGTCCCATGCTCCCAGCCAGAGGAGGCGGAGGAGGGCCGCCCGGTGCCACGCCTGCCCTTTTCCTGTTGCAGCGCTGAGGGCCATCAGAAGGAAGCTTTGTCTCCAGAATAAAGAGCATGCAGCCCAGTGCCAGGCGGAAACGGGCACCGAGGGGCCTGGCCCATCAGAAACAGTTTAAGAAAAAACAAAAAAATGGGACGGAGAATGTCCGAGATCTAATTTGCACACCCAACCGGTTTCATGCCTCCCGGGTGGCTGTGACGATGGTAAGTTCACTTCTCCGGGCCCTAGCCTGCAGGTTGGCACAGACAATCGGACGGTTGTCCCAGCTGGGTGATCTGGCACTGACCCCGCACAGAGGGAGGTGGGGACAGAGGAGTGTAGTCTTGCCTGAGAGTCAGATGACCTGAATCCAGGCCTGACTCTCCATGCACTCGTGTGTGACCCAGGTGTACCTCAGTTTACCCATCTGTAAATGGCTCGTCCAGGCCTGCACTTGGAAGCCTCAGGTTGCCTGCCATTGGATCACACAGTGGGGCGCCTCTCAGCCTGTGGCCAGGTCACTGGGCCACACAGGCTAGACTCCAACTTCCCAGGGCACAGTCCCTGCTCGCTCTGACCCAGGCTTACAGCCTCCATCCTCCCATGATTACCTGAGGAGCATGACACCTCTCTGGGCCTGGCCCAGTGACTGGTGGCCTCGCCCCACCCAGACACTGGCACCTGCACCAATCCCCTCTGTCATCCTCTCCAAGGATGGCTCACGAGGCCCCTTCAGTCACGACCACACAAGGCAAGAGGGCAAGAGGGCAGAACTCACACAGAGGGCAAAAGAGAAGCCCAGAGAGGGAAAAGGGCATGTCGATGTCACACAGCACGGCTGCCGCCCATGGGTCCTCCCTAGCAGCCCTGGGCTTCATGAGTTAAGATGAGGTCCTCATAAGCTGTCTACGGAGCCCCATGTCTGAACCTTCTGGGGAGCGGGTGCTGTGCCGTAGACGGAAGGAACCAAAGATGGGTGACAGAAAACTGCATGTAGTTTTTACCAGCCTCTCAGCTTTTTCTTGCACCCAGAACAACTGCGACCTCTCAGCCAAGACCTCTTTTGGGAGGAGACAGGTTCACTGGTCTCAAGGGGTGCTCAGGATTTCAGCTGGAAGAGTGAAATAAACCTTGGACAGACAGACATCTGGACGGAGGAGCCAATGGATAAAACACATACTCAGGAGCAGAGCAAAGCAGAGAGAGGCTCCAAAGACGGGAAGCCCCTTCCGGTAAACACCTGAACCGACGCCCCCCTTTCCTCTGTACCCCCAGGATGCAGAAGTCTGGACTTGGGGCTGCTGACCTCCCTCTCTCCCCAAACTCCCCAAGCCCCCTGAAAGAGTGAAACGTGGGACAGGTGCAAGTGAGATGTTCCTCTCTGTGATTATACTGCAGCGTGGGGACGACACTTTGAGTGACTGTGTATCTGCAGCTTAAGCTGCTGCCTGGGTCAGTGGCTAAGCAGCCACGGCTTATCTGGGAAGAGGATTCGAGGGCCACAGGGCAGGCTGATCCAGAGGCCTCTATTAAATGGAACCCTGGCAGCCGGCGGGGAGCACCACCGTCACACCTTCATTCATAAAGGAAACATTTAATTTGCTCCTGCTGTGTACACAGCCCTGAGCCTGAGCACCAGGCTTTGAGCAGAGATGAGCCAGCCCCCCACCTCCCACCATTCTTAAAGAGCTCACGAAGCAGACGGACGAGGAACGACACTATATAACACAAGACAGAAAGTAGTTCATGCCTCCAGGATACGGTTACAAACTCAGATACCTGGAGGGCCAGAAACGCCGGGTAAGCGTGTGTTAAGAATGCAGGCTTCAGGTTTTCCGATCTCCCAATTTGTGAAGGAAAGCCAGAAATCGGGATTTTTTTTTAGGTAAAATCTCCTCTTGGCAATTAGCTCAATTTTTGGCATGGGCTAAGTAGAATCTGCCCATGGGGCAGATGTGGCCTGCCAGTTTGAGGCCTCTGTTTTCTTGAAAGGGACACAGAACACGCCATGGAGCTCGGTGGAGGCCGACTCCCCTGCAGCTGAGGTCCTCGGGCAGGCTTCCTGGGAGAGAAGGATCGGTGTGGGCTGCCCGACGGGGAGGTCAGTCCTGGTAGGGGGTCCTGGGGAAGGGTACGCAGACGCCCCGGAACCACAGGGGCCATGGGTCAAGGGCCCCCCAGCCTACGGCCTGCCTTTCCTCTTAAAAAGGAGTCCCCGTCTCCGTCCCCGAAGCAGGCACAGAGGCATCCGCTCCGAACATCTCCAGGTAGTAGAAGGGGCCACCTGCCTGGCAAACCTCGGGATTAAATCACTTGGCGGCCGGACAGCACAGGTTAATTTCATCCCTGGAGCCTGAGGAGCAGATCAACCAAGGCAACAGCTCCATCAGAGAAAGAGACAATGGAGGACAAAACGAGGTTAAGAATCGTGTCCTGCCTGGCCAGGCCTGGCTGGTTACATAAGCCTGCCTCAGGACAAAGCCATGTTCAAGGCACCGGGGCGGACCCGGGCTAGAGAGTCCCAGAAATACAGAGAGGGTTCTCCCTCCCTTCCTGTCTACCCCGACTCTCCAACCTTGCCTTGCAGCGCCTGGAGAGCCCAACACAGAGTACAGAGCTAAAGGTGGAGAGTAAGACCCCAAGATAAGGCACTAAACAGGACTGCAGAGCTGGAACTAATAACAATAGCAAACTTTTACCAAGTGATGACTTTGTATCAGGCCCCGGGATAAGTCCTTTACATGGACTCTCTTATTTACAAGTCAGTAACACGGTGAGATGACAATTACTATTACTCCCATTTTACAGATAGGGAAACTGAAGCACAGACACAGCAACCTATCCAAGGTCACAGGCCTCCCAAGTGAAGGGTGTGGCTTAGACCCCAATACTGGCCTCCGAGAACACACTCTCTGCACCATCTGCTGCCACCAGGCGACGTTCTGCTAGAACACCGGAACACCCGCCTCTTCAGCAGCCTCCTCGCGGCAGTACGTGCCTGTGGCCCCCTGTCCTCCAGTCAGCACTTGCGGGGGGAAGCCGAGTCCTCTGAAAACCTCATGAAACCTCCAGACTCTTTCTGCAGGAAGAGAACGCATAGAAATGCCCACAAAATGTTGTGCATGATTTCAGGGGGCACGCAGACTCCTGCTTTGGTGAGAATGGATGAGTCAAGATCATAGGACACATAGGATCAAGAGACAGGAGGTGGCAGAGGGAGAGGACTCCCCCGAGCCCTTTGGGATGCCTCATATCTATAAACGGGAAGCCCAAACTCACAGCTGCTGAAGTTCATAGGCGTGGGCAGGAATCAGGGCTCAGGGTCTAGTCATGCCTTCGGGGCTAGGAGAACAGAATAAATCACGACGTACCAGAGCCCTCGCCTCTGCACCCACTGGGTGTGACTCACAGCTCCCAGCTGCTGGGCAGACGGGGAACAGCTGGGCCCCGGCATCTGGACGGGGGTGGCATCGCCAAGCATACCATCCCAGCCTCTTGCCCACCGCACAAGTCACCATCCAGTGAGCCCACCTCACCACGGACCAGCCCTGGCCTTGCCCTAACCCCACGGCTCGCAGTGTTTCCCAGGGGGACCCCTCCTGTAGCCCCTGCCCAGCTCCCCGGCCAGCCACAGCCCTGGGAGGCGTGGGCCAGGACGACAGCCCCTTGCAAGGCCCCGGAAGACCCAGGCTCTGCTGCCGAGTCTTCTGCTGTCTCACTGCGTGACCTCAAGAGGGCCCATCCTGCCTCTCAGAGCCTCAGTCCCACCAACTGTCAAATGTGGAGACCACCCTACCAAGTCCTTCCCAGCTCAAAGCCCAGTACGTAAACAGCAGCATCAGACAAACTTCGTGCCGCCCTGCGACCCCGCTTTTTCAGGAAGTTACATAAACATCCTTCAGAGAAACAAAAGTCAAACCTAAAGATGACTTTTTTTTTTTTTTAAGGATATCAAGAAGCCCTTTTTATAGTCCAGCTTCCCCCATCTTACTTCCATTGTTCCAAATATCCTCTCAGGACCTAGAAAACACACTGGATTTCCGTCTGGGGTTTGGGAGTCTCAGTGCTCTTCCCTTGGAAGCTGCCCCGCCTCTCCTTGGCAGCTTTCTCCCCAGGACACACCCGTCTCGGCCCCCAGCACGGGCCTGGGCCGCCCCGAGGGCTACGGCTACCCCGCCTGCCGAAGATGGGGTGCGGTGCAGGGACAGTTTTCGGGAAACAAACAAACCCTTCTTCCCTGGTCAGAACGGAGACAGCTCTGGGTTCCTGTCCCCATCACGACGCCATGTGTGGCCCTGTGTGGGCACGTCCCTGTTCCTCGGTTCACCACTGAGAAATGAAGGGGCTCCTTCTCTGTGTCAGGAAAGCCCCCCAGTTCCTTGGCGGTACCTTGGCGACACTGAGGCAGAAAGGAACAGCAGGCTAGATGGTGGGCTCTGATGGCGACCCTCTGAGGGTCTACCCCTCCTCCTAGACCCAGAAGAGACCCACTTTTCTTTCTCTGATTTTATCTCTTGTCCTAGCTGTGGGACCTTGCACTCCGCACTCTCTGGGCGCCTCAAATGGCCATCCGCAAGACAGAAAGAACAGCAGTGGAGGCAGTGGAGGCCGCGACATGGAGACTTCAGCTCTAATCATCCCGCCACAATCCCATCACCCCCGCCAAAACCCAATTCGCTCATTTGATATTCGACATATTTTTGCATCTTTAAAAACCCAATCTAAACGGGGTCTGCTACATAAACATTCCAAGACAATCTCCCACTTCCCTTCTTCCAAAGAGATCATGCTTCCAAGAGCCCCAGTAGAATTCTACGGAATTCCTAGATCTATCACCTTACGGCTGTATGGCCTGAGGGTTTTCGTCTATCCAATGGGGATAGTGCCTGACTGTGTCTAGTAAGCACTGATGAGCTCTCGAAAAATGCTGAGTGTGAACTGTATGATCCTCTTCATTAAAATTACTGACATAGTTGGGGTCCCTGGGTGACTCGGTTGAGAGTCTGATTCTTGATTTCAGCTCAGGTCATGGTGCCAGGGTCATGAGATTGAGCCCTGTGTCCGGCTCCGTGCTGAATGTGGAGCCTGCTTAGGATTCTCTCTCTCTCTCTCTCTCTCTCTCTCTCTCCCTCCCCCGCCTCTCTCCCCCACTCACGTGTGCTCACTCTCTAAAATAAAAATAAATAAAAATAAAATTACTGAGATGCTGAAAAGCACTGGACTGGTGACAGCGAAGGCCCCCTAGTCCTCTAAACCACACCTGACCACTGTGGTCACACACACACGCACACCCCTTTCTGGAGCAGGCCCCACACTCTCTGCCTGGCCTCAGCCTGAGGACACGGTCAGTTTGTCCCTGGCACCCATCCTTGCCTCCACAAAGCCCCCCACCCTTCAAGTCCCCTGATCCTGCTTTCCTCAAGTAGACCCGGCACTGTCTCCTGTAATTGTGCTGGGGTTCTACTGACCCTTATCATTGTGTCACAAGATTGTCCCCTGGAGATGGGAGGCTCTTACAAGATGATGGCTCCTTGAAGACAGAGTAGAGAAAAACAGGGCTTTTCTCTGGGTCCTTGACATTTGCTGGGTGTCTGAATATGCTGAGAGCCCAAGGGGAGAAGTATGTTTTTGTTTTTTTTAATTATCTAACCAAGTCTTTCTTTCTTTCGTTCTTTCTTTCTTTCTTTTTTTAATGTTTATTTTTGAGAGAGACAGGACATGAGCAGGGGAGGGGCAGAGAGAGAGGGAGACACAGAATCAGAAGCAGGCTCCAGATTCTGAGCCGTCAGCACAGAGCCCGATGGAGGGCTCTAGCCCACGAACCATGAGATCATGACCTGAGCTGAAGTCGGTCACTCAACTGACCGAGCCACCCAGGCGCCACTCTAACCAAGTTTTTCTTGAACTTTAGCATGCAACTACATTACTTGGCGTCTTTTTCTTTTTTATTTTTTTTAAATGTTTATTTATTTTTTGAGACAAAGAGAGACAGATAGAGCATGAGCCAGGGAGGGGCAGAGGGAGAAGGAGACACAGAACCTAACAGGCTCCAGGCTCCAAGTGGTTATGACATACAGAGCCCTTCGCAGGGCTCAAACCCACACACCATGAGATCACGACCTGAGCCGAAGTCAGACGCTTTACTGACTGAGCCCCCCGGGTGCCCCATTACTTGGAGGCTTCTTAAAACAGTCTGCTGGACCCCTCCCTTCCCTCTCATCCCAGTTTCTGATTCAGTAGGTCTGGGAGGGGGCCGGATAATTTGCATTTCTAGCAAATTCCCAGGTTATACCCAGGCAAGGCCACTAGCCCAGAAGGTGTCCCTGAGAACCACTGACTTAACCTGCAGGTGAACAAGGAAGAGCCCTCAGGAGTATGCGACGCTAACACTCCTGTAAACGCACGAGCAGGAGCGGCCACGATCTGAGGAGAGGAGGAAGGAGCCTGGGCAGCGAGTGATGCATAAGCGAAGGCCCCGTGATGACGACTTTCATTTCTCCTCACCTGGCCTCTGCCTGGGCAGGTAGCGTAGACCAGAGATGGCTGAGCCACTGAGCAATGATTACGGCAGACCTCCTCCGACCGCCACCCCAGACCTGCCCAGACAGGCCGATCCACGGCCGGCCTAGGGGTGATGGGAATCCGCGCCCAGCCCTCAGGGGCGAACGAGGCCAGAGCCTCCGCATCTCAACCACTCAAGCGCTGGGGTTCTGCTCCACACCCCCCCCCCCGCAACCCCTTCCATCCTGGCTAGCTCCGAGCGTGCTTACGTTTCCTCCTTTCCGGTGCCTTACAGAGTAAGTCTGCTCTGTCTGGCCAGAGCAGCCCCTCGGAGACCAGCAGACCGTGATGGGAACCCCCTGGGCCTGAACCTCCCCAGGCTGAGCCTTCCACTGCTGAGCCTCCGTTGTCACACCTGCTACCAGGGGGGTGACACAAGTGCCTATTTCCTACCGCTCTGGGGAAATGAGCTCCCTGGTCAATAACAACATCACCGCTGTAACAATAATCATAACTCACACGCACTCAGCTTACAGCTAAGTGTCTTCCCTGCATTATCTTTTCAGATGCTGTGAGATGGGGACGATGCTATCCCCTTTGTACGGACGAAGACACTGAAGAGCGCCCCAAGGTGCCACAGGTAGGAAATGACCCAGCGAGGATCTGAACCCAGACCATCTGGCTCCAGAGCCTAGCTCCCAGCCTCTGTCCTGTCTGTGTCCTAGTCACCTGCCCCCGGATCTACACCTGGCCACCTCTCCCTGCCATCATCCTGTCCCCCTTCCCAGGGCACAGGGAGGCAAGGTGGGAGGCCTCTGGAGGCCCCAGCCCACAGCGTGCAGGCTGGGGTTTGGGGCTCTCGTCTCGAGGACAGCCACAGGACCTGCCAGCCAGGCCAACTGACCTGGCCTAAGTTTTAGATACCATTCAACATGGCCACCAGGGAGGACACTGGGCCTTATGGAACTTGAGCACCTTAACCTTGATGGAAAGGACAGAAGAGGAAAAACAGGTGTAACAGAAGAAGTCCTGTCAGGCCTCCTGGATGAGACTGGCGGCTCCCACACCCCATGCAAATTGCCCGTCTCTCTGGGCCTCGGTTTCCTCTTCCGCCGAATAAACCTTCTCAGGCCATTGGACAGAAAGTTCAGGAACTCAAACCCCAAGGATTCTTCCTTTCATCTCTGAAAGGACAGACCACCACCAATAATAATACCCATTGTTATCTTTGAAGAGCTACTTGCTGGGCTTTACTCCCGGTGAGGCACTGATCTGTTCAACTCTCCTAGCAAAACAGGACTATTACTATCCTCACTGGCTAATGCCTGGAGGGGTTTAAGATTTAGGTAATTTTCTCTAGATCTCACAGCTAATGATGACAGAGCTGGGAATTGAACCCACAACTTTTGACTCCACTTTTGCAACGCTGCCCACTGGTGAAATGGGTCACATGCGGCCCCTGCCTCCAAAGCCTGGCGCCTAGAAGAAATGAGACATACCCCTAAGAAACCAGAATTCAAAGCCAGGCATGTGAAGGGCCCCATGAGAGGGCCACGTAGTAGGCTCTTCCCGTGTGAAAGCAGGGGGCAGGCAATGCCGGTTCTGTGGCATTAGGAATGACTGTATGGAAGAGATAACGCTGGGGTTGGGCCTCGGCGGGGGGGGGGGCTGGGGGGAAGTGACTGGGGTGCAGCATCCTCACCACGAGCAGAGATGGGCGGGCAGGCAGGGACGGGCGCACGCGGGGAGGGGGAACAGGCAGGTTCTGCTGGAGGCTGGTGGGGGAACGAGACATGGGGCACCGGTCACACACTGGGCCACCTCCCACACCTGATAAACAAATGCTCATTTACAACGCATGTTTTTAAATGAGATTAACTCAATCTGAATCAAGAAATAAGACAGGTAGAAATAAAAAGGGCTGGGAGGGAACTTAATGTAAACTCTCCTCCAGCTAGGAAACAGAGTAGGTCCCCTCTGTGACTCCTTTGGCGGCAGACTGTCTCGACCCCAGAGGCCACACAGTTCCAGACATTCACCTCCACACCTTCCATCGAGCTCCAGACCCCTGAGCTGAGGCTGGTGGGCAGAACTTGGTAACAGCCCCACGGGCAGGAGAAAGCACCTCTGCTGGTGACCTTTCAAGGCCAGGAGACCCCGCAGTAACCATTACTGCAGGGAAGGAGCGGGACAGCCCTGCCTCCACCCCACCCCTCCCGCTCCTCGCTTTCAGACCCACTGGCCCTTCCCTTCAACTCCTGCTGATTCAGACCGATTCCTGATTCAGCTTGCTTTCCGAACATTTGAGGAAAGAGAGACCGAACCCATTTCACAGATGGGGGAACAGAAGCAGAAGGTTCCGGTCCTCTGTGAAACCGCAGTCCCGGCAGCTCTGGCTCTGGCAGCTGGTCCGGACCTCCCGAGGGGCCCCTGGAAGGTCAGCTGTGCTGAGTGCGTCCCATGGGGTAAGGACTCTCCCAGGCAGGGCGCTGCAGGCCAGGCCAGAATGGGGAACTTCCCAAGAAGCACGGGAAGGGGCAGGTCTGAAGGGCTGTGAGAAAAACAGAGGGTGGAACTGGGCCGGGCACCACCCAAGCTACCGAGATCTCGGAAGAAAAGGGAACCGAAAGAGGTCCCCCAGGCCTGCCCTTCCTGGCACATTCTACCCCCTCTCCCACTCTGCGGCCTCACTGCGCACCTCTAGCAAGGGAGACCTCGCCTCTCCCCAGACATCTTATTCCCCTGGTAGCCTCCCGTCGCTCTTGCTGCTGTCTCCAGCCTCAGGAGGCACGGAACGAGACTATGTCCTCTGCCCACAGACAGCCCTGCCGGGGGCTGAAAGCAGGGACACTGTCGCTTAAGGGTCCTTCCCCAAATCTCGGGTTACCTGTAATGACCTCAATCCCCGAAGCGGCTACGAAGTCCTTCCTCCACCCCTTCCTCCTCCTTTCCTCAGTCCCACGGCCCGAGTCAGACTCTGGTCAGCCCTCTGCTGGACCACAATTAGCATCGTCTCTGAGCTGGTCTCAACACAACCAGTCGTGCCACCCTCTTTGGCCAAATAACCTCTGAGAGGAACAGTACACCAGGGCAAACACAGCTCTGGCCTGCGTTCCAATAACAGCTCTGTAAGTGACTCAACGCCTCTGAGCCTCCATTTCCCCATCTGAAAATGGGGCAGGGGTGGGGATTACCAGCAGCGGCGGGCTACTTTGCAGGGGTATTGTGAGATTTCAATGGAGCGTCTGTACGGAGCCTGGCATGA
Source organism: Paguma larvata (assembly GCA_030068075.1). NCBI lineage: Eukaryota > Metazoa > Chordata > Mammalia > Carnivora > Viverridae > Paguma > Paguma larvata. Next base: position 40,838,620 of record CM057826.1, on the reverse strand, counting down.
GACACAGTAACAGGCATCGACTCAACGAGCTGCTTACAACCCTCTGTCCTCTCCGCCGGCTACAGAATAAAATCCACACTCCCGAGCAGGATGCTGCAAACTGCCCACAACCCAATCTTGCCTTCCACTGCCCCCCCTTCCCGTAGCCTGCATCCTCACAAACACTTCCTCCCCCAGGAAGCCCCGCCGACATTAACAATCAGAAGAGCTTTTCCCGGCTACTGACCTTCCAAAGCCCATCTATCACTGACCGCGTCCTGCGTCTTCACCATCACCGATCCTCGTCGTCCCTCCCCCATCGGACCAGCAGCCTCTCCGCTCAGAAACAAGGAGCACCTCACCCCATTTCATTTCCCCGTCACCCCACTCCGCAGACAGTTTCCATACATATTTAACAAATTACCCTCATGTTCCATTTCATGTAAAGCATGTCCAAGTCCTCCAAACAGTCCAGATATTTCAAGCCATACCCAAAACCAAATTCCGAGCCAGCAGAAGCCTGCCCAGTCTCTGGGGACTTGCAGGCCTGGCTTTGGTCCCAAAGTATGGAAGACGGGTCGAGCCAAAGCCCAGGGCAGAGAGAGCTCGGAGCTGCTGAGACCAGAGCCCATTTCTCTGTTTCTCAGATGTGGAGTTTCTCAGCTGGCTCCTGGGCCAATCCTCGGCCTATGATTTCATACTCGACCACATCCTCAACTTGTGAGTTAAAACTGTTTGTTGCATGCCCCTGATGGACAGGAGGCTCACTATCCACCTTTTCTTGCTGGCTGGCTCCCTCCCTTCACCTGTTGATTCTCCCAGAGGCCTCTCTTCCTGCTGTGATCACGACGACGAGGACAGTCTGGCCACACGCCAAAGGGTCATCCTGCTCCCTCAGGGTTCCTTTCACCCATCCAGCCCCTCCACTCATTGTTCCCCATTTCTGAGTCCCCTCGAAGTCCAGCTAGCAGTGGAATCTCCGCTCTTGTTCCTAGAGGCCGACAGCGGTCTGTCAGCGCAGGAGGGCCCCCTGTTCCTGGAGCCTAGCAAAACCCTACAGGCCCTGCAAGTCCCAGACGCAGAGCTGGCACAGCCCTCGGAGCAGCCAGGACAGTAATGCGCCAACTTTCATCTCCCTAGAACTTTCGTTCCCTAATCCGTTCCAGCGTTTTAAGACGTCATTTATTCACTAGCAATTTTTTTTCCATTTTTAAAGAAATTACTTGAGGCCCCCAATCAGAGCCTGATCAGCAGCCATGAGATGGCACCCTCACCAAAAGGTGGGGCTGGCACAGAGCACTGAAGCCAGTGCAAGTCTGGGTCACCACGCATATTAACTCGGAGTGTGTACCGAGGGCCTACACTGTGCCCTAGGCCCAGAAACCCCATATACACACACGCATTTTCCATTAGGATTCTGGAATCCTGACACTGGCTCAAAGTCCACCCCCAGCACTGCCCTCGGGGACCTCTGGGGCTGGAGCACTTAGCGCAGGCCATAGGGTCAGCAATGAAGACCCTGCTGATGAGTCACGCGAGGGGACACCTGTGACATAAATCCCTTGGCCTTCTGTCTCTGATCGCCCCAAGGGCTCCGCTCCTTGGGCCTGCCTCTGCCCCCTGCCGATCTAAGAGTGACCTGGTCTGAATGGAGATGAAAGGTTCTGCCTTCCCCTGGGTGCTGGGGACAGGCCTGTTGACAAAGCACCAGCTGTCCCCAGCCACCGCCAGGGAGACCAGCTCCTCCCTGCACTACCCGCACTGGGAGAGCATTCCGGCCACAGACCCGGCCTGCAACAGAAGTCGGACCGCCATAGAGCTCCAGGCCCGGGCTCCACCGGACTTCCCTCCCGTTCCAGCGGCCCACAGCAGCAAGAGCCAGGGCACAAGATGTCACCCTGCACCAGTCCCGGGCAGAAGGAGCATCACCTGGGAGTAAGGGGAATGGGGAGAGGGGACAAGTGTCCTCATAATTTCAACCGAAAATGGCACCATGAGCTCAGTCACAGCAGGACCTTATGGAGACCTGTAGCTGAGACTCAGGCTCGGGGAGGAGAGTCAAATCCAAGTTCTACCACTTTTCACCTGTGTCATCTTTACCATCCTGTGCCTCAGTTTCCCCCTCTGTGAGATGTGGTTAATAGTAAAGTGAGAGAACTGAATAAAATAATGTTCGTAAGACAATTAGCCCAGGGGCGCCTGAGTGGCTTAGTTGGTTAAGTGTCCCGATTCGGCTCAGGTCATGATCTCCCTGTTCATGGGTTCGAGTCCCGCGTCCGGCTCTGTGCTGACAGCTCAGACCCTGGAGCCTGCTTGGGATTCTGTGTCTCCCTCTCTCTCTGCCCCTCCCCTGCTCATACTCTGTCCCTTTCTCTCAAAAATAAACAAACATTGAATAAGTAAAACAATCAGCCCAGTGCCCGGCACATAGTAAACATGCAATAAATACTTGTTGAATATAAACATGCCACAGTTTACTGAGGTGCCACAGGTCTTCATTTCATCCTTAGTCTAGAATATGTTTTCCCCATTTGACAGGTGAGGAAACAGCTGAGGGGAAGGTAAGGAACCAGCCCAAGGTCACAGAGCGGGGAAGTGACAGACACCCAGGTCAGTCTGCACCTCAAGACCAGGGGCAATACTGCCTGAGGCCATTCTGAATGACTGGGGGCTGAGGAGGCGAGCCCAGCGCGGGGGCTAGACAGGGGTGGGGTTCTGAATCCCCTGGGCCTGGCATGGCTCCTGGCTGACCCCTGTGCTCAACCCAGGAAAGAGCCAGGAGGCCAGTCCTCAGATTCCCGTCCTGCCCCAGTGCCCCCTCCTCACCCCGTCCCAGGGCGTTAAAGAGCAGCGTTCAAAGCGGAGGCTCCTCGCTCCAAGAACCTGAGAGAGGAAGAGAGTTAGAGACCAGGCCGCTCGCAGCCGCGAGAAAACCGGTCCGGCCGCCTCACCCTGCCCCAAGCGGGGACCCGGCCTCTAACCCCCTCCCTCGCCAGACAAAAGTTTCCCCTGTTCGGGAGTAGGGGAGGGGGAGGGGGCATTCCTCGTGAGTGACATTATCCGTGACCTACAGCTGCCGCGCTGCCCTCGCCCGCACCCCGGCCTGTCCCCAGCCCCAGCGCGGCCCCCCACCCCTTTGTCCTCCCACCCCCAGGCGCGGGGCCCGGCAGACTCGGCTCGCCCGCCCGGAGCCCGCCCGCACTAAACTTGCGCCGGCGGCCGCTTGGGCCCCGCGCGGCCTGCACGCCCGGCTCGGGCCCCGCCGGCCCGGCGACAGGGGACTGGCTGGCCCCGGCCCTCCCGGCCTCTTACCTGCCACGGCTGGGGCGCCCCCCGGGGGAGGAGGCGCTCCCGGGGAGCCGCGGGACGCCTGGGCTCCCCCCGGGCCGTGCGGGCGCCGCCGGGCTCTGGCCCCGGCCGGGGTTAACCCCTCGCCGGCCGCCTCCCGCCGCTCCCACCCCCGCTCCACGCCGCAGCCGCCGCCGCCGCCCGCTCCGCCTCCCGCCGCTGTCCCCCTCCCCCTCCCCCTCCCCCGCCCGCCCGGTGCCCAGCCCCCAGTCCCGGCCCCGGCACCGCGCCGGGGCAGCTCGCAGTCCCCACCCCTCACCCCCGCCCCGCGGCCCCGCGGCCCCGCGGCGGGGAGGCGGGGGTCTCCCCGAAGGCTGCAAGTTGGGGCGCCCCGCAGGCCGGCGGCGCGCGGAGGGGCGAGCCCGCGCGCCCAGGGCCCCCAGCCCTCTCCCCTTCCCCTCGCCGGCCGCGGCGCCTACCTCCCCGATTCGCGGCCGTGGGAGCGGGGCTCGATCCCGTGATGGAGCGTGGGTGCCGGCCCGAGATCGGCTCCGGAGGCCGCGGCGGCCGGCGGGCGTGCGGCGAGCGCCCCGGGGCGGGGGCCGGGGCGGGACCGGGAGCTGCTATCGGGGCTGGATTTCTCGGCTTCCACCCGGATTCTCCCTCGGCTCTCCCGGCCGATTCGGTGCTGCTCGGCGACCACGTGACGCGGGCTGCCTTTGACCCCTGTCTCTGAGCGGGTAGGGGGCGGGGGCCGGAGGGGGTGTCAGATGCGGGACCCACGGGGGCCCCGGGGCGGCTGCCGGGCGTCCTGGAGGCGGTGACCCCGGGGAAACAAAGCCCGGGGGAAGCCAACAAGTTATTCGGGGTCAAAGAGGGAACAGCGCTGGGGGTCGGAGAGGCTTTAGAGAAAACTAGGGAGACAAAGACCCGCGCCCGCCGCGCCTCCGGGGGCCCTGGGAGCGCCCTGGCCCGGCCCGAGGGCGCCTCCCGGCTCTGCCGGCGCTGGGCCTATGACAACTGTCCAGGGCCTCCCCGGACGGCTTCCCGACAACCAGGTCTCTGCCGGAGTGACCGCTCCTGGGCAGGCCTTCCCCACCCCAACCCACCCCACCTTTGCCCTGCCTCTTGAAAACGCCTTTATTTCCTTTATCGTGATTATCTGGTTCATTTACTGGTCTCATTGTTTACTAGAATGTCATCTCCCCCAACAAGTTGTTCCCAGCTGAATCCCCAGCGCCTGGCAGATGAAGAGGTGGATGACCTTGTGCAGATTTCTTCTCCCACTGAGCCGCGGGCTCCCATCCCCACTGGCATTTCAACCATCTCAAGGACCCTGCAAGTTAGGCAAGACCACGGGTGGCTGGCCTCATTGAACAGATGCGGACGGTGAGGCCCGGAGACATGGGCTGATTTCTGGGGGTCTATGGAGAGCTGAATGGAGTCTCTGCTCAGATCTGACTGCTCTAGGTAGGGGCTTTGTGGCGTCCTGAACCATCCTGAATAAGGAGGGATGGGGCTGGGGGAGGGGTGAATTCGATTAGTCAGCATGGAGGAGCTTGCTAATGATGTGTGTAACTAGGCCCCTCCCCTGGAGATCCTGACTCTGGGGGACCTGCGGTGAGGCCCCGGCCAATGTGGAAAACAGTAAATCGGTAGTTTCCTAAGAACCTTCTGAGGCTGAAGATTAACTGTAGGAACAAAAGCTCAAAAAAGCATATGAGCAGGGGCGCCTGGACAGCTCTGTCAGTTGAGCATCCCCTCTTGATTTCGGCTCAGATCATGATCTCATGGTTGTGAGATCGAACCCCACATCTGGTTCAGTGCAAGCTCAGAGCCTGCTTGGGATTCTCTCTCTCCTTCTCTCTCTGGCCCTCCCCTGCTTGTTCTCTCTCTCTCTCTCTCAAAATAAATAAACAAAAAAAAAAAGTATATGAGCAACCAGGGCAGAGCCAAGAGAGGTAGAAAAGCCAAGCTTAGCACGTGAGCGTAGGATAGACTCACCCCGATTCCCCTAAAAAGTAACTTTGTGCTGGGGGCAAGGGGTTTCCAGCCTGCCCGTGCATGTCTCGGAGGGGAAAGATGCTAAGGTCTGAACCAGAAGAGGTGCTGGGGGCTGGGACTGGGTGGGTTCCTGACTCCTAGATGTGCCCAAGTGACAGCTTCGGACAGAGTACCATCAGACAGGAAGAAGCCTAATAGTGGCGGTCACAGGCCCAAACTGCAGGCCACGTTCAAAGATGGGCTTGTGACTTAGTGCAGACTCCAGCCCTGCCACCAGTTTGGCCAGGTAAATCGGCCCCCACCGGCAAGTTATCCCTTATCGTCTGTGTTCCTGGGGTCAGTGATCTGCAAGTCCTTGAAGATGCTCTGAGTCTTAGGTTAAACAAGCCCGCCTAGAATCTTACTCATGCTCACCTCTGCTTTAGAAGACCACTTCCGGGGCACCTGGGTGGCTCAGTCAGTTGAGCATCTGACCTCGGCTCAAGTCATGACCTCATGGTTTGTGAGTTCGAGCCCCGCATCAGGCTTCGTACACTGCTTGCTCGGAACCTGGAGCCTGCTTCAGATTCTATGTCTCCCTCTCTCTCTGCCTCCCCTCCCTGCCCCTCCCCCTGTCATGCTCGCTCTCTCTCTCTCAAAAATAAACATTAAAAAATTTTTTCAATGTTTATTTATTTTTGAGAGAGAGAGAGAGAGAGAGCGCGCGCGCGCGCGCGCGCGCAAGAGTGGGGGAGAGGCAGAGAGTGAGAGGAAGACACAGAATGCAAAGCAGGTTCCAGGCTCTGAGCTGTCAGCACAGAGCATGACACGGGGCCTGACCTCATGAACCATGAGATCATGACCTGAGCCGAAGTCAGACACTTAACTGACTGAGCCCCCTGGGGGCCCCCAAACATTAAAACACTAAAAAAAAAAAAAAAAAAAAAGGCTGTTTCTATCCACATGAGGTCCTGTGATTAACTTCACTGTGCCAGGCACTGAGCTCCTGTCCTGGTAAGGGAGAAGCAGGGTTGAAAGGGACATGGGTCTGCACTCGAGTGTACAAGCATGTTTGGCGACGATCTGCAGGTCCCTCCTGTGTCCAGGGGCTGGCTCAGCCGATTGCCTGCTAGGGAGGACCAGGGCAAGTGCTATGGCCCATAGTAGGAGGGGAACAGAATGAGGGAGCTTTGGGGACAGGCGGCCTTGGGGGAGGATCAGGAGGAGTGGGTAGGATTGGGGAGGGAAGAAGGACGTGCCCAGCTTGAGGAACTACCTGTGCAAAGGCCACATGGAATGTGCTCGGGAAAAGCTGAGTGGTGCCTGGGCGGGAGGCAGGGGGCCGGAAGAGAAGGGGGAGGAAGCAGGAAGGGAGGAATGAGCAAGAAAACTGGAGGGGTGGGTTAGGAGCGGATGATAGGTGACCTCGTGGGGGAAGCTCCATGGATGAGACGCGATCTTGAGCAGCTGATGGAGAAGAAGGCTGTAAGCAGGTGGAGGAGGTGACAAGAGCCATGCTGCGGGAGGGTCGAGGGGAAGGGAGGCCAGTCGGGCCGCGAAGCCATCCTCCTGACCACGCTGACTGAGATCTGGCATCTCATCAATAGAGTCCCAGATCCAAAGCCTTCGGGGGGCAGCGGTGAGCGGGGGTAGCTCCCCATCATGGACGGCTACCTCTTCCTACTCTTCCCAAGCCTTCAGAGCTGCTGTTCACCAAGCTCAAGGCCCTCCAACTCATTGTCACCCAGAAAGCCTCCAAGGAGGCAAGGCCTGGGGCCCGCCCACAAAATTTGCCTCCCTGGCACTGGGCGAAGCGGCAGACCTGCATTTCAGACCACATCCCAGGAAGGCCTGGGGACGGCTGTCGAGACGCCCTCCTCCTCCATCCTCCCTGGGACCCACTCGCACCTCCCAGGGCTTCGGAGGCTTTCTTTGTGCTGACAACTCCCACGGGCCCAGACCCCCCTCCTCACCCCCAGGTGGCCTCTCCACTGCCCACTTGACCTGTCCCTCGGCTGTCCGAAGGTCACCTTTATCCAACCCCACAAGTCAGAGGCTGAACTCATTATCTCCACCCAGATCTGCTTCCCCTCCTCCTCCTCCCGCCTTGTCCCCAACTCACAAGTCCAGTCCAGAAATCTGACACCAGCCCTTGTCCCCACATCCTATTCATGAGCCAGTCCCATTGGCTCCGCCTCCAAATTTGTTTTTAACCCAACAACGCCATTTCTTCTTCTGCACCACTACCGCCCCAGTCCAGGCTGCTCTTGACTCTTTTGTCCCTACCGTGGTCCATGTTTGCAGCCTGTTAATCGCTCTCTCTCTCCCTCCCTCCCTCCCACTTTGCTCCCTCTGATGCAACTTCATCGTGCTCATTTCCTCCTTAAAACTACCAGTGGCTTCCCACTGATCTTAGGATAAATTCCCTGCGTCGATGTCCAGCCTCACCTCTCATCCTAAATGGTATATGCCCCACCTTCCCCTTGACCTGACCAAGTCCTCAATAAGAGTGTGGACTCAGCCAAACTGCCTGGGTTTGAATACTGGCCTTTCCACTTAGAAGTGATATGACCTTGGTTGGTCCTATTTGTCAATCTTTCCGTGCTTAGTTTCCTCATCTCGACGATGCGGGTCGTCCCCCTCTTTATCACCCTCATAGTTACTTGTCCTCTGCCCGTCTCTCCCCCAAGAGTGTAAGCTCTGTGGTGGGCAGGCTCTTGTTGGTCCCAGGCATCTCTGAGCCCCGCCGCCCTGCACGGCACCAGGCGTGGGGTAGGCAACCCTCAACAGAGTCACCAACCACACGGACGAGCTGAAATTCAATAGATTCAGCACCAGATAGAGAGACTGTCTACCTACGGAAAGTTCGTCAATGGCACTTTATTTATTTATTTATTTGACATTTTTCAATACTTCTCCTATAGTCTTCCTCATGCCATTCTTGTGGGGGAGGACAAATAGAGGAGGGACACAGAAATGAACAAGACAGATACAGCCCCTGCCCCCGAAGGACGCATAGTCCACTACAGAGAGGACAAGTAAACGCCTTAGGAGATACAATGCAAGGCCACCATGTGGTTACACTGGCCTGTGACAATTTTGTTTTGCGGGAGGTGTTTGGAACAATGAAAGCGAAAAGTAACGGAAAGCAGACACAGTTGCCAGCATCCCCCGTTCCTAGCATGGTTGTCTTTAGAGCATTCAGGCTCTGAAACTCCAGGCCATTTGGGCCACCTCCTCTTTTTCTGTCTGGAGACCTCCTAGTCGGTCTTCAAGGCCCCTTACGAAGCACCTCCTCCAGGAAGTCTTCTTGCTCCCGCCAAGGCTCTTGATGGGCCCCAGTCGTGGCTCTAGTGATTTTCTAGGACTACAGTGGGATTTGTCAAGGACAATCCAAATTTCATGTCATTTGCTTCTTAAAAAAAAAAAAAAGGTGATTCGACGAATGTGTAACTACGTGTGATTTCATGTTTGGACTTCAGTGGAGGCAGAAAATAGCCTCTGTCAGGCCACGTGACCTGATTTGTGGTTTGGAGAATACAGTCACCATAATTACAACAGTGACCACATGGTGTAACAGTTTCCTCTCTCTCTCTCTCTCTCTCTCTCTCTCTCTCACACACACACACACACACACACACACACACACACACTCACGCACGTGCATGCGCGCCCACACACGCATGCACATACACCCATGCACACACACTCATGAACACACGTGCACACACTCACATTGAGTTCTTCCTGACAGATCTGGATATCTCTTCAAGAAAAAAGGAGAAAGTCTGTGAAATGGGCAGATTATCCATGCTTCGGATGGACAATGGATATAAAATGTTCTGGAAGCCAACCAAAGACTATCTGTCTGAGACGGGGCATAGGAGCAATTAACAGCAATTAATTACTTGCTCGGGTGCATGCCACCCACTTTCCGTTTGTTACTCAGCAACCCAGACAGCACGAAGCTCAAAGAGGGGAGGCAACTTCCCCAAGGTCACCCAGACAGGAGTAGCTGAGGAGATTCCAAATCCAGGTCCATCCAACCTAAGGACTGAGCTCTCGGCACACTTCACCCCACCTCCCTGGTGCGGAGGGGCCACGGGCACCCACACTGTTGAAGCGCTCCCTTCCCCCACTTCCAGGGGGTCCCTTCTTACCCTTTCCTGTCGTGCTCCCGCTCTCACTGAGGCTGCAGCTGGTTCCCAAAGCAGCACCATCTCTGGGGCCAGGTTTCCTGTTTCAGGCAGAACCTGAAGGTCCACGTGCCCCTTCCCCCAGACCACCCCTCACTCTCACGGGCTGCCGCTGGCCTCCGGCTCACCCCGCACAACCCCTTCCCAGTGTGGCACTTCTCCCGTGTTTGGGGAAAGCGTTTTTCTAATTCTATAAACCAAGAGCCGGGCACCACATTGCAGTCCCGAGAGGTAGACACAGTGGAGATTCTGCACGCCCATTTTGCAGAGGAGAAAACGGAGATGTGGCTAACCTGTAGGAGGTTGAGCTGCAGCTACACGTGATCTTCAGACCACCTGCCTGCCGTCTCCCAAGTCCCTGAAGGGTTCCTGTGGACTGAGTCGACCCATAGAACAGATAGAACGGGGAAGGAGGGTGAACGTCACAATGTTCTTGCAGAGGAGTTAATGGGTTCTGCAAACAATCGTAAATCGCTTCATTTCCCTTTTTTCTGTGTTCATTGTGATGCACCAATTACAACCTGGTGAACGAAAAACACACCAGCACAGGTGGTCTCTAAATGATGATACCCAGGAGTTCAAAGTCCCCTGAGGGCAGGGCAGGGTCCAGGGCTGAGTTCAAGCCCGACAGGCTGATTGTAAGGCTCAGCCACCATCAGGGTGCGGAGGGCCGAGAGGGACGGTTCTTTCCCAAAGCTCTCAGCGGCTGCTGCTGGGGCTGCCGGTCAGAGGTACTCTGCCTGGCCTTGCCCTTGCCCCCGGGCCGCTTCTCATCCACTCCTCCACTATCTGGCCTCCTCATTCTTCCGTCCTCTTCACTTGATCCCCTGGAGCTAAATACTTTTAACATCACTCAATCAAAAGACTACACTAACGAGGGCGTCCGGGTGGCTCCAGTGGGTGAAGCTTCTGACTTCTGCTCAGGTCATGATCTCGAGGTTCATGAGTTCAAGCCCTGTGTCGGGCTCTGTGCTGACAGCTCAGAGCCTGGAGCCAGCTTCGGAGTCTGTGTCTCCCTCTCTCTCTGTCCCTCCCCTGCTCATGTTCTGTCTCCCTCTCTCTCTCAAAAATAAATAAACAGTTTTAAAAAGATTACTCTTATCAAAGTAAGGGGAGCATTTCTCTATAAGATTCCCAATAATTATTTTAGTTCATTCTCACCACCCCCCCAGGGGTGGGGTTAAGCATTATAATGTCCATTCTTTAGCTAAAGAAACTGAGACTCAGGGCCCTAGTAGCTGCCTACCGCCCCCTGCCCCGGTAAAGCTGGGAGGGATGGTTTAGGTCGCCTGGTCTGGAGGCTGCTGTCCTGTTTTCCCTGGCCCCACCACCCCATACACATGCCCAGTCCACTTGGTTCATTTGCATCATGGGCCCCCTTGGCATCTTAGTTTATGATTCAGAACCAATCCAATCTGCCTCCTTCCAGGAAAGGAGAAACTGAGGCCCAGGGAGAAGCAGGGCCCTGCCCCCTTCGCCTCTGACGTAGCAGAGCTAGGACGACCTGGGAGGGCTCTGCCAGGCAGCCTTCCCCGGCGCCCTGCTGTACGTGCAGCAGAAGCTGAGGAGGTGGCGCTAGCCAGGCAAGGCTGCCCGGCATCGAGCGTAGATAGCATTCCCGGGCCCTTGCAGACGCGCCAGCACGGGGAGCGGGGCAGAGCTGGGCCGGTGGGAAGCCGGCTCCCTGACGGGCATGGTGGTCTGGGGCGGTCTGCTCCAATGGGCATGGAGGTCTTATCATTGCAAGGCTCCTCTTCACAGGGACCTGCCTGGGCTGGGTCTGTCCTGAGACGGTGCGGGGCTGAGGGAGGGAAGAGTGAGGGACAGGCAGGGGTCCCTCCCGCCCTGCACACGCAGCACACCGTCCCACTCGTCCATACTCCTAGAACGTGCCCACCGTGTCCCGCCACCCACCTCCCTTCTCCCCTAACCGCTCTTCACCCAGTGCTTAAGAGCTGGGCAGCCAGACTGTCCTGTGCTGGAACCCAATGTCAGCCTGCACTTACTGTCACCGAACTAGCCTCCAACTGTTTATTTGGAGAATGCGGATAGTTCTGTTCGCCTCATAAATGCGGAATCAGGACCATGCCATCAGGCATTGCTAGAGTGGTACTGTTACTTTCTTTGACATTCCCCTATAGCTCTTGGGAGTCCCCTTTTTCTATCGTACACACACATCCCCAGAGGCTAACTCACAGGCTGCCCTCAGCCACCTGCCGCACCCTCACAGCCCTCCCACCCCCGACCCCTCTACTCCCGGCAGCCTGGGCCCCTCAGGACCTGAGCACAAGCATCCTTTTCTGCCCAGGATGCCCTCACCTCCACCCCTTCCTTCAAGTCCCACCTCCTCCAGGAAGCCTTCCCTGACTGACCTCTGTTCTTCTTCAGAATTGCCGGGGCCCTCTGAGTCATTTCCACTTAGTCCTGCCTCAGAATTCCTTATTTGGTTGGGGGGGAAAACCCTCTTCCTTCTTCCTCTCAGAGTCTCTTGAAATTGAAAGCACTTTTCAAGCAGATTTGGGGCACTCTAAATCGACCCCTGATTCCCGTGCCACGCCATGCGCCAGTACCTATGGTCTCCCATTCCCGGTCTTCCTGGAGCTGAAAGCAGGGCAGGGTCGAGACCACGACATACAGGCCAGTTATCCAGATGGACAGACAGGATAATCTACAAATTGGTAGAGGCCGGAAGGACTCCCCCCGCCTCTGTTAGGGGTCCCAGGAACAGTTCTGAGGGATGGGGAAGCAGAGAGGGTCTTCTGGAACTTGGGGGTCCTCGAAGCCCATCTTTAGGGCTCGAAGTAGTCCCTGCAGCCTGTAGTCCAGCAACCTGGGAAGGGAGGGACAGGACCCTGACTCCCTACCTTTCAAGAGGAGGAAGGTGCAGACGTGTCTGGAAGGCCCTGGAAGGTGCTCTGGGAACCAGCCTCAAAGGTAGAAAAGGCTGCAGGGGGTAGATCCCACCCCACATGGAGAAACTAATCATTCTAGAAGCCAGGTGATGGGAAGGGGTAGGCAGAAGCTGGTCAGCACTGGTCAGGGTTGGATAAAAGGGTCCCTACTCTGGGTGGGAGAAGGACCGGGATTCTTTTCAGATTCTTCTAGGCTCTGAGCGTTAGTGTCTAAGACACCAAATACATGATGTAAAGATCTGGAAATCTGGTTCTAAAATTCTATCACTTTAAGGTTCTGAAATGCCACAATTTCATGATTCTGAGAGTTTTAAAAACTTTAAAAAAATTTTTTTTTTGAGACAGAGACAGAGCATGAGCATGGGAGGGGCAGGGAGAGAGGGAGACACAGAATTTGAAGCAGGCTCCAGGCTCTGAACAGTCAGCACAGAGCCAGACGCGGGGCTGGAACTCATAGACGTGAGATCATGACCTGAGCCGAAGTCAGATGCTTAACCCACTGAGCCACCCAGGCACCCCTCATGATTCTGAGATTTTTAAATATTATGATTCTTAGATTCTGGAACAGCTCTGTCCGTTAGAAATATAACGTAAGCCACATATCAAATTTAAAATTTTCTAGTAGCCGCATTTTAAAAAGTACAAGGAAACCAGTGAAATTAATTTTAGCGATATATCATATGAACTCAATATACCCAAACTATTAACATTTTGACCTACACTTATAAAGGAATTATCAATGAGATGTTTTAAATTCTGTTGTACGAAATCTTCAAAATCCACTTGTGTTTTACGTCACAGCACATCTCAGTTCGGACCAGTCATATTTCAAGTGCTCACGAGCCATGTGTGGCCTCCCGTGTTGGACGGCAGTTTAGAGATCTAAAAATCTTTGCCTCGTGTTTCTAAAACTCTAGGAGGGTGTGCCTCCGAGAGTCTACAGTTCTCAGCATACTCCGGTTCTATAAAGTTACTATAGTGATTCCACCAGATTAAAATCCTTTCCCGAGTCTGCCCCAAGTCTGTTTGTGGTTAAGGCTCCCCCCCTCCCCCACACACACACACGATGTCTTTTGTGTGGAAAGAAGTCCAGGCCCCAGGCAGAGTCCCAGGGGGTGGAGGGCAAGGAGCCCTCCCCTCGGCTGCCCCCTCCATCTGGCCCAGCCAGTGGAAGAGGGGGCGGGCGTGCCCATGTGCCCAGGGTGCTGGCCACCCGTGTGTTGCTGCCGCACCAGCCTTCTCTCCACCTCATCATCTCTCCATCCATGCGCACGAGCCTGGACGTGAAACTCCCGCCTTTGAATCTTCCTGGGGAGGGGGCATGCCCCTGCCTCCGTCCCTTGGTTTCTGTCCACGCTGAGAGCATCTGGGGACTGCCTGCAGCAGATGGAGCTGGGGAGTGTGGTTAAAACCCCAGATGGAGTCCACTGAGGGCGGAACCGGTCTCCACTTGCTGGAGCCTAAAGCCCGGACCCCCGGAGGAGGGCACAAGTCAGAAACCTGCCATCTGAGTCATGTGAGGTATCCCTTGAGTTGTGCAGACGGGGAAACTGAGGCTGGGGAGCAGAAAGGTTTCCCAATCGAGGCATAAGGCAAGTGTCGTGCTACCAGAAGGATGCCTTCTGGTTAGCCACAGGGTTCCTCCTCCCACTTCCAAATTCCCTCTCCTGTCTCCGCCTAAGGAGAAAGTGAAGGCACAAACCGGGTGTGGCAAGACATCAGGGATGCTGCGGGAAGGCCCCACAGGTGTTTCCACCAGGTGAATGACTTCTTGGTTTGGGGGGGGGTCATGACAGGCTCAGAGATCCCCTGGCTCCAACTTTGCCCCCAGGCTCTCGGGTCCTTCAGAGCGTCTGGGGAGTGGGGACTTAGGTACAGCCAGGAGTCTGGGCAAGGCAGAAGCTGGAGCTGGACAGCGAGGGGCTCAGCCAACATCGACCCGCCCCTGCTGTCATCCAGCTCTGCCCTCCGCTTCAAAGTCTTTGTGCCTCCACAACCCCACTTTGTCCTCACAAGAGTGCCAGAGGAAAGGTGGACAGGCCTTGCCGCCAGCACAGAAACTCCCAGCCCAAATGCCATGCAGAGAGCCTGGTGCTGGAACTTTGTGACTGTTCCATTTTCTACCGGTGGGGAAACCGAGGCCTAAAGAGAAGCTATGATCTGTCTCAGGCAACAGAGCCAGAGAGGGGCTCTGGGGGATCACTCGTTCCGCACACACCCCGGGCGCCTCCCACCTTGCCCCACCCCCAGGCACCCAGACGCTCTGTGGCCGGCCGAGGAGACAAACATCAGAAGTCACCCGCGGCCACATTTTCCATGGGCTGCTTCCAGTCTGGGTTTCCCCTCTGAGGAAAGCCCCAAGGTTGTTCTGCACGGTCAGGAGAACCAGGGAGGAAATGACAAAGATCCTGCTACAGAGGGCAACAGAAAACAGCCCAACCTTTGGCCTCTCAGGATGTGGCTGTGCCGAAGTCGGGGCAGGGGCCAGGTGTTGAGGGGAAGGGCAGCAGGAAGGTAGACCTGGAGTCTAGATTTGGGAAAGCACACCCTTTAGAGGGAGGCGGGCCTGGGTTTGAGTCCCAGCGCTGCTGCTGAGTTGCCGTGTGCTCTTGTGGGTGTGACTTCACCTGGACTCCCTCTGCTGTCGGCTGGCCCATGCCCGTCTCCGGGATCGTGGGAATCCACCCATAGTTAGCGCCGAGTAAATGTTAGTTCTCGCTTAAATGCCTTTCCGGGATCCAAGCGGTCTCGGGACCCCCCATCTGCCACCCTTTGCTGCCATAAACATCCTCCCAGAAATACTCACTGAGTAAATGAATAAAGGAATGATTATTGTCAGCCACAACTATAGCAAAGTACAGAGGAGGGCTTTGAACTAGTCTATCAGGGTATCCGATAGACGCACAACTCGCTGAGTGGCCTCATCTTTGAAGGACTATGATAACAGCACGTGCTGTGAAAGCGCTCACTGTGTGTCAGGCTTTGCGAAGAACCTTAGAGTGCTTAGTTCTCCCAGGGGCACGCAGAAGGTGTCCCGTGATCTAGATGAGGAAATGGAGGCACAGAGAGGGTCAATAGCCCCCGGTCACATTGCTGGTTGGCGGCACCCCCCCCCCCAGGCATGGACCCAGAGCTCATGGGCTTCACTCAGGGACGGCAGAGGGTCTTTTCGCTCTCTCTTCCAGGCTCCCCTGGAACTCCTCTAGGAGGCAAGGGCCCCCCTGCCCAGGCTGCTGCTGGTGCTGCTTAGGGCTCCCCATGAGTTTTGGAGGCACCTGCCAATCAGCTGCTGGGAGCATCCGTGGCAGATGAAGTGGGGGTCTGCCCACCTCAACCCTGTCCCTGGGACCCGTGGTCAGAGACCAATTCTCCTAGCTTTCTGACTGCTTGCTGACCCGAGGGAGACAGGAAGCAAGGCCACTGGGGATTTGGGCTCCAGCTCCTCTGTCCTCCCTCAGCTCATCCTCTCCCTCCCCTGCTGCGGTTTCTGGGCCTTTCTCTTCCTGGCCCAAATGCAGACCTTGAACTTGAGGTTCACTCTCAGGGCAGACTTTCCAGCATGAACGCAATAACTCAGGGCTGGGAATCCAGGGACTGGGGTCAAGGCACTCCCAATAACCCAAGGGTCCTTTCCGCTCCAGGTGGGCGGATTTGTAGGAAACCTGCCCCCAAATGGCCAGGAGTGTGCCAACAACCCGCACGCGCACATACCAGTTTCCAGGGAAGCTCCAGTGACCCTGTGGTTCCGTCCTGACCACCCCGGTTAGAGACGTGTTATACTGCTGTCACTCCGATTCAAGAGAAGAGGAAACCGAGGCCCAGGAGGATTAAGGGCTCGTCCATGGTTATGCAGACATTTAGAGGCGGAAGCCAATGTTTACCCAAGGCTCCAGAGATTGTATGTTAACGATAACTATTATTGCGAGTATTTGCCAAGCTCAGTCTCGGCCAAGAGTTCTTCTCTTATGACCTCATTTAATCCCCTCAACGAATTTAAGTGGTGACCCCCATTTTACAGATGCAGAAACTGAGGCTCAGAGGAAGAAATCTCCCTACTCAAAATTCAGTTATTTACATCCACCAGACAGAGTCAGATTAGAACTCAAGTCTGCCTGGCTCCAAAGTCTCAAGTCGTACAGGCAAGACAGGCCTGCCTCCGCCTGGGGTGAAGGAGTCACCCTGTTGCCCAAAGTGGGGCCTGGGACGAGCCCGGTCTCACTGTTCATGGTGCTGCTTCAGGTACACACAGGTTCTGGAAGCCCCTCAGGCAACAGGCCCTGGGAAATGAATGGAGCAGGGGCTGCAGGACTTTGGGGGACGTCGGTTGGGGCCACATCTGTGTGTGAGCCCTCCACACATAACCGCAGCCCCTGGTCTAAGCTAATGTGACCTTAACATGACAGCCTCACTGATAAGCTTGCACGTGTTTGCACGTAGCTTCCTCCCTTCCCTCCTTCCCTCCTCCCTTCCCTCCTTCTTTCCTTCCTTCACCAAACACCAGCCCAGTGGCCCTCATATTTTCACATAGACATTCACTTCTTTTGCTGACTTTCCCAGCCAGGAATATCTACATGATTTTTGGTGCCCAGTGCAAAATGAGGATGCAGAACGCCTTGTTCAAAAAGTAAGAATTTCAGGGGGCGCCAGGGGGGCTCAGTCGGTTAAGCATCTGACTCTTGACTTCGGCTCAGGTCGTGATCTCACGGTTCGGGCCGGTGCGTAAGTCTGAGCCCTGCTTGGGGCTCCATGCTGACAACACGGAGCCCGCTTGGGATTCCCTCTCTCGCCCTAGCTCTCTGCCCCTCCCCCCACCCCACTTACCCCTCCCCCACTCTCTATCAAAATATGAATAAACTTAAAAAAATAAAGTTTATCTCTGTCTTTTAAACAAACTTAAGAATTTCAAGACAGCGACAGCAGAGCATCCTAGCAGGCGTGCGGGCTGGTGGGCGCGCCCCGGTGCCAGCTCACCTTGCCCCTTCTCCCTCTGGCTCTCCCCTCCTGTCACAGGGCCACCTCACCCTCCTTTCTCATCCTCCAACATGCTAAGCTCTTCCCCACCTCAGGGCTTTTGTAAAGGCCGTTCTCCCTGCCACAGACCATTTCCCCGTCATTCAGGTCTCAGCCCAAATGCCGCCTCCTCGGGGAGGCCTCCCTGGTCCCCCAGCCTAATGGGGCCCCCCCGAGTGACTCTGCATCATATCTGCCGAGTACCCCTACTTAGCGTGCACCACAATCCGTGACCCCACGTGCACTTCTCAGCTTATTTTCCCTCTCACCCCCGCTTGGATATTGGCTCCGTGGGCAGGGCCCAAGACTGTGCTGCTCAGCATTGAATCCCTGGGGCCGATCCCAGTGCTTGGCACCTAGTAGGTGTTCAATAACCATTTGTGAAACCGTGAATGAATGAATGAATGAATGGACATGGACACCCTAATACACACCCACTCCCACATTTTCCTCTCTCCTTCTGCAACCCAGACAAGCAAAGGGGTGCTCCCCAAATATCCTGGTGCCCCAGACACCCCAATGTGAAGATCTGATGAGACCCAGAGACCTAAGATCCTGAGGCCTCAAAACAAGGACTCATAGAAGTGGAGAGGCCTGGATCAAAAAAAAAAAAGGAAAGAGAAAGAGGGGGAAGGAGGAAAAGAGGAAAGAGGAGAGAGAGCCAGAGGAAGGCGAGAAGAGGTAGACAAAGAGGGGAGAACAAGGTAAGCTTGGTGATAATCCTGTTTCTTCTCTTTATTAGTGAAACTAATAATTACTATTAATACCTGGCCCCTCCCTGGCCCTTTCATCCAGGCTGGTGGGGAAGTTTTGAAGATGAAAGTCAGGGCGGGAGGGGGGGCTCTCAGATGCAGTTTCCAGGGCTTCACAACCACTAATTAAGCTTGGCAGCCCCCTCCAATTACCCCTCCCTGCCTCTCCTCCCCCATGCGGTGCCACCTGACTCCATGTCTTTCCAGGTGGGAAGCTAGCTGAAGAGCCCCGTCAGCAGGGACCGTCAGCAGAGAGCCAGTCATGCAGTCATGACAGAGGTGCCAGAAAGAGGAACCTCACACCAGGTGGCACTGAAACTCAGGAACCCTGCCCCCAGCTACAATTACAGCCGTCCCTGAGGCCTCCCCACCCCCACCCGGGTCTTGTCTCCGGGCCCTGCCAGATGGCGGTGGGGGAAGTGCCACCGAGAAGGAGAATCTGACCAGACAAAGAGACAGAGTCAGCGTGTCCAGCTCCTCCACAGAGTCCCAGGGCCACCCAGGCTTGGTCTCTGGCACCCTCAGAGGCCAATTCATTCCACCTCCCTCAAAGAGGCCTCCCCTTTCCAGCAGCTGTGACTGACATCAGCCAGGCTCCCCTGCACACCTGCAGTGATGGGGCCCTGGCTACCTTCCATTGTTGAGCCACCTGGACTGTGGGCCGTGTGACCTCCTCCAATCCCTTGACTTTAGTATAGTCTAGAGGCTCCTCAATTACACCAGCAGCCCCGACCTTTCCAGGGAGCCTCAACTGCCTGTCCCGTCTGTCTACTGGGATGGCCTACAGGTAGCTCCAAAAGTAACAGCCCTGAGCTTCCCACCCCACCCCCAATCATAACCTCTCCCAGGGTCCGCCACCTTGATAAATGGCCCCACCAGTCACCTAGTGCTTAACCCTACAACCTGGAATCATCCTCACCCCTGCATCCCATCCATCTGAAAATCCTACAGATTCTACTTCCAAAGTATCTCTCAGCTCTGGACTGGCCCTCCCATCCTCATAGCTACCGTCGTGCTCCGAGCCGCCATCTTGCATCGGCATGACCATCTTTACCTGGTTCTCCCAACAAAGCCAAAGTGAGCTTTTTGTTTTGTTTTGTTTTGAAGTTCATTTATTTTGAGAGAGAGAGAGACAGCATGAATGGGGGAGGGAGAGAGAGAGAGAGAGAGAGAGAGAGACAGAGAGAGAGAGAATCCCAAGCAGGCTCCACACTGTCAACACAGAGCCCGATGACCCATGAACAGTGAGATCATGACCCAAGCTGAAATTAAGAGTCCAACGCTTAACCGACCGAGACACCTAGACGCCCTCAGGGTGAGCTTTGAAATACACAAATCAGAACATGCAATGCCCTGCTCAATGCTCCTCACTGCTTTCCCACGGCACCCTCCTCACCAGGGCTCGCCAGGGTCCTGGCCTCCTGGACGATCTTACCTCTTTCCCCCTCTTCACCCGCCCCCTCCTCCATGCAGTCCTTCAGGCTCTTCTCTGCCTTGGCGGCTCTTGGACTAGCTATTTCCTCTAGCAGTGCCTTCTTAGCCTTTAGGTCCCTTCCTCAGAGTCTGGTCCGCACCCCCTTCAAGAGGAGGAGCCCACCCCTGAGACCTTCTTGGGTCTGCCTGTTTCCTTCACAGCACTTACCACAATCCGTAATGATAAAGTTGTCGGCCAATTTATTCCTATAGCGTCTGGCTGTCTCCCCTGCTAGATCGTGCCTTCCTGTCTATGCTATCCATTGCCTTATTGTTCGTGCCTGGCACATAGTAGGCGATCAAGGAGTGTGCTGAACGGATAAATGACCCAGAATCCGTATCCTGGTATCACCAACCCATTGGGCTTTGCTCTTCCCTTCAGGGTGACCCAGAGCAGGTCCTTTGAAAGCCAGACCTGCAGGGTGGCAAGGAGCAGAGCCTTAGATCCAGATCTGGGGGGCCCGGTGGTAACCTCTATCCACTTCCTCCACTCTGAACCAGCCCAATGACCTTGGGCACACCCCTGACCTTCTCTAGCCTCGGCTTCCCACTCCAGAAAATGAGGATAAAAACCCGAGCTCCTGGTGGTATGATGAGGCACGGAGGCCTGTGTATGCCAAGGCCACATCCCGACCAGGTGCCAGGTGGATGTCCTGACTGAAGTGCAGATTTACACACACAGACTCACACTCACACTCCCCAACCAACTTCTGGGCTCAGAAACTACAAAGCCCCTCCCTTAACCCAACAGCATTCCCCCGATCAGCCTCAGCCAAGGCTCGTCCTTCCTCCCAGTGTGGAGATCAGGCGCCACCTAGTGGGAACCCTAGGAGGGAGCAGGCATTCTCAGCTTCTCTGTTCCACTCGGGGTGGGTGCAACAGCTCCCTGGGACCTACCGCCTCCCCCAACCTCCATCTCCCTCCCTGGGCAGCACTGGGCCTAGGAGCAAACACAGGGGCTGCCCGTCCAGGCACTTAGCCTCTCAACCCCGAATCCTGGAGCTCACTTCCCACCATTCCCTCCCCTCCCGTCACACGGAACCTCACGAACGAATCTCAGTGACCCACGTTTTCCACTGACTCAAGACCTTGCCACAGGCTGACTTCTCAGCCTGGAAATTCTCGCCAGCCCTCTTCGTCCTGTCCCGGCTGACCCCTACTCCCCCTCTGGGCCTCTACTTGAACGGCACCTGCCCGGAGGCCTCTGGCCAAGCTAGACCTGCCCTCTGTTGCCCCCACAGACACCCCGCTTGCCCTGTCGCTAAGCCTGCTCCACACACTCCATGTGTAGTCTCCTTCAACAGGGACCTTGACAGAGGCTCTGTAATGCTTCCCTCTGCATGGTAAGTGCTGAGAGGGTCCCGGGGCCCACGCACTCAGACTGGGGGTGAGTCCTGTGAGCATCAGAAGCAGGCGGGCCACAGCTTATGGAGGATGGAAACTGAGGCTTTCCGGGAAGGACACAGGTACTGCTTTGGGCTGGGCCCCACCTCGAAGGCCTAGTGCCCTCTGGGCGAGGAGGCTGTGTGTCTGTGGTGAACTAACTCATCCTCTCTGGGCCACGGCTTCTTATTCCCACCTTCCCTTGCTCCCTTTTGCAAAACTTACCTCCAAGGGGAGCAAGGATGGAGTGCATGCGCAAATGAAAGTATGAACAGCTGCTAAGCATAGGAAGTACGGGGCATTCCAGGCTGGGCTTGAGGGCCCAGCAAAGGGCTGGATTTGGGTTTCTCAGGCCAATTCCCTGTTCTTCGTTTACCCACTCAGCAGATATTTAGAACACACCTGGATCCGAGACTTAAAATAGCTGGGTTCTTTGGAGCGCCTTGGTGGCTCAGTCGGTTGAACGTCCAACTGCTGATTTCAGCTCAGGTCACGAGCCCAGGGTTGTGGGATCGAGCCCCATGTTGGGTCCTGTGCTGACAGCACGGAGCCTGCTTGGGATTCTCTCTCTCTCCCCCCTTTTGCCCCTCTCTCTGGCTCACGCATGCTCTCCCCTTCTAATAAAAAAATAAAATATCCGGGTTCTGGAATCAGATCGTCTGGGCTCAGATCCCCACATCACCCCAATGGCTGCTGACTGCTTCCTTGTTTCCTCGGTTGTAAAATGAGGGGAATAAAACATTTCTGTCTCACAGGGTGATTGAAAGGATTCAACGGGCTGAAACTTGCACCTGCTTAGGAGAGGGTCTGGCATGCCGTCAGTGACTACCGTAGGCGCTGTTGCTACTATTGTTCATCGAGCAGTTGCAATGTTCCATCGCTAGTCTCTGGGGCCTTTATCTGCCCACCCCACACCCAGGGCCTCCCTCGTCTCTGCACTCTGGTCCCTGTGGGGCCCCCCTTCAGCTCCTCAAAGCTTTCTGCTGCCTCAGGAATTCCAGACCACCAGCAATGGGATCTCTCTCTCTCCCAGTCTCTTCTCCAGGTATTCCCCTCCCGTCCTAGGACACCTGGCCCTCCCCTGAGGACACTGCGTTTCCCGGCAGGCCTCCCAGTGGCTTCCCTGCCATGGAAGTGAGAGAAGGAGGCAGGAACCACAGGATGTGAGCATGTGGTCCTCCTGGTCCTCACTGTCATTTCCAGGCCGTTCTCCTTCCCTCCTCCCTCAAGGACGCCGGTTTTGAATCCTGTCACCGCACGCGTGTAGCCAGCGAGCATGCCTCCACCTCAGCGCAGACATCTCCCAGCCCCTGGGGCACATCCTGCCATCCTGAGGACTTTCTTTACCCCGGACTCAGTTTCACTCTCAGTCAGGCTGTCCCCGTTTTCGTTCTCGGTCCTCTCGGTTGTCACACAGAGGATGCTGCCCTCACCCTGGATCTGCGCTTCTCTAAGGAGCTCGTCCCCGGCCCGTCCGGACCGCTCGCTCCCATGGTCTTATCAATGCCCGCAGCTCCTCCTTGAACCGACAACTCAACCTCACGCCCCTCGGCCCCTGACTGCCAGCCCAAAGTATCAGCCGGTAACTGACTTCAGCTATCCCTAGCCCCATTGGGACCTCTGACCTGTTGCCCCCACAGTTTTTGGGGTGTCTCTTAGCCCCTCGATGTTCTCATGGCCCCAGTCATCCAGCTTCAATGTCATGCTCAGTCACGGTCACTGTTCTGTGCGCTCACGCTCTTTCTCCTGCCCGTCTCTCAAGTTCTCGTCTTTTGACAAATGCCGTTTAGTCCATGCCTGCGTCCGTGCAGCTGAACGTGGCTGGAGAAGACACTGACCACCAACCTCAAGGGGGCCCTCCATGCTGCCTTGGAAGCATCATCTACCACCCTAGACCTGGGTAAGCATTTCAAGCCTTCTCTCGCCTCCAACCTTCCATGTCCGTCTGCCCACCCTCAGCCTCGTGCTACCCCCCAGGGGGACCATTCTCAAGCCCCCACCCCCACAGTGCTCTCCCTACAGCACCTTCCTCCTCCCCCGTTTGCGCAGACACACTACCCACGCTCCTCCCCGAAGCCAGTTCCTCCCTGTGGGCACTGGAGCCCGCCAGATCTCACAGGCTCAGGGACCCGGCTCCTGCCTTAAATGTTCACCCCAGCAGTGTACGAACGTCTGTTGTGGATGCAACCTTAAAAAAGAAAACGCCAAAGAACCTCTTGATCCCCATTTCCTCATCCTCTCTTCCCCTGCCTTTTGCACACGTGACCTTCATTCCTTTCTTAAATCTACTCTGTTCAAAGTTCCCCTGATACACACCGCTCTCGTGGAGGTCCTAACGCGCTCCGTGTTGCTGCCTCCATGCGCATTCTCGCCCCGCCGAGGTAGGTGCCTCTCGGCGCTTTGGCACAGCTGCCCACTCCCTTCTCCTTGATTCCCTTTCTGCGCTTGGCTTCTTGGGCACCCCCTTCCGGTTTTCCTCCCATCTTATTGTTCCCCGCTGCTTCTTCGACGGCTGTCTCTTTCTCTCATCCCCAGGCTCTGACGCCCAGTCCCTGGACCCCTTCTCTATCTGCGCTCAGCCCCTCGGTGGCCACCAACAGTCTCATGATTCCAAATACCATCCAGATGCTGAAGACGCCTCTCTTGAATTCCAGACTTATCTATCCCCAAAACCTCCTTGGCATCTCCACTTGGGTGTGCACTGGATGCCTCGGACTCAGGCCTAAGGTTGAACATCTGATCTTCCCCTAAGAACCAACGCCACCCTCAGCCTTCCCATCCTAGCCGATGGCCACTCCATCCTTCCAGTTCCTTCTGTCATACATGCTGGGATCATTTTTGATAATTCTCTTTCTCCTATGTCCCCTGTCTAACCTGTCAAGAAAGCCCATTGGATCTACTTCAGAGATATCATCGAATTTTCATCACTTCTTTCTGCCCCCACTGTTGTCACCTGGGGCTCAGCTACCAATATCTTTCCCCTCTAAACTAGAACCCCTCCTTCTATGTTAGCCCCTCACCTCCACCCCTATACCCACTGAGAGCCTATTCTCCATAGAGCATCCTCATTGGTCCTATTAAAACATAAGTCAAGGGGCGCCTGGGTGGCTAAGTCAGTTAAGCGCCTGACTCTTCATTTCAGCTCAGGTCGTGATCTCACGGTTTGTGGGATTGAGCCCCACATCAGGCTCCATGCTGACACCATGGAGCCTTTTTGGGATTCTCTCTCCCTCTCTCTCTGCCCCCCCCCCTCATGTTTTCTCTCTCTCTCAAAATAAATAAATAAGCTTTAAAAAAACATAAGTCGGATTCTGTCCCTCCTCGGCTTAAAATCCTCTGATAGCTCCATTCGGGATAAAAACCAAAGTCCCTCCAATGACCGAAAGGCCCACATGAGGTGCCCATAGCACCCATTACCTCCCATCTCTACATCTCCTCACTGCACTCCTGCCAAACTGGACTCCGCGCTGTTCTGAACTACGCTGGTGCTACTTCCCCCTGTGGGCCTTTGGACACGCTGTTCCCTCTGCCTGTGATACTCTTCCCTTAGATACTGGCAAAACTTGCTCCTTTTCCTGCCTCCCCACTCTGCTCAAATCGCTTCACAAGGCTACTTGCCCTCTCGATTTAAATCCCACCCCTTTCCCGAGAAACCCCCCACCCCCGCCATATCCTCTACCTTACTCAACTTTTCCTTCTTTCCATAGTAACCGATCACCTTCTAACATCAGAGGGAATTTATTTAGATATGATGCCTGCCCTTGCTGCCAGAATATAAACCCCAAGAAGGTAGGGATCGGTGTCTGTTTGGGTCACAAATGTACCCCAAGTATCTAGAACAACGCAAGACACACACTAAGTGCTCAGTAAGTCTTTACTGAGTGACTGAATAAAGCATGAGAGGCGATGGCAAGCACACTCCCTGTGCTCACGGTGTTGACAGTGCAAGGGGCGGGGTGGGAGGGGGAAAGCAGGCAAGGCAAAAGAGAGGTAGGACCCGGCAGAAAGTGCCTCTCACCATTCATCCCTCCAGCATGGTCTCCCATCCCTCCTCCCTCGTACACAATCTCTCAGCCATACTGGCCATGTTTTCAATTCTTTGAACTCCCCAAATGCCCCCCCCCCACCTCGCGACCTTTGCATCAGCTGTTCTCCCTGTCGAGACCATTCTTTCCACCTCCATTTAACCAATTCCTACTCTGTTTTTAAGTCTCAGCTTAAATGTCAGTATTATTATATCTCAGAGGTTGGCACAGAGCAAGTACCCAACGAAGACAGAGGCTTCAATATACATTTTTTAAAATACCGTTACTGTCCCATTTTACAGATGAGAAAACTAGACAAGAGAGGTTACAATTTTTGCCCAAGGACACACAACTCCTAACTCTTTGTAGAAATAGTACATATGTTGATTAAATCATCAAAGTGGAGTTTGAAAGCAGTGGCTTTGATGACTTGATATGAAGATAAGACTTCCCTGTGAAAAGAAATATGTTCTTCTTTTTAAAAGAACAAATATTTATTTTATTTTTTAAAAGTAAGCTCTATGCCCAACGTGGGGCTTGAACTCATGAACCTGAGATCAAAAGTCACATGCCCTACCAACTGAGCCAGCCACGTGCCCCTAAAAACATATGTTCTGAGGTAACTGTATGGACTGTCTTCAGCCGTAAGATTAAGCCATGCTCCTCCCTTCATGAAGCCTTCCTCACTGAGGTCTGTTGAGTACAACTCTTATCCAAAGCAAGAGCTCACACTGCAATTCTCGAGTCTCTGCTATCATACCTCTTTTATGGAGGAGTTTACTACCTGAGAATAAAAAGCCCTGCCTTTCCAGGACTATAAACAGACAATTCACAGAAAATATGTAAATGCTCAAAACAATCCATAAAGAGACATCTCACTGTACTAACCATGCAAGAAATACAACACTGTATACATACTTATACAGTATGGAGACATACTTAGTTTCTCGGTTAAGCAGAAGTGGAAATTGACATGAACTTCCTGGAGGGCAGTTTAGCAACATGTATCAAAGTTTCAAATATATATTCCTTTTGACTTCTGGCAATCTACCCTGAGGAAAGATTCCCTGAGGAAAACTGTGCTTGACAGTTTTGTTGACATTTACGAATTTTGTCCCCCGCCCTCAACAGAGAACTGGTTATTGGTTCAGCTATACAAAGGAATATCAGATAGTAGTTAAAAATGATACCATACAGCTATTCCATGGGATACCTGGGTGGCTCAGTCAGTTAAGCATCTGACTTCATGATCTCTCAGTTTGTGAGTTCGAGCCCCACATTTGGCTCTGTCTGACAGTTCAGAGTGTGGAGCCTGCTTTGGATTCTGTGTCTCCCTCTCTCTTTGCCCCTCCCCTGCTTGCACTCTGTCTCTCTCACTCTCTCTCTTAAAAATAAACATTAAATAAAATAAAAAAATACAACTATTCCTGGTTGCTATAAGGAAGAGGATCGGGTTACCGGGGTTACAGGTGAGAGGAAGATTTTTTTTTTTTTGCGTACTTCTTCATACCTGTTTGTAGTTTTTTTTTAAATTTTGTGAATGTACTTAATATTCAAAATAATGAATAACATTTTAAATATTTGTAAAAAAAACGTTGTCGTTCTCTACTACAGTTATGGGGAGATGGCCACGATGTCAAGGAAAAAAAAAAGGTTACCGAATGGCATACAGAATATGATTTCATTTACCTAAGACTATGTGTTATATGATAATAATATACATACAGAAAATTATTTCTGGAATGATGCTCCAATTCAATAATGATAATTTGATAATAGTGGTATCACTAGAAGAAAGAATTTAGAAAGGATTCTATACTTTTTTCTGTATACTTTATCGTGTGGATTGTTTAAGAGCATAGATTTTTTTTAAACATCGGGAAAAAATATTGCAAGGTTATTCTCTTTTCTTAAAAAACGGAAGTGCCTCTTCTGTACGTATTTGCATAGATCATGTTTGGAAAGGACATACACCAAGGTGTTAATTTTGGTAGGTAAGACTGTCATTGCTTTTTTCTCTTTTGTTCTCTTTTTGCTCTCCTTTGAGAATGTTTCTATGTTTCTCTTTTATAGGTATTCTGTAATGAATTACTTTTGTAAAGGGAAAAAGAAGCACTACTTTTTAAAAAAGGAGGTCTTCCCTAAATTGAGTGAAAGCTGTTTGGTGGCATCGATTCTAGTGAAGGGAGGGCTATATGTTACTCTGTATAATCGCTCATTTCGTTCAAAAATTTTCATATATATATATGCAATATATGTAGTCTATTACATGGAGTTTATACATAAATATATGTACGTATATGTACATCTATACATATATATACATATATACACACGTGACTTATTTCTTTGCCCTTTCCCATGTCTCCATCTATACATTCTCCCAACCCTTCAAGGTCCTTCACTGTTAGGGGGAATACATGGAAGTAGCTATCAAACATACAGTCTTTTAAGTCAGAATTTCAAATCAGCCACAAATGTAAAAGAGAAATCAAAAGTTATGCATCTGATAGTTTTGTGAGGATTAAATGAAGCAATGCATATAAATGGCTCAGTCCAAGCTAGTATATAATAATAAATACTGAATAATTTATCCTTATTTTGCTCAGGACATAGCGGACCAGTCTTGTTGTTGCTGTTATTGCCCTCCGCGCCACGAGAGGCGCTGCCGCCTCCAGGCTGACTAGGCCCGGGGTCAGGATGGAAGAAGTCCGTCTAGGCGCGGCCGCCACCATCTCTGCACACGGGCCTGCCTCACTCAGATGTAGCTGCTTCGCGCAATCTCAGAGGCAGACCAGCTCGCAGCGACACCCTGCCCCTCGCCTCCTTTAGCATTCTTTTAAGCACACCGCTTTTCCCGAGGGTGAGTGCTTCAACTTCCGGGAAACGGGCTGCCGGCCTCGCTCCGTGACCTCAGACGTACACTTCCGGGAACGCGGACGTGACCCGTCGCCCCGCCCTCTCTCACCCTCTCTTTCCGGTGGCGGAGTCTAGAGAAGACGCGCAGGTAAGAGGCCTCTGCGGGTTCAATCGAGCGGCATCCTGAGGCAGGGGGACCCATTGGGGTCGGGGGCGCGGGCCTGGGGTGTTTCCGCGGAAGCCGAGTCAGGTGCGAGGCGAGAGGGGCGCGGCCGGCCGACCCCAGACTCAGGGTCGCGCCTAGTCTCGGAAGGCGGCGGTCTTGCCTCAAGGAGGAGCTTGGGAAGTGGGGGTGAGTGTGGCTACATTCCTGAAGGCCCTGCTCCGCGCTACCACCTCGGTTCCGTTTAAGGGGCCGCACACCATGTTGGGGAAGGAGCGGGGGCCCTAGTCTGATGTGGCTTCTCTCTACTCCGCCAGCCTCTTGCGCGGTCGCAGGCCGGGCGCCTCATCTGTAGTTTGCTTTCCTTGTTTGGGAAGTAGGATTAACTGTCGTCCGGATTCCGTGGGGTTGTAGCGAGGATGCAGGGGCGGACTCATTAAAAACGGCCCTGTGTTGGGTGCTCCCTGAACCCGGAGGGTTGCTAGGTCTGGCACGTTGCAAGTACTGGGCGCGTAGGGCGCGCCTTACAAAGCCAGAAATTGCGGGTAGGGAATGCAGGGCAGTGTTGGCAGAGCACCTGCCGTGCGTTTATATGTTCTGCGAGGACCATTCTCATCACCACTTCAGGGCGGCATGGGGTGGGGAAACGGTACAGCGGCGTTTGTGGAGTGGCCACTGCAGGAATTCGTATGCCCGCTTCCTTAGTTCTGATCTGCTGGCCTTTCCGGGCTTCTCCAGGCAGAACTTGAAGCTTTTCCTGTGAGCTCCCTCGGCATCTTCCTAACCATTCTTACTTCCTTGGATGTAATTTGAGCGTGGGAACAGTTAACTTGGTACGTCCGCGGCCTACACTTGTGCTTACTGTGGTCATTCACTAAACCTTGTATGAGGAAGGCACTGGGGAGATCGAGGAACACAAGAGACACAGACTTTCTCAGGTCTGGAATGGTGGTTCTTCGTGGAATAGGAGCATCTTGGCACAAGGTAGAGAGTGCAGGACTGGGAGTCCGGCGCTGTTTTTTAAGTTTGGGTCTGCCACTGTGTTTTCAAACCTAGGCTGGGCCATGTGTGTCTTCATCCGGAAGGCTTCAGCGTAAGTCATCTGAGCCCTTCTTATTTCTAGTGTCTTCTGGGAGTGTTAGGAACTTGTTCTGATTCTTGAGCCTCGGGAGGTGCTTTGGGCAGAAAGTAGACCTCTCCTAGCCTTCAAGTTACCCTTACCTGCTTTCCTCCTTTGACGGCATGATTGCACTCCGTTACATGCTGTGTCAGATTAGAGTTAACTTGGTTTCACTAACGTGGAGTCTCTGGGATGGGGCTTTTCCATTAGCCTTCCAAAAGGACGTGTTTTATTGCCTTGAGTGTTCGATTCTAGTAAAAGTTTAAGAATTTGGGGCACCTGGGTGGCTCAGTAGGTTAAGCGTCCGACTTTGGCTCAGGTCATGATCTCACAGTTAATGGGTTCAAGCCCCGCGTCGGGCTCTGCTGACAGCACAGAGCCTGGAGCCTGCTTTGGATTCTTTGTCTCTCTGTGCTCCTCCCCTGCTCACACTGTTTCTTAAAAATAAAACATTTAGAAATCTAAAAAAATAAATAAATTAAAAAAGAATTTGGTTTTAGTAAGTTGTGGAAGGGTAGCAGGAGAGGAATTGCCAGAGGATGGGAGATAGCATTTGAACAGGCTTTTGGAGGGATCTGGCAGAGCACAGGATATAGTAGGAGATGATGCTAGGGGGGCCGTGTGGACGGGGACCCTTGAATTCTAAGCCAAGGAGTTAGTGTGAGTTCAGGCAGCAGGTGTCTTCCATAAAGCGTCCTCAGCTGTCACCAATTCGTGGGTAGGTCATTGGCCTTGGCCTTCTAATCTTTTTTGGATGTAGCCTTAAAGTCTTTGAGCCTAGCCCGTAAATGGTACTTGGGGTCCAGGAGACCATCCTGGTGTTGGAAGTATCATGAAGTGTAGACTAGGAATCCCTTAACCTGGTTCTCCCCACTGCTATGCAACTGACGTGTGTCGCCCTAATCAAATAAGGCCCAGGGAGAATGGATTTACCCAGGTTTGCAGAGCTGTCAGTTGAACTTGGAGGTCTCTAGAGACCTAAGCCAGTGTTTTTCATGTTTTTGAGGCCTACTCGGTAAAAATTGGTGGGATACTTGTGCTGCTAGAACTCTAGGCTGCTTTCCTCCAAGCGCTGTGAGCTGTGCTTTTAGTAAATTCAGGAGAAAGGTTATCTGAAGGTACTTTGCTTCTTTAGCCTCCTAAGTGCAGGGAGAAGTGAGTTCAGGCAAAGATGAGCGTGCACAGACCAGGATGGAGGGGGAATGAGACACAGAGGAACAAAACTTGATTTCCTTTAATGGCCAGGAAAACGGTTGTGGAAACCTCCTGTCCGTTGCTAACTTCGGGATTTTTTTTTTACTTCTTTTCAGAAATGGCACCTCGCAAGGGGAAAGAAAAGAAGGAAGAACAGGTCATCAGCCTTGGACCTCAGGTAGCTGAAGGAGAAAATGTGTTTGGTGTGTGCCACATCTTTGCATCCTTCAATGACACTTTTGTCCATGTCACCGATCTTTCTGGCAAGTGAGTACCTGGGGGAAGAGGCACAGACCAAAATGGCAAGGGTCTGGGGGAAGAAATGCCCCTGGAATTAGGTGGCAGTTTAAGAGGTTCTCTTGAAAGAATTAAAAAGTTTAGATAAGGAAATGTGTTTGGTTGTTCAGTCACAAATACTGTGATTTCCCAGGCATTTGAGGTACAAGAAAGACCTTCTGTGCCCTTGTGTCCCTAAAGCGGGGTGACCCTTGAATCCTCGATCTCTCGGTCAATGGTGGACTCAAAGTCAGCTCTGCGTACGGGTTCTGGCCGCCATTAGCAAGAGTCACTCAAATTCTAAGCTTTGGTTTTCCCGTAACCTATAAGGTGAGGTTAATAATGCCTACCTTGTGGAGCAGTTGAGAGGATTAAGTGTAAAAGTAAATTTATGTTGTTAATACAGCATCCGATTAATTTGGGTCTTTGAACCCCATCAAGGCAGAACCCATGGCAGTTTTGTTAGAAAGGAGGATGCGTATTGAAGTTGACCTTCGTCTTCCTCCATACCTGAACTGTGGCGCCCGTTACTCATTAGGATGTGATAAGCCCTCAGAATGCTTGTGGCATGAACGAAATGACCGTGAGCTTCTGTTCGCAGGGAAACCATCTGCCGCGTGACTGGTGGGATGAAGGTGAAGGCTGACCGAGATGAGTCCTCTCCCTACGCTGCCATGTTGGCTGCTCAGGATGTAGCCCAGAGGTGCAAGGAGCTGGGCATCACTGCTCTCCACATCAAACTCCGGGCCACAGGAGGAAATAGGTACCCGAGGCGGGGGCTGGGTGGCAAGATCTCTGGGCTTGGATGCCAGAGCACCTGGATTTGAGGCTTGGTTTTTCTCTGGTGACTCTGCACAAGACACCTTAAGTGTGTTCACAGTTGGTTGCTGCACCACCGCTTTTCCTCCCCCGACTTAACTATGTTTATTGAGCACTCACTGTATACCAGGTATTGTGTTCTGGGTACTAGAAAAGAATGATAGGAAAGGGTAGTTATCATCTTGTCTCTTCTGTATAGAGGCACCTAGGCTGGTAGGAGAGTCTGACTTTAAACAACCTAAGCAGGGGAGCATGTGCTTTCCATTTGTGCTAGTGCTAGGAAGCAAAGGTATAGTGTGAGGGATGGGAGTTAGTGACGTGGTATAATTTCAACTAGGACCTAAGTTTTGTGCCAGAAATTGGTTCAGTGAAAGAAGGAGAAGGAGAAAGTATTCAGCAAGGTACAAGTGCAGGGAAAAAGTCTTGAGTGGGAATGTACTGGGCACGTCTGTGGGAAAGAGTATGCGTTGTGATCAGAGAGGTAGGCAGAGGAAGTTCCTGCTAGGTCTTGAAGAAGCAGGAAGGCCCAAGAGGGTGGGGGAGGCATAAGAACTTTTTAATAGTGATGACCTGATGAGATTGGGCATTTTAAAAAAATTTTTTTTTTATGTTTTTTTTTTATTTATTTTTGAGAGCAGGAGAGACAAAGCATGAGTGGGGAAGGATCAGAGAGAGAGAGGGAGACACAG
The DNA here is from genome assembly GCA_030068075.1 of Paguma larvata. Taxonomy (NCBI): domain Eukaryota; kingdom Metazoa; phylum Chordata; class Mammalia; order Carnivora; family Viverridae; genus Paguma; species Paguma larvata. The sequence goes on along the minus strand of CM057826.1, from coordinate 40,806,499 downwards.
AATCTGAAGCAGGCTCCAGGCTCTGAGCTATCAGCACAGAGCCCGACGCGGGGCTCGAACTCACAGACCGTGAGATCATGACCTGAGCCGAAGTCGGACGCTTAACCGACTGAGCCACCCAGGCGCCCCAGATTGGGCATTTTTAAAGTTTGTTTATTTTGAGAGCAAGAGCACTAGCTAGGGAGGGGCAGAGAGCATCCCAAGGAAGGCTCTGTGCTGACAGCATGGAGCTCAGTCCCATGAACCATGAGATCATGACCTAAACCAAAGCCAGGAGTCGGGCACTTAACCAACTGAACCACCAGGTACCCTGAGATAGGACTTTTTTTTTACCCCCCTAATCTGAGAGACAGATCCGTGGGTGAGGGAGGGTCAGAGAGAGAAGGAGACACAGAATCTGAAGCAGGCTCCAGGCTCTGAGCTGTCAGCACAGAGCCCGATGCAGGGCTCGAACTCAACGGACCATGAGATCATGAACTGAGCTAAAGTTGCACACTTAACCCACTGAGCCACCCAGGCACCCTAAGATTGGACATTTTTAAAGATGACTGCTGAGTTGGGACATCTGTCTGGCTCAGTCATTAGAGCATGCAGCTCTTAATCTCAGGGTCATGAGTACAAGCCCCACATTGGGCATAGAGCTTATGTCAAAACAAAAACGATGACTGCTGCGTGGGCAGCAGACCAGGTGAAGTGGTCCATTGAAAAGATGCTAGCATCTTGGTTTGGGGTGGGTGGAACAGTTGGAAATGAGCAGATACCAAAAAGGATTTATAGCCAGTGGCAAAAAGGGACAGTGCTTTAAGTGGGCTGCAGGCGGAGCAGAGCACAAACTATGACCCATGAGCCAGAAAGTATGCAACAGAAACCATTAAGTGGCCCACTAAACCTTAAGTATTTATTGTTTGGGGGTGCCTGGTTGGTTCAGTCGGTAAATGTCCACCTCTGATTTCATCTTAGGTCTTGATCTCAAGTTTGGTGAGTTGAAGCCCCACGTTGAGCTCTGTCTGCACTGTTTGGCCTTTTAAGGAAAGTTGTAGATTCTTTAAGTAGAGGGTTGTGAGATCTTAGAAGAATCCCTAATGAGTTGGACAAAGCTTTTCTTAACATAGATGCTCATTTCCTAGAACCAAGACCCCTGGACCTGGGGCCCAGTCAGCCCTCAGAGCCCTTGCCCGCTCAGGAATGAAGATTGGGCGGATTGGTAAGTGTCCCCTCTAGCTAGCATTTGGATTTGCTTTGAAATATTAACCTCAGAAAGCTTGCGATGTACCCAGTGGATGCAGTGCTTGGTCTGGGGACTGTTGGCAATTAGGGTTGTTAATGGGGCCTGCAAGAGGCACCGTATGGCAGAATTTCGCCCTGAACACCCCTATCGCCTTGTAAATGTCGGCCTTCTCTTTTGCATTGGGACAGCACAGTTTGTTTTCTTCACCTCTGTGCCCCACACAGCCTGGTGTATAGGGCTGGAGACAGTGGCTGGTGGAACTGCTAGGAAATGAATTGTCCATCTTTTTTAAAAAAGGTGTTTCTTAAGGGCGTTGGCATCTCGTGTGGTCTGCCTCCTGAATTGTAGGACTGTCCGTATCCTTGGTCCTTGCCTACTAAGTGTCAGAGTACACCAGTCATCGTGACCATGAAAAATGAGTGTAGGGAGCGGCAGCGCCTGTGGTTGAGCATCACAGCAAATCCCCCGTGTCTGCGGTGCCTGCCCCCTTGCGCCCGTGATCTCTTGACCCTTTTTAGCTCCTGAGAAGGTGTTAGCCCTTCCTTGTTTCTGTGCACTGCTAGAATCATGTACTGATCCGTCGGTCTGGTGGTCCAACCCTTTCCCCTTAAGGTTTTATTTTTTCAGAATATTTTCAACCTCTTACTGACTGGAAAGATGATAGTTTTAGGTGCCTTGCTTAGTAGGAGAATCTTTCCGCTAGAGAGTCAGTGGGCTGGATGTCAGAAACCTGATTTCTCGTCTGCTTCTGACATTGTATGTAAGGTGTATGCCATTTCTGAGCCTCAGTTTTCCCTTCAGAAAAATGAGTTCAGACTACATGAGAAATTTCTAGGAAGCAGCAGATGGGCAGTCTGCGTCCGTCTGTTACATATGGGGGATTCGTGTGGGAGCAGCGGGGTCCACTGTTGGTCTGTTAGGCCCCTGGTCTAGGGAGGCCTGAACTCCTTCCCATCCATCTCTAGGCAATAATGTTTTCTCTTCCTCCCCACAGAGGATGTCACCCCCATCCCCTCCGATAGCACCCGCAGGAAGGGGGGTCGCCGTGGTCGCCGTCTGTGAACAGGATTCCTCAAATTATTGTTTTCTGTTAATAAATTACCTTTGTGTAAGCTATTTCGACTCCAGTCTTCTCTCCGTCATGTAGGGGCCACCCTTCAGGGATATTTGGTTCTCTAGTCCCAGCTACGTTTGACCAGGACAGAAGACTGACTCGCAGTCACAGGTGCAGGATAAAGCAGGAGGCATTTAATAGATACATTACTGCAGAGGATACAGATAGCTTGCCAAACAGGAACACAGGAGGCACTGGTTAGGCCCCTGACATGGGACAGGATGAGCCTAAGGAGAGGTGAGGTGCCTGTGTGCAGTGGGTGTTTTCCACACTGCTGGTTGTGGCCTTGTTGCCTCCATCATCTAAAGCAGACCAAGACCTTAGAGACCTTGTTTTGAAAAGGAGATGTTAGTTCCAAAAATGGACCAATTCTTAAAGAGCCAGAGCAGAGTGGAAACTGTTGAGCCAAGTGTAGTCTGAGCAAAGAGGAGCCTTCCAGACTTGAGCCATATATAAACACGTGTGGGTGTGTGCTCGCCCCCCACACCTTCTGTGCAGAATGGGTAGTGCACTCTGCTGCATCTTGCTTTTTCTCACTTGGCAGATCTTGGAGATTGTTCCACATCAGTACATAAAGTACATAGAGATTCGGTCACCCCACAAATACACACCAAGCCCTATTTTCATCAGTGATTAAAAAAGTTTTTGCTCTCCGGAAGCTTGCATCCACCTCCAAGGACCCATTGGCACCAGATGGTACGGAATGTTCTGCAAGAGATTAGCATAGGGCCCTGTGATGGGGACTGCTACACTGTTGGTTAATAAAGTAAGCTAGAGAGAAGAAAATCTTAAGAACGTTGCAAGGAAGAGAGAATACAGTACTGTGCGTATTTATCAAAAAAATCCACGTGTGAATTACCCACACGGTTCGAACCTGTGTTGTTCAATGGTCAACAATACTCCGATTCAAGACGATGAGAGCACTTGAACTCTATTATAGAAAACCCACAACCCAATTAGAAGACCTGCAGAATGCCCGTCCTGGAGTCAAGAGTGATGAAAAACCAGGAGAGAAGACCGAAGGAGATTAGAGAGACCACTAATGCGGCATTAGACCCTGAACCAGAAGGACATTAGTGTGAAAACTGGTCAAATCCGAGTCAGACCTGACGATCAATTAGTAATGTGCCGTTAATTCTTAATTTTGACAAATATTTTGTGGTAACATAAGGTGTTAACAGGGAGAACTGGATGAGTGGTATATAGAAGAGCCATATGATCTTTGCAACTTTCTGGTAAATCTAAAATTGTTCCGAAGTTAAAAGTGTTGGGGGAAAAACGAGGGTACTTTGTTACCGTCAGCCTGGTTGCTAAGGCAGGATGTGTACAGACCCAAGGGGTAAACGCCTGGATGAAAATAACTAGTTCCCCAGCTTCAGACTAACTTTAGGCAAATTACTTAACCACTTGACCATTTAGCCAAAGTTCCTGTGATAATGGCTGTCTCATAGGGTATCATAAGAAATCAGATGAAAGTGTTTAGCACAGTGCCTGCCTCTGAAGAGGCTACTGCTATTCTTAAGCTTGTTCTGTTCTTATGCCAAGGAACATGAATGACAGCTGGCTGGAATCCTGGTGGAAAAATGCTGGCGGTTGCTAGAGCATTCTTTTTATTTCCTGTGATGGGACTTTGCAACTTGTCCTGTTGTTTCCTGGTAACCAGAGATGCAGTCAGCCAGGTTTTTTGAAAGCAGTTCCTTGCAGGGTTTTGTTGGCAAGGAGAGCCAGTTTGCACAGCTTGGGTTAAAACAGCAGCCTGTCGGCCACAGGCATGCAAGGCAGGACTGGATGAGCTGTTGCCCACCTAAGACCACGAACCAGGGGAGCCCAGCCTTGGCAGGTGAGCCCAGTGCCATGGGCTGCAGCTGCACCCCAACCAGGCCCCTAGTAATGGTCCCTACTGCTCTCCTGGCTCCTTCCTGTGACCTGAGCTCCTGTCAGCCTACTAAACTAGCCCCCTGTCTATCCCTAGGCCACGTGCTTTGTTATCTGGTCCTACCGACACTTCACGCTCTCACTCTGCCCAAGCTGAACCTTGTTCCTCTAGGGTTTCCAGTTCTCTGTGCCTTCAGTCTTCTGCTCACGTCTCCTCCAGCGTGGCTCCTTCAGCATCTACTCTTCCCCACTTCACCTCACTATCTTCTGCTCGTCCGTCCGTTCGAATCTGTTCTTCATCCCTCTCTCAGAGTTCCTTCGTGGATGTCCCCTCAAGGTACTTCTCCACTGAGTTCCCACAGCACCCCCACTTCCCACCATCCCCCTGTATTCTAGCCTATTCTCCCCACTAATCTGTGAGCTCTGAGAAGGCAAAGCACATCTTGTTCAGTGTCTCCCATCCCAGCCCTCGGCCCCAGTCTTTGGAAAAGTATGAGCTCAATAATGACGTTCAGTGAATCGCTGAAAGAATAGGTGAATGGGCTTCCCCCTGCTGTAGACTAGATAGATTCTGTAAAAAGAGCCTTTCTAGATCCTCGATACATTAAAACACATGCATTTCTGGGCTTCAAAGAAATAAAGTAGGGGCACCTGGGTGGGTCAGTCGGTTAAGTGGCCAACTCTTGATGTCCCCTCAGGTCTTGGGTCGCAGGGTGTGAGCTCAAGCCCTGCCTTGGGCTTTATACTGAGTGTGGAACCTACTTAAAAAGAAAACTAAAAAATGTTTAAAAAGAAATCCCCAGGGGCGTTCAAGAAAAAAGTTCAGATGAAATGGATTAGAGAATGGCTGTAAGCAAAGAAAGATGGGGTAGCCCTCAATGCGAATACCAGGTCAGTGCCAGGAAGTTAAGTTTAGGCTCTGCCCCTCTCCCTGTCCTCAGCCCCAAGGTGAGAGAGCTGAGCTTGACCTTGACAGTAAGCCAGAAATCCTTAGATTTCTGGGCTAATACGGTCCTAAGTAGGACTGTGTCTGGGCTCTTGATATAAAGCAAAAGCAGATAACTCTGGAAAGAACCACAATTGAGGCCCAATGGTTTCTCACAGATTAGGTTCAATTAAATATGATGACTCCTCCACTCCCAAAAAAGATATAAACACGTGAAAATAAGTACTCAAAATAGAAACAAAAGATTTATATACCCCAAAGACTTCATATTAAAATTATCGAAATATAAAACTGCATGACAGGGCACTTAGGTGGTTCAGCTGGTTGCACATTCTAACTCCTGATTCAGGCTCAGGTCCTAATCCTGGGGTTGTGGGACTGATCCTCGCATCGGGCTCTGCGCTGATTGAGGAGCCTGCTTAAGATCGTCTCCCTCTGCCCCTCTCCCCAGCTCACACTCTCCCTCTCTGAAATAAAAACTAAAATAACTACATATGAAATGCTTAAAGAAATAATGGAACAAAAAAGTAGGCAAAATATAAATAATCAGATGTCTTCGAAAAGGAGCAAAAGGAAAATACCATTATTGAAGTTTAAATAATCTGTTGTCTTCGAAAAGGAACCAAAGAAAAATACATACAATTATTGAAATTAAATACTCAATGTCTGGGTTCAAGGGCAGATTAGAGCCAACAGAAGGAAGAATAAGTGAACTGCAAAATAAATCTGAGGAAATACAAAAGTCCAGTGAGATTGGAACTGAAATTCCTGCGTGGCTGCTTTCACCTTCTGCCTGAGGTGGAGCACTAGCCTTCCACTTCATCTTCATGGACCTGGGTGAAGATGTGGCTCCCTGTTATCCATGAGGTTACTGTCAAGGTCATTTGTAATCTCTCAGTGGAGGCTCAGGAAAACCCTTTCCAAGACATGACTTCAGGGGAGCCACTGATCTTAGGTGGTTCAAAGAGAAGATGTATAGGAGACTTAAAATAGGTAAATTCTGTCTTGGGGAAGAGGGAGCAAGCAGTCTTGTTCTGTGTAGTCCTAAGGTGGTAGGAATTCTCAAGAGGTAGACTCGAGTTAGCAGTTTTCTAAAAGAGCTGCTCAAAGAGGAAATAAAATTTTCATGAGATAGGGCTCTCCCCATCATTGGAGGCAAAGACTCCCAAAGGCTAGTTACATCAGAATCTCTTAGTATGGCAGAGACCATTGTTCCCCAATATCCTTTTTCTTCATTTTCTATTCTAAATAGGACTCTCCGTTTTTAGCCGGATGTATGGTTGATCAGAATAAAGACTCCTCAAGGTGGTTAGGTATGGTCCATATGACTAAGTTGTGGCCAATGAGATACAAGCAGAATGTGTGTATGCAGTTTGCAGGAAGTCTCTCTCTCTTTAATTATTAACTATAGTCACCTATATTCTATCCCCAGGACTTATAAATAGAGGATGTGTTGGTTTTTTTTGTTTGTTTTTTTAATTTTTTAATGTTTTATTTATTTTCGAGAGCCGGAGAGACAAAGCATGAGCAGGGGAGGGGCAGAGAGAGAGGGAGACACAGAATCTGAAGCAGGCTCCAGGCTCTGAGCTGTCAGCACAGAGCCCGACGCGGGGCTTGAACCCACAGACCACGAGATCATGACCCGAGCCGAAGTCGGACGCTTAACCGACTGAGCCACTTGGGCGCCCCTAGAGGATGTATTTTGAAGGGGGAAAGACATACCCTTTTAACCTTTCCTCTAATTGCTTTCAGATGTCTGCCGGAACTTGTCACCTTATCAGATAGGCTCTCCCTGCCCCTCACAGATCCATTAGTGTTCCCCACCTAGCCCCCGCCCCCAGCCATTAGTCTCAAGATATTTAACCATTTATTTGCCATATTCATGTCACTTAGCCCCACCTGATATTATACATCTATGTGTCCAAGTCTAGTGGTTCTCAACCTTGAGAGTGCGTCAGATTCAGAACCAGGAGATCTGGGACGGAGGCCTGAAGATGTGCATTTCTCACAGGTTTTCAGGTACTGCTGCTGTCAGTAGTCTGAAGATCGCACTTTGAGAACCATTGGCTTGTATTTTTAGGTTCACGGCTCTATCCCCCTACCAGGAACAGGGCATAAATGGTGCTTCGTAGATACTTGTTGACTCAAATTTAATCACCTTGAGGTAAGTACTGTTATTACCACATTTCACATATGGGGAAACCAAGGGTCGGAGATAAATGGGTTTTGCAGGGCCACAGAGCTAGAAAGGAGCAGAGCTGGGATTTAATCCTTCACCTGTCTGTAACCACAGGTACTGCCCTTAATCACTACACTCTCGTACCCCTGGCAAGCTGGGGCTCTGCAGTCAGCCTGGCAAGAAGGTGGAGGAGGATCCTCTTGTTCCAGCTTCTGCAGGGGACGGGGAAGTAGATGGCAGCAGGGTCCTGCTCCTGAGGGAGCCTCCTGCTGCCCTGACTTGTGGTGCTCATTATGGGTGGCCACCAGGTGGCAGCATTATTCTGATCTGAAGCTGCTTGCAGGGATGGGGAAGCTATCTGGGTTTTGGTTTGAGTTCTGCTATCATTAATTCTCTGGCCCTAGGCATATCCCATGGGCCTACGGGTAGGCCTCAGTTCCCCCATCTTTAGAGAGAGGAGATTGGATCTACTTAATCTCCAAAGAGTCTTGACAGCTCAAGAACCATCTATAAGAGACCGATACAGCCACTAAAATTCAAATACCTCAAAACCACTTACACTCTTTGCCCCCCGCACTGGAAAAAAAAATATATATAACCACCACCACCACCACCACCCCAAAACAACAAAAGCCCCACCATAGTATACTGTCCAAAAGAAATACAAGGCAAGCCACAAAACTGAGCCACATGTAATTTGAAATTTTCTAGAAGACCTATTAATAGAAAAAATAACATTAATTATAATATATTTTATTTAATGCAATTATCCAAAATATTTTCATTTTAACATCTGAGCAATATAAAAAATTATCAAGGTATTTTACATTCTTTTCTTATACTAAGTCTTTGAAATCCAGTGTGTATTCTATACGTGCCAGCACATCTCAGTTCAGACTAGCCACGTTTAAGACTTCAACTGCCACGTACAGAGAGCTGGTGGCTGCTCTATTAGATGGCATAGCCCTAGAATATTCATGGCAAATATTTATTGAGGTAGGAACTGCTGAGCGTTTTATATACGTTATCTTAATCCTTATAGCACCTGATGAACTAAACAAGGGTAGTATCATCTCATTTTTGCAGATGAAGAAACTGAGGCTCAGGGGACAGGGAAGTAGATGGCACTCAGATACTTGAGTGTCTTGGCCAAGATGATGTATTGCAAGTAAGCAGAAGAGTCTGGATATGAACTTGGCTCTGTCTCCAGAATCTGGGCTCTCTGTCATGACATAATCTTGCCCTCTTGGTAGATATGCAGTCACGTGGGCCCACTCACAGGGTTCCAGATCCAGGGAGTGCAAAAGCCTGTGAGCCAACAAGTGGGCCTGGGAGGGCAGGAGGCGAGGCCTTAAGCTACGTTCTCCCATCCCAGATACGTGTTTGGTAATGGTGAGCTTGCCTGGCAAACAACCAGTGACTCTGTCAAGGAGAAATCATGATCTTAGGAAAATCATGTTTGCATGAGAGATAACTGAGCTTACAAAAACCCCCAAAAAACCAAACCTGGCGTCAAAGAAAATGAAAATTGAGAACGGCAGAACCATAGGATTAAACTGCAGGTGACCACAGAAGAGGGTAGGATTCCAAGGGCCTGAGGAGTGTGGGTTGCAGGAAGGTGATTTGTAGCTTGGCCTCTGGAAAAATGATGATGATGTTCGTAACTAAAATTTATGATGTACTTAAATGTAGCATCTTATTAATTCTCACAATCACACTAGGAAGTAGGTACTTCTGTCATTACTGTTTTGCAGATGAGGAAACCGAGGCACAGGATACTAGTTGAGATTCAGCCAAAGCAACTTGGGATGGAGTCCTTGTTTTGGATTGCTCTGCTATCCTCCTGCCTAGCACAGGCTGCTTGTGGATGTAGTAAGCTCTCTGTCTCTGGAGGCATGGAAACATTCTCAGGGATGTGAGGAAATGTTCAGGAAGGGTCGTTCCTGGGTAGGACAGGAGCCTGGTGAACTGATTCCAAGCTTGTCTGGAGAGTGAGTGTAGAAATTGCCTCATGAGACAAAGACGGGACAGCATCCATCTGCCTTTCAAATCCATCCCGTGGGAATAGGAGTACAGGGGGTGTCGCCAAAGTACTGACCAAAATGAGCGAGAGGTCCGTGGAGGCAGCATGGCACGGTGGTTAAGAGAACGGGCTCTGCAGACAGCCTAGGCCTGCGTTCTGTTCCCAGCCTGGCCACTCACGAGCTATACGTGTACAGCCAGATCCCCCTGAAGCTCGCAGGGCTGTTGTGACAATACAGTGAGAAACCATGTGCGAATCGGTTATACTCAGTCAAAGAAGTGAGACCCTAAGAGGGAGTGAAAGCCAGGAATCAAGGCCTCAGTGTACTTTAGGAAGTTTCACTTTGCTCAAACCCGTGGACGGCGCTGGTGGCGACGGCCCCAGGGAAATGAGCTGCCGTGCTGAGGCAGGAGATCCGAGTCCTGAGGAGAAGGGCGGTGTCGGGGAGTTGCTTTGACTGCCGTGGAGGGGGTGCCGCTGAGGAGGAGGCTGGGTGACAGAGCGGCCTTTCTTGGAGGGGCAGCTTGGGCAGAAGCACCTCGGGATGCCCCGGCAGGAGCTGGACAGGCCCCTCCTCAGCACCATCAAGTCCCTGCCCCCCTTATTGTTCCCATCCACAAACACGCTCGAAAGCCATGACCTGAGTCCTCTTCCAGCTGCTGACCCCCAACTCTGTCTCCCCCCTTTCATGCACCACTTCCTCCCCTCCCAGTCACCTCCTGACCCAATTTGCCGACCTGCCCTTGTCTCCATCTCCGTGGCCCCCACGTGGCCGAGCCCATAGGGCTGCTTCTCGGCCGTGTTCTCTCAGTGGCGTTCGACCCAGTAAGCCCTCCTCCCCCACTCCATCATTGGCGTCTATGAGCACACCCTCGCCCGGTTTTCCTTCTCCTCCCTGACGACTTCTCCGCACTGGTCAGGGCCGCTCCTCCATCCAGTGTCTAAATACTGAGGGTCCCCAGGGCTCAGCCCTAGTCCCATGGCTTTAAATAACCATCTGTGAGTTGATCGTTTTCAAATGTCTATGTTCACTCGTTTTTTAAGTTTCAGTCTGGTACCTTCAGCCATCTACCTGATGTCCATATATGGATGTCACACAGAAGGGAGCCCAAACCAAACTCTGGACTCTGCCTGTTCCAGAATGTGCTCTCCCATCTTCCCCATGGTGATGAATGCCACCGTCCATTGTACTGTCCCAAACCCAGGCACTGCCTTTGGTCTCCTTCCCACACCTGACATCACTCCCTTCAAAACAGCTATGGAATCCATCCACTTCTCCCTGTCTCCACCACCACCGGAAAACACCACCATCTCTCGCCTAAGCTACTTCACTCCTAACTGGTCTCCAGGCTCCCACTCCTGCCCCCCTTAAATCTATATGCCACACATGATTTTAAAACATAAACCAGGGGCGCCTGGGTGGCTCAGTTGGTAAAGCGGCCGACTTCGGCTCAGGTCATGATCTCGCCGTCTGTGAGTTCGAGCCCCGCGTCGGGCTCTGTGCTGACAGCGCAGAGCCTGGAGCCTGCTTCAGATTCTGTGTCTCCCTCTCTCTGCCCTACTCCTGCTCACGCTCTGTCTCTATGTCTCAAAAATAAATAAACGTTAAAAAAAATTTAAAAAAAAAAAAACATAAGCCAAACACAGTCCCTCACTGCCTGACACTCTCTGCTAGCTTCCCATTGTTTTGGAATAATACCCACTAAGACCCAAGTCTGCATGATCTGGCCCTGCCTGTCTCCTCGGCAATATTTGAAACTACACACCTCCTTGCTCACTCTGCTCAGACGTATGGCATTCTTTCTGTTCCTCACATGTGCCAAGGACTTCCTGTTTCTGTGAATGACATCATCTCTGTCACCCAAGTAGGAATGCTCAGCAGCATCTTGGTCCCACCCCTTTCTTCACATCCAGTCTCCCCCCAAGTTCTGTGGACTTTCCTCCTGGCGTTTTTACTCTTCGTCCCCTTTCCTCATGCTCCCAGCCACAGGCTCCACCAGGCCTTGCCTCTCCAGCTCGGCTTTTCACCACAGCCTCCTGACTGGTCTCTGCCTCCAGCCTCATGCCGTGATCTGATTCCAGCCCTGGACTGACCCCTGACCCCTGACCCCTAAGCTTAACCCCAGCCACTGGTGGCCTGGTCTCTGACTGATACCTGACTCCTGCTCCACCAAAGCCCGGGGCTCAGTCCTCACCAGGTATCTTCAAATGCCCCTATATCCTAATGCCGGGTGGAGAACTTGTGCTTAATACATACTTGCTGGATGAATGAGTCATAGGGGAGGACTACTCAGATGCACTAGCCAAGACCCCAAGTCCAAAGGCTGTTTACCTACCTGCCAGATGGCGCCTGGGAGAAGAGTCCGGGAGTTCCAGATGCTAAGTTGATTGTAGAACATCTGACCGTGGGCAAATCAAATCTTTTCCTTCCTCGATTGTCCCTTGGATAAGATGGGAAGAAGCAGAACAGCTAGTTTCTTTCTCCCAGAGCACTGTACTGTACTCAGGGCCTTTCGTTACAAAGTGTTTTCTGTCCGGGCTCTCCTTAGACCCGTAGAAATTGCCAGAAATTGCCGCATGAGACAAAGACGGGACAGCAGTCCGTGAGATTCTCGACGCAGCAGCCCAAGCCGCCCTTTTAAAACACAGTCAGAGGGGCACCTGGGTGGCTCAGTTGGTTAAACATCCGACTTTGGCTCAGGTCATGATCTCATGCTTCGTGGGTTCATGCCCCATGTCAAGCTCTGTGCCGATAGCTCAGAGCCTGGGATCTACTTTGGATTCTTTGTCTCCCTGTTTGTCTGCTCGCTCTCTCTCTCTCTCTCTCTCTCTCTCAAAAATAAACAATTAAAACAAAGAATTCTTTAAAAAAAAACAAAACAAAATTAGATAACAGCACTCCTCTGTTCAAAGGCTTCCTATGGCTCCTGATTCCACTCAGAGTGAAAGCCAAAGTCATGAAGATGGCCACGGGGCCTGGCAGCATACATCACTGACCTCATGTGCACTTGCTCGCCATCTCAGAGGCTCCACTCCAGCCACACTAGCCTCCTTGCCGTTCCTCAACCATGCCAAGCACGTCCTCACCATGGGGGCTTTTCTCTGGCTTTCTTTCGCCAAGGACATGCTTCCCCCAGACGCAGGCTTGGTAAACAACCTCACCTTCAAGCCTATCCTCCAATCTGGTGTTGCCAGCGAGGCGCATTCCAACACCCTATTAAGTACTGCACCCTACCCCCATCCACCTGCCCCAGCAATACCTTCCCTTTTCCCCAGCTTGCTCATCTCTCCCTAACCAACAGTGTAGTTTACTTGCTTGTCTCCCGCTAGAATGTAAATTCCACAAGGGCAGAGATAGTTGTCTGCTTTGTTCATTGATGTAACTCAAGTACCCAGGACAGTGCCTGGCACAAAGTAGATGTGCAATAAATAAGTGCTGAATGAGTGAATGGAAGAAGTGAAGTAAGTAACTTCCCTGGGGCAGGTAGAGCAGATTGGGACTGGAGCCCAGACCTGTGGCTTCCCCACAAAGAACCCCTTTCTTGGCTCTGTGTTCATGGCCCAAGTATACCAGAATTCATGGAGACCCCCACCAAAAGAATGGCCGGGCCGTGCAGGGTGGTGGGCAGGTGCACTGCCTGCCTGCCACCTGGGGCGGCTCCTCCCTCTCAGGGACTTGGGGACTGAGGAGGAGAACAGGATGGGCCTGAGGTCCTGGGAGACTCCACCTCCTGGCTCACCCAAATGAACTGGCAGGAACTCACACCTGGAGCCTGGAGTGTCCACACCAAGGGAGAGCAGGCATTTCAACTGACTAGCCTGAAGGGTATACCCGAGACTCCCAGGAAGGTCCTGGGTGGGAGGATACACCCGCTCAAACAGACGCACTTGCTGCTCCCTTTCCTTGAGTGGCTCCAAATCGTTGTACACAGGCAGGGTCCCTAATTCAGATGTAGCAAGTTTGCAGGAAAAATCGTATCACTGCGCTACCTAAATTCTACTGCACGCTTAGTCTCTCTATGTCAGGCATGTGTATATTGACTCATTCAATTCTCCCGGCAACCCAATAAGATAGGTTCTGTAGTATGCCCATTTGAGGAAACTGAGGCAAATGGGAGTTAAGTAATTTGCTTAAAATCACACATCTAGTAAGTGGTAGAACTGGAATTTTTTCCTGTCCAAAAAAAAAAAAAACACAAAAAACTTTTGAATAGTTATTGAGAAAGTCCGGTAAAGATTACAACATGCATTATGTGCTTCTGCTGTAAGGAGCCCAGTGCCCCCGCAAGTGTCAGTGTAACAGTGAGGGCAATATAGTGTCTTCTTAGTGGCCAGCACAGTGCCCATGTGGGATTCGAATATGGTTGCCGCCAACCATTTATTATGCAAAATTTTAAACATCAGAAAAGTTTATCATTCCTATACCCACCATCTACAATCGACTATTGTTAGTTAACTTTATCTATTGTCTATCTGTATCTTTTTTTCTGAACCATTTGAAAATAAGTTGCAAACATCAAGTCAGGTCACCTCCAAGTATTTCATTCAGCCTTCAGCTCCTAAAAACATAATCACTTAACAGCCAAAAATTCCATTATCACCATTTATTGCTAAAGCAAGCAATAAAAAACAATTTCGAAATATTCTCTAATATTCAACCCAGATTCACATTTCCTCAGTCTCTCATAAATATCTTTTAGGGGCGCCTGGGAGGCTCAGTCAGTTGAGCATCTGACTACGGCTCAGGTCATGATCTCACGGTCCGTAAGTTTGAGCCCCACATCGGGCTCTGTGCTGACAGCTCAGAACCAGGAGCCTGCTTCGGATTCTGTGTCTCCCTCGCTCTCTGCCCCTCCCCCACTCATGTTCTGTCTCTCTCTGTCTCAAAAATAAACATTAAAAAAATGTTTTAAAAATCTTTTACAGGTTTTTTTTCTCAAACCAGAATCTTGTCAAGATTTACAAATTGCCCCTGGTTATTACATTTTTTAAATCTTTTATTTTTTTAAAGATTTTATTTTTAAGTAATCTCTGTACCCAACATGGAGCTCGAACTCACCACCCCAAGATCAAGAGTCACACACTCCACTGATTGAGCCAGCTAGGTGCCCCTACGTTTCTTTTTTCTTTTTCTTTTTTATTTCTTTAATCTTTTAAAATATAGAACCCTCTCCACACACACACCTTTTTTCGTGGCATTGACTCTTTGATAGTAACAGTCATTGTGGACTATCCCTGGAATTGTCTTTTTCTTCCTGGTGTCATTTAACTTGTTCTTCTATCCTTCTAATTACTGTAAACTGAAATTTAGGTCTAAAGGGAGATTCAGGTTGGGACGCCTGAGTGGCTCAGTCAGTTAGGCGTCTAACTCTTCGTGTCGGCTCAGGTCTTGATCTCATGGTTCGTGGGTTTGAACCCTGTGTCAGGCTCCACACTGATAGCATGGGCCCTGCTTGGGATTCTCTCTCCCTCTCTCTGGGCCCCTCCCCTGTTCTCTCTCTCTCTCTCTCTCTCTCTCTCTCTTAAATAAATAAATAAACTTAAAAACAAAAACAAAACAAAGGTAGATTCAGGTTAATGATTCTTTAGCGAAGAGATTTCCCAGCTGATGCTCAGTGTTATATCCCGTTAGGAAATATAATGGCAGGCTGTCCCGCTGTTGGTGATGCTAAGTTTGATCACTTGATGCTGAGAGCAGGACTGTATCATTGTAAGTGCCTTTCACTCTTTGCAACCAGTGAGAACCTTTGGGATGATACTGCAGCGTGTGATATCCTGTCCTTCTCCAACCTTTCATCTCATGGTTTTGGCATCCGTTGGTGGCCCTTACCTGGACCAGCTATTACTCTGGGGGTTATTAAAAGGCGATTTTTGGGGCGCCTGGGTGGCTCAGTCGGTTGGGCGGCCGACTTCAGCTCAGGTTATGATCTCACGGTCTGCGGGTTCGAGCCGCGTCGGGCTCTGTGCTGACGGCTCAGAGCCTGGAGTCTGCTTCGGATTCTGTATCTCCCTCTCTCTCTGCCCTTCCCCTGTTCATGTTCTGTCTCTATGTCTCTCAAAAGTAAATAAATGTTAAAAATTTTTTAAAAAAATAAGAAAAGGCGATTTTCTAATTCTGTCTTTTCTTCTATGGTAGTTTTCTTTCATTCTTTTGTAAAAAAGAATTTTTTCTTTGGGATGCCTGGGTGGTTCAGTCAGTTGAGCATCTAACTTCAGCTCAGGTCATGATCTCACGGTTTTGTGATTTGGAGCCCACATTGGGTTCTCTGCTGTCAGCACAGAGCCCACTTCTGATCCTCTGCCCCCTTCTTTCTCTGCTCTCCTTGGCTCATACTCTCTCCCTCTCAAAATAAATAAACATTTAAAAAAGAAAAAGAATTTGGGGGTGCTGGGTGGCTCAGTTAAGCATCTGACTTCGGCTCAGGTCATGAACTCGCATTTCATGAGTTCAAGCCCCTCATTGGGCTCTGTCTGACAGTTCAGAGCCTGGAGCCTGCTTCAGATTCTGTGTCTCCCTCTCTCTCTGCCCCTCCCCGCTGTACTATGTCTCTCTGTCTCTCTCAAAAATAAATATTAAAAAAAATTTTTTTTAAAGAAGAACTTTTCTTTATCAACTGGGATTGAATTATAGTTTCTTCTAAAGAGCAGGGTGATTATTCTAATTGATGCTGGAAACATCCCACGTTTAGCTGGCAGCTGCCCATTCAGTTTGGATCCTGGATCCTTCTGACAAATCCCAGTAGTCTTTGAGCATCTGCTTGGTTTCTGGGAAGAAAGATGTCTCCAACACACCCACCTTGTATTTTCTTTTCCTCTGCCCTGTGACCCAACTGTTGGAACTTGGACGTGGATACTGGAAGTCTGCGCCGATTGGCTCTTTTGTTTAACGACAGGGGCCAGGCCTAGTGTTTTGTGACTTCACTGTATGACCTTGGGCCAGTTCCCTTCCCCTGCCTGAGCCAGATTTCCTCCATGGGAACAATGGGGTCGCTGAATCCTGCCTTAACCCTGTATCACCCTCAAGGTGTGTAGGATACCAGGTCTTCCTGCTCCCCACCACTTTGTCTCCTTCCCCACGCAGGGAGAGGGTGGCATGGGACTCCAATAGGCAGTGGGGCCCTCTCCCCACCCACCCGGGAGAAACTCAGTCTTGGGGCCCGCCCTCCTGGCTGAATTAGCCTCCAGCCTCCTCCGGGCTAGACCGGGTTGACCTGTGGGGTCATCTTTGGCCTTAGCCTAAAGTTGCTTCACAAGGAAAAGCCATTTTGTTTTCACAGTCAGCATAGAATCAATTGACTTTGATGTATTTTTTTCATTATTTTTAACTTTAGTTTTACTTTGTGTCAAAGTTACAAAAAATTTACATATTTAAAGAATCAAATACTTCTAGAAGGCTTACTATGAAAAATAGCATTTCCTCACCTTCCTCTTTATATCACTTCAAACTTTTTTACCTGATTCTTTTGGTATCTATCTCTGTATCTCTAAATAACTTCTGACTTTACTTCCTGATTTTTCAATTTTAAACATTGTCTGGTTTGCTTTTCGCAGTGGAAGATGAGGATTTAGCCCTCTTTCCCCCTCTGTCCTTCTATGTCACTCTTTCTGTCTTTACCTCCTCCCTTATACCTCTATTATATGTTTGGTTATTTATGCCCAGCATCGAGTGTTTACCATATTATGACAATGTATATGACATTCAATTTCAGTTACATAGCATACTAGGGTTATTATTTCATATCTAACTTTTGTTTTCCCCAGATTTAATAGTTGTCTTAGTTTTTCATTTACCTAATTTTCTTTTCCTTTCCTTTTCTCTGCTCTTCTTTCTTTCTTTCTTTCTTTCTTTCTTTCTTTCTTTCTTTCTTTCTTTCTCTTTCTTTCTGTCTTTCCTTCCTTCCTTCCTTCCTTCCTTCCTTCCTTCCTTCCTTCCTTCCTTCCTTCCTTCCTTCCTTCCTTCTTCTTTCTTTCTTTCTTCCTTCCTTCCTTCCTTCTTCCCTCCCTTCCCCTCCCCTTCCCTCCCCTTCCCTTCCCTTCCCTTCCCTTCCCTACCTTTCTCTCTTTCTTTTCATATGAACAGGGGAGAGGCAGACAGAGAGGGAGAGAGAGTCTTAAGCAGGCTTCATGTCTAGCATGGAGCCTGACTCGGGGCTCAGTCCCAAGACCATGAGATCATGATCTGAGCTGAAATCAAGAGCTGGCTGCTTTTTTTTTTTTTTTTTTAATGTTTATTTATTTCTGAGAGAGACAGAGCATGAGCAGGGGAGGAGCAGAGAGAGAGAGAGACAGAGAATCTGAAGCAGGCTCCAGGCTCCGAGCTGTCAGCACAGAGCCTGACGCGGGGCTCGAACTCACAAACCGTGAGATCATGACCTGAGCCGAAGTCAGACGCTCAACCGACTGAGCCACCCAGGCGCCCCACAAATGAAATTTCAGTTTCCTGTGTTCCAGGTCTTCTCATATTTTTAGTGAACGCTTTCATTTTGATGGAGCATACCTTCCTGAAGCTTTCTGAAAAAGGAAAATTTTTGAGATCTTGAGTGTCTGAGAATATATTCGTGATACCCTCACATACTTGATAATTTGGCTCAGTGAAGATGCTAGGGTGGCAATAATTTTCCCACAGAATTTTGAGGGCATTACTCCATTATATTCTGGTTTCCAAGGTTGCTGTTAAGAAGTCCAAAGCCTGGGGTGCCTGAGTGGCTCAGTTGGTTAAGCGGCCGACTTCGGCTCAGGTCATGATCTTGAGGTCTGTGAATTCGAGTCCCGGGTCGGGCTCTATGCTGACAGCTCAGAGCCTGGAGTCTCCTTCGGATTCTGTGTCCCCCTCTCTCTCTGCCCTTCCCCTGCTCATGCTCTGTCTCTATGTCTTAAAAATAAATAAACGTTAAAAAATTAAAAAAAAAAAAAAAAAAGAAGAAGTCCGAAGCCATTGTGATTCCTGGTTTTTTGTCTATATTTTGTTTTTTCCTTTTTGTAAATTCGGAATCTTTTCTTTGTCTTTATTTTTCTGAAGACTTGCCATGGTGTACACTGGTTTGAAACTATTTTCATGCCTTTTCCTTGGTACTCCCTGAGCCCCTTCAGTTTGGAAATTTATGTCCTTGAGTTCTGGAAATTGTACTGACTTATTTCACTGATGATTTCTTCCCCTTGATTTTCTCTGTTCTCTATTTCTGGAACAATGATATTTGGCTGTTGGGCTTCCCGAACTGGGCTTTAATTCTTTTTTCTTTCCGGTTTTTCTTTTTATCTTTGTGGGAAATTTATCTTTCTGAGATACTAAAAAAACTATCTTCTGTCTACCAATTGTTTAATATCTGCCCTTGTACTTTTAATCTTCAATAGCTGTGTTTTTCTTCTAATGCTACCTATATCTTTATAGCATCCTATTCTTGTTTCATGGGGAGAGTATCGTATTTTATGTCTCTAATGCTATTCATGGCCATTTTGTTCCTCCATGGTGCTTTTTTGGGGTTTGGTTATTTGTTTTATTCATTCTCTTTTCTGTTAGAGGCTTTCTTCAGATAATCCATAACCCTTGATTATCAGGAAAACCAAGTAGAAGCTGTGAGTCACGACTAGGGCTTATCCACTGAGGGCGTCCCTACAGCATTATCGACAGATAATGGGAACCCCCAATGTCAGAATATTTAGGTCATTTCTCCTGGATGGTCATGTTCTCCAAAGAAGGATCTTCCTTCCCATGTACTGCCTGGAGGGACAGGCCTGCCTGCTAGCATCTGGGGAACTGGGAGTGGGGAGAAGGCTGGGACTCTTAGCTTTAGTACCAGCCCACGTCCTGTACTGTGCCAGATGATAAACTTCCAGTCTTTGAGAGGGAGGGTACTTATGGAAGGAGAGGAAGTGGGTATCCAACTGTTTGGTAAACAGACTTTCAAACAGTTCTCCTCTTCTTAGCCCGCCTTGCCTAATACCCCAATTCCCGAGCAGATTTACACCTGCCATGTAAATAGGTGGCTTCTCGGCTTTTCTGAAGCTGCAGGTTTAGGCTTTAGCTTCCCGGGGTCTGCTACAGGAGCTACCTCTAGTGTACACGCTCTCCAGCTTCTAAAATTCTGCTCCTGCTTTCTCTTCTGTCCTCCTTGTCCTTATAGTTTACGTAAGAAAAAAAATGTCATTTGAGAGAGGAAGCGAAGCTATATGTGTGTTCTAGCCATCATTACCAGGAAATCTTTTTTTAAATTGAGCTATAATTCACATACCACAATATTCAAGCTTTTAAAATCATACAAGTCAGTGGTTTTCCATACATCCACAAAGTCGTGTAACCATCACCTCTATCTAATTCTAGGGTATATTCATCACCTGTTGGGAGCAGTTTTGGGCTCACAGGTTGAGACCCCTCCCTGTGTGGAAAAGGCGGTCGAAGCAAAGCTCCCGCTGGCCAAAATGGCGCCTAGTCTTACCTCCTTCTAAATAATTTTTCAGACTTGGATTTCTTGAGCTACTCTCGTTGGCTCCAAGGAATGTAATGCTCTTGTTTTATGGCATTTAGATAAAAGGGAAGGATCTGGAGCACGATGCTTTGATGGATTACATCTGAATGAGAGTAGCCCGGCTGGGAGTAATCTTAAAGTTGCATCTTGGGGATGGGTTGCACAAATTAATATCAGTTATGAACTGGCTGGATATTGGTGTGGTTTGCATAATCGTTGGGCTCCTATTATGTAAATTCACTTATTTACAAGCAAAGGACAAACATTGGGTTGCACCTCTCCCATTGTAGTTGGAAGAATAGGCAGAGTGACTCCTGGCCTGTGTATAGATAATCAACATAGGCAGGCCTAGGTAATGCCCTGTTCTCTCCCCCTGCCTTAAATTTATATGCGAATTAACTTGAAAACAACTTGCAAGATTGAGGAAATCGCAGCTTTGCTGATAAAAACACATTATCATTCAAACTATGCTTACTGATGGGATGTCACTCATTGCTGTAATGTCATTCACTACTTTTAAAGACACTGAGACCAGCAGGGCAGAGAGATGCCAGAATTGCCAGAGATGCCTGCTTGGTGATCAGACCGCATCTCGTGGCTCTCTCATTCCTTTTGCCGACCGTCCATCCTTCGGGGACCCCTGGACTCAGCCGGAGCTGGATTCCGGCAATCACCCCGGAAGGAAACCTCATACCCATCAGCAATCATTCTCTAGCCTCCCCTCCCCAGCCCAGCCCCCGGCGGCCACCAATCTACTCTCTCTCTCTATGGATTTGTCTGTTCCAGACATTTCACAGAGATCGAATCATACAGTACGTAGCCTTTTGTGTCTGGTTTATTTCACTTAGCGTGATGTTTTCCAAATTCAAACATTTAGTGGCATGAATCAGTACTTCATTGTTTTTGAAAAAACAACAGTTCTGTTGATATATTAGCTCCTCCTTCTGGCTAAATAATATTCTGTTGTATGGATATGCCACATTTTATCCACTCATCAGTTGATGGATATTTGGGTTGTTTCACTTTGGGGCTACGAAGAATAATGGTGCTATGAACATTTGTGTGCAGGTGTTTGTGGGGTCATGCTTTCATTTCTCTCGTGCCAGATCTAGAAGCAGAGTTACTGGCTCATATGGTAACCTTGTTTAAGTTTTTGAGGAATTGTCAAGTTACTTTTCAAAGTAGCTGTACCATTTTATTTTTTTTATTTTTTTAATGTTTATTTATTTTTGAGAGAGAGAGAGAGAGCAGGGGAGGGGCATAGAGAGATGGAGATAACAGAATCTGAAGCAGGCTCCAGGCTCTGAGCTGTCAGCACAGAGCCTGATGCAAGGCTTGAACTCACAAACCGCGAGATCATGACCTGAGCCGAAGTTGGATGCTTAATCCACTGAGCCACCCAGATGCCTTTATTTATTTTTTAAAGTTTATTTTGAGAGAGAGAAAGAGAGAGCAAGTGGGGAGGGGCAGAGGGAGAGGGAGGGCGAGAATCTAAAAACCATGACATCATGACCTGCACTGAAACCAAGAGTCCCTCTTAACCAGCTGAGCCACCCAGGTGCCCCTTATTTATTTATTTTTTAAAGTAAACTCTACCTCTAATGTTGGGCTCGAACTTAGGACCTTGAGATCAAGAGTGGCGTGCTCTATGGCTGAGCCAGCCAAGCGTCCCAGCTGCATTATTTTACATTCCCGCCAGCAATATGTGACAGTTTCACTGTCTCCACATCTTCGTCAACACTCGTTATTGTCTGGCTTTTTGATTATAGCCATCGTAGTGTGAAGTGGCACCTCACTGTGGCTTTGATTTGCATTTCTCTAATAACTAATGGTGTGGAGCATCTTTTCATGTGCTTATTGGCCATTTGTACATCTTTGGAGAAAGAGCTGCTTAAATCCTTGGCCCATTTGGAATTAGGTGTTTTTTGACGGTTGAGTTCTAATACCTCTTTATATAGTCTGGACATCAGACCCTTATTAGATATATAATTTGTAAATATTGTCTCCTATTTTGTGGGCTGACTTTTCACTTTCTTTATAGTGACCTTTGAAGTACAACACACTATTTTTCTTTGTCGCTTGTGTTTTAAGAAATGGTTTTAGGGGCGCCTGGGTGGCTCAGTCGGTTGAGCGTCCGACTTCGGCTCAGGTCAAGATCTCACGGTCTGTGAGTTCGAGCCCCACGTCGGGCTCTGTGCTGACAGCTCAGAGCCTGGAGCCTGCTTCGGATTCTGTGTCTCCCTCTCTCTCTGCTCCTCCCCCACTCATGCTCTGTCTCTCTCTGTCTTAAAAATAAACATTAAAAAAAAAATTAAAAAAAATGGTTTTAAAAGGGGTGCCTGGGTGGCTCAGTCGGTTAAGCATCCTGCTCTTGGTTTTGGCTTAGGTCATGATCTCATGGTTCGTGAGTTTGAGCCCCATGCAGAGTTTGGGATTCTCTCTCTCCCTCTCTCTGCCCCTCTCCTGCTTGGTCTCTCTCTCAAAATAAATAAATAAATAAACCAAAAAAAAAAAAAGAATGTTTTTAAAAAGTTTTATTTTAGGGGCGCCTGGGTGGCTCAGTCAGTTAAGCTTCCGACTTTGGCTCAGCTCATGATCTTGTGGTTCACGAGTTCAAGCCCCACGTCGGGCTCTGTGCTGATAGCTCAGAGCCTGGAGCCTGCTTCAGGTTCTTGTCTTCCTCTCTCTCTCTGCCTCTCCCCTGCTTGTGCTCTGTGTGTGTGTCTCTCTCTCAAAAATAAATAAAACATTAAAAAAAAAGTCTTATTTTAAGAATAGCTTTATTATATTTGACACATAATAAATTTTGTGTATTTAAAGTGTACAATTTGGTAAGCTTTGACATATGCCTACATCATGAATAAAGCTCTGTTATTATGGTAGTTACCCCAAAGTTTCTTTGTGCCACTTTGTCATCCCTCTGTCTTGTCCCTTCCTGCACCACGCCGCCTCAATGAATAGGTAACTATTCGTTTCTTTGCTATCACTGTAAGTTAGTTTGTATTTCCTAGAACTTTATCTAAATGGAATCATACAGTATATACTCTTTTGTCCTGGCTTCTTTCATTTGGCGTAATTATTTTGAGATTCATCCAGATTGTATGTGTATCAATAGTTCATTCCTTTTTTTTTTTTTTTTTTTTGCCAGTAGTATCCATTGTATGGGTGAACCGCAATTTGTTTATCTATTTACTTGTTGATGGACATTTGGGTTGTTTCCAGTTGGGGCCATTAAGAACATTTGTGCTCAGGTTTGTATGGCTACATAATTTCACTTGGCTTAATTATCCAGAAAATATCTTACTGGTAAATATCTGAGTAACAGTTACATTTCTTGAGCATCTCCTATGGTTACCAGGCTCTGTGCTAAATGTTTATTTAATCTTACAACTTGGCAAGTTTAGTATTATTGTCCTTCCTTTTCAAAGGAGAAAAATAATTCAGACAGGTCAAGGGACTGGCTCAGGTCATGTGGCTAGGTCTCTCTGACTTGGAATTTGAACTCAGGTCTGGTACATTAAAGGCCATGTCTGCTCTTCCCCCCTTTCCTCAAAATACATACACTATCTCCCTTTACTTTTGAAATCTTACACTCATTGAATCTTCAAACCACAAAGTCTTTATTTTTATTTTATTTTTTATTTTGATTTTTAACAGGTTTTATATTTGTTAGTTTATCTATTTATTTTGAGAGAGAGAGAGAGAGAGAGAGAGAGGAGAACATGAGCAGAGGAGGGACAGAGAGAGAGGGAGACTATCCCGAGCAGGCTCTGTGCTGTCAGCAGGACAGCCCGATGTGGGGCTCGAACTCACAAACTGTGAGATCATGACCTGAGCTGAAAGCAAGAGTTGGACACTTAACTGACCGAGCCATGCAGGCACCCCAAACCACAAAGTCTTTAAAAACTACTAAAATTGCTAAAAAAAATTATTAATGTAAATTTTGAAATACATAAAAGACATAAAGATTAATAAAACAAATATTGTATGTAAGCCACAGTTAGTAAGAAATAAAACCTTGCCAACCCAGTTAAATCTCCCCTGGGTACCCTTCGTAGGCCTTCCGCAGAGGCACCCACTGCCCAGAATTTGAAACACATGGTTTGGACATTAGCGTGACAGAAGAGCAGAGTGGTTAAAAACACGGACTCCCCACTTCTTGGATCTTGGCAAGTACGTAGGCTCTCAAAGCCTCAGTGTCCCTACCTATAAATGGAAATAATAAAATAAAACAGGCTTCAAAGGGTCACTCTAAAGATTATATGAAACAAAGCACGTAAAACAATTAGCACTGTGCCTGGCACAGAGGAGGGCTTAGCAAGCGGCAGTGAATGTTAGTCCCAGAGCCTTAGAACCATGGACTCAGTTCATAAAATGTTCAAGTTAGAAGGCAGCTGGGGGGTCACTGAGCCCACCGTTTCCTCTCCCTTTCTGCACCCAGTCATCTATGGGGGAAGAGGGGAGACAAAGGCATTTTCTCTTTCGAATTTATTTCCTGTCTACGGAATGAACATTTGCCTGTTTGTTTGAAATATCCAAAGTGCCTTATGAATCCAAAGGTCTGCCCGGAAACAAGTGATGAGGGCCCTGAGCAGCCAATGGAAGTATGCTGGCCTTTCTACCTGTCTGGGGAGCATCGCCCCCTCATCCTGGCCTGTTAAAGGCAGCTCTGCCCCAGTGGGGGTATTTCCAGCTTTGTGGTTTTCACTTCCACTTTAACTAGTGGGCGGAGTGGTCTCCTGTGGACGAATCAGATTCCTCCTCAGCCCGAACTTCAAGAGGTGAGCCACGGATTCAGGGTCCCAGACACTCAGGAGGCAGCAGCGGCAGCAGTAGCAGCAGCAGGTGGCGTGGGGAAGACTAGAGGCCAGAACCATGGAAGACCAGCGCGATCTTATCTCCAACCATGAGCAGCTGCCCATGCTGGGCCAGCGCCCTGGAGCCCCAGAGAGGTACGTGTGAGCTGCAGGAGACAGCACACAAATCCCGGAGCGCACAGATGTGCCCGGATGCTGGGGGAGGAGCACTAGCCTGGGAGCCGCAGGACGGAGGGATTCGGGCCCTGACTCTGGGTGATTTTGAGCAAGTCTCTGGCCTGCTCAGGTCTTCTGTTCTCCCTCCTGTAGAATGACGGGGCTTCTCGAGGGCAGGAGTTTTATATTTCTTTGCATGATACGCTTCTGTTCTGAAAATCAGGAGAGAGCCCCGGATTCTCTCCCTAGAGTTTCACACAATATCACGGGCTTCACAGGCCTCCTGAAGCTGGACTGTGAATCCCAGGTTAGAGACTTTGGACTAGATTTGGAAAATGTTATGGATCGTAGGTGGAGAAACAGAGTTTCTCAAAGAGGATGGTAGAAGCAGCTCAGCCCAATGGGGTTTCTCTCTAGTTACCAGGGATCAGTGTGGGAGTTGGTGTCAGGGAGGTAGAGTCACAGGTGTTTGTTGAGTAGATGGATGCGTCCGCCATTACAGGAGGGGTTGAGAGATGCTAGAAGGGGTCGGGGAAAGGCAAGGGGAGACTCTGGCCAAATTTGTAGAAGGGACTGAAGGCTGATGTGGGCCATGCCCTGCCTGTGTCCCTCTCCCTTGTAGCAAGGGGCCAGCACAGCCATCCAGAGGACCCCGGGACCCGTCTCCCAGCCCCAAGATTCTCTTATCCAGGTGTTTCCTGAAAAAAAAAAAAAAAAAAAAAAGCAGGGTTAGAATGCAGCTACCTTGTTCAAATTCTGTGTCTCCCTCTCTCTCTGCCCCTCCTCTGCTTGCTCTCTGTCTCTCTCTCAAAAATAAACATTAAAAAAAAAAAAAAGAATGTAGTTACTCTGTTTCCCCATAGTCCCCAGTCTTCAAAGAGTTTTTGCAAATTGGGGGTCCTGGCTGGCTCAGACAGTAGAGCATGTGACTCTCGATCTCAGGGTTGTGGGTTCGAACCCGACATTGGGTGTAGAGAGGACTTAAAAATAGAATCTTAAAAAAAAAAAGGTAATTTGCAAATCATAGGGACTTAGAGCTGTGATGTCAGCTGTTACCAGGCAGAAAGGGGTTTGGGAGAGACGCTCAGAGATGTCATGAGGAACTGCATTCAGGGAGACAGGAGACCAGGCGACAAATCACTGCTTCTCTCTGGGTCTCAGTAATAATAAGAACAATGATGATACTAGTCATGATAATAGTTCCCTTTCACTGTCCACCTGTCACCAGTCCTCAGACACTGTTAGTAATTCCTATGATCAGTTATGTGCTAAACCCAATCCCAATTCTCACAGTAACCCTAAGAGTCGGGTACTTTTCTCATCCCCGTTATTATTATTATTATTATTATTATTATTATTATTATTATTATTATTATTATAAGTAGGCTTCATGCCCAGCACAGAGCCCAATGCAGGGCTTGAACTCACAACCCTGAGATCAAGACCTGAGCTGAGATCCAGAGTCGGATTTTTTTTTTTTTTTAGCGTTTTTATTTTATTTTTGAGAGACATAGAGACAGAGTATGAGCAGAGGAAGGGCAGAGAGAGAGGGAGACACAGAATCTGAAGCAGGCTCCAGGCTCTGAGCCGCCAGCACAGAGCCCAATGCGGGGCTCGAACTCACAGACGGTGAGATCATGACCTGAGCCGAAGTCTGCTGCTTAACCAACTGAGCCACCCAGGTGCGCCCAGAGTCAGATTCTTAGCCAACTGAGCCACCCAGGCACCCCATCCCTATTTTTACATAAAATTGAGGCTTTGTTAGTTACCAACTTACCTAAGTTATCACAGCTAGTGAGTGTCGGAGTCAGGATTTGAACCCAGGACTAGCCTGATTTCAAAGCGCGAGCTCACTCTACCATCAGCCCCCATCAGGGAGGGGAGGTGGAGGCCCTCTGAGCCCAGGCCACCCAGTGAGTTGCAGACCCAGCGCGTGCTCAGTGTACAGAGAGGGTGCCCCCTCCTCAAATCTTTGTCTGTTTTTCCTTTTAGTTTAGTTACCACATCTAAAACTGACCTGCCCTGTGTGTTCAGTCCATTCCAGCCTTGAGCTGATTTCAGACGCTTTTGTGAACACTTCTGCCTCGCAACATTTGTTATCATGATTCCTGCTAGTTCTGGTTGGCTCCTGACTTCAGCCAATTATTATTGTTTATTCAAGAAGGAGGTAGTGGAAAGGAGGAAATGAAGACTGAGGTGACAAGAGTTGGAGGTTATTCAGAACCAGGGGACCGCATTCAAGATGCAAAAAGAGGAAGGAAACCAGATGCTAAGTTTAACGATTGACTCCCGAGAAAAGTAGTCATTGCTGTGTGCCTAGGTGTGGAGCCAAGAGCTCTCGGGATCTTATTTTCTATAACAACCCTTTGAGTAGCTGTTCCTACCTCGGGTTACTCCCTCAGAGGGGTTAAGTGACTTGCCCCTGGTCCCTGAGCTAAGGGGGTGGCAGAGCCAGGGGTCCACACCAGGTCTTATTTCCAGGATGGGTCTGTAGATTCTTATGCTCTTAGGAGAAACTGAGATTCAGGACTGGAATTAGACTGGGTGTGGGGTTGCAGAAGGGCTGGAGAGCTTGAGCCCAGACAAGACCCTGGCTTGGGTGGACTTTTCACAACCTTTAGAGGCTGGCCACCCCTGTTCCTTGAGAAGGCCTAGAAGTGGGATTTGTTTTCATTTTCCCCTCCCTTCTAGTCTCCTCTTTCCCCGTGCAGTGTTTGCTTTGTCCTAATAGAACAACAGTCTTTTGGGCTGGACCTTGGTGCAGAAAATGCAGAGGACTGGCAAGCAGGAGCCAATGAGAGTGAGCTATGTTTGTGATGTCATGAGTTACTATGCAGAAGGGTCTCCTGGAGTTTCCTAAAGTGTCCTTGTTGGTTCCTGGAGTAAGCAGAATGCAGTCTCATCCTGACAATTTCCACTGGGGTTCTAATAGTCTCCCCTCTAGGGCGAGGTGGGAAAACAGGCCAGGAACTCTCAGGTTCCTGGTGCAGGATCCTAACATTGCCTAAACTGTGCCATGTTCACGTGCCCCGCCAAACCGTACCCAAGGCCAACAGCTCCGAGGCCTATCTGCGATCTGGCTACTCCCTGTAGGGCCAGCCAGTTTAGGGAATGTGAGACCCGCTCCCAGTTACACAGGCTCAGGCGCCACACGCCCGCTGAAAATCCCCCTGGGTGTGTATCATCATTTGAAATACTTCGTGTAGTCACACTCAGGTCTTACTGCAAAGAAAACCACCAGATCCTAGACCTGCTGGGCTGAGAGGCGTCCACATGACAGCCCAGAGAAAGGCAGAGATTTGCTCAAAGACACTGAGAGTCTGGGGCAGAGGACGCGCCCCTGGAGGGAGTGGTACCTGGCCCTGTTCTAGTCTGACGTCGACCACTGCCCCCAACCTACCCGTGAAATGTCAAGGCCTCACTTCTCGTTTTTAGGTGGGCCACAGGCTCTGCTGTCCAGGTCCCATTTCCTTCCTTTTTCTCTGATTTCGCTGCAGGGGTTGGGTAGGTAGGGGATGAAAACTACCTTCCCCTTGAGGGCAGTCCGATCCTCAGGAAACCCCCTGGCAGAAAGGACAAGGTGCTGTCCCTGGCTCGTCCCCACTCACCCTAGGTCCCGGGGCCAGATCTAAGATTTCTGCGTAGGAACAGCAATGGTTGGAAATACGGGGCCCGGGGAATGTCTTCAAGCTGCGTGTCCATAGGCACTTGTTGTTTGTGCTTAAAGTGTGTGTGTGTGTGTGTGTGTGTGCGCGCGCGCGTGCTGGGTTTGCTGAGGGCTTGGAAGGGCTGATGGAAATGGGGCATCTCGCCACTCTGTCAGTCCTTGGGGCAGCCACCTCTGTGGACTCTCCTCTGACCTATCTCCATCCCCCCAACAGCAAGTGCAGCCGAGGAGCCCTGTACACGGGCTTTTCTGTGCTGGTGGCTCTGCTCCTGGCTGGCCAGGCCACCACCGCCTACTTCCTGTACCAGCAGCAGGGCCGGCTGGACAAGCTGACGGTCACCGCACAGAACCTGCAGCTGGAGAGCCTGCGCATGAAGCTCCCCAAGCGTGCGTGTCCCTCCTCCATCCTGACCTCCCCCGCCCCACGTCCCTTCACTTCAGAGACCCCACTCCTGCACCTGGCCAGGCCCACGGTCTTCTCCCTCTGGGCCGGAATTCCAGCCCCTTCTCATTTGGGTTTGAGACCTTGGTCCCCAGTCTGAGTACCCTCTTCCCTGGGCACTGGGGCCACACTCCTACTTCATGTTCCTCCTGTTCCCACAGCTGCCAAGCCTCTGAACAAGATGCGGGTAGCCACCCCCATGCTGATGCAGGCGATGCCCATGCAAGGCCTGCTCCAGGGGGTAAGCACGACCCCAGGGCGGCGGAAGGGGGAGGTGTTATCTAGCCCAGATGGAGGGCAGGTCCCAAGGGCCAGGGGAGGACTGCTCAGCCAGGAAAAGCATGGCCGGGGTGGGAGGCGGGGACAGGGCCCACCTTAGGAAGAAGGCTCCCAGGGGTGGGGGAGCAAAGAGCCTCTGGGAGCCATCCCTGGGATGCTCACAAAGTGCTTCTCGTTTTCCAGAGCACCTCACAGTCCCCTCCTTTCCCAAAGCCCTTGATGTCCTAGATGGGTAGTTTTTGTTCATAAAGCAATCTGCTGTCCACAAAGCTGTGGGCAGGAAAGCTTATGCAGAGTTGACCAATAAAGATGCAGAAAGCGAAGTGACCTGCTTGGAGGTTGCAGAGATGGGCCTGTCCCTGTTGAGCACCTGGGCCTCGGGATTCTGACCCAGACTCCAGCCGCTGCCTCTGCTCCAGGGCCCCTCCTCTGTGGGCCAGTGCCGGTAACCCCCTTTTCTTTCCTTCCACAGCCCATGCAGAACGCCACCAAGTACGGCAACATGACACAGGACCACGTGATGCACCTGCTCCTGGTGAGTGGGACCGAGCCGGGGGCCCTGCCTGCCCACCCGGGTGTCCCCGAAAGGGAAAGCCTGCTCGAAGGCCTGCACCATCCTGGGTTCACAGGAGGCGTTCAGTACGGGCTCACCAGATGGGCGAAAGAATGCCAGTGCGGCCCTGAAATGTCATGTCTAGTCTAGCCCTGCCGTCCCCTTTCCTGAGTGTTTGAGACAGAGAATCTGAGGCCCAAAGCCCAGAACTGACTTGCTCAAGATGCCCATCTTTTCCTCCCCCTCATTTCTCCTGTCGCAGGCACTGCGAGGCTCTGGGCTCACAGTGGGAAACACTCAGACTCGCTTCTAATCCCCTGGGGGTCCTAGGCTAGTGTGGGAGACAGACAAGTGACCAGGGCAGGAGGGACACTCAGGGAGCTTTCTAAGGAAAGAGGCAGAGGCCCCAGCTGACCGGCGGCAGGGGAGGGGGTGTGGAGGAGGGGAGTCCCGAAAGATGAGGAAGAGTCTGCAAGGAGTAGAAGGCAGGCGGTCAGTGGTAGAACTGGGCCTGGAACCTGGGTCTCTGTGCTCCCAGCCCGGGGATCACGTAGCTGTGCCGCTGGCCGCTTGCTGCCTCCCTTCCCCGCTGGCTCCGTTACGGCAAGGGTCCGAGGGACCATGGACTGCACATTTCACCTTGCCTGCCAGGGAACGCTTTTTAAACCTTCCTTCCTGCCTTGCTACCCCGCAGGAGGCTGACCCTCTGAAGGTGTACCCGCAGCTGAAGGGGAGCTTCCCAGAGAACCTGAAACACCTGAAGAACACCATGGGGCCCCTGGATTGGAAGGTCAGCAGGTCTCCCCTCACTGGCTCCCTCTCATTCCTGACATCTAGGACAGGGCTGGGAGAAGGTGCTGGAAGGAGCGGTCCGGGGCAGCCATCCCCAGGGAGCTGGAGGAGTCTCCCCTACGCCAACAAAGCCACAAACACGAAGAGGGCTGGAGTTGAGGAACCACCTAGACCAAACTCCGTGGGTTCAGGCTGCAGCCGGACCTGGGGTGTTGAGTCCCTGTCGGCCCCTCCATGTCTGTCTCCAGGGGCAAAGCCAGGTAGGGTTGGAGGGGGCTGTTGAGCCTGACCCCTTGCCTCGTCCCGTTAGGTCTTTGAGAACTGGATGTATCAGTGGCTCTTATTTGAAATGAGCAAGAACTCCCTGGAGAAGCACCCCGTCGACGTTCCACTAAAAGGTATGGGGAGTGGGAGCCTGGGGCTGCCAGGGCTCCCGGGCGCTCCCGCGGGGCTCTCCTGGAGCTGGAGGGCAGGACCTGGAGCACTCCCTGATCCAAGCGCTGGCACTCTCCAGTGCTCATTTCTGTCTCTTCTGCCTGTTCCTTCTGGGCTTGGCTGCTCCCCCCACCCCAGTCCCCATCCTGCCTGAGGGCCCACGAGGCGGCGGCCTCCTTTTAGGGGACGACCTCCCTGGCGGAGGATGGCGGCACAAGCTGGCTAGGAGCAAAACCACCCAAAACATCCCAGGCATCATCACGTGCTCTTCTCCACGCGACACCGCATGGGTTCCTGAGGGGGCTGGGAGGGCTCATGATGCCACCTTCAGAGGGGCCTCCTCACACTCGCACAGCCAGCAGGTGCCAGACAAGAGGGCCATGGGGTTTTTCCATCCTGTGGACCACACACGGCAGGATTTTCGGCCCTATCATCGCGTGCCAGGTCTCCCTCCTGGCGCGAATTTGCCATGCAACTTGGGGCAAGGGCCTTCCTCCTGGGCTTCAGTTTTGGAAGCGGAAGATCAGTGGCCCACCCTACCCTAGGCCTCCGATTTTCCCATCAGAGGTTCACAGAAGGCACCTTCAATGCCGGCTGGACCAACTCCCAGCTGATGTTTGAACCCCTCTACACCCTCAACTGGCCCCAGTTTGTACTCGGATAACCCCAGTAACAGAAGCTCAGACCTCCCAAGATGCCCCTTGCTTTTCCCAAGAAGTAATCACAAGTGCAATTCCAAACTTTAAGAGGCCTTGGGTATCAGACGAAATCATCAAGTTCTGGGGTAAATTAGCCACATGGCCATTCGCTTCCTCTTTGATCTCAGACTTTCTTGGCCCATGCCTTAGTTTCCCCATCTGTGCAATGGGTGGAGTGAGCACAGCCACTTGGGCAGGAGGCATCAGGCCCACAGCAGTGGTGTGTGGAGTTCTCGTTCTGCCGAGACCCTGGCCCAGGGCCCGCTCACTCACTGTGTCTTCACCATGCCTGTCGCTTCAGTACCTACCAAGTGCCAGGAAGAGGTCAGCCGCATTCCCGCCGTCCACCCTGGCACGTTCAGGCCCCAGTGCGACGAGGACGGCAACTATAAGCCGCTCCAGTGCTATGGGAGCACCGGCTACTGCTGGTGCGTCTTCCCCAACGGCACCGAGGTCCCCCACACCAGGAGCCGCGAGCACCGTAACTGCAGTGGTAAGAGTGCTACTCGGCCAGGGAGTGTCAAAGCAGCAGGAAGGTCCAGGAAGGCTGAGCGGCGAGAAGTCCCGGCGTATGTGGGGCCGGGACATGCGAGCTCCTGGGGGCAGCCACTCAGCACCCCTTTATCTGTCCACCTGCCCGTGCATTCCTCGTGTTTGTCCATCGCTCTTTTCTCTCCTTACATCCACTCATCCACTTACTCATCTGTCCTTCCTCTGTGACACGCACGCAGCCCCACACCACCCCCAGTGCAGCCGGGTGCAGGCCCACCCATCCTGTGTCACCATCCCCTTCCTTGGCCTCCTCCCACCACACCTGGTTGTGCCGTCCAACAGGAGTCCTTCCCTTTGGCGCCTGCTCCACCGGGCACGAGTCCCGTGGCCGGGCTGGGAAGAATGACCTAGGCCCCTCACCAGTGGGTGTGGGAGGCTGGACTGCCAAGTGACAGATGGACTTGCTACTCCTTTGCAGAGCCAATGGACATGGAAGACCTGCCATCTGGGCTGGGCATGACCAAGCAGGACCTGGGCCAAGGTAAGGACTCCTGCAGGGGACATCCAGTCCCCGGCAACTTCTCCCCAGAGGCTCCGAATCCCTCACGGATGAATGGCCCTGGGTCCTTGTCCAACATCCCTGGGGACATGCAGGTCACACGTGAGAACCACCTCTAGGGGCTGTAGGGATGGAAAGTCCTCAACTGCTGAGATGCTGGGGTGGTGAGAAGGGTCGGGGACAACAGGGACCTCAACCCTAACGGGCTGCAACTCCTTTCCACAGTGGCCGTGTGAGCAGCAGATGCAGATGCCAGCACACAGCCGGGCCTGCGTGGCCACGGCTTCCTTGCTCCCCTCTCTCCTCCAACCCCAGCCCCTCCCTCACACACCGCTCCCCTGCTCACCGTCTCCCGCTCCTCGCCTCCTCCCATGACACCCTGGCACCTGGCTCTCCCTCATCCTCGGGCACACGTCACGTCAGAGCAGCCCAGATTTAATGACGCGGGCCCTGCTGCCCAACCCCCCATCCATCAGCAGGGAGGCACGGCCCGAGGAGGTGGACCAAGAGCTAGGCTGACCTGCATTTCAGCCACCAACATGGGGCCCCAAGATGCAGGCCCACGGACGAAGTGGAAAGGTGCAGGGAGAGGGCGCGAGGCTCGCCTACACCCAACGTGTTTGCTGTCCCTTCTCTTTCGGCCTCGGCTTTGTAGCCTGTTTAGGGGGCATGAGCCACTCTTTCTCGCGACACTCACCCAGGAAGCACCAGCCTCTCCACACCCACACCTCCCTTTCTGCCAATCCCCAGTTCCCTCTGTGCAGCCAAGCTTGTCATCAGCCCATAGGGCTGCGGCTCTGAGAATAAAACGTAGTAAAGTAGAACAGTTCTGGCTCCTGACATTATTGGGATCTGGTTCATTTATCCCTAGGAGGTACCTGGGACCTTGAATCCAGTGGTGTGGGGGGAGCGCGCGGCCCAGGGGGCAGGCCGGGCTGTGGGGATGTACTCTTTGGATACAGACGGACTTGGGTCCCCATGTTAACGCACAGAAATACTCTGCTTCCAAAAAGAAATAGGCCCTTGCCCGTAGTTCTTTAAGCACAGGCTCCTCTTCCCGGATCCCCGTTCTCATTTCTGCACTAAGAACAGTACGAGCGTGAGGACAGATGGCAACGACACAGGCCCCGGTGTCAGGCCTGCCAGCGAGTGCGGGCTGTGGAGAACCAGGGGCCACCCCTACCAAAACCGTACCTGTGTTCTAGACCAACACACTCGATGGAGGAGAGAGGCTAATGTGGGGCAGGGCCCCAGGTTAAGGGTGCAGCCGGATGCCACCCTGGGTCTCCAAGACCTCCGGCCCCGCACTCTCTCTTCCTGCACAGCCTCTTACTGTCACTAGCAGAGGGCTCAAAGCTTGGGAGAGAAACCTCTGTGACCTCCGATGCTCTACGCTGCTCTGGACAACCACGCGGCTGCCCTCACCGAGTCCCGTAGAGATCACCCTGCCATCTCTTTTGCGTTCATGTTTGTCGCCATCGTCATCACAGAACCTTTGTCACCTGGACACGAGGGCACCTCAGTCCTAACTGGTCTTCCTGCTCCTACTCTGCCTGCGGTACCTCAAGAGGGCCTACCTCCACCTTAAACCCTAATGTCAAAGGGGGGCTGGGAAAGTCCCCCCACTTCCACCTCATGCCTCTGGGTATTCGTCTGGCCCGCCCTAGCAAACCAACCATGACCACGCTTGAGGTGCCCCTTCGCTGAGACGCCCTTCCTGCCAGGAAGCTTTCCCCACCGGTTCAGTACCTGGGGGCACTTCGCAGTCGCCTCTGGCAACCTGTCTGTCCCACTCGCCGCAGCATCCCGGAGCCTCGGTGTGTAAAGAACGAATCCTGAGCGACGGTCTGGTCGCCTCCAAGTGTTGGCCAGACTCGCTCTCCCAAGAATGAGTCAGATGCAAAACGGTGGTCTCCGAAGCACTAGGAACTCCCACCTTTCCTTCAAACCTTTTATTTTGAGTTGTTACAAAAAAACCACAAACAAAACAGGGAAAAAAAACTGATAGAGGAGGGCGAATCAGCCCGAGACCAGGGATGGAAGGAGCGGAGGCGGGGCCTCGCCACGTCTGCAGGGCAAAGAGGTGGGAAGTCTCGAGGCCTCTGGGCATGCTGGGCTTGAAGGGGGAGGGGCGGGTCACTTAAAAAAATAGATAGATATATACTGTACACATCTATAGGAAGCGCCCTGGGTCAGGACAGAAGTCAGACGTGGAATCCGTGAGCGGAGGTCACTGGATCTGGACGCATCTCCTCCGCTTCCTCCTCGGACCGGCCTCTCCGCAGGGCTCCCGAGCTCGGCCAGCACGGACACTGCAGCCGGCGGTCTTCTGGGGAGGGAGGGAGGGGAGGGAGGGGAGGGAGGGGAGTTTAAAGACTCGGTTCCAACCCACGCTGGGCAGAGGGCAGAGGATGGGGCTGGCCACCACCTGGCTAAGAAATCCCTGGCCCAAGGGAACACACCCAAATGTAAGATTTCGGACCTTTGTCTCCAAAGAGAAGAAACCAAAGTCAAAACCTGGCGTGCTCTCTGATGCGGGGAAGCAGCATCAACCACACTGGGCACTTTGTAGCTCTGCCCCCGTCCCGGGAGGTGCTCCACTAGCCCTCACCGCCACCCAGGCGGGCTCTGTGTCACCCCCCATTTCCAGGAGGCTGCTGGGGGCCGATCGGCCAGGTGGAGCACTCAAACCCTTCTACCAGCACCCCGAAAGCACAGATCCACTGGAAGGGCTTGTCCGGAGTAAACCGTCTCCCCCTCCACCAGACAACAACGCCCTCGAGGTACGAAATCAAAAGGAAAAGGAACTGGACAGTGGTGGGGAGAGACCAAGCTGTGTTTGACAAGCCTCATCCTCATATACAGAGGCACCATCCAGTGCCCACCGTGTTGGTCACTGCCATTACTGTCCGGGATCCTTCTGATTTGGGAGCTCCGATTTCTGGCATCGCCTCGCTAGTCCCACTGACCTTGAGAGACGGAACCACTTTCTCCAGCCCGCCTGCCCCCCTCTCCCCCGCCCCCGTGACCATGCCAGATGCTAGAGCTGCCCTCCCACCCTCACCGGGGAGGGGAGGTCAGCAGGGATCCCCGGGCCAGGAAGCATACCTGTCTTCTTGTGCCCCTCAGACAGTCTGCTCCGTGGTCTTCTTCTGCGAGGGAGAGAAGTAGGAGAAGCATGTACCTGAAGCATCTCCCCCTCCATGCTGCCCCCACCAGGAGTGGTATGATGGTTCCCTTCTGAGCATTCGCGACCCCCCCCAGAACAGATATTGGGATCCCCAAGGGCAGGGATGGGGCCCCGTTTGCCCAGGAAGGAGCCCAGGTCTCTGAGTAACCGATGCTCCGCTCTTCTGAACACAGCTGAAGCCCCGCTGGCCGCGGTGAGAACTGCACCCAGGAGCTGTGGCGCGCCCCCCACCCCCACCCCGCTTCAGGTGACCGGCCTTTGGAACCCATAATTCCGTGGCGGGGAAACCCTGGGAGCTGGGGCGCACACATCCCGGGGCAGGTTTCCCCTCACCTCGGCCTACCTGGCTGGCCTCCAGCCCCCTGGGGGCTCTCCTGTCTTCACCCATCCCTAGGACATCCCTCCCAGACCTCACGGTTAGGACAGGGTCACTCCCGTGGCTTCTACGTGCACAGACCTTGTCCCTCCTCAGTTGGCACCTGCCTCCCCCTGGTCGTCTCCAGTGTGCCACAACTCGCAAGCCCCCAACCTCTGGGCCCCGAGAATGGAAAGGGGGCAAGGACCAAGTGTGAGTCACCCCACCCATTCTGACACGCACAGGATGGGGCTGGTCACGTGCACCCTGGGGACTGGGTCTGGATCCTTTTTCTGGCCAGAGAGCCCTCAGGAACTCACGCTACCTTTTTCTTCTTTTTCTTCTGGAATGGTGAGTCAGGGTCTTTGGTTGAGGCCTTTTTTGCTTTCTTCTTTTCCTTCTTTTCCTTGTCTTTTTTTTCTAAGGAAAGAAAGTAAACCTCTGAAGTAACACAGAAGTGTGGGGGTCAGTATGGAGACAGGGCAGGTCTCCAGGACTCTAGAACCACTCCTCCTGACGCCAGGTCCAGGCTCTCCCCACACTCTGTGACCACCTGCCCTGGCCAGACAGCCCGTGGGGCCTGCTTCAGAGTTTCTGTCCCGTCCACAGACGGCTTGGACTATTTTTTAACTCATGTGTTAAAACTTCTACATGTTTTAAAAAGTCATATTCTATCTACAAATGGGAGTGTCGCCTAAGATACAGGGCCACCCTGGGGACGAAAGGGGGTTCTGCTGCACGCAGTCTCGTGCAAGGCTCGAGGAGGCCGCTCCTGGGAGCTCTGGGGGAACCTGCTACCTAGGTGCCCGGGCCCGAGGAGCGGGAGCTGCACGTGGCCTGCCAGTAGGCCACGCCCTGCAG
Organism: Paguma larvata; assembly: GCA_030068075.1. Lineage (NCBI taxonomy): Eukaryota > Metazoa > Chordata > Mammalia > Carnivora > Viverridae > Paguma > Paguma larvata. The sequence goes on along the minus strand of CM057826.1, from coordinate 40,769,375 downwards.
CCACATGCATCTCCCTGGCAGTCAGAGCCGCTCTGGGGTCCAGTTCTGGCTTTGCCACTCACTACCTGCCCCGGGGCTACAAACAAACCGTTTCTCAGTCTTTCCCTTCTGGGGCAGTGAGTGCCTGCCCGGGCCGGCCAGGCGGGGACCGCAGCTCCCGGCTGCAGCCCACCACTTACTCTTGTCCGATTTCTTCTTCTCTTTCTTGTTTTTTGGGTTGCCCTGGTCGCCACTCTCAACCTTCAGTGTCCCCGGCTCCCCTTCTGGCTTCTCCTTTGCCCCTTGGGAGCCATGAGACTCCTTTTCCTTCTTCTCTTTGATGTCACCGCTCGCTCCGGCTTTCTTGGGTTTCCCCTTAGGAGTCCTGGAGGCCTTCTCTGGTGAGCCGGCACCCTCCCCGCCTCCCCCGGCCACCGGTTGCTTCTTCTTCTTGCTCTTGGGGACCCTGGCAGCTGTCTGGTCCCCCGACAGCCTCCGCTTGCGGCCCCCCCGGGCCTTCTTGCTGCTCTCCTTGGCGGCATCCGCGGCCTTCTTCCTTTCCTGCTCCAGCAGCTCCGTCAGGACCTTGACCACTGAGGCCTGGAGCTGCGCCTCGTTCAGGGGCCAGGGCTCATTCCGGAGGCGCCGGCTGATGTCACTCTGTAGCGCCAGCGTGGAGGCTTGGGGGCTCTCAGCCTCCTTCTTGAGCTTCCGGGGCTTCTGAGGTGTGGTCCTAGCCTCTCTTCTGCCTAAGGAGACAGGATATGGGGTCACAGATCAGGGAGAGTTGGGGAACAGGCTCCTGTGTGAGAGCCAAGGATCTAGGGACACGATCGACCTCCCCTGACATGGTACAGACGGGGAAAGGGCAGCCCAGTGGTCACTCTGTCCTATCAGGGTCTCCTGGCTCACACCCTTCCAGCAGCTTCTATCTTAGCTCTTTACTTTTTTACTTTCTAAAACTTGGCTCTTTTGTCGCTTCACACTAAAAACTCAAGTCAGGTAGGGGGTGGAAAAAGACTCCGGGTATTAGGGAAGGGCCTGAATCGATCGACAAGATGAAAGGTCAGACAGGAGGGACACGGTATTGTCCGGTCAGAAGCCCAGAGCCGGGAGGCAAGAGACTCGATTCCGGGCTTGACTACCGTCAGCTGGCTGTGGGACCAGGCTCCCTCCTCCCAGGGTCGCAGTCTCCCTGTTTGTGAAATAAGAGCTCGGATGAACAATGAGGGCCCGATTGTAAGTCGGAGACTGGCGATAAAACCGGTCAGGGGACAGGGCAGCCTGGGAGGTGACGGGCATGCTGTAGATGCACGTGGCAGCTGACTAAGCAGGTTTGCTGCCTGCCAGAGTGACTTCTGGTACAGCCTTTGTTTAGAATTCTCCGCCTCTGCTCTCCTTTGATAATTGTGTGCTGACTACACGTGTGAAAAAAACCTTCCACAGCCCCCTCTAAAATGTCTCCCTGTCGCACCCGCCTCTCACAAAGAACACTGGGGAAGAAAGTGAGCAATGACTCCTCTGCTGACCCAGCACTGGCGAGCTGCGGCTACAGCCAAGGAGGGGCTGTAGTGGGGGCCGACGGGAGCAGCGTCCCAATGCTGCCCCGAACTTCCCGGGTGACTCGGCAGGTCTCTACTCCATTCTGGGCCTCATGGGCACAAGAATGCCTACGAGCCGGGCTCTGGAAGGTGCCCAGTAGCTCGGCCGGGCTCCACATCACGGGGCTCAGGGCTGTTCCCCGTAGCATGCACTGGGCCCAGGGCGCAAAATCCGAAGCAGCTCTGGCTCCGGGGCTGCGGTGGGCGAGACGGCTGGTTGAGCAGAGGGGGTCCCAGGGCAGAGGGAGGCCCGATTCAGTCCTCTGCTGCTTCCTGGCGAGGGCAGGGGTTGGAGAAGGAAGCTAAGGAGGGCAGAATTTTTCCTAGCAACCTCCTTCTCCAGAAGCCCATTTCTCTGCTTCCTGTCTACAAATACATTAGAACACCAAAGCTGGGGACTGAATCCCTAGAGCTGTCCCAGGCGTGCCCATCTGAGATACCTGTCCCTTAACACTGGCAAGTCAGGGCTGGCGGATACCCCTGGCCGGGTGACCTCAGCACTCCAGGCTGCCCTAATACCATGTGCCTATTTCTATACGTGCCATGCCTTGACACTGCCTAGATGGACCTACCCTGTTGCTAAGACACAGAGGCCTAGAGTGGCCAGGGTCTCGTCTGAGGCTTTATGACAAGTCAGTCCGTCACCAGGGGTCTCTGCCATGTGCTAACAACTTCTCCAGATGTGGTTCTTGCCTTCTGTCTGAGCTCCCGAGTCCCTACACCTCATGCCAAGAGTCCGTCTGTCAACAGGCACAGCTAGAAAGAGCCAAGGCCGATCTAAGGCAGGGCTCACCCTACCAGGTGCACCAGCTTCCTTCCCACAGAGCTGGATAACCCGACTCCCAGGCTGTCCCATATCATAAGAGCCAGACACCTGGGCGCTGGGGCACCAGGCCCTGCCTGGAAAGGCCCTGGTGACACACAGAACCATATGGGTGGGACTATTCCTGAGGGAGAAAAAGAAGGGGCCCACTGCCTTGTCCCACCGTGTCTTACATGTAGGCCTTGACTCACTTGTTTTAGGGGATACGGTGCCTGCTATGTGTTGGGGCTCCACTTCCTGCTTGCCGTCTGGGGCATCTTTGGTGGCGGGAGTAGAGGAAGCCGAGGGGTCGAGATCTGGCCTGGGAGTGGCCTTTGAAGCCTGGGAATTGGCCAGAGGTGGCCCAGGGGTCACATAACCTGAGAGGAGAGACTGAAGAAACCCACTGTGAACGAGGTCAGAACCCTGCCCCCCCTAGCCCCGGAGTACGGGGCCTGCTGGGAGCCCCTAAGGGGGGAGCCCCTAAGGTCGGGCCGCCCTGTCGGCAGTGGGCACGTTAGGCCTTCGTATGGGCCTCCTGCACTATTTTAGTTAGTATGCATTTTGTCAGGCACATTTAAAAAGACAATCTCTTACAGCTAAGGCGAATGGAAAATCACTAGCGCTTGCCGTATACAGAAGATAACCTTAAAGAAATCCCATCTGTTACAAAATAGCTTTCTTTCCGGGACTCTCTGAAATCAAGGCAAGTCCTTTCTACAGACTCTGAGTCCACTATTGATGGCCTCAGGCTGAAATGGAGCCTCAGGGACACCAGGCCCTGCTGTGGGGGATGGCTTCGGCCTAACGTGCATCAGGTGGCCTCGAGCTCCCGCCCCAAGGCCCCTGAAGGGCCAGCCCTCTCCCTGGCAGTTACCTGAGAGGGTGCCACCACCTCGTCCTCACTGGACTCTGCTGTGGTCTCCTCCACCAAGGTCTCCGTTGTGGAGGGGGCTGGACCTACTGGAGGAGCATAGGCACCCTGTTGGGAGGCCGGCTGTGCCGGGTGGGGCAGAGCCTCCGGGAGGCCCCAGGAAGCCCTGAGCTTTCTGCATGCTCCCCGCCGCCCTCCTGCCCGAGGCTTCCCCTGCTCCTATGACTCCCTTCCAAGGTCAACGGCTGTTCCCAGCCTTCTAAGCAAGACATCTGAATGCCAAAACCTTCTGTTCCAAGTCCTGAGGCCCTACTTATGCTTCTCTGCTTTTCTGGGGGTGGGGAAGGGGGCATGACCCTGGAATTTGGGGGTATCAGTTACAAGCCTGGTACCAAAAAGCTGGGAGTGGTCAAAGAGCGGAGTCTGGTATCACTTGGACCAGCCTCCTCCTGGGGTTGTACAGGTGGGGAAACTGAGGCCCAGCATGGGATGACTAGGCCCAGGCTGCAGGACAAGTGAAGATTCAGAGCACAGGCCTGAACCCAGGGCTCCTCTGGGCCCGCCTAGCCTTTTCCTCCTGGGACCCTCACCTGGTCTGTAGGCCGAGGGGACCATCTGGGGCGCGTCGGCATCCTCCTCGCTCCCTGAAGAGCTGCCGCTGCTGTCCTCACTGTCGTTGGAGGTCTCAGAGGCCCTGGCTCTGGGGCGTCCTGCAGGAGTGGCCGCGGCCTGCTGGACTGCAGGGACCTCAGGTTTTCTGAGCTTGTTGGTCACTTTGGCCTGCACAGGGGCTCTCTGGGGACTCATCACAGGGAGGGTTCCCAGAGAACCATCAACCTAATTTGGTGTAAAAAGAGAGTGGAAGGAAAAATGAAGGGAAATAAGTCTTGGCGCCTCCTGAACACCCAGTTATAGCCCAGGGCTGGGCGACTGTCAGCAGCTTTGCGCCCAGGCCTCAGCCCTCCCACACATGCTCAGATCAGGCCGCAGAGATTGGGGGGTATGGGGAGGAGGGAGACAAGTGTACATGTCACAGTCACAGGGCAGGTAAGTGCTGGCCCTGGGACTTGGGCCCCTACCTGGGCCCTCCCTTCTACGCTCTGTAATCTTTCATCACTGTCCCCTCCAGAGTGGGGCCTGGCCCCGCCACCACCCGGCTCCCCAGCTCACCCCACTTGAAGACGGGGTCCTGGCAGCAGGAGGCTGGGCCTCACTGGCTTTCTGGGCAAGGACCTTCAGGGCGGCCTGGGTCAGCGGGAGGTGAGCAGGGTTCCTCTTGGTCACCTATGGACAGCCACAGGCAGCCCTGAGACTCCCAGGTTCTCAGGGTGCCATCTATGCCATGCCCTGGCCAGAGAATCGCCGGCATGGGAGGGGGCCTGCATCCACACAAGGAGCCATGCGGCTGGAGCGGCGGACTGAGGGACAGTCGAAGGGTTAATGCCACCATGTGGGCAGAAAATGGGGCCAGGCTTCAGGTTATAAGCTAACCATATTGTTTTCAGAGGCTCCGAAGGATTCTAGCCCAGGGGACGAAGCGGCTGGGGCCCCACCCAAGGCCCCCCAACACAATCTGAAGCCTTCACAAGGGACAAGTCTCTAGCCGGGCGGCTGCAACGGCCTCCTCAAAGGTCTCCCTGGTGCCTGCCGCTCCTGCTCCTGCTCCCCACATCTGCCAGCAGTCGGGGAGAGAGAACTGGAAGAGAGCTGGGCAGGGCTCCCCCCTGAAAACCTCCAGGCCCCCCCTGCTGCCGCGTGGCCCCCACCATGGCCTGTCCGGCCTGGCCCCTCTCACCCCCAAGCGCTTCCCCAGAGGGTCCCAGCACCTGCGTTTCCTCGGCTGGAAAACTCCCTGGCTCGCCTGCTTCTCTAGCCTCGATGTCGCCTCCTTGGGGAGGCCAGTCCTGCTAATCCTTCCGAAAGCAGCCCATCCCATTACTCTCTAGTTTACACTCTATCCTCCACGCACCCACCGGTTGGTGAGTACTTTGTTTTCTGGCTTCCTCGCTTAATGGCCTGTGAGGGTAGGGACGCTCCCTGTCTTCTTCCTGCTGCGGCTCCAGTGCCTGGCACCATCTGCTGGCCGAACGGCCAAACGGGTGCAGGCTGTTGGGTGCAGTGACCACAGCGCAGCCACCCACCCGGCACCCGTGCTCCCTCCTGCCCTCTCAGAAGAAAGGGGTGAGGTGCAATGGGACAGAGAAACTGCTATGGCCCCAGGAGCAATGGACCGGGAGCGAGGAGACCTGGGTTCGGGCCCTGCGGAGTCCTGTCTGGTTGAAGGGCAGTGCTCGGCTCTGTTGTTTGAACAGTGAGCCATTCCCTGTACCCTGCTCAGGCTTTTAGATTTAGGCAGAGACCCAACAGAAACACACTGAAAATGGTGAAGGCTAGGAGGTCACTATTATCCACTCTACAAAAGTGCAAGATTTGTTTCCGGCAATTCCAAACTGGGAGGGAAAAAGAAACCGAAAGCCGACCATGCTGGAACGGCTGCTGAGCGGCCCGTGGGGCAGCGCCGGCTCGGCCCGGACACCATGCTTCAGACTCCCCCTCCTCCTAGCCCAAGGGTATCCAGGAACCCAGTCGGGGCGGGGCGGGGAGGCGACCGGGGGGGGGGGGCGGGGGGGGTGGTGGACAGGAGCAACAGCCACCCCACCCAGCAGCACGTGCAGGTACCGGAGGGCAGGGGCCCCTCACCCCTGCTGGCCCACACAGCCCTCCCTCTCCCTTGCCTGCCAGGTACCTGAGCGACTGGTGCCTCCTGTTTCTTGCCTTCTGACACCCGACTGGACTCCTCACTGCTGCTGACTCCAACGGTGCTGGCTCTGACAGCGGGCCTGGGGTGGGCCACGAACATGGCCACGTTTGTTCTAGGGGCTGAGGTGGAGCAGGATGGGGTACAAGTCAGCGCACTCGAGCAGCAGTCCCCAGTCTCGGCCCTTCTGGGACCTGGCCCAGTGCTCACATCATCGGCAGTGGAAGCCTGTGTAAGGACCTCCCTCACTCTCGCAAGTCAGGAGCTGTCACCATGGCATGTTACGAGCTCAGGGGGCTGTGGCAGTGACCCCGGGATTTCTCCCCGCCCCTCCCCATTCTTCTGTCTTTGACAATGCTCCCCCTCAGCTGGCCAGGCCACTACTTTGAGTAATGGTGGGGAGTGCTGGTACCAAATGGGACTCTGTGCGTTTAGAAGTCTTCACAAGAATACCCTGGTCATTTGCAAAGGCTGTTACACGTGTTCACTGTAGCACGGTTCGTGCTCATCCCAGAGGCCCCAGACAAAACCCTTAGCTGTCTCTAGTACGTCCTTGCCTATGTAAACTAGTCCAGGTCCACCCAAACGACTGCTCTGTGGCCAGCAGGCCTCACGTGATAAATACGTAACGTGACAATATATCAAGTAAAAATTACTGAGTGTAACGTACGGTATGATCCCACTAAAAACACACGCAGCTTAAGTTTTTGTAAAGTTAACAATTATAAAACCTCAGTAATTATTCCACATGGTGGGATTACGTGGACATTTTCTCTTTTGTGCTACTCCGTGTTTAATTAGCCGACCCAAATTAGGTATTATTACTACCCTCACAAAAGTGTTATGATATTAACCATTTTCCTGATGTCGTTGGTCCTACCACAGATTCTCAGAAGTAAAAGAAACCCCAGATATGGCACTATCTCCCACTGACAGATGGAATCCTTGCCTACGATGTCTGGTTTAGGATTACCTAACCCTCCTTACATGCCAGCAAGAACAGGAGGCTCACTACCATTCTCCCTGTGGAGGCCGTCAGTCACTACAAAGCTCTTCCTTAGATTACATAGAAACTTGCTCTGCAGCTTCTAGCCACTAGTGAGGGTTCCACCCCTTGGGGCCGGCACAGAGAAGTCCTGGCAAATATTCCTCTAGGGATGGAGATCGGAGGTAGTTCCTTATAGAGATGAACCAAGCCCCCACTGACCAACATGCTGCGTGACTGTCGGCACCCTCCCCTTCGGGCCTCGATGGGTCTGTGCGTGTGTGCGTGCTGGCTGGCACACGCGTGTGTGTGCGTGCTGGTGGCCCCTCCGAGGTGAGCCTGGCAGGTGCAGCAGGGGAGGCGGCCCTGTGTTATAGGCCTGTGCTCACCGGGAGTGGAGCACTGCGTAGCAGGGATCACATCCTCATCCTCGCTCTCTGAAGAGGAGCTCCTGGCTGTGCTCTCCGAGGCTCGGGCCTTCCTCGGGGTGTTTGTGGCTGGGGCTTGTGTGGCGGTAGCAGCTGGGCCAGCTGGACTACGATTAGGGTCGACAAAAATCAGAGGGGTTTTAATCACCTTGAAAAACAAAAACAAAACATACCCCCCGAGTGATTAAAGGCTTGGCCAGGCAAAGAGGAAGTTGGGTGGGGGTTTCACAAGGCGAGGGGTCCAGAGAGCTCAGGGCCGCTGGGCAGTCAGAGGCCATTCCAGCTGCCCAGGGCACTCTCAACACACCCTTAGCCCATGCACCTGCTAACACCTACACAGCACCTCACGGCTCACTAGGAGCCCATCTGACCTCCACAGGAACCCCTGAGGTCAGCAGTAGTAGCTCCCTTGTACAGAAAACTCTACGTCCAGAGAAAGAGTTGCCCAAGGATGCACGGCTGAACTGAAACACAGCCAGGGCCAGACGCTTGCCCAGTAGGGTGTTCTCAGCACCATGCCCCTCAGCTGCCCGGTCCTAACACAAGATTCACCTGAGCAGTTGTGCGTAATCAAGCCACCCCCACCGCAGAGACTCTGGGGCAGCTTCCTGAGATGTGGCCCAGGGTGCCACGGCCCAGCTACACTGGCCCAACGCCTTCCACAACTCAGCTGCACAGAGGAAAAAACCAGCACATCCAGACCTAAGGGACTCAACGGAGCGTGTGGCCCTTATGTGAATTCTTATTTGGACACACCAGATGTAAAGAATATTACTCATGAGACAATCCAGGAAATGGAGACACTGACTTTGCAGGTGAGTTTCTTAGGGGTGACGTTGTATGGTGGCTGTCCTTTAAAAAAGTAACCCGGGGTACTGGGGAAGGAGCGGAGGGTTTGCATGAAGCGAGCCTGGTCACGACTGCAGACCCGCTGAGGCTGGGGAAGACACGTGGGGGTTCTTTGACACTGTTCTATCTTTGGGCAGGCTTTACATCTTCCAGTGAGACAGCGCAAGAGAGAGAAAGTGGCAGCTCCTCGGGATCCTGCAGACCAGGCTGGGTCACAGCTCTGGTGGACATGCCCACTACTCACATGGGCACCTTGCACGCAGATGAGCCTGCCCTCCACCCTCAGGTCAGACTCGGTCTGAGTTCCGCTCCCTGTCTGGCCTGGGGAGAAACCCAGGAAGCCCGAGCAGCAGGAGAAAGCTTGCTCAGGGACCCAGTCTTGCCCACCACACCAGCCTGCCTACCTCCGGGGCCCCCGGGGGCAGTGGGAGAGGCACCGTGAAGAGTGAAGCCGAGGGGGAACCGCCAGCGGGTGGATGCTCTGCCGGGCTGGGTCCCCTCCCACCCTTGCCAAACAGCCTCCCCCGCGGCTGCTCTGATCCGCCACTTCCAGAGCCTGCCTTCCCACATGATGAAAGAGAGAAGGATGGAAAGTGGGAGAAGGCTTACAGTCGAGGGAGGGGGGATCTATATATATGTGAGAAGACAGAAGAACAGATTGTCGGGGATGAAGAGAGGCACCGAACCCACCAAGGCAAACAATAGCGTCTGGGATGTTAAAAGCGGCTCGGCAGCAAACGCCTCCTCCTCCCCGCTCCACCTGCCCACAGGGCCTCTGGGCCGGGGGCGGTGCAGGGGGCCTGGCTCGGAGGGCAGGGACACAAGGGCCCAGGGCTCAGTTCTGGACACGACAGAAGTCCAGCGGCAGTACATAGCTGAAAAGGTGGGCCATGCAACCCACAGATGTGGGGAAACCCGCCTCTGATCCTGCCTCTGCCAGACTTCACCATGTGGCCCAAGCCCTGAGCTTCATGGGCCTCAGTTTCCCACCTGTTGAAAGGGCTATTAGTAATCCCAGCCTGGGCTTGCTCGCCAGAGGGGCTCTGATTCGCTTTGGAAACTGCAAAGCACAGCAGCAAGGGCCCAGAGGGAGTGCAGGGACTCCCTTCCCACTGCAGAACCAAACCTGGGGATCTTCTGTCACAGCTGAGCTCCCGACTGTGCCCTCATTCTGGTCTGTGGCAGAGTGGGGGAGGGGGGCGGACTAGCCCAGCCTGTTAACCTTGGAAGTGAGGGACAGAGCCCAGAAGGCACCGAGAGCCTCTCAGAACTGCCTGGGGCTAGTTAACAGGTCCTGGGCCAGCCCTACCCTAAAAGGCCAGGAAATCCCACTCTCCAGGGATGAGCCTGGAGCTTCCGTGGTTCACCAGCCCCCAGGGAATGTCACCCCACGGGCTGAGAAGGCTGAGGCTCAAGAGGGGACAAGTGGCCTCACTCGGGGTGACCAGCAAACCATGCCAGAGCTGAACCGGCAGTGAGTTCTCCAGGCAGCAGACAGGAGCTCCTTACAGGACCAACCATGCTAGGGCTCCCACTTAACACCCTCATTTAGTTCCTTACAGGTCTTTTTCTCTGACTCTACCTGAAACTTCGAGGCAGGGCTTATGTCTTCTTAATACAGTACCTGCCCCAGACCCTCGCACAGACTCTGGCCTGGGGTTAACAATGCCAGCACAATAGGGCTGGGCCACAGACCACCCCAGAAATTTCTCTCAGAGAAAGAGGCTGGAGCCCATGCCAGGTGGGGAGACCGAGGCCCAGGGAGGGAGCCTGGGAATGGAGTCGCAATCCCCCCGCCTCCCAGCCTGAGGCTCTGCCCACCACTCCGGCATCGATCCCTGTCCCCCACTGATGGGCTCATAATAAACACAGAGTGAAACTTGTCGATAGAGAAGTGCTTGACAAACGCATAATAATGATAATCATCATCGTCAGTTTGCTGAGGATGAAGGAGCTAAAAATCCTCCAATCGGGGGAGGCTGCGGCCTCCCCAGGCTGTGCCCTCTTCCCTGAATCCTAGGGAAATGCGCAAAATGCCAACTTTTGTCCTTCTTTTTTAATAGGGACTCCAGAATCTTCAGAACTAACGTACCAATTAAACGGTTCAGTTTAAGCATGATGTTCATTGTAATTGTGTTAGTCCGCCCCCGCAGAGAAGGGCGAGGCAGCCCCCTCCCTCCCAGCTGTCCCGATCCCGCTCAGCGAAGGCAGCCTCGTAGGGCGCCATGGGGAGCTAGAGGGCAATGCGCGAGCCGCCCTCCCCCTCCCCTGGAGAGAGGAGTGCGGAGGCAGGGCCGAGCAGCGGGCAGAGCGTGGGCGGCCTGGGGTCCAACGCCAGGCCCGTCCATTTGTTACTGGCCATGTGGCGCTGGGGCAGGTCACTCGGCTTCTCTGAGCCTCATTCCTTCCTCCTTAAAATGGGAATAAAAGAGGGACCTACCCTCACAGGGCTGTTGTAGGAATTAAACAGAGTAATGAAGAACGACATTGGGCACCATGCTTGGCACACGAAAAGTGACCAACACCGTTAGATGTGGCCATTAGAACCTGTGCTGCTGCGAAGAGAAAGGCAGCGAACACCCCGCCCCACCACTAGGGGCGCGCGAGCAGCACGCGGCCTTGCCCATGGACTGACCATGGTATGGTGGTGAGGGAGCCGGTTAAGGAGACCCCACTCGTCTGGTAACTGTAGGACTTGTGTCCCTGGAGGGAACTGGCAGAAGCTTCTAGGCACTTGGGGCTAGAGGATGAGGGGCAAGGCCATCTGCTAGAAAGGCTAGGATTCACACGGAGGCCTGGACAGCAGTCTAGCAGACCTAGAAAGTTGGGGAGACCAGGTGGGCCTGGTCCCAACCTCAGGGGTGCGGTCCAGGGAGGGCCTGCGGTGCAGCAGAGCACGTGAACGCGTGCCACAGGCGTGCTGGCGCGGTCCCCCCCTGGCTCAGACGAACCCCGTGGGGAAGGCTCCTGGTGCCACACAGGAAGCTGGGATGTACAGGGAGCCAGGGGGCAGCCTGCCTCTGCCTTGGCTTCTAATGGCTCATGAGTATTCGGGGAACTGACTTCGACTCACTGGGCTTTCACTCCTGACGCAGCACGTGGCCTCCCACACCAGAGCACGGACACGGGGGTGGGGGGGTGGGGGACTGCCACGCTGCCTGCTGACAGCAGAAACGTCTGGGCCTCGGAAAGGTTAGGGTGTGCCCACGGTCACAGAGCTGGTGGCTGGGAGAGCTGGTGGTGACCCTACGCTGGCTCCGAGGCCTGATGTCCACTGAGGCTCTGCTGCCTACCTCTCAGGGGGTTATTGTGAAGATGAACGTATAAAAACAGAGAGAAGAGTTCAGGAAACGGTGCGGTGCTGTTTAAACGGCAAAGATCTACCCTCACCCCCGCTCCTCCCACTGCCCTGCTCTGAGTCTGCAGGGTCTCCAAGAGAAGGAAGGGCCTACCTGGCTGGCCGGCAGCTCGTCGTCACTGCTCTCTGAGGACCCTTCCCCATTTTTCTCCGGAGGTGCTGGGCCCAGGGTCTTGCTTCTGGCAGTTTTGGAGTTACCCTCCTCTGAGGAGACAAGCAGACGAGCAGGGGAGAGGAGGTGTTAGCTGAGGGGGAACACAACTGAGGGACCAGGGGCGGGGGAAACCACAGCCAGGGAGCAACCACCCTCACACATGCTGGCTGTCCACAAAGGCAGCACGACCCCTCACTACACGCACAGGAGGACAGCCAGGGGAAATACAGGCTCCTGCTCTGCGAACACCCCTTCCGGAGCGGACTCTGACTTGAAAGGGACGTGTGAGTCAGATCCACTAAAACCAGAGGGCTGGAGTGCTGTCGGCCAGGTGTCTGCATGAGGAGATGGCAGCCCGAGATGAGGCTGCAGAGGTGAGCCAGCGGCCCCGGCCCAGCTCACATCTGGCCGTAACACCCCCAGGTAAAAAGCAAGAGCCAGCTGGAAGTGTCCCAAGGCTGCCGTCCCTTCCTGCCGGGCCAGGCATAAATGAGGAAGGCTGGCAGGGCAGAAGCTGTGGTCAGGGGGCCAGAGGAGCAGGCACTGCTCAGGGAAGCCACCGAAGTGGCTGAGCCACCTAGGTTGCCCGAGTCCAGTTTCTCAAGAGAAGCTAGAAGTTTCCAGATCGTGTCGTTTCTTGATCTTTAAATGGGTCGGCCACCACACACACCGCAACAGCCATGCCCTCCTCATGTCTGCCTTGCCAACAGAACCCCAACTCTACTCTGGTAGCCCCTCTGCCCCCACCAGGCTTTGAGGAGGGTGGCCCCTTCTCCCAGAACCACAAGACCCTTACCAGTGAGGTTTTTTTTTTTTTTGGGGGGGGGTGGTGGTGGTGGTTCTTTTTTGGCCAAGGAAAGCACATGCCCTAGATTTGGACAAGGGGATAAGGGGTAGGGAGGTCAGCTGGGGGACTTCCTAGCTCTTCTGGAGGTGCTGCAGCCCTGCCCTGACAGTGAGGCAGGTGGAGCATAAAAAATCGGGGTCACTGAGGATACTGAGCTGAATGAACCACCTTGAGAGCAGCCTTACCCCAAAACTTTGTACCCAAAACTATGAGGTAGCCAATCCTCTTTAAGCTCTTGGAATTAGGTTTCCTCCCGAAGATTCGGATGTCCTGACACAGGAAACCACGTAAAACTTAAAAAACAAAATCAAACCAAATGTCTAAACATTGCCGGACCCTTGTGTCTTAGTCTGTACCATAAATGGTACTGGTAAGCAGCAACTAGAAGTGAATATTGCCTACTGGATGGCTGGCCTTTGTGGAACACACCTGACTTCACATCCCCTCCCCTTGGCGACCCCTGCCCCCCAGCCCCCAGAGGGCCTAGCTCCACATTTTTGTCTGGTGAACCCCTGGTCTTCCTTCAAGCTCTGCTCAATCATCTCTTCTGGCCTCTCGGAGACCCGTTCTCCCAGCTCCATCAGACAGAGCGTACTACCAGAAGATTCCCCAATAATCCAGCTACTTCATTCTGGCCTACTGACTACAAGCCCCACTGAGGGCAGGGCTAAGATCTTTCATCCCTTTATGGCGACCAGCAAGAGAGAATACTCGTAGCTGGTCTGGTGCGCTGAAGGCAGAAGTCAGGGCTGGGAGCGCAGAACAGACTTCTTGGGTGCTTGTTTTACACATGAAGAAAACAGGAATCTAGGAGGGGCTGGGGCTCGGCCGGCACAGGGATTTCCAGCTTCCTTAAGGAACAAGGATCTGGGGGCACCTGGGTGGCTCAGCAGTTAAGCACCTGACTTTGGCTCAAGTCATGATCCCATGGTCGTGAGTTTTTGCCCCGCATCAGGCTCCGTGCTGACAGCTCTGAGCCTGCAGCCTGCTTCAGATTCCGTGTTTCCCCTCTCTCTCTCAAAAACAAACATTAAAAAAAAAAAAAAAAAACCATGAAGATCTGGCCACACAGAGTGCATTTCTACAAGGTCACGCCTGGCTGCTGTCCTGACAGGGACCATCTTTCTAGATGGGCAAGAGCTCTCCAGGTTGCCCTGGCTGCCACCACCCGCCACCGTCTCTCCTGCCGCCACGGCTCCATGTTGACTACCGGGCCTATATAAATCATTTCCAGCACAGGTCTGAGCCCGAGAAGTCCTGGAGTTTGTCCCCCTGGACTTCTGCAGGACACAGCTGCTCCCGCTGCATTCTGCAAACAGAAGGAAAATCGTCCAGAAAAAAGTTGGTTTCTCATTCCCTCCCTCTTCGCTCCCCAGGCTTCACTCCAGATGAGCTCTCCTGGGGGAGATGTACACGCCCACACGAGGGCCCACGTGAAGGATGGGACTTCCTCCAGCTCCCCTGGGGACGCGTGGTACCTGCCTCACAGTCCAAGCCTCCTCAAGACTCCCTGTGGCATCCCTGGATCCTTGGCCTCGTTTACCTTGGCAGGAGTCGTTGGCCCAGCCTTCTGGGGGGCTGGCGTGTCCACGCGTGCTGCGGAGGCCTTGGTAGGCTTAGGAGTGCCTGCGTCACCTTTCATCAGGGAGGCCTTGGTCTGGGCAGGTTTTACAGCAGGTTTCACCTAAAGAGACATGGAAGACAGCAGCTGGGATAAGGATCCTGGAGTCACAGCCTTAATCTGGTCTTTCCTCGAATGGCCCCGAACCCAAGTTCTGAGCGCAGAGTGGGTGGCGCCGGCTCAGAGGCTCAGCGTTGTAGCTGCTTCCTCATGAGGCCTCACCTGGGCTGGCGTCGCCGCCTCCTCCTCCTCCTCCTCGCTGTCAGACTCCTCCTCACTGCTGCTCTCTGAGTCCTCCTCTGGCTTCCTGGCCTGGGTGGCTACAGCTCCTGACTTCCCGGGGGAGACCGCTGCAGCCCCTGTCCTGGTGAACCCCTTGCCGGGGGCTGAGGCAGTTCTGACCTTGGGGGTCTTCCCTGAGGGCTTTGCCTGGAGTGAGAGAAACAGAATCAGGAGAGGGAGCCAAAGGGACAGCACAGGGCTGCTCTCAGCCCTCCCCGGGCCTCACCTGAGTGGGGGCTTCCCCGTCACTGTCCGACTCCTCTTCGCTGCTCTCCGAGTCCTCCTGCCGGCCCCTGACTGGCCCTGGCTGGGCCTGGGCTGCTGTGGCCACCGCTTTCCCCGCAGCTGGCACAGACCCCTGGCCCCTCGCTGAGACAGCATTGCTCTGGGAGGTTCTTGCTGTTGGCTTTACCTGAATCGTGAGGAGGTAACAGCATTGGGGAAGGAAGTCGACACCAGGGTTTCAGTTAGATTAAGCCCCGCCCATGACGGGACCGTGCAGGGCCCTTGTCCAGGCCACGGCAACTGCTGGATCTTCCTCTCCACCCCAGCTCTGGCACCTCCTGGGGCTTCTGGTCCCACTTGCCTTGGCTGGGGACTCCTGTTTGGCTTGAGCAGCGGCAGTGACCACATTTCTGGGAGCTGATGCTGCCCCTTTGGCTGAAGCTGCTCTGCCAGAAGCTGGGTTGGTTTTGGTCTGTGGGTTTTCACTGAGGTCTTCACCTGGAAGGAGAAACAGGAATGACAGAACAGACGAGGTGAGATGCAGCAGGGTGGTTAGTCAAGAATATGGATTCTGGAGTCGGATGCCCGAGTTTGGATTCTTGCCCCTCCATTTAATGGCTGTGTGAAGTTGGGCAAATCACTGGCCTCCCCGGGCCTCAGTTTCCTCCTGTATATAATGGAGATAATAACCAGGCCTACCCACAGGGTTGTTATGAGGATTAAACGAGAGATTCGTAGTGCTTAACCTGGTGCCTGGCACACAATAAGCACTCAGGTAAACTCATTATTGGGAGCACTTAAGGTTAGCTAAGTACAAGCCTACCCAGAGCAAAGGTATTTTCTGGGCTATTTTTCGGGTATTTTTTCAGCTAGGCGGCCATGAATTTAACTTCTGGCTAACAAAATGGAAGTTGAGTATACAATTCAACTTCCTTACACATGCAGAAAACATGAGTCTTCTTCCTCCCAACTGGAAGAAATGCTGAGGTAATAGCTGGAGCTCAAGCCGCCATCTTGGTCTATGAGGTGGGAGCCAGGCACTCAGCATGGCAGAACAAGACAGAAAACCACTGTTGTTTCTTCCATTTCACCTAAGCTTAACTGATATCCAAGTGATATCAGTTGGGGTATCCAAGTAAACACAGACTAGAGAGATGAGAGCAGCAAGGAATAAAATCTTTGGCCACGAGATTGTTGACAAGAGTGTGAAAGCACTCAAAGGGAAGAGCAAATCAAACCCAAAAGAAGGATAATAAAGATCAGAGCAGATGGGGTTAAGTCTCCAGCTCTTGATTTCAGCTCAAGTCAAGATCTCACAGTTGTGAGAGTAAGCCTGTGTCGGGCTCTCCGTGCTGCGGGTGGAGCCTGCTGAAGATTCTCTCTTTCCTTCCTCTGCCCCTCCCCCATGCACACACACTTTCTCTTAAAAAAAAAAAAATCAGAGTGGAAACTAATGAAATAAAAACCAGGTAATAAATCAACGGAACTAACAGTTGTTTCTTTGAAAAGAACAACAAAATTGGTAAGTCTTTAGCTAGGCTAAGAAACAGAAGACACAAATTACTGAAAATCAGGAAGAAGGCAGGACATCACTATAGACCCTATGGAAATTAAAAAAAATTATAGGGAATATTATGAACAAATTTAAGCCACCAAGTTAGATAATGGAGATGAAAACACACAAGTTTCTAGAAAGGCACAAATTATTAACTGTGTACAAAATCACTAGAAGGTACAAAATACAACTGACTCTAGAAGCAAGAAAACCTGAACAGACCAAAAATCAATTTTCAAAATTGATTTAGTAATTAAAAATCTTCGGGGCGCCTGGGTAGCACAGTCAGTGAAGCGTCCAACTTCGGCTCAGGTCATGATCTCCTAGTTCTCAGAGTCCGAGCCCCGTGCTGGCCTCACTGCTGTCAGCGCAGGTCCCGCTTTGGATCCTGTTCCCAGCTCTGTCTCTGCCTCTTCCTCACTTACACTCTCTCTCAAAAATAAACATTAAAAAAAAAAAAAATCTCCCACACACAAAAAATCCGGGTCCAGAGGGCTTTATTGGTGAATTCTATTAAAGAGAAAATAATGCCAATCCAACATTAACCGTCAAAAACAAAGGGAGAGAATACTACCCAACTTATTTTATGAGGCCCGTATCACTGCAATACCAAAGCCAGGCTAAGACATCACGTGAAAACTGCAGACTAATATTCCTTATGGATAGAGACACAAAAACCCTTAACAAACGATTGGCAAACCAAACCCAGCAAGAAAAAGGAGTATACACCATGACCAAGTGGGATTTATCACAAGAACAAAAGGTTGATTTAACACCTGAAAATCAACGAAGTGTAATACACTGCGTTAATAGACATTAATAGAACAAAGGAAAAAACCAGTAAGATCACTTCAACAGAAAGAAGCATTTGGCAAACATTCCACTAATAAAAACTCTCAACAAACTAGGAATGGAAAAGAACTTGGGGCACCTGGCTGACTTGGTTGGTAGAGCATGTGACTCTTTTTTTTTTAATTTTTTTTTTTTAACGTTTTTATTTTAGTTTTGAGAGACATAGAGACAGAGCGGGAGCAAGGGAAGGGTAGAGAGAGAGGGAGATACAGAATCCGAAGCAGGCTCCAGGCTCTGAGCCATCAGCACAGAGCCCGACGCGGGGCTCAAACTCACAGACCGTGAGACCATGACCTGAGCTGAAGTCGGCCGCCCAACCCACTGAGCCACCCAGGCGCCCCGCATGTGACTCTTGATCTTGGGGGTTGTGAGTTCAAGCCTAATGTGGATATAGAGATTACTTAAAAATAAAATCTTTAAAAAAAGGACTTTCTGGGGCGCCTGGGTGGCTCAGTCGGTTGGGCGGCCGACTTCGGCTCAGGTCATGATCTCAGTCTGTGAGTTCGAGCCCCGTGTCGGGCTCTGTGTTGACGGCTCGGAGCCTGGAGCCTGCTTCAGATTCTGTATCTCCCTCTCTCTCTGCCCTTCCCCTGTTCACGCTCTGTCTCTGTGTCTCTTAAAAATAAATAAACGTTAAAAAAATTAAAAAAAAAATGTTTAAAAAAAGGACTTTCTCATCCTCATAAAGGGAATCATACTAAAGAGTGAAAGACTGAGAGCTATACCCTAAATTAAAAACAACGCAAAGGTCTGCTCTCACCATTGCTATTCAGTATTCAGCACTGTGCTGGAGGTTCTAGCCAGTGCAGTAAGGCAAGAAAAAGAATAAAGGCCTTCTAGATTGAAGACGAAAAAGTAAAACTGTCCAAGATTTGCATATAAAAAACCCTAGGGAATCTATAAAATCCACGAAAATTGATAAGCAAATGCAAGGTCATCACAGGCTGAAAGGCCAACCTACAGCGCAAGGTCAGTCCCCGAAGGCGCCCCACCACTCACCCAGCCATTCCCCACACCGACGCACCGTCCCTCCCACCCTTCTCACACAAGGGCTCTCTTGAACCGAGATCAACCGAGAATCGCCTCCTTCCTCACTCAGTCTCTGGCACGTCCGGTTTTCCAGAACCACTCCTGTCTTTGTTACTTTATTTTGAACCTCAACTCTCACATGGATGGTTTCCTTTGAGCTGGCTGGGGTCTCTGAGCAGACTAGAGACTACGTGTCTCACTTCTGACCCCAGCTGTACTGAGCAGTGTGGAACCCGCTTACTGTGTACAGACAGCATTTTGAGAGCAAGGCCACACAAGTATTATTTCATTTAATCCTCCTCCTAACCCCATAACAGAGGCTTAATTATCCTTATCCCTTCAGACATTTCCCTCAGACACGCCGGTCTCAGTGGGGGCAATTCAGGCCTCTTGAAGTTAGGCAAGGCGCCATCTCCTGCCAGGGAATCGGGCTAGAAGGCTGGGCCTAGAGAGGGATTAGCCGCTTTATTTTGCACCCTGAGAGGAAGTAAGGTCCCACAGCATAATCATGTCTGTGGCTGGCCAAGTTTGGGCCACAACGTAGCAGGAGGAAGCATGAAAGGCAAAGGCTTTCGAGGCGGCACGCTGGGGCACAGGCCCAGCTGGCCCTCATTGGCTGGTTGCGCTGAAGCCGGTCAGCAAACAACTCTTCTAAGCTCTAATTTCCTCCTCCAGAAACCAAGCAAATGAACACCTGTCTAACGGTACTGGTGGGAGGCTCAGATGGGAAAACAAACACCTAAGCGATGGGCACAGTGAACTTTTCAGGCATTGGTCTGGAATGTGCGGAAACGAACAGGAGCTACCGGGCTGGGACCCCAGCAGGGCTCACACACAACTGTCAAATCACGGGGGACACACAGGACCCCGGGTCTCACAATGCGATGGTGAGAGAGGGACAAAAAGAAAAAATCCCATAGAAACGCATGCTCTGGCATAGGGAAAATAGAAATGACTAATTTGAGTGGTTATTGGGAAAGAAAAAAAGAGCAACAATTACAAATAATAAACTGTGGGTGAGTGTGAGGTGTGAGCGATCTTCACTTTTCGCAGCTCAACTCTTCCAGGCTGGGAGGCGACTCTGGATTCTGTTCCCCATCAGCCTGGGCCACCCTCAGGGTGGCAGACGAGCGAGGCTACCGTGCGCGCAGACCCCTTGCTGGGTATGGTAGGTGAGATCTCAACCCTGTGAAGGCTGATTTCCAATTTATAGAAGAGTCACTAAAGGCCCTGATGGATTTCGCCACCTGCTAGGAAACAGAGCCCGGACTTGAACCCAGGCAATATGGCTCCAAGCCCCTGCTGCCGGCCCTTGCCGCACCATTTCCCGCAGTGATGCCACCAAAATGCTCTGCTTGGGGCAGCTCCCTCAGGCCAGGCACTCGCCCACCTTCTGGATATAGGCAAGTTTCTGTGCCTGGAACACTCCATTCCCCTGGCCGGCTCTTTCAGCCCATAGTTCTGATGCCACTTCCTCCAGGAGGCCTTCCCTCCAGGAACCCCCTAGATGCTATCGCCTGCAGTGCTGTACCCCAGGTACGTGCTCTATTTTCAACCATATCACATTATGCTGAAACGACCTGTGTGCACATCCACGCCCCCATCTAGCCGGGAACTCCCCGAGGGAGACAGGACAGCACCAGGCGGAGGAGCGCTCCGTAGAGCCTGTGGACGGCATAAGGAGTCTCACTGGGGGCTCAAAGGCCACGGGGGAGACTGCATCTCTGACGGGTGGAGAAGACCAAGTGAAAAGTGGGGAACGAGGCTGAGCTGAGGCGGCCCTTGAGGCTTCTGCACACCAGGGGAAAGAGCAGCCCAGGAGAGCCCTCTGCGGCCCTGCCCTGGGCTCCGGTGCTGGCGGGATGGGCCGGCTCTTCCTAGGCCTCACCTGGGCTGCAGCTGCGGTCACCTCCTCACTGTCTGATTCCTCCTCGCTGCTCTCTGACTCTTCCTGCACCTCAGCTTTGGCCGGGGCTGTTACAGGCCCTGCCTTCCCAGCGGGCGCTGGGGCAGCCCCTTGGCCTGAGGACCCCTTGGTGGGTGCAGAGGCAGCTTTCACCAGGATGCTTTTCCCCACAGACTTTCCCTGGAATGACAGGCAAGAGACATGTATCACAGAGGCCACAGGGTGACGTGAGGACTAGCCCAGAGTCTGCCAGACAAACCTGGCCTCACCTGTCCTGCTGGTGGGGCAGGAGTGGTCTCCTCCTCACTCTCTGACTCCTCGCTGCTTGAAGAGTCTTCTGGCCTCTGGGCGCCCCTGGCCACAGCTGGGGATGATACGCAGGCTGGAGAAGATGCCGCCCGCCTTCCAAGGGGCTGGTGTGCCCACTCGCACTGGGGGGACCTTGGCGGATGCAGGGGTGAGGGGGGTGCCCTTCTTCGGGGAGGCCTTGGTCTGGGGTGTTTTCACAGCCAGGTTTTGCCTGAGAGGAAGCAGAAGTCAGCAGCTAGAGAAGGAGCCTGAATTCAGAGCCCCCATCTGTTCTGGGGCGGAGCCCTGCTGCCGTCCCTCCCTGGGGAGCCGACTGGTGTCAGTGGCTCAGGTTAGGCTCCGGGGCGGCCCCTCCTGGGCCCACCTGGGCTGGAGTCACGGCTGCAGGCGCCTCCTCTTCACTGTCTGACTCCTCCTCACTGCTCTCTGAGTCGTCCTTGGACATTTCGGCCTTGCCCGGGGTGGCTTCGGGCCCTGCCTTCTGAGGGGTCCCCTTGGCAGGACCGGAGGCAGCTGACACCCGGAGGATTTTCCCCGAGGACTTTGCCTGTAGTGAGACACACAGGATCAGGGGAGGGAGCGGAAAGTACGGCTGTGTGCAGAGACACAAGAAACCAAGAGGGCAAACAGAGTCAGTGTGTGGGTGTGTGTGGGGGGGACTCCTGACACTGAGGGGGGAAAGAAGAAACTGACAGGCGGGAGCCTCACCTGGGCTGGCGCCTCCCCGTCGCTGTCTGACTCCTCCTCGCTGCTGCTCTCGGAGTCCTCCTCCTGTTTCCCTACTTGGGTGGCTGCAGACCCTGCCTTCTGAGGGGGGCCCTTCACAGGACCTGAGGCAGCCCTGACCTGGGAGTTTTGCCCCGGGGGCTTTGCCTGGAGTAACAAAAGACAGGATCAGGGCAGGAGCCACTGGGGACCGTGTGTGAGGGAAGACAAGGCGAGGAAAGCAAATGCACGGCACAGGGCTCAAGGTGCAGAAAGGGGAGGACAAGTCGACAGACGGGCTCTCCAGAGTGGGGTGTCTGGCAGCCTCACCTGAGCAGGGCTCCCAGCTAGGGGCACAGCTGCTGGCGCCTCCCCCTCGCTGTCAGACTCCTCAGTGCTGCTCTCCGGGTCTTCTTCCCCCTTCCCCTTCCCCACCTGAGCCTGCGCAGCTGTAGGCCCTGCCTTGCCAGGGGGCACTGGAGGGCCCCCTTTCCTAGGGGACTCCTTGGCAGAAGCTGAGGCAACTTTGACCTGGGGGGTCTTCCCTGAAGGCTTCACCTGGAGGGAGACAAGCAGAATCAGGGAGGGAGCACGCAAGGGTGGACGTGAGAAGACACGAGAGGCCGGACAGGGCAAAGGACAGGGCAAAGGACGCCACACACGCCCCAGGTGAGGAGGGCAGGGCTCTGAGCACGTCTAGGGCCCTTGCAGACAGAGGGCAGAACCAGTCCTCAGAAGGCCTTCTGGGGAGGGGCATGGGCTTCATGGACTCTCCCTCCCCAGGCCTCACCTGAAGAGGCGTCTTGGCAGCTGGTGGCTCCTCCTCGCTGTCAGACTCCTCACTGCTGCTCTCTGAATCCTCCTCTGGCTTCCCTGCCTTGGCCTGGGCAGCTGCAGGCCCTGTCTTCCCAGCGGACGCTGGGGTGGCCCCTTTCCCAGGGGTCCCCTTAACAAGACCCTGGGGCAGCTCTGACCTGGACAATTTTCTCTGAGGCCTTCGCCTAGTAAAAGAGAAAGGGCGGTCTGTTCCCCTCCGCACCCTCTGGTGGTGCCTTCAGGACAAAGCCTAGGCCTTAGCTGGGGCTCCCGCGATCCCCCTGCGTCTCCCTCTCCACCCTGACTGGTGCTCAGGCCCGGCCTATCAGCTTCGCTCTCACTCCTGGGGCCTTCACAGCCCTGCCCGGCTCACTTGGCCACCACTGCCTCCTCCTCCAGGTCTGAGACACACACCAGTTCCTTGCGGCAGTCCTTCCTGATGCCCCTGCACTGCTGCCCCCAGAGTCCCCCACACACAGGTGTCAGAGGCTCCCTCGGCTGCGGAGAGCCCTGTGAGCGCAG
Organism: Paguma larvata; assembly: GCA_030068075.1. Taxonomy (NCBI): domain Eukaryota; kingdom Metazoa; phylum Chordata; class Mammalia; order Carnivora; family Viverridae; genus Paguma; species Paguma larvata. The sequence goes on along the minus strand of CM057826.1, from coordinate 40,746,918 downwards.
GCACCACATCCGGCGTGGTCCGCCGCTGTGCTGTGTCACGATTCTCTCTCCCACTGCCACGTCAGGGCCTGGGCACTCACTGCTCCCCAGCAGAACGACCAATGTCTCTGTAAGGCCTTCCCGGAGCGCTCTATTTTAAGTACCATTCCTACGGCCCGGCCCGCCTTGCCTTCCTTGTTACCACCCAGCAAAGCGAACCTCGTTTCACTTACTGCACCTCTCCTTTCCCATCCGGCCCCGGGCCGGGACCTCCACTCCCGGGCCCCACCGGGCCAGCTGCCGGGCGCCAGGGCCTTTTACCAGTCTGGTGCTCCCTCTCCTGGCTCTCCAACAGCTTCCAGCCCCTCTGCTTTCCCTTCACGTGCACCCAGAGTCTTAGCCACTGAGCCCAGAGGAGTGGGTCCCAGCAGATGGAAAGTAACAAGACTCCTGTTAGCTAACAAGCCATGCCTCGGCCTAAGCAGCTGGAGGACTAGGCAATGAAAACTTAAGCCCCTTCACACAAGGACCAGCCGGCCACATCCCATTCACGAGACAGGGAAACTGAGGTACAGGGGAGTTACTGACAGAGCAGGGTGCTCCAGGCTGCTGCTCAGGCGAGAAGGGCAGTCTCCATAGGGGGCTGACGAGCCAGCTGCCCTTGCCCTTCAGTTTTCATAGCCCCACCTCCTGCTCCCCGAACCCCAAGGGGAGTCTTATCTGGCAGAGGAGACGAGGTGCTCACTATCTAGCCATTCGGCCGCCTCCGGGGATGTGAGGGTGCCGGGGGGTAGTCTGTCCCCAGGCCTCACCTGGCGGGGCGGCTCCAGAGGAGGCCCGTCCTCACTCTCAGACTCCTCCTCACTGCTCTCCGAGTCCTCTTCTGGCTTCTTGCCCTTGCTGGCGAGGGGCGGGGCCCCTCCTCTGACTTGGGGTGTCACATCCCCTGCCTTCCCAGGGGTTGGGGCTGCTCCTCTCCCTAGAGAGTCCTTGGCAGGGGGTGGCAGGGTTTTGACCTGGGGTGGTTTTACTGAAGGTTTCACCTGGAACGAGAGGATGCAATTAGCGAAGTAATAATCTTGGCCTCCGAGGGCTATGAGAGGCTTCGTGGTCTATAAAGCTCTTTCCTAACATCAGCTGATTCTCAAAGAACTCCCTGCGACAGATGTATCTTTACACCCATTTTCCAAAAAACGACAAGAAGCTCAGGGAGGTTAAGTCACTCAAGACCAATATTGAGGGTAAAGTCACGACTAGAACCCATGTCTGTGTCACCTTCGGGGCAGAACTCCCAACCACTATGCTCCCCTGCTGCCTGGCACACAGGGTTCGGCACAGAGGGGCAGTCTCTCTCAACCGGAAGGCCCACCCTCTCTGCCCCTTCAACTACAGGCATCTGATCACGGTGGCCTTCCCAAGGGCCGGGAGGCCAGGATCTGAATGCCAGTCTCGCCACTGGCTTGCTGAGGTAACTCGGGCATATTCCTCCCCTCTGCGGGCTCTTTCTCAGACTTCTACAATTGTGACATTCCTAAGGCAGGCAGTGCCCCACCTCCAGCTCCGTCACCAGTTAGACTTCGCCTGACCCTGCGTTTCTGAGGCAGCCACCTCCTCAACTGCAAACTCCTCGCGGCTGCTAGGGCCCCGTGCTGGCCTCTAGCCCACCGAGTTTGGCTGCTGGCTCCCACGGCCAAGCAGGAATGGGAGCCTGGGTGCCCTTACGGCTGTATCCAGGACCTGAAAGTGGGGACGGACGTGGCGAGGGGCTAGGCCTGGGGTAGATAGGAGGAAGGTCTCCCCCATCACAGGTTACTGGGGGAAACAGGAGGCGAGAAGCACTCTGGGCACCAGGTCACTCCGCCCCCGAATCCTGCGGCTCGCCCTCCACACCCCCTTTCTAGTAGGCGCCCTGGTGCCAGCCAGAAGCCCCGCTCTGCCTGCCACTTCAACACTCTCACTACTTTTATTCTGCACCGTCCTCCAACCCGGGCCACAACCAGCGATCTGCTTCAGACATAAATCAGGCCACCTCACCTCTGTGCCTGAAACCTTGAATTGGCTGCTGACAGACCCTAGAACGAAACCCAAACTCCCCCTGGCGGTCCTCACGGTGGGGCGGCGGGATGTGGCCCCTGCCGACCTCCGATCTCCTCTTCAGGCACTTCCGCCTCATCAACTTGTTCTGGCCCCTCAGGGCTCTCTCTATTCTCCCTTCACAGTAACCGTCAGCCCGGCTGTCAGCCTTCCGAGGGACCCACCCACGTCCCCACGACAGCAGCGATCGTGCACCTCCTGCTGCCACTGGACTCTCGAGGCCCAGCTGCACAATGAGGAAGGACTCCCTGGGCACAGTTCAGAGATGAGGCCACAGACCAACGCCTGACCGTCTCTGACCAAGCGCCCAGGCCTGGCATCCACCGGCAGGCCCAGAACCGCTCGGCAGCCTCACCCGACTCACCCAGACCATACTGCAGCACGGCCACCCGCCGGCCCTTGGGCTTACGCAGCTCTTTCTGCTTGAACACTCTCCCCAAATCCCTTCCTGGAGACTCCCCTGTGCGTCAAGGCCCTGCTCCAGCGCCGCCTCTCCCGGGAAGCCTTCCCTTGTCTCACAGACTGGACAGCGTCTCTCCCCCACAACCCTGGACCTTTCTCACACCCGCGGTGTGACGACGGCACCTGGCTCCCCTCCCCGGGCCTCAGCCATTCCAGCTCCCAGGCATCCTCAAACACTGGCTCATCTGATTTGGCCCTGCTGGCGTGCGAAGCCCCGGCCAGGCCCCTGGGAGGGTGAGAGGTTTGCAGAGGGCAGCTCCGGAGGACGGGTGGCAATTACCTCCACATAGGTCTCGTCGCTCGAGGTGGAGGTCTCCTCGCTGGAGCTGTCCGCCTGGTTGGCCGATGCCATTGCTGAGGGATGAGGAGGGAGAGGACTGAGGGCCTGCCCTTCCAGACTCCCCTCCCGGCTCTCTGCCAGGCCAGGAAACGAGACGCAGGTGCCTGTGCTCGCTTCTCGCGTGCGCACCTTTGGCCCCACCCATCTTGAAGCCCCACAGCTGAGGTACGTGCCACTCGTATCCTTGTGTTCCCACACACCTCTGTGTCCCCGAGAAGGCTCATGCTAGGTCCTACCACACACAAGCCACCATCTGATAGCCCGGACATCTCCCTCCACCATCCCACTGAGGTGGGCAGGGCAAACGCCTATCTCACACGAGAAACTGGAGCAAACCCAGGCCTCAGTTTAGTCTCAGCCTCCGCAGTGGGTTCTGTACCCACCTGAGAGCAATAAACTGGAAAGTGCTCCACCATCACCCAGACTGCTCAAACTCCCTTAGCAAAGCCTGACATGTCCCTGCAGCAGACCCTCCCTTGTCGAGGCGCGGGGTCTTACTGCCATGGAGACAGACCTCTAAATTCCAGAATGTCCCAGAGCTTGACAAAGCAGTGCTGGGCCTGCCTCCCCAGCCCCAACTCAGGGGGCTTGGCATCTAGAGGTTGGAGGTGCTCACCAGGCTTGGCCGCGGTTCTGGAGGCCAGGACACTGCCCTCCTCCTCAGTTTCTGAGGCCAGGATGGTATTTGCCGAAGGGCCTGCTGACTTCTTAGGTGACCTCCCAGACAGAAGGTGGGTCACTGCCTTCCCAGAGGCAGGATGTGGTGTGGAGTTCACCACCTTGCTGGCTTTCTTGGTCTTTGCCTGCAAAAGACAGGGTGACAGACACACTGGGTATGGCCTGGAGAAAGACGAGCCCAGACACCTCCCAGCCTGTGAGTTCGGGCAAATTATCTCCCTCGGCCTGTTTCTTTGTCTTTAAGTTGGGGCTGAGCCGGTACCTCCCCTCACGGAGGTGGGAGAACACCCAGTTACGGTTCTTGGGACACAGCAGTTACTTGCTAAGTGGTAACCAGCAGCCTGCTGCGGCTGTTCTCATGAGCTCACGTGTTAGCGCTCCACGTAACTCAGGGACGTGTGCTTTAAAGTCTGTGATGCTGCTTTGAGGACTACCAGCAAACGGTTTTCTACTTTCTCAGGAGTTGCAGTCTAGAAAATGATTTTCGAGCTTCAGACCCACAGGTGTCTTGCTCACCATGGCGCCCCCCCCCCCCCACCCCCCCCCGGCCACCTCTCACGGAGCCTGGGAAGTAACTGGGCCAGTAGCAGCAGGCTGTTGGCTGAGCGAGTGAATGCACGGCTGGAGGAGGAAAGAAGCTGTTACTGTGCCCAGTGGCCCACAGCGGTGAGCATCAGCTCCAGCTTACAGAAAAGGAAACTGAGGCCCAGAGAGGTAAAGGGACTCACCAGGATCACGCGGCTGGTGATAAAGGCGCACATTGCATCCAGGCTGGGTAATTACCCACAACCCTATCCTCTGACACAGGGAACTTCCTCCCACAGGTGACAGCTTGGAAGGTGGTCCTACTCACCTTGGCTTTTTCCTTCGTGCTTGATGGCACAACGGCGTCCGGAATTGAGGAGCTGGTGGGCGCTAGCCTTGGGGCTGCAAGACACAAACACCCGCTGGATGAACCGGATGAGCTCATTTAAGAACAGCCGCCGGGTTTCAGCTCCCAACGATTCACTCGGCACAGCTGCCTGGCGCTGGCTTGAGCACCTGAGGCTGAGCTCAGACTTGTGGGAGAGAGCGCTGGGGCGCACGAGCCGCATCCACCAGGAGCAGGAGAGCGGGGCGACACGAAAGTCACGGGTCTGCCTCCCCCGTGGAGCCCCAACTCCCTGAGGGCAAGAGACGCTGGAGTCCCCGGAAAAAGAAGAGCTAGCTCACAGTCCCGCCGCAGACCACCTCGAAGGCACTGCATGACTTCAGGGTGGGCCATCCCCACAGGCTACCAGGCTGCAGCAGGTGTGTCGCTCAGCAGGACAGGGGCGGTGGTCAGGCAGCCAGCCCCTGGTCCACAGAGAACGCTGCCCAGGATTTCAAAGGTTTCTAGTGGAAGAGGGGGCTGAGCCATGAGACCGGGAACCGGTTAGGTGTTGAGACTTAAAGATTCTTGGTGCCCTTACACCAGGAAACTGTCTCCTCAGATCTCAGCCAGGGTAAGATTTCTAGGGCAGGCCGTGACATGGGATGCTGCTGAGATGAATGGTATGGTCTAACTCTCTTCCTGGCATTTAACTCCATCTCCCTCTCTTTTCTAGACACATCTGCAAGTAGAGAGGAAGTACAGCGAACCACACAGCCCCAACCATTACCAGCTTGCGGCCAATGTGATGTCAACCGGCCCCTCCAGCACCCTTCCCCATCAAGCACTATTCTGAAAAACATGCCAGACATCGGATCGTGTTGCCCACAAATATTTCAGCGTGTTTCTTTCAAAGGGGATGCATTTAAAATGTAAAATTATGATTCCCTTAGCACAGAAAAAAATTCATTAAATAAAAACATCCATTAAGATCAAGTATCAGTCAGTATGAAATTGAACAATTTTTGTTTTTACACAGTGTGTGGGTGTGGACACGCACGTATGCACAGCTATCCGCATGACTAGATGCAAAGGGGACAGTTTTAAAGCTACCCACCAGGATGCACTTAGGGGCTAAAAGGGACCCGCCCAGGGTAGAATAGAAAACCTTCCATTTTTCTTCCATATGCTTATGTATAGTTCAAAGTGGACTTGTTTTGCATTTATAATTTTAAAAGATTAAGATATAAGATATATATTCAACATGATCTTGAACATTTTTAAAAACATGCACAGGAAAAATAAATGGAAGAATAATTTGCCAAATCGTAGGTGGCAAGAATGTGGGTAATTTTTTTTCCTGCCTTTTTAACAAGCAACTTTCACATCCTATAAGGAATGGCCCATAATGAATCCTGTATTTCCTGCACGACCAGAAAACACCTTTAAAAATCAAGAAATCACCTTGTATGTTAGCAAAGGCCAATAACCTTGCAGAGAAAAGGATGATTCCTCTGTGGAATCACGAATCTATTCATTGGTTAAAGTACTGACTGTCCTGAGGCCTTGGGGAGAAGGGGCTGTGAAGGCCTCGTGGGGTCGCCCCCGTGCCAATGCTCTGGAACCCGAGTGCCCGGGACAGCCTTCCAGTGCTAATCTGCACACGTTCCAAACAGGAAGCCCAGCGCCCTCCCGGCAGCCTCGGGCCACGCAGAAAAGTTGCCTGCCAACTGCCCTCTGAAGATCTTTCCAGCAGTTTTTCTACAAATGCAGGTTTCTTTCCATCTTTATCTGAATCACCTGGGGGCTTGTAAAAATGTAGCTGTTGTACCCCAAAGCAGGCTGTAAGGGCCCAGCTAAGTTTTTGTCCACCACTGGATTTCCAGTATCTGGGACACAATGTTTGGCACGAGAAAGGGTTCAAAATAAATACCGCAGTAGATACATGGGGCCCTTCTAGTCTTCTCTCTAGAAGGTCCCGGTGTCCGCAGGGCTCACTGGACGTGCACTCTCCTCTGAACAGTCCCAATATCCAAAAGCCTGTTCCCCAAAGCTGCAGGGTCCGGGGCTGAGCTCCCACAAACACCAACGACAGAGCCCCCCCCCGCCCCCCACCGGGGCACAGGACTCGTACTGGCTTTGGCGGCGTCAGCTTCTGCCTCCTCCTCCTCCTCTTCTGAGCTCTCTGAGCTGCTAACGGGGTCGGACACGCGGGTCTTCTTAGCCTGCAGCGCTGCATCTTCCTCTGCCTTCCGCTTCTGGCCAACTTCTGACGTCCTGCAGGACAAGGGTGACTGGCTATACCAACCGGGTGGGTGACAAGGGCAACTCCAGGAGATTTGTCAAAAAAGACACTGCCCCCACATGCCAGGAAATGGGCACAGAGAGCTTGAAAACACAGCGTAGATACACTTGTATTCTGCATTTTCACCCATTTCAGAAACTGTTTTTTACAAAGATTTGTCTCCAAAATAATCAGTAAGGGCTGGTAACATGACACGGTAACGGCAGCTAGCCATTGCCGAGGGGTATGTACCAGCACCTGCAGGCTGTTCACAGAATCATCCAGGCCCTCCCTCCTCCAGAACTTATAGCACCTGTAGTGCCCTCTTTCTGGAAGACGCTGCTCAGGTCCTTCTTGTCTTTTGGGCCACAGCTCCAATACAGCCTCCTCGGAGCCCCACCCTGATCATGACTCCCCTCCCCTGACATTCTCCGATGCTCAGACATCCTGTTTCGTTTTCTTCAGAGCACTTTCTCCTGTTATTCTACTTACTTCCTGTCTGACTCCCCCATTACACGGTCAAACGGGGGCGGGGGGCAGGAACCTCTGCTAGCTCACTAAGTATCTTCAGCACATGGCACACGTCTCAAAAAACGAACAGCCTTGCTCAGAGTCAGAGAGCAAGTTTTGGGCACTGGCAGGACAAGCACTCAGGCAGCTCAGTCCCTGGAACTTTCAAGTACTGGTTCCTTTGACCTCACCGTCCCACTCCGAGGGAGTCACTGTCTATGTTCCATGTTCTCCAGCTGGGACAGACATGCTCTGCCACGGTTTGGGATGTGGGTCCCTTGTTCCCAGGAAGGCCGCTTGTTAGGAATCCCCCCAAAACAGGTTTCATTTATTACACTTATCAATTCATTCTGCCCCTTTCCCTCCTCCCAACAGAATGTTTCACAAGGGCAGGGATTTTTCTCTGGTTGGTTCCAGATATATCAAGAACAGTTCTGACGCATAGTAGCTGCTCAATAAATATCTAGGGAGCAAATGCCTTTGATGGTCAGGTTTAGCACCTGATTTACTATTTTTTTTTTTTTTAAATAGGCTTCAAGCCCAATATCGGACCTGAACTCATAACCCTTGAACTTCGCTTCACAATCAAGACCTGAGATAAGATCCAAAGTCGGACGCTTAACCGACTGAGCCATCCAGATGCCCCCTGATTTACTATTATTATATCCTACAGATGAAGATACAGACTCAAGGAAGCCAAGTTTGCCCAACGCCATACAGCTAGATGTTGGGTTTGAACTTTGCTGGGAACCATCAGGCGAGGCCACCTCTGGCGGGTGTGAGGTCCTCGCTCCATTTAGTACCCCTCACCCACAGAAGGGGCTAGTGACAAGGAAGGGCTCACTGAAGCAGTTCTCTAGGGAAGGAAGTGCTGTCATACCCAGACACCTGGGCAAGGCGGAGAGGGTGAGGGAGAGGAAGTGCAGGGCGTGCCCTACGCTCTGACCTTACCTTAGCAGCAGAGGAAAGCCTAGAACTGAGAGCTGACAGGACTTTCAAAGACCTTAGCTCTCCTCTCGAAGCTGGGATCTCTTCCACACCATTCTTGCCTTTCCTTACACACCTCTGATGACAGGGAACTGTAGCCTACCTCATGTCTGGATAGCTCTGATGACCGAGTGCTTACATCCAGAAGCTGAAACCTGTCTCCCTAAAACGGTACATACGGGTCCTACTTCAGCTTCCCAGAGAACGCCACTCCCTTTGTCCTCAAAGACATGCAGACACACCACCTGCCCCTTTGCCGTCTCTTTTCCCTCCTGGACAATTCAGGATTTTCTAACCATTCCTCATGGGACACGGTTGCAGGCCCTTCACTCCCCTGGCTGACTGTGGTCAGGCCACTTTGTGGAGAGAATGAATATCCCCTCCCTCCCTCTCAAACCATTCCTTTGGTGACATGCCCTTGGATTATCGCCCCTTCCTTGTTTCTGCATGTTTCAGACATCTCACACTCAACATGTCCTTGCAATCTTTCCCTCCCATCGCATTCGCTTCCAGCTCCACGCTCAGGCCCACCTTCCATGGTGCACAAGCCAGGCACCTAGGAGTCAACGAGACCGCCCTTCTAGACCATCCCCAGCTCCCAGCCTCAGCCCCGAATATTCCTGGAACCGACTGACTGCCTCCCCTTTTACTCCTAAGTCCCAGAGGCTCCTGCCGGGATGCTGGTGTCCACACCCCGACCAGCCAAGCTGTCCTGCAGTGACCTCGCCGCTCTCTCTTCCCCCTTTCGGGGCTCCCGCTGCTCTTGGGGCAAAGACACAACTTCTCACCGCCGATGATCAGGTCTTGAGTGAGGTGGGCCCTCCCACCTGCCCAGCCTCATCTGTCCTGTGGCTGCAGCTACAGGCCTCGGCGCCAGCAGTTCCCAGCGCCGGGTGAACTCCACCTGAGCCGAGACCTACTCCCTGCTTCACTCCCCGATCCCTGCAGCACTCGAATCAAACGTCACCACAGGGACACCTTCCCTAAACCCCCAAGTGAGGCCGGGCGAACCTGCTTTTGGCACGTAGTCCTTTTCATAATCGTGATTATCATTTCAATTTTACATTTATTTGTTTCATTCTTCGAGGCATGCCTCCCTCCCTGACTCCAATGTCAGCTCTGGGAGAGAAGGAACCATGTCTGTCTCACTCACGACAGTGTCTCCTTACTCAGAGCAGAACCCGGCATTCAGGAGGGAGGTAGGCACTCAACACATGTTCGTTGACTGGTTGAAAACGAGCTGCCGAGAAGCTCTGGTCCTTAAGAGCACCGATTACAGCTCCCAGTTTCCTTTCTCACTAGCAGACACCCCTACCTGCGACCTGGCTTCCTGGGGGCGACACTGGTGTCCACACTGGGCTACGGAGACAGATTGCAGGCCAGATCGGCACCCTAGTTTATTTCAGGCTGACCGCTTGGGGTGGCCCCACTCCACTCCTCCAGCCCCGTCGGACTTACTGTTGCCAGTGAGTATAGATGTCCATAAGGGTTACGGGCTGAGTCAGGAAACTTTTCTGCAGGGAAGAGAAAGCAGCAGTTAGCTCCCCAGCACAATAAGGGTCCTCTTTGGGAGGACCTCACGGGCGACGTTTTGCTCTGGGAGCTATGTCTGCTTGGCCCTGTTAGGACCGCTCAAGCCTTCCAGAGACAAGCAGAGCCAACCAAGTCCTTTCAGCCAAAACCTTTTAAGACAACACATTAGTGAGAGGTACCTTTGAGGGCCTGGAGCTGGAATGTTCCAGGCTAGCATTATCCAGCTCCCTGACACTCACCACCCTTAGAGGCCACAAGACGGGGCTTTTTCTACTCTGACCTTTCCGAAGTCTTTTAAAGGCCAGGCCGGTCAATCGTCCCCGGGCGGCACGAAGCACAGCCCGGGGAGCCAGGTGGCATGACCGCGGTCCTCTCACCCACCAGGAAGGGACTGGAACCGAATGGTGCCAGTCCCTTGGTAGAAGCAGAGGGAACCGGGTGGAATCCTGCCCTTTGGAGCCGAGGCCAGATGGCCCACTCTGCAAACGTCAAGAACCGAGGGCGTCGCGCGCCCCGGGGAGGTTGAGTGAGCAGTGTGAGGCGACGGCAGTGTCAGGGGCCTGGGCAGAACGGCCCCAGGCGGGTACAGCTGGAGTCAGGCCGAGCTCATCTCTTCACCTTGTCATACTTCAGGTTCTTTCTTTCTAACACAGGGACCAGAGCAGCCCCCACCTAGCAGGGCGCGGTCAGGCCCGCACGAGACATTCCAGTCGGCGCCCTGCACACGGTGCCCTGCACGCGAGCCAGTAACCCGGAGACTGCAAGTCAGTTTTACTCGGCTCTGCCCCAGGCACTCTTGCCTCCTCGCTGTCCCTCGACCGTGTCAGGCCACCCGCCCCACCCAGGCTTGTTACTGTGTCTGTCTAGAATTCTAGAATGCTCTCTCCTGCTAACTACGCAGCTCACTCCCTCGCGTCCTTCAGGTCTCTGCCCAAACGTCACCTTCTCAGTGGGGCCTTCCTGCTCACCCTATTTCTAACCGAACCCTGCCATTCCTTATCCTCCTCGCCTGCCTGATTTTTATGGATCACCTGACACTGTATCATTAGGTTTTTTGTTTGTTTTTTTTTTAGAGATTTGTCATCGGTCTGCTCCCGCTGTGACGTGCTCCATGAGGACAGGATACTTTCGCCAAGGCAAGTACCCCAATGGAGACGGGTGCTGTCTCTTGCCCCGCTGACCTGTGAAGTGATATAAAAGGAGTAAAAAAGGCCGTAAGGTCCAGAGAGGGCTGGGAAAGGCTTGGATAATGTCTTAGGGCCCATCGCCCTCTAGTCTATCCACATCCTGGGAGCGAGCACCGGGACCAGAGCCTGCACCACAGCCCAAGGGATGACCGATCAGGTCAATATCCGCTTTACCAACTTAAAACCCTCCAGTGGCTTAGCACTGCTCTTCAGATGAAGACCAAACTAACGACCGTGGAGCCCCGGCCAGCTCCCCACCCTCTCTGTCACCCCTACTCCACCCCTCAGCCACAACGGCCTTTCCTGAGGCCAGGACCAATGCAACGAGTTCCCTCAAACCACGGGGCGCATGTCCGTCTACCTGAATATCCACCTCTCTCCTCTCAGGTCTCAAATCACCCTCCATTTCCTCAGAAAAGCTGTCCCGGGTGTCCCTGACACAGGCAACTAACTTGCCATCCCTGTCTTATCACCCTATGCCTCTCATTCTTGGCACCTAACGTGTGAAGGGTACAGTTCCTCTTGTGATTCTTTATGGCTACCTCCGCTACTAGATTTAGACCGTGAACTCTTGTAGGGCTGGGGGACCGCGCTCAACATGCTATCATCAGCACCCTGAGCCCGGCTTAGGAGTTGCTGAGAAGAATGAATGAAGTAAGCAGTGACTCCTCCACAAGCTCGAATCCTAAAGCTGTCTGACTCAGTACGGGAGAGATAAGGGCCCGAGCTTCAGCTCCACCAGAGGGCCAGAGCCCCCTCCCCTTGGGGCTCTCTTTCGCCTCCTCACCCTTCCCCGGGGGCTGGTCGCAATCCAACCCCTCAGGCTCTCAGCAACCTTCCTGGGCCCGCGGAGCCACGTGGCCTGAGACTTCGGAAACTTTAAACCGCCACTACCAGGAAGGGGTGGAGGTAAGGGGCGCGGGAATTACAAAGCCCTCCGCGTCGGATCTCCCATCCCGGCCCGCCCACTGCACAGCTGGGGAAACTGAGGCCCACAAGGGCAGGGAGCCGAAGCGGGCAGAGGCTGCGGCTCCTTCGGCACCCGTGGCCACTTCCCGGACCACCGCAGAGTCCGGCTCTGGGCGCAAGCCAGGCCGCCGCGGGAGGGGGCGCAGGCGGCACCTCCCCAGGTCTAGCACGCGGCCCTCGCACACGGCCGGCGCACGCTTACCTGGCCACTCTGCTCCTTCACTTCCCGCGCCGCGCGCACGTAGCCCGCCTGCAGCAGATGCTGGTAGATCAGGGGGAGAAGCTCCCGCCGCTTCCTGGCCTCAGCCATGCCGGCAAAACCCTGCCTGTCGGCTCACCTGCACGCCCCCCTCAGTCCCCGCCCGCCGCTTCCCTCGTGCCCTTAGACCTCGCGCGGCCCACTTCCGGCTCCTCTTTCGCCCTGGCCGCGAGGCGCGCCGGGAAGCGTAGTCTTATCTCCTGGAGCGGCCGGCTCCGCCCCAAGCGGGTGAAAGGGGCGGAGGCTTGGAGGGTAACGAGGCCTCCCATTGGCGGGAGGAGGGCGTGTTGAGACCTACACCCGCCTCCTGGCCTTGCGATGAATGATTCCTTCTTACCTTCTCCAGACTCACTCAATGCAGGGATTTGTCTTCCATGTTAGCTCTGAGGGGTGCAATAGGGTCTTACCCATCCCTGAACGTCTTAATCTGCATCTCTTTCTGGTCCCGAACTTCCGGTTACCCACTCAGTTATTCATTTCAGAGATTTTTTAGGACCCATGACTGTTTGTCATTATTCATCCACTGCATAAACCGTTTATGAGCAACATACCCTAGACTAGTGTTCACCAAGAGTGGAGGGATAAAAAGATGAATCAGAAATGGTGGCTGCCCTCAAAGCCCACAAGGAGGAGAGTTGGTAACCAAGCAACTTTGGTTCAATGCCTCAGAGCGCATCGTCAGGGATAGGCAGTCTACGGAAGCAGGGAGGAGGGGCACCTAACCCCAAAGAGGTATCTAGCTTGAGGCTTAAAGATGGAATAGCAATTCCCATTGCTGCAGAAGAAAGGACTGGCATTCCAGGCAGAGGGCAGTGCCTGTATACAGACAGGAGAAACCACCGGGTATAGGCTGGGAAACCCAAACATAGAACCCAGTCTGTGCTGGTGGGCTGTAGTTGTGGGAAAGAGGGAAGGGTAAAGACACAGGAGGATGGGGGAATACACAGGCGCTACAGCACCCTCTCCTGCCCAGCAGAGCTTGCACTTTGTTCCGAGGGTGATAGATAATCTCTGACTGGTTTTATGTAGGAGGGTGACCTGGGTTTGTTTTTCAAAGATTGCTCTCACCAAAATGTGGAGGATGGATTTGTGGAGAGCAAAACTAGATGCAAGGTTGTCGTACTTGTCGAGGGGAGGTTGGCAGGGAGAGGAGGAAGTAGGCTGGGGAATATCTGCCTCAGTGCTTTTTAACTTCGGGGACCCATTGAGAAACTGAAGACAGCATGAACCACCTAGACTTTGCTGTAGAGAATTAAAATTTTTTTTTCTCTTTTTTTTTTTTTTTTAGAGAGAACAAGCAAGCATGGGAGAGGGGCAGAGGGAGAGAGAGAATCCTAAACAGGCTCCACACTCAGCACAGACGCAGGGCTCAATCCCACGACCCTGGGATCATGACCTGAGCCAGGATCAAGTCCGAAGCTCAACGGACTGAGCCACCCAGGCAGCCTGCTGTAGAAAATTTTGAATGTGTACAGACATGTAACATTTTCCATCCAGTTTTAGGACGCAGATAAGCACATAACTGAACCTCCTAGGGTTATTGCTGCTCTAGGAAGAACCAGGGCCAGGTGACTGAACCAGCGAGCCAGGAAGAGGGAGGAGACTAATCTGCATTCAGCCATTTAGGACAAAATATTTATTGAGCACCTACTATTGGGGATGAGGGAGTCTTCACCTCAACAGAGCTTACAAATTCATCATTACAAACAGCGAGGACATGCAGAGAGGAAAAGGATAGTTTTCTTATGGGACAGTAAACACTGCGGGAGTCACACGGCTAAGGTTAAGATTCTGGCTTTGCTTCTTGTTAACTAGGGAACCTTGGGTGAGTTCGTAACTTCTCTGTGCCTCAGCTTCTTCATCTGTAAAATAGAGATAATTTTAATTTCTAACCTCACAGGGTTGTCGTGAGGAGTACGGCATTCAAAACAGAAAAGCTCAGAAAGGGTCCGAACAATAGTGCTGTGCTTATATGTATATTAACCATTGTCGTTAATGGAACCATTGCCGTTCCATTTAACAGGAAGGAGGGGTTAGGGAAGCATTCCCTGAGGAAGTGATATTTGTGAAGAAATCTGAACTATGTATAGGCGAGGAGAGGAGAGGAAGACTCCTAAGAAGAGCAAAGAATCAGTGCAAAGGGCCTGAGGCACAAGGTGCAGCTTAGAGAATAGGAGAGAAAAGGCCTTGGTAGCAGGGCATAGAGGGAGAACAGGGGGATTGGGGAATATGGAAGGTGGGGGCAGAGGCAGGTTCCACATTAAGGATCTTTCTTTTCATCTTAAGTATGACAGGCAGCCACGGAGAGTGTAAGTCCAAGAAGGACAGGAGGATTTTTCCTTTTAATGTGGCCTGTGTGAACAGTCAGTGGAGAGTGCAGTGGGGTGTGTTTGTGCACATGCCAGAAGCCAAGTTAGGGGTAGGAGCACAGACAGGCATCCAGGGAGAATATAATGGGGCGATGCTGGTGGCAGTGGAGGTGGAGTGTGGTCATCAGGAAGTAAAATCGTCATAGAGCCGTGTTGGAATGGAGAGAGAGTGTCAGGATGGACTCTGAGATTTCTGGGCAGCCTGGCAGGCAGCTACTTTCCCTGAGAAAAGAACCACTGGGAGAGGACCGGGGAGGGGGCAGGGCGAGGAGGGGAGGGTGGGCGAGGGGGACATGAAAAGCACGAGTTCCACTTTAGCCACGGAGAGCTTGGAATGCTTTTGAGACACCGAGTGCCGAATTCGAGGAGGCACTTGGAAGCCTGGGTTCGGACTCACGCGAAGATGGGAAGTTGTCAGAAGACAGATGGTCACCCTGGCCGTGGATGGGGGCCCGACGGCCCAGGGAACAGAACCCTGGCAGAGGAGAGAAGGTGGCCCAGGAGGGGAGCTCAGAGGCGGACCCGCAGGTTAGGGCGGCACGAAGGAGGTTGTGTCTGCAGAGACTGAGAAGGAGTGAACAGAGAGGTAGGAGAAGACCCAGGAGAGGGGGTGCAGGGAAGGAGGGCGAGGACAGAGTTTCGGGAGAGCGGGGCATTCCCCGTGGGGGAGTGAAGTCAGATGGGATGGATGGAGCCACGAGCTTCGGATCCATGACAGCTCTGGCGATTGTTGACGGCTCTCGGGAGTGCCGCTTCTGTGGCGTGATGGAGAAGGCCAGGCGGCGGCGGTCAGATGAGTGAAGGAGGGGTGAGGGAGGCCATGGGCCTTTTGAAAAGTTTCCGTGTGAAGCGGAGGAGAGAGACAGTGTGACAGGGTCGGGGCGCGTGTGTTGGGGGAGGTGCGTTCTAAAGTGCAAAAGAGCTGGGTTTGTTTCAAGGCAGATCGAGGGGAGAGATTAATTAGGGGTGTAGGGAATAGGGGAGACAATTGGTGAGTGGTGTTCACGAGCTCGTGCAAGGGAATGGGACCAGGCGTGTGGGTGGAGGGGTTGGTCTCAGAGAGGAGGAGGGATGACTTCTCTAAAACCGAAGAAGGCACAACGAGAGGATGGGTGCAGATGTAGATGTAGGTTTGTAGTGGGATGTTAAGGGAGATTTCATCTTGAGCTTCTATTTTTTCTGCCAAGTGGGAGGCAAGGTCTTCTGCTGAGAGCGAGGGAGAGGTGGCGAAGAGTCTGGAGGAAGGAGGAGAATGAGCATTCTGAGTTGAGAAGCAAACTTGCCCACAAAATCCCCAATTGCCTGATAGCATAGACGACCCCGCCGAGGCTGGCGATCGCTAATGTACGTGTGTCCTGTCCCCTCCCGCTGAGTGATATCGCCTTCATCGCTCACCTACCCAGGTGCAGGCGGGGAGAAAGTACTCAGTGGGGTGTACCCGGAGGCCTCGGGTTTTGCCAGATGGGTGGGGAAGAGGGGCACAGAGGGCTAAAGTGTTGGCAGGAGAGATGCCCGACCTCTGGGCTCCGGGCAGGGAGGGAAGTGGAGACAGACGGAGTCAGTTTGCAGGGAGAGAGTAGAAGACTTTGTGGAATGGGCCACGCGGAGGCTGGTAACCAGCGGCCTGAGCTCGGAGACAGTTGACAACCCAAATTGATGGCAATGCCCAGGTTCCCGATTGGGCGGCTGGATGGGCCACTGACTGAGACAGTCACTGTCAGACGAATCTTTGGGAAAAACCAAGGGTTTTTTTCCACCCCTCCAAGAACTAATTTTCGCTCCCTTGTGGTATCAGCACCCTCACTGAGAACGAACGCCTTTGTGGGATATAAATTCCCTGAAGGCAGATTTAGGGTTGTCTCGTTGGCTGTGTTATCCCGACGCCAGTCAACAAACATTGGCAAACGCAAGTGGGGGTGGGGGGGGGGGTTAGAGCATATAGCCTGTCTCCTGAAGAAGAAAGGACGGCAGAGCAGGCAGGACACATACTGTGGGTACAGGCCCGAAAGCAGAAATGGGGAAGCTTCTAGAAGGCAATGTAAAGGGAATAGGATGATGAATCTTGGGCCGACGTTAGGAAAAATGAAGAACTGATAGTAAATTCAAAACCAAAACCAAAACCAGGCTGGTCTAATACCTTCTGTCTGGCAACAGGTCGTTTGATTTGGTTTTGTTCCTAATAAAATTCATCTCAGACGCTTATGCTTTGTCCTCAGCTCCTGGGAGGCTTCCTCTTCTGTGGACACTTTTTTTATTTCCTTGATTTTCTAAATCATACCCTTCACTGAATTGCCTCAGGGCCCAAGCACAAAATTAAAACATTAAACTGATAAAATATAGCATGGCAACAATTAAGACAGCAGCAAACAAAACAGTACATTAAAAAAAAAAATTAGCCTCAGAGCGTTCTTTTTTTCACCAGTTAGAAAAAGATGTCTTTGTTACTGGGAGAAGCCAGAAGCTTCCAGACCACTTGACTATGAGTGCCTCTAGGGTAAGCAGCATGCCTTAGTCATCTTGAATTCTCAAGCAGGGCACAGCGAGGGCACTCAGGAAGTGAGAGAAGGAAGGACTGTCAGCAGGGCGGAAAGGAGTTAAGCAGGTGGAACACAATACTCTTCTTTCCCCATTAGGACATCTCCTGCACGGAGGTGGAAGGCAGCATCATATAGGGTGGTGGTTACTGAGCCAGGAGTCAGGAAACTGCCTTGTTTGGCCAGGCTCTGCTGTGTGACCTCAGGCCAGTCTCTTGCCCTCTCTGATCCTCAACAATTGTTTTTGGTTGGAGAGGTTAGACAAAGGCTCTTCTGGCATTGAAACTCTCAAGAGAGGGGCCCATCTGGGAAGACTGCCTTTACCCTCTGGACCCAAAGACGGCCCCTTCATTTCACTGTAACAATGGGTTATCCTTGGGGCAAGTCACTTGGGCCAGGAGGTTTCCCATAGCCTCCTTCCCTCTCCCTGGATGACAATTTCTTGCTTTCTTTTTTCTCCAGTCTCATCGGAGGTTTGAAAGGTTTACAAAAGGTTTTAAAGCGATTACCGAAGTCAGAAGTCAAACAATTCGGGGATGTATAAAGACCGAGTTCGTCCTTCCCTCCATCTCATCCACTCCAGCCCACACCCCCGCCCCTCCAGAACCTCCCCTATCCCCTGGCTGCCACCTCAGGGGCCTGGGGTCAGGTCCCTTGACACCCTCCCTTCGCTCAGACCAACCTAGACGCCCTGCATACGGTTGTAATCCTCCCTTCCCATTTTGCGTTTTGATCTCTCTTTTCTTTCTCGCTGCAACTCACTTTTTTCCCTGGGTGACGTATCAGAGCCGTTTCCCCAGACGTCGGGGTCTGCCGCAGCCTTTTGAGTAAGAGCGGCAGCTCCTGAGCCACGAGCGGCTCTGTGCTGCGGGGAGCACTTCCTGGCCTAGCCCTCAGAACACCCTAGGAAGCAGGGAATTGGTTCTCTGCCCCGTTTACAGAGGGGGAGAGTGAGGCTCAGCGAGCCAAGGCCCAGGCCGTGACGCTGGGGAATGAGGGGCAGGGTTTGGATGGTCGCGGGCTGCGGGGCGGGGGGGCTCCTGACACACAGAGGTGGGAGATAGCATGGGCCAGGTTCTTCACTTCTCACTTTCTGGCGAATACACCAGCACCGCTCTAACACCCCGGTAAACACGTCCTTACGGACCGGAGCCTTAATTTTTGTAATGGAACGAAAGTAGGCCAGAGGGGACGCTCTGGTTTATTTCAATAGCTAAAGCCGGATTAACTGCCAAAAGGGTGTAGCAATTCACAACCTCAGCAGCATAATTTCTGATTTACGTGGTTTTATTTCTCGGAGCCGGAAGAGTGTCCTTTGAGTACACGGAGCCTGGCTTTCTCCTCTCACGGATGAGGAAACAGGCCCAGAGGCAGGAACTGGTGAGGTCCCAGTGGGGTAGAGGCCCCGGGGGCCCTACCCTGCTTCCCTGGGCCACTGCCGCACGTCGCTTCCCTCCGGCTGTATCTTCCCCACCCTCCCCTCCCCTGTCCGGTCTCCACACTGCCTTCGGCATGGCATGTCTCCCCTGCTTATCAAACCGCTGGGTGAACTGCTGACCGCTGACCGTGAGAATAAATCACAGCCTCCTGATAGGCATTCACGCTCATCCCTGTCTGCTCATCCTTCAAAGCCAAGTGCAAACACCACCTCTTCAGTGGTGTCTTCCCTGACTGCCTCAGCTTCTCACCTCAGCACGGTCCTCTCTGCTATGAAAGGAGGCCCTCTCTTCCGGCCGCTCCGTCCACGTTGCAGAAGGACCCACCAGGAGGGGGCAGTGTACAACCAAAGAAAGGTCTCCCTAAAGGTCAAGGTCACCAGGGTAACTGAGGCCCACCGCAAGCCCTTTGGTGTGCGCCCCTTCATCTCCAGTGGAGACGCCTGTGGGAATATGGGGTTCGCCCCCCCCCCCCGGCGTGACCTTTGTCAAGCTGCCCCTCTCCCCAGGCCTCAGGTTACACCTCTGTAAACCGAGAGGGTCGGACCGGCTCCGTGTTTCTGAAAGCGCGGTGACGCACAAGGTGGCTTCGGGAGATAAATAGATGGACATTTTAAAATGGAAATCATTATGTATTTATTTTCACGTCTATTAGACAAAAAATAACTAGCGCATGAAACCTGTTATTTCACAGATATTATTGCTTAGAATGGGGCTAAAGTAGGCATTCAAGTAAGAAAAAAACAGTGAGTCAATGTAAAAGAAAGTAGCAATTAAATAATAGTACAGGTGGTAAGACAGCAGTGAATGGTTTTGATCTAAAAAACATTGGCCTGCCTTTGACGTTCCAGAATTCTGTGATTTGGAGTGAGTCTTGCCCTTGCCAGGGACGGGGGGCAGAGAAGAAGGTGCTGCCTCCAGGGGCTGGGGTACCAGGCCTTGGGGCGGAAGGGCAGGGATTCAGCAGGTGGGCCCTGTCCCCACCACCGGACCCTCCCCCTCTTGTGGAGGGGTGCCATTACCTGCCCCTGCCCCCCTCCAACCAAACCCCCCCTCCTGTGGAGGGGTGCCATTACCTGCCCCTCCCCCCATACCAGCCCCCGCTCCCGTGGAGGGGTGCGAGTGCCTGCCCCTCCCCCCTGCCTTCTTTCTCAGCTTCCCTGCGGTTACTAAGGAGTGGGAGGCTGAGAGGGGCCGCATTCTGGAAGCTCATCTGCTCCCTCATTCTCACCCAGCACCCTGCTTGGCATCATCTCTTCAGGGTGATGATTAACAAGGAGGCAGGAAGGCACTGGGGATGGGGAGAGAAAACAAGGCGATGTGGACGGCGTGTTCTCACCTATGCGAACGTCCAACCTGGAATGACCGTCCGCTTCCCGAACTTGCCGGGCATCGGAATCACCTGGCGAGTCAACGGAAACACAGTCCCGGGGCCCCACCGCAGGCCGCGCTGAGTATGGGGCCACTGCATCTACAATCAGATGTCACACTAAGGCTTCTAGGTTTGGAGCCACCACGTCGAACCACACATGTCAGTCAGCGTCCCTGTGGAGACGCCGAGGCTGAGGGAGGGTTTATCCCTTACCCAGAGTCACCCAGCAAATCAACAGCAGATGTCCTGACACCCAGCTCAGTACTTCCCACCGAGCATCCCTTGTTGAGCCTAGTCCGTGGTTAGCAGAGAGAACGCCGCCGACAAATGTGGTGGGATTTCTTTGAGCCTCCTGTGCGTCTGGGCTTCTCAAGGACTTTCCACAGAAAAGAACATGCTATGTGAAAGCCATCTGCTTTAAAGACTGGGAGGGGTGGTGAGGGGCGGAGGGGGTGGTGATGCAGGGGGTGGCTGGGAGATTCAGCCTCCTCTCCGCAGTCGCCAGCCTGCGCGATCACACGGCACCCTCAAGGAACAGAATTAGGGGCAACGGCTACAGGGTAAATTCCAGATGGAATTTTCTAACAGTGATCCGTGACCTGGGAGACAACTGACCTCGAAGCCATTGTCTAGCTCCCTGGTTTTTTGGTTTTTGTTGTTGTTTTTCTTTAATTAAACATTCAAATGTATGAAAACTATAGGGACAAATACATACAGCTCCCATGTTCCCAGGACCTAGATTGTGAAATAAGATGTCGCAAATAAGGAGTGTCTCAGCCTGTTCCCACCCTCCCGCCAAGAGACAGTCACCCCCCTGTTCCCTGAGGTTGGCGTGAATCATTCTTATACATATTTTTATGTTTATGCTATATATGTATACATCCATAAAACATGTAATGTATTGCTTTGCAGATTTTTTAAGTTTCTGGGAGTGATATAATATTGTACATAGCCTTCTGCAACTCGCTCGTTTTCTTGTGACCTTTCGTTTGGGGTTTATCCACGGTATGCGCCAAGCCCAGTACCTACGTCACCACTGTTCGAATCCATTTCATTGCAAGTATGTGCTACGAGTTACTAGTCTATTCTCCCGTCGATGGCATCTGAGCCATTTCCAGTTTTCCATCACACGAGCCTCACTGCCAAGAACGTCCTCGCACACGTCTCCCGCGCGTGCCTGGGCAGGGGTCTCCGGGCGCGTGAGTTCCCTCCGGTTCACTCGCCGTCGCCTGACCGCCTCCGAAGGCCTGGCCAGCTCTGTCACTCCAGACTCACGCTAGCCATCGTCGGACTTTGGAATGTACGCCGCTCCGACGAGGGCCAAATGCCTCTTGTTGGTGTTTTTAATGTGTGTGTCTCTGATCACTGGGGCTGAAACGTTTTCATCGTTTCTCTGGTCGCTTGCATTTCCTCTCCCGTGAATTGCCTTTGTATCTCTGGCCCATGTTTCCATTGTGCTGTCTGTGTCATTCTTACTGATTTGTGGGAGCTCTAATCCTGGGCCCGTTGCTACTGTCTTCTGCCAGTCGGTGGCCTGTCTTCACACTTTATTTATGGAGTCTTTTGATGCACCAAGGTTTTTACATTTTAATATAATTACAGTGTCAATCTCTCCCTCTCCGGTCTGGGCTTCTGCAGTCTGCAGAGGCCGCTTCTCCGGCGGGGGCGCCCTCCCTGGGAGGCCTCATGCTGGAGCAGGAAGAGAACGGAGTCCAGAGGGGGCCAGCTTGGGCTGAACCCTTGCTGGGAGATTTTCAGGGGAGGTGAGCTTGGGAGTAAGTTACTTTACCTCTGGGTTCCGGCTTCCTCTCTTGTAAAACAGGGATAAAGAGAGTCTTAAGCTTCGGGAATGCTGCGAGGTTGGAGGGAGGAGGGCAACGGTAGCAGGGGAGGGAGGATTTGCTGAGATGCTCTTACCTGAGACCCATCCAGCGCGGACAGCCCGATGTTGCTGGTCCACAGGGACCTGCACGGTCTCTTCAAATCTAACCACATCTCAGAATGCGGCTAGGTCTCTGGAGGAACTGGACATGTGGGAGCTAGCACCCCTCCCCTCCCGCTCAGGCCCTGGGTCCCGAGCCGTGTTAGGTGACTCCAGAGGTGGGGACAGGTATGGATTCGCATTCCTGATCTTGCAGGAGTGGGAGGCTGTGCACCATGGCTGCTGAAAGTCAATCAGCCACGGCAGCAGGCTCGGGAGAGCATCTGACAGCTCCAAGCAACACCTGGGGGAGAAGAGGGCACGTGTGTCCAGTCCCTTTCACTCATATGTGACCACATGTCAGCCCACACGAACAGGTCTCTTGAGGCCACAGCAGGGGGCTACCCCTCCATCACCTCTAAGCGATTCATCCTGGGCACAGCACGCTCTTGGGGCAGGGTCAAGCCTTGCGGGGGGGGGGGGGCGGTTGCAGAGCCCTCTGGGGTGAGCAGCCATTTGGACAAGACCACGGAGCCCATGGACAATAAGGTCAAAAGATGCGTAACATTCACTCCACTTCCCCCAGATCTCTCTACCGCCTCCGCCGCCACAGAGGGGTCAGCCTGCTTCAGGGGCCAGAGCCCTGGGATGGCGGCCGGGAGCGTTTCCAACTGCAACTTGTTTCTGGAGTAGGCGACACGCACACGTGATGTGAAACTATAAAGGTACAGAAAGGATGCAGAGAAAAGCCTCCCAGCTTCCCACCCTTCTCCCCAGCTTCCCAGGAGGAAGCAAGCAATGTTATTGGAGGATGTATACATATATGGGTTTATATAACATTGAGAGTAGCACATTATACACATTTGGTAAACTTTGCTTATTTTTCTTCCACCCTATCTTCTCTCTCCCAAATTTAGGAGCTGGACTATAACGGGCAGGAGTGAATACTTGAAGAGCGGATGGGTTAGTGGATGGGGTGGTGAATAAATGAACAATGTTCATCCAGGTCGAGGCTTTACAGACTCTCTACGTGGAGACTCATCTCTGCCCTCGGGAGGCTCCCTCTTCTTCGGCATGTCGCCGAAGGTGGGTAAATTCAGGCCCCCTTGACCCTGGCGCAGAGCCATAGTGAGGGGGGAACTCGGTGAACCAGGCAGCCGAACAGCTTCATTGTCATTTCCACCCGCAGATGGTTACCAGGGAAACTTACAGAATGCTAGAGCTGGGAGGGGCTTTCGGGCAATGTGGAGGCAGCCTGACAGAATCTCAGATTGGGGGGTGGGCATCCCCCCAAGTTCTTTCAGACTTTAATTTTTTTTTAATGTTCATTTCCATGATAATCTAAAATAATTAAAGGCAATGTTTTCGGATCCTCTGGATGTCTGCCCGATAATGGCGCGCGGCCGCGTGACTATACCTGTGTCAGTGTTTGTATTTGTGATCACGTTGGCGCTGGGATAATCAATGACTCTACAGCCTCCCGAATAAACCAAGATTTTCCCAAAGGTCAAACTGAGCAGGTTCTTATATTTTGTGTCTGTAGACCCCCTAAGACCCCTGGAAATATTCTTAAGGTCAGTGAGGAAAATTTTTTCTAAGTTTATTTATTTTGAGAGAGAGAGAGAGAAAATACCAAGCAGGCTCCGTATTGTCGGTATAGAGCCCAATATGGGGCTCAAACTCACGAACCATGAGATTATGGCCTGAGCCAAAACCAAGAGCCAGATGCTTAACCAATTGAGCCACCCAGGCACCCCATGGTCAGTGGGACATTTTTAAAGTATGTGTACGTTACTCAAGTATGAGAAGCCCTTGGCGAAGATAAGAGCGTGCAAGGCAGGGCCTGGGAGCCTGCACTGAAGTCGTCTCTGTTTTTATCGGCTGAGTCCCCTAGCTTCTTCGGAGTCTTCTGCTTTAATTTTTCCATCGATAAATTAGGGATCAAAAAAACTTTCCTAGATGGATATCTTGAAGGCAAAATGACGTAGTGAATGTGAAAATTTTATCTTTATAAGTGTGTTCAACTCTCATTTCCTAAAGGAGGGAGACAGGCCTGAAGAGGCGAAACGATTTTTCCGACATCCGTTCCCGGCAGAGCTGTGCGGGGCGGGGGGGGGGGGGGGGGGGTGGCTTGGGATCCTACCCCACCCAGCGCTTCCCCAGAGCCCCGGGCACCGAGCCCTGTCAGCAGCAGGGGTGGGATTTTAATCCCAGAAGTGTAATAATAACATCTCAGGTGGGGCCTGTCACCATTTGGGCAAATACACTATCTTTATTTTTATTTGTTAAAGAGATTAAATTAAGGAAGCCAAATAAATAAATGAGCACGTTGAACTTTCCACAGCCATACCTCTCTTCCCGGAGCAAAAACAAATTCTTTCTCCGGCAAAAGGTCAGACGGGAGGCATGCGGGGGGACAGGACACCCAACCAAGTGCCGCGTGCTAATGTGATTTGCCACTTCGATTGGCGGAAGGGCCACCGAGCCAAGCACGTGGGCTTCACCTCAGCACCCACACTTCTGGAGGATGTGCTCACAGGGTTGGGGTCCCCCAGGGCAGCTGAGAGCTTCAGAAAGCAAGGACGATTTGTGGTCAGTGCTGTTTCTCCCAAGCTGAGTCTGCCCCTCTTACGTAGCAGGTGCTTGTGAGCAGAGTCACGTTCTCTGTGTTTAAAGATTTGGAGGTGCCCCTCAGAGATGTGTCTAACAAGTCCAGGTTCAAAATCAGGAGATCGGAAGCAAGGGAACTCAGGGCAGAAATGGCTTTATGGCCTGGATTTCAGGGACCAGGCAGGGTAAGGCCAGTGCAGAGGCTGAGGGCAGACGCGACGGGCTGAGGGGCTGATTTGCAGTATTGGTGTCTGTTGGCTGAGTGTCTTCCGCACTCCAGGCTCTGTGCTAGATGCTGGGGTCCTGAGCAGAGAAAGTCTTGCACCCCAGAAACCCCGAGTCTGTGGCAATGAGCCCACGGTGCTGAAGAAGAATTTGGGCTTTGCAATCAGACAGCGCTACAATGCGTGACCCTGGGCAAACCACCTTCATTCTCTGTGTTTCAGCTTCCCTCCCTATAAAATGGGACGAAGATTAGTACCTGCCTCCTTGGCTGGGAAATGAGAGACAGCCCTAAGGAATGTCACTCCTGGCACAGCAAAGAGGGCTTAGGACCTGCTATCCGGCATGACATCTGATGGCTCCTGGGACCCGCTGGGAGACGGGCCCATCTCCTTCATCTGCCCAGAGCCCCCGGACAGCCTCTCTGACCCAACAGAAGGAGACTGTCCGATGGGCATCTTCCGCCCACGCACACCGGGTTATTTATAGTTGATTTGTTATTGTGGTTATTGCAGTTGCTGTTGTTTCTACTAAGAACATGAATGCTATGAATACACTTGGGCATTTTTCTTGGTGACCGTGAACCCAGAGTTTCTCCGGGGTATGTATAATAATAACAAACAACCGGAAAGGTAAGAGCAGGGAGTGATCAGAACGAATGTCATGGGGCCGGAGGTATTCCGAGAGGCCAGGAGTTAATGTTATAGTTCCTGGATCCTGGGATTGATCTAGGGGACTGGGTCCCCCAGGAGAGGAGCTGGGGCAGCCAGATCATGGGGGCATGGGCGGGGGGTGTCACACAGCAATGGAGTTGGGTGGAGAGAGGGATAGCAGCTATTTCCCAATGACCCTGAAATTATTTCAAAAATTTAGCAACCAGTGTGGTCAAAATGGTAAGCACTCACGTATGTATACCTGGGAATCTATATGCCTGAGAGTGGAATTGCTACATTATAGGGAAAGCGAACGATAAACTTTATAAAATAACACCAGATGGTTTTCTGAATTCTCCCCACAGACGCTCCTGTTAGCAGGAAGTAACCATATCCTTACCAACACTTGGTATTGTCAAGCTCCTTATTATTATTATTTTTCTTTGCCAATCTCGTGGGTGTAAAATGGTGTCTCATAAGGGACTTAATTTGTATTTCTCTGAATCCCCATGAGGTTGATTCTCTTTTCATATGTTTTTGGGCTTAGAAGTATTTTGCTTCAAAGGCCCGGGCCTCTAACAGCACAAAGAACATTCTGCTAGCCACCCCGACAGTGCTGGGTGGGAAGACTGGAGACCCGGGTTCCCGCCTCGGCACGGTTACACCCTCACTCCGTGGCCTTAGGCGAGGCATTTGCCTTTTCTGAGCCTCATATTTACCATCAGCCAGGTTGGGGAGAGCCTTACTCTTCTCACAGGGAGGGCAGCTATGAGATCAAATGAGCTCATGGAAGTCAATGTGCTTTGGGGACGGAAAAATCCTGTACCAGGCAGAGATTAGTACGCACTCTTTGAAGACAATTTAAGAAGGCTTTGAAGCCCAGGGGAGCGGGAACCACCAACAGACCTCCTGGAAGCAGACGGCACCGGCTCCAAGGCCTGAATGAATATCTCCTTCCTCCTCACACCGTTCCAGCCCCATCAGGCAGAGAAGGAACGAGATCCATTAACTCTTGGCACAAACATGCCTTAGCACCCCGAGGGGCTTCGGGACCCAAAAAGCATGCCTGGGCTGCTCTTATGTGAAGACACCCTTTGGTGCCTGGTCTTTCCATAGGAGCTCAGCCATTGCAGGTTCTGGGGCCGGCAGGTGGCCACGGGCTCAGCCGTCCTGGCCAATAAGTAGGGGTGTAGCCACGTGACAGTGCCTAACGCTTAGGTTCATGGTGTTTTCCTCTGTTCCCTCTGGCCGTCCATGCCTTGCCTGTTTAGCAGCAGGGGGCTTAGCCTAGACAGGCATTTCTCAAAGCATGTGCTGTGGAGTGACAACTGTCATGGGTGGTAGTGGATGGGATGGCAGGGAGGGGTGGGAGATTCTGCTTCGGATCAAAATGTTGAAAGTTAAGTTATTTTTGCAGCTAACATTTACTGAATATGTCAAGCACTCGGCGAGGCATTTTATAAGCATTATCTCATTGACTTCTTACAACAACATTACAAGGCAGGCACTGTGGTTGGCTCCATTTTACAGGTGAGGAAACTGAGGTTTTGTACGGTTAAGTGACTTCCCCATAGTCTCTCAACTGATAAGTGGCAAACCCGACATTTCCGGATCTCCTGCTCTTTTTTTTTTAAGAGTTTGTAAAGTTACGATGTCATGATTTATTTCATATTCTTTTTCTTTAATATTTATTTATTTTTGAGAGCGAGAACAAGCAGGGGAGGGGCAGAGAGAGGTAGATCCAGAAGCTGAAGGAGGCTCCAGGCTCTGAGCTGCTGGCACAGAGCCCGACGCAGGGCTCAAACCCATAAACTGCGAGATCGACGCTCAACGACTGAGCCGCCCAGGCGCCCCACCAGATCTCCTGTTCTTAACCAGTTTGAATTAACAGGACTTGGTGACCGATGTGGGGAAGGGGAAGAAAGAATGCATATGCCCTTTCTCTGATTTGGTTCAGTGTCATATAGTATCCTCATGGCTGGCAGACAAATGTAATGAAAAAAAAAAAAAAGGCCTCACTTTACCCTCCTAGGACTCCAGGTGAGGGAGTAAATTCAGCAGAGTGTGAAAGCACTCTGGGTATGGAGAGGCAAGGCTTTCTGGTCTCTTTTAGGCCAAGATGTACGGGACCATTAAACACGGGAAGAGGGCAGGAAAAAGGAGCCCCAGGCAGAGGGGGTAGCATGTGCAAAGGCCAGGAGCTAAGGGAGAACACGCAGTCACAGACACCGTGGATGGAAGGGCTGGGGGGTGCCTGGATGTCAGCAGGGGGTGGCACCCAAGGACTTGACATGTTGGCTTCTAGATTGGGGCTGGGTCAAAGGAGAGGTGAGAATGTCAAGGAGGCAGTACTTGGGGAAGAACAGGGCTGTGGGCTGACCCTGGGAACAAGCAGGGAGGAGCGAGGGAGGGGGCAGAAAGGACGGTGATTATGAGCCTAGCTTTGGCCTACCCAGCGTTGAGGGGGGTCACCACGAAGGTCTCTTCCTGCGCTGACCTTCTCAACTTCCCTGGAAGGAAGACACCTCTCTCTGCGGCCCCTCCGCCCCCAAATATTCCCGGCAGGAAGGAGCAGAATCTGTTTTGTCAACGCAGCTTGCAAATAAAGAGTCTCATTCAGGGAGGCAAACAGCTGCTTGACTATTAATAGGCAGGGGCCTCAGCCGCAGCCTGCTGGGAGGGCCTCGGCTTGTAGTTCTGGAAAGGTGAATGGGTTCCTTCTGCCTGTCTGGATTTTGCACCCTGCGGTGGAACAATTGGCCAGGTGCTTATTTCTCAGAAGGTCGGTCACCCTGAGCCCTCCTGGGGCAGCTCGGAAGGCAGTGTGACCGTGCTGGGGTGTTGCCCCTCCCCCTTCTTGCTGCACCCAGCCGGAGGGAGAGGGAGCCCAGAGGCCCCAGAGCTGGCCAGAGAGGCTCGTGTGGATGGGGGCAGAGTTTGGTTGGCGTCTCCACAGGCACTCGTCCTTAAGGGGGTCATGGAGAGATCAGAGTCGGTCATTCTAGACACAGGAGGACTGACAAAAGGAAATGGGGGGTCGCCTGGGTGGCTCAGTCGGTTAAGCGGCCGACTTCAGCTCAGGTCGTGATCTCGCGGTCTGTGAGTTCGAGCCCCACGTCGGGCTCTGTGCTGACGGCTCAGAGCCTGGAGCCTGCTTCTGATTCTGTATCTCCCTCTCTCTCTGCCCTTCCCCTGCTCATACTCTGTCTCTGTGTCTTCGAAAATAAATAAACGTTAAAAAAATTAAAAAAAAAAAAAAAGGAAATGGGGGGGTGCGGAGGGTGGAGGTTGAGTCTGGGGTCAGGGAGAGCCTGTGCCCGGTCATGAGCCAGACCGGGGGAGCCTGAAGTCCAACCCTGACAGGGGGAGGCCTAAGGAAGGCCGCAGGCTCCTGGCTGTCGCCATCATGGTGCATGACCTCATTTGTGGCCAGTCCGGTCACCCATCTGAACAGGCCTGTGGAGAGGGTGGCTGGGAGGGAGCTAATGGAAACCCGACGGGTGCCCTGGGCCACACGGAGGCCAAGTCTTAGAGTGCTAGCAGCCCCGGGTGGCGCCTGCCCAGGAGGGTGCGGGCCTCACAGTCTGGCTTTGTTCCCGCCCTCTCAGGTGGCTGCTTCAGGTGGTGGCCACTTCAAAGAAGCCCCATTTAAAGCAGGGCTTTGCCTCAAGTTTCCTAAGGGCCCTGTCCGGGCTAATGAGATCATTAAGAGGCTCCTTGTTAAATGGGTTTAAATAGAGTTTGCCTGTACGGCCTCTGGCTGAGCCCTGTGCCCAGGGTGCAGGTTTTTTTTTTTTTTTTAGTTTTAATGTATATGTATTCGTGTCTGTGTATGTACTTAATAATGTGCTTGAGAGTGTAGGCTCTGGCTTCCCACTGCTGGGATTGAATCCTGCCCCTGCCACTTTTTCGTAGGATGACCTCGGGCCAGCTACCGACTGCTCCTCGGTGCCTCAGTTTCCCCATCCGTAAAAGGGAACCAATCATTGTACTGCTGAATCGTACTGTAGAACCCTCCGTTGCCCTCAAAAGAGCTCCCGAGTTTCACAGAGCGGTCAACCTTCCGTGGCCTGCCCTTGGCCTTGTTCCTTGCCATACCTTCTTCTTACACTTGCTGCTGGTGACCGTACCGCCCGGCCCTCTTGATCCAGCTTCCACATGAGCCGTTTGTTCATCTTTTAATGCTCTCTCCCTTCGCTTTCCCTGCCTCGCTTTCATTCTCCGGTAGGTCTCCCTGAAGTCCTGCCTCCTGGGAAGCATTGCTGATGGCTCCTGCCAGGTCTGCCTGCTCCTGACGGCGCCCGCTGCGCTGTGCTGAAATGCCCCGCCAACGCGTTGGCTTCTTTGGCTAGACTAAGTTCCATGAGGGCAGGGATTCGGTCCTGATCCCCACTGTGTCCCCAAGGCCTGGCACGGCTCATTATAGTTTTGTAAGAAGCCCCTGTCACTTACAATTAATTTGAAGGTTGGGGCTGCCTCTAGGTCTCCTGTCATTGGCTGTTTCTTTTTTTTTTTTTAAATTTTTTTTTTAACATTTATTTATTTTTGAGAGACAGAAAGACAGAGCATGAGCAGGAGAAGGGCAGAGAGAGAGGGAGACACAGAATCCGAAGCAGGCTTCAGGCTCTGAGCCGGCAGCACAGAGCCCAACACGGGGCTCGAACTCACAGACCATGAGATCATGACCTGAGCTGAAGTCGGCCGCTTAACCAACTGAGCCACCCAGGCGCCCCCATTGGCTGTTTCTTGAAGTTTCCCTCTGTTCCTTCTCTCTGGCCTTGCCTCAGAACCCCACGACAGCGAAGCCTGTATCGGGAAGGAGGCACAGGGAGACCCGGACCCCGGTGTCTAGGCCAACCCCGTCCGGAAGTGCACTGTCATTCCTTCTTCTGTGAACTCCAGCCTCTGGACTAGGCCTGTCCTGGCCCAGCTAGGCCTTGGCCTGAGGATAGTATGCAGATTTGCAGAGCAGTCCAAGTCTTTGTGATCTCCTCCCTCAGAACCCACGACGTTGTTGTCTGCTCAGTGTCCGGATTGATCCGCTGGTGCGGCCCCGGTCGTCAGGAAGGCAGGGAGGCCCCCGGGGTGGTGCCCAGCTCTGAGCGGAGGTCTACGGGCTGTCTGGCCCATGTAGCAGGAGCTAGGGACAGGGTCTTTCCTGAGGAGGGAATAGTGGTTCTCAAGTGGAAGGAGTAAGGGAAGCATAGATAAATGGGAGACAGAGTAAGAAAAGTAAGATTGGGGTGGGGCAATCACGAGAGAACAGAGAACCAGGGCCAGCTTGGAGAAGTGAGCAGAGGCCGGTGGCCAGGACCAAGCGTGTGAACAGACTGAATCTGTGTTGATGTGTGCCGTTGGTGACAGCCGGGTGGCTTACAGGGGACGCTCAGGCGACACACCCATCTTCCCACCAGGCTGGGAGCCCGTCGAGGAGAGGGACCGTGTGCTCTTCACATCTGGGTCTCCCGGTCTGCAGAACGAATTCCAAATCCTTCCATGTAGTCAGCATTTAACAGAAGAGTTCTCTCCCCTGGGTGCTTAAAATGGATGATACTCCTCCCCCTCCTAATAAAAATAGATGGTATTTGTTGAGTTCTTACCATGTACCAGGCACTGTGCTGACGACTTCACATCCATTATTTCTAAGATTGTCGGGAGCCGGGCCTGTTTTAGCTCACCGCTGCATCCCGGGGCCTACCACAAGCCTGACCCACAGCTGACGCTCAATACATATTCGTTGAATGAACAAATAATCCTGCCTCTAGTTCATATTTTACAGGTAAGGAGCTGAGTCTCAAAGAGGCTAAGTGACTGAGGTTTTTCAGTTAGCGAGAGGGGGAAGTCAGGATTGGAACCCAGGTCTGTCTGACTCTGTCGTTTATGGGCTTAGCCATGCTCTGCTGTCATGGCCGGCACCTTGAAGGTCACGATAAAAGTATGGTCTGAGAACCCGCGTCATCAGCATGATCTGGAGCTTGCTGGAAACGCAGATTTCCAGGTGCCTATTGAATCAGAATTTGCATTATAACAAGACCCCTAGGCAACGCAGATACACATCAAAGTGCGGAAGCCCGTTTTCAGCGATCTGTACTTCCTCCCCCCTCCCCAGCCAGTCCACCCCCACCCTCACTCAGGGGGTCTAAGCCCTTGGCTGCCAGGCAGCCTCAATCAAACTGCACTTGGCCATTAGGTCCTTTGTCCTTTGCCGTGAGACTGCTGGGCGTAATTGTTAGTGCTGGAGGCTGTGGCTGTGTCTTTCAAAATCAGTACCACTTAAAGACCCAAAGCATATTTCACCTTTCAAATCTTGCTTGTCCATCAGGTTTCTAGCACCCGGAGGAACACGTTCGTGAGGATGGAGGCAGAGGTTTCTAGCTCGTGGTCTTGCTTGCGAACAGGATCATTTTAGATGGGGTCTCATCCCAACGGGGACCCTTCCTGATTCTCTGCCCTTCTCCACCCAATCACAGAGGTTGTGGATTCTCAGCCCAGTCTCTGTTTATTATGAACAGACAATGTAATCCAATAATTGCATCCACAAACATTTCCCCAATGATTTAAGAGGCTCTGCTTGCTTACGTTTTGAAGCTTATGAGTTTGGTCTTTTAAAAGAGCTTAAAGAATTGCTTTGTCTAGCAGAAGGCACCGAGAGGATGGCTCACAGTTAATTTTACCTAAGCTTTCCCTCCTTCCCCTCTTTTTTCCCCTGGTCAGCACCCCCTGCCCCTCGGTCCCTAGGCCATGGACTCATACAACCCTGGCCTCTCCTAATAATTTATGTGATGCTTTTGTTCAAGAATTCAAGTTAGCCATTTGCTCCAGACTTGCTGGACTTCTGTTTATGGGTTTATCTAAGTCAAGAGTTCTTAACCTGAGATTTGTGAGCTGAACCAGAGACCTGTGATCACCAAGTAATTGTCCACGAAATTTGGTGCATGAGGGCATCTTTCCTGGGCAGAGTTGGTAGTTTTCTCAGATTCTCAGTGGGGCGTGACCCCTTAAAGATCACTGGGCTTGATGCCTTTGAACTTCCAGGACCCACATCTGCTTCTTGCCTTGTAGTTCAAGTTACTTGGGTTCTATCTTATTTGCAAAACCATAAGCTCTCTGTGAGTCAGAACTGGAGCCAGTGACATGTCTGTTAGAGGTTCTACCTTTCAAAGTTTGAGACCCTTTTGTGAAGGCATTTGCCATCTCACTCCAACACACATACAAGGAATTATAATTCCATGTCTTTAGTTTACAGATATTGCCTGGGGCTTGGACAACTTCCCAGATCTTTGAGAAAATCTCTGTTCCTCCCCTGCAGAGGAATGCACAGCTCAATCACAGATAAAGGAAAAGATCCTTAGATATTATCAAGTCCAACTCCCCTACTCTACGGATGAGGACACTAGGCTACTAAGAAGAAAGTGACTTGCCTAAAGTTATACAAACAGTGTCTGTCTGAGCTGTGGTGAGGAACCAAGTGTTCCGACTCCCCAGATTCCATGCCTGTCCCCTCAACCCTCTCTGTGGCCTCAACACCATAGAGGTTCTCAAGAAATGTTTTTGAAATAAATTAATGAATATTGGGTGGGGAAAGGATGCCCATAGATTTGAAGTTTTCCTTGTTAAAATGAGTTAATAGAGTCTTATTTTTTCCTCTCTCTCTCTCTCTCTCTCTCTCTCTCTCTCACACACACACACACACACACACACTCCTGGACCACACTGATGCAGCTGTTTGGACCTGGAGGGAAAGACAAAAGGAGGGAAGGGGCTTCTCTCTTCTGAGCTTAAGGTTTGATTGCATTGGATTCTAACCTCAGCCTCTACTAATAATATTTGCCATACTGGTTTTCAAACACGCATGCATTCATTTGCTAATTATTTATTGAGCAGCTTTGGTGTTGAGCACAGTGCTGGGCTGAGGATGTGAGGGTCAGTAAATACAGGCACAGCCTCTTCCTCTGGTTGCCTACAGTCTCTCTGGTGATGGGTATAAACCTTCACAGGCCGTAGAGCCAACTGTCCCCACTCTCCTAACTGCAAGTCTGACAGTGAGCCAAGGGAGTCCAAGTAGTAAGGATTGTGTCCTTCTCATGGTGGATACTCCAGCAGCAGCCGTCCGCCATGCCAGGATGGAACGTGGAGGGCACGCAGTTCAAGGCTTTATTTCAAAACCGAGGGCCAGAGCAGCCACGGGACTTACCCAGAGCCAGAAGAGAACCAGGGATCCAGCTGGGACTGCCAGCTGGGTCTCAGAGGTTAGTCCCGGATCAAACAAGGGAGAGAGGAGAGGGCACCCCAGTGACGGCAAGGGCAAGGGTGAAGGCCAAGGAGGTGAGAATGCAGACAGGATGAAGGGAGCAGAGAGAGATACTTTTAGCTTTTCATACATTGTACTGGAGTCAGACAAACAGAGGCTGCCTTGGACGTAAGGCCAAGGTCACTATCACAGAGAAGTTGTCCTGTGGCCAGCTCCAGACACTGAGTTCGTCTAGCGACTGATGTTGCTCTGAGGCACTCGAGGGCCTAGAAGGAGGGAAATGGAATTGTTATCAAATGTACGAAGTACCAGAGGGTACCCAAACTTTTATATGTATTGACCCTATCAACAAGAAAATTACTGCCCACCCTACCCTTCCTTGAAGAATCACGAGGCTCAAGTAATAATTATTATTGTGATAACAGTAATAGCAGCAGCCATTGACTTGAGTGTGAACACATGCTCAAGATACAGTGTGATCCAGGAAGTAATCGGTTGTGACAGAGCCAGTGTACCCAGCCCAACTGGACAGCGAGGAAGTGGCTCCACAGAGGAAAAAGGACTTGTCCAAGGTCCCGCGCTGGGCCAGCAGCGGAGGGAGAGATTAGGCCTTGGGTCTTCCTGCCCGCGAGTCAGTGCCTATCCCAGTGCCTAGCCCTGCGGCCAGCCACAGAGAAGGCGAGCATAGCCTTGAACCCACAGGGGTGTGCGCTGGGTCACACCAGACCCTTCCCACAGCCCCCACCCTCCCTTACTCTGGGGGTGCGGCACGGCCTGGGCTGGGCCTGCTCTTTCCGTCCTACAAGCAAAGGCGTCACCCGCAGGCCCAGCTGTCACTAGACCTTCACCGAGTCCTGTCGGTGGCTCTGGAACCAGTGTCTCCCATAGTCTCCACGTGGCTTTCTCTTACTTCTTTGTAGCCAGAGGGAGATGAGCAGAGGGAGTCTGAGGGCCTGGTTTTGCAATAATGCAAAGGAGCCCTGATTAAAAGCTCTGAAGAGGAGAAACCAGCTGGACAGAGTGTGGACAATTGTCTCTGGACAACATGAGTGTGGCCTGGGAGGCAACAATCCCAGGCTCCTTCACCTACATGGGGCAGAGCGAGGGGAGGTGGAGGGTGAAGGGACACACTGGGCAATGAATGTAGGTGGTGTCCAGGGACAGCGCTGAACACAGAATCACTCACAGAGAAGGAAAGGAAGAGTTCAGTGATATTTTCAGTTCTTCTCATTATACTGTTTTAATTTGATACTAACAAGTCTTTACTACCTCTCCAAGCCTTGCCAGTGAGTGTGTGTGTGTGTGTGTGTGTGTGTGTGTGTGTGCGCGCGCGCCCGTGTTCGCTAAAAAAAAATTTTTTTTAAGAGCATGCCCTGGGCTCTGAGCCTTTGGCAGGCAACGGTATCTAGTTAGAATTTAATAACATTGTTTTTATTGTATTTATTTTTACTTTTAGATCCTATTTATGGCAGGTGAGACTGGTTTTCCATTTGCAGTAGTGATATAAAGTTTCCATTTTAAAGACATTTATTTAAGTGAAAAAGAGTCTATTTAAAGAAAAATACTAAATGAATAATAATACAGGTGGTATGCAGACATAACCTCGGTGGCAAAGGTGGTTCTGGTGTGATAGAAATTTGGGCAACACTGACATTTGCAGTCACGGGACAAAAAAGCCATATATTCTCAGAACCAAAGGCCATTGCATTTTAGAAGCCAAAGATTCTAGAACCCCAGAATGCAGAATCTTAGTATCATAAAATCCTAAAACAAACAATAAATATATCAGATACCCTAAAACATAGTCTCTTGCAAAATACCAGCACATGGAGGAGCCTCGAAGATTCGATCCCCTCATTTTGATACGAGGAAACCGAGGCCCCGAGAGATGAAGGACAGCATGAAATAACATATGTGAAAGAGGCTTGTCAAACGTAATGGGTTCTTCAAGTATCAGGGATATTTGAAAAAGCGCCCCCGCAAAGTCGCACAGCTTTCTAGCAGAGAACTAGGGCTGGAATCAGCTTCCCCGACTCCTGTCCCTGCATCTGTTGCTTTCTTGCCTGCGAGCGCCCCCGCCCCCGGCTCTGATGAGGTCCTTGAGATTCTGACTCAGGCCCAGCCTCTGCGGGGAGCTGGGGGAGCGTCTGCAGAGGCTGGGTCTGCTGGGCCCTCTGCCGAGATGGAGAACGGGACACTAGGCAAGGCAAGGTCTTAAGAGCTGTCGATGTAATGAAGGGAAAAGAAACCCATCCCTCTCTCGGGAAAGACCCTATCCTTTGGTTCCTATGAGCATGACCTTTATTTCTGCATGTATCTGGAATTTATAGGATCTCCTTGGCCCAGGGCCAACTGCCCTGAAAAATTGAAGCTCCAAGCTATGGTGACAGGCTGGGCCGCGTGGGGTAGTCGGGTACACTACTCAACTTGGTACCTTCGGGTACCTGACTTTTAGAATCATCCACTAGCCGTGGGTGCAGAGTGCGGCCCTGTTCGTACTCTGTAGGGGCAGGGGTGCGGGGGGGGGAGGCAGCAGTTTCCTCCTACCACATAGCCAATGTGCCCTTTGTCCCAAAGACCGGACCTAAGGAAACTCGTTTGGACTGGTCTCCGGGGCCACAGGGTTGCCCCCTTCTAGTGGACGGCACCTCATCTACCAGGCTCAGATTTTCACACCCACTTCTGAAGTGTGCTCTCTCTCCGTCTCCCCCAAGAACTGTTTCATGTGGCTTGTGGGAGGGGAAGTACCACAGGCAGTTGCTTCTCTACAGTCGCCCGGCTGGGGTGGCAGCAGCCCGCTCTTCCTGAAGGAGCCAGGGGCCCTGGGAGTTCAGTGATGTGGATTCCTGTGCAAATTCCAGGCGACCTTGCCACAGACGCCACCGACACGGCTGACCCTTCCTGGCCCACCATCCTCCAGACAGGCGCCTGAAGAGGAGGGGAAAAAGGACCACTTCTCCTCGTGGCCGGCCCTCGGAAGCATCTAAGCCATTCTCTCCGCATTAATCATGGAAAAGCCAGCACGCCGAGCCCGGGAGGGAGAAAGCGCCTTTTTCATCTGTCTGGCTACAGGGCTCTCAACTCGAAAGTTCAGCCCTGGCTAAGCTCTTGCTCTTGACAGCTGTCCTGACCCATCTCAGCCTCTTCTGCCCACTCCCGCAAAGGGTAACAGGATTAAGTCAATTTCACTTTTCTGAGAAAATGCTCCGTAGCCTGTCTTATCCACTGTGCCGTGGAGGCCAGCTCATGGCTCCTTGGCGCCCATCAGTGGGCTCCCCGCCCTCCCTGGCCATTACCCTGGGCTGGGACTGTTAAGTATTTCCTCATTAAAGCCCTGGCAGCTCGGCTCAGTTCTGCAAGCCAACACCAATAGTTACAACCGCCCCGGAATGTTTGGACAGATTTCTGCAGTTACGAGTTTATGAAGTTGAAAGGTTTTATAGAGGGGGACCCTGTTGGTGTTAAGGGAGACCATTTCTCCAGGGGGCCTGAGTTTGCTGTCTTAAGTTCTCAGAGGCGGGAAGAGGAGGGGAGAGGGCCAGAAGGAACCAGGGTGGCCAACCAAGCAGCAAGAATAATGAGCCCAGACTCTAAGGGGTCTGCTGAGTTAGGGACCAGCGTGAGAGGGGGCACCGAGGGGCACCCTGGTCTCCAAACAAGGAAATACAAAGTCCACGAAAGAGGAGCGCCGAATCCTGAACATCTTTCGCAACCAAGGGAACAGCCATTCGATCTTCATTGTTTTCTGTTCTCAAATCAGAAAACCTCAGAGCAAGATCAGGGAGTCCAGGGTAGGCTTCGAAGGGGCTGAGGACACCCCGTCCGAACTTGATGCAAGATCCCGTGTGTCTGTGCTTTCTCAGGGAAAGGGTCCCTGAAATGCGTTGTATTTGAAAAGGCATCTGTGGCCAGAGCTGAGCAACACCTACCTTCCCACTGCATTGAGAGGCAAACTGAGGTCCTCGCCGGTCCTGCCTCCACTCATTCATCAAATATTTCTCAAATGGCGAAGCACTGAGGCCGCAGGAGGGAACCAGACAGAAGGTCCCTGCCGGCCTCATCGCTGATTATCACAGACGGGGAAAGGGGAGACACACACAGACAGTAAAGCACACAAACGAGAAATGTTCAGATGATTGGGAGGACGGTGAAGATGCAGACACGGGCTCACTGGGTGGTTCTCGGGGTCGGGGAAACCTCTCTGAGGTGACATCGTTGCTGGGGCTCCGGATGCAAGGAGGCAGCCAGCAATGTGAAAGTCCGGATAAGAGAGTTCTAGAAAGAGGGAACAGCCAGTGCAAAGGTCCTGAGGGCGAATGAGCTTGGAGGGGAGGCAGGAGGCTAGCATGGCAGGGGTGGGGAGGGAGGGGGTTGCTGGGGGGACAGGGGGTAGCAAGAGGGAGAGATGTGAGCAGATGAGGCTGGGAAGATGGGTTGTGTAGGGCCATGGTAAGGAGTTTGGGGTTTATTCTCCCCAGAGAGGGGAAGGGGCTTGCCTAAGGTCACACAGTACATTCGTGGCAGAGCAGGAAGTAGGCCTACCTTGTCTCCCAGGCTGGGGCCTCTCCATTGGTGCACGTGCTCTGGTTCATCCCAGCACACTCTGGCCCTGACAGGCAGCCACAGGCCGGGGCCAGGCTGGGGCCCTGACAGGGCGTGGGTGGGGGTCAACAGTCAGAGGGAACGACAGACGACGAGGAGCGGAGCGATGCTGAAAGGGAAGCGCCCAGAATGGCCGGGAAACTCCATAATTCTTCCTGTTCTGCAGGCAAAACCACTAACATGACAAGGCAAGGCACCATCTTCCCTTCTTTTTTAAAGAAATTCACATTTGTATTAAAGAATAGGTTATACAGAAATGTAGAAAAAATTCACCCATGGTCTGAAACCCCCAAACAGAGCCATTGAGGAACAATGTGGTATACTGTAGGTTTTGGTTCTGTTTAACTTAAGTCTTCCATCTAAGGGAAAACAGCAGCATATAAACAGCTAGACTTCTGGGCCGGGTGACACGGCTCATGTCCTGGGTGTGTGACCCGTGCAGTCACACTGGACCCTGCACTTAGGAGGGCCCTGCGCTTGGCTGAATGTTCTGCTGTCACCGTTTTGAAATTCTTTTTTTTTTTTTAATTTTTTAATGTTTATTTTTGAGAGGGAGGGAGAGAGAGAGAGAGAGAGAGAGAGAGAGAGAGAGAGAGAGAAGCATGAGGAAGGGAAGGGCAGAGAGAGAGGGAGACACAGAATCTGAAGCAAGCTCCAGGCTCTGAGCTGTCAGCACAGAGCCCAATATGGGGCTCGAACCCACGAACTGTGAGATTATGACCTGAGCTGAAGTCGGACACTTAACCGACTGAGCCATCCAGATGCCCCACTGAAATTCTTGATAATGTTTGAACTCGGGGCCCAATATGTTCGCTGTGCCCTGGGCTTGCAAACAGTGTCACTGGTCATGCCGGGGTGGTCTGGGTAAGCACCCAGCTCTGCCTCCCCTCGCTGTGTGACCCTGCCTGTGACTTTGTCAGATGGCGATGACTGGAGTATGTTCCTTCCAGCGTTGTCCTGAGAAGCACAAGAGATCGGCTGGAGGGAGCCTGTGGGCAAGCAGGTGCCCCTTAGGGCCGTTCTGCTCCTTCCTCTGTGGCTTTGCTCATTTTCTCCCTCTCCCTGGAGCTCTGCCTTGGCCCTGGGTGGCTGCTGGTCCCCGCCCTTCATGGCCTAAGCTAGTGCCCCCTCCTCCAAGAAGCCTTTCCCAGGATCTGCATCAGGAGAGACCTTCCCTGAACCCTATAGCACTTTGGTGGAGTCTTATGAGGCCCCTGTTTCTACTTCAGATTATGATAGCTTAGGTCCAGCGATTTCTTCCTCCCCAACCGTACTCTCAGCCCTGGTATTTCATAGACCAGACACATTCCGAAAAGGTTTAAAATTTAAAACCTGGGAGACCAAAATAGGATTGCGACTGTTTCTTTTGCTAAAGATGCTTTAAAAAGGCTATTGTTTAATATAATGATGATTTCCTTAAAGGGAGTATGTTTTTTTAATGTTTATTTATTTTTGAGAGAGAGGGAGGGAGAGAGAGAGAGCGCCAGCAGGAGAAGGGCAGAGAGATTGGAAGACACAGAATCTGAAGCAGACTCCAGAATCCAAGCTGTCAGCACAGAGCTCGACATGGGACTTGAACTCACCAGCGGTGAGATCGTGACCTGAGCTGAAGTCGGACTTTTTTTTTTAAACATATCACGCCCCCGATTTTTTTAAAACATTTTTCTTTATTATTGAGAGACAGAGAGAGACAGAGC
Source organism: Paguma larvata (assembly GCA_030068075.1). Lineage (NCBI taxonomy): Eukaryota > Metazoa > Chordata > Mammalia > Carnivora > Viverridae > Paguma > Paguma larvata. Next base: position 40,707,119 of record CM057826.1, on the reverse strand, counting down.
ATGAGTAGGGGAGGGACAGAGAGAGAGGGAGACACAGAATCCGAAGCAGGCTCCAGGCTCCGAGCTGTCATTACAGAGCCCAACACGGGGCTCGAACTCACAAACCGCGAGATCGTGGCCTGACCTGAGCCGAAGTCAGATGCTTAAACCGACTGAGCCACCCAGGTGCCCCCTACATTTTTTTTTTAAATGTTTAAATGTTTTAAATGTTTGTTTATTTATTTTGAGAAAGAGAGAACGTGAGCAGGAGAGGGACAGAGAGAGAGGGAGAGAGAGAGCATCCCAAGCAGGCTCTGTGCTGTCAGCGTGGAGCCCCGTTGGGGGCTCGATCTCACAAACTGTGAGATCACGAACTGGGCTGGGATCAAGAGTCAGATGCTTAATTGACTGAGCTACCCAGGTGCCCTAAGGAGTACTTTTTGATATCAAACAAACCAGAACCCCTGAGAAAAGACAAATCTTTAAACCGAGTGAACGGAGCTTTGTTAAAAACTAGATAGTTCTTACTCTCGCTTCGCTACGATGAAATCTCCCCCTTGGACCACACTTTGGAGGCTTCCTCCTCAGACTGCCTGGTTCTGCTTAAGGAGACCCTTGGCACTGCTCCCTGCCCTCGCGGGGTTCCCCCCGGCCCCCCGCCCCCAGACCCTGACAGCTCTGATAGTCAAAGGGTTATTTTCTTAGCCTTGAAAAAGCAGCAGGGCCGGTGGATTCCAAAAACTGTTATTAATCCTTAAAAAAATCCCACGTTCCAACCAAAACGTGGACATGCTTTGAAATGTTTGTAGTGCCTCCCTTCCCTCTCAGCTTTCAAGAAGCGAGGACTTCAAAGGCCATTGCTGAAATAAACACTGGGGCTGGAGGCAGGGGAGAGAAACGCAGGGCTTGTTGAGTGGAAAAGAAAATCGTGTTTTTCTTCTAAAAGGCGTCCAGACCCATCACCGTGAAAATGGTGGTCTGGAGGACAAGGGCTGCGGGTGTACGTGGGCTGTGATGACTGGCCCCTTGGCCCTCGCGGGTTCCAGGCTGGGGCGGGAGTGCGTCTGGGCGATTCTGCGTGCAGGGCTGTGTTAGCGACTGTGAAATGCCTCATCAGTTGAGCTTAAGAGATTCACTGCGGAGCCTCCTGGCTTCCGTCGCGGCACATTCGCTTCGTAGCTGTGGGGATGTAACTCTCCCCGCCTCAGCATCCTCATCTGTTAGGTGGGATAACAGTTTTTGTGAGGATCAAGCAATCAACACACGGGTCGTTGTTGAGAGCAGTGCCTGGCGCTGGACGGTAAGCGCCAGACGAGGGACAGCGGTTGTGATTGCCACTGTTTATGGAAACATCTAGAGGGCAAGGTAGCTGTCTACTTCTCTTCTCCAAGGTTTTGCCCACATTTGAAAAGATCCATGATTCGGATTGCCTCCTACCTCTACCCTGCCCCCTCATGAGGGGAGCACAGCTGAATTCTCCAGAAAAGGAGCAGGCCCTTAGCTCCCTCGCTGGCCCCAGCCAGCCCTACCGGACATGGGGGCATGGAGCAGACAGGCCCTGCTCTTCTGAAAGACACAGAGGGCTTCGTGTCACGGCCCTGTCACAGAGGCCCTGCTCGACCACCTACTAAGTGTCAGAGGGATGCACTTTATGGCTGTTGTTACTATTATTGTTGTGTTTGTTGTTGTCATTGTTGCTACTATTACTGTTGTTGTCATTGCCATTGCTGTTAAATGGAGCCTGCCTGACGGTGGCCTCCTGGGATATCCTCCAACACCACCCGGGGTCAGCCAGGTCCTGCCTTGGGGGCAGGGGGGCGGGGAGGAGGGGAACTCAGGGTTGTGCCCCAGCAACAGGGCAAGGGGAGTCAGAGGGCCACCACCACCACAGGGGTAAGGCGGGAGGGGAGGGAGGTAGTCTGTAAGCTGCAGAGGTTGGGGACTGTGTTGAGGGCCTGTCCCCAGCATGCGTCAAAGGGAGACGGGGAGGGACTGGCCCGTGGCGCAGTCAGGCAGTGGAGCCCACGGCAAGGCAGGGACAGCTCAGAGAGCGAGGATCTGTCATCTCAGGCTGTAGAGAGAGGAGAGAGGTCCTGGCTTCGTTGGAAGAGGGTGTCTTACTGGACGGCTAGGGAGCAAGGGCTCCTGGGAAAGCAGGACAGACCCCAGGGCTGCCACAGTCCACACCAGGGAGCCAGCCTCCCTCCCCCTCCCCTGACTGACCACTTGGGCCCCGTGTCTCTTCCTCAGAGAAGCCTTCCCTGACTCCTCCCTGCCCCTCAGCCTGTGACCCTTTCCAGGGTCACACGGTGGCCCCTGTTCTCCACTGCACTGACCAGAAGCCTAATTTCTCGTTTGGGTAAAATGTTAACTGTCTCTTCCTCAGAGGATGTAAAACCCAGAGGAGATGGCCCCCGTATCCCCTGGGCCCAGCTCCAGGCCTGGGGCAGAGCTAGCTGGCAATAAATATTGGTTGAACAGATAAATACAAAAAGACATCGCTTAGCAACAGCAATGGTAAGAAAGAAAAGGCATGTTAGGTGATCTTGGCCAAAGTCGTAGATGTAGGTAACGTTTCCTTTTTTCCTTCCTTCCTTTTTATTCCTTCCTTCCTTCCCTCCTTCCTTTCTTTCTCTGCTTCCCTCTCTTTCTTCCACGATACATCAGGCACCTACTATGTGCCCAGTCCTGTGTTAGGCACTGGAGGGCTAGGTTGAACAAGACAGAGAAGATTCCTGTTGGTAGAGGGCTCCTGTTCTAGCGGGGAGGGCCCGGAAACAGTAAGCTACAAATAACTGTGTAGGATGATTTCTGGTAATAAATGTTTTAGGGAGAAGCAGTCTCAGGACTGTGTGTATCCGTGTGGTTTTAGGTCGGCTGGAAGGGGAAGACTTTGCCGAGCGTGAAAGAGCGGAGCGAGGTGCAGAAGGGCACCGTGTGGACGTGGGTCACGGTGGCTTCTGGCGGAGGGCACAGGGGGACATTGAGGCTGATGAGGACAACCTCGACATGTTCCAAAGCGGGGCTGGTTGTCGAACTATGGAAAAGTAGTTCTGGAAGGGCTTTCTCCTGGTCAGCCTCTTCGGGGATGGAGGAAAGAGCCTCGAAGAGGGAAAGGAATTGCCCACACGTGTCAGCGGCAGAGCAGGGGGCGGGGCCAGGAGTCCTGGCCTTTGTCCACTGCACCCGCCCTCAGCCCCTCAGGTCTGGGGCCAGAAGTCCCTACAGGACCCCAGCAGGCTAGAGAGCTCCTGGGGCCTCCAGGAGACTGCCCGGGTTATTACTCTACTTACTCGCATGAGGAGACTAAGGACCAGAGAGAGAGGGGCCTTTCCCAAGCCGCACAGCGAGCAGAACCAGTGGGGTCTCCCAGCACACCGGGCCCATTTCTCATGGGTCAGGCACCATGTCGACTTAACTGCATCACCTCCCAATGTAATCCTTGCGACAACCATACGTGGGAGCAGCCTTCTCCCCACGTTAGAGAGAAGGAAACAAGACCTTCAGAGCCAAGTAACAAGGAGAAAGGAAGAGTTCACGAGAGAACCCGGGGGGGGGGGGGGGGGGTTGGGGGAGGGGGAGGGGCTGAGGGCCCAGCCTGCCTAATTAGCAGCATTGGTAGAAAAACTCCCATTTCAGTAATGCCGTCCAGCTCGAGCGAGAGCACGAGAGAGAAGTCGAAGGCTGAGGGCCAGTCTTCTCATCTGGGCGCGGGTTTCCAGGCTGCAGAGCCCCTTCCCACCCCCTGCCTTGTTTGGGTCTCGTAAGAACCTTGGGGTTGGGGGTGGGGCGTGCTTTTCTTCACCTTACCGTGAAGGGTAACAAGGCCTAGAAAAGGAGAGTGCCCGAGGTCGCCTTGGGCGCGGACGGCAGAGTCCAGGTGTCCCAGTACCAGGACCAGAGCTCTTGCTCACCTCCCCCCTCTCAGCTTCTGTGCCCCCCTTCCTCCCTCAAGGGAAATCCAGAGGCCCGAGGGCCATGCCTTCTGCCTCCTGGTGCTGTGGGTTGAGCTGTGTTCCCCCAGAAAGATACCCTGCCGTCCTCACACCAGCACCTGGGCATGTGACCTTATTTGGAAACAGAGTCTTGCAGCTGAAGTCTTCCTGGATGGGAACGGGGCGCTAATTCAATACGACTTCGCCCTTATTAGAAGGGCAGAACACCACGTGAAGATCCGGACACTCAAGGAGAAGCCCCCACGACGTGACAGCAGCAGGGATTGGAGTGATTGTTTGCAAGCCAAGGAATGTCAAGGCAGGGAGTGATGGCCGCAGCCAGAAGCTAGGAAGAGACAAGGCAGGATTCTACCCAGCGTCTCGGAGGGAGCGTGGCCCTGCCGACACCTGATTTTAGACATCTAGCCTCCGAACTGTGAAAGAATACACTTCTGTTGTTTTAACCCACCCGGTTTGTGGTACTTGGTTACGGGAGCCCTGGAGAACTAATATACTGATACCTAATCTTCCCACCTAGGAGGCAAAGCGACCCTCGGAATAAGGCGATGGGTCCCTGATCTTCAACGCACAGGCCAGAGGCCAGGCCAAGGTAGGATTTCGGTAAGCAAGGATCGTGCGGATAGTTTAATGCTCGTAAGTATCTAACTGTGCCCCAGACTCTGTTCTATTGCTTTACACACATGGCTCCGAGAGTAGTGCAGTGCTGTTGCTGTCTCCACCCGAGTTCTTCAGCACTCCTATCAGTCCATTCTAGAGAGGCGAAGTGACAATCTAGGACTACACGGCTAGTAATGAGCAGAGCCCAGATGCAGATACAGGCAGTATGTCTCCATCGCGATGCTGGTTTTGGCAAATATGGAGGCGTATATCATCTCTGCCGGAGGGAGATGCATGAGCGAAGCCCCGGGAGGGGAAAAGTCAAGGGCACTTTGGGGACAGAGTTAGTTCTCCAAGGTAGTGAACTCAAGGAAGGAGACATGGCTTCTACAGGACCGTGAAGGCTTGGACTTGGCCAGTGTCCGCACAGCACAGCGGGTCAGGCTGTGGACTCTGAGAAGGGGCTGCGTCTTCAGCGTGATTTTGGACGGTGTGCCCTGTTAGTCAGAACACTTAGATTGCACTGCAGTAAATGAGCACCCGAAAGTCTTAATGGCTTGTAACATCCAGGCGTGGTCTCACTCCTGTGACATCTTCACTATGTCTCCTTCTCACTCAGGGACCGTCATTCTGGAAAAGAGGGTGTGGGAGGGCCTCCCCCAGCAGTGAAATGTACCTCATAATAAGGTACGATTCAGAATCGGCACTGGTCACGTGCTCCCACCCCACCACAAAGGGACCAGGTGGCGTCATGGCCCTTCCCCGGGCCAGGGAGGCAGAAACCCAGGAATGGTTGGTGGACGGCACTAATGAGAACCACAGGGCTAAGCGGCACCAAAGGACAGGGAAGTGCACCGTCACGCCATCTCATTTAAGCTTCGAGATTCTCTCAGGGAAACCCCCCCCCTTCAGCCATAGCGAATCACCGACCCCTTCCCAACCTGCGTTGACCTCTCTCATCAGCTGCAAACACCTCTCAGGTTCCGGTCTGTGAACAACAATAGTATTTTCAGACCGCAGTTAGAACATACTACTATGATTTGGTTTTTGTGGCATGTATCTTTACTTTTGCCCAACATGGATTTTCCATTAGTAGCAGTAATAAGAAGTTTCCTCTGAGACAAAAATCAGTTTAAATAAAACACAACAGGGGTCCTGGGTGGCTCAGTCGGTTGGGTGTCCTACTTCAGCTCAGGTTATGATTTCACAGTTTGTGAGTTCGAGCCCCACATCGGGCTCTGTGCTGACAGCTTGGAGCCTGGAGCCTGCTTCAGATTCTGTCTCTCTCTCTCTCTCTCTCTCTCTCTCTGTCCTTCCCCCGCTTACGCTTTGTCGCACTCTCTCTCAAAAATGAACAGTAAAAAAAAAATTTTTTTTTAAAAACCACAACAAAAAATACTAGAGTGAGCTGTCGAGTCAGAAGGCTTTGGTTCAAATCTGGATTCTTCCACTTAGTAGTTCCTTGACCTTGGGCATGTAAGGGGACCTCTCTAAGCCTCAGTTTCCCCATCTGGAAAATGGCACTAACATGGCTGACCACGTCACAGAATTGTCGTGAAATGTTGGTCAAACTCTTCCCGTACTGCCTGATCCATAACAAGTTCTCAATGTCAGCAATTATTATTATCTAGCTGGGTGGCCCCCTCCTCTCACTGGCCTCAGTGTCCCTGTCTTGGAAGTGGGTTCAGGGGATGATCTATGATATGGTAGGCTTCATCCTTGCTTAGCATAGTCAAAGAAGATGCAGGTCCTTGAATACCAGTGTGAACTTGGGGAGGCAGGGAGAGGACCCAGCGAGCCTGGCAGTCCTCTCCACTCCCCCCTGTTCCAGGTCCTTCCCTGCAGGTATTATGCTGGGCGTCTGGCTGACAGCTGTGTTTTCTCTGCTCGGTAGAAGTCGGGTGTCCTCCAGCCCCTCGGAAAGCCTCACTCCCCGGGGCCCTGGGCGAGAAAAGGCTCCTTGTATCTGGGGTAGGGGCGGACTCTGCATTCCCCAGGACCAACTATTCCGGCAGGATTTCTTCTGGAACCCAGCCGGAGGGCCTGACCCTCCACCAGAAACAGCCTCCCAGTGGCTTTGCTGTGGTCTCCCTGCTTGAGGAGGGGCTTCCCTCCAAGGGCCTTGCTGCTGCTGGGAAGGCTGAGGGCCACAGCCACCCAAACAGGACACCGGCTGCCCCATTGGGAAAACGGCCAAGCTCTCGCCAGCTCGAGTCAGGCGTCGCGGGGGTCTTGCCCTGGAACTCCGGCCTCCAGAGGCGTGGGATCGCACTTAGGAAGGTGAGCGTGTTTGCACACGGCTCGAAAGACCTTGCCGCTCCCTGTCCTCACCTCGAGCCGCTCCCCTTCTCAGCGCAGCCCAGGCACCTCCTTGCCGTGCCTTCCCTGCAGACCTTCTCCTGGCACTGGTCCTCGCCCTGGTCCTCGCTCCGACACAGAGGCCTTCCTCCTGCCTCCTCACAAGGCCGGCTTCTTCTCAGCTCCTCCCTCACCTCTCAGCATGAACATCACCGCCTTAGAGAGTCCGCGCGGCCACTCCATCTAAGTGGCCCATCCTGTCACCCTCAACCATGTATCTGTAATTTCCTTTCCTATTACCCATCTAGCTTTTTATGGTCTCACTTGGCCCCCCTAGAATGTAAGTTCCATGATGCAGAGACCGTGACTGCCAACATCTGTATTTTCTTGGCTCAGCCAAGGCCTTAACCATGAACGTGAGCTATGGAGTGACCTCCAGTTCCCGGAAGGCCCCGTTCTCCAAGCTCTGTCCCTGCCTGGGAGGCACTCAGTAAATACCGGTTAAATGCATGAATGAGTGACCGGGTGAATGCATAAAAAGGGGAGGGCAGAAAAGACCTTGGATGATACCCACGAACTTAATAATAGCTACCAATTCTCTCTCTTTTTTAATCCAAGTGAGTTAACATATGGTGTAATAACGATTTCAGGAGTAGAATTTAGTGATTCATCACTTACATACAACACCCAGTGCTCATCCCAACAAGGGTCCTCCTTAATGTCCATCACCCATTTAACCCATTCCCCCACCCGGCACCCCTCCAGCACCCCTCAGTTTGTTCTCTGTGCTCAAGAGTCTCTGACGGTTTGCCTCCCGATAGCCGCCCGCTCTCGAGCATCGTCTCCGTGTCCTGCACTGTGCCTTGCGCCTTGCCTGCATTACCTTGCTCGGTCCTGCTGTGGCCCGCGGGGTTAAGTACCGGGCCCCGGACACGTGTGAGAAGGAGGCGGAGTACGGGGCTCCAGTCCCAACCCAAGTTTGTCTCATGGCAAAGCCTGTGCTCTTAACATCCTCCCCTGCACACAGAGGTGGGGAGTGGCTTGCCCAAAGCCGGCTGGAAAGAGAGGCTTCTCGCCGCCTCCCTGCAACCTCTCCCAGCCAGGACAGCTGCCGGTGCCCTCCGCCCCGGGTTCCTTCAGAGAGAGCACGTAGGGTCAGCCTCCGGCTCCCAGGGAGCGGGAGGCAGCTGGGGTTTCTGAGTCATCCGAATCCTGGAGGCCCCTACAGGTCAGCTCCCAGGCTGTCCGGCCATGACCTGAGGCCACTCATCTGGCTGACTCTCTCACGTCTAGTCTCTCTCACTGGAGAAGGTGCCAGGCTCACCGAGGTACAAGGCAGGGCCTGTGTTTCTCCCCCCCACCAATGCTCTCGGCCCGCAGGAATGCTGCTGACTCACGGCAGGGAGGCAAGCAGGCAGGCCGGCCGGCCGTGACTCAGGGCCGTGACTCAGGGCAGGTGCAGGCGCAGCCCTCGGGAGGGGAGGAGAGGGGACCCCAGGTGGAGCCCCGGCTTGTGGCCCGACATGTGCAAGGGCTCTCTTCCCGAGAGCGAATGTTATCCTCTAGCTTGGTGACCCAGAGAGCGCTCCCATCGGCAGGCCTCGGTTTCCCTGTGGGTGCATGGGGCAGAGGCATGGCGTGATCCACGTTGGCTGACATCTGCAGGTGAGACCATGACAGTGAGTGAGAACCGGGCAGCGCAGGGCCTCGAGTGCCCATGGGCGGACTCGGGGATGGCCTTTGTGGAGGCCGGTGTCCTGGATGAAGGGCTGGGGTCCTGGGTTCAGTCTCACCCTTAACACCTCCTTGCATGTGGACCTGGCGGAAGGCCCTCCCCCACGCTGGGCCTCAATCCCCTCATCTGTCGACAGCCAGGTTCAAGGGGCAGAGTGGACCCACACTGACTCGACTCTTGTCCATACTGCTTCCCCCTGCTCAGGATGTCCTGGCCACACCGTCTGCTTCCTGATCCTTCAAGGGCCTGGTCCAGTGCGGCTTCATCAGGGAGCCTTGCAGAACCTTCCATTCAGAATTCATCCCGCACAGATGTTATAGTGATGACATGAATCTACATGTGATTACATTAGAAACGTACAAAATATATTAAGGGAAAAAAGCAGGAGGCAGAATAAAGTGCACAAGATGCATTTTGATCCATATATACGTGTCTATAATTGGAAATGCATAGAAAAGAAGGCCTAGAGGGATATATATAAAAACGTTAACCATGACAGTCTGAGTCATGAAGATTATGGTGATATTTATTTTTCCTTAATATTTTTCGAGGCTTTCTAAATTGTATGCGACGAGCATGTTGCTTTTATAAACAGAAAAGACATTAGAGCTTCTAATTTAAAACTCCTTCTCCACCTCCCCTGTGGCCTTTTGCCAATCATCTTCTCTGCGGGGCACGCTGCTCTTCCCGGTGCGACCTGACGCCTGGCCCGCCGCCGCCTCTCGAGACCACCCGTGAACGGAACCGGAGGGGCTGCCCCGTCTTGTGGGCATATCTCCTCTCCCATGAAACGGGGAGCCCCCTGGAGGAGAGACGGCACCCTACAGCGAGCACCAATATAGGGACAGGATCATCAGAATGGGAGTCAAGAAGCCTGAGTGTTGGCTCTGGAGACGGGCCTAAATTGTCTCCCAGGCGGGGACAGAGCTTTGGAACGGGGCCTTCTGGGAACTGGAGGTCACTGATAGCTCACGTTCAAGGTTAAGGCGTTGGCTGAGCCAAGAAAATACAGATGTTGGCAGTCATAGCGTCTGCAGTGAAGTCTATGTCTGTGTCTATGCACTTAAGGCCCCTCCTCTCTCCGGGCCTCCCTTCCCTCCCCTGCAAAGGGAACGGTTGGACACCACAGTCTCTAAATGAGGGCTCTCCAACAGAACTTTCTGCAATGATGGAAAAATTCTATCTGTTCGTTGTCAATATGGTAGCCACTAGCTCTTGAAAGGTGCTAGAGCCATTTAGAAACGGAACCCATTTACATCTAACTAGCCATTCTTAACCAGCAGCCACCGAAGGGATAGCGCGGTTCTAGATTCCCTCTTAGCCCTGGCGTTTGGCGATTCTTTTATTTATTAGTTTCATTTTCTCACAAGCGCACCCGGTCTCCCACCTCTTCAGGAAATGTAACTTCCCCCAACTGCACCCATGCGACTCCGAGGAGGCCTGCCGTGTCTTCCTAGATCTCACCCCCAAGCCCCGACGATCGGCCAGGGTGGGCGCTTGGCCCAAGGTCGGCCAACTAGCGCGCTCCTCTGGGGCTTTTAAATTGCGGCGAAATGAATATTAACTTTCTAGAAGTGAGTGAACAATTCAGTGCAACTCAGAGCCGTACCACCACCACCTCTATTCAGTTCAAAAGCCTTTTCATCACCTCCAGAGGAAGCCTCCTACCAATGAAGCAGTCGCTCGACCCTTCCTCTTGGGAACCACCAATCTGCGTTCCACGGACTTACCTCATCCAGGCATTTCACGCGGATGGAATTATACGATGTGTGAATTTTGTGTCTGGCTTCTTTCACTTAGCATATAGTTCTGAGGCTCGTCCACATCGTAGCATGTATCAGGACGGGACTCCTTTTTGCTGGCCGAGTAATATTCCACTGCGTGTTCTTACCACAATTTGTTTATCCACTTGTTCCCCGAAACACCGTTGAACCGTTCCCACCTTTTGGCTATCGTGCATCGTGCTGTGTGAATATTTGTGTACAAGTATGTGTCCGAGTCCCTGTTTTCACTTCCTTGGGGGTAGATAGTCAGGTGTGGAATTAGTTGCTGGGTTTTACTGACTGCACCATTTGACATTCCCACCAGCAATGTGCGTGCTCTCTGGGGCTTTTTTAACTTGGGCCAAGCCAGTCTCTCAGAGGTCTTCCTGGTGAGCCTGAGGGCTACTCATCTGGAAGAATAAGAGGGACACCTGGAGAGGGGAACGGTGAGCAATGAAAGGGTACAAGTCATCGCTGCAGCCCCCCTCCTTCCCACTTTCTTTCTCGTGGCTCCGCAAGTCAGGAGAGTCCCCCTTCTTGCCGTAAGCTGGCAAATCGGGTTTCTGTCTCCCCAAGGGACCTGATCAATCCCCTCTTCCCAGTGCTGAGTTCAGAATCTTGACGAGTGCAGTTGTGTTTAAGGGTACTCTAGATGGAACCCTCCACACTGTGAGCCACCCAACCCCGCCTGGCCCCTGCAGGTGGATCGGCCTCCAGTCCCCTCTGCTTCTGCCCACACCCTCAGCCGACTGCCTCGGACAGAGGCCTGAGGAAAACAGCCGTGGCTGGTCATCCGATGAGAGAGAAGAGGCTGGGGGTTAGGGTGGATGGGAGGTGGGCTGCAGGGGACACAGAGGGCTGGGTTCCCCTGAGGACACTGTGGGGCAGGGAATATGGAAGGGAGGCTAGAGGCCAGGCCAGGGGAAGGGGAGGGGGGGAGGGTGGAAAGAAAAACCCAGCCGAATCGCCAATGTTTACGTGGCCTTTCCAGAGTAATTGAGACAGCCCGTCTGGGGCCAAACACGAAGGCGATGTTCCTTCGGGGTCTGAGAGGAAACGGCTCCGATTTGGTTTTCTGGGCAGGGGGAAGGAATGGAAAGTGATGAGGAAGGGTGGTTGTGGAGACAGGGTTCGGGCCGCTCTACCCTTTCATTCTCCGGAATCCCAAATCTGGGATCTGGGCCCACAGGAACAGAGCCCAGGCAGTTGTCTTCTAGTAGGGCCTGTGGAGCACACACAGGTAACAGGATGAGCGCCCAGGGGCTGGAGGGAGGGAAGTCCCGGCTGTGGACAGCGTGAGAAAGCGCCAGACGGCAGGAGCCGGGGAGTACTTGGAGGTCAGGGCAGGCCACCCGTGCCACCTCAGATATGCTCCCAGAGAGAAAATGGAAAGATAATTGACTCTTCCTTCTTGCATGGTTAATTGAATTTCTTTTTTAACTTGTGATAGTTGGACTGCATGAAACATGGGACTCCACACATGGATGAACTGCTCCAGGCTCATGGCTTACAGACACGGGTCTTCTGACAAGTTCTATTTCCCATGTGCATTTGTTTACCAGACCACCGTAACCGAGCACCATGCCAGTGGGTTAAACAACGGAAATATATCATCTCCCAGTTCTAGAGGGTACAAGTCTGAAATCGAGGTGTCGGCAGTGTTGGTTCCTGCTGGGGGCTGTGAGAGAGAACCTGGTCCCAGCCCCTCATACAGCTTCTGACGGTTTGCTGGCAATCTCTGAAATTCTATGGCTTGTAGAAGCATCACGCTGATTTTTGCCTTCATCATATGAGATTTCTCTGTGTGTTTGTCTACGCGTCCAAACTTCCCCCCATTCATAAGGACACCGGTTATATTGGAGTAGGGCCCACGTTAAGGGCCTCATTTTCATTTGATTACCTCTGTGAAGACCCTATTTCCAACTAAGGTCACATTCTGAGAGACCGGGAGTTGGATAACAACATACCCTTTCAGCGGGACGCAGTTCAACCATAAGCAACAAGATATCCATCAGTCAAGGAAGAAAGGGTCATGGTACAATTGTATCCACTGGACTGCAGAGAATATTCCTGACAGGAAATAACTTCCGTTGTGCATAAGTATCTCTGAACGCCAACTCTTCTGCTTACAACGGTAGAGGCCTGATCGTTGGAAGAACTAACTACGGTCTAGCATCCGGCTTCCTACATTTCAGACTCTCCCTCCTTTCCGGGACACACAGTTCTGTTGCCAGGTACTGGAGGACACGTTCATGTCACCATGCCGCTCTGAACCTTCACCTCTGTGTCTTTATGCCAGGTGAGTGGCCTCGGGGGACAGCGAGTGGGTCCTTCAAGACATTTCTGTCCAGAGGCAGCTGCCTTAACTCTACATAAAACCTAGACAGCTACCAAATGCAAACTAAATGTATCACCAATTCGACTTCCCCTCAACCAGATCTCCCAAATGCCACGGCCATTCCGAAGCCATCTGACACAAGGAAGATCTGGCAGTAAGGAGGTCAGAGGGGGAAAAAGTGAGTGATCTCAACTGATTACAGTTAGAACGACTTGTGCAATTTTTACAGAAGCACGTGGCCCTGTGAACGCATTGCTAGGGCCTCTCTCCTGGCTCGGAGAGGGGCCTGTGCCAGGAAAGGGTCCTGAAGCTTAAGCTGGACTAGTTTTCACAGTGGATTTGCCTCCGGATGAGTGCCTCTCTCCATCGTAAAACCCTCCACGAGTCAGAAAACAAACAAACAAAATCCCACAAACATTCATTCAAGGAAAACGTATTTGTCTATTATATGCCAGACCCTGTGCGAGGTCCGGATGAAGCAGAGACAAACAAAGCAAGCTGAGAGCAAATGCAACTTCTAGACATCACAACCTCCCCAAGGGGCCCAGCCCTGGAGAGACTGGGCTCTCCCAGGGGTGAGTCATCAGATGGAGGAGAAAAACTAGCCTCAGCTTGGGCTGGAGAGTTGGCCTTTCCCTGTGAGAAGTGTGGCGAAAGATCCTGGGAAAAGAAGCCTCCTCCTCGGAGAATCTCGATGCTGCAGACTTTACCAATTGGAGTGCCAGCCCCCAAAGAGAGGTTATCCATTAAGCCAGGAGGCAAATCCCCCAAATCAGACCTCCGAGCCACACTTTTCCCAGGAAAATGTCCCCTGTCGGGAGTCCCCTGTCAGGAGTCCTAGACTAGACTAGAGCCTCAGCCCTTGTGTCCAACCTCTTGCTTTGGCCCAGAACCTTCCATCTTCAACTTGCGATGAGCAGAAACATATGAATGCCTAAACCGGTCCTTCCTGTCAGTGACTGACCAGTCCCAGCTGCCCGCCTCAGCTTTTGCCCAGCCTCATTCTGGACCATGGCACCCTAAATCACTTGAAGGACACACACTTTGGGGGTGCCCTCCTCTCTGAGCCTCAGTTTCTTCATATGTCAAATGGGATGACAATGGACCATCAACTCCAAGAGGGCTGGGTGGTCTGTCTTGTCCATCCCAGTAGTCTCAGCCCCAGGGAAGTGGGTGGCACCCTAGCAGGTGTTTGTCTTGTGAATGAACGGAATAGAGAGATCCTTGACCTCTGTGTGGAGGAGACAGTAGACTTATAATAGTGGGGACTTGTTCAGTGGCAAGTAGTAGACACAGTGTAACCTGGCATGAGAAGGAAAGATTGTATCTGTTCATCTAGCCAAGGTCCAGGGGTCATTGTATCTTTAGTATTCCTCTGCCCAACTGGCAATACTATGAATCTGTCTCCATCACTGCACTTGGCTTTCCTCTCTATTAAAAGCTAGCCCTTAGAGTTTGCCTAGAGTTAGGCGTACAGTCCAGCAGAAAAGAGACAATCTTGTTCTCAGAAATTCAAACAAAAATCTCCGAAGTGAGTCTCCTTGGCTAGACTCGGGTCCCTTGCCCATCCCCAAACTGATAACTGCGGCCAGGGACATCCGAGGCTCTGATTATCCAAGCCTGGCCTGGAGTCGACCCACCGGGAGGAAGGAGTAGTTCTGCAAAGGAAAATCCAGGTTCTGTCACCAGGAAAAGGGAGATGGCTCCAAGGCCAATGACAGGTGCCCACCGTAGCGCTCGACTAAAGCCTGAATGTCTAGGCAAACCTTCCCCTCTCTGAGCCTCACCCTCTTTGCATGTCCTTGGTGACAAAAACGACCCTGACACAAGCCCTGCCCTTCTCCTCATCTTAGCTAGAGCTTTTGTGGGGTCCAAATGAGGCCGTGAGTTATAATAATGACTAACATTTATTGAGGCATTGCAGGCATCTGGCCCTGTGCTAAGTAAACTCTTTATGTATGTATTTTAATAGTTACAACAATCCGTTTTACCGATGAGAAGCAAGGTGAGAGCAGTTACAAGGCTTGTACACTGTCACATAGCTAGCAAGGGTGGAGCTGGGGTTTAAAGCCGTGCCCTCAAGCACGAAGCTATATATAAACTGTAAATAATTTTACAAGCATAGGGATTATTAGTAATGGTCTGTACTGTTAATAATAGTAATTTTTTTAAAACCCTGAAAGGGAAATTCAAATAAATTCAAACAAATGTTTGTTTAGCACCTACTATGGGCCGATCACTCACCAGGGGCTCAGAGGGAGACACATAAATAACTGTGAAACAGGCAGACTGTGATCTAATAGCGCCATAAACGTGCCCCAGGGGAGCGTGGGGAGCAAGAGATTGACTCCGCCTGGGGAGGCGTGAGGGGAGGGGACCTGGAAAGGTCTCTTAGAAGAGGTAGGATTTGAGCTGAGCTTGAAAGATAAAGGGACTTCAACAAAGGGAGGAGAGAGAAAAATCAACTTTATAAGCGATCTGGAAGGATCTGAAGACCCAGCGCAGAGTTCCTGGATAAGAGTTAAGCACGTCTATGCAAAATAACTTTCACACCAGCAGGAGCTTCAAAAAGTGATTGACTAAGTGGAGCGCAGCAGTTGCCATAGGAACCGAGGCAAGCCTCATCCCTGTCATTAGTGAGCATCCCTGGCTTTGAGCTGTCTAGCCAGGGCCAGGAGGCAGCGGGGGCTGGGATGAGCTGTCCCTTAGAAGAAAAGCCGAGCAAGATCGCCGCCCTGGGAGACTGGCTCTTGTTTCATAGGGAGGGGAACTGACAGGTGACATCTGATTCAGAGAAAATAGACGGCCAGGGAAAGCCTCTGTCAGAGCGCTTTGGGACATCCCGAAGCTACTAGAGCAGGTGCTGGGACATCAGGGAGGGAGTGCGAAGGGCAGGGAACAGGCCTGAGACCTAGTAGTGGCCAAGGGGGAGAGCCCTACCCAGGACGCCAGGGCATGAGGGGGCCTCCTGGAGCGCGACTTCCCAGGGCCCCTGGGGACCACCAGGGTATTCCAACGCACTGAGAGAGTTGGCATCTAACCACTGAGAGCACAGGGGAAACCGCAAGCGAAGACCCCGGGGACAGGCTAGGTGTCTCTAACAGGAGAGTGAATTGTGGGGTACTTAACACAACAGACATTAGACCCCAGACCTAAGTTCCAATCCTGGCTCTGACACGTTCTAGCTGTGTGACCTTGGGCAAACTACTTACCCTTTCTTTGCTTCTCAGTTTCTCCATCCGTAAGACGCAAACGAGGGCAATAATTTTACCTGCGCCACAGGCCTGCGTGAGAACCCGGTGAGCTAGTACAGTCACGTATGGGGCCTGGCAAGGTGGATTTTCAATACATGCAAGCCATCATAGCATTATTATGACTTCCGAGTTTCAATTGGGTATTGATTCAGTGTCTTCCCCCGCCCCCCGCCCTCGCCCCAGGCAGGGTTTCCTTATATTTGTGCTAAAAGCCAGGTTCTCCAAATATAGCAGATGGGGACAATGACCGCAATAAGGGTAGTGAGAGGACCCATTTACCTTCCGTGTTTCCAGTGACTGTTATCACGAAGGAGGGAGCCACGGTTCTGTCCCTGAGAGCCAAGCAAAGAAGCTTGAGCCATTTACTCAGGCCGTCGGTCGCCACGGAACGTCTTGGAAGAGAAAAAGGACTTGACCGAGGGAATGCAGATTTTTGTCCCTGAAGCTGTGCACTTGTAGGAACAGCCTCGAAGTAGAATGACAATAGAATCTAAATATAGTAACAATAATAACAACAGCTATCATTTCATGAGAGAGCTTATGATGCACCAGGCACCGTGCTAAGAGCTTCGCCTGCCTGTCGTAATCCTTACAACGACCTTAGGAGGTAGCTACTATAATTATTCCCGTTTGGCAAATAAGAAAACTGGGGCACCGAGAGGTCGACTCAGGTAGCTAAGTCACACAGCTAGCAAACGGCAGAGCTGGGCTGGAACACAGCCATCTGGCTCCAGGGGGTCTGCCATCTAACCCCAGCACTCTTTTTCCCTCCCTGGAAGAGGGGGTGCCGGTGGGCAGCCTGTCACCCATACTTTTAGGAGCCCCTCCATTTATCTGGATCTCAGTGTCCCGTTCCCATCCCCCCACCTCAGTGTGATGCTCTGGGTCTTCACCTCTGTCTCTGAAAGTCCCACCTGGTATGTGTGTGTGAGAGAGAGATAGAGAGAGAGAGAGAGAGAGAGAAACCAGCTGACCAGTGGGGACAGAAGCCTCTGGACATCAAAGTGGGCAGAGCCCCGGATGGATGGGCTGGAGGCAGGCCTGGGGCCCGTTGGGCTCATTCCTCCCCAGGGCTGGCAGAGGCCACGGCGGGAACTTCTGAGACGGTGGAGAACAAGTCCTTTCATACGGCCTCCCTTTGAGCCGGCCTCCAGGTGGGGCCGGGGTCGGTGGGTGGAGGGCGGGGAGCGTGCCGAGAGGCGAGGCCGCACTCGGGCTGGGCAAACAGATTGGGCAGCGGCTGTGAGCACAGAGCGCCCATTGTGGGCTCAGAGCTCTGCTTTCAATAATCTACTCGGAAGAATGTTTCATTGAGCGCCAGAGAAAGGAGCCATTGAAATGCCCAGGACTGGGGCCCCGTGAAGGGTTAAAGGCAAGGGGCTACGGTGCCCTGGCTCTTGGCACTCCGGGTTCAGATGTCTGATCTGGCCATCCTGACGCTAAAGCAAGGGGGGTTCGGTGAGACCACCGAGAGGGCCGGAGGCAAGGGTCGGGAGGGCTGCGTGTCTCCCCCCTCCCAGAAATGCAAAAGGGGGTGTCCCAGCATGAAGGAGGAAAATGCTTTTCTTCCCAGAACCATTTTGCCCAAATAATATCCAGCAAGGACCGGGCCTCGAGTGCCCCTCAGTCCGCCCGTGGACGAGACCAGCTCAGCTGGGCAGGCGATATATTTTCTATAATACAGCCAGCCTGGCTTCCTTAAGCACCTCCAACATCACCTTCGATCATTAATCGATTGTAATGAACGATGCGTTAGTTGAGAGTGGGGGGAGGTAAAGAGAGGACCAGTGGCCGCTAGACTAGATGACCAAAAAAACCTGTGGAACGTTCTCTCGTGCGGGCATGTTTGGAATAGAGAAACCGCTGACGAGCAGGCTATGGCCTAACTGTCGGAAAGGGTGCCGGAAGTAGAATTCTGTGTTCCGGGGCCACGTGCCCCTTTGAACTCCAGGGGCTCGTGGGGCGTGAAGGGCAGGGAACATGAAGCTGGCGTCTGTGACCTCCGCAGAGGGACAGGAGGCGGACGAGCTGGGCCTGCCCCCGGGGAGCAGACCCCCAGCACCTCTGCGGGGTCCCCGTCACTACGGAACCCGCCACAGCCAGTCTCGGGGGAAGATGTTCTACAGGCGAAGCTGAGCTCACACCGTGCGTGGACCTGTCCAAGTGACCATTCTGGATGGAAGCCTCAACAAACTGCTGATGCCTTCTCCAGCTTTCCCAAAGAGAGGACCTTGACCAGAATTTAAACTCCGGAGGGGGACCTATCATTCACTGCTCTGACGTGGCTGTGATTTGGTGGCGCCCTCGGGTCTGTTCAGACCCGAGTGCTTTTGCACCAAAGGGCCCAAACTCCCAGGCTTTTGGAATTCATCGGTCTGATTTTTACGTTTATTCTTTTGTCGCCCCCCCCCCCATGTTTCCTCTGTGAAACTGTGTTACTAGAAAACAGGGGGCGCCTGGGTGGCTCAGTTGGTTGAGCGGCCGACTTCGGCTCAGGTCATGATCTCACGGTCTGTGAGTTCGAGCCCCGCGTCGGGCTCTGTGCTGGCACCTCAGAGCCTGGAGCCTGCTTCGGATTCTGTGTCTCCCTCTCTCTCTGCCCTTCCCCTGCTCATACTCTGTCTCTACGTCTCTCAAAAATAAATAAATGTTAAAAAAAAAAAAAAAAACAGGCAAGTGCCTCAAGCCACCTTCTTATATATTCCTTTGAACTGCCTCCAATGTTCTTGGGTCGGGAAACAAAATCATCAGCCTTGTAAGAATTGCATGTGAAGCAAGAGTCGGTAGGTCCAGAGTGAGGAAGCCCTGATAAGCTCTCGTCTGAATTAAGGGATTGAACTCTGTGACTGGGTAGAGGCCTTCTGTCTTATCTTTCAGGTCCTTGATTTGGTCCAGCCTAGAAAGACTGACCTCCAGAGGACAACAGCATCTGTAATCTGCGCCTAAGATCTTTGCCAAGGTCAGTTACGTCAGGAGAAAATAATATCTGTACTAAGTTAATTTTAGCTCAAAGATGGCCAAACACACACACACACACACACACACACACACACACACACACACACATACACACCCCTACACCTACCCCACGACACCCATAGCAATGAGAGACAAAGCCACAAAACAGACTCACCCACTTTTTCACTTTTATATCTCTGTCTCCTAAAAAGTTTTCTATGGCTACATACTCCGAATCATAACATTTTCAAGTCGGAAAGAAATTCCCAAGTCCTTCAGTGTTGCTCTCCATTTTAGTTCAGAATCTCCCTACCTCCTGGACAGGTGGGCAAGCAATGCCCCTCTTGCACCGTGCCGGTAACAAGGAGGGCAGTGTTTTTTTAAGTCTGACAGGAAGTAACCACACTCTATCCCTGCTACATCTTATCTGCATTTTGTGTGCAGATGTTAGGCTTTCGGTACAGGTTTTTTTTTTTTATGTTTATTTATTTTGAGAGAGACAGACAGACAGACAAAACACGTACGAGCAGGGGAGAGGCAGAGGGAGAGGGAGAGAGAGAATTCCAAGCAGCTTCCATGCTCAACATGGAGCCTCTCAGGGCTCAATCTCACGACCGACTGTAAGATCATGACCTGAGCTGAAATCAAGAGTCGGACACTCAACCAACTAAGGCACACGTGCGCCCCTCTAGTACTGTTTTATTATCTTTTTATTAAAATTTGGGGGGGGGGGCGCCTGGGTGGCTCAGTCGGTTAAGTGGCCAACTTCAGCTCAGGTCATGATCTCATGGTCTGTGAGTTTGAGCCCCGGGTTGGGCTCTGTGCTGACAGTTCAGAGCCTGGAGCCTGCTTCGGACTCTGTGTCTCCCTCTCTCTCTGCCCTTCCCCCGCTCTGTCTCTCTCTCTGTCAACAAACAAACAAATATATATAAATGAATATAATAAATTTGAGAGAGAGAGAGACAGAGCGTAAGTGGGTGGGGCTAGGGGAGGGGTAGAGAGAGAGGGGGAGACACAGAATCTGAAAAAGGCTCCAGGCTCTGAGCTGTCAGCACAGAGCCCCATGCAGGGCTCGAACCCACAAGCCACCAGAACACAAACCTGAGCTGAGGTTGGATGCTTCACTGACTGAGCCCCCCAGGCGCCCCACTCGCACACTGCTTTAATGCAGCTCTCCTCGGGGGGTGAAGGGGTAAGCGTGCATCTGTGTGAATGAGGGTCGGATCTTCCCGATCTGCCGGGGTGGACATTCCTGCTGTCATTGGCCTTGGAAAAAGGCGCGTCCTGAGACGGAAACCGCAGAGGCCAGCTTAGCTGACGAGGGAACTTCTATTTCTCTGTGACTTACTTTTCGGTCCTGAATCTGAGCCATTTCGGAGTCCTCGAGCCCCTCCGGGCGGCAGTAGGGCTGATGGACACTGTCCCGGGGAAGAGGAGGCAGGCGGACACCCTGCGGGCAACATGAAGGGAAGATGAGTGAGTCACAGCTTAACAGCGACATGACCTGGATTCGCGTCACTCTTGGTTGATTTCCCCCTTGTCATCCCCGAGCCTTTGGAAAAGTCCAGCTGAAAGTTTCCAGGCTGGCCTTGCTGTGTAATGGCGTTAAAAGGAGAGTCGAGGGTCAGTGTTTATATCCCCAGGATGTTAGAGGGGACATGGTGCCCTCTGAGGCCACGTGGGCTTCGGTGAGTACCGAGGGGCTCTTAACTGTGAATTCTGGGAACAAGAGTCGGGGCCCAGAGTTCCACCTCCTCCTCTCCACGTGGTGGTTCACCCATCACCGCCGTCCTTTTATTAAGAAAACAGCCAGATTTCCTACAAAAGTAATCCCTTAAATTGGCCTGAATCCGCCTCCTAGTAACATTCACCCACAGGACTTGGTGGGTCCTTTTCTCCCAGAATCACAGAAAACAATCATCATAATTGTTCGCATTCACCGAGTACTCACTATGTGCTGGGCATTTTACTGAATGCCGTGTTGTGTCTCATTTATCTTACTATCCCATTTTACAGAGGAAGAAACTGAGGCCGAGGGAGGCCAAATAACTTGCCCAAGGCCTGACCCCAAAGAAGTGGCAGGATCTGAACACATGCAATTTGACTTCGGTGCTCACAGTCTGGAACTCTTAGAAATTCTGCTTGTCTTGTCTCTATGACACTTCCCCACCCCCCCCGGGGCCCCCCCCCCCCCGAGATCTGCAGCCCTTAAACTTGCCTCCTCAGACCTTGCCCCCACCCCCTGCCTCCCCACCCCAGGCTCCATCCCTACCCCACCCTCCCTGGTCGTTTCTCCTTGTGCCATTTCTCCATCTCCTCCTGACCCAGGTCTGGGACAATGCGCAGAATGCAAAACCCAAGTCCGTGGGACCTCCTGTGACTTGTCCCACTTTGACCCTCCAGGACAGCCTTCAGGCCGAAGCCTCCGGAAGCACCGTTTTAGCAGCGTTCCCCTCAGGAGGCTGTATTTTTCCTGTCTGTCCTCAACATTTCTTTTGCCAGAAAAACAGGCTCAGTTTTCCCTTCTGATAAATCCGGTCATCCTAAATATGGGGCTTTGAGCAAACAGGAGCGGCCGGCCCCACGCAGCCCTCATTTCAAAATGCGGATTCACTCGGGCTGCTATTTTGGAGGTCTGGTTTCTTTCCCCACACACCGTGGTTTTAAGGAAGAAGGGATCATGACAGAATACTAGCGGGGGAAAGATGCTAGCAGGGAAAACACACCTGGGCAGTATTGGTTTCCCCAAGTTCCCCAAACGCTGGCCCTTCCAGAAGCTCTGAAAAAGCAGGGTCCTCGGTCACATGAAATTGGAAAAAATCGCAGCCTTACTAACTCTCCTCCGGAGATGAGCATATCCAACATTCGAAGTCCTGGGAGTAAAGAAGCCTAAGGGGTTTTGTTTAATTGGGTTTTCCCACTTACAAGTGTAGCCCCTTAAAACGATGGGAAACAATGTTGCAGAGCCAATGTTGCGGAGCCGAAGTTGCAAAAGGCACCCAGTGGCCTTTTCCTCAGATAGGTTTGAGTTGGCCTGTGCGGGGCTTAACTGTGCCTTAAATTAGTTGCTAGCACTTAACAGTTGGAATATTTCGCATAATAATCTGGATTTGGGAGTCCTTAGAAAATCAGAAGATCCAGAAACACTGGTCCACATTCTTGCATGACAATGGGCAGCGGGACACAAGGCTGTGGTCTTCGGCTGGGCTGGCTGTGGCCCCTGCCTTCCTCTGGCGATACTCCTGCCCCCTGCTTCACTCACTTATGATACCTGTCTGGCTCAGGAGCCCCTGGGGCGCCTTCTCTGCCTGGAGATTTCCTTGGGTGCCAGTTGGCCTGCAGGATGTGGGAGGCCCGTTCACCCATTGCCTCATGCGACATGCACTGAGGAAGCTTCTGGACCCCGTGGGTACTAGATGCATTCAACAGCCCCCACCCTCTGGCTGTCAGCGCATTCTTGCTGCGAACTGCAGGATGAGGAGGGGGAGGGGTTGGGCAGAGGGAAGCTGGCAAAGGCGTGAACCTAGTTTGCCGATTTCCAGACCCCCACCCCCCACCCTCCCTCATTTGCCAAAGTCATCCCTATTCTCCACTGCTGTCTCTACTGCCACTGCAGCAGCCACTGAGCGCCAGGGAAGAAGCTACTAACATGTTCTGTGACTTACACGAGTTCCCACCCATCTCAGGGCCTCAGTTTCTCCAACTGTAGAGTGACCCGGTTGGAAGAGAAAACCATGGGCGTCCCTTCCAGGGCTGGCACGCAGAGATGCTAAGATTCCAAGATCGAGGAATGTCTGACCGGGCCATTCCGGAGCTGTTCCACTGAACTCCAAGCAGCCCCTCTCCCTCCTTCTCCCGGCCGCAGCCCGGGAGGGGGCCGGAGCTAGAGGGCCGACAGGGCCTGGGCTTCCCGCCCGGGGGCGGAGCCGCTGCTCCAGGTCCCGCCCCTCCACCTGGGGTTCGGCCCCGGCAGATGTTACAACTTTCTCGCATTCTCTCCCGCGGTGTCCCCCCAAGGCCCGCCCAACCCGTGCCTCCCTCCCTACCCCGCTGGGGTCCTGCCCGCCTCCCTGCGGGGAGCCCGACTGTTCTCTGGACTCCGGGCGGGGCGAGAGGCCGGGCTGGGGGCTGGAGGGTCGGGAGGAGGAGGAAGGGAAGGCAGAGGCGAGAGAAATTAGGAGGCGGGAGAAATCGAGGGCTAGTAGGAAGGGGAGAGTCAGAGGATGGTGGAGAGCACTTTTTGGAAGCAGCCACGCCGCGTCTCAGGCTGGCCCGGCTGAGCTGGGGGAGAGGGAGCGAGGGCGGCGCAGGGCGGGGGCGCAGGCAGCCGGAGGCGGCTCGGCGCGGGCCTGACCTCCCCAGCGCGCCCCGCTGCGGCCGCGCAGGTCCCGCCGCCGGTCTTGGACCAGCCCCTGGGCCACCCCCGGGGTCGCCGAACGATCTCGCAGCGTCCAGGCCGGTCTGCCGGCGGGCGTGCGGGCCGTGCGCCCTGGGCGCGCGAGGCGGTGAGGCCCCGGGAACTCTGTGCGCCCGGACGCGCGGGCTGGCATGGCGGTGCACGCCCTCACCGGCCTCTCGCTGGTCAGCCTGCTTAGCTTCGGCTACCTGTCCTGGGACTGGGCCAAGCCGAACCTGGTGGCCGACGGGCCCGGGGAGGCGGGCGTGGAGCAGCCCTCGGCCGCTCCACCCCAGCCTCCCCATATCATCTTCATCCTCACCGACGACCAGGGCTACCACGACGTGGGCTACCATGGCTCAGATATCGAGACCCCGACGCTGGACCGGCTGGCAGCTGAGGGTGTCAAGTTGGAGAATTACTATATCCAGCCCATCTGCACGCCTTCACGGAGCCAACTTCTCACTGGCAGGTAGGCATGGCCCAGGCTGCTAGGGCTGGCGGTGCAAGCCCCAAATGAATCCGGTCTGGAGATTTCCTGTGCATTCACGCCCCCCGCCCCCCCCCCGCCCCACTCTGGGACCTGGGAAACCAGGACTCAGGGCCGAGTCTGAGACACTCAGACGACTGTCTCCAGTCGCCTGTGGGATCATTAGTTATGTCCTTTACCCTCCCCGGGCCTCAGTTTCTCCAGCTGTACACGGAGTGGATTGGATCATCTTTGAGGTCTCCTCCCTCTGATATCCTAGGACACACATTACACACCATGTGAAGGAGACATCTGGTCATCCCTTTGTTGGAGGGACGTGGGAGTCTCTGACACTTGGGTGTTAACGCCACTTCTGTATACAGACCCTGAGGCCATGAGCAAATCATGTCCCTGTCTCGGACTCCATTTTCTTGTCTGTTCATAAGCGGAGTGAAGAGCAGTGTTTACTTGAAAACGAGTGGTGATGGAATGAGTCGTGTAACCTGCTCGGCTGTCAATAAATGGCAGCCCCCATATCACCGGAGGGATTAGGGTCCCCAAACTGTTTGATGGCTGCGTGGCGAGGAAGCCAGGGGACGTAGGCGGAGCGGTAAGACACAGGTTGCCGTGACCTATGGAACCTTAGGGGAGTTGCTTCCTTTCTCCAGACCTCTGTTTTCTCATCTGCAAAGTCCTCCTAAAGTGGCTGGAAGTCCCAAGGAGACGTGCTGCTTTTCCCGTAAGGAGTCGTCCGCAGGCAAGGCGGCAGGGTTACAGGATTCAAAGAGCAGGGAAACAGGAGGTGGGGGTGTGGAAGGCAAACTCTGGCCACTTAGGAGAAAATCCTTTGGCAAGGCTGAAGCTAATCCTCCTTGGATGGGGTCCAAGGCATGCTTTCTCCCAAGTTCCACCCAAAAGCCACTAGTATGATCTCAGGGACCAGAGCCTTGCTCTCCCTGTTTCTGGGTGGGAGAAACTGAGGCATACAATGAAGGAGGGTCCAATGCATACCTGTGATTTGTAGGGTCTGTAGGAGAGGGGGCTGAGAGGCCAGGTGGTTGGCAGGGGTCCCAGAGCTGAGAGTCAAATAGGTGCCTTTTCTTCCCTCGCTCGGGCACTCAGCGTTTAGCTCCAGGAACAGAGAGAGAGAGAGAATCGGAGAAGAGGGTGAGGGGCTGGTGTATGTGCCCTGGGTGGGGCATTGGTGGTGGTGGCGAAACCCAAATGTTGACTTACCTCCAGAAGAATCTGCATTCCCGAGAACGGGGCACACATTAGCATTTCTCTCTCTCTCTCTCTCTCTCTCTCTCTCTCTGTGACTTTTGGTTTAAGCAGGGGAACGAGCAGCCAGCGGGGCAGCGTTCCAACCCCCTGATCTGTGAAGTTAGCCGAGCGCGGCCGGGCAGTGTCTGCCCTCCGCCCCCTGCAGCTGGCTGCCTCTGACTGACGGTGACTACTCTCATTAGTGTTTGTTAATGCATCCAGTCGTGTTTGGCGGAGCTGGAGAGACCCAGTGTTTCTCATGTTACTCACTCACAGACGAGGGCTTCGGCGACTCTGAGCTGGCCCACCCACTTTACGAACCAGTGCTCCCTGGTGCCCGGCACTCTGAAGAGGCTCTCGGCTGTGACTGGGCCCTACGGTACTTCCTCTGTTACATGGAATCATTCATGAGTTTGGCTGAGAGGTTTTCAGCGTGAGTTGTGCCGACCTGGGTTCAAAGCTCGGGGCAGCCGCCTGCTAGCTGTCTGCCGTTGGGCCCGTTGCTGTACTTTGGAGAGCCTCGGCTCATCATCTATAGAATGGGGATAATAATAGTCTTCTCTGTAGGTTGTTTACGAGGATTAAATGAAATAACGTGTGTGGCATATATGGTTAAAAATGGCAATAGTAGCTGAAGATAGCTAACAACAATAACAGCTTTAAGTTCAGGAAAGTAGAAACAGGAAAGCTTACCCTAGTGCTTGGGTGAAAGGCGTCAGGCATTCACGTGTTGGCTTAACTTGATTCTCCCGGCGTGAGAAAAAGGTGTGGGATTCTAAGACCCTAGTGAAGTTCCAGGCTTCTTATTTACTCTGGGGCTTTTAAGACTTGAGTGAAGGCAGGACACCCCAAGCAGATCGCGGGGCGGGGGGGTGGGGCTTGACCTCGGAAGGGACTTGAATGAATAAGCGAGGAATATGGGATTCTGCCATCCGTTCAGTCCTGCCTCACAGCAGCAGCCTGTGCGAATGACCGGATCCAGGGGCCACGCGAACTTATGGGCAGGCACCTGAGAACAGGTCTCCTAACATCTGGGAACTGAAAGGTTTCAGGGATCTCCCATTGAACCCGATTCCCCCCTGTAGATGAGCAAACTGAGGCCACCATGGGGGAGGAGACACGGCAGCCTTGTTTGCTGGAAGAGAGTCTGTTCTTGGACTTGGCTTGGATTTATGTCCAAGTCCTGGCTTTGCCCCTGACCACTGAGTGGCCTTGGGCAAGATCCGTCTCCTCCTCTGGAACTGTGGTTTTAAAACGAGGTAAATACGCTAGACGTTGACTTGGGTCCCAACTGGTTCTAAAATCTTCTGAGTGCCATCATCCATTCATTCCATAAGTAATCGAGTGTCCTTTAAACATCACCTGAGTGCCGAGAACACAAAGTTGAGTAAAGGACAATCCAACTACAGAGGATTGGGCCCAAGAGCACGTACGAATGAGTAGAACCCCATGGCCAAGTAGGACAGTGGTCATGTGTGCCAAATGTTAACCCAGAAGCAAAAGCGACTCATTCTTGGAGAGAGTTATGGGAGACTTTACAGAAGGGATAACATTTGGACTGGGCTTTGAAGAGTGAGTAGGAGTTGCCCTGGGAGGGCAGGGCATGCTCCAGGCTCCGGAGCAAATCAGCGGCTTAGAGCTTAGGGGTTCTGAAATCTCTGAAGACTGCCTGGGATACAGATCCCAACTCCAGTTACGAATTGTTTGAATCAGTGGGCAAGTGATTGAATTTACTGAGCCTCAGTTTCCTAATTTGGCAAACGGAAATGCTAATGATGTGCGTGCCCCCCCTCGGTTAGTGGGGCTTTGGTGAGATAATTCGGATAAAGGGCTTAGTGTGAGGCTGAGCTCACAGCCAGCGCTTGGCGTCAGCTACGGTTGTTGCGTTGTCATGATTAACCTGGGTTCGACCCTAAACTCCCCAGCTTCCTAGCTGCGTGAACCTGGGCGAGTGGTTTAACCCTTCTGACCTTCGGTCTCCTGATCTGCAAAATGACAATGATATCTTCTCAATTGATACCTGTGGTCTGTTTCCTGGAAGCGCTGGGACCAGAGCCCCCCTCAGGGTGAGAACGGGGAGCCGGGGGGCCAGAGCGGTGGTTTGTAGCTCACCCAGGCCTTCTTTGCCCTCCCCTCTTTCCTCCAGGTACCAGATCCACACAGGACTCCAGCACTCCATCATCCGCCCTCGGCAGCCCAACTGCCTGCCCCTGGACCAGGTGACACTGCCCCAGAAGCTGCAGGAGGCAGGTTACTCTACCCACATGGTGGGCAAGTGGCACCTGGGCTTCTACCGGAAGGAGTGCCTGCCCACCCGCCGGGGCTTCGACACCTTCCTGGGCTCGCTCACGGGCAACGTGGACTACTACACCTACGACAACTGCGACGGGCCGGGGGTGTGCGGCTTTGACCTGCACGAGGGCGAGAGCGTGGCCTGGGGGCTCAGCGGCCAGTACTCCACTATGCTCTATGCCCAGCGCGTCAGCCACATCCTAGCCAGCCACAGCCCCCGGCGGCCCCTCTTCCTCTACGTGGCCTTCCAGGCGGTGCACACGCCCCTGCAGTCCCCACGTGAGTACCTGTACCGCTACCGCACCATGGGCAACGTGGCCCGGCGGAAGTACGCGGCCATGGTCACCTGCATGGATGAGGCTGTGCGCAACATCACCTGGGCCCTCAAGCGCTACGGGTTCTACAACAACAGCGTCATCATCTTCTCCAGTGACAACGGTGGCCAGACCTTCTCGGGGGGCAGCAACTGGCCGCTGCGAGGACGCAAGGGCACCTACTGGGAAGGTGGCGTGCGCGGCCTGGGCTTCGTCCACAGCCCCCTGCTCAAGCGGAAGCGCCGGACCAGCCGGGCGCTGGTGCACATCACTGACTGGTACCCGACCCTGGTAGGGCTGGCGGGCGGCGCCGCCTCGGTGGCCGATGGGCTGGACGGCTACGACGTGTGGCCGGCCATCAGCGAGGGCCGGGCCTCGCCGCGCACAGAGATCCTGCACAACATCGACCCCCTCTACAACCATGCCCGGCACGGCTCCCTGGAGGCCGGCTTCGGCATCTGGAACACTGCTGTGCAGGCCGCCATCCGCGTGGGCGAGTGGAAGCTGCTAACGGGGGACCCTGGCTACGGCGACTGGATCCCGCCGCAGACGCTGGCCGCCTTCCCGGGCAGCTGGTGGAACCTCGAGCGCATGGCCAGTGCCCGCCAGGCGGTGTGGCTCTTCAACATCAGCGCCGACCCCTACGAACGGGAGGACCTGGCCGGCCAGCGGCCAGATGTGGTCCGTGCCCTGCTGGCCCGTCTGGTGGACTATAACCGCACGGCCATCCCTGTGCGCTACCCGGCTGAGAATCCCCGGGCCCACCCTGACTTTAATGGGGGCGCCTGGGGGCCCTGGGCCAGCGATGAGGAAGAAGAGGAAGAGGAGGAAGAGGCGGGCAGGGCTCGAAGCTTCTCCCGAGGGCGCCGCAAGAAGAAATGCAAGATTTGCAAGCTGCGATCTTTTTTTCGTAAGCTCAACACCAGGCTGATGTCACAGCGGATCTGATGGGGCGTGGGGGAGGTGAGGCTCTCTGTCCCTCTAGATGTACTTCCCCATTCGAACCTGGCCCCGTTCCTCCCCAGGGAGTCAAGTCCCCACCTGCCGGGAAATGGAGGGCATAGGGCCCCTCAGTTGAAGAGTGGGGAGCTTGGCTGGGGGTAGAATAGACTAGACTGGGGTGCCTGGATTCCAGTCCCGCCTCTCCACTGACTTGCTCCGTGACCTCAGGTGGCCTGCATGAGCTCTCTGGGCCTTAGTTTCCTCATCTGTAAACGAGCTCTGATGATTTTGTGACTCCGTGGTATGAACCTGGTGCCTGGGGCCATGGTGGAGTTGCCATTGACCTTGCCACCTCCCAGCTCATTTAGAGCCTCGCCCCTGGACCCTGCGCCTCAGTGGTAACTGCTTCGGTGAGGGGCCACGTGGAGGCAGCTCAAGGCGTGGACTCCAGCTGAGGCGTGGCGATCTGGCCGCTCTCGGAAGGGATCTTCTGACGCTGAGGGCGGGGGTGCAGGGCTTGCAGCTGACCTTCTGGGTCCTCACATGGCTTGGGCCGGTCCTGGGGCCAGACTGGGTGCTGGGGGCTGTGGCAGAAAGCTCTCTGCCTGGCCCTCAGCGCCCGGAGGATTGACCTGGCTGTTAGCTGCTGCTGGATCAAGTATGGTGGAAACAGCTGTGAAAAGATGCTCCGAACCAACAGTCAGGACACTTGGGAGCTTCTTTGACCTTGGGCCCAATCCTTCACCTTTGGGCCTCAGTTTCCCCATCTGCAAATTGGGGGTGCTAACCTGAGCTCTGCCTACCTCACAGGGTTGTAGAGCACTGGCCAAGGCAGTGGTTGTGCAGGAGCCCGTGCACTTGATTAAAATGCAGTAGCATGGAATCAGGGCTGGGGTGCTGTCTGTGAACACGTGGGGGGTGCGCACGTGCATCCCGAGGCCAAGTGTGAGCTCACCAGTGACCAAGTGAATGGGCGAGGAGGTGGGTAGCCTGGTCACAAAGCGGACTGTGTGGGTTCTGGTCCAGTCCTGCCACAGGCCCACAGTGTGACCTCTGGCAAATCCTGGACCCTCTCCGGGCCTCGGTGTCTCCCTGTGTAGAGTGGATGCTTTAGGAGCCCCTCCTCCGTGGTCATTCTGGACACCCCTGAGCGTGTGTGTCGGGGGGCATGGGCCGAGGGGTGGGAGGAGGGGTGCGGGGGGTTCAGAGCCTGCTCGCTGCGGCGAGCGCCTCCATGCGCGCACTGCGTTCTGCATATCTCCCTTCAGGTTCCAGTCGGTGCAGCGTGTGTAGGCGAAAGCCCTGCTGTGAATTTTGAAAATAGTTATTTTTGTCACTGGCAAAGGAGGCCTGTTAGGACTCGTCAGCTTGTGGATGAGTAGGACGGGTGGGGTGGGGTGGGTGCGGTGCAGTGGAGGGGGTTTGGGTATCGGTTCCAGAGCTGGATCCCCTCTGCAGAGGGAGCTGGGCCCAGGAGCGAGAGTCTGGCCGGGGGCTGCAGGGCGGAGGTGCCCATCCATGTCCCGAGCCCTTTCCTCCGCCCCTCCGCCCCTCCAGCTGGAGATCTCTCTGTCTCTAGGATGTCAATGCCTGGGCTGTGTGGGGCAGGGGCCAGGACTGGCCGAAAGAAGCCTCTGGATTCCGGCCACCCCCAGCACCTCTGCCTGCTCAGGAGAGAGACTCTGAAGGGGACGGTGTCCCAGGCCCAGAGTATCCCACAGATGGGTCGTTCATAGTTGCCCATTACCCAGGATTCTCCAGTGCTACTGGGTGCTTCTCCCAGCTGTCTGGGCTGTGCCCTTCCAGAGCAGCATGGAGCCAGGGCTCCCCTGCAGCTCCAGGCTTGCCCCAGTTGAGTGGAGGCCTCTCCCAAGCCTGCTGAGTTGGCCCTGCCTTAGGTGATCCAGCCTCTAGCTCCAATCCTGCTTCTCTTATGCCCTTTGGGAGCCATAAGAGCTGGACCATAAAAGGCCCTTTATGCTCTTCCCCAGACACCAAGGCCTACCCTCCTGTGGCTAACGTGGCCTCAAACAGAGAGAGAGTCCAGCTGGGGCTAGAGGCTGTTCCCTGCTCCTGATGCCCTGAGAAGGAAGCTCGGTCTGATATCAAGTCCAGCCTAGAGCTCGCCTGGCTCGGAGTCCTACCTAACCCAGAACCCAGCAGATAGTCCAGGAGCCCCACTCAAGCTTCAGACTGCGACCTGGTTCACAGCCCAGCAGTCCCCAAGCCTGCCTAACCAAGGTGCTGGCAGTTGACCCAGGGCTAAGATCGGTGGAAGGTACTGGGGTAAGGAGCCACCAGGACTAGAGCATTGTGAGGGGAGGCTCAGCCTGCTCGCTGTGGTGTCTACTGATGGCTCCTGCCCATCTCCTGTCTGCTGCGGCCCCGAAGTTTCCCCCAGCCAGGGCACCTGGGTCTGGACTCTGTTTCAGGCCCCTGACTGGGATTGCTAGGCAGATGCTTGGTCCACCTGGTGGGGAGGGGTGGGTGGGAAAGCAGACCAGAAGCAGCTCTGGCTCGTTGGGTCACCGATCTGGGGGAGTGGTGCCCAGAGATGCCAGACAGACCCTCTATTTCCCCTTTCGCTGGACCAGATCTGCCCCCCAGATTAGAGGCAGGGGTGGCCCTGTGTAAGCTGGGCCCTGCCTGTGGAGTCCTGGGCAGGGACAACCAGACCCCCAGGAACCAGGAGGGATCCCTGGACCTGGCTAGAGGGACAGAGCTCTGAGCCCCACCCTGGGCTTTGACCGTATTCCCTCGTCTCGCTTGGTACCTACTGGCTACCTGGGGACCTAGGCAAGCAACCCTGTGGTGCCAGAAAGAGGGAGGGCAGAGCAGGGCATGGGAAGGAGCACTGTTCTGGGAGTCCGGAATTCTGGATTATATCTTGACTCTGCCCCTGACTTCTACTGAGGTAGGAAGCAGCAGCCTCCTCTCTCTGGGCCTCGGTCTCCGTCCGTATAGGGCACGGGCTCATCAAGGCCCTTTTAGCCCTCGTGTAGGCCAGAGAACATAGGGCAGGGGTGCAGAGGTCATACAGACCCTCCCTGGGTAAGTCATGTCCCGTCTCTGCAAAGGAGGCAGACTGTACCTCTCTCACAGATATCCGTGGCGAGGTAGAAATTGTGCAGTATGCTTAGCACGGGGCCTGGCTCGAAAGCGGAAATAACTATTTTTCGTATTTTTGGAGTCAGCGAAGGAACATCTTGTCCCCATGTTTCTCAGGAGGAGATGGAGGCTCCTGGGGGAAAAGGCCTGCCGTAAGCACTCCTAGCCAACAGCGGGACTTGAACTTGGGTCCTCTAACTGCAGGCTGCGCCGTGCAGACGTCGGCCCAGCAGCCCTTGTCCTCTGTCCCTTGGCTCCCTGCTTCCCTCTGCTCTGCAGGGAATGCCTCCTGTGTGGGACCCCTCAGGGGACAGTGCTGCTCCGTGACCCCCTGCTCTCTCCAGAGCGGAAGCCTGGCATAACTCACTCGGTTAATTAACCACGTCGCCCTCCACCGAGACCCTCTGCTGGGTCGTTTCTCTCTTGGCCCACTTTCCACCAATTCTGCCCCCCGTGCTCACTGCCCTTAGTGGGACAGGCCTCGTGGGGACCCTTCAGATGGCACGTGTTCTGTGGCACCTGCCTGGGCCCCGCAGGACCCTGAGGCCCTCAGGCATGCGCATGAGAGTATGCGTGTGGGCCGTGGAAGGTGGATTGACAGTGGGCTGTCACAATGCTTCCCTGGCTCTGATTCCGCTCAACCCCTCCCCGCCTCTGCTATGGCCCAGGAACTTGGCCCTGATCCCAGTTTTTTTTTCCTTCCCATCCCATATACCTGGGGTATAACTTGTGTTCACCTGCAGGTTCCTTCTCTTAGCATGTCGCAACTGTGCTCAGTGACCTCTCGGGCTCCCACCCCTGGCCACCAGCCCGTGGCACGCCGGCCAGCTCTGGAGTACCACACGAGTGTTACAGATGGGAGCACACGTGCTGGCTCGCATGCCTGCCATGGCCCCGGGGAGCGGGGAGTCTGGCAGGAACAGTCCCCCCATCGCAATCATCGGCTCATTCTCTCCGCATCGCAGAGGCAGGCCCGGCTCCTCACTGCCCGCCACCACCAGGCACAGCTGCCAGCCTCACGGGCACAGGGGAGACAGTGAATTAGCGGTCGCGCGGGGTGGCAGTGACACTCCAGATGGGGGTGCCTGTCCGAGGCAGTGCCCACACCCCTGAGCTAAGCTCTCGAAGGTTTGGGGCACGCGGGGGCAGGGTGTCTATGAGTTGCCAAGGAGACCTTTGGTCTTCTCCCTCCTCTCCATCCATCTCTCTGCCACCAGGTCCCGGACGGCCCCGAGCGTGCACGGGGCCTGGGCCGGGCCAGCCCAGGAGGGAGAGAAGAGGTACGGAGCCCGGGGAGGGGGGGGGCGGGAGGGAGGGAGGTAGAAACAAAAAAGGAGGTGAAAAGGAACCAGAAGGAGAGGGAGGATTGAGAAGAAGGGGCTCAAGGGAGGGAAGGAAGAAAATGGGGAAAGGCAAGAAAGAGAAAAAGGCGAGGAGGAAGGAGAGCCGAAAGGGGAGACAGAGGTAGGGAAGGACAGACAGACGGGGTGATGGGGCGACAGGCTGGTGTGGGACCAGGTTGCTCTGGCCCCCTGAATCCACACAGGCCACCTCCGTGGTCCCTAGCAGAAACAGGGAGAGAGCCGGCCGTTAGCCTCTGTTCCTCTCATTCCCCTGGCTCGTCCTGCGACCCAATGGTACCACCTCCCAACCTCCGGCCAGGTGCTCTGCCCTCTTCTGAACAGGCTTCACTTCCCCAGGGGGACTGGGACGAGCCAGCTCCCGGCAGAGCAGGACTGTCACCTCCTTCATTCAGAACTTCAGACGCCCATTAATACTGCCTCAGGGCACATTTGCTATTTGTTTTAGGTGTTAATTTCTAAAGCCCCATTAAGTGAAGTTGGCACCCATGAGCTAGAGGGCTTGGGAGCCCTCTCCTAGCCTCTTTGTTCTAGCCCTTTATTCTACCGCCAACAGGCTGCAAACTGGGCTGGGCCGGAATGGTGCTCAAACTGTGAACTCCACTCCAATGGGGACTCAGAGAACCACACCGCAAAGTGCTAGGACAAAAGGCTAGTGGTGTGTGCGTCCCGGACTCAGACGGAGCGGCGTGAGGAGGGAGGGGCTTCTGGGTCTCTTCATAGTAATAATTTCCCATCTGTGAGCGTGGACGGCGTGCCGGCTGCTGTGCTCCCCCGCTCATCTCATTTCATCCTTCAGCAGCCCCGGAGGCAGGGGATATGATGAACTCGATTTTGCAGATGGAGAAACAGAGGCACAGAGAAGTTAGGTTGCTCATCCAAAAACCACACAGCCTATAGATCATGGAGTTCCTCTCCTCTCCCCTGGACAATGACCGAGGTCGCTTCAGTGGTCACTAAGGGCTGTCGTGTTGCCAGCACCTTCGGAGTGGAAGCCGTCCCCCCGGGGAAGGGCTAGAGGGTCTGGGCAGGGTGGTGGGGGTGCGGTCCTTCCCCCGCTTCCCCGCATCTGCCTCTCTCGCTTCTAGTGGTGTTCCGTGCCCAGCGCGCACCCACCAGCTGCGCCGGCCCCCGAGCAAAGGCCTCTCTTCTCTGCCTCTGAATTGCAACGTTGGCGGCAGGAGCGGGGAGCATATTGTGCGCAGAAACAAAACTGAGTGGTTTTTCCTTTTTCCGAAGGTGGTAATGGTGCAATTAGTGGCGAAGCCATTACCCCTCCTCCCTTGCTCGCCTCCCCTCCCTCCCCTCGGCCTCCCTCCCATCTCTCTCCTGGGAAGAAGTGGCTGCATCAGAGAGCTAACCCCATCATTCTCTCCCACCCCCAGCTCCCGGGAAGAGGGGCAGAAATTGTGGGAGAGGGGATCCCCGGATGGCTCCTGGGGCCCCCGGACCTAAGGTAGTGAGTCAGGGACCCGCCGGGGCTGGGAATGACCGACAAGCAGACAGTGTGTCCGGCAAGCGAGGTGACCAGTAAGGCAAGTTGGAGGCTCAGACGGGGTGGGGTAGAAATGAGGGTTTGGATCCTGGGTCCTTTTATCCGACCTGTGCTCACCGTGGGCAGATGCTGCTGGCATGAGACCTCCGCCTGGTGGGCTGTGAAATGAGCTTGAGTGGAGGAGGTGGGTGTGAAAATCTGAGTCCGAGCTAGTGATGGGGGTGGTCACAGTCCCGCTTTAGACCTTCCTTTTCCTTTTCCAGAAACTAAAAAAGAGGCCTCATGTTTACATACTTCCCAAAGACCTCCACAGCCCTTAGCCCACTCCTTCTTCGCAGCCTTCCTCGGCAGCGGCGGCTTTGTTCTGTTTGGTAGAAAGGGCACTGGAGGCTCAGAGAGCGGCAGTGACTTTCCCAGGGTCACACAGCTGATAAACTTCAGAGCTGGAGTTGAACTCCGATCCTTAGCTCCAGTCCTCTTCCTTCTGAACCCCGCCCCCTCCCCCCCGGGCTTGGGCGAGAGTTTGGGGACATAGGTCTGGCCGCTGCCCAGCAGAATCAGGAGAATGAGAATGAGGAAAAGGGATGGAGGATTTCAGGGCAGGCCCACGGCCACTCCCCTCCACGCCAGGCCATGCCTCCCCCCCCACTGCCTGCCTCCGCCTCTTTCACCTTGACTTGAGGCACAAGCAGAAACTGGGACATGAGCCCCAGGAGACCAGATCTCCATGGTCCCACTGGGAACATGGGATGGAGGGGAGGGGTAGGGGTGAGCGGGCAGGCAGGGCAGTTCCCTCCCCAATCCGGATGTCTCTTTTGCACTTGTCCCCCCAGCGAGAGTGGTGGTGTGATGGACAGGGTAGCAGAGAACGATCGCAAATAAGGAAGACAGAGGCAGAGGCCAAAACAAACACAGCGGGGAGCAGAGAGATCGTCCCAGACTCCAGTGATCCACTGGGAGAGAGATCCCAGTGAATTAGCCGTCGCTTCCTGTAAACCTTAGAACCCGGCTGTTGCCAGGGCAACGGGGCAATACCTGTCTCTCCAGAGGAGATGAAGTTGCCAGGGTAACTGTATCCTGTCTTTCCTGGGGACCATCCCAGAATGTGGCACCCACTGGCCGTTACCATGGCAACTGCCTTTTTGCCCCACTTAATCCCATCCTGTCTGCTACAAGGGACCCACGGTTGGAGGTGGGGGAGGTGGGAAGAGAGAAGATCACTTGTGGATTAAGTTTGTTCTTCTCCCCCTCTCCAGACCCCTCCCTCCGTCCGTCACCTCGGGGGTGCTGGGTCCACTCGCCCTGGGCCCACACAGGCCTGCAGCGTTCTGTGTGGTTAGGGCCGGGGCGTCCGGGAGCAGGTTTCGCAGTGGAAGGCAGGCAGGTGTTGGGGAGGCAGTTACCGGGGCAACGGGAACAGGGCGTTTCGGAGGTGGTTGCCATGGGGACCTGGATGCTGACGAAGGCTCGCGAGGCTGTGAGCAGCCACAGTGCCCTGCTCAGAAGCCCCGGGCTCGTCAGTCAAGCTGGTTCTCGGTTCGCACTCAGCAGCACAGGCAGGCGAGTGGTCCCGAGTTCCGGGTGCTGTGCAGCAGAGCCCCAGTCCTGGTCCTCCAGCCCCCAGCCTCGCCGGCCCGCCCAGCGCCAGGATGGCCACCATCACCTGCACCCGCTTCACGGAAGAGTACCAGCTCTTCGAGGAACTGGGAAAGTGAGTTGCACCTCTGAGAGTTCTGGAGGGTGCAGGGGGTCAGCGTCACGGGCAGGGGGTGTGCACCTGCGTGCTTCCTGTGCACACACAGAGAGGAAGTCTGCATGTGTTCAGGGACGCCTGCCTGTGCAGAGCGCCCGGGGCTGGGTGTAGGCATATTTGCGGGTGCAAGGATGTGCCAAGGCCAGCTGGGTGAGTCTGTGTGTGTCGGGGTGAAAGGCGGATGGTGCGTGCCGGTGCCCGTGCCTGCACATGCGTGCACGCACACACACGAGTGCACATGACTGGGCACACACGGATTTTTAGAAACTCAGGGTTAAAAAGAGATCTTCCCCGTCAGCTAAATCCAGGGCTGGAACCCCCTGCCGACTTTCTCTTGAGGTGTTCATCTGGCCTCAACTTGAACGCCTCTGATGGGAGAGAGGTCACCAGCTCCCCGGTCGTCCTTCCTGACTTTAGGCACCAATGGCGACTGTGCAGAGTGACCAACTTCTCCCTGAAAGTGCATCCCCTCCCCACCCACCTCCTCCCAACTCCTCTTGGAGTGAGGGCATTGGTACAGCAGGGGTTAATAACCCAGGGACTGGCGAGGCTTGGGGGGGGGTGTTGGGAGGTGGGGAGGGGCAATCGGGCCAGTTGGGGGGAAGCACTACCATTTCAGGAGCTGGTGATATACCAGCCTTCAATCCCTTGGCAAAGTTCTCCAGCTCCCGAACTCGTTTTATGCCTCTGATGACTGGCAGGGAGAGAAGGGTGGGAAGGTAGGGGGAGAGGAAAGCCCCCTGAGGGAGCCCAGGAGGTTGTAGAGTGTCCTGGAAACATCTGGATGCCCCCAGAGGTTCTGGGGATGGATCAGGGGAGGGGGATAATTTGGAAGTAGAGTTTGCCCCTTGGGCAAGGCAGCTCCAACGCCCTGGGGGGTCTGTGCTCTAGCAGCAGGGGTGCAGGGAAGAGGGGCCCCGTGAGCAGATGGGTGCCGGGGTGAGGTCTGGACGTGCACGCACAAGTGCTCATTTTGATGCGCGCTGTGTAAGGACCGACTCCGGGGTACACTCGTGTGCCCTGAAAGAGTATGCAAGTGTTCACACGTGTGCAGCAGGAGGAGGGGCTGGCGTGTTCTTCCCCTGTAAGGCCTCCAGGAGTGGCTGTGTGCAAGTGGCACAGGGGGTACCACCGCTGATTTGCATGGGGGTGAGGGTGTGAATGTGCGTCACCGTGTGTGCACGAGCGTGGCAGGTCAGAGCTATATGCACGTCAGCAGGCAAATGTGCGTGAGGTCCAGGCGTGTGCAACTGTCTGTCTGTGTCTGTGTGAGGATGCCCATGTGGGCCTTGGGCATGGTGGGACCCCTTTGAGGTCTGGACACACACATCCGGGTGTGGACGGGGGTGGGGGTGGCATGCACACGGCAAGGTTTATGTGCGTGCGCGCGAGGCCCGGGCCAAAGGCTCGGGTGGGGTGTGGGTGTTGAAGGCATGTGTGAGCTCATGCTGGTGTCTGCATGTGTGTGGGAGGCGGGCCTGTGGCTGTGTGCAAGCGGGCTGCCTGCACGCACACAAGCTCACGTCCCAGGCTATCCTGACACCCACAGGGAGGCACCGGGCCCCTGTACAGACCCATACCAGGTGCAGACGTGTGCTCGCTCTCGTCTGCAGACTTGCTGGGTCTCTGAGTGTGTTTTCGAGCTGCTCCAGAGAACCGGAGCTGTGTGAGGATGTGTGCGGGGCCCCCTCTCGGGCGGGTTCCGGTGCCCGCTGGAGCCCCAGGAGTCCCCGATGAGCTGGGATCTGCCTTTCAGGGTACGACCAAGGCTCGGCTCTGGGAGGGCTGCGTCACAGGGTGCAGTGAAATGGAGTTGAGATGTGACTCAGGCACTTAAAGTGAAAATAAAAGTGGTATTTTGCCCCAAGAGGAGATGGATATCATGAAGACTGGGTGCTGTGGGGGCGACTTGGCACGGGGAGCCCTTGGGAGCCTTCTCAACCCCACTTCCCACCACGACCGGGGCAGGGGCAGAATTTCAGGGGATGGGGAGCCCTGGTGTGGCCATGGGAGGAAGACCGAGGGTGGCAGGCATGGCCAGGCCTGGTCTAATCCATTTCAGACCTCTCCCTTCTAGAACCACGCGGGCTCCTAACCTTTTTTAGGTCGCGTATTCCTCCAGGAATCTGACGAAAGTCTAAGTCTACATTCTCCGGGAGAAAGTACGAACCTACGAAATGTCGCATGCAGTGTCAGGAGCTTGCCGGACCTTAGGAAGGCTCTGTTGGGCTTCGGGTTAACGATGCTTGTATTGGAAGGAGAATGAGGCTCCGCACCTCTTTTAACCCCTGCCTGGTTAGAAACACCAGGCCGTATTACCGATCAGGCGGGGGCTCTTGCTCTGCGGGGCAGCTGTCGGCCGGGCGCCCAGCAGGGCAGGTAGGGGCAGGCCCAGCACGTGGCACGGACCCCGGATCTCACCCTCCATAGCTCCGTGACACCGGCCAGACGACAGCCCCCTGTCATCTGGAGATAAAAAAAAAAAAAATGACTGTCGTGATGAAATAAGATGGCACGCGTGAAGATGTGGCCGGGACCCAGTGGGCCGTCAGCAGGGGCTCCTGCTGGAATGGTTGTCCCCAAAGGCTAAGCAGGCCACAGCCCGAGGCCGGGGACTGCCACCTGTTTACCTAGTGTCTGGAGTTTGTCCAGCTTGGGGGAGGGGCCCGACCAAACTCCTCTTCTGCTGGCAGAAGCGAGGAAGATGCCTGTGGGGCCCAGCCTTCGATTCTTGGCCCCAGGTATCTGCCAGCTGCCGTCACCACCCAGAAGGTGGGCCCCGTGTTACAGAAGCCCGCTTCAGATCTCTGGCAGGGTGACCCGCAGGGGCTGCTGGGTTGGCCCCGCGAGGGCACATGGGAGCCTTTGGACCTCCTTCTGCAGGGCCAAAGAAGGGCTGGCTGCCCAGCTGGAGAGGGGGACATGTGTCTCTCGAGGGCTTCCTGGCGTCCTATTCCGTGAGGACTGGCTTGTGACTTCAGGCCTTCTAGGAGCCCAGAGAGGGCGGGCTACGAACGTGACAGAAGCTGCCCCTCTCCCGCCTGGCGGTCTGCCAGCTGGGTGGGTTGTGGTCTGGAGTCAGGACCCTGGGCGCTACCGGGCAAAGGTGCCGATGCAGCAGACGACTGATAAGCCAGGACCTCGATTCCAGGTCCCCTAGAAGGTTGAGGTGGAACCCAGAGACTGGCTCGACTCACTCCTCCCTGACCCCCATCCTCCCTCCTCCCAGGAGGTGAGAGAAGTAAAGGCCCAGACCTTAGGAGCACAGGAGCGAGCTTGGAGGCAGGCTGCAGTAATGCCGGCTTCGTGGTCAGGGTGGGTCTGGGCAGAGCTGCCGGCAGAGCCGACCTTCTGGGAGGACCAGAATCGGGGCAAGGGGTCAGGTTCCAGGAGACAGAGAAGGAGCCTTTGACGTTCTCTGCGCTTTGGAGTCCCAGAGAAACTCCTCTCCCTCTAGGAGAGGCTAGGGAGGCAGAGGATTGCTCTGCAGCCTGTGTAATCACGGGGCTGTACAGCAAGAGCCTCCTGAGGAGATTTTACTTGAGAGAGGGAGAGGGAGGGAGGGAGCCTGGAGAGAGAGCACAGCCCACTCTTTCTCTAGAAACTGGTATCTGAAACTGACTCAAGGGCAGTGTTGGGCTGAGGGAGGGGTTCAGGGGGCCAGCCAGGGTCGCAGAGGGACCGACACGGACCAGAGCTGGCTCCGGAGCCCCCTGCTGGCTCTTACCCCCACAGCTGTGTATCAGGAACTGGGCTTGTGCTGGGCTGATCAGTGGGGGCTGCGGGGCCTAGAGGCTGCTTCCCACACTGGAGGGCCAGGGTGCTAGGTGCTTAGGACCCCTCTTGGGATACAAGCTCTAACACCTGCCAAGTGTGCTCAAGAATCCCATCCTTCCCTGGCTGAGCTGTTAGGAGCCTCGGTGGGGTAACGTTGGGGAGAGAAAACACCTGGGCCTCCATACACCTCCCAAAGATGGAAGTACATTTGCATTTTGCTTCTAATAACCTCATTCATAGCGCTTCGGGGCCGGTGAAGCACCTCTCCATCCATTAGCTCGTCTCTGAGGGAGGCAGAGGGCTTACTCATTCGTCTGACAGATGAGCAGACCGAGGCTTGAGAAGGTGGAATGGCCAGCGAGCAGGTGTCCAGCACCCTGGGTATGGTGGGGGGACGGTTCACGAGAGAGACCCCTCTTGCTGCTGTGTCTGGGGGATGCTCCTAGGGAAGAGGGGCCATGACCTTAGGGGTAAGAGAACCCTGAGCTAAGGCTTATTTTAAATCATGATTCTGCCTCTAATTTACTGGGCCCCCCTGTGTGGATCCCTGGTCCTTGGTGAACCCCAACTTTACCATCTGTAAAAGGGGGGATCAGAATAATTCTGCAGATGCTGAAATGCCCCATGAGCGGTATTGCCTGCCCTCTTTAGCTTCCCTCTGTGGAGGACACACATGGGAAATTTCAGACTCAAAGAACATCGGAACTGGAAGGACCATCCACACTCTCTATTTATAACCTAGGGGACGGTGGAACCAACACCCAGAGAGAAATAGCCCAAGGCCATAGGGAGAGGCAGCGGCAAAGCCAAGGTAGGGCACCAGACCGTGTGCAGGGGCCAAAAGTCAAGGCCAAGGATGGGAAGTTGGGGGGCAGTTCTTCCAGGTGGGGGGTGATGGGAACGGGGAAAAGGACAGACTTTCCTTCCTCCCCCTCCGAGCCATCCGAGCGGCAGGCACGCACATGTTCTGGTGCATGCCGCAGCCCTCCGCCCCCGCACAGCCGCCCCCACACAGGCTGAGACACACTGACACTCCGCTGAGCCTCCCTCCTGCC
Organism: Paguma larvata; assembly: GCA_030068075.1. NCBI lineage: Eukaryota > Metazoa > Chordata > Mammalia > Carnivora > Viverridae > Paguma > Paguma larvata. The sequence goes on along the minus strand of CM057826.1, from coordinate 40,666,016 downwards.
TGCCTGCCTCCCTGCACAAGCACACAGCGATGCTGCTGCCAGCACCCCTGCAGTCTGGGGCCCCGGCCCTCTCAGTGGGGCGAGGGCAGAGCCTCGGATTGCAATGCCTGCATCCTGTTACACACACACGCACACACACCGGCTCCAACAGGGCGTCCAGCCCAGGTCTACCTCCCAGCGCAGGGAGAGCGAGATGATGCTGGCTGGGCTTCTGGGCACCCGCCCCCCCGCCCACCCGCCCTTCCCTCCTTCTGTGCTGGCCCCTTTGCCACGGTCCACCCTCTCCTACGTGCATGTTGCCCACATTGCGTCTGAGCTTCTGAGCTTCTCTGGGGCGCAGTAGGAAGCCTGCAACCCTGGCCAGGCCGGCGCAGCCCCCAGAGGCCCAGCCCAGGCCCTCCAGGCCCTCTCGGGGCGTGGCTGGCCCCAGGGCGTCAGGTGGCGCCTGTGGGACTTTCTGCGCTGGCAAAGGCTGAGGGCCTTGGGGTCACGTAAAAGGAGAAACGTGTCTGTGATTCTTGCGTCCGTGCGACAAGTATTTCCTGAGCACGCACTCTGCGCCCAGCCCTGGGCTGAGCCCGGCAGGTACCACCTGCAAGACGTGTGTAGTCTCTGTCCCCTTGGGGCTCACAGTCTGGTGGGAAGTGGACGTTAATTAAATCACTTCAGAAGTTATTATTTAAATGCGCCTATGAGCACAAACATGGAGCTATGAGATGCAGAGAGACCCCAACTAGTTGAGGCGAAGGAAGGTATCAGGGAGGCTCCACTGAGGAGGTGATGTGGGGGAGACTGGAGTTTGAATCAGAATGGATCAGAGGGAAGAGGATGGAAGCGTGTTCCTCAGAGTGGGAACGGCACAGGCAAAGACTCCTAGGTGGGTACTTTGAAGAAGCAAGTCAGTCGTGGGGAGGTTGAGGGTCTTACTCTTCTCAGCCTGCTCAGCCTGCCCCCAACTTATGCCTAGGGCCTAGAAGGAATTCTACAAACCTCTTCTGGATATCCTAGAAGGGACCATGCAGGGTGGTGAAGTTCTGGAAGCCAAATCGACTGAGGTAGAGCTGAGGAGCTGGAGGACTCGAGCAGAAAGAAGAGGCCCCTTGGAGTGGGGGGGGGTGTCCTCTCCTCTCGTCTCCGGGGGGATGTCCTTGGGCCTCAGAGCAGTAAGCAGGGTGCCCTAGGTGGCCCTGGAGGGCAGACAGAGCAGAGCCAAATGTGTAGAGGAACACGAAGGCGGAGTTTAGGTCGGCTTAGCCAGGACTTCCGCTCCCAGCAAGATGGACGTGGCCTCAGGGGGTCAGGAGCACTCTGGCGGCAGAGTCGCGAGCTTTCACAGCCCTCTCTCATTCCCTTGCCTCCATCTCCCGCCTGCCCTCGCTGCATGAAGTGGGAGATGGTGTAGCGGCCAAAATGGACTCAGTCCCACTCAGTACTGGGGTGAGGAGTGCCCCTTTGTCGTACGGATGGGAAACGAAGGCCCAGAGAGGGCCAGGGCCTTGCCCAAGGTCACACGAGCCAACGACGCACAAGAATAGGGCACTCCAGCCTCTTTCCAGTCTGGTGCTCGGCTCCAGTGTCCCTCTCGGAACTTCTAGAAGGCTTTGGGGTGTGCAGGTGGATGGAGCTTGGAGAGGAAGCAGGCCCTCGGTATCCTCCCCGCTTCTGTCTGCCCTGGTCCTCTCTCCCAGGTCTGTGAATATCGTTCTATTTCCCTTTTTGTAACCCGTTCAAGAAAACCCATGCACAGCCAAACGAGGCACATGTTGGGACTTCTGTCGGTTCAATGTTCCCTGTGGCAAACAGAATCTTCTGGTTCCCAGACCTTCTGTGTCCCCCGCAAGACTTCTGCTGGGTTGGCATGGGGCAGGTCTGTGGGGTGTGGGACAGCTCGAAGACACTCAGTCCCTGGCAGTGGGCGGCTGCAGCCCGGGATGGGAGGAGGGACACGTAAGGATTCAGTAATATGGTCCTAAGATTTCCTGGCCGTAAAAGGCGACGGTTTGTGGGGTTCTGGGCAGAGCTGCTGTAGCGAACTGGGGAGGAAAGAGAGCCAACCAAACAAACGGGACCCCCAGCCCCCACGGTCCCCATCTCCTCTCATCTACTTGCCACTTGGAGACCTACAGAGCTGTGTTTTGTTTGTTATTTTAAAAGGGCCTCGCTGCTTAAAAAGAAATAAATAAGAAGAAAGAGAGAGCGGGTTTAAGAATGACCAGCAGTCGATTTCACAGATAGGCAAACTGAGGCCCCCCGACATGAAGGGATTTGCTTAAAGCACTCCAAGGTGGGTATTAGGGAAACAGGATATTCCTTTTGTTTCTCGACAGATCTGACCTCAGCTTTTTAACTATTCTGGAACTCTCGGAGCCCTCAGAGAGTCTCATATGACCCACAGGCACTTTCCTAGAGAAATGCAGACTCACTACCACCCACGGAAAGGGTGTAATATTTCTGACAGATCCCTCTGCCCTAAAGCCCATCCGTGGACCCCGGGTGAGGGCTGCTCTAATCCGAGAGTGTGGGGTATAGGAGACAGCAACGGACAATGTGTCAGGAGTCCTGGCTTGCTGGGCTTGAGCTCGGTTCCTGCATCTGTGGAATGGGGAGAAGGTTGACGTCAGTGGCAAGGTATTACCGGGCGTGCCAGCTCCTGATGCGGTCACACGGGGCCCACACCCTGGCCCCTCCGGCGGCCAGTGTCCTCCCCCGGACATTCCGGCCCTGTCTGCCCTGGCATCCACACCCGCGGGCCTTGTTCTCTGCGGAGCGATCAGATCAGCTAACCTGGGCACCACGAGATTCCGGATGCCGATCCTCTCACAGATAAGGGTTCTTATCGACCAGAAACTTCCTGGAATCGCCTCACCTCATCTCGGAGAGGTGGAATGCTTACGTATCTTTCTCGAGGAGACCGGACTTTGGGTACGAGTTGCGTGTCACGGAGCATCTGAGCAAGATGAGGAGTAGCTAGAAACTCGGGACTGGAAATCTGGAGAGAGGAGGGGTGACACAGAAGCAGATTTCAATCTCGCACGATGTCTGCAGGGGCGGCGGGGTCCCAGGATCCTTTGTGAAGCGGATGGAAGATATACAGACGCAGAATCATTTTGTGTAGGGTTTAGGTGTGTGCCTGACGGCCCAGACCCTCCCCAGAGCTCCCTGCTCATGCCCCGGTGGAGGGGACGGAGGGAGGTGGCGAGAGGACAGGGAGTCGTGATCTCGGGGGAGATGAGGAGGGGCGGGCGCTGGCTGCCAGGCAGGGTGCCAGGGAGGGTGCGGCCACCTAGAAACAAAAAGGGAAGGTGGGCCAGATCCCGCCCAGTGAGGGACAGGAAAGGGGATCAGGCCCACTGGGGGCGCAGGGGCGGGGGAGGGGCACTGCGTGGGCGGACCTGGCACAGCTTTTTCCAGGGAGCCCGGGGGTGGGCACCAGATTGTGGTGGGTTCACGGAGTGTGGGAGGTGGAAAGAGGAGGCAGCGGATGTCGGACACTTGCGCTGGAAGTTTGGCAGCAAAGAGGGAGGAAGGAAATGGCCCAAGCTGTTGGGTCGAGAGAGAAGTTCTTGGTTTTTACTTTAAAAATTGGTGGTGGGGGGGACGCAGGATGGTTATTTATTCTTCCAGAAGAAGGGAGACCTCTGGGTGTTTGAGGAAGCAGCCAGTGAAGGGAAGACCCTAATGCTTGTCAGGACCCCTGACAATCAGACCCCCTAAGGAGTCCAGAGTGGAGGGGGACAGGTTCTGTGACTGTGCTGTCTCCAGAAGGTCCCCAGAAACTGTCTTCTGTCTGCGGAGACCCACGGGCACGCTCTGGGCTCCGGGCGGCTTGGACTAAAGGTGGGGAGGTTTACTTTAGAGGAGGTTGGCAAGAAACAGTCTTGGGTAGCAGAAACCTCTCCCCATCCCTGTGGAGGAGAGACTCCTCCCAAATGGCCCAGGAGGAAGTGTGGCTGCGGGTCCTCATCCCCATCTTTCCAACGGGGAAACTGAGGCCCAGCGGATGAGCAAGCTGGTAGCCAAGCTGGGCGAGGACCCAAGTCTCTCAAGCCCCCCCTTGAACGCTCCCCGTGCTCACCTGGCGTTGATGTCAGCATGTTGGGCCGTTTCAGGCCAGAGAGAGCGGTGAGCCCCCCGTGGGCTGACAGCCAGCCACTCCCAGGACACCGAGCCTGCCAGGCAGCCAGAAAGCAATTTCCCAGTGTGAATCTTGCTTTTCACGGCCCATTAGCGCGTTCCCACATCCTCAGCCACACCGGACCCCCTCTCCCGGTGCCCTCTCCATCTGTCTGTTGGAGAGCAGGGCGGGGCCTCCCTGCCTGCCTGTGCCCACCCCCCAACACACACACACGCACAGGGGCTGGCTGCTCTGCCCTGGGGAGCTGCCCTTCCTTCCCCTCCTCACCGTGGTCCCCACAACGTCCTCTCCTGGCTTCCTCCTTCTCTGAGGTTGGCAAACAGGGTCCATTTTGTTTTTGATGAAGCCAGCTGTTCTCATCACTTCGTAGATAATGATGCCTATAAAAGGCGATGTTTCTTGAGCATTTACTAGACTCCGGGGATGGTGCTAAACCCATTGCATACCTTATTATCTCACTGAATCCTTGGAACAACTGCACAGGGCGAGTACTATCCCTGGCTACAACTTTACAGGGGAGGAGACAGGCTTACCGGGGTTCAGTAGCTTGCTGGTGAGTGGCTGCACCATGATTTGAACTCTGGTTGGTCTGGTTCAGGAAGGCCTGTTCTTCTAGAATTTCACTATCCAATATGGTGGTCACCCGCCACGCACAGCTGTTCGAATGAAATAAAATTAAAAATTCAGTCCTTCAGTCTTACTAGGTACATTGCAAGCATTCTAGGACCACATGAAGCCGGTGGCTGCCGCGTCGGATGCCACGAAATATTTCCACCGGCACGGAACATTCTGTTGGACAGTGCTGGTATAGAATATTAAAGATGGAAAGGGCTCTGTAGTGTTTAACCTCAGCCACACCCCAAACTCCATATTGGAGATGAAGAAAGTGAGGCCTGAATTGGGGCAGACCCTTGCCCAAGACCTCCCGACAGGGCTGAGAGCGGAGATTCTGTCCCTTCAGTGTCTGTCTGTCTCACACGAACACCACCCCTCCCTGACCACGTTCTGTGACCTGCTCGCCAGCACGGATACACAGTTCGTACCCGGGGTGATGCAGGTGTGCCTTGTCACGCCCAGAACCTCATGGAATCACGTACACGGGGCACCGACCATGCTGCTGACACACAGCTGAGCGCAGACATGCCCCCCTCGACCCCTTCGCACCCAGAAACACCTTCCCAGATGCTCCCAGGACCTGTCTGGGGACACTCACACTGGGTCCTCACACAGTCTCTCGTCCCTTCCTCTCGGAACCCCTGGTCACTCCCTTCCACCCCCGAGCTCCCCATCTTGGCCTCCTCCCCTCTCTGCCCTGCCCTGTTTCCAAGCTCCTGCCCATCCATCTGCAGGCCACCTGCTCAGCTCAGGGCTGTGGGGGGACCAGGCTGGCTTCTCTGTTGTTTGCCAAGGCTGCGGGGCTGTGGCCCCTTGCTCACGCAGGACGAGAAGGCAGAAATAGGCCCCTTTAAAGCAGAAGATACAAAAGAGAGAAGGTTAGTCTCATTTCTGCCACAAATTCTCCTCTGCCCCTCGTCTCCCTGACCCGCGGCGCCGTGGCAAGCAGGGATGGGCCTCCCCACTTACGGGCGGAGACTCGAGGCTGAGTAGGTAGAAAGAGGGGCTCCCTGGCCAAGGCCCCTTCCTCAGCCCATTCGTGCTCTGTGTGCCTGGCCCAGTGCTTCGCCCGTGTTATCTCAACCTGTCCGACAAACCCAGGAGGTAGATGCTATTATCGCCCCTATTTTGTAGGAGGAAACAGAGGCGAAGTGCCAAGTTCAGTATCAGAGTTGGGGGCAAGTCACGATCAGACCACAGAGCTTTGTGAGCCCAGAGCCCCTGCTCTGGGGGGTCACACTTTCCCGCCTTTGGTGGAATCAGAAGAACGAGGGCCGGTGATCTGGATTCTCTTCACAGACCCACGAGGAATAGGCCCCTGGGACTATGCCTGTTCACCCAGGTCTCAGTTTCCCCATCTGTTAAATGGGGATGGTAATTCCAACCTCACGGTGCTGCCGTGGCCAGGAAGGAGCGCAGCGGTACGCATGCATTTGAAAGGAGGTTGCCTTCTGGGGACATGGGAGGCTGGTGCCCTCTGGATCGGCAGCTCTGAACTGGTTTCGATAAACTCCTCCCTCTGAGCAGCTGCTGAAAGCTATGCATCCTTGCCCCAGAAAAAACTGCACATACCTACTTTCGGAGGCACAGGATGTCCTTCTGGGGGTACATGGCCCCCGCGGCGGCCCTCCCCACGTTAGAGCCCAGCGAGGACCCCTCGCTAGAAGCCGAGACTTACAAACGCTTGGCGCTGCGATCCGGGAAGGATGTTTAGCAAATGTGCCTTCTACTGTTTTATAGATGTGCCACTTAGGTTCTCAGCTCCTCGGGCAGAGCCCAGGTTCATGGGCCTCTGGGGCCACCCTGCACAAGGGCGCACGTGCCAGCCGCTTCAGCGCTGATGTCCTGGGTCAGGGCGTCTAGTAGGACTTCCGCAGAGGCCAGGCAGGGCAGCCCAGGTGGCTGGGAAACAATCGCCTGAACCGTGTGTTAAATGCAAATACAGATCCCCTGTGCCTCTGCGCAGAGGTTCTGATTTGGTAGGTCTGGACGGGGCCTTGGAATATGCATTTTTAAAGTATCCCCAGGATACTTGGGATTGCTGGATTCCGGAGCAACCAGTTTGATAACCATCGGCCTAAGGTCTTTACTTGGAATGGAATTTTTTACTTGGTTTTTTCCTACTTCTTACTTAGAATTTGTTTCTTTAGTGGAGAAATTATATCCATCCCTCTTTCCCTGCCTTCCTCCCACCACCCCTCCACCCCTCCATCCCTCTATCCCACTGTAACTGAACTCCAGGCTCCAGACCAAACATGGGCTAGATGCTGGTGAGCGAGGCAAGACCCAGCCCCTGCACTCAGGAGCTTGCAGCCTCTCGCCTTTCCTGCCCCCACTCTCACTGGGGCTCTCCAACCTTTCCCAGAGGGAGCACTTTAAACGCTCTGTCCCTTGGGGCCTTTGAGAATCATGGCCTCCAGCTGGACAGAGACCCGAAGGTCTTTAAGTCCATCCCCCCGCCTGTCTGTCTCTTCGAGAGATGAGTTGTGCCCTACCTTCTTCAGACGCCCCTTCCTGTTCCTAACACCCCTGATGGAAATTCCTCTTCCCTGTCTCATTTCAGTCCCTCTCACTGTGAATTCAGTCCACCTCCTGTTTCCGGAAGTAACATTTATGGAGGCCCTATTGGTAGCAGACATTGGGTACCCGGGCACAGGCTCGTGGAGAAGAAAGTGAAAGTCCTGACCCGCAGGAACTTACAGTCGAGTGGGAGGGACGAACAGGAGGAACAACCAGTCGTGAACTTGGGCTAGATGGGGAGGAGTGGGGTGCTCTGGGAGCACAGACCAGGGGGCCCATAATAGGGAGGCTTCTCCGGGAAGGACGCCCAGGTCTTGCTGCTTTCCTGGGGGTGTGTGGGGGGGAGGACAGCATGGCGCACGCCTCAGGGAAGGTCCATTGCTCTGTGAGACTTTCTGCTTGCCCAGGAGTTCTGGGCCTTCTGGGGCTTTCCTAGAGGTCGCATTTCCCGGTCTCCAGCCCCCTCCTGGCTCTTTCTTCCTCATGCCTCCCCAGTTTCCCACCCTCTCCATTCATGCTGCCCAGACATGAAACCAGTGACACCGCACCCAGGGCGTATGCGGAGAGGGCGTCTGCACCACCCTGCAGGCCTCCTGGGCTTGGACTTGCCCGGATGCCGAGGATAGGGCATTGAAGTTTGGAGGATGTGATGAGGCGTGGCCGCGTCTAGAGCCTGGGTGTGGCAGGGTCCCTTGGTGAGGGGGAGCAAACGCCAGAGTTCCAGACCTGGCCCTGCCTACAGCTAGCTGTGTGAGGCTTCTACACTGAGCTCCGCTCCTGACTTAGGAATCCGAATCTGCATTTCAGTAAGACACCCTGGTGATTCGCATACACTTCAAAACTGGGACGGGCACCTGGGTGGCTCAGTCTGTCGAGGGCTGAGCTTTTGACTCTTGACTTCAGTTCAGGTCTTGTTCCCAGGGTCTGGGATCAAACCTTGTGTTGGGCTCCCCACTGAGCATGGAGTCTGCTTAAGATTTTCTCTCTGTCTCCCTCTGTCCCCCCCTACCCTGCTTGTGCATGGTCTCTCTTTCTCTCAAATAAAAAATAAAAATAAAGTAAAATAAAATAAAATAAAATGGGGGAAATCTCCCTACAGACTTGCTTCTTGCCATTAGTCTGTGGTTAGGTGGTGGTAATGGTGGCGCCTACGGTCAGTGTCCAGCTTCTTAGGGCAGGGGAGGTTTGTCCTCTGCGACGCGAAGGAGTTGGACCGGATGACCTTGGCGGGAGAGGGTATGACATAGTTCTTAGAGATGAGATCTAACCCTCAAACTAGTTTTGTTTGGCTGGAGACTATGTGTAAAAAAATCATTTTCAAGAATAAGGTGCTAGTCTTTAAAAATTGAGAAATTTCACATAAGGATCCAGACTTCTAGCTTTTATCAAAAAATTGAATGATCTGGGAAATGGGCCACACTCCACACGGCGGTAACCAAGGTCCCCTTGCAAACGTTGAAACTCACCTCTTGCTCCAAATTTTTTCCCAGCCACCGATACTTTGAGGATCCAGTCTCAGAAGCCTCTTAAAATATACGAAAGGAGTCTCAGCCTTAGTCAGTATGAGAATTACAAAACGAGTCTCCACTTCCTCGCCATTTCCCACCTGTCTCACTAGCAACGACAAAAAGGTTTGATAATACACCGTTGACGAGGGCAGAGGAAAATGGTCCCCTCACATACTAGAGAAAGTACGTTGGTACAGCCTCTAAGATGGAAAATCTTTCATTATCTACTGAAATGACCAATAACACCTACCCTTTGACCAAGGAACGCCATTTCTCAAAGTTTATCCGCAGACAGTGGCATGCGCGAGAAACGTTAATTCTAAGGCACACACGGAAGGTTAGTCCTTGCAATACTGTTTGTAATACGGTTTGAACTAACCTAATTGCCCATCGAGAGGGGACTCGCTGGGTAAATTATAGGACGGCCACGTGGAGAAATAACGAGGAGTTCTTTATGTTACCATTTGTTTTTTGTGCTTTTAAAGATTTTTTTAAATGTTTATTTTTGAGAGAGAGATCGAGAGCAGGGTAGGGGCAGAGAGAGAAGGAGAGAGAGAATCCCGAGCAAGCTCCACACTGCCCGACGTGGGGCTCCAGCCCACGAACTGTGGGATCATGACCTGAGCTGAGATCAAGAGTCAGACGCTTAACCAACTGAGCCACGCAGCCGCTCCTCTTTAAGTTACAATTTGGAAGGAGTATCTCCAAAATGTTTACTGAAAAAAAGTAGGGTGCAGGGGCGCCTGGGTGGCTCAGTTGATTAAGTGTCCGGCTTTTGGTTTTGGCTCGGGTCATGATCCCACAGTTTGTGGGTTGGAGGCCCGGGTTAGGCTTTGCACAGCATGGGCCTGCTTGCGATTCTCTATCTCCCTCTCTCTCTCTTTCTCTCTGCCCCTACCCTGCTCACTGTCTCCTCCTGTCTTTCTCAAAATAAATAAATAAACTTAAAAAAAAAAAAAGGAGTGTGCAGAACAGTGTGTGAATTCCCGCACCCGTTGTGTGGGGGAGAGTATTTGTGCCCAGCTGCTCAAGGACCTGGTGACACTAGCTGTCCCTGGGCACGGGACCCCGGAGACTGGGGTACAGGGGTGGGAGGGAGTCTTTTTACCTTTCGAACTTTGAACCGTGTTGACGGGGTACCTACTCAAAGAATGAAACACTGAAACCTTTGGGAGACCTGGATGCTATGATTCTAACACTACACGATTCGAATGTTTTGCAACTAGGTGAGCCCAACTTATTACAACTCTGGACGGTTCATCTCATGAGCCCAAGGCCCTGAGAATCTGCTACCAGCGGTTCTCCTGGGTCTCCGGCCCTGCCCTGTCCCCGAGTCAGGCCACGGCTGTCCCCGTGAGCTCTTGCAGCCCCACAGGAGGTCTCCCTAGCCCGCATGCTGCAGACGCATGGACTTGGGCCCGTCCTAGTGGTGTGTCGTCCCTTGGGCCCCTCCTCACCCCTCCACCTTCTCTGTCCTTCCAGGGGAGCCTTCTCGGTGGTGCGCAGGTGCGTGAAGGTGCTGGCTGGCCAGGAGTATGCTGCCAAGATCATCAACACCAAGAAGCTGTCGGCCAGAGGTAGGTGGCAGGTCTACGCCTCGCCCGCCTTCTGGGGCTCTTCTTCCCTCCACCCGGGGGCTAGAGCCAGGACCTGGGTCTGTTCCCCTGGGTGACGCTGCAGGAGGAAGCTGCTTCCTCCTGTGGGTATTAGGAGAACAGACCCCTCCATCTTCCTTCCTTCGGGGATCGAGGCTGGAGACCAGGGCCTCCCTGATGGGCCAGGCTCTCTGCCTCCCACCCAGGGGAAGGCAAAGCACCAGGCGGGACTTCCTTTCCCGGTTCTTCTGCCACTTGCTTTCTCTCTCATCGCCAGACCTCTGCCCCCATCGTTCCCTCTGCTGGGACGCCCCCACCCGGCTCCTTCCAAGCCTGGCCCTTTCTAAACCTTCAGGTCTCAGCTCACTGTCCCATCCTTTGAGAGGCTTCCCTGACCCCCCCTAGATCGGAGGGGGTCTCCCCTATTTTATATGTTATTACTGTTTACCTTTGTGGCTTTACCCCGCCCTGGACTTATCCCATTTACTGGCTCAGTCCCTTATTTAGCATCCATTTTCCCTCTTGACCCTAAGCTCCAAGAGGGTGGGGATGGGTCTCATTCCCTGCTATCCCCAGTACCTAGGATAGCACCCAACACAGCCGGGTGCTCTACCAGAGGCCAGCGAAAGCCAGGTAATCCTGCTTCAGCCGCACAAATCCACTCTCGTATCCCTAAATATCCCCTAGAACAGTGGCTCCCCAAACGGTCCTCCCCTGGAAACCCTGGAGAGCTTCAAAAACTCCCAGTGCCTGGCTCCTACCCTCCGAGGTTGTGATTTAATCCACGTGAGGCGTGACCCGGGTTTGGGAGAAATCCCCAGGTAATTCCAGTTTGGCAGCCGTCCTGGACAAGCCGCTTCCCCCTCACCAGGAGACTGTCAGAAAGACTTCCTGTTTCTAGACTTCAGGAGTCAGGACGTGCATTTTAACTAGGTGCCCTGGTGATGCGTGCAGACATTGGAACCTGGAAAGCCCTCCCGGGAGTGTTGCTTCTGGCCGTCGCATGTGGTTAGAGCGGGAATGGGAGTGACCACGGTCAGCGGGCTGGGGAAGGTTATCTTCAAAACTCCAATTCCTGCTCCGAATGGTGTCTCGCAGCCCTGGGGGGCCCCGGGGGCGAAGGGAATGCTGTTGGGTGAGGCGGGCGCAGGTGCGGCATGGGGGAGGTCAAGTGAGGGGCTGGCATGGTGTCCGGGGTTTGCCTGGCATAGGCGGCCGCTGTGTCTGGGCTGGAGCCCAGCAGGTGTGGGGTTCACGGAGGCTGATGCAGGATGCTCACGCCGTCCCCCGCCGGCCTCCCAGCAGGCCCTGTGTTGGACCATGTGTTGCTGCCTTTCATCCCTCTGGCTCAGTGTTGCTGGGAGCCCAGGACTCTCTCCTAGTCACTCAGCTCCCCAGTAGGCAGCCAGGGTCCCGCTGAGAGGAGAGGCCTGGTGTGTGGGGGGCCCCGGGGCCGGCCATGATGGCAAGGAGGGCGACTCCTGTGGCAAGTCCGGAGCCAGAGCAAGGGGCAGGGAGTCAGCGCGGCTAGGAAGGCCGCAGGAGTGCTGGGATTTACCTTCCATGCTGTGTGACTGTGGCAGTCCGGCACCCTCTCTGTGCTTTCTGTCTCTAGTGACCGAAGGAGATGTCCCAATCCCTGAGAGACAGTGGGGGCAAGATTAGAGCCACGACTCGGGGTGACAGGTTGAGGTAGCTTCAAAATGAGGGAGGGTCAGGAACCAACGTCGTCCCTTGATTCTGGGGCTCGTGGGCAGTTCACTGCCGCCCCCATCCCCACACTGCCAGGAAGAGACAGATGTTTATGGGGGAGAATGGAAAGGGCGTTGCCTCTTTTCTGGAAGGTAGGACTAAGCATTCTTCAGGCAGCGTAGACTCTGGGTCGTGCTGGGAGGACACCGCCAAGTCCCCTGTCTTTCTTTGGCCATTTGTTGAGGCTCCGACATCCTTAGAGGAAGGCGGCCCAGGCCTCGGCGAGCATGGAGGGGTGGAGCGGAGAGGTTCCCGGAGAACCATCTCAAAGCCGTCTTCCAGCTGCCTATGCTCCTGTCCCCAGCGGGAGGGGACAGGGGCTGCTTCTCACAGGTTTCTTTGTTTGCCACTCACCGTGCCCAGTCTGGGGAGCTGTGTGGTGCCGACTATTTGGCAACATACCCTAAGCTTCTCCCGCTGGCACTCCCGGTGACTCTGGCGGCTCCCGGCGGGGGGCCGTGCCCACCCCGGAGCGTCTGTCCTCCCTCCGCCCCAGGGAGCCGTGACTTCCCCCTCCCCACCCGGGTCAGCCTCTTCTGTTGAGTGGCTCCCCAACCCGGGAGATGTTTTTTCCTATGTATTTTAAAACTACTCTCTGTCTCTCTTTTTTTTTTTAACGTTTATTTATTTATTTTGAGAGAGAGAGAGAGAGATCGTGCAGGGGAAAGGCAGGAAGAGAGAAGAGAAAGAGAATCTCAAGCAGGCTCCTCATTGTCAGCACTGAGCCTGACGCGGGGCTCACACTCATGGACGGTGAGATCATGACCTGAGCTGAAATCAGGAGTTGGACTCTTAACCAACTGAGCCACCCAGGCGCCCCTTAAAACTACTCTTTTTATTTTTTTTAATGTTTATTTATTTTTGAGACAGACAGAGCGTGAGCAGGGGAGGGGCAGAAAGAGAGAGAAACAGAACTTGAACTGACGCAGGGCTCCAACTCACAAACCGCGAGATCATGACCTGAGCCGAAGTCGGACCCTCAACCGACTGAGCCACCCAGGCGCCTCAAAACTACTTTTTTAAATAAGATACTGATAGAATAAACAGTTCCCAGGAGCCATAAAGACCTGGAGCAGAAAGTAAAACTTTTGCCTGTCCCCAGCCCTGCTGCATCCCCTTGGGAGCCTTTAAAAAAACGCAGCCGCCCTAGTTCCACCTTGGAGGGTTGGGTTCCCTAGGTGAGGCCCGAACTCCTATCAGCAGTGACGCTGGCTGGGGTGTGCCCAGTGACAACTCCCAGCCGGAGGCTCCGTATGCCTCCTAGCCACAGCCCACCCAGCACACGGAAAAGTCATTAGGGGTGCCTGGGTGGCTCAGCCGGGTAAGCAGCTGACCCTCTGTTTTGGCTCCGGTCATGATCTCACGGTTCGTGAGTTCGAGCCCCATGTTGGGCTCTGCACTGACCGTGCTTGGGATTTTCCCTCTCTCTCTCTCTCAAAAATACATAAATGCGCATTAAAAAAAAAACACAAAACACTTCATAAACATTTTAGGCACGCTGGCCACATGGATGTGGCCGGCACAGCCAGGGGAGACTGACTGGGGTACAGAGACCTTCATAGTACCCACTGTCTCTCCGAGTGCCGAGGGGTCACTTCCTTGGCTCCCTGGCGGCAAGTCCCAGGACATGGCAGGAGCTCATTCGGGCTACCCCTGACGTCTGCCATGTGAAGTGGGCAGTAAGACACGTCTTTTCCCACCTGCCTTATCTTACCCCCACCCCTGCCTGGCACGGTTGGCCCTTGGGATTATTTCTCTAACCCCCCCCCCAATCGGGAAGCCTGTGGAGGCCCTGTAGAGGGTGGGTGCGTTTCCTCTTGCAAGACTCTGAAGTCTGTTTTCTCCCCCTGGTCCTGTGCCTCCGGCCAGAGTCCCGCTGCCCACTCCTGGAGCCCACCCCCTCTGCAAGCACAGACTCCCGGGCTGCCTGCTTGTACTCCCCCCATGCTCTGCTCTGTCTCGCCCTGCCCTTTCTGGCGCTATCTGGCCCCAGGAACCTCACCCTGCACCTTACTTCCACTCACCCCTGCCTGGGCTGAACCCCAACACCCTGGAGACCTGCCCCCAGGGAGGGAAGGAGAAGATTCGTGACGTCTCACAGTGGGCATTGGGGCTAATCCTTCCAGGTGCCTGGGCGGGAGGCTTCCATCAGGCCTTTCACCATTGTGGGACTGTACTGAGCTGGATGGATTGATTTATCAATTAATTAATTATGAGAATGGGAGGCGATATATAGTACAGCAATTATGAACACGGGTTGAAATCCCAGCACTGCCATTTCTTAGCTGTGGGACTTCGGACAAGCTGCTTAGTGGCTCTGGGCCCTGCGAGTGTGGCCGTGACTGACAGACAAGGTCTTGCTGCCTTTGCACCTGTTTTCCAAGGAGGAAGATTGAAAATAACATTAAACATATAAAGAAGCTGGGTAACTTCAGGAAGCAAGGAGTCTTATGAAGAAGACAGGGCGGTGGGGAAGTGACGGGGCAAGGGGACACTCAGAAAAGGCACCTCCGAAGAGGGGATGTGTGCTGGGCCTGCCAGAGGAGAAGGAGGCAGCCATAAGAAGACCCAGGAGAAGAGCATTCTAGGCAGAAGGCACAGCATGTGCAAAGGCCCTGAGGTGGGAAGGTGCGTGGTGGGCCTGAGGCCAGAGAGGAGGCGGCCACTGTGGCTGAAGCTCCAAGGCCGGCATGAGGCAGGACCCAGCAGGGTCTGGCTGGGTGTGGCGAGGAGTTTGGATTGTAAGTACAATAGGGAGCCGTTGGAGGGTTTGAAGCCAGGGAGCAACAGCATCTGATTCATATTTTAATAAGAGGTTCTTCACTGCCAAGGACTATTGGCTGCCGAGTGGTTGCTCAGAGCTCCGGGTTCTGATAAGGCCTGACCACCTTACAGAGCGATTTTGATAAATGGACGGCCCTTTTATTACTGGGCCTCAGTTTCCTTATGCACACAACAGAGCAAGACCTCTGAGGTCAAGAGAAACACAGTCCCTACGTTCTTCGAGCGACATTAGAAAATAAAAACCCTTCATGGTTACGAAAACCATTGAGTAACATCCATGTTTACGCAAATTCAACAAATTAATGCTTCTAGCGCTGGAAGTTGCAGCGCGGTGTAACCGGACAGGGCACAGGATGATTGTAAGGTTTATAAAACCAGCTCCTGGAATTTCCAGCAGTGCGGGCTGGCCACCAGGGCCAAGTCCGAGGGGCCATTGTGCTACGTGACGTCAGTGTGACTCTGCTCCCAGCTAGCCTCATGAGGGGGCAGAACATCAAAATTCTGCATTTGGACCCCCCCCCACCCCCCAGAATGTGTATCCTGGGCCGGAAGACTCCCAGCGCCCTCCGACAGCCCCCACTTTGACCTTCCTGGTTTCTGGTCCTGCTGGGGGTGGGTGAAGTGGGGGACGGGGTGTGGGGCCAACGGAAGGGCCGGCCTTCCTCAGTCCTCGACGGGGATCCCCCTCTTTTGTGTGGGAATCGGCCTCCCCCCGCCCTGGAAGATATAGAAGGAGGCTGGGAGGGAGGGGGGACCAGGGGGATGCCCCCAGTGGGGACAGCCTCCCCTCCCCCAGCCTTCAGCTGGGGAGTTGAGCTTACGCTCTATGGAAACGGGTTGGACTTAATTGCTTTGCTGATGAAAAAGCCACGTTTCCGTATCGATCTTGGCTTCTGCGGCCCGCAGAGAACGGCCTGGATTGCTTTGATAGTGATTGCTCTAATAAAGAGGCAGGGAAAGGGGAGCCAGCTGCCTGGGGAGGAGGGCTGGGACTTCCTTCATCTTTATTGTCTTCCTCGGTGCCTTGGCTGTTCAGAGACCGGGTTCTAGTCCTGGCTCGGCCTCTGCATATCTGCGGAAGTTCCCTCGCATGGGCCTCAATTTTCCCGTTCAGAACCTGGGGGCAGGTACAGGCAGTGGCGATGAGTCGGGGTGCGGAGGGCAGGGTAGCAGAGGGTTTTAAAGCTCACCCCTGGAGTCTGACGGCCTGGGTACAAAGTGTGGCTCCACCGACGACCACATATGTGACTCTGAGCCAGGTATTCAACTTCGCTGTTCCTCTGTTCTGTCCTCTGTCAAGCCAGAACGTGACAGCGCCTCCCTCAAAGGGCTGTTGTGAGAATTTGAGATGCATTTAAAGCACGGGGCCGGGCACATAGTCAGTCTTGTATATTTGCTACTGGCTCCCTCTTTATTTATTTTTATTTTTTTATTTTTTAATTAAGGCCTTAACTACTGAATTGTGAGGAAAGCACCCAAAAGGGAAATGAGAAAGGCATAAAATGGGGACAGAGATGCCCACAGCACAGGGCCGCCTGGGGATTGAAGGGGGTTGTGGGTAGGATTGTTCCCAGTGGCCTCCGGATCAGAGACCGCAGGGTGGGGGTGGGGCAGATTCTGAACAAGTACTCTCTCCCCGGGGGGGGGGGGGGGAAGGGGGGGTTTGGACGAAAGTCCCGGAAAGGAGGCGTGAGAGTTCCCCGTAAGCCCCGATGCTGCCACGTACAGGTTCTATCCTGCAGATTCTTTGGGGCTCTCCGTGTCCCTGGTCCGGAGTCCTCTGCAAGGGAGGTGGCCTCTGCAAATTAATGCAGTTCTTCTCCTGCAGAGAAAACACACACTCCTCTAGAAAGGTTTGCCGTTCAATGGCTTACTCTTTACTTCAGTTATTTCTTGAGCACCTACTGTGTGCCAGGCATTTGGGTAGATGCCAGGGTACAACAGAGACGAAGTTCTTGCCCTTAAGGGGAAAGACGTCCAGGAGACAAAGTAAGATGTCTTGTCTAGGGGCGCTGAGGACACAGAGGAGGGGCCCCTACCAGCCTGGCAGTCAGGACGGGCTGCCAGGAGAAGGTATATCTGAAGATAGGGATGGCCGGCGATGGCCAGGTGGGAGGTCGAAAGGAAAAGTTTGAGCCGAGAGAACCACACAGGTGAAGGCCCCCAAGCCCAAGCGAGAGGGTTGTGCAGGGTAGGTGGGGAGAAGTGCCTCCTGGGGTTCCGTCTGGCTGGGGTGCAGTGCGAGGGCCCAGGCTGGAGGCGGGGCGGCAGGAGCCTGCCCTGGGGACTGTTTCAGGCTCCATGGTTGCGGCTCAGGGAGGTGCCTCGTTGGAGAGTCCTGGAAACCAGGGCCCAGAGAGAGGAAGGGGCTTCTGAGGCGCTGCGACCTGGTCTCTCCCCCTTCTGCTGCGTCCCACTGCCTTCCTGGGGAACCCAGGGGCCCTGGTGGAAGGGGAGCTTTTCCAGGCGGGCCCAGGGGCAGCCCTGGCAGGTGCAGGGCAGAAGAGGTCATGAGGAGGCGGGGACGAGTAGGGGGAGGGTTCTTCCCTCACCTGGGACTCACCTGGGCGTCTTTGTTTCAGACCATCAGAAGCTGGAGCGCGAAGCCCGCATCTGCCGCCTGCTGAAGCACCCCAACATTGGTGAGCGGAGGGGACAGGGCGAAGGGCGTGGGCAGAGCCCGGCCCGGTGGGGGGTTGGGGGGTTGGGGGGTTGGGGGCCGGGAGGGCAGACGGGGCCGTGGTTATGGGAAAGGGGGCACCTCTAATGGTTTCCGCGTTTCTCCGAGACCAGCTTGGTTGAGGGGAAGGTGGAGAAGGGGCCCTTCCTCCCAGCCCACGCTGCTGCCGGCAGCCTCCTTCAGAAAAGCTGTTTCAGGAAAACTCCCGAAGCTCTGAGAGAGCCGAAAATAGGCCAGGCTTGGCCTTGACCAGCACGGCCCACTCCCCAAACCCGCCCTGTGCTGAGTCAGCTTGGCACTGTGGCCGGCCCACCTGCCTAGCCCGGCGGCCTGCCTGTCCGCCAGAGGCAGGCTCCAGGGTGGCCCCGGCCCCAGGGGTAGACTGTGCAGGGGCGGAGGAGCGGGGGGGGGGGGGAGGCCGGGCCTAGACCACACGTCCTGGGCTGAACCCCCCCCCACCTCCCCCTTTCATGATTGGGGGACTGCATCCCTGCCCATCATCCTTCTGAGTTGGGCGGCTGGGGGTGGGGCATGGGGAGGAAGTGCAGATTCTAGAAACAGTTCTGTCAGGGAATGGCTGTGTGACCTCGGGTAGGAGCCCCTCCCTCTCTGAGCCACTTTCCTCCCCACCTTCACAAGGAAGCACCCTCTGGATCATCTGGGCACCCGGTTAAAAGGTAGATTCTGGTTCCGTGGGCTCAGGGGCGGGGGGCGGGATTTTGCGTTTCTAGCATGCTCCGAGGCGATACCATACCGAGGCTCACTGGGTCCCAGACCACACTTTGAGGAATAAGGCCTCGGTGCTCTCTGAGGAATAGCCCAACTCTGACAGCCGCCACGCCTTCGCCTGGGGGAAGGAAGCAGCTCTCCGTGCCCAGAGCCCCAAGGGTTAACTCTCTTGCTGGAGAGAAGCATCTCCATCTGCTATTTATACCCCAAAGGCACCTCCCCTTCCCTGTGCCCAGGGAAGGGGAGCGGAGATGCTGCGCAAACAGCAGCCAGAGGCTCCAGGGCCAGAATCGGAAGAGGGGCGGCGAGGCGGCTGGTGGGGAGCCAGCCTGGTTGGACCCCGATCCCTACCCTGCTTGCAGACTCACTGTGCAGCCTTAGGCAGGCTCCTGCCTGCTCGGGGCCTCCGCCTCCCCAGCTATATGACCGTCGGGGTTGTGAGTGATCTCTGGTTCTGAGAAAGGCTGTCAGCCCCAGAGGAAGGAGGTGCGGGGTGTGTGTGTGTGCGCGTGCGTGTGTAAGGGTGCGTTGTTGCACACTGCAGCTGTCTCAGGTCGACGCTGCCTCCTCTTGCACCTCCTTCCCCCTCTCATTCCCAGCTATGCATGGGAAGCAGTGCGTTGTGGGCTCTGGGGCTGACAGACTGCAGCTCAAATCCTGGGTTTGCTGCTTAATTGCTGTGTGACCCTGGATATGTTGCTTAACCACTCTGGAGCTCAGTTTTCCCACCTGGAAAATGGAAATGATACCCGCCTCGTAGGGTTGCGATGATTAGATAAGGCATAACACAGTGACCGTCCCGAGCTAAGTGCTTTATTATCGTTAAGCTGCTCCCCTTCTTCCTCAGTCCACACCTGTCCACAAAATAACCTTACCTGAAAATGTAGCCTCCATACAATTCTCATTCCGCTGAGCCATCCAGGTGTTTGGTCACCAGTGGGGCACTATAGTTAATATGGCGGTTAAGAGAATGGGGTTTACATCTGGGGTCAAATCCCAGCTCCGCTGTTCACTAGGCGTTTGGGTGTGGTCAGGCTCTGAACTTCTGACCCTCAGTATCCTGAGGTTAATCATGATATCCACCCTCCACCACTGTTGGGCGGTTAAATGAGAAAGAACAAGTAAAGCACTTAGCACAAGCCCGGCGCATGGGAAAGTCTCAGAAATGACAGCTGTCACCTTTATCATAGCCATCATCATTGAATCATTTACTCCTTCCTTCCTTCGCCTGAGAGCAAGGGCATCCGAGGCCCCTCCGTGTGCCAAGACCTCTGCTAGGGACAGAGGATGTGCGGAAGAAGTGAGGATGGAGAGAGGGATGGGGTGGGGGGTGGCCGACGTACAGGGAGGTGGAGAGCCGAGCTGAGACCCAGGCCAGGAAGACTGCGGGGGAAGAGCCCGAGCTGTCTTAGGGCTGGAAGGGCCCTGGAGGGTGCTACTTCCTGACCCTCCAAGTGTCTCACTTCTAAATAGATTATAAACTGCCCAAAGAAATGCAAAGAGGTGCAGCCTTGGTTGCAAAACCCAAGAGGCCAGTCCGTGCCTGGAGAAACTACACTGAGTCCTAGCCAGCCTGCTGGGTGACTCTAGCCATGCTTACTGGCTGCTGCCTGTGTGTGGCCGGTGCCCACCCCCAAGGGGACCAGGTCAGGGAGGCCCTGGCTTAGCACAGGGAGGTCTGGCTGCGCCATGCGCCTGGGACAGCGCCCTGCACTCTGCATTACCCCCTGCTGATGGGGCAAACCCCGAAGGCCGTCCCAAGGAGCAGGGGACCACCTAAGAGTTTAGCGAGTGATTTGGGGTGGGCGGGAGACGTGAGGCAGGTCGATGATGAAGATGACGGTGTCTTCATCTATCAGGTTCTTCTCTGTGCCAGGCACTGTGCTGAGGGCTTCACAAGCATCATCGATTAACTTCCCCAAGCGGGCTGGTGGTGTTACCACCACTGGTAGGAAAGGAGGTTCAGGAGAGGTTACCTCGTTTGCCCCAAGTTGCACAGCTTGGAAGAGGCAGAGCTGGGAGGTGAGCCCAGCCAGCGCCTACGTTCCCCTGCCGTTCTATTTAGCTTCCCAAGTGGACATCAGGAATGCGTTGTTGGGGGGCGGTGGGTCGGGTAAGAAGCTCTGCCCTTCAGTTCCCAAGAAAAAACTGGCAACTGTTGGAAATATGAAAGGAATGTCAGAAATTCATGAGTTCCGCTACACAAATGAAAACTAGGTTACAGATCTGTTTGATCTGTGACAATATTTTTAAAAAGTCAAAAATGACGGCATAACTCAAGGACCACAGGCATGTCGATCTCTACCAGGCGGTGAGACCCTGTCATACCCCACGGCGGCTCTTGAATCTTTCCTTTCTTCTTTGGCTTTGGCCTCAGGTTTTTTCTCAGGGTAGCCTTCACCTACAGCAGGGGAGGTTTGGTATGCGTTGTCTCCTAGGTTCTGAGCTGTGACGGTACCACCTCGCAGGGACTAAAGCCAGTGCCCTTATGCAGGCGGGGGCTAGAATCCAGCCTGTGTTCCCCTCGCCTGGCTGCTTAGAGGGGCAGCCTTTTAAATCAGCATAAAAGTACCAACTGAGCTAGAGTCAGTGCCGAAGGACCCCGCCCCCCACCATTTTGTCCATTTCTCTGAACCCTGGGAATCTTCTCTAAATGGGCTGAGGCTTCTGGTCAGAGGGTGGAGCATGGAGCCCGGTCTTCTCGGAGCTCCTCTCAAATGGCTCTTGACCCGGTTCTAAAAGCCCATTCTGAGATGGTTCTGGCCACAGCTTGGCTCCTCAGAGCTTCTCACGCTCCGGAAAGAGAAGTGAAAAACATACATGCCTGCCTGGAACAGAGTAAGACAGTAAGGAGTCCACTCTTCAAGGAAAGGGCCTTTTTAAAAACTTAATCTTGATACATTAATGGTGCTGACCTTGGACGATACATGTTTCCATGGGATATATGATGTCTGTACCTTCTCAAGTATTTCTGTATAGAGTATCTCGGCACAGGTTTCTTAGAAGCAGAGCCTGAGGCAGGGATTCAGCTTCTCCCACGGAAGGCCTGCAAGGAATTGGGTGAAGCAGGTTGGAAAAGGGGAGAATTGAGCCAGGAAGTGGCCTCAGGTCAAATCTAGCTTTGACCTGATTCCAGGTGTGTGTAGGGGGTGCCGTGGGAAGGCCTCTGGAACGTAAATCCTGTCTTGGGGTTGTCCTTCCTTAAGGCACGGAGACTGTCCCTTTGCACTGACCCTGCCTTCCCATATTAGTCAGTCCTCAGCTGAAAGCTGCAGGCACCTTGTACACACGGTGGCTCCGTAGGCAGTGGGCAGTTCTCCGGCCAAAGGGGTAGATGTGAGCCGGTAGTAGCTAACCCTCCTAGCAGCTGCAGCCTGGCTTACCAAAGCCATCTCACCAAAGGGGACTTGGCCGGGGCAATGCCTGGCTGCCAGATTCTGCACACAGAATATACAAGAGGCTCACCTCAAGACACATACACATTTCAAAAGCCAAGCCTACCTTTGCTTTGAAATCCCTTAAAAAATGGAAATAGATTAATAGAGGAATGGATGGAAATGTAGTAAAACAAGTATAAGATTAACAATAGCATCTAAGTGGTGAGGACACAGGTGTTCACTTGAGTGTATGTTGGAAATACACTAGAATAAAATGTTGACAAGAAAGTCAAGCAGGATTATATAGTGTGTAGTCATAGGCAACCTGCTTCTTGGTTTTGCTTTGAAATATACTAAAATCAGGGGCGCCTGGCTGGCTCGGTCAGGAGAGCACTCGACTCTTGATCTCGGGGTTGTGAATTTGAGTCCAAGTTAAGCAAAGAGCTCAGTTAAGAATAAAATAAAAATATACTTAAAACAGCTTTCAGTCATTTACTTATTAAAAAAATTTTTTAAAAATATTCTTGAGAGAGAGAAAGAGCATGAGGAGGGGAGGGACAGAGAGAGAGGAAGACACAGAATCCAAAGCAGACTCTAGGCTCTGAGCTGTCAGCACGGAGCCGGACACGGGGCTTGACCTCAAGAAATGCGAGATCATGACCTGAGCCGAAGTCGGATGCTTAGCTGACTGAGCCACCCAGGCGCCCTCTTTCAGTCATTTATAAACACAAATCACCATTTAAGACTTAAAATTTTTTAAATTAAATTTGTGTTCCCGAGGTGCCTGGCTGGCTCAGTCGGCGGACCGTTCGACTCCCGGTTTCAGGGTTGTGAACTGGAGCCCCACATTCAGCATAGAGATCATTTAACAGATAAATCTTTTTAAAAAAATAAAATAAATTTGTGTTCCCTTCCTCCTTCATCTCTGGTCACGTTCTCCCCTCCCCCATAGCAGACACCCACTCTGGTATTTTCGATGCCTGCTTCTCCAAACTTTATGTGCAGATAAGAGAGCCATAAGCCATTTAGGGGACTCAATATCGAGTCAGAAATACATGCACATGACGAGAATTCAGATGGCACTAGGGCTCGCGGTGAAAAAAGAGTCTCAGCAACTCACAACCCCTGCTCTCCCGAGTCCCCTCCCCAAGGGACCCCAATGCCCACTTCTCTGTATCCTTCCAGAGAGGCTCATGCCACAGACGGGCTTAAATACATCTTTTATAAAACGCACTACGCACACTGGTCTGCACTTCGCTTTTTTGCCAAAACAACGTCATTCAGGGATGTTTCTGAACCAGTGGGTCCGTGACTGCCGTCTTATTTTAACAGCTGCGTAATTTTCCATTGTGCGACGTGTCCTCCTTCTCTGAGCCCGCACCCCGCTCTGTGGACACTTTTAGGCTGCAGCTCGGGGAAGGATGTGAATCTGTCCTGGGAGAACAGGTGGTCGGCTGGCAGGGTACAGCCCCCTGGAGTCAGCCCCCGGCCGTGGGCCCTTCCTTCTAGAATCTCAGGGGGTAATTTGGGGGAGCTCTGGGCTCCTGGGAGCCTTGCTCCTGTTCTCGGAAAGCGAGGTGGGAAGAGAGGAGCTCCTCAGCACACCCGAACTCAGACACCACTGCCCCCCACCTGCCCCGGCTCTCTCATCTCAGACCTGGACACACAGCAGGGTTAGCCACTCGGGGCCGGCACTGGGCGAACACTGACCATGGGCCTCGTGGAATTCTCACAACAAGCCCGCAAGTCCCGAAGTTTCATTCTCATTGTCCAGGCAAGAAAAGAGAGGCTCAGAAAGGTGTGGCAACCTGCCTGAAGCCCCACGGCTAGGAAGTGGCAGAGATTTGAGCCACGGGCTAATTCCATGATGCCAGCCTGCCCTGCAAGGAAGCTGAGGATTGGGGGAAGGAAGAGGCCAAACTTGGACCAAAGCTGGGAGGGGTTTTGCATCTTGAAACCGGGGCCTCTTTCGAGGACGCCCGAAGTCAGCGAGCCACGTTTTCCTTCATTTGTCAAAGCACCTGTTACCTGGCTTGTGCTCGGTGACTGAGAAATTAGAATGTTGGCTGTTTGGGGGGTGGGGGAGGGGAGGGGAGCGGGCGGGAGGGGGTGGGAGGCAGTGCTGCGGGTTAACTGCCCTCCTGGGCCCCTCCCACAGTCCGGCTCCACGACAGCATCTCTGAGGAGGGACACCATTACCTGATCTTCGACCTGTGAGTTGGGGCCCACCCCGGCACGTGGTGGGGTAGAGGGGCAGCCTGAGCTGGGGGGGGACCTAGCTGGGTCCCTTGGCCTGATTCCCAAATGGCCCCGGGCTGGGCTGAATTCCCTCTTCGGAGACAGAAGTTGCCCAGATGGGGTCAGCCTGCCACCCGAGCCGTGCCGGTGGGGTTCCCTGGAAAGCCTACACCCGCTTGTTCGTCTCCTTGACGTAGTTTTCATGTTGTTTCGGTTTGCGGCCAGGGATGCTGGCTTTGCATGGCTAGTGGCAACATAAAGTTTCCTTCTGGAGTCATTTCAAAGTTTTGAAAGCCAGTCAATTGAATGAAAAACGATAATGAAATGATAGGTTCTTGGGTTGGCGGGGAAACTTCAGCGGAGACGCTGGTCCATTTGGAAAAAACCAGTTAACGGTGGCGGAGGTCCTGCATGCGGGGGTGCATGGGAAATGCCGGCCTCTGCTCCACCTCGCCGTGTGCCTAAAGTTACTCTAAGAAATACAGTTTATTAAACAAACAAACAGCAACAGCCACGGCAACAAAACCCAGTCCTTGGGCTTCCAGGAGCCTAACGGCCCTGAGTGAGATGTTCTGGGTGTCCCACCCCCTGTCCTAACTGTAGCCTGGACGCAGTGGGACAGGAGGGCAGGTGGTGGAGGGGAAAGAAGTCATGGAAGGGTGGGCTAGAAGCCAGGAAGAGGGTCGCAACAGGAGACACCCCTGGGGTTCCTGTCCTTAGCTTCCCGGAGGCTCTTGTGGAAGAGGCAACACCTGGGGCCTTTGTGGGAGGGTGACTCTGCGCCTGTCTCCCCAGGGTTACTGGTGGGGAGCTGTTTGAGGACATCGTGGCCCGGGAGTATTACAGTGAGGCCGATGCCAGGTGAGTGCCGGGTGCAGCCTGGCCATGGAGTCTGGGGCCAAGGGGGCCTCCCTCCCTGGCTTCCCAGGAGAAGCCTGCGTTCACACTGTGACCCCTTCCTCTCTCTCCCCAGTCATTGTATCCAGCAGATCCTGGAGGCTGTGCTGCACTGCCACCAGATGGGGGTGGTGCACCGGGACCTGAAGGTGAGCGACCCATCTCGGGGTGCGTCTCGCGCGGGAGCCTGCCCCTCGGCCTCCTGCCCTTCCCTACACCTGTGGAGCCAGGGGTATTCTTAGAATCCCCCCCCCCTTTTTAAAGTTTATTTACTTGTTTTGAGAGAGAGAGAGAAAGCACCAGCTGGGGAGGGGCGGAGAGGAAGGGAGGGAGAGAGAGAGAATCCCAAACAGTCTTTGCGCAGAGCCTGATGCAGAGCTCGAACTCACCAACCGTGAGATGATGACCTGAGCCGAAATCAAGCGTTGGACACTTAACCGACTGAGCCACCCAGGCACCCCCTGGAATCCCTTCAATTCCCCTGAGATGGGCTGGGCGGGGAACATAGATGCCACTGTTCAGATCGGGAAACTGGGCTCAGGGAGGAGTGTCTAGGCTTAGGCTTAGGATCCAGTCTCCTAACTCCCAGCCCCGGGCGATTTGGGCCAGATGAGGTAAGATGTAGCTAGACTGACAGTGCTGGCTACGAAGGGGTCCCAGTCCCAGCTAGGCCACTCTCTAGCCGCAGGGCTTCCGCTTCCTTCCAGTGGGGTTGCCATAGCAACCTCGGCACAGGGTTGCTGAGGATGTCAAAGGAGACGGCACAGTGCCTGGTGCATGGACACACTGTCATTCTCATTTCTGGGTCTCTGGCGGGTGGGGAGAGAAGAAGAGGTGGCTCTCTGGGCACCCTCCCTGGGCGTCCTCCAGTGGGACCCTGGTCTTGGGGTGCTCAGAGTCCTTCCTCCTGCCACCTGCAGAAGACGGACAGGCCTAAGCGGGTGTACGATCTGGGGTTGGCACCAGCCACGGGGCCTTGCCTGGGCAGCACAGACCCCGAGCTCTCCTCTGCGGAGCCTCATGGCATCGAGCCTGGTTACCTCGACTGGTACCCCCAGTTTTCAGAGCAGGAAACTGAAGCCTGGAGAGTCTAAGGGACTTGCCCAAGAATATGCAGTTCAGCTGGGTCTGAGCTAGGACTGGAGCCCTGGCCCCCTGACCCCAGATCCTGTGCCCGTGGTGGTCTGGGCCAAAAAAGTCACTCAGTGCAGTTCCTGCTTCTACAGAAGGTCCTTCGAGGTGCCCTTGAACCTCTGCTTTTTGGCCTTCGGTGACTATGAACTCGCTTCTTATGGGGCATCCCCTTGAGCCACTGGGAGACGCTCCTTCAATCTTTCCTGCTGTGGGAGTTCTGTCAGTGAACCCCAGTTCTACCCTGTGGGGCCACGCGGATCAAGCCTCCAGCCCAGGGCAGCCCCAGAGACGCTCGGGCAGCTTTGTTGTCTTCCGCAGAGTGTTCTCCTGCGTCCCCACCCAGGACCGGATATCCAGGCCCTCCTCATCCGGGGCGCCCTCTCCGGGCCCCCCCCCCCAGCCCCGGGCGTCCTCCAGTGGGACCCAGGTCCCTTTAGGGATGCAGTGCTCTGACCCGAGGCCCCGCCCACCTCTGACTCTCGCGAGCAGTTCCCGGCTTCTCACCTGCGCTCACGTGAGCTTCCCGTGGCTCGGTCTAGACCACAGGCCAGTGCGCACTCCCAGAGGGTCCCTGTCCCCGTTATAGGGGGGAGGAGAAAGGAGGCGAGGCAGCACAAATTTAGGCCACGCTGCATAGATTAATTAGCGACGCGTTCATCAAATCAGGGCAGGACAGCTACCCGGGCCCAGGACGCTTTGGGAACGCCGTCCCCAGAGAATAAAAGAGGCCTCAACGAGGGGCAGATGGAGCTGTATCTGTTTGGGTCCCGCCTAACTTTGGGCAGCGGAAGGTCAGAGGTGGGACCCCAGGGAAGTTCGGAAGTTCCGGTGGGGAAGTGGGGCAGAGGAAACCAGCTGTCTCCAGGGACTCAGAGCGCACGCCCCCTGCCCGCCCCAGGCAGAAAATACGAGTGCTAATGCTCATCGGGCACTATGCTCTAGGCCACTGCCAAGTGCTCTACGCGGATGAATCCGTACGCCGCTCCAGGCGCTGGGCTTTATCCATGTTTCTGAGGGGAAACTAAAGCTCCGAAGTGGCATGGCTTGCCCAAGTTCCACAGCATAGCTATGGTGGAGCCGGGTCAGAAGCTAGGGCCGTCTCACCGCAGAATTCACTTCCTCTGCCCTCTGCCCGGGGTAGGGGGATTTCCTGTTATCCAGACCCACAGAAGACAGCAGCCTTGGGGCCCCAGAGGCCAGGCGGCATATCCGAGGCCACCTCTCAGCCTAGAGTGGTCAAGAATACAGCTCTAGAGCCTGACTCGGCCTCGATTCTGGCTCAATGACTTACCAGCTGGGTGATCTTGGTCAAGTCACTTAACTTCTCTGAGCCTGGGTTTCCTCACCTTGATACATATGAGAAATGCTTATTAAGTGCCTACTCCGTGCTGTCCCCTGTCTTAGGTGCTGGTGATATAGCGGTGCAGATAAGGAACTCACTTTCTATAGAGGTGACAGATCATGAGCAAGCACATAAAGAAATGGGGAAAACATTACAAATTGTGATGCTATCTATGAAGGTAATAAGTTGCTAAGGCAGAGGATACCTGGGGGCTCCTCCTTTGGATAGTCATGGAGGGCTTCTTTGAGAGAGTGACATGAAGGTGAGAGCGGATGAAGAGAAGAGGTCAGCTCCGTGGAGTTCGGAGAAGGAGCAAATCAGACAGGGAAGTGCAAAGGCCCTGAGGTGGGAACGGGCATGACTGTTTGGGGGAATGTAGGAAGGCTACTGTGGAAAATGGAGATAATGATGCTGACCCCAAAGGTTGTTGAGGTGATCAGCAAGATGCCAAACGCAAAACACTTAGCCTGGTGGCCGGCACCTGGGAGGGGTGCAATAAATATCACTCCTTTTTCTCTGTTGTAGTGGTGGCTGTTCCTCCAACTCCCTGCCCTCACTTCAGCCCCGGCCCCAAACCCCGAGCTGAGGTGAAGGAGGGGATGGGTGGTGGGGAAAGGGTGCACTAGGCAGAGGTGTTGCACTAGGGCTGTCCCCTCTCTGGGGGCTGACGCTCAGGGTCCCGTGGCTGGGACTGGAGGGGTGGGTGCAGGGCGCCTCTGGATTGTCCAGCTGCTCCTCCCAGAGGAGAGGTTCTGAGTCTGCTCACTGTCTTCTGGCTCTTTCTTCCTCCATTTCACTCTTCCCTCTGGTCCCGGGAAGCCGGAGAATCTGTTGTTGGCTTCCAAGCTCAAGGGCGCCGCGGTGAAGCTGGCGGACTTTGGCCTGGCCATAGAGGTGGAAGGGGAGCAGCAGGCGTGGTTCGGTGAGTGGGGGCAGGGGTGGCAAGGGCACTGGGGTGACACGTTGGCCTCCGGGAGCCCCCTGCCCAAGCGGGGGCAGGTGGGAGATGGCTCTCGCACTGGCCAGGGCTCCAGGAGCAAGGGTCCCAGCCCGCTCAGCCTCTGGTCACTGGGTGCTGCCCATCCTATCTCCATGGGAGTCAGGCACAGGGGCGTGGTTATCAGGAAATGACCGCATGGCTTCTTCACATGCTCATGCACCGTCCCTCCTGGCTAGGGGCCTCCATGGGGTTCCCCTAACAGCCTGGGGACCAGGGCTAATTATCCTGATTTTACAAATGGGGAGCAGAGGCTAAGAAACTTGGAAGAGTTCATGGGAGATTACAAGGGCTAGAGCCGGGATCTAAGCTCAGACGATCCTGTGTACTCTGAGATTTTGGCATAACCGAGTTCCTTACGGCTCTCTGGGGAAACTTTTTAGTGGGCACTTTTGATCGTTGGGTAAGAGCCAGAGCTCTGGGTTCCAGTTCTGACCCTGCCACTTAGGAGGTGTGTGACTTGGGGCGAGTCACGTCACCTCGCTGAGCCTTCGTTTCCTCATCCGGAAAATGGGGGTGATAATAGCCCGTTCCTCAGGGCCGTGTGAGGAGTGAGACCAGGCGTGCAAGTGCTCAGCTCCGTGCTTAGCACATGCACTCGAGAAAGAGTAACTGTCCTTATGATTATTTGTTAAAGTACTTTGCATGCGTGTTTATTGCAAGTGATCCTCTCAACAATGCTGGGAGGAAGTGAAGGGAGGAATCCCTAATCCCTCATTT
Organism: Paguma larvata; assembly: GCA_030068075.1. NCBI lineage: Eukaryota > Metazoa > Chordata > Mammalia > Carnivora > Viverridae > Paguma > Paguma larvata. The sequence continues at coordinate 40,636,993 of CM057826.1, read as the reverse complement.
GACAGATGAGGAAGCTGAGGCCTCGAAGGGAAAGAGACTTAAGGCAAAGCCAGAGTTAGGGAGAGTCCTCCTCCTCTCCCAGGACCAGTTCCTCCAAGGACGTTTTGTCTAGAGTGCCGCCAGCACTTGGTAGTGGCTGTAGGAAGGCTGTTCGAGGTGCATGACGCTGAGTCAGGACACCAGGGGACGGACTCTGGGATAGATGGACGACTTCTGCCGTCGGCTCTGGAGTGGGGGTAGGGACAGGTGCACCGTGTACTTGTCCAGCCTGGTCTAGAGGCTTTGCTGCCTTGCCAGGCCAGAGCTTCCTGCCCTGACCCACTCTTGGGGGTGGAGAGTGTTTTCCTCATCTCCAGGGCAACCTCATCCCTCTTCCAGCAGGATCTTGCTTTGGGTTGCTAACGTGCCAACCTGTGTGTGTGTGTGTGTGCGCGCGCGCGCGCGCGCGCCTGACTGGGTGTCTGGGGAGCAGGGTTCGCAGGGACGCCTGGATACCTCTCCCCGGAAGTGCTGCGGAAGGACCCATACGGGAAGCCTGTGGACCTGTGGGCCTGTGGTGAGTGTGCCCCGCAGCCATCTAACACCCCCGCCCCCTCTGGTCCCCTCTCCTTTCCCATCCTTCCCCTCTTCGTGGCTCCTCCTCACAGGGGGGTGAGGCTTCTCCTGATTCTCTTCCCAGGGGTCATCTTGTACATCCTGCTGGTTGGGTACCCGCCATTCTGGGATGAGGACCAGCACCGCCTGTACCAGCAAATCAAAGCCGGCGCCTATGATGTGAGCGTCCCTCCTCTCTCCGGCCTCCCTGTCATCCCCGCCCCACTCCCCCATCCCCGCACCTCCCTCCTGCTCTCCCCACCCTCTTAGGTACCCCCCCCCACTCTCTAGTTGTGGGGCAGGTGGAGCTTAAGGGCCGATGGGCGGGGCCTTGCCTCATGGTTGAGCCTCTGTGTGATTCGATTTAGCCTGGAGCCCCAGAGGGCGGAAACGGCACCAAAGTGGGATGAGAGGTGGAGGGTAGTCCAGAAGCCAGACTCTCAACCCTCCCCAAAAAATAGCAAGCCACACATAAATAGTAATAATAGCTAATGCTACTATAGTACTCTTCTAAATGCCTTATATGTATTATGGCTAACCTTTATACCAATCTGTGAGATCGGTATGATTATTAGTCCCATTTTACAGATAAGATAGCTGAGGCACAGCGAGGTTAAATAACGGCCCACACTGCACAGCTGAAAAGTGGCAGAGCTGAGATTTGAACCCAAGCAGTTTGGCTCCAGCGTCTGTGCTCCTAATGACCAAGCTACACTGATTTTCAACAAGGCTGATTCTATCAAGCTATGTGCTATGTGTTTTATATCAATTTTAATCCTCACAGCATCTCTAGGGGCAGCTTGAGGGTCACATGACTTGTCCAAAGTCACTCAGCCCAACAGGCAGAGCCAGGACTTAAAGTCGGCCTTCTGATTCTGAAGTCTGGCCCGTAGCCACTGGCCTCCGGCTCCCCAGACAAGGCACAGCCTCAGGAAAGCAGAAGAAGTCCTCCTTTCCCTCTGGCCTCTGTTCCTACCTGTCCCGGCGGCAAAGCACCCTGTCCCTCCTCCGGTTCCAGAGGGGTCCCTGCGTTGGGGGTCCCTACTCCTCCTGGTTGTGGATGCCCGAATGGATGGGCGATAGGACCCCTGCCTGCTCCCCTGCCAGTCAGGGGCTGGGGGATCGCAGGGGTGGCCTGGGGTAGGCTGGGCAAACCTGGCCCCTCTGCCCCTTCCAGTTCCCGTCACCAGAATGGGACACCGTCACCCCGGAGGCCAAGGATCTGATCAACAAAATGCTGACCATCAACCCATCCAAGCGCATCACGGCCGCCGAGGCCCTCAAGCACCCTTGGATCTCGGTGAGCCTTCCTCAGCAGGGCCCTTCCCAGGAGCCCCTCCTGACTTCAGGGTCCAGACCCCCCATGGCCCTGCCCCTGGCCCCTCGGGCCCAACATAGGGTCAAAGGAGCTTGCTCACGAGACGCTGCCCAGCTGCGGTTCTCAGGGGGAAGTGGGAACGGGAGGCGTTGACGTCGTGACTGGCAGTGCCGCTGGCATGGAACAGCATGGAATGGCATGGAATGGCATGGTGCCAGGGGTGCTAAGCACCTGCAGCGTTCACGACATTCCCTGGAACAAAGATTCGTTCCCCCCCCCAAGTGCCGACCACATTTCCATGAGACACCCTGCTGCGGGGCCCTCAGGCGGGCCTGGCCTCCACTCACAGACCTTTCCCCTCTTCCTGCAGCACCGGTCCACGGTGGCCTCCTGCATGCACAGACAGGAGACCGTGGACTGCCTGAAGAAGTTCAACGCCAGGAGAAAACTGAAGGTAACGGGTCCTCGCCCTCCCTAGCCCCCGGACACGGAGTAGCTTGGTTGGGTCTCCACAGAGGCCGAGAGACTCACTCACGAGTTCTTTCCTTCACTGTGTCAACAAGCAATGCCGAACATCTACTGTCTGGTCTGGGAAGTGGGCCGTGGAAAGGACAGACAAGGACGTAGGACAGTGAGGGGCAGTGGGGAGTGCTGTGCCTGGGCGCACCCCGAGGCTGGGGGTGTACACAGCAGGGCCATGAGCCGGGGCTGGAAGCACCAGAGAAGCATCCCAGGAAGACTTGCGAGGCGAGTGGCATGTAAGCAGACGCCCCAAAGGATAAGCAGGTGTTAGCGGTGTAGAGTCAGCGTGGGCAGGTGTTCCAGACAGAGAGAAAAGCTCATGCAGAAGTCCGGAAGTGCGAACTTGACCCTGTAGGGGGATAGCAAGTATTCAAGTGTGGTTGGTGAGGGGCTCTGGGGGGTGAGGGGTGTGAGAGGCCTGGCTGCCAAACACTGGGGACAGCAAGCCAAGAGACGTGGTCAGGGGTCATGGCCCAGAGGAAGCCACAATGGGCCCGGGTGGGCCCGGAGCTGCCAGCCTCTCAAGCAGGTCATGTGTGCTCGCAGGGCTGTGATAGCTACTGGCCTAGACCTTGCCAGTGACCCCACAAGCAGGTAGAAAGAGTGACTGAGGAATCCCCAGCCCGATGGAACGGAAAAGCCATCAGAACGCTGAGTGACAGGTGCTGAGGCCTCAGCTCATTCAGAACCTCCTCACCAACTGCTCCCAGGCCTGATGTGGTGGCCCAGGAAGGGGACATGGGCCAAGGGGGTGGTGGCCAGCCTGATGCCAGGAGAACTAAGTCCCACCACCCCCCCCACACACACAATGGGAACCATCACAGGAAATCTCAAAATGTCAGAACCATTTTTCATGTCTTAAAATCATGTCAGACTCGGAGAGTGTCCAAATCAGACAGTGTAAGAACCAGAAGGGTGGTCCCCTAGCCCCCTCGTCGAGACAAAAAAGTTTCTCTTTGTTAACCCCCCACAGCTCTGAGCCCGGGAGCCCCGGGTGGACAAACTAATGATGAATTGAGGGATTGAAGGCACCGGGTGGAGGGTAAAGGGGGCCCAGGCAGATAGGTCTATTGTCCCTGTCCCAGGAGGGGATAGGACATTTCCGTGGCCTTTAGGAGCCCCCACTGACCGGTGTCCCCAAGCCCTTCCACCATCTCTGGCCAGGCCAGTGGAACCTATTAATATCTGCTGCTAGGATGGCCGAGTCCCAGAAGCAGTGCCTGCTAAGGCCCAGCTCTCCCCGACTTCCTCAGGGAGGCAGGCACAGTCTCTGGGCTGTGGGGTGAAGACACACGGAGGGGCAGGGCAGAAGGCTTTAACTTTGTGTCTGAATACGGCCCCTGCCTCCCTCCTCCCACCCCTCCCATTTCTCTGCCTCTCCTCTCCCCCCTCACCTCTGACCTCCTGTGCCCCATGCCCCCTCCTTCTCTGTTGCAGGGAGCCATCCTCACCACTATGCTGGCTACCAGGAACTTCTCTGGTAGGTGGTGGGACCTCAGAGTCCCGAATATATCCCGCACAGGTCTGTTGGGAGCATTGCCCTGTCGGATATCTGGGTGGCCTTGGGCCAGGGGCTTGGGGAGAGTGAGGGCTACAGAGGACCAAAGACGGGGGGCCTAGGTCACTTGCACCCGAAGTGGCGAGAGGTGGAAGGTCAGCAAGCCAAAGGCCCATCAGGGAAGCCTGACTCCCCAGCCTCATAGTGTGCTGGGTTCTCAGGCTGGGCCAGCCCGAGGGGGAGGTACCAGACACTGGGGTGCACGTCCAAGGCAAGACTGAACTAGGCCCAGGAAGTAGCAACATTCCTGCTCCCCAGTGTTACTGAGCCCCGTACTAAGCAGTCCCCATGCTTTCACTCAGGTGGCCTTTGCGACATGGCGGTGGGGGCCATTGCTAGGCAGAGAGAGGCAGAGCCTGTTTGGGTGCAGGTTTGACAGCCCCAGAGCAAGCCCTTAACCAAGATGGGGCACCAGGGAGCCAGGATAGTAGCCTTTGGCCTCGGCCATAGCCGGCTGGCTAAGGCAGGGAGTGCCCAACGACCTACGGCTCGTGGCCCCAAAGAGAAAAGGAAGAGATTTGTGTCAGGGCTTAGCCAGAAGCTCCCTTTGGCGCATTGGAGAGAACCCAGGTCAGTGCCTGCCAGAAGCTTCTCTCTGGGGAGCCCGGACAGCTGACGGGGCAGCTGAGCAGATATAGCAAAGCTCACCCGAGGGGCCCTCTGGTTGGGGCTGGGCCAGCCGGAGAGGACCGCTATGGACACGTGGCCGGCTCCACAGCAAGGGGTCGGCTCCGGGAAGCTATGGCTCTGGCTTCTCAGAGAGTCTATCCGCCCATTGAACCAGCTGGAAGAACGAGACCCACAGGTGGGAAGACTCTGGAACTTCATATTTGGGCTTGCCCTACCGCACGTAACTGCCTTCCCGCCCTCTCTCCCCAGACAAGGATCCTGCAGCTCCTTACCCTGAAAGATGAGCCACCCAGACATCAGAGTCTTTTTTTAACATCTGAAGTGCCCCTAGCAACCCTCGTCCAGATGGTGCCCGCGGGTCACTTCCCATCTCTTGATGGGCTTGTGGGACCAGTGGTGTTTTAAAACAGTGTTTTTGAAAAGAGTTCCTGGCACTTAAAAATTAGGAGATTCCATAGAAAAACTCAGATTTCTGTCTTCTCTTGAAAATCAGAACATGGGACCTCATGGGACCCACAGTCCTGCAGTTGTGGGCTGGAGCTGAGAGGGTCCTCTTGAAGCTGCAAGGCAACCATTTCCCCTGTTGTGCTGTACACCCCAGTCTATCCCACGAAGCTCATGGAAGCTTCTGTACACCCCAGTCTAGACCACAAAGCTCACGGAAGCTTCTGTACACCCCAGCTGAGCCCATGAAGCTCTTGGAAGCTTCTGTACACCCCAGTCCAGCCCGTGAAGCTCACTCCTTCAGCTTGGGGATCAAGAGGCACCTGCCTCTGCATTTACTTTGTAAGCGGGACACTTGCCTGGAAAGGGTCACAGGTGGAGATGTGAGAAGGACTGGGGGGCTGGGCTAGCATGAGCCTGTTCTTCTGAGCCGCTGGGGCATCCACGTCCCTTGCCGCCCCTTTTCCTAGGCTCCCCGTCTCCAGGCCGCCGGGAGAAGGACTTACAGTGGCAACTATTTACTGACCATCTACTGCACCCAGGTCAAGTGCTGTGCTAAGCACTTTATAGTTATCCTGTCTCGTGTAACTTAAGGCATTTATTTGAAGTCCGAAGTGGCCAGATGCCGGGCTGGGCAGGGCTGGGCATTCCTGCCAATTCCTGGCTGCTGCCCTCTCCAAGGGCTCTGTCCGGGAGGCAAGGAGGGAGGGAAAGAGCAATGACAGAGGAGGGGCCTCCCTGAGAACTGCTGCTCTGCTTGTCCCAGCCACCAGGGACACAGCCGGCCCCAGCATGGGGCTCCGGAGTTTGAGGATAGGGAGGCCTCTGTAGGGGGTGGGTGCTCTGGCAGGGATAGGCCCCACAGTGGGGCATCTGCTTCTCGTCACTGCTCGCAGCTGTCCGGAGCGAGTAGGCAGGGCTGACACATGACCTCCGCAGCAGCGTGGGGCTAAAATTAGAGCGGGCCAGGGTGGGGAGGGAGCGTCCAGCTCCGGGCCGGGCAGCCAGGCCTCCCGGTTGGCCACCACCAGCACGGGTGGTGACTGGGATCCAGAGGGAATCCCCGGGCTGAAACAGCAACCCCACGGGCCTGGGACACATTGATCGCCTCTCACAATCCATGGGGCCAGAGGGTCACACTCAAGATTGCTGAGAACGGGGGAGCCCAGGCCCACCTAGGGGGCCACCGGCAGTCCAGGCCCCAAGGCGGAAGGAGGAACAGAAGGAGGAGGCATCCCCGGATTGCTGAGCCGGCTCCGCGCCCTCTGCCTGCCCGCCGATGCTGCTGTTCCTCGCCCTGTGGGCCCTGGTGCCCTGCCTGGTGTTGGTAACCCTCTACTTTTTCTCCTCCGCAGGAGGGAAGAGCGGAGGAAACAAGAAGAATGATGGTGTGAAGGTAAGCCCCCAGGAGCCTGGCAAGGCCGGCATCTGGCAGCGTTTCCGCCAACAGGGCCTGCCTTTCAGGGCTGGGGCAAGACCCAGGCCTTGGTGAAGGCGTTCTGGGCAGATGTGGTCAACTCGTGCAACCAGGCTGTCCCCAGGATTGGTGGGGGCTGGGGAGACGCGAAGGGGGAGGGTTGACTGTAGGTGGGAGAGACAGGTGGCCAGGGGGTTTGGGCGGGCGCAAGGAAAGGGGCAGGTCTGAAGATACCCGTGGTTCCCTGGGACGGGAGGACTGGAAAGTGAGAGGGTATGAAGAAGAGGCAGAGCTGATCCCGAGGGGCGACCTCCCCCTCCCTGAGTGTGGGCTGGCTGGAACGGGCCCCTGACCCAGTGTGCACCCCAGTCCAACCCGCAAAGCCCATGGAGGATGGATAGCCCCCCATCTGACAGAGGCACCCACCCCTGTCAAGGCCTGCCGGCTTGGGACCAAGAATCCCCTCCTTTCCATGACCCAGACCTGCCCTCTGTCCCCGCCCCTGATGCCCGAGCTACTTCCGTCCACACCCTGCTGACCCCTCCTTCCCTCCTCTCTCTTCTCCCTCTGCTCTCTGGGGCCTGCCCCTTCCCCCACCTCTCTCCAGCCCCCTCCTCCCCTGCCACTGGCTTGCCTTGTGGGCTCTCCTCTCTTGAGACCCTGCCTTTTTCTGGGCTCAGAGCCCTGCCTGGCCAGGACCCTGGCTGTGCCCAGGACTCTGGAAGGTGTGGGATGCTGTCCAAACACAGCCATCCAGGTGGGCTGGTGGCTTCATGGCTTTGTTGTAGTGGCATTTATGGTCTCAGGCCACTGGCTTTGGTTCGGTTTAGGGGTCGCATGGGAGGAGATCTGGACTGGGGGGCCGAGGCCAGGATCTGGGCCTCCTCTCTGCTCTCAGTCCTCTGGGGGCTTAAGTTTCCTCATAAGTGCAATGGATTGGGGGGGAGGGGAGGTGCGTGTGGACTCCACGATTTCCAAGATGTAAGCTTTAAGAACGCAAAAGCAAAGCAAAACAAAACAAAACAAGGCAACGAAACCCTATCTAATCATTTTTCCTTCTCATCTTGGATACTTGAGAAATACATAATTTGTTGTTTATCAACCAAAGTCAGTGGTTTTCAAACTGAACTTCTTAGAGCCTCAAGGTCTTGGGGAGGCACCCCTGGCAGCAGATAGCGTGGGAGAGAAAGGGGGAGGCTGAACAGAGAAGATTCTGGGCTTCTCACACCCACTTCGGCCAAACAGCTCCGTGTAAGAGACATCTCAGTGGTTAAGGGAGCCAGGGTAGTCTTAGCGGCTAGAGACCTCAGCTGGTCATGTCAATCCCATGAGCCTGTGTTTCTTCATCGGGGCAGTGGGAGCACAGGGGATTCCCACCTCCCAAGGCCGTTTGTGAGGATGAAACAAGCCAATGGACGTTGAGGATTCGGCAGGGGTACTGGTGTGCCATGCTCGCTCATGAGATGCTAGTCAGTATTATCTTTTCTGTTTTCTAGATTGGACTTTCAAGTAAGATTTCTCTTGAAAACAAAGTTTGATCAAGGAAGTCTTTGGAAACACAGCTCTAAAGCCAGTCCCACTTATAAAGTTAACACACACCTCTCCCAAATCCTATGATGGAATCCAGAATTGAGTTCTGGCTGCCTTGCTGTTTTGGGTTACGCATGAGTCGAACTCTCTCCCCCCTCCGACTGGAAAGGCTCGCGGCGGGGTGTGCAGGCCGAGGGTGGCCCAGTTTGGAGCAGCTGGAGTCCTCTTGGCCCTAGTGTGTTTCCCTGGGTTCCCTGGGAAAAACCATACTCGGAGGATACAGGGCAGAGGCCGCAGGTGCCGGTGGGCTGTGGCCTAAGTCAGTGGAGGAGGAGGGGCAGAGCGAGGGCTACCCCGTCTGCTCGGCTCTTGGGCGTGGCCCTGGCAAAGGCTGACACAGAGCCATTAGGTGTGAGGTCACGTCCTCCCTCACACCGGGTCTTGGGATGAAGCTCTCTTCTGGCTCCCCTCCAGGCCAGGCCAGGAGGCAGAGGCCGTCTGGGGGCAAGGATGTCACACAGCATGGCGGAACTCTGGCTAGTCACCTCAGGGCTTGCCAGTGGGCACAACTGAAGAAAGAGCCGCTCCTTCCTGCAGCGGCGGCGGGACAGACCCTGAGCGGCTTCTCAGGTGGCTCTGGTGTGAAGAGAAGCCCAAAGGCCAGGAATAGCCTTTTGGGGGGAGGGGTGGAGGAGGGGAGAAGTCCAGCTGGAAGATGAGAGTAACCAGGGGCCTTCCCAAGAGGTGGGGAGCCTAGCCTGCAAGGTGTCGCTCTGTGGGTCCAGTCATGCGTGTCACTATGAGCGATGCTGGACCTCAAGTCAAGGAGCCGTGGGTTTGATGGGCCCCACCGTCCCCTCCTTTGGAGATCTGAATCACCAGTTCTGCCGTCTGTGCACGGGGAGAATGACAGGTGTTTCCTGCGGCCAGTGAGAGGCTCACGCTCCTTTAAACGTGCCGCCCAAGGGGGGGAAGTACGTATTCTTCTCACAACGTGGTCCCTAAAGAACCCCCCAACTTCATCTGAGGCTTTGCTGAAGCCCCAGGGACTGCCTCCATCGCTGGAGGGGAAGAGGGCTGCTTGGGGAACAGAGAGGACACCGTGCTGTACCTTACGGGCCTTGCAGGGCGAATTTCAACCCTACTTTATTTCTGCTGTCTCTGCTAACCCGAGAACCAGGCTTCTACATGTGGTTCTGAGAGATGTGACTCTGCTTTTGGTGAAAGCCCCTGGTCGGTGTGGGGTGATTATTAGTATCTTCATCATTTGTGATCCAGAGAAATTGAGTCTTTCCGTTGGCAAGAAGTGATGCCCCCCACCCCCCTCCTCCCAGCCACCGCTAAGCCTCTGCTTCTATGAGGAGCGGCCGGCCGCTCCCACCCCTCAACCCCACTCACTGCCCCCTGTTGGTGTCCCATCCGTGCCATCGTGACTCCTCTCCCCCATGTCCCATCCTGTCACTGTATGTCCGGATCTGACGCAGTCTCTGCTCTATGTTCCCTCCTCGTGTCCCGCCTGGAACCCCGGCCCCTGCGTTCCTCAGTTTTCTGCGGACAGTGAGCTGTGAGGGCCTGGCCTCTGCCACGTACATGGTGCCTCTCCAGGCTCCGGCCAGAAGCAAGGCCGACCCTAGGACAGGGGGTGAGGGGCTGGCCGCAGGCTGCTGGCTGTGGGAGTCACACTGCCTACCAAGCCGGGGCAGATGCAGGGACCGTGAGACTTTACACCGGGCAGTGCCCGGTCAGCCACTTCGGCCACGTCTGTGGGGGCCCTGGATGGAGAGCACAGGATCTTAGGCTCCTGGCCCTCAGAGGCTTCTGGATCTTGAAGTCAGAAAGCGCAGACTTAGACCTAAGGATCCTCCGAGAATAGCCAGCGCCTCCCCCGGGCAAAGGCCTACCCTGAGGGCATCTCAAGTCCTTCCCTGCCTGCCCCCCCGCCCCCCAGCACAGCGAGGAGGACGGTCTCCAGGCCTCTCGGATGGACGTGCGTCCGGGAAGGATGAGCCTTTGCAGCACAGTCAGGCTGTGGGGCCTGGAGACCCGGACAGAGGAGAAAGTCGGCACTCAGGGCTTCCTGGCTCCCCTCCACTACCGGCTGGCTGAGAGACCTCGGGCAGATCCCTGCCCGTCTCTGGGCCCCAGCTTCCCATCCGTCCAATGCCAGCGTCAGCCTTGACCCGCAGCCTTCCCTGAATGCGAGTCTTTGCACCGCCTAGCTTAGGAGTGAGAGATGGAGAAGACAATCCATGCGTGTCCTCTCTCTCTCTCTCCTTCCCACGGTTCCCCAGCCAATAATAGGCACGAAGCTACAAATCCCCCAAAAGCTGGACTAGTAGGGAGGGCAGGGCCCAAAGACTCAAATTCTGGGCTCAGCCACGTGTCTGGCTGTGCCTCGGTTTCTCTATCACCATAAAGGAGCTGAAACGCGTCAGTCGCTGGGAAGCAGGATTTCAAAGGCCGCTTAGAGGACCGGTTTCCACACCCGGGCCTGCTTTGAAGTCACCCGGTGATACTGTTTAAAACAGAGATGCCCAGGCCCCACCCCACACCTAGTTATCAGACCCCTTGAGGGGGGCCTGGTGATGTTTATCTTGGACAAGGTTCCCAAGTGACTACAGATGCTCAAACCGCCCGGGAGCGGGGTTCTTCCGGTAGAGACACGGGGAGTCTAGGAGGAGACGCGGGGCCTCGTCTCCAGACCTGAGCGCCCTCTGGTCCGGCAAGGGCTTTGGTTTCCGGAGGCCTTAGGCAACTGGCATCCAAGACCTAGGACTGGTTTCCCCCATCGGAGCTTGGTGTAGGGAGGCGCCCGGTGCAAGCGAGGCCGGCCCCGGAGCTTGCTGGCCGGACGGCGAGCCCCCTGCAGCCGCTCGTGAGGCCCCGAGAGCTTCAGGCTGAGAGAGGACTGGCCATACCAGGGCAGCTCTTGCTGGTGGCCCTGACTTCGTGCCCCAAGGCCACGCTGGCGAGGGACCACAGAGGAAGACCCTAGGGCCCCTCCTCCTTCCAAACTTCCCCTGTCGTTTGTTTCTCTGCTCCCTGCCGTTTTCTCTGCTCCCTGCCGTTTTCATGCTGTGTCTTTTCCTGTCCCATCTCTTCTCCTTGTTTTTCCAGAAAAGAAAGTCCAGTTCCAGCGTTCAGTTAATGGTGAGTGTCTGCCGTCTCCCAAACGCCGGTAAATGCTGGGCCTCGAACCCTCGCTCCCGCCTCCCTCCTGCAGGCTGCACTGGGAACCCGGGGCGGGGAGAGGGTGCTCAGGGCGTGCTCGGTACGTGTGCGCCTCGTGTGGCAACATGTGCGTTGTGTGTGTGTGTGTGTGTTGTTGGCGTGTTTCTGTCGACACCTCCAACTCCATGGCCCAGACCAGCAGCCTGGCGGCAGACCTGAGAGCCCCCTCAGGTATGAAGGTTGATTTGAACCCCATCCCACGTCCGGCCCTTGGCTTCTCGCTTCTCCCCGCCCTCTGCTCTGGAACTCATCTCAGGGCTTGGTTTGTGCCAGGTGCGGCGAGGGGGGGCTTGGTTTGGCCAAAGGAGTGGGCGCCAGAGAGGCCCTTCTTGAGTTTCTGGATGCTTGCTACCCAGGGCCTGCCGGTGGCAGAGGAGCCGCCAGCCCCTGCCTCTGGCTAGGGGATCCAGCGGTGGCGTGGTGGCCCACAACCCTCTTCTTCTGATTCCATTGCTGTCTCCCTCAGCTGTGTGGTTTTTCTCCCCCCGAAGCCCAGCCTCTCTCAACGCTGGGCCTCCCCGCCTCTCTCTCTTCCTCTCCTGCCGGTGTGTGTGCTCCTTCCCCGTTCTGTGGCCACCACGTGCCTCTTCTGCTCCTCCACGCCCCCTCTTCGCTCCCTCAAGCAGATGGGGCCAGGAAGCCCCCCCAGCCCGTCCAGGAAGGCCAGGGTTCTCCTCGCATCCACCCCTTCGTCCACACCCCCTGCCACCAGCCGCCCGCTCAGCTGGGCCCTCCCCCTCCTTAGGCTTGGAGGTCTGGCAAGGTTTTCAGCGCAGCATCGGGGGGGCAGAGCCGGCGAGGCTTACGGAAACCGGGCCGCAGCATCAGGCAGCCGGGGCGGCCCCGAACGGGCCGTGCGTCTTCCCACCGGCCAGGCCGACCTCACCGCCTCCCCGTGTTCTCTTTGGCAGGAATCTTCAGAGAGTACCAATACCACCATTGAGGATGAAGACACCAAAGGTAGGGGGCGGCCTTGCCTTCAGCGTCGGGGCCCCCTGGGCCTCCTGGAGGGCCCCGTTCACTGACAGTCCGGGCCTCTGTGCCCTGTTCCCCCACAGAGAACGTGGCTGTGGCCACTTACAGACCGGGCTTGCCGCGGGGCGCTGGTGGCCCATATGAGGCTCTCGGTCCACCAGCCGTATTCAGATGGGCTTTTCCTGTCGTAAGGGTTACGTATGCAGTTGGGTATGTTTTAGGGAAAAAATTAACATATCTAAATCCTAAATGTATCATAGTGGTATATATTTTCTTTTGGAATTTTTAAAAACTGAGTTGATTTTGGGGCTCCTGAGTGGCTCAGTTGGTCGAGTGTCTGACTCTTGATTTTGGCTCAGGTCATGATCCCAGGGTCGTGGGATTCAGCCCTGCATCGGCTCCATGTTGAACATGAAGCTTGCTTAAGATTCTCTCTCTCTCTCTCTCTCTGTCCCTCTTCTCTGCTCGCTCTCTCTCTCTCAAAAAAAAAAAAGTTGATTTTAGGAGCAGCTCAGTTAGTGGAGTCCTGAGTTCAAGCCCCACACTGGGGGTAAAGCTTCCTTTAAATAAATAAATAATTAATAATTAATAATTAAATAATTCTTAATAAATTAATAATTAAAATGAGCGGATTTTAAAAACCGGAAGTGATGACAGAAAAGGAAGGGAAAGCAACGATTCAGAAAGTTAAGTTGCCTGGCGCGCGAGAAATATTGCTGAAGACCAATCCCAAACACGGGCTGCGGTAGCCAGTGGCTAACAGTCCCCAAAAGCCTTCAGACGGCTAAGGGAGAAGAGCCCCAGATAGTAAGGGAGAAAACAGTAAGGACAATAACAGGATAGTGGCTGCCTTTGGGGGTGGGGGGGCACGTGCCGTGGGCTAGACCTATTCCAAGTGCTTGGCATTTACCCGAGCTTCACGACAACCCTGTGAGGTAGGTACTGTGATTGAGCCCATTCTCATTGAGTAAGTTGGCCCACGGTCCTCTAGCGCCTAAGGGTGGGGTGGGATTAGGATTTGAACCCCGGGCAATGTGGCTCCAGGTCCTGCCTGGTAACCATGGCTCCGAGGCCTCGGGGCGTGGCAAGCAGGCTCGGAGCTGGAGCAGGAAGGATGAGTGTCGACTTCTGCTCCGGGGACCCCAAGTCCTCGGATGAGTTAGTGACGTCCTGCCGTGCTGCCCACGCCTGCCGTCCTCGTCCCACGGGACGGGGAGACCGGCCAGGGTGGGGGTTCTCGCAGCTCACGTCGGAGACCCCTGGGGGGTGTCCGCAATTGAGAAAAACACCGTTGGCTTGGAGAGAGCCCAGCTGTACCCGCGTAGATGTATTTCGTTTCAGATATTTGCCTCTAAAAGAATAGAACGAAGGGAGAGAGAGCATTTTACTATGTTACAGAGTTTTTGGCACAATTGCATTTCCTCCTTTACGGTCCATTTGACCCACAGAACACCACGGCTCCCTTCTGACTCTGCCGGGCTGCTCTGGGAGACCGGCCCCACCCTGTGTGTGTCCCTAGGTGGTCACTCCCAGCTGGGGCATGGGGGCGGTCGCTGTATCACCACAGCCTGGGACTAGAGCAAACCAGTCTTCCACGATGGCAACCTTTAAAAACAGGTCACCGTGGGGCGCCTGGGGGGCCCAGCAGGTTAAGCGTCTGACTCTTGACCTCAGCTCAGGTCATGATCTCACGGTTTGTGAGATCGAGCCCCGAGTCTGATCCCCAATCCCGAGTGCTGACAGTGCGGGGAGTCGGCTTGGGAGTCTCTATCTCTGTCCTTCCCCCACTCGCTTGCACGCTCCCTTGTCTCTCTCTCAAAAATTAAATAAAACCTAAAAAACAACAATAGATCGTCTTGAAGGAAAACTCCCTGTCGGGGTCAAGTCTATAGTCTAAGTCCCTCAGGAATGATTTTCTAACTGCATTCCCAGCCCTGCTCCTGTGGATTCTGATTCCATAGGTTTGTGGTGGCCAAGATGTGGGTGGCATTTCTAAGGCTTTCCCCATGTCGGAGGTTTGCCGTCTTAATGATAGCAGGCACTGGGATTCTGGAAAGACCTGTCGTGGTCTCCTAATGCTGGTCTCAGAGCAGAGGGGGATCATAGAGGTGAACCGGTCTGTGCTTCACTGCAGTCCATTTGCTGGGTGACCTTGGACAACAAACTCGACCTCTCTGAGCCTCAGTCTCCTTCAGTAAAGATATGATGATGATAGTATCAGTCTCAGCGGATTGCTGTGGGAAGAAATAAGAGGCTGTGTATCAAGTGGTCACACAGTATTTGGGACAGGGTAATTGTTTCATAAATTTTAATTTCTTTGTCTTTTAATTTTTTATTCGTTATTTAGTTTTGAGAGAGTGGCAGAGAGACAGAGTGCAAGCGGGGGAGGAACAGAGAGAGAGGGGACACAGAATCAGAAACAGGCTCCGGGCGCTGAGCTGTCAGCACAGAGCCCGATGCGGGGCTCGAACTCACGGACCGCGAGATCATGACCTGAGCCGACGTTGGACGCTCAACCGACTGAGCCACCCAGGTGCCCCACAAAATTACAAGTATTTTGTTAGCTGTAGAATACAGTGTGGGGTACGGTATTAAGAAGAAAGTTTCTTAACACGTTTCAGCAATACAATTTAAAATTTGAGTAAAATTTTAAGGGGACATGTATATTCTTTCTTTTTTTTAAATTTTTTAAAATGTTTATTTTTGAGAGAGACACAGTATGAGCAGGGGAGGGACATAGAGAGAGGGAGACACAAAATCTGAAACAGGTTCCAGGCTCTGAGCTGTCAGCACAGAGCCTGACGCGGGGCTCGAACTCACCAACCGCAACTCGGTGACCTGAGCTGAAGTCCAACGCTTCCCGGACGGAGCCACCAGGCGCCCCTCATTTCTTTTTTTTTTTCAAACTGGAGCTTATGGCTGAGGGATAGGAGGCCACGTAACCTTTTCTTGGCGCATTAATTTCACTCAACGATTATGTTAAGACAAGTATTTATAGGTTAAACAGACAGATAAATATTTGGAACGGAATGCAAAAGTCATATGAATTACAAATGCAAAATGTGACCCGTCGAAGACATTCTGCACATGGGGCGACAGCTCTGGCCGGAGTCCCTGAGGCCCCTGCATTTGCATCTCTGCTCTAGAGAGACCAGGAGGGGAAGATTCGTGAAGCCTTAAATTTCTGTTCACTTTCGCCCCTTTCGTAGAGGTAAATCTGAGGCCCAGGGAGAAAGGGTACGTCCGGTTATTCCTGACAGAGCTGGGACCCAGTCCCCTGCTCGGTTCCCCACGGGTAAAAGGCCATGACCGAAGAGACGCTGGCTGGGCCAGAAGCTTCTCCCTGTGTTCGGTTCCAAGCCCTGCGCCTCCCCCAGCTTCTTCGGGCCTCAGAGAAAGTTTCAAAAAAACCATTTTCGGGTGTTAATTTGTTAAGTCTTCTTACTAAGTGAGAATAGCGGCTGGTGGGGTAGATTCTGACCTAACATTAAAGTTAATTAGAAATGTCATCCTCTAGGGAACATTCTCCCCCGAGCAAAGACAGAGACATTAATATTTCAGAGTGCCTTGGGCTCTCACCCTCGAGCTGCATGGGGCCCTGCCAGCCTCCTTCCCGCTTTCCTCCTCCTGGTCAGCTCCATGAAAAATTAATTTCCTTCCCAAACCCGAAGAAGCTGCCTCAGAATCTGGGCAGAGATGTTCTGGGAAATACCAGCCAGGAATGCTGATCCAAAGCTCAGCCTCAGCATGCTGTGTGACCTTGAGAGAGTGCCTTAACCTCTCTGGGGCCCCAGCTTTCCCGTCTGGCAGGGAGCACTCCTCGACTGAGTGATTGAACACCTGGCAGATGAGAAGCGCCAGAGATTGCTACTGGGAAGCTGCCGAATGAGTCTCTCACACCGCAACAGGACTGCTGAGGACGTGGAAGGAACCCAAAACCACAGCGAATTTCTCCACATCTCGGAAGCACCAGGCTCCCAGATTTTCCATCCCAGAGAGGAAGCTCCTAGGGAGATTTCTGCTCACTAGACTTCCACTGTTGGCAAACTCGGTGTGCTGAGTGGCTGGAGGCAGAGCCACGTTAGCCATTGTCTCTGGCTGCATTAAGAGAAGTATAGTGTCCAGAATTGGGGAGGGGATAGAGAGTGTTACTCCAGACCTGATATTCTGCAAGATTCAAGCCACACTGAGGTTTGTGTGCTCACACCCAGAGAGGCATTGAAATAGCTCCAGGACGCTCAAAGAGTGGATGGCCAGCTTACGTCAGATCCTGCGAGTCGCATCCTGGAGGCTTTCAGCTGTAAAAAGAGAAGACTAGCAGAGAGGGGCGCAGAGGGTCTGGGGAAACGGGTGCACACCTCAGAGCCCCAGCAGGCAGAAAGGGTAAGAGAACTGTAGCAGGGGCTTTCCGGCGGCGGGGGATCCTGACTTGAAGGAAGGAGGAGGTGGGCGCGAAGGGAGAGAGACGTCCAACAGTACCGCCGGCTGCCCGGCGGGCTGCAGACCCCCAAGTTGCAGCCGAGATGAAACCATCGTGTACCCGGCTTCTGGGAACCATCCCTGCCCTGGCTAGAGACCAGAGGCCGTCCTCGGGGAGAACTTCCAATTCAGAGATTTCCAGATGACAGTAATCACAGCTCTTGTTTATGGAGTGGCGGGCACTGCTCCGCGTGCTTTGTATCATGCCTCATTCTTTACATAAATGAGCTGGTATAAAGGGCTTGGAACGGTAGCCGATTCCTAGCGAGAACCATATATGTATTAGCTATTTCTACCGAGGCATTCTCAACTCGCTCACCCCTCAGAACCACCCTGTGAGGTAAGTACTGTTAGTAGCTCCGTTACACCGACGGGAAAACCGAGGCACGCGGAAGCCCCTTGCTCAAGGTCACGGTTACTAAGCGGCAGAATCAGGATCCAAACCCAGGGACTCTGGCTCCAGACGGCCTCGCTGGCCTCGCTAGCCTCCCGGAGGTGGCGGTGAGCGGCAGCCCACGGGAGACAGGGTGTTAATTAAGTAGAGGCTCCTGCGACGTCAGGCCGGGAGGAGCCGTAAAGTCTGTGCAGAAAAGGCGAGTGGGCGGCACAGGCGGCCCGCCCGAGCACAAGGGCCCGCTCTGCATCATCGCGCCGATCCTGCCGGGGAGTGGGACCAGGCATCTCTTGGCAAGGCTAAGGTTCTTCCTGCCCGCAGTCTCCACGAAGCAGGGCAGAGTGGACCAGGAGCACAGGCTCTTGGGCTCCTAGCAACCGAGGCCACCTGGCGACTCGGGCGATTCTAGGATATGGCGTGAAGACAGGGCAGCCCCAGCCCCTGGTTCGGTCCATGCACTGAGTCATTCGTTCCTGCCTCCTCTGCCCCCCGCCCCGGGCAAGGCCCCGAGTGAGCCGGCAGAATGCGTGGCCCAGGACAGGCTCCTTCCCAGCCCGGGGAAGTCTTGGCAGAGCCAGCAGATAAAGAATTAGCCCCTGGCCATGGTGCCGACATTGAAGAACATCACCGGCGTGTCTACGGGGCACCCGCCCTGAGGATCGATCGTATGACGGGCTTCGGAGCCGAGAGCCCTGGCCGGGGTGGGCGGCCCACCACAGCAGACCGGCCAGCCTCTCTCACCTCCGGTTTGCCCACCGCCGATGCGGAAGCGATGGCCGCGTGAAGTTGTGCCGTGGGGCTTCAGGATTCTGCAGGTGCGGCGCACGGCGCAGTGCTCGGTGCCCTCCTTCGCTCCGCGATGAACGCCTGTGGGGGCCGGGTCAGACCCAGGTCCGGGGCGGAGCACGCATCCGGGTCGGGAAATAGATGAGCGGCCGGGCCTAACACGGCAGGGAGCACGTGGGGCATGGGGGTCCTGTGGGAAAGGCCCGGGGCTGGGAGCCAAATTCCGCATCCAATATGGTCTACGTCCTTGGGCGAGTCACCTTTCCTGGGCCTCCATTTCCCCAAAAGTGTGATACGGAGGCCGAGCCCTGGTCCCCAAGGGTTCTTTCGGCCTGGATGTGGTAGGACCCTGTGTCTTCTGGGCCTGAGGTGGGCTCCCCGGTGTGAGACGGGGCGGGGTTGCATGGGCAGTGGTGAGGAAAGGGGCAGGAGCAGGGCCCCGGCCGGGCGTGCTCCCCTCCCTCAGCCCCAGACCGAGAGGTGGCAGTGCGCCCGTGAACCTCACGGGAGGCTGCTCCGGTAGGCCGGGGAGCCGGCCGGGTTTGGAGCGAAGCTTGGGCCTGTGGTAGGGGGAGCCTGCCCCCGGGGAACCCCGTGAGGCTTCTGGTGAGCCAGTCCTGCTGGGAGTCCAACTTCCTCTGTCACGGAGGCCCCGTGTCCCCATGGATCAGATGGGGGGTGCTGGCCTTGCTGCCCTCCCGGGGAGTCTGTGAGGAGCGGGTGTGGCAACCTGCCTAGCAGGAGGCAGAAAATGGCAGCGCTTAAAATGCGTACCTACTGTGTGCCCGGGGGGTTCACTCAGGTTACCGCATCCCACCTTGTTACCTCGTTACCTGGTTACCTCATTACTGGGGTGGGCATTGTTGTCTCTGTCTAACAGACCAGGAAACAACCCCGTGGCCTTGTTACACAGCGTGTAAGGACCTGGGCCGGCATTTACACCAAGGCCGTCTGGTCCTCAAGTCTGGGTTTGGCACGGATGGGATGAGAGGTGGTGGTGTCTCCATTTCACAGATGGGGAAACTGGGGCTCGGAACAGCACACATCTAATGAGAAAGCTGATGCCTAAGCCTGTCCTAGAAAGACCAGCTGTTCGTGGCGTTTCAGGGGTCGATGGGGGAGGCCGGGTCTCAGCAACTAGGATTCGTTAATGCCTAGAAAGTTCTGAACAGCTCAGTGCCTGGTTCCTACAGGCTCCCAAATGGAGCAGAAAGCTCCCCCAGACCTGAAGGAGAAGTAAGCCCTAAGACCTTCCTTGGGGGCCCCAGTTTGGGCCCAGGGGGAGCCCCTGGTTCATGGCTGCTAGCGACAACCCCCACCGTTGACCTGGTTTTGGTTCAGGTGGCAAAGCAAAGGGACGGAGAAGCATATTTTGGAGACAACCTGGGTTCCAATCAGACCTAACGTCAGCAAGTCTCCCAGGCACGCCTCACTGAGGCAAAGGCCTCTACCTGGGACACCGGCTCTGCAGTCGAGGGAACTTTCACACCTTTTCCCACTTCCCCAGGCCTCAGTTTCTGCTTCTGTGAAATGGGAGTCATGATACCTGCCTCCGGGGGATAACGTGACTATAAAGGAGACAGTCTCCACGAGGCCCTCGGGTCCCAGCGCAGCTTCTGGCGCAGGGACTCAGAAAACGGGAGGCGGTGCTTCATGGCCAACACTGTTACTGTCATTTCTCTGTGTCCCCTCCTGCCTCACAGTGCGGAAACAGGAGATTATTAAAGTGACAGAGCAGCTGATCGAAGCCATAAGCAACGGAGATTTTGAGTCCTACACGTGAGTTGGCTGGGCCCGTTCTGCATGCCATGCCCAGGTCGTTGTTCAGGGGCAGGGTGCTGACGGCTAATTTGGGGGGTCCTGGTCTCTGACCCTCATTCGCTCCCTCTGCATGAGCCGTGAATCAGACCGAGCTTGTATTTCTGTTTTGCATTTAGACTTTATGCTTTAGAGAAGCTTTCTGTTCATGGTACTTCTCTGCATTTTGGTCCTCCCTCTGCTCCTCCCTCTCCTCCTCTCCTCCTCCTCCTCCTGTCTAGTTCCTCAGGAAGGACTCCAACAAAACTCCTTTGTTTCCCCAAGGAAAGAGGGGGTGGTCCCCACCACAGCAGGGCCTCCTCAGGAGATGGGTGGGGAAGGAGGGGGAAGGTGGGCCGCTCCTCAGGCCTCTGACCTCAGGTGGGCAGGGTAGGGTGTGTCCGCCAGTGAGCAGCGGTGAGCAAAAGACCCTCAAAACAGAACCTTAAATCCTCTGGGGGAATAAGGCAGAGTGTCCAAAAATAACAACATGAAACAGGTGGTAGGAGACTGTCCCCTACACACCTGGACCAGCCCTCCAAGGGGCGGCTGTGTGCAAAGGCTGCGCTGGAGCGCCCCCTCGTGGTCGTCCACACGCCTCCTGGTCTGGCCCAGAAGCAGGCCCCAGCGCGCCCTTAGCCTACCCCAGGAAGAGGGAGGGGTCTCGACTGCCCGGGGAAGGGCTGACGAGACCCCACATATGCTTTTTGGTGGACAAAAGCTGCCAGCTGAGGCAGAACGACCCTTGCCTGTTGGGTCCAGATGAAGCGGGAACAACGTAGCTGGGGTTTGGTTCTTGGGCGGCTGGCTGCTGGTTTCCACCATGCTCAGGGGCCGAAGTCTGTCTCCCAAAGGCTTGGCAGGCCAGGTGCACCGTAACTGTGGGAGGGCTTTGGCAGCAACGGGGGACGAGGCCCCAGCGATCCGCTGGTTACGTCTGGAGGAGCAAGGGACAGGTGCGAGACAGGTGGCACGTACGCGTGTGTGCACGCGCTTGTCTACACTGCACGTCTGTGACTGTGGATTAGGGCCGTACGCACGTGTGCACCTGGGTAAAGCATAAAAACACAGAAACACGCTGTTGAAGGGTCTCGTGGCCAGCCCTAAAAGGAGTTAAATCAGTCACGGGAAGAGTCGTGGAGTCATCTCTGGAAGGATACAGCCAAGGAGGGAGGGAAAGAGGGGCGGCTTCTGTGGACCCCAGCCCCGCCCCTTGCCATTTCTGGGACCCCCTCTCACTTCTGTGATGTCACTTTCTCTGGCATCTGCAGCCTAGTCCAGGGTCCGAGCCCTTGCCATGACCTCTGGAGCCTGCGGTCCCCTGAGTCTGGGGCTGTGGAACCCTCACTCACTGAGCCTCAGTGTCTCGAGACGTATAACGGAGTTGGAGCGGGTGGTCTCTGAGTCCCTTCAGAGGCAGGGACCCCCTGAGACCTCCTGGAGAGGGCTTCTCCAGTGGGGGTGTTCAGTCTCCTGGACACTCAGAGCTCAGACCCCCAGCCTTGGAGGATTCTGGAGCTGAAGGGTCCCGAGCACATCATGTGGTCTGAGCAGAGTCCCCAGCCCCTGCCTAATCCATCTGGAGAATTTGGGGCTGAGTGGAGAAGCGGGTTGTCTGGGGTCACGTGGACAGGACAGTCAGGGACGAGCAGGGAGAGTGCCTTGCGGTAGCCAGGGTCCAGCTCAGACGATGCTGGGCCCGATACCCCATCCCCAGGGTCTCTGGTTCCTCCCTGGGGTGGGGATCTTTGCTTGTCCTGAGGTACTTCCTGCCCCTGCCTTCACTGTCATTGTCACAAGGGTCTGCGTCACACCACAGATCCCAGAGACCTGAGGCGGGGGAGACGGCTGTTTTCCTTCCTCGACCTGGCTGTCAGGGTTCCCCAGAAGGCTGAGACCCAGAAGGGAGCTCTGAGCTGAAAATACACAGCAGAGGACCTCCTCGCCATGCCCCGTGCGCCTTCCTCCCAGGCATGAAAAACTAGATGGTAGGCTATTTTCCTCATGTTACAGAAGAGGAAACTGAGGCTCACGCTGAGGCCAGACAGGCCACCTTTAAAGTAGCAAAAAGTATCCCCTCCAGGGATGTACCCGTTTGGTGAGCAGAAGTCCCTTTGAGGTGAAGGCAAAGTCCTCCCCCTAGGAAGACAGACCGGGAAAAGTCCCTCTGGCTCCTGCTGCCCCCTGGCGGGGAGATGCAGGTTGGAGGGTCGTGTACAGGCTGAGTCCCTCCAGCGCCGGCTTGAGGTCACTGCACAATGCTTCACGGCCACTCATGGCGTCCTTGCTGGGCGATGTTAGGCCACTAGCCCCTTGCTGGGGATCTTATAAGCAGTGAGTGGCAGAGCCAGGATCTGAATTGAACCCCGGCTTCCCAGTTCCACCACTGGACAGGTGGTGGGTGCCTCACAGCACAGTTTGCAAGCCCTGTCCCACCCGCTAATGTCATTGATCCTGCGAGGTGGGTTCCGTCCCTCCAGTTTCTCAGGCCTGCCCTCCTCCAGTCCAGGCCCTGGAGTTAGAGGGTGGCCCCAAGAGGCTACCCTAACTCCTCTTTCCTCTGACTTCTTCCCCCTAGGAAGATGTGTGACCCCGGGATGACCGCCTTTGAACCTGAGGCCCTGGGGAACCTGGTCGAGGGCCTGGACTTCCATCGATTCTATTTTGAAAACCGTGAGCAATCCCTTCTCTCTGGGGTGCCTGTTGTCTGCTCTCTGTTCCATGTCCTGCCGGATGGCACAGCAGGGTGACAGGCAGGGCCCCCGGGCGAGCTCAGGAGCCAGCGAAGAGGAAGATCCCGTGTGGACAGGGGTGGGTACCACCTTGGTTCCCTCTCATAACCTGGGCCCGTCTGACCGCCGGCTGTCCCTCTGTGGCTGAGGATGGGGACCTGGGACAAGTGTGACGAGCACTCCCGGCCCTCCCCTGCCCCCGCCCCTGCCCCTGGGAGGGCTGAGGGAGGGCCTTTATTCCCATTTTACAGATATGGGGGCCTTCTTGCCAGAGCATTGTACCCGAGTTACAGCCATCTAGAGGCCTGGGGCCACCCCAGCTCTCCGACTGGTCGCAAGCTGGCTCATGGGCTGTTAATGCCTGTGGGTGGGCAGTCCAGGGAAGAGGAGGGGACCCGAGCTCACACTGCTGTGCCCCTGCCTGTTTGTCTAGGTCTCTGTCCGCACGTCTGTCCTTCCTGGGCCTCTCCTCTGCAGGAGAGACCCTGGCAGCTTTGCACACAGGGGCCGTCAGGGGCCGAGGCTGGGCCTTGACCGAGGGCGCTTTCTGCCTGTGTCCATGTCTCATCTTGGCCAGGGGTCAGACAGGGAGGAACCAAAGCACATGCCGGTTGGAGTCATCTAGCTCAGGACCCGAGAAGTGGCAGGTCCAGGGTACCCCAAAGGGAAGGCATATGCCACTGAGCCTACCCAAGATGCTTTCCGGTGCACGTGGGCACCCCCCGAAACAGCATTGGTTCACACAGTGAGGAAGTTGGTCCCTTTCTGGATTCTCTTTTAATACGTCTGGTTTCATCAGGGGGAAAGGCCGAGCCGGGCGCTGGTCTTAAACATCCCTCTAGCTTCTAATTTACCTCTTCCCCAAAGACAGAACGGTCTCAGGCTCAGACCCTTTGCGGGCAAGAGCTCAGAGCTAGGATTCCATAACTTGATTTCGTTTACACCGGACTTACGATTAAAATTGTATTCTGTGATGCTGGTTGTTCATGCCTGATTGTGCCAGAAAGTTTTCTTTTAAAATAAATTGACATAAATTGATAAAGCATATTGATTTAAGGAAATATTTTAATGAAGTCAGTACAGTGGCACTTGTAGATGGCTACAACACAGGTGGCGTTTAAGGGACTGCAAAAGGATCTAGTCCCGCTCTACAACACCCAGAAGGGGAAACTGAGGCCCAGAGAGGGGAAATGACTCTTCCGAAGGAACCCAGAAAGTCAGTGGCAGAAGCCAGTCCCGATTCACGCCTTCCCTTTCCTGCCCCGTGCCGCGCCCCGTCTCAACTGCGTGTTAGCAGCCCCCAGCTGGACACTCCTCTCCTGCCTGCACCCATTCTGACTGTATCTTACAGAGTAGGGGCTCGAGAGCACCCCCAAAAAGCTGCAACGAAGGAAGTTGCATTTCCCTTGATTGATCAAACTCTGATATTCCAAGGCTAGCAATAAAGGTTCAGTGCTCATGTGAAGAGAGGTGGCTGGACCCCAAGTGTCCCCATCACCTGGGGCTCCCTCGCTGATCACCATGGCACCTCTATACAGGCCTGTCCTCTGGGGGCGCTGGTTCCCCAGAGCGGACTCCCCAGTCCCCAGCCAGAGAGCAGAAAGCAGGCTGAGCTGGGTCTAAAGGCTCAGGGATGAGAAAATGAACACACAGAGAAGGCTGAACTAGCTCTTGGCCTACGTCCAGGCAGGGGGCACACCGTAGCACCGGCCCCCTGGGCTGCGAGCTTGAACGCCAAAGCGCCCATGAGCGCAAGACCCGAAGTAACCGCCTGCCCCAGGCCCAGTCTCACCATCCGGCCTGTTTTTCCCTGCCGGTGCTGGACGGCCTGGCCCTTTCTCCCACGCTACCCACAAGGGGGGGGTGTTAGAAGGCTGCGGTCTATTCAGAGACGCTAAATTAGGATGGTCATTTCTTCAAATTTTTTTTTTTTTTTTTTAATGTTTGTTTATTTCTGAGACAGAGAGAGACAGAGCATGAGTGGGGAAGGGGCAGAGAGAGAGGGAGACACAGAATGTGAAGCAGGCTCCAGGCTCTGAGCTGTCAGCACAGAGCCCGACGCGGGGCTCGAACTCACAGACCGTGAGATCATGACCTGAGCCGAAGTCGGACGCCCAACCGACTGAGCCACCCAGACGCCCCTAGGATGGTCATTTCTTTACAAACATCCCCCCGAACCCCAGCGCTTGCCAGCAACAGCAAGGCCCGAGGCCCTCAACAATGCTGAGCTTGTCTGTCCCTTCTGAGATGGTTCTAGAGGGTCCTAATTCAGTCCCATCTGGAGACTGACTTCCTCTAGGTTCTACTGCCTTCCCTTCAGAAAGTGGCCCAGCTTGGGACAAGTCAGATTGCATCCCTGGACCTCAGCTTCCAGATGTGCTCCACGGAGGCATTGAACCAGACAGGCCCGGAGTGCCTCCAGCCCCAGGTGCTGGCGAGGGCTCCTTGCGTTTTGTAGGAGGGCCTCTGGGTGACCTCTGACCTCTGAGGTCACTCCCAAGCCTATAATGCAAAAGCCCTACCTTCTCTCTGAGAGAAGTCCGTTAGTCTAGTCTACATATGTAGGACTCAGTGATTCGGTAGCCAAAGCCTGGGTACAGTGTGATTATAATATTAGGGATGCTTTCAGTAGTCCCGAAACAACAATTTTTTTCCAGAAAGTTAGTGGTTTGCAAACCTGGCTGGGCATCAGAACCAAAGGGTAGGGAGGGGAAGGGAGTTTTTTAATATTATAGATTTTTGACTTGTCATCTCCAAGGGAGGAGATGCACGGTGTATATTTTATATCAGCTCTCTGTGGTATTTGGACCCTACATTTGGGCTACACCAAGGGAAGGCGTGAGGCTTCCTCTGAAGCCTGGTGACCCCTGTCCAGCCCCTCCCTGGGTCATTGTCTTTCTGTGCTTTTGTTTTCTATTTGCTAAAAAAATGGAGAGTTCCCAGAACCAAAATAATTAACAATAATAATAGTAATAATAATAACAACAATAGTAGTTCATATTTTGCATAGAGAAAGCTGGTTTCAGGTGCCTTTCTCAGTTCTGTCATGATTACAAGAGTTATGCGTTTCCACCTAACTCTGGAGAACTCCATGACCTCCCCGATGACCCCTAATTCCATCCTTACGATTCAAGATCCTAAGATTCGGCAGTTTTAATACCACCCAGCTTTCCATAATTCTTTCTGCTGACCGTAGGGGTGGCAAATGAGGGGTCCACAGGCCATATACAAAATATGGGTTAATTGACTCTTGACGTCGTCCGTAAGGCTTCCCAGTCAACAGATGGTTATTAGTAGTTAAGTTTTAGGGGGGTCAAAAGGTATATGTGGATTTTCAACTTTGCAGAGGGTGGGTGCCCTAACCCCCCTCCCCCTCATTGTTCAAGGGTACTCACGTATCGACCACCAGGGAAGCTGTGTACAGGGCGCCCTCTGTAGGTGGGACATGGCGTCACCAGTCTCCACCGGTCCTATGGCTCCCTGACTCGGAGGCAAAGGGTCTGTTACCATTTAGCATCTCACAGCCAGCTCCCCAGCTATGTACTTGCCTGACCTCTATAGGGAATCTGGGTTAGAGCCCCTGGTCTAAGTTCACCTGATTCTACAGTCATAGTCCTATACTTCTGTGTGTCTGAGATAATGTGATTCTAAAATCCCATTCCCCTGTGTTTAAAGAATTGGCATGCCTGAAATCCACTGTCTCTAAGCTGGGATCTGACCTAGTCATCTAGAAGTTCCGCCTTGACTCCTAGCTGAGCCCCGTCCCAGACTCCCCTCCGGTGGAAATGAAGCAGTGGGGGGAGGAGGGTGCCTCTGCTAAGAGGGTCGCTGGGAGACAGGCAAGCGAAGGAAGTGAAGAAGGCCCCCAGGTGCATCTCCTCTGCCCCCTCCCACCCCCGCCTCCAGTGTGGTCTCGGAACAGCAAGCCCGTGCACACCACCATCCTGAACCCCCATATCCACCTGATGGGGGACGAGTCGGCCTGCATCGCCTACATCCGCATCACGCAGTACCTGGATGCGGGCGGCATCCCCCGCACGGCCCAGTCGGAGGAGACCCGTGTCTGGCACCGCCGGGACGGCAAATGGCAGATCGTCCACTTCCACAGATCCGGGGCGCCCTCCGTCCTGCCCCAGTAAGAGCCTCTCCTTCCCGCCGTCTGTCATCTAGACGGTCTAGAGGACTGGGGTGGTATCAGTCTGGAGGGGGACATGTGGGGAACTTGGCTGCTGGGAGGCCATGGGGTGGGAGCTGGAGGACCACAGGGAGGAGACTGGCCTGTGGGGCCGGGGGCGGGACAGGGGGGCGTTAAAGCTGGGCGGGACCCACAGGAAGCAGCTCCAACTCCATCTAAGGATGGGGGAGGGGTGGATGCCCAAGGAAAACAGGACGCCCTCGGCAACAACCTCATTGCCCACCATGCATACCGTTTCTTACAGTTGAAGGACCGGGCCGGGGGCCCTGTACCGCAGAGGTTTTCTCTTCGTTCGTGGAATGTGGCTGCTGGTTCTCCCACTCGGATTTCGCTGGAATTCCCCCAGTCACGTCACCCCATACCACCACCATCACCATCACCGCCACACCTGTGTCAAGAAACCTGCCTGTTCACAAAAGTTATCGCGACTTCAGAGCAAACAGCTACATCTCCCTGCCGCCACCCGTCGTCACTCTCCGTCGCCTGCCAGGGCGGGGCTTCCGCAGGCCTGGGTGCCCTGGGTGCCCTGGGTGCTGGCTCCGAGGACCCCCCCTCTGGCTGTCACCAGCCTGCTCTTGCCTTGGCTCTAAGGCCGGAATGCCCAGCTGTGTGTCCCCCAGGGGCTGAGGAAAAAGAGGGGCGCGATCGGGAGGAAGGTGGCCTCTGCTCCCCGTCTCCCCGTCTCTCCCCTTCCAGGCTCCCCCCAACCCCCCAGAGCCAGCCTCCCCAGTGGGAGAGGGCGAGAGAGGAGCCGATGCCAGGAGCCCCCAGCCGACACCGCCTCCCCAGCTCTCCTCCCGTCCTGGCCTGCCCTGCCGCCCCCGCGGCCCCCGCCCCTCAGCGTGTGGAGCACGATCGTCTCAGGGTGCCCCCCCTCACCTTCTCCTCCGGCCGATGCTCGCCTCCGACCCTAAGGCCCATTCCGCCCTTCCATCATCAGCCCTGGAGAATTCCAGTTCGCACATCCGAGGGAGAGAATCTGATTGCTTTTTGGGGGCAAAGAAGGCAACGTTTAGGTATCACTTCTACTTGGACCGCATGCCTTTTTATAGCCAAACTTCTGTGTGTTTCCTAAATGGATTTCGCGTTCATGGAGATTTCTGTGCTCACTAAACCTCTCAAATTCTCGTGAGGAAGGTCGGGTTGGGTGGGGAAGGGGCGTGGGAAGAGGGATGAGGGGTAGTTTTTTTTTTTCTGTTCTAGGTCTTTTTTTTTTTTTTAATGTCGCCTCTGAGATGGACTTTGTCACCTGTGATTATCTGGGGTCGAGGTGGACTCAGTCCCGGGGGATGGAGGGGTGCGGGAGGTGGGGGGGAAGAGGGCCTCATTGACACTTTGGTCCTAAGGTTCCTTTTCGGAACTGCAGAAACACCAGATGTCAGTGCTAAGAAATAGCAAATCGGGGCAGAGAGAGCGGGGGGAGGTTGTCAAGACGGAAATATCTCTCTCTTTTTTTTTTTATGCTCGCCTCCCAAACTGAGGTTCCTACTACCCCTCTTCCCAGCTTCCCGGGGTTTCATCCCACCGCCTCCGTGTGCCCTCCCGGCCCCTCCCCCCGTCTCCCGGGGTTCACGGGCAGGTGTCTCCGTTGCCTCTCCCCTCTGCATCTGCCGGTCCAAGCAGAGCGCTGGAGTTTCTCCTCTCCACGCCTCGTCCCGCAGCCGTGGGTTCGAATCGCTTTCTTTTCCTTTCTCGTTCCCTCTTCCCCCGGGATCGACTCTGACGTGGACTAGGCACGTCTGCTAGGATCTACTGTCTGCACTGTTTTCTTTGCATGACTTTCTATGCAGTAAGTATGTCGAAAAAAAAAAAAAAGAAAAGAAGAAAAAACACTCAGCAAAACCAATCTACATGTTTTGGACAAAAAAAAAAAAAATAGAGGTTGTATTCTCAGTGTCCGACTCGGAATTATGTTGCCGCCTCTCTGTGCTTTTGGCCTCTGTGTGGCCGTGTTTTGCCAGCATGAGATACTGTCCCCTCTGGAGGATTTTAGGGGAGGAAGAGCCACGTCCCCAGGGATTCGGAGGCGGCTCTGGGTCCCCCGAACCTCTGGGGAGTCCTGGGTGTTGGCCGGAGGACTGGGGGGGATGTTTGATCCAGGACTGGAGTTTTCCCTGATCACGAGTTGTCCGCTGGGCCCTTTTCACAACTGCCGCTGCCCTGGGGACAGGTGAGGCAGGCTATTCTGGGGCCACAGGCCAGGAAAGGGGCTGTCTGGGCCTCCTGGTCTCCAAACTGGTTGATCACCGGCCTCTATCCTTGGCAGACACCCTGTTGCCGAGGCCCAGGGGCAGGCACTCGGCCCTCCCCGGGTCCAGAGGGCTTCCCAGTAAGGCCCAGTGATCCCAGCGTCCCAGCAACAAAACCGCCTGCCTCCCTTGTGAGCTGAGCCTCCAGCTCCCGCAGCCGTCCCTAAACCGAAGGTGAGGGTGCAGCCTTCTCTGGGGATGCTGCAAGTACCAAGACAAAGTCTGGTCCTTTTTTCAGCCTCAGTTTCCCCATCAGTGAAAGGGTTAAATATTCCTGCCCAGCCCGTGTGGCAAGGCTGATGCGGGGGGGGGGGGGGGCAGATCAAACAGGACGGCAAGTGAAGCCCAATATGCCTGCAAGAACTGACAGGATCTGCTGGCTGGACCCCTGCATCATTCTGGGCCTTGGCCAGCCCCCCCCCCACACCCCCACCTGCCCCTCGTTCCCCTCTTCGGTGCCTGTCAACTGCTTATTAGCAGTGGACTGTGGGGAAAGAGCCATGCTTCGGGGGTTAGTAGGATTCCATCCCCAGCTCTGACCAGACTTGCTGTGTGACCTGGGGCAAGTCCTTTTTCCTGCTCTGGCCCTGGGTTTTTCCACCAGCGGTAACTGAGCTGGAGCACCCCCCCCCCCCACCATGTCCTGATCTTTCTATGCTGACATGCCTCCTGTCTACCGTGTCCGGTTCCAAGTGCCAGAGAGACGGAGGCAGCTCCCTAACCCCAGGAGGAACCGGCCCCACGACGAAGGCCACTCCTGTGGGCAGGCAGTCAGCCGGTGTGGGCCACGGGGGATAGGCATGATCCTGAGGTAGCCCTCAGGGGAGGCTGGCGGACGAAGTGGCCCAGAGCCCACCCACACCAGACCGTGAAGCTCCGCTCCTCTAAAACACCCTGTAGATGCAGAAAACCCAGACCTAAGACCAGTCCTGGGCTCCAGCATGCACACACCTTTATAGGAAAGTACCTCCCAGGACGGTGCACACCGTGGCGCTAATCCTGACCCACGGCCTCCTGTCTCCCAAAGGGAGACCCTTTGGGGGATGTGTTTGCCAGACTCCCCATGCTGGTTTCTTTGTTACTATTCGTTTGGGGGGTTTGTTTCGGTTCTTTTCTTTTCTTTTTTTAAAACTACGTGGCTGTGACTTTGAATGACCACTGCTCAAAACTTCTGCTATTGGGCGGGAGGGGGGGAAACGGGGTGTCTGTTTTATTGGTGTTTTCGGTGCAATAAATAGCTACAAACTTCTGTGCACTTGAGGTCTCCCTGTCTCCGTCCAGCACTGGCACTGGGTGGGTTTTGTTTGTTTGTTTCCTGGTTCCAGATCTCTCCATTTGCAAAATAAAAGCCAAGGTCTCCGTTCTGATTGGGCCAACGCGGTCTCATGCTCAAGCCTGAGCCAATCGCAGTGGGCTTGTGCCTGGACCCTGTGCCCCAGGCTTAGAGCCAGGGGTGGGGCTGGCTTTCTCTCTGACATTTGGGGTGCCGTTAACCAGAGCGGTGCGTTGGAGTTCGGGGTGGGGGGGTTCGGACACGGGCTGCCACCAAAAGCCAGCAGCAAAGTCTTCTCTCAGGGGCCTTGGGGGCAAGGCTCTTCTCTAGGCCTCCGTTTCCTTGTAAAATGAGGAGGTTGTTCCAGAAAAAGTACCCCCCTCCCACCTATTCTCTTCCCTCAGCCGAACCTCACAGACAAGCCTCCCGGCCTCAGAAATCCTGGAGACGCTTGAAGAAAGGGCTAAGTGAAGTACCCTCCAGAGCCACACACTATCTGTGGACAGAATGCCTGGGGCAGGGGCCCTGGGGCTGGAAAGAGAGAGAGGGGTGCTCCATTGGCTGAAGGGAGGCCCCTGCCATATTGGAAGCCAGTTTGGTTCTGAGTCCCGGCTGCCAGGCGAAGCCAACGTGGTGACACAGAGGCTTTGGCTCTCCTCAAGGCTACGACAGGGTAACCGCTGGTTCCCGGTTTGCTGACACAGGATTTTCTCTAGTAAACCTGGGCCGGTCCCAGGCAAGCCCGGTGAGTTGGTCACTCTCAGCCATGCCACCACCTAAGAGGCCTGGATTCCATGGCGTCAGGGAAAGGTTCCTTCTGGAGCCCTCAGCTCCCTCTAGACCGTGCTCGGGGCGTCTGGGACTCCAGAATTCCTGTACCAGCCACTTCTGTGGTCTGTCCTCATGGCCGGTATGCAGAGTGGCCACGGGGTGCGGGCCGAGAAGGGCAAGCGGGTGGGTTGCAGAGGGCTGTGGGACCTTCCATTTGCACTCTTGCCCTGGAGTTGGCTAACCTTCAGGGCCTGGGCTTCTCCCAGCTCCGCCTTCACTCGGCCTTGGGATCCCGCCACCTGGGCAGGAGGAAGGGCCTGAGGGCGGGCCTGAGGGCTTGTGCTGCCATTGCAGATGCTTGCCAGCAGGTGGCAGCACAGGAGCAGGTTCCCGCAGTCCCGGGCCCCGTGCCTCTAGCTCCCAGTAGACCTCAAGTCAAAAAGTACCTTTAACTCAGAAAGTACCAACCCCACCCAAAACACTATTATCTGACAGCAGCGTGACCCCTGATGTTCACAAAGCGCTTTCATAATACCTCTTGTGTCAGTTAGAAGAGCCCTATCCCGAAGACAACGAGGCTCAGAGGGTAAAAGGTTTCTTGCCAGACAGAACCCGGAATCCCTCCAGGGCCTCTGGTGACCCAGTCTGTGTTTCCCCGTCTCCGAACAGCCAGCCAACTGTGACTGGGATTCTCAGGAATCTCCTGTCTTTGACCATCTGTCCCTCCGGAGTCGACCCCACAGCCCCTACCTCCCTGCCCATTTACTGCGAAACCCGCTGGCTCCCCTCCTCTTGCTCAGTGCACAGCAATGCTCCCTCGTCCTTCAGGACACAGCTCTGGTGTCTTCTCCTCGGGGAAGCCTCCTCCACCCTCTCCCAGCACTTGCTGGGTTAGGGCCCTCGGTGGGCTTACCCAACCCCCGGACCCACCTCATCATAGCGCTCTGGGCCCAAGTGGCCTAAGGAAGAATCTGCGAGGCCGAGCGCTCCTTGAAGGCAGGACGGCATCTTGTCCCTGCTCCGCATGCGCACGGGGGTACCACGCCCGCACTGAGCAAGCTCCTGGCAAATGCGTGCTGCAGGAATGTCGGAGGGACGGCTGGTGCGGGGGCTCGGGCCTCCCACCCCACTTACCCACTCACTCACTTCTGCAGCGACAATGGCGAAGTCTTGCTTCACGCCAGGTCCCAGGCACCCCTTACGCCTGGGCCCTCAGGACCCTCAGTTTGCCCCTCCACTGGGCGCTACATTTCTCTTCTTTTCATTCCGTGGACAAAGCGACTGTAGCGCAGAGGGACAGGAACCTGACCAGGATGGCCCAGGGTGTGAGGGAGGGAGGTGGGTTTCGGGATTTTAGCCCCTCCCAACACCTGTCGGGGCCTGCCGCAGCCCGCTGGGCTCTGAGTGGGGCCCAGGGATGAGCTGGACGTGTCTCCCGTGCCCAGGGAGGCCATCCTGGGAGCGAGAGACGTGCGGAGAAGCAGGACGTAGGGCGGGCTGGGGTGGGGGCTGGACTGGAGGTGCGATGCGTCCAGAGCCAGAAGGAGGAGCAGGAGAAGCACAGCAGCGACTGGGACTGCCCGAGAGGCTTTGTGCACATGCCCCGCAGGGTGAGATCGGGGAGGGGGAGGCCAGAGCGAAGGCCGAGAGCCCGGCACAGTGGATCAGGTAGGGGTGGGGAGAGAAGAGGCTGGGGAGGAGGCGGCGGGCGTCACAGTGTCAGAGGGCCAAGTGTGTCCCAACTCTCCCTTGGCGCGGGTGAGTTTTCCCAGGGCACGGACAGGTCCCCAGCAGTGGAAACGGCCTTCCCCAGACTGGGCCGTCGTAAGTCTTTTAGGAAACATCCCCCAACAGGTGCTGGGAGTGTTTGCTGAGGGCAGGGCGGGGCAGGGCCAGTCCTGTGGGAATGGCCCCTTCTCCTTGTCCTTCCTTCTGGGACATGCCCCACCCTTCCTCCTCTACCTGGGCCTGCCGAGGTCTCAGAAGCCACTTCCTCTGGGCATCCTGGTCCCACCATTCTTTCCCCGGCTTTGGGCCACAGCCAGGCAATGGATGGAGCCATCTAGAAGTAGATTACCCCTTTGCCCAAGAAAAAGGGGGGAATTGCCATCATTCTCTCCCAGTGTGTCCTTGAGTGAATTACTTTCCTTCCGTAGACCTCGGGTTTCTCAGCATTACAACAAGGGGGGTGAGCCTCCGGAGCCCAATATGGGAACCCAGTTGGCTACGCAGAGTCACCCGGGGAGTAGGCTAAAAATACAGATGTTTAGACCCTCCCCGCAGAGGACAGGATGCAGTAAGCCGGAGCTGGCCTCCAGGCAGCTGTCGTTCCAATAAGCACTCAGTTTGGGAATTCTGCACCGAGCACCCCATTCTCCAGTTCCCACAGCCACGCCGGGAGCTGGAAGACCAGTTATCAGCAAGCCCCACCCCAGCCTTCCCGCTTCCCCATCCGCTCCCCTGACTCAGCTAGATCAATATTGACCATTGGCCACTCCCCTGCCCCTGCCTCCCGCCACCCCGATCCCTGAAGCTCTGTGAGACCCTGACCCCGGGTCAGCAGAGTCAAGGTCAAAGCGAGCCTCGGAGCCTGGAGGATTTGGTGCTGCCTTCCTCCCACCCCGAATCTGCACCTCCTGCTGGCTTGGCAAGACCTCCTAGCCTGTTGGTGAAGCCATCAGAGTTCTTAATCATTAACTCCACCCAGCAAGAGGGGCCAGTCCTGGAATCCAGCTCTGAAGAATGAGCACCGCTTCCCTCTGTGACTCTCCAACCCATTCATTTTTTACAGGTGGGGACGCTGAGGCCCAGCCTCCAAGGCACCTTGCCGTGGAACTGGAAGACGCCAGCTCGCCCTTGGGCTTCCATCATTGCTGACCCCGCTCCAAGCGCGCCAGTCCCCACCCTCCTTCTCCCTCTGCTGGCCGGAGGCAGGAGCTGGGCCTCAGTTTCTTTATCTGCACTAGGGACAGCAGGTTCATGAGAACCATCCCACCTGCGGGCCTTCTGCACTAAGCGCTGATCACTTTTTAAAAACTATGCCCTGAGCACCTCTATTATCCCATTTAATGCCCCGCAGAGGGAAAGCCGCTGTTCCATCTTACATCCGAGGACACCGGCTCGTCCAGCCAGTGGACAGCTGAGTCAAGACCGGGCTCTGACTGGCAGAGTCCAAGCCTGCCTCGGCTCCGGCTGACGACAGTTCTGGAAAGGATGCTGCTCGCAGATGCCGTGGCCGTCAGCGGGAAGAGGCTTTCTTTCCTTCAAGCAGAAAACGATCCTGGATGGGGTGCGGGGAGGAGGCCTCAATGTGGCCAAGGGGGGGGGCGGGCCGTTGTTCTGTCCTAGGGGAAAAGGTCAGGCAGCAGGAAGTCAGGCGGAGACAGAGGGGGCGAGGGGGGTGTAAGGGAGGGGGTGCCGGCCGAGGATCCGAGGGCAGGCAGGCGGCCCTAGACGCCCTTCCAGGGCAGGACCAGCGTCAGCGAGGCCTCAGGCCCCACAGGGAGTGGCCTGGGGCTCAAGGAGCCAAATTTTCCATGAGCCGCCGGCAAAAAATGAGTCTGGAGGAGAGTGTCCACCGCAGAACCAGAGCCGGAGGCTCAGCAAGCCAGGGTCATGTGAAATTTAAGGGGGCTGGGGCTGTCTTAACTCTTGGCTGGCTGTCCCTCGAGCCACCGACACACTGCTTTCGGGTGCTGCCGTGTTGTACCAAGTGGTGAGCCTGAAGGCCGCACAGCCGGGGAGGGAGAACTGGGAATGAACAGGTCCGTGGGGCTGAGCAGACAAGCCCCCACCCCAGCACCATGCCCCGCCCCAGTCCCAAGTGCCCTGGGCCCCGGGGAGAGTGCTGCAGTGTCTTCACCGCACAGAAATGACGTGGGTGGTCCCTGGAGGCCGCGAGCTCCCCACGCAGCCCAGGCTGGCTGTCATAGCTCACCGGGTGTAGGCCGAGCCAGGCTCCCTGAAGACTCCAGGAGCCCGCGCCTGGTGCGGAATGGATAGGAGTCCCGTGGGTGAATGGGGCAGCTTGGGCCTGCGCAGGGCACCATGGGAGGTGAACTCGGCTGGGGCGGTGGAAGGGAGCGCAGGGGCAGGGCCTACTGAGAACCAAACACAAAGTACCCAGGGTGACCCCCGTGTTGTCTGTTGACCCTCATGTGACTTCGGGAATATGGCTGCCCCTAACGGTGTGGAGCCCTCTCCCCTGCCCCCTCCTGCGTCCCCTCCTCCTCCGCCTCCCAGATATTTATTCTCATAGATCATAGGCTGGAACTGGAAGTGACTGCAGGTGCTTAGCGTTCCCCAGCGCCTCCCAAGAGAACACCATCTCTGAGGAGTTCTAGAACATTCCTAGAGCAAGAATGAGGGGCCCCAGGGCACCCTCAGCACACCTGAGCAGGGCACATATGCTGCCTCCCAGGGCCCCCCACCGGCCTCCCCAGGTCAGGGGTCTGTGGACACAGAGATCAGCTGAGGAGGGAAGCAGAGCACTGAGTTGGGGGGGAGGTCTGGACCTGGCCTCCGTTCTGCCACATCCTCACCACAGGACATGGCCCTGCTAACCCCCTGCCTCTGCAGAGCAGCGGGCCTGCCAGCCACCCTAATGGAGCCACGCCGTGTCACTTCTTTCCAATCAGTTGCTCATGTTTAAAAAATGGGAAATTTCTCACCCAAATCCTAACTTCCAACTTCTCTTGAAAAGCCGGGGTATCTGGCAACCTGGGCCCCGACTTCTGAGGGTCAGCCTCCCCTGAAGAGAAGCACGCCTCCTTTCTAGGGCCCCACGGTCCCCACCACTAACGAGGCTCTGCCCGCGGAGGTTCAGTTACCACCAACTCCCCCGCTCACACCTACGGCTTCTTGCACCCTACTTCCCTGCCTGCCGGGCTCTGCGGGCACTGGCTTGTCACCTGCTAGCGCATTCTGGGATTCCAGGCTGGAGTTCTACTCCAGACAGCGCTGAGGTCTTCCTTGAGCTGCCTGCTAAGTTGCCGTGGAGGAAGCGGCCACGGATTCTTCCAGCCGGGGGTGGGGGTGGGGTGTTCCCTGGCCCCCAATCACTTTCTACTGCGGTTGGCCTGGCTGGGGTCTGTCCTGAGCCGGGGAGACCTGAAGTCAAGAAAGGAATGGGGCAGGGGGCGTTGTGGGGGTCGGCGCTGGTGGCAGAGGTGGGAGAAGCGTGATGCGGCAACACAGGCTGTCTGGGAGCAGCAGGAATGGGAACAGCAGGGCAGACTGCAAGCCGGGGCCAGGGAGGGCGGGCCAGGAACCGCAGGCCCAGCAGCAGGGGGACGAGGAGCAGGAGGAAGCAAGGCAGGGGAAGCGAGTCCCGGAGGGGTGAAACTGGTGGGCTCCACAAACTCCTGGGATTCTCCAAACACAGACTGAGAATCTGGGAGAAGAGAAACCTAGACTTCTAGGATCACCTGTTCTGGACTCCCGGGACCCCAGGCTGCACCCAAGAGGCTGGGCGAGGAGTAGGCACAGGGCCTGGGGTCTGTCCTAGAGAGAGCTGGGGGGCCTGGAGAGCGCTTCCTCCTGGGATGGGGCCACTGTGCTGGCACCAGGGCCCCCCCGTTAGCCAGCCAGTTAGCAAGACTGGGGCCTGCCCCCGAGGGTGTGGGAAGAGGCACCTTGAACCGTTTAGGCCATTCTTGTGCCCTTAGCAAATTAGCAAACCCATCACTCTTCCTCCACTGAGAGCCCCAAAGAGGGGCAGGAGAGGGCCTGGCCTTTTGTTAGGGGGAATTTATTAATATCCTTTCCTCCCCACCCCCAATCGAACACCTGGGCTTTGCACTTGAAAGGCCCTGGGACCCTTTTGTGCGGCAAGGTCCTGCCAGGAGGGGGTGGGTAGCACCAGGAAATTCTTCCAGCCTGGGAAACTCTGGGCTCCTCCCAACCCTGGTCTTCTAGCCCCAGCTACACCTGCGGGTAAGGCTGGGAAGCAGCTGGAGTGGGGGAAAGGGGAACCTGAGCAAGTCTTCCCCTCGGCGGCCTCGGTTTGCCCATACGTATAATGGGGGCTAAGTTGTCTTCAGGGCCTTCCTCGTCTTCACCACTCTTCCTCAGCCCACCCACCCACCATGCCCCTAGCAAAAATGGCAGAGCAAGTGTCAGAAGCCAGGAGACCTGGGGAAGCAAACAGCCGAGCCTCAGTTCCCTTGTCCAGCCAACAGGAGCCGGAAAGCCCCGTGCTGCCCACCTCCTGGTCCTCGGCAGTAAGGAGAAGGGGTAAGAAGGATGACCTCATTGGTGTTTATTAACAACAAACTGACGGAACACGGATGGGCTGGGGAGACAGCAGGAGGAAGCTAGGGCACCGAGGCCGGCCCAGCTGCACGAGGGTGCCCCGCCCCGCTGGGGAGCACCGTGCCCGCGCGCGCGTGTGCGGAAGCTCTGCTCAGCCATTCGCACGCCCCACCCTCATCGCTCAGGCAAGGGGAGGCCCCGGGACAGCCCCTCCTGTGCCTGGGACTGAAGATGTCAAGGCCTCTGGCCACGGGCCTGAGGAGTCGGCCGCCCTGGGCTCTCCGGCTCCACCCCCAGGCCTGGGCCCCGGGGACCCACGTCCCAGGGCAGGATGGGTACCATCAGGACTGGACAGCCCTGCGTGCCGACCATCTCCGAGCCTCTTAGTTGCCTTGGTCGTCCACAGCCAAGGCCAATTTCCCAGCAGTGCCTGGAGCTGGAGGAGATAGCGAGGGCCGCCAGGGCAGGGAGAAGAGAAAGCGGGGCTTTGGGTCCTAACCGGGACCCCTCACTCCCATCTCTCTTCTGTGTCCTCTGTCCTACTCGTGCCGAGGGCTCCCTGCACCGGAGGGCAGGGGTCCAGTGTCGGAAGCTGTGGGCCCTTTTTGGGGGGTGGCGAAGTGTGGGATCCTCCTCCTTTCCCCACCCCGCCCCCTCACTCAGGGCACTGCCCCTCTTGCCTGCCCTCCAGGGGCCTGCCTCCTCCACCCTGTCCCCTCTGATCCACCCTGCACACTGACCCTGAAAGATATCCTATCTAAAGCGCAACCAGACCATGCAAACCCCTGCCTGCCCCGCGACCCTCCTCCCCACCCCCTCATTCCCATCTGGATCCTGCTGTGACCTGGTAACACTTCAGTCTCTGCCCCCGGCTCCAGGGGAGGCCCAGGGGCTACATGGGGGGGGGGCGCCTCCGCACCCTGCCCTCCTCTTCCTCTCTCCCTCCCAACTTGCCCCATCCTCCAGGGCCTTCAGGCCCCACCTCCTTCAGGAAACCTGGCGGGCACAGGAGCCCACAGGGGGCCTTCTCCCACTTGACTTGCTAACCCTTGATGCCTGGGGCCTCGTGGGCCGTGCCATGCCCTGAGCGCCCCTGCCCAGCTCGGATTCTGGCCGTTTGAAGCGTACAGGGCAGGCTCCCCTAGAAAAGGGAGGAGTCTGGGCCCTGAACAGAGATGAGAAGATGCCGCCACCTGCCACGTGAGAAAGGGAGCTGGCTGGAAGGCCTGGCGTTCAGTCCCCTCCGCCACGTGACCTTGGGCAAGTCCCTCCTCCTCGGCCTCGGTTCATCCACCCGCGAAACGAAGGCTGAGCTCTGAGCGGGTTTGTGTGCACGCGTGGAGACGGTAGACGGAGGAGAGGCGGAGGCCACAAGAAAGGACTTGCACAGGGGACCGGCATCGCCAGGGCAACCTCCCGCGGCCTCCGGGCCTCTCCGAGCTCCTGAGGGCGCAGCTACCCTTGGCGGCCGGCCGGGCGGGCTGCGCGCCTGCCTCCCCCTCACATCATAGACTCCTCCTCCTCGGCGATCTCGCGGTCCACCTCGACGGCAGTGTTCTCGAAGCTGGTGACGCCCCCGTACTTGCGCATGTGCACCATCAGCGGCTTGGGCGACTGGCTCCCCACCAGCGTGGCCACGTACATGCCAGTCCGGTTCTCCTCCAGCGACGGGCCCCAGTCCATGGTCGGTCGGCTGGCCTGCTGGAGCCGCTGCGGCAGAGCGGGGAGAGCGGTGAAAACGGCGGGCGCTGTGCCGGAGTGCTTCCTGGGGGGCGGGCCCGGGCAAAGACCTCACCCCATCACCTGGGTCGGTCCTCGCAAGAATCCCGGGGACCCAGTGGGGTAGCACTTCCCAGGGGAATGAGCCGCATGCCTGGGTGACAGTCCTGCCCGCTCTCACAGCTGGGCACGGAATTTAAGCCTTCCATGCTCTGTTTCCTGCTCTGTAACTTGGGGATCACGACGCCCTCACGGCAGGCACTGAGAGGGGGCACTTAGCAGGGTGCTGGGAGCAGGGTCGGGCCCAGTAAAGGGAGGCTGGATGACTGCAATCCAGGAGCCCGCTCTGCGGCCCTTCCCCTAAATGCCTGAGTCCCGCGGAGCTGGGAGCTTTGGGGAAGAGCCATGAACTGGGAGAAGCGAGACAGGACTGTGGCCGACCCTCCAAGTGTCTGACATTTGGCCTCGCTCTGACTCCGATGTCTGACCATTCCCTCCCGAGCCCTGGTTTCCATGGGAGGAGAGAGGTGACTAAGACAATGACTAAGTCTGGGCGTTCCAGGTTCCTCCCTCTTCAAACTTCATCCCCAAAGCCTTCTGCCTGCCCTGCAGGGAGGCGAGCCCCAGACCCCTGAAGGTGGATGGACAAGCGACATTAAGTGGAGCCTGCTGGGTGCAGATTCAAGGAGGATAATGTGTGCGGTGCCCTTAGCCTGGGCCCTGGCATGGCTCCGTACTCAAAGCATGGCGACGCTTCCCGAACTCTTGGAGAGCACGTCACCCCACTGCTCAGAAACTCGCCGGCTCGTTATCTCACTCGGCATGAAACCCAAAGTGCTCACCAAGGCCTCCCTGACCTCGGCTCCGGCCACTCTCCCTCCACCTGCACCTGCTCTGATCCAATCTCACTGACCCCCTCGCTGCCCTCAAGCATGCCGGCCCCTCCTGCCTCAGGGCCTTTGCACCGATTGTCCTTCGATAGCTAGATAGATCATCTTGTTGATTTGGTTAGATGTCGTCCCCCCCCCCCCAAGGCCTTCCCAGCCACCCTGGCTGAAACACCACCTTCCATCATTCTCTATTTCTAAACTTAGGGGGTTTTTTAGTTGTTTTTTTGTTTGTTTTTAGTACAGCACTTACCACTACCTTTATGTATCTGTTTGTGTATTGTCTGTCTCCCACATTAAAATACAAGCTTCCTGAGAGCAAGGACTTAGATTTGCTCCCAGCCGCACACTAGCACCTAGACCAAGACTTCCTGTCCTGAGGACCGTGGGCATTGTGGCCTGGAAAGTCCTGCATAAGGGCGGTTCTGCACACCGAGGGTGCTGAGCAGCTCCCTGCCCTCTCCCACAGGACGACCGTAGCATCCCCTGTGCACGCTCTCTTATGACAATCGAAATGCCTGCAGACATTACCCAATGGCCTCTGAGGGCAAATCACCCCCGTGAGAATCCCTGGCGTGGAACAAAACATTCGCCGTGTTCCAGCCCTAAGCTAAATGCAGGCTTCTTCAATCCGTACAGTGTCCCTGGGAAAGGGGCATTATGGCTTTCATCCTCGACTCCCACAGATACTATCCGGAAGTAAAGTCCAGTAAGGTCAGTCAACTAGGCCAAGGTCACTCAGTGGTCACCCTGGGGTTTGAACCCAGGCAGTCTGACTCCATCCTCAACTTTTAAAACGCTCTGCTTTTCTGCCCCTCCCGGTTCCGACTAGGTTGATGAGCCTCTTTTCTTCTCACGGCAACCCTTCGGGGTAGGTATCGCTGTCCTCACTTTAAGGACAGAGAAAGCAAGGCTCAGAGAGGTGCGTTAACTTGCTTAGGGTCACGCAGCTGGCAAAAGGCAGACCCAGGGCTCCTCCTAGTGTGTCAGCCCTGGTTTCTGAACGTGGTACTCCGGAGCCGGGCGAGGAGTCCTCTGCAGTGCTCGCCCCGCAACAACAGGGCCCTCCCCCTGGCTGTTGGTGGCTGTGGCAGCAGGCAGGAAGGAGGCGCAGCAAAGCATGGGAACCGTGAGTTTCCAGGGGACTGCAGCCCTCCACCCTAAGCGACACCCCTCTCCTCCTTTCCTTTGCAGACCCCCTGGCTGTCAGGCAGGGAGACAGGTTTCCTTTAGAAGTACAGGTGGGGCTCCTGAGGTTCAGAGAAGGCAAGGGGTTGGCTCCTATTCACACAGCAGTGGGAGACGGAGTGGTGGCTGGACTCCGGGTCTAGCCTGGGGTCTGCGTGGTGCAGCCGCAACCCACTTCTGCAGGGAGAGGGCTCTGAGGCTCTCTCCAGGTGGAGATTTGAGGTGGGGTGAGGGGCAGCTGAGGTGCAGTGGAGCCCTATGGGGGGTGGGAGAAGTAGGGAGCTGGCAAGCAGGCTGGGGGCAGTGGTTGGAGGGGGGCAGGAGGCTTAATTGGCAGCCAATTCCGGTGGTGTAAATATTCCCACCAAGGTCAATTTCAAGTTATCAATGGTTTAACAACTGGCTCACAATATCCCTGAGTATTTAACAATGAGCTCTTTACAAACTAGCACTAGCTGGCTCCAGCACACATCGGCTGGGATATACGGGGTACGTTTGGGGGTCCCTAGGCTCTTCCCAGGCCCCAGCAGCCTCACTCAGCTCTGCTCACTATGACAGCCTCTTGCCACCAGAGGACTCCACACCCATGGCCTCAGAAGTCCTGAGAGTGTGATGAGGCTCAGAGAGGGGCGGAACATCGCAGTGGCCACACAGCATCACAGCACACCCACTGGCCCACTCCCTCCTCGGAG
Source organism: Paguma larvata (assembly GCA_030068075.1). Classification (NCBI taxonomy): domain Eukaryota; kingdom Metazoa; phylum Chordata; class Mammalia; order Carnivora; family Viverridae; genus Paguma; species Paguma larvata. The sequence goes on along the minus strand of CM057826.1, from coordinate 40,595,360 downwards.
GCCCGCAGGTCCCCATGCCCGAACAGCTTGATTCTCTGTGCTTTCTACACCTCTTTGCAAAGTCTGGCATCACCAGGGCTCCCACCATCAGCCCATTCTCAGGTCACCCGTGGGCTGCAGTGGGGAGGAGAGTGACAGCCCACCCTCTGGGGTCCCTCGGCATTGCCTTCTGACCCTGAGTTTCATAGGGAAGCTTTGGGCTGGTGACCGGAGTTCAGGACCTGACCTCTGCCGGACTCACAGTGGGACCCTGGGCCATTCCCTTGTCCTCTGCCCAACACATGTGGCCAACATCGGTGGTCTTTGGAGTGTGCTCCCCCCTCAGAGGCCTCACGTGGTACCCGGGGCCACGGGGCAGGACCCGGAGCCCCTCGAGCCTGCCTCACCCTAAGCAGGATTCATAGCTCAGGCTACTAGCTGGAAAAGCCTGCAAGGCCCCGGGTACGATGCCGATGCCGGCGCCGCGGTGTTTTCTGTTCTAGCAGGCAGGCCTGGGGCGGGGCCACAGGCCGCGGAGGCCAAGGACAGACAGGGGTGGGGCCGCCTTACCTCCCAGAGCGAGCCCTCCTCCCGGAGCACAGCCAGCAGCATGCCGGCTGGGATCATGAGGCAGGACAGCAGGCCCATCAGGATGCCCAGCAGCTCCGCCCAGGCCGGGAATCGGTAGTTGCCATACTCGGAGGGCTGGTACTTCACGATGCTGTATACGAGCAGGGCCTGCAGGTGGGGGCCTGGTATCACGGTGGGCTTTGCGCGGGCCCCAGGGCTCGGGGCAGCCCGGGTCTGGGGGAGCCCGGTTCAGAGCCACCCAGTGTCGGAGAAGACTCAGTCCTTAGCTGTGCAGGACCTAAGACGGTCCATCCTCGGAGCCTTGGCGAGGCCTGAGATAGCCCACCCAATTCCTGAAACCGCCTGTGCCTGAACTGCTCCAACGCCAAGGCCAAAAAAGCACAGCCACAAGGAGACACACAAGCCTCAAAGCACAAGTCCTAAGGCCCCGTGGCCCGAGAAAGCCCCACTCGTTCTGGCAACCAAACGCAGGGCTAGGCCCCGCACAGTCACAACAGCTCCGGACATCAAGGGGGATGGGGGTGGACCAAGATCCTGGTGCCCACCCACCCCGCGGCCCTGACGAGGCCCACTCTGGGCCAGGGCAGCCCTACCAGCCCGAATGCCCAGGGTGGGGCCCCGCTCTCAGCCCCGGGCCCCAGCCAGCAAGCCTTCGTTCCCAGCCGTTACCAGAAGCGTGGCCGGGGACAGGAACAGCCAGCAGGCCCGGAAGTACAGGCCCGGCTTGAAGCCCAGCATCATGTGGATGTCGCGGCAGAACCTCTGGATGCCTGCGCAGGGGAGGAGGGAAGGGGAGGGGAGGAGGATGGCCCCGCCGGCGGCCCCTCCTCCACCCCAGCTGCCCCCACTGGAGACCCTGGCCCTTCGGGACCAGGGACCCAGTGCAGGGGGGGTTCCGGGGTAGACTCCCACCCTCCCACGGTGGGGAGCCTCACCGCCGCCTCCCACGGCCCCTCTCACCATACACCCGGGTGACGGCGAGGCACGTGGTGATCACCACCACCATCAGCCCGAAGCTGGCGCTGTAGTCATCCAGAAGCACCAGCCAGTACATGCCCCCCTGGAACACAAGTCACAGCTCTGGGGTCCCCTCACCCCGGGCTTGCTCCCTTCTCCAGGCAGGAGGTGGGCAGGAGGCAGCCAGGCCAGCGGTGACAGCAAGATGGTAACAGGGTGACTACGGTCTACCTGCCGAGCCCTTTATACACATCGTCTTATTTAAGCCTCGCAACAATCCTAGATGTAGACCTCCATTGTATTGGTGGGGAAACAGGCTCGGGGCGGGGAAGCCACTTGTCTTGGGGTCAGTCAGCAAGTGCAGGAGTCAGGCTTGAAGCCAGGTCTTTTAAAGTTCCAAGCCAGGACTCTGGGTCATAGACCAAGCTGCCCCTGGGGAGAAGCCCTGGGGAGGGCTGGCTTCCTCCCGGACGGGAAGAAGCAGGTGGCCCAGGGAACGCTCGCAGACAGGTGCCGGCCCCCGCCTCCCCCACCGGCCGCCCACCCGCCCTGCAGCACCACTCACGTCGGTGGTGAGGACCAGCCCCATCAGGTACATGGCCACGCAGATGAGCCCCGAGAACACAGCCTTCTTGGGCCGCAGGTAGTACGGGAACTCGTCCGTCACAGCGGTCACGATGGTCTCCAGGAAGGCAAACTGGGGGGGGGGGGGCGCGCGGAGGGTCAGAATTCGGCCCCCTCCCACATACGCACGTGCACGGACACACCCAGACACACCCACGCGGTCGCATATCTCACACAAAGACACACATCGCACAGGGACACACACACAGGCACCCGCGCCGCAGACTGAAACACACACCACGAGGGGCCCACAGCGCAAACAAGGCTCACCTGGCTATCCAAGCCAAGAGTCAGGAGCATAAAGAAGAAAAGGAAGGACCAGAAGGGCGACAGAGGCAGCATGGTCATGGCCTGTGGGTAGACGACAAAGGCCAGGCCGGGGCCTGGGCCGAGGGCACAAAGAGTCAGCAGCCTGGGGCGCGAGGCAGGCCCCCACACGCACACTCGGAACACACGCGGTCGCTGACATCCACTTGGGCACACTGGCTTAGCCAGACTTGTGCACGCTAGCTGCACGCTTCCAACACTCAACTCCTAGGACACGGGCCAGCACACTGTCGGTGCTCAGCAAACACGGACCGAGAAGAGAAATGAATTAATAATGAGAGCATGAGGAGCGCCTGGGTGGCTCAGTCGGTTGATCATCCGACTCTTGATTTCGGCTCAGGTCGTGATCCCAGGGTCGTGGGATCGGGTCCTACGTCAGGATCCACACTGAGGGTGGGGCCTGCTTAAGATTCTCTCTCTCTGTCTCTCTCTCTCTGTCTCTCTCTCTCCCTCTCCCCCGCTCTCTCTCTAAAAGAAAAAAAAATGACTATGTGAATAAACGCAAGACCCAACATAAAACCTCACTTGAACATGCTTAGGTACACCGTCATTTACACAAACAGTTCCACTAACACGTGTACTTAGACACGTCCACTGGCACGAGACACTGATTCCCACCCTCGTCGGAACCCTCAATCGTTTGCACACGGACATCTTGACACAGGAAATGACTCACTTGGACAAACAAGGGAAGTCACTGAGATGTGACCCAACATAAGACAACCTCATACAGAAATTCACTTATCGCCAGGCTCTGGATAACACACACCCCCTCTGCACTCGGCCACCCAGAGACCGGCAAAGACGCGTGCATGTGTTTGTGCACAAACCCACACACACGCATGGGACACACCGGTCCGTAACCTTGCCGGGCCACACTAAGCCCCCCGGGCCCGGCCCCAGCGGCGCCCCCCACACACCCTCGCCCACCGGGGCTGGCCGGCCTGCCCACCTGCTTTGGCTACTTGGTCCACGGGCACGCCCAGCTCCTGAGACATGTAACCCAGCACGGAGAAGATGGCGAAGCCAGCCAGGATGCTGGTGACGGCGTTGCCCAGGGTGACGATGAAGGTGTCTCTGCCGGGGGAAGTCCGGGCACAGAAGTCCGGGCCAGAGTGAGCTGGCCCTGCCCTCGCCCCAGGAGGCCCGCCCTGGCCAGCCGCGCGCTCCTCCCTGCTCTGGGCTTGAGGCCCGCGGGGCCGCACTGACCTATAGATGTTCTGGTGAAACGTGTTGTACGAGGCGAAAGTGAGGAGGCCCCCGAAGCCCACACCCAGGGAGTAGAAGATCTGAAGAGCCGCTTCAATCCACACCTGGGGGAGGAAAGGATACGGAGGGGAGCGAAGAGGAGGGCTGCACTGCACACCGTGGCGCCCGGAGGGCCAAGCAGGGAGGGGGAAGGAGGCGGGCCGAGAGCGAGCCAACAGGTCCGGGGACGGCGTGGCGAGGAGCCTGGCTCACAAGAGACGTGGGCCGGGGGCACACCCTATTCCGGCACTTACACTGCAGGACCTGGGTGAGTCCCTTTCCCTCTCTGGGCCTCAGTTTCCCCATCCAGGATCTAGATGAGCGCTAAGCTTGGTCCAGTTCTGAAGGAAGCAGGGGCTGACGTAAATTTTCAGTAGATCCATACTGACAAGAAGCCCCTCTCCTTCCTCCCTGGAGCTGGAGGGACCTGGATTTGATCCCAGCTCCCCACTTTCCAGCTGATGGCTGAGCCTCGGGTGCCTCCTCTGAAATGAGGTCCCTGATAGGGTGGTGCTGAGGATTAAGGACCACATACGTGCAAAGTGCTAGGGCAGGGTCAGGCGGGCATCCGTGAGCAAACGAGAAACGTTAAACTTATTGGTACCATTGTTTCTAGAATCACAGACGCCCTCCTTGGGGTTTGGAGTTGGACAGACCTGGGTTAGAATTCCAGCGCTGCCACTCCCTAGCCCTGTGACCTTAAGCCTATCGCTCTTTTGGGCCTCAGTTTCTTCATCTGTAAAAGGGGCAAATAATGTCTTCCCTTTCTTTAGTTTTTTAAGTTTTATTTGTTTTGAGAGAGAGAGAGCGTGCATGCAGAAGCTCGCATGAGTGGGGGAAGGGAAGACAGAAATACTCCCAAGCGGGCCCCACACTGTCAGCGGGTACTGTCAGCGGGCACTATCAGCACACAGCCCAACACAGGGCTTGAACTTGGGAACCACGAGATCATAACTGGAGCCGAAATCAAGAGTCGGACGCTTAACCGACTAAGCCACCCAGGCGCCCCTTAAGGTTTACTTTTTTTTTTAGTACGCTCTGTATCAAAGGTGGGGCCTGAACTCATGACTCCAAGATCCAAAGTTGTACATTCCTCCGACTGGCCCAGCCACACGCCCCGGAATAATGCCTACTTCACAGGATGGTGAAGAATAATCGATGAAAAAGACACACGGTGTGGAGCGCAGGGCCGAGCCCAGGGTCTGGTGGGGGGGCCCACCCCATGGAGGATTGCTACCCCCTGCCCTTCTTTTCCCCAGGGGCGCCTCCTCTCTAGTCCCCGGCTCAGGCCTGATGCCCCCCTCTGCACCCCAGCCCTGAGGGCCTCACCTTGGAAGACAGCAGGTGGTGGAACTGAGGGGTGAGATAGAACCGGACGCCCTTCCAGGCCCCTGGGAGGGTGACTCCTCGGACCAGCAGCATGAGCAGGATGAGGTAGGGGAAGGTGGCCGTGAAATACACCACCTGAGGCACGAGAAGTGGGGGGACCTTCCTTCCGCCCTGCTCCTCTTCCGGAAATCCCCATTTCACCTAACTCGCCTCCCCAACCTTTGGGGAGACCCAGATGAGAAGAGTCATCATCCAGGGTGCGATTCTCCCTTTCCCCACCCCCCCCCCTCTGCACGGGGATCCCTCAGCAAAGTCCTGTTGCCGCTTCCCACGGCGGCGCCTGCCCTCGCCCCTTGCCCGGGAGCCCTGCCTTGCAGGGGTTATGAGAGTATCCCCTCCCACGCGTCCACTCCCCGCGCCCCCAGCCCAGGCAAGCCCCCCCTGCGTGGTCAACAGCCACTGCCCGTTCCCAGACTCCCCTCTGCCCCATCCCCGCCTGTCCCCAAACCTCCAGCCACTTCCTCAGCAAACGCCTCCAGGTCTCAAGTTCGTCACCGCTCCGAGTTGCACCATGATTATTTTTCCCCTCTTTCTCATTGGTTTCCACCCTACCTTTCTCGTCTTTCTTTTGGTTCTGTTCCTCGTGGGTGACGCTTCCCAGCACTTTGTGCGGGGACACGTTCCAATTTATAAATGACTGAGTACACCACTCAGAAGGTTTCCAAGCCTTTCTAAAACAGCTTCATGGTCCTTCCCACCCTTCATAACCCCAAGTGGGCATCCGTGGCTTTCTCTTCCTCGCATCTATCTGGCCTCCTGCAGACACCGGTCCCCTGAACGTTTCCTAGCTGGAGCTGACTCCATTCCCAGCTCCAGAGGTGGGCACCCGACCCTGACCGGGCCCAGCCCAGCAGAGCAAACCACCCTCCTGGCCACTGGTTCGGGGACGGTACGTGACCCAGCCTACACAGCGAGACTCAGTACTAGGATTTTTGAGGACTGGAGCAAGGGAGAACCTTTCACTAAGCGGGCAAGATAGAAGCCAAAAGCTGCTAAGGGGAGCCCCATAAAGAATGAAGCCTGAGAAGGAAGCCAATCGGAGGAAAATATTTCCGAGAGACCAAGAGAATCGCATTCCTGATAACATCCCCTGGACCCCTAGACCCAGCCGTACCTGAAGCACACCCTCTGGACTTTCCAGTCGAGTGTGACAACCGGGTTCTGGTCGGTTGCCTCTGACTCATACGCCCACCTTCCAAGCATTCAACAAACACACGCAGAGCCTCTTCAAAGCGCCAAGTACTGGGTTAGGACGCGAACTTGAGGAACAGATCCGTCCTGTCCTTGGCAAGTTTCTCGCCACCATCATCCGAACCTCCACATCTTTCTTCCTTTCCCTTCCCAATCTCTACCCGCCCATGCCCACGACCTCTTCCCGTGGATGTCTACTCATCTTCTCCGGCTCGGTCCATGCCCTGCCTCCTCCAGGAAGCCCGCACCCCTCCCGGCGCCGCAGGCCTCCAGGGCCTCCCAGGCTTTACCTTGCCCGAGGACTTCACGCCCTTGAGGATACAGAGGAACACGATGACCCAGGCAAGCAGCAGGCAGAGGCAGAGGTTCCAGCGGATCTCCCCGGGACTGCCAATGCCCCGGCTGCCTTGGATGTGGAGGACGTAGCGGCTGTGGGGGAGGGAGAGCTGAGGGTCCTCTGGTCGCCCGACCACCCGCCACCCACTCGGGGCAAAGCCGCGGCCGGCAGGGTTCCCACCACGGTGGCCGTCAGCGTCACGCTTAGCCACCAGCACTTGCTCGGCATGATTATCCGACAGGCTGGATGGCACAATCGTACCTTCTTTCCCTTAATCCTCACGACGACCCTCAGAGACACTGTTATCACACCCGCTCCAAAGGCAGAGCGCCAGAAGCCAAACAGAGTGGGCACGGCCAGTCACTGAAGAGCCGGGATTAGAACCGGGGTCCGCCTAACACCGGCCCCTGAACCCAGCCTTCCAGATGCACGCTGAGCCCGTTCCAGGGACACTGGCCCGTTCCTGCCCCCTCCCCGCCACCCGGCAGCTGGGGGCCCCCCCGGCGGCCTGACCTCCAGTACTCCTCGCTGGGGCTGACGGTGCTGGTGAGGTTGAGGGGCAGGGCCCCGTTGCCGTCCTTGGAGCCTCTGTGCTCAAGGCAGAGGTCCGTGTTCCACCAGTTGCCACAGTGTTCCCAGGGCAGGTTGCTGGTGAGGGAGGCGAAGAGGTAGAAGAGCACGTAGGCGATGATCATGTTGTAGTAGATGGCCACCAGGCCTACGATGAGCAGCATGGCCGCGCCGGCACCTGGTGGGGCGGAGGGGGCTGCCCTCAGCTCGAGGCCTCCTGCGGGCCAGGCTGTGTGGCCTCCGGAAGCCATCCCCTCTCTGAGCTCCGCTTCCGTCTCTGGCTAGAGCCTGGGGAACGGGAGGGGGGGGGGGCAACCTCCCTGCCTCCCCCAGCCCCAGATCCCTGCCAGGACCAGGAGGCCTCACCTTTGAAGAGGGGGCTGATCTTCCAGACGGCCAGGGGTCCCAGGCTGGAGAACTGACCCAGAGAGAGCTCGAGGAAGAAGAGGGGGATGCCACAGATGGCCAGCATGAGGAAGTAGGGCACGAGGAAGGCGCCTGCGAGGAGGAGGGGGTTCGAGGAAGGTCTCAGGATGGTCAGTTCCCCCCCCTCGCCCCCCGCCCCGGAGCCCAGCTCCAGCCCCGCCCCTCCCCTGATGGCAGACGCCTGCAACCCCACGGAGCACTTCTCATGTGGACTGGGACCGTCCTTTCATACCAGCTCACAGAGGGCCAAGGGGGCTGGCAGGGAGCAGGGCTGGGCCCAGAGCAAACCCCGAGTGAGGAAATGAATAAAGGAGTGAATTCCCTGCCGGAGAAGAGGGCAAACTCCTCAATGGGGAAATGAATGAACGCACTGCAGAATCTGGCCCCGACCTCCCTTCCTGCATCCTCTCTGCCACGCCCCTCAGACGCCGCAGGGGAGTCCTGTGTGCCCACCACCCCTCCCCCTTTATTCCTCCTCCTTTAGAGAACTGCCCACCGCCGTAGGGCTCTGGAAGGGCTGTCACTCACAACAGCCACCCCACCCCACCCCCTCAGGTGTACGTATCCCGAGCCAAGCCAGTTCGAGACCCTCCCTGCGGTCCTACATGGATTTACTCAGAAAGAAGAGTTCTGAGGATAAAGTCATTCCAGAGCTGCCTGTGGCCACCCCAGCCCAACCTCAAGGAATGAGCCTGTCCCCGCAGAAAATGAGGTCCGCACCCAGAGAGAAACGGAATCGGGACCCAGGGAAAGGGAGAGCCGAGAGAACTGTGGCCGTGACCGTTCCTAGAGTGTCAGAGGCCAGCTGCAGTCCTAGGCTTCCTGGTCACAGCCCTTCAGCTTTCCCTTGCCTCGTCTGCTTCTACTTGAATTTCTGTCACTCTGCCAATAGGTGTTTCTTCAATGAGTTTGGCAGAAACAGGAGGAGGCTTCAAGGGCGGGTGGGAGCCCATTGGCTCTGGAGAAGGCAGTCCTGGGGGCAGAATGTTGGGTCGGCCACCAGATGACCTTGGACAAGGAACCTGGCCTCTCCAAGCCTTGGCCATCAAATCAGGACAATGGTGCCCGCCCAGGAGGGTTGTCATCAGGGTTACAAGAGAGCACCAAGCCCAGGGCCTGGCAGATGGTGAGTGTTCGACCCCAGCCACTGTTAATGAGACATAGAACAGTCACTTGATGGCGAAGCAGGGACCCCAGAGGATGCATTTAAGATGGGAGAGACTTCACGTTTGCAGTCTGAATGGAAGGAACCAGGAGAGGAGGCCAGATCGAAGACTTGAGAGTGAGAACGACCGATGGAGTGAGGTCCCGGAGCGGGTGGCGAGGAAGGGGGTTGGGAGAACTGTGAAAGCACAGTGACTGCGGACAGGCAGGGAAAGCCTGCTATCCGGAAGCGCGGGCAGCCTCTCCGCCCATCTCTCAGGGCCCAGGAAGCGCCAAGGCTTTGGGGGAGCGCGGAGGGTATCCGCACCGGGCATGAGACACGGAGGAGGGGATGGGTGATGAAAAACCATCGCTCGCTTCCCCCAGCCCCATCTCACTGCTCTCAACTCTGCTCAAGGTCACATTCGAGATAGTGGCCAATGCCACTCAAAACCTCGCTCCACCCCAAGCCTTGGCCCACTAGGCTGGATGCCCTCAGGCCCCTACCTCCTCCGTTGGTGTAGGCTCGGTAGGGGAAGCGCCACACGTTGCCCAGGCCCACGCAGTAGCCGATGCAGGACAGCAGGAAGTCCAGCTTGCCCGTCCAGTTCCCCCGGTCCGCGGCGAAGTCCACATCCGGGTCTACGTCACCCTGGTCGCTGGGGGTCATCAGCAGGTCTGGGGTAATGGGCTGCCAGTAAGGGAGACCGAAGGGGTGAGGGGGAAAGGGGAGGCCAGGTCGGACCTGGGAGGCCCCCACGCCCCAGACAAAACTCAGAACACGAAATCCGACCGGGCTGAAGGCAGAGATACTCTCCCGGTCGGGAAGATCGACCGCTCGTACCCGGGCTGACATGGACACGTGCAGCTTCTCTGGACTGCGGGGAACCACAGACGTAGGGGGCCAGCAGGATGGCTCAGGCACTAGGAAAGCTGCCTGGACCTCAGTTTGAAGTTCACACAGGGGTCAAACCAAGGGCTGGTCCTATGTCGGGGGCGATGACGGCCATCCTAATCACGGTCACCATGTATTGTGCTCTTACTAAGTGCTCCGGGCACTATGCGTTTCGCCTGCTCTCATTCTCAAAATAACGCCATGAGCTAAGTAAGTACTTGCAGAAGCACCGCTTCGGTCACGAGGAACGTCGAGGCTCAGAGAGGCGTCAGGACGCACCCAGGGTTTTGCGGGGCTGGCTGGCGGAGAGCTGGGTCTCAGGCCCAGAGCTGCCCGACACCAGAGCCCATGTCTTCAACTGCTGGTGCTGGCCTTTTTTTTTTTTTTTTAATATTTATTGATTTTTGAGAGAGAGAGAGCGCAAGTTCGAGAGGCAGAGAGAGAGGGGGAGACACAGAATCGGAAGCAGGCTCCAGGCTCTGAGCTGTCAGCGCAGAGCCCGACGTGGGGCTCGAACTCACAAACTGTGAGATCATGACCTGAGCTGAAGTCAGCCGCTTAACCCACTAAGCCACCCAGGCGTCCCTGGCGCTGGCCTTTTGCTACTCTGTTCTGGGCACCATATGTTAAGAAAGACACAGACAGCTTGGAGCATGTCCACAGGGGCAGGTGGCCAGATGAGAGGGTGTGCAGGAGAGGTAAGTCACCGGAGGACAGGGGAAGAAGTGGGGGCCCTCGGCATAGAAAGAGGGGAGGAAATGAATTCATACTCTGGGGAGGCCTATGGAGGGCTGTGAATTTTAGTTCCCGAGCAAAAAGAGGCTACTGAGTTCTGATCTATCTCACAAAGTCGTAATCTTCCTGTCATTACAGGAGAGCTCCGTGCACAGAGGGGAACGGAGGCCAGCGGTCCCTCAGGTCCCTCCCTGCAATTCGAGGTGGGCGGGGAAGTGCCCTGGGAAACGGAGGTCCTCCTCCAGCCGCTTAGAATGCTGGCCCTGGGGACGAGTTAGCGCCTCTCAGCTGAGGGCCTGCGGAGGAGCCCAAGATACCAGGATAACTATCTAAGATTCAGAGAGCAGTTCCCCAAAGTGTCTCCTGGAACGGGTCAGAAGCAAGGGACAGCCACAGCCTTTCTGCTTGCCTCTGGAATTCAGACCCAGAGCAGAGAAGGCCCATTATCGAGTAACGGCATGGTTTTGTTTTTAATTTTTTAAATGTTTTTATTTATTATTGAAAGACAGAGAGAGACAGAGCACGAGCAGGGGAGGGGTAGAGAGAGAGGGAGACAGAATCCAAAGCAGGCTCCAGGCTCTGAGCTGTCAGCATAGAACCCGACGCGGGGCTGAACTCATGAACCGTGAGATCATGACCCGAGCCGAGGTTGGACGCTTAACCGACTCAGCCACCCAGGCGCCCCTAACGGCGTGGTTCTGAGAGAGGAGAAAGGACGCCCTGCTTCCTGCTCAGCGATGGCTGTAGGTGAGCAGTGGTATCTCTGGGCTGGGAGTCAGGAGACTACAATTCTAGTCCCAGGTCGGTGCCACGGCACGGCGTGACTTTAGGGAAGCGTTTTCTGAGCGTCTGTTTCCCCATCTAGACACAGAGGGGATTGAATACATCAGTGTTTCCCAAAATGCACGCCTTTGGATGTTCATAGGTGCTCAGGGGCAAAAAGGATTCTTGAGTCAATGAAGTTTGGGGAGGGATCGCCTGGGTGGCTCAGTTGGTTAAGCATCGGACCCTCGATTTCGACTCGGGTCATGATCTCACGGTTTGTGAGTTCGAGCCTCGAGTTGGGCTCTACACCGACATTGCTGACAATGCAGAACCTGCTTCGGATTCTCTCTCTGCCCTCCTCCCCTTTCTCTTCCCCCCCACCTTGGCGTGCAATCTTTCTCTTTCAAAATAAATAAGTAAACTTTAAAAATAAGAAAAAGTTTGGGGAACTCTGGGCTAACACAAACCAAAATAGTTTTCTTTACTGCAGGACTTGTCAGATCCTTTTATGGACCAATACCCACTGTGATTCTCCAAATAGGGACTAGAAGAGACAGTATTCTTTTTTTAATTTTTTTAACGTTTTTATTTAATTTTGAGAGACGTAGAGACAGAGTGTCAGCAGGGGAAAGGCAGAGAGAGAGGGAGACACAGAATCTGAAGCAGGCTCCAGGCTCTGAGCCGTCAGCACAGAGCCCGACGCGGGGCTCGAACCCACAGACCGTGAGATCATGACCCGAGCCGAAGTTGGCCGCCTAACCAACTGAGCCACCCAGGCGCCCCAAGAAGAGACAGTATTCTGCAATCCTATTTAAGAAAAGGGTTTTAAGAAGCTAGGGTGCTGAGCTTTACCCAGAGAAATGGAGGTCTATCTATTAGTCTTCTGGCTCTAATGGTCTGTGAGGGAGGCTTCACTGGAGACACAGTGGTTGAAGACGAGACCAGATCCTAGCACAGGGACTCGGTAATCAGTTATCAATGCGATATTTTTCCCCCTAAAATTCCCCTTCCTGGCACCAGCTAAGTAGGTGTCTACACCTCAATTAGGTGGCGGCAGAGGAGGCTTTGCAGGGATAGAGACGGTGAAGGAAGAGCACAGGTGTCACGGGACTGGAGGTGTCTGGCTGCGGGGACAGGGTCGGGGCAATGGGTTCAAGTGGCAGATTGTGGGTAACAGTACTGAGGTGACTCTCAGTGACAGTGGCGACCACAGTAATGAGCCTGCCTGAGGCTGGATATCAGCCAGAGGGGCAGTGATAGCAAGGACGGCCTGGCATAGCTATGGGTGATGGCAGTAATGACAAAGAGCGTGAAAAAGCCACTTTCCCAGTAATTGGGCTTGCGGTGATCTCAGACATGCTGGGCTGAAGGTGGCAGCAGCCCCCGGACCTATCTGAAGCCCACCCCTGCCCTCCGATGCCCCTTTCCAGAAGGTCCCCCCACCCAGCTGGGTGAGTACTGGCCTTCTGGAATCACTCCCCGCCAGGTGAACTCCAGGAGGGATGGCTGAGCAGCTAGTTAACACTGGCCCCTGAAATGGGGTAGTGTGACAGGCCAGTCGCCCTGTGACCCCCCCCCAACCCTGTTCGGGCCAGCTGGCAGGAGGGCCCGGTAATGAGGTTCCTCTGATCTCTCTTGAGAAGCCGCTGCCCTTTCTCTGCTCACAGAGCAGTCCCGGCTCTCTGTTTCCATGGTGACAAGAGTTCCAAGAGCAGGATGCTGCCAGCTCTTCTGTCCCCCACCTCCTCCAATCAGGGGGAAGCCTGCTCCTGCTCCGGGGACAGGGGCTTGGGTCCTCCAAAGGTAAGCCTATCTCAAGACCACCCGGAATCCCCGACACCCCCACGGACGACTCCCAGGAGGCTGACACGGACAGGATGGGGCTGGCTGGGAGACAAGCAACCAAATCAACAGGGCAGGGTTGGAAGCTTAATGAGTCGCTTCACACTTCCGCCTGTGTGTGAGGCTCCCCCGCCCCGATTCCCCCCCTCCGCCTATCCCGAATCACGCAGAAACAGAATCGTGGGTTTGCCAGACCTGCACCCCCTCTTTTAAGAACCGACAGATGTAGGTCACTGGCGGCGGCAGGGGCCAGAAGAGGTTAGTGTGCCCCAGGCCGAGGCTCTCATACCTTCTTCGGGATGAGAGAGAGACAATAGAAACGTGGGGTCCGACTTCCTCATTGTGCAGGTGAAGGAACTGAGTTTCGGGGAGGGAAACAGATGAGCCCAAGGTCAAATAGCAAGTTAAGGGCAGAATAAGACCTGAACCCACACCCCCCCTGACTTTCAGCCCCGTGCTCGTCTCTGAACACCGCTGTGCCTTTGCTGATACCTGGCATTCCTCACTCCCTGCTCCATTCACCTTGAGACCAAGGGAGGGGACGCAGAGGCCAGGTGGCCCCACCCCTGCCCTGTTGGTCCTAGGTTAATCAGCCCATCTTTGGGAAAGCAGCTAGCGGCACCCCCCAGGTGTGTTTCTCCCTTGTCTATAAAGCAGGGATAAGGAGACCTAGCCCTCAGAATTTTTGGAGGATTACCCAAGAAAAGGTTTTACAGAATATGGCTATTTACATCCTGTGTGGTCTGGTGGCAGTGGAGAGGAGAGAAAGGAAAGGGGACGGAGCAGGAGAATGGAAACGAATGGAGGGCAGGGCCCAAGAAGACCTGAGAGACCCACCAATGGCCCCAAGGAATCACTCATGTCAGCGAATAACAAAGACCCACTTACCACAGTGGTTCCCCACCCAGCTGCAGGGGAGCGTGTGAATTGCGGGTGGGGGGGGGGAGTGGTCAGTAACACCAGCCCCTGTGAGTCCTTCCTCACATCTACACCTACCAGCCCCCGTGGGGTCACCAGACCCCCCCACCCCACCCCCCACTCAGGGACAGTGGGACCTGCTTGGGTGCCTTGACACCGGAGCCAGATCAACAAACGACAGTCCAGGTTAGACAACGGGCTTGTCCAAAGTCACAGGGTAAGTGGCATCTGCAGAAATAGCGCCCAGGAATTCTGACTCCTTGGCCAGGACTGATACTTTTAAGCCCAAAGCGAGAAAACTTGACCCAACACGGGGCTACTTGGCTTGGGAGGTCCAGCCCCACAGGAGGAGGTGGGGAGGGGCTGAGGTCTCCGCCCCGGGCTCCAGGAACAGGGATTTGTCCACCTCTCTCCTGCCAGCCTCCACCCTACCCCCATTTCCCTTGGGTCTCCCATTTCCTGGCCCCCTGCCTTTGCTCCTGTCAACCCTGCTGTGGGGCAGGCTGGGGTCTTAGCAGGGAAGCTGAAGCCAGTGGGGAGGCGGTGCGCAGGAAGCAGGTGGTGGGCCCCCCGCAGGGCAAAAGCACGGGCAGGAAAGATAGCGTCCCCCTGCTGGCTCTCCGCGCTGCTTCAGTGTAGAGCCCACGTATGAGGACCAGGGCGGCTCCCCGCCCCCTACCCCTGAAATTAGTCCAGCTCAAGGCTGGCCCTCAGCTATTCTTACATCCCCAACCCCAATCGGCCCCTGGAGGAAACTGGTGGGAGGCTGGGGAGGGGCGGGCGCCTGGCCCCAGCCGCCTCACCCCGTGCCTCCTGGGGTTGCAGACACCTGTTCGAAGAACCTGGCCCAATGAACCTCAGCCCTTTCACGCGACGTCCCGACCCCCAGACGGGGAAGGCCACGCCGACGACCCTCCCCCCAACCCCACCCCCCTGCCCCAGCAGACCGTGACCCCGCCCCTCCTTGCGATCTGTCTCAGCCGGGACTCCCCCGGCGCCCCGAACCGGTCCAGGTGCCCTCTCCTACCCTCCCGGGGCCCGGATGGGGGCGGGCCTCTGCACTCCTCCCTCAGGTGTGCCCCCGCCCCCGTGTGCGCCCCGCGTCCTCCGGCCCTACCTTGCGATGGTGAGCTCCCTGGAGCTTCTTCATCTTGGAGGGCGGGTTGCCGGGGCTTCCCGGCTCGGCTTCCCCTGAGAGCAGAGAGCGAGCGAGGGAGCCAGAGATCGCGCAGCCGACCGGCCGCCGCGACTTTGCCCCGGCGGCTCCCGCGCACCGGCTGGGGGGGGGGGGGGCGCGGGCTCGGGCGCAGGCGCTGCCGTCTGTCGGCTGCGGGCGTGGGGCGTGGGGCGTGGGGCGCGGGGCGCGGGCCGGGCGCCACGGACGCCCTGCCTCTCCCTGCGCAGCGCCCAAGGCTGGGGAGGGGAGCACGGCTGCGCCCGCGTATACACCCAGACAGACGGCTGGCTGACGGACGGACAGCCGGGGTATGCGCGCGCCCCCGCACGCAGAGCTGCGGATTGGAGAGGCCCGAGCGCGGGAGGGGGGGGCGTTCTGAGACGGAAACCCTCCGAGGTCTAGAGGCCTCGGCTACCGTCTCCTGCGTGACCTTGGGCAAGTAACCTGCCCTCTCTGGGCCTTCCTTTCTCCAGCCAGGCAGCGAAAGGCAGGCCACGTGCATGAACACGAACAGCCGGGTTTTAGGGTCCAGCGGCCCAGTGCCTCCTCTTTGCTGTGTGACCTTGCCCACAGGACTTACGCTGGCTTTGCCTCCTCTTCACCTGGAGCGTGGGGTGAAGAATCTTCCCTGCCTGACGGTGATGCGAGGAATCCAGGGAGATGGTGATTGGAAAACAGGCACCGCGGGGCCTGGCACGTAGTAGGGGCTCAGCCGACGCGTATTGACTGACTATAGGTTTCCCGCTTCTGCCAACACAAGGAACAGCAGCCATCATTCAGATATTTTTCGATCGCCCCCTAGACCAGTATTTATGGTGCCAGATCCTGGGCCAGGTCTGCTTGCCTCAACGCCGTGACCCAGAGCGACAGACGGTGCCCTCTCTGTTTTACGGAGGGAGACACTGAAGCAGAGAGATTGCATCAAGGTCACAGAGCTAGTGAGTGACACCGGTGGCAGAACCAGGCCTCATGGACCTTCCCGGCTAGGGGAGGGCGGCACAGTTCTCCTTTCCCTGGAATGAAAAGACACAGGGAGGTCCCGGCAAGAACAGACGGGGCGAGTGACGCCGTGTGGTTGTGATGGCTTGTGACTTAGATCGTGGGCCCCGGCAGCATGACCTCAGGACTGTTATCAGTTCACGTCTCGAAGCCGAGACGTCAGCCACCCCCGTGCCCCACCGAGCAGCGTGAGGGTCCGTGTGAGTCTGTGACTAGGGTAGGCAATTTTTAGCTAGAGCGTTCATGTTCGTTGCTCTCCAGGACTGAGCTGGTGTCAGCTAGTGTGGATGGGGCATGTGCGTTAGCAACCATGCCCCTTTCGCTCAAAGGTGCCCCAGTCCACACACTAAATCAGGGTCACCCTACCATCAGCCAACATGGGGAGGCCTTTGGGGAGAGCGAGGATAAGGGCCTGCTGCCTCTCATACTCCTGGAGCCTGGAAGGAGGCGGGAAGGGTTTACCCTGAAGAAGAGGCTTGAGTTAAGGGCCTGGCGGGGTCCTGGGCACGCCTCCTGAGGCCCTACCCAGCTGCTCCTTTCTTTAAGTCCAGCCTCAAGGGCAGGCCGGGGCCTCTCCAGATGCAGGCGGAAGGAGCCCTTTGGGCCCGAACGTGAAGGGAAGGAACGTTCATTGAACCCTACCGTGTTCATTTGATGAAGACTTGTAGCTAATATCTAATGTGTAATTCTTTCCGACAGCTTGGGAAGACAGGTTTGTGCGTCCCCCGTTTTGCACCTGAGGAGCCTCTCTCAGAGGGGCGAAGTCGTGTACCCAAGGTCACACAGAGCCCTGAATCTCTGGGCTTTGGAGTGAAGCCAAGAGGGGAAAAGCCAGCAGCTCCTGAATCCAGGAAGGCCCAGGCAGGACCCACCCCCTCCCTCCCCTAGGGACTGTCACCTCTTCTCTTATAGGACAGGCTGCGGCTTTGCTGAACAACACCCTCCCATTGGTACGTGGGTTTCATTAGACCCTATGGAAGAGAACCACAGGAAGAGGGAATAGAGCGGAGGCATCAGGTCGAGAGCCTTGGAAGCTGGCCTCTTTATGGCCGGTTGCACCTGCTGCCCCCAGGGGGAGCCAGCCTTGGGGTGGCGGAGGGAACGGGACTGGACCTTTACCCTCCCCCAAGCAAACACATCATGGAGTGACTGCTAGACATCGGCGGCAGTCGCTGAGGCTGTGAGTGCAAACGGACCCAGGCTCCCACTTTTCAGACGGGGAAACCGAGGCCCAGAGAAGGCAGGACTCGCATAATCGCCGCGTGAAGGAGAGGCAGGGTTAGTCCCAGCATCTAGGAGTCCGGCCCCGCTCACTACCCTCCAGATCACAGCTTTTTGCCACCCTCTGCCCCATCACCACAGCCCTTGCTGGAGAAGTCTTGTCTTCATCAAACAAACACAGAACATCCCAACATCTTCTAGAAGACAGTGTCCGCAGAAGTCCATCTGCCCACGGAAGCTCCAGTTTTGTGATCATACAACTGGCCATGAGTTCAGGCTACCAAGCGTGTGTGACATTTACTAAAAACCGCTGTCCCCTCTCCCCTATCCAGAGGAAGTTCGGTTACTACTTGGCAGAAAGACAGCACTTAGGAATCCCAACCAATAAATAATCTATCTCCCTTCCCCTCTTCCCGCCCCTCTCTCTCTCTCTCTCTCTCTCTTTCTCTCGCTCTCACTCTCGCTCTCTTATTTTTCCTGATCTCACATCAAACCAGAAGTCAAATGGAGATGTGTGCTGATTTAAGGAAAGTGTTAGATGAAATGTACTTCCTTTTATTATATGCGGAGATATTTTTAAATGCATATAAATAAACATTTTTAATTTGCTAAAACGCTCAGACTTTATCGCTGTAGAGCATGTGTTTTGTTACGCCAGCGAGTGGCGACTGTGAAAAATGAGGAATCAGACTGTGGGTCCATCTGGTATGATTCAGAGAGAAGCGGCTCAGGAGCCGCCGCGCTGGACTGAATCGCCCTCCAAAGCCGCCCTCTCCTAGGCCGGCTGTGCTCCCAAGTTCTGCATCCCGTTGCCCGGGCACCTCCTCCACCAGGAGCCAGGCTGGTTTCCTCAGACAGACCCCACCCCCCGCATCACGACCCGTTACACATGCGTGCGCACCACAAACCCTGGGGGGCGGGAGACCCTTTCTCTCCCTGGAGCTGGGCAGAGTCCTCCCCTGGAGTGGAGCTGTGGTCCTCTCCGCTCTGCCCACACCGATCTCTCGGCGATCGATGGGACCGCTCCACGGCCTGAGGTTCCCAGCGTGGCGTTAGGGGAAACTGCACGCAAAACATAGCGCTGATGTGCATTGCTTCTGGTTTGCTAGAGGCCATGACCAGGCCACGGGCCTTTGAGGCCCAGGCCAAGCCATATCTGGCGTTTGTCCGGGCACCACCGGGGCCTGCCCCCCGCCTTCCCAGAGGAATGGGGGCATAAAATTGCCATATACCAAACAGAGGCGGCGGCAGCTCCTCATGGTTGGAAAGCGGGAGTACCTACCTCTCGGCGCTGGGCTGCCCTGCCCTCAGGGTCCCGCAGGACATGAGGGCTCTCCTTCCGGAGCCACGACGCCCCAGTCTCTGGCAGAACCCTCTGAGTGATAGGGAACTCACTACCTCACAAGGCGGCCCGTGACAGGGCTTGGAAGTTGTATCGGATAAAAGTTTCCTTTCTGCCGGAGCTCAAACACCAGTCGACAGGTGGTCAGCCCCACTTGTGGGCCCCACCTGCAGCTCCCCCAGCCTGCCGGGCCTGGCCGCTGCCCTCCCGCCGGACAGAGGATTTCCTGGGGCCGGGGACAGGCTCGCCCTGCCTCAGATCTTCCAAGCCGCCGTCCCTCCTCAGCCTTGCAGGTGGGGGTGGTTAGAACATTCGGCGGGCCTGCCGGCATCTCGCATTAGAACACGACAGCCCCGTAAGCAGGTGGCTAAGAGACAGCACCTCCCCTGTGCTCAATTCTGATTAGGTGAAATCAAGTATTTTATTTCCACGTGACAAACGACGAGGCCGAGGCTCAGGGAAGCTAAGTCTGAAGTTTCAGAGTTTGGAGGTAGTCAAGCTGGAGGCCAGGCCATCTGACCCCTGAGCCACAGAAAAAGCGTGGCCCTCCAGCCCACAGCATCCCTACACTCCAGAGTGTGTGGTGCTCACTGGGGTGCTAGCTAGTAGGTGCTAGTAGGGGGTCCTGGGTAGCAGAGCAAGGAGAATGCTGGATTAAAGAAAATTCAAGGGGTTTCTTTGCTGCAGGACATGTCAGAGCCTTTGATGTGTTAATGCACCACCGTGAGGCTCCCAGAAGGATTGAGCCTGCAGGACTTGCCAAACTTACTTGACCTGAGCCACTTCTTAAAGGAGGCCCAGAGAGGAGACGCAGGCCACCCCAGGGGCGCACAGCAAACATTTCTGAAGATCAGAAAACCGTAGCCACTGGCTGCCAACCACACCTTCCACCGACCCTCTCCCTCTGCTCTTGGAAGTGTAGTCCTTTCCCTGGTACCGCCTTGTTCCCCGGCCTCAGACGCCCACCGTTTCCGGGAAGCTGTGGTGTCTCCCGGGCCACCAGCAGGAGGAGGAGAAGTGCGGGCTGCTCCGAGGGGCTTGTATGGGGACTGGGTCCACCTGGTGCATTGCTGTCATGTGCCCCCGGTGCAAAGGGCAGGCAGGCAGGCAGGCTACGCGCACTTTTTATGGCTGGGCCACATCCCAGAACAGTAAACAGAGGGGCAGGCAGCTGGCACAGAGCTGCCTCCTCGGGAGCGAAGGCCCGGACTTCTGCCCGCCCCTGGGAGGGAGTTGAGAACAGCAGCTTGTCTCAGGAGTTTGAAAAAAATTATATTTTAAGTTCGTATTGTAAGCATTCTTTTTCGGGAGTATGTGAGTCCTTTGTTGGTCTGACGGCACCTACTAGACCTGTAGGTGAGACGTCACCTCCTCCAGGAAGCCTCCCAGACCTTCCGGCATAAGCTGGGAGGCCCACTCTGGGCTCCCCGGATGCTCTGTTCCTATGATGCCCAGAGCATAGCTCTGCCTGGGGACTTCCGTGGGGCAGGGACCGCGCGTTCCCTGGGCTCAGCCATGCCTACCACGTGGCGGTGCCCAGTGAGTATCATCTGTTGAAAGAAAAACATGAGCTCAAAGTACTTGAGTAATTAAAAAAAAAAACAAACTGATATTTTGGGTCTGATGATTCTGCTTATAAAATGGACTTAAAATTTTACATAGTCTCACATGTACTCAACAATGTCCTATTTTGATCTGTCGAACACGTTTTAAAGGTGACCTCGTTACAAGGCCTACGGAGACTGGAGGGGACTGTGCAATCGTTAGGGAAGGCTGAGGATGGTTTTTGTTTCAGCGTAGCTTCCTCTCCTGCTGTGGATGATGATTTTATTTTAAAGAGAAAAAAAAACCCCACTTATTCTTGAAGCTGTATCCAAGAGAGTCCCTCTATGTACAACACTTGCCCAGCCGTGAGCTTGGCTTGGTCTGGAGGAAGTCCCCTGGGGCTCCCTGGGGCCCGGGCCCTAAGGGACAGCCTAGCGGGGTGGTAGGAACTAGGCAGGTGGTCGCTGCCCCTCTGGCCCCCTCTGGAGGCCCCATTGAGAACGCTAGTGGGGGGATATGGCTCTGCAGTCGGAGGGGACGGCCCGCGGAGCCTCCTGCTCTGGCTCCGTCTCGTGGGCTTTGTGCTTTGCATCCAGACTGGACAGGGGGTCAGGGCAATATGCGGTGGGGGACAGCCGGAGGGGAGGCTGCAGGGAGAGGCGGGTGCTGCATCCCTCCCCCCGGGGTTACGGTCCATCTTCTCTCAGCCCTGCCCTCCTCCTCCAGAGTCCGTGCACTCCCCCGGGGGCCTCCCCCGCTTGAACTTCGGAGTAGTACGGTTTTGGAAGCAGATCTTCACCTGTGGGATCGGAGAGCAGGGATGGGCATGGTCGGGGAAGCGGGAGTCCCTCCGGGGACTGAGACCTCCCACCCTGGGCTCCCTTACCGCCTGGGGCCTAGAACACGGGAGCTGGAAAGGCCCTTCTCCCACAGGCTCACTGCACAGACGGGCCAAGGGGATGCGAGGGCTGGGTGGGCAACTTGTCCAAGGTTACCGAGAAGGTCAGTGGCAGGGCTGGGACTCAGGCCAAGCCTCCGAGGCCTTAATGGGAGCCGCGCGCCGGCGTGAGTCCCCAGGCCCCCAGCCCACAGGCAGGGCAGGGGGCTACAGCAGATACTCCTCCTTAACAGGCATTGGGGGGAGGCCGGCGGAGCTGGGGCCCAGGCCCCCCAGGGGCGGCCCAGCTGCGGTGGGGGTGACTTCGTGGGCCGGCGGTGGGGGCGGTGGGGGCTGCTGCTGCTGCTGCTGCTGCTGTTTCTTCTTGTTCACTTTGCGCTCCTTGGCCCGCCGGTTTTGGAACCAGATCTTCACCTGTGGCATCGGAGAGCAGAGATGGGCTAGGTCGGGGAGGGGGGAGACCAAAAGGCAGAGCAAGAGGAAGAGGGGGGAAAGCCAGGGCTCTTCTTTCTCCGGGTGGGGTCTGCGGCCTCCCTCCTCTACCACCCAGACTATTCACGGATGCTGAATACATCCTCCCTTCTAGAACCTGCTCCACAACCCTAAAAGACCACTTTCTCTGTAACCTCCTCTGTCCCCATTTTCTAAGGCCATTCTCTAACACACCTCCTCCAGGAAGGCTTCCCTGTGCTCCCCAGGACTGCTCCCTCCTCGGGACTTAAACAGGAATCATCATAGCCTGCTGTAGCCTATAGCTAAGCAGATCCTCTATCCCCTCGCCCCCTCCCCCACTGTTGGGGGTCAGGGATAGTGGGTTTTATTGCAGGTGGGGAGGATTCGGCAGCAGCTCAGTTTCCGCTTTGCTGTGTGACTACGGCCAGAGGACTCAACCTCTCTGTTCTCCACCCTTGACTGAGTCCATAATCTGCCTGACAGCCTGGAGGCCAGACTCCCAGGACTGCTCCCGTAGTTAAGGCGGGGGTCCCCACACACCTGCCGTTCAGTGAGCCCCAGATTGGCGGCCAGCTCCGACTTCCGCCGGATGGTGATATAACGGCTATAGTGGAATTCCTTTTCCAGCTCCAGGCGCTGGTGGTCGGTGTAGACCACGCGGTACTTGTCCTTGGTCCGGGTCTTGCCTGAGAAACAGAGGGGCCAAGGGAGGAGGAGCGTGGGTGGGTGGGGCCCCAGGGAGGAGGAAATCCAGGCCCCCAAGGGAAAACCCTGAGGCAGGGAGGGACACACATCCCCCCAGGGTCAGGCTTGGAGACCCCACCCCCCACGCGAGAGCCAAGCACTGCTCTCATTCCCATTTGGGGAGGCACTGAGGCTCAGAGAAGGGAAGCAGTTTGCTCAGGGTTACACAGCAAGCTGCTGGGTTTCCAATCCAGCTCCTCTGACCCCACTCTGATCGCCAGCTCCACCGGCTCTAACCGAGCAGTTTCCAGATGCTGCTGTGCAGCCGACATTTGGAGAGCTTGTGAAAGACACGGCTTCCAGCCCAGCCCTGCCTCTGCGAACTGGGAAGCCCGGGGGCAGAGTCTGCATTTTTAACAAGCTCCCCGGGGGGAGATTCAGGATCCTGAGACCACAGGTACTAACCCCAGAGACACGGCGGGACACCGGGCAGGCCAGGCCAGGTGGAGACTAACGACGAGTCAGCCGCCCCCCTCTCCAGCACGTGAGAAGAGAGTGGGGAAGAGCGGCCACAGGTAGAGGCAGAAGCTTGCCGCACCGTCCTGGAGTGGGACAGCTGGTGGCCCTGAGGACCTGTCGGGTACCTCCGAAGGCTCTGGCCCTAGACACCAAGCCCCAAGCTGGGGTTGGTCTGCCCAGAGCCCTCCACACTGCTGCTGCTTCTGCCAGCACAGAGCAGTGACTCAGGCTCAGGCTGCAAATATTTACTGAGTTCCTGCTGTGGGCCAACCACTGGGGTATACCAGTGAGCAAAACTGAAAAAATCCCTACTCTCAGTGAAATTGGGTTCTACTGGAGGGAGTTAGACCGAAATAACTTGATATGTTAATCCTGAGTATTTGGTATGTTGATGGATAAGTATTCCAGAGAAAAAGAAGGCAAGAAAAGAGGACTGGGAATTCGGGGAGGAGAGAGTAAGTGATTTTAAAGAGAGTAGTCCATGAAGGTCTTACTGGGAAGGAGAATTTAAGCAAAGATCTAAAGGAGGCCAGGGAAAGGGTCGTGCAGGTATCTGGGGAAGAGGGTTCCAGGTACAGTGAGCAGCAAGTGCAAAGGCCCTGTGGTGGGAGCATGCCTGACATCCGACATGCGCGAGGAACGGCGAGGAGGCTGGCACAGCCTGAGTGCTGTGAGCAAGGACCGAGGGGCAGGTGGCTCATGGCCATGGAAAGGACTCTGGGTTTTACTCTGTCTGGGATGGGAGCCATTGCAGGGTTCTGAGCCCAGGAGACAGGAAGTCTGATGTAGGTTTTAACATGACTCTGGCTGCTGCATGGAAGACAGATTGGCAAGAGGAAGGGGAAGCACAGATAGGCCCGCAGTCACCCGGGAGAGAGAAGGCCGTGGCTTGGCTTGGCTTCTCCACAGGGCTCAGCCCGGGGCCAGGAGCTGGATCTGAGGACCGGCTGGGGTTAATGTCAGGGCTCCCTTCGGGGCTGGGATCAGAGGTCTGTCTGGAGAGAATATTAAGAGTCATGCTTGGCCTGGGCCGGTGCGGGGGCCTGACTAAACACGAGTTTCCTTCGTAAGAAGCCGAGCACTTGGCTATAAATAGGAGGCACACGCAAGCACTTTCAGACCTACGCGTGTGTCCCACCAGAGTATGGCGGCTCTTGCAACGACCATCGACCCTGCTCCACCGCACCCGGTGACGGCCGCACAGCCTGGCCTTTCCCTCCTGGGGTCGCAGCTCTGGCTCTGCCTGTCCCTCGGCACCCCGGCGCTAACCACCCACCCCTCTTCCAGCTCCCGCCCCGCTCCTCGGCCCACGCAGCTTGGCAGGACAGCCACCGGGCTCCCCGAGAGCCAAACGGTTTTGCGGAAAATGGGAGACAACAGATGTCTCTGGGCTTTTTTCCCTTGGGTTTCCTGCCAGAGCAGCAGAACCGCACTGGACGCTCCTTCATCCACTGACCTCAGCCCACCACCTGATGTAGCACGGGACGACTTCGGCCCTCGGCCAGGCCTGGCCCAGGAAAGGGACGAGGGAGTGGCTGCTGAGGCCTTGGCTCCAGATGGGCCCTTCGTTGGCCTAGAAAACTCAACGCCAACTCAAAAACAGCTCTGCCTAATGCCACCACCCCCGGAGCCCAGCGGAGCGCTGACTCTTCACTGGGCCCAAGGAGAAGGGCTCGGCGTAGTCTCCTCCCATTTTATAGATGAAGGGACCGAGGGTTCCAGCAGGTTATGCTGGCCTCGTGAGTCCTTCTAGTTCAACCTCGCTGTACACTGGGGGTCACCGAAGCCCCCCCGCAAGGGTGGACTTGCCCAAGGCCACGTCACCTGGTCTAGAGCCCCACTCCCTGCTCTTGGCAAAACTCCTCAGCCCGTCAGGCTTGGGGTCCGCAGAGCCCCCTAATCCTCGGCAACAGATTCTCAAACAGCAGACCACTCACTGCTGTACGTGGACTTCTGGGAAGGGAGGGGTCAGATCGTGGCGAAGACGGGCCCCCCCAGAGCCCTATGGTCATAGGCTGGGTGGGCCCTTGAAAATGCCCAGAACACTCACAGCCCAAACTGGGGCCTTAAGGCTCCCTTCCCACCCAAACGGCCTGAGGTTACAGGCAGCGCTTACGAAGACAGACCCCCTTTCCCTCAGGCGCCCAGCGCTCGCCCCCATTTTTTCCGATGAGCAAGGGGGGATCCATCACATCCAATTTTACAGATGGAGGGAAATTGGGGGTCAGAGAGGGGGTGCCTTCGCCGAGGGCCATCCTGCCTGGTGGTGGTATAAACTGGGCGCTGGCCACCCACACTGTGGCTTGACTTGTCCCAGATTTGAAGAGAGAGAGAGACTCGATGGGAGATAGGGCTCGGGCCGCATAATTCTTTCTTTGGGTTCCAGTGAAGCTGCCCGGGCAGACCCAGCCCCCGGGCCCTGTCACCTCCTCCCTGGGCCCAGGAGGTGGGCTGGCGGGCTCGGGAGCCACTGGCCAACCTCCATCCGGTGGAGCTCTCAGATCGCACCATTTTACTGCTAAGAAAATGGCCCTGCCAAAGAACAAAACATTTGGGATCACGCTGTGGTCCAGGAACCAACAGATCCCATACGCCGTCCGGGGAGTAGGAGCCCGACGTGGGAACGGCTAGCCTGATTTAACAGGCACGGGCCCTTCGGCCCATTAATCCCAATTCCAGGAACCGATCTCACAGAAGAAGTGCCCAAATCTCTGGGTGTTTTGAAAGGCACAGACTAAAAACAATGTACATGGTCTACACGTAGGGAACTTGCTAAATAAGAGATGGTACATCCACGAAGAGGAACATTATATGGGGGCGCCTGGGTGGCTCAGGCGGCTAAGCGGCCGACTTCAGCTCAGGTCATGATCTCGAGGTTCGTGAGTTCGAGCCCCACCTTGGGCTCTGTGCTGGCGGCTCAGAGCCTGGAGCCTGCTTCGGATTCTGTGTCTCCCTCTCTCTCTGCCCCTCCCCCACTTGTACTCTCTCTCTGTCTCTCAAAAATAAATAAAGCATTAAAAAAAATTATAAAGCTCCCTACATACCAACATGGAGCAATTTCTAAGATATAATGAGGAAAAAAAAGACATATAATATTGTGAATGGTACTTGACTATTTCTTTGTATAAAAGTGAGGACACGCACACACACACATACACATTCGTACATATGTGTGTACCCATAGAATTCTTTCTATTCTTTCTAAAAGAATATGCAAGCCAGTAACAGGGGCTGCCTCTGGAGAGGGTGCTGGAAGCTGCAGGGCCTCAGGAAGGTGAGAAGGTAAGAGTCTTTAAGATAAACCTTTTCTTTTTCTTCCTTTTTTCTTTCTTTTCTTTCTTTCTTTCTTTCTTTCTTTCTTTCTTTCTTTCTTTCTTTCTTTCTTTCTTTCTTCCTTCCTTCTTTTCTCTCTTCTCTCTCTCTCTCTCTTTCTCTTTTTTTTTTACCAAGTGCAATACGAATTTGTATTAATGGCAGTCAGGAGCCCTGGGCTCCAGTCCCAGCTCTGGGCCAGAACTCTCGACTGCCCCCAGCCACCCTCCCTTCGCCCTCCCAGGAGCACCTGTGCCACCCCGGGAGCCCAGGAGGAAGGGGGCAGGGAGGTGTGTGAGAGCAGTGGGCAGGGAGAGGGCCCCAGGATGAATGATTTACAGGCCCCTGGGATGCTGGGGCTGAGAGGGAAGTCCAGGTTCCTGCAACAGGTGTCTGATGGAGGCCGGCCGCTCCCAGCCACCTAATGAATAACCCTCCGGGCCTGGATGCCAGAGCGAGCGGGCGGGAGGGAGTGGGGAGCCCCCTCCAGCTCTCCGGTGGTGAGCACGCCAGGGAAGACCCTTGGATCACTCACCCAAATGAGAGGCTTTCTCTTTGGTCTGGCTTTGGGACACGAGGAGCGGCCCATCCATGTGCACTGGGCTGCTGTGGAGGTAGCAAATCCCCCACCTCCGAAAGCATGCACAGTGGAGGTCCTTGGAAGCTTTTAAAAGCACAGATTCTAGACCAGAAATTCAGATTCAGTGGGGAGAAAATGGGTCGCAGGGATTTGACACGTGGCTAGCGGTCAGGTGACCCCGGCATGAGGCAGTTTGGGCAAACGGGCTTCTGGGATGGCGCAGGTGAGCTTCTCACGGGCTGGGTGATCTAGAGCTAGTCACCCCAGCCGTCTGAGTTTCGTTTCTGCGTCCATAAGACACGGGTAACTATTATTCTAATAACGGCCAACACGTCCCCATGTGGGGTGCTCGTGCACCCCTCTCCACGATCCATGAAACCGTGCGGCTGTTACCCCTGCTTACAGATGAGCAAACCCAGGCTCAGAGACGTCCACACATCTGGCAGGTGGGATTTAAACCAGATCTGCGGAGCCTCAGAAAGACCCCGGGAACCTCTCACACAGCGTGAGGTCCCCCATGATTATCCCCGGCTGCCGGGGGCACAGCGGATCACGAGATAATGGAGGACACCTAGCACAGTACCTGGCGCTTAGCAGGTGCGCGAGGATGGGTAGATCTTACTCATTTCCAACAGGGGCGCGACGAGCCACGCGGCAGAAAGGCTGGGAAACGGATCCGGGCAATGGGGGAGGTGTTGGACGAGACGGTTTATTTATGAGGTCCTTTCCAGCTTGGAAACATGAGGCTCCCAA
Organism: Paguma larvata; assembly: GCA_030068075.1. Classification (NCBI taxonomy): domain Eukaryota; kingdom Metazoa; phylum Chordata; class Mammalia; order Carnivora; family Viverridae; genus Paguma; species Paguma larvata. Next base: position 40,567,940 of record CM057826.1, on the reverse strand, counting down.
TGTTTGTTGATTCTCTGGTTGCGTTTGTTATTTTTGCCGAAAGAATTCTAAGACTGATGTCCCTGTCTGAGAGCCTAGATACGGGGCCTGCCCAGCTGGAGGATTGCGGTGGGGGTGGGGGGAACAGGAGCCGCAGCGGCCTGTGGTGGGGCCTTCCCACCCAGCCTGGGCCAGGCGAGGACAGAGTTCAGCCTCTGCCCCCAGGGCGGGGTGGGTGGCTCCGGGAAAATCGAGTGGCCCCTGGGTCGGCACTTCCTTGGCCCTCTTCCTGCTGGGTTTGTGGCCCTGGGGATGACACTGCCAGTTCCGGTCCTCAGGGCCTGGAACACCAACCCAACCCCAACCCTCCACGCCCCCTCCCTGTGTGGTCCGGCCCCACCCTGACTGCGCATCACAATCTCCCCCAACACACACACACACACACACACGCACGCACACACACACACATGCACACAGGCACGCAGGTAAGCCTGTTAAAAACACTCCAGCCAGCCCAGATCCACGGCACGCTGCTCTCCCGGCCTCTGTAACACCCACGGATGCTATTCTGAACCACTAGCTGAAGTCGGTCTGTCCTGGTCCCAGTTCTGTGCCACCCGTGTGATCTTGACTAAGTCCCTTCTCCTCTCAGGGCCTCAGTTTCTCCCGTGCATCAGAGGAAGTTCAGCTATGAGGGCCCGTAGATTCTGAAGTTCTGCGCAGCTCTGAGCCCGCCTCGAAGGGCTTGGGCCCAGGTCCGACCGAAGGACTATAGCCAAAGGGCTCGACGAGCGACTGAACTTCTTCGGGCTTTGGACGGGAAAGCAGTTTGCAAAGGGCAAAGAGCTAAGGGGATGTCCAGGAGGGCTGAGCTATTTGCAGAGCGGATGTGGGAAGGGTCCCGAGGGAGAGGGAGGATGGGGAGCCATAGGGCAAGGAACATGCCGGCTCAGGAGCGGGGAGGTCTGGCCCGGCCGCTGGACGGGGACGTTCTGTTCGGGCTTGATTCTCCATCCCACCAGCAGGGGCGGGACCTCTGCTGTGGCAGCCCTGACCTGGCCAGTTTAGTGATGAACGGATGTCCCTTCCTGGGCCCGGAGGGTGTCTACTGGGCCCTGACTGGGTCCTCGTTCGGCCGAGTGGCCAGGCCCAGGCTGCTCCCTCACGGTTCCTCCTTCAAGCCCTGGAGCAGGGGTGAGGCTGGCCTGGGGGTGGAGGTCCTGCAGCCTTAGGCAAGCTTCTCCTCCCCACCGTCACCCTCCTTCCCAGTCATGGTACTCGGCTGGCCCTGCACCGCCTCCTCCCAGGCCGCCCTAGCATCGTCCCCTGCCCTGTCTTCTCCACAGGGGCGCACGGCCCGACTGGCTGTGGGAGGCAGGGAAGAAGACTGAAAGCTCAGAGTCAGGTAGACCTGTCTGTTCTACCCCAGCCTGGCCACAGGCCCGCAATGTGAATGCAGGCAAGTCACCAAACCTCTCTGGATCCCGGGTATACGTCTGTCAACTGAGGACATGAACTACGCCGCAGCTGTGGAGATTGGAGGGGAAGAATCTAGTTAGCCAGGTCATTGTTGATACAATCGAGTCGATGAAGAGGCCGAAGCTGAGCGCAGAGATAGAAGAGATAGAGAGCACTTCCCCCGCCCCGGAAAGTTCAGCTGGACAGCCCTCCAAGCCCCAAACACCCCCCTCGGGCCAGAGGCCCACAGCTGCATCGCGTCCTAAGCCGACTGTGCTTGTACTATCTGCCAAGCAGCCTGTTCTTATATCTGCCACCCCCCTTGCATCTTCCCTAGGGTTCTCCACGGGGGCACCCAAAAAATAAGGGGCGCCCTTGACCCAGAACAGCCCTTCTAAGACTAGCAAACAGCGACTGTGTCCCTTCCAGTCTTCCCCCCCAGGCCTGAACAGCTGGAGGCCTCTCTGAGCTGTTTCCTGGTACATGTTCCAGCCTTGCCCCTACTCGGGTCCCCCTGGAAGTCAAGTTCTTGCCCAGTTGTCTGCCGGCCTGGGTCCCGAGGTCACACATTCTGGGTGGGATGCAGGGCAGGGCTCTAGGCTCTAGCCCTTTCCTAGCTCACAGGGTGACCTTTGCAAGTCCCCTCTCCTCAGTGCCTTGCTCCCGGGCTGGTCCGTGAGGATAGGGACCATGCCGTCTTGCTCACACAGCCCTACGACGGTGCCTGACACGCAGCGAGTACTGGATGAATCTTGGTTGAATGTGCAACACAAATCTGCCGCTCCTTGGTCTTCCTCATCTCGGTATCTGGCTACCACCCTCCGGATACTCAGCCCAAAAGCCTAGGAGGCCCTTCGGGCTCCCACCGCCAACCCATCAACTGGTCAGCTCAACCTCAGTCCTTCTGTCCAGCTCCCCTGCTCCCGGCACCTTAGTCAACGCCACTAATCTAATGCAGAAATGTGCAGTTCTGGGGTCAGAAATGCCTGCATTCGAGAAAATGCTAAGCACACGCTGAGTACTTAGCAGGTGCTAGTTCATGTCCTTCTTACAGCGGCAGATGCGCAGGATTTATCTGTTAAATCATTCCTTCCCCTCTTTCACGGAGGGGGGCAGATTTAAAACAAACAAGCAAACAAAATAATTACGAACTGCGATTAGCATGAAGGAAAGCGAGCATAGCGCTAAGAGCCAGAATAAATTGCAGGGGTGGAGGGTAAGGGGGACCTCTTTTTAATTATTTTTGGTGGGGGGGGTCTCATGGAGGAGGTGACATTTAAGTCAAGACCTGAAGGCTGAGGAAGTTTCTATATCGACAACGAGAGGGGCGTTCCAGGAAGCGAACACGGCGTGTGCAAAGGCCCTATGGCAGAGTGGCAGAGTGAGGGGCCGATGCGCCGGCTCCCTGACAGTCCCCAGTCTGCCTGCCTGAATGAATAAAGGAAGGAAGGGTTCCTTCATTCTGCAGAGCTCTGAACCCTGGGCCGAGGGGTTTGAATTTGGTTTCCAGAGCAATTGGGAAGTCACGGGAGGGTGTTGAACTTGAAGGGTCAATCTTGGCTTCCACCAATGTCTGCTCCCTCTCTGTGCACCCCTACAAGCTTGAGGGCTTGTGTGGCATGGGGGGGAGGGGGTTCAACACATTAGCCCGTGTTGACTCTAGAGGCAAGCGTTGTTTCCAAATCCCAGGCGCTCCAGGACCGAAACTGGACGGCCAGCGCATTAAGGTAACTTCCTACTGACAAGCCAGACCCCGCAGCGAATGAAGCCGTTTTGGACCTCCGGAATGATTCCCTAGGTTCTCAGCAGCAATATCTGCCAAACCCGGGGGGGGGGGCGGGGGGGAGAAACACCCAACCAAAAAAAGCCTTCTGCCACCTCCTAACTGGGTCATTCCCCTTCCCAGCAACATCTGAGAGACGAGGTGTCAAACGCAGCTTCTGCCGAGGGAGCCATTTTTAAACAGCCTGGCCCCTGCCATGCCCGCCCTCCCCCATCGGTGTCTTCCAGCTCCCCCCTGACCGGCCTCCTTCCCCCCTCCCCGGGCTGGGGACGTGCGTGGGAAGGAAGGGGTCTGCTGAGCGTGCTGCTTAATTTATAGATGCTCCTTAGGCTGTAGAGGCTGGCTTTGAACCCCAGGCTGCATCCTGGCTATGTGAGCTCGAGTGGGCACCCTACCCTCTCTGAGCCTCATTAACTTTATCTGTAAACTGAGACTAATAATAGATCCCATGCCTCTTAGGGTTGTTACGAAGCTGAAGTGAGAAACCCCATGCAAAGTTCTTGGCACACTGCCTGGCACACGGTGAGGACTCGACCAACGCCGCAGTTGTCAGCTTTATCGTGAGCTCCTGCCGTGGGCAAAGCATGGCGAGAAGGATGGGGCTGACTCTGACCGGGCCTTGAGGGAGACCGAAGGGACAAACAAGATAGTAGTGAATGCTGTATAAACAAGGGCCTGCCTGATATAGTGCTTGGAGGGGAGGAAACCAAGGAGGACTTTCTAGAGGAGGTGGCCGTGGCAGTGAAGGCACAACACTGGAACTGGTGAAGATGTAAGAGGGAAGGACAGGTAATTTAGGTTAAGGGACCCGGACCGGAGAGGCAGGGGGTATGAGGTGTGTGTTTCCGTGCACCTGCTAAGGACAGGCAGAGACGGTCATAGGCACTGATACGCTAAGTACCTACTGCGTGCCAGGCACAGGGGCTTGGGCTCGATGGGCACCGTTGCTTCAAGGTAGAATCCTATTATCCTAATGTTATCGTGGAAGAAACTGAGGTTCAGAGAAAGATCCAAGGTAACTAGCCTGAGGCTACGCAGCTTCTAACAGAAAGGTAGCCCCAGGCCTGAGTCTCCCAAACCCAGCCATAAGCCAGCCCCGTAAGCACTGCTGTACCGAGACAAACTAGTGAGACAGTAGCTTCAACAGCCCTCTCAGGAGGGCACTGAATGCCCTAGATACGGGGCTGGATTCGACAGCAATGAAATGGCTGATACGGGAAGTCCGATGGCAGTGGGGAGCCACGGAGTGCTCCTTGATTGGGCGATGTGCTTGAAAAGGTAAGTCTGGTAACGGCTGTGAAGACGGCTGGGGTCTCAGAGAGCGGCGGAAGGCGAGAGGCCAGGCCGGTGGCTGTGGCAATGGGCCGACAGAGAGGATCTGGAATGCGGTGGGGAAAGGAGGCTTCATCCCCTCGTTGGGCCTCAGTTTCTCCATCTGAAATCTGAAGGGACTGGACCAAGATGGGAACCCTGTTGCAACAGCCTCATCGTCCCCGTGAGCATCTCCCTGGCTGTGTGGGACACCGGCCACCGCACAGGCCACCAACCTGGGAAGCACTGTTTGTTCACGAGGAATAGATGCTGAGCCTTTGACAGAGGACAAGGTATAACCCTCTTAATGACAAAGCTGGTATTTATATATGCAAACGGGGAAGGCCACAGAATAGAACCCCCTGTAGTCCTTTCCTATGCTGGTCTCAGTCAAGTGACAGCAGTCACTCAGAATCGGTTAATATTTTGACTATGGAATGGGGCCCCACAGCCTCTCCCTCATCTGTCCGGTGCTCACTGTGCCTCCTTAGGATAAAGCCACGGTGGTAGTCCCAGCCTCAGCTCAGCCGACTCCTCTTGGAGTCCCGTCCCAAGACGGAGAGGGCAGCAACCAGGCTTCCACCGCAGGCATGAACTTGGTCAGCTGAGCAGTCATGGTCCCATCCCCAGGGCTGGGCCCTCAGAAACTTGTCAAAGCCAAGACTTCAGCCCCTCCTCTTCTCTCAGAGCTGTCTTACTGTTCCTCACACTTGTCCTGTTCATTGTATTCGACAAAATGTATTGAGCCCCTGCTAATGGCCACGCGCTGAGGTGGTATCTGGAACGTGGGGATGCGTCAGATGGACGTGGCTCTGGACCTGATGGGCGTTTACTTTGGTGGGTGGGGAAACAGACAACACAAACACACGCGCGAGCGCGTGCACACGTGGGTAAACTGAAATCAGTGCTCTGAATGAAACACGGCGAAGATTATCAGTGTGTATAGGGGCAGCCTTCCTTGGGAAATCACGGAGGACCTCTCTGAGGAGATGACCATCCAGCTGAGCCCTGAAGGGTGAGAAAGAGCTAGGCCTGCAAAGAGTTGGGGCAAAGGAGTTTCCAGGAAGAGAGAACAGCATATGCACAAGACCGGCAGCAGGACAGGGCACGTCTGAGAAAGTAAAAGAAGGCTGGAGTGTCCAGAGCCTGGTGGCCAAAGAGAGAGTAAGTAGCCTGGGGCGAGGCCGGGGAGGCGGGCAGGGGCCAGGTGCTGATGCTCCTTGTAGACTTCAGGGAGTGAAGATTCTCCGCTGGGAAACCACTGGAAAGTTTTAACCGGCTCCCCCAGCATCTATCCCAGCTCAGTCTCCACTTGTGTGAAACTAGTACATTGTTTACAGTCCCCGGGCTTCAGTCCCCAACCATATGTTTGGTCCCCAACTGTCCAGTTCGAATGTTCTAGAAGCCCAGATGCAGGAGAGAAGGGGCTGGCAACAGGACCAGGTGGCCAGCCTCATTAGTTGTGGGGGTGGGGCGCTGCCACAGACTGACCTTCCCTTCGCTGTCCTAGACGGCAGCATCACAACACCCCGGAGCCCCTGGGTCTTCGTGGCTCAGAAGGAGAAACTGAGGCCACGGGGTGGGGTGGGGGGGCTTGGCCTCTCTCTCAGGAAGGGTCTGTAACCCCATTCCAATCCTGCCCCATCTTGGGAGCACTGGTCAGATGCCCCTGCAGCTTCTAGCTTCTAGAAGGCGACATCCTGCGTCCTCAGCAGACTGAATAAATCTAATCTGGCTTCTGGGGCAGTCGCTTTCCTTGGGAGCCTGCAAACCTCCCTTGGTCCTCCCTTTCTGCTTTCTGGGAGTAAAAGGGGAACAGTGTTTTGCCCTTGGACAGACTTACAGCTAGGCGCCCTCTCTGCCTGGGGAGGACAGTTTTCAAATGACTTTTGACACCAGAGGCTGGGGCGGGGCTCGCACGCAGATCCTGTGCCCAGACAGGAAATGTGATTTGCCCGGACCTCACACAGCCCAAAAGTTCCCCCAGGCCTCCCACCTGTCCTCTGACTCCCACTGGTGCGCCCTCTCCAGGTCCTGGCTCCTGAGGAGCTCCTCCTCCATCTGGACCTCTCCCCTGCCACCTCGCCATTAATCTCCAAAGTTGCCCCATATGGAGGAAGCAACAACTGGAACAGAGGAGCGGAAAAGCAGGCTCTTTCTCCAGGGAACAGACACAAAGCCGGGGCTCAGTGGCCCCAGACACCTCCTCTCATTTAATCCAATGCAGGGTCAATGGGGAAATCTTTTCGGAGCTTCTAGAATCCCTCAACTTGTCTGCTGAATTAGGCAACACTTTTTCCCTGGGGAGAAGATTTGTATTTTCCACCAGATTTTTCTCGAGGGTCCCTTTATAACCAAACGAAGGTACCAAGACCCTTCCCTATCAAGTCACGGATGGTAAAACCGAGACCCAGAAAAGATGACTAATTGAAGAGAAGCTATTGTTTAGAGGGTTGGAACACGGGCCTGGTGGCCGGTCTGCCAGGGTTCAAGTCCCGGCCCCACCATTTACCGGCCAGACGGCCTTGTGGAAGATTTAACCTCTCTAGGTTCAGAGATTTTTCATCTGAAAAATGGGGATGAAATAGTACCTACAATAATGTCAGAATTAAATGGGTTCATGCATGCAAGGTCTCAGGCAGTGCTTGGTCCATCAGCAAATGCTCTGTAAACATTAGTCGTTCGTGTGTAGCCAAGGTCACACAAATGAGTGGCAGCGCTGGGGCACTCACCCCAGTCCTCTGAGGCCTCTGCAGGCCGACAGGAGCTTCTGCGTCCCTGGGCCTCCCAAGAAGGTGCTACAATTATAGTCAGACCTCCCTAGCATCTGCCCCTGTGAGTGAGGAGTGTGTGTGGGGACATGGGGGTGAAGAGAGAGAGGAGGTGGGGGAAGTCCCAGGCTCCCTCCCAGCTGGAGGAAGGGGGGGAGGGGCCGGACATCAAAGGGTGGGCAGGCCAACTTCCCGCCCCTAAGGCCAGGTGGCCTTTGTCAGGACAGGCCGGACACAGTGGGGACAATGGGGTATCGTGTTCACTTTCCGGCCAACAGGAGTCACTGCTGAGCCCAGGGGCAGCCTGTTACATGACAAAGGGGGGACCTATAAAGGAGGTCAGGCCGCCCCTCATTAAAGCCGGCCCTTTGTCCTGCCCCCTCCTCTGCCTTTGAAGAGGGTGGATCAGAGAGGCCTGCCTGGGGGCAGGAGGCTCACTGTCTCAGGAGCCAAACAGTAGCCACCTTCCCAACTGCTCCTGCTTTCCCCTCCCCCAGGGTCAAGAGTTCAGGGAGGGCCCTGGGATGGTAAGGTATGGACCCCCCACACCCATTTAACCAAAGAGGGCTCTTTTTCAGTCCAAAGGATATGACCCACCAATCTCTTCACTGCACTGATGGGGGTACTGGGACCTGGAAAGGAAAGTGATTGGCCTGTGTTCACACGATCAGTGCCTCGCCCCCTCTAGGGAAGGTCAGCAGCCTCCTCTTGGGGCTGGGACAGGGGCGGAAGAAACGGATGACCACCAGGGCCAGCGTTGCTAAAAGAGCCCTTGGAATAAACCTGGGGACCCGCGTTCTGGTGCCGCGCCAGGCAACCGCAAGGCGCGTTTCTTCACTGCTAAGGGTCTCAGGTTCCCTATCTGTACAGAAGGGCAGGCTGCGCTTACTGAGGTTCGGGCAGTCTGGGATTCCGAAGGGGGAAGGTGAGAGAACAGCGCCCCAGGACCAGAGAAGTCAGGGAGGCCCAACCGGGAACCCCGCGCGGGGCCAGGGCAGGGGTTGGACAGGGGCCGGCTGGGCCTCGCCCTAGCACCTGCCGGTGCCCAGGGGAACCTTCCAAAGGCGCAGGGCGAGGGAGGGGTCCTTACCGCTGCCACCGCCGCCTCCAGCCGCCACGCTGCGCCGCATCCACTCGTAGGGCGTCCGCCTTTGCGCTCCGGGCGAGGACGGTGCGCCCGGGCCGCCGAGGGGCTGCGTCAGGAGGCTCGGGCCAGGCCCGGGGGGCGCGGGCACCGGGCTAAAGTCCGGAGGGGGCCCGAACGCCAGCGGGGCTGGGCTGGCGGCGGGGGCCGCAGGGCCTGGGCCATAGGCGGCGGCCCAGTCGTCCTTGGGCGCAGAGAAGGGCGCGCTCCAGGCCGCGGAGGGTGCGGGGGCCGGCTCCACGTGAGAGTAGCCGGTGAAGTCGGGGTACTGCGAGGGCCCAGGGGGTGCAGGGCGGAGGGCCGTAGGCTTGCGGGCCCAGGCCGAGGCTCGCGGGCCTGGCGGGGCCGGGGTAGACCGGAGAATCCTTGTCCAGCACATAGCCCACGTACATGGTGGCCGCGGGGCCCCGCGCGCATGCTGGGCCCTGGAGCCGCCGCTGCCGGCCGCCCCGACGAGCAGACTGCTCACCTGAACTCGCGGGCCCTGCCGCCGCGCCCGCCCCACCCTGCCCTTTTATAGCTCCGGGCGCCCGCGGCCCCGGCCCGGGCGGGTTTGCATTTCAAAGCGGGGGGGAAGCCTCCGCGCCGCGAATCAAAGGGGGAAACCCGTCGGGGGCGGGGGGTTCAAAAGGAGACAAATTGCCGCCCCAAGCGGGAGGTGGACGGGCCGGGGCCTGGAGGGGGTGGGGGCGCGGAGGACACGTCCCGGGCGAGCGTCGAGGCGTCGCTAGGTGTGGGTCTCCTGCGGGGCCGACGGCCTAGCGGCCCGAACACTTCATCCTCCCTGGGCCGCGTGGACCACCCGCGACCCCGTTTTACAGGTGGAGAAAAGGGATCCGAGGGGTCGGCGGGGGGGACCCCAGGCCGGCGTCGCACGGGCCTGTGGCGCGCTCCGCAGTGGATCGGCTAGAGGTGAGGAGGCAGCCTGACTTCAAACAGGGATCCCTCTGTAAGGTAGTGGGTCCTTAATCTTGTGGGGGGTGGAAGGGGTCACGACCCCTCTGAACCTCTGAAGGAAGCTGTGGATGTTTCTCTGGGAAAATGCACATATGCACATACAGGAGTCTGCAGACAATTGGGGAGTTTCCCCGAGTCATCCCTCCAGAGAAAGTTCTTAAAGAGGGGCATCTTTAAGATGACATTCTAGGGAATTTTTCACAATTCTCTTAGCAAACGCTTCCCTCCCCGCCTTTATTTTAGTAAGTAGTTTCAAACATACACAAAAGTGGAATTTGTAATAAACCACTATATACCCACCACTCAGCTTCAACCGTTGTCAAGATTTAGTAACTGTTATTTCATTGACTCTCCTCTTTTTCCCAAAGTATTTTAAAACAAATTTCAGGGACACCTGGGTGGCTCAGTCGGTTAAGCGTTGGACTTCGGCTCAGGTCGTGATCTCACCTGTGAGGTCTGTGAGTTCGAGCCCCACATCTCCGGCTCTGTGCTGACAGCTCGGAGCCTGCTTCAGATTCTGTGTCTCCCTCTCTCTCTGCCCCTCCTCTGCTCACACTGTGTCTCTCTCAAAAATAAAATTAAAAAACAATTTTTTTAATTAAAAAAACTCAAAAAACGAATTTCAAACATCATGTCATTTTACCCCTACATACTTCCGCATGCGTCTCTAAAACACACGAACACTTTCTTACATAATATGCCATTAAGCACATCTAACAAAATTAACAGAAATTCTTGAGTCTTATCTAACACTCAGTGTGTATGCAAAATTCTCCAGTTGTTTCAAACGTGTTTTTTTCTTTAATAGCTGGTTTGTGTGATCAAAATCTAAAATCTTTTGTTCATTTATTATAGCTGGAGCCCGTTGGTATTTTAAATGCACCATGCATGCATGTCTCTCTCCTATTAAAGACTGGTAAACATTTCACGGCTACCCAAGAGTGGGTAGCAAGGCTGAGAGATTTGGGGAAGGATTCGTGAAGGACAAGGCCTGAGTCAGGAAATCTTGGGGAAATGGTTCCCTTTCCACAGGGGGTGACGGTCAGTGCCTATGAGCTGCACAGAAGCCCCCGATGGTGTTTGATCCTCCAGTATATCCTGGGGACCCCCTAACTGTGCAGAGACATGTGGCCCCCAAAAGGTGGACAGAATCAGGGTCTTATCTGTTCAACCTGTCCCTCCCTTGGGTCCCCGCATTAGTTAGCCATGGCAGGTCAGCATCATTTCAAGGCTAGACAGACAGAGGTGTCAGGATCTGGATATAATTTATAGGGTCCAGTGCAAAATGACAACATGAGGTCCCTTGTTCCGAAATTATTAAGAATTTCAAGATGGCGACAGGAGAGAATTCAACCCCGCGTGGGGCCCTTCCAAACCCTGGGCCCCGTGTGGCTGTACAGGCGACCCATCCAACGAAGCTGCTGCTGGACAGAATCTTGTACAGCTGGGGTTCCACTGGGTACTATAACAGAATCGGGGACAGTGAGCACAGGGCTCCCCTTCCTGATCAGAGGAATTCTTTCCACTGTGCAGATGGCAGCAGGGAGGCCCAGAAAGCAAAGGGGCCGTGCCCGAGTTTACGCAACGAAACGAAGGCTGGTGGGGAGAGGGGGCCGCCCGGGCTGTCACTGACACGGATGCGCACGTGGTTGCCTCTGCAGGAAAGACTCCCCTTCCCAGGTCAGGAAGGGGGCGTGGTGGCAAAACTCCGACTCTTTCAAGGGGTCAGTAAAAACTTGGCAAGTATACAGAGAAGGGAGAAAAGGCGCAAGAGGACTGGGTTCTCCTCTCTGAGTTGACAAAACCGGGATTGCTCAGACAGGAAGAGAGAATCTAGAATGGGCTTTGAAGTTCTGAGCCTGGGGAGGGGTGCAGGGCAGACCTGGGACCGGAGAGAGAAAAACCGTAGGCGTAGACAGACATCCATAACAGAGTGCTCTCGAGAAAGGGCCGTCCGTTATGAAATGGGTTGTCAGCAAATAGAGAGTGAGCTCATCATCACAGGAGGTATGCAAGTGACTGCTGGAGGCCTCTGGTCACGATGCTGCAGAAAGCACGCCTATCCCAGGGGGCAGGAAGGTTGGTGCTTTGTAGGTGGCCTCTAATTCCAACAATACGCTTAGGCAGACCTGCGGGGAAAGCGCAGAGGTCAGGGAATAGGTACAGGAATTCATTGGTTCGTGTGTTCCTTCATCTGACAAATCTGTATTACGGTGGTAAGGCCCTGCCCTTGGGGTTTGTACAGTCTGGGACGGTAGGGGGGCGGGGGGAGAAACATGTATGAATCAAATAATCACAGATAAAGGTGAAATTACATCTTGCTAAGAGCAGCAGGGAAGCTGGGCAGGGGTCCAGAAATGACGCAGACGGTGGCCAGGACTTGGGTGGAGGCTGAGAGATGAAGGCGCTGCGGGCAGAGTGGGGACAATTTCCCTGATCAAGACCAGGGAGCCCCGAGGCCTGGGGGAGTCATCCCAACTGCTTCATGATCCCCTTGCTGTGGTCCTGTCCCAGGGCGGAGGCCGGGGTAGGCGTCCTGCCCCAGAGACGCCTCCGGGGGGTGCACCTCTATTTCCACCTTATGCTGGGCCTGCTCTTTCCCGAATCCTGGGTGTTGGGAGGGGTGGGGCGAAGTAGCCTGGCCCCATTTGCTGGATGAGGAAGCACAGAGAGGTCCAGGTATCCAGGCAAAGTCACACAGGCACAGGGCTGGGCAGAGAAGCTGGGTCTCCCGACCCCACTGGCCTTTCTCGTTGCCCAACCAGAGTCCCCGAGGGGTCCTCACCCCAGACCTACTGGTCCCCATCCACCGCCCCCTCACACAGAGTAGGAGAGCAGGGACAACATAGACTTCATAGCATGCTGAGCATGGAAGCTGTGGAGAGAGCCAACCTACCCACTTTACAGATAGGTTAACCGAGGCCTAGAAGCCTTTAAAAAATGGGTGATTTTTGCCAAGTTCCCACAGCAGGTCAGTGGATGCTGGATACAGAGCCTCTGGCTGGGGGCTCAGAGCCCCTGCCTCCCGTCTCTCTGAGAATGTAGGCTTCAGCCCCTCACCTGGTGCTGGCGCAATAATAATGACAAGAGTGCCACTGTTTCGTGAGCATTCACTAAGTGCCAGGCAGCAGGCCAAGTCATTTACATGTATTACTTCGGGTAGGGTGAGGTAGGGTCTTCTTACCCCCACCTTGCAGATGAAGCAGCTGGGGCTCAGGGAAGTGAAGTCACCCCTCCTGAGGCCACGTAGCAGGTCGGTGGCCTCTCTGGAAGTTTTTCTTTCCTCTCCAGCCAAGCCAGCCTTGGGAAGATAGTGCACTGTGTGTGTCTCTCTCCTAAACCCGGGGTTTTGCTTATGCAAATACCTGCTTCCTCTTCCTCCTCTGGCTCATGCAAAAAAGCCTCCACTCACCCCGTTACCCTCACCCTTAGACGGACCCCTCCAACCAGAGACCCCCCCATGTGACACCCTGCTGCCCCCTCCTGAGAGCACTGTAACCTTGTTCGAAAGTCTCAGGCTGGGAATCCGAAATGGCAGGTCCCGCCCCACCTTCGCCTCTGCCTCTCCACGTGACCTTGAGCCCTTGCCGCCCTGGGCCTCCGTGTCTCCGTCTGCCCACTGGGGACTGGTTGTCTCAGACGGTGGTCCAGCGTGGTACTGTGACTGTGTGTATGGAGGAGCCCCCGTCCCCCACGTCACAGCCTCTTCCTCAGACAGCCCCTTATCTCTGGGAGCGGCTGTTTATGGGACCCTCCCTTGCCTCTGGTGCCCCTGGTGGCCCCTCTTCCCTCTGGGCTGCTCTCACAAATCTGACCGCAGCCTCCTGGGGTGGGGTGAGATCTTGGTGAAACTTGGTTTCTAAACAGGTTTATGGCGTGGAAGAGGAAAGGTTCTGGGCCGAGCTTTCTGTTGGCAGTGGATTGCTTAAGAGAAGCTGGTGGGCTAGCTTTCGGCTCACCCGGGCTGCAGCCCAACGGCCTTGACTCACTCTGTGAACTTGGGCGAGGAACTCTCCCTGTCTGAGCTCTTTCTTTCTTTCTTCTTTTTTTAATGTTTATTTTATTTTTGAGAGAGAGAGAGAGCAAGCAAGGGAGGGGCAGAGAGAGAGGGAGACAGAGAACACGAAGCAGGCTCTGTGCTGACGGCGGAGAGCCTGATGCGGGGCTTGAACTCACCAACGTGTGATCATGACCTGAGCAGAAGCTGGCCGCTTAGCCACCCAGTCTGAGCTATTTCTGAGGTGAAAGCAGGCATGGCAATTCCCTCCCTGCCCACCTCCAGGGGGCAGATGTGAGGCTCACGGGCAGATGCTGAGGTTCCTGCGACATGTGTTTTCCTTCTGCACCCCTCTCCCCCCCCCCCCAGCACCTTTCCTCTGGCCCTCCAGAGGCTGGGGCGTCACCTGCTGGCACTGCGGGGTACTACCGGGAGGCTCACAGGCTGCCTGGTCTCTGACTGGACCCCCCTGACAGACTCGCTGATTCTCCCCCTGCCCCGCGTGGGGAAGGGAGGCGGTCCCCCAGCACAGAGCCACTTAGGGAGCAGAAGGGATGCTAGAACCTAAGGCCTACGGGCAGAATAGCCTCATCCGAAGGAGCAGCACATATGACCCTTTGTTCAAAGGAGAGACCACAGCCAGGGAAGGAAAGGAAGGTCACTCCGTGACTCAGTGGTCAAGCATGGACTGGGGCCCACAAGTCCTAACTCCCCATGGGGTGTGTTCCCGCAGTCTCTATGAACCATCCAGTGCTGGAGGGAGGGCAGTCAGCCCCGCTGCTGTCACCTTTCTTAGCCCACCCTCTGCAGTGCACCACAGTGACCTGATCTTATCAGTCACTGTTTAAAATTGTGCACTGGCCCTCCTGACCCTCGAGATAAAACCACACTCCTTTTGGGCCCACAAGATCCTGAGGCCTGACTCCTGGCTTCCTCCCCAGCCTCTACCCCACTGTGTCCCCTCTTTGTGCCTCAACCATTCTGTTCAAACACCCCAAGCTCTTTTTGATTTCCAAGTTTTTGCATATGCTGTTCCCTCTGCCTAGGACACTGTTCCCAGGCTTCAGTTGAAGTATTTCTTCCCCAGAGAAACCTTAATCTACCTAAACAAAAGCCCCCATCGTTATTCTTCATCTTTTCCATTACACTAATCACAATTTGATATTACTGATTTGTGGTTTCCTTGGTGTTTGCTTGGGAGCATAGTAGGTGCTCAGTTAATTTCTGTTGAGTGGATAAATGGTAAGAGGGACAGCACAGACCGGGGGTCAGATTTTGCCCCCTTTCCAGTCTTGCTTTATGCCCTCCTGCAGGTTTGGGCCTTCTCTGGGACCCAATGTGTCCAATGAGGGGGACACATGGGGCCTTTGAGGGCCCTGCTGTTCTGATAATCCTTGAGCCATCTGTGTGTACCAGGGCACACCCTCGATTTCTGGGGCACTGAGGTCCGCTGGAGCCTGAGAGAAGCCGAGAGAGGTAGGCAGGGTCCCGAAGCCCTATCTCCTGGGGGCTTTGGTGGCTATGGTCTGGCCCAGTGAGAGCAGCAGAGCGTACTGAGTCCTTTGAGTGCATCGCAAATTGCAACAGTCTTTCAAATCATTCGCTAGGAATCTAGGGTGGGAATGCGTCTGTCCAGCCACACAGCCGCCATGTTGAGTGTCCAGGAGGGGAAGAGGCATTCCCTATTCCGGCTCCCCGGCTGCAGGTACGAGCTCCTGCTCAGCGTGTGCCGGGCGGAAGGACGCCGAGCTGGGGGTCAGGAGTCCAGCCCTCCAGGACCTTTCCCTCTCAGCTAGCCTCAGGCAAGTCTTCTCCACCCTCCGCGCCTCGGTTTCCGTGCCTGTACTAGGGACACAGTCTCAGGACACTTCAGGCCCCGACAGCCAAGATGCCTGTCCCGATGCCTGGGACACGTGTGCTGCTCCCTCACCCCCGGCCTGGGGAGCCCGGGAGGGGGGCAGCGCCGGGAGCGTGGGAGAGCCAGATGTGGTGGCTGCTGGCCCTGCCGGAGTGAGTGCTGAGCTGGCCTCCTGGGAATTCTCCCACTCAGGCGCCCTTTCCGGGCCCCCCTCCCCCTGCCCCACTGAGAGCTGCGGCTTCCGGCTCTGACAAGCGTGGGTGGGGGGCTGGGGAGGGGGGTTCCATTCAGCCTGGTTCCCTCCTTCGGGGAAGAGCTTGGGCCTGAGTCGAGACACAAAGCGTCCCTTCCAGTCCTGGCCTAACGCCTTACAAAGCCTTGCTCAGTCACTTTCCGGCACCGGCCTCAGTCATCCGGGCGGGAAAATGAGCAGTTGGATGGGCTTCCCCGCGGCCCTGGTGATGGACTTCTGTGACGGCAGCGCCCGGAGGAGACGCCGGAGACCCGTCACCCTTAGTGGGGCTTTCTCACGCTGCTCTAGTCCTTGCATAAAACACCTGGTGCGCCACGCGTGCAGGCCTCTCGGCGACTCTGTGAGGCAGGCACACGTAGCCCCATTCCACAGCTGAAAACACTGAGGCTCAGAGAGCTCAGGTAATTTAGTCTGTCCAGGGTCACACAGCTAGGTCACTGCTTGCTCTTTAGGCAGGTGTCGCCTTACTCCATGCTCTGCCTCCCACTGTCGGCCCAGCCTTTCCCCATTAGCGTTGTCCCAGGCTGGACCGGGCTCCCAGCCTCTGGGCAGCTGGGAGACTATTCATGGCCCGTCCTGTCCGTGGTAGGGCACGGGGACTGTGCTGACCACCCTGGCTTGACAGTGCTATACTGCTCAAGGGTACTGCCCACTGCCCACCCTTCAGAGCACACAGGGGAAACTGAGGCCCAGAGAAGGACCGGCTGGGCTCTGGAGCACACAGTGATGGGCGACACTGGAATGAGGGAAACTCGGCATTTCCATAATAACACTTCCAGTCACTGTGCCGAGTCTTCGAAGTGCATCGCACACCGCACCTGTCTTTCAGACCGTTCCTCAGAGCAGCTCTGTTTGCCCGAGGAAGAAACGGAGGCTCAGGCATTTAAGCGATTTGCTCAAGATCGGGCGGCTTGGCGTTGCAGAAGCTGGGATTTGAACCCAGTTCTGCCTCTGGCTCTAGAATCTGCCGTCGGTCACGACTCTTCCGCCTCAACGGTCCAGCCCTTGGTGAGTGCCCTGTGGTGTTCCACGTGGGTGTGGGCCCCAGCCCCATCTCAGCTGAGAGGAGGCACAGCAGCCCTGGTGCCTGCCAAGGGTTAATGGTGGTAGGGGCTAAGTGATTCCAGATGGGCCAGCCGGACGGCTGGGCTGGCCGGAAACCGGCCGCCGCCAGCTTCCCGGGGGAGCCGCCACCAGCCACCCCCTCCCCTCAGTGCTGTATCTCTGGCCCCCAGCTGGCCCCCTGCCCTGGGGCCCACCAGCCTCCTCTCCCTAGCCAGAGACCAACCTAAGATACTTGTCAACAGAGCATCCCAAGGGCCTTCCAGCACAAGGAGTTCAACCCTGTCATGTACAAATGGGGAAACTGAGGCTCAGAGAGGAAAAGATATCTATCCAAGGCCACAAATCAAGTCCACAGCTGGGTCTCCTCATTCCTGGACTTGTTTGGGGGGGGTGGAGATTAGGGTTGAAATGCCTCCTTACTCCCATGCCCCCCACCCCCAGCCCCCAACTGTCTGGTCCCAGCAGAGAAGCCAAGGCTTTGGAGGTAAAAGGCTAAGTCAAACGCTAGGAGTTGTAAGGACTCATAGAGTCTTCGGGCATAAGAAATCCCAGTGTAGGCCTGACCTGTGGTCTTTGGAACCCCCCTGTCATTCCCTAATGGCCCCAGTGCTATCAAGCTGGGCCAGGGCCCCTCTCTGTGGAGTCTCTCACGGCCTGCACGCTACGGCTTAGGCCTATCTGAGAACTCTTCTCCCTCTGTGTGGCCCAGCCCAGATGCTTGGGTGTTGGGCAATCTCCACTCAGATAAGACCAAGAAATGACCTCAAGGTATGCTGTTGTGGTTGGCATGAAAGCCTGGCTTGGGCAAACACCCCTGCCCTATGAACAGAGGCCCCCAGGAAAAGGGGGTAGACAGAGGTGCAAAGGGTAGGAAGGAAGGAGCCCTGGGCAGAGCCAGGCTCTACCTGTGTGACCTGACCTGGGACACCTTTCTTTTCCCCTCTGGGACTTAGTTTCCCCAGTGTATACGGTGTTGGGGCAGAGGATGACTCAACTCAACTCTCTGAACTCCTGTTTTTATTTTTTTTAACTTTAAAAAATTTTTATTTATTAACTTCAAGAGAGAGAGAGAAAGGGAGCAAGTGAGCAGGGGAGGGGCAGAGAGAGGAAGAGAGAGAATCCCAAGCAGGCTCTGGGATAACAGATGCAGGGCTCAAGTCCACGAACCGTGAGATCATGACCTGAGCTGAAATCAAGAGTTGGACCCTCAACTGACTGAGCCACCCCACGCGCTCCACTAAACCCTTTTAAAATGAAGCCCTTGGGCATCTAAGAGCCAGGAGTCTGCGACTAGAGACGTCTTGTGGTCTGAAGAAATGGGAGTGGGTTGAGTAGGGGGAGCCAGCGATCCAGCCAGGTTTGGGAGGAGCCTTGGCAGACCCTAGGAGGGAAGGGAGGCAAGGAGCTAGAAATGGAACATCAGCAGGTACTCGATACCTGTTGAGTGACTGAATGAGGGGCAGGGGAAGGGATAACCAGGGAGGAAGGCAGGACGGGAGGCCCCGTCTGCACGGCAGTGGGCCTTCCATTGGGGTCTGCTCGCCCGTGTCTGTTTCATCACGTAACTCGGGAGGCCTGATTCCTTCCACTCTAGTTCTGCCATTGCTGTGTGAGCTCAGCAGGCTCGTTTCACTTCTCTGGACTTCCATTCATCGTCTATAAAGTGGGGAACTAGTCCTCTCCTGGTACTCCAGGGGCCGTGAGATGGCGAGAAGGAATAGGAGTGGAACCCTGAGCTACACTGGGTGACACCGGGCAGGTCTCTTTTCCTCTGCATCAGTTCGCGCTTGGGCCTCGCGTGTCTTCTTCTGGAAAGTGACTGATAATCAACAAGCCTCAGCGAGCCGCCCCTCTTTGGGGTACCCGCCTGTGCATCCCTGTCTCTCCCACCAGCCTGGGCCACCCTGGAGTCAGAGACGGTGTCCTACTCACTACCGCGTTCCCAACACCCAGCAGTGTCTGGCACATAGTTTTGCTTTTTTAAAATTTTTAAAATTTTATTTACTTTTGGCAGAGCGCAAGGAGGGGGAGGGGCAGAGAGAGGGGGCACAGAGGATCCGGGCTGACATCAGTGAGCCCGATATGGGGATCGAACTCACCAACCGGGAGACCATGACCTGAGCCGAAGTCCAAGTGGGCTGCTCAACCCACTGAGCCACCCAGGTGCCCCATCGACATGCTTTTTCAGTAGATGGATGTTGACTGAATCAATCATAGAAGTTATCAGCGTTGCCTTTATAGATGGGGAAACTGAGGCACAGGGTGAGGCCTCTGTCCCAGGTACCACGGCAAGGCATCGGGCGGTGGGGCCAGGCCACTTTTAAATGAAAGTGACTCAGCGGCTGGCGTGGGCTGCGGAATTTCTAAACATCCCCTCACATCCTGAGAGAGCAGGCGACGGAGGGAGCAGGCAGAGGGAAACGAGGAAGAAAAACAAGAAACTTGGGGGAAAAGAAAGAGAGGGGGGAAGAGACCGAAATTGAAAACAGACACACGCGTCCACCTTCCCCGCCCCCTCGCCCCCCTTCTCCCCGCGGAGCCAATCAGAGGCGGCCCTTCAGCCTTTCCCCCAAAGTGGGGGAGGGGCAGGGAAGCCCACAGTGGTGTGAGCTCCTGGGGCTGCCAGCGCCCGCAGTCCCTGCCCATCCCGTCTGGGACGCAGGATCCCTCTGTGAACAAGCTGGAGGCAGAGAGAAGGGGGGCGGCCAGGAGAGAGGCGGGCCCCCTGTGACCAGCGGCGCCGGGCAGCAGCCTGTGTCCTGCAACACCCACGGCCAGACCCAGGGCGGCCCCTCCTGGCAACCCTGCTCCTCCCGCGGGATGCTTTGGGATTGAGGCCCCTCTGCACCCCTGCAGCCCCCTACTCCCCTCCGTTCCTCTGAGGCTCCCAGAGACCGCGGCTGTCCTCCCTGCTCTCCTGCCCAGCGCTTGCCCCATTTGGGGTCCCGCAAAGTCTCTCGGTTAATGAGAGGTCAGTGAAGAGGACTTCCTGGAGGGGGCGACCGCTCAGGGCTCGGGACTGTGCCCACACCCGCAGACATCGGCAGCAAGGTAAGTGCTGGGAGAAGGGGGATTCCCACCCCCTTGTCCTGTCCCCTTGCTCCAGCCTGTGCCTTCTTGGGTAGGTCAAAAAATGGAAAATATTTTTAACAAAACCAGATGGGAGGAGGCCAGGAGGCTGTGGGCCACGTCAGGGCTGGAGCAGCCAGTTCTCTCCTCTCCTGCTCAGGCCTCTTCTGGGGTGGGTGGTCCCGGCGTCCACAGCCCTGCTGCCCCCTGCCTTCATCAAATGAACCCCAGAGGTTTCTGGGTGCCCACAGAGGGCCTCCAAAACCTAGCACTGCCTGAGGGGGCCTGGGAGAGCGAGAAGAAGCTGGAGAGGGGAACCGGGAGGTAGCAAGCAGGGTATATGGATAGGGGGCCTCAGAGCCATGGCCCTTGTCTCTGGGCCCAAGCCTTGCCCTTAAGAATCCGCCTGGCTCTTGGCCAGTCAGCCGCCAGGCAACCTCTTCGGATTTAAATGGATTTGCAAATTTTCCAGATTCCTAAGATGTCCTTCCAAACCCCCAGTGGCTGGGAAAGTGCGAAGGCAAGGGGGCTGTGGCGAGGCGAGCGGTCACGGTCACGCAGCTGGGGCCGTGGGGCTGGGGGGCTGGGACCGGCCGTCAGATGTGGGGGCCCCTCTGTGAAGAAGGGGGTCAGTTGCCGGGCCCTGCTGTCTGGACTCAAGCAGCTGCTCAGGCCGCCCTGCCGTCTCCCTCCTTCCGGAAGCCGCGTTCACTCCATCCTAAAACACGAATCCCATCACGATTCTCCCCTGTAGAAAGCCCCAACTCCTAATAGTAGCTGCCGTGGACTGACATGGACTGCGTGCCAGGACCGTGCAGGGTGCTTTAGGAGCCTGACCTCACGGCACTCACCGGCAGCTCGAGAGGCAGGCACGGATTTCGCGTTGGTTGTACGCGTGAGGTTCACAGCAGCTATGAAACTGTATCACACGGCTAGAAAGGGGCCGAGCTCAGGGAGAGAATAGGCTCCCCGCCTCATTTCTCTAAACTTGGGCCTGGTGTCAGGTAGATCCCAGGGTTCTCAGGAGGAGTAGGCACGACCCTGCCTAGAAGAATGCCCTTCCTCATCGCCTCCATTTTCCTTCAAGGACCTTGCTGACTTCGCCTCCTCCGGGCAGTCTTCCGGGGTTCTTCCAGACTTCCAAGTGCTTCCCATGCCCTTTGCCTTGTCGCTTGGCCTTCTCTTCCTGTGTGTGCTCTGTGCGCACCTCGGAGATCATTCAGCCCCAGGGTTCCCCATCTTGGGCTCTGTCCCCAGCAGCCACAGGCAGTCAGTGGAACTGAGAAAATGGGCTGGGGAAGGGAGGAGGGGCTCCGCTGAAGACCTTTTGTTCCAGACGTGAGATGGGCCCCGGCCTTCCCTCCTGTGCCCTTCGGAGCGTCATGTAATTCCTCCAGACTGCATTTTTCTATGTCAAATAGGGAGCAGTGTCCCTGCCTGCCCCTGCAATCCCAGAGGGCACGGAGGCCTCTAGCGAGATATCTGAAGTCACACGGTCCTCCCTGCCTCCGTGCAAGAGACCCCGAATCCGCCACCCTGGAGGATGAGGACCGTGTTGGTCACCGTCAAGGAGGGCTTGCCCCGTGCCGGGCACAGAGCCTGGGACCTCACATCCCTTGTAATCCCCACAGCAAGGCTTGGGAATTGGTATTGTTGTTACCCCTGTTTTGCAGACAAGGAAGCCAGGGCTCTGAGAGGCTCTGTGACTTTCCCAGGGTCACACGGTTAGTAGAGCTGGTACTTAGGCCCAGGTCTGCTCGAAACCAAAGACGTTTCCCCTTTGCTACCCAGGGGAGCCCCGGGTCAGAAGGGAGACAGTCTCCATCCTCCCTTGTAGGCCGCTCCCGGCTCCAGCACCTTCTGCGATGGGGCAGCCCAGCTCCAGGCCCCACCTGCTCCCAGGTCCGCCCGGAGCCTGGCCCGGTCCTCAGTGAGACAGAGACCATCTGGCCAGCACCTTCCCTCCAGCAGTGATCGGGCAGCCCTCCCTCCTCTGTGGGAAGAAGAGCTGAGCCTTGTAATTGCCCACAGATGTGGGACAGCGGAAAGCACCGTAGATTCAGAGTCAGGAGACCTGGCGTTTGTCCTGGCTCGACTCAAGTCCACTGCATGGCCTACATCAGGTCCCCACGTCCTTTTTCCGGGCTGCATCCACATCCGGAAGGCAGCGGGCACCGTGCATGAACAGCACCAGGTTTGGGCATCAGATGACCGCACATTAATCCCTGGGTGGCTCCTGGCTGGCTGTGTGACCCTGTGTCTGTCTGGGCATCAGTCCCCTCCTCTGTGAGCAGCAGGGAGGTGTGTAGGCTCCGTGAGTGTAACATGGGTGAGGCGCTTGCACTTTAGAGGCCTGGACCTAATGCCACTGGCTAAGGGAAGGTTGCTGCTCCCCCTGCCTCCCGCACAGGACTCGGCGGTGAAATCAGCCTGCAATCCACAAAGGGCAATGCCCGTGGAAGGGACCTGGATACCGCGGGTATTCTAAAGGGCCCCTTCCATCTTCCAGGCACAGTCTGGCTCTGAGACCAGCTGCCTTCCGGACGGAAGGAGGGGACTTGGCGCTTTGCTCCGGATGGGCTACTGAGCGGGGAGGGAAGAAGGAATGAGAGGGTCCCTAGACTTCCCCGAGATGCCCTTCGTGCCCACCTGTTCCTCGCACATGTTTCAGAATGCTGTGGGCAGCAGGCCCTCGGAATGGGGAGAGATCTTCCTCCACTGTTTTCCACAGGCCTTCCTGGCCCCCCGCCCCGGGCAGAGTTCATAGCACCTCAGCTGGGAAGCAGAGTGGGCAGGGTGATATCACAGGGACGAGCAATTCCTGAGCTGTTCCGTCGTGCCTCCATCCATTACTGTGAAGTTCACTGCTGTGTTCCTTGGGGCTTCGAACAGGCCCAGCATTCAGAAAGTGCTTATTAAATATTTGCCAAAGTAATTTAATCGTCACAGCAACCTCCAGGAGTAGATAGAAACTCTCTCTGTTTTACAGATGAGGAACGGCCCAGAGAGGTTAAGTCAGTTGCCCAACGTCCCGCAACTAGAAGGTCATAGAGCCGGGATTTGCATCCGGGCGTTTGTGACTCCAGAGCGCTAGAGGAGAGGCTGGGTGGGGCCCGGGCCACCCCTGGGGACCCAGCGCAAACTCCGAGAATGTGCCGCAGCTGCGGAGGCCCCTCAGCGTTCCAGAGGTGGTCATCAGACCCTGGAACCCGTTCCGTGTGACCGTGGGTGAGTCAGTCCTTCTCTGGGCCTCAGGCTTCCCATCAGTAAGACCAGGAGGTTGAACACGATGATCTCTGAGCTCCTTCCAGGCCCCAGACTATTCCAGGCTTCCGAGGCACGCCAGCCCAGATTGGCAGCC
Organism: Paguma larvata; assembly: GCA_030068075.1. Lineage (NCBI taxonomy): Eukaryota > Metazoa > Chordata > Mammalia > Carnivora > Viverridae > Paguma > Paguma larvata. The sequence goes on along the minus strand of CM057826.1, from coordinate 40,544,934 downwards.
ACTCAGGCTCTGTTGTGTACTCAGGCATCATGCATATTTAACTTCAGAGTGAGAGGGGTTGTTCTTACCCTTTCTCTACCAGTTACAGAGAGAGGTCAGGATCGATGACCACTAATGGAAAGCTGTAACCTGCAATAAAGACGAGGAACTTTCTATCGTTAGAGCGGCCAAGCGGCCCATGAATGCACGCCGTTTCTCAGGGAGCTCTGAGGGCGTGTGCCTGCAGAGTCCACATGCCCATTTTCCTGGGATACGGAGGAAGGAGGGTGGATGTGTGGATGGCGTGACCCTTTAGGCCCCTTCCAGTGCTGATTTCTCGAGTCTCATACGCTCTGATTTCCAGAGGAAGAAGGGCTTTGGCCCAACGGTGGATGGAGCAGTGATGGAATCCAGACGCCAGGGAACAGATGTGGGGACCCACGACCCGCTTCTGGGTGGGAGGGGCTGTGGGATTTACACACCCGTTGCTTCCAGTGTAAGAGTCACCTTAAGACCCTCCCAAGATTTCAGACTCAGAGCGCACAGGCAAAAGGGCTTCCTGAAGCCCCAGCCCCTTGCCCCAGGCACCCCCCCTTCCCGGATGCTTTCTGGGGCACCCTGCCCCCAGCCTAGTGCAGGAGACTGAAAATCAAAGTGTATTGCTTTAGCTGCATTAAAACCGTCTCTTCTCCTTGCTTCAGATCAGAGCTATTTGATGTCTCAGGTGCCCAAAAACCTTTCATCTGCCAGAGGTAGCAACTTCTCCGCCCCGGAGTGGAAACAAGTTGTACCTTAGGAAGTGGGGGCAGCAGGGCCAGGGAGTCAGTTCTTGAAGGTCAGAGATGAAAAGGACTCTGGGGGTCACCTGGTTCCACTTGCTTAATCTATGGGTGGGAAGCCGAGGTCCAGAGAAGGGGAGGGATGTACCTCAAGTCGGACCCGTCATCAGTGATAGCACTGAGCTCGGGACCACTGAGCCGGGCTTGTGCTGGGTCTTCTCCCTCCACCTCTGTCATCCGAGGCTCACTCAACCCCAGTTCTCCCTGGGGTGAAGTCACAGGGCAGAGTTTGGGCTAAAGAGGAAATGCCATTTCCATGAGGGGTGGGAACCCCCCCAGGGTAGTTTCTCGGGCCTGAAGCTTTGATCACATCACTTCTCCATTCTGGCCATAAATTCCTTTTATATCCATGAAGGGGAAGCTGAGGGAGCAGCTCGGTGACCCCAGGAGCCCCATCCGGCTTTGCCCTTAGCACCTGCCAGGCTTCTGTGGCTGTGTCAAATCCTCATTGCTGCCCTGGTAGCCTTCCTTCTTGGGAAGTAGAACTGAAAGACTGTGACCTGCCAGCTTCTCCACTCCTGAGACTGAGCCCGAGTTGGGCGGGTGGGGGGATTCCAGGGTCAATCCGCAGGGCAAGGCTCAGCTTCACAAACCTGTCCTAGCCCCAGCTCAGGGCGCTGGGCTCGGAGGGGAGGGGTCCCATCTGACCCTGCAGACTGCGGGCTTCTCCCCTCTTACCTGCATTTGTGCCCCTATCCGTTCCCAGGCTGGGGCCCGTCTGCTGAATGCAGAGGGAAATAGCGATAGATACACGCGTCGAGAGGTGGATAAAACAGACCGGCGGCTGGCTGGCTGGCTGGTCAGTTGGACTCCCTCCTTTAGTGCAGGGAGCAGGGATGACCTCATGCACCTTCGACACAGGCAGTCACAGAACCCTCCCTGCTTCACGGAGCCCCACGCTTGAAATTCTGAATTATATCCTAACGAGGGGCCCCACATTTCCATTTTGCACTTGGCCCAAAAAATTATACAGCTGGTTGTGTCGGCGGGTTTAGGCGGGCTCGAGATGGCTTCGTGTGCGAAACTGGCCTCGCGGCCTCCACTGTCCCCGTTCTTAAATTTTTTTTAATGTTTATTTATTTTTGAGAGAAAGAGACAGAGTGTGAGTAGGGGAGGGGCAGAGAGAGGGAGACACAGAATGTGAAGCAGGCTCCAGGCTCTGAGCCATCAGCACAGAGCCCGATGCGGGGCTCGAACCCACAGACCGTGAGATCATGACCCGAGCCGAAGTCGGACCTCAACCGACTGAGCCACCCAGGCGCCCCTCCACTGTCCCCGTTCTAATCCACGCCCTCCCAGTGATGCTAACCTGCTTCTGTCACTCCCATTTGAGGAGCCCCTCCTCCCACAGTGCTTGGAGTTGGACTGGATCGCTGCCCAGCCAGCAGCCAACCACCCCCTGCCCCACTACCAATGCCCTGAAAAGTTGGCTCCCTGGTGCCTCCAAGGAAAAGCCTGAACCTCACCCAGGACCCCAAAACCTTCCCCAAGTGACGCTGCACTCCTTCCCTGCCCGTCACCTATGTCTTTGCTAAAGAGCCCTGATTTCGGACCTAGAAGTTTTCCTCCCGCTATTTTCCCAGGTGCCCTGAGAGCTCCCATTTCCCACACAGAACCACTGTGGAAGACCCTTCCCTGGCATCATCCACCAAAGCACCCAACCAAACCCTGGAGCCGAGCTGGAGGCCACCTCCTGCCCACTGGAATAATCACATATTCATAATAGTTCCCATTTCCTGAGCACCTATTATGCGACAGGTGCTTTTCATCATCACCTCTACCCCTCACAGCGACGGAAAAGGAAGTCTCTCCTGTCATTTTCTGGGAGATTAGGACTCAGGAAATTTACAGTCAGAGAGGTCACACAGGTATGAGATAGTAGAGTTGGCATGGAACTTGGATCTGGACTAAGTGACTTCAGAATGGGACTGTTAACACCTGGTCTGACTGGGCTCCATGTGTTTTCCGTGCCCTGGGTGGCAACCAGCACAGCTTGCTGGCATCAGGGTCGCCTTTTGCCCTCTCACCAGCTGGTGCCATTACCACCCTGGAGGGAAAGAGTCCCCATTGCCTGCCCATCCCAGCTCCCCAGCCTAGCGAACCCCGAGGTATAAGGGGACAGCTGAAGCCCCAGGCCTGAAGACCAGAAGGGCTGACCCTACAAGGCTATTTGATCCCTTATGCTGTGTAGGTGTCTATTAAACATCGGCTGTAAAGCCTAATTCCGAGTTAGGAATTTGGAGGCTCAGGGCACCAGGGTGGCTCTATCGGTTAAGCATCCAGCTTCGGCTCAGGGCATGATCTCGTGGTTTGTAAGTTCGAACCCCACGTCGGGCTCTGTGCGGACAGCTCAGGGTCTGGAGCCTGCTTCAATTCTGTGTCTCCCTCTCTTTCTCTCTGCCCCTCCCCAACTCTCGCTCTGTCTCTCTCTCTCAAAAATAAACATTGAGGGAAAAAAGGAATTTGGAGGCCTGTGAAAAAATTGTTAGGTGTGTTTCCTCATTTGTGGGGGAATCGAATGAAGGGATTAAGACAAAGGTCCAGGAAGGAAGTGGTTGGCAGACAGGGGACTGGGAGTCACTGCACTCGGGTTGTGGTCCTGGGTGGGCCTTGAAATCCCTGGCTGTGCTGGGAGACACCGCACCCCTGCCCTGGCTGAGCCTGCGGGCGGCACCCATCACAACGGCGGCTGCCACTTCCTAAGAAGCCCTTCTTGGGGGGGGGGGGTTCCCACCTTCTCGTTTGTCACGTGGCCTAGGCAGGGGGCCTGGGCGAGTGAGTGAGCGAGTGAGCGAGTGACCTACTCTCTCGTGAGTGAAGGAAGAAGAACGAGGCCACTGACTTGGCACAGGGCTGCGGGCCAGGCCCCATTCTAAGCATTTTACTTGTATGAACTCATTCAGTGACCTCCACAGCTCGGCGACAGCCCCGGCTTCCAGATGGGAACGCCGGGGCCCAGAGAAGCGGACTAACGGTCCGCGGGAGAATCGGGGCGCAGGACTGGAGGAAAGGGGCGAGAGACAGACGCGAGAAAGGGAGAGGGCAGGGAAATGCGGGAGCTTGCTCCCCTCCGGCTCCGCCCCTGGGAGGGGGGGGAATCTCGATGCCCCACATTGGCTCCAATTAATGCCAGGGTTGCTCTTCGCTAGCTCCCTCTGCCCGCCCATGGGCTCGGGCTCTGGGCTGGCGGGGGCAGGCCACGTGCTGAGGGGTCAGGACAAACGGCCTGAGGCCCGCCTGCCCCCTGCCCACTTGGCTCTGAGAACCCATTCTATTTGCGGCCCCCACCCCGGCCCAGGGCTGATCCGGGGCTGGCAGCAGCCCGGGGAACAGAAGGTTTGCTTGTCTGTGTCGGCCGCAGCCGCCCCCCCCACCCTAGCCTCAGCCTGGGACCCCCTCTCAGGGGCTCCTTTGGCTGCCAGGACCTGGGCTCTCCGTTGCCATGGCACCGGCCAGAGATGAGGCTCTGGGGGGCAGGGGGGGGGGGCGGTGCAGGGAGGGATGGTGGAGGCCCGGAACTCTGCAGCTGCGGAGGTGCTGGGGCCCCTGCAGGGGCAGGCCCGGGTCCTGAGCACAGCGGGCCTGTGGCAGAGCCGGCCACACACCTCGCCTCGCCGACGCGCCATCTCAGAGGCCTTCGGGACGGGCCTCGAGGCAGTGGGCACTGCCCCTGCCGGAGCCAGGCCATCCTCAGCAAGGACTCTTTCCTCAACCACGCACTGACCCACGGGCTCCGCAGTGAAGCCGCTAGAAGGTTCTGAGCGCCACCCCCAGCTTGGCTTTCAGATTACTGGGTGAGCTGAGACAGGTTCCCCCGCTCACTCCGCATTTCAGCCAGGGAGGCATAGGGCTCCGACCTCAGGATTCTTCGGTCCTTGGGAGCCTGCATTCTGTCTGGACCCCATTAGGGTAAACTCACTTCGGATTGTTTCTCTGTGGGCAGACCCCTTTCTGGGTGGGAGGCAGGCAGGCTGTCACGGCCGTTAGGCCTCCAGGTTTGGAGTCAGATGAGCCTGAGTGTGCCTCCCCGCTTCACGGCTTACTGGCTGGGTCAGCTTGGGCAAGTTACCAGACCTCTCTGAGACTCAGTGTCCTCCTCGTGAAACGGAAGGAAGGATTGTAACCCTCTCCCCGGATTGTTGTGAGGACAAAAGAAAATCCCCAGTGTTACGGGAATTTTTGGCTCGCCGGCCCTCTGAGGACCTGAGCCACCCAAGAGTGGAATGGGTTACGGATGAGGTGGTGAGACGCTAGTCACGGGAGGTGTGCCGTTGTAGGCTGCACGGCCTCTCTGTTTGTGGGGAGGGGGGAGGGGGACGTGACTAGGGAGTATTTATGGCCCCTCCCAGCCCCCAGGTTGTGGGCTCTCTGAAAGGGGCTGTGACTGTCTCCCACCTTGTTCTTCAGCCTCGGGCTCACCCTGCTGCAAGGGGGGCCTGGACTGAAAGGAGAGGGTGGGAAGCAGAGAGCAAAAGACCAAGGCGGGTGGCTCATTTGAGCCCGTGCTGTGTGCCAGGCATGGGCTTGCCATCTTTACTTCCTGCCTTTGAGCGGCTGTCACGCGGGCGTCGAGCCCGTGTGCTCTGGGGTCAGTCTGCCCAGGATTGAGCACTGGCTCCACGGCCGGCAAGCCCTGTGACCTCGGGCGAATGATTTAACCTCTCTGTGCCTTGCTTTTCTCGTCTGTAAAATGGAGAGGTGACACGGAGGTGATGGATTATTCTGAGATCATTCGCAAAAACGGCTTAGCCCCGGCATTGGGTGACACCGACTAAATCAGAGGTAGCTGTTACTATTCTTGTCAGTTACTTTCAATGCCTCCTAAGTCCTCGTTCCATTCTATAGGCGCTCTAGGGGGTCCAGATGGGATCCAGAGGCCTCTGGTCCAGAGGCCCACTGGGCCTGGGTAGAGCCAGGCCATATGGCCCCGGGGGTGGGGGCGGGCAGCCACGGGGGCCGAGCAGGGAGGCCAGTGAGGCGCCAGAGGAGGCAGGAAGTGTTTGCTCGGCCGGCAGGCGGGTGGACGGGAGCATGCGGCGGGCCTCCCTCCCTCACTGACCTCCTTCTCGGGCTGGTTCCCAGCCCGTGTGGGGACCCAGGCCCCCTCCCCTGGGCCCCCAGTGGCCGTGAAGCACACACTGAGCGCTTTCCCACGAGCTGTTCCAAGTAGCTGGGCCTGCTGTATCCCCCACCCCCCAAGCACTCACACTCCGGCGGGTGAGGGGGCGTGTGGCAGAAACGGGGCGGGGGGGGGGGGGAGTTGGGCTGGCGGGGGGGGGGGATCGGTCCGTTCTTTATCAGCCTGGCTCTGATCCAGACAGATGTTTCGTTTTATTTTGAACTTCCAGAAAATAGGTCATTTCTTTCCATTGTGTCCCTGGGGAGGCCTCCTGGGGAGAGGAACACAAAGTGAGTGACGAGCGTGGGGGCCTCACTTGGGCCCTGGGGAGCTGGGAGGGCAGTGACCTCTCTGTGTCAGTCATGATGAGCTGTCGGCAAGGCCAGGGCACCAAGGTTCTTAAAGGTTGAACTAAGAGGCCAGCCCCTTCCTAGGGGCAGAAAGTTTCCTCTGGTGGGGTGTGAGAACAGGCAGGAGGGGGACAGACTGGCGGTGAGGAGACAGAAGCGGGGAGGTGCAGCGGGACAGCCAGAAGCCACCAAGCTTGTGCTGGAGGGTGTAGGGGTAGGGGCATCAGAGTAACAGTCCATGGAACGGGCACTGTTATCCCGCCCACTTGGACTCCAGAACACCTGGAGCCCATGCCAGGCCCCAACTGAGCCGATTTCTGCTGCTTGGTTTGGGGGACCTCATAGGTACCTGAAAACATGGCGGTCCTCTGGGTTTAGAAGCAGCATGGCAGAGAGCAGAGCCTGGACGACCAAGCTGCGTCACTGTGTGATCTGGGTCGGGTTGCTCACCCTCTCTGGCCTTGATGTGATCCTGAGGCTTGTGAGGAGATTCACTGTGTGGAGGTGGAGTGTTGAACCTTTACCAACAGAGAAGTAGGGCACAGGCTTGAGGGCGGCAGGTGGGAGCCCCTTCCCAGGCTTCTACCCCCCTGACCTGTAACTGTCTCCCCGCTCGGCGGACCCTGCAGTCCTCCGTGGCTCCCAGGATGGGGTATGCCCACTCACGCCACAGGAGTGCACGGAGGTCTCAGCTCACTTGGGTTGAGGCCACATGGGCCACAACCTGCCAGGTCCAGCCGGTATGGCGCTCACCCACGTGCCCTCCCAGCCGCTGGCAGGAGGACTCGGTCCCTGGCTTCAGATGCCTCTTGCCCCCACACACTCCCAGACCCGAAGCTGGCTGCCTCCTCTGAGCTGAGTCATGACATCCAGGCCAGGGCCCCTCCCCGCCGCCCCACCCCCACCCCAGCGTTCCAGCCCTGCACAGCGGCCCTCCAGAGCAGGGTCCCGACGGCCATGGCATGGCACCTCTGGAAGGGCGTCCGGGACAGCCCTGCCCGCCCCACGTACACACGGGGAAACCCAGGCTCAGAAAGGGGCAGGACTACGCTGCAGGCGGGTGACAGAGCTGGGGTCTGGGGACCCGCATGCCCTTATTCCCAGCCGGGGATCTGCGCCGGCTTGTCCCAGGGGACACAGAATGGAGGGAAGTGTATAAAAGACAGGACGAGGCTGCCAGCAGGACACTCAAGTTGCTGTCCGGCTTCCGCCTGCAACTTAGTAAGCCACCTCCTCGGAGTCGCGGTCCTCATTCCCTGCCTCGCTGGGAGAGACAGAGCAGGGAAAGTGACTTTAATATAAAGGTTTATGTATGGCAGGGCAGGGGGCACTCTGTGGGGCAGAGTGGGCGCTGGATTAGTCTGAACCCCTAGGCCTCGAGCCACCAGCCTCGTATCAGAGCTGTAGCTGGAACCAGGGCTGCCTGGTCAGGTGACCTGAGCTTGCCTAGGTCAAAACCCTGGGACCTGTCCCTGGTTTCTTCTAAGCCTCAGTTTCCCCACCTGTACAGTGGGCACAGGAAGAGGGTTGGATTGGATACATGACCCCCGACGGCCGTGGAGCTCTGCTATTCCGTGACTCTGACCCTGAGATGCCGTGGTTAGGCCTCCTCCTCCCTCTGGCATCTTGTTTATTCAGAGCATCCCCGGCCCGCCCGAGACCGCCTGCCCCGACAGCCCCCTCCTCCCCGCAGCGCGCCTCCCCCCATCCCCAGCTCGCCCCTACTTGTGCCCGGCCTGTTCCCTGCCACCAGACCGAGGGGGCCTCTGCCCACTCAGCTGCCCACAGCCCCTCCAGACCCTAAGCCAGTTCCCAGTCCTGCCCCTCTGCCTCATTCTCATCTTAGAAAGTGGTGTTGTTCCCCCAGCACACATGGACTCCTGCCCCCCAATATTCCAAGTCAGAAGCAGGAGTGGGGGCTCATGTCAGCGGCCCTCGCGCCAGCGCCCCGGCACCTATCACCAAGTCCTGCGGTTTCTCAGCTAAACACATCTCCACGCCATCTGCCCCTGTTCACCCTCTCCCCAGCCCAAACCAAGGAAGCGGAGAAGGTGGCAGCATAGAGTACTCTGCCTCGGTTTGGTCTCCGCTCTGCATTCCTTGGCAAGTTCGCTAAGTGCCCCCTGCCTCAGTTTCCCCATCTAAAACAGGAACGACCCTCGTATCTACCTCACGGAGTTGGCCGAGGAGGAAGTAAGTCGATAGATTAAATTATGTGCTCAGAACAGCAGCCAGTGCAGTGAACGTGGAACCCGCGCTGGCGTGTGTTAGGTGCTGTGGACGGGCGTTCAGGTGTGTTTGGGCCTGTGTGCACACGCTCTGTGCATATTGTATGCGCACAGCTTTGCACACGTGCACACTCCCATGGGCGTGTGGGAGGCATGCAGGCAGCAGTCTGTGCCGTGCACACGTGTGCTGGCACGCGTGCTGGGCACGGGGTGGGGGGCATGCGCACGCGGGTCTCGCGTGGGCGGGCACATGTGGAGGGCCTGCGTGGGGGCTGGGCACACACACGGCCGGCTGCACACGGACGCGTTTCAGAGCAGTGTGTGAGTGAGTGCGCAGGCAGGGGTGTGTGCTGCGTGCGTACATGCTCACCGTATGCAAGCCTCCCTCCCCGGCAGCTGCGGGGGCCCTCCTCCCTGGCCTCCCTGTGTCGTGGGAGTCTCGGGACCCCGAGGGAGGGAAGCTGCTGCTGGCGGATGTGGCCAAGGGGGACTGGATTTATTTAGATTAAGGTGGTGGGAAAGGCGTGGAGACTCGGATAGCTGGGAGGAGGGAAGGCTGGGCTCAGAAGGAATCCCCAAGCATGCTTGCTCCCCTGGACTTGAGGTTCTTATTCTACCCCCCCAAGGGGGACCTCTGAGTCACTGTGAGGAGCTGGGCAGTTACTCCATCTTGGGACCCCTGCCCCCCCCAACCTGGCCAAAATAAGAGGAATCATGAGGCCTTCCTGGCACTCAGCACTCTCCTCATCTGCAAAGGGGGGGAATCCCTGAGCGTCTCCTCCCTCTCTCTGTTGCAGGGGCCTCCCCAGGCAAGAGAGTATGGCAGGTCGGAGGGTGCCTGCTTCCTGATTGTGACATCCACCTTGTCCCAGGTGGCTCCTCTCTGGACTGCAGCCCTCCCCCTAAAGAAGGAGAAGCCCACAACCTCCAAATCAGCTGCCTGGGCCTCTCTGGGTTGGCCGGAACCACAGCAGCCTCTGGGAGGCGCAGAGGTCTATAGGCATTAGGTAACTGGGGGTGTCAGGGAGTCATCTAAGACAGCCCGGGAGGTTAGGTCTGGGTGCCACCAAACTCCACTCTGGTTCTTCCCCGTCCGCCTCTGACTTGTTGTCCATACCACCTCTGGGGTTCCCATGTCACCAGGTTACTTGTCTCAAAGTCCTCCGAAAGACCGTCTGACTCCTAACTGTAGAGATGGGAAAAGTAAGACCCAGAGAGGGAGACAACTTGTCAAAGTCCACACAGCATGTCTGTGGCCAAATGGTCAGGGCAGTGCGATCCATGGAATGAGATGGGTTATGGATTCTCAGGTGACTCCAGCTTCACTGGTGCAGCCCCCTCCTCCTCACCAGCCCTCGCCTCCCTAAACCACCCCAGCAGGAATAACAGGGGCTAGCACCTTCTCTCTGGCCAGTCAAAAAAGCAGTTTTAGAACAGGGGGTAGCTCTTTGAGTTGACCTGTCTGAACCTCCCCCTGTATTCATAGGGAAACTGAGTCCCAGAGAAGGCAGGGGACTTGCCGAGTCTCCCAGTGAGTCTGCGGTCCCTTGTGACGAGACCCAAAATGCTCATTTCCTAAAGAGAGAATTCAGTCCAAGATCCCTGGGGCATCCACACTCGCTCTGAGCTCTTCTGCCCAGCCTATCCTATCCCTAGCCTAATTCTGCCTTTTTGCTGTGTGACTAGGTCACGATTCTGTCCCTCTCTGGGCCACTGCCTACTCAAGAAGGCAGAGTCTCAAAGTTGATCAGAGTCTCAAAGGCTCTAAGCTGCCCCCAGCCTGAGGCCCAGCAGGAGAGGAGCCAGGGTCAGGGGAGCTGGGGGCGCAGCCCGCACGGCCCGGCCTTCCAGAGCCAGGCCATCCCTGGTTACAGTGACCTCCCATCTCCAGGCCAGCCGACCAAATTCCTCCTTTAGAATAATAAACAGTGCGGCCAGCCAGGGAGGCTGGGAGGGGAGGGGCAGGGAGGCTGAAATGACCCCCTCCCCCAGCCTGGGCTGCTAATGATTTTCTTTGGCTGAGATCTCAGGCAGGAAGCAGGGGGGGGCAGAGGGGCACCCACCGAGGGGCAGATGGGCCTCCGTGGGGGCTGCTGGCTCTGCCACGGCACGGCTCGCTCCTGCCAGAGGAGGAGGCCTGGCATCCAGCTGGAGGGGCCGGGGCAGGAGGGAAGGGAGTGGGGGTTCTGCGGAAGGGCCAGGCTTTGGGTCCGGGACAGTGGGGAGAGAGGGGAGGGGAGAAATAAAGGGAACCCCAGGCAGGCCCGTCTGAGGGGACAGACAGGAGGAGGAGGAAGGGCAGAGCAGAGTGGCTCAGGGAGCTTCTTGGGGTGATGGGCAGAGACGAGACGGGGACCCACCAGTATGTGTCCATGCAGCCCTGTGACTGGTAGGCTCCCCATCATCCCACTTGGAGAGCTGGACACAGAGAGAGCAATGGCACAGGAGGCGGCCGGGCTGGAGCTCGCACCGGGACCCCAGCCCCGGATCGGAGAGGGAAAGGGCCAAGACCGGGAGTGGGGTGGCCGCAGGAGTAGGACCTGGCTGGGCAGCCCCTTGGGGAAGTCGGCAGACTCGCAGCACCAGGAGGCTCCCCGTTGCCCCGTCACGTGGTCACTTCCCACGTTTCTGGCTCTGCGATCCTGTCCACTCCTGGCCTCCTTCCTGCTGATGCCGTGGGCAGACCCTTGTAAGCCTGGCTATTGGTGGTTATTTGGGAGCCTCAGATGGGGCTGCCAAGGGCCGGGATAGGGCAAAGACCCACGTAATTCAGTCTGTCCCTCTGTGTCCCTGCTTCTGTTTCTTGTCGCCTCTTTCAGTTTCTGTGTCTGTCTCTCTCCGCCGCTATCATTCCGGGTCTCTTTGTCTGCCTCTTGGACAAGTTCTGCTATGTCACCCTGGGCAAACTTCTTTCCCACTTGGAGCCTCAGTTTCCCCATCTGGGCACTGGGGGTGAGTGGGTTGGGGGGGAGGCTTGGATTTAGTAGTCTCCAAGGACCTTCGAAGCCTCGCCGTGCAGGGGGACCTCCCCTGGCCCCTCTCCCCTGGGCCTCCTTGTGCAGCTTGGGGCTGAGTAACGGGGGCCAGGCACGGGGGTGCCCCCCCACATTCCACAGTCCTGACTCCCCCGCTTCCCTTCCCACAGCCGCCTCCACTTCCTGTTGTGCTTGTGGGGCCTGCGGGAGTTCTCTGGGCTCTGGCTTACCCCCTCCAGCTCCCCCACGCCTTTCATCACGCTTTCCCAAATATTTGTCCTGGCAGATAAGGGCCTGGTATTGGAACTGTCACCCGGAGGACTGGCTGTTGGAGCTGGCGGGCCGCTGGACGCCATCCAGCCCAAGTCCCCCGTCCCAGTGTACATACAGAGAAACTAAGGCCCAGAGAGGCCCGGGTTCAGCCAAGGCCACTGGAGATATAGAGGCAGAGCCAAAGCAGGGTCCAGGAACCCCGAGGCCAAGCCCCGTGTAGGGGGAGGGGACCTTGGGCATGAGTGCCCTCTTGGTAATGGGACATGGTGGTTTTTGACTTCAGCCCCATGGACATGGAGACGGGGTGGCCTGGGCCGGGGTTTACTCTGCAGGACCCGCCCGCGTGCTAAGTCTGCTCGCCCTGAGCCCTGACCCTTGTTTACCTCTGCAGGACACCGTGCGGCTTCCGAGCGCCATGCCAGCTCCTGTCCTCAAAGGTAGGTACTCTGAGGCTTCTGAGTGCCATGCTGGCTCCTGTCATCAAAGGGGCAGGGAGCCCCGGGAGCCATTAAGCAGAACCCTGGGGCTGACAAGGGCGGCGCATGATAGCACCGGGGCCTGGGAGCCAGGGGCACTGCTGTGCTCTTGAACCTCAATTTCCTGCCTCAGTGGCTCTAGTGGAAGCCATTTTCTACTGCCCACTCAGCTCAGAAACCTCGGCGCACCCCTGCTTGTCCAGAGCCATTAGCTCAAATCCTTTGCTCGGCCCTCCATACCCCATGGCCCCTCACCCGCTGCCCGCGAGCACCTCACTTGCTAACAGTCACCTCCGTCTCCCACCTCTTCTGGTATCAGCCCGGCTGGTCTGCTTCCGGTCTGGGACGCCCCTCCCCTGCCTGGATCTCTCACTGGCTGCGAGCCCCCAAGGCCTGGCTGGGGTTCCCCTAGTACACCCTTCCCTGGCTGCTGCCTGTTACATGCTGCTGGTGCTCCAGGGGCCGGGCGGCCAACCAGCTAGTCAATCAATGGTCACTGGCAGCCAGTGACCAGCTGACAGCCTACCATGAAGGATGAAAGATGGCCGAGTGACTGGCTGAGCACCCATGGGTCTGGGAGGCGTGGCTTATAGAACCTTTCCCAGAGGGCATCAGCAGGGGGAGGGGAACCAATCACCCGACCCCGCACTCACACCCCAGTTCCCTCCGGCTCCCAGGGGCTGCTGAGTCTCTCCTGCCCCGTCTGCCCTACTCTGAACTACCTTGCTCCACCCTCTCCAAGCAAGGCCACCTCTGCGCTTTGGATGGAACCTGGGTGGCTGGGGCAGCTGCAGGGAAGGGGCTCAGAAAGTGACCTGGGAAGCAATGCAGGAACTGGAGGCCCGGGAATTGCTTCCCGAGGATTTCCTGACGCCTTCGGGAGAACATGCCCACGGCCTAAACACAGTATTAGCTGAAGGACTCTGAGGCTTAGGACGGAGGGGCACTGAGATTGGGAGACCAGGAGGCTGGAAGGGGTCCTTGGGGTCCAGGCGCTGGGCAAGCAGGCTTCGGAGCCACAGGTTCCAGTCTCTGTTGGATTAGGAAGGTGTGTTCTTCAAGGACTGTGCAGATATGGCCTCCCCCAGGGTCAGCCGCGCGGGGGGTGCTCACCCCTCACGCTCTGACATCCGATGCCTTTTCTCCCAAAGGCCAGGTGCTGCTACTGCCCCTGCTGCTGCTGCTGGGACCATGGGCCTCCTGGGGCCTGGTCATCACACCTCCGGGGCCAGAGCTTGTCCTCAATATCTCCAGCACCTACGTTCTGACCTGCTCGGGTCCAGCTCCAGTGGTGTGGGAACGGATGTCCCAGAAGCCCCTACAGAAAACGGCCCAGAACCAGGACGGCACCTTCTCCAGCACACTGACACTGACCAACGTCACCGGGCTAGACACGGGAGAATACTTTTGCGCCTACAAAAGCTCCCATGGGCCGGAGCCCGCTGAGCGAAAACGGCTCTACATCTTCGTGCCAGGTAAGGGCCCTCGCCTGTGTGCTCACCCCCCCCCCCCACTTCTCTTCTCAGCTGCGGCTGTCTGGGGGAAGCCGGGAGTGCTTAGTGAACACTGCGAGACCCAGCCAGCTTAGAAACGCAGACGGATCGTGGAATCCGGCCTGGCTCGGTCCAGGCCTGTTTCCTCCCGCCTCTTGGTCTGGATATCTGACCGCGCCCTGCCAGCCCACCCCCTTCTTGGCTCCCAAGAACGCTGCATTCTCAGCAGGTTCCCATATGCTCTCTTTGGGCCTCCACATCCTATATTTGCCCTTCTCCAAGCTCCAGGCACTAGCTGCCCCTCGACACGTGGCTTACCTTCGTCCTCACCCTGGTGCTCACCATATCGAATGCGAAAGCTCGAAGAGGCCTCGGAGAGCAGCCTTATTCTATAGCGGGAAGACTGAGGGCCATAGATGGTCACACACCTTCTATGCGTGACCTACTCAAGGTCACGCACAGAAATTCAGGGGACAGCCAGGAACCCAGCAACTCCGACCCTCATTCTTGGCCCCACACCTGGCAGATCCCGCTATAGGCTTTCTTCCGGTCATCGCCGAGGACCTATTCATCTTTCTCACGGAAATAACTGAGATCACAATTCCATGCCGAGTGACGGATCCGAGCCTGGTGGTGACACTGCACGAGAAGAAAGTGGACATCCCGCTGCCCATCCCCTACGACCACCAGCGTGGCTTCTCTGGTATCTTCGAGGACAAGACCTATGTCTGCAAAACCACCATCGGGGACAGGGAAGTGGATTCCGAAGCCTACTATGTCTACAGTCTCCAGGGTGAGCCCCCTCGCTGGCCCCAGGCTCAGCAGAGGCACACGTGACCCTCCGCAGAGGTATAGCCCTTTCCAGTTTACGAAGCGTGCAGTTCCGTTTTGCACTGGATTTTCACTGCAGTCTTGGAAGGCAGGTAGCGTTTCCCCATTTTACAGATGAAAAACCTGGAACTCAGAGGTTACGGGAAGTGTTCGTGGCAGGGCTGGGCTGTACACCGCGGCAGGCAGCGGCACAGGCCTTGGAGCCGGTTGGGTTGAATCCCAGCTGGGCACTTCCCACCTGAGCGACTTTGCACGAGGCACACTATCTCTCTGAGCCTACTTCTTCCTCTGTGAAACGGGGGAAATAGTGACTGCCCGCCTAGTGGGATGATTGTGAGGATTAAAGACAGAGGCCCCCTGGTACGTGGTTGTGCTCAACCCATTTCTCCTATACTCAGATGCCCAAAGAGTACATTGGTTTCGAGACTGTCATCCCTTCTAGAATGTCAGCTCCACGAGGACAGGAATTTTGTCTGTCGTGTTTACTGCTAAAGCCCCAGTGCCTAGGATAGTACTTGGCATATAGGAACTATTTAATAGATATTTGTCAAATGAACCAATCTTCCTCTCCAGTCATCCCTTCTCTCTCTCAACCCCCACCCCATCCCCGAGCCGGAGTGCTGGTGGCTGGCGGCGACTTCCTCAGCCCTAAGCTAACCTCTCTCCATCAGTGTCGTCCATCAACGTCTCAGTGAACGCAGTGCAGACCGTGGTCCGCCAGGGCGAGAACATCACCATCATGTGCATTGTGACCGGAAATGAGGTGGTCAACTTTGAATGGACATACCCACGCCTGGAGGTGATGCTGGGCCAGGGTTTGGAGGAAGGGCCAGGGAGGGATGGATAGCTTGCCTTGCCGCCTAGGTTCTCGGACCCGGCCTGATCTGGGGGGCCTTTCCCACCTGTCCCTACAGAGTGGGCGGCTGGTGGAGCCAGTGACTGACTTCCTCTTCAACGTGCCCTCCCATATACGCTCCATCCTGCACATCCCTAATGCCGAGCTGGGCGACTCGGGGACCTACGTCTGCAATGTGTCGGAGAGTGTGAACGACCATCGAGATGAAAAGTCCATCAACGTCACTGTGGTTGGTGCGTGCCTTGGGCTTAGCCCCGACCCTCTTTCCCAGCGGACTTAGACCCTGTCACCGCCCCGGGGTACTGTCGGGCACATTCAAGGACAGCTCTTGCTTCAGTACCCACCAAAGCCTATTTCCAGGATAAACCCAAACCAAAACGCTATGTCAGCCCAAACCCAACTCTAATCCCAGCCGAGGCTTTCCACCTAGCCAGAACCTCAGCCCCAACCCGATTTCTAAACCCAACTGCCATCCTCAAAGTCAACCATGCTGCAGCTCACCTCAGCCGCAATCCTGAGCCAGAACAGGCCCAGTAAGAACAACTCCAGTCCCAGTCTCAAACTCGGCTCCCAGACCAATAGCACCCCTCAGTTCGGCCCCTGCTTCCGTCTCAGCTCCAAAGTCAACCCCAGCTCCGGTAACTCCATCTCTGGGTCAGCTCCTAAAGCCTGAAGCGCCGCCCCCAGAAGGCTGGGCTCCTTTGGGATTCAGTTGATGCCCTGCCTCCGGGAGCCCCGCCTCTGGGAAGCGCTGCCCTATTGGTAGCCGGGCGTGGCCCCGCCCCCGGGACCCCGCCCCTGACAGTCGCCCCTTGCAGAGAGTGGCTACGTGCAGCTGCTGGGAGAGCTGGACGCCGTACAATTCGCGGAGCTGCACCGCAGCCGGACTCTGCAGGTGGTGTTCGAGGCCTACCCGCCGCCTACTGTCATGTGGCTCAAGGACAACCGCACGCTAGGCGACTCCAGCGCAGGCGAGATTGCCCTGTCCACGCGCAATGTGTCTGAGACCCGGTGAGCAGCAGCGCGCCCACGCCATTCTCGAAGCTATTCTCTGCGGCTGCCAGGCAGCCCACAGCCTTCAGCCACCGGATAAGCCTAGAACCACCTTTCCTGAGAGCCCACTCTGTGCGAGGTGCCATGCCAGGCACTGGGGATGCTGCAGGAATCCAAACACACTGCTCCGGCCCACCTAGAATTTCCCGTCTATGGGGTTTCCCATCAGACGTCGCCCTGATGATCACCCAGATGTTTCGCTGTCCTTATGATGGGTGGAGCCAGCAGGGAGCAGCTGAGGAGAAAAAGGCCAGATGATTAGGGAAGAGAGCACCAGGCGGGCGCTACCACCTAGGCAGGATGGTGGCTGGGAGGCTGATGAGCAGACTGACACAGGTGCGGTATGTTAGGATAAAGCAATGCCAGGTCTTTCTGTAGGGGTAAGATGTGGGGAGAGGGGGGAAGAAAGGGTGCCCCCCCTCATTCTACCCAACACGCACCCTTGGCTCAGTGGAGCCAGCTGCCTATAGGTGGGGATTCAGGAGACTGGCGTGAGTCCCGGCTTTGCTACCGACACCTGCGTAACTTTGGGAAGCCCCTGTCCCTCCCCGGGTCTTGTTTCTCTTGTCCGTACAAGGAGGTTGGGGGTGCCGTAAGAGTCCTTCCAGCTCTGGCAGCTGGGCCTGTGTTGCTCCGCAGGTATGTGTCAGAACTGACCCTGGTGCGGGTGAAGGTGGCTGAGGCCGGCCACTACACCATGCGGGCCTTCCACGAGGACGCCGAGGCCCAGATCTCCTTCCAGCTGCAGGTCAACGGTGAGGAGCCCTCCGCCCTGCCTCCCACCGACCCCCCCAACCCCTGCTTCCCTCAACTCCCCCTCCCGACACTGTCCACCCACCCAGAGGAGGAGCAGGAGCAGGAGAGGGATCTGAGGACTCAGGAGGCTGGTCTGCAGGCTGAGCTCCGACACTTCCACTGCTGCGTGAACTCAGCATATCCCCCCGCTGGCCCTCAAGTTATACAAGGAGGCCACTGGGCTAGACTGGTGTTTCTAAAACCTCAGGCATTCGTGTGCCAATGCCATGATTTTTCCTCCTCACAGACCCTTATACCGTGCTCCTAATCAGGTAGATATTTATTGAGCAACAATACACCAGTCTATTCGAGGTTCTTGAGCCCCTGCGTTTGTGCAGCTTGTATCCTACTGGAGGAAGACAGTCCAGAGCAGGCCAAAAACCCAGCAAATTACGCAGAAGGTTAGACGCTAAGGGGTGCTGTAGAAGAAACGAAGCTGGGGAGAGAGGACTGAGAGTCCAGGGGGCACGAGGCCATGAGGGTTGCAATTTTAAACAGCCTCCTCAAGTTGGCCTCACGGAGGCGACATTTGCATGGAGACTTCAAGGTGAGGGCAGCAGCCAAGTGGCTCTGTGGGGAAAGGCCCCGCCCAGCAGTACAAAGGCAGCAGCAACAGCAGAACGCCTGTAAATGGCTGGAACAGAGAGGGGGAGAGTGGTGGGAGGTGAGGTCAGAGCCGAGGCCTGGTAGTTGGGGGCCGGGGGGAGGGCGGATTGTACAGTCCTCTAAGAGCCCCTGTATGGACTGTGGCTTTTACTCTGACTGAAATGGCCAGCCGCCGCAGGGTTTTGAGCGAGGGAACGGCACACTGATGACTTACTGTTTTGTCAATTGACTGTCTAAAAATAAATTTATTTTGAAAGAGAATTTAACCTCTCAATTGTAGATGGAAAATCAGCATCACATGTCATAAATATCAAGCAACCACTAAAATAAACTCAGAGAAAACAAAGCAATGCTATTAAATTCTGGTTCCAGGCTCTCGCTTTCCCAGGGCTTTCTCTGGCCCTCAGACCTGCTCTTGTTAAAAGGGAAGATTCTCGAGTCTCAGAGAGGTGTTAGAGACAGACTAGCACCCCACTGAGGCTTTGCCTTTGAAGTGCCCAGAAGGGGAATCTGTCAGTTTTCACACGGTGATTCCTGGTATTTAATGTTCACCTGCAGCCTGAGGCCCCCTCCCCACCCCCCCTCTGGGGGAGACCCTGAGCCAGGTCCTCCCTGAGGCCCTTTCTCCCTGACTGTCCTTTCTGACCTCCCCACCTACCGGCCCCCGCCCCTCTCTCCACACAGTGCCTGTCCGAGTGCTGGAGCTGAGTGAAAACCATCCTGCCAGCGGGGAGCAGACGGTCCGCTGTCGCGGCCGGGGCATGCCCCAGCCACACCTCACCTGGTCTACTTGCAGTGACCTCAAAAGGTGAGCGGACCTGGGGCCTCTGTCTCCCAGGGTAACCACAGCTGGCTGCAAGGACCCAGTGAAGGTCATCTGGATCAGCCCCTTCCTCTGGGCACGTTGTTCCAGGCTAGAGCCCAGTCCTAGGAGCTGTGGCTTCTTGGAGATTCTCTGTGGACTTAAAGTGTCCGACTCGGTGATCAAATGAAGGGAGTGGGTTTTGCAATCCAGGGCTCTCCGTTCTGGGGTAGGAGCGCCCCCTGCCGGTCAGTCTAGGGGCCACAAGAGGAACGAGCTCAGGACCAGGCAGTGGGAACGAGCAGGAACTGGAGGCGGGTTGCGGGGCGGGGCCTCCTTCCACCGCCGCCCTGTGGCGCTGCGTGCTTCTGGCTTCAGTTTCCCAGTCCGAAGAGGGAAGGGACTGGACGCTGACCCGGCTGGTTTTCCCGGCAGATGTCCGCGCGAGCTGCCGCCCACGCCACTGGGGAACAGTTCCGAGGAGGAGAGCCAGCTGGAGACTAACGTGACGTACTGGCCTGAGGATCAGGAGTTCGAGGTGGTGAGCACACTGCGCCTGCGCCGTGTGGATCAGCCTCTGTCCGTGCGCTGCACTCTGCACAACCTGCTGGGCCACGACATGCAGGAGGTCACCGTGGTGCCACACTGTGAGTCCTCCGGCCTTGGTGGCCCCTGAAGACCGGTCACCCCCACCGCAACCCTGTCATACTTGGATCTGTGCCTGTGAGCCCAGTGGGCTGGAGTCAGCACACCAGCGTGTGCTCTCAGGCACTCACACAACAACACAGTATTGGCACACATGTGTACATCCATGAGCATCTGTCTAGAAACCGTGTCTATAGTGTCTGTACGCCGTATGCATGTCATAAGCCATGTATAGGAGGAGGCCTGATCCTTGGACACAGGTGCAAACCTTCCAAGTGTAGAGTTGTAAACCACATAGTGAAGAATGCCCAATCCCCAGACACACATGTCAAGCTGGAGTGTATGTCTGTAAGCATGCGTGATACCTGCCTTTGTGCGCAAACCCGCCGAGTGCATGTTTATAAGCCATGTATATGAATATGCCCCATCCCCGGACACGCGTATAAACCCATGAGTGTCTGTATGCGCGGACGTGTGCATGCACAATCCCCGTGCAAGTGTGCGAGCAACGCAGGTACAATCCCTGTGCACGTGTGCGTGTCTGTAAGCATGGAGTTGCAGCACGCCTTTCTGTGAAAGCGTGCAAACACAACCTGCACACAGACGCCTGCTGCACAATGCACGTCGTTAGCTGATGCACAGACGCGCATGATTCTTGTCCACATGAATGGTCTCTACCAGTACCCGGATGCTTTTGCTACCTGCTAGTCCCTGTGCATGCAGGTACCTGTCTGCTTGAGGAATGGTGTTCCCATGAAAAGGTATGGCCTGTGCAAAAGCCCGGAGGCAAAATGGGATCAGAGAAATCTGGCCTGGAGCACAGAACGTGTGTGTGTGTAGGCCCTGGAGAGAGGAGACAGAGGCAAGGGGGTGGTAGAGGAGGAGCTACAGGGGGCGGCAGAAGCCAGTGCAAGCAGAGCTTCGAGGGCTGCGGGAGGCGTTTTGGCAGGTCAGTGGATGCAGAGGGAGGGGAAAAGAATGGGAAGTTGTGCGGCCAAGAGGCTGAGGCCTTAGGGAGGAGACTTGGGACTTGGGGGCCCAGAGTTAGCCCTACTTGGTTACCCCCGCTCCCTGGGGGATGCACCTTATAACTCCTGTCACTACCCTGAGGCCGCTGGGTATTCCGGTGGAAACAACCGGGATTCACCAGGCTCCGGGAGCTCAGTCACTCAGTCCATTGGCCACTTGGTCAGGCTCTGTCCCAGCTGTGACAGCCCCGGCAAGGGCATAGATGCAGAGGCGAGGCGAGTTCAGTCATCTGGAGCCGGCATCCGGTCTGAGCCACGGCAGACACGTCAGGCCTGGTCCGACGTGTCAGACATGGGTCAGGCCAGACTGTCCCCTGCAAGGGTAGAGGGGTACGGGGGCCCGCAGTGATCTGAGCTGCGACTGTTACTGAGGGACCAGGGTACTTACGGGAGAGGCTGAAGGTCTGGCCCAGAGCAGGGGCTGTGAGTCTGACATCACGGGCCGTGGTTGGTGGAGAGGGGGACAGGGAGAGAGGATTTGTGTTGCCGGAGGTGGGTGAGGGGTGGCCGGGGCAGCTGCCAAGCTCCCTCTCTGCTTATGGCCGGCTCTTGTCTCTGCCTCCAGCTCTGCCCTTCAAGGTGGTGGTGATCTCGGCCATCCTGGCCTTGGTGGTCCTCACAGTCATCTCCCTCATCATCCTCATCATGCTCTGGCAGAAGGTAATCTCCCGTCCTTGCCTAACGGGCGCAGACTGGCCCACTATTTTTTTTTTTTTTTTGCCTGGAGGCCCCTGCCATCCTTGAATGTTGCAGGATCTGTCCACGTCCCAGCCCAGCACGAGGGCAGGTGTAAAATGATATAGAATGGCACCGGTGTCTGAGACGCCTCCACCCCCAGCAGCAAGGGCCATCTCGGGCCTGGTCCCGGCCATCCGGGGGCCCCTGTCCCTGCTCTGCCCTGCTGGCTCTTGCTTGGACATCGGCCCTGCCCATCCCAGCCGCAGGGCGGGGCCCTTTCTGGGTGGGCCATGGACTACAGGATTCTTCCACCTCTCACCCCCAGAGATTCCCTGCATTCCAGTCCTATGGACCTGTAATCTCAATGCCCTGTTCTGAGGCTTTATCAGTCTACGATCCCAACGCTTTAAGATTCCCGAGTTAGGATTGCAGCGCCCATGATTCTCTCATCCTATGATTCCAATCCTGTGATTGCAACAGCCTGATTTCGACATTCTCAGCTTACATCTTTCTGAGACTCCCGCTGAGAGTGACCCAGCATGGGGAGGGGCTGTCCATACCCAACCGAGTGCCCCTAGCTTGTGGCAATTTCTGGGGCTGCCTGCCCCTCTACACCCATCTAGGGAGTGGTCAAGGCCCTGCGAGAAGCTGGTGAGGAGGTTCTGATGAGCCGGGCCCTTAGCCGTTAGCCGCTCTTCAGCCACTGCCCAGCTAGAGCCGCTTGGCATCTGTTCTCACTGAGCCCACGGAACTGAACTTGATCAGTAACTTGTTGTGTGACTTCAAATATGCCTCCGCCCCTCCCTGGGCCTTGGGGGCTCCTGCTCCATGTGTTCTGTGCAGGGCTACAGGCTAGTGGGCCCCAGAGCCAGAACTCCTCTGACGATCTATGCCCGGTGTCGGTCCTGCAGAAGCCACGTTACGAGATCCGATGGAAGGTGATCGAATCTGTGAGCTCCGACGGCCATGAGTACATCTACGTGGACCCCATGCAGTTGCCCTATGACTCTACCTGGGAGCTGCCTCGGGACCAGCTTGTGCTTGGTCAGTCCGGGGAGTAGTCATGGGGCCATTGGGGTACGTGAGGTGGGCGGGGGAGAGACTGTCTGAGGTGTGGTCCAGCCTCGCCATGACTAGCTTTGAGACCTAGGGCTGCTGTCCTGCCTTCTCTGGCCCTCAGTGTCCCCCCTCCATACAACGGGGCAAGATGGTCCCCTAGGGACCGTTCAGCTTCGAGGTCCTATGATCCTGCGACTGTGTGAGATAGGGCCCCTTCATCGCGAGGAAGTATTAATCGAAGACAGGCTGCATGCCAGGCCTGCGCTTAGCCTAGCTGGAGAGGTTGAGGCACGCAGAGGAGCTGAGCACCCTTCTGGGGTGGGAGGAAGGCTTCCAGGCACAAAAGATGGGCCAGAAAGCAGGCAGAACTTGGATGGGACCCCAGGAAGGCCCGCACAGCCCTGTGGTCTTAGGAGACTCCTTCGGGGGAACACCTTAAGTCCAGGTGGCTCGAGGGATTGACCTCCGAGAGGAGGGGGGATGCCATTTCCTGGCGGGCCGGGAGCTGAGGGGTTGTCTCTACCCCAGGACGCACCCTCGGCTCCGGGGCCTTTGGGCAGGTGGTGGAGGCCACGGCTCACGGCCTGAGCCGTTCTCAGGCCGCGATGAAAGTGGCGGTCAAGATGCTGAAATGTGAGTCCCGGGGGCCTGCCCCTCCCTCACGTCCGGGCCCCCCAGCCCCCCTGCCCCTCTCCCGCACATCCGGCCACCCCCTGATCTGCTGGGCACAAGCGGTCCGGTCACCTGGCGGCCAGCACCCCTCCAGGTTCTGCTTTGGCTGAGAGGCTTCCTCATTCTGCCCCCTCCTCCTGGCACCTCCTTCCCTCCCTGACCTTCCTCCCCCTACTTTTTCTCCTCCCCCTGCACGTGGGTCCTTACCGCCCTAGGCCATCTGGGTCTTCCAGCACGGGGTGGGGCAGAAGGGCCTCCCTGGGGCCTCAGCGACAGGGCAGGCCTGAGGCCCCATCTCCCCCTCAGCCACAGCCCGCAGCAGCGAGAAGCAGGCCCTCATGTCGGAGCTGAAGATCATGAGTCACCTTGGGCCCCATCTGAACGTGGTCAACTTGCTGGGGGCCTGCACCAGAGGAGGTACCAAAGGCACCCCCCCGGAAGATTCTGGAAGACACCAGCAGCCCGGGCCTGGCCCCTTCCCACCCATCCCTCCTCACTCCACAGACAATGGGACACTCCAGCTGGAGGGTCTGCGCCCATCCTGTCCAGTGCTCTCACCTCACAGACCCCCACGGGGTGGGATTTACGAGCTCACAGAGTCACAGCGCCTTCAAGGCCCAAGGACTCCTCGGTCAGCCGTCTCCAAAGCCGGGGGTCCTCTGACATTTTTTTTTTACCTGTTTATTTATTTTTGAGAGAGAGAGCATGTACAAGTGAGAGAGGGGCAGAGAGAGGGGGACAGAGGAACGGAAACGGGCTCTGAGCTGTCAGTACAGAGCCCGATGGGGGGCTCGAACTCACAAACTGAGAGATCGTGACCTGAGCCAAAGTCGGACATTAACCGACTGAGCCACCCAGGTGCCTCGGGTCCTCTGACATTTTAAAATTTTCACAATACATTTTACAAACTAATAAAGCACAGCGCCTGTGAGGGGAGTTATATCGCTACAATTGGAGACCACCAGCATGCCGGCTGGCAGTGGCTTTCATTCAGATCCCAGAAGAAGGCCTCCCTAGCCAGTGTGTTTATTTGAAGCTCTGACTGCAAGTTAGGCTGTGAAAAAAAAAAAAAAAAGGCATCGTTGTTTGCAGCTGCTTATTGTGAGATTTGGAATTTTCCTCAGTATTGTGCAACCAAAATAAAATACAGAAGTACATTGCATGCAGAGGCCAACTTATGCCCGAAAGATCACCCGTTTCAAAAGTTTTGTTTTCATCAATATCTTCAAGTTCCCACTGATTGACTTCAAGTACACGCATGGTATTTGAATTTATACAGGAGCCCGAGAATAAAGAGTTGTGTTGATTGACTGTCTATACTGGGCTCCAGAATAAGTTGGTGAGCTCTGCCACTGCGTACTTGCTTCGTGCCGGGCTCTGAGCCGCGCCGACAGAGGCGTTATCTTATGACCATTCGAGACAGCCCTGGGCGGTGGGTGCGATGAGCCCCATTTAACAGTTGGGGCAAGTAAAGCTCAGGGAGAATCAGTATGTCGCTCGTGGTCACGGAGGCAGGGAAAGACCCCGGGGGTGCCTGGTGCCAAAGCCTCTCGGCCGTCTTACCCGACTGCCCTGCCCGCGTGTGGCTCAGGGCCCCGTGGGAAGTCTGTGGCTCCCCGGGACTGTCGCTGAGCCCGTCCCTCCCTAGGGCCCATCTACATCATCACGGAGTACTGCCGCTACGGCGACCTGGTGGACTACCTGCACCGCAACAAGCACACCTTCCTGCAGCGCTGCTCGGACAAGCGCCGCCCGCCCAGCGCCGAGCTCTACAGCAACGCCCTGCCCGTGGGGCTCCCTCTGCCCAGGTACTGAAGGAGGCCGGCGACCCGAATCTTCGGGAGCCCCGAGGAGCGCCTGCGTGCTCCCTCCTTGCCGGGACGGAAGCCGAGGCCAGGGTGGGGCAGATAGGGGGCGGGAGCCGGGGCTGTTTCACGAGTCAGTCTGAGACCCGGGGCTTGGCCGCCCCAGACCTGGCACAACACTCCGGCGACGGTCTTGGGGCGATCGGCTGCCACCTACGGACTGTCTGCAGGGGTCCGGCCCTGTGCCGAGCACTCTCTGTGGGTGTGACCCCTCGGCCCCTCCCTCTGTTCCTGTGTCATGACACCCTCTCCTTCCACCGTGAGCACCTGCCACCCCCCACCCCCCCGCCCTCGGTCTCAGGCCGACTCCCATCACAGCGCACCGGCCTCTGCTCCCTGCTGGGCACACCAGTCTCTAGGGCTCAGTCTCCGGTGAGCGGCGTCCCATGGGCAATGCGACGTCTTTCTTCTTTTCCAAAAGTAACTTTTCTGAGTTCTGCTGATTACAACAGCAAGATGTGTTTGTTGCAGGGACAAAAATGACTTCAGAAAATCATTAAAAGACATTCTGGCTCACCCCTGTCCTCCCCAGCATTTGATGGATTTCCTTCCTGTCTTTGGTCTGCCTCTAGAGACACACGTATAGCTCTCCAGGGAGCTGGTGCTGCAGGGTGTTAGGGCAGTTCCATGCCCACTCTGGGCTGTGGCTGGGGCCTCACTGGGCGTTGAGGCTGGATGGTGCTGTGGGGGCCACAGAAAGGCACCCTGTTCCATGCCCTTATGACCCTCGCGCTGGGGTGCTGTGATCACACTTAGGCGTCAGCTCCCCGAGGACACACACTGGCTCTCGTGTCTAGCGAGGCTGGCTGAGAGAGCTCACTGCGTGGCCATTCAGGTTGTGACAAGCTGAAGGAGGATTGGAATGGAAAGAAGAAATCCCTGAGCCACAGGGCCTTGTGGGCCCTGGGGGCGAGCAGGGGCTGGAGCGGGGGAGACAAAGCAAAGGCCGTGGCCTCTCCTGTGACATTCCTCTCTCCCCCAGCCACGTGTCCTTGCCAGGGGAGAGTGACGGCGGCTACATGGACATGAGCAAGGACGAGTCGGTGGACTACGTGCCCATGCTGGACATGAAAGGAGGCATCAAATATGCAGACATCGAGTCCTCCAGCTACATGGCCCCATATGACAACTACGTCCCCACAGGTGGGTGCGCACCCATGCACCGCCCCCTTGCCTATGTAATCATGCATTCTTGTCAGAGCCTTTCTTATGCCCAGCCTGGCGACAACCCTGGGAGGAAGGTGGCCTCGTACCCATTTCATAGATGCAGAAACCAAGGTTAGCCACCCGCCCAAAGCCGCCCTGTGGAGCTGCACTCCGAGCCTCTGTTTCTGGATCCAGAGGGCAGGAGTTGGGTTGGAGGAGTACCTGGCCTCCCGGGGCGTTGGCACACGGCAGGCCCAAGGCTGGTCCCGTGTCCCTGAGAAGGGAGCAGGTCAGGCTGAGCAAAGGTGGCCCAGGCCCAGGGCTAATGCCAAAGGTTTTTCTGGCCAATGAGAGCGCTGATAAGGTAGGAGAGGTTTCTATTAGATATTTGGAAACTGTTATCCTTTTGTGGGAGGCTTGGAGGGTTAGGAGCTGCCTGTAGTGGACCTGCGGCCTCCCTGAATAAAAGGGCGGGGGTTCTGCGGGCAGTGTGGAGACACTGACAGTTCGCGAACTCCCGCTCTGCCTTAGCTCCTGAGAGGACCTGTCGGGCGACTCTCATCAACGAGTCCCCGGTGCTTAGCTACACGGATCTGGTGGGCTTCAGCTACCAGGTGGCCAACGGCATGGAGTTCCTGGCCTCCAAGAACGTACGTGTGGCTGCAGCGGGCGGAGCAGGGTCATGGGGAGGTGGGCCACCCAGCCAGCCAGGGTCCTCCAAGCACACAGCTCCGTATGACAGCCACGTCCCGTCTGGTGGGTGAGGACAGCCCATGCCCTCACCGTGTGGCCTCGCACACCTGTGCGGCGATGCACTTTCCCCAAAGCCCCTGACAGGGAGGTCTTCTCCTACAACCGCCTCAGCTCCCATCTCCCCCAACCTAGTGCGTCCACCGGGACCTGGCAGCCAGGAACGTGCTCATCTGTGAGGGCAAGCTGGTCAAGATCTGCGACTTCGGCCTGGCTCGAGACATCATGCGGGACTCGAACTATATCTCCAAAGGCAGCGTGCGTACCTTCCCTGACCCGTGGGACCTGGGACCGGGTCCCTCCCGAGCGGCCTGGCTGTGGCCTGCGGGAGGTCGGGACGGAGTTCCTCATGGCCGGGCCCGCCCAGTGGGGACAGGCTTTGCCCCCACCGTGCATGGGGCGGGAGGGGGCAGAGATGTTAAGGTCGGAAGGGTGAGCCAGGTGCTCCGATCCACTGGTCATGACAGGGGGCCAGGAGGGGCCAGCCGTAATGGGTTCTGGGAAGGTAGAAGGGGAGCAGGTCAGATGTATATTTGGCGGCCGTCCTGCCTGCCACTCGTGTTCCTACTTTCCACAAGGGGACAGTGAGCCCCAGAGATGGAGGGACTCTAGACCCAAGATACCTGAGGCGGCCGGGTGAGAGCCGGGTGGCACCTTGGCATGTCCCTGGCTCTCCCGCTCTCTACCAACCCGGCCAGGGGCCTCCACTGGGGTTAGGAAGAAGGGCCGTTCTTTAAGGGGCCTCAGACCTTGGGGCTCCTCCTTAAGGGTAGAGGCTGCCGTGTGACCGGCTTGTGGGTAAGGAAACATGGCTCTCTGATCCCCAGCCCCTGGCCAGCCCTGGGATGCGTGTGGGATCCGTGAGCCTGCAGAAGCGGGCTCTCAGGGAGCACGGGGGTCTTCCTAAGTAAGCAGGCCAGAGCTCCTCCCCGTGCCCGGGTGCGGAGCGGGGCTCGGCCCCCCTCACACCCAGCGCCGTCCTGCCCTCCCGCAGACCTTCCTGCCCCTGAAGTGGATGGCTCCCGAGAGCATCTTCAACAGCCTCTACACCAGCCTGAGCGACGTGTGGTCCTTCGGAATCCTGCTCTGGGAGATCTTCACCCTGGGTACGCCTCCTTTCCCCCCCAGCCCTCGGCTGCGTGGCGCACTGACCGCTCACGCCTCCTCCGGCCTGCCGGGGCTGTGGGACGGGCTCTGCGACAGGGGTCAGGGCTCCGGCTTGAGCCACAGCTCTGCGGCCTTCGCGCCGCCGTGTGACCTCGGCAGGTCCCTTGTCTTCCCCGGGTCTCTTTCCCTCCCCATCTCTCAAGGGGTCTGGAAGCGACACCGGAAAGTCTCTTCGACTCTGGTGTCCTCTGGTTCTCTGATTCTGGGGACGGTTGTAGTCTGTGTCCAGAGCCTCTAAAGGAGCCCGTGTTTCCCAGTGCCAAGCCCACTGCACCCTCGCCTGCTCTAGGGCCGGGTGCCTCTCCCGGGGCCATAGAATAGGGTCCCCGCCCCTTTTCCAACACGTCTGAGCCTGTGTATCTCTTCTCTCTTCTCCCTGACAGGCGGCACCCCTTACCCGGAGCTGCCCATGAACGAGCAGTTCTATAACGCCATCAAGCGGGGCTACCGCATGGCCCAGCCTGCCCACGCCTCCGATGAGATGTGAGTGGGGCCTTTGGGAGGATTTTTTGGGGGTGCAGACCATAGATAGCCAACGTCACCAGCTTAAGGCGAAAACGGAGTGGTTCAGAGAGCTAGAAACACCTGGTACAGCTAGATCTGGGCATTCAGATGCCGTCGTCAGGAGCCTCTTGTTTTACCTGAGCTCTGCTTTCCTCGGCGCTGGCCTGGTTCTCCGGCCACACGGCCACCTCCTCCCGGCTTGCACCATAGTTTGAGTAAAAGGCCCCGAGCTGACTGTCAAGGGCTCAGCTGGGGTCGCGTGCCCACCCATCCAGAGCAGGGCACGAAAACTCCTACCAGCCAGACCCGCCGGGGCCGTGTGCTCACCCAGGTGCGGTCAACCCCGCGGGGCCACTGGTGGAGGGAGGGCCTCCCGGGGGGGAGCGGGGAAAACAGTCCCCACCCACCTGTCCTCCCCAGCTCCCTCCGTTGCCCGCCTGGTTCTGGGGGGCGGCAGGCTCTGAGCCAGAGACCCTGACCCCCTGTGCCCCTCTCCCCAGCTACGAGATCATGCAGAAGTGCTGGGAAGAGAAGTTCGAGATCCGGCCCCCCTTCTCCCAGCTGGTGCTGTTTCTCGAGAGGCTGCTGGGCGAGGGGTACAAAAAGGTATGCAGAGGCAGCGAAATGGAGAGTTCTGGTCCAGGAGTCGGACACTGGGTACAAGGCTCTGTGCGTCATTTGAGGGACCACCCTGCATCCTCTTGGGCCTCAGTTTCCCCGCTGGTACTAGTAAGGGATGGGCCGGAGCTGTGAGTGGGATTTATTTTAGCAGCACAGAGTGTTTTGAAGGGAAATCCTGCTTGAAAGTCGATGCCCACAGCCGCCTTCATTGCTCACCCGTCCTCACGCCTCTGCCCCCATGCCAAGGCCTGGGCCTCCTTCAGAAGGTCCGAACAACCCCCGGCTCTGTGTCTCCTAAGGGCCTGACCGGTTGGACCCTGTTGCAGGCTCATTGGAGGCAAATGAAGCCAGTAGGGCCTGTCCACCAGAGGGGGTTACAGGGAGGGGTGAGGTTCCCTTTCCCCTAATCACACTCTCCGCCCCCACATCTAGTCACAGCTCAGCCCCCAGTGAGATGGAGTGGGTTGTCACCATTCAGTAGTTGGGGGGAAACTGAGGCCCCACTGAAGGAGGCTGAGGCGAGGTGAGAGCCCACACCTGTCTACTCTGAAGTAGGGGAAGGGTGAGGGTCACGGGCACTAGTCTGCTGACTGCCCCTCCCTGGGGGGCCCAGAGCTCACCTGGTCTGGTGAGAAGCCGGGTGGGAGAGCCGCCCAGCTGTGTGGCTTTGGGCAGTTCTCCTTCCTCTCTGAGCACCAGTTGCCTTGTTCACACAGGGCAGGAGGGGCCGGGTCAGAGCCTCATGCTAGATGGTCCCCATGGGAATTTCTGGTCTGATCATCCCTCTCTCTCGTGCTCCCCCTCCCCGTGGAGCAGAAGTACCAGCAGGTGGATGAGGAGTTTCTGAGGAGCGACCACCCAGCCGTCCTTCGGTCCCAAGCCCGCTTTCCCGGCTTCAATGGCCTCCGATCCCCCCTGGACACCAGCTCTGTGCTCTACACCGCTGTGCAGCCCAACGAGGGTGACAACGACTATATCATCCCCCTGCCTGACCCCAAACCTGAGATTGCTGATGAGGGCGCCCTGGAGGGTTCCCCCAGCCTTGCCAGGTAGCCACTCTGGCCTGAGGCCCAAGGCAGTAGTGTGCTGTGTGCATGTGTGCTTGTGTGTGTGTGTGTGTGTCCGTCTGTCTGTCTGTCTGTGTCTTCATGCCATCAGATTTGCCTTAGAGGTAAGCTACCTAGGCTGAGCACTTATTCCTGCCAGCGAGTAGAAGAGAGAACTGAACTCATTTGACCTTTGATGACCTCTGGGGGAAAGGGCGGGCTGGTAAGAGACAGAAGGGCTAGGACTTACCTGCGAGGTAGCTGTTTCCTGGAAAGCGGCCCCCACAGGCCATCTACCCTCTCCTGCCCCTAGGTCCTATCCAGGCCCTAGGAAGAGGTAGGAAATCTAATGGGCGTCCCCAGGACCCTGTGTATCACTCCGGGGCCATCGCCAGCCCTGTTCTCCAGCACCATGTCCCGAGGGTCCCCGGGAGCCTGGCGTGGTTGTGGGAGGCACAGTGACCACAGGAGCTGAGACCAGAATTCAGACCGGGAGGGAGATTCATGTTTTGCTTTTGCCTTGAGACGTAGTGAAGTTACAGGAGGGCCAGGGGCGTGGTTGGAGGAAGGCCCAGCCGTTGCCTGGACTTCATGTTCAGACAGGATCGTCCCTCAGCTGGAGAGGAGAGTCCCCCACGAGGCCAGACCCACCCCCAAAACCAGATCCACCCTCTGGTGAAGTGGCAGCAGCCGCGGGCTGGGTCCCAGCTCCAGCTCTGGCCCCAGCCAGGCGCGTTCTCTGCGAGCCTCCGTCTCTCACGGGCGCTGGGAGCACGCACAAGATCTAGAAGGCCCCCTGCACCTTCCGTAAGAAGCAAATGTTCCAAGGCTTCGGGTAGCCGGTGTGCAGAGGAGTTAAGCTCAGAGTTCAGACAGCCTGAGGTGTGAACGCTGGCCGTGTTCTGTACCCTCAGACAAGCTGCCTCACCCTCTGAGCCTCAGTTTCCCCAACTACAAAATGAAAACGGTAGCACCCGTCTCTTTGGAGGTCGCTGAAGGCTCCAGTGGGATCACCTTCAGGAGAGCAGGGAATGGAGGTGCTGATGAGTGAGGAACGAGCTGTGGCGCTAACAGGATATTCTGCTCCAAAGTGTCGCTGTGTGGTGCAGGCCACTGATAGAACCTCTCTGAGCAGCCCTTCCCTCATGGTGCCTGTCTTCTGCAGTCTTCACAGGGCTTAAATGAAAACGGGCGTAAGGTGCACGGTGCGGGGTCAAACCCACAGAAAGCTCTTGATCCCCGCTGTGACTATTGTACTGCGGCTCCCTCCCGGCCCTCACTCGTGTGCCTTCTCCTCCTAGCTCCACCCTGAATGAAGTCAACACCTCCTCCACCATCTCCTGTGACAGCCCCCTGGAGCCCCAAGAGGAGCCAGAACCGGAGCCCCGGCTCGAGCCCCAGGCGGAGCCGGAGCCGCCACTGGATTCGAGCAGCCCTGGGCCTCGGGCCGAGGCGGAGGACAGCTTCCTGTAGGGGGCTGGCCCCGCCTGGAGCTCCCCCTCTACCTCCCAGCACCCGGTGCCTCCCAGCCTGGCCCGGCCTCCCAGCAGCCGTCCCTTTCTAGAAAGCTTTTGCCGGGGGCATGTGGCACCCACCCACCGGGGCTGGCTTAGGAGGCAAGAGGACCGCAGGGGCCATGACCACCCCTCTGCCTCTGGCGAGGCCATGTGACTGGGAGCCAGGGTTCTCCCGGGGCCCTTAGTTTCTCCGTCTGTAGGATGGGAAAGCTGGGCTCGGGGACGCAGAATCTGGGATACTCTCCCTCGCTGACAGGTGGGGAGGCTGGAATCACTAGAGAGATTCTCGAGGTTCCGGAGGGGTGAATTAGCTTCTTTCTGGTCCTGCCAGCTACCCCTCAAGGAGCTGTAGCTTTCTCCTTGCACTTTCATCCCCCGGAGAGCTGGGGAAGGGACCCTGGCGTCCCCCGCTCCTGGCGAGCTGGGGCCTGGCCTTGGACGGTGCTGTTCGTCCGGAAGCCACTGCCCCTCGATGCCAGTCTCCACTTTCCCCGGCCCGAGCTGGTCTGGGGCCATCCACGCTTCGTGCTGGGGGCCGAGCCGAGTCTAGGACCCTGGCCCACAGCTGCTGTCCCAGGCACCTGGGGCACCCCTCCCCCACGCAAAGTGCCCGTGTTCATGTCCTCCCGGCCCCATAAGTACGGGGATCTTTTTCCTTTTTACCGCCAGTCTTACTTCAGCCACCAGAGTCTCCGGGGCCAGGCGGGCCCCGCTCCTGTGATGAGCACGCCGACGTGCCTGCAAGAGACATCCCCGTGTGCGGGTCAGTCTGTGCGTCGGACCCGACATGGGACCCTGGAAGGATCCCTCACCCTCTCTGGACCTGTTTGCCCAGTTGAGAAATGAGCAATGTGGACTCGTTGACTTCTGGTGCCCTGCCAGCACTAACATTCTAGTTTTCCAAGGGGGTGGCACGCTTGCCCTGGTGAAGCAAAGCCAAACGCCCCAAACCTCTGTCTTAGGCATCAGCTGAGGTCTGGGGAGATTTCAGACCATGCATCGCACTCTGGGCATTCAGGAACCATGCCCCTTCCCCAGGCCCCCAGCAAGCCCCAAAAGGCCAGCTGGCCGGGTCTTGACTCAAAGTGACAGCCAGTGTCTTGGAAAGCCCCCAGCAGCTGCCCAGTGGGAAGACTACGGAACCCCTTTCACAACGACTTCTGGAGCCTTCCCGAACAAAGGAGGCAGAGAGGGCAAAGTTTGCCTCGGCAGCACCTGCTGTCCGGGTCTGTGCCACAGGCATTATGGACAGTGAGGGGTCCGGGAGTCCCCCAGAAAGGACAAGAAGCCTTTCTAAGGATTCTGAGAAGGGGTGCAAGAGGCAGATACTTTGGGGGTTGCCTTCTCACCCACCAGCTGCCCGGTCCCTGAGGGAGTAGCCGTGAGGTTCGGCATCGTCACTGCCCAGGCCCGCTCACCGCACTCTCTGCCAGCCACGCCCCAGCCCGGCGGGCATCGGAGGCGCCAGGGGAGCAAGGGCCGTGGCCAAGACTGCCGGCAGGAGGAGGGCTGGGAGTGGGGGGAGGGCAGCCCGGCACCCCCGGGCACCAGCCCCCTCTGCCCCTCTGGGACACTGAGTGGGTTCTCACTACGGTACCAAAGATGTAATCACCTAGGTTTACAAGTATTTTTAGGGCTCACATTCACTCACATTTATACAGCAGAGTGCTCTTTTATACGCCATCAAGTTTTCTTATCTGTGTACTTTTTTTTTTTAAGGGAAAGATTTTAATATTAAACCTGGTGCTTCTCACTCATGGACTTCGTGGTCTCTCGCGGGTTTGGGTCCCTGTGTCTGGGAGGCGACAGACGTGGAGCGGGGCGGATGGGGCTGATGCCTGGCCACGGTGTCCCCAGCCAGGGTCCTTCGGTTCTGAGTCTCATTCCCCTCTGGAAAACGGGGATCTTCATGTTCCCTCCGCGCCTCGCTAGCAGCTGGATAGCCTGGACCTTGGGCTTCGGTTTTCCGAGGTGTGAAATGAAAAGGCTCTTCCGGCTCTCCACGCCCAGCCCTGGGACCGGCCGGACTGTTCACAGGCTCGTGTTGAGAAGCCTGAGTCCCTCCCGCGGCCCCCACCCTGCCCCACCATGTGCTTTGGCTTTGGCCGTTAAGCTGGGACACCCCCTGCCCTGCCCTCCATTCCGCCCGCGGCCCGGGCTGGTGTGGCGCGTGAGAGGCACCGGCTCCGGCCCAGATTCCAGGCCCCGGTGAGTAGCGGTTGGGTCTCAAGGAGGAGCGAGGGAGACAGAGGCACCCAAGGGGGCTAGAGAGCAGGAAGAAGTGAGGAGAGAGGGCGAGCGAGAGGAAGAGGAAGAGAGAGAGGGAGGTGGGCGGGGTTTGGGGGCAGCCAGGGGGAGGCCAAGGAAGGAATAGAAGCCCAGCTGCGGCTCTGAGGGCAGGGCAGAGGGGTGCAGCCCGCAGACCCCAGGCCCCTCACGACCGCAGCCACTCGGTGGTGTGGGGCTGGCGTGAGCCAGACATCCTGGTGCCTGCCGGCCAGCTCCGTCCCAACCATAGGCTCCACGGCCCAGCGCAGGCCTGACAGACCCTGGCGGCAGTGCAGGGCCGGGGCGATAGAGCTAACGGGGCCCCGGGCCAGAGTGCAAGGGTCCGAGACCCAGCCTACGGCTCCCTGACCTCCTCACTTGGGCCCTTCTGGCAGGGGTCACCTGAGGCGGAACCAGGTTTCGGCCTGAGATCTCTCAGACCTCACTGCGTGACCTTGGCCTTCCCTTGCTTTCTCGGATGTGGGGAGGGGGGGCATCTCTTTCTGGAACACGGGCCCCTCGCTTTGGAAGCACATGCCTCCCCCGACTGCTGCCAGGGGTCTGGGGCCGTGGCCGCCAGCGGGGAGAGGAACGGAGACGTGAGGCAGCTCTGACTCACAGGCCCGGCCGCCAACTCAGGGGCAGCTGAGCCGTGCCAAGCGAAAGCCTGCCCGCTACGTGGCCTGGCCACACAAAGCCCACCCTCCTGGGGGTCCTGGTTTCAGAGAACACCCAGAGCCTGTGACCCTTTCTTTCCTGACTGCGGTAGTAGATGAATAAGCCAGTCCCCGGATCTGCCCTGTGAAGAGAATAAACGACCCTCCTTCCAGACGGGGATTATCCTGGCTCATGGGAAAAGTCTCCGTCTGGAGGTCAGGAGGCTGTGGCTCCCCCAGTTCAGGCCCGCTCCTTATGGGACTTTGGGTAGATTATACCACATCAGGCCTCAATTTCCCCAGCAGGAAATGGAGCTAATGATGTCACAGAGACAGAAAGCGCGATACGATGCTGGTGGCCACTTATCGAACGGTTCCTATTCGCCAGGCCTGTCCTGTTGCCTCACACCCATTTTCTTACTTTCCCCTCACACCGACCCTATGAACCAGGTCCTACCACGGTCCCCATATTACAGGTGAAACCGGGATAGGATAGGAGCCTGCGCTTGGCTGACTCCCAAGTCAGTGCTCAGGGAGATAGAGCACTCAGCCAAGGCAGCAGAGCTGGGGAGTAGGGAAGCCTGGGTCCCAACTCCTGTCTCCAGACTCCAGGGCTGTCTGGTGCCCAGAGTACGGAAGTGCTGGGTAAGAGGAAAGCGCTAAGCGAACCTCATGGGTTCGAGACCCATGTCGGGCTCTGTGCCGACAGCTCAGAGCCTGGAGCCTGCTTCGGATTCTGTGTCTCCGTCTCTCTCTCTGCCCCTCTCCTGCTCATGCTCTCTCTCTCTCTCTTAAAAATGAATAAACATTTTTAAACAACAGAAAAAAAGAAAGAGCTAAGTGAACCTGAGGGCTAGATACAATATAGAAGGGCTGGCGAGGGCTTGGGCCTCAGGGGCCCCTGTGCAGAGGGGGTGTAGGAGTCGGGGGAGGGGAGAACCCCAGGTCACCTGTGCTGGCTCCTGCCTCAGGCAGGCCCAAGGGAACCCGTGAGCTGGAATTTTCCTCCCAGACAGATGAGCCACTGGGACTGCACACTTCTTCCGCCACCCTCTCCACAGCCGGGGGCCTTGTTCCCGGAAAGAGGGAAAGACCAGAAGGAGCTATTACTCTGGGAGCTCCGCCCTTCTGCCGAAGCAGGGTGCACCCACCCCCCCAACTCGTGGCCCTCCTCTGAACTAGGGCACTGTCTCTAAAGGCCTCTTTTATTTTATCGTTCACCGTCACAACAATTAAAAATCACTTTTAGAAAAGTAT
The DNA here is from genome assembly GCA_030068075.1 of Paguma larvata. Taxonomy (NCBI): domain Eukaryota; kingdom Metazoa; phylum Chordata; class Mammalia; order Carnivora; family Viverridae; genus Paguma; species Paguma larvata. The sequence continues at coordinate 40,509,380 of CM057826.1, read as the reverse complement.
TTATGTAACACACGTCCGTGTTAAAAAAATCCATTATCGAAATATATAATCTGGAAGGTTTTTTGTGTATTTTGTACTTTGGACTCCAGTAACATTGTAACGCCTTCTTCATTCAGCAACTCTGTGTACAGGAATTTATCTTATGGAAATTCTGCTTCTCACTGTTAATACTTTAGTTCTAGACTTCCATGGTCCCCCCTGCCCTTTACATCTCTACTAATAGTTGTATTTTGGAGTGCCTGAGTGACTCGGTGGAGCGTCCGACTCTTGATTTTGGCTCAGGTCTTGATCCCAGGGTTGTGGGATCGAGCCCTGAGCCACGTTCAGCACGGAGCCTGCTTAGGATTCTCTCTTTCCCTCTGCCCCACTCCCAGGTTTGCGCTCTCTCTCTTAAAAAAAAAAAAAAATTAAAAAATTAAAAAAATTTGTATTTTGTATCTGTGTAAATAGCTAATTACAATTTAAAAAAACCACCACTACCGTTTTACAACTTTTTGATTTTTGCTTAAGAACACACCATGCACGCATCACAGGTGCATGTAGATATTAATGCCCTCATTGTGAGGTCACCTGGGTGGTTTAATCAAGGCGGTTGTTTAAGTACCCGACTTCGGCTCAGGTCATGATCTCGCGGTTTGTGAGTTCCAACCCCGCCTCAGGCTGTCTGTGGGCAGCACGGAGCCTGCCTCAGATACTCTGGCCCCCTCTCTCTCTGCCCCTCCCCCCGTCAAAAAGAAACATTTAATGCATTCATTCTGAGAGTTGCACATCATTTAAAGCATGTCCACAACATAAATTATTTGACCAATCCCCTAGCGATGGACAGTTAGTGTTTCCAAGTTGTAAATTACTCTGGGATGACCGTTGCTCCTAAAATACATTTATATTTGCACGTTTTGGTTAAGTACCTGTTTCCGCAGGTTAAATTCCTAGACACGGAGTTGCTTAGTAAAGCAAATAAACATTTAAAATGTAACTGCGTCTAAAAGTTCCCTTTAAAATAGACAAAATCATAAAGCTTCCAGGAGGCTAAGAAAATCAAACATAAAAGTGCCGAAAGCCGCGTTGTTTAATTCTAGCTAGGGGCTCCGGCCTCCGGAAAGAAGTCTGGAGCCTCTTCTGTTTGTCGGGAAAAGCCACAAACTCGTGGCAGAACAGAGTTAAAGACAGGGTGCGGGTGGAGACTTTCCCATGGAGTAACCAGAGTGCCGAGAAGACCCGCCAGGGCAGGAGCTGGCCTGGGGGACTGTGGAGGGCCCCCGCAGCCTGGCCCGCCGCCCATGCCCACCAGTTGGGAAACCCAGCTTGCCCCGGCTTCCTGGGCCCCGCCTGGTCCCTTGCTATTTAAAGAGTACGTTCCTAACAGCGGTCCCATGTAATGCTCGCAATCCACCTGTGAGACAAGCCGAGGGCTCGGTTCCGGATGAGGAAGCCTGGGGCTCGGAGCCTCCGGGCGCTGGTCTGAGGCCACGCACAGGAGGTTCTTGGCCTGCTGATCTGGTGTGCTTCTGTTGCCTTCCTCAGGAAGTTGTTTTTTTTTTTTTTTTCTTTAAATGTTTATTTATTTATTTTGAGAGAAACAGAGAGAGTGCAGAGGGGGAGGGGCAGAGAGAGAGAGAGAAAGAAAGAGAGAGAGAGAGAGAGAGAGAGAGAGAGAGAGAATCCCAAGCAGGCTCCGTGCTCGGCACAGCCAGAGCCAGACTCGGGGCTCCATCTCACAAACCTAGAGCCCATGACCTGAGCCAAAATCAAGAGTCACATGCTTAACCGACCGAAGCACTCAGGCAACCCCTTGGGAGTTTCTAAGGCCACTTTCTGGACTCCGAGGGGGCAGCAGACTGGGCCCTGGCGTCACGGAACTGGTCGCCACTTAGGACGTGGCTCCTGGCTTCCCCGGGGGTGGGGGGGTGGGGGCCCTTCTTGGAGTGGGGTCCCAGGGCTTCTCTGGCCTACGACAGACTCCCACCGTTCAGAATAAAATCTGCTACAGCTGCCTCAACGGCCTGTTGAGGAGGTCCCAGCCTGGGCGGGAGGTGGCTTTTCTTAGGAGCCAGCAGTGACTTAGGGATACCACAGAGGCCAGCCTGTCTCCCTGCGACCGCCCCCTCCCATTGCCTCAGCCCCCAGGCCTTCTCTCTGGGTCCCCGGTGGTATCACGCCTTCCTTCTCCAACAGCTCCTTATACCCTCTTACGGCTCTACTCCTCCTGACAGAAAGAACTAGAAGTCACAGACATGAGGAGGTAACAGAGCTTCTGGAAAATCAGAATTCTCAAGGGTGCTTGTTCCCCTTCTGAAGGGACAAGGTGGAAGCTTCCATGCCTGAGAGTTTCTCTTGTTTGTTACTGTCCTAAAGCACACCGTGATCTCGACTCTCTTCAGCTCAGACATTTTCAGTGGCTCCCCACGGCCCAACAGACAAAGTCTAGGCTCCCCAGTGCGGCCTCCAAGGCCATCCCCGACCTGGTTCCAACCTCCCCGGCTACGTCTCCCACATCTGCCCCCCAAGGCCTGTCTGCCCCGTGTGGACCACAAGCTTCCTTTTCTCCTCATCCTGCCAACACTCGCTATCTCTTGTCTTTTTGATACTAGCCACCCTGACAGGTGTGAGCAAATACCTCATCGTGGTTGCGACTTGCATTTCCCTGATGATGAGTGATGTTGAGCATCTTTTCATGTACCTGTTGACCATTTATATGCTTTCTTTAGAAAAATGTCTATTCATCGGGGCACGTGGGTGGCTCAGTCATTTAAGCATCCCACTTTGGCTTAGATCATGATCTCATGGTTTCGTGGGTTCGAGCCCCGCATTGGGGCTGTCTGTGCTGACAGGTCGGAGCCTGGAGCCTGCTTCAGATTCTGTGTCTCCTTCTCTCTCTGCCCCTCCCCTGCTCACGCTCTGTCTCTCTCTCTCTCTCAAAAATAAACATTTAAAAAAATTTAAAAAAAAAAGGAAAAAAAGTCTATTCAGTTCTTCTGTCCATTTTTAAAAAGATTTTATTTTTGGGGCTCCTGGGTGGCTCAGTCGGTTAAGCGCCTGACTTCAGCTCAGGTCATTCTCTCTCGGTACGTGAGTTCCAGCCCCGTGTCGGTCTCCGTAGCTGACAGCTCAGAGCCTGGAGCCTGCTTCAGATTCTGAGTCTCCCTCTCTCTCTCCTCTCCCCCGCTCATGCTCTTTCTATCTCTCTCTCTCAAAAATTAAATGTTAAAAAAATTTTTTTAATTTATTTTTAACCTCTATACCCAGTGTAGGGTCTGAACTCACAACCCGGAAATCAAGAGTCACACGCTTCCCCTACTGAGCTAGTCAGGCGCCCCACCTCTACCCATTTGTAAATCAGATTCTTTGTTTGTTTGTTTTGCTGTTGAGTTATATGAGTCCTTACATATTTTGGTTGTCAATCCCTTATCAGATTTATGATTCGCAGATGTTTTCTCTCGTTCGGTAGGTTGCTCTTTCATTTTGTTGACTGTCTCTTCTGCTGTGCGGAAGCCTGACTCTGCGCCTTTATTGGTGCTGTCCTTACCACCGCGGATGCCCGGCCCTCAGTGGCTGAAGGGCAAAGTCTTGCATGAAGTTCCAAGCAGATCAAAGTGGCCTCCTCCAAGAAGCCTTCCTGATCATTCAGCTGGAAGTGGCTTTTCTTCCCAGTCCTTTGTTTGTCTGATGGCCTCTGTCTCTGGGAGGTCTCATGCACTCTCTCACCTCTGGGCCTCCACTGTGCTGTTTCGCCTTCTTGGAATATTCCCTACTCCTCCCTGAACCTACCCTCAACGCCTGGTCAGCTTAGGCAGACTCCTTCTTGACTCTTCTTGTCAGTGCCCCCAGGAAGTCCTACAACTTCTCCCCCACCCCCCAAGCTTCTGGTTCCTTTCCTGGCTCTGCCACCAGGCTGTGAGCTCCCAAGGGAGGCGGGAGATGCCTGCCATCTTCACCACTGCGTCCCTAGCGCTGGGCACAGAGCGAACTCTAGATATGCAGTCGCTGAGGACACGACCCTGCGTTATGGTCACTGGGTCTGAGTCAGTAACCCCTCCCCCACTTTACCAGTGAAGAAATCGAGGCCCGGGACCTGGCTGTGGCCACGCGGCTAGGAGTGGAGAATGTGATTCCGCATCTCCCTGGTTCTAAAGCCCAGGTTATTCCCCTCCAGCGTTGACCTTTCTGAGAGCCCCAGCCATTGCTGGAGGCGGGCCGTTACAAGGTTCTGGATTCAAGTGCAGTTCTGCCGTTTACCAGCTCTGTGACCCTGGGCAGGCCACTGACCATCTCTGAGCCTGTCTTTCCTCATCTGCGACATGGGATAATTACAGCCATCCGCAGATGTGGTTACGAGGGTAAGGCGAGATCATCCGTGCAGAGACTGGCACACAGGGAGTGCCCAAGGGACGGGGCGATGGAGAACGAGCCCTCTTCGTGCCCCTGTGTGAGTGCAATTATTCCCAGCAACCCTTTTGGTCTCAAAGGTCCCCATGTGGACGATGGATCAGGCCAATACGGATCAATGTCAGCGCTGTCGCCTGCAGGATAGGACGGCCGCTTAGATGCTCCCTCCCCCTGCGGGGAGGGCGGAGCCCGGGCCTAGTCCTTCCCGGGCCTGCAGCAGGGCCAGATGCATGGAGCGCTCGCCCCGGTGAAGTGGTTTCCAAGAGTGGAGAGCCCCCTCCACTCCTCACTTGTTCCCCTGCGCCCTCTTTCATCCATGCGGCCAGTGCTGACCGGGCTGCCCAACTGCCCGGCGTCGGCCAAGCGCAGGGTGTGAACGAGGCCCTGCCAGGGGGCTTGCGTTGGGGGTGGAGGGCTCGGGACAAAGTCAGTCAGTGACCCCCTTGTAACAGCACTTGTGCCGGCCGGGAGAGGGGCTGCGAACTCGGGGGCCAGAGAGAGGGTGAGACGGGCCGAGAGCAGAGCGGTGAGCTGGGTCCAGACCGAGACGGAGGCAGGGCCACACGTGGCAGTAAGAAGGGGCCCGGCGAGTTCAGCAGCTGTACGCCAGAGTGCCAGGCAATGCAGGGGGAGGGCGGGCGGAGAGACAGGGCGGATGGATCCTAGGACTCCCGTGAGCCCTGCTAGAGTAGGGACCCGGTCGCAGCTGCCCGGCTGGAACAGTGCCCCACGGTGCCGGACCCCAGATGCCAGAGCCCAGTTAACCCTCCGGCCTGGGGGCTGGGCCATCGAACCTCTCTGGCCTTGGGTTTGCAGCACGACCAGTAGCCAACCGTCCTGGGTCCCTGGCTCCTGGCGTGGGCGCCTCCACCCCGAGATGGGGGAACTTCCTAAATCCCAGGGCATGGGTCGGGGCTGGGGTGGAGTGGTCAGGAGGGTGGTGGCCAACTTGTCCCCGCCATGTGGTCTGGAGTGCCAGGAGCAGGCCCTTAGTATGTGTAAAAGTGTGACACGGCCCACAGAGTGACTTCGGGATTTCCTAATCCTCGGGCTGACATGCAAACCCTGTTCAAGGTTCCTCTGCTACAGAAGGAGTGATGTCAATCCGAGATCCCTGCCCGTCATCCCCCCGGCTGCACGGCCGCGGCTTCCTCCGCGGGGCATTGCCTCACTGAGTCCCAGGCCGGTTCCGCCCCGCGCCCACTGGTCGTCAGCACGTCTGCAGCTGGGGAAGACCTAGGGTCACTCCGTGCAGGGCGGAGGTCATTAGCACAGGCTCTGCGGCCCGGCTGCCCGGGCCCGACCCCAGCGGTGCCATCTGCTGGCTCTGGGATCTGGAGCAAGGGACCTAACCTCTCTGAACCTTAGTTTCCTCACCTGCAAAATGGGAAGAGTGAACAGAACCAGCCTCGTGGTTAGGAGGATTAAATGAGATAAATATGCACAAAGAGCCTGACACGGTGCCGGCACATAAACAACAGCTCAGGTCATGATCTCACGGTTTGTGGGTTCGAGCCCCGCGTCGGGCTCTGTGCTGACAGCTCAGAGCCTGGAGCCTGCTTTGGATTCTGTATCTCCCTCTCTCTCTCTCTCACTCGCACATGTGCATTCTCTCTCTCTCTCAAAAATAAATAAACATTAAAAAAAACTTTAAAAAAAAAAAAAAAGAAAGAAAATGTTAGGCGTCCAAACGCCGTATTCCCAGGAGGGGAGAGTATCTTCTTGCTTGCAAAGTTTTGGAACACGGCGTCTATTCACTGATTCATTCATTCTTCAAATACCTGAAATCACGGATCATACGGTCACGTACACGATAGGCGCAGGAGGCAGAAAGACCCCCACTGGCTGTGCGATCTTGGGAAAGCGACTGAACTTCTCTGAACTTTGGGAGAATAACAACGCCTACCTCGAGGGTTGAGGATTCAGTGAGAAAACTCCACAGGGCGCTTGGCGTGCTGCTGACTCGAGCAAGCACCTGATACACCTTTGCTAAACCTCTTCGGCCGAGTGAGGAAAGTACTGGAAAGGTGTGGGATGCACAGGAAAGACCCCCGCCTGTCCGTCAGGGAGAGGGAGGCCTCCTGGAGCTAGGGAGGAGGGGAGCGATGGGAGTTCGCTGGGTGCACAGGAACAGCGGAGCCAGCAGCTTCTTCCCAGCTGGGAAAGAGACAGGTTCTGCTGAGGTGGACGAGGTCACCCCTCGGGGCCGCTGTGGCAGAGCCCTTGCCAGGGCCACATCCGTTCTCTGCCTCAACACCGCCTCCCCCCCACCCCCGCCACCAGAGAGGCGTCTCTGGCAGACTTGGTCAAGGGCTTTGTGACAATGGTATGGAAGTTGGGCACCCTGCCCTGAGACCAGATGCAAACTTTACCAACGTGCTAGGGGTCCTCGGGTTTTCTTGAGGCCATCCGTGGGCTTCTGAGGGCAGGGGGCTCCGCCGTGAGCACCGGAATCCCCTAGGGAGCGTACTTCCCAGGCAGGTTTGTACCTCTCACCCCTAATTCAGCAGGCCTGGGGCGGCCTCGGGTTCTGCATTTTAACAGGCACCTCTGTGATTCTGAGGCTGGAGTCCCCCAACTTTACGTACTTGGCGGTGCCCATCTAGAGGCTCCCATGAAGAGCCCGTGGCCTACAGGGTGAAGTCTGAGCTCTAAGCCCGGCTCGTCAGGGGCTCTTTGCAGCTGGACCTCACCCCTGCCTATTCCCACCTCCGCCCCATCCCTCTGGCTCTCCGCCCCACACCAGCCCTTCTCCCGGATTCCCTTTCATTCTGGAGGACTCCTCCAAGGCCCACTCTGAAGCCTCGCAGACCCTCCACCCTCCTTTCCCCCATGACATCTGGACCCCTTTGCACCCATGTCACTACGTGAAGGGACTCCCTCCAAACGTGTTGGACTTGAAACGATTAATGTCACATCGATGACCCCGCCCGTGTCGAAGATCTGATGCGGGTGGGGATGACCGGACGTGGTTGGAGACTAGGTCCGAGGAGGAGTGCTCAGCCGGGAGGAGCTCAGCCTCCAGGGAGCACGGGGCTGCCTCCCCATCATGGGAGGCCTATCGAGAGACAAGGAACAAAGTTGTCTGGGGTCCGGAATGCAGCACCAAAAGGGACGGGAGGTGTCCACGGGAGGCCGTCTGTTCCCTGAGAGGGAAGCACGGGCTACAGATTCCCGACAACAGGAGGCGGGCAAGTGACCTGCCAGCGGGGGTGACGGGAATGCTATGGACCCAGCGGCCCCAGTAGCAGGAAACGGCGACCTTGGCTGAAGACCCCGAGAATCCCAAATCTGGCTCTGAGTCTTCTGCCAAAGTAGCTGTGTGACCAGAGATAAGTCACTTACCCTCTCTGACCTTCCCATTTCTTATTCTGCAGTGGAGGACATACGCACTTTGCTGCGTCCCTGTGGCCCAGGCCCGTGTGAGAAAATGGAAACGAAAGTGCCTTGTAAACAATAAATGGCTCACCCTGCCCGAGCAAGACATGAAACCCAGAAGCCAGAAATGGAAAGACCAACAGATTTTACCCCATACCGAGCAAACACTTCTGTGTACACAAACATCAAAAAAGAAAGTTCAAACAGAAGTGGTAGACTAGTGGAAAATCCTTTCAATATAGATGATATTAGGGTTAATAGACATAATATGGAAGAAAAATAGTCCCAACAAATCAGTAAAAGACAAAAACAAATAGAAAAATGGACAAAGATGTCTGTAGAAGAAATACACTTCAAAAAATGTGTACGTAGCCAATGACCTCATCCGTGTATTGGGAAGACCGTGTGTTTCCCGCCCCTCCAATCATGCGGTGTCACCTCTGTCATTTGTCAAGGGCCTGTATATAGAGATCTATTTCCAGGATCTTTATTTGGTACCATTTGTCTGTCTGTGAGTCACTATCAAACTCAACACTGTGTCTTCAGAGCATTTCTTGATACGTAGTAGAACGAGATTTTCCGTGTTTCTTTTTCATCTTCTTCCAGACTGTCTTGGCTATTCTCAGTCCTGTACTTTTGCTCCCCACTTGTTTTGTTGAGGTTTAATTAACAGAGAGTAAAGTTCACTCTTTTAAATCTACAGTTCTTCGTAGTAGTCTATTGTGCTACTTTTGTTTTGTTTTATTTTGTGTAATCTCTACACCCATTGTGGGGCTCAAACTCAATACCTGGAGATAAGAGTTGCCTTGCTCTTTCAACAGGGCCAGCCAGGTGGCCCTGTAGTGCTACTTTTGACAATGTACAGAGTCACGTTACCATTACCACAATTAAGATACAGTTCCATCAGGGGTGTCTGGGTGGCTCAGTCGGTTAAGTGACTGACTCTTGGTTTCAGCTTAGGTCATGTTCCCAAGGTCATGAATTCGAGCCCCAGGTAGGACTTGGTAGCTGGCAGTGGGGGAGCCTGCTTGGGATTCTCTCTCTCTCCCTCTCTCTCTCTGAGTCACCCCCTCCCACTTGTGCTGTCTCTGTCTCTCTCAAAATAAATAAATAAACTTAAAAAAAAAGATACAGTTCTGAAAGGTCCTGGGCCAATTAATCAGGCTCCACCCATCACCAGGCCAGCTTGGACCAATCCTTAGAGCACCCGCACCCCCCCAAATAGAGACACCTGTTTCCCGCCTTGGAAACTAGAGACACCTGTTTCCCCGCCTTGGAAATGTGCTTAAAAGGAGCCTGCGCGCTCCTCTCGGGGTCGCCATCTTACGGAGTGGCTGACCCCAGCATGCTGGAATCTCCATAAACGCTCTTGCCTTTGCATACGTGTCTCGTGCTCTTTGGGGGAAGATCCGAGGACCCAACATTTGGTTCGTGGGCCGGGAATCTCGCCCTCAAAGACCCCGACTGCGTTGAGCGCTGGGCAGGCCGGCTGGCAAGCGAGCGCTCTCTGTGTTTTCTTGTGTCCTTTTGTAGTGTCTGTGTGGCTCGAGCTCACCGGGAAGCCCGGGAGCCAGGGTGAGGCAAGAGACGTCTTGACCTCACTTCGGGTTCAGGGAGATCGGCGATTTTCTCGATCTCGATTGTTCGGTAACTCTGGCGGGACAGAGCAGGTCGCTCCTGCCTGACGGAGCCCGTGGAAAACGGGCTAGGCCGTCGTCCCTGTTTTCAGGTTTTGTTCCGTGCGCAGTACCGGTACATTGTTGTTTTTGTTGTCTGTGTTGTCTTTGTAATCGGTGTGTGGATTGCCATGGGCCAGGCAGAATCAACACCTCTAACCATTGTTTTAAACCATTTCAAGGACTTCCGGAAGCAGGCAGGCGATGTAACTAGCCCGCCCCATACCCGAGCTCACAGGCGGAGGGAGGCTAGGCTGCCAGAACCGGACTCGGTGGCCCTTCCTCTACGAGCTACAGGGCCACCCGATGTAGATGGGAGGCAACACCCAGTCCACTGGCCTTTCGCTACTAGTGATCTTTATAACTGGAAGCTACAAAACCCCAAATTCTCTGAGAAACCTGGCAAACTGATTGATTTGTTAGATTCTGTCTTGTTTTTCCTTCAGCCCACCTGGCACGATTATCACCAGCTGTTACAAGTCCTCTTTACCACAGAAGAACGGGAGAGGATCCTGGCCGAGGCCCAGAAATTGGTTCCGGGCCCGGATGGGAGACCCACGGCCAACCTGGACCTCATCAACTTAGGTTTTCCCCTGACATGGCTGGAGTGGGACTTTAACACCGAGGAAGGTAGGGAGAGGCTAAAGGTCTACCTCCAGACTCTAATGGGGGGGCTCCGAGCAGCTGCTAGGCGGCCCACAAATTTGTCTAAGGTGAGTCAGGTAAAGCAGGGATCGGAAGGCTCTCTGGGGGCCTTCTTGAAGAGATTAATGGAGGCACATCGGACCTACACTCCCCTGGACCCAGAGGCTCCGGAGAATCGGTCAGCTGTAAGTCTGGCCTTCGTCAATCAGTCGGCCCCTGATAGACGCGGGAAGCTGCAGCAGCTGGAAGGATTCGAAGGTAAGAGGCTGGCTGAGCTCTTGGCCGTGGCTGAGAAGGTTTACAACAACCGGAAAACCCTGGAAGAAAGACAAACTCGGGGTTTAGCGAAGATACTGCTGGCAGCATCCGCTGACCCTGAAACTAAAAGGCAGGAGCTCAGGGACATGGCTAAGGGGGAGAAAGGACGGCTCCGCAGGCTTCAGAAAGACCAGTGCGCCTATTGTAAGGAAAAGGGCCACTGGAAAAACGAGTGCCCTAAGCACCAGGGCGATGGAACAAAAATTTTAGAATTAGGCGAAATGGATGACTGAAGGGGACGGGGTTCAGAGCCTCTCCCTGAGCCTTGGGTAACCCTAAAAGTGGAGGGGAAACCAATACACTTTATGGATGATACTGGAGCTCAGCACTCAATTTTGAAACAACCTCTAGGCAGTATCTCTCAGAAACAATCGTGGGTGCAGGGAGCCACGGGGATGGACCGATATTCATGGACTACCCGAAGAGCGGTGGGCCTGGGAAAGGGCTGGGTAACCCACGCCTTCATGGTCCTCCCTGAGGGCCCCTACCCCTTACTGGGGAGAGATGTGCTCAGTAAAGTGGGGGCCCACATTCACTTCAACTCCTCTGGAGTCTCGGTGACGGATGACGACGGTGAGGCCATAAATGTCTTAACCTTGGCCTTGGAAGAGGAGTCCAGGTTATTTAAAGAACCCCAAATGTCGATAAGGGGCACTAGTGAGCTGTTGTCCCGCTGCATGCGGGCGATCCCAGAAGCCTGGGTGGAAACGGGAGGACCCGGATGGGCTAAGCACCGGCCTCCTGTAATTGTCCAGCTCAAGATGAATGCCCCTCCCGCTCGGGGAAGACGATACCCGATGCCTGAAAAAGCCAAACAAGGGATTGCGCCCCATATTAGGTGCCTTAAAAACCTGGGCATTCTGATCCCCTGCCAATCCGCATGGAATACTCCCTTGTTGCCAGTTAAAAAGCCGAACTCCTCAGATTACCGCCCAGTACAAGACTTCAGGGAGGTAAACAAGAGGGTGGAAGATACCCACCCTGCCGTGCCAAATCCATACACTCTCTTGAGCTCTTTGCCTCCAGAACGAGCAGTTTATACTGTATTGGACTTTTTTCAGTCTACCTCTTGCCCCTGCTAGTCAACCCATATTTGCCTGGAAAACGGCTTCAATGGACACGGCTTCCCCAGGGTTTTAAAAACGCCATCATCTTTGAGGCACTCCACGAGGACCTGGGTGAGTATAGGCGAGCCCACCCTAACATCAGTCTGTTATGGTACGTGGATGACCCCCTGATTGCCGCAGAAACCGCTGGAGCTTGCGAAGCTGCAACTGGAGAATTACTCAAGACCCTGGGGACCCTGGGATAGCGTGTGTCCGCTAAAAAGGCCCAGCTCTGTCAGGAAAAGGTGACGTGTCTGGGGTACATACTCAAAGGGAGAAGGAGATGGCTGTCTCAGGCAAGAAAAGAAACTATCTTGCACATTCTCCAACCTGCCACTAGCCAAGGGGTGAGAGAATTCCTGGGGTCCGCAGGATTTTGTAGGCTATGGATCCCAGGATCTGCTGAAATGGCAAAACCACTTTATGAAGGGGAGGGAATGCCCCGTTGGATTGGACTGAGCCTATGGACAGGGCATCCACCAGGTCAAAAGAGCCCTCTTAGAGGCCCCGGCCCCGGCCCTGGCCTTGCCAGACATCACCAAACCGTTCCACCTGTTTGTGGATGAAAAGCAAGGGGTGGCTAAAGGAGTCCTTACCCAAACACTGGGGCCATGGTGGCGGCCGGTGGCATACCTGTCCAAAAGACTTGACCCGGTCGCAAGTGGGTGGCCCCCATGCCTCCACATAATTGCAGCCATGGCGTTGCTAGGAAAGGATGCTGACAAATTGACTCTGGGACAGCCGTTCCAAGCGACCACCCCCCATGCCAGAGAAGGAGTCTTAAAATGCCCTCCTGATAAACGGCTGACCAATGCCAGGTTGATGCATTATCAACCTTTGCTGCTAACCCCCTCCCATGGGTCCAGTTCCCAGCCAGCAGTGCCTTAAACTCGGCTGCTCTATTGCCTAATCCGGACCTGGAAGCTCCCAGACATGATTGTTCTGAGATTCTGAGCCACCTACAGGGAACTAGACCAGACGTAAGGGACAAACCCTTTCCAGACGCTGTTCTATTGCCTCATCCGGACCTGGAAGCTCCCAGACATGATTGTTCTGAGATTCCGAGCCACCTCCAGGGAACGAGACCAGACCCAAGAGACGAACCCTTTCCAGACACTACTCTATTGCCTAATCCGGACCTGGAGGCTCCCAGACATGATTGTTCTGAGATTCCGAGCCACCTACAGAGAACTAGACCAGACCTAAGAGATGAACCCTTGCCAGACGCAGAGGCCACTTGGTATACAGATGGCAGCAGCTTCATTAAGGACAACACCAGGTATGCAAGGGTGGCAGTCACGACGGACAAGACCTCATCCCCCGGTACGGTCCCCCAGGGTCAATAGGTTCGGATGATGGACCTGCCTTCCTCTCTCAGGTAACCCAGAAACTGGTAAAGATGTTGGGGACAGATTGAAAATGACATTGTATATATCATCCCCAGAGCTCAGGGCAGGTAGAAAGAATGAATTGGATTCTTAAGGAGACCTTAACTAAATTAACCCATGAGACTGGTGGTGACTGGGTAGCTCTCCTCCCCTTTGCTCTTTTTAGAGTACTCCTTATGAAATGATGTACGCTCGGCCTCCACCTCTGTTGCCGAGTTACTAGCTGAGCTCGACGATCAAAACTTTCTTTCCTCCCTACAAGCCCTATTCCAGGTGCAAAAAGCTCTCTGGCAGGACACCAAATCAGTCCAGAGAGAGGGCCTGCACTTACAGGACCTGTTCCAGGCAGGGCGGTTGTAACCCCCTGAAAGTTTCTTTCACTCTGGCTGGCAAGGCAGTAAAAGATACGGGGAGTACGCCTATACAAGGGATCCATGATTGGGTCCCATTAGGTACTAGTGAAGGGGGGAATGAAAGGTCCCGGACCAATTAATCAGCCTCCACCCCTCACCGGACCAGCCCGGGCCAATCCTTAGAGCTCTATTAACCCCCCAAATAGAGACACCTGTTTCCCGCCTTGGAAATGTGCTTAAAAGGAGCCTGCGCGCTCCTCTTGTGGTCGCCATTTTAAGGAGTGGCTGAATCTCAAACGCTCTTGCCTTTGCATATGTGTCTCGTGCTCTTTGGGGGACGATCCGAGGACCCGACAGTTCATCACCCCTTATCAGATATGTCCTTTGCCAATATCTTCTCTCATTCAGTAGGTTGTCTTTTTGTTTTGTTGATGGCTTCCCTCTCTGTGCGAAAGCTTTTTATTTGGGTGTAGTCCCAATAGTTTTACTTTTGCTTGCCTGAGGAGACCTATCTAGACAAATGTTTCTATGGCTGATGTCAAAGAAATTACTGCTTGTGTTTTCTTCTAGGATTTTTTTATGGTTTCAGGTTTCACATTTGAGATCTTTAATCCATTTCGAGTTTGTTTTTTGGGCATGGTGTAAGGAAGTAGTCCAGTTTCCTTCTTTTGCATGTTGCTGTCCAGTTTTCCCAACGCCATTTGTTGAAGAGATGGTCTTTTCCTCACTGGATAGTCTTGCCTCCTTTGTCATAGATTATTTGACCATATAAGCATGGGTTTATTTTTTGGCTCTCTATTCTGTTCCATTGTCCGATGTGTGTGTCTGTTTTTGCACCAGTGCCATACTGTTTTGATAACTACAGCTTTCTAGCATGTCTTGAATTCTGGGATTGTGATACCTCCAGCTTCATTCTTCTTTCTCACTATTGCTCTGGTTGTTCAGGGTCTTTGTTTCCATACAAGTTTCAGTATTGTCTGCTCGGGCTCTGTGAAAAATGTTGGTATTCTGATAAGGATTGCGTTAAATCTGTAGAATGCTTTGGGTAGTGTGGACATTTTAACGATATTGGCTCTTCAAATCTATGAGCGTGGAATGTCTTTCCATTTGTGTCACCTTCAATTTCTTTCATCAGTGCTTTATAGTTTTCAGAGTACAGGTCCTTCACCTCCTTGGTTAGGTTTATTCCTAGGTATTTTATTATTTTGGGGGCAATTATTATTGGGATTGTCTTCTTAATTTCTCCTACTTCATTGTTAATGTACAAATGCTACAGATTTCTGTCCGTTAATTTTGTATCCTGTGACTTCGCGGGCTTCATTTATCAGTTCCAATAATTTTTTGGTAGAGTCCTTAGGGTTTTCTATATATAGGATCATGTCACCTGCAAATAGCGAAAGTTTTACTTTCTTCCTTATTGAATCTGGATGCCTCTCATTTCTCTTTCTACTCTGACTACTGTGGCTAGGACTTCTAGTACTACGTTGAACAAAACGAAAGTGACGTGTTTGTCTTGTTCCTGATCTTAGAGGAAAAGCTCTCACCATTAAGTATGATGTTAACCGTGGGTTTTTCATATATGGCCTTTATTATGTTGAGGTATGTTCCCCCTAATCTTACTGTGTTGAGGGTTTTATCATGAATGGACATTGTACATCGTGAAATGCTTTTTCTATATCTATTGAGAGGATCATATAGTTTTTCTTTTCTCAAATACCGAACCACTTGTACCCTAGGAATAAATTCCACTTGATTGTGGTGAATAATTTTTCTAACATATTGTTGGATTTGGTTTGCTAATATTTTGTTGAGGATTTTTTGCATCTGTGTTCATTAAAGACATTGGCCTGTAGTTTTATTTTCTTGTAATGTCCTTGTATAGTTATGATATTAGGGTAGTGCTGGCATAATTCAATGAGTTGGAAAGTGTTCTCTCCTCTGCTACATTGTGGAAAAGTTTGTATAGCATTGGCATTATCGCTTCTTTGTTTTGTAGAATTTGCCAGCAAAAACATCTGGTCCTAAAATTTGGCTTTTGTTTTCTAGGGGTTTATTCTTATCATTGGAAAGTTTTACATAAATACAGGGCCATTCATGTGAGGTTTGGCACTTTGTGTCTTTTAAGAGATTGGTCTATTTTATCTATTTATTTTATCTAACCTAATGAATCTATGGGCCTAGGGTTGTTTATAGGATTTCCTTGTTAGCCTTTTAATGTCCATAGGGTTGGTAGTAATGTTTCATTTTCATTCTTAATATTAGCAATTTGTGTCTTTCTTGTTTTTTTCTTCCTTGTATATTTTATTAGTTTTATTTTTCGATGGTTTTACCGCTTTTTTCCTAATACTTTTGTTCTGGATATCATTGATTTCTGGTATCTTTAGTTTCTTCCTCACAGTTGCTTTGGATTTAATTTGTTCTTTCTCTAGTTTCTTAAGGTAGAAGTTCGGATCACTCATTTTTTTGTTCAATTCAAAATATTTTCTGGGCCGCCTGGGTGGCTCAGTCGGTTAAGCGGCCGACTTCAGCTCAGGTCATGATCTCACGGTCTGTGAGTTCGAGCCCCGTGTCAGGCTCTGTGCTGACGGCTCGGAGCCTGGAGCCTGCTTCAGATTCTGCGTCTCCCTCTCTCTCTCTGCCCTTCCCCTACTCATACTCTGTCTCTATGTCTTTCAAAAATAAATAAACAAAAAAAAATATTTTCTGATTTTCCTGGTGACTTCCTCTTTGACTCCTGGGTTGTTAATAAGTGTGTTATTCTAGTTCCAATATTTGGGATTTCCCAGGTATCTTTCTGTTAATGAATTCACATTATTTCATTTTTTTTTTTTTTTATTTTAGAGAGTGAGAGAGCACATATGTGAGTTGGAGAGAGAGGCAGAGGGGGAGAGAGAGAGAATTCAAGCTGCGGGGCTTGATCCCATGACCCTGGGATCATGACCTGAAATGAAATCAAGAGTTGGATGCTCAACTGGCTGAGTCACCCATGCGCCCTCAATGAATTCAAGTTTAATTCTGTTATGATGCAAAAAATAATTAAAGTTTAGTTATTTGTGTTTTTTGTCTTTTTTTTTTTTTATGGCCCAGAATATAGTAATCTCGGTGAATGTTTCACAAGAGTCCACAAGAAGAGTGTGTACTCTGCAACGATTAAGTGAATTGTTCTATAAATCTCAGTTAGGTCAAGTTCGTTTATCGTTTTGTTCAGGTCTATATCCTTACCATTTTCTCTCTGCTTGTACTAATTATTGAGAAAGCAGTGTTACGAGAGATTTGTCTATCTGTTCTTTCAGTTCTATTGGTTTGGTTCCTGTATTGAAACTCTCTTCTAAGGTGTGAATTGTATCATTTTGGATAATTGACTCCTTTGTCATTATCTAATGTCCTTCATTATCCTTAGAAGTATTCCTTGTTGTGAAGTCGACTTCGTCTGACATCAATACAGCACACCAGCACTCTTCATTGTTGTTTACAAGGGTATCTTTTTCCATTTACTTCTATCCTATCTGTGTCTTTATATTTAAAGCGGGTTTCTTATAGAAAGCAAATAGTTGGAGTTTGCTCTTTTATCCAATCAGACAATCTTAGTCTTTAGTTCATATGTTTAGGCTGCTTACATATAGGATAATAGCTACACGTAAGATAGTAAGACAAATCTACCATCTTGTTAGAGGTTTATCTTAGGTTTTAAATATCTTTTTTTTTAAATGTTTATTTATCGAGACAGAGAGACAGAACACAAGCAGAGGAGGGGTGGAGACAGAGAGGGAGACACAGAACCCGAAGCAGGCTCCAGGCTCTGAGCTGTCAGCACAGAGCCTGACGCAGGGCTTGAACTCGGGAACAGTGAGATCATGACCTGAGCTGAAGTCAGACGCT
This sequence comes from Paguma larvata, assembly GCA_030068075.1. NCBI lineage: Eukaryota > Metazoa > Chordata > Mammalia > Carnivora > Viverridae > Paguma > Paguma larvata. The sequence continues at coordinate 40,492,251 of CM057826.1, read as the reverse complement.
TCACAGACTGAGCCACCCAGGTGCCCCTTAAATATATATCTTTAGGGGTGCCTGGGTGGCTCAGTCAGTTTAGCATCTGATTCTTGTCTTAGCTCAGGTCATGATCTCCTGGTTCAGGTCATGATCTCCTGGTTCGTGAGTTTGAGCCCCACATCAGGTTCTGTGCTGACAATGCAGAGCCTGCTTGGGATTTCTCTCTCCCTCTCTCTGCCCCTTCCCTGCTCGTGCTTTCTCTCTCCCTCTCAAAAATAAAATAAATAAGCATATATATATGTTTATTTCATATACGTATATATTTCATATGTGTATATATACCTTTAATCGCAATCTACCCTAAAATAATATATTGCTTCAAATATAGTATAAGGACCTTACAAGAGTATAGCATATCCTTCCCACCCATCTTTTTGTTATATCGTTGTCATACATTGCACTTTGACATATGCTATAAACATATAATACATGGCTGCTATTTTTGCTTTAAGTCCGGGGTTGGCAAACTGCAGCCCAAACCTAGCCTGCCACTTGTTTTTGTAAATAAGGTATCATTGGAACACAGCTACCCTCAATATCGTAGTAGGTGCCGTCTGTGGCTGCTTCTGCAGGACAACGGCAGTGTTAAGCAGTTACCACACAAACTTTATGGCCCACAGAACCTAAAATATACGCTGTCTGCTTTAGACAGTCTGTTATCTTTTTGAGCAACTAAAAGTAAAAGTATTTATTTTTACCTTTATTTTTTTCATCTCCAGCGCTCTTTATTTTTGCGTGTGTAGCCAAGCTCTGTCTGGTATCGTATTCTTGTCGCCTGAAGAGCTTCCCTCAACATTTTCTTCTTTGGTAGTGCTGGTCTCCTGGAAATGAATTCTGTTTTTGCTTTTCTAAGAAAGTCTGTATTCTTTCTTCTTCTTCCTCTTTTTTTTTTTTTAATTGAGATAAAATTCACATAACTTGAACATCGACTTTTTCAAGTGTACAATCCAGTGACGTCTCGTACACTCGCAATGTTGTGCAACCATCTCCTCTATCTGGTTCTAAGACATTCTCGTCACCCTGAAAGGAAAGGCTGTGTCCATCAAGCAGTTCGTCGCTGTTGCCCCTGCCTCCGGCTCCTGGCAACCACCAGTCAGCTTTCTGCCTCTGTGGTTTTACGTATCCTGGATGTATCATATACACATGGTCACGCAATATGGGATCTTGTGTCTGGCTTTCTTCACCGAGCATAGCGTTTGAATGCATAGTGCATTCATGTTGTGATGTGTGTCAGCACTTCGTTCTCTTTTTATGGCCGAACAACCCTCCATTGTATGGATATGCCTCCTTGTTGTCTACCTGTGAATCAACGGTTTCCACCTTTTAGTTATTATGAGTAATGCTGCATTAAACATTTGTGTGTGAGTATTTTCTCCAGTATCTGTTTTTTATTCTTTTGGACAGAGCTAGGACTGCGATTGCTGGGTCATATGGTAATTCTGTGTTTAACTTCTTGAGGAACTAACAGACTGGTTCCCACGGCCGCGGCACCATTTTGTATTCTCAGCGGCAATGTGCGAGCATTCACATTTTTCTGCGTCGTCCACTTGTTATTTTCTGATTTTTAAATTAGGGACAACCTAGCCGGTGTGAGGTGGAATCTCATTGTGGTTTTGATTTGCATTTCCCTCATGACTAATGATGTTGAGCATCTTTTCATGTGCTTGTTGGACATTTGGAGGTCTTTTCTGGAGAAATAGCTGCTCTGTGTGTTGTCTTTTTATTCTCTCGATAATGTCCTTTGACCAAAATGTTTCATTTTGCCGAAGCCCAACTTCCTGCATTTTCCTTTGCTTGCTTGCACTTCGAACACATCTAAGAAACCATTTCCATGCTCAGGTCATGAATATCTAGCCCTATGTTTTCTTCTAAAAGTTTTATAGACTTAGCTTTTGTATTTAAGTCTTCGATCTTTTGTAGTTTTTCTATGTGGTGCGGAGTCTAACTCCATTCTTTTGTATGTAGATATCCAGTTCTCTTGACACCATTTGTTGAAAGATTGCTTTTTCCACATGAATGGCCTGGGCACGCTTGTTGAAAATCAATTAACCATAGATGTGAAGATCTATTTCTGGACTTTCAATTTTATTCTGTTGATCTATGTGCCTATCCTTATGTTGATACTACACTGTTTTGTTTTGTTTTTAATTAAGTATTCCAGTTCATGAACACAAGATGTCTTCCCATTTGTTTAGTCTTTTTTCTTTCTTTCAGCAGTGTTTTGTGGTTTTCAGGGCATATGTCTAGCATCTTTTTGGTTAAAGTTATTTTCGAGTAGTTTTAATCATTTTGGTGTTATTGCAAATACAACTGTTTTTTAAACTTCTTTTTTGGAGTGCTCATGGTTAACGTATAGAAATAATACTGAGTTTTGTGTGTTGATCTTGAATCCTGCAACTTTGCTGAATTTATTAGCTGTAATAGGGTCTTTTTTTCTTATAGATTCTTTAGGATTTCTCTATACATAGGATTATGTATTTTCTATACATAGGATTTTTCTTATAGATTCGTTAGGATTTTTCTATACATAGGATTATGTCAAATACTTCTTCCTTTTGAATTTGGATATTTATTTTTCTTTGTGATTGCTCTGCCTAGAATGTCCAGTACAGTGTTAAATAGAAGCAGTGAAAGTGGTATCCTTGTCTTGTTTCTGACTTAAGGGAAGAAGTTTTCAATCTTTCACCATTGAGTTAGCTGTGAGTTTTTCATCCACAGTTTTAATTAATCATGTTAAAGATGTTGCCTTATGTTCCTAGTGTTTTGGGAGTTTTTTTTTAATCGTAAATTTTGTCAAAGGTTTTTTTCTGCACCAATTGGGATGATCATGTGAGTTCGTTTGTTTTTTACTCCATCAAGGTAGGGCATTAGATTGATTTTCACGTGTTGAACCATCTTTGTGTTTCTGGGCTAAATCTCACTTTAATGTGCTGCTGTATTTGGTTTATTAGTATTTTGATGAATATGTTTGCATCTGTATTCATCAGGGATATGGGTCTGTAGTTCTCTTTTCCTGTGATGTCTCCATCTGGTTTTAGTATCAAGGTAATGCTGTCCTCAATGATGAGTTGAGAAGTGTCCCTTCTTCTATTTTTTGAATGAATTTGAGAAGAATTGGGGTTAGTTCTTTAAATATTTTGTAGAATTCACCAGTGAATCCATCTAATCGGGGATTGGTCATCTCTTTACTAGTTATAAGTCTATTCAGATTTTCCATTTCTTCTTGAGTCAGTTTTGTTTGGTATTCATGATTACTTAGGTTCAGAACACATTCCAGGAGAAAAACGTATATATGAAATATATTATGTATACCTGAGTACATGGAGAGAATGATCACTTTCCTGGATCAATGTTGTGTTGGAATTTTTTAGTTTCAGGAAGTAACTCTACAACCATGTTATTTAGAAATAAGAAGGAAAAAACTAAGGGAATCATTTAAAAGGAGTAAAAGCAATCGACTCCAAAAAAGAAAGGGGCTGAGGAATGCTATTTTTCTGAAGAAATATAGCAATAACTAGACTCTTTGTAAAAATAAACAAATAACTTAAAGAGTTCTACAACCAGGGTGCCTAGATCAAAATCCCACCTCTGCCATTCAGTAGCCATGTAACTATGAACAAGTTTAAGGTGTTTGTTTTCTCTGAGCCTCAGTTTTTCCATTTGCAAAATAGGAATGGCAACAGTACCCATCACATAAAGGTTCTGTGGGATCCAGAGGAAACAGTGAACGTAAAGGCTCAGCTGGGGAGAGTCCTGAGTTTCTCTAGAAATAGAAGTTTCTTGCTTCTCTCATCAAGCTCTCCCAGACCAACCTAACTTTCCTTTTGACTAAGCCACAGCTGCTTGGCCACTCTGGAGACGACCCCCCCCCCCATTTGTACTACCTACTGACAACTGCTTGACCTTGGGCATATCTCTTCTGCCAGGATCCTTTGGAGGTGGTTTCAGAAGGGCCCCAAACTTAGCCACCTCCCCCAGGCTCAGGCTGGCCCTGTCCTAGACTCCAACCCCTCCCCCTGGGGGTCATGGCTTTGTTTTCTTCTAAAGACCCAAGATTTCCAAACTCTGTGGTTGCCTTGCCTAGCTAAAAGGGGAAGAAGGGGATCAGCCCAAGGAGGAGGAGGAGGAAGAGGAAAACAAGAGAAACAGCCAGTGCAGCAGAGAGGAACGTGTGCCCGGCAGTCCTGGTCACTGCGGAGCTAGTGCTGAGACCCCAGGACCCTGCCCACCCCTCCGCCCTGCATCATCCTGCCGCCTCCCCACTGAGGCCATGGGCCCAAGGGCTCTGCTGGTCCTGCTGGTGGCCACAGCTCGGCATGGTAAGACCGGGGACTCTGGGGGCCGAGGGGGGGTGGTGGGGGATAAGTGACAGAGACGGCCCCTGTGCAAGGACTCTGTAAACCCCTGCCCCTCACTGGGTGTCCCCATCTCCCCGGCCTGGACTGCAGGTTTGAGGGTATCTGCTTTGGAGAGGCAGTGGAGGGAAGAGAGGGTGTGGGTGGGGTGGAACCAGCCCAGCCAGGGCTGCAGATCTGTTCCAGCTCCGATGTTGACTCCCCATGTGTCCCGAACAAGCCCCTGATGCTCTCAGGGCTGCGGTGTCCTCATCCATTCAATGGCAGGTGTTGGGGGGCCAGAGGTGAGCTACACTAAAGCGACGCTGTTCAAATGTTGCTAGGCATAGAGATTACCTGCGGGATCTTGTCACAATGCGCATCCTGACTCAGTGGGTCCCAGGTACAACGGGAGATTCTGCACTTCTAACAAGCTCCTAGGAGAGGCCAACGCTGCTGGTCCAGACCTACGCCTAGTCGGGAGGCCCTCGAGAGCTCCTGATGGAGCTGGTTCTGCCAGCCCGTGAGCCATGGAGAGCAAGCAGGACTTGACTCAGAAAGGCCAGAGGGCGCAGGGTCATTCCTCCGGAGGCTTGGGGGAGGGGCTGGAAGGAAAGATAAGAGATTAGTCTCTCTGGCCCAGGGCTCAGGTGAGGTGAATTTGGGAGGGGAAGAGAGGGGGGCTTGGGGGGAGGACAAGGAAGGTCTCCCTGGCCAGAACCCTCCCAGACACGAGCTGCCACCCTGCCTCCAACTCGCTGGTCGCAGCCGCACTGGTAAGAATCTCCATCCCAGGAGGGTGCCTAACTGGAGGTGAGGGGCTGGCTACTTGGCCTGTAGCTATATCACGTGTTTATTTGGAGGGATCTTGGGCCAGGATAGGGATGGAGTAGGGTGGGAAGGCAGCCTCGGCTCTGGCCTTCTCACAGTTCTAGAGCTGCAGGACCCTGGGGACGAGGTGTATCTAGTCTCCAGTGAGGAGATGGCCCGCCCCACTGAAGGTCTTTTTCTGCCCTATGTCTCTGGGCTTGAGTGTCTGGTTGGTTTTTTTTTTTGTTTTTTTGTTTTTTTGTTTTTTTTTCAATCGAGATGTAGTTTACATAGAGTAGAATGTACAGATTCTTAAATATACAGTCTGATGAGGTTTGACAAACATACGCTTGTGTACCCAAAATCCCAATTAAGATAAAGCTATTCCCCTCTCTCCAGAAAGCTCCCTGGGTTTTATTGCACTGCCTCATCCTGTCTTCATGCTTGGACTTTGCCTGTGGAACATTGTGGGGGGAGGGGGAGGTTGTCTAGCTTCTAGATCAGAAGAAAGAAAAGACGGGAGGCAGTAAGCGGAAGCCTCAGCCTTCAGCCCAACAGACTGGTCCTAGGTGAGCGGGGCCAGGCTCCGAACCCCCGGAGATGGGGAGGAGGCTCCTTAAGATCCTGGTGTGATGAGGGAGCTGTGTCTCAGGCCTCGGTGTGTCGTGCGTGGGTGGGTTGAGGGAGAGGAGTGGAGGTTGGCGGGTATCTTGGAAGCTGAGATGAGAGACAGGCACAGAAGGGGACCTTGGTCAGTGTCGGCCGAGCCCCAGCCCCCACCCCAAGGAGGACGGGCCTGAGCGGTCTCTCCCTCCCCACCAGCCGAGCCAGCAGGGGGAAGTTAGGGGCACAAGTGGAGGGTGTCAGCCGGGCTCCGCATGAATATCCGGGATGACAGGACAGGACCAAACAGGACACATTCCTCTGACCACATTTCCAGGAGGCCGAGACAGCAGCCAGAGAGACAGGGCAGGGCCGGGGAGGGGAAGGGAGACCAGGCGGGTGCAGAAGGGGAACATGGTGAGAGTCACAGAAGCCGAGAGCGCGGCTGGTAGAGTCACAGACTGTGTGACCTTTAAAGGTTAAAAACTTTAGCTATTAGAGCATCAGGCCCAGAAGGGGGGTTGGAAATGTCTCCGCTGAAATGGTAGCCCAGGCCACGAGCAGTTGACTGAGACTAGGGCTGCGTATTCACTCATTGAACCCTCCCCAGACCTGAGAGGTAGAAACGACTAATGTCATTGGATGGAAGAAGTAGCCCGAGGGTCAGAGAGGATAAGCGACCTACCCGGCGTCAGGGAGAAGCAAGTTGCAGACCAAGGCGGGGTGACCCCACAGTCCAAGCTCTCCGGCTGTCACGGAGCAGCACCAGCTCTGTAGGGATTTGCGGACGGCCTGCCAAAAAGGACCCTTGCCCCTCTCCCTGGTGGTCGCACGGCCCAGGAGGGATGGAACCCCCAGGTGTCGGCCTTGGCAGGATTCACCAGGTCGCTCAGTTCTTCATGCTGGTCAGAAGCTCAGGCAGAGAGGCAACCCGCTTCTGACGGGTGTAAAATCAAAACAGAACTTAAGTCACCCTGAAGTGATTTCACAGAGATCTTTCCCATTCTGAAGTCTGTGGTGGGGAGGGGGCGGAAATACCCATCTGAGAAGCTTTCGAGCAGGACAGTGGGGCACCCTGAATTCAGCCAAAGCGGTGGGGGGCGGGAGCGTCGCTGTCCCTGTCCCCGGAGTAGAGGGGTTGGATTCATCGGGAACCCCCAGTTGGTCAGCGGGAGAGCCAGGCCCTGCAGCCCAGAATGTTCCAGCGTGCAGCGTGCGGGCACTCCCTCTCCTGGGGGTCTCGCCTCTGGAGAGGGGACAGTAGCCAGGAGGGCCAGGAAACAGAAGTGAGAGCGTCCTGGGGGAAGGGCTGCAGGCTGAGCGGAAACCGGGGGCCGGGCTGGACGCCAGCAATGTGCTTCCGCACACCCAGCCTCGGGGGCGCCTGGCAGCCCCTCCAAGGCCTTGAATCAGCTCTCACTTCCCTCCTTTGCCCCTATTTTCAGCCCTGGAAAAATGCTGACACGGCAGAGGCAGCGGGCCTTCTTCCCGGACGGCCTGCCATGGGCTGCGAGTTCTCTTTTCTCCTTCAAGCAAATTTTCCTTAAAAGAGATTGGCTTCCTAGTAAACACGGCAGTGCTGGGGTGCGGGGCTGGACTGCTGACCAATCCTTACTGAGTGTGTATTTGGTGACAGGTGAGGTTCCAAAGGCTTTCTGTGCATTTGAACCTCCCAGCATCCCAATAAATGGGTGCGAGTTATTGTCACCGTTTTATGGGTGGGGCAACTGAGGCACAGCACCTCTGAACCATCCCACTGTGCTGCAGACCAGATGGCCAACGGTGGCAGCGGGCACGACAGAGGACTCTCAGGACCCTTCTAACACCGCTGGGCTGAGATCCTACAACCCTTTTCTTCTTTCCCACATAGATGAAGTCAGAGGACTTTGCCACGAACATTCCACTCATTTGTCTCTTCCTTTGCTTGTTCGAGTCCCCTGCTTTGAGCCACGTCCTGGGCTAGGCACTAAGGGATACAGCCCGCTTTGCCCCTGGGGCTGAAGGGGTCCACCCCTGGGGAGAACGTTGCAGTCACAGCTGGGAAGACTGAGGCAGGAGGCTGGGGGAGACCCCTCGGGACAGCCGGTGACCAGAAAGCCGAGAAAGCTCCTGGTCCCGTTTCTCAGAGGAGGGGGCTCCTGGACATCAAGCCATCCCCAAGCAGGTGTGAGGTGAAGGGGGGCTGAGCAAATGACAGAGGGGGCAGGGACGCGTTCAAGGTGATTCTGAATCACAACCGAACGCCAGCACTGGCACCACCCCCGCCAGGGCACTCCCCATCTCAGGGGTCAGGATCGTCAGAGCAGGAAGTGTCTCCTCAGGCCTCACTTCTGTCTATTTGCACCCCACCCCCCAAGCTCAAGGGGTCCCAGTGATCCAGCCCAGTGGCCCTGAGCTGGTCGTGGAGCCAGGCACAGCGGTGACCCTGAGATGCGTGGGCAACGGCAGCGTGGAATGGGACGGCCCCATCTTCCACCACTGGAAACTGGACCTCGATCCCCCCGGCAGCATCCTGACCACCAATAACGCCACCTTCCAAAATACGGGGACCTATCACTGCACTGAGACCGGAAACCCCCTGGGGGGCAAGGCCACCCTCCACCTCTACGTCAAAGGTGAGGACTCTGAGCCCACTCCCAAGAGGCCTGGCCCGACAGGCCCCGCTGGGAATGGGCAGGAGGGCTGGGCCCTAATATTAACCATAATAAGTCAGCTCCGCGTTTACTGAGCGTTGCCGTTAACAAAGACTGTGCGGTCCTTCCAGTTTAGTGCAGCCCTCATAATAACCCTGTGAGGTAGGTTCCACGCTGATGGCCATTTTCTAGAGGCTGGTCAGAGCTGAGTCATTTGCCCACAGTCACACGGCACCAAGTAATAATAGGACTGAACCTGGCTCCGACGTCCCCACCCTAAAGCATCGGCTGAGCTCTGGTACTGTGTGACCTTAGGCAAACAATCAGCTTCGCTGAGCCTCCCTGTCACCCATGTTCAGGGGCCACTTGGCCTGGTGGAGGGAGGACAGTTGTAACCCTGCATCCCCTCTACCCTAGACCCCGCTCGGCCTTGGAAGGTGCTGGCCCAGGAAGTGACGGTGTTGGAGGGTCAGGATGCGTTGCTGCCCTGCCTGCTTACTGACCCGGCGTTGGAGGCAGGCGTCTCGCTGGGGCGGATTCGTGGCCGGCCCGTCTTGCGCCAAACCAACTATTCCTTCTCGCCCTGGTATGGCTTCACCATCCACAAGGCCAAGTTCATTGAGAATCAGCACTACCAGTGCAACGCGCAAGTGGACGGCAGGACGGTAACCTCAATGGTCATCTGGCTTAAAGTGAAGAAAGGTGCGTGGGGCCGGGAGGGACACAGAGCTGGCGGGCACGCGAGCCGGGGCAGGGCCCGGGCCCAATGGAGAGCAACACGGTGCCCCCTTCTCTCGCTCCTCCCTTCCAACCGCACCACGGCCACCTATGGGGCACCTGCTGGGGCAAGACAAGCAAGTGACCTCAGCTCGTGAGACAGCTACGCAGATGGTCTCACGAGGCGATGGAAGAGAGAGAGTGTGTGTGGGAGGGGAGGCTCTCGGAGAGAGGGACGTTTTATTCGAGCTGAACCACGAGCGCTGGGGAGCAGGTAGCTGTGCAAAACTCTGCCTCAGCAGAGGAAACAGCAGGTACAAAGTCATGAGGTGGGAACAGGCTCCGAATGTTCCAGTAACAGAAGGAGGGCCCAAAGCTGCCCCGCCCCCTCAGACACGGATTTCCCGCTCGGTGCCGGCCTGGTGCCAGGTGCTGGGCACCCGCAGGAGGGGTGCGGAGCCAAGTGCTCGGGAGGTGGGCGTGGGCAGATGAGAAAGTTCTCATTGTGGGGGTGACAGTGGTGTGGTAAAGTCTTACTCCTTTCCCCTTTGCCCTGGCTAGGCTGATGGACCAGATTCTGGTTTCTGGAAGGACTGGTGTGAGTAGCAGGCTTGATACCTGGGCTTGAGACAGGAATCAGGTCCCTGCAATGAGGCCCAGGGTAAGAGCGGCACGGCTGGCCCGAAGCCCCCGGCTCTGAGGCCATGCAGCCTGTTTAGGCAGTCACAGGACCCCACTACGTGGACAGAGGAGGCCCGTAGGTCTCTTTCCCCACACTCCACCAGGGAGGGCCCTGGAGCCCTGGTGACCCCTCGGTGACCCCCTTGGTGACCCCTTTGGTGACCTTGAATGAGTCCCTTGGTGTCTCTGGACCTTGAGAAACTGGATTAGATCTTCTTCCGATGACAGCGATAGCCATGAACTTTAATTCAACCCCTGCTCTATGGCAGGCACTGTCCTGGCCGCTGGGGACAGCGCCTTTGGGGATCTGCCATCTTTCCAGGAGTAACAGACCAGAGAGAGCAAATAGCATTCCAACTGGGACGAACAGGAAGCCAAACGGGAGAAAGCTGTGTGTGTGCGGGGCGGGGTGAGGCGCATTCAGCTGATTGGTCACAGAAGCCTTCTCTCGGCGAAAGATCTGAAGGAAGAGAGCGGCCGCCCGCTCACAGTGTGGAAGGGAAACTTCGGGAGGGTGGGCAAGCGTGCGGGCTCTGCGGCGGGGAGGCCGGCAGGGCTGCAGAGCGGCGCGCACAGGGCGGCGAGTGCTCGGCGGTCCGCGGCAGGCCCAGGCTTGTGTCCCGAGAGTAACAGGAAGCCGCCCGATACCGGCCCAGGAGACCGACGTGACCCTGTCTACGTTCTTAAGAGCTCACTTGGGCTGCTGTGAGGCACCTGGGTTGCGCAGGGGTCAGAGGCGGAATGGGGGCCTTCCGGGTGCCTGTCGCAGGAGTCCAGAGCAGAGAATGGGGTGACACCGGGGAGAGGCGAGGTGATGAAGGGAAGCGGACTTCTTAGAGTCTGTGTAAAAGACAGGATTTGCTGTCTGGGACCTCAAGGCTGCCCCCCAGGATTTGAGATGGGAGCGTGGTGGGGGCCCCAGCCAGTAGCCCGGCGCTGAGCAGAGCGACAGCTCAGGCCTGGGTGTTCATGAGCTGCTTCCCTTGGCCTCAGTCATCACAGGGCCCCCGACCTTGATGCTGGAGCCCGCGGAGCTGGTGCGGATTCAAGGAGAGGCTGCCCGGATCGTGTGCTCAGCCAGCAATGTTGATGTTAACTTTGACGTCACCCTCTATCACGGAGACACCAAGGTCAGTCCCTGAGGAGACAGCAGGGTGAAGCGTGCCCACCCCTGCAACACACAGGACAGAGCCCGGCCCTGCTAGGAGCTGGCGCTCTGGACTGAGGGCATGGCCCAGGCCCAGAGAGGGGGGTGCACCCATTGCTTGTCAATAGCTGATTCGGGACCAGGACTAAGGCTCATGTCATTGAATCTTGTAGGGGGAGGGAGGTGGTATTCTACCTCCTTGCCCCTTGCCCCTTGCCCCAGCCCGTTGACAAGACTCAGAGGTCAGTTCATTTCTGACTTAGCAAGGTGTTCCTAGGCCACCTCGCAGCCCAGGACTATAAAGGTGAGAGGGAAGCAGAGGGAGTAAAAGGGAATGGTTTTGGGGCTGCACCTCAGAGCCCCTTCCTGTCCTACTGTGCCCACTGTGTGCCAGGCACAACCCTACCCCTGTCTAGATGTGATCGTTCATTGTTCTTCACTATAACCCTAGGAGCATGGGCCAGTGTTAGTCTCATTTTACAGATGAAGAAACTGAGGCTCAGAGTTCAGTCCCTTGCCCAAGAAAAGGCAGAGAGTAATCTTTAAAGGCTGAGGATTTGAACCTAGAGTTTTCTAATCCCTAAACAACCATGGTAGAGCATTTCCATTCCTTCTGGCTACAGCTCACAATCGCTCAACAGTCCGACTTCCATGATAACCGTTACCAAAAAGTCCTGAGCCTCAACCTCGATCATGTAAGCTTCCAAGATGCTGGCAACTACTCCTGCGTGGCCACCAATGCCTGGGGCGACCACTCCACCTCCATGGTCTTCCGGGTGGTAGGTGAGCATCACGGGGATGGGGGAGGGTTGACGGGGATCCCGAGGTGAGGGAGGGTATAAGGGGGCTGGGAAGGAGGGGCTGGTGGTGGAGGATGAGGCGACACCCTACGTTAAGAACACCTGCGCTGGACTCCCCTTCTCCTGGGCCTGGCTAGGGAGCCATACCTCTGGGTTCCTTCCCAGATCCCCTCCCAGAATCCCTTGCTCCCTTCCTGGAGCTCCTACAGTGCATTGCTGCATTTCGTTTTGTGACTGGACTTTGCTGCTCACTCCCTCATTCATTCCTTCATGCCCGCAACACTCATGTCAGGTGGACACAGGAGCGGACAGTGCTCACCCAGTGTGATCACGCAGGGAGGACAGGGTCCTGGGAACACCAAGGGGTCCCCCAATCCTGGCTTGGACAAAGTGGCCTAAGCTAGGCCCAAAAGAAAGGAGGTAGGTTAGCTAGACGGAGGCAGTGTCCTGATGGTAAAAGGGGCGGGTAGTTTGCATCGCATCCGGTTGGGAAGTCACTGGGAGGTTCGGAGGAGAGCGGCAGGATCAGGCTGCGAGGAGGGGTACTTGACGGCGGCCGGGAGCCCACGCTGCCGTGCAGCACTCCAAGCCGGCCCTGCCAACGACTAGCGGGTCGCTTAGCTGCAAAATGGGATACTAACGGTCCGCGCAGGAACTGTCTTGTAAGTTTGTGGTGAGAATTAAGCAAATCAGGTATATATACTCCGGCACGGAGTAAACGCTGCCTAAGCGCGCACAGGAGATGTTATCTGAGAAGGCCAGCCTGATGCCTTGTGCGTCGGATGGGAGATCAGAGGCCAGAGAAGCAAGGGTCAAGACAGGCTGAGTCACTGTCTGTGGCAGGTCTGGCCACGACTCGTGTATTAAATGAGGGGGCGGAGGGGAGAGCAAGCATGACAGTCACCGCATGGCAGCACCCGCACTACACTAGACTCGCAGTAAACGCCAGCTCTGCTGTGGGCCCCGTCCTGTGCCGGGAGCTTGGGCAGGGGTGGGGGGGGTGGGAGGGTGGGGGTGGGGTGGGGGGTGGGGGTAAGGAAGGAGAGGAGCACCCAGGATTGTTCCCCAGTTAGCAGTTCTAATCCTATGTGTTCCAGTGCACGTCTCTAGTAGGCACTCAGTAAATGTTTGTGTCCAAGAACACTGGCCAGACACTGTTCTGGATGCCGAGGCTACAGCTGCAAAGGCAACACGCACACAGACCCCTGCCCACATGAAGTGTGTGCTCTAGTCGGGAACAGATAAGCCATGAGCAAAATAAATCCCGAAAACCAAATCCATTCTATAGGGTTTGCCGTTTAAAATCGGGCCGTCATCTCCTCTCTCTCTGTCCCTCCCCCCCTCAAGCTCTGTCTCTCAGAAATGCATAAACGTTAAAATAATAATAATTAAAAAAAGGGGGCACCTGGGTAACTCTGTCGGCTAAGCGTCCGACTTCAGCTCAGGTCATGATCTCGCAGCTGATGGGTTCGAGCCCCGCGTCGGGTGCCCCGCATCGGGCTCTGTGCTGACGGCTCAGAGCCTGGAGCCTGCTTTGGATTCTGTGTCTCCCTCTGTCTCTGTCCCTCAAAATGAATAAACATTTAAAAAAAGTTTTAAATCGGGGTTCATCAAGGAAGGCCTCGGCTGGGAAGCTGCCGTTTGAGCAATGACTTGCAGCTGGTGAGGGGGAAGCCATGCGACACCCTGCAGAACAGAGCTCCAGGCAGACGGCAAGCACTGTCCCGAAGGCAGGACTGCGCTCACCACGTGCAAGGAACAAGTCAGCCAGTGTGGCTGGGGCGGAGTTTGGGGGGAGAGTGGCACAGGCGAAGTCAGAGAGGGGAGGGGACAAGGTGGCAGTTTCCACAGGGCTCGGCTCGGTAAGCTTTTTGCAAAAGGACTCGGGCTTTTCTCCTGGAGAGAGATGGGGCGCCCGTTGGAGGGTTTGAGTAAAGGAATGTGACACTTACTCTCACCTGCTTTGTCGAGGCTGGAAGCAGGCGGGAGGAGTTAGGAGGCTGCTGCGGCTGTCCGAGCTCGAGGTTATGGTGGCTTGATAAGGGTCGTGGTGGAGGAGATGGGAGGACGGTTGCAGGATGGATAGACAGATGCTGGGGGGAGAGAGAAGCCTCCCCCGAGCAGCTCACAGCTGAGTTGGCTAGAGAAGATGACCAGCCGAAGGGACGCACAAAGGCAGACGCACAAAGGCGTGTAGGCATGGGGCCTCATGAAGGTGCTCTCCAGAAGGCCAGCAGGAGGCCAGAGGAGGGAGAGCTCCCTGCGGGCTGGAGCGGCGGGTGGAGACCCCCTGATGGGGACGAGCCTTGAAGGATGAGAGGGATCCAAATAGAAGAAGGGAAGAGGACAGGGTTCCTGGTGGAGACAGTGGCTCGAACAAAACCTCCAAGCTTGGTTGGAATGACCGTGGTGTATTCACGGGATGTCAGGAGACCCAGATGGGTGGGGCGGAGCAGCGTGTGTGTGTGTGTGCAGGAAGAGGCGAGGCAGCTAGATGGGCATGAGGAGGAGAATTGATTCAGGGGAGCCTTGAACACCAGCCTGTGTAGTGGAGGCGATGGGGAACTGTGGGGGCTTTGGAGCAGGTGTGTCACAGGGTAGAAGAGTGACTATTAGATTTCACAGAGCTGAGTAAGGAGACGAGCCCTTGGAGACTACCCAGTCCAGAGCTTTTTGCAAAGTCTTGGGGGACTTAGGAAAGCGTTTCCTGGGCTTCCGTTAGAGGCATGGAGAGGCTGAGGACGTGGGGATTCCTGCCATAGCTCCTCGGTCTGAGATTCAGCCAGAGCAAGTTGATTTTAATTCCCGCAAGATTTAACTAGAAGAAACTAGTCAGGCCTCTTGCAGGCATAGGTAACAGAAACCAACTTAAGCTGGCCTAACCGCAGGAGGACTTGCGTCTGCCTTAGAGCTAAAAAGCGTTCGGATACGAGCTTCGGGTTAAATTGGATCCAGGTATTCAAATGATGTGGACAAGAACCCGTTGCTTCTCAACTCTCAGCTGTACGTTTTTGGTGTGGGACACCTAGCAGCACCAGGCCTGAAAATCCCAGTGGAATTAGGGCTTCTCCTTTCTCAGAGCTCCAGCAAAAATCATGGAAATAAGTGTCAGGGACCCGGGCTCAGGTGCCTACCCCAGACCACTGGCTGGTGCGAAGGGGACCTTACCTTGACCGGCCGGCCTGAGTCACATGCCCCCTTAGCGCTGGGTGTGGAAGCCTCACGCCTGAACGATTACCAGGAGAAGGGGAAGTGGGTGAGGGCATCTGAAAAAAAAACAGCAGATTTGTATTTTTTTGCTACGGAAAAAACTTCGAAAAGTTTTAACAACACAAATACATTCCATCTCTTTGTTCTAGAACTAAGGAGGCAGAGATAGCAAAGAGGATAGCTATTCGTCCAGGTTCTCCCGGGACTCCGTGAAGAGAAGAGTTTGGGCTTCTTCAGGGTAGTGGTAAGAAGGAAGGCGTCAGAGGGCAGGTCTTGGTTAGAGGTGGGGGCTGCGCGCCTGGCACATAGTAGGTACTCAGGAAGGGTCCGGCCGAACGGCTGAATGAATGGGAAGGTCACCAAACGACCAAACAAACTGAGACAGCTTCCCGCTAATGCCGGATCTTCGTGTTCTGTTTTCCAGAGAGTGCCTACTTGAACTTGACCTCTGAGCAGAGTCTCCTCCAGGAGGTGACCGTGGGTGAGAAGGTTGAGCTCCAGGTCAAGGTGGAGGCCTACCCGGGCCTGGAAAGTTTTAACTGGTCCTATCTGGGACCCTTCTCTGACCACCAGGACAAGCTCGATTTTGTCACCATGAAGGACACATACAGGTACTACCGATCAGCTCCCATTTGGATAGCCCCACAGCCAGAAGGGGAACGCTTCAGTCAGGAGGCGGGACACTGACTGGGTCAGGTCTCAATCTTGCTGGTGACCTTGAGGAAAGCCCTTCCCCTTTCTCCGTCTCACTTTGCCTGAACTTAGAGCCTCAATATCAGTCATCGGTGTTTGAGATTGAAATAAAATTGGCTTGCCCCCCGTCCCACACCCTTGGGAGGTCCAACGCCCTCCTCAAGAGCTCTACCGTTTCTTGGGGTGCACGCTCTCCTGCTCTCCCCAGAACTCTCAATCTCATTCCCTCTCTTCTTTTGGGGCCGATCCAAATACAGAAGACACTGCTCCATGATTTCTGCCCCCAGACATGCTCGTAACAAGGACCACACAGGGACGGACTCTGCCACACGCGTGGGTTTGGGGGGTAGAGAGAACGAGCATCTCATGATCACATACACACCAGAAGTTCCTTAAAGGCCCGTGGTTGCCCACTTCTAAGAAGTTCGCGCCGGCTCTTCTCCACGGGCTCAAAACCCTTCTCATCGAGTGCCGCCTCACTCCACCTCCCCTCGTCTCCCGGCTCTCCACTTCCAGACTCTTGCTTCTCCCGCAAACACGACACGTTAGAAATCTCTTTCTCCTGTCTCCATCTGTCCTCAGGGTGTTACTTTCCCATCCGAAGTGGCCTCGCCGGTGTAGACTGGTGTAGACGTCTACACAAGAGAGTCTCCTCCACAGGAGGACACCAATGGCACGTGTTAAAACAATAGTCGCTTTACCCACTTCTATTTGAATGCGAGTCCAGAGCTCAAGGAGAGCGAGTGTGTGCTGTGCCTGCAATGCTCCCCCTCCCATCCTCTTGACGATAGCGCTAATCCATTTTTGAACTCTCTTCCCTCAGGATCCAAAAGCAGCCTCGGGGTCCTTCCTGACACAGTCCCAGACAGTATTTCCATTATCACTGACGTGTTTGCCATGGGAGAGGTGGGGTGGGAGTGGGTGGGGGGGGGGGGGATAATCCTTCAGCCGTCTTCCAACTCCAGAACTCTCTGGGGTTCTCTCTCTAGCTGCTGAAGCCCAGACCTCATTAAATCCTGGACTCCTGCTTGCCAGTTGTCAGAATCGAAACAGAACAAAGTGTTCAACCGAACAAAAGTGTTTCCTGGTCCTCAACGGTCTCTTCTCAGTTTCCTTCTCAGCCATTCTGGCCAGGATTTCTAGCCTCCCCTTGTTGAAAGCAGAAGTTTTGAATCTGCGGAGTCTATAGGCCCCTGGGAGGGGGATGGATGGTCCCTGGGCAGGGTTTCAGGGGGGCCCGTAAGCAACAGGGACATTGTGGAAAGAAACCGTGGAGAGCCCCCAAAACGCAGGAGGGCGGGGCCGTCCGGCACAGGGCAGATAAGCACCAAACTTAGCTCACGTGATGGATATGTCCGCAACCGTGACTTTGAGTCATGCAACAGAGTTAAATTCTTTCAGCTTGACGAGTAGATGTGTCCAGGGGTTCTGGACGCCAGGGTCTGGCTGAATGAGATTGCCCTTTGCACACCATGGGTTTTAGTCCAGTATAATTTATAATTACAGGCTATGATTTATTTTTGAACAACTTATTTCTTACCTAAACAATGCGTGCCCATTATGGACAAATGCCAAAAGAGGGCTTAGGGAAAAGAATAAAACAAAAAATTACCTGGAATCAGCTGAGGATCACTTACGTGGCTCTCATTTGCTTCCGGATCTTTTCTGCAGCAAAGGACACCGTTAAATTGAGTGCCTCCAATGAGTCGGGCTCTGTGTCAAGCTCCCCGAATATTTGCCCCTTTAATCCTCAGGCCAAATCTGTGCATTAATTAATTACCTTCAGGGTTGCCCTCCCAGAAAAGGAAACAGAGGATCAGAGAGGGCGAGCACTCGTCTAAGATCACACAGCTAAGAAATGACAGCACCAGAACTTGAACCCCGGTTTCCGTAGCCCCGTGGCTACATCCTGCCTCTCGTCCCTCTCACGGTCCCTCCTGACTGGGGTTGGTGCTGTAGGGACAGCAGCTAATGTGCCTTCCAGGGTCTGCGCCTCACAGATATCACTTCTCCTGAACCTCAGAACGAAACCGCTTCACGAATGACAGAAGAAATGAACTAGGTTGCTTTCCCCAGGTCTCAATGGCACTCAGCCTGGGGGCCCGGTTAGGAAGGTTGTCTGAGCCCACGGTCCAGCAGGGGCCGTTCCAGGACTGGGGTTCACGCCCGGAGGGCCTGTCCCTTTTGTGCAGGTACGTCTCCACCCTCTCCCTGCCTCGCCTGAAGCACTCGGAAGCCGGTCACTACTCCTTCCTGGCCAGAAACGCTGGAGGCGAGAAGGCCCTGACCTTTGAGCTCACCCTGCGGTGTGAGTGAGGGAGCGGGGGCTGGGCGCTAAGGTCCCAGGGCCTGCAGGTGGGGGTGATGGAGGGATAGCAGTAGGGCGCGGGGGCAGGGGGTGCTCAGAGAGGGGAGTTGGGGCCTCTGGGGCTGACCCCTCCCTCTACCGCTCCTCTTTTTCTCCTCAGACCCCCCGGAGGTGAGGGTCACGATGACCCTCGTCAATGGTTCTGACGCACTGCTCTGCGAAGCCTCCGGGTACCCCCGGCCCAGCGTGGCGTGGCTGCAGTGCAAGAGCCACACGGACAGGTAAGCGGCTCTGCTCGCCTTCCTCGCCCCGGGCCGAGGGGCTGGCCGGCCCGAAGCTCCAAGCCGCACTCTGCTCTCCCCAGATGCGACGAGTCCGAGGGGCTGGCCCTAGAGGACGCCCACTCTGAGGTCCTGAGCCAAGAGCCCTTCCACAAGGCGATCGTCCGGAGCCTGCTGGCCATCGGGACCTTGGAGCACAACAGGACATACGAGTGCAGAGCTCTCAACAGCGTGGGGAACAGCTCCCAGACCTTCTGGCCCGTCTCTGTAGGTGAGCCTTCGCCCCTTCCCAGCGCGTGGCGGGAGGTGGGCTCAGGAAAGGGCCCCAGCCCCCAGGAAGCCGGGGCCAGGGCGCCAGAGTGGAGCAGATCCCAGCCGGATCGAGTTCCACCTCTCGGGTCCGGTTCCAGGCGCCTCCTGACCAAAGGTCTCCTGAAGAGGCCGGGTGGAGGAGTCGAGCCCCCATGGGACCAGAAGCAGGGGGAGAAGAGCAAAGGGCAGGAAGCCATGAGGCCCAGAGGGAAAGCAGCCTCATCTGGCCCCTCCGCTCATATTCCTGCACTTTAGCTCATGCGTTAATTCACAAGGATGTATTTGGCGCCTGCTGTGTGCCAGGCACTCACTCGGGGCAGGGGAGCAGGGCCTCCACGGGGCTCAGAGCCTGGCGAGAGAGCCAGGCAACAAGCGCACGCAGTCCCTCCCCACCCCGGGGCCTCTGTCGGAGGGCGGGGCCGCGCACTGGCGCAGGCCGAGTCTGTTTAGAGGAAGGGGCGCCCTTCTCCGTGTGGCACAAAGGCTCCAGGTGTCTGAGTCCGAGAGGCCCAGAGCCGTAGAGACCCACAGCCGTAGAGACCCACAGCGCCTCCCCGCTCCTAATGACCAAGTTTCAGCACCACCGGGTAGCAGGCCCTGGAGAGACTCTCCGGGCAAACAGGACTCGGACTGGCTCCGAGGTGGCCGCTCAGGTGCCTCGGGGCAGCCGCTACCAGGGCCAGAGTCGGTGTGCAGCTGCCCACGGCGGTCTGTCTCCCTGCTGGTGGTCATATAGTAAAAGTACTAAACCGACGTTTCACAGAATGCTTACCCTGTGCCGGGCACTGTGCTAAGCACCTTACAGTCACTGTCTCAGGGAGCCCACATGACCCCAGGAGGCTGGCGCTATTTTCCTTCCCACTTGGGAGATGATGAGCCTGAGGCTTGGGGGGAAGTCACAGGTTCGCTGTCACACACCTCCGAAGCGGCAGGGGGGAGGTTCGGCCTCAGGCCCACGCTGTTGTTGATCTGGAAGATGGAAATCACATCCTTCAAACCGACTGGAACAACGAAGGTTCTTGGTCTGGGAAGAGAGCCAGAGGCCATGAGCCAGGCTTTCAGACCCTCGGAAGGGCTGTGTGGTTCCAAAGGGCCCTCAAGGAAGCAGTAGGGAAATGCTGGGAAGGCAGATTTGAGTCTCACCTCTAGGTCTCTCTGTCTGAGCTGCCCAAAGGTGTAGGAGCTGAATGTCCATCACTGGGAGGGGGGGGCGGGGGGGGGGAGTATGTGTGTGTGCGCCTGTGCGCGCACCTGCATATAAGCCGCAGCCGGGTACTGGGCCGGCCTGCTGCAGAGGCTCCTTGCCCTGGCAGGAGTAGGTCCGGCACGACCCAGGGGCTCCCCAGCCACAGATGCTGTGACCTTGGGTGGCGTTTGGGCTGGGCATGAGAAGAACTGGAGGGGCTGTCCTCCCTGCCCCTGGCTGAGGGAGGGCCTACAGGAAGGCTCTCTGAGGGTCTGGGGCTTCTGGGGGAGAAGATGCTTTGTTCGGTCAACAGACATTTATTGAGCACCTACTGTGTTCCAGGCAGTGCAGTGGCCTGATCTCAGTGTTGGCAGGAGGTCCTGAAGGCCCCCCCACTGTCGGCTCACTCCTCTGCCCCTGCCCCCTTCCAGGAGCCCACACGCAGCTCCCCGACGAGCTACTCTTCACGCCCGTGCTGGTCACCTGCATGTCCATCATGGCGTTGCTGCTGCTGCTGCTCTTGCTGCTTTTCTACAAGTATAAGCAGGTGAGCCTGGGCAGGGCGGCGGGGTGGGGAGCCAGGCGCCTGGGTGAGCTGGACCCTGGGAGAGTGCCACCGGGTTGCCAGGACACCCACCCTTTAGCCTCCGAACACCCAGTCATTCTGTCACCCCTTCAGCCAACGGCTCTTTGGCAGGCGCCCACTGTATGCCAGTGTGAGTGGCTGGGTGCCAAGTGAGCCCAAACTCAGAGCCTCTGAGGTTCTTCCCTCGTAGGGTTCACTGTCTAGAGCAAATCAAAGAACCAGAAGGGAGCGGGTATGGATTACAGGGCAAAAGGTGCTGTGGGGAGAGGATTGGGGTTCCGGGAGAGCGTACACAGGGGATCCTGCCCCAGCCGGCGGCTCCCGGGCACACGCAGAGGGCCTCGCGGGGCCAGGCCCTGTGTCTCACGTCAGGCGCTAGGCAGGGCTAGCAGAGGAGGAAGGCTTGGACGTCCCCCTCTTCATTGTGTATTTAATCAGAGCTGTCGTTTACTCGGGTAGTGATAGCAACCTTAGGGCTTCGTAAAAATGAAGCCTATTACTTAGACTCTCATTTAATGCCCTCAGCATATAGACAGCGTCGCTAATCCCATGTTACGGAGCCAGAAACTGAGGTTCAGGGAGATCGAGACGGTTGCTCTAGTCTACAGCCAGTCAGTGGCAGAGGTTGGGTTTTAAAAAACCATGATTTTTAACCATTCAAACATGGAATCATCTTATCTTCCTCTCACAACAACCTGGAAGCAGGGACTGTAGCAACAGCGTTTTGCGATAAGGAGACTGGGGGTGGGCAAGGTCGAAGAACCCACCCAAGGGTCCCAGGTGCCTCCCGCACGCCAGCCCGAGGCCTCTGCCGCCTTGCCCGGCTCCCTTCCTGCACAAAAGATGGTGTCCACTGCAGTAGCTACCGAGGCCCAGGTCGGAGGCCTGTGGGAGGTCAGAGGTGGAAGGATCTCTTCCGTTGGTGGGCAAGGAAGCCTGCTTGGAGGAGGCGGTTGGGATGGGTGGGGCGGACCTTGGAGCGTGGAGGGGGGGATGCAGCAGGGGGAGACAAGACTCAGGGAAAGGGTATTTCCAGGGAAGGGCAAGGTGTGCAAAGGGGAGGGCGGGGGAGAAAGACCAAGGCAAGTTCCAGAAATGCTGGCACCTGGAAGAGGGAGGAGGCAGGTGGGGCAGGTTGCGGGGCCCCAGGACCGGAACCCCATCCTGCAGGCGCAGAGCCATCAGCGGGTTTGAACAAGGGAGCAATGGGACTTGGGGCTGAATACCACCTGTTGGGCCTCCTCTGCTGCCTTTTCTTCCCCACCTCGGGGGTTTTAGTTTGAGAAGAGGGCTGGGAGTAGACCGTGTGTGGGGACGGTGGGCACCCTGGGGGCCCATGGGGTCAGCTCTCACGCTCATGCCATCACCCAGCAAACGAAGGCCTCAGGTCAAGTCTTCAGGGATCCGAGTCCAGCTCCAAAAAGGTTTTGCCACGAGACCTTGGCTGACTCACTACCCACTCTGGTCCTCAGTTTCCCCACCTGGGCCGTGGGACTGGTAACAGTCTTCTTCCTCTGACGTTCCAAGACCCCTCCTGAGAGTCCGGGGCTGGGAGGTGGAGAGGCATGGGTCCTACCTCTGTCAGCCTCCAGCTGTTAGAACCCTGGGGAAGTTGGGAGCGTCGCTGTCTCTGTTTCTCCATCTGTGAAATGGGGTTAATAATGGTGGCCATCCTACCAGGCTGTCGTGAGGATTTAATGACGGAACGAATGCAGGGGATTTGGCAGGGTTCTGGGCACAGACAGAGCTCAGGATGGAAGCCGCCCGCCCTTGTCCCAGGAGGAAGCTGACAGGGGGAACCTGAGTTAGCGCACGCATCTTGGGATCGGAGGGGTGTCTGAGGTTGGGCATCTCCTGGACTACACGCCGCAGTGCTTGTTGGGCCCTGCTCGCCCACCTCTATGGACAGGACTTCACTCACTCGTGTGGCCGCCTGTTCCTTCTCTGAGCGGCCCTGATTATTACAAACTTCTTCCTCATACGGAGCTACAAACTGCTCCCAGTGCCCCCACAGGGCTGCCCCCTCAGCCCACGACAGCCCTGCCGAGATTCCAGAGAAGGGTCCAGTTCCCTCTCCGGCCCTTTCTGCCTTGAGCGGCCCAGCCCCTTTGGCCAGTGTTGGTTTGGGGACACCTTATCTTCTCTCCATGGGACCGTTTTTGGAAGGCGAAACACCTCATTTCCCATCCAGAAAATTCAACTGCCCCTCGGCCTTGCCTCAGGGCCTTCGGTCCAATTGCCCCATGGGGTTCTGAGCTCGCCCTGAGGACTCGGCCTGTGCTGTCCTCACTGCCAGGGCCTGAGGTACGGGGTGGCTCTGGCTGGGAGGAAGGGTTGTTTCTGCCTCAGGGCTGAGTCATCGCCTTCTTGGCCCTAGCCAGACCGGGGGGGGGGGGGGGGGGTGGGGGTCAGGAGTCAGCAGGCTGGAAGGGCTCAGGCTGGGATTCTGGAGTCAGAACTGAGTGCTCGTGTCTGGAGACTGACTGGGGCCGGACAGGAGGGTCTCCAAGGTCTCCAGTGGGACGTGTTGAGGTCGCTACCTTCCCAGGACAGAGCCCAGGACCAGCGGGCCTAGATGGGGAGGGCCGCGGGACGCCGCTGTCTCCCTGCCCGTCTCAGTCGCCGAGGGGAAGTGGGGGTGAGCCTGGCCCTGGGCCTGCCGCAAGGAATGAGAGAAGTGGGCACACCGAGTGTTCGGCCCGGCACACGGCTCACGGGGGTGCTCAAGGAGCACTCCCTACTATCCCTGCAACTGCTTCCGTTAGCAGACCTGGCTGACGTGGCCCATCCCCCCTTCCCTGTGAGGGCCCTCCGTCAGAGGAGACCCTCTAGGTAGAAGCCCTGGGGGGCCAAGGTGGTACAGAAGCTGAGCTGGGTGGGGGGGGCTGCCTCCCAGGAAGGGGTAGGGATGCCTGAGGCGCGGGGGAGAGCTGTCTTCCTCCAGGTAGTCTGGGATTCAGAGATCTGTGAGATCCAGCCAAACCACCTCTTCCTCCTTTGATCCCCCTTCCTTTCCCTCAATATCCCCAGCCTGGCGGGGGCAGGGGGGGGGCGGGGAGGCGGGGGAGCAGCGCTGGGGAGGGGGCTGACTCAGGCCCAGCTGCAGGGGCCAGAAGAAGGAGAAGCGGTGAGGAGGAAAAACAGCTTTGGCCACAGAAGCCCCTAGACATGGAAGTGGCCAGGGGAGGTCGAAGAATCCCTTCCCGGCCTTCCCTCCGGGTTTTGGTTTGGGGAGGCACACACACTCAGGGCTGGAATCCTCTGTGACTCAGGAGGTTCCTCCTTTTGTCCCGTTTCAGACTCTTTTCCCCAGTCACAGCATGGATGTTCTGAAGCTTAGCTGTAGTCTCTCTCCTGAATCAGAACCTGGAAGTTCTTCCTCACGTCTAACTGCCGTCCGCTCTCCCACACTACCATCTGGAAGTTCTTCCCTACGGCTATCCGGAGTCTTTTCTCTTAACCTGACGCAACTTGCTGCCTTCCTCCCCAACACCCACTCACATCCCCTTGAGCTCCCCCAGGCAGGGCGTCCCGAGAAGGAGCCCAGCTGCTAAGCACAGCCCAGCTGGTCCTTGTCCCCTAGGGCGGGCTGACCGGAAAGAATTGGACTGCTGACCCGAGGCCTCGGTGTCCCCCACCGCCCCAGCCCAGCTTCCACTTTCCACCTAAAGTCCGTCTTCCATCAGCACTTCTCATGGGCACCCCCTGGCATGATGCCCTCCAGCAGCTGCCACCCTGGGCAGGAAAGAGAGAGGCGGTCCCTTCTCCTCCCTAGATCTGGCTCTGCCCTCTCCCTCTCCCTCTAGTTCAAAACACAGTGTAAAGTCAGATGCATCCCTCACGGGCGGCAAGCCCTGGAGGGCTTCTCATTGCAGCGAGGAGGAGGGAATCCCTCGTCCCAGCGCTCAGGACCTTCCCGTCTCTGGAACATTCCCCGCCTCCCCCGGGCCACGCGGGCACCAGCCAGTCCCTCAGACTTGCCAGGACTTTGCCCACCTGCAGGCCAAGGCATCTGCTCTTTTGCTTTATTTTCTGCACTATTTGAAAATGTCCTATGTGTGTGTGTGTGTATGTATACATATATATATATATATATTTTTTTTTAATTTGAGTCGAATGCCTGTCTTAGCCCCCCGAATGCAAACACCATGGGGGCAGGGGCTTTCTCTTCTTTAATTCTGAATCAGTGGTGTCTGGCACAAATAGGAGTTTGGTGAGAGATTTGTCTGAAAATGTTATTCAGCCTTAGAAAGGCAAGAAATTCTGACACATGGCGGAGCCTTGAAGACATTATACTAAGTGAAATACGCCAGTCACCAAAGGACAGATACCGTGTGATTCCAACTCGATGAGGTACCTAGAGTAGGCGGATTCAAGAGACAAGTGGCCGGGGGCTCAGGGGAGGTAGGAAAGGGGAGTTGCTTAATGAGCAAGGAGTTTTAGTTTTGCAAGGTGAAAAGAATTCTGGAGAGTGGTCGCGTTACAACGTGAATGAATGTTACTGAGCTGTACACTCAAAAAATGAGAATGATAAATTCGAGACGATAAATTTTTTTAAAATTTTTTTCAATGTTTATTTATTTTTGAGAGAGAGAGAGACAGAGTGTGAGTGGGGGAGGGGCAGAGAGAGGGAGACACAGAACCCCAAGCAGGCTCCAGGCTCTGGGCTGTCAGCACAGAGCCCGATGCGGGGCTTGAACTCGTGAACTGCGAGATCATGACCTGAGCTGAAGTCGGACGCTCAACCGACTGAGCCACCCAGGCGCCCCTCGAGATGATAAATTTTATGTTGTATGTATCTTACCACAATTAAAATATTTGGATGGGAAGATGGATGGATGGACGGACAGATGGACATGCTTTGAGTTCCCCCCTCCCTCCTGGCTCAAGAATTACCAAGTTATCAGAGGTGGCCCTGCTCACATCTTTCAGGACACAGGTGGGGAAACCGAGGCTTAGAGAAGGGCAGGCCACATGGTGAGGCCAAATCAGGCAAGGACGGGGCTCTCGGCGCCTTGGACATGGGACCACCCGGCCCCTCTCACCACAGCTCGGGCCACCCCTGCCTCGTCCCACCATGCCTCGGGACTGGTCACAGCCCCTGCTCTTGGGGGCCGGGGCTGGGATCCCACATCCGCCTGCAGGCCCTGACATCCGTTCCCCACCCCCCCCCCTCCCGTCTTCCTCTGCAGAAGCCCAAGTACCAGGTGCGCTGGAAGATCATCGAGAGCTACGAGGGCAACAGTTACACCTTCATCGACCCCACCCAGCTGCCCTACAACGAGAAGTGGGAGTTCCCCCGGAACAACCTGCAGTTCGGTGAGATGAGGTCTCAGCACCCACCGCCGCGGGGAGCCCGCGGGCCCTTTGTCGCCTGGGACCTGAGGAGACTGTGTGTGTCTGTGTGCCAGGTAAGACCCTTGGAGCCGGTGCCTTTGGGAAGGTGGTGGAGGCCACAGCCTTTGGTCTGGGCAAGGAAGACGCTGTCCTGAAGGTGGCTGTGAAGATGCTGAAGTGTGAGTGAGGGGAAGGGGCTTCAGGAATCAGGGGGAGCGGGGAGGAGCTGGTGTCCACGAGCGGAGGGATCGCCCTGTCACAAGAGGCACCACCCACACTTTCGGCCTATCCTGGCCGGAGGGTCAGGGCCCAGGATTGGGGGCAAGGACTCGGCTTCTTTCGTGAGCCCCAGCCTCCCCCCTCGCTCCTGGGTGTGGAGGGGCTCTTTGGAGCCCTAAAGAAGCTGGGGTGCACAGAGGATACCTTGGGCCATGGCTGGGCCACAGTTGGGCTTCCTGCCACTTGACAGCAGCTCAGTGACAGGCCGTCTTTTCTGTCTCTCTCCCTAACTCCTATCGGTGTGGTATGTCTGCGTTTCTCCTTTTCCCTCCCTCACTGATCGCTTTGGGGCCCTGGCTACACCCTGCTTGCTCTCCTGGGTGTCTCCCCTCTGTCTGTGTGGCTCTGTATGTCCCGCCCTTTCCCTGTCTATGGGACCTGTGGCTCCGTCTCCCAGCCACGGCTCACGCGGATGAGAAGGAGGCCCTCATGTCAGAACTGAAGATCATGAGTCACCTGGGCCAACACGAGAACATAGTCAACCTTCTGGGAGCCTGCACCCACGGAGGTGAGGGGCCCTATGGCCTTGGAGCCTCCTGGGTGTGGCCCACGGCCACCCCGCTCCACCTCCCCGTCTCCCCCCTCCCTCTCTCTCTCAGCATTCCTCAAATTCCTACACTAGGTGCCTGGATGGGTCAGAAGCTGTTTATGAATGATAGATAGTTCCATGAGCTCTGGTCAGTGGTTCTCAGACTCTGGTGGGTGTCAGAGTCAGCCAGAGAGGGGGATAAGAACGCGGGTCCCCGCGTCCTGCTGCGGGGAGTCTGATTCCGGAAGCCCCGAGGGAAGATCCCACCCAAAGACACTTGGATACTCATCATAGGGTCCACAGGGGTGCCCCAGGGCCTTGACCTATACGGAACTGTCACAGATATCCTTCGAAGAAAAAATTCTTCTGCTACAGTGTTTTTGGGATTCCTCTGCCTTAGGCAGATGGGGTTACTGAGGCACAGAAAGCAGAAAGAGCGGCTCACAGACTGTCAGGATTAGAACTCCGGGCTCCCGAGTCCCCATTGCAGGGTGTCTTGTTGCCCTAGCCCATGTTCCTGTTCACACGGGGGGAGCAGGCTGAGGAGGGCACTTACCCCGCTCTCTCGGCTGCTCTAGGCCCTGTTCTGGTCATCACGGAGTACTGCTGCTACGGCGACCTGCTCAACTTCCTGCGAAGGGAGGCTGAGGCCGTGCTGGGCCCCAGCCTGAGTGCGGGCCAGGAGCCTGAGGCAGGCGCTGGCTACAAGAACATCCACCTGGAGAAGAAATACGTCCGCAGGTAGTACCCTGGCACAAG
Organism: Paguma larvata; assembly: GCA_030068075.1. Classification (NCBI taxonomy): domain Eukaryota; kingdom Metazoa; phylum Chordata; class Mammalia; order Carnivora; family Viverridae; genus Paguma; species Paguma larvata. Next base: position 40,465,013 of record CM057826.1, on the reverse strand, counting down.
ACAGGAGGGAGGCCGGGACCGGGAGGAAGGCCCACGGTCTGTCCCTAAAGCGAACTCGGCCTTGGGTGGCTGTGTGGCCCTCACATTCCCATCTCTGCCATGGGGAGCAGTCACCCCAGCTTCTGTGGGCCAACTCAGTTTTTCTAGTACTTATTCCTATCATCCCACAAGTATTTGAGGACCTACTATGTTCTGGAAGCATGCCGGACAAAGATGGGTGGCGCATAGTCTGGTGGAGACAGGCATTAACGGTATCATCCCTCGAATGTATGTGAAAGGCCAACCAAGATCCATTCAGGGCTCTAGCAAGAGATGGGCAGATCTTGGGGGTAACTGCCCTGTCTTTCCCACGCTGTCGGGGGCTTCGGAGCACCTGGACAGAGTCTGTTGGTTGTTGGGTGAGAAGGGGCAAAACCGTCTGTGGCCAGGTCCCTGAGCTCCTTGGGCCTCAGTTTCCCCAGGCAAGCCATCGGGGGGAGGGGGGGTGTTGAGCCTCTCAGAGTCTTTCCGGCTCTGTCATTGTATAATGCTGTGATTCCTGGAAGCCACCCTGAGGCAGATGGACAAAGCCACATGGGGAACCAGAGAGAGGAAGTGGCCGGTTTCGTGTCACACATGAGTCAGGGGCAGAGGCGGAGCCTGGGCTCGAATCCTGCCCCCTCGACTCCTGGTCCAGGACTCACCTGAGCCACACTGCTGTCAGCAAGTCTCAGTCTTGGGGGTTGTGGGGCCTCAGGGCCCGGTTGCTGAGACAGGATCAGAACGAGAAGGGTGTCCATTGGGCCCCTATTTTAGCCACTGTCAGCTGCCAAGCCCGGGGAGGCAAAAGGGGAAGGAGGCCGTTTCGCTCCATCCAGTATCCTCGAATATGAGGGCTGGAAGGATCTGCTTCCCCTTCTGATTCTGATTCTGAAAGGGTGGCTCACACTGGGCCTCTGCAGGCCGGGACCTCAGGCCAGGTCAGCTCGAAATGAGAACTAAAGTATTAACTTCTATCTTCAGATGTGCAGAGGGGGAAAGGATTCAGACCGTGGGGTCACTTCAAGGGCAAATGGCACGGGAACAAATCCTGCCAACAGGTTCCCAGGCTGCATGAATAGAAGTATAGTTTCCGGACCAAGGGAGGGGATGGTTTTACCAGGGTCAGAGCATAGCTAAGACACTCCTTTCGCTTTCTGGGAACACTGGAGTATGGGCGCATCTCCATCACAGAGGGGACAGGAAGGGGAGATGGCCAGAAATCACGCCTAGTTGGAATCCTGGAAACAGCAGCTCGAGGGCCTCACCTGAGAGCTGCTAGAGACGCAGCTCGGGCAAGCCAGACCTGCTGAATCAAATCAGCATTAGAGATCTCCCAGGCAACCCCTCAGCTCACGAATCACAGTTGAGGGGGCCTTCCTCTAAGACCAGTGGCCTCCACTCAAGCCGTGAATGACTGGGTTTCACCCCTAATTTCTGAGCTGTTCTGGGCATGGGGAGAGTTGACGACTCCTTGGGTGATTGAATGTGAAGCCAGCCAGTGGCGAGAGCCACTGCCCAGGTGGGGGAGGCTCAAAGAAGGGGCCCTAGCATATCCTCCCATCCCCGCAGGGCTATTACGGGAAAAGGGAGCCTACTTCTCTGTGCCCTTGAGGGCAGAGCAAGGACCGGCAAGAGGAAAATCCCAGGGACAGACTGGCATTAGGAATAGTGAAGAACTTTCTAACAGGCAGACAGCTGCCCCATGACGGAACAAGTTGTAAGCCTCCCCCCTGGATGGCCAAGCAGAGATCAATGTGGTGGCGGGAGGGGGGTTCCTGTCAGAAAGGGATGTTCAAGTTGACCTTGAGGTCCCTGCCCTTCCTGCTGACTGGAGAGGAACGGAGAGCTGGAGGCCAAGGCCTGAGCTGGGTTAGTGTAGCAATGGGGACCTTTCTCCTATGCAGGGATAGCGGCTTCTCCAGTCAGGGTGTAGACACCTATGTGGAGATGAGGCCTGTCTCCACTTCTTCTTCAAACGACTCCTTCTCTGAACAAGGTGAGGAGGTACTGGGTGGCAGGTGCGGAGGGCGGGGGGCTGGGGCCGCTGGGGGCTGGGGCGCGGTGGGGCTGCCCTGACACCTGTCCCCACACCAGACCTGGGCAAGGAGGACGGGCGGCCACTGGAGCTGCGGGACCTACTCCACTTCTCGAGCCAGGTGGCCCAGGGGATGGCCTTCCTGGCCTCCAAGAACGTGAGTCGGAAACCAGGTCCAAATGTGGTCACCTGGGGAGGTGGGAGGGGGCTGAACCCCCACATCTCCCGTGCGGCTGGGTGATTAAGGATGAAGGGGAGGAAAGGGGAGCGTGCGGTGAAGGCAAGGAGGAGCCGGAGTGCCAGAGACAAGTAGGCAGCGCCACACAGCCTCTGGGGGGAGTGGGAGAAACCTATGCCCGAAGAGACCCTCCAACCCAGGACGGTGAGGGCCCCGGCCCGAGCAGACCGGTTTCCCTGGGGTGCGGCAGGCCGCAGAGGCCCCCCCCCCCCCGCCGCCCCCCGTTTCCAAGAACAGGCCTTATTCCCTCAGTTTTGGTCGACAACTGTGTCCCCTTGTGAAGCTCACGGTCTCGCGGGGCTGGTAAAGGAAGCTCCCTGAGTGGTCGTGAGGGTAGGAGGTGACGTGTACAATACACTCAACCCAGGAGGTTCCCAGCGAGCGGGAGCGGTGACCGTCCTCCTCACAGCGGATTTGGGAGTCCAGAGTTGGACTGTCAGCCCTGCCTTTTGCTGTGTGACTTTGAGCAACTACTGCAATTCTCTGAGCTTCGGTTTCTACACCTGCAAAAATGGGCACAATCGCAGGGTCGTCCTGAGGGCAGAACAGGGTTACAGCGTGTGCAGAGGCTTAGGGAAGAGCCTGGCACGGTCGGGCCCTGAAGGTGGCAGCTGCTGTCAGCAGCAGCCGGTGGGCTCAGAGCTGCTGCACGTAAGCAGGTCACCTGGTGCTGAGTCAGCTCCCGCTGCTCGGGCCCAGAGGGCCCCAGTCATGGTGGTTTCTAGACACCCAACTTTCCAGCCATATTCAATTTCCTCAGACTCGGATCTTGGTAGCAGGTAGGGGACGGGAGCCAGGGTACAGGACCAAAACTGATGCCCGCGCCCTCAACGAGGAGCCCAAGGCATTCTGGGGGGCCCCTGGCAGGTCCCCCTGCACCTCAGGCTCAAGCAGGGAACGGCCAAGGCTAACACTGCAAGTACTTCCCTTCAGTGCATCCACCGGGACGTGGCCGCCCGAAACGTCCTGCTGACCAGTGGGCGTGTGGCCAAGATCGGGGACTTCGGGCTGGCTAGGGACATCATGAATGACTCCAACTACATCGTCAAGGGCAATGTGAGTGCTGGGCAGGGCGGGCCGGGCCGGGAGGCGGCAGCGAGCCAGGGGCCCAGGTGACTGGGGTCTGCTGTGCAGGCGCGCCTGCCTGTGAAGTGGATGGCCCCGGAGAGCATCTTCGACTGCGTCTACACGGTTCAGAGCGACGTCTGGTCCTATGGCATCTTGCTCTGGGAAATCTTCTCGCTCGGTAAGCCGCTGTGCCAGCGCGGGCTCGGCTGAGGGCTGGCTCGTGTTCGGTTACCGCGGCGTCCTCTACCTCCTGAAGGATGCCAAGCGAGGGCGTTTGCTGTCCAGGGCAGAGCGAAGGCCAGCGGGAGGGAGGCGATGGGCACGGCGTCTGAACACCGGGCGAAGCAGCTCCTGCACGGGCGGGACAGACGCTCCACGCGCCAGCCGGTCCCTCTGGGCTGTTCCATCTGCCCGCCCGTGCAGCTGCTGCTTCCTCGAACGCTGTGTTCCCTGGTTGTCTGAAATGCGCACATCCCGCAGCTGGAGTGCTGGGCCCGGGGACCCGGGCGAAGCCCTTCGGCGGGCCCCTCTAACCTCTTATTCCAAAGCCTGTGCTAGAATTCTCTGTGTGGTGTGAGGCGGCCTGGTGACCACTCCCAGATTCCACTGAAGCCTATGCCCTCTATAACTCTCGTGTGGGGGTGGGGGTGGGGGTAGGTGGCTGTGAGCCCCGAGCATGGGCTCCTACACGATCTTGGCCTTTGCAGGGCTGAACCCCTACCCTGGCATCCTGGTGAACAGCAAGTTCTATAAGCTGGTAAAGGACGGATACCAAATGGCCCAGCCTGCGTTCGCCCCAAAGAGCGTGTAAGTGAAGGACCCCAGGGAGGAGGGCGGACTCCCCAGGCTTCGGGGGAAGGGGATGGAAACTCATGTGGTCCTAGCCTCTCCCGTCCAGTGTTCCGGGGCCAGGCTTCACCTCCCCCACCGTGGGCCCAAACAAGCCCATTTGAGAGAGTTCGGGGTCCCGGCTGCTTTTCCAAGTAGCTGTTCTCAGAGGTCTCTGAATTGGGAATGGTGCTCCTCTCTGAACTGGGAATGGTGGGAGGCTCCTCTCAGTTCTGGTCTGTCTTGGCTCGCTGCGGCGTCAGCCACTCCCTTCACCGCGTGACCAGCCCGCCTGCATGCAGCCTCTTAGCCACCTGGCTCACGGCCCACCAAGTTTCTGCCTCCCGACCCTCGCCACAGCCTTTCCGCGGGCCGGCGGGCCGTGAACTCACCCAGCGCACGTTTCCCCAGCCATTTGCAACACAGCCGCTCCTGGGCCTGGCCGGGCACTTGCGGCCGGCTCAGTGCCGTGGTCGTTTCCTGTTATAGTCAGCCAGTCACTCATCTCAGCCCGCCTCTCAAACCTACCTGCTGGCAGCGGGCGTGCCCCTTCTTAGTTCTAGAAGCCTGGGCAAGATAGCATCTCTGAGCTTTTTCTCCCCTCAGCTGTCAAATGGGCGTGATGAAAATAGCTTCCAAGGGTTACTGGGGAGATTAAATCAGATAACGCGTATCAAGGACTTAGCACAGGTCTCGTGTCAGGCGCACTCTTCACTAGGTTTCAGGACCTCTGGTGGGCAAGACTGTAAGGGGCTGTGTGTGCATGGGCGTGTGTGTGCGTGTGTGTACCGGGTCCCCAGACCCACGGGCAGCTTCTGTCCTGCCTTAGATACAGCATCATGCAGGCCTGCTGGGCCCTGGAGCCCACCCGCAGACCCACATTCCAGCAAATCTGCTCCCTACTCCAGAAGCAGGCCCAAGTGGACAGGAGAGCGCCGGTGAGTGGGGCCAGCCTGGGGGGGTGGGGGGGGGGGCCGCTGGCTACGGCAGGCCTGAGCGGTCAGAACTGACCACCCCCGACTCCCCTACCCTCAGAACTACACCAACTTGCCAAGCAGCAGCAGCAGCAGCAGCACTGGCAGTGGCGGAGGCGGCAGCAGCAGCGAGCCCGAGGAGGAGAGCTCTAGCGAGCACCTGGCCTGCTGTGAGCAGGGGGATATCGCCCAGCCCCTGCTGCAGCCCAACAACTACCAGTTCTGCTGAGGGGACAGGGAAGCACTGCTTTTCCCCTCCTCCAAGCTTCAGCTCCTCCGTGGATGGGGCACCACGGGGAGAAACGACAGACTCTGCCCTTGGTCACTTCACTCAACAGCCCAGCCCAGCTCTGAAACTCAGGAATGTGAGATCTGCGGGGGTCTGGGGAGGACCCCGCTTCCAGGGCCTGGGCCATCACTGCCAATCAGGGGCTAGGGCTGAGCCCCCCCGCCCACTGTTCTCAATGCTATGGCCTCATGTTCGCTATGCCGACTGGGAGAACCCCCAGCTCACTCTTAACCTTGTTCCCACTTCCAGGAACCCCTTTCCTAACTCCCTTGTTGTCTCATTGGAAATGGACTGGTTTTGTGGCTACGAAGCACCCTAACTTTAAGAAGACAGGCTCCTTGGGCCTTGGCAGAGAAGGACCCCCTCTGTAGCCAAGTGAAACGGCAAGACCAGACCGATGCTCAGAGACTGCCTGGCTCCGGTGCCTCAGAGCAGGGGGACTCCTTTGTAAGAATGAACGTACCTCCTCGTCCCTGCCCTTTAGCCTTTTCTCTACAGCCACCCACCCTGGATCTGGTCCCTAGAACGAGCCAGCTGGCAGCTAAAAGTCTGGGGTTCTGCCCAGTCCCCTGTCATTCTGAGCTGGAAGGCAGGGGGCCCGTGTGGCTGGCCACACCAAGCAAGCAGCACGCACTCCAACGAGCTGACTCCTCCGAACTAACAGTCACGCTGCGAGACGTCTCGGTCATTAAACTAACAGCATTAACACAGCTGGCCTCTGGTTCTTTGTGCCCCACGCGGGCCTGCGCATTCCCTGGGACCTCCTTCCATCCTTCTTCATGTCAAGTGAGCAGCCCAGCACCTCAGCTGTTCCACCACACCGCGCCCCACACAATGCGCGTGGAATTGACTCTTGCTTCACCAAAACAGATAATTTAATAAACTTTATTCTTGGTGGGGGAAGGAGGGGAAAAAAGCCACCTACTCCACTCCTCTCAATAAATTAAATAACACACGGCCATTTCCCGTGCCCTAAGCAAACCTTAGGCACTTGAGCCAGTCCCGCTGTTTCCTTATGGCCCAGTCTGCTTCCCCTTCACAGAAGGGATTTTTCCTACTGCCGCCAGGTTATGTCATGCCAATGGGCCACATCCCCTCTGCGGTGAGGATCCAGGGCCCAGAAAGGATGTGGGGTGCAGCAGCAGTGGCCAGAGAAAGGAGGAAGGGGGTCCTCTTCCTTAAAGCTCAGGGCAGAGAAGACAGTCCTGGAAGAGAGCTGTGGCTGTTTCTCCCTCCTCAGCTTCCCCCAAATCTGGGTGCAGGAAGAGTAGGAAGGAAATGCATCCCTCCTCTGGGAAAATCAAGAGCCCAAAGGGTCCCCTAGAGCTAATGAGGCCCCAAAGGCCCCAAGTCAAAGGCAACAGGCTAAGGAAGTTGTGTGGCTGCAGGGGCTGGAAGGAGCATTCCCCTGGGGTGGGAAGAGCTACCTCGGCGGCCTCCCCCAACCCCGGGTGCTGGACTTCGCCGCGGCCCACCCTAGGACCTCCACCCTGACCCGCAGCAGGCCCCAGGGAAGCCACCAGCTACCAGCATTCCCTCAGCCTCCCTTCCCCTGTGCTGAACATACTACGTCTCCCACGTGCTCTCCGGGGCTAGTAAGGAGTGTCCTGGTGCTTCCCCCGATCCCTGGGAGGTGGAGAACCATGGCTCCAGCGCCCCTCCATGCTCAGGAAAGGGAAGCTCTTTGGTCAGTCCCAGCATCAGAGGCCTCCCCAAAGGTGAACATTCCCGCCGGTTCCCTGGGTGGATCTGCCTCGGGCAAGGGCCTCACTATGGCTTGAGATGGTGCAGTCCCAGTCCCTGTGCGAGCCCGGCTTATACTGTCACTGCGGCCACCTCCTCTTCCTCACCCTCCTCCTCGGCCTCTGTCTTGATCTGAGCAACCCCAAGGCGGTAGAGGGTGTCGCGGATGACCACCTCGCCAGGCTGGCAGCTCTGCACGATGTCATGGATCTGTCGGTTGACGATTTCACGGCTGGTGAGGAAGTCCATGAGGCGGTTGTAGAGGTAATAGTGGGTGGCATTGTCAAAGGCAATGGGCCGCTGGCGGACACTGTTCGGTTTGCTGTCTGCAATGGAGGCCAGGATGGTTGCGTAGGGTGCCAGCTCAGGGCACAGGGCTGAAGAGTGGTGCCCAGTACTGGGGTCAGTAGGACCAGGCTGCGTATCTATGTGGACGATGTGCCGTGTGGCAGTCTTGGTGACTGGGTGCTGGACGGAGTGCTCAGCCTCCATCACGTCCACAGTATAATGCTGGTCCAAGAGTTCTGGGCAGGACACGCTCTGGAGGAGAGAAAGAAACCACCCTGATGTGAGGGAATGCCTAAGGCAGAAGCTGTGTGGTGGGGGACAATGAAGGCCGTGGGGTCGGTCAGCCTTATTTAAACCATGAGGCCTCCCGAAGAACCAGGAGGTGAGGCATGGTCAGTCTGTGGGATTTATTCCAGTTCCTCAGAAGGGAACTCACCACAGGTGGCTCCGCAGGGCTCGAGAAACAGCCCTGGTTCCTCCCCCACATCTGGTTGGTCAGCTCTGGGTAGCAGAGGTCAGCACACAGGGCCACAGGCGTGGCCATGTCTACCACGTAGACAGGTGGCCAATGGCGGGAAGAGACGAGCAGATCCACATGGTCGCGGGCACTTTCGCCCCGCACGAGATACTTAGAGCCACAGATCACCTGGGCAGGGAGACGGAGAACACAGCACAGCCAATCAGCAGACAGACTGAGTTGAATTGTCACACAGGAATAATCAGGCCATCCTGCCAGAGCCCGTCACATTCTGCTTCCTATTTGTTGTTAGTTCTAAGTTGTTCATCCCTGACTTCCTGAGAGAGTAGCTGGAACCACTTGGTCTTCAACTGAGGCTGAGAGGCCCCCGAGGGCATCTGCTCCAAATCCCACCCTCCACGCTGCCCTAACAAGCACCGTCCAGTCCAGCGGCTCCGATTCCCAGCCACACGGCACTGGCAGCTAACAGCTGGTTAAAGATGGAGGTTCCAGGGCGCCACTCCAAACCTAAGGAATTAACCTCTGGGGGTGGGGTCTGAGTATCTGTGTTTTGAGCAACTGCCCAGCAGACCCGGATATGCTGCCCAGACTGGAACCCCAATGTTAACTAGTAAACACCTCCACTAACAGGGCCCCCCCAAATGCCACTTCACTGCTGAGGAGCTGTGTGTACAGTGGGGAATCCTGTATCTGCCTCCACCTCCCTAGCTTGACCCCCACCAGTCTCGGCTATCGCCTCCTAGGAACCCTGCTCGCCTATCACAGCCCTGAGCTCCGTAGCTCCCGCGGCCCTGTGTGGTCAAATGCTTCTCACGAGACGGTCCCCAGTCACGTGAGGCCAGTCCTCTGAGCAGGCTCTGTTCTGCTAGGAGAGAGTGATCACGTTTATCCTTCAGATGCGGCTTCTGTTAGAGAGAATCAAAATCAGATTCTCTTTTGACAGCCAGTCGCCACGTTGCTCACACACCTGGGCGAACTGAAGGCTGTGCTGGCAATCTCTGCCCTGTTGAGCGCTTCCTGGGCCTACTTTGTCACACATTGTGCAACCTTCCCAGAGTTATTCCAGTGCCTACCCTGTTCAGGCTCTACAGACACAAGGCATGCTCTTCTGAAACCAAAACCTGAACTACAGCCTCCCCAGTTCCCACTCAGAACTGTCCAGTGGGCCCCTCATCACTCTCAGACTGCTACCGTGGCCTACAAAGCTCTGCATGATCTGGTCTCTGGTGACGCCTCCAACCTTCCTCCTCGGGGCTCACTAGGATTCCCCCCTCAGGACTTAGTTGTCACCCCTCCCTCTGCTGGAATATCACTTCCACAGCGTATCACTGGCTGCTCCAGACAGCAGGTCCCTCTCTGTTACCTTCTACCTCGGGTCTCTGTCTAGTTCCTTCAGAGCTAGTGCCATAAGCCACAGTGGCTTTATTTCCCCTCTAAAACGAGGTCGTCTGGTGGAGGAATGACAGTTTCAGTGCTCACCTCCGAATCCTCACCAGCTAATGCAGGGCCGGCACGTGGCAGGGCAAGTAATACTCACTGGTGATGATGCAGGTTCCCTTCTGAGTCCAAATGGTGGCAACTGACCCATAAGGAGCTACTCCGCAGGCTGCCCAGTAACCTAAGTGCCAGCTCCCACAGTGAGCTGGATCAACCGGATTCTCTGCGTGGACAGTCTGGCGTGGACAATCTGGCGTGGACAGTCTGGCGTGGACAAATTGACCCCAAGCATCCTTTGTTATCCTCTTACCTGATGGGGGCACACCTTGTAGATTTTACCCCCCGTGAGGTGAGGTGGGGGCTGTCTAACTCTGGTTCCGTTCTGTACAGATTTATAGAGGGCCAGCAAGGAGAAGCAGAGCTGTTCCTGGAGCAAGACGAGGTTAAAAACAGAGCAGTAAACGCTATGGGACCAGGCCTGGTGTGCAGCACCAAATGCTCACTTCAATATCCAAAGCAAAAGAATAAGCTGTCAAGGCCAGTAGAGGCCTTGGAGCCTCACTAGCCCAATGTCCTCTAGGTACGGATGGGGACTCTGAGGGCCCGGAAAGGACCAGGTCACTGATAGAGCAGCCAGAATGACCAAGGTGCCAGCCTCTTGAAGCCTGGGGTCTTCCTACTTTTTATTGGGCAGGGAATGCTTCAAAGAAAAGCTAATATTAGAGTCTGAACTTGAATAAAGCATAAAATTTTCAACAGCATGTTAGTATGAAGAAAAGTAAATAACATGCATAAAACACACGCATTCGCGTATACATGTGCACACTGGTGCACACAGGGGCACACACGCTCTCTCTCTTCATGCATGTAACAGCACTCGTTTCCTACGAACCTAGAGAGGCGATAACCACACACTGCAAAGAGCCTCCCTTACTACAACAGTCTCATGGGTCGGTATTTTGGTTATTTCCACTTTGTAAACCAGGAAAATAAGGCTGAGAAATGTAGGGAAGCTTATCCCAGATCACGCCCAGTAAATGAGAGAGCCAGGACTCCTGACCCCAGAGTCTGGGCCCACAGAGGAGCTCACTGGAAGGAAAGGCCTCCCATTCCTGTCATGCTCTGGCTACGGACCATATCCCAGGCTTCCCTGACTGCCAGTACCTTCCGTCTGGCGAAGACGCTTGTCACAAGCGCTCATATCCTTGCCCAGAAAACCACCAGACTGTTCCCAAACTCTTTATCTGCACCGCCGCCCCCAACGCTCACCTTGGAGTCTCCTGTCCCAAAGGGGACGCCGCACTGCCTCAGCAGCTGCCGCAGCTCCTCCTCACTGTAGGAGCCAATCTCCTCAAGCTTGCAGGTGCCCTCGTGAAGCAGCCTCACCAAGGCACTGCCATGGCCTGCAAGAGACAGCCCTGCTGATGGAGGGGCCCTGCTGCCGGCCAACAGAGGTCACGGGTAGTCCCTCACGTGTGAGGATAAGAAGCAGGGGACGAGGCCTAAGTACAGCAGGGAGGGGAAGCAGGCTCTGCCCTGAGGCAAGTCTGAGAACTTCTGCAGCTATTGGAAGTCTCTCAGAAGTGGCTTTCTACCCTTGAATGTCTAGGGGAGATCCAGTGAAGCGCCCTTGCAAAGAACCCCAAAATGGGTATTTCAGAAGCAACATCTCAGATGCTTACCACAAGGGCAGCAGCAGTGAGCAGTAGCTCTCATTTCAAGAACGCTCTCTATATACCATGTTCCTGAGCCTGCCTGACCAACAGAGAACTATGTGGGGACTCAGAAAATACAACCAATTTCTGGGTCTTGAAACAGTAAACAGGAGGTGGGACCTCAGCATCTAATGTTAGGAAGCACTGGTTAAGAACCAGTGGATCACAGCCTATTAAATACTTTTAAGATCATCTCAGATCATATCCAGAATTTAAAAAATGAAATAAAACAGGAAATATATTCCACTTGGTAAGGAAAAGTACTGTTTTGTGAAAGTTGGCTGGTAGCCCTTTAAAACTCTGCACTATGACTTTAATTTCTAGGGAATTTTGTCACAGGTTGTCACTATCTTTCTCGAAAGAGCCCTCTAGGCGAGCCTGCCCATCACACCCCCACCCCCCATTTATGCTGTCTGGCCGCGGAAACAGTCCAGCCTCTGGACTGGGCCCTTCCCTGACCCGAGTCAGCCGCCAGGCAATCTTACCAGGTACTGGCTGCACATCCGGATTTTTGTCTTTCTCAGTGTTGACGACCACGGCTCCTCTCATGAGCGGTGGAAAGAAGGGGGCGATAACAGACGCATCGAACTTGGTGATAGGGATGCTGGCGGGGAAGGCCACTTGCTCAATCACCTCTGTCTCCATTGTGGCCCAAAAGTCCTCCACGTTTACCTCACTGGGGCCCAAGAACTCAGGCCAGGTGAACTAAAATTATGGATAAAAAAAGATCAAACTGCAGGAGCCACAGAGTATTTGCAACACAGCGGTCCACCTTCTTGATACACTCCGGACAGCAAAGATGGGGGGGCAGCGTGCGGGGGAGTGCGGGGGGCATCTGACAACCACGCATTGCCGGGGTACCCCCAAATCTGACATCTTTGTACCTAACTGCCTTTTGGCTGCATTCCTTTCTCCCATCCTGTAGCACTCCCCACACTCCAACAATCCTAAGGCCCTTCTGCATCCGTCTATAGTCAAGTCCTTTCCCTGACTTGCAAGGAAAGGGGAGCTACCGCTGACTACCTGCTCTGTGCTGGACACTGTCTGATTACCGCCCCGTAGTCTAGGTGGGGGGGGGGGGGGGGGACATCCGAGGTGAGGCTACCACAGTAAGGGCCAAGTAAGAATGTGAACAAAGGTTTAGTTCCAAAGCCCAAGCCCTTAGTTCCCCTGCCACCCAGGGCACTAGTGCATGCTGTAAATAGCACGCATCTCCCACCACACTCCGCAGCTTCTGAGCCCACCCTCTCCACAAAACAAGGGGACGAAGAATGCCAGATGACTGTGCTGCTGTGTGTACAAACTGATGTGGTGACTGTCATTAGGCCAGAGGGTCCTCCTCTATATAGTCCCTAAGGGGAGAGGCCACCAGACAGTCACCAGGGACAGCAGGGACAAATGCAAATTTAAGTTTTGTTCAGTAACTTCTTGTTCCATTTCCACAACATCAGAATACCCTCCACCTGCTTCTCCACACATCCACCACACCACCCTGCACACACAAAAGGGAGAAAAAAAATTAAGTCCTGGACTCTAGAAAGAAATACCCAGTACCACAGAAGAGAAGAGATGCCTAAACCGAGAGTGAAGGGAATTCTACGCATTCTGTGAAAAAAGCCTTGACCGGACAAAGCAGGCACCAAGCAGGACTAGGAGACATAAGCTTTTGCAGAGAAGTGGGCATCTGTTTACTTCTGGAAACCAAATGGTCTCTGTAGCCGGATGTGTTTAAAAACAAAAAACAAAAAATAACAACAACAACAAACTAGAGCTCACAGTCCCAGGAGTGAGCATAGCTGTGCTTACGATCTCAGACTCTGGAGTCAGACAGCCAAGACCAAGGTCAACCTCCTGGACTTCAGTCCCTTCATCTACAAATCTCTCACAGGGTTGGAGAAGTTAAGTCCCATAGTAAAGCGCTAAACAGAGCGTAAGAACTTAGCATATGCAGTAACGTGCTCAATAAATCCTAGCTGCACTGCTATTAGCACGACCACTCTATTACCAAGAGACGAGCAGATCTGAAGGAGTTTGGCAACAGCCTCTTGAGATAACACACAAAAACAAAAATTTTTATGGTTCATTTTATCTATAAACAACACTTAGAAGACTCCAGGAAGCACCGTGCTTACTTCATACGTCGTGTTACGTGCCACCATTCTCCCAAGGGATATGTAATCAAAATATGTGCTTGTTTTCTAATTGGGAAGAAAGAGAGGCATACGCACTAAATCCCTAACAGGCTCAGCTGGCCATGCCAAAACACACCCAGGCTCTTCTCCAGAGGCCCGCACAGGTGAGCTGAAGCTGAAGGTCCAGTGCCTCACGAGACGCTTCATGCTGCAAGCTCAGGGCCGGCGAGCTCACACCCCACCGCTATGCTACTAGCCTACTCACGGGCGTGCAGACCACGCCTCTTAGCATGACCGTGGGAGAGAGTTCAGCCATCTATGGAGTTTTCTGAAACACCACACAACCAGGTAAAGAAAAATTCCTATTATTCTCAGTTTACTAAGAGGTTTATTAGAAATTGGTGTTAAATAATAAAGCCTTTTTTTACATCTGATGAAATAATCATACGGGTTTCTTCCTTTTACCTATACAGCAGCAAATTACATTCGTATATTTTCTAACGCTGAAACAATCTTGGTTTCCAGGGATAAGCTTAGTCATGCTGCGTTACTCTACTCACTGTTACCATCTTATTCGGCACTCTGGCATCTATATTCATTAGTACCATCAGCTCCGATTTGTTCTTATACTCAATGTCTCATTTTATTTTCAAGGTTATTTGGCCTGATACAATGAGGTGGAGAAATACATCCACTTCCACCATTCTCTGACGAGAATCATGTTCCTTGGCGATACGAGAACTAATGTATAAAAGCCATCTGAGTTTGGTATCACCTCCGGGAACACTTTTCAGTTAAGGACCTAAGTCACAGATCAGGCCATTCTTCCACGCCTTCTTTCCGCCGCTGTCTCACTTGGTATAAGTCCTCACAGGGGCGCGCGTGCCCCCGTGGGGTCTGGCCTCCCGCAGCCTCCTGGGCTCACACATCCCACCACTCTCTCCGGAGGCTGCTCACGCGTTCCAGCCACACCGGCCTCCTTACCATTCCTCAACCATGCGCAGCAAGCCCACCTCGAACCCTGTTTTCTTGCTGCTCTCTCTGCCAGGAATATTCTCTCCCCGAGAGCTATGTGGGCTTCAGATCTCTCCTCAAATGCCACCATATCAGAGAGGCCTCCCCCTACTGCCCTCTAGAAAACAAGCATCCCGCTCTCCACCGAGCTGCTCTCTCCTCACCTGCTCTACTGTCACTAGGCTACGTTTAATCACTGCTTGCCGCATAAGATATAGACATTAATAGACAATTATTAACAATGTTTGTTTCCTGTCAAATTTCCAAATTTGGGGATTTCATGAATTCCCAAAGCAGAATTCGAGCCCATAAGCACAGAAACTTTATGGGTTTTTTTCTGCCAGGTCCCAAGTGTCTAAAAAAGTACCTGGGTTCATATTTAATAAATTTGTTGCTTAAGTAACAAATGCCTTAATTTCCACCCAGCCTTCCTCAGATAAAAAAGCCGCTCGCCACTCCCAGGCAGGACTGGAGCCATCTGTTCTTGGGACAGCATGCAGGAAGGTGCTGCCAAAGAGTGAGGACTGTCCTAAAGGCGGCCAGGGGATACTCACTTCCACGCTCTTCAGTGCCAACACGTTTTCTTCATTCCTCTGGGCCATTTCCACTGTGGGAGCCACACCGCAGACGCCACAGATCATGTCGTTGTAGTCTCGGACAGTGAGGCACTCGAAAGCCCAATAGCCATTGCACAGCAGCTCCTGCAGCTGGCTCAGCTCCTCTGAGGTCAGGGTCTTCTCTGCAAGGAGAGCAAGAGCTCTGAGAAGTCACAGAAAAAGGCCGTGAGGCCGCCAGGGGTGAGCCAATGGCCGGCAAGAACAGCAACTCTGCAAGACTGCTTCTCCCCTAAGAACAGCCAAGGGTCAAGCACCCTGACCTTAATGCTCAGGTGGCAACCCCAATGGGCAGTTCCAATCAGAGTTATAACCACCTTGCACTAAGCACCTACTAGGCACTAAACACCGTGCAGACAGCTTCAAATACATTATTTCACTTAACTCTCACATCTTTATGAAACAGAAAGCTATTCTCATCTTCATTTTATTACTGGAGAAACTGAAGCAGAGAGAACAAATTGTTCGAAAATACACTGCCACTGAGTGGCAGTGCCAAGACTCAAACGCAGGCCTGTTTGATCCTAGAACCTTTGCAGTACTCTACCTGACCTCACAGCAAGCAAGGTGCAAGGGAACGGGCCTGCAAGGAGAGGAGGAAAAAAGCACCAACAGAAAGAAGTAAGGAAAGCAAGGGGAAAAAGAATTTCTAATGATAAGGAGGGTGGTCATCACCCTCAGGTCTTGACATGAGCCTTGGGACCGGTAGCAGACCTCCAAAAGCTATGTACTCAGAATGAGTCTGATTAACATGCGGGGAGGCCGAGTCTACCTGTGATCAGAGGATGAACCTCTAAAGAGTCAGCTTAACCTCGTGCTGAGGGTTCCTGGGTGAATGGAAAGACTCCCGCTTTCCAAAGGGAAGTCTGGCATTTGTAAAATCAAAAGGAAAAGTCGAGAATGTTTCCTTTTCAAACTATCAGATTCTTCTCCGAGATGATTCTTCCTACCAAAGCCCATCGCTGAAAACTCCCAGGGAACTGAGGACTCGTACGGCAAAGGGAGGATAACCGGTACCTGTCTGCTCCTGCACCGACTTCAGAACGGCGCTGAAGGACACCCTGGGGTCCTCTCCCAGCTTGATCTGGTTTCGGATTGCAAAAAGCAAGTCCAGGCTCACTAGTAGCTTGTTCCCCACATTAAAGAGACCTGCAGAGTTAAAAAGAGGCAACAGAGAAACTCACTGTAAAACATCCACAATGGCAAACAATTAGAACAAACTACATGTCCAGCAAGAGATGAAGAGCTAAATTATTATGGTTCATTTCTAAAATAGAAAATTATGCATCATTTAGGTAGACCTATATGCTCTGACCTGGGAGCTGTCCATAACGCACAGTTAAACGGAAGAAGCAAGCAATGAAAGCTGTAGAGAATTTTTTCATAAAAAGAGAAACTCTTCCCTCTGGCTCAACTCAGCTCTCAGGACCAGCGAGGCCACTCTTCCTCTACTTCTCAGCAGCCACACGGTGGGGAAAGGTCGGGAGCACCCTCCGGCCCAGGGACGTAACAACGCTACAGAATCACCCCTAACAAAATCCCAAGATGAAAGACTCAGAAAAACTTAAATACAGCCAATTTAAAACAAATCAAAGAGGGTGATTTTATATTTGCACAAAATATAAAGCACAAATTTGCACAAAAGTAAGTTCTAGAATACGAGTTCTCATTAGAGAAGGGTATAAAGGAGGGGGGGGGAAGGCTTTTCTGAGCATGATACTAAAGGCTGAAACCAGAGAGACGACCAAATCTGGTTACATAAAAATTAAAAACAAAAACAACAAAAAAAATCACAAATAAATTTAATCACAATTAAAAGACAATTGATAAACTGGGGGATTACTCTGCCAACAAAATATTCCAATGAAGAATGGAAATGTTCACAAAAGAAATTCACAGAAGAGATTTAAAAAAACATACGGTGGTACATATATACAATGGACTGCTACGTGGCAATGAGAAAGAATGAAATCTGGCCATGTGTAGCCACATGGATGGAACTGGAGGGTATTATGTTAAGTGAAATAAGTCAGTCAGAAAAAGACAGATACCATATGTTTCCACGAATAAGTGGACTTTGTGAGACTAAGCAAAAACCAGGGGGAGGGGAAGAGGGGAAAGGGAAAAAAGACAGAGAGGGAGGGAGATAAAACATAAGAAACTCTCAAAGACTAAGAACAAACTCAGGGTGAGGGGGATGAGGGAGGGGGGAGAGGGGGTGACGGGCATTGACGAGGGCACGTGTTGGGATGAACACTGGGTGTTATATGTAAACCAATTTGAAAATAAACTATTATAAAACTGAGGGTGAGGGAGATGGGGGGGAGAGGGGGTGATGGGCATTAAAAAAGGGCACATGTGGGGATTAACACTGGGTGTTTTATGTAAACCAATTTGAAAATAAACTATTTTAAATTAAAAAAAAAACGGTAAGGAAGAATTAAAAAATGCCTTGAATGAGGTGCAAAACAAACTGGAAGCAGCCACAGCGAGGATTAAAGAGGCAGAAGAGAGATGAAGTGAATTAGAAGATAAAATTATGGAAAAAGAGGAAGCAGAAAAAAGAGATAGACGGCAATTCCTTTAAAAAAATATACACTTGGCATATGGCCCAGCAGCCTGACTCCTCCATATTCATCCAAAAGATGAAAACTGTGTTCACGCAAAAATCAGTACATGAGTGTTCATAGGAGCTCAGTTCAGAAGTGCCCAAAACTGGTAACAACACAAACATCCTTCAAACAGTGAACAGATAAACTAACTGTGGCACTCCACACAACGCAACACTACTCAACAAGAAGGAACAAACTGCTGATACAGGAAACAATATGGATGACCTTCAAAGGTGTGATGTTTAACGAAAGAAGCCAGACTCACTTAAAATACTACATACGTTGTGAATCGACTATACTCAAAAAAGTTTTAATCTTTAAAAAATATTTTTTAAACATACTACATGCTATGATTGGATTAGATGACATTCTAGAAAGATGGAGCTACAGGAATGAAGAATGTATCAGATGGTTGCTAGAGGTTAGGGGTGATGCCACACAGGAGGGATGTTTTAAGCCACGGAATTGTTCCATATATTGATCGTGGTGGCAGTTACACAACTCAGTGCACCTGCCAGAACTCATGTAACTGTACAACAATGAAGTGAATGTTACTGTTATATTAATTTAAAAGTAAAGCTAAAATTTAAAAAAATATATAATCCTAGGTACAACTGACCTAGATAGACTGCAGGGAATAATAATAATAATAATTATTATTATTATTATTATTATTATTATTATTATAGACCTCATTAACCGCTGGCAAAAGCATAAAATAATACAAACGCAGCTGGGCAATACAAGACATTGAGAGCACGAATACAAAGCAAGGCAGCATAAGGTTCTGAAAACAAAGAGAATAAATAACAAATAGTCTAAAATCTTTGGCACTCAATTCTACATATGAAATTCAAGACCCAAATTCTTACAATGTTGGTACCCGGTGAATGTTCCACAAATGTCTGATGTTGATGAACATATAGAGAGAATGGGTGAATATGCAGCAATTCCATCTTGAGCACTTGTCTAAAGGAAATAAGGCTATACACAAAGCATTTATTATAGAGAGAATTCTAAAATGGAGTCCCATATACTCTAAAAATGGTCATGTATGTCTTCACTTGCTGGCACAGGAAGATGCCAACGGTACACTGCCAAACTTAAATAGAAAATTCCGGGGTGCCTGGGTGGCTCGGTTGGTGAAGCATCTAACTCTGGGTTTTGGCTCAGGTCATGATTTCATGGTAATGAGATAAAGCCCTGTATGGAGCCCGCTTGGGACTCTTTCTCCCCCTCTGCTCCTCTCACCGCTCAGGCTCACGCTTTCTCTCTCTCGAAATAAACAAACATGAAAAAAAAAAAAAAAAGAAAAAGAATATTCCAAAATAATATCCAGCACAACCTCACTTTTGCTGAAAGAAAAAACTATAAACCCATAAATCCCATATTTCCTTATATTTGAATGAATGAATAACACATATGAATGATTAGAGAGCATGTTACGTTTCATCTCTGGCAGTAGGATTACTATTGACTTTTAGTTTCTTCTTTATACTTGTCAGCATTTTCTGTTTTTTCCCACGATGAAGATCTGTTATTTAACAATTAATTTTGTTTAAAGATCCAAGATATGAGAGCCCTAATACTAGAGATGAACGTAATCTTCTGGGGCCAAGACATCCAGGAGGAAAAATCACCACTTTCTCAGAAGCCACATCGGAGAGAAGGTGCAGTGCTCCAAGGACCAGAGGTCTGGCCAACAGAGGCTGTTCCCAAGCCTGTTTTGGGGCCCTTTGAGGGAAGAAAGGCTGAGACCGACCCACATAGGTTCCATGAAGCTGTGCGGGACCAGACAATGACACCCACCTGTATAGATATCCATGAAGCTGTGCAGGGCCAGACAATGTGGGTTCAGACACATCTTCACCTGGGCAGTCACCACCTGTAGCCGGCTGGCTGTCAGCAGCCAGCACTCCTGGGGCCCGGCCAGGGAGCTAGTATCAAAACATCACCGGCAGGAAAACAGAAGGGGAATCAACTTAATGTAATTCCAGAGATCAGTGATTAATGGCAAAGTTCTCCAGATTTTAATGGAAGTGGGCAAATGAAGATGCTGGAGCTTGTGTTCCAAGGCTTTCTAGGTGGGTGTCTCTGCTCTGTTGGCATGTGGTCTCTGGAATCACCCCTCAAGTTAATACTCTGCTGGATTAACTACCTACTTTAATTACCAATCCCCCTGAACTCCCAAATCCAAGCACTGTGCTGGGCAGTCCGGATGTAAATGAAATCCTAACTTGGTGACTTTCAGGCATTTTCAATAGAAATAATGGATAATTACTTATATTTATGATTTTTACCGTAGGCTACTGAAAAAGCAAAGGAAACCTAAGAAAAGCAGAGAATAACATCTTCAAAGGATACAGCTTTACAGTTGTTTGAAAAAAGGGGCGAGATGAGCCAAGTAAGATATGGCAGCCAGGGACAGGGTAAATCTGAAAGGGGTGCTTACTTTTGTCCCCCTTTGAATAATGGGCTGCTACAGAGTAGGCACTGCGTGGACGGAGACTCATAATAGTTCGACCAAGAGGTTTGCTCGATGGTGACTGTCTCTTCACTCACGTTGGACAGAATGAGTCGAGAGCTGTTGAGTTCGTGAATCAAGGCGAAGACCTCGGCCAGCTCTGACTCGTTCTCAGGAATCTGCAGGACTTTGCGCAGCAGCTGCAGTGTGGACTGGCGCTGGACCTCCCTCTGGGCCAGGCTCAGGGGCTCTGTGGCACTCAGCACGTCTGGGAGTGGTGAGCTGACCTCCTGGGGAAAGAGCGGGTTGAACGATCAGAAAGCACCCAGGGCAGCACCAGCCTCGGTCTAAAAAATATGGAGAGGCTGCAGGTGGCAGAGGGACGGGCCCATCCACGGCTGAGGGTGGGAAACCTAGCTTCCAAACCAGCTCCGTTAGTAACTCGCTGCACGACTTAAGGCGGATGTTCTTTCTCTCTCAGGCACAAGGTTCTCTGTCAGGAAGGAGAGGATGACACACACCACTTGGAAATGGTTTTCGGAGTCAGCTCCCACTCCCCAGGTTTGGAGAGTAACAGACCTGGGGTTCAATCTTGGACATGCCACTTAACAGCCATACATTTGTGACCCGAAGCAATTTACTGAATCTTTCTGAGTCTCAATTTCCCTATCTATGAAATAACGGATGAAATACTAGTAATCTCCTAGAGCTGTCGTGCAGAGTAAACACAATATTGCAAGTAAAGCACTTAGCATAGTACGTGGGATACAATAAAAGCGCTACGAACAGTAGTTTTGATATGTCACCAAGTATCTGTACTACTTAAGGTATTTGTCTTTTAACACTTTTATCTTCTGGGTCCAAGGAGACTATTTTATGTATCAGTTAAAGGCTTTCGGGACTATGGTTCTGAAATGCTCATTAAAAACAGGTCCTTTTCAATGGAGGTGCCTCCCTGATCCCTTGTATAAACGCAGCAGGAATCAATCCCTCCCTCATGCTTCCAGAGTCCATCCTTTTACTGCAGAATTCACAGTCTCACAGTTGGTGAGACTGTTCCCCTATCTTCGGTGAGTATAAGGTCCCTGCTTATTTGCAGATTCCCAAAACCAGCATGAGGGCACACTAAAGATTCTAATTCGTATTTGCTGGACACATTATATGTTACTTTGCAGAAGTTAATTGCCTAATAACAAGAAGGAACTTTCTATGAACTCTGCACACCTACAACTCTTGTCTCATTATCTTGTAAGTTTGGCTACTTATCTTTCTCCCCCACTAGACTGTGAGTTCCTTAAGGGAAGGGACCGTGTCCTATTTATCTTTGTATCTCCAACGGTCTGACCTACAGCAGGCATTCAAATGCATGCTCGCTGAAAGAAAAAATGAACGGCTGCAGACGGGGCGCCTGGGTGGCTCAGTCGGTTAAACGGCCGACTTCAGCTCAGGTCATGATCTCGTGGTCTGTGAGTTCGAGCCCCACGTCCGGCTCTGTGCTGATGGCTCAGAGCCTGGAGCCTGCTTCAGATTCTGTATCTCCCTCTCTCTCTGCCCTTCCCCTGCTCGCGCTCTGTCTCTATGTCTCTCAAAAATAAATAAACGTTAAAAATGGAAAAAAAAAAAAAAGAAAAAATGAACGGCTGCAGAGAGCTGACTGACACTAGAATGAGTTGCCCTGGGAGACAGTGTGTTCCTAGTCATGTCTATGTTGAACTATGGGCTGAAGATCAGCTGGCAGGAATACCATCCTTCTACTCTGAGCCACAGTGAAAGACAGAAAGGAATGAAGACCATTCCAGCCCAGAGATGCTGCAGTCTTAATTACAGCCACCAAGGACAAACTGCGCAGGAAGTATATGGCCACCAGGGGGCTCCAGAGAGCACCACACACGAAGGTCCTTGGGTCTCAGTCTCAGACCAGTGTTTTAGTTTACAGAAAACAACTATTACATTTTATTTCTCTAAAATTTAGGAAGGTGACAAAATGTCAGAAGGGTACTGGAGGTAGGCAGCTATCAAAGACAAAAAGAATGTAAATTTCAAAGAGTAGGATTTGAAATCAATAGGCTAGAGGTCCCTGAACAATTCCTATTTGACCTGTAAAGTTAGGTCACCTCATCATCCTGGATCCAGGGACCAACATCCATTTCCACACTGCAAACCACACCCACAGCTACAAACAGGAGAAAGGAATGTTCTGAGCGTCTACTTATTCCACTCCATAATCATGATCAATACACTGAATATGCACACTCCGAGGTCAGAAGGCATGGGGGAACCAGTATACCTGCCCTAAAGGAAATTAGGGTGTCACAAGGACCTGAGAGGAATCAAGACAGAATGTGGCCAACACTAAGTGAAGACCTTCCTCTTTCCTCCTCCCATTAAAGGCATGGAAGATCCAGGAAGCTCACTGCCAGCAGGGGGCAGCCAATGGAGCAACAGAACCTGATGGAAGCTATGGACCCATTTTACATGCAATTTCAGGGATTTACAGATTATTTGCAGCTCAATTCTGAGTCTTCTCTGGGGCTTATGGCCCTGAGAATAAAATGTCCAGACAGAATCTACCTGGCCCGCTTCTGTCAACAGAAAAACTCAAACTCGGAAGAGGGATGGCATCCAGCTGAGGGTCCTCCCGGCTGTCTGTCTATCTGCAGTCCCCATGTGTTTTCCACCAAGCCATCGGTGCCCACATACTTCAGTTCTATTTCCCTTCTCACAAGGATGACCTCAGAACAGCACCTCAAGCATGGAAACGAACCTGGGACCAGGGGGTGAGATTCAACCTCCAGAAGCTCCCCTGCCCCGCCCCGCCATAGGCATAGGAAACTTAGCTCGAAATGGTTCTTACCACCTCGGTAGTCCTGTCCATTCCCACACCCCCATGTGTCTCCTTCCTGACACAACCTTCTAGGCCTCACCCTGGGTCAAGGACAGTCAGTGTGACCCCGTAAAATAACAAATTGCCTGGTCGAGCACTAAAGAGCTTCCACAATATGGCCCCAGTACGCCTTCCGAGCAGCTTATTTCCCATACTCCTCCCTATATACACACCCTTCTTTTCTAGGTGACTGGAACACAGCTCTTTGCTTGTGCCCATGCTTATCCTGGAGGATGGCAATGCCGTCCTCTTCCATCCAACTCCGGCCCCCCCTTGCAAAGTCCACCTTAGACCTGGAGTGGCCAGGCTCCACACTGGATCCTGCCTGTCCTGTACGGCATCCTCTTTCCTCCCAAGGCAGATCAAGGAGATCTATCTTCTTACCCTCAACCTAGTCACTCCATCTGTTGCTTCAGGTGCTGTATCTTTCTGTACACTTAAAGAAATTCACATGTGGAGGAGTGCCTGGGTGGCTCAGTTGGTTAAGTGTCTGACTCTTGATTTCAACTCAGGCCGTGATCTCACAATTTGTGGGATCGAGCTTCATGTTGGGCTCTGCACTGACAGCGCGGAGGCTGCTGGAGATTCTCTCTCTCCCTCTCTGCCCTTCCCCCACTAGAACATGCATGCACACACTCTCTTAAAATAAACATTAAAAAAAAAATTCACGTGTAAAGTCAGAAGACCTCTGAAAATACCCATCTTTTCCTGGTTCTAATAAATAAAAAAATGAGCCTTAATGAGTCCAATGGAATGTGTTTCACTCTCCAAACAGTTTGGTCCAACTTCAGAAAGATTTGCCAAAACCGCTAGAAATAGAGCTTTGTATTGAGCCCAAAGCTCTGTAAGGAACCTGAGGCAGTGAACTAATCTACAAAGTCTTAGGGCTGGCATTCTCTGTTTACCAAAATACTATTTACAGGTGCTCCACCAGGTCTCAGAACTAAAAGGATTGTAACCCTTCCAATCCTCTCTTCAGAATCCTCTTCATTAAAAAAAAAAAAAATTTTTTTTTAAGTTTATTTACTTTTGAGAGAGGGAGAGGTAGAGAGGCAGAAAAAGAGAGAGAGAAAGAATCCCAAGCAGGCTCCGTGCTACCAGCAGCACTCGATCTCATGAACTGTGAGATCATGACCTGAGCCGAAATCAAAGAGTGGGACGCTTAGCCGGCTGAGCCACCCAGGAGCCCCTTAAGAATCCTCTGCAAAGCCTGTGTTCCCATTCTCTTTGGTGAATGAACTCTCAGTCCACTGGGCTAGAAGGTTCTCCAACTCTCTCAACTTAATAATGAGGACAAGGAAGCCCAAAGAGAAGGCTAAGTCCAGAGCCTTAACACTGGTTCCAGTTCTGGTGTTCTAATTATGATCGTGTACCAAGAAATAATTTTTTTTCTACTAAAACAGGTCTACTAACAAAGTCCAACACAAGGCTAGGGGATGTGTTTAGGGAAGGAACTCACGAGAGCCTTGGTGGTTTTCTCAGTCCGGTTTTTAGCAAGGTTAAAACCACAGCTGGGACAAATCCGCGGTTTATGTCGGTTGGTGTAGACGTAGTTACAAGAGGGATTCTTGCACTTTCCCCGGCCTCTTGAAGTAGCGAGGCCCAAATCCTAAAAAAGTAAGACCAATATTCAATTCCACAGAAGTTACACCTGGGAAGAGTCAAAAACCAGGATGACCGGCGATCAGTAAATCAGAGAAGAGAGTGACAATTGCAAAACCGCATTTAGACTAAGTTGCAAAGAGCCTTGATGCAAGATCCTTTTTCTGCGGTTACCTCATCTCAATCTTAACGCAGCCTCCTCATCTGTGAAACAAGTGAGCTGACTCTTTCAGGTCAGAAATTCAAATGCCATCGAGCGCCTGAGTGGCTCAGTCAGCTAAACGTCCGAGCCCTGGTTTCAATTCTGGTCATGATCTCATAGTTTGTGAGTTCAAGCCCTGGGTCCAGCTGTAGGCTGTCAGTACTGAGTCTGCTTGGAATTTCTCTCTCTCTCTCTGCCCCTCCTCTACTCACACACAATTTCACACACGCTCCTGTGTGTTCACTCACTCTTTCTCTCAAAATAAATAAATAAACAAACAAACAAACATTAAAAAACTGTTAGAAATTCGAATGCCTTCAGGGTCCAGGCTACTGGCAGAGTGAAGCAGGCCTATTCTAGCAGAGGGCTGAAGACTGTGGTGAACACGAGCTCACACACACCCTGCCTGAAGACAACCATGACCTCGGGACTACCTAAACTCAAATCTCTGGCATCTGGGCTCCTGTGACATGCTGCCTTCTAACCAAAAAAGAGAAGGGCCTGGGGAACCCCCCTCAGAGGGTAACCCTAGTGGCTTTCTGTAGTCAGAGGGATGGGGACGTGAAGATGCAGATGGCATGGAGAAGGTAGTAATTAGTCTCTGAGAAAAGAAACCTGAGCAGATATCCAGGATAAAGGAGATATTCTCCTTAAGGATCCGGCCAGACGACGCACTAGTCCACCACGCTGTCCTGTTACTACAGAATCCCTAGCAGAGGGTCTGGCCAGAGCAGGTGCTCCGTAAATATTTTTTGAATGAATGAATGGTTTTGTACCTGTCTGCCTTTTTCAGGTAAGAATTTTTAAAAATCCAACTGCTCTCTCAAAGTCTGTGTATCTTACTCAAATCAGGCAGAAAACCTGCCAAAAGTTACTGGCTAATTAGTATTTAAGGATCAACAAAATTAGAATGTTAGGAGCAAAGAAAGAGCCCCAACATGATATCTAAATAGATGCCGTGTTTTACAGATGGCGAAAACTGAGGACCAGAGAAGCAAAGACGCTTGCCCGAGTCAAGTGCCTGCTGGCAGTAGAGCCAGACCCACTTCTGGACTAAGTCCTTTGAGTCTTTATTCCACGGCTCCACATGGCTTCCCCTGTCAAAGGAGGACTCCAGAGTCACACATTTGTTTACTGGGATGTTAATATATGTTGTGTTAAAAATAAAAGGTGATGGAGCACCTGGGTGGCTCAGTCAGTTAAGTGTCCAACTTTGGCTCAGGTCATGATCTCATGGTCTGTGAGTTCGAGCCCCTGAGGCTCTGAGCTGTCGGCTTTGACAGCTCAGAGCCTGAAGCCTGCTTCGGATTCTATCTCCTTCTCTCTCTGCCCCTCTCCCACTTGTGCTCTGTCTCTCTCTCTCTCTCAAAAATAAACAAACATTAAAAAATATACAAAATAAATAAATAAAAATAACAGGAGGGTGGGGAGGGAAAAGCTTGGTGGGAAATGCGAGGCTAAACAAAGTTGCTTTACCAAAACACTTCTCAAATCCTTTAAGATGCCAGTACTGAATGTGACTATTTTAAGGGGGAAAAATAGAACTTTCTCACACTTACTTGTTGTGGATAATATACTTCTGAGGCTAAAAGATCCAAAGACTCTTGAATGCTAAAGCTGGACTGGATTCTCATCTCCAATTACTCCAAGAAAATCCAGGTCTCAGCTGGCCTACACTCTACAGATCTCACCTGCAAAACACCTAGCCGATTTACCCAGCAGCTACCGTCCGTATCAGTGAAGGGATCATCAGTGAAGGGATCGTCAGAACCGATGACCTCTCCCTGCCTCTACTCTCACTCCTAACCACCACTCTCCACCTCTCTCGGACTTCTACTCGCCCTACACCACAAAACCAAAACCACGTCCATGTCAACCCATCGCCTGGCCGCACTTACCAGCGTTACAGTGCAGCTGTACTTGTATGGAGGAAACAGATCGGGCTTGACTTCTACAACCTTTACCTGTGACGTCCGACTGCCCGGGCCATTTGTCAGCTGTGGATCAGAACAAGTGACTTAGTGCTTTTCTATAAAACCTCACACTCCTGAGGGTCTGTGTCCTGAAACAGCTTGAGGAAATAGTTTCCCAGGGAATCTGTAGGGCCATGCTCCATGTGGGCCCTCTAGATGCTAGGCAGCAGTCACCAGCCCGCCAAAGGTCTAATGTCACTTTCAAGTCCAGAGTTGCCACATTTTCCTGCGCAGCTTCTAACACTGCATTTTAGAAACACTGTGAATCAGTTTTACAACTGCTACCAAGTGAGAAAAACTTATAACAGTTATACATACAAATATGTGGTTGTATAATGCTGGCATAGAAAGAACTCAAAAAGATTGTTCACTAAAACGTCACAGGGTGAGAGGAAGATCGTGATTTTCCCCCTTTTACCACTACCTATGAACTTTTCAAATGTTCTATACTACTAAAGAAAAAAAACAGATGAAGACAGCATTAATAATTATTCTATGATACTAAATTTAAGTCAATACTCACAATATAAAATTTCATGTAACTTAACTGGCTTAAGATCAACAAAAGGACTTACAGCTTTTAACAAATACCCAATGTTACCGGTCAAAAGGAAACTATTTACAGAGAAGATTGGGAGTTTGCCCAAGTAAAGGGACTAGGGCTGGAAATCTACAAAGCAGCAAAGCAGACTAGATCACCATCCTTCTAGATCTAAATCACACATGCTCCAGTGCTGACGCCACATCTGGGTGACAGAAGTAAAAGCCAGTTGATATTCTACTTGGCGCAAATTTGGAACAAAGGAAGTTGCCTGGCAGAGCACACTGCAAGGGAGAAGGCAGCCCAAGCTTCCTATTCCAGTTTGGTCTAACAGAGTTTTTGAACTACGGATCACAAAATCCAATGACAGGTCATGATATTAATTTAATGAGTTGAAACGAGCATTTTGCAAAACGGAAAATACCAAAAGAACTGCATCCTTGTTCTTTCTATGTACGCAGGTATGGATATTTACTGGGCTGTGATGTACAAAAGTGTCGCCAAGGATCGTGGCCCCAAAAAAGAGGCCTAGTAAAAAACGCTGATTTGGGGAATTTTGATCGTAACTATTCTGGTCACATATGGAAAAAGAACCAAAAAAACCCACTGTCATTAACATCAATGGATTGTACTGGCTACAAACCAGAACGTGGAGAAGAGCCATGATTTTTGGTTTTAAAAAATTAAAGAAAAATGCCCACGAATACAGGAAAAGCCTCAAAGGCTGAATGGGCACAAACTGCCAACAGCAGTTAGTTCTGGGTGGCAGGATTACAAGGGACTAATAACTTTCTTTCTGCCTTATCTGAATTCTCTGTATTTTCTACAACAACCACGCGTTCATTTTTTCAAAGGAGGCTAAAGAAACAACTAAATGCAGTATGTAATCCTACACTGAACCCTGTACTGGAGTGGAAAAATGCTATAAAGAAGGTAACTGGGTAAAACTGACAAAATTGGAATACAAGTGACAGACTGAAGTATTGTATCAATGTTTCAGTAACAGAATATCCTTATTCTTAGGAAACGCACACTGGAGTATTAAGAAGCAAAAGGCCATGTAACTTTCCCTTAAATTACAAGTACTTTAGAAACACACATGAGCACAAATGAGGCGGCGCATGGGTGATACCTTACCAATAAGTGACTATGAGTAAAAAGTACATGCATACGTTTTGCACTGTGTACTATCTTCACTCTTGCAATTTTTTCTCTAAGTTTTAAATTATTTCTAAATTAAGGGGTGCCTGGGTGGCTCAGTTGTTTAAGTATCCAACTAACTCAGGTCATGATCTCACAGTTCATGAGTTAGAGCCCCACCCCACGTTGGACTCCTTGCTGATGGTGCAGAGCCTGCTTGTGATTCTCTCTCTCCGCCCCATCCCCGCCCCGTCCTCTTTCTATCTTCTGCATTCTCTCTCTCAAAATAAATAAACTCAAAAAAAAATTATTTCTAAGCCAAAAGTTTTTTGGGTTTTTTTTTTATTTTTTTTTTAATGTTTATTTATTTTTGAGACAGAGAGAGACAGAGCATGAGCGGGGGAGGGGCAGAGAGAGAGGGAGACACAGAATGTGAAGCAGGCTCCAGGCTCTGAGCCGTCAGCCCAGAGCCCGACGCGGGGCTCGAACTCATAGACCGCGAGATCATGACCTGAGCCGAAGTCGGACGCTCAACCGACTGAGCCACCCAGGGGCCCCTCTAAGCCAAAAGTTTAAATGTGCATTCATTTTATAACAAGAATAAAATTAACTAAAAATAAATAACTCATTCATGCTAAACTTCATTTCAGAGGTCACTTCTCAGGGTAAGAACAGGATTTTTGCCTATGGTTTTGAGACACTAAATAGGAGCCCTGTTCTCAGAGTAGCAGGCCCCCCACCCCCAGGATGCCCTACCGCTGGAGAATGGGCCTTACCTTCACTTCACTGCTATGTGATGGCTGTTGGATCGGCTGGCCCAGCTGCTTCAGCGTGCTTGGCTTCAGGCCACAAGTCCTCACAGAGGGGGTTTTATCTGAGACAATCAGAAGCCAAACTGATGACTTAAGTGCATCCAGAGTTTCCCTCAGTCTCTCATCTCCATTCTCAGCAACCCCACTCCTGTCCCCTTCCCATCAGATAGCTCCCTGCTCCGTGTTTGTCCCAGCCCTTACCACTCAGGGGAAAGGTCTGCCTGGCCCTGGACAGTCCCATGCTGCTGCCTCGGCCCACATTAGATGGGGCTGGGAGAATTGCTCTCATGGGTCTTGCTGCAGCCAGTAAGGAGGGCTTGCTCCGAGCTTTGCCTTTAAGCTCAGGGGCTCTGAGCCCAGGGATGAGCGGGTCAACTCTGGAAAAAAAAAAAAAAAAAAACAACAAAAAACCAAGAAGGGAAATCTAAAAATTCCAGACCAAATGGAAGAAAACCAAAGTACAATCTCCAAATAGCATTTTAGTAGAGGGACAGTGTAGTCAACTGTCAGGCTGGATATTTCAAGGGTCATTATGAAGGTAAGTTAAGTATAAAATAGTGCCCACTGTGAGGAATATAAACAGCTAGTGTGGTTATAATATCTGATCTGCCTCTAATTAGTATTTAAAGTATATCAGTCTCCCACCTGAGGGAGGCTAAAAGATCTGCAGAACAAAATCCACATTTGCTTTGTGGTTCCAACGCTGAGCGTCTATAGACCCTACATCTCAGAAGGCTTTGTCAAGGACACACTCGCCTAGAACAGTCTAAACTGCACAGCTTCATGCTCTAAAGATACAGAACCATCCCTAAGTATACTATAAATAAAAACAGGCAAGATGTAGAAATATATGTTATGCTACCATCTGTATATAAAAAAAGGTAGGAAAAATATTTATGCATATACATATTTGCAGTATATGCCTAAAATTATCTCTAGAAACACAGAAATTTGGGAGTACAGATTGTCTGGAAAATGAAAATGGATGACTTAAGGAGAGGCTAGAAGAGAGATTTTTTTCACTGTATATTCCTTATATCCTTTGAGTTTGAATCATGTGAATGTATTTCTTAGTCAACAATGAAAAATTTTAAATCAAATACACCAGAATTTCTAAGCCTTGGCACCATCAACATTCTGGGCTGGATAATTCTTTGTAGGGGCCTGTCCTGTGAATGTTTAGCAGTATCTCTGGTCTCTAGCAACTAGATGTCTGCAGCATCCCTCTCCCCCACAGCTGTAACAACCAAAAATGTCTCTAAACGTTGCCAGTGTTCCCTGGGGGCAAACGGCTCCCCAGTAAGAACCACTAATATAAACAAATAAGGGCCTTTAGTTACAAGACCACGACTGCCTCTGAGAAGAGGCCACATGAGAAATCCAGTCAGGCCTTTAAGGTGGGCATGGGGAGGAAAAACAGCCTGTATTTATGGACCACCGCCTATCTGCAATGCACTGGGCTATGTGCGCTTCACACACTATTTTTTTTAGTCCATAAGGTCAGCCATTAAGGTATTTTCCTCTAAAAAATCTCGAGTATTTCAGAACGGACATGAAGTGATGATGCCCAAGGTCAAAGAGAAGTCAGGAACAGATTACAACCAGCACTGAATTCTCTGATCACCAGGAATCTTTCTATAAGGTACCTTTGAAAGGCTTCTCTTTAGAAATCTAGTATCCAGGATCGGATACTAGTTTGTAACACTGGCCTCAGCCTGTACCAACAGGATCCTAGTAAGTGCTTCTGGGAAGATGACAAGAAGGGATGCACAGGAATGTGACAGCAATGCACGGACAGCAGAGTGTAAGAGGAAAGGCAAATCACTCTGCGGCACTAGGCCTTGGTTTCCATATCTCTAAAGTAGGAGCCGTTAGTTGGACTCTGCTGTCTCTCTCAGTAATGCTAATAACAACATAAAGCAAAACGAGGAGCATTTCCCAACCTGTTATTCTAAACACAATCCTAGAGGGGCGCCTGGGTGGCTCAGTCGGTTGAGCGTCCGACTTCGGCTCAGGTCATGATCTTGCGGTCTGTGAGTTCGAGCCCCGCGTCGGGCTCTGTGCTGACAGCTCGGAGCCTGGAGCCTGCTTCGGATTCTGTGTCTCCCTCTCTCTCTGACCCTCCCCCACTCATGCTCTGTCTCTCTCTGTCTCAAAAATAAATAAACATTAAAAAAAAAAAAATTTAAACACAATCCTAGAAAATATAACCACGTTTACCCTGCAGGCTTTTTGGAAGCAGGGAGAGGACTGGACGTGCTGGTCCTCTCAGCTGGTGGTGGTATGTCTGGTCCTGGACTGTCATTCTCAGCTGTCCCCAGAGATACCTCAGGCTGCACACCACGCTTGACCACCGGCGTCTTCGTGGCTGCTGTACGATTCCCAGGAGCTTCCTTGACCAA
Source organism: Paguma larvata (assembly GCA_030068075.1). Classification (NCBI taxonomy): domain Eukaryota; kingdom Metazoa; phylum Chordata; class Mammalia; order Carnivora; family Viverridae; genus Paguma; species Paguma larvata. The sequence goes on along the minus strand of CM057826.1, from coordinate 40,433,507 downwards.
AACATGGGCATCTGAGATGATCACTTCCTCCCACTCATTCTCCTCACCCACATCTCTCGGAGGAGCTACACTTAGGAGCTGGCTTACAGCTTCTGAATTCTCCAGAGTCAGTTTGGAGGCATTTTCCTTAGAGGAGTTTTGCTCAGTGGTGACAGGCTGCTGATTTCTTCTAACCACCGAGCCTTTGGAGGAGATACCAGGAGCCAATTCCACTTTGACTTTGGCTGGCTTTTCCTAAAAAATAAGAATGCCTGTACGCATTTGGCATTTTACAGAGGACAACACATCACAAATCATTTCTCGTTCGATCCTTCCGACAACAATGTATGGGCAACAGATTAGGAAACTGAGACCAGAGGTAGGACAGACTAATGTAAGTTGTCAAGACAACACTGGCCTGAATCTGTCTTCAGACTTCAGGTCCCGTTCACTACAGTATTCAAAACCCAGGTTAGCATAAAGCTGTTCTAACAAATTTCTTATTGATAGCCTCTTTAGGTTTCATCAAATAAAGTTAGCATTTTGAACCTGACCTTTGTTCAAAGCCTGCTTCTCTAGGCCTAGAAAGCAGCTGACATATTGCTATCCTGAGCCTGGAAGTCCTCAGCTGTTTATCTTGGTAGTCCCGTCATGAGGCCCAGTTAATCCCAGGGCGGTCAAATCTCACATGATGAGACTCAAAGCTTCCCATTCTGTTAGGGAAAACTCTTACCTTTTGTCCCAGATTCTTTCAGGTGAGTCTTAAAGCTGCCTTACACACACGCCACAGACTTCTTGCTCAGTCAAACTAACTCATACATATTAATTACTTACTAGAAAATATTCGAACTTACTAAAAATACCAGCTGCTATTTCAGATCAGCCTACTTTAAAAAACTCATTGGTGCCTTAGCTTCTACGCTATGAAAACATACTATTATTTACACATACACGCATGCACACATACACATACTTATTTACATGCGCATACACACAATGTTTTTAAAACCGTGGCTGTCTCAGGAAGGGTTTTTAATTCCATGTGAGCAGTGAAAGGTGCTATAAATGAAGAGATATGAAACATAAAAGCTGGGTTCTATCTAGGCTGTGCTCCACATCTAACTACTTATGTCACCTCAGACAAGCCTCACGTGAACTCTCACTTTGCTACTATGACACGAGAGGGTCAGCCTCGCAGCGTTCATCAACAGCAGTACCACAGCTTTTCGGGTGCCTCAATTTATTTATGCAGGATTCCCCTGCATGCTGCAGAAGTGTAGCGTCTGAGGCTGATGTTATTAGCATTTAGTATTCTCTCCCAGTCACGGACTACCAAAACCCCTTCAATTTCCAAAGCTGCCTGGCAGCACACTGCCTCTGGTTAAGAACCAATATAGATGACCTAGGAAATCTCCCGTTAAGCATTCTCTAACACACGATAATAGTCCATAGTCCCCGAGGACAAGTTCAATACAGAGAAAAATTCCAAGTAAACTGCACAGAGCTTCCTGACTGCTGGAGAGGGAAAAGCCGGTAGAAAAAAAGGAGACAAACTAAATCCCTGTAATGAAATCTCTGAGCAAAACATTGCCCATTACGCTATTTCAGATAAAAATCCTCTGTAGGGAAACTGAATAATTTAAGGAATCAGAGCAAAAAAGTAGCTGGTAAGCTCATATTTCCTTAACTCAGCCTACCCTTTTGAGATGTCACTCTCTTTCAGGATAGAAGGTAAATACCACCAGTTGCCTGTTCAGAGACCTCAATTACCACTATCAGAGAGCCAAAGGAGTGAGGCCTTGGGCTAAAGAGCTTTATATACCATCTTTTGTTCCATCCAACTCATTGGGAACTGTGCCAAACGTTTCTTGGGCTAATTTTAGCCAGTATGAAACTCTAGAACAATACGAGAAAAGGTGAGTCATTTCCTGACAGGCATGAACACATTTGGAGCTTTTAGAAACTATTTATACTTGCAGCCTCAAAAATCAGAACTCCAGAAATCTTAAAATTCTGCAGCTCGAACAGCACAGCAGTGCCTGAGAAGTGTGATTTAGTGGAAAAGCACTGATGTAATTAGCTATGTGAACTTAACAAGCCACTTCTCTTGAGTCTACTTTTCCTCAGCTAGAGACTTGGAATTGAACTGTCTGATAATCAAAGTCACTTTTTTCTCTAAAATTCCAAGCGTACTGATGCTAAAATGTTATCCTTTTTCTTCTTACGCTCACTTACTGATCCTATGAAATTTAGAAATCATAGTATTTACTCCTTACATGGTAATTCTATAAAAACCTCTGGAGAAAAGAATCTGACTTAACAAATCAAGATGAGGGACAAGCGCTTATGGGCGCCGGGGTGGCTCAATCGGTTAAGCATCCAACTTTGACTCAGGTCATGATTTCATGGTTCGTGGGTTCGAGCCTTGCATCAGGCTCTGTGCTAATGGCTTGGAGCCTGAAGCCTGCTTCAGATTCTGTGTCTCCCTCTGTCTCTGCCCCTCCCCTGCTCGCACTCGGTCTCTCTCTCTCTCTCAAAAATAAATAATCAAAAAAATATTTTTTGAAAAAGATGGGAACAAGTAGCTAATAAAAAAATGTGATTTCACATCAGGAATTTGCTCTCAGAAAGAGAACCATGGCTCAAAAGTGATCTCAATCAAAGAAGGGAAAAAGACGTAAATGAAAAAGAAAAAAAAAAGCCAAAGTAAAAACAGAACCTGAAGGAGACAAGGCTACAGGATGAGTTAGACTCTTTCATACAAAAGCACAAGAAATAAGGTCATTTGACAAACCTGCTGCGCATTTGTGAGGAAGGATCAAGGAAGATTCCAACTACCCTATTCAATCTTCCTACTGCAGCTGAGGAAGTACATTTTGGGGAGAAAAATTAGGATGGGAGGAAACCGAATGGCTGCAGAGCAGCACAACAGAGACGGTGAGCATAAGAAGCTCAACAAAATCTGAAACACACTAGCACTGGGCCCTTCCTGCCCTTAGAAGTGATGGTATAAAAAGCAATACTAGAGATTACAATTATACTGCTGCCCATAATGACAGCAGTGACCTCTTACTGAGGATTTAATCTATACTAGGGATGTGCCATCCACTTTACAGGGATAATCTCATTTGATCCCTCCAAAAACCCTAACGAGGTAGGCTCTATTGTTAATTTCTATTTACGAATGTAAGAAAAACCAAATCGAGAATAAGTGACTTGCCCAAGATTAGACAGCTAAAATCCTTGGGAGGCAGAAGTTCGAACTGAGAAAAGCCGACTCCAGAAGTGTACTTTTTTTTCTTTTCCCCCCAAAGATGCTCCTCTCTCCCCTAACACTCAGGAAATTTCCAGGATTTGAGGAACTCAGTGCCAGGAATCCAGTACAGAGATCAAACACATGTTTCTTTTTCTTTTTTTTTTTTTAAGTCTATTTATGTATTTGTGCATTTACTTATGTATTTGTATATGTATGTATGTACATATATATGTAATCTCCACACCCAATGTAGGGCTCGAACTCATAACCCCAAGATCAAGAGTCCCATGCTCTCCCAAATAAGCCAGCCAGGCGCCCTCAGAAGTGTATTTTTAGCTATTAGCCTTTTCTGTCTCTCAGAATTAGTGATGCCCTGAACTCCCAACATTTCAGCCCGAGGGCAAAAGTCACCATCCCAGTATTTGTCAGAGATGTTCTGTGCAACTGCCCCCGAGGAACGTAACAGGTATGCCGCTATGTAAGGTGTCTCTATACGGATAAAGTTCGGACCATGCTGAGCTAGACACCTAACGAACACAAACCTAGCCTAAGTTACTGTCACAAAAACAATGCTCTCCTTCCTTTTCTACCCAGCCAAATTCTACTGATCCTTCAAGACCATCTCCTCTATATCCCATCCTTGACCATTCTAGTTCCCCTGACCCTAAACAATTTATAGTCTCATATAGAAATGTGATAAGTAAGTGTGATTTATATAGTCAACGTAAGGCATAAAACAAAGAACAAAGCAACATGTTGGACTGAACCTCACAGGGGCATAGCTCTGATGCTCATTTATTTATCGAGCATCATTTACTTAGAAACAGAGACAGAAGTATACATTTGGAAAGTTAACTATGAAAGACCTAAACATCAGGTTAAGGACTTCTACTTTTAATAGTAGCAGCTAGAGGATATTGAAAGGACTTTTGAGCTATAAAGTTAGCAGATGTGAGCTATGCACCTGAGTAAACGGTCAATGTGGAGGATGGATTGTTAAAAATTTAACAGGAAATGAATAAACTGACATGGTGTAGTCATTCACAGGAAGTTATAAAGCAATTAAAGATAATGGTCTTGAAGAATATTTAATAGCATGATATGTTAAGTGAAAAAAAAGTCAAGCTACAGAACTTGCATATTCACAGAAAAAAAGACTAGAAGAAAATACAACAAAAAGTTAACTAATGATGACTGTTCTTTGGATAGTGTTAAGAATATGGATAGCATTTTATTCTCTTTTTTAAAAAGTCTACAATGGAAATGACTTACTTGTATAGTCAGAAAGTAAAAACGAATATTTATTTAAGTCCTCTGTTCTGAAGGGGCACAGGGAGCCTACTTGTGGGGCTTCCAAAGCAGCAATGGCCAATGGACCTTACCTTTGGGATCCACTTCCCTCCGAGGAAGTTACCACAGATAGGGCACTTAGGTGGTTTGTGCCTGGTGACATAGGTAAAGGAGCAACCTGGGCTGGTGCATGTCCCATGGCCCCGGCGGGTGTATGTAGTGGTCTGTAAGGAAAAGAGTGGGTCAGAATCAACACCACGGTGCAACTCCTCTCAGATCCTGATGACCGTTAGAAGCACAACAAAACCAGGAGGACACCAACTTGTAGAAAGATAGCCAATTCATGGTATCTTAAAGGTCAGAATTGGAAAGGTTCTAAGATACAATTAGTTCACTTTTTAGAAATGAAGAAACTGGGTTCAAAAGAGGAAAAACAGCTGCCCGAAGTTACACAGGGATCAGAAGAATAAAGATAGCAATAATGGCTACTAATTAAGTGAAGTACCACACAATGCTAAACGCTTTGCCAATATCTCATTTAATGCTCTCAGCAATTCTATGAAGTAGGTATTCTAACTACTGAGGTTCAGAGCAGTTAAATGCTTTACCTCAAATTGTATAGTGAATTGGGGGCACACCTGGACTTAGAACCCAGAGATCTTTGATTCTCGGTCCTAGATTCCTTCCATGCACTTGGCTGCACCCTAGAGTCCTAAATACTTGGAAGAATTTGCTTCATCTTCATTCCTGTTAAAGATCAGAGAACCTAGGACTTAGGGTTCAGAGATATAAAAATAGACCATGGCCACTTAAAAAAAAAAAAGGAATTCCAACAGAAATCAAGTCCTTTGATACGCAACTGAATTTAGTTACTTGCACATGAATATACTCAGCTCCTAGCTCCCACCATCTCCAATGATTTCCCTTTGAACAGAATGATTACAATGGGTTTTTACGTTTGGCTACAAATCAAAATTAGCCTCCTGGATTAATGCTGCAAAGGAAACATTTCCCTGTCAGATTTCTTCTGTCGTTTACAGATGTTTACTCAGATATTAATCCCTTTTCCCAGCCTGGCCAAAAAGCAAAAAACTCCCTTAGAGAAACACCAAGCTGCCACTAGGCTACCTCTGCCAGAATGCCTAGGGAAAAGGTGATTATAATAACAGTAGCAAGTCAAGGTTGAGGGTGAAGTGGTGTGCTACCTGGGACAGAGACCTGGCTTTAAGTTTCAACTCTACTACTGACACACTGGATGACCTGAGATTAAGTCACTTTAGCTCTTGGGACCTGGGTTTCCTCTTCTATAAAATCACCTGCCCTTCCTATCTCAAGGATATATATTGAAAAACAAACGAGGTAAGAAATAAGGAAACAGGTGGCTTAGTAAATTGTAGAAGATTCTATAGGTGTGTGAGAAATTATTATTACTGGGATATAAAACTTCTCTTTGCTGGGACTGTGGCTCCATACAGAATATTCATTCTGAACACCACCGGAAAACAGAGTAAAAATTTAAGTTAGGTCAGTTCTATAAATAAATTCCCAAGAACTTGGAAAGACTCCTAAATAGCAGCTTATAGAAATAATTTTAGAAAAAAAATGCTAGTGTTCAAGGCTGATGTTTCATTCTTAAGTACTATCTATAAAAGCTTTTCTGGAAGTGTCTAGCTGACACTTATTACATCATGAAAGAATAACAATTTCCAGGAGAGCAAAGTCTCAGGCCTTTGAATTAGGTTGCACTGGTTGTTCCCGTTTCAGACACAACGTTTTCATCTAAAAATATACTGTTTATCCTTAGGTTTTAGAAGACAGACCCTGATTAAATTAAAATGTACAATACTAAAACCACTATAATAACTAAAACAAAGTTAATGGCTAATAACACTAATAAAGGAGATAAAATGGATTCTTAAAAAAAATTCAATTCAAAACAAAGCAAAATAAAACAGGATTAAAAAAAAACAGTTTTTAAACTTAAACATATAAATAATCACACTAAATGTATATGGCCCAAGTACCACAATTAAAAAATTGAGATTGTCATAAAGGTCTTGCTCTTAAAGCCAAACTATATACTGCCTGCAAAAAAAGTACTTTAAATACAAAGATAAATAAGTTAAAAGTAAAAGGCTGGAAAAAGATAATACTTGCTAATAACAATAATGAAAAGAAAGCTCAATATTCAAATTTCAGACTGACAGCGCAATCTGGGTGGCTCAGTCAGTTAAGCATCTGACTCTTGATTTCAGCTCCGGTCATGATCTCACGGTTCCTGAGATCGAGCCCTGCGACAGGCTTCACGCTGACAGTGTGGAGCCTGCTCGGGATTCTCTCTCTCCCCCTTTCCCCCTACCCCACACCGCTCACGTGTGCGCACACACACTCACTCTCAAAACAAATAAACATTTTAAAAAAAAGTAAATTTCATAGCAGACAACACTGCCAGAGATAAAGAAGGTGGTTTCGTAACGATGAAGGGGTCAATTTATCAAGAAGATTTAACACTCCTAAATGTTTAAATACTTAATAAAAGAGTCAAAACACATGACACAAAAATTAATGAAAATGAAAAAAGAAACAAATACTATTTATAGTGACAGCTGGATGTCTTCTCTTAATAACTGACAAAGAAAGCCAAAAAAATCACTAAGGATGTAAGAGTTGAACACTACCAATGTGACCTAACCTGATACGTATATGTACACATATATATTATATATACAGCAGAATACACATTCTTTTCAAGTGCACATAGAACATTTAGAAGACAAACCATATTCTGGACCGTAAAATAAGTCTCGATAAATTTAAAAGGATTCAGGTCTTAAAAACTACAAAGTTTCAACATAATGGAATTAAATCAGAAATCAATAAAAGAAAAGATATCTGGAAAATCCCAAATATTTGGAAAGCAAATAATATACTTTTAAATAACTTCTGGGTCAAAGAATAAATTAGAAAGTATTTTGAACAAAATGAAAATGAAAATATATCAAAATTTGTGGGATGCCTCTAACATAGTACTTCAAGGGAACCTTACAGCACTAAGCAGCTACATTAGAAAAGAAAGGTCTCAAATAAATGACCTCAGTTTCTATGTAAAGAAACTAGAAAAGAATAAATTAAGCCCAAAGTAAGCAGAAGAAAAATAATAAAGACCTGGGAAAATTCAGTGAAACAGAACACAGAAAAACAGTAGAGAAAATCAATGAAACCAAACACTGATTCTCTGAAGGTCAATAAAATTGATAATCTCTAGTTGGGCTTGTCAGGGGGAAATAAAAAAGAGACCCAAATTACTGCTATCAGCGATGAGAGAAGTAAACTCACTAGAATCTATGGATATTAAAAGGATAAGCATTCTTCAGAATTTTCAACACAGAATTACCATATGATCCAGCAATTCCACTCTTAGGTATACACCCAAAACAACTGAAATCAAGGACTCAAGCACACACTTATCCACTAAAGTTCATAGCAGCAATATTCACAACAGCCAAAAGGTGAAAACGCACTAGACGTCCATCGATGTTTAAGAATGCATAAAGAAAATACAGCATATACACACAATGGAGTATTATTCAGCCATAAAAAGGAATGAAATTCTGATCCGTGGTACAAGATAGGTGACCCTGACAACATTATGTTAGGTGAAAAAATGAGACCATGAGGACAATGTTTGCATGACTCCATTTACATGAGGTACCTAAAACATGCAAATCCAGAGACAGAAAGTAAAACAGAGTTAGCAGGGGCCCGGGGAGGGAAGAAAGGAGAGTTACAGTTTAATGGGTAGAAGGTTTCTGTTTGGGATGATGAAACTTCTGGAAATAGATACTGGTAATGACTCCATAACAATGTCAATATACTTAATGCCACTAAATTACATTACCCTTAAAAATGGTTAAAATGGTAAATTTTACGTTATGAGTATTTTACCACAATTAAAAAAAAAAGAAAGAAATGTTTTCAACAACTTTACGTCAATAAGTTTGACAACTTATATGAAATGAACGAATTCCCTGAAAGTCAAACTACCAAAGCTCACTCAAAAACATAATTTAGGGGTGCCTGGCTGGCTCAGTCGATTGAGCGTCTCTTGATTTCCGCTCAGGTCATGAACTCAGAGCCTGAATCAGGCTCTGCGCTGAGCACGGGGCCTGCTTGGGATTTTCTCTCTCCCTCTCCCCCTCTCATGGACTCTCTTTGTGTCAAAATAAATAAGCATTAAAAACAAATAACCAAAATAGTCCTATACATATTGTAAAAATTGAACTTGCAGCTAAAAATCTTCCCACAAAGAAATCTCCAGGTTCAGACTGACTCCATCAGCAATTACCAAATGTTTAAGGAAGAAACACCACACAAACTCTTCCAGAAAAATGAAGAGGAAAAAGTACTTCCTAATTCAATTAGGTAAGCGTTACCCTGATACTAAAGCCAGACAAGCGCTATACAAGAAAATTAGAGACCAACATCCCTCATGAATACAGACACAGAATTTCTGCACAAAACTTCAGCAAAACAAATCCAACGATATGCTAGAAGAATAATGTCTCATTGCCAAATGGGGTTTATTCCAGGAATGCAGGGCTGATTTAACACTTGAAAAACAATGAAATTAACCACATTAACCAACTAAAAAAGAAAATTCCTACAACCATCTCAACAAACACAGGAAAAACATTTGACACAATCCAACATCTTTTCCTGATAAAAGCTCCTAAACTTGATTAGGGTATCTCTTTGAAAAACCTATAACTAATATTACGCCTAATAGTGAAAGACTGATCGTTTTCCTCCAAGACAAGGAACAAAACAAAGATATCTGCTCTCACCATTTCTATTCAATTGTACTAGAGGCCCTAGACAGTGTGATAAGAAATAAGGAATCCAGATCAGACAGAAAGAAATAAAACTGTCCTTATTCACAGACAACATGATCAGCTATGTAGAAAATGCAACAGAAACTACAAAAAGGCTACCAGGATATAGGAGTTTAACAAAGTTGCAAAATACAAGTTAAATATGCAAAAAAAATCAATTATATTATCATATACCAGTAGTGAACAATCAGACACTAAAAAAAGTTTTGGGGCACATGGGTGGCTCAGTCAGTTAAGCATCTGACTCTTGATTTTGGCTCTGGTCATGATCTTGCAGTTTTGTGAGTTTGAGCCCCATGTTGGGTTCTGTGCTGACGGCACAGAGCCTGCTTGGGATTCTCTCTCTGCTCCTTCCCCACTCTTGCTGTCTCTCTCAAAATAAATAGGTAAACTTAAAAAAAAAAAAAAAAAGGAAAAAGACAAAGAAAAAAGTTTTGGAATAACATTACAATAGCATTAAAAAACATGAAATATTTAGAAATAAATCTCAGCCCAGAGGCTGCAGTATGTGATGGAGAAAAACATTAACTGAGAATCAAAAGACTAGGGTCCTGGTTCTGGCTTGTTCTGCAGCCCGGTGGTTTCTGAATACTTCTGAGAACAAGTCCTTTCTCTTCTCTGGGCCTTTTTTCTAGTCTGTACAATAGAAAGACTGAATCAGATCAGTGGCCCCTCAACTTTTCTACATCATATAGGCTTCTGAGAATTAGCTAAGAGAGACTGAACCTATCCTAGGTAAATGCTCTTAAGGAGAAAAGTTCGTATCTAACTTGAGGAGTTTAAGGGTCCTGTAGCACCCCATTCATAGACCCTCACCCCATACCCCTTTGCCCAGTAAACACCTGGACCAGGTCATTTGAGACCTTTGCCAGTCATACTACGGTCTTAGCGTTATTAAGACTTTTAGAAGAGAATTCTTACGGAGCCCTAATCTCCAGCGGCTCCCCACGCACTGACCAGTTTGATGGAGGCGGGGTTCTCCACGACTGAGTAGGCAGGAAGAGGCAACATGATGAACTGTGTGGCTGGCGCAGAGGAGCTACTCTCACTGGGATCCTGTGGGCACATGGAGAGAAGGACGGTTTTACTGACATGGAATAAAGAACACACACCCAGGGCCACTCACAATACCGAAAGACTGGTCAAGTCCAATAACAACAACATGGTTGTCCATGTTACCTCAAAACTTTAATTTAGAACAAAGAAACGAAAACCGTTACCGCAGAGAATGTGCTCTCCTCCTTTTACAGAGGAGAAAACTGAAGTTCTAATAGACTTACGATTCCTAAAATCACAAAAGCAACTCTTCTGACCCTGTCAAACGTTCTTAACCCCTATCGATCCGCCTTAACCAGGCAGGTGGCGTACTTCATTATCATAAACAGCACTCAGGTGACAAACAAAATGGACTTAGGCCTACCACAGATTCCTTTGCCAGGGGGTCCCTGTTCTCATACACGTAGGCCGTCCTACTTTCCTCTTAGCCTAAGCAGAACTCCTACTATCTAAGGATGCCACGCTACCCAGGGTACCAGAGGGGAACCATGCGGGGGGATCACTGAAACGGCTCTTTCCCCTCAGCTGGGCGTGACACTTATGCCACCGGAGAGACTTCTCTCAACTAGAAGTCCCACCAACCTGGCCTTAAGTAGAGCTTCCTTTTTTCTACTCACTCTATGCTCAGAAGACCATGTGAAAATTCTCTGAAACAGCTCACGGTACCATTGTGTTTGCCACAACAACCTTCGGGGAACATAAAATCCTAACAGTCTGACAAGTCCTGGCTTCGATTCAGGGATAGCCTGTATCGTTGAAATGCTGTCAATGTCCCTCTGGTACTATCTCAGGTGAAGAAAACCCTCGCTAACATGCGCAAGAGGAGTTGGTAAGAGTGCCTAAGAAACTGAAGAGAACTTTGGAGTAAGCCCAGGGGCGGAAAGGTTCCAGAGGACTGTAGTTCTACTAGAAGTTCGCGCCAGTACTCTTAATTACCACTGCATGGCACTAGCTGCCTTTGTAGGAATTCCAGATAAAGCAAAAGAGACATCCGTACCAGAGTCACTTACCCTCATGACAGTTACCACTGACATGCTCTCCCCAACCTGGGGGTGGGGCACAGCCAGGCTTCCGGTGGGGAGGTCTGCTGAGCCGTTCACTAAGGTCTCTTCAATTACCAGGCTGGTCTGGTACGGTTGGTGGCTCTCTCCTACCTCCAGGGAAGCCTCCTCCAGGAGCACGTCCTGGCTGAGGATCTCTGAGGTGGCAATCTCTTGTACAGCACCCGGCTGGGCAAGGGCTCCCACCTCCTCAGCTAGGGCCTCCACAGCCAGGCACTGCTCTGCCATGCCTGCATGGCTGGGCGCTGCCTCCGGGGCAGTGTTGGACACAAGAGGTGGCCCTTTAGGGGACATCTGGTTCTGGGCCACACAAAGCTCAAGCTGAGGGCAGTTCCGATCCTCCTGCAGGCTGCTCTTGGGGATGATGATGTAATCTGAGCGGGGGAGGATCTTGCGGAAACCTGGGATGTCCGGAACCACAGCCGTCAGTGCAGAGAGCTTAGAGTTCTGAGGATGAGGAAGCCAGGGAGGGGAAGACAAGCAGAGATAAATGGCATGAGACCACATGGACATACATGTATGATTTTTTTTTTCTGTAAAAGGTACCAGAAAGACTCCTCTCTTGACCCAAGATTTAGATAGGGTCGGCCTTTGTCAACAGTGATGTCACCCTCATCTGAATCAGTTTCACCAATGTAGCTTAATCACACAGGAGACAGATAGATAAAACGGAAAAGGGCACTGAACTTGGCATTTGAAACTGTGAGCTGGAATCCCAGATCTGCATAGTCTTGAGCAATACTTTCCACTTTTTAGGTCTTGCTGCTCCATCTGCAAAATGAAGCTGAATTTAGCTATTCATGAGTTCCTTTCCAGCTCTGGTACTTTAGGATTCCAAAGTGGCAGAAGATTTAAACATCAGAATGCACGATGTTCAGTAAAATCCCAAAAAGCATAAAATACAGGTCAACAGGTCAAACTGGAACTCAAGGCAGCAAGCAAGGATTCTGATAACACTGGTTTCTCCCAGACTTACAAAGAAGAAGATGAACTGATCACATCATGAGAGAAAGTGTGTATAGATGGGGATATCTGACAAGGACCTGAATATGGGGGAGGGGCGGGGGGGGGGAGCAGGCCAGATATAAATATGAACACCGACTAAGATCTTAAAGTTTAGAAAACACTTTTCTGACCTTAAAAACAACACTATTAGGTTGGATACTATTATTATTCCTATTGAAACTTAGGGAAGTAAACTTTCTTAGAACATAAAATTAGTAAGTAATAAAGCTAGGACTCCAAGCCAGCTCTTCTAAGGAGCAAGGAAACCAGGTATTAAAAGTGCAATCCTTCGTGGCTAATTGGCACCAAGAAAAAGGTGCTTTTGTTTTCTTTTTTAAAATTAAACTGAAAGTTACCCAATAAGTAAAACAGAAAAGTTCAAAGTCAACAGTTAAGTGAGAAGTGAAATTAAATGGAAATAATTTCAGATGCATCTTTTAAAAGGAACACTAAGTCCATTACAAAAGGATCCTTAAATAAATCAAAAGCAAGAAGTCGATGAGACTACTTAAGGTACAAAGGAAGCACTCAGAGATGAAAGTTAAAAGAAGCACTCAGATGAAACATAAAAGCAGACAGGCCAAATCCTTTATGGAGCCGCTACTGGAGAGATAATGGAGAAATGACATTCTCAAGTCACCCTTTGAAGGAGACAGGTCAGGAGAACAAGATTAAGTGGTAGCAAATGCAAAGAATGATCTGGACTTAATCAACAAATCCAAGCACAGAGAAACCAGGCCGGCCTGAATGACACTGGAACCATGGGTCTTGCCACTTGGCAAGAGACTGGAAGGGCTGCTGAGAAGCCAGGCTGCCACAAGGTCTGACAGGCTTTCAAAGCATGCAGGCAGGAGGTTCTCCCCTTCACACCAGGCAACGTGGGAGAGTTCAAACACAGCACCTGAAGCCTTACCCAGTCCTGGCACATTCAGATGTTCATTAAATGCCACCTTTTCTTATTACGTGGTCACTGGACACTTAAGCTACTAAACAGGGATATTTACTGACCAAGGCAGTATGTGCCAAGGACTCAGCTAGATGCTTTATATTCTCTATTTTAAATACTGTACGCAGTTACTGTTATTCCCCACTTTACAAATGAGAAAACTAAGACTCGAAGATTAAGTGACTCTTCCGAGGCCACGGTTAGTTAACATCAGAGCTAATCTATCATGTTCTTGGCTGAGGTGGTAGAGATGATGGTAAAGATATAAAGTCCACGTGGATAAGGAAAAATCATTGTAGATGATATATTTGAAAAAAAATTTTAAAGTCGTAACAAAGCCAAGGGGTGCCTGGGTGGCTCAGTCAGTTAAGCATCTGACTCTTGATTTCGGTTCTGGCCATGATCTTACAGGTCGTGAGTTTGAGCCCCACGCTGGGCTCTGCGCTGACAGTGCAGAACCTGTTTCGGACTCTCTGTCTCCTTCTCTCTGTGCCCTCCCCTGCTTGCTCATTCTCTTTCTCTCTCAAAATAAATAAACATTAAAAATATATTTTTGAAGACTTAATAAGGATCTACATTACTGTCTAGCTCTAAATGCTATTATCACTCTGGGAATAGGGAAAATTTCTAGTACCAGAGCAAAAGGTTGCTGACTTTATAATGGGGAAACCAGCGAGGGTATATGCACTTTATTCCTAACCTCCACTTTCCACGCCCGAGAGGAACTGTCTCCCAGATTATTTGTAAACAAATCATCTAAAGGAGGGGATACAAAGTGGTATCTTCAAGACTGTAGATAGCACAAAACTCTTCCGATAAGAGGAATGCCAAGTCAATAAGGACAACATAATCTAAACGGCAGTGGTGGATGGCCTCGACTAAGGGAAAACACAACCTCTTCTGCTCTAACACAGTTGCTGCATTCCTGAAGCACCTTTGCTCTACATTAGCAAGAAAGAAATTAGAGACAATGTTTCAACTGGAAAAAGAGTTAAGGTTAACCCTGCAATAACAAGGATATTTTTCCTACAGGAATTTGTTAAAAAACAAAACAAAAACAGCCCTGGAGCACCTGGGTGGCTCAGCTGGTTGAGCATCCAGACTCTTGATTGTGGCACAGGTCAGGATCCTAGGGACGTGAGACCAAATCCCACATTGGGCCCCGCACTGAGCATGGAGTGGAGCCTGCTTAAGATTCTTTCTTTCTTTCTCCTTTTGCCCCTCTCCCCTACTCGTGCTCTTTCTCTAATAAATAAAATAAACAATACAAAAAAAACCCAAAACAACCCAAAACAAAATAAAATAAAAATAAATTTTAAAAATCAGCCAGCCCTATTAAGAGTTGCCAGTGTGTTTTGGTACTATGACCTAGAAATATAAAATGGCTGACAGGCACAAATTGGAATTTATTCTTGAGTATTCTTCAATGCCAGGCTCAGTCTCCTCCATCATCTTCAGCTTTAACCTTGCATTTCTGCTTCTGGAGCAATGCACAACTACCAGCGGGTAACAGAAGAATGTGACATTATACAAGGCAGCTATAGCTACTTCTAAACTCTGCAAGCCCAACTGTGATTATTTTATAACTGACAGCAATCAGCACAACACATATTCATTACATTCAACAAGTAACATGAACACTGCAGAAGAAAAACCATGTAAGCTACTACATTAAGACAAAACTTGAGGCGCCTGGGTGGCTCGGCCAGTTAAGGTTCCAACTCTTGGTTTTGGCTCAGCTCTTGATCTCACTGTCCGTGGGACTGAGCCCTGCGTTGGGCTGTGCTGACAGCACAAAGCCCGCTTGGGATTCTCTCTCTCCCCCTCTCCCCTGCACATGCATGCTCTCTCTCTCAAAATAAATGAACAGACTTTAAAAAACAAAAACAAAGATAAAACAAACTCAAAGTTTTCCCAAGAAAAGGAAACACGAGAACAGGAAGTTGATCTTTCCAAGGCCTTCACCACTGACCCAATGGAGAAATCAGTTAGAAAAAAAAATTACTTACAGGATCCAAACCTTCTTTCTCCAGTTTGGCTTTCTCCAGGTAATAACTCCTCTCGGCCACACTCAGGAGCCTCCAACTTTCACTAATCTTCTTATTGATCTCAGACTGAGGGAGGTGGGGAAGCTCCTGCTGTACTTTCAAGTAGATGTCGTAATAATATAGAAGGTAAGCCGACCTAAAGGAAGCAGTGACTTCTTCAGATTTTCCCTCATCCGACCAGTAAATACTGCAGTTTTAGGGTTTGATAGTAAAGAGGCAAAAAACCAGCTTTTTATTTCAAAGCATCTATCCAAATAGGGACTGAAGCAAACATTTAAATAACAGCCCCAGATGGTGTACAGGTTTCTCCCTCCAGAAAGCTGGAAGCAAAAGCTTATCTGATTCACTTTTCTACGGACCGCGTTTTCTACAGGAACGATTGGCTTTAAAGGCCGGTGTAAGCAAAGACATACGAGTGCCCTGTCACTCCACTCTCAGGGAAAACAGCCTCTCACTGGTCAGCTGCAGCTCCCCAGAGTTGAGAAAGGGAAGCAAATTAACTACCAAAGTAACCTGAAACTGGTAACCTCGGCAAGAAGTCTGGAGTATTTAGTTAAGAGGGAGATTAGAGCTACAGTAAGGATAGTCTTTATAGACATCACTGACCCTGTTTATGATTCTATATTTTTATTAATTCCCTATTTTAAATGCTTCAATATCAACGATGATAATAATAAATAAAATGGTTCATTTGTACACAGCTTCCACCGTTGGTATGGTACAATTTCCCGCGACAGCCCAAAAACATGGTCATGATCTGACCAGCAATTGCTGGTCCCAATCGGCCACTTCCTATTTCCCATCCCCGTCTCCCCAGAATACCATGCCCCAGAACAGGCATGGCACTCTCCATGAATCTGGACACAGCCTGAGGTCTTCCTCAACACAGTCTTCCAAGCAGCTCGTGTTTATAAATGCCAGCTAAAGGTGTTGGCTAACCTGGGTTTCTTGGCCTTTTCTCCATGTATTTTATACTTTTTCTTCTTCTTGGGTGGCCCAGGAGAGGTATAACAGTAGGCTTCCTCAATTTCCTCCATCACGACAGTTACCTCAGTACCATCATATGATGCATCCATGGCTAGAGCAAAGGCAAACGCAAACAAGTTTCAAGAATCTATCCCAAATAGGACAGGAGGCGCTTGATCCAATGATCCTCTATCTCTGCCAGGCCCTTAAGGTTTAGTCATTTCCCAAACTCAGCAGATCCTAGGAAGCACTGTGGGGGGTGGGGGGTGCAGTGTGTGGTACTTAACAAACATACAGATTCCAGGGTTCCACCTCAGCTCTTGAGAATCAGAATCTCCAGAGGGTATGGAAATCTGTATGCTTAACAAGTGCCCAGGTGATTCCTCTGACTAAGCAAATTTAGGATCACTAGCTTAGACGGCCCATTTGCTTATAATCATTCATGGGGCATTATAATTCTTCAACTCAAAGATTAGCCCCACATTGTAAGAATTCCATATGGTAACAGGTCAAAAGAACACGTGGCCAGGAGCCAGAAGTTCTGGACCCTCTCTCGTGTTTCACTACCTTAAGCAAACTGCTTCAATGACTCATTCAGACACGCAGTAAGTGGCTGTGTGTAATAGATTTCTTTACACTCTGCCAGCTTGTGTGACTTTGAGCAGGTCCTTCAGCTAGTTCAGGTTCGAATCTTTCGCAGATAAAAAAAAAGATGTCCCATCCACCTTTGCTACCGACTTACAGTGATAAGGCTCAAAGCATACCACTGAAACAACTCTATTTGAGAACGCTCAGGTGCTACACAAAAGAAAGGGCTCATTAGTAAAGATTAATAATCTATGGCTGAGGCACTTAACACCTAAGGCCACCACACCCGAATAGGGACTTAACAGGTTTTTTTTTTCTTTTTAATTGAAAAAGCCAACTCTCTGAGCCTTCTTTCTTTATACTACGCTGCTCCCCATCTACACTGGCAATTCTCTAAACCAGCACAGTTCAATCCGCTTTCTGCAACGAGGGAAATGTCCTGTAGCTGTGCTCTCCAATATGGCTACTAAGCTCCTGAAACATGACTAGTGCAATTGAGGAACCAAATTAATTTGGCTTTAACTGTAATTAATTTAAATTAGCCACGTATAACTAGTGGCTTGAGTACTGGACAGCTAAGATTTAAAACAGCTATCTGACACCCCAACATTACTCTCTGGCCTAAGAAACAGAAAATCTATTAACAGCTTTTCCTGGAAAAAGAAAGGCATAAAAAAACCCTGAATGACTAGCTCGAAAAGAGTTAGTATATTTGTGGCCACGTTCTTAGTAAGAGTTTTACCCAAAAGACTCAATCCTTAGAGGGAAAAAGATTTCCAGAAACCACCTCAATTTTGAGACAGAAATGATACACTGTTGTCGCTCCAGAAAATCTGTCAGGAGAGAATTTAGGATTCTGGGAGGAGGGAGTTGGAGCAGAAAACATAGGAGACTTCTGTGTATCACAAAGCCCACTCACATCTCACTTAAACCTCACTCCACAAAGGCTGAAGTTATCTGGTTACGGTCTAAAGCATGCTGAGCGGGGCATGAAGACCTGGCTTCAAGGCTCAACCCTAACCATGTGATCAGACAAGTCCATACCCCACCCTGAATTTCAGTTGTTCCTTATGTGAGATGAAAAGGCTGAAATAGGCAGCTGCTAAATTTGGAGAAGGCAAGAATACCTTTGAGAATGTCGGGAAAGCTAAAAACCCTCCCCTAGAAAATGCAGACAAACAACACGTCGCCTATAACTTTAAAGATACCCCCAGTCAAAAACACACCTTATTCCCAAGGTTCTTTCTTGTTCTGTGTCACTCTAATGATTTCCCTTCTCCTTAAAACAAATAAAGCCTGCATTCTGTCACAGTGCAACCCAGGAAGAGAATATAACCCACCACTTGGTTGGGTGAGTTAACAGACCAGTGCCTTCCAAGGGTAAGGGCAGCTAGAGCTCACATCAAGGCTACGCAGCTACCGTCCTTTTTTTGCCCTTAATTAATCGACTTCTCAGCCCCTGAGAGTCTTGCAGGGAAAAAGCAGTAACTGCAAGAGAGCATCTGTAAAGAATGCCATAGGTTTTAGCACTCAGAGCAAAACAATTTAGGAAACAAGAGTCATTACAAAAACCTTGGGGTGGGGGCAGGAATAGATTACCCCGGGTCTTTGCTTGTTTGACTACCCCGTTTTAACCTGGGTTCGCGATTATTTTCAGACCCTAGGCCTCAATACACCAGTGCAAAAAAAGGAAGGATAATATAAAGGTTAAAACCAAGGGCTTGGAAGGCAAAAGATCAGGATTCTAAGTTACACGTTTTAACAGCATCCACACAGAGCTCTATGACCTTGAGAAACCTACTTACTCTTTCTGAGCCTCACTTTTCTCACCTGTATAACAGGATTAAGGGCAGTACGTGAAATTTGAGACACTTTGCTCTATCAGATGCTCCTCGTAACCTCATGAGATGGCCTTTGACGATTCGACTAGGTTCCTTCTCGGGGTCTCAGATGTCCCAAAGACACCAAATGCGGAAGAAGACTAAGGCTTACTGCTCCTATTTTGTGGGAAGGGACGACAGGGCTGAGAGAGCTGCAGGACCCGGCTCGAGGTCGCCCAGCAGGTCCGTGGCATAGAGCAGCGAGGTGCTTGAGGGCGGGACTTACCCGGAGGAGCGTGCACGCCGCGCGGCTCACATTCCCGGAGGCGTCCGGCCCGCGGGCTCGACGAGGGGGCTGGCCGGCGCACTCGCGCTCCCCGCTGTCGGCGAGAGGCGGCTCCAGTCGTGACAGCGGCAACAAGGAAGTGGAGGCGAGGGCTCGCGCGCGCATCCCGGGGGCTGGAGGAGCCCCGGCCCCGCGGCCCCGCCCGGCGACACACGGCGCGGAGTCGCGACAGCTCCTCTCGCTCCCCCTCCTCGGAGTCGCGATATGAGGTCGTGGAAGGCGGGTACGGGAGCACAGTTTCGCTCCGCAGGCTCTTCACCGACGCCTGCCCAGGGCCCCGGGGTTCAAGCCCCGGGGAACCCGAGAAAGACGGCAGTCACACGGGCGTCGCCGCAGCACCGGTTCCGCGGCGGCGGCGGCGTCAGCAGCAGCAGCACCAGCACACCTCGGATCGCCAGGGAGACCCTTCCCGGCGGCCCTCGCGGCGCGCCGGAAGCGGCCCCCTGCGCGTGACTGCGTGCGACCCTTTGCGCAAGCGCAACAGTCCAGCCCTAATCGAGGGGCGGGCCCATAGGAACTGCTTAGATGCTTAGAGGGGGCTGGTGAAGCGGACGGACTGCTTCCGGCTAGAGGTTCCGGGAGGAGGAGGAAGCTGCGGCCGCCCGCGGTGGGACGCCGGGGCCGCTTAGCCCTCGGGTTTTGCCGTAGGGCGTTCAGGTAACTGGGGCGGGGCTGTGCCGAGCGTGAGAGGTCGAGGCCCCGCCTCACCTCTCAAAGCCACGTCGGGCCCTGGGGAGCCACAGCACCTCCCTCTCAGCACAGTGCTCAAGGCCTGACCCCAGCCCTGCCCAGTCTGTCCCCGCTCAATCAGGATAGGATTCTTACTTCTTAGTGCCGCGTCAAGCTGTCCTTCTCACCCGGGTGATCTGCCCTCAGTCCGTCCTTCCGTCCCACACACAGTTATGATCGTGAGTTCCTAGAGTGATTCAAACGTAACTAAATGACCTAGTGGAGAGGCTCTGGCATTAGACAAGAATAGTGTACTATTTTGCCGCCAGTGTCACAAATTTGGACCACGTTTGTACAAGTCCCTGCACGACCCTCACTATCTTGCAAATGTGTTTCCAATCTGCATACTTTTCTCACGTACTACTGTCACCAACATCCTGGTCACCATTATTTCGTCCTGGACCGATGCAGTCTCTTCCCAACTCCCCTCTTGTAGCTCTGCAATCTGCTCTCCACACACGGGGCAGAGTGATTTTGTTGCACTGTACGCTGATTCGGGCACTTTCTGCTTAAGACCACCTAGTGTCTTTTCACTTACTCAGAATAAAATTCAAACTTAGCTTGACCTAGGAGACTTTGGCTTGGCTCCTGCTTCATTCTCTCTCCATGTCTCCTCTCAGTACTGGTAGTTCCTAGAACAAGGTATATAGTACTCTGTAAGTGTTCAGAGCATTGACTTCTGCTGAGTCCCCTTGGAGTGGAATCCCAGTCCTGTCGTGCATAAGCTGTGTAAAGCGTGCAGAGTAACAAATTATGTTTATGAAGTAGATTCTCAGTAATTGGTTTCCATCTCCTCAATAATCAGTTCTCCTCTCAGTAAATGGTCCTACCATCCATTGGATTGCTCAGTGCTCCAGCCAGAAATCTGGGAGTTATCCTTGACCCCACTTGCACCTCACATGCAGTCCATCAGCAAGAGCTACAAAAACATAGCCCCCAGCTGACAGTTTCTCACCACGTCCACTATTTCTGTAATCCAAGCCACCATTCTCTCACTTCTGGACTCCCGCAGCAGCCTCCTAACTAGTCTCCTGCTTTTTCTCCACACCCTTCAGTTCCATTGTTTACCTAGCAGTCATCTTTCTCACTTAAAGTCCTTCAGTAGCTTCCGTTTACCTTCAAATCAGCATATCCCAACTGTCTATGGCCTACTAGGCTAGCTTGCTTTTATCTTCAGAGTTAGGGCCACCTCTTGGGAAAATGATTGTAACCATCAGGTTCGCCACTTTGCAACGAAAGGACTCTTTCTAAAGCGCAGGTCTGGGGCACCTGGTGGCTCAGCTGGTTAAGCGTCTGACTCTTGATTTTGGCTCAAGTCAGGATCTCACAGTTTGTGGGATCAAGCCCTGCGTAGGGCTCTGTGCTGACAGCATGGAGCCTGCTTGGATTCCCTCTTTCTTTCTCTCTGCCACCCCCTGCTCACACTGACACTCTCTCTTTCTCTCTCTCTCTCTCTCTTTAAATAAATAAACATTTAATAAATGCAAATATGATCAGGTCATTCAAATAAACAGACTTCTATGGCCTCTTTTATGTCCCAGGATCAAGCTAGAATTTCTATAATTTGGCTCTTGCTTTCTTCTCCAAAGACTTTTTTTCCTGACCATACCATCTTGTTTTATATAATACTCTATTACCTTTACACCTATTTCCTTCTAGCTCATGAATTGCTAGTCATTTATACTTTAAGACCCAACATCAGTAGTCTCCTCTTTGAAGTGCACTGCCCATCCATGCCCCACCCCGTTGATCATCCCCACTTCTGTGTTCTAGTTCACAGTACTCAGTCCCCTCTTTTAGAGTTTTCCATACACTCTAGTGTCTGTCTGCCCCGAGTCGCTGGTGGGCTCCTCAATGGTGGGCACTATGTTCCATTCATCTCTGTATGGCTGGCATCGAGCACAGCGCTTCGCACGTAGAGGATGCCCAGAATGAACAGATACGTGTGTGGAGGTGGTGGTAGAAGTCAGTGCTGGGAAAGCTGCAGTCACAGCGGAAGTCACAGTCCCTTGTCCGCTGAGGACCTTAATGATAAAATGTCTGCACAGGCGATTAGCAAAACTGCTGCCGCCTGGTCGTCTTTATTTTTTTTCATAGCCATATCCCACTGTATAATTCTCTTATTTATCTGTTACTGTTGCTCTTCCTCCACCATATCGTCTATTTCATAAGGGCAGGGACCTTGACTGTGTCGTTCATCACTATATCCTTACCATTTGGCACCCATAAATACCCATTAAATCAATGTGTGGCTACCGCAAAAATTCCCACAGTGAAAATCCTTCCAACCCAAACAGGGGTAGAGCTCTTTTTGTTGGAATTTCAAGCAGGACTATGGAGTAGCAGAAATGTCGCGAAGTCTGAGTCAAGAAATCTGAGCTGGGTGAACTCGGGTAGGCCCCTTCTCTGGGCCTCAGTTTCTATTTTTAAAATAAGTCAGAAAATAATCCCTTGAATTTATACAGCGCACTGCTATTTGCAAACCTCTTTTACCATCTGTTATTTCAATCTAGTCTCGTATCAGAGCAGACATTATTATTATTTTCACAGAAGCTCGGAAAGGTTAAGTGAACCAGATCCTCTGTCAGATCTCTTCTCTTTCAAACACGCTGTGAGTCTATGTAAGTAATCCCTACAAAAAGCAGTAGTATGAATCTTATTTTCTCTTGATGTTGGCCTTATATTATCATTTCCTAGTAGAATTTGGAAAAATCTGACCCATCTTTTAGGGAGGATCCATTATCTTCGGTTCCTGACAGGTACTCCATTTTGTCTCCTCAGTTTTCTTCACTTCTGTGGCAAAACAAGCCAAGAGGAGGAACACGCACAGCCCTGGTAACTGGTCATTGTGGCCCAGCCCTCATTTTGTGGACATGGCAAACAAGGGCAACAAGAAACGTCGGCAGTTCTCCCTGGAGGAGAAAATGAAAGTCGTGGAGGCCGTAGACTCAGGAAAGAGGAAAGGCGACGTGGCAAAAGAATTCGGTATCACTCCTTCTACCTTGTCTACATTCTTAAAGGACCGCGCCAAATTTGAAGAGAAGGTACGGGAGGCATCTGTAGGACCCCAGCGGAAAAGGATGCGGAACGCTCTCTATGACGACATCGATAAGGCTGTTTTTGCTTGGTTTCGAGAAATCCATGCCAAAAACATTCTTGTGACTGGTTCTGTCATTCGGAAAAAAGCACTAAACTTGGCCAACATGCTTGGCTATGACAACTTTCAAGCAAGTGTGGGCTGGCTGAACAGATTTAGGGATCGCCACGGAATTGCTCTGAAAGCAGTCTGTAGAGAGGATAGTGACAGATTAATGAACGGTCTAGGAATAGATAAGGTTAACGAGTGGCACGCAGGGGAAATTATAAAACTGATTGCTGACTACAGCCCAGATGATATCTTTAATGCTGACGAGACCGGAGTGTTTTTCCAGTTGCTTCCCCAGCACACGCTTGCTGCTAAAGGGGACCATTGTCGAGGGGGCAAGAAAGCAAAGCAGCGGTTGACAGCACTCTTTTGTTGCAACGCTTCGGGGACCGAAAAAATGAGACCATTGATCGTTGGTAGGTCAGCCAACCCACGCTGTCTCAAGAATGTCCGCTCCCTCCCTTGTGATTACCGAGCCAACCGGTGGGCCTGGATGACGCGGGATCTGTTTAACGAGTGGCTGATGCGAGTGGATGCCAGGATGAAGCGGGCGGAACGCCGCATCCTCCTGCTGATCGACAACTGCTCCGCTCACAGCACGCTGCCGCGCCTGGAGAGGATTCAGGTGGGCTACCTGCCCTCTAACTGCACTGCCGTTCTGCAGCCGCTGAATCTCGGCATAATTCACACCACGAAGGTGCTGTATAGGAGCCACCTGCTGAAACGGATCCTCCTCCAGCTCCACGGCAGTGAGGATCAAGAAAAAGTGGACATGAGGCAGGCCATCGACATGATCGCCGCAGCGTGGTGGTCAGTCGGGCAGTCCACGGTGGTGAGGTGCTGGCAGAAGGCGGGCATCATCCCTATGGCGCTGACACATTCTGACACAGAGGCAGCGGCCAGCGAACCAGAGATAGCCACCGAAAAGCTGTGGCACTCCGTGGCTATTGCCACCTGTGTCCCCAATGAAGTAAATTTCCAGGATTTTGTCACTGCGGACGATGATCTTATCATCTCTCAAGAGCTGATGGACACAGAGGTCCTCCAGGGCACGGAGGCTGGCGAAAATACAGATGAAGCTGGAAGCGAAGATGAGGGAGAGGCGTCCTCACCGCAGCCGCCAAAAGTCACCATCACAGAGGCCGTGTCAAGCGTACAGAAACTCAGACAGTTCCTGTCCACTTGCGTAGGTGTTCCTGATGCCGTTTTTGGACAACTAAATGGCATAGATGAATATTTAATGAGAAAAGTGACACAAACGCTTATTGACTCCAAAATTACAGATTTTCTCCAAACAAAATAATGTAGGAATTAACTGTCTCCTTTAATTTAGAAAAATATAGTTTACAAGAATAAAGTGAGTTTTTTCTGTTAAGATAGGATATGGAACTTACATTTTAAGCAATGTTTTGATGACAACATTCCAGTCCTCTGAAATAATCAGGAAACTTCCTTGAATGGAATTTGGAAATGAAATTTGACCACTATGTGTGTTATCTTTTGATTCATCAAATGTTTCCCAAAGTTGTCTGTACCTTAGGGTCTCTTGACGCTCTTTAAAAAATTTCCAAAGCCCAGGCCTTATCCCAAACCGATTAAATCACAATCGCTCCCCCAGGTAATTCCAATGTGCAGAAAAGTCCGGGAATTATTGGATTGACCACAGGAAAATCAAACACACTGTGGGCCCAGAGCCAACTTCTTCCCAGTAAGTCTAGCTCGGTGGTTTCCAAATGTTAGCTCGCTTTAGAATCACTTGGAAGGCTTGCTAAAACCCAGAATGCTGGGTTCCACCTCCATGCTTTCTGATTCAGCGGCTCTTAGGTGGGGTCCCCACATTTTCATTTCTAACAAGTTCCCAGGTTATGCTGATACGATGTGGCCCAGGATCCATACTTTGAGAAGCCCGGGTTTAGCTGGATTCTAGTGCTTCTCTTTTCCTTTGGCGATCTGAATACTCCCACTCACTACTAGCGAAAAAGAAAAGAAAAGAAAGCATTGACTGTTCTCATTCCAGATCTGTTAACTCCTTTCTGCTGATTGAGTAACTCCACAACTTTCCTAGCTTTTCTCTTGTATGCCCCACCAGTTAGCCAGGTATTCAGTAGAGGCACATCCGTCTGTGCCCAAAGAATTAGCAGGGGCCACCTAGCACATTAACACCACTTGTAACGGTTGAGGCTAATTGCTCATAGGGAGCCGGGGCACAGGGGAACACGAGGGGCATTGAAGAGGAGAGCCGGTACAAAGCGGGAGGCAGGGAATCCTGCTACTCAGGAGCGCGGGAGAGCGCCTACAGCCCAGCGTACCTCTCGCTTTCAGACAAGGTGAGAGCGAAGTTTGTGGGAGAGAGGACATGTGCGACAGGGTTTGGCTCGTGCTCTCTTTGGATTATTTGCGCTGCTCTCCACACCTGTGGGTAATCCAGCCTGGGCTTTATGAGTAAGATGAAGGCACGCTATGTTTGCCGTTACTAAAACTACTTCGCCTTTATTCCTTTATGTTTGTTCTTCAGAGATACCTGCTAGAGCGGAGTCGATTTTAAGTTCTTCGGAACTATATAAATTTATGACCAGATTTATAATATAAAAGTTTTTCTCCTATAAAGAAGGATATTATTAATATCCTTTATAACCCTAGTATCCATCTCTAATATGAGATGTCTGTTTCATTTTTAGAAGGTACATACATTACCTGTCAGTATTGACCCTAACCCACTCCCCCCAACAGGTCAATTTTGTGGTTATTTCAAAAACCCGTGGCAATTCAGTAATTTTTCTTTCTGTAGTCATTTAATTGAAACACATATAAAGCAGATTAATCGTAGAAAGTACTGCCTCCATGTTGAACAAAATAACAGCAATCACAAAAAAAAAACAGGTTTAAATGGATTTTTGAAACCTTGTTTTGGATATATATTTTTTAACAAACTAGTATAATTATAAGTACTATACATATTTAAAATTTTTTTAAGTTTATTTATTTTTAGAGAGACAGAGGGAGAGAGAGAATCCCAAGAAGGCTTCACACTGTCAGAACAGAGCCTGACATGGGGCTTAATTCCATGAACCATGAGATCATGACCTGCGCCAAGATCAAGAGTTGGACGCTTGACGAAGTGAGCCACCCGGGCGCCCCAAAAGCACTACACATATTTTTAAATTCTTAGTACTTAGGAGAGGAAAACAGTGACCTCTGGCCGAATCCTGTGGTTCCGTCTCCTTGTCGGCATCTTAACTGTGGTCACCGTTTTGGGTCAGGATTGCTGGCACGATTTTGAATTTCTTTCCTCACCCTTCGTCTCCTGAAGTCCACTCTATGCATGTTAGATCTATTGACATCATGCTATTCCCCCTGCCCACGTGTCTGTGGTGGCTCCCAAATGCCTTAAAATTAAATATAAATAAATAAATAAATAAATAAATAAATAAATAAATAAATAAGACTAGATCGTTCAGTTGAGTTTTAGCGCCCTCTAGAGGTAGCTACAACCTACGTTTCCAGCTCGCTTGCTCCCTACAAATCAGTATATGTGCTGCTCCCGGCTAGGCCGTTTTCTTCCACTCCATCCCCATGACTGCTGGCGTGCCTTTACCTGAATGCCTCGCCCTGCTCCCTACCAAGGTAGGCCTGCACAAAAGGCCCTTCAAGACTAACTGGAGTCCTCTTTCTCCCAGCCTTTCTTGAGGAATTACGCATCTGCTCCACCCTTCTGTCTCTCAAGTCCTTGGCACTTTTTGTCTCTACCACTCACTTAAGCACTTAAATTTTTATCCATGTTCTTGGCTCTTTGACTAGACTATAAGTCCCATGGGAGCAGGGACCCCTGTAACCTTAAGGTATCTAGCAGTGTGCTGGGTACTCATAGGCACTTCGATGAACATTTGTGTGTAAATTGATACATACATGTAATGCGTCAATGCCACCTTTTTAAAAAGCTGTATGAAGCATTGACTCTACTAGAAAATGACTTGAAGAAAGGGTGGGGCTGTCCTCTATTTAAAAGAATTTGCAAAAGTTTTCCATGAGTATCATTGCCTCAAGTAGTATTCCCTGGTATCCTCTGTTCTTTGATAATGAAGAATTTCAACTCTGTTTCCTTCCATGTAAAGGCGTTGCAGAGTTACACACACAAGACTTTGGTATGAAAGGCTTTATTTAAGTGCCTTGCGTATAGTAGTACTGAGTAAATGTGTGCTTGAACTTGCTTTTGAAAAAAAAGAGGGGCGCCTGGATGGCTCAGTTGGTCAAGTGTCTGACTTCAGCTCAGGTCACGATCTCATGGTTTGGGGATTCAAGCCCCACGCTGGGCTTTCTGCTGTTGGTGTAGAGCCTGCTTTGGATTCTGTCTCCCTGCTCTCTGTGCCTCCCCGACTCTCTCTCAAAAAGAAACATTTTTTTTAATCTCACATTTTCACTCATTTAATATATCATATGAATCAGATCCTAGTAGATGGAAATCATATCCAAAACAGAGAACTTTTGCAGTCTGGCTTATGCTGGCTAAACCTTTGATTCTTTTGGACATTAAGGTTTCTGTTTGCTCAATGCTTTGCTTTTTACACTAAAAGAAGCCGATATTATCCCTTCTGAGTCTGCTGTCTTTATCAGGCCCTTTATGACTTCTCCCTGACCCTCCTGTCCCTCCTCAGCTTGAGAATTTATTTTGCCCCAGTTGACCAATCCACTCTGTAGGCCAACATTCTCGAACTAGGCGCCTACCTCAACTGAGCTGTTAAGAGGATAAGAAAATATACCAGGCACAGACTAAGTATTTTATAAATGCTATGGTCATTACTTCCCATTCCTAATCGGGACTTTACAGGTACTTTCTAGAGACAGGGACCTCCCTTGCCAGACCTTTTTTTCACTAACAGATCTTCGGGTTTAGTGTTCTGGAACCAGCCAGCCTGATCATTAGATAAAACTCAAATTTTCTTTGTCCTGTGCTTAAGATGGGTTCTTTCATTAAAAAGGAAGCTAAGAATTATTGATTGCCTATTATATGCCAAGTACCGTTTCACTCCTTATCATTTAATCTTTCCAGAAAATTGCAATGCAAAAGGACAAACAGGGTCAGATAATGTATTTCAAAGTCGCATACCTCAAAGAATTGTTCATGCTACCAGACGCCATAGTTTTTTGCAGTGGAATGTGTAGCATATTCTGGCCGCCAGAGGGCAGAGGAAGACTACATAATGGACACAGTTTGGCCATTCAAGAACCCTTCGAAGCAGCCATGC
The DNA here is from genome assembly GCA_030068075.1 of Paguma larvata. NCBI lineage: Eukaryota > Metazoa > Chordata > Mammalia > Carnivora > Viverridae > Paguma > Paguma larvata. The sequence goes on along the minus strand of CM057826.1, from coordinate 40,405,137 downwards.
GTAATTTCTCTGACATGGTAGAGACTGAAAAGGACGACAAGGAGAGAAAAGACACAGGATGCGAGACTCATTTGGGCAACTAACTTAGAAATAACTGTGCTTTGGTCCACCTAATCCACCCCATTACACACCTATCCCTTCACCAGGGACCGTTGCCAACCACTGATAACCACAGGCCATGTAATTGACCCTGGACAGATAGACATGCTCTGCAAATGAGGCAATGTTAGAGAAATAACATGTCCATGCTATTGGACATGTAATAGTCACATATTGGACCTTATACCCACTGCCGGCCATAGAGGTCTAAGGACGAGATACATAGCCCTGTCTTCAAGGAGTCCAGTTAGGAGAGGAGATAGGAAAAAATAACACAGAGTGGTAAATGCCATTTTAGAGATTATGCGGAGATGAGGCCCAAAGGGAGACCATGCATGAGAGAAGAGGAATTCAATAGGAAATTTTGCCAAGAGCAAGGGACATTTAGTAAGAAGTATTTCGAAAGACTAGTACAAAGTTAGACATCTGGGGCTGGAAGGCAACTCTTGGCGGAAGGAACAGCATATATAAGAGCCTGGGGTATTTTTAAATGGCCCATTTGGGATCATCTAAGGTCAGAGGTTTCTATGTCAAGCAAAGGGATGTATGACAGGACAAAAGGTTGAAGATGTAAGCAAGGGCAAAGTTTTTTTTGTTGTTTTTTTTTTTAATGTTTATTTTTGAGAGAGACAGAGCACATGCAGGGAAAGGGTGAGGAGAGAGAAGGAAACACAGAATCTGAAGCAGGCTTGAACCCATGAGCCATGAGACCGTGACCTGAGCATAAGTTGGACGTTTAACAGGCTGAGCTGCCCAGGGGTCCCAAGAGCAAAGTTTGTTTTTTTCCTCATTTTTTTTATTTAAATAATTTATTTTCGAATAGGTTTCCATATAACACCCAGTGTTCACCCCAAGTGCCCTCTTTAATGCCCCTCACCCACTCTCCCCCCTCTCTGACCCCCTTCACCCTCGGTTTGTTCTTAGTCTTTGAGAGTCCAAGAGCAAAGTTTTTAAGGCCTTGTTGGCTACAGCATTAATTCTGAAAACACTAGAGAACCACTTAGAAATAGCAAAGGTCTTTTTTTTTTTTTTTTTTTTTTTGAAGAAACTAATTGGTAACTAGTGTGGAGGCTGAGTGTTAGAGAAACAGATTAACTAGTTAGGCTGTGGTATAGTCCTGTAGGTGAATGTTCAGGGCAAGAAAGAGATGTTGAATTTGAGACTGTTACTAACAGGTAGATGGATTTGGTGATTGAGTTGAAGGGGGAATATTCTAGGATTTCCCAGATTTCTGGCTTGAGTTGCTGGGTCATGCCATGATCAAGCTAGGTTAATGGGGGAAGAGAAGAGGAGCTTGAGGATGTGTTGCATGTGAGGTGCCTCTGGGCATCCAGGCAGGGTCATCCAATGACAGCTCTGGAGATTTATATATAGACGGATACGCTGGTTGGTGTTCTAAAAAGCCTGGAAATTGTCTTTGGCTGCCCTGAGCATGCAGATGATAAAGCAATGGAAACCATAGATGTGGAGGTCGTCGTCTGAAGAGAGTTTATAACGTAAAATGTTTATGACGTGGGGTCCATGTTTATAAACGTGGGGTTTGTTACATGTGGATGTGGTATTTCTCCAAGAGCCATACTGTCATCAGTCTCAATCAGATCTGAAAATTAAAAACTGGAGCAAGGATGCTAGATGAGGAGAGGAGAGACGAACACCACAGGCACTGAAAGGACAGACGGGGAAGCAGAGCCCTCCAGGCACCCGGAGAGATGCCACAGAGTGAGTGTGGGAGGCGCTTCCCGAGGCTCTGCATGCCAGGTGCCACGTGCAGACAGGTACACAAGACCGTAAGACTGGAAGGGCCCTTAGAAGACCATTCAGTCCAACTCCTTCATTCTGCGTGTAAGGTGTTAGCCTCAACTTACTGATGGGGAAAATGTGGCTTAAAATTCACTTACCAAAATTCAGAGTTCGGAGGAGTGAAACGTGAGCCAGTTTGGGGTTTTTCTGATTCCAACAGGGGACGGAGTAGTGGTCATGCAACATGAGAACTGGAAGGCTCCTCAAGCAATGTAGTGTTCCTCCCCTCTTCACTGATGAAAACAACGGAGTCCCCAAAGGGTTAATGTACTCACTCAGGATCACAAAGCAAAGATGAAAGAACTGGGTTTCTTTATGCATCATGGCTTTCTATAAGGACAGATCCTCTTGTTACAGTTGGGAAAAATTAATGACCGGATCCCTCTCCAAATGTAAAGAGATGGTATTTCAAAGCTCACTGGTGACCTAAATGTATTTCTTAGTGAAGCGCTTAAATAATTCAGACACAGAGTATTTTATTAGCATAACAATTTATTAGCATAAATGAAATGGCACCTCTAGATCTCAACACATATAGGATCTTATATAATAAACAACATGAACAGATCCTTCTAGAAGAAAAATGTCTGCTATTGACCAACTACCCCCCCCTTTCCTGCAACAGACTGCAATACATCGACTCATTCACATCCCATAGAGAGTTAAGCATGATTTACATGGAATGGCATCAAGGCACTTGCTTTAATTAAAAAAGATATATGTGGTAGAAAACATGTTCCTAAGAGTCATTAGCCTTGAGGAATGGGGGGGCGGGGGAAAGCACAGTACACTTTTTTAAGGAACGGACAAAACTGAGAATTTATGTTCATTCACCTGTCACCCTGATATTGTCTTGATTTGTATGTAAAATTGCAAAGGAGACAAAAAAGGAGTGTTGCATGTAGATTGATTTGTTCCCGTTAAGTTTTGAGAAATCACGGCAGCTTCGGAACTCAAATACTAACTCCCCAACTGATTTGAATGGTAAAGGCAAGAGCTTTTTGACTCCTAGGATCTTATTATTTTAGAGATGAGAGATGGGAGATGGGGAAAAGGGGGAGAGAACTTCCCTAAAATAAGTTAAGTTTTAAAATTTTTTGAAGTTTATTTATTTGAGAGAGACAGAGAAAGGTTGTGAGCGGGGAGAAGTGCAGAGAGAGAGGAAGAGAGAGAATCTCAAGCAGGTTCTGTGCTGTCGGTGCAGAGCCCAATGCAGGGCTCGATCCCACGAACTTTGAGATCATGACCTGAGCCGAAATCAAGTCGGATGCTTAAGTGACTAAGCCACCCATGTGCCCCCTAAAATAAGTCCACTAAAGCTGCAGTTAAAAATCCTTTCTGGCTAAGTCTGCTTGTCTATCTGCCAACTAAAAAACCTACAGTTAGAAATTCTGTCATTGGTATTTTGTTTATATTAGATTATACTAATTAGATTATAATTATGTGGCCTTTTTCAGAGCCATAATTCAAGTCCAAAAAAGGTACAAGTTTCCAGTGTAAACTTGCAAACATGGTATCTCCAATGAAGGCATTTAGTGTCCTTCATTATTCTAGTTTTCATAATCTAATATCTCCTTATTTTGTCATTAAAAGAAAAATAAAATACACATCAAAAAAACTCACTATTTAGTATACTGCTTATTTAACTTTCCCTACTGTATTTAATATGTTCACTTAAAAATTTTAGGTGCAAAACACTTTTAAAAAATAGTCCTTGTCAGGATAAAAATTACCTTATAAAAATAAATCTCCTACTCCCACATCTAAATTCTCCATCCGTAAAGTTACTTCTTTTTTTAAACTAAAATGTACCTTTAAGTTCCAATACTTCAATAGTGTTTTACTTTAATAAAAGGCTATGATAACAAACCAGTAGGTTTATTATTTGGGCCTGTTCTATTATAATTTTCATTCTTGTTATTAGCACCTGATGATTCCAATCATGATTATCTAATAAAATCTTAATACAAAAGAAAAAAAAAAAAGCCGAATTAGCTCAAAGCGTAAAAGCTTTCTGGATCGGATTTCTTCCTCTTGGCAGTTTTTAAAACCCGGCTTCAAATTAAGGCATCACTAAAAGAGAGAAAGAAAACAGATGGAAAAAACAAACAAACATCAAAAAAACAGAAAAACTAAACAAAGTCTAAACCCTGTTCACGGGATTTACACCATGGCACTCATTCCCTGAATAGACCAGGAGTGTTCATGCCTCCTTGTGTGCCTCAGTTGCCTGTCTCCTGCTCAGACCTCAGTCCCGGCTGACCTTAGCCCCGCCACGAAGCACCTCCAAGTGTCCTGGGTGTTATCCTAGGAGAGTTACCATATAGCCCATCTATGAGATTTAGTAACATAGTTCCAGTACTTGGCACAGGACCCTAGACTCCTGCACGGATCCTCAGTAAGTGTTGAGATATTATCTACAGTGATGGGGAAAAAAAACAAAACACAACAACCCTATAGCTCATCTGTAGCAATACACAAAGGAAAACAATCCTTAAGAACAATAACAAGGACCACAAAGCTCAAATTTATCATTGTAACTTCTAGACTCAATTTAAGTTCCCAAGAAATTCACTGTCTTTTTCTCAGTTTCATATGAAGATCAGGGCTAAAAGCCAGACAATGCATTCTTCACTGACCAACTACTAAGAAAATCCCCCTGCAGAGAATTACTGTTCTTCTTAAAACACGTTCATGAGCATGAGACTAGTCTAATGAACTCATCCAACATCTTGACACAGGCTTAAAGATTACCATTTATCATACTGTTAATTTACCAACGAATTTTGGCTTCAATGACTACTACTGTTTAAAAGCTAGGTCAGACTATCAAAACTTGTTTTCCTTTGGTCCTATAAAAAAAAATGTCAACTAGACATTTGTCACTTCTACCGCCATCAGAGGCTATATAGTCCCTCCGTCTAGTGCTCCAGAGCTGGTCCACAGGGCCTTTGCCCCAGCCCTGGGTACCACATGCTCCTCGGCTCTTTCGGTTTGGTGAATCCTCCCTCCCTTTCCAGCAACAGAACCCAGTTCCGACCGTGCCGTCAAAACTCAGGTGTGGCTCCTAACCCTGATCTCCCCGCTGTTGTGTGGGACCAGCCAGGGACGGGACTCTGCTCAACTGAGTCCCTCTCCTTTCTCCCCCATTTGGTCAGGGATAGTTTCTTTTTGACGGTGCATTCCCTTCACTCCTCTTGAATGTTATCCTTACTCTTCCTGTTTTTTGGCATACTCCGCCCTTCCGGTTTTTACCATCAAGAATGCACACATTACATTTCAATGAAATGACCATTTTAAGATATTTAGGATTTTATACATTTGTCAATAAGCAACGAGAAAATACTTCGTTTAGACTCTAAAGTTTAAGGTATACAAGATATTTTTGTATAATAAAGTATGTAAAGTGTCAGTTATTGAACTCAAGGTCTAAGCCCTTGAGCAAGAAAGAAAATGAAAACAATAGTTTTGCTGGTGAATTAGATTTTGGTTTCAGGTTTTTTTTTAAACACTAGCAATCAACACTGTGTAAGTAAAGGTGGACCTCAACCAAAGCAGAGAACTGAGGTATAAATTCTAGTGAAATCTTAAGTGTTTTTGTAAGTAGCTACCAAAAGCGGAATTTGTTTGTTTGTTTGTTTGTTTGTTTGGGTAGGAGAAGAATAAACCAGAACACAGTTCGAGAATTTGCTAATTGTGAAAAGCTCCGTTAATTGTTTACATCCACATAGGGACAGAAATGTCAGGTAAAAGTCAGATCCTGTTACCCCTAAGGGACTCTCCACATTCTGTGGACACGGCGTCCGGCTGTGCTAGTGTTTGCTGAATCACTGACGGGGCGTCTTGAACATGTACTTATGTACTCTCTCACATGGCATCAGACATCTACCATGGTCGGGATTCAAACCTGCCTTGGGGGAGGGAGAACGGGAATTAAAAACAAATAACCAACCAAGACACTGGGATTTTACTATTACTATCCCTAAAACTGGATAGAAAGGGCAGATACTAGCTAAAAGCAAACCAAAAATCCCCACAAATACAATCAGAAGTTAACATTTCTGAAATTCTAGACTCAAGTTCTAAAAGGATGTCAAAATTTGGTACCATTATATTTAATCATGAAGTCAACCACCTCGAAGACAGAAGTCCAACTTTTCTACTGAGCAACTGCCTTGCTTTAATAACAGAAAGGCATTTTCCATGTAAACAGATGGACACAGCTCTACCAACAGAAAAGTAATACTTGAAGTTTTGAAGTTTATGGAGCCAACAAGAAAGCTAAATATGTTTAAAAGTGTCCCACCTCCAATAGATGCCCTACCCATAGGGTCTGGGTCTTGCATTTAAACTGTTTAGAATGTAGTGTAAGTTAAATGATTTGCATTTTTGCAATTATTATTTTGCTTGCTTTAAATAGCGTGACTAAATGTTTTAATGTAGCACAAATGAGTCTCCTCGTCCTAACTTTGGAAAACCTGTATTTTTTTCTTGCCTATCATCCACATACAGAACGATAAGCTTTCAATGTCAGACACTCTTGCTTTTCAAAAGGAACCGTTCCTGTAGCCACAACCTGTGGCCGGCTGTCATAAATAATATACCCAGAGAATTTGGGTGGTACGAATGTGACGTTTCTAAATCCTCTTGCCTAATAGCTTTAGATGGCCCAAAGAGTTCAAAGTTGTCATTGTCATCCATATTTCCTGTACGTCAATAGGGTGCATGACAGTAAGCATCAGCTTTGTTTTCACTAAAACATCTACCGATTAATTATTGATGTTCTTTTGAAAGCACTCTATCGCTTCCATGCATTCTTTTCCATTGGTTATAATAAAATATTCTTGCAGAGTAAAGATGAACAGTACCTTCTACTTGAGAAAGGCAGTCAATCCCCAGTGGACCCTCGTTAAAATAACAAGGGAGGGGGGAAAAAAAATTCACTGCTAAGTAAACAAATTCTTATGGGAAACTGTCAATCATTCCTTTTTGCGATCCATCCAATGGTTTGGCTCAAGCTCATTAAAAATGCTGTCCAGAATCGTGGAGTCAGCATTCTGCCTTCTACCTGGCAAGCCTGTCGCCGGTAGTCCACAACAGTGTAAGACAGATTCCATGAGGAACAGTGAGTGAATGAAAGCTACAAGAGAGCTTCACGGCAGAGAAATGCTCAGAAACAGGGACAGACTGAGGTCCCAGAAAAGACGGCAGATTCCTACTATTTTGGCTGAGTATGAACGAGAACTCTTTGCTTATCTCCTTATCCTAAGCAAAAAGGCAGGAATGAGAACATCAAGTGTATTACAGAGAATGCTCTAAGTAATACGAGGCTGGTTGGTAGGATTTCACGAGCCTGCCCAGCCATCCAGCTCCTAATAAGACAGGGCCTGCGGTTCCTCGCCGAAGGAAAGGAATGGTGCTCTCATATTAAGAGGCAGAGATCTCGCTGCCGTCTAGGAAGCGAAGACCGGGAATGGAGAAACACAAGAACAAACCCTGTGCTCCGGAAGTCTCCCAACCTGCTGGTGTAAGAGCAGGCACAACACTGTTTCCCCTGCCTCCTTTCGACCCTCTCTCCAAAGAGCCGTGTCCAGCAGGCGCCAGCACCTCTCAGGTCAATGTCAGCATTACCTCCTGGCAAAGGAGGAGTCCAAATGCAGATCTTCTGAAACACGATGGTAATGAAGTCTTGGGGCTCCTTCACAGTTCAAGTCAATAAATATTTGATTCCAAGAATACCTCATACCTGCGAAAAAGCTTGAAACCATGATATTTTCTTCTTTTGGATTCTGCCTGACTGTAAGCTCTGCTCTGCTGCACTTGCATAGTTGCACAGACACCTACGAAGGCCATCGACTTCCAAGGAATAATACCTAATCAACAGCATAAAATGTCAAGTGTGCAACATTTTCCGCTGTGGAACTGGAAAATGGTACACACTTCAAACTTTAACGTATTGGTTAGACATAATTCTTTCCATCTACTTTCTCAATCGCTGGAAAGACTGAGACCATTGGGAATACACGCTCCTTTCTGATTCTGAGATTCTTCTGCAAAAGCCATTGCTTCATACACACTATAAAAGAGAAGGTTTTCTTCTTCCTTTTTGCAATACTCTCCGCAGGCCAGGGAATCTCTCACAGAGGGATTGCACTGAGCCAGCAGAACCTGGATGCCAATAGCTTCATAATCTCTCCGAACTTCTTTCAGCGCATGGATCCCTGCTGTATCCAAAAACTGGATCGCACTGCAGTCGATCACTATGGTGTGGAGCTCCAGGGGGTCATGGGAAAGCTGCACTGAAACTTCATCCTGGATTCCACCGAGAATCACGGTTTCCTTTGTGATCTTTGTCTTTGCAGCCTTCTTCTGAGCTGCCTTTACTAAGATGGGGTCGAGAGTTTTTTTATATAAAGCAGATTTAAAACATTCTTTGTTTATGTAGTAGAGAGGGGCTACAAAACGGAATATCTCGATGCCTGGCTTTGTCTGCAGATTCTTGTAAGCAGACAGGGATTCGAAGACCTCAGACTCTTCCACCCAACCAAGCAAAGAATTCTTTGGCTTCTGCGTGCGGAGAATGACACAAAACATAGAAAAACACACCCCAATAAGCAGGCCTATTTCAGTACTGATCAGGGCAGAGGACAGCATAGTGACAAACCAGATAACTGTATCCATTCTGCTAACCTTCCACATTTTGGGTACGTCCTTAAATTTACAGAGGGCTCCCCGGAGATTTACAATAGTGATCACACCGAGGACACTTTTCTGAAGAGAATAGAATAAAGGAGCTATTACCAGGAGGACCAACAAAAGAACCAGAGCTGTCACCACACCAGAGAGCTGAGTCTGGCAGCCTGTTGATTCTTTCACCAGCGTCTTCGCAAGGGCCGCGCTAGTGGTGAAGCAGTGGAAGAAGGAAGGGATGATGTTGCAAAAGCCAATGGCGTACATTTCCTGATTCGCTCTGACTGCGTAGCCATGTTTCTTGGCAAACATCTCAGAGAGTGATACGGTGATAGCAAAACCAATGATAGAAATAGCTATCGCATCTACGGCCAGACTGGGAATCAAGTTCCAGTCCGGAGCTTTGGGCGGCATAAACCCCGTGGGAATATGTCCAGCAATACTGGTATTGTATTTCTCATGGAGTTTTCCAAAATGAGAGGCTAATGTGGCTGCCACGACGACGACAAGTTCAGTAGGAATTGGTGCCTTAAGCTTGGACTTGAAGTGCTCATTGAGTTCTTTGGTTGGCAAAAGAACCAAAAGGCACAAAAGGCTGGTGACAAGATCACAGATATTGGTCTTATGGATGTTTCTGAAGATATGTATCCAAGTAGTGATGAGCGAGCCCACACCATTACTCCGAGGAAGGCTGAGCCCAAGGAGGTACTTGGCCTGAGATGTAAGAATAGTGAAGGAGGCACCAGTGACAAATCCACTCAGCAAGGCATCTGAGAGGTAGACAGAAACAAAGCCCACTTGAAAGAAGCCCATCGCTACCTGGAAGGAAGGATATACAAGTGTTAAATATAAGTGGAAAACAGCTTCTAAATCCTCTAATACTCTGGCATTGCCTTGCGTGGGGACATATATCAGAGCATCACAAAATGTCAGAGGTAGAAAAAAACACAATCATCCATCAACCCTCTCATTTTAAAAAGAGAGGATTCATTTTTCTGACACCCGGAGGGCTAAGCAACTGGCCCGAAGTCCCACTATTCCTCAACCCGGAGAAGACAAGAACTTAGGATTCCTACTTTCTTGCACAATGTTTCTGAAATGTGAAGGAAGTTCAGGCCTCATGAAAAAGATTCCCAAGACCCACAAAAAATTACAAAAACTCAAGTTGGAAAAATTTTTCTAAGTACAAGGCCATGTATTTTCACTAAATTATAAATAATTACCATAAAAGTGAAGTTTTAATTGATAAAAACAATTTGATTCACATCACAATAGAACCACATTTAAATTATAGAAATCTTTAACCTCATGCTGAGAAACTATTCTCATTCAGTGCGTATGTGCTTATGCCAAACTGCTTCCCATGTTAATTCTGCATCCTCAAAGATACAACCTTTTTATTTATTTTTTTTTCCTCTTCCCAATAATTCCTCAGAATTCCCCTGAGCCCTTCCTTATTCTTGGGGAGACATAAGAACAAAAAAGCAAAAATGAACCCTGAAGAACACCACTCTGCATCTCGCCCCCTTCTCTTCCTCTTCACCAGGCACCAGATGAAGTGAGCTACTCTTCCCCTTCCCATATGGGAGCCAAATGCCTATAATGGAGAAGAAGTTTGACGCTGGCATTGACTCCTGGATGCTAAAAGACAGGGGTATGAAGATAATGGCTCATGGAGCCTATGGGAGACCCAAGGAGAATTTAATTTGTAATTCCTCCTTCTGGCTAATCATATGAAATAGAAGTTCTCAACTTGTTCCCTAGCAGTCCGGAAAAGTGCTGTCTTCAGTGAGAGTCACTTACTAGAGCGACAATTCTAAAGCGGGGTTGGGGGAGGGGGGCATCTCCTGCACTCCTCCCTCTGCTAACCCCCATCCCGTTACCCTCCTCCTGCTTGTTAATGCTGCCTCTGCCAATAACGAACCGCACATAATCTCAAGCAAACCCAGTGTTTCTCAACATAGTAAAATTAAGGAGTTATACTAGGTGATCTGAGGTCCCTTTCTGTCCTCCATTTTGCAATGAAATAACTAAAATCTGGCTGACTGCAATTCACTGGTTAAGAGGCAGCCTAAGGTTGAGGAGAGAGAAGCAGCCTCGTCTTCCATGTGGAGTCAAACCGCGGTTTGAATTTTGCCTCTGTCCCTCCCGTATCCTAAGCATTCAGTACATGATGACTTTAATGATGATCTCGGAGATAGATCCCTCACAGATCTGAGATTTCGCGTACACTGATTTCTTTCGGTGAGAGCGACCACTTGTTCCATTGTTTCTTACCTGATAAACTCCGGCCATAAAGGTCACAGTACTGCCAACCGCAATTGCATAGCAACTTTTGTCACAGATCCAGTCTGACGTCTGGTTTAATGATGTGCTCCCGTTTGAAACCAGTCCTAGGGAAGGAGCGGAATGGGCAGTGTCATAGCCGGCTTTGTGTAGTTCTCGGTCAACTACCTCACCAATCATAAGGCACAATATTCCAAAAATGCCCACGGAGATGTGACGGGAGGTCCCCAACAGGAAATAAATGATGCTGGCAAAAAAAGATGTGTACAGACCATAGATAGGTTCTTGGCCAGCCAAGAGGGAATAAGCGATGGACTGGGGTACCAGTAAGATGCCCACAATCAAGCCAGACATCACATCCCCTAAAATGTTTTTCTTCAGATCATATTTTGGGAGCCATCGCAAAACAGGAAGGAAACCAAAAATCACAGTTTTGGCTTTGGCTGGACTGCACTGGCAACTCCTCTGCAATCTTTCAGTGACAAATTGCTTGAAGTTGGTATTTGATTTCTCTCGAGGCTCCATATGGATCCTGCGATAAGGTGTGCGTTGATCATTGGCTTTGAATTGCTTGAAGTCAGTACTTGATTCATTTTCAAGCTCTGGAGGGATCTCAGACAGAGGACCGTGTTGGTCATTTCCTTCAAAGGAGTCAGTGAGCGACAGATCATGTTGCTCCTTACTTCCCAAAGACATTTCTGGAGAAAGATGCTTCGGCCTCCTACCCCAAAGAAAACACCAGGATTAGCTGATTAAGTAATTCTCAGTGCTCACACATTTTAACAGTCCTACTGGCCATCCCTGAGAGTGAAAAGTTCAGTTCGGGGATGGGTATCTTACAGTTGCTTTCTTTAGTTGAGCCTCATATGTCTTGATCAGAGAAAACAAAAACAAAGGAACAAAAAATAGACCATAAGTAGCCAAGTCAAAGCAAATAATGAATTGGGTATAGGACTTCCCAAAAGTATAAACCATCAAGGATTCTTCTCCATCTCTGCCTGGCTCCCCCTGCAGTTTTTTCTCCAGAAAAGGAATCAGGGTGGCCTGTCTCCTGCTATCACTATCGTCTTTCCAGGTTTTTCACTCCCAGGTATACTGCAAAACAGGATCTAGTCTCAAACCTTCGCTGCTACCTGCCAGTCCCTGAAGCAAAGAAGATGGTCCTTTTTTCGAATACACCATAAACTATTTACCAGATACTTTGCAAACCAGTGTCTTTGTGTTGGCTGTTTGCTTAGCTTAGAATGGCCATCAACCTCTCTTCCCATCAAGATTCCAATCATTTTTATACACAGTTAAACAAAGCTACCCTTTCTACAAAGCACTGACATACCCCCTAGCCCAAGTGACTCACTACACCTTCTGCGTCCGTAGTATCTTTCGCTTTCATCACAGTACTAACCATACTCTTGTGTTAGTTAAGTAAGAGTCTCTCCAGCTCTTGGAGGATATCTTGCTCATCACTGTAATTACCAACAAATGTATAGTAATTCTGAGATAGCAGGCTTACAAAATGTTTTAATGAAGCAAAGAACAAATGAACACACACTTTATGACTGTGGCCAAACGGGGACAATATATTTTAGACAGAAGACTCAGAAAGCTCTGTGTTTTGGAATTGACAGAAAAATACACCCTTGTAAAAGTAATTCACATTAATTTTGTTTGGATGAAGGGGTTATAACTGGTCATCCCAAAGAACAAGAGTAAAATAATAGTTACTTGTTGGTCTTATTAAGTAGATAAAGAAGAAAAGAAGAGATTTAGATCACAACTTACCCGGAGCAAGTCAGTCAGATTGCTGGATACACACAGCAGGTCTTCATTCCTCAGTGCGACTGGTCTGCAACTCTCTTCTGACTTCCTGCTCGGGTCAACCTAGTTTGAGTACATTTCTGATGTCCTTTTGGATTTTGAATCAGCTCTTGGTGATTCCTGGGTCAAAAGGCTTTTCCAGACCTAAGATATGCAAAAGAGGCATAAGAAAAAACTAAGCACGTCCAAATTGTGCCCTACATGGCTGCTATCTTGGGAGGAAAAAGATAAAAATTAATTCTAGAAGGTACAAGAGTGACGGAAGCTGTAAGAAAGGATTGACTTGAAATACTAAAAGTGAAAAACACAGTAACAGGGATGAAGAAGGCCTCTCACAGGCTCATCAACAGAGTCGACAGAGCCAAAGAAAGAATCCATGAAATTGAGGACAGGTCAATAGAAATTGCCCAAATTTAATAAGAAAGAGAAAACCAGAATTTTTTTTTTTTAAACAGTAACAAGAATGTAAGAGAACTTCCAAGAGCTCTGGGAGATATTAAACAATCTAACTTAGGTATACTTGGAATCCCTAAGGGAGAGGACAAAGAATGGGCAGAAAAAATATTTGAAGACATAATGGCTAAGAATTCTCCCAAATTAAAGACAGACACCAAAGTATAGATCCGGGAATCTCAGAGGATATCAAAAATGACAAATATAGAAACAAAAACAAAACAAAACCCCACACCTACACATATCATATTCAAGCTGCTGCAAACAAAGATAACAGCCTGAAGACAAAGATAACATCCTAAAAATGGCCACATTAAAAACACAAATTACATACAGAGAAACAAAGACAAAAGTTATAGTAAGCTTATTAGGAACATCAGAAGATGACTGAGTAATCCCTTTATCATAGAAAAATAGCTGTCAACCCAGAATTCTACCCCTAGAGAAAATATCTTTTAGAAGATGGAGAAACGAAAGCTTTCTCAAACACTAAGAGACTACCCAACAGACCAGCACTACTACGTATACATATGCCAGACAGAAACTAGGTCCATACAAAACACAACAGAGAAATAAAGTCCAGGAATGGAACAAATGAAAATAAAATCAAATCCATTTTTTAATCTAAACTACCTTAAATTGCTCTAAAAGATAAACACCTAAGCAACAATAGGAATGTATTTTGTTTACAGCATATGCAAAACAAAATGTCTAAGAGCAGCACAAAAAATGGGTGGAGTAACTGGGAATCGTCAGGTCTTCAGCCTAGGTGAGAAGTGATTCGGTGATTCGTTATTATTATTTGAAGGTAGGCTCTGATTAAAGATGTATATTGTAAACCCAAAAGTAACCACTAGAAAATTTTAAAGGCGTAAACAATAAGTTAATTGTGGAGATAAAATGAGATCATTAAAAATTCTCAATCCAAAAGAAAGCAAAAAAAGAGGTGGAAAAAAAAAGAGACCAAAAGTAGATGGAACACATTGAAAACAGCTGGCAAGATGGCAGAGTGTAAAACAAACATAAAAATAATCACATCAAATGTGAATGGTCTAAACATGCCAATTAGGGGCGCCTGGGTGGCTCAGTCGGTTGAGCGTCCGACTTCGGCTCAGGTCACGATCTCACAGTCTGTGGGTTCGAGCCCCACGTTGGGCTCTGTGCTGACAGCTCAGAGCCTGGAGCCTGACTTCAGATTCTGTGTCTCCCTCTCTCTCTGCCCCTCCCCCACTCATGCTCTGTCTCTCTCTGTCTCAAAAATAAATAAACATTAAAAAAAAAAAAAATAAACAAAAAAAAAAAAAATAAAAAATAAACATGCCAATTAAAAGATAGCGAGTGTCAGATTAGATTAAAAAGTAAGACCCAACTATATGCTATCCGTAAGAAACCCACTTTAAATATAGATAGAGTATAAAAGTGAAAGGACCTGTCCAATGTAGTAATTTATTTAGCTTGTAAGTGACTGAGCCCGTAATAAAATCCAGATTTTTAGGACTGGAAGCATAGCTCTTTTTGAGCATGGCACTATTCCTATCACCTATCTAATTAGCTTTCTCTAACCTCGGATAACTCCAAACACTTTAGAATTCAGCTACTCCACACATCCAGTTTCACCTGCCTGCTACCCAAATGACCTAGCACTGATACCTACAAATGTGCACCCAACTTTCCTTTTGCTATACTCTTGCCCGCGGCCCCTTTCCACCTCTAACTCTCGATAGCTTAGGTACTCATTCACAAACAATCCCAGAAGCAGAACTGATACAGCCATCAGTCTGAATCCAAAAGCCATCTATAGTCTCCTTGATTTATTCTACTCATCTCCTAAAATTCTCAACACTATATTTTTTCCCTTTTCGCACAGATTTTAAAACCCAAAGCAACAGAAAACTACATTAAAAATGATCTTACACTAAATGGTAGGTGTGACCTTCATACAAACTAAGCTCCTTGAGAGCAAGCTCCAGTCTAATTCGTCTTTGTATCTCCCAACATGTTCAGGTGTATGCTTTCCAAACCAGGAGCTAAAATATTTGCTAAGCAAATAACTCAAATACAGAAAAAGTAGGCTGCAAAGCGATATTTACTTTAAGTGGAAATACCTCCTTGGGAACGTATTTCTCAAATATCCCTTTTCGCACAAAAATCCTCTCACTCCCCCAAGCCAGTTCCCGCTGGCTTCAGTGGTATAGTATTCATCAACTGCTTCATGAAAATTAAGAAATGACAGGGTTTATCCTTGGAATAGAACCTACAGCCAGACTTCCATTTTAAGGAGGTTGAAATACAAACTATACATTCCACGAAGTTCAATAAAACACGATTCTGCTGTTATCGTCTGGGCCAGCTTCTCCCTTTATGAACACTGATAACCGGGAGCGAGACAAGGAAAGGTTCAAGGACGAACCTTCCACATTACTTTGTAGGAATCACAGGGGAAAAAACAACAAAGCATTTGAAAAATACATTTACCTAATAAGGTAGTTTGAGCAACACAAATAGGAAAGACATTTCTGCACTTTATCTTTAGCTGCACACATGCCGCTGTGACACCTAGAAAGCGGTGCGGTCCACCGGCAGCACGGACATGATTCCCGTGTGAATTACTGAGGGGCAGAGAACTGGACTAGAGGAGAGGTCACATCCCTTCTGTATAAGCCTGATGGCGGTAGCCAGCTTCTTTCTGAAGGTTTGGATATAAGCAAAACAATGTCTACTGATGGTAATGACAGCATATACTTTTAACCAACGGCGCGTGTAAAACCGTTCTGTAATTTGTGAAACTGAAGTGCCTTTTTACAGGGCAATCTTTTTTTTTTTTTAATTTTTATTATCTTTTTTAATATTTTTTTTAACGTTTTTATTTTATTTTTGAGGGACATAGAGACAGAGCGTGAGCAGGGGAAGGGCAGAGAGAGAGGGAGACACAGAATCTCAAGCAGGCTTCAGGCTCTGAGCCATCAGCACAGGGCCCAGCGTGAGGCTCGAACTCACAGACGGTGAGATCATGACCTGAGCCGAAGTCGGCCGCCCAACCGACTGAGCCACCCAGGCGCCCCCAAAACTTTTATTATTTTTAAGGTTTATTTATTTTTGAGAGAGAGAGAGAGAAGGAGACACAGAATCCAAAGCAGGCTCCAGGCTCACAGCTGTCAGCACAGAGCCCGACACAGGGCTTGAACTCAAAAACCGTGAGATTAGGACCTGAGCCAAAGTCAGATGCTCAACCGACTGTGCTGCCCAGGCGCCCCATTAGAGGGCAATCATTTTCAGAGGAAAATGGTGAAGTCCGCCTCTGAAACATAAGGGTTCCACAGTCATGCTGTGTTCTGTCTGTGTGTGCCACAGCTCACTGCTACACAAACCCAAAGCTTCCAACTACTACGATCACAGCATCTACGCAGCGGAGAACTCTCCAAGAGCCAGAATAGTTTAGAAAGGCTTCGAGGGAAGAACCGGTCTTGTATCTCACTTGGGTTGTAAAGTGTGGGTCAGAGTTGAAAGACTGAGAGAGAAGAAAACTCAAACAGAGATAGTTCTGGGGCTCCTGGGTGGCTCAGTCAGTTGAGCGTCTGACCCTTGACTTCAGCTCAGGTCATGACCCCAAGATCATGAGATGGAGCCCCACATCAGGTTCCGTGATGAGCATGGATCCTGCTTGAGATTCTTTCTCCCTCTGCCCCTCTCCCTGGCTTATGCTCTCTCTCTAAAAATATAAAAATAAAAAAAAAATAACAGAGATAGTTCTGAAGTTGTTAGAAAAGAATCAGAAATTAGTATGTTTAAAGCAACAGACACACATGGGAAATAGTATAGGCTTTCTCATACACACTGTACCCACAGTACCAAGAACAATGCTTAGCACATAATAGATTGGCAAGTTCTTGCTAAAATAAATAAGAAATCCAGTTTCTACCCACGATCAGAGGGTTAAGACAATTTTAACCAGATAAGCGATAACACTCTACGTGCCATTAACAGAGGTTTGGTATATTCTGAGAATGGAGGATAAGCTGTAGGCCAATGTGAACAAGTTGCAAATAAGAAAGGAAAGAAAACTCGGGCAGGTAAAAGGTCATAGTATAATCCAAGACCCAGGAAAAAGTCACCTGGAAGCCCGATTCCTAGGGTGAAGCTGCAGGAGATTAAGGCTCGAGTGCAAGACTGGTTTCTTACTTGGTCCCAAGAAGCCTAGACTTCATCCTGTAAGCCACGGCTGACAAAGGTACAACCTCCACGGCAGGGCGGCATGGGAGAGGCTTGACGCTTCAGTGGTAGGACAAGACGAGAGACACTACAGGAGGTGGACAAACCTAAGATGGATCGCGAGGTGCAGCACACACGAGAATGACATATGGGAACATGGAGGAGGAAACGAAACGATAGGAGACAACACAGGGTTTGACTTTAGGTTCCACAGGTTTGAAATTTCTATTAGACGTCCACATAGGATGTCCAGTGCGCAACTGGCAATGGGGGTATCAAGCACAAGAGAGAAGCCAAAACTGGAAAAATAAATGGGGAGAGGAGGAGCATACTCGTCGTTAGCACATAAATTGTATCTCATTTTTTTCTGAATTCCCATTGTTTAGATGTTCAATAAACATTTGTAGAATATTATGCTTTACCTTCCCAACTAGATCAAGACTTGTTCAAGGAGATGTTTTATACTTTATGTGTATTCTCGAAATACCTCGCATAAAATCTGGCACACAGAAGACACATAATAAGTATTTTGTTAATGAAGTGGATTGGTTTTTATTTTATTATTATTATTTTAATGTTTATTTTTGAGATAGAGAGAGTGTATGTGCACAAGTGGGGGAGGGGCAGAGAGGGAGACACAGAATCCGAAGCAGCTCCAGTCTCTGAGCCGTCAGCACAGAGCCCAATGTGGGGCTCGAACCCACAAACCGTGAGATCATGACCTGGGCCAAAGTCAGACGCTTAACCCACTGAGCCACTGAGGTGCCCTGATTGGTTTTTATTTTAAAAAGTTATTTTAACAAAAAGATTTCAAAAAGAATTAACTTTACTTTTTTTTTAATTTTTTTAATGTTTATTTATTTTTGAGAGACATAGAGGCACAGCGTGAACAGGGGAAGGGCAGAGAGAGAGGGAGACACAGAATCGGAAACAGGCTCCAGGCTCTGAGCCGTCAGCACAGAGCCCGACGCGGGGCTCGAACTCACAGACCGTGAGATCATGACCTGAGCTGAAGTCGGACGCCCAACCGACTGAGCCACCCAGGCACCCCTAACTTTACTTTTAAAATCTAAATTTTGTGTCTCTGAAAGATAATTGGTCACTGCTGGTGGGAATGTAAAAATCACACATCTACTGTGGAAAACACTTCCGTAGTTCCTCTGTTAAAGAAAATCATTATGTGACCCAGCAATTCCACTCTTAGGTAAACACACCCCAAAAACTAAAAACAGGGAGTCAAGGAGTGCCTGGGTGGCTCAGTCAGTTGAGTGTCCGACTTCGGATCAGGTGATGATCTCACAGTCTGTGAGTTCGAGCCCCGCATCTCGGGCTCTGTGCTGACAGCTCAAGGCCTGGAGCCTCTGTAGATTCTGTGTCTCCCTCTCTCTGCCCCTCCCTCGCTCTCATTTTCTCTCTCTCTTTCTCTCTCTCAAAAATAAACATTAAAAAAATTAAAACAAACAAACAGGGACTCAAATACTTGTACACTACTGTTCATAACACCATTTACCCAGAACAGCCAAAAAGTGAAAACAACCTAAGTATCCACCAACAGACAAATGGATAAACAAACTGTGATATAAGCCATCCAATGGAATATTATCTAGCCTTCAAAAGAAATAAAGTTCTGACACTCTTCACAGACATAATAGATGAACTCTAAAAGCCCTATGCTAAGTGAAAGAAGCCAGACACAAAAGGACAAATACTGTACAATTCCACGTATATACAGTATCTATAATAGGCAAATTTAGAGAGACAGAAAATAGATTAGAAATTACCAGGGACTGCAGGGAAAGAGTTATTGCTTAATGGTTACAGTTTCTGCTTTAATTTTCTTTTTAAGTTTATTCATTTATTTTGAGAGAAAGAGAGAGCACAAGTTGGGGAGGAACAAAGAGAGAGGGAGGGAGAATCCCAAGCAGGCTCTGCACCATCAGTGCAGAGCCCGACAAGGGGCTTGAACCCACAAATTGGGAGATCATGACCTGAGCCAAAAATCAAGAGTTGGACACCCAATTGACTGAGCCACCCAGGTGTCCCTTAAGTTTTAAAAATAAAGAGTAGTGATAGTTGCACAACACACTGAATGGTACTTAATGCACTGAATTGCAAATTGAAAATGGTTAAAATGGCCAATTTTATATTTTAAATATACATATGAACATAAAACTAGGAGGAGAGAAAGCAGAGTATCCTAAGGTTCTTATACATAAAATGGTATAATAACACTCAAGGTAGAGTGTGGTAAATTAAGGATGCATACTATAAACCCTAATGCAGTTCCATTCATCACAGAATTACGGTTAATAAACCAACAAAGGAGATAAAATGGAATCACAGAAAATAATACCAAAAAATCCAAAAGAAAACAGAGAAGGGAAAATAAACAGCGACTATATAAAATAACCTAGATCTAAAGTTTGTGGAAAACTTGAAGTCTTAACATTAACCTCACATGAATAAGTCAGCTGCCAAAAGACTCTCTTCACTTAACGGAAGAATCTCAGTCAAACCCGGGCTGTAATAGGTGTGGACCGTGCAGTTGGAAATAATTTTCCAGTACGCACACTGCTTGTAAGGAGTGGAGCTGTGACCGGAAGCACAGCCGGCGTGATTCACGCCCACTCTGTCTCTCGCCTGCTTCTTTTGAAACTTCTCAAATCTACGGAAAAGTTGAAAGAATGACACATGCAACACTGGTACATTCACAGTTCCCCTATTAAACAAGTGAACAATTCACCAATTACTACTGTTTTGCTATATCTGCACTTTTGGGCTCTCCATACACACCGGCTGGTTGGTTTGGAGTTTTTTCCCCTCAACTACTTGCAAACTGCAGACACACTTCAGCCTTAAACACTTAACTGAACCATCGTTTTTTTTAACCACCATGCTATGTTGCCTCTTCTTCAAAAGAAGCGTTCGTTAACAACATGAGATCGAACCGTTTGGACGCGCTCTTCAAAAACCTGCAACGGCACCCTACCTCCTCCTGCACGGACTCTAGAAAGTTTAGTATAGGCTTCTCTCCAGGAAGGAGCTGAACCTGCCTTTCTTTAGCTTCCTTCCATGCACTGGTGTTCTAGTCACCAATCCAAGAAAATATTAAGCGTCCCTTGTTCCTCTGGGCCTTTGCTCATATTTTAATGCCTTTTCCTTCTTTCTCCATGTATCTTGGTCCTTTTCCTAATCCTTCAAGGCCCACCTCAAGTGCCACAGGACAAGGGGGCTGAAACTTCTTTGGCTCCGCTGCCCTGACATATTCCATGCAGCTATTTAGCGTAAGTTTACAAGTCTCTCACACTGGAGCATGTGTTTAAAGGCAGACACCAAGTCTCATTCTTATATAATCCAACACCGAACACGAGGCTTCCCACTGGTATGTATGGTGATATGCCTATATTTATTGAAATGAACCAACGGGTGAAGTTTCGGGTAAATGTAACGAAGACAATTACGTCTTCCTATTTTCCAGTTTTCACAAATGATTAACAATGTTCATTTATGTCTGCCGTGCAAAAAAGAAGAGCCACCATAAGGTTTTTATCAGTCGTACAGGCGCTGTGACGTATAAAGCCCAATGTAAGACAAAAAACTAAAATACCCAAGAGGAAAATAACTTCATGTAAAACCACGATCAAATAACTAAATGGTTCCTGGAAGAGTAATTCACTGCTTTCAAAAACATTTCATATACATCTCCCCCTTGCCTCCTCAACAGATCTGAGAACAGATTATGAATCTTCTCCTCCAATATGAGAAAAACTGAAGGTTTAGTCACTGGCTCAACTAGTAGGACCAAAGTCTCCACCCTCACTTTCTAATTTCCAAGGTTCCCTCTCATTCTAAAATACCCCTTGGCCCCCAAATTTGTTTCCTTGCTGAGTAGTTTTCGGAGCTAGTTCAAAGCACTATTTTGTGGCCATGCGCTCAACTCTAGGTCTGAGTCTTATTAATTTCAATAAGTGACGGCGACGAGCCTCTTGAGGCTGTTTACACACCATTACTGAAGCAGGTGTGGCAAAGGATTAAGAAGGAAATTAATTTTCTCTCTCGTACTACACACATGCATTGGTAACATTTTCATTCTCGTTCTTCTATCGGGAGCAACAACGTAAATTCTCCTCTGTAACTACACCTTGGCTAGAATAATAATTCATACCCCAGCCAAGAGGCAAACAAGCCAAGCAGGTTCCTACCTCCATCTACTTTTGCCGGCCCTCTAACTGCAACGGTGCTCGGGGCTATGGTCGCGGCTTTCTCTCTTGCTTCTTTTAGGTTTCTGCTCAACTACTACCCTAATCGGTTCCTTCCCTGACACAACACACAAAATCGCACCACTGCCGCCGCCACGCCTCCGTTCCCATCCCGGCCCTGCGCTCCTATCCCCCTTACTTCGCTTTCTTTTTCTCCATGGCCCTTGTCACCACCTCATACTTCATTTATCTATCTATCTATCTATTTCTTTTTGGTTAATTGTCTTTCTCATGAGTGCAGTGATTTGCTCTGTTACGTTCACAGCTGTATCTCCAGTGTCTTGAACAATGCTGGCACCTAAGTAGGTGCTTAACAAATCATTGTTGAGCGAATGATGAATGACAGTTTAGCAGGTATGCAGTAAAGAAAGAGGAATGACCCCTCTCTCTCTGCCTTCGGACACTAATACTAAGTTTGTGTCATGAAACTACAGCGTGGCACGCATCTGCTTGGGGGTTTATGCTCGCTGAAAGCGAAGTCAATGCTCAAAATTCTCACCCCTCAGAAATCTAATCTAGAGGTCTCTGAATGTGTTACCTCGAGACCTTCCCCGGGAGGTGGCATATTACAGGACAGTGACACTCAAGTGCAGTTTCTCAGGCACATCCACGGATGAGACCCAAGACCCTGGTGACTCAAGAGCCGTGAGGTGAGGGCCATACTAGGAGAATCACTGGGTACGTCCTGGAGTAACAGACCTCTATTCAGATCCCGGCCACGCTATTCGGCAACTGTACGGCCCTGGCGAAAAAGCTCCTTTTACTCATCCATTTTCTCACCTATGAAATGGGGAGAACATTCGCTAACTGGCAGCACTGTTGTAGAGCTGACACAAGTACTCAGCACAGTGCCTGGCACACAGCATTTGTTCCATAAACCACAGCTACTAGTCTGTCGTTTGAGATTCTTGAAGAAAAAAAAAATGGGCTCCTATCTTCCCATAGGTTTGGTTTTCCTTTTCTCTCTTGATTTTCAAAAACAGGAACTTCTTCTTAACCCGACATCGGATATCACACTGGCTCCAGATTTTACATAAAGAGCCCTAGCGACAAGGAGGGGGAAAAGGCGCTAGAACGGGTGCCGGAAAGTTTAAGTCCTGAGTGCTCCTAAATCATGTGGTCCTCCATCCGTGCAAAAAAAGGACTCAGCCTTATATTCTATGAGTATGGGAGAGCTAGGTACAAGTCCCAGCTCCGCAAACGACGTGCTGCATAATTTCAGGAAAGGACCTGGTCCTCTCTGTGCCCTTTCAGCATCCCCATCTATCCAGTGGAAAGATTGCCACTTAGTCTAGGAGCCTCGAAGGCCAGTCCCTGATTTGTACTTAAACAGGTGTGTGGTTTTGAAAGACCAAGATAATGAGGTCCTCTCGCGTGTCCACGCCTGTTTCCCCATCTGTCCAAGGGTGAGAGGCTGGATGGTGGCAGAGGCTCCTATTTCCTGGGTCTTTCTCCCAGTTTTCCGAGTTTGAGACGCATCGACGGGGGCTCCAGCACAAGAGCAGCACCGTTACCTACGAGGTGCGGGGCATCCGCGTGATGTGGGGTGGAGGGTGGGTAGCCCTGAGGCCGAGGGGTGGGGTCGGAATCGCCGCGGCGAGAGAAGGGGGCTTTGACCCTGCTCCCGGCCTGCGGACCGAGGTACAACCCTGACGCACGCCCACCCTAAAACGGCCTGGCCACGACGTCCACGTCGACCGTTGGTCCGGGCTTCCTGCCGCCACGCCTCCGGCACGGGCCAGAACGACCCTAAGAGGGGCCCGCTGACCGCGTGGACGCCGGCTCCGCTCCGTTCCCCCTTCTCGCGCCCGCTCCCCTTTTCTTACCTCTAGGTCCCGGGCCTCCCCGTGCGACGAGGCCCCGCGGCACGTCCTGCGCCGTGGCGAGGCTGAGGGGACACGGCAGCGCCGGCAGAGGTAGCCGGGTCCCGGGCCGGCCTCCCTTTAACCGGTCCGTCCCCTTCCCCGCCCATCGCCCGGCCCCCGAGAAAGGCGGGGCCCGGCCGGGCGGGACCGCGGAGAGACGCCAGGAAGCACCGGCGGAGAGGTGCGGAAGACCCTGCCAGTACGAAGGCTCTGGCGCTGGCAGTCACGTGGCCCCGCGGGCGAGCGACGCGGCCGTCAGCCAATGACGCGGCCCGGACCGCGGGGGTACCGCCCCCTGGCTGTTGTCCTCCTCATGATTGGCCGTCCGGCAGGGCCACGAGTCTCTTAGTCTTCTGGAGATTCCTTCTCCGCTGGGGGTTGCGAGGAATTCTCAGAGGTTTTCCACCTGAACTCAGCGTAGCGAGGAAAGGGTGTCTGGAGAGACCCGGAAGCTTTCTGTCTAGAGCTGTTAAGTGTTCTGCCTTTTGGAGGGGGAAGGGCTTTGTCAGTGATCCCTTGGGACCCCGTTCCCTCCCACTCCCCCTTTGTGGATGCCGAATGAAGTTACTAACTGGAGAAAGGTCAGCTGGAAAGTTAGGGGCTTTACGCTGCCACAGCAGTGTAACCTACTCTGCACTGAAGGTCCCAGTAGCCAGAGACACCTTTTAAGATGTGAATAAAAATGTAAAAATAAATATGAAATATAATTCCAACCTCGCTTAAAATCCTCAGTGGTTTTTTGTTTTTGTTTTTGTTTTTGTTTGGATATTTATAGATAAAATTAAATTCCTCCCTATGCTTTCGAAGACCTGAATGCTCTGGGCCCGGCACCTTTCCTACCTGGCATCTCTCTCTCCCTCTCTGCTCTCCCATTCTGGCCTCCTTTGCCCGCCAAGCTTGTTCTTTTTCGGGACTGACCACTTGTTCCTGCTGCCTGGTTTCTTTCTTGTCTCAGATCTCAGCCTAAATTCCCTGGCTCTCTCCCCTACCCTTCCAGTCATATCCAATCGTGTCATCCTCATTTAATTGTCTGCCCCCTAACTGGGCGCTATCTGATGTTAAATACATGTTTATTCATTCTCTCTTGTTTATAGCCTGCGGGGGTTCACAAGACGGGAGTGGAAGGTCAAGAGCACCTGTGAAAGAAGCAAAATGGTGAACTTCCTTTCCTTCCCTTTCCGATGAACCTCTTCACAGTAATTTTAAGGGACTCTCTTTCTTGTCTAGAGGTGGTCCTCGAGTTTCTATCAACCATCAGATTCAGAGCTTCCAGAAGGCACAAGGCATATGGGAAATCAGAACACCCCGGTTGACTCCTGGTGCTGTCCCTTGTGACTGGAGATAAGTCAATGGGCATCAAAGGTAGTTAATGCCCCGCCCCCCAGACACACTTGATGTGACCCTCCTTCCCCGTCCTGGAGAGGGTCAAGTAAGACAATGGGTGTAAAGTACTTTCTCACTCCCTATAGGCTGCAAAACATACAATGGCAACAGATGTATATTTCTGGATGTATATTTCTAGATACACATAACTCTTCACATTCATTATTTTATTTAATCCTTACAGCAGCTTTCAAGGAGGTGCTATATTATGATTCTCCTTTTATAGGTAAGGAAATGAGACTCAGAGATGTTAGGTGACTTGCCCAAGGTCCCAGTTAATAAGTGACAGTAATATGATTTTAACTCAGTTACACCTGACTGCAAAGCCCACACTTAACCGCAACACCCACACTGTTGTCAAATGTAAGAATCCACCTTGCATCCTTGCATGTAATAGCCACCAATAAAAACTGGTTTAATTTAACAGTGGCCATCAGTTTCTTTCTCTTATTCCATACATTTTATTTTATTTCTTAAATAGTATGCATTTTTTTTTCGTTTTTTTAAAAAAAAAAACGTTTATTTGTTTTTGAGAGACAGAGCATGCAAGCTGGGGAGGGGCAGAGAGAGGACAGAGGATCTGAAGCGGGCTCTGGCTGACAGCAGAGAGCCTGATAAGGGGCTCAAACTCATGAATCGTGAGATCATGACCTGAACTGAAGTCAAATACTCAACTGACTGAGCCACCCAGGTGTCCCTAAAGCACCCAGGGCCCAGGTGTCCAAGTCACATTGTAAGAAGAACACATGTGGTTTTGTTTGTTTGTTTATTTATTTGTTTGGGAGAGGAGAGGGCAGAGAAGGAGAGAGAGAGAGAGAATCCAAGCAAGATCCCAGCTGTCAGTGCAGAGCCCAAGGTGGGGCTTAATTTCACGTTTCGTGAGATCGTGACCTGAGCTCAAATCTAGAGTCGGACGCTCAACCAACTGAGCCACCCAGGCACCCCATATTCCACACGTTTTAATCCATGTTACAGATGAGGAAGCGAGGGTCACGATATTAAGTTACTTAACAAGGTTATGCAACTGACAAGTAGTGGATTTTGAGGTAGAATGGTGGGGGATTTCCGAAGTGAGAGCTGTCTGATGCCAAAAGCCAAGAACATATGGCTATGACCCAGTGCAAGGAGAAGACGATAGAGAGGAAGCTTTAGGCCAGCCATTGGTGCCTCTCTCCCTCCCAGTTCAGCAGCTCAGACTGCTATTTAATGTTGTGGGCCTCTCTGCCTCCCCACATTTACATTCCCAGGGGCTCCATGGAACTGGACTTGGGTCTGCTACTCCTTCCATAGTTCATCAGTGCTCTCCTTCTCTGCAGCCAGAATCTAAGAAGTGAAACAGAGAGCCAAATCCCCACTAATCTCCTTTTCTTCAATCACAGCAGGTCAGCCGCCCAGCCAGCCGGAACGCAGGTCCCTTTACCCCTCCCATGCAAGTCTGGGCATTTTCCCTCCTGTTGGTCTCAGGGTTCACAGAGGTGCTGGCAGCTGGAAGGTCACGTATTATAGCCACTACTCTATCCCAAACTGCTTTCCGAAGAGTAACGAAAGTGGGGGTGTTGTGGGGCCAGCAAGTAAGTCATTTCAGGTGAGAGGCCCCTTCAGGATTTGCCTTCTCAGTACTTTCTTTCCAGCCACACCTCCCAGGTGGGGCAGGTCACTTGCTCCGAGGCCTCGCTAGAGTGGGCCCCAAACTGACTCCCATTGTTGAAGAGGCTATTCCCAGTTCGCTATTCTGATTTATTTTCACTGCTCTGGGTTCTACTTTTCTTCTTTTTAAAAAAATTTGATTGTCCTTGGAAACAGGTAACAGGTACAAGTAAATAAACTCAAAAAGTCCAAGCGCGTACGATGAAAAGCAAGTCTTTCTCCCACACGAGCCATTCTTACCCCGCTGTTCATTCTGGGGGCAAACACAGCCCCAGCTTCCTGTGTTGTCCTCTGGTTATTCTATACCAGGAGTTTTCAATTCTGGCTGCAGGTCAGAATCTCCTGGAGAACTTTTAAAAGGTAACAATGTTTGGATCCCATCCCTAGATATTATGACTGAATTCAAGTAGAGTGGGCTCAGGAGTTGATAGTCTTGCAAAGCCCCCCCAGGGGATTCTAATACACACAGAGGGTTGGCAAACCAGTGCTCTATGCATATACAAGATTACATCTCTTTAAACAAAAGGGGCATACAATATACACTATTTTACACTTTTAGAAATTTACATGATACGTTAAGACTGTTCTATATCAGTGCCTCAAGAGATGCTTTCTGGCTCCCTATTGCTGAGAAACAAATAACTCGAAACTTAGTGGCTTAAAATAACAATAATCGTTTTGTTAAATCAGGCAGTTTCTGTGGGTCAGGAATTTCGTAAGAACTGGACTGGGTGGTCTCTCATAGACAGATGGTGGCCAGATTGGAGACAGCACGTGGGAATGAAGCAATTGAAGACTGTCAGGTCTCCATGACTCCATGTCGTCTCAGGACCTCCCCTTGGGGGCTCTCTGTGGGGGCTCGTTTGGGCTTCCTCACACCACCGTGGTCTCAGGGCAGTCTGTGCTTAAATGAAAGCTAAAGGCTTCAAGAGCCAGTGTTCCAGCAAACTAAGAGAATGCTGTAGAGCCTTTTACAATCTAGCCTCGAATGTCACATAGCTTCACTTCTATTGAACTTGGTTGGTTTAAAGTCATAAAAGCCTGACCGATTTTAAAGGGGAGGGCGAGAGACCCCAAGTCTCCATAGGAGAGGTGTCAAAGTCACATTATAAGAAGGACACGTGGGATGGGAAATGTCATGGTGGCCATCTTGGGTCACAGCAGTGAAACAGTATTCCAGGGTTGGGGTGCACCGTCATTTGTTTAAGCATTGAGGGACACTTATGTTGTTCCTTCTTCTAATATTACAAATAGTGCTTTGAACTATTATAGATACTTCCCCCGCGCCCCCTATCCCCACTCCCTAGAAGGGGCTTGGTCTTTTGATCACTTGCCTCTCAGGGCCACTGTGTGACACAACAAGGAAGTAACCACTCTCAGGCTCAAGAAGAGATCCCCTCCCACTTTGGGCCTCTGAGGGAAATCATGCTAAACTGTCCCAGATGGGGAAAGAATGGAGAACCAAACAGTCAGGGGGAAAGGAGGTTTGAAAGCCCCCCCAAGGTTGAGACATGGGCTAGGCTTTGCAGCATGCCTGAGTGGCAAGGATCTGGGCCTCTTTCCGCCCCGGGCAGGTAGGAAAGCCTCCCATATGGGTTCCCTGGGAGGCTAAAGTCACAGCCAGGACCCCGGAACCCTTGTGAAGAGCAAAATGGCTGGCCTTTCAGGGGCCGTACCAACTTGAATGAAGGGTATGTTTATGGTATCAGTGCGAACAAAAGGCCAGAGGGTCGTTTTCTGGCTGTACTGAGTTAGATCAACAGGCCTTCGCATGACCCTGGGGTGGGACAGCAGTCACAATAGTTACCAGGATTTAGTATCTTGCCAGCACTGTGGGGTGGGGGCTTGGAACATACAACATTTGATTTGGAGAAAGGAAAGAAATGTGATTCTTAACCAGGATGAAGGAGCACAAGTCACTCTTAGTACAAACATTTAGGTACAGAAAATGATCTGTTATTTGACTTTTCACAGTGATCACAAGGCCCAGAATCCCAGATTTGTTCTTTTGCGGCTCTGTGCTAGGTGCTGGGGGAGAGGGTCATTCAAAACAGAACTCGATCTTTGCACTAAAATATTGACTTTCCCATTATTTCTTTACTTAAACTCTTGAATTTTTGGATAGCCAAGACAACATCTTCAAGGATTAACAGTCAAGTTGTTCTGTCTTTCTGGGCAAGATTTTTATTAACGAGGTAAGAAAATAACCGAGTATGCAAAGATTTCACTATGCAAATATTCATCAAGAATACCCAAAAATTAGAAATAGCCCAAATAACCAATGGCTAAATAAATTACGGTACAGCCGTGCAATGGAAGTCTATGAGCCATTAAAGGAGAATATTTAATGGCACAGAAAGCTATTTATATATGTTATTAAATGAAAAAAATACATATTACATAGTTTTGTTATAAAAATTATATTTATCCAATTAGAAAAGAAGGATGTACATCAAAGTGTTCTCTCTGGGTGGTAACTCTTATATTCTTTTTATTTGCCTGTATTTTCTCAATTTCCTACAACCAAGATGTATAACTTTATAAAGAGACAAGTAATAAAAGCTTTTGTTTAAAAAAAGAATAGGAAAATAGACATATTGGCATTACTTCTGCTTTCTACAAATACCGCTGCCTCACACTTAGCTGACATTATCATAATTAAAGGTTACGTTTATTGAGGACTGGCCATCAGTGAAGTTCGATAGATACAGTGCCTCCGATCCTCACAAAGACTCTATAAAATAAGTATCATTGTTATCCACAATTTGCAAATGAGAAAACCGGAACCAGAGGTTAAGTAATTTGCCAAAAGTCAAAGTTTGTCAATAAGAAGAGGATTCGAACTCAACCCACTTTGGATCCAAAGCCCAGGTGTACTCTCCTGCCTGTTGTCTTTTCTACTGTTTTAGTTACAAGGCATTTTAACCAAAATTAGCACCTAGCTTTACCCGTCTTTTCAGGAGTCCCCATAGTTCCTAACCATTTTTGAGTTACAGATACCTTTCAGAATCTGAGCTTTAGGAAAATGTACAGAAAGTTAAAAGGCACATAGGACCAACTTTCACCAGGCTCATCCATTGCCACATATTCGACCCTCAAAGTTCAAACCAGGAGAACATCACAGACTAGCCAAGCTTCAGGGACAGAACAACAGGTAACCCAAGTAGTTGAATAAAGTTACTAAGTCAACAGATGGCTGGACAATTAGGAACTTATAACAACTGTAGGTCAAGGGTAAGTGAAACATGGGAATGAGTCAAGGTAAGTATAAATGAGGGTGGGGACCAACCAGACTGCTCCAACAGTTATAAGGATGGAGCCAAGGAAATGCCTCTCCTTCTGTGGCTTCACCTAGGACATGGGGTTTGACAAGCCAGGAGAGAAAAGGCCTTCAACCAGGAAATGGAGGCTCAGTTAACATTTGACACCAGTGGAATGTGCTGAAGGAGAACACTCAGAGCCGAGTTTCCTAGAGGGGCCCAATAACGCATGAATTACCCAGGCCTCCACCACTCTTTCTCATGTCTCTCTTTCCCAGTCAGCCAGAAAGGAAAGTCTTCCACACCTTCTTCTTGCTTCTAAGCCCACTCTCTTCTCTCCACTCTCTCGCCCCCCATCCTAGACCCATTCCTTTGCTGTGGGAAGATTGCAAGAGCTTCCTTACTGACTTGCTAGCCTCAGATTCATCTTCCTAATGCTGGTGTTTGAAACCTCTTTGCCATGTCCTCGGCTTGCATACCTTCAATGACAGGGAGCACACTAACTTCAAGGTAACTCAGTTCATCTTTGAAGGTTATGGTAACTAATGATGATTGGATAACTACTCTTAAATTGAGCTGTATGAAATTGCCGTTTGTGTAGGGCAAAAATAGTCCAATAGGGACAGTTTCATAGGGTTCAGCTTAATATACCCTGGGTACATAGCTTTGCACTCTACTATAATATCTCACTTAATCTCCGCAACAGTCATGCAAAAGCATTCTAATGCTCTAATACTCATATGCGCATAAAGAGGAATTGAGTTCTGCTACAACATGGGTGAACCTTGAAAACATTACGCTAAGTGAAAGCAGTCAGCCACGTGGGCCACATACTGTATAATTCCATTGATATAAAATGTCCAGAAGAAGTAAATCATTAGAGAAAATAGATCAGTGGTCACCAGGGGATGAGAAAGTAGATTACGTGGGGACGTACCATAACAAATAACCTAAAAACCGCTCAACTGTGCAGTTTAAAAGGGTGAACTTTATGTCATATGCATTGTATCCCCATTAAAAAAAATTCAAATCACTTATGACGAAAGTCACCTAACTTTTCAAAACTTTTCAGTTTCTTCACGTGGGAAATGTGGACCTTGGGATAGAGATTATTCTAAATAAACAGTTCCGGCTATTCTTTCTGGAGACTCCTTTAGGGAGGCTTATAATCAGGCATGGACAGGTCAGTCATTCTTGGCCAGTCCTCCCTCACCCTGTGTCCCTCTGGAATCATGGATCTGGGGGTGTTAGAGATACATTATTAGATGCTTCGTGGCTAGGGAAATCGACAAACGCTTGGGAGAGGACGGGACTTTTTCAAGGTCACAGAACGAATCGGTGGCGTTGCTGGGCCTGCAGTCCTGTTTTCTTCTTTCTAGTAGTACATGTTCTTTTTCAGACTAGACTGCGCAGAAAAATCTTCCCTAACCCTACAGGCAGCCCCTCCTCCCCGTGAAAGAAGCTTCGGGTTTTCCTTCTGCTGATAGACTGAAATCAGGCCCATTTAGCAAGCATGTTAGGAGATCACCTGCTACAAATATCTGCTTATCTGTTCCTGCCCAACAGTTAGAACTGAAGTCTTTCAACAGGCTTGGTCTTTTCATTCGGGCATATTGAAAGATCGGGTGAAAGGAGATTTCTTGCAGAACAGTGGCTTGTATTCTCAACCAGAACTAAGCGTGATGGGTTTATTGTGAGAAAGCACGGGAGCTGGGCTTTTGTGGAGATTTTGAACATAGATGAAGTTTTCCCCCTATCCCCAAAGAGCTTGAGTTTGACGAGAGTACAGACGTGCAGAAGTAACACAGCCTAGCATGTAGAAACTCCCATCAGAATGGAAGGAAACCAATAGCTTGGGAATTCCAAATGGGAAAAGAGTCTCGCCAGGACATCGAAGAGTCCCTGGAGGGAATGGCATTTGGCAGGCAGCGAGCACAGTAAAGAATAAAGGTGCAAAACCCAGAAAAAAATGAAAAACACTAGGGTCGAGCTGAGAGTCCTTGTAGAGAAATTGTGAGAAGCGAGGCGGAAACAGCATTGGGGCCACACTCTGGAGATCCGTTAATGCCGGGATTCAGAGAAACTGCTTACTTACTGAGGGGAGGAGTGGGGGTAAGAACAGTCTGATATACCCTGGTATATACCCTGGGAGAGCAAAATGAGCATTATTTATCCAAACCCTTACAGAGCTATAAGCTCTTTGGGCCTGGGATCTCACTTCTCGGTACTTTTACTTAAAAATATAAGGATGTTCATTATAGCGTTATTTACAATACTAGAAAATTACAGGCAACCTAAATATCTAAACTGTAGAGCCGTGGCTCTCAACAGAGATAATTTTGACCCCAGGGGACATTTAGAAATGTCTGGATTCAGTTTTGGTTGTTACAACTTGAAGGAGAATTCTACTGCTGCCTAGTAGGTAGAGTCCAAGGATGCAGCTAAATAAATACCCCACAATGTGTAAGACAGTCCCCCCAACAAAGAATTACTGGGCCCAAATGTTGATAGTGCCAAGGTCAACAATATGTATATATTCTTTACGTTTATGTACAAATCTTTAAGATATATGTTAAATCTTCTAAATAATACATATTTTAATATTTTTCTGGAGAATAGATATTCCACGTATTTAAAAATATCCAAAAGGCATTGGCAATGATAATATCTGGGATTACATTTGATTTCAATATTTTCCTTTGCGTCTTCTTGTATTTTCTAAATTGTTCTCAAGAATATATGAGTTTTGGGGTTCCTGGGTGGCTCAGTCAGTTAAGCGTCCGACTTCAGCTCAGGTCACGGTCTCATGGTTTGGGAGTTCGAGCCCCACATTGGGCTCTGTGCTGACAGCTTGGAGCCTGGAGATTGGTACAGCTTCTGTGTCTGTGCCCCTCCCCCACTCACAGTCTGTCTCTCTCTCTCTCTCTCTCTCTCTCTCAAAAAAAAAATAAATAAACATTAAAAACAATTTTTTTTTCAAAGAATATACAAGAGTTTTTATTTTGTATTAGTCAGGGCTCTCTAGAGAATTGGTTCATGTGATTACAGAGACCGAAGTGTCCCACAGTCTGCTGTCTGCAAACTAGAGAACCAGGAAAGCCAGGAGTATAATTCGGTCTGAGTCCAAAGGCCTGAGAACCAGGGGGCCAACAGTGTAAGTCCTGGTCTGGATCTGAGAACCAGGGATGCCAACACCCAAGGGCAACACCCAAGAGCTTGTCCTAGTTCAGACAGGGCACATTCACCCTTCCTCCACATTTTTGTTCTGTTCAGACCCTCTACTGATGGGACAATGCCCACCTGCGCTGGGGAGGGGGATCTGCTTTACTTAGTCTACCAATTCAAATGCCAGTCTCTTCTAAAAACACCCTCATGGACACACCCAGATGGAGCATTTTACCAGCTATCTGGGCATCCTTTAGCCCCATCAAGTTAGCGTATGAAATTAACCATCACAGACTTACAATTAAAACAAATTTTTACTGAGCATCGAGAAAGTGCTGGGCAGCCTTGCAAAGTCTAGGAGTCAGTCCTGGCAGGTCCCGTCCTCATGGAACTCACAGTAGATATGGGAAGACAAACAATAGACAAAGAAACAAACAAACAAGGTAATTTCTAACAGTAGTAAGTGCAATAGAAGAAATAAATAGGATGATACGACCAGCAGGACTGGGGAGGGCACATGCTTGGGATAAGATAACTAGGGACGACCAGCGTGAGCTGACACCTTGAAGTCGAGAGGGAGGTGGTGTGCGGAGAGCTGGGAAAGGGCATTCCAGACAGAGGGCTCATGTTGTTTATAGTGAGAACGTTTGGAGACACTCGGTTGCTGCATGGCCCGCAGGGCCAACAGGTCACCTGTGTACACAGCACTGAATGGGCACAGTACCCCGAGAATTTATTACACGCTACAATAAAGGGAGTAATCTGCTTTCCATCAGAGTTCATCTGCAAAGTTCAAAGTGTCAGCAAGAGTCTACTAACCCGCATTCCACAGTGTTTACGACACAGAGACACCAGGTTCTCACAGCTATATTCATGGAAATGAAAGTACGTTTTCATTTCAGAGAATGTCCTCCTTCTCCCCAGGTGTCCTGGATGGAGGGCACTTCGATGAAGACGCAGTGTTTCACGATTTAAAAAGGAGTCGGTAGCATCTAGACTGTTGTGTACATTTCTGACTGACAATCCAAAAAGGTCTGGATTGTAGCCAGAAAAACCACATTAAAGTGCCAAGAGAGGGGCACCTGGGTGGCTCAGGTGGTTGAGCTTCGGCCTTCGGCTCAGGTCATGATCTTGTGGTTGGTGAGTTCGAGCCCCACATTGGGGTCTCAACAGTTCAGAGCCTGGAGCCCGCTTCGGATGCTGTCTCCCTCTCTCTGCCCCTTCCCCACTTGTGCGCTCTCTCTCAAAACTAAATAAATAAGACTAAAAATAAAAATAAAGTACCAAGAGAAAGATCTCGGAGGGGAGGGGAGGGGAGGGAGTAGGGAAGGGAAATAGATTTTAAAGGTAAGTCTCTACAGAAAGGACAGAAATGAAAATGTTCCCTAGAGGTGACCTATGAGTCACAAGAATCTGAGCGACTTTGACGATCTTCTTCGTGTATTTTCTACAGTGAACATGTATTTTGTAATGAAAGAAAAAGTATGAAAGGTGTCGTTTTTAGGAGGGTCCCCCCAAATTCTAAAATTAAAGAATCGACGAAATCCAAACCGGGGAAGATGCACCTTCTGAAATCGAGAAGCCGTAAGTGCCACACTCGTGACGCAAGCGGACTGAATGGTGAGCATGCGCAGTGAAGCCGTCCTGGGGAGGCCCTGGGAAAGGGGGCACAGAAGGGTGGGGTGAGGGGGCGGGGGATGGGAGCTGGGCGGGCAGTCCTTCTCGCCAGAGAGGAAAGCGGGCATAGAGTTGCTGGCTCTTCTGATTCTCCAAGAGAAGCTGAATAAATCTCCCCGAACAGCAAATGTAGGCTTCTGTGTCGAACGTTCCAGAAAAACACCCTACAGGGCAGAGAAAACACACCTACGGGAGCAGGTGCGCTGCCTGCGTGGAGGTGAACACACACCTAGAGCAGGTGTCCCTGTGCCGCCTGTCGACAGCCTCTGCTTCGGGGTTGTTATTAGTTTTGATCACTTCCCGCTCTGTTTCAAAAAGTCCTTCTCTGCTCTTAGGCCAAGGTGAAAAACAAACTCTCACCTTCTCCCATCTGAGGCCTGGCAGCATCTGGCAGCTGATCCTCATAATCCTTGTTCTCGGGAAATATTAATGAGTTAATCTCCCGAGCTCCCTCCCTCACCCCTGCAGCCATACCAGCTGAAATCCACAGGCCAGCCCCACAGAAGCCCCAGTCAGAGCGAAACCCATCCTGACTCGATTTTGCCACAGACTGTCAGACTGCCCTAGGGAGGCCAGCTTCAGCCCCTCCACGCCAGGTAGCCCGGAGGGATTCCAGCCATGGGGGAGGTGACAGCAGAGGAGGTGGAGAAGTTCCTGGACTCCAACGTCAGCTTCGCCAAGCAGTACTACAACCTCCGCTACCGGGCCAAGGTCATCTCAGACCTGCTGGGGGCCAAGGAGGCAGCGGTGGACTTCAGCCATTACCACTCGCTGAGCAGCGTGGAGGAGAGTGAAATCATCTTTGACCTCCTGCGGGACTTCCAGGAGAACCTGCAGACCGAGAAATGCATCTTCAACGTCATGAAGAAGCTGTGCTTTCTTCTGCAGGCAGACCGCATGAGCCTGTTCATGTACAGGGCCCGAAATGGCATCGCCGAGCTAGCCACCCGCCTCTTCAACGTCCACAAGGATGCGGTCCTTGAAGAATGCCTGGTGGCGCCCGACTCGGAGATCGTGTTCCCCCTGGACATGGGTGTGGTGGGTCACGTCGCGCACTCTAAAAAGCTGACCAACGTCCTCAACACAGAAGAGGTACCCTTAAGAAGGAGGGCGGGGAGGCATTGTTCCACGGAGTCCTGGTGGGTGCCAGTGGGGCGGGGAGCTGCTGGCCATCAAGACTAAGCTGGTGATGGTTTGGCACTTCTCTTTATGTGTTTACTTGGAACATTTTATTTTGGAAAAAAAAATCCAAACCTAACAGAAGAGTTTAAACAGAGTACAGACAACTATGTATCTTTCATCCAAATTCATCCGTTGTTCCCGCCTTGCCCCATTTGCTTTCTCTCTCCATTTCTTCGGGCCCGTACGGGAGTCGATGGCAGGTATTGTGTTTCCAGACGTGCAGTGTGTATTTCCGGAACAAGGACATTCCTTACGCAGGCACACTACAGTAATCAAATTCGGGAAATGTAACATTGATACAATACCATCATCTAATCAGCCGTCCAGATTCGATTTTTGCCAGTTGCCTCAATGACACCCAGATAGCACTCTCTGGTCCCCTCAAATCTGAAACAGTTCTTACAGTCTGTCTTGGTTTCCATGACGCTGATGCTTTTGAAGAGGGACAGGCCACATGCTTTGCAGAAATGTCTCGTCTGTGTCGTCGTGATTAGAATCAGGTACTTCTGTCAGGAGTAACCTGGAGGTGACGTCCTGGTTATCTTTGTGCGTTACATCAGGAGACATGTGACGGCAGCCTGTCTCGTTACTGGAAATGTTAACAGTACCACTTGGTTAAGCACTTGGCTCTGGTTTTATTGATTTATTTTATTGTAATTTATTTATTTTAATTTTCTTTTCCTTTATTTTCTTTATTTATTTTAATTTTCTTTTAAGTTTATTCATTTATTTTGAGAGAGACAGAGACAGCACGAGTGGGGGAGGGGCAGAGAGAGAGAGGGCGAGAGAGAATCCCAAGCAGGCGTCACGGTGTCAGGGCAGAGTCTGACCCGGGCTCAAACTCATGAAACCAAGAGCCGGACACTTAACCGACCGAGCTGCCCTTGGCTCTTGTTTGTGAGTCCCGTCTTCGGTGAGATTCTCCTGGCAGCTCCGATAAAGACCTCTTTGATCATCAGAACAAAACACTTCATGTGGATCTCCCCGTGGCCTTCTGACCCAGGGCCGAGTCCTACTTATCCTTTAGATCTCAGCCTAAAGGTCGCTTCTTCATGGAGGCCCTCCCAGATCTCTCTGTTACAGTCTCCCTCCTAAAAACATTTGTCATAATAAGCCTGGGGGACCGGGACCATGCCTCCTTTATTCTCCACTTTATCCCGGCAAATGTCTGGCACAAAGCAGATGCTCAGTAAATACGTGGCATAAAAGACTCACCGTCAAGTAATTATGCTTAATTTCTTTAACGCCTGTCTTGCCCAAAAGAATGTTTGCCCCATGAGAGCTGGGCCCAAGTGGGTCTCACGTGTTGCAGCACTGACCCAATCAGGAGCCTGTGTTCAATCGTTTCTAAGATGCAGCCTGGACATTATGTGATTTTGCTCACCTTACCTCTGGCCTTAT
The DNA here is from genome assembly GCA_030068075.1 of Paguma larvata. Classification (NCBI taxonomy): domain Eukaryota; kingdom Metazoa; phylum Chordata; class Mammalia; order Carnivora; family Viverridae; genus Paguma; species Paguma larvata. Next base: position 40,367,946 of record CM057826.1, on the reverse strand, counting down.
TTCAGATTAAGGGTCATAAGGTTAAAAAGGGGAGAGAGGACTCTCTGGCCCTCCTCTGCCCCTCCTCACACTCTGTGTCTCTCTCTCTTTAGGAAAAAAAAGGGGGGGAGTAGAGGAGGTCTCAGAGATGATCTCATCCGACTGTCTCATTTAACAGATGAAGAGCCTAGAGCCACGAGAGCTTGAGAAGGGGCGTGTCCAAAGTCACCAAGGAGTCAGGGCAGAGCCAGGACCTCCCATCCACAAATGCAGGAATTCAAATGGGTCATCTTTTTTTTTTTTTTTTAATGTTTATGTATTTATTTTAAAAGAAAGAGAGCAAGTAGAGGAGGGGCAGAGAGAGAAGGAGAGAGTAAGAATCTCAAGCAGGCTCCACACTGTCAGTGCAGAGCCCGATGGGGGGCTTGAACTCACGAACTATGAGATCATGACCTGAGCCGAAATCAAGAGTTGGATGTTCAACCAGCTGAGCCACCCAGGCACCCCAGGTCATCTTTTTGACGTGGGTTCATTGGCAAGATAAGAAGCACAGACTTTGACCTCTGGGGTGATAGATTTCTTGGAAATACACTGGGCTGGATCCCCCATGGGGTGCATCATTCCCTCGTTTCCCCTTGGACGTCCAAGGGTGGGGGCTGTGGTTCTGCATCCAGGGGACTTTCAACTCGACTGGGATCAGTTCTCCCTTTGACACTCTCTAGACTTTAATTGTAGCCAACATGGATTGCCACAGTCTTAGGACATAACTGATTAGCCCTGTTTCACAGATGGTGAGACTAAAACCAGAGAGGATGGGGCACCCGGCTGGCTCAGTTGGTTAAGCATCTAACTCTTGATCTCAGCTCAGGTCTTGATCTCAGGATCGTGAGTTGGGCTCTGTGCTGGGTGTGAAACCTACTTAAAAACAAACAGACAAAACAACACAACAACAACAACAACAACAACAACAAACACCCCAGAAAGGTTAGTAGCTTGCTCAGAGTCACTCCGATAAAAAGTGACAGAGTGGGAATTCGAATTCAGGCACTCTGGCCTTGTGCCCATACTCTTCACGGCTCAGCTCTTCTCTACTTCCTCCTTACCTATAAAATGAGGGCATTGGGGGCGCCCAGGCAGCTCAGTCGTTTGAGCATCCGACTTCGGCTCAGGTCATGATCTCGTGGTCTGTGAGTTCGAGCCCCACGTCGGGCTCCGTGCTGACAGCTCAGAGCCTGGAGCCTGCTTCGGATACTGTGTCTCCCTCTCTCTCTGCCCCTCCCCCACTCATGCTCTGTCTCTCTCTGTCTCAAAAATAGATAAACATTAAAAAAATATTTAGGGGCGCCTGGGTGGCTCAGTCGGTTGAGCGTCCGACTTCAGCTCTGGTCATGATCTCACGGTCTGTGGGTTCAACCCCCATGTCGGGCTCTGTGCTGACGACTCAGGGCCTGGAGCCTGCTTCGGATTCTGTGTCTCTCTCTCTCTCTGCCCTTCCCCTGCTCATGCACTCTCTCTGTCTGTCAAAAATAAATAAATGTTAAAAAATATATATATTTATTTAAAAAAATAAAAATAAGTAAAATAAAATGAGGGCATTGGACTAAATCCTATTTACCAATGGTCATTTCAAATCAGATAGCAGAGAATAAAGAGGTTAAGCTTTGAGGTCAGATCTGGGTTCGTGTCATGTCTCTGTGACTTCTTGAGAATAGTGCTTTGGCATATTTTTGAGCGTGTCTGGACTCATTTCCTAATTTATAAAATGGGACAGGAATACCTACCGCACAGGTTTGTTGTAGGATTAAAGGAGAGAATTATTTCTCATCTAGCAAGGTTCTGGGCACACGGTTGTGGCTTGTATTGGCAGCTCCTCCTCCTTATTGTTATTCTTAGTGTTTTGTGGTTGTTAAGGATCCGTTCTAAGGGAGGGGTGCCGTACCAGATCTGTGTGGGATTGGGACAAGAAAGTCCTTCTGGAGCTTTCAGTTTAGATTCTGTTGGTGGGAAAAACAGAAGAGAGGTGCTAAGGGAGTCTGTAGATCCTGGTGTTAAGTGACTGAGGATTTAGGCAGACGCTCTGATGCTAATGTATCCTGGCTGAAGAGTTTGCTGAGCCCCTGTGCTAAGGGATGGCCTGCTATTTCCCGTTCAAGCCCAAAGTTCATTCCACAAGTAATGCCTGCACTTCCCTGGCAGCTTTCAAGTCTGGGGCAGTCCTGGCGGGTGACTCAGCACCCTCAAAAAACTTGGGATATGGTTACCATCAGTGGAGTTTTAAAATGTGAAACCATGAATGGAGAAGTTTCCCAGGGTTGTAATAAAACTCCTTATGTCCTAGAAAATTCCTACTCAAATCCTGGGATATCCTTACAAAGACTTGCCATTAGGATTGCCAGATAAAATATAGGATTCCCAGTAAAATTTGAATTTAAAAACATTTTTTAATTTTTTAAGTTGATTTATTTATTTTGAATAAGAGAGTGAGCACGAGTGGGGGATGGGACCATGAGATCATGACCTGAGCAGAAATCAAGAGTTGGATGCTTAACCGACTGAGCCACCCATGCAGCCCAAAATTTGAATTTTAGATAAGCAAAGAATAATATTTTAGTATAAGTATGTCCCATGCAATATTTAGGATATACTTTAAATACTTTAAAAAGTATTTACTTGAAATTCAAATTTAACTAGGCATCTTATGTTTATTTGGTAAATCTGGCAACCTTACTAGCCCTTCAATATTTGTGTGTGTTTTATTCTTTCCCCTTTCTCCTTAGGAAAACCCACGAGGCCTGCCTGTTTCTGTCTGGCTTATAAACCACCGGCCCCAGCACCCAGTCAGTGCCTGGGACAGAGTGGGTACTCATTACAGGTTATTGCATGAATTAATACATGATGACCCTTCCCCAGTTGGCTGTGATATTGTGATTTATAAAAAGAAATACTTATTGGGTCTTTGTCCTGACACAGAACTCTTATAATTTCCTAAGTGATAGGAGCATCTGACACAGAGCTTCCAAATTCTTTGGAATTTTCTGGATGGCAGATGGTCTTTTGTTCTAATGAGGTGACTCTTCGTGGGCTCCTAGATGGAGGCCAATCACCAGAAAGATCAAGCCGTGATTAGAAACTTGGAACTTTCAGCCCCACCTCCCCATTCTCTGATGAGAGAAGAGTGGCTAGAAAGGGACCTAATAATCAATCTTGCAGATGTGACGAAGCTTCCATAAAAATCCCCCCAAAAAAGAGTACAGGGCTCCGAGAGTTTCTGGGTTGGTGAACACGTGCTTGTGCCGGGAGGGTGGCGCACCTCAACTCTAGGGAACAGAAGCGCCTGCTCTCAAGACCTTTCTGGATCTCATTCTTCATCTGACAGTATCTCTGCGTCTTTTATCATATCTTTTATTATATAATAAGCCTGTACATGTAAGTACTTCCCTGAGTTCTGTGAGCTGTTCTAGCAAATTATCACCCAAGGAGGGGGTCTTGGGACCCTGCTCTATGGCCAGCCAGTCAGAAGTATAGGTGACAAACAGGGACTTGTGATTGGCATCTGAAGTGGGGACGGTCCTGTGGGACAGTCCTGTGGGGTCTGGTGCTGACTCCAGGTAGATGGTGACAGAATGGAATTGAATTGTTGGACAGTCAGCTGGTGTCAGAGAACTGGTCAGATACACCTATGTATCTGGTGTCAGAGTAGTGTGAGCGTGGTACTAGTGTGAGAGGAAAGGAGAGTTTTTCCAAGACACGACAATTCCCATTTCTAAAGACTGCACCTGGGAGCCCTGCCATTTCCAGAGACTCTCACAGCTGCTGTCCTATTCTGTGTGTGAGACCCGGAACCCGGCATGCCACACCGGAAGGAAGCCTCTAGGAGGACTTGGTCCAAAACTATGATTTTACCAAAGGGCAAACTGAGACTCAGAGAATCTTTAACTGCTGATAATATACTGATTGGCCCCTGAAGCCTCAGAGAACAAGTCCCTCCCTCCCATCCACCCATCCTGTGGGGACATCCTTCTCGTTTCAGTTTAAATTGTGGGTTCATGTTTTACATGATGCTCCCACTACACTGTGAGAACCCAGTGAGGACAGTCTCGTCTTTCTTATAGGTCTTGGCATATCCAACACCTCTGCCAGAGCCTGTGCTCAGTAAATAGGAGTAAATGAATGAATGAATGGATCAATCAATCAGTGAATCAATATATAAATCAATGAATGAATGGAGTGGCTGTACCACTCACTAGCGAGGGAGTTTTCTGTAAAACAGGGAAGGTTTGGGGGCACCTGGGTGGCTCAGTCAGTTAAGTGTCCAACTCTTGATTTTGGCTCAAGTCATGATCTCATGGTCATGAGATTGAGCCTTGTGGCATTGCACTCTGTGTTGGGCATGGAGCCTGCTTAAGAGTCTCTCTGTCTCTGTCTCTCTCTCTTTCTCTCTCTCTCCCTTTGTCAAACAAAACAAAACAGGGAAGGTGACAGGTCCATGTGACAGGGCTGATGTGACAGTTAATGAGATAATAGATGTTAAGTAGTCTGGCTCCCGGCTGAGTTCTTCATTGTTGCTCGATAAACAGCAGACCTCACACTGTGAATGCTTGAGAAGAGGAATTGCGGTTTCCGAGAATGGGGGGGGGGGGGTCTTGCATTGCACTGGAATAGAATCTCAGTTCTTCGTAATGGCCTCCAAGGCTCAGCTGGAGGGGACCCATGCCCACCTGTCTGACTGCCTTGCCCTCCACTCTCCCTCTCCCTCACTCTGCTTCAGGTACACTGGTCTTCTTTCCGTTTCTCAGATGGGCCAACTCCCTGTCCCCTCCCAGACTTTGCATTCTCTGTGCTCCCTGCTTGGAATCCGTTTCACCCACCTGGCTCCCCTGTTCCCTGCTGTCACCTGAGGGTCTAGAACAGTGCCTGGCATAAAGCACTTCATGAATGCTAACTGAATGAGTGAATGACCTTGGGCTTCCCCTAGGCTGGGGATCTGATTCCCAGGCTTTAGAATAAACAGTTTGAGGGGCGTCTAGGTGACTCAGTCAGTTAAGTGTCCGACTTCAGCTCAGGTCGTGATCTCACCACTCATGAGTTTGAGCCCCACATCCCGCTCTGTGCTAACAACTCAGAACCTGGAGCCTTCTTCAGATTCTGTGTCTCCCTCTCTCTCTGCCCCTTCCCTACTCACACTCTGTTGCTCTCTGTCTCTCTCTCAAAAATAAATAAACATTACACACACACACGCACACACATACACACAAAAGAATAAACAGTTTGAGCTAAAAGTCTTCTAAGGCCCTCTCTGCTTCTGATAATCTGAGGTTCTGTGACACGGCTGTGTAGAACACATCATATGCTGAATGTATAAGGATGGCAATGATTGTGTGAACAATCATTGCCGCTCTAGTATTTGTGAGAGTTCTGGGTCTCTCAGTGGGAAAGAGGGTTCTGGTAGATCTGGTCCACATCTGCCTCGGATGTAGGTAAGGCCCGCACATCGTTTTCCCAGGTAGAAGTGAATATTTCGCAAGGCCGAACTGACTTCCTGAAATGAATTCAAGCATGCCCCGCGCAGGCCTGTGTTTAGGGATTTATCGGTGTCCTTAGAGAATGACATGGAAAACCCTTCATGGCTAATGCTTCTTTAGAGATTTTGCTTAATCCTCTGATGCTAATTCAAGTAGAGCCCTGCAGCCTTCTCCTAATCCCTGTACCCTTTACCTGGTTTGAGACACCTTTGTCGACGACAATGCCATTGCGTGTTTATCTAATCCCACTCCCACTGGGAGAAACCCACAGGTGCATGGCATCACCCCCTGAATTTCTCAGTTGTGGGAAAGGTTCTGCACACTCAGTTCTAGAAAAGCGATATGAATCTGTTCTATGAAATATACTTCCTTCCTCGGAACAGCATGAACTGTATATCTGGGCTGGCTAGTGTCCTAAGTAATGCCGATGGTTGGAAAAACTCACAGTGCTACCAGGAAACAGGAAGGTGGATTCTTTTGGATTTAAGACAACAATTTGGGCTCTGTCTCCTCTTTCTGACCACATAGGCCGCGCTGCCCTGTGCTGGCCTCCCAGGCTGCTTTAGGGGTGGGAGTGTGGGGGTGTGTATTCCTCTGTACTCCCGTAGCTTTGAGCCAAACCCTGTGTCCTGTATTACCATTCTTGATTTGTCTGCGAGCCGGCCTGAGCCTTAGTCTCCCTTGTATCACTGGAGCTCAGCGTAAGGCCTGACACACAATGGGGCTTCCATTAAGACCTGTGGAGTAGGGCTATCCGTTGGACTCACTGTCATGGTGCTAGAACTGAATTGCTCAAAACGCTGGAAGTACCAAATTCTTTTTGTTCAATGACCAGGACCCAGGTCTAACCATACCGAGGCTTCCCTTAAAGGCGGCAAAGCTGAGGGCAGGCTCTAGAGTCACACACACACACATACACACACACACACACACACACACACACAGCAAGTCATGTTAACCTTCTGGAGTCTCAGTTTCCCTTTGTATAGAATGGGCCACTAGTGGTCCTCACCTCGCAGGATTAAAGAGAGTTGAGGCAGGTAAAGCACCACATGTGATACCCAATTTTTATACTCACTAAAGTCTTTTCCTCACTTAAGCTTCTATCTTGGGCTTGCTTGCCATAGCCTCAAGAGAGCCTTCTCTAACCCCCCCTCCCCAGGCGAAGTCAGCCCCCTCATCCCCGGGCCCCTACAGGGCTTTGCTCGCATCTCCCCCACAGCCCTTAGTAAGTTGTATCTCAGACTTTCTCCTACTGGATTTTGGGGGCTTCCAGGGCAGAAGCACCCCCTGATTGCTTTGCTCTTGCTGAAGAGAGTAGATGGGAATGTCTTCATTTTCTTGTCAACGAAATACTAGAGGGTCCCCTCCCCCACCCCCCACCATGGACATATGGGGCTCTGGGCTGTTTCACTGTCTTTGCTCTTCCTCTGCCCACCCATGCCTGTCTCTGCCTTCCCTCAGGATGAGTACTTCTGCGACTTCGTGGACATCCTCATGGAATACCAGACCAAGAACATCTTGGCTTCCCCCATAATGAATGGGAAGGACGTGGTCGCCATCATCATGGCCGTGAACAAACTGAATGAGCCCCACTTCACCAAGAGAGATGAAGAGGTGAGAACGCTTCAGAAATTGCCGGGGTGGCCGTGCTAGCAGATCCTCACAGCTCGTGAAGTGCCCTGACCTTGCTATCTGGCCCAGCCTTGGTTTCCTCGTCGGTAAGACAAGTGGATTAGTCCGACGCCCTCTGAGGAAGACAGGACAGGGGTAATGGTTAGGATGTTGGGCTCTGAGCCTGGAGAACAGAGATAATTGTCCTGGTTCTGTTAATATTTAGCTGTTTGACTTGGGCAAGTTACTTAGTTTCTTTAAATCTCAGCTTTCGCATCTGTAAAACGGGCCTGATTTTACAGTCTCCATCTCTTGGGGGTACTTGTGATGATCAGATCAGAGAACATACCCAAAATGACTTATCGCAGGGACTGCAAGCTCAATAAATAGTAGCGATTTTTCATTAATCCGTCAACACTGACATTCTACATTCTATGAGCTTTACATTCTTACAATGCAACATTTCACCAGTCAGCATTCCATGATTCATCTGCTCCAATAGCCTCTGAAGCTACTAAAGAACGAATGGGCTGACCAAGAAGTTAAGGAGGAAAATTAAAAAGTACATGGAAGCCAATGAAAATGATAGCACCACAGCCCAAAACCTCTGGGACGCAGCAAAGGCAGTCGTAAGAGGGAAGTATATAGCAATCCATGCCTTCCTGAAGAAGGAAGGTCTCAGATACCCAACTTCACCTTACACCTCAAAGAGCTGGAAAAAGAACCGCAAATAAAACCCAAAACCAGCAGAAGACAGGAAATAATAAAGATTAGAGTGGAAATCAATGCTCCTGAAACCAAAAAAAAACACAGTAGAACAGATCAATGAAACCAGAAGCTGTTTCTTTCAGATTGCCTCTGATGCTTTTAAAATGTTCAAGAATCTGTGGATAGTAGAAGGGGCCAGAGGAGGGGTTTCTCCTTCTTATCTGTTCCCCCCTCATGCTGTTTGATTTCCAGATTCTTCTCAAGTACCTCAACTTTGCAAATCTAATCATGAAGGTGTACCACCTGAGTTACCTGCACAATTGTGAGACTCGGCGTGGCCAGGTAAGGGGCGTGGCTCAAGGGAATGGCGTGGACATGTCCTTTTACTGAAGCATCGATGTGGTCAGGCTGGAAAGGCGGTGGTGATTAAGGTGCCTGGGAACCGTCACAGCCTCTGCCCAGCATCCCTAGTGTCGATGAGGTAGCCCGTGTTTGTAAAGCTGTATCTCAGCGTGATTATATGCACAGTTTTCGAGTCAAGCAACTTAGATTTGAATCCTTGTTAAGCCATTTACCAGCTCTAAGACCCTGAGCAAATCAGTTACCCTGTCTGAGCTTTACCCAGTCTCTCCCATTTGAAAAATGGGGACAATATTGATTGGTTCCACCCTCAAAAGGTTACTGTCAATAGTAAATGAGATAATGCATGTAGAACATTTGTGTTCAATCCATGTTTGTTATTATTGTTCTTTTTAATGATCTCTGAAATAGAAGAAATGGAAAGAGTTGGACCCAAGATAAGCTGGTCAGTTACTTCATCTCTCTGAACCTCAGTTTCTCCATCTGTAAAACAGGGATAATTGTCCTGTCTCTGGCTCGGGGTTATTGTGAGCTGCTGCTTTGTGCCTCAAAAACTTTGACCATGTTTTTCTGTTTTGTTAAGATACTGCTGTGGTCTGGGAGCAAAGTCTTTGAAGAGCTTACGGACATCGAGAGGCAGTTCCACAAAGCCCTGTACACAGTCCGAGCCTTCCTCAACTGCGATCGATATTCTGTGGGGCTCTTAGACATGACCAAGCAGAAGGTGAGAAGGCTTCGAAACAGACATTTCCAAGAACAAGTTCAACATTCAGAAGGGCCCAGACTTGTGTCACACATTCAGTCCACAGGGGAGAGGCTGGTTGTGAACAGGTTTTCATAGGTCTTCTCTTTTTATTTTTTTAAATTTTTTGATGTTTATATTTGAGAGAGAGAGAGATAGTGGGAAAGTGGGGGAGGGGCAGAGAGAGACTGAGACAGAATTCGAAGCAGGACCCAGGCTCTGAGCTGTCAGCACAGAACCCAACTTGAGGCTCGAACCCGCGAACCGCGAGATCATGACCTGAGCCTTAGCTGGACGCTTAACCGACTGAGCACCCCAGGCGCCCCTCACAGGTCTTTTCTAATGAAGAGTGGAGTCAATCTAGGGCACAGGTGAGTGAAAACAACCTGGGCTTCCCTGGTCAGTTGGAAAAGAAAGCGTATGCGGGGTTTGGTGAGGCGGTGAAGGGGAGTGACAAAGAAGTTCTATGTAGGGTAAAAGCCAGAAAGAAGAAAGTTGCCAACTTCAGGAATTCTCAGAAAACACACACAAAGGTGGGTGTAAACCTTCCCCATGGTTTAGCCTACGGCCCACCTGGGTAGTTGAAGTGAAGGAAGATACTGGCATCTGGTCATTGGGAATGGTCAGGGGCAGATCTGCAGAGACTAAGGATGCAGAGACTAAGAAAGCAGAGCCCAATACAGCCCCTGCAGTATTTTCCAGCGAGGTTTTTCCCAAACAAACCCCCCCTCCGCCATTTTTCTTTCTCTACCTGTCTCCACTTCCTGGAGCTAATCATTTTCTGCCTTGGAGTAGAACTCCAGAGTTATCTAGATTTGTGATTTCTTATCCCAAAGAGCCAAAGTCCAGGTTTCCTGTCAGTTTCATCCAGGAAGGCCTTGTGATGCTGAGTGGTGCGCCGATCAATCCAGACCCTTCAAATAGTTGGTTGAATGATTAAATAAGTTGCAGAATCTGCGCTTGCATAAGAACTGAGGTCTAGTCCGGGGGCTCCCAGACTTGAATCAGAATCTTCTGAGGAACTGTTTAATAAACACTAGGCCACATTTCCTGATAGTCTGCGTTTTTATGGGGTTTTTTTACTTAATGTTTTCTGAACATCTTTCCATGTCAGTACATATGGATTCTTGTTAAAAAGCCTTTACGTTGAAGGCATATACACAGAGACAAGCACTCATCACAGGTGAATGGATCATTGAACATCCCCATGTAACTACCACCAAGATAAAGAGATAGAACACTACTAAACCCTCAGAATCCCCTTGCTTATCCCTTTCGTTAATTTCCATACCCTTCTCCCTGAAGGCGACCACTATCGGACCTTTAATGCCATGTCAGTTTTGCCTACTTTTGAAGTTTCTATAAACAGAATCATACAGGGGCACCTGAGCGTCTCGGTCGCTTACACATTCAACTCTAGGTTTTGGCTCAGGTCATGATCTCACGGTTCATGAGCTCGAGCCCTGTGTCAACAATGTGGAGTCAGCTTGGGATTCTCTCTCTCTCTCCTCTGCCCCACCCCCACTTGTGCTGTCTCTGTCTCTTATAAAATAAATAAACTTTAAAAAAACCTCAGAATTGTACAGATACATACACTTTTGTGTCTAGCTTCTTTTGCTCAACATTTTGGTTGTTAAGATCCATCTTTATTGCTCCATGTAGCATTAGTTCATTCGTCTTAATTCCTGTGGAACATTCCATTACATGAATAATTCCCAAAGTATTTATTCATGCTACTGTTGATGGACATTTGAGTTTTCAGGTCTGGGCTATTTTGAATATTGCTATTATGAACATTCTAGTGCATATCCTTTGGTACACAGTTGTACCCATTTCTGTTAGGTGTTTCCCTAGGAGTAGAATTTCTGGGTAATAATTTTAATACATATGGCCCGTCTGATTTTCAAAATGATTTCACACTCCCACCAGCAATGTCTGAGGGCTTTCTCACAATACTTGGCACGGCCAGTCTTATTAATCTTAGCCGTACTAGTAGGTATGTGGTAGGATCTCATTTGGTATTAACATGAATTCCCTTAACGACTGATGAGGTTAAAGACTTTTTCTTGTTTATTGACCATATGTATATCTTCAAAAGAAGTGCCTACTCAAGGGGTGCCTGAGTGGCTCAGTTGGTTAAGCGTCCGACTTCAGCTCAGGTCATGATCTTGTAGTCTGTGAGTTCGAGCCCCGTGTTGGGCTCTATGCTGACAGTTCAGAGCCTGGAGCCTGCTTCAGATTCTGTGTCTCCCCCTCTCTCTGCCCCTCCCATACTCATGCTCTGTCTCTCTCTGTCTCCCAATAAAAACATAAAAAAAAAAAAAAAAAGAAGTGCCTATTCAAGTCTCTTCCCCATTTTTAAGAATTCTTTTGTCTTTTTTAATCTTAGGATTTTTAGGTATTCTTTGCACATTCTAGATATGGGTTCTTTGTGGAATATACACATTGCAAATCTCTTCTCCCACTCCGTACTTTCATTTTCTTAATAGTATGCTTCAACGAATGGAAATTCTTAATTATAATTAGTTCCATTTAGCAATCTTTTTTTTTTTAGTGGTTATGATTTTTGTTCCCTATTTAAGAAATCTCTGCTGGCCCTATGTTAATAAAGATATTCATCTATGTTAACGCTACAATTTTATTGTTTTAACTTTTACACACAGCTCTACAATCTACCTGGAAATTTTTAAAGGTACAGCGTGAGGTAAGGTCAATATTAACTTTTCCATGTGGCTCTCCACTGGACCCAGCAACATACGCTGAGAAGACTGCTCCTTCTCCACTGTCCTATTGAAAATACCATCTTTCCCTAACACACCTCTATCATCGATTGAGTGTCCATATATATTGGATGCTTGAGTTTGAGATTTTGTTTAAGAAAGACTTCCCCAACCTTAATATTATAAAGATAATCAGAGATAATCTGATGTGCTTTGATTAATATATTTTAATCATTCATTCGCTTTGAAATTATGAATATGTAGATATGAGGTAGGGATAACTTTGTCTCTCACTCATTTTTATCCAGTTACAGATCTACCCTTTCTTCATTGTTTTAAAATGCAACCGTTCTGATATGCTATTTTATCATATACCAGATTTCCACATACTAGTGGGTTTATTATCCTGATTGTTGCTTTTAAAATAGTTCTGTATGTGATTCAGGTGCAGGTCAGCTACCTACTGATTTCAGGGAACCTCTGATTCTAGTGAAGACATCCATTTAACTTCTGCATATGCCTGAACCAAATATCTTGCCAACTATTGCCAGTCCAGCAGCAAGCCCTTTGATACACCTTCAGGAAGTAGCAATGAATGAATTCATACAAATGAATGGTTCTTTCTTAATAAATAGAATTTCTGAGTCATCGAACTCAAAAGGCACCCAGTTCATACCTTAAAGGATCTGAACCCAGATGAGCCCCTACTTAAACAAGAATATTTTTTTAAGTCTATTTATTTTGAGGGAGAGAGAGTGCGAGCAGGGGACGGGCAGAGAGAGAGGGAAAAAGAGAATCCCCAATAGGCTCAGTGTGGAGCCTGGTGCGGGGCTCGAACTAATGTGACACCATGACCTGAACTGACATCAAGAGTTGGATGCTTAACCCCAGGCACCCCTAAGCAAGAATATTCTTAGTCATCCCCAAAAGGTGGAACAATCTAGCAATTAGAAATGGGCCGGTCTGCCAACAACCATTCAAATGACCTGTCCTCCCCTCCCCTGCCCTGGCCTGCAGTAACTAAGCTCTTATCTGAGCTATTGACATTATGATGAAGTCAATAAAACCACTGAATTGTACATTTCAATTGGGTGAATTATATGGCATGTGAATTATATGTCAATAAAACTGTTTAAAAATAGAAGAAAGAAGAAAGAGGAGCGAGCGAGCGAGAGAGAGAGAGAGAGAGAGAGGCAAGCATAAATATGCCCCACTTTCTGCCCAACCCCTGTTGATAGCTGCCGCTTCTCTGGGACAATCTTCAAAGTGACTCAGTGTTTGACACAGACAGTGTCAGCTCAATGCACTTGACTTTCTTCTGGACTCCCCTAACATTTGTGCTCTTTCTGCATTCCAATGTACTCATTGTGGGTCTTACCCTGTCTACCTGACTATAGTTACGTGAGTACTTGACCCCTCCAAGAGACAGCAAGTTCCCCCAGGGCGTCAACTCTATCTTATTCATCTCTGTGTGTCTAGCAGCAAACATGTGGGGTCAGGTAGACTCCCTATTCATTTTTTTTCACCCAGAATCGAATGTCTTCCTGGCGTGTAGTCAAGACAAAGAGCCCAACTGGGCAGAAGCCTGGGGACATGGAGTTTGAATTTCATGTGGGCTCTCTTCTGCTTGTCCTCTGGATGATAAACCACCATGTTCAAACCAGAAAGAGGCCAAGAGCAGAGGGGCTTAGCATCCTACCCACAATGACCTAGTGCTAATGGATCACTGTCCCTAGATAGCAAAAGATGAATGAACAGAGAGGGCAGTGAAGCATGGAGGCCTCTTCTGCCAGGCCCAGGCTCAGCCCAGCACAAGCCTGAGGCTCCCCGTGCAGCAGGAAAGCCAGTGGACGAGTGGCAGGGAAGAGCTTGTGCGGTGTCCCAGTTAGTGTTTTCTTCTGAGGCCGTGTGCCCGTGCAGTGCCTTAGCCGGCCATTTCTCTCTTCCTTGACTGTATCTTTGCCAGTTGTCTTATGAGTCCTTTCTTGCTGGATCCCAGATACGCGTCTCTTTGTCTATATATGGCACCGTTGATTTTTTCTCTCTTATTTGGGAAAAATATTTTTTCCTGATTCCCAAAGCGACAATTTTTTTTACAGAAAAATTGCTTAAGTACAGTCTCACTGCGATTACCAGTTACCAGAAAAAACCAGTTGTTAGTGTTTTGTTGTGAGTCCTTTGAGAGCATCTTCTATGTTTAGCTCAACATTGGGGTTATACGGTGTCTATTTTTTGTCACCTCACATACTTCACACATCAGGGCAGCAAGGACACCTTTTTAATGCTAATATCTGTAGCGTTGTTGTCAATAGACGTACCATAATTGATTTCATAAGTCCCCTCTTATTAGACGCTTAGGTTGTTCCTAACTTTTCACTACTATAAATGAGGCTGCGGAGGGCATTGTTTTAGCTAAACCTTCAATCACACGCTCCGCATGTCTTTAAGGTCACTTCCATAGACCTAGAGATCCCAGATCCCCTGTCATGTCCCACTCCCACAACACGGGGAGCTCCGACTTTTTGCTTAGTGATTAGACAGCCTAGTTTATCAACACCTTGAAGCACAGACAGGACTGACATGCCCTAAACTTTGCACCCCTTCCAAGCTTAGGTTTCAGAGAGCTCTTCCAACCTTCTGAATTTCATTGATAGATGACTCATATAGGTGGATCCTCTTTTCTCCATCTCCTTTCCTTGACCTATTTTCAAGACATGTAATCGTCCTCTTTCTCATTCCTAGGAATTTTTTGACGTGTGGCCAGTGCTGATGGGTGAGGCTCCCGCCTATTCTGGTCCCAGGACTCCGGACGGAAGGGTAGGTCTCTCTCTCTGACCTGTTTGGTATGATCTAATGTTTAATGAAATGCAAATTTAAGGCACTGTAGACCCTGCCAACATTTCTTTATCACCTAGATATCTATCTTCTCTGGGTTGGGTCATATCCCTTGAAGTCATGATAATTGTTCATAATTGCCACATCTTGTAATTTGCAAGGTATTTTTAATATCTTGCTGGAGTTTCATAGTAACCCGGTGGGATTGGCTAAGGAAGAATTAATATTCTCACTCCACAGAATAAGGAAAGAGCTCCAGAAAGGTCAAGCAACTTGCTCAAATATTCACCTAGCAAAAGTTTAGAATTGTAGACAATTAGAGCTGGAGATAACCTTAATATCTAATTGGGGTTGTATAAATTAGTAGTTAGCAGGTCAATTCCATCCAAAAGATAAACCTGTTAGGCTGCATACATTTAGAATTCTTCTTTTTACTTAAAAAGATTTTTGGGCTTATAGCTTAACGTTAAAAAAAAGTCAAGATATTTCCCATAAATATATAGATCCTCAGGTTCTTTTTTTTTTTTTTTAATTTTAATGTTTATTTCTTTTTGAAGGAGAGAGACAGAGCATGAGCAGGGGAGGGGCAGAGAGAGAGGGAGACACAGAATCCGAAGCAAGCTCCAGGCTCTGAGCTGTCAGCACGGAGCCTGATGCGGGGCTTGAACCCACGAACCATGAGATCATGACCTGAGCTGAAGTCGGCCGCTCAACCGACTGAGCCACCCAGGTGCCCCCTCAGGTTCTTTTAAAAAGGTGGAAGATCAGTCGAAACTGGACCCCCAGTCCTGCAGGGTAAATTTTTTTTTTAAGATTTTATTTTTAAGTAACCTCTATACCCAACGTGGGGCTCGAACTCACAACTCTGAGATCAAGAGTTGCATGGTCTGCCACTGTGCGAGCCAGGTGCCCCCCAACAGGGTAAATATGATGGGAGCTGAGTGGCAGCTGTCTCCTTAGAACATGGCCAGAGTTCTCTAGTTTGCCAAAGTCCTCGCCATTCCCCTTGTGTATCCCTGCTCCCCAGCCCCCACTCATTTATATTTCTATCAGGCCTCTCCAGGCACTTGAGTTTGTGAGCTCTGCTTCAAGATTTTCATTAAAAATTTTTTTTCCATTTAAATCCAAGTTAGTAAATGTATAGTGTAATAATAGTTTCAGGAGTAGAATTAAGTAATTCATCACTTACATATAACACCCTGTCCTCATCCCAACAAGTGCCCTCTCAATGCTCATCACCCATTTAGCCCATCCCTCCACCCAACATCCCCCCAGCAACTCTGTTTGTTCTCTGTCTTTAAGAGTCTCTTATGGCTTGTCTCCCTCTCTCTTTTTATCTTATTCTTGCTTCCCTTGCCCTGTGTTCATCTATTTGTTTCTTAAATTCCACATCTGATCCAAATCATACGGTATTTGTCTTTCTCTGACTGACTTCTTTCGTTTAGCATAATACACTCTGATTCCATCCATGTCGTTGCAAATGGCAAGATGTCATCTTACTGATCACTGAGTAATACTGCATTGTATATATATATACACCACATCTTCTTTAACCATTCGTCTGTCGATGGCCATTTGGGTCTTTCCATAATTTGGCCTAAATACCTTAGAGATGCTGAACTGATAAATCCGGGGAGGAGGAGATGAGGCAGGGTAACCAGATTTGTCAGCCTGCAGAGCCTATAGAATGACACAATGACCTTAGCTGAGGCCACGCAGGGGAAGTAAGCAGCAGAGTCAGGCCCTGAATTGAGTTTTAGTCTTGTCCGCGTCCCACAAGATCTTTTAGCCCATCTGAAATGGTATATCAGGTTCTGCTAGGAGGTCTGATTGCCACCCAGCCATCACGGATCCTACCCTAAATTAAAACGTGTGTGTGTGCACGTGTGTATGAACATGTGGTTCATTTAGTCTTAATTCAAACTCCAGGAATTCGAAATTAACACCCTTGCCTGTGAGCTTCCTGAACATACCAGGAAGGAGTTTCCCCTGGAAAGCTACATCATCTGCCCTGCTTTATCCAAAATAACCTTTTTTTTTTTTTAATTTTTAATGTTTATTTTTGAGAGACATAGAGACAGAGCATGAGCAGGGGAAGGGCAGAGAGAGAGGGAGACACAGAATCTGAAGCAGGCTCCAGGCTCTAAGCCGTCAGCACGGAGCCCGACGCGGGGCTCGAACTTACAGACTGTGAGATCATGACCTGAGCTGAAGTCGGACGCCCAACCAACTGAGCCACCCAGGCACCCCCAAAATAACCTTTTAACCTCCTGTTGTTCTGTTTCAAACTACTCTTCCACCCACGCAATGTCATGGTTTCATGTGGGAGACTGAGTCTTCAAGCCCTGTGTCACGTGCTGCTATCAGAAGACAACTTGGGGACAGTTTTTTTATTAAACGCAGTTTTTTTGTGTTGGCCTAGTTGACATGTCACTCCCGAGCTTTTTCTCTGAGGCTTCTGGAAATTTAGAAGTTGAGGAACTGGAATAGAGATCCCTGTAGCTTTCAGACACCACCAACATCCGTCAACTTCAGTTTCCTTGGCTGCTGTAATATTGAGTTCTCTGAGCTGAGCCCTGAGGTCAGAGGTCATCTCCAACTCCAGGATGGCCAGAGAAATGCTGGGCTCTGAATTATCTGGCTCTTCATCCGCCAGCACCCCAACTTTCAAGATGGAGCTGAACAAAACATTTTCTCACTGAGAGTCAGTCCAGGAAAGGCTGCCCATCATTTGATCAGTTCAAAGAAGTTTTGGTTTCACCAAGGTGACTAGCACACTTATGGCTAAGACTTTCCTTTCCCCAAACCCTCCTACTGTCTCAGGTAGCAAGGGCTCAGTCCTTGTAAGAGTACAGGGTATTTCATTGTGATGGAAAAGGCCAGAAGGTAAAGAACTATGGTTTTTGTTGGTTGGTAACCTGTAGGGTGAACTCGGTCAAAAAATCCTTCAGGTCCTCGATTTTCCCATCTATGAGGTACTGTCACTAAACTCATCTCCGTAGTCAGTTCCAGGCCTAGGACACAGCTAGGGAGGAGACACACATAGTCCTGAGCTGGGACCCAGACACAGCACGACATGACTGGCCCAAAGTGGATCTTTCAGAAAGACTGGGCTTGGAAAGAACAAACCTGAGTTCAGACCCCCATTCCACCAGGTAGTTGTGTGGCGTTGGGCAGCCTCTCTAAGCCTCACCTTCCTCATCTGTAACGTCTGGATAATCCAGATGGCCTGGCAGGGCCATGGTGGTTAAAGCAAATCACACACTGACACACACTAGGCATCCAATCACCATGGCTGCCTGGGTTGAATCTTATCTGCACGGACCTTTACCTGGACTATGGAATTGACTCTTCTCAACAAGTTTCTAAAGGAAGAATTCTTATCCCCATTTCACGTTTGAGGAGGTTGAAGTTAGGAGGGGTCAATTCATTTGCCCAAATTCAAATGCAGGATGCTGTTCTTTCTGGTAACTCATTACAGCCACGCTGTTTGGCATTCCCGCTTGCCTCGCAATGCCCTCACACTTTCTCTGCCACATTCGCGTGAGAAATAACAACTTTTGTCTGGACTTTGACCAGTTAGCCTCCCCAAATCATGGGTCTAAAAATCGCCAACCGTGGCTACACCTTACCTCATCTCCTTTTAAAAGTAAAATGTTATACATGTGTGTGTTTTCATTAGTAAAAACTTACACAGGCTAATTAGGCTTCATGGAAAAAAACAAAAAAAAATAGCACTCATTTAAAAACTGGTAGATTTCCATGCAGGATGATTTTGCTACGGCTGTATTTGTGGCTCGTTCAAAGCCCCTTGTGTTACAGCCTTCACTGCTCAGGCGGCAGGTAACAAAGGTGCTCATTGATGGCTCAGTTTTGACTTTCCAAAGGCCGGTGAATTCTTAACATGAATATGTTGCTTGAAGACAACTCAGCTGAGCTCCAGCGTGGGGAAAAAAGCCCTATTTACCTAAAACACACTGATCTTTTTGTTGCTTTCTGTGAAAGCAAACTGACTTTCCTGTGGGCTTCAGAAGAAAAGTCTATTTCTACCCTTTCTAAAGGAGTCTCATGGAGACCCACGGATAGTCCAGCCTGGGGGGCCCAGGGAGCCAGCGGCTTGCCTCTGCAAGCTTGGAGCAGCCCACACCCAAGAACAGATGGCCTAAAACAAAGACCCAAGGAAGGTCGAGAAGGTCATAGAAGTTGACTTCCTTTTCCTCACAGGGGGACACTGAGCTACATCAAAGTCTCGGCAGATAATGCGGCCATCTTTGCTTTCAGGAACTGCCTGCTGGGTATACAACTTCACTTTTAAAAATGTCCTTAGCACAATTTGTTTGCATTTATTGAAAAAGTAATACATGAGGGGTGCCTGGGTGGCTCAGTTGGTTAAGTCTCCAAGTCTTGATTTTAGCTCAGAGGTTCTCATGGTTTGTGAGTTTGAGCCCCGCATCAGGATCTGCACTGATAGCTTGGAGCCTGCTTGGAATTTTTTCTCTCTCTCTCTCTCTCTGCCCCTTCTCTGCTCTTCCTCTATCTTTCAAAATAAATAAGTAAACTTTTTTTTAAAAAAGGTAACACATTACAAAAGGGTATACCACAGAAATCAGCCTCCCAGCCTCCCCTGAGCCAGCCAGTGTGAGCAGTCTGTCCTTCCAGGAACGTCTACAGATGCCCAGATACTCCTAGACCTCTACCACCAGCACCACCCTCAACAAACGGGATGCTTCTGTTTTGTGCCCTATTTCCCCAGCTTGAGATCTTTGCCTGTCAGCACAGATACAGCTACATTGTTCTGGAGACAGGCGACGTATCCGCTGGATGCAGGCACTCGATTTGGCTAACCACTCTCCTATTGATGACGTTACGTTGTGTCCAGACTTTAGAAAGCAGTCTGGCTGAGGGCCCTGGATGGGGCAAGCAATGCTTTGACCTCCATTTAGAAGTGTAACCACAGGATTCATTCCCACACGTGGAATTGCTGGTTCAAAGAAGATGTGCGTTTTAATCTCTGAGGGATATGGCTAACTGCCCGACAACAATCTTAGAATCATAGTTGGGAAGAACTTTGGGGATTAAAGGTTCTGATTGTCTTTAGGCCCCTCCACTTCCACAATGGTTGCTGTGGCCAGGGAGTAATGGGGGAGAAGTACCAGAAAGGCAGTGAGAGAGAAGGAAGAGAGATGCAGATCTCCAAGGGCCCAGCTCTGCCTCCCTTAGGGCAACTCGGAGAAGCACACACCATTGGTTTTCTAGCTGGGGAAACTGAGCCCTCAAGAGTCCACATAGTAGACCTAATAACAGAACATGACTCTCTCGGAGCTGCTAATCGGGGTGAGCAGAGCCTCTCTCTCTCAAGCCTGAAGTAGGTCACGATCACCTGTCAACCAATGGACATTCGGAGACCCTTGACTGAATCAGGAATTTCTCTTTGTGGAGGTTCTTAGTCAGGAAACCAAGACTGAGCTTAGGTATCTACATTTGAATCTCTAGAGCAGGACTTCTCAAAGCACTGCAGGTGAGGAACAGTTGTTACTGCTGTTATTGTTGTTGTTGTTTTAACTTCCAGTCCATTTTGGACCGATACTTTTCAAAATGTGATAACAACATATAACTAGAAAAAAAAATTTTAAGACATAAAAAATGTAAATCCCCTCCCCCTTTTTATTAGTGTCAACAGACCTAAGTTAACTCAGTCAAAATGCTATAAAAGTTTCTAAATACTTTCAGTTTTGTTTTTATCTCATCATGGGATGGTACAGTTTGCAGACAGTTTCAGTCCGGGGACTATACTTCAAATAGCCCTGTCCCAGGTCAGAGCGATGCAGAGAGTAAAACAATATTTTCGGTTAACATAAGGTTAACCTTAAGTGGCATCACAGAAAGAGCCCCGAGCATAGGAGACAAGGCTTAGCTTCTGGTCCTGGCTCACTGTCTAATGTAAATAAGTCCCTTCCTCTCTCTGGGTCTCAGTTTTCCCCTTTGTAAAATGGTTTCTAACCTGCCCATCCCAGCTGGGTGTTGAGAGGATCTAATAAGGTGATGGAATTTTCCCTGGACAGCTAAGGGAAAGGAGTCGCATGCCAATATTCCCCTACATGTTAGGAAGTCATGTGACCCAACACATCTACTTTAGAGAATGGGAGTTTTCGTGGTGCAAGGAGGTGTGAGGGATGGAAGAGGTGGAAAGTGAGTTGCAAGCATGAAGCAAGATTGGGAAAACAGGTCTGGAAGAGCTGACACAGCAAAGAGAGCAGCTGAGTGACGGGCGTGAAGGAGAAAAGGGGCCCATGACCGTGAGCTGGGCCCTGCAGGATGACCGAGTTGACAAGAACTCTAAACAGGACAGGAGTCTCCTTTCCACCTCCCTCTCTCTCTGGACTCCAGAAAGCAGTCTTTCTTTTTTTCCCCCTTGTACTCAACCCCCAGCTCCCTTTGGAACCACTCCCTATCCCTCTTTCCCATATCCCAGCCCTTTCCTGGCCACCCTGAGCTGGTTCCAAGGTTAAGCATGCTGAATCATGAGTCAGCTGAGGACATTGAGCTCAGAGGCAGCTGGGACACACCCTTAGAAGGCCAGGCTGGTGTTTCTGGAAAACCACAGGGCATACGGTAGAAAACAAGCCCCATCTCATGGACACATTCATGCTGAAGTTTTGTCTCTGGCTGTCAAGTTATATATTTCTTTATCTCTTTTTCTAGGAAATCAACTTTTACAAGGTCATTGATTACATCCTGCATGGCAAAGAAGACATCAAAGTAATCCCGTAAGTGTCTTCTCAAAACATGTAGAATTGTAGGCACGTTATCAATGTCTATAGATGCTCATTCCAAGACCAACACTAAAGCAAACCCAAGAAGGCCACACACTTGGTTAGAGACAGGTAGAACAGTAAGGAGACTGTGTGGAAGAATGGAAAGACCATACGGATTGGGAAAAGAGGCTGGATTTTGAGTTGGCTGTTGGGAGTTCCAGTCCCAGGACTCAGTTCTCCATCTACAGAATGGGACCGTGGGATCTGGTCAGAGCTTTCTAGAGTTTTCTGTGGAAGCACATCTGGGGCCCATACAGGAGGGTAAGGCAAAGGCAAGAAGTTGGTAAGGAAAGCAACTCAGTCCCCAAGGAAAGTGTATTCTCTACTGTCCTCTCTTACCGGACCATGGAGGATAATGGATAATGAGAAGGAAAGAACTCCCAGAGAGCAAGACCTCCACCTCCCTGTAAGTGGTAAGGACTCAAAGGCCATTTTAAGATTCTAACAGTCAAGAACGTAAAAAAGGTATAAGCTTGTACTTTTTTGGTCAGTAGTTCACTGTCAAAACTTAGCTGCCTTGTTATCTATTTGAATCCTCTCCATGTGTTAAGAGGCACAACCCACCGTTCTGTCTTGAAGCCGACTCACTTTCTCAACTAAAAGGCAGACAATC
Organism: Paguma larvata; assembly: GCA_030068075.1. Taxonomy (NCBI): domain Eukaryota; kingdom Metazoa; phylum Chordata; class Mammalia; order Carnivora; family Viverridae; genus Paguma; species Paguma larvata. Next base: position 40,346,038 of record CM057826.1, on the reverse strand, counting down.
TCCAGGCCAAAAACAGACTCCATGAGATTTACCATAGGTCACCTGAACTCTTAAGGGTTAAGGTCACAATGGAGTCCATCCTGGTCACTAGACTGAATCATAATAATCTTGTCACTCAGATAACCCAGTTCTTGGGTTTATCTTTGACTGGTTGGGGATGAGCGGCTGCTTCAAGGTCTTGAGTTTCTGGCTTTTCTCTGCTCATTCCTGTTTGCGTAAAAACTGATTATTTTCTAAGCTTATCCCTTTCTTTTGTTGTTGTTGTTGTTGTTTTAACCTTATCAAATGCATACTCTTTTTTAAAGCTTATTTCTTTATTTTGAGAGAGACAGAGATAGTGTAAATGCGGGAGGGGCAGAGAGAGGGAGACAGAGAACCCTAAGCAGGTTCTGCATTGTCAGAGTACTGTCAGCGTGGAACCCCACGCAGGGCTTGAGTTCACAAAACTGAGAGATCATGACCTGAGCCTAAACCAAGAGTCAGATGCTTAACTGACTGAGCCACCCAGGTGTCCCTCAAACGCATACTCTTTAACCATTCTGTTTTCTGACTCCTTTTCTAGAGATGTAAGTTTACTAAACTCATCTGTGTTGTAAGTTGCCACAGGTCATAGTTTTCCCAATGTTTTACCACCATTCATCACCATCATATCCTTCTAGCTTTTGACAACATTCGCTTTGCTACCTTCCACCCAGTCCCTAAGCCAAGTCATTCTTTGTTATGGCAGCACCCTGTTTCTGATAGCAATTTTTGTATCAAGATAGGCCAGGCTATGCTATGGTAACAAAACCTTAAGACCTAGTGGTATAAACAGTAAAGATTTGTTTATCATCCCACTACATGAAAATTGAGGCTGGTGGGTGTGATTGGAGTATCATGCATGGATTGTAGTCAGGCAAGGACCACAACTGATAGAGCAGCGACCATTTTGAAACTTGGGAGGTTGACTGACTTGCCAGAAGGAAGGGAGAACAGGACAAAACACATACTGACTCTTAAACAGCCCACTGGATGTGACCCCCTTCACTTCTTCTCACATTTCATTGGCCAAAGTTAGTGTATGGCCACACCTAACTTCAAGCAGACAGAGAATGCAACCCTCTCATGTGCCCAGGAGTGAGAGCCAGAATATTTGCAAATATCCTGATTGCCAAAGTATATGCCATCTAAACTAAGAGAGAGGAAACTGAATAGTAAGTAAATAGTTAATCAAAACAAAAGAAGACAAAGTAAGGTTTAGAAAGAGCATAGAGCACATGGAAAAAAATAAAAAATGCACATTAAGGTAATATTTAAATCAAAATATATCAATAATTATATTAAATATAAGTCAACTAAATGTTCCAGTTAAATGACAGGGATTGCCAACATGGATAAGAGAGAAATCTATCATATTTAATTGATTCTAAGATGCACAGTTTTCTACTTTTTGACATTTCTGAAACAGAATCAATGACTCTGTATAATTGCTGTCAGCCATATGGCAGTCATGATGTAGTTGTTATTGCCTGTCTATGCATGAACTAGGCCATGACCATTCATATTGCTGAGATTTCAGTTGAGTTACATACAGTTGGTTGTACTTGCATTGAATTTAATTGCCATAAAAAGTAACTAAGAGAGATTATAGACTACAACACAGCACCAAAACAAAAAGTTGTTTCGAATGGCACAAAAAAAATAAGAAAAGGTGTGGAATATAAAAATCTGTTTCTAAATTCTAAAAGAGGGGTGGTTGGGTGGCTCAGTCAGTTAAGCATCCAACGTTGACTCATATCATGATTTCACAGTTCCTGAGTTCGAGCCCCACATTGGACTCTCTACTGTCAGTCCAGAGCCCACTTCAGATCCTCTGTCCCCCTCTCTTTCTGCCCCTCCCCCACTTGTTCTCTCTCTCTCCCTCTTAAAAACAAATAAACACTAAAAATAATAAGTAAATTCTAAAAGAAGTGTTTTGATATTAATAAAGTAATGATTACAAGTTCAAAATGCATTATGTTTCAGATTAACTGGCAGCATTTTATCTTTCTCAGTTACATGGTCTATCAAGAACATTTGGCTTTCTAGATATGAAGAAATACTATATAGCCTGTTTGTAAGAGATCTACTTAAAAGATAAGAATACAGAGAGGTTGACAATAAAAGAATGAAAAAATATATGCCATGCAAATGCTAATATAAAAAGCTGATATAACTATATTAAGATGAGATAAAATTAGACATTATGACAAAGAGCATAAATAGAGATATAGGTAGTCACTTCTTAATGATAAAAGGGTTAATTCACCAGATATTACAGGAAGATATCACAATTCTAATTAGTGTACAGTTAATAACATGGCCTCAAAAAGAAAAAAAAAGCAAAACTGACAGAAATATAAGAAGATACAGACAAATCCATGTTTACTAATTGATAGGATCAGACTAAAACAGATATAGAATATTCCCATAATTAAATTTAGTCAAATGTGTATGTGTGTATACACACACACACACACACACACACACACACACACAGAACATGACATCCCATCCCCCAAATTATAGGATAATCTTTTCAAACATACATGTGACATTTACAGTAATTGGTGATATAATGGGCCATAAAGTAAACTTCATATATTTCAAAAGATTGAAATATATATGGAATGTCCCCTGGTCACAATGAAAATATTCTAGAAACCAATAGCAAAAACCTAATTAGAATAATCTTCATATGCAACTAGGAAGCTAGAAATACCCTTCTGAAAAGAGGTATTTAACTCATGGATAAAAGAATAATTCAGTGGAAATTAGTATATATTCTGAACTGAAAAATAACAAAGATGCTATACATCAAAACCTATGTGATGCAGTGAAATCATGCTTAAGGTGAAATTTACAGCTTTAAATATATATGTTAGAAAAGAATAAAAGCTGAAAAAGTAATGAACTGTGTAACCACCTGTATCAGTCAGTATCCCAACAGATAGTAGGTGTCACATTCACATTAGGATAATTCAAGAGGGCTTAATTACAAAGAGGCAATTACAGAGGCGTGGGTGCAATGAAGAAAACCACAAGAGAATGTACTAGTAGTGATGTTGTTACAACCACTCCTGGACCCAAACAGAGATTTCTAGAATCTAGAGAAATAGGGGGTCATGTAGAATGGACCACCTTGAGAGAAGCATTGCCCTTTAGTCAAGGAACAGAGCAACCTTGCCAGTGGAGTCCCAGGGAAATAAATAACCTGACCTCACTGCTCTATCTCCTTCTAGTCTTTGGTCAGGTTCCCTTGCTGGGGCAAACTAAACTAGAAGCTAGAAAGCCAAAAGCCCGATGTAGTCCCTAGAGATGGCACACGGAAAGGGCGGGGTTGAGGGTGGGTGTGGACGGCAGACAGAAGCCATCTATCACAGCAGCTCAAGAAATTAATAACAACAAACAAGCAGAAAAGTAAACCCGAAGAATAAAGATCAGCCCAGAAATTAATAAAATATAAAAAGATAAATAATGAACAAATGGCAAAAGTTGGATCCTTGAACAGATTAATACAACTGACAAATTTCTGGCAAGACTGAACAAGAAAAATAGAACATCAAATGAGTTGTGTCAGAAATTAAAATGAGGATAACCACAGTAACACAAATATTAAAAAAACAAGAGGATATCTTGCCAAAAACATTTTAAATTTAGATGAGTTAGGCAAATCCCCGGAAAAGGAAAACCTACTAAATACAAATCAAGAAGAAATAGAAAGCTGTAATAGTCTTAGAGCAATAAAATAAATCAAAACCTTCCCACAAAGACAGTCCAGGCTCAGATGCCTTCAGGGGTGAGTTCTACGAAATATTTAAGGAAGAAATAATGCAATCCTCATGCAAATCATCCAAGAGAATAGAAACAGAAGTGGCTAATAGAAACTTGGTAACAAAACCCAGCATGGGCTATGTAAAAAAGGAATATTCAGATGAAGCTCACTTGTGGACATAGATGCAAATATCCTAAGCAAATTTTAGCAACCAAGGAATGAATAAGTCACAGGGATGAAAGGTACAGCATAGGGAATATAGTTAATGGTATTGTAATAGCGCTGTATGGTGACAGATGATACACTTGTGGTGAGCGGGGTGTGATGTATACAGTTGTCAAACTACTATGCTGTCCACCCAAAACTAATGGAACACTGTCTGTCAGCTGCATTTCGATAAAAAAATAATTAATTTTTTTAATTTTTAAGCAAATAATAAGTACAAGGGATTATATATATCATGACCCTATTGGGTTTATTCCAGGAATGCAGGGTTGGTTCAACATTAGAAACATCAATCAATACAGTTTGTTACCTTAAGAGGTTCTTCATAGAGAATTTTCTTAAGTCTTTAAAGAGAATTTAAAATTTTAAAAAATATTTATTTATTTATTTTGAGAGAGAAAGAGAAAGAGTGAGTGTGTGTATGTGAGTGGGGGAGAGGCAGAGAGAGAGGGAAAGAGAGAATGCCAAGCAGGGTCCACATTGTCAGCACAGATCCCAGAGTGGGGCTCTATCTCATGAACTGTGAGATCATGACCTGAGCTGAAACCAAGAGTTGGACACTTAACCAACTGAGCCACACAGGCGCCCCAAAGAGAATTTTTTTTTTTAATTTTTGAAAGTACTGCGTATGGACAGAGATGTGGAGCAAAGGAAACTCTAATACACTGCTGTACCCTCTAGAGGATCCTCTGGTATACTAGAAATACAACCACTTTTGAAAAGTTTGGCTTTATCTAGTAAAGTCGAAGATATGCACACTTAGAACTCAGTATTTCTGAGTTCTACTCCCAGGCACACAGCATACAGATCTGACTGCCGATATACATCAGACTGTACATACCGTCATTGTTTATATTAACCCTAAGCTAATAGGGAGAGAGGGAGAATGCCGTCCATCATTGAACGGATACACGGTGCTGTAGTTTTTCAAGGAAAAACTGTAGTCTGTAAAATAAATGAATTCCAGCAACATGAAAAAGAGACCGAATGAAATAATATACCCCATAGGATTCCATCCACATGAAATTGGAAAATAGGCAAAATTAAACCAGAAGGTACTAGAAAGCATACGTAGGTAGTAAAACTCGACAGAAAAGCAAGACTGTAATTAATCATGTCAGAACAACGGTTACCTTCGGAGTGAGGGAGAGGGCTGCCACTGGCGGGGACAGGGCAGGGACTTCCAAGGTACTGACAAGGTCGTTCTTGACCCGGGTGTGGTTTTATGGATGTTCACTCTCGAATGATTCATGATTTTAACGTGTTTATATTTTTTCTCACAACAAACAAGTATTACCTTACAATAAATAAAAGATAATAACATAGGGGCACCTGGGTGGCTCAGTCGGTTGAGCGTCCTACTTCCACTCAGGTTCATGAGTTCAAGCCCCGTGTCGGGCTCTGTGCGGACAGCTCAGAGCCTGGAAACTGCTTCGGATCCTATGTCTCCTCCCTCTCTCTCTGCCCCACCCCTGCTTGTGCTCTGTCTCTCAAAAATGAATAAACATTAAAAAAAATTTTTAAGATAATAATATCAAAAATTGTAATATTGTCGTGAGGGATAAATCAGTATGTAAACCACATGGCTTAGTGCTTGGCGCGTGGTAGGAGTCCACCATAGATGTGTTCCCCCACTCTCTCGCTCTCTCTCTGATCATATTAAGCTATGTCTCTCTGTATAAGTATTAATGGAAACGGCGTGCTGCTTTTTGCTCAGCAGTCAGTACGATCTGCTGGACGAATGTTGTCCTTTTTCTCGGATGGTCAAACTCAGCGTGCACTCATAAAATGTTGTATTCACCAGGCTTTTTTTCATGTCTAAATTGGAACAGAAAGATACTTAGATAAGATCTGGGGCCCACTGAAGCATAGCGAATGGAAGCAGGGACTGGGAGCTCCAAGAGAGTAGGGGGGGATGAGACCCAGATTCAAGGTCTTAGTCCAACTATTCCTGTATCAAAAGTTACCAGCTGTCTTTGGCCTTTACAGGAACCCGCCTCCTGATCACTGGGCTTTAGTAAGTGGCCTCCCCACTTATGTCGCCCAGAATGGCCTGGTAAGTAATACGACTTTCAAGGGGCAGGGTCTCGAATGGTTGGAAGTGGGAAAGGATTTCAGATCGAGAGAGTAGGAAACACGGTGGGAAGTGGGTCCCTAAAAGCCTGAGTCTCTCATTCTTCAATTCACTTGACACTTGGTCCAAGGACATGAACGGAGAATGGACATTGAGGAAACGTGAGACGCATGGAGAAAGAATCCTTAGATGAGAAGGTGCTCTGGCTCACCGACAACTAAAGATACTTGCGCATATGTCAGGACGAAGGCATGGCCGGCCAGTCTTCCAGGCTCATCACAGACCATGTACCAACCCCTCATCCCCGCCATGTTTCCAGCCGTATCACCTCGTACAGCAGAGCGGACATGCTCTATCTCCCGCCATGCCCCACCCACTCGGGGTCAAAGACGAGGCAAGCCTTCCCCACCCTAGAGAGAAGGGTCTTGTCTGTGAGCTGCGCATCACCCCGTAATCGAGCCTGGTCACGCCTTTAGCCTTCCCCAGGCACACACTACTCAATGCCGCTCCTGTAGCAAGAAAATTACTTGTCGAACCTTTTCGATGTACCAGGCACCGTAATTGACTCTGGGGATAGAAAGACAGATGCATCAGATACAGTTTCTGTTCTGAGGCTCATTATCAAATGGGGAGATATTTAAAACAGATTCTTATACTCCAATGTGATAAGGGCACCAGAGAGATATACTTGGTATATTCTAGGAGCACAGGGTAGGGGGCATCTAAACCAGCCTTTTCTTCCTTGAGTGTTGGTCTGAGTTGAGTTTTAAAATAAGTAGGTATTAGAGCGATAAGAGCAGGAAAGGGGATTCCAGGTGGAGGCAGCAACATGAGCCAACGGGCCTGGAGGTTTGAACGGCACGGTGCACACAGTTTAGCGTGGCTGGAATATTAGGTTTGAGATAGGGAGATGTCAAGAGATGAGGCTTGAGAGGGAAGGAAGCACCAGATAGCAGGGGCCTTGAATGCCGGCTCATGGGATGGGACTTGAATCTACAGGCAATGAGTTTTTAAGCAAGAGATCGACAGAGTCCATTTTCGCTTGAAAAAGATAACTCTGGGAGCCCCCTGGAAAATAGATCTGAAGAGATTAAGAGGCAGAGCAAAGAGTAGATCCTTACAAGCAAGAGAAGACGGAGATCTCTACAAGGGCGCAGGCAGTGAACAGCGCTGTCATTATCACCAAGAGCCATTGAGTGCCTACGAGCCACGCGGTACATAAATTTGCTCGTCGAACACTCGCGCAAGTCCGACAGAGACAAGATGAAGAGACGGAGATCGGGGATCAGATCTAATATCAGGGGGATAAAGTTGGCAGGACTTTGTGATTCTGGGCAGAGAGGGAGGGGGAGAGAAGACTCAGAGCCAGTTTCAGGCTTCTAGATTGGATAAGCGGTGCTGACCTGAGGTTTGGATGTGAGCTGATAAGGTGAGCTTCAGGTGACCCTGTGGCATGTTTAGGCGGCAAGTGTCCAGCAGACAGCTGAAGAGATGACTCTGAAGCTGTGGAGAGAGAGGAGAGACGGAGATGGGGATTGGGAAGCCATCAGGACCCAATGGTATTTGAAACCGTGTGTGTGGATGAAGTCGCCCGGGTGAGCGAGAGGGCCCTGGGGTGGGATGCTTTTGGATGCCAGCATTTAAAGATTAAAGAGGAGTGCGTGAAGAGTCGAAGGAGGGTTCAGAGGTATCTGGAGACCCAGGCAGGAGTAGTGTCATTCAACAAGGAGAGAGACGGCCGAACACAGCAAAAGTGACCTAGCGAGATAAGAACTGAAAACCCTACTGAGTTTGGCAATCAGGCCATTGGTGGCCCTGATGACAGCAGATTTGGTGGTGAGGTGGAGGTGGAAGCCAGCGTGGGGCCTGCTGAGGTGTGGACGGATAATAAGTAGGTAGAGAATCACAAAAGAAAAGAAGAGAAAAAAGCCTGGATGGTTGCTATGGGGACCATGTTCGGGTGAAGAGAGATTTCATTTTCAAGATGAGAGAGACTCGAGCAAGCTCATGGCTGAGGGAAAGAGCCCCCAGAGAGGTCAGAGGTCAGGAGAGAACAAGGCAATTGGTCCAGAGAGAGGCCAGAGGGTGGGGTGGTAGGTGAGCAGGTCTTAGACGGCAGCAGAGACAGCTCCCCCTCTGAGACCACAGAACGGTCATGGCCAATGGGACAGGCAGGGTTCCTTCAAATCCTTTGGGTGCCTTTTTCGAGAACTTGAAAAAAGCACCCTTTCTCAGTGGACGAAAAGAGAAAGACTAGGGGCGTCTTCCTGCAAGTCAAGACTAAGCTGGATTTTAACTCCCAGTCAGCCCTTCCGTGGTATGCTTTGTGCAGTATACACACCATGCAACTGTACACAGTGGTCCTATGGGCAGGGCTCTGGAGGGATGAGGTCAGTTCCATCCATACGGTAGGGTTAACTGGTTCAATTTTTAGGAGACGAATGTGGTGACATAAAACCAGAGCTACAACACTTTGGTTTCTCATTCTACTTTGGGCTTTGTGACCCCAGAAAAAAACTCCTTCCTTACAAAACAAACAATACCAAACTCGAATGTAACCGACTTAAAGATGCTTAGAGTAGCATTATTTATTTTAACAATAACAAAACTGGATACAACCCAAATAGTCAACAAAAGGGAGCCGAGAAAATGAGACACTCTACGGCTATTAATAATGGCAAATTGTAGCCTTACTTTTTTCAAGGCTTAGAAGTGACTGAGGAGTGAAGCAAATGGCAAGAAATAATATTTACCAGGTAGCTTTTCTTCCAAGAGCCTCGGTTAATCATTCGAAACCATCTCAAGCATGCCTACCTGATGAAAAGAATGCGAGCGCCTTGGGCAAGGACATAGCATTTCTGAAAACAGCGTGCGGGGCTTTAGTAGGCATGCTATCGCGACTAATCACGCCTCTGTTATTCCTCTTCACGGCTTTCAGATTTGCAACATCATGAATGCGGCTGCAGAGGACTACTTTGAATTCCAAGTAAGTCATTTTTTGTTTGAGCTCTGAGTCATATGATATTTTCCCCCCCCAGAGGAGTAGAACACATTAACATCCATCTGTTTAGTGGGAAGCAGTCTCAATAAAGTGAAAATGTGGATGGAAAAAAGTCACGTGCCTGTGGAAGTGGGGAGAGAGTTAGTTTGGTAAATTCCAAGGTCTCATTTGGTTTTAATGTTCACGTCCTTTGCCTTCTGGCCTCAGGACCTTTGCTTAGGCCGTTCCCCCCCCCCCCCCCCCCCAACGATCACGTCCTGCCCAAATCTTCTCTGCCCTTCAATACGACCTCAAATGCTATGAAACTTCCGTAAAGTTTTATTCTGTTTCTTCTGGCTAATATCATTTCTGTCTCTTCGGGCTTTTCATGGAATATCGTTCAGCCCTCCATTTGATTGGGTTTGTCTTTTCTACAAATGTTTATGAAGGGCGTCCTCTGTGCCAGATGTTGACACAGTGCTACACCGGCTGCCGTAGTGGACCAGACAGACGTGGTCTTTATCTCCAGGGGGCTCATGATCGTATAGGGAGAAAGGCCGTGGAGTGCTGTCAGCTGGACAGAGGAGGAGACCTCTCGGGGGGACCTGACTTAATCTGGAAGTAATCAAGGAACATGTCCTTGAGAAATTATGTTTGGGCAGCAGAGAAAGGGGAGAAGACTGTGGGAAAGAGAGGGCTTGTCAGAAGGACCTACAGTAGACCAATGAACTTGAGTGAGAGACAGAGTGGAAAGTACTAAGAGGAGGTTCTAGAGAAGTAGACTAAGGCCAGATGACACACGGCCTGGTAGACTGTGCCGGGGAATTCTCTCCTACTATATCCCCTTTCTTTATCTTTTATTATTATTATTACCCTTCCTTGATTTCAGATTCACTTTTCTCAGCAAAATATTGGCTTCCTTTGGTCAACCATTGGGCCTTATCTTTCTTAATATTTCCAGCTCCAGGTGCCCTGTAAATGTTTGTTGAGGTTAGCACACTCGATATAAGAAAAACAAATCATCTGCAATCAGGAAATAATTAAGAAGAAAATAAAAATGTCTCTTGGAAAAATCTATGATTTTTTTTTTTTTACTCCTTAACGAACGTGTTGAAAGAGCTTAGCGAGAATATCCTTCCAAAGTTAAAATCGTCCATCTTGGGTTTAGGATTTTGATATAACGGTGTGACAAGCCCAAATTGTTGCCGTGGGTTGCTAATCTGATTATATCCTTACAGAACTTGGTCTCTACTCAATTAATTCCATGTACCCACATTAAAAAAACCAAATTCGATCTCATTTTTGGATTCTAGTCTTCTTCCTCCAACGCATTCTCTACAAAGTAGTTTGAGTAACTTGGAAACATGGGTTGCATCAAGTATCTCCTCTGCTTAAAAATCTTTAATATTTTCTAGTTTTGCTTTCAATAATACCTGTCTCCTTACTGTGGGTTTCAGAAGGAAGAGCTTCTACACAGGTTAAGTCTGCCTGGGGGGAAGGCAGACCTAGAACTCATGTTTCCTGACCAACGGCCCCTTGCTCTTTGGGCTGTAATCTGCGTCCCGCCCCCCCACCCCCCGCCGGAGTCATTTTTTCTCCAAGTGCTGACTTTCAGTGTTACTGAAATCATCACCACCATTGTTGCCGTCGTTGTCGTCATCATCATCATCATCATCATCATCATCATCATCTCACCACCTTAAGAATCTTGGAACTTTCTGGGGCGTCTGGATGGCTCCATTGGTAAAGCGTCCGACTTCAGCTCAGGTCATGATCTCTTGATTCATGAGTTCGAGCACCAAGCAGTCTCTGTGCTGACGGCCCAGAGCCTGGAGCCTGCTTCAGATTCTGTGTCTCCCTCTCTCTCTGCCCCTCCCCTCCTCGTGCTCTGTCTCTTTCTCTCTCTCTCAAAAATAAATAAACGTTAAAAAAGAAAGAATCTTGGAACTTTCGAACTAGAAGACTCTCCAAGTACAGGAAGCCTTCCTTGATTTCCTTCCCTTCTCCAGCTCCCCCAGTCCCTTTACAAACCCCACAGCCAGTGCTGTTGCTCATTGACCTTCTAGATTACAGGCAACCTGAGGACAACCTTTGCACCTTATTTGCCTTAGCTTTTTTCAGCTTCTAGGTCAGTTTCTTGCACATTGTTAAATGATTAACATTTTATGAATTGGTGGAAAAAGAGTCTAGAAGTTACCTAGCTCAGTTGTCCCCTTGTTACAAATGATGAAAACAAGGCTCAGACAGATGGGAAATGACTTGCAAAGGGCACCTTGCGATTGACCAAGAAATTTCACCTCCATTTTCTCATTTGTTCCACGAGGCACATTTTCTTGCTACCGTCCCCATCTACAGATGAGAAAATTGAGGCCCACGGAGATAAAATGACATGCCAAAAGTAACAGACAGTCACGTCAAGAGTCAAGAGAGAAAGAAACAAAACCTTTAATTATGGTGTTGTTAAGCACATTCTGGCACGCGGTGGCTCGTGAGAGAGAGAGAGAGAAGGAGGGAGATCGTATCTGTGAATCAGAAGCACATGAAACACTCTAGACTACTTTCTCTGATCTGTCGCCAGAATAGACAGGTGCAAAACAAAGCAGAGAGAGGAGCCAAAGGTTTTGTTTACCTAGCTACAATCTGCCTTGATAGATTTGTTCCCCACCTACCCACAGAATCCCTAGTTGTTTTGCAGTTTTCATTTCGTGCATGTTACCTGGAAGGCATAGGCACTTTTTAAATACGCCTAACTAGCTGTTGCGGCGGAAGGTCTGAAAGTTGTGACGCACGGAGGCGCGTGAATCCTACCACCTGTGTCATCGCACCCGACCTCCGTTGATTCTCTTCGGCGCCCTCTCTTGTTGCATATGTTGTTGATAATGAGCAGACCGAATTATCGTTCCCTTGTCCTTGGAACGCTCTTTCTTTTCTTTACTTTTTTTAATTTTTTAAGTTTATTTATTTATTCTGAGAGAGACAGAGACAACGCGAGCGAGGGAGGGGCAGAGAGAGAGAGAGAGAGAGAGAGAGAGGGAGACAGAGACTCCCAAGCAGGCTCCACACCATCAGCACGGAGCCCGATGCGGGGCTCGAACTCACGGAACCGTGAGACCGTGACCTGAGCTGAAACCAAGAGTCTGACGCTTCCCTGGCCGAGCCCCCGAGTGCCCCTCTGGCTTCAATTTTGAGGCCCGGTTCTGTCCAGACTTCTGAATGAAACGCCTCCCGCACACCAGATGCTTAACCCGCTCTGGCTTCTCTTGTAGAAAGAGCCTCTGGACGAGTCCGGATGGATGATTAAGAACGTCCTTTCTATGCCCATTGTGAACAAGAAGGAAGAGATCGTCGGGGTGGCCACGTTTTACAATCGCAAGGATGGGAAACCCTTCGATGAAATGGACGAGACCCTCATGGAGGTACTGTTCGCCAGAAGGCCTTTGCCGCTGGGTTGCAGGGTCGGCCTGTAGCAAGGGTGCCAGGGGGACCCTGGCGCGCCGCCGCCGCCCTCTCCCAGGGCCTGGGGAAGAGCTTCCCTCGTAGCCGCTCCCCCGACTCTGCCTCAACGTCCACTTCCTTCACCCTCGCTTCGACACCACCCGTGTCTCCGAGAAACCCACATTCCCCTTAAAACGAGTCGGAACGAACAACCTTTTAGCATTTTTAGGATCACAGTAAAAATCAGCAGAATACCTCCTGCCCCCACGGAGGCACAGCGCGTTCCCTTTGTGCGAATTTATCACACATGAGAGTGCTGCTTTATGTGTGCTGGTGTTTTCTTTGAAAGCGCATTCCCATCCCTGGTTTTATCTTCTCACAACATCTCTTTGAGGAGGGCGGCACGTGGCTTCTCGAACCCATCTCGTGGCTGAGGAAATGGAATCTCAAAGTCTCGCCCTGGGCCGCAGAGGCAGCATCCAGCCTTGCATGTTCTGCCTCTGCCTCTTCTTTTCTTTCCTTGCAGTCTTTGGCTCAGTTCCTGGGCTGGTCCGTCTTAAATCCTGACACCTACGAGTCGATGAATAAACTTGAAAACAGGAAGGACATTTTCCAGGACATGGTAAAATACCACGTGAAGTGTGACAACGAAGAGATCCAGACAATCCTGGTGGGTAAAGTTCTTTTATTGTTTCCTGCTCGAGCAGAGACCGCGTCCTGGAGACACGGGCCGAGCAATACTGGAGCTCCGTGAAGGCAGAGACAGGCGGGCTTGCCTTGGCAGGGATGCCCCTGGCACATTGGATGGATGGATTTCACGCGTAGCGGAGAGTCCTACATAATGGCTGCTCTGTGTGGCCTGGGGACAGCTGTCCCTCACACAGCACCTCCGTCGTAGGGCCAGGTCTTGGCTTAACAGCTCTAGAAACTCCATTTCTCTCTGTGCTGAGGGCTGATTCGGTAGGAGAGATAGAGTCACCCAATCACAGCCTCTACTCTGAAAGGAAACTCTGTCTGACAGCCCAATGGACAATGGTCAGTTTCTCAGAGACTCCCTGTGTGGGGTCAGCTCATGCAGAAACCCAGTCAGTTCACGGAGGAGTTTGGGGAGCAAGGAAGTGTGACAGAAGGACTTAGATGCTAGCAGGGAGTCCTCACATAGTTTAATCGCTTTGAGGTTTACGAGGCAACTTTACACTTATAATACTGTTTGACACTCACAATAGCCCACTAAGGTGGGCAGGGTAAGGGTTTCCATCCCCATTGTAGATATGTAGAAACTGAGCCCCATGAGGGGGAAGTAACTTGTCCCCTAATCACCCCGCTCGTTAAATAGGTCTCGCTTAACCTTTGTCAGAATAACGAGCACATTCTCTACCACTCTTATGAATGGATTGCCTTGTGAGGTAGTGAGCACCCGGTCAAGAGAGGTATCCAGGTAGAGGCCGGATGTTAATTTCTCAGGGATGCTATAGAGGAGAGTCCTGTCTGGGGTAGGAAATCGGATGAGGCACTTTCAAAGATATGTGGGAATTAGTGATTCTTCATTACTGGGATTTTGTTCTCGAAAAGGCCACGATCTTAGAAGTAAACCGAGTTGGCCAAATGGCATTGGATAAGATGCCCAGCTAAGCTCCCAAGACCTTGCTTACAGACCTCGCAGGTGGAAACAATACAGGCCAATGTTTTCAGACGTGATTTCTTAAGCTGGGAGCGTATCATAACAACTCTGATAATTTCGTCTCAATAACTGATATATTCCAAAGGGAAACCATCTGGTTTGGATGAACTGACTCCCAATTGGCTTGTCTCGGCCCATGATTTCGTACAAATGATGGGCATGTGGGCACGATGGAAGCACAGCCTCGGGGAGCCAGTTAAAAGTTAGTAGACTGCCCCGGGGGGAGAAATCAGAAACAAGCAACTGGGTCCAGGTCCCCCCTCTCCTCTGGCACCTGCATGACGCAAAAGGCCCAGGGAAGGAAGAAACTCGCCTTCAGTCGTGGAGTGAGGAGAAAAGCCAGAGCCATGAACGGCAAGACCTTCTGACTCCCAGTCGGTAACAATGACGCTAAGAGCATCAGCAGCAACATTATTTCGTTCTAGCGCTTACTGTGTGCCTAGCACGGCACTAAGCGACTTCTGTGCAGGATCCAATTTAGTCGTGTACTTGGTACGTGTACTTGGCGTATCTAAGCTTAATTCACCGGTTAAGTACTTTCATTACCCCATTTCACAGCTGAGGGAATGGAGGGTCAAAGGCATGATGTAGCACTGCTAGTAAGTGGCGGAGCTCAAATTCGCATGCGGGCCTCCAAGGCCCCGAAGCCGGGACTCGGACTCTGCCCCTCCGCGAACGGCGAACGGAGGCCTCTCTGAGTCGGTGGCTCCACTACCGCGATTTTGCAGGGAAGGGAGTGGAAATGGGGAGTGGAGGGAGGGACATTTAGATACCAGATATAGTAACTGATTTTTTTTTCTCTGCTATTTTGGGCCCTGGCAGAAAACCAGAGAGGTGTACGGAAGGAGCCATGGGAATGTGAGGAAGAGGAACTCGCTGAGATCCTGGTGAGCAGGGCAGAGCAGCTCTGGCCCGCGTATGCGTGTGCGTGTGTGTCACCTGCAGGGCACGCCCTGAGCACACGCGTGATGGGGGCCGGTCTCCCCAAAGCAGCACCCTCGCCTCGCTGCTCTGATCCTCCCGGCAGAGCCGGATGGACACGGGACGGGGGGGGGGGGGTGAGGGCGTGGGGGAGAGACCCAGGGACGCTCCACGTGCTCCAGCCGCTTGCCTCGTCTCTACACAGCAAGGAGAGCTGCCGGATGCGGAGAAATACGAAATTAATAAATTCCACTTCAGCGACTTGCCCCTGACGGAGCTGGAGCTCGTGAAATGCGGGATCCAGATGTACTATGAGCTCAAAGTGGTGGACAAATTTCACATTCCTCAGGAGGTAAGGTCAAAATAAACCTTTTCTCTTTTCTGGCTTGCTTTTTTTTTTTTTTCTTTAACTCCATCTGTAAAGCCTCAAAAACACTGCGCCCTCACTTATAGGATTTAAAGCATTAGTCACGTCGCCCAGATGAGCCATGTGTCAGACAAGAGACCTACAGTTCCTCCCAACTGCGGTGTTTTGGGTGCATCGCTCGCTCGTTGAGGCGGGCTGGGAGGCACTGAGTCCTGAGGCTGTGAATAAGTGGGAGCCTATAATCAAACAAGGGTGGGATGTGTGGGTTAAATCCGTTAAACAGGACCCTTCCCCTACAGGATTCCTTACAGCCTGCTGGGAATCTAGGCGCCAGGGGAGGGACAGGGAAGGCGGGGCTGGGGGGGGCGGTGTTCCCTGCAGAATTGCCCAGATTGGTTTGATTGAAACAGCGGTTCTCAAAGTGCTGCCCCAAACCACATTGGCACCACCTGAGAATGTATCAGTGTCACGAACTTTTTTTTTTTTTTAATGTTTATTCATTTCTGAGGGAGAGAGCAAGCACATGCAGGGGAGGAACAGAGAGAGAGAGAGGGGGGCAGAGAATCTGAAGCAGGCACTAGGCTCTGAGCTGTCCTCACAGAGCCCGCAGCTGGGCTCGAACTCACGAACCATGAGATCGTGACCTAAGCTGAAGTCAGAAGCTTAACCGACCGAGCCACCCAGGGACCCCAGGAGGGCAAATTCTTACACACACACGGGCGCACATTTTCTCCCAGCTCTGATGAATCAGAAATTGTATGTTTTAACAAACCTTCTGGGTGATTCTGATGGGCACTCTCCCGGGGCACAGTTTGGGAAACACTGATGAAGGTTAACTAGTGGAGTAAGTGGAGTGACTCACATCTACCTGCTTTCATAATGACGTCCATTTTCCTAGGATTTAGCAGCTTGCAAAGTGCTCTCATGGCAGGCCTGAAGCTATTGCTGGCCTCGCTCTGGTCCAGTGTGGGGGCTGGGGGACCTCCCTCAGGAGGCGGGGCCCCAGACCTCACCAATGGGGCACCTCCCTCAGGAGGCGGGGCCCCAGACCTCACCAATGGGGCACCTCCCTCAGGAGGCGGGGCCCCAGACCTCACCAATGGGGCACCTCCCTCAGGAGGCGGGGCCCCAGACCTCACCAATGGGGCACCTCCCTCAGCAGGCGGGGCCCCAGACCTCACCAATGGGGCACCTCCCGCAGGAGGCGGGGCCCCAGACCTCACCAATGGGGCACCTCCCTCAGGAGGCGGGGCCCCAGACCTCACCAATGGGGCACCTCCCTCAGCAGGCGGGGCCCCAGACCTCACCAATGGGGCACCTCCCGCAGGAGGCGGGGCCCCAGCCCTCACCAATGGGGCACCTCCCGCAGGAGGCGGGGCCCCAGCCCTCACTCCCGCTCGCGTGTTCGCAGGCGCTGGTGAGGTTCATGTACTCGCTGAGTAAGGGCTACCGCAGGATCACCTACCACAACTGGCGGCACGGCTTCAACGTGGGGCAGACCATGTTCTCCTTGCTGATGGTACGGCGGCAGGATGGCGGCGGGACGGTGGCAGCTGGGGCTCCCGACACACCAGACGACCTCTGCACCTCCACCCGGCAGCCGCAGGATTGCTCTCAATTTGTTGCTTTTTAAACCTGATGCAAAAAGAGTACATATTTAGCATCTATGAATTCCAAGCCCAGAGAATTGTGTAAAATAAAAAGTGAAGGAAAGCTGCAGGCTAACCCCAATCCCAGTCCAGTTATTTAGAGATAACTTTGGCACAACTCCTTCTAAATTTTCTTCTAGAATTGTGGAGACGTATTTTTACACACACACACACGCGCACACACACACGCACACACACACACAGAGTTTATTTTGTTTATAATCAATTGAATAATCCTTTAATATGCTTTTTTCATTTGAAAAAAAATATAAGCATATCAATCACATTCTTCATGTATTTAATTTTTTATTGTGGTAAAATATACATGACAGGAGACTTACCGTTTAAACCATTTTTAGGTGGACAGTTCAGTCAGCGGTATTATGTACAGTACCCAGTGTTGTGCAACCATCCCTACAATCCACCTCTAGAACTTTTTCGTCTTCCGGAATAGAAACTCTATCCCCATGATGCAACCACTCCCCATTCCCCACTCTCCGTCCCTGGTGAGCACTTTTCTCCTCTCTGTCTCTGTGAATTGACTACCCCACCTACCTCATGTAAGTAGCCTCATACAGTATGAGCCCTTTTGTATCTGGCTTATTTCGCTCTGCGTAAAGTTTTCGAGGCTTAGCCGCACTATAATTTGATGGCCGCACAGTATCCTGTGTTGTTCGAATATACCATAATTTCTTTGCCCAGCCCCCGACCATTAGACGCAGAGGTTATTTTTGATCTTTCACCGGTACAAACACTGCCACAGTGTCCTGGGACGGACGTACCTATGTGTTTCTGTGTCAGCCTTTTTGGCTCAGAGGGTTCAGAGGTATTTCAGGTAAAAGTGTTTCCCATTCAGATTATGATCAAATCTCTGCCCTCGTCCAGCCCCACGCATCCGCGTTTCTTCTCGCGTGGCTGGAATGGTCAGGCCAGAGTAAGCACTAGGGCCCGGAGGCAGGGATTCCGGCCAGGCCACCACTGTCACAGAAGGTGACAGTGACACCACAGAGACTTGATTTATTTCTTAAGCCACAGAGTCAGCGTCACGGCCTCCGAGCTCTTCTCCACCTTGAGTCTAACACCCAGCATGAACAAGAAGTATGTGAGGGAGACTCAGGGACAAAGGTTCCCCTGGGCTGTGTTTCAACCTGGAGACCTTTGCCAGTCCGGGCATGTTCAAAAAACTGTCCGGATCCCAAAACCTGACAGCTGTGATTTCTCAACACGCATTTCTCAACAACGCCCTCCTCCTCTGGTGTGCAGATTGGGGTACTGGGGACCAGGGGGCGATGGGACCATCTAAGGTCACTCAGGAGTAGGGGGACCAACATCCCCATTTGCCTGGGACTGTTCCAGTTCGAGCATGGCAAGTCCCGCATCGCGGAAAACCCCCCAGTCCCAGACAAACGTCTGGTCGTGCTCTTGTGCCGGGGGGTAGGGCCAAGGTCGCACCTGGGCTTCCAAGTGCCAGGCCCTCGCCCTCACACTTGTTCTGCTGCCAACCCTGCAAGAAAGAAGTGAGTGACACCTCTGAATCCTCTTCCAGACCGGAAAGCTGAAGCGATACTTCACGGACCTAGAGGCCTTGGCCATGGTCACCGCTGCCTTCTGCCATGACATTGACCACAGAGGCACCAACAACCTCTACCAGATGAAGTGAGTCGGCCCTTACTGCCCGCCCCCTCTACCTCCCACTCCCGGGATTCATTACCCAGATCTGAAAGGCTCTCAGACAGACTGACTCACTGGCCAAGGGGAAGTCCCACAGGCCACAGCTTCCTTCTTCCCCTTGCTCTGCGGGGCTGGGTAAACTCTTGTGGTAGACAGAATAACGACCTCTAAATATGTCCATGCCCCAATACCTGGATGCTGGGAATGTGTTGCCTTATATTCAAAAGGGGTTCACAGATGTGATTAAAGATCTTAAAATAGAAAGACCGCGCTGGATTATTCCAGTGGCCCCAGTGGTTAGAAACGTCTTTATAAGAAGGAGATGAAAGGTCAGAGAGGAGAAAGGATGCTTCTCCTCAGAGAGTAGAAGGATGGGCCACGGTCAAGGTAGGCGGCCTCTACGAGCTAGGAGGCAAGGGAAACAGATTGTACCCTAGAGACCCCGGAAGGAAAATAGCTCTGTGGATGCATCTTAGACTTTGAACTCCAGAGCCGTAAGATAATAAATCTTTATTGTTTTAAGCCAGTGAGTTTGTAGTGATTTGTTACAGTGGCAATGTATTAAACTCCCTCCCTGCCCGCTGAACTAATTTCGGCCGAATGTTACGAAGATGAACTAATAGTGGTTCGTTCTGTCACTTTGTGTTTGTGATGCTCCTAACATGAGCGTAGTAGGCCCGAGGAGGTAGGCACAGGAGGTACCATGACAGCAAGAGAGACCTAGCCCCTGTCCTCACAGAGCTGATACTCCAGACGGCCTCTGAAACACGTTCCTCGAACTGTGGTCTCGGTGGACCTTCAATGACCACCTTGCAGGCTGGGTAGAGCAGGGACTAGTGTTGTACTCACATCACGGATGAGGAAACTGAGGATCGGCCCAGAATCATAGACAGACACTAGAACATGCTAATCGGAGGCTAGAGATTGTGTTTACATTTTACCCTGCGGGAAGCTAAGTACTGAGCTCAGTGCCTGTCCGTAGTAAGCGTTCAACAAATATTTAACGAGTCAAACATGCATAAACACACTGCTTGTGGGCGTTCGATGACTTCCCTAGGACTCCCCAGTATCACCTGCAGGACTTGGCGATCTTTAAAGGATAGCCCAGCGCAAATGTCCACGGATGGCTACAGGGAACCCGTAAATCTCTGAAATTGCGTGGGCCGTTCTGTATGTTTGTGCTTTTTGGGCACACACCATTCCACAGACTCTAACTGAAAGAGGCTCAGTGTCAGTTGTGGAGATCGCTAAAGCCCGAGACTCAGGAGACCTGATGTCTGGTCTTATTTTGCCCTGTCTCACTGTGTGACCAGCTCTTTCTCCTTTCTGGCCTTCGACCTCTCTGCCTGCAGAGTTAGGAGGGGGCACGACTGGATGATGTGTTTAACCTCTTTCTTGGCCCTTCCATGTTGATTCTCTGTGTGTGTGTGTGTGTGTGTGTGTGTGTGTGTCTCTCTCTCTCATTCAGGTCCCAGAACCCACTGGCCAAGCTCCATGGGTCCTCCATCTTGGAAAGACACCACTTGGAGTTCGGCAAAACGTTGCTGAGAGATGAGGTAGGATGGATGGGGGCCCTTTGCCTTGCCTGCTGTGAGCCCCCATCTCACAAGGAGCCTCAGTGTGGCCAGGCGACGCCCTTCCCATGGCCCGGGCAGCCTCTCCCATCAGCGGGGGTCATTATCAGTAGCTGCGTGGCTTATCTGCCGGCCTCGCCCCTCACCTCTCTCCTATGATTTTCTCTTTAGAGCCTGAATATCTTTCAAAACCTCAATCGCAGGCAGCACGAGCATGCAATCCACATGATGGACATAGCCATCATCGCCACAGACCTCGCCCTGTATTTCAAGTTGGTATTTCTTCCCATTTTAAGAACAAGAATAACAATAACAATGAGTGTAATAATAATAAGACTGGCGTTCCAACTGACTTCCTGTGTACCGGGCCCCAGACACAACACTTGTGCTACGGAACAGTAACTCCGAGCACAGCCCTGGGAGTTAGAGATTTATTACCCGCCTTGTATCCATGGGACCCTGAAATCCAGGGGAAGCGATTTGGTGAGTTAGATCAGGTAACGAATTGGTGACAGAGTCTGGGTCAGAACCTAGGTGGCGATTCCCAGGCTTTGGTTCGTTCGACCGGTTTTTGTTAATTGCGTCATTTTCATAAGCCTCTGTCTGAAACAGCCCATGTCGGAAGCCTGAGTGTTGCCTTATTCTGAGATGAGCTCCTTCAGCGAACTGGTGTGTTTTGTAGGAAGAGGACAATGTTCCAAAAGATCGTGGATCAGTCTAAGACGTACGAAACCGAACAGGAGTGGACGCAGTACATGATGCTGGAACAGACGCGGAAGGAAATTGTTATGTGAGTTCAGACGGGGATTCAACCCTGATTTTCTTTCTTTTCTTTTTTTTTTTTTCATGTTTATTTTTGAGAGAGAGAGAGAGAGCCCGCACGCGCGCTAGTGCACATGCACCTGGGATGGAGGGAGGAGCAGAGAGAGAGAGGGAGACAGCGGATCTGAAACAGACAACACAGAGCCCTATGCGCAGCTCAAACTAACTGACCATGAGATCATGACCCGAGCCCAAGTTGGGCCCTTCACTGACGGAACCACTGAGGTGCCCCAAACCCTGACTTTCTGAAGTCCAGGATTCTAAAGTGGGTTGTCGTCCTAGAGGACAGCGAGGCCTGGGGTCAAGAGACCCCTGGAACTCGTGCCATTTGGAGGCCTCCGCCCTAGGAAAAAAAATGAAGCTTTGCCAAGACAGAATTGCAGAAATTCCCGTGTATGTTTAATTTTTGCACTAAAATACAAAACAATGTATTTTATTGACAATGTTTTGTATTATATGACAAAATATTCTTGTTTTATTCCTCTGTATAGAAAAAGCATCGCATTTGAAGTATTTCTATCACGAGAGTCAGAATTTTGGTAGCAAAGTGGTATAACTTTAAAGGTTTTGACAAAACCCGAAGCATCATACCAGTGATGATTTGAGTGATATCAACGTGTCAATCAAAATATGCAGGCTTAGATTTTTTTTTTTTTTTGCATCCCTTTGTATATGGCATGTCCTGCAATACAGCTCTGCTAGTCACAAATCGGGTACGTGATTTATATTAAATTTCTAGTGTCTCGCTGGCGTGAGGCCTGGCAATGGGACTCACGTTTAAGTTTTCCAATGAATACCTTCTTTCGGTTCCCTCCGTGTGTCTCTGTGATTCGCCTCAAATGGTGCGGGCTGAGAAGTGTCGATGTGAGGCCTCTGGTGATGATGTGGCCCAAGCCAAATGGTCCCCTGGCTCCCGCGTGATGTGTCCTCGATATTGATGATCAGGGAAGACAAGGCTTGACCAGTTCCCAAGGAAGTATCAGGCTTTATCCCCAGATACCCCTGTGGAGATGAGACCTGATGAAATCACAAATGCGATATGTATATATACAAAATGGGATGGCGTACGGACTTTACCAAGAATGATAGGGAGAATCTCCAAGAGACAGTGTTTAATATTTTTTAAAGGGGGTGGTGGGGTGCCTGGGTGGCTCAGTCGGTTAAGTGTCCGACTTCGGCTCAGGTCACGATCTCATGGTTTGTGAGTTCGAGCCCCAAGTCGGGCTCTCTGCTGTTGGCGCGGAGCCTGCTTCAGATCCTCTGTCCCCCTCCCCACCACCCCTCACCCCCTTTCTCTCAAAAATAAATAAACCTTAAAAATAATAATAATAAAATCTTTTCTTAATTTTTTATTGTTTATTTATTTTTGAGAGAGAGAGAGAGACAGAGCATGAATGGGGAGGGGCAGAGACAGAGAGGGAGACACAGAATCTGAAACAGACTCCAGGCTCTGAGCCATCAGCACAGAGCCCGACGCGGGGCTCGAACTCACAAACCATAAGATCGTGACCTGAGCCGAAGTCAGACGTTTAACAGACTGAGCCACCCAGGCGCCCCTAATAATATTTTTTAAAGGGGGTGGTGCCCGGTGGCTCAGTCGGTTAAGTGTCTAGCTCTGGATTTCAGCTCAGGTCAGGATCCCAGGGTCATGGGATGGAGTCCCCCTGCTTAAGATGCTCTCTCTCTCTCTTTCTCCCTCAGCCCCTCTCCCTAACTCATCCTCTCCCTCTCTCTCTTAAAAAAAAAAAAAGGCCAGCGACAGGACTTCAATCACTGCAAAAGCCAAGGTCGTTTTAACTGGAAGTCTTCTAACTGAGGTACCTGTGCCTCTCTCACTCCTACTCCCAGCCCTAGGCCTTCCAATAACAGGGGCGCTGACGGCCTCGAGGGAGTCAGTGCTCTCTCTCTCATCTTCCTAAGAAAGTGTAGGAGGCGAAACATTGTCAGTTCCCTTACTCTTCTCCCTCTTTACAAAATAAAGTCAGGCCTTCCCTGTCTGTCTGTCTCTATTATACATATGTGTGTGTATATGTATATATCTGTATATGTATTATGTATATTATATATATCGATTATGGTATATTATACCAATATACGTATATACATAAATATATTATGTATATTAAATATATATTATGTATTTATTATATATGTATATTCGTATATATATCATGTATATTATATATATACCAATTATAGTATATTATATATATACCAATGTATATACGCATATATATGTTTGTGTAAATATATATATACATATATACATATATATATATATATAAAATGCAAAAAAAAGGCATTAGAGAAAGAGAATTCTGTCCTGGATGTACAGTGGGGCAGCAAGAGCTAAGGCATTTTTTAATTTAACAATCTTACTTCCTTCAGCGAAAGTACCGCTGTCCAGGGATGCTCCCCTGATATCAGGGTAAAGGGGCATCAGTACTAACTCCTGACGGTGGCAGCACCTGGTGTCACCTGTGCCACTTTCTTTCTATCTATCTATCTATCTATCTATCTATCTATCTATCTATCTATTTATCATCATCTGTCATCTCTCTGTTCTCCCTACATACTAATCTATCTATCTGCCTCTGCCTTTCTCAGAATTAAGAATAAAAAATGAGACGCGCGGCACTGGGATGCATTCTAACGTGCTTATCGGGGTTGGGAAATAAAATCAGATT
Source organism: Paguma larvata (assembly GCA_030068075.1). Taxonomy (NCBI): domain Eukaryota; kingdom Metazoa; phylum Chordata; class Mammalia; order Carnivora; family Viverridae; genus Paguma; species Paguma larvata. Next base: position 40,322,159 of record CM057826.1, on the reverse strand, counting down.
CTTTCGGACAAAAACAAGTCTGACCTGCTTGCTTTAGTGGACAGTAACCGATGAGCATTTCGCAACATTTCTTTAAGTTCAACGAGTCAAACCTGCAGCTTCGAAGTCTGGATGAGAACAGTTAAAACTCGTTATAGGGTAAAAGCACTTTATAAAAAATATAACACTGGAAGGCAGGTCTAAATTAATAATGTTTGAATTGACCTCACCCATTCTGAGTATCCTGGCTTAACCAGAGCGCCTCAGAGAAAGCGCCAGCGGTGTAACGAATAGGCGTAGGAGAAGCCCCAGGGAAATCTTAATGGCAGGCTTCCCAGAAGTTGAGGAAGTGAACGATTCTAAGGTTTGCTTTAAACAAAATTGAAGGAGAACCTAATTGAATTGTCAGCCGATAGATCACTCGGAATAATGATCGCAGGATACTTTTTTTCACAGTCGATCTGAAAAATTGCGTGACATCGCTGGAAGAAAACTTCCACTCCCATGGCTTCTAATTACCTGCATCTATAAAAGTAAAAAAATCGGCATAAAACACACACTAAGCCCTATCTTAGTTCAGCAATAAGAAACATTCACTAACTGATTTTTCAAAAACAGCCCCATCCTGTCTCATTAAGAGATATATTTCCAAAAAAAGTATACTTTGAGCATTTAATAGTTATTTCTAAAAGCAGGTAATATATTTTGTTGTGTTGATTAATTGCGTAATATAATAGATTTTAAGAGGTTTTAATACTTGAAGGCCTATGGTCAAATTGAACATCTCCAGTTATATCATTTCAGTTAATGGGCATATTTGGTTGCAGGTTAAGTGTGACTCGGTGGTCAGTGAAAGACTGTATATTTACATGCTTGAGTGTCTGTCACTGGTATACGTGTGTACACACAGACAGGCAGACACATGTATACTTGCATATAAACACGTACACATACACACACGTATAAAACATTAGGATAAGATCTGTGAGTGGGGTCGAGTGGAAACACAAGCTTATGATGAAAAGGAAGGATGTGAAATCCCAGACTCTTAAAGAAAAGCTTGTTTGTGTAGTAAAAAAACTTTTTTAATGTTTTATTATTTATTTTTGAGAGAGAGGGAGGCAGAGTGTGAGTGGGGGAGGGGCAGAGAGAGAAGGAGACACAGAATCCAAAGCAGCGTCCAGGCTCTGAGCCGTTGGCACAGAGCCCGACACGGGGCTCGAACTCACGAACCGTGAGATCAGGGCTTGACTTGAAGTCGGACGCTTAACCGACTGAGCCACCAGGCGCACCATTTTTTGTGTCTTTTTAAATGGATCACGGCTGATGGCTGGTACGAAACTAAAGACTATGCCCTTTAGATTCCTTTGTATTTCAAGAATGATGCAACAATTTCATTTTAGAATACCAATATTTACAATGTGCTGTAAATTAGATCCTTCACAAATATTTATGCTTATGATGAAATAAATAGTCATCAACTTTAAAACACGTAAGAAAGTCAGCAGTTTGCAAAATTCTTTAGGCAGGCACTCAACGTTTGAAGACTTGTGAAGTGGGGTTTCTCAACTTTAAGGTTAGTTGTTAACACTACTGACGTCTGGAGACACCTCTGTGTTGTGAAGAGCTGTGCATTGTAGGATGTTGAAAGCATCCCTGGTTTCTCTCTACTCGATGCCTGTAGCAACCTCCTCCTTACCTGTGACACTCAAAAGTATCTCCGGACATTGCCAAATAAGCTCTGGGGTTATTGAAAGTAGTCCCTGACCGAAAGCCACAGCTCTAAAGCAATCTCAGGGTCCATCAATGACAAGTAATTAGAGCTTCATACCCGGGTAGAGTGTGGCTGTTATGCGAAGGGCTTTGGCACCAGACAGCCTGGGGTCAAGTCTCAGCTCTCTCACTTATTGCTTAGTGTGACCTTGAGCAGGTTACTTCACCTCTCTGTGCCTCAGTTTCCTCATCTGCTCAAAGAGCGAGGAGGACCCTACCTCATAACCCTACCTATGGACTATCGTGGGGGCTGAGCAGGGGCAGGGAGTACTGTGCAGTACTGCTCACGGCATGTAGTGGTGTTGGAAGCTCACTGTAGTTTGATAAGACGTATGTATTTGTCTTTGTTCCCCTTCCCGACACAGAGCTCTAAAATCCTTGAAATTCTCTGAGAGGTAAGAGTGATAGGAGTGTCTTTTGTTTTAATGAGGCGACTGCGGGTGGCCTCCTGGAGACCTTCAAATGGGGCTGATCACCAGAAAGACCAAGCCGCGAATAGAAGCTTGGAACTTTCAGCCCCAAGTCTCTGGGGAGAACAGAGGGACTGGAGGTTGCATTGGTCACCAATGACCAATGCTTACATGATAAAACCCTCCATAGAAACCTCTAGACTAAAGAATGCAAAGAGCTACAGGGCTGGTGAACACACTGAGGTGCCGGGAGGGTGACATGTCTGAAGAGCGTGTGCAAACTCTGCATGCGCCCCACCCCCACCCCGTACCTTCTCGCATGCCTCTCTCCCATTGGCTATTCCTGATGTGTATCCTTTATCATAAACCGGTGAATGTAAGTAAAGAGTTTCCCTGAGTTTTGTGAGAAGTTCCAGCAAATTTTTGAATCTGAAGGCAGTGTTTGTGGGAACCCCCAACTTTGTTACCCTAGTTGGACAGAAGTGTGTGGGTAACTTGGGGATCTGAGACTTGTGACTGACCTCTGAGGTGAGGGCAGTCTTGTGGGGACTGAGCCCTTCACCCTGTGGAGTCTGACTGTTCGTGTCAGAACTGTATTGTAGGACGTGAAGTTGGTGTCAGAGTTGGTTGCTGTGAGGAAAAACACTCAACGCTCCCCCGCAAGTGCTTTGATCACCTTGGAGGCTCCTGCGCTCCCGCCCCCTCTAGTCTGAGGGCCACACCTAACCCGTGACACATCCTAAACCAATGGACTTGCGTCAGCTACATAGCTTGTTCTTAGGTCACCCGACTTTGGGATGTTTACTTTGGGCCAAGGTGTTAAAGTGACTCTAGATGGAGGGAACGACTGCCTGTTCTTCATGAAAGCCTTTCCCTCTCCCCCGAATTTCCGGTTTCAGTCCTCACAGCCTGACCAAATCATGAGTTGGGAGGGCTTCGGGGTCCTCTCTAGAGCTGGGGTGTGAGACCCTCCGCCTGTTTTCGTTCCACTCATGAGCTAAAATACCTCGTACGTGTTTAAATGACCAGGGAAAAAGAATCTAAAGAAGACTATTTCCTGACAAATAGACAGTGTAAGAAGTTCAAATTTCAGAACCCATTTGCTTTTTCCATGGAGGGCCACATTCTGACTTTGGTGGGTCCTTGACGCTTTTACCTCCATGGCTTCTTCCTCCATTAAAATAAGTTTTTAAGGGGCGCCTGGGTGGCTCAGCCAGTTAAGTGTCCGACTTTGGCTCAGGTCATGATCTCATGGTCCATGAGTTTGAGCTCCAGCTTGGAACCTGCAGCCTGCTTCGGATTCTGTGTCTCCCTCTCTCTCTGCCCCTCCCGACTCACCATCTGTCTCTCTCTGTCTCTCAAAAATAAGTAAATGTTTACAAAATTTTCAAATAAGTTTTTAAAAAATGATATTTTATGACTGCGTTGGTATAAAGACAAATATAATACAGGCTAAATTCACTCTTATTCAGTATTATTGTATTATCTTTTTCCTTCTGGCTTTAAAATAAAATTCAGGATGCCTGGGTGGTTCAGTCAGTTGAGTTCTGACTTCAGCTCAGGTCATGATCTCACGGTTCATGGGTTCTAGCCCCTTGTCCGGCTCTGTGCTGACAGCGCAGAGCCTGGAACCTGCTTCGGAGTCTGTGTCTCCTTCTCTCTCTGCCCCTCCCCCACTCATGTCTGTTTCTTTCTCAAAAAATAATTATGAAAAATTAAAAAAAATAATAAAAGAAATTAAAATTCAAACATTTTCACCGGCCCCTAAAGTATCCTGGGCCCCCTCTGCCTTTATTTACCTATCATGGCTGTATTTGCATCACTATGCCAGAGTTGAGTAGTTGAAATAGAGCCCACCTGGTCTGCAAAACAAAAATTATTTGCGAGCTGGCCCTTTATGGAAAGAGTGTGGCTCTCGGTCCAGTGTTTTACAAATGAGAGAGTGAGGACCAGAGAGACTACTACGTGACTTACCTAGTGTCACACGTGCATTACTGGAGGAACGAGGACTGGAACCGGCCACTGCCCCCTCTCCCGCAGCCCACGGCTTTCTCAGGCTTCCTGAGGCCCTACCCCTCCAGGCCACACCCTCCAGGCCGGGTGCAATTCCAGGAGGGTCTGACACCTGGGCTGGGTTGCCCGGGATGCTTTCAGAGGCCAGCCAGGGTCAGGGAGGAGTGGCAGTGGGCCGCGCAGCTGCGTGGAAGAGACATTTGCCTTGAAGACGGACCAGGTGAGCGGGAGCTCAGCTGCTTTCCACCAGCCCGCCCCACACACCTGGGCGACCTGAGCACACGGGTAGTGGGATAAAGCTGACGGAAATGAAGACGAGGGCAATGTGTGTACTCACAGGATCATCTTATGTGATGGTCACTGTAACCCCTAGGATGAATATATGTCCTTGAACCGTATGCGATCGCTGCCTTTTGATTGTTTTTGACCCACGAAGTCAGAATGAATGTCATGATCTGATCTAATGCGATTTATCTCCTTTTACAAAGAACAGACAGAGGCTCAAAGACTTGAAGTCATCTTAAGAGCGGAGATGGAATTGCTCTGGTTCCAAAGCCCCGCGTACATTTTATAGACCGCTCTCCCATCAGCTCGACGCCCTCTCCTCCTGATGCCTCGTGCTTCCCCAGAGGCTGAGGCTCACGCGTCCCCGTGTGCAAAGCCTTCGTGACTTACTCCCTTCTGCGTGGTAGCCACGTTGTCTTTTGCTCTCCCCCATCCTGACGCCTCCCTCTTCCGGACTTTGCATGTCTAATCTATCCCCACACCCTGTTGAGCTTCCTTCTTCAGGGCCTATCTGGACAGTTCCTTCTATCGTCACCTCCATCTCCTCCCTGGTCCTGCAGGCCTTCCTGGCTGGGCTCCCTGCGGGTGTTCCTGTCCCCTCCATGCTAAAGCCACAGCCAGCCCGGTAAATGCAAATCCGATTGCTTCACCCTTCTGTTCAAACTCTTTATTGGCTTTTCCTGTTGCTCTAGGCACGGAGACGGTCCCTCGCCTCGGCCCAGGCTCTGTGGTCCTGCCTTGCTGTCTCTTGGGCCTCCTCTGACCCCCTTTCCTGCTGCTTCTTGAGCTCCTCCCACCTTCTAGCTCTTTGAATGCGCCCGCTTCCTTCCGCCAGGGCCTTTGTACCGGCTGCTCTCTCCACCTGCAATGTGTTTCCGCACCCCCTTCTTTGCCAGATTCCCGGCTACGCTGCCTACAGACATCAGCTCTCGGGTCGCTTCCTTGAGGAAGCCCTCCTGACCTTCCAGATCTGTTCTCCTAGAACAGAACTCCTTTCCTTCAGAGCGGTTGTTTGTTTACACATTTACGTTCATTCGTGTGGCAAACGTGTGACTCCCAACATGTCTCTAAGGTCTCTGAGAGCAGGGACCCTGTGAACCAGCCCCTGCCTGGCGAGTGTAGTGTAGTTACTGCCATCTGTCACCACACAACACTGTTAACGACACCATTGGCTGTGTTCCCTGCACGGCCCCCTTCATCCCCATGGCTTATTCATTTCATACCTGGAAGCCTGCATCTCCCACTCCCCTTCACCCATCTTGGTCCACTCCGTCAGCCCCCTCTCCTCTGGCCAGCATCAGATTGTTCCCTGAGTAATTCCGAAGGCTTCCCAGCCCAGCTGCTGTAAAATGTGCCAGATACCGCTGGTTAATCATAAAATGGGCGCAAGAGCGAGGGCGCCAGCCTCCTCCCCTCTCCCCCATCCCCGCCCACCAAGACTCACCAAATCAGGCTGACCCCACCAAGGTGGCTTGACCCCGCACTCTCCCAGCCTGCGGGCGCTGCTGCAGACCACGGCCACCCGCCCACCTGCCTGAATCCCCTCCTCCCTCCCCACCCTCTCCTTTCTGCCCCGTCCTCCAGGTACTGCCAACCTGCCTGCCCACAGCACAGCTCCAAAGAGGCCATGGCTGGGCCCTCGACCTTCAGTAGCTCTCCTTTGCTTATCGGGAACCGTTCACACTTCCCAGCTTGGGATGTAAAGTCCACACCACTTGGGCCCAGATTCCCGTCCCGGACATTGATGCCACTCGGCCCCCGTCTCTGGAATACCTTCTCGAATTCCCACCTTCCTTCAGTGCTTTGTCCATGTCCCTCCTTGTCTGTCTTATATTGTCCCTAGCTAGACAATGATACCTGTCTTACCTTCTTTCTATTCTTGTGACACTCCTTTAGGAGTTTATCTTTCTTCTTCTTCCTTTTTTTTAATATTTATTTTTGAGAGAGAGAGAGAGAGAGAGAGAGAGAGAGACAGCGGAGCAGGAGAAGGGCAGGGAGAGAGGGAGACACAGAATCCGAAGCAGGCTCCAGGCTCTCAGCTGTCAGTACAGAGCCCGCCGTGGGGCTGAAACTCACAAACCATGAGATCATGAAGTTGGACGCTTAACCAGCTGAGCCACCCAGACATCGCAAGGAGCTTACCTTTCAATCCTTTCTTCAGGCAAGGCTTCCTCGACATGACTGATGTGGTACTTCTTACACTGGGCGTTTTCTAGTGGGGGTGATAATCACCCCACCCAGAGCAAAAAGCCTTAGAAATTACAGTGATCTGTGGCCCTCCGAACAGATATACAGTATGCCTATGGTATTCACATTTCCTGCTGGAGAGAATACAGAAAAAATGTCTGAAAAGTCTCTTTCATGTGGAAGGCGGAGGATGACGAGAAAAAGGTTGAGGAACATTGGTCTCTACTAGACAGGAGAGAAGAACTCTGAAGAGGTGCTGAGATTTAAATGAAATGGATGTTTTAAAATGCCTAGAAGAGTATGTGTCACATAATACAACCCCAACATATGTTCATGATAATCACCAGTATCTATTGTGCACATGCTAGGTCTCGCACTCTGCTAAGATTTTTACACATATGATCTCATTTAATCTTGCACCCATCTCACGAGGAAAGTACCACTATTATTTCAGATAAGGAAACTGATCAGGACTTAGAGGGGTCGGTTTAATCGCCCCATGCCGAACTCTTGGTAATTGACAGAGGCAGGATTTTAACCTCTGTCTGACTTCAAAGCCTGCCCTCCAGAAGCACGGCAGAAATGAGCCCTCCTCAGGGTGCGGCGCAGAGGAAGGAAAGATCGTTGAAATTAACCAGCACTTGAAGCCTTCAATAGCCCTGGGCTGATGGATGGTGTCTTTGTGTCCAGGGCCATGATGATGACCGCCTGCGATCTCTCAGCCATCACCAAGCCCTGGGAGGTACAGAGTAAGGTACGGAGCCTCCTGACCTGAGAGGAGGGGAGTCCTAACATCACGACAGCAGCCCATGCAGCCTGGACCCCAGCTCCAGAGGCAGCCCCGCTTCGTCTCACCCTCCTCTGCCAGGACACGGAAACCACTTTAGTGCCTCTCCAGTGATGACAACGAAGGGGGCAGCGAGGCAGGGGTGGGGTTGAAGTTTTTGCGGAGCCGGAAATGTCCCCAGGAGGGGTGGGAGCAAGGGCAGGAGGATGGGGGCTGGGGCTTGACCTTGGGGGGGGTTGGGGGGGGTTTCTGCTGCAGGTAGCTCTGCTGGTTGCTGCCGAATTCTGGGAACAAGGTGACCTGGAGCGCACAGTGCTGCAACAGAATCCCATTGTGAGTAGGGCTGGGACGTCAGCCTGATGTTGGGTGTGTTTGATCTCATTCGGACAGGCAGATGTGACCCCTGACATAGACAAGTGTGATCTTACCGTAGAGATGACCTTTTCCTAATGCACCGGTTCTCAAAGCGTGGTCCCCAGGCTACCATCAACCTCATTACTAGGGAACATGTCAGAGATGCAGAGTCCCGGTCCCCACCCTAGACCTACCTGAGCAGAAACTCTGGAGGTGGGCTCAGCAAATGCGTGCCTTCATGAACATAAGCCCTCTGAAAGTTTGAGAACCCCGCTCCAATGTAGTAGCCTTGGCGCACTCAGCTAGGGAGAGATTGACAAGCGGCCAGCCGATTTCCTTTCATTTCCAACTGTCTAGGGGGCCACCTCCCCAGGCCCTGTTCGAACAGGACGGGGTGTACGAGGGGAAGACCCGGTCAAGCTGAGCACCCACCCACATTGAAAGTAGGCGTGGCTGGGACAGCCAGGGTGCTCCCCATCTCAGGTGGGGAGCCCCGGGAGAGGTTAGCTGACTGAGGGTGGGGCTAGGACACGTAGAGGCGGGGTAGGAGGGAGAGACATTCTGGGGACAGCATTGATGGTGATGGGGGTGGGTGAAGCCTGTGGCAGGGCAGAGGGCACGCTGGGGCACCCACGTGAGGCTTGGGCAGGGACTGAGGGTGAGTACAAGCGGTAAGGAGTGTGCAACCCCCAGTGCAGACGGGCAGGAAGCGTCCCAACCTGAGTAGCAGGGAGCCACAGGTTTGGACCTCTCTTCTCTCTTTTCCACGTTTTAACATGTAGAGAGACCAGTGAACCAACTCTAGAGACCCCATCAGCCAGGTTCAACTGCTAGGGTCGGTCAGCCATTCTTGTTTTATCTATCCCCCCAGCCCCAGGCATTTTCTTATCTTTTGGCTGAAGTATTTGAAAGTAAATTCCAGGTGTTATCATTTCTCCCATAAATACTTTGGTATGCTTCTCCGAGAGATAAGAAACTCACAGGTATGCGAGCCCCCCCCCACACCCCCCCCCCCCCGCCACACGCTACCATTCCTATGCTTGCAAAAGTAGTAATAATCCTTTAAGATCATCTAATCCTCAATCTCTGTTTATTTTCCCTGATGGAATGAAAAAAATAATTAGATCAATTTGTTTAAGTCAGGGTCCAGCCAAGGACTACTTTCCCTCCAGTTGTTATGTCTCTTGGGTCTCTTTCAATACATAGCAATTTTCTTTTTTTTTTTTTAAATACGTATAGGCCATGTATTTATCTGTTGAAGACCGGGGGTCTTCTGGCGTGTAGTTTCCCGTGTTCTGGATTTGGTTGATTGCACCCTCATGGTGTTATTTAAGATGTTCCTTTATCCCCATATTTCCCGCAAACCGCTATTCAGATCTGGAAACGTGAGGAGTTCAAGTTTAGTTGTTTTGCTTGTTTTGAACCAGAATGCTTCATAGGTAGGGTAGGTCCTGACCTCATGGAGGAGCCTGGTGCAGTTAACTCTTTCCCCCCCGTGACAGCCCATGATGGACAGAAACAAAGCAGATGAACTGCCCAAGCTTCAAGTCGGCTTCATTGACTTTGTCTGCACCTTCGTCTACAAGGTACGTCCTTTGCTTTCTCAGGACTCGCGACAATATCAGGAATAACAAGCCCTGGCAAGTGACCAAGACTTTCTCACCTGCGGTGGCACTCGGTCCTCAGGACAGCCCAGTGGGAGTCTTGAGTGGTTAGACACTCGGGCCAGAGTCTGGGACTTCGTGCACTCCAGTCGCTCAATACCACAGGGACAAATGACTAAGTCTGGTTTCAGACAGGAAAGGGGGAGCCCCTGGGACGCACGCCCTCCCAAGTTCCCTAGTTGGTGGAAATGTGATAGGTCAAAGTAATCCAATTGTCGAAACGCCATCTGGAATTTCTTGGAGCCTTTGCTCACAGGTCAAGTCCTCTTCCTGAACACCCGCTGCTCCCAACCCCGTATTATTTGTGCCACCGTCCACACCCCATTAGTTATTTGTATTTCGGCCACATTACACATGAGGAGGCAGAGGTCAGAGATGAGAAATGACAGGGCCAGCGTCGCTGGGGTCAGCCTGGAGCCGGGACTAGAGCCAGGATGCCTGAGCCCTGGTTTAGGGCTCTTTCTGCCGCGCGAGGGAGAAGGGCACGTACCCTCAGAGCAGGCAAGGGTCCCTCTGTTAGGACACGGCTGATCGGGGTCTCTGAGTACCAGGCAGAGCTGCCGTGCTCCCCACTATTGGCAGCAATATTATTAGACCAGGTAGGTGAGGCCGAGTGCCCTCCGCGTGCTCTCGCAGCCCTGCGAGGATGGCTGAGGCAGAGGTCTGCAGGTCACCGCCCCATGGCCACACAGCTTGTGGCACAGCTGGATCCAAACCCAGGCGGCGCTGAGCACAGCCGGCTCTGGCTGGAACTCCGCGGCGGGCCCTGGATTTGCTGTTCTCACCTTGCGCGCATCTGCTCCGTCACCCTGCATTTTGACTTCCTCACCTGAAAATCCAGGAAGGATGCCTCCAGTTTTCCCACCTCCCAGGAGTATCTGGGGACCGAAGGCGATACAGCGCTTCATAAACCGTGACGTGCTGTGCTCAAGGCTTTATTTGTATTCTCGGAGCTAGGAGACTTGAAGCATCCCCTTCACAAATCCCAATGGCATTCGGCAAATGTTTTCTGGCGTCTTTATGCCCCAGACCCTGTCTGTTCACCCGGGTGAACCAGGTGCCGCTGTCCCCGCCCTCTCCAAGTTCACGGCCCCTGGGGGAGACGGGCAAAGGGAGTCATTACAATGACATGAGATGCGGAAGAGAGGCTTCTAGAGCTTCCAGTAGGGGACTCTACTTACCCAGAGGGTTCAGAATGGTGAAGGGGCGAGAGCAGCCGACCTGGAGGGGTTCGGAAGCCAGGTGCAGGACGTGCGGCCGCCACAGGAGGGTTTTAAGCAGGAGAGGGATGCACGGGCTCTTGCTGACTCTCGCACCATTGGGTGACGGGAAAGCCCACCGCCCCAGGCGGCTCATTCCCATGCGGGGCATTCGCGGCCGTGCCTCCCCTTCCGCTGGACCCCGGGCCATGGCCCCCCTGCACCAGAGGCCCTCTCGCTTCCAGGAATTCTCCCGTTTCCATGAGGAGATCACTCCCATGCTGGATGGGATCACCAACAACCGCAAGGAGTGGAAGGCGCTGGCGGATGAATACGAAGCCAAGATGAAGGCGCTGGAGGAGGAGAAGCAGAAGCAGCAGGCGGCCAAGCAGGGTTGGTGGATGGGGGTGGGGGGGGTGGGGGGGACAAAGAGCCCTGTCCCCGCCCACAAACACTCACAGCATGCCCTGCCTGGCCTCGGGGCCTCACAGTGTGGGCCCATTCAGGGTCCCCACCACCTGTGCTTGCCCTCAGGCTGCATACGAGGGCCCTGAGGCTCGCCACCGTGAGGTACCATGGCCCAGTCACACAGTTAATAAGTGGCAGAGCCTAGTTCCCAAGGCTGAACCTTCCACCCAGGATTCCCAGCTGCCAACGTAAGACAGATTCCAATTGCAGGCCTGTGGACCCAGGGGCAAAGGAGAAAACCTAGAATTATTGGTTGAAGGAATTTTAGGGGTCCTGTTTCTGGCCTTCTGTCTGATGTTTGAAGACTGTCTATCCCAGCATGAGCCTTTTCTTGCACACCACCAGTGATGGAGGGCTCACTACCGCACATAACATCCTCATTCAGTATCACTATTAGAAAGCTCTTCCTTGAACTGCAATTCTCGTTAAAACCTCCACCTAGCGGCTGCAGCCCTGTCTTCAGGAATCAGGTGGGATGTTCGTTACAGTTCCTCCCAGCTGAGAGCACATTCTCCCTCCCTCAGGTCATTTCTTTTACTGGTTGTGCGGGTCCAGTTCCCTCACGGGGCGTGACACGTCGTCCTGGCCCCCCTCTGACTTCCCTCCTCTGCACACCTGCCCTTCTACCCACATTGGTATCGTGGACACCGTCCTGGCTCCGGCTCTGCTCTGGGCATTGCGAGGTGTTTCTAGACTGGCGGCTGCCGATGCGGGGTTACCATTTACGTTTTGCAAGCCGTGCTGTTTGCACAGCCCCAGTGTCCTATCCAGGACAGTCATCGCAGAGTCGTATGGTTATTACCATTTTCCAGAAATGGCAGTAAAGTGTCCTGGGGAAGATGCCTCTTTTTCTCACGTGCAAATCACCCTTTGGGCTCGTGGCAGGCCCGGGCAAACCTGCGGCCCGCAGGTGTCTTTCCTTTGGCCTGCACTCTTTTCACGTGCCTTTGCTATCCACGTTTTAAAACGGGGATATTTCAGTTCGCTTTTCTGCAGGACGAGCTGGGTGGCAAATGCCCCCTTTAGACAGGACAGGGGATCCGTCCGGTTTGCCGCAGTCTCCGCCACCCACTGGTGTCTCCCAGACAGGCGTGCCAGGTGCTGGTGGCCCCTTATCATCACCACAGTGCTGCTCTTTTTCTTAGCGTAGAGAAGCAGTCTTGGTTTCTCTGACGCTCCTTACCCTCGGCTGGCCTTCCGCACGTGTGATTCTCCGTTGGCCTCTGAAAGCCCGAGTTTTGCAACTCTTGGTCGAACCCAGGGCCAAAGGGGAGCGCCCCGCAGCCTCCTCTCACCCGGGTATTCTCTTCCCTGTTTGATTGCAGGGGGCGCGGGCCATCAGCCCGGGGGCAACCCCGGCCCGGCAGGGGGCGCACCGGCATCCAAGTCCTGCTCCATCCAATAGCCCTGCCCTGCCCGGCATCGCGTCCGCCGACCGGAATGGCACCACCCTCCTAGAAAGAGACTCCCCAAGCCAGCGGAAAACCAGAAACCTTCTTGAGAGGCAAAAGAGTCCTAGGATTTGAGAGCGGAATAAGAATTTAGCTTACATTCTACCTAGTGGTTTTCTTTCCATCGTGTTTTCAGTGTCGAGTTCTTTTTTCATTGCGCTAAAACCAACCTGTTAGATTTCACAGACATCAAACATTTAATTAGGGCCAGATTCACCCCGCTTGCTTAGAATCATTTTTGTCCTCGTGCTTTCATGGTATGTCTTCTTACAACAATGGTCAATCATCCTCAAAGGTAGAGAATTGTGCAACGAATTCCTCCTTGCCTCCTCATCACCCAGATTCCAGTATTAAAATTTTGCCGCATTTGCTCCAGCCATCCGTTTGCATTTCTTTCGCACCTTTTCCCTTAGCTGAAGTCATTTTTTTTTTCAGATTGATGGTTGTTTTTTTTTTTAAGTTTATTCACTTAAGTAATCTCTACACCCCATGTGGGACTCGAACTCACGACCCCGAGATCAAGAGTCTTGCGCTCTTCAGACTGAGCCAGCCAGGTGCCCCGTGGCTGAAGTATTTACAGGCAAATTCCAGACATGTCATTTCACTCCTCTCGGACACATCTTTAAAAACATCTGGGCGTTTTCTAAGATAACCACATCATTATCCCAGGCAGCAAAGGAACACCTCATATCCAGGGGTGGTCGATGCCGTGATGAGCTGCGTAGACCCTTTCCTGAAGAGTAAAGGAAAGAGTGATTCCCTTCGGAGATTCCCTCAGCTGCCGGGAGATCCTTTACCCAAGGTCCCGGCCTCTCCTGGGATGACCTACGCCCAAGGGCAGACCTATGCCAGGTGGTAAGGCCCGGCCGCCTTGGCCCAATGCAGGACAACTCCACGGGGCCGCTCCAGTTCCAGGACTCCCGGTGGGGTCACCACGGCCCCGTCACAGCTCAGCCTCTCGCTCTGCCCATCCCCCCTCCCTTCCCCGCCCCAGGCGCCGGTCCCGTGGGCCCCCCTTAATAAACATCCTGCCGAAAAGACCGCCGTCCAGGCTGCTTTCTGGGGGAACCCAGCTGGCAACACCACCCGTCCTTCACTGCCTCTCCCCGCTGTCGCACAAACGTCGTTATTAGTTGGTTTGCCCAAACAAGTTTCACACTTTTGTTTTTTTTTTTAAGTTTATTTTGAGAGAGAGATAAAGAGAGAGAGAGAGAGAGAGAGAGAGAGAATCCCAAGCAGGCTCCACGCTGTCGGCACAGAGCCTGAGGCCGAGCTCGAACTCATGAACTACGAGATCATGACCTGAGCCAAAATCGAGAGTCGGACGCTTAGCCGACTGAGCCACCCAGGCGCCCCACAAGTTTCACACTTTTAAGTTTAGCTGTTAGGTCTCCTCAGCGTCTTTGAATCCACAAAAGTGCTGCCTCCTCTTTTTTCCTTGCCAGTGACTTGTTGCAGAAAGACCATCAGTTGTTCCCTATTCCGGATTTAACCCATTTGCCTCCTTGCGGCAGCGTCTGACACATTCCTCTGCCCCCAGTTCTCCTAGAGGTGGCCGTGAGCTCTAGAGCTTCCTCTTCCTCCCAGAGAGAATCGATTTAAATCAGAAGCTGACATACTTAAGCGGCTGCTTGGAGGAGGGGACCAGAGGGTTTCTCCAAACTGTAAACCAGGATCTCCTCTAACCTCCCTTTTTACATAAATGAGGAAACCGAAGGCCGGTGAGACGAGCTGGGCTGAGTTCATGGCATAGTTCCCCGGCTTCCCTCCAGAAGCAGTCGCCCAGAGTCACGGAGAACACAGAGTACACAGCGCACGTCCCCGTGACTTCCACAGATCAGTCCGGGCTCCTGGCGCTGAAGCTCCGCCCATGTTTGCTGGTCAAGATGTCACTAGACAGGTGGGTCCTCGATCCTCGTCTCTCAACTCTCAAGTTGGATTTTCTGCTTTCCGGAAATGGACCCTCTCAGAGCAGCGGTCTTTAAAGGGAGACGTGTCCCTAGGCATGCCACATGGAGTGGTAAAGTGGCAGGGTCGGTGCCACCCTGGAAATACAGACGCAGCTGCCGGTCCCGCCATTCTTCCCAGCCTCAGCCCTCCCCATCTGTCAAGTGAGGGTCACGATCCTCGCTGTGCCTCTCACAGGGCCCTGGTTGGCACCAAGGAGACCACGTACAAGGAAGGCACCTTAGGTTTAATTACGTGCCTCCTATGATGTCCTAGGTCCTGTTCATGATCTAATCTCGTCCTCACAGCCCGACAGGGCAGAGACGATCACTAGCCCCATTTATGACATGATGAGGACACTCAGAGAGGTTAAGAAACCTGCCCGAAGACACCCAGCTGCTAAGAGGCAGAGTCAAGACCCAAAGCCAAACAGCCTGACGCCACCCTCCTGGCTCGTAACCATTTTCCCTGCACTGTACTGCTTCTGGCAATCCGTGTTTTTAGAACCCAAGGGACCTCCGAGTTCACCTAAGCAACTTATCCTGCTTCACACTCAGGGAGACCAGAGGGTGAAGAAGGCGGCCGGTCCAAGTTTGCACAACGCAGAAGTGGCAGAGTTGGGTCTCAGATACGGGGGTCGAGCCTCTACGTCTCCCGCAGTGTTTCGAAACGGCGCCACTCTGTGCATCTTTGAGGGGATCACTTCTGTGACTCCGTGGCTTGGCGGCCTCCCTAGCTCAGCGTAGGATCCACTCACTCGTCCGTTCAGGAAAAGCGGTCCTACTTTCCCGGATTTTACCATCCAGGAAGGGGGCGACAGATACTGAGCGATCGCTTACGCGGACAACCTCTCCAAAGACCAACTCAGGCCACAGAACCCGGCCGCTGAGGGCAAACGTCCCCATTCATTTGAACGGGAGATACCGTGATGCGTTCCTTCCCCACCGCGGAAATCCGAACCGTTTCCAGATGGAGGAAACAAGTCACCTGAAAATGAGAGCGAGTTTAGGCAGGAAACAAACAACTTGAAAATAGTTCGCAGGTCACATAGACGGGAAGGCTTATTGTACTTGGTCTCGTGTGTATGTGACCTTCTTCACCAATGTTCAACCCCTTGGGGGCACGTGGCTATCCGTGGGTCTCTTGCACTCAAAGTGCACTTAAGACATAAAGTTAAGGGGCGCCTGGGTGGCTCAGTTGGTCGAGCGTCCAACTTCGGCTCAGGTCATGATCTTGTGTGGTTCGCGGGTTCGAGCCCCGCATCGGGCTCTGTGCTGACAGCTCAGAGCTTGGAGCCTGCTTCGGACTCTGCGTCTTCCTCCCTCTCTGCCCCTCCCCCTCGCTCGTGCTCTGCCTCTCTCTCTCTCTCAAAAATAAATAAACGTTAAAAAAAATGATAAAAAAATAAATAAAGGGAAAGCAGCTTTAGGGCAAAATAAAAGCTACACCCGAGAGAGCACGATACTAAGGACATCCAAGACGGAGGGTCATAGGAGAAGTCACTTCTTCACCGCCCCGGAAGTGAGCAAAGGAAGACATTTCAAATTCATGCAAACACAGCACACAGTTTGGGTCTGTTCTTCACGTCCTCTGACCAGAAACTGGTTTATTTGCTTTTTTTTTTTTTTAACCAGAAACCATAGAGTCGCCGTCCCTCGGGGAGTGTTTTTGCTTGAAAACCTAACGTCAAAATCTCTCTTTCAGCATGTGTCTTTAGGGTGCCTGTGTGGAAAAGTTGGGATAGCCAGACAAGGAGGTCCTTGTTCAGAAAGCGGGAGAGCATTCTCAAAGTCATGGCGAAAATTGAGTCCGAACGGTTCATGACGGCCGTGAGACGGGCGGCGGAGGAAGGAAAAGTGACCCCAGAGAGTCTTGGGGGGTGAGGGGCACACCCGACCCAGGTCCTCTCTGAGAAAGTGACCCCGAAACTAGAATCCTTGTCCCACGTAGTGGCCAGGGCGTCCCTCAATGAGCACGCAAAATAAAGACACACCTAGATGGGGCTGTGGGTGGTGTTTTCTTTTTAATCTCCATAGTGTATTTGTTCAGTTTATTCATAAGAAGATCACTTCACTATTTACAGTACATGAGCATAGAGATTCTACAGTTTTTGTGATGTAAACAATAGCTCCGCGGCGGGAGGCTGAGGAAAGAAGCCAGTTCTGAAGTATTTACAGACGTTAAAATAGAACTTTATACTCACGGAAGAATAATACATAGAGCAATTTGGTTAAATTATCTATGAAACTATAGAATCTGACAATGTACAAATACAGGAAAACAGTTTCTCATTTAGAAGGTAAGACGGATAAATCACACCGGAAATAAAATAGGGACCGTGACAACCACAATAATTAAAAGCAAAGAAGGTTTCTTCCTTGCCTCTTACAGATAAAGTATTTATATAAATAAGGACACAACCCAACGCAATGGAAAAAATATATAAAAATCCTCTACCAATTAAAAAAAATAGCAAAACTAAAAACTCGATTCTCAATCATTAGCAGTGTCCTTTAAAAAATTAAAATTTAGCTTTCTATTATAAATAACAAAGCAGATGTGTCCCTCTGTGTAGGTGAAATTCTTGCACCTTTCTCAAGAAATGCATCAATGTAATTCCACACATACACACAAACACAGGCGTGCACACGTGCAGACAGACAGACAGACAGACACACACACACACACCTATACACACACACACAGCCTTGCGCCCACGCACCCCAGGCTGTAGTTACCTTGTTGGGCTTCCTAATAAACAATGCCCCCTACGGTAGTACCCCTGGGGATGCCCAAACCTGACAAGTTTAGCCATTCCCTGGTTTGACCCTGTCACAGAGCCGGGGAACGTCCTGGCTCCCTATTGCTCGGAATTCTCTAGGCTGCACGGTCACACCGAGAGAAAAGGATTTGAGTCCAAGATTTGGAAATGCTGGAAGGAACCATAGGGACCACCTCGCCCAGTCGATTAAGGCTAGCTACACACACAGTCTCTTTAGAAACCTGGGGTTGGGGAGAGGGATCTTGAGTTGATTTCAACGTTAGCAGCTGCCTCTGGGGGAAGCAGACGCTCAAAGCCAATGCCAACGCCGTGACACAAGGGGGCGGGTGTGAATTTCCAGAGCGGACCGCACCGAGCCAGACTTCTGGATGGTCGCGGTCTCCAGAAACCATCTGGAAACCCAGGGGGCCCGCCTCCCTGTTCCACTGACCACACGCCCCTGGAGATTTCCCACCTGTTTCCATTGGAATCAGAACACCCCTCAAGAAACAAAGTTGGGAATAGT
This sequence comes from Paguma larvata, assembly GCA_030068075.1. Classification (NCBI taxonomy): domain Eukaryota; kingdom Metazoa; phylum Chordata; class Mammalia; order Carnivora; family Viverridae; genus Paguma; species Paguma larvata. The sequence continues at coordinate 40,304,355 of CM057826.1, read as the reverse complement.
TTATGACTTTTTATTCCTAACACGAAAATACTTGACAAGAGTTTTAAATACAAAATACAAACACAAACAAACAAACAAACAAACAAACAAAAAAACCTGTTTGGCTATTCAGTGGACCATATCGAAGGCCATGGCCAGCCCCCCCACCCCCACCCCACCCCCCAGTATCCTCACATTCGACCTCTTTGCTTGTCCCAAGGGTACGGTGCGGACCACCTAGCAGAGGTTCACTTAACAAGGTCAGCAGCTGGGCTGCCAGTATTGCGGTTACAGTAAACCTCTCCCGGGCACCTGGACACGGGGGCCACTCCTGTCTCCTTTGCCCACAGGATAACTAGTGTGCTTCTCGGTCTGTGCAAGAGTCTACTAAGCGGTTGCTTCTGGAGTCTTCTGACTGGTGTAACACTGGGCCCTAAACACATAGCCAGTTCACTCAGGCCGTTACATATAATTCCCAAAGTTGGTGTTGGACAGCAAGGTGGCCGAAAGGATTTATTTTGCCTTCCATCTGGGTAGCTGGTGGGTACAGTCTTTGGCCACTAGAGGGTGACCAGACGTTGATAAGGCAAAGTGCTGAGGTGGAAACTGACCAGTCCCTTCAAAAGTCACCCAGAAGCAAGGCTGGCCACGCGGAAGAGGCGTCCTTGCAGGATCCCCCGCAAAACACACGGCACAGAGCGGGTTCGAGCTACATAAACACGTCTCTATGGTGTTGCTCTGCCCGAGGAGACTGACCATCTACGAAACCATATTTTCCAAGCCCCCAGTTCAGGCAGCTGGACTTCCCTGCGGCTTCCGGATGTGCGAGGCATTCTGATGAAATGGCATATCTGAAAATCCGTCCCCCAAGGTCTCAAAGCCTCAGCCGCCACTGCTGTATTATTAAGGAAACAGAAAGCAAAAGCTGCCCTAAACACATGCAGTGTGATAGATGCTTCCCGATGCCCCATATGTTATACAATCATTTGCAAGGAAAGGTGCGAAAAGTGCCTAAGTTAAGCTCTTTTGAAAAAACAAAGTGTATTGCTAGTATTGTCCGAGCGCAAGAGAGAAACAGCCGAGCGGTCACAACATTCGGATTAAAAGCTGTTCAGTGGGGACGATGACGAGGCTAATGTGAGTGGTGACATCGCCACCTCACCAAGTTGGTGTTGAACTTCTCACCATCCCCACGAGAAACTATGGCTTAGATCTGTCCCGGGGAGCTGGCCTCCTCACACAAGGTGACTCGGCCAGGACCGTGTGGGTTCGAACCCGCTGCTGGTTGGTTACCTTGCAGAGAACTCTCGCCCTGAACACGAGCTGGGCGCGGCCAGAGAATGGGGTTCGTTTCACAGCTGTGTGATGGATTCCCGACGCTCCACGGTGGGAACCTGAGTCTATCAGGTTCGAAAGGGACTTTAGTGCTCGTGCCATCCGATATTCTCACTCATTAGATGAGGGAACAGAGGCCCCAGATCGCACGGCAAGTAAGAAACATCAGGTTTCTCACTGAGATGGCTTATAGTTAAATGACTTGCTCTGTAAACCCATTTGAGTCAGCTGGGCTGTTTCAACTTTTCATACGTATATAAAAATAGGTACCGGGACCTAAACTCACCGTTCCCTATCTCTAGGGCCTCCAACAAAACGGCCAGCAAGGGGCTAGTCCTAGCACTGGCTTCCCTGCTGCTATTTAGGAAGGCATCTCTCTCCTCCCTCAGACCAGCCCTGCTCCCGACCCCATCTCTACCCCTAGGAGAGTACCTCGCTCAAGTCACAGGGGACCCGTATTTGCCAGTGCAGAAACATGGAGCCAGGCTGAAGGGTCGTGGTTTTCTCAAAGTGCGTTTATTGGGTCAATGCAAAGTCAGCCTGTGCCTACTTCCTGAACATCTTGCGGCTGGCTCCCAGGGGTCTTCCCGCACCCGGCATCCGTTTCGGGCCACGGGCATCCCTGTGGGTTTCCCAGCTCCTGAGTTTGTCCCTCCATTCACCCTGAACCTCCGGACTCAGCAAACAGCCCCGGAGCCCGTCTAAATGGACAAACACCCCAGGGACTTGACTTGGGGACCAGCTGAAATATACTGCACATAAGCCCTGGCTGCTTTCCTTCTGCCCCAGCGGGAAGGGGTGAGGGGGTCACTCTTCTTTGGCCCACAAAACCACGAGGTTCACTGTATTTGCTACCGTACATACCGTTTCTTCCCTTAGATCTGAGGGGAACTGCTCTACTTCTAACGCTAAGAGAAATACTGCAGTTTGGACGTCTGTCAGACCAAACGGTCCTGCAGGGTTAATTCTGCTCCACGGCGGGGACGGCCCATCTCTCAAGCCGCGGGCTCAGCTGTGGTTTCAACCGAACGCACGGCTTGGGATGAGGTTCTCACCTGTCCACGCAGAAGGACGGTGGGTCAATGCCCTCCCTGCCACCCCCAGTCACCACTTGAACGCTGGCCTCGGCACGCACATTACACGCACCTAGAAGAAATCGCTCTCCAAACAGCCATGAGCAGAGGCATCTCTTCCTGCATCGGGACTTGGGTGCTGAGTGTCTGCAGCTCAGAGCTCACCCCCCTTCCTCCTCCTGCCCCCTCTCTCCCCTGAGCCCCGCCTCTCCCGAGTACAGTCACCACACAACACTGCAAGACCTCCCCGCAGCTACAGGCCCCTAACTCGTGCTCTTTGACCAGTTTCCTGGCTTGGGAGCACGGTGTGACAGGCTAAGCGGGGAGGGGGCCCCCTCTGCACTCCATCCACTCATATTCTTTACGTCTTTGATGCATTTTCCTTCGGTAACCAGAACCTCCGGAGCGTGAGGATTCTGATTCAGCCTTGTACCGACTGAGGAAGGAGATGGAAGAATTCCACTTAGCGGTTGGATCGGACAGTTTTGGAAACACCGGCACAGCACAGAGATGGACGGTACGACCTGCCCTGCGTGGGCGGCTGTCGACACGGTCTACAGGAAGCTTGTATGGCAATCACACGTAAACATCACCCAGAGCAGATACTAGGACAGAGCTACAATGAGATGGTTGCCAATAGCAGCTGCTCCCTCTGGGTTACTCCTTAATGTGGTGGGCAAGAGACCAAGGTTGACTAGTTTTCCTGGAGGGACCTTGGAGTCTCCTTGGTTAATAATACACAGCACCGAATGGGTCTTCCAGATAGAGGCCGTCTGCAGGGTTGGTCGATTTTAGAACTTGCAGTCTTTTGTGGACGGGATGGCAAGCAGAAACCGCCTGACGCCCCTTGGCAGACATCCTCTCCCGCCAACGGCCGGCCCCGACCTTAGGCACATCGTCTCCCAATGCCACACTCAGCTCTCGGCTCTGCTCGAGGGCCAGTATCTAAGTAAGCTCAAGTGCCCCGTGCTTATCTGAAGGGGAAGGGCAGCCTCGGCTGACCCAGAAGAGAGTAGGGAGGGGCTGGTCTTGCAAGTAGGAGGGGCTGAGGCAACCTCTAGTCCAACCCCTCCTGGGGCAGAGGGGTGGGGGAGGGACTCTGTGACTCAGCAAGGTCACAAAGTAAGTTCTTGGTGGAGCCAGGACTCAACCCAGCTCTCCAGACTCTGAATCTAGAGTTTTCCTTCCTATTGGCTTCCACAGGATGAAACCTCAGTGTACTCCTCGGTGCAAATCCAAATGTAGGGTGGGCAGCAGACAGGTTTAAATTCTATTCTATTGCATTCCGTAACCGTTTATTATGTGCCTACTGTGTGCTAGGCAGTGAACAGCTATTAAAGGAATTTACAATGTTAAGGTCTGTGCCGTGGATAGTCCCTTTTCTGGTTCATCCTCACAAACCTCGCCTCCCTCAAACATTTCATGTCCACTATTCCATTTGCTCCCCCCACTCAAGTAGGGGTTGTGTGTCACAGTATTATGGGGAGTCCTGTGCCAACGAATGGCTTTAGGGGAATTTTCTCTCATAGATCAGGACATGATAGACAGGGATGGGCTGACAGGAAACCCAGCCACCATTTGGTTCTGTATGATGTGAACCTTTCAAAGATCAGACCAGGTTAAACTCTGATCCATTAGTAATGGCTGCCCAGAACACTGTGTTGAGGATTCTAATAGAATGACCAAGCACAAAGAACATGAGTGCTGTGGTCGATTAGTTATGTCTGCCACTGGCCAAGGAGGTGGGAGTAGTGGTACATGTGCCATGTATACATTTGCCATCTTGAGCTAGATACCACCTTCACAGAAGCTAAGACTTCAGAGCTGGCAAGAACCTTACAGATCAACTTGCCTACTTCTCCTCAGTCCATTTCACAGAAAAGAATGTAGGGGCCCAGAGTAGTCAAGTGACTTGATACCCAGGAGCTCAATTTCCCTATTCCTTCTAAAGCCTTCTCTGTGGGCTTGGAGTATTCGCACCTCCCAGGACAAGCTCATTTGCCCAGTATACCTACGAAGGGATTTGATCATCTTAAAAAAAAAAAAAAAATCAACTACCAATTCTCAAAGTTCTAAGCCTGGCAGTAGCAAAAGATCAAATTAGCCTGTTTCGTTTAATGAGTCAATTTCAAACATTTTTAAAGCAAGCAGGACTTTTTTCTCTTTTCTTTTCTTTTTAATACAAAAACTTCCTAAGGGACCCTGATATATGAACAAGATTAAATTGGAGCCGCTCTGTCTGAAGCAGAAGCAATGAGCTCTTACCCTGCCCGGCCACGCTTTCCCTCACGAATGGCCCCCAAGGCACCTGCAGAGCATCCAAGCTGGACAAGGTTTGACATCATTCGAGAACATAAACTTTAAAGTAAAGCCCAGTCAGCATGTTGTGTGGGTCACAAAGGACCTTGGAGATGGCCTCATCCATCCTCGGCCCTCACACGCCCTCCTGCTACCCCTGCCCCATGCCACCGAAACAACTTTCCAGGGGAGGAAGAGGGAAAGGCAAGCCGGGCGGAGCACGACGGGTCGGGGTCTGGCCCCAGAAGGACGGCTGCTCCCGGATCGCCCTGCCTGTGCCATCCCCCGTGTGCCACGGACGCTCTCATGCGGCATGTCCACAGAGCCCTCTGGATCAAGACACAGGCCCAAGTCTAAACCTGCCTAATCCTGGCGAGGCAGCCAGTGCCTTAACCCTCCAGGTGAGCCCGGAGGCTTCTAGCCTGGGGCCCAGTATTGTTCAAGTCACCGCCACCGGGCCCTGTCACTTTACACCTTTACCCCACTACGGCGGGAGCGTGGGGCCAGGATCAGGAGGCCTGGGCTGGGGCACCGCTCTGCCCCCTCACCGGCCGTGCGACCTCGGGCCGGCCATCTCACCTCTTGGGGCACTGCCCGCCTCACCTGGAAAAACAAGAACGATGCGGCTCGCCCCTGCCTTCCTCACAAGGCCCGCCAGGATCCGAGCGCTCCAGGCCGGGCGCGGGCGCCGGGCCCGAGCCGCACCAGATGCGGGTTCTGACTGTAGCCGGACCCACGCTTGCTGGGTGAGACACAGGGGCAGGCAGAGCCTGGTGGGGAAGTCCCAGAAACCTCTCCTCTCTGTTCCTCAGTGTGGCCGCAGGCCGCGCGTCCCGGGGGACCCGCCGCCCGGCCACCCGGCGCCTCCCGAGCATCCCGGCAGAGGGAGCAGAGCAGCTCAGTGGCAAACACCTCACGACAGTGCATAGTTAAAAAATCAAGGAAGCGATACAATAATCCCAGGCACAGTACATCTGAGCCATAAATACGTTATTGGAAGGATATACTTTTTTTTTTCTTCAATTAAAAATGCGTTTATAATCCTGATTCTATTCACGAGTAACAATTTCATCATCACATACTACAGACACGAAATGTTATGGTGAACACGGCTGCACGTCTACGAGGGGAGTCGGTCGGGGGGGGGTGGGAGGGAAGGGGAGATGGGTGACTGACCCAGCACTTGGAGGCGCACCCGGGGCCACCCGCCGGAAGCGAGGACACTAAGTGGCAGTGGGAGATCAACACCATGGAAACTCACAGACAGAAGCAGCTTTGTTCAATGTAAACATTGATTTTTTTTTTTTTAAAAGGACAGCAGTTTCAAGTCTCTCTCTCACGTGTGTTCTCTCACGCGCTCGCTCTCTCGCCTTCTCATATACTTAATTTCTTTGAAAACGTAAACATATTGGAAGGGCCTTGTCTGAGGTATTGAGGTATTCCTCGAAGGTTAAGGCTGTTATCAGTGCAGGCTCTGCTGGGCCTCCTTCAGTAAGCTGTCAAAATCCATGGCTTCGTATTTGTTTCTCACTGATGCAGGAAGGGCCTCTTCTGAATTGGAATCTGGGCAGGGGGCGGAGGAGTCAGTGAGAGGGGAAGGCCACTCGGAAGGGCCAGACGATCAGAACACCTGCCACCTGGGGTCAGCCCCCTGGAGTCCATGTGGCCCACGGCCCCCGAGAGCACCACGCGACAAGAACCGCCTTTGCCATTCTACCGTGACACCTCTGCCCTGTCGTCGATGTCTCTGGGCCTGGGCTGCCCTGTTTCTAGAACGGGGTGGCCCGAACCAAGCACCCCAGAGCTCCTTTCTAGCTCCGATATCCTATACATCTATTTCCCTAAGAGCTCCTCGCCCGGTTAGTAAACCACTGCGGAGGTCACGTAAGGTGGCCGACAGAGCTAGGATGTAGATATGGAAGCAGATCCCATGTGTGGACATGCAGCCAGGGGAGCGCTGCCTGGCCTGGAATGCTTCTGGGTGTTCTCACGCTCAGCCCCATTCTACGGAGCCCGTGTCAGCCTCTCCTCTACGGATAATTCTCTCCTAAATTATACTTCTTTGTCCTTCTTCACCAACTCCTCTCCAAATGGTGAGGGCACGGTGACAATATTATTTCATCGTGGCCCATTAATGGACAAGGCTGTCTGCTGCCTGTTGGGGCCACCATGAAACGCCCCTCGAGGCGGCTGTGCAGCCACTGGCCCGGTGAAGTCAAAGAGACAGTAACCATAGTTCGACCAGCTGGCTGTGTACACAAGACTAGACCTTCCAAGAGGCCACGGGAGGCGTGAATGTCTCTCTTGGTACCAGTCTCGGGAGAGGACAAGATGGACCAGAGACCAGAAGAAAGGCAAGATGGCGGCCTCCAGGTGAAGTGGCTGCAAAGTTATCCAATTGGCGCATTACAGCTTTAATGTGGGAACTGGGTCCAGAGGGGGCTAGGGGTCTGGGTTTCATTAAAGGAGCTCACTCCCCTCATGCGTTGGGTCTCACTGGAAGGTGGCAGGGCCTTGCGTACTTACCATAGTCAGTGTGTCTGGGCCAGCAGAAGTGCTGGAGCCCTCCGTTGCTCAGCTGGAAGGAGGGCTCGTTGCGTTTCCGCAGGGCAGCGCCGTTCCTCAGAGACAGGGCGGCGTGCTCAGAACACCGGTAGGTGATGAAGCCATACTTCTCGCCTCTGTGGGGAGAGGTCAGGGAGAGCACGTTACTGGGCCAGCTTGGTTCACCCTCTCAGACCACCCATTACTAGAGGAGGAGCAGAAATCCACGCCGACTCAGTAACCATGGCCGCCTGGCCCCCCCAAATACAGATGGCGGCAGTCGCTAAGCTGACCGCTACTGTGTGAGAACAGTAAGAGCAGGTGACTCACAATGCTTGCCAGGCGCCTCCCGCTTCAGATTACGCTGCAAGTGGCTACTGGCATTTTTCCCCACCCAGGGATGAGGAAAACAGGCTCTGCGGGAGTTCAGAATTTGCCCAAAGGCAAGTGGCAGGGTGGGGTATTCAAATTCAGGCCTCCCACCTTGAAAGCTGACTCTGTCACAATGAAGCCCCCACCCTACCCTCCTGCCTCCTTCAAAGCCAGCCTCAGCTCCCACCATCTTGGCTGCTAACTTAGCCTCCCCCTTCCCTAAGACAGCTGGTATCCTGACACAGGCCGTCCTTTACAGCAGACACCTCTCTGTCCGCCTGCTCAGCAGCCACGTCCCTTCCTCTGACAACTGCGCCACGTGTTCAGCCAGGCTCAGGACACCAGAGGACGTGGCCTGACTGTAGCCCTCCCTGGCCACCGTGATTCATTCAAGGATGAGCCTGTCGCCCAAAGCAGAGCCTCGAAGAATGCATCCGAGCTCCTGGCTGGAACTGTGAGGGAGACTGCTGCTTTCCCCGGTGGGAGGTACGGTGGGAGGTACGTAAGCTTAGAGCTGGAGGCGGCCATTTTGCCACCTGAGGGAAGCCTGCCTGAGAAGGGTGCTGAGGCCAAGAGGGGCCTAAGGTCGGTCCTTTCCCCAGCTCTTCAGTTCCACAAACAACAAGGAAGAGAATCCTGACCGATCTGTCCCTCGGCTGCGTACACTCCTCAGGGCAGAGACAACGTGGACTTCCGCTACCACTCACTCCAGGCTTACCGACACCAGGCGCCTAAGAAATGCTCAGCAGGCTCACATTTCCTGACACCTCTCTGAACCAGGCCAAAGCCGGACCCCTTCTGCCTCTTTCAACGTTCCCGCCTGCTCGCTTTATTTTTGCACGTTCTCTTCGTTTGATGTCCCGAAGACTGCACAGAACTTAAAACCACCCTACTTGTGTAATGCCTTTTTTTTCTAATTGCGGTAAAAACTCAGAACATACAGTGTACCATATCTTTATGATTTTTAAGTGTACAGTTCAGGATGTTAAGTATATTCACGCTGCTGTGAACGGATCTCTACTTTCTCTGCTTCCTGTTCCGGGTATCTGACTACTCCTGACGCCTGATATAAGTAGAGCCACGCAGCATTTGTCCCCTTGTGGCTGCTCATTTCACGTAGCATAACGAGGTTACCCACAATTGTCAAGGTTCATCCGTGCTTGCAGCATGTGACGGAATTCCTTCCTTTCCTTTTTTTTTTTTTTAATTTTTAAAATATTTATTTATTTTTGAGACAGACAGAGACAGAGCATGAGCGGGGGAGGGGCAGAGAGAGAAGGAGGGAGACACAGAATCCAAAGTGGGCTCCAGGCTCCAAGCTGTCGGCACAGAGCCTGACACGGGGCTCAAACTCATGGACCATGAGATCATGACCTTGAGCTGAAGCTGGACGCTTTACTGCCGGAGCTACCCGGGCGCCCCCCGATTTCCTTCCTTTCTAAAGCTGAATAATATCCCTTTGTTTGCATGTACTACGTGTTGTTTCTCCATTCATGAGCCAACGTTCACGGGGGTGGTTCCCACTTCTTAGTTATTGTGAATAACACTCCTATACACAGGGGCGTGCAAGCATCTCTTTGAGGTCTTGCTTTCAGTTCTCTTAAGCACACACCCACGAGTGGATTGCTGGATCAGACGGTAATTCTATATTTAATTTTTGAAGAACCGCCATGCCGTTTTCCATTGTGGCCGCACCGGTTTACACCCCCACCAACAGGGCGCCAGAGCTCCCATTTCTCCGCCTCCTTGCCAACGCTCGTGATTTTCTGGAGCCCCCTTAACGGACGTGACGTGCGCAATGATCCCCTATGTAGAACAATTTTCTCACTGAAGTGTTTAAAATGATCACTAAATTTGAATTTCAAAACCTTCATAACTTGGTTGGTAAATACAACGGGAGATACTTGAGCGTTGTTTCAAAACTGACAAAGTTTTGACGTCTCAGTGGTGCGTTTACACGCGACCTATTCTTCCTGCAGGCTCCCTGACAGACGAACACTGCGTCCCCAGGCGAGTGAGGAGAAACCAAGATTCCCAGCAGAATTAAAGGTCTGAAACTGGTTGCCGCGGGGGAACGGAGGGACGTGAGTGCGTGAGTCCTGTAGGGCAGTGAGGTTCCCGTGTGAAGCGTGCCTGTAAGCCGCGGAGGGCTGTTTGCTGCCCTGTATCAGAGAGGAGAACCCGAAGCGGACGTGAGGGCTGCGGTTTGGCTCCGCTACTAACCAACTGCTCAGTTAACTTCTCTGAGCTGCCCGGGAAGGGAAAGCAATAGAAAGAATGAGCGCCTACGTCATAGGCAGGTTAGAACGTCTAAGAGAAGGCACAGGGCTGGCCTGGCAGTGAGCAAACCATCGGCGGGTGTTCACTGCTTATTTCTGGGCTGCACGGTTGTTACTGGTCCTTCTCTGGGGCCCGGCTCTCCAGGTCCGGTCTGCGGATGGCATCGGATTTGTTGTGCAGATCTTTCTGGGCACCCTGCCGTGCGGCCAGCCCTGGACGGGGACCGCTGCCCCTCCCCGCTCCCCTCTCCCGCAATGGCTTGACCTGACTCACCTCTTGCTTCTCGTCAGCACCTGGCACTCCACAATCTCCCCGAACACTTCGAAGCGCCTCTTCAGCTCTTGGGAGCTCATGTCGCTGGAGAGATTGCGGACGTACACCACGCGGCCTTCGCCCTGCTCGAGAAGGGAAACACAGAGAGGCCCCGTCACTTCCTGGCTTCCTGGGACCCCCTGGACGGGACGCTCCTACGGAGTCCTAGTCCTCAGCCCGTGATCCCGGCGGAGTGGGTGACACCCACCGGGGCTGGAATCAGAGAGGAAAGTGATGACCCCGGTCCCGGAAGGGGGGGCTGCTAAGTGTCGGACGGGGAAGTGGCTTTAAAGGAAGCGACTGCTCACTTGAAGGAAATGAGCAGAGAATGGGCAGAGACAGGAGGGGTATTCATTATCATTAATATAACTGCCTACTCGTAGCGCCCATATTGGTGTTTGGAGTCTGGGACTTTTTCTGGGTACGGCGGGGGGGAGGGGATAGAAAGGCAAGCTGCCGCAGCACCTGGGTGGCTCAGTCGGTTAAGCATCTGACTTTGACTCAGGTCGTGATCTCAAGGTTCCTGGGTTCGAGCCCTGTGTTGGGCTCTGTGCTGACAGCTTAGAGTCTGAGCTCTCCCTCTCTCCCTCTCTCGTTGCCCCTCCCCTGCTCACATTCTGTCTCTCTCTCAAAAGTAAACATTAAAAACAATAATAAGGAAGGCAAACTGCTGTGGGGGGTGATGCACACGCAAGGTGTGCCAGGTCGTGGCGGGTGTCACAGTGAGCTGGGAGGAAGGCAATGGGACCACAGGGCATAGGGCTGGGGGTCACCCCTATCCTGTTTCGTCAGGGCAGTGAGCAGACACTGCGACTAGGAGGTCACTTCAGGGGAGCTGGGTGCCACGCTGTGGGCCCCTAGAAGAGCCCAGCAGAGGGAGGGGTGGGGAGAAACCCAGGCTGGAATGGCCCCTACTCTCCCCGACAATCTGTGACTTGGACCCAGCGGAAGCCGCGGCTGCTCTGACCCGCCGGAGAAACTCGAGCCGCGTTCCTGGAAACCTGCGTTCTCATGGGTAAAACCGACAGGGTCTGGCTTGGACGGGCTTTCTCTGGGCACGGGGTAAGGCCAGGGATTCTGGAGCCATCCCATTCTCGTGTCCCAGCTGGCAGGGAGGAACGCGGGGCCCGGGGGCCACGGCAGGCCTCTGCTGTCAATCACGGGAACGGCGTTCTGCTCAGCGTAGGAGTCCCCGCCCCCAGGCCTCCTTGCAGCTCCTGAAATCGATAAGGTTGCTTCCTGCCTCTGCCCCACGGTGCTCCCTGAACCCCGCGGTGGCTCCTTTCATCTGTCAGGGTCTGGCTCCTTGCGGATGTCCTTCCTAGACCGCCGTGTAAATACAGCCTCCCCACTAGTCAAAACACGACTACTTCAGAGAGTTCGGCCCGACGCGATGAGTTCTCCCGCGCCCCTCCCAACCTCTGATTACAGTGTTTCGTTCCTCGTTTAGGAGTCTGCTGTCTGTCTCTCCCTTCTGCCCCAACCACGGGAACGAGGGCCTCGTGTGTCTTGCTGGTGCCAGGCGCGGCCCGCCTGCTGAATGGTCACGTGTGGATTCCGAGAGGAGGCTCCGGGCACAGCCTGTGGCTGTTAAGTACCTGCCTGCAGACAGCCGTGCAGCCCTGGGGCACGCACACCTCAGGGGTCCTCCCTGCTTCTGCCCGGAAGTGCCAGTCACATGGGAGGGCAATCGAATGCAAGCCTGTTTGTCTTTCTGTGCATCTGTCTCCCTTTCCCTTCCCTTCTTTCCAGTGACATGGAGGGGCTGGCTCTAGCTCTCTCTTGCAGATTCCCGAGGAATTTTCTCTAGGTGCCTTGCAGTGGGTTCACCAGGCACAGCCTGGGCCCATAGACTAACCAGGGGGTCAGCAGGAAGCAAGGAGCCGGCTTCTCCTGGTCCCTCAGCCCTGATCAAGCTGGGGGACCCTTAGCAAGGACAAGGCCCAACTCCTTTGTGTATGGATGAGTAAACCGAGGCTCAGGGAAGCTGGGAGGCCTGCCCAAGGTCACACAGAGGGTGGTAGCAGGGCTGGTTCGTGGCCTGGTTGGCCCGGCTCTGCCCCCCGCACCCCCCCCCAGCCACAGCCTGCCCTCTCGGCCCTGCCGAGCCTCTGACGCTCAGCCCTAAAATCACCACCCACTACGTGCCTCACTGCCAGTCCCTCGGCCGCACTTTGCACGATGCCACCTCTGATGCCCTTTGGTGACCCTGGCGCTTCTTTAAGTGAGAGAGACGGAATTATCTTCTGCAGGCCACGGCCAGCCTCATAGCCTTCGGGTCTATGAAGCCCCTGCTTTTCCCCGTTCACTCCGGGCTCCGGGGCCCCAGATCACTTACAATGGCCTTTTCCCGCCGCTTCCTGGCGTGCCGGACGCTTGGCGTTCCGTCTGAACACGGCCCTCTGCTCTCACATCTGTCGGTGAACAAGCAAAGCAGAGGCACTCACTCTCAGGAGGGACCACGGCAGGGTGGGCGCGGCCCTGAACAACCTGACACGCGCCTCTGGCCAGCCTCCGGGACGAGACCGCTGGGAACCACCGTGTTGCTCAACCACAGCCCTTCTGAACCTCGCCTTTCTTCGCCATGAGGGGCGGAGAGGCCCTTGCGCTCCATCACCGTATGTGATCTGCTGGGGGGAAAACAACCTACGAGGCCTTACGTTTCCCCATTTTCCAGATGAAAACCCTGAGGCTCAGGTTCAATATGGGATTTGCCTAGAACGTGAGGGAGCCAGAGCCAGAAGGAGGTCTGCGGATCCTACACCCACTGCTGTCTAGTGGTGGGCGCCCAGGCACGAGGCAACCTGGCCCTCGCAGCCCCCACGTCCAGTCCGGCTATCGGGCCCGGAAGTGCCCCTCGGGGAGACTCCTGGGTGCCACACACCTGCGTCTCCCCGCCTGTCTGCACGCTGCCCCCTCCTCCAGGGAGCCAGGCTGCTGGGATGGATGGAGCACAGCATGGGAGGCAGGGGGGGAGCCGGGCTCTGCACACACTGTCTGCGTCCTTGGAAAATACAGCGCGCAGGATGAGAACACAGGCTCTGCAGTCAGACAGCCCGCGTGCGTATCCCAGCTCTACCACCTCCCTGCTGGGTGACCTTGGGCTAGTCACTTGCCTCCCCTTAGCCTGAGTTCTTCAACCGGAAAACAGGGAGAACTGACTGTATCGCCACCTCGGCCATTGGTGACGATCAAATCCGAAAACGCTTAGCTGGAGACCTGCTCAATATCGCTTGCTATGGTTTTCTATTGAACCTCTTTGAGCCTCAGCTTCCTCATCTATAAAATGGGGATAAGAAGCAGATGCAGCATCCAAGTGCATCTGTGAAGCTAAATAGGGTAACAGAAGGGGGACGTGACTTGCAAACTTTAAAGTGCTAGAAATAACAGTATCGTCATCCATTTGCAACACATTGGCGGTCCCCCAGCTGAGAGGGACCTTTGAAAGGTACTGTGGGGTTCGCGTTGTTACACCAGCTCAGAGCACTTTCTGTGGACCAGAGTTTCGTATCAGAAGCACAGGTTTAAAAATTGTGAGTCGGGGGGCGGGGCGCACCTGGGTGGCTCAGTTGGTTGAGCATCCGACTTCGGCTCAGGTTATGATCTCGCGGTTCCTGAGTTCGAGTCCGTGTGGGGCTCGGGGCTGACAGCTCGGAGCCTAGAGCCTGCTTGGGATCCTGTGTCTCTGTCATTCTCTGAACCCCGCCTCCCCCACAGGCTCATGCTCCATCTCTCTCTCTCACTCAAAAATAAATAAACATAAAAAATAACAAAAAAAAAAAAAAGTGAGTCTGGAGAAGGCTGGTGAGTAGTTTACCAGGTTTGCCGGGCACCCAGCTCTGCCAGCTGAGCAAAAACCGAGTCAACCAATTGGTTTTCTCCAGTGAGCAGCAAAAGCCAGCCCTGAATTTGGCCAAAAGCAAGGAGAGGAAAAGGCGAGTCCATGGGAGTTTCCAGAGAGGCTCCCAACTCTTTGCAGGCAAGTTCATGAATCCAGGCCCTGCCCTGACACCCCTGCTCTCACATCTCACTCCGGTCAGGAGGGAAAGAGGCCAGGAAGCCCCAGCTCCGGCCTGGGGGGATGCATTTCAAAAAGAAGAGAACCTTTAGTAGCTTCTGGGCCACCAAATGTGGCAGCGGAAACTGCCTAACGTGGACGCCTAGTCACTTAGCTCCCGGTGACCCCTGGGAAAAGGAGAACGGAGCCAGAGAGAGGTCTGACCAGGTCTTCCTGGCTTGTTACAGAGAAGGCTTTTAGAGAAATCGCTTGGGAGACTCATTTTGAGTTATAAGTAGTTCAGGGCTTCTTAACATTACTGTCGGGGGAGTCTACGAACCCCCTGAAACTGAACGCCCAGTTAGGTCTACGTACATCTTAAAGGGAAGGGAAGTGTTTGCTTTAATCAGATTTTCAAGCCGTTAAGAGTTACTGGCGGAGATACATAAATATAGCAGCGTTTTTCTACAATAAGATATTTTTCTATTACCTGAATTCTAGTTCTCAGAGTATGGCACTCTGGTGACATCATCACCACCTGGGAACTAGTTAAAATTCGGACTCCCTCCCCTCCTCCCCCCAGGTACAGAATCAGACACCGGGCGGGTGGGGTCCAGGGGCTGCTGGGTACAGGCGGGTGGGGTCCAGCGGCTGCACGGCTCGAGACTCAAGAGCGCCATCTAGTGGCCACTCTGGTACATATCAGGCAGAGCATTTGGGACCTGCGCTGACCCTGCTTAGGCCTCCCCCAGGTCAGGTCAGGTTCTGCTATGATCAGGGAGAGAAGCAACCTGACCCCACCCAAATGCGCCAAACTTCCATTCTTTCTGCCCAGCTCCCCGCTGACTTCTGGACCAGCTCCTTCTTTCAGACTAGTTCAGTGAGCCAGGATGGTACAAGCAAACAGGCTCATGATGCCCCATCCCTGCGCAAAGGTAGAGAAGCTCCCCGGGGGGGAGGGGGGAGGGGTGTCACCTGACTGCTGGGGGTCTGGCCCAGCTCAGCAGGACCAAGAGATGGGAATAACCTTATCACCGCTTTAAATCCAGGTCTTATTTTTAGAACGCAGATTAGAGTTCTGCTAATCTTCCTTTTACATGCAAATGTCACACAGACATTAAACTGGGTCCAAGGCAGGAAACAGACGAATGAGGGACAAGTTCATTTAGACATAAAGCCACAAGCAGCTAGGAAGTGGGTATTCGTCCTCTCCTGGGGCCAGGAGATTTGGGTCACTCCTGACTGTCACACGGCAGGCTCTGCTTGCCTCCAGGACTTGCCCCACAACTCTCCCAGGGAGACCCCCCTCTGGGGCCTCTGACCAGGACCCAGGCCACGTGGGGAGACTCTGCCCCAGTTTCAGGCCTCCTCCCTCCCTCGGCACCCTGGGAACCAGGGTCGTCGGCTGCCCGCTGTCCCTCTCCAGGCCACCCAGCCATACCTGAAGGTCCTTCGGATGGCTGGTGACCGAGAGCGGCAGGAGGAGGAGCAGGAGCTGGAACGGCTTCGGGAACAGAGCTGCCGGGCGGCCTTGCTGGGGGGGCTCTGGTAGGGGCAGTGGTCAGAGCGAGGGGGGCTGACCCCTGAGTCCTCTTCTTCATCGTCCTCCTCCTCCTCGTCCTCCTCCAGGAGGAAGCTGCTCTCGCCACTGCTGCTGCTGCTGTCCTCGAAGACGGTGTCGTATTCGGGACTCTTACAGGAGGCCAGGTCTTCGTCCTCCAGGGCGCTCTCCAGGAGCCCGAAGTGCTTGGTGAGGCTGGCGCGGATCTCGTGGTCTCTCAGCAGCATACTGTCCTTAGTGGGGGCGCGGGCATCACAGCTTCTGTCTTCCTCCCTGTCGGAGGCCTGCGCCTCGGCCCGGGGGGCCCCTTGCTGCGGCCAGTCCTCAAGGTGGATCCCGGACGGCTCCCAGGACCTCAGCACCTTCCTCTGCAGGGCGCCTTCTGGCTTCAGCACCTGGCAGTAATCGTGGTCCCCAAAGGAACAGGAGAAGGGGCGCTTCTGGCCCGTCTGGGAGGCTGGCTGGGCCGCGGCATGCTGCAGGTGAGACAGGAGCTCGCTCCGCTCTGGGGGCTTCTTTGGCAGCTTGTGGGCGGCCCCCGCGGCGGCCTCGAGCTGGAGGCCCTCCAAGCTGGGGAGGCTGGGGGCTCGGTCTTTGCCCGGGCTGTGTTTGATGTCTGGCTTGAAGGGGTCCTCCTCTGCGGGCTTGTACGGAGGTGTGGTGGGCGGGGTGAGTCCTAGGCAACAAGAGGAGAACCGCGTGAGGTGGAGACGGGTCACGTCTCCAAGGGGCGGAGGGTCTCATTTGGGATGGCAGACAAGCTGTGTACGTACGACCACCTTCCCAACCGAACGAATGGCAGGCATTGCGGGTCGAACGCTGCCCGGGTGGCGGGGCCTGAACGTGGCCTGGGATTCCCACAGCCCGCGGTCAGTGATAGAATCCACTTGCCATCCCTCCGTAGCCTGGCAATGGTAGCCAAAGCCTCCCGGTCACTCGAGATATTTCCTCCTGCTCTACACGCACCCATTCAACCAGCTCTCCCTACCGTTTTGATGTCTCCCAAGGGAGAAAGGCAGGTACCGCGGGTCAAACCTCCCACCTGGATCTGACCCCCACGGTGCCATCAGTGCTCCTGCCTCTAACCTGGGCCTCCCTCCTCCCCAGTGCTAAATGCCCGAGGTCTCTTCCCGTCTGGGGCTCCCGAAGCCTGCACGATCAAGATCAAACCCTGAGCCTGGCCTGCCTCTCGGCCTTCTGGGATTGCTCCTTCCGGCCCCTCCCCCACTTCTGCCGCACGGTGACCGCCGGGTGACGCTCTCCTCCGGGGCCCCGAGGCTTTCACCCTGCGTGCCTTTTGCTCCTGCAGATCCTGCGGCCAGGGATCTACTTCCTGCCTCCGCATCTCTCCAACCTCTGCCCATCCTGCGAGCCCGGCTCGTGAGCCCCCTGCCCTGGATGCCTCGCCAATCTCCCAGGCCGCACGCCTGCCCTGCCCACATCCTTTGAGCCAACGCGTCTGCAACGGTACCCGTTGTGGTGGGAGTCTGTCTCCCACAGAAGACTGCAGGCTCCTTCGGGGGGAGACGTGTGTCTCTTTCTCTCCCAACCTCGTCCTCAGCTCACGTGTGGCTGGGCAGCAGCTGACCGGCCCACTCTTCCCTTTATAGCTCCCCCAGTAGGTATCTCGAGACCCTGTGCGGCCCGTGCACAGCGGCGGCAGGGAGGCCTCAGGGGGGCACCCCTCCACTGCCTGAGGGGCTGTTCGGGGTGAGTGGGGGAACTCGCTGCTGGGAGCCATGTCAGCTCCCCCGAGGGCGCCCTACCAGCCGAGCCCCTGGCTCACCTGCCGTGCCGCAGAGCTCCACCGTCAAGGTCTGCTCAAAGCTCTTCTTGCCAAAAGGAGGGTCACTGGTGGGGGTGGGGAGGACAGAAAGGAGAGAGGCCAGTCAGCAGCGGGCTCCACTTCTCCCGGCATGTAAGGAAGGCAAGGGGACACCGTGACGGATCCCGGTTCTACTGCCCACAGAGGTGGGTGCTGGGGAGAGTTTTCTGGGAGACCCCCATCCCGGCTTAGAGGAATTCGAAGCAGCCTAGCGCTCCTACAGGAGACCTAGGAGTCATTTGCTGCAGGGTGGAGACGGGGCAAGCATCGTCACGCCCCTTATTTTATAGATGGAGCACCTGAGGCCCCGACTGGAGAGGAGACTTGCCCAAAGCCACAGACCCTGGTTCTGAAGAGGACGGCTTATGAAATGGCCTGAACCCTTAATGCCTTCCGTTCCCGGGCCTGCAGAGACCTCCCTTCTCAGGGAGCCCAGCTCCCGAGGGCCCCACACGGCAGAGAGGGCAGCGAGGGCGAGGGCAGCGAGGGCGGGCAGGGGCAGGGGCAGGCTCCCAGGCTGATGAACCACCCAACCCCCGCCCCCATCTACACACCCGACAGGACGAAGACTCACGGAATAATGAACCATTGATTTCCAAAAGCCTACCTTTGTGACAAGGCCAGCATGAGGCACCTGGGAGAGTCTGAAAAGAAGATGGAAAAGAAGAGAGTAAGGTTCCCCAACACGGCATGGCCGGCAGATGTTTCCCTCTGGAGGAGACCCCGAACTTCCACTGTACCAAGCAGAGCTCCTTGCCAGCATGTGACCCCAAATCCTCTGTTGTTTTTAGGGAAGGGCAGGAAAAAATCAAAGCCGCCTTCATTCCCAGGGTCTCAGCAACATCAACAGCCGGGAGACTACTCAAGGTTTGGGAAAGAGCAGATAGGGACGAGGGTGGCCCCTTCTGGCCAAACAGTGTAGTACAGCTGGGGGGGAGCCCCAGGGAAGGCCAGGGGCTCAGGGCTGGACTACAGATGGATGCAGGGCTCGCTGGCTGAATGGATTCCTCAACCCCTATGCCTCAGTTTCCAGTGTACAAGGGAGATGATGACAGTGTCTGCCACACAGGCCCCCTTTAGACCAGTGCCTGGCACAGCAAATACACAATAGATACCGTTACTATCACCAACACTACTGTTACCATTTAAAATTCAACCTCATAAGGGGCGTCTGGGCGGCTCCGTCGGTTAAGCGTCCGACTACGGCTCAGGTCATGATCTCGCGGTTTGTGGGTTCGAGCCGCGCGGCGGGCTCTACGCTGCCGGCTCAGAGCCTGGAGCCTGCTTCAGATTGTGTCTCCCCGCCTCAATCTCTGCCCCTCCCCTGCTTGTGCTCTCACTCACTCTCTCTCTCTCACTCACTCTCTCTCTCTCTCTCTCTCTCAAAAAGAAATAAACGTAAAATCATAAAATAAAATTCGATGTCATTGTGGAGCCAGATTTATAGACTCCCTCCTTTCGTCACGCCGTCACCCAGGTCGTCTGCTTTAGAGTACTTAGCACCATTTGTAATTATCTTCCTTTTTTACTTTGCGACTGCCTGTCCGCCCCACTGAAACAAAAGCCCCACGAGGGCAGGCATCTCGCTCCGTGTTCATTAAGTGGTGCCTGGCCCACACGTGACGAAAAGCTCAGAGCTGGGTGGGTGGTTTCTGAAGATCTGCCCAACTAGCCCACCGCACGGAAAGGGAAGTCGAGAGCCGGAGAGGGGAAGGGACTTGCCCGACACAGGGCTCCTGGCTCCCAGCGCGGTGGGGTAGGCCACGCCCCATCCCTGCCCCCTCTCTGACAGACCACCGACTCCAACTACCTCTGGAGGGGAGCCGCGGGCAGCCGGGGTCCTCATCGGTGTCCCCACACCCACTCTCGCAGGGGCTCTCCAGAGCCGGGATCTGGGGTCCCTGTGCGAGCTGCCGGTCTTGACCACTGTCCTCATCCTCGGGGCTGCCCAGCGCCCCCTCCATGTCGTAGGCCTCGGGAGCCAGGCGCAGTGAGGGCAGAGCTCCTTGGGGCTCTGCGGGGACCAGAGACTCGTCGGAGAAGGTCAGCCAGGGACCCAGCTCCGGGTTCAGTCTCCTGGAACGCCGCACGGGGCACACCGAGCTCTCCAGCTTCCTCCCCAGCTTGGTCCATGGCAGGCCTCGGCCCGGCCTCTTCCGGCCCCATTCCTCCTCCTCCTCTTCCTCTTCTTTTTCTTCCTCCTCCTCCTCCTCCTCCTCCTCTTCCTCGTCCTCCTCCTCCTGCCGCCGCAGCCTGGCCGACCGGCCGGCGTGTCCCTTCACCTCCAGCCGCAGCGGTCGCAGGCTGGGTCTGGGCCCTGTGCTCCTGGGCGAAGCTGTGATCCTCACCTCCTCCACGGGGGAAGGGTGGCCAGGGGAGGCCTGGCTGTCTCTGGGGGGCCTGGGCCGGGGCCGGGGCGTGAGGGCGGCATAGACAGGCGTGGCCAGGCGGTAGGGTTTGCTGACATCACAGAGGACATCTTGAGCCAGAAGCTCCCTCAGGATGGAGAACTCGGCCCAGGAGGCTTTGGAAGGGTGCTGGGACCGGGGCTGGGGCTTGACCTGCTTGGAGGGGCTGCCGCACAGCTGGGGGGCCGGCTCTGGGGCCTGCGGGGGCAGCTTCCTCTGGGGGAGGCAGTAGGTGTGCATGTAGCGAATGAGCTGCACCATGGCCTGCATGTCCTCCCGGGAGACCTGGGTGCCGGGACGCGCCCGGCCTGGGGAGTCCTGGGGCAAGGCCGCAGCCGGCTGGGGGCTCGGGCAGTCCTCGCCGGGGTCCTCATCCTCCTTGGCTGGGAGCCGGGGACTCAGAGTGGGTGGCGGCTGCAAGCCCCTGTCTGGGGAGCGGGCGTTAGTCTGGGGGCAGGACGGCACGGAAGTGAGGTGTCTATGCAGTTCTGTACAACTCCGGTTCTGAGGCTGCGCTGAGGGAGCCTTCTTGTCTTGGGTGCCATCCATCTAGAGAGAGAGAGAGAGAGAGGCCAGAGTGAAGAGGGAGGCCCGCACTGCCCCCCTCCACTCTGCCCCACTCCTGCAGCCACTGGCCGGGCCCAGCGTGGCACCTGGCAGTGCTCAGGTGGATGAGGGACAGTGGAATGACCGGCCTCCTAACAGGCCTCCCAGCCGTAGATTGGATTTCGCCCTTTTGGGTTCGCTGCCAAAGCCCTCCCCTGACTGTCCCGCTCCCTGCACTGTACATATACTCCAGTAATGGCCCGCCTGGGGGCCTGGGTGGATTCGGACGCACGTGCAGAAATACCTTAACACAAGGCCGCTGACTCTTGGACTTGAGGCCTGCTTGCCGCCAGGCGGTCCCTTCCTTCTGGGGATCGGAGCTTGAGGATGGGTAGGATGTGGCGAGGAGGAGTTTCTGGAGCTGCAGGAGAAGCAGAGGAGAGGAGCTGGGGCTGAGCCCTGCCGGGGGACGGGGAGAAGTGTGTCTTGCAGAGAAGCTGGGGCTGAACCCTGCCGGGGGACGGGGAGAAGTGTGTCTTGCAGAGAAGCTGGGGCTGAACCCTGCCGGGGGACGGGGAGAAGTGTGTCTTGCAGAGAAGCCTGAGCCCAGAGCTTGCTTCTCGGGACTAAGCACAGCCTGAGCCTGGGTCATCACAGGACCAAGGGAAGAGGGCATTTCATGACAGAGAATACGTTCCCGAAAGGAGATTGTTTAACAATAAAGACCCATGCAAATATCCCAATAAGACGTAAATCATTTTCACAGTTACTAAACCCAAGAGGAATATCTGTGACCTTGAGAAATCCAAACAGATCTCGGGTAATAATGTCCTCCCATCCTACTGTTAAAATACGATGTGTATACCTCATTGGGACGCTGTGCACACACCCACAGCGCTCACACGCATGCACACACACAGTCTGGAAAGTCAGGCGCTACAATGATACTTTGGTACGGGATTCCAGCTGATTTCCCTCTTGTTCTTTTTTGCTTCTCCATACTGCTTTGTTAAAAATTAATTTCTTGGGGCGCCTGGGTGGCTCAGTTGGTTAAGCGGCCGACTTCAGCTCAGGTCATGATCTCATGGTCTGTGAGTTCGAGCCCCGCGTCGGGCTCTGTGCTGATGGCTCAGAGCCTGGAGCCTGCTTTGAATTCTGTGTCTCCCTCTCTCTCTGCCCTTCCCTTGCTCATGCTCTGTCTCTATGTCTCTCAAAAATAAAATAAAAATGTTAAAAAAAAATTTTTTTTTAAATTAATTTCTTAAATGAAAAAATTATACTCGTAAATGGTGAACAAATATATACGCCACAAACACTATGGGGTAGACAATGAGAAACGAGTCTCTCTCCTGCCCGGGGTCTTCCTTTTTCCTTCCCAGAGGAAACGAGTGTCAACCACGTCCTCGTGACCCCATCGCGAGGTAGAATTCAACCATACGAGAATACACGTATGTACCACCTCCCAACACACCCACTTGTTTTTACGCAAGCGGAAGCGTGCTATACTTAAGCTGGTCTGACTTTCCTAATTTTTCTATAAAAGTTGCCGAGACTCTTACACTTCTGTACCCAGAGGCAGGTGCACAGTGTATCCCGGCAGGAGCGCAGGGAGCCTAGCATACTGCGAGTCCCACCAGGGATCCCATGACGGCAAGACTGAGAGCAGGTCGGGAAACCTGATGGGTTTTCACTACGGCACCAAGTGTTTCCTTGAGGGACGTGGCCCCCCGGGTCACCCCAGCAAGGAGTGCCAAAGGCTCAGGCACCACAGAAAAGGACATTCCACGCTCCGCTAGGAGCCGGAGGATTCCTGCCCCCCTACTTCGACCCCGCGCCGGCACACGCAGGTCTGTGATTCTCTGACACGGACAGGAAAAGGCTCTTGGGCTGGTGGGAGGGGACCTGGCTCTGGCCCAGCTCAGCCCCGCTCACTAAGGGACCTTAGTGAGTCCTTTCCCTCCCTAGGCCTTGGTTTCTCTGTTGGCATAATGGGGGAAAGTACACTAAATGACTGGTCGTTAACCTTTCTTGACTCAGGAGTCCCTCAAAGAATACGATAGAAGCTGCTGACCTCAGACAGTCACAGGGTAGAGGTTCATGGGTCCCGGTCAGTCCATTGGCGGACTCTTTGGGATCCATGACTCCACGTTAAGAACTGGGCATCTGAATAACTTCTCAGGGCCTTTCCGAACTCTGTCGGTAGGCTGGGAGTCTAGATGGCGAGTCTGTTTCCTGTGTGCCTAGCACGGTGCCTGAAACAGAGGTGCTCAGCAAACCTGGGTGGAAGGCAGGCAGTCTGAGGCATGGGAGGGAAACTCCCTGTGGCCAGCAGGGGTCGCTCTCTGCCTCGTTGGGGTTCCATCCCTCTCCAGAGCCCTCTGCGCTGAGACTTCCTCTTGTTAGTACTACTAACGGGTTGTGCCAGAACTCTTACTTTAGATAGTATTTATTGAGCAACTTCTAAGTACCAGGCGCTGTTCTAACTGCTTTACATGCATTATCTGTGCTACTCCTCCTATCAGCCTTTGAGATAAGCCCTATTATTTGACCCCACCTACGGACCAGGAAGCTGAGTCAGAGAGATTAAGTGTCTAAAGGACAGGAAAGCATTAACTAACCGGCGGGGCTGGGATTCAAACCCAGTCTGATTTCAGTCTGAAAGGAGGCAGGACCCCTATCAGCAGAAGCCACAACGTGGGACTGAACACAGTCTTGCGCCCAGCATCCAGTAGGTGCTTGCTAAATGTTTCGCAAGGAACAGAAAGAAGGAAAGAAGGAAAAGGGTCCTGGACCAGGAGCCTGCATACCAACTTGCTATGTGACCATGGGAGAGCCCCCTCCCTGCTCTGGGCCTCAGTTTCCCCATATTTGCACTCAATCGTCATGAAGGGCCTCTCCCCTCAAACCCTCATGACCTAAGATGCTTCCCGGCTCAACAGGCTCTGGTTTTCCAGCTGAGTCTTGCCAGCCCCCAGGAACCGCAGCGCCAAGGCGAGAAGCCCAAGATAGGTGAGCGTAGCTGGGCCTCGCCCACCCCGGGACGTCTCGGCCTGAGTTATGGACAATGTGCTCATTCCCACATTCCACGTATCCTCACATGGACGCATCTACCTTTTGCTGGGGGGAGCGTAAACTGGTCCCAAATTGTGGGAAGGGCCATCTGGAAATACCCATCTAAACTAAAAAAGCAGGGACCTGTAAACCCAGGAATTCCATTTCTAGAAGTTCATCCGCTCGGACGTGGCAAAGGCCCGCACCGGGGCACTGACCGCCGCAGTATGACAGTAAGAGTCGCAAGGACGTCAGTTCCCACCAACCCGGGGACGAGTTAAGCACGTTGTGGCACATTCTTACAAAAGAACATTAGGCAGCTGACAAAAAGGATGGAGCCCCTCTGAGTTTTCAAAACACACGGTTCACTGAGGAAAGTGCACAGCAGCGTATAATGTAGGCTCTCTTTCGTAGTAAAAAAAAAAAAAGGTGGAAGAGGAAAGTCACCAAACAGATAGCTAACGATGGTTACCTCCAGGCAAGGAGGACGCAGTTGTGAGATGGGTAAGGAGGTTTGGCTTTGAACTCTCCCCACTTCCTGCTTGCAATTTTACTGTGTGTGTGTGTGTATAACCTTTAGGAAAACATTTTTACATGGAATTTCGAGAGCTGGCTAAGAGGCCAATCCATAAACTGCCTGCAGGGTGGGAGCGAAGCCTCCACAGTTAGGCCGGCCGTCCAGGCGGGCAAGGCGAGGCCCCGTGCAGGCGGCCTGCTGCGCGCCCTGTGGCCCGCGATGCCCAGAGACCCCTGCAGGGCCTGGAGCTGGTGCCCCCGCACCCACCACCCCTATGACCACACGCCATACCCCGGGCCACCGCCATCGCATCAGCTAGAGGTACGTTCTCACCAGAGAGAGCTCATCCACCTCGGGCGCCGGGGCCTGGGGCCTCTCCAGGGAGGGGCTGGGACTGGGGGGCGCAGATGAGGGGGCGGGCGAAGCCGAAGTACAGGAGGGGGCGTCTCCACCATCCAGGGCCGGGAAGGCAGCCAGACCCACGTCATCTTCGGGGATGTCGTCCAGGGTCTTGGTGAGCGCTGTCAGGAGAGCTTCATTCTCGCTGTCGATTATCTGAAGTGAGGGGCGCGGGTAGACAGAGAGGGACACGGTCGGTCAATACCTGGGGCTCCGCGCACCCAGCCGCAGCACCTCACCCTCCTGCCAAATCCTCTCCCCTCCCTCCCTCCCCAGCCATCGGCTGGCTCAGCGTTGCTGGGAGAGCAGATGCCCAAGAAATATGGTATCGACAGGAATCACAGAAGTCTGCGAGCAGGCAGCAGGTGGTGCCGGAAGGAGCCTTGAGCCCCACTCCTGGCTCTGCGGCTCATCGGCGTGTAACCTCGGGCACGGGGCTGTCCACCTGAGACGCCTGTCCCCTTTACCAAGGACGGCAGCTCCACACCACAGCCCCTGGGACGCAGCCTCCAGCCCCTGAAGCTGGCCTCCGCCTCTGGGAACGGCAGCGGCCACAGCGTCCCAGCCCCTCTGACTCTCGGGCCCAGGCAGGCAATGTACACGCTGGAAGCTTCAGGGCTGGCCATGACAGTGACAGCCACAGCAATAAGAAAACCACGACGACTTCCCAGAGGGGTCTTGGGCCTTGCTCACTGCTCAGGCGTGGTCAGGAACTTGGGCTCTGAAGCTGGGGGTGAACCCCAGATCCCACTCTTACCAGCTGTGGGTCCCCGGGCAAGTGACTTAGTTTCTCCATCCGTCCCATGCAACCACAGTACCTGCTTCTTACGGTTATTGTCGAGGACGTAACCTCATCTGAATTAATGTATATTAAGATCCTTGGCCAACGGATGGTGCCTGGCACATAGTAAGTACTCAGTACCACCATCACCACCACTACTACTGTGAAGACGGCGGTAGAGGTGGTGTGGTCTTTCCTCCCCCTCTTGCTCCCCTGCCTTCCCCTAACACACACGTACTGAAAGTCCTCGGGGCCTGGCACTGTCTGGGCACCGGCCCTCGAGCATCCCAAGACAGGTGCGGCCCCCGCCTCGTGGGCCTTCCTCTCCAGCGGAGAACAGACTTAAATAAGAGAACGAACGAGACCATTTCAGAGAAGGAGAAAGGGCTGGGAAGAAAAGAAGCGGATGCTCCTCTGGAGAAGAACGTGGTAAAGATTTATAGGCTATTTAGGGTGGTCACAGAAGGCTGCTCCGAGCAGCTGGCGCTTAAACTGAGGCTTGGAAGGCAAGAAGGCACCAGGCGAAGGGTGGAGAACGGAAGCCCAGGACAAAGACCGGGGCCACAGGGAGGAACGCAAAGGCTTCGTGAATATTGCCTCGGGTGAACCTGATAACAACCCCCACCAGGGGAGCCCTGCTCTAATCTCCGTTTCGCAGTTGGGGAAACTGAGGCTCGTGGAGGTTGAACAAGGTGTCCAGGGTCACACAGCAAATCCAGGACAGAGGCAGGACTTCCACCGAGAACACCACAGCATACAAGAGCCAAGACTCTTGCTTTTCGGAGGTCTGAGATCTGTGATGACGAGGGTCAGCACGGACCCTCCCAGCGCGCCCACGCCCAAAGGCCCTGGCGCGTGGCGATCACGCTGCTTCTAGGTGCGTGAGGCGCCTCGGTGAGCGGACCCCGGTTGCCGGGCCTGTCCTGGCAGCGGGCGCATTCCGTCACATGACGCCTCCGCCAGCACTCTTTCCCGTCCCGGGTCGGGCTGTTTATCCTTTCTTCAGGGAGCGCATCTGAAATACGCATCTCGTGACGGCCTTTTGGCTGCACTAAATCTGTTCCAGGCCTTGCAACCGGAGCAGCAGCTGAGTAACTCGGAGGGGGGACATGGGGAGAAGAGAACAAAGGCGTTTGTAATTTTTGGAACAGAGCTAAAATAAAAGAAAGGTCAAAAGAAGGTTTTTGTTGGGCCCGACCCAGGTCCTGGGGAGTGGGGGTGGGGGTGGGGGAACGACGCACAAGGGCAGATCCGGGCCTGTGGACTCTGGCTCAAGAATGCGATGGGGTTCACTTGACTGCTCCCCACGCCCCACGCCCCCCGCCCGCTGCCACCACCCTCAGGCCAGAGCCCCCCGAATTCCCAGAGCGATCTGTCTAGCCCGACAGGGAGTTAAGACCTTGCAACGGGGGACCCAAAGGCCACTCTTGGGGCTGACCGCCTGGGGCTCTGCCACCACAGGGCAACTGCAAGCACATAGCTTCTCTCTTCTAAGCCTTGCTGTTCTTTCCGTAAAAACGGGAAGACGTGATACTGCCCCACCCCCACCCTCACTGTCTGCTTAGGAAGGCCATGCCGAGTAGGGCTGGGAATGCTCGTAGGGCGCTCCCGAGCCTAGCTCAGCGCCTGGGGCAGGCGGCACCCAGGCAGATCTGTGGATGAGAAGAACGAAGGCACCGAACGATGACTCCTGGCCACAGAGAGAGACTCAGATTATCGTCTCAAAGGAGAGATTCTAAGAAGGAAGTTATTCAGCAATGATGTCCTCAGCACTGGATGGAACGAGAGTTCCCTTGCTCACGGGGAGAACAGCCAAACATCCAGAGATACTATGAATTATCACAAATATCAGAGCGGGATCCCTCAGGGGAGGGATGACCAGGGATGTTAAGCATGGGGCCCGCGTGCCACCGCCCCGCCCCCCGCCCGCCCTGTCACTAACCAATTGCGGCCTCTGTTCTTTCCACACCAAAATCTTTCTTAACGCCGCCCTCGAGGCAATAACTGCCATTCCTCATTTCCTCACGAGGAAACCTATCTGCCCTTCTCTTTGAGGGGAAGGGGGGGTGGGGAGGGAAGGAAGGACCAGGAAACAGACTTGTCAAGGTCACACAGCAATTCTGAGCGTGGGGGGGGAGGGGGGGCAAAGACTTCCTATGCGCCAGGCACCGTGCAAAAATGAAGCCAACATGACACAGACCTCGAGAAGCACCCAACAGGCTGGACAAAATTGGAATGAGTAACAAAAGGCCTCCTCCCTCTCCTCAGCCCTCCCTGGGCCGCTCCGGCTCGGGAAAGGCCGGTCTGCCCGCAGCGTCCATCGGCACCGAGGACTATACGTCGCCCGGGGCCGTGCCACCCTCTCCTCTTCCCGGGCCCATCGGCCAGGCTCTCCCTGCTCCACTTGGAAGTGGAGTGCAAATTAATGGAGAGTTAATCAGCGGAGGAAAGGATATTAATAGACTCGGCCCCACCCCAGCCTTCCTGAGTGGCTCTCAAGCCAGAGGAAAAGGAGTCTTTGAGAAATCTGAGGGAAAATGGCTTCACTCGGAAGGCCCAGGAGGACCTGGAAGGAATGACACAGAACAGGATTTCTGCTACGAGGGCCGGAGAATACTCAAAAAATCCCGCCTCCCTCCCCCTCCATGTCCAGGGGGCTCAGCGAGGGTGCAGAACACCCAGGGGGTCAGTTTGTCCTCCTTTGTTTTCTGGCAGTAGGTCGGGTGTTTCACCAGAGTCTCAAGGGACCTGGTGACCCTCTCCCCAGCAGAGGAAGAACCACATCCCTTCTTCCTTCCTCACGTGGGGAAACCAAGGCCCCACCTCACGGAGCTCCTGGCCCAAGACCACACAGCCAACTGCGATAAAACAACCAAATGCCCCCTCCCTCCAAAACGACTTAGCGGCGGTTACAGCCCTGGCCCTCGGACTCTGGGAACACAGAAACATGGAGGACACCGTTTCTGCCCCCTCACTTAACACCGTTCCGGAGGCTTGTCCTCCTCCCTCCTAGTCTGTTTCCATAGCAACGGCGCCCTCTGACTGGGGACGCACGGCTTTGACACGGGAGCACGGCTCTAGGACTCCCACCGGTCAAACGAGAAACCTGAGCTTGTGGCCGACGGAGAACCCGCGCAGGCGGCTCGAGGTTTCGGAATGGGGTCACGCCATCGGTTCCTTCCTTCGACAGATGTGATCGAGTCCTTACAATGTGCGAGGGCCCCGGAGACGAATCAGATGCTCCAGGAGCTCGGAGTCTAGAGGACACGTAGAGACACGGGCACACACGTGCGCGCGCAGGCGCACACAGGACGGGAGCCCGGGAGAGGAAGGAACTCACCGACTGCCTAAGGAGGCGACAGGAGAGCTGGGCACTGAAGGGATTACTCACCTGATGATATTTATGAAGCCCTGAGAAAGTGCCAGGCTGCATGCAGGACCCTAGAAATGCATGGTGCCATCGTTGGCCCCCACGGTCGTGGGCCCCCTCTCTGTGGCAGAGTCAGGCCCTGGACACATGACCACACCCACAGGGACGCATCGGGGGTCAAGGGGCGGAACTGGCCTGTGCTTGGGAGAGCAGGTCGGGGGTGCCGACCGTGATGGGGGAGGGGCCGGTGGGCAGAGTTGGGCCAGGGTCCTAATCTGTCTGTGAGGGCTGGGCTGGCCGCCCTCGGGCCACATCAGGCTCGCTCGTGTCCACCACCGTTTCGTGCACACAGTAGGACTTCGGCAGGGCCTTGCTGGTGGGCCTGGCCAGTCTGAGGGGGTGGGGGCCTGTACAGGTCAGGTGGCAGTGGTCGCCACGCGGCATCTAAAACTCTCTCACTCATCAGCTCTCCATAACCTGGAAGCATTTTCTGGAAGTTGGCCCCCTCTGAGGGAGAGGGGTAGCGGAGCATAGGTCTCCTCCGTATTGTTCAAATAAAGAAAGGAGGTCCCTGGCCAGAGTAGGCACTAGAGCCCAGCCCTGATGGTCCCCATATGGTTGGCAGAGATGTTGTGCATCAGTGAGGGGTATGGCTTCCTCAGTCTTCACCTGACCCCTCCTGGCTGTGTGGCCTTGGGCAAGCTACTTAACCTCTCTGAGCTTCGCCTTCCTCACCTGTAAAATATCTATTAACAGGCCTTTATTTACAGGTTAGAATAGTCTTGGGAAAGGTCCAAACTCCTTACCATGGCCCACAAGACTCTGCACGATGTGGCCCCTGCCTCCCTCTCTCTCTCCTGGAACGTCCCCCTTAGGTACTACCCGCCAGCTCTTCTCTTCTTCAGCACGGCGAACTTTCCTGCCTCCTGGCTTTGCACTTACTGCTTCCTCTGCCTGGAAAACTCCGTCCCTGCGATTCGAGCTTCCTACGGCATCTCCATCTCAGCCTGCACCTGAAACCTGAACCCCCTCAGAGAGGCCTCTCCTGACCAGCCGGTCCTTAGGTCTCTTCTCACACCTCGCTCATTCTTTTGTGCGCATGTCACAATGACCGCGGTCTCTGTGTTAACTGACCTGGGGTCAGTTTTCTCTCTAGACCGTAGGCAGCACGGTGCCTGATGCACAGAAGGAGTTTCCATTTCTGGAAAGAAAGCTACGATGACTCGGCGCTCCGTGAGATGGTGCTCACGACACACCAGCACGGCATTTGACACCCAGTATGTTATCGTTGTTATTATTATTATTATCTTGCCAGGCCGGCATGGGGAGCTGGAGCCTCTCCCCCAAGTCTTTACAGGGGAGCATACCTCAAGGAGAGAATAAATCTGGATGTATCCGCCACTCCACGTCACAGCGGCCTAGCTTTCATTTATTTGTTTGTCATTTATTTTGAGAGAGAGAGAGAGAGAGAGAGCACGAACAGGGGAAGGACAGAGAAAGAGGGAGACAGAGAGTCCCAAGCGGGTTCCACGCTGTCAGCGCAGAGCCCGATGCGGGACTCAAACTCACGAACCGTGAGATCGTGCCCTGAGCCAAAACCGAGAGTCAGAGACTCAGCGTCTGAGCCCCCCAGGGGCCCCCCGCGACCACACAGTCGATCTTATGTCACGTATCACCCTCCGGGCCACACGTCCACACCTGCAAATGCGTGCGGAACTTTCTTTATTTTGAAGCAAATCTCAGACATCATATTTTATTCCATGTGAGAGGGCTTCTTAAAGGAAACATGACGCATCGTGTGCCCCTGAGACTAGACGGGAAGCACACGAGGGGAGAGGCGTGCATGCACACAGCAATTCTCGGCACCGCCTCTCCAGGCTCCAACTGGAAAATGAAGATCACTGTACCTGGTCTAAGAGTTGTTAGGAGAATTAAATGAGTTAATACACACGACAGGGAGAGTCCTGCCACAGAGCAGCTGTTTAATACCTGTGGGTCACCTCCATTATGCCATCGCCGTGGTTACAGAGCCCTGGCTCGGGAGGTAGGCAGACTGGGTTTGCCTCTAGCTCAGCTTCTGACTGGGTAAATCGCCCCAGGCACATGACTTCACTTCCCGAGCCTCAGTTTCCTCATCTATAAAATGGGTTGATAAGCACACCTGCCTCGCAGCGTAGAGACGAGAATTCAGTGAGATACTAGGGGCAAGGGCGGTCTTGAAACCACGCCGGCCCGCAGAGGGGCTCATTTCTGACTGGGCTATGGCATAGCGCGAGCAGCGGTCTTCCCAGCCCTCGCCGTCCAGAGGTGACGACGACAGGCAGGGTCCCGAGAGCTTTGGTGGGGGGTGAGACTTCTCTGCCCGAGCCAGTGCAAAAGAAGGTGGTGCAGGGCGGGGCCAGGCCTTCGGGAGCAGAGGGGGCCGCCGCGCCTCGGAGGACGCACCTGGAAGAGCTCGGAGTCGTCGGGGCTGTACTGGCTGGGTTCAGTCTCGGAGCTCTCCGGGCACCACTGCAGCTCCCCGAAGCAGGTGGCTGAGTCAAAGTCGCCGGCGTCCAGCTGGGAGAGGTCGAGCTCGGGAAAGTCAGCGCAGAGTTGCTCCTCCCCGGACTCCTCACCCTGAGGAGACAGGAAGGAAGGAGGTGAGTCAGAGCTGGGTCCAAGCACAGACCCTCTTCCCCGTGGTGCCACCAGCCCAGACCTCGGGCGGCCCCGGGCCAAGGCCTGATTTTGCCATGGGACCGAGAAGCGTACAGGGAGGCCCCCACGCTCTTGCAGCTGTCGAGTCGACCAGGAACTAAGCCAGGCCCTGGCAATACAAACCCTGCCCGCTGCTCTCGCCCCTCCTCCTTTGCACTCCTACGCACCCCTCAACGCCTCTTTCCCAAAGCACCTCTTTCCTCTTATCAGAACTGTTGCGTTGAAAACTTCCTTAGAAGCTGCAAATAGATAACTCACTTACATTACCGTCTCCCCCTGCAAGGGGGTTTCTGGGATGCGATATTAATAACGAAACAAAAACCAGCAATAATAATGGCCGACGTTATTGTGCGATTACGATATTCTGGAGAAACACTCAGCACGTTCTCGGGGATTTTACAGGTATATGTGTCACATCTAAAATGTGGGAGACCGCCATGTGTGGATGACAGGGAAATAAAACTATTATCGCCTGTAGCATAGAAGAACACGGTGCTGTCGGAAAGAACGAGGCAGACCTACGCGCTCTCCGAGACATGTTAAATAGAAATAAAAACTAAATCATGGACTATAGCAGGTCGAATACTAGCCCACCTGTGTAAAGAGAAAAATCCAACTACACAATTCTCTGTGTACGACAGTACACATGCAAATATACAGGAAAAGGTCTCCAAGGCTATGGCGCACCTGACGGTGGTGGGTGGGGTAGGAGGGTGGCGCGGAGGACTGTGGTGACGGCACCGACCGAAGCAGCGTTTCTCAAAGCGTGGTCCCCGGACCGGAGTCGACACCACCTGAGACCATGTTAGAAATAACGCGGAGTCTCAGGCCTAACCCCGGAATCACTCGATCAGAAGGTGACGGGTTTCTCTCCTGGTCTCCCACATTTAACAAGTACCAGCAGAAGGACCGAGAGATGGCCCACGCTGGGAGGCTGACAGAAAGAGCACAGGACAGGCCTTGGGGTCCGGCAGACCCCAATCATAATCCCCACTCAGCAGCTGTGAAACCTGGGGCAAGTGTCTTTCCCTCTCTGAAGCTCCCCTGTAGAATGGGACACCACCTGCCCCACACAGTGAAGATTAAATAAGACGATGTCACAGCCCGGCTCAGGAGGGGCTCGATAAATGGTAGCTAACAGTCAAAACAGCAAGTAAGAATAAGAATATGCAGCGCCTGGGTGGCTCAGTCGGTAAAGCGTCCGACCTCGGCTCAGGTCATGATCTCGCGGTCTGTGAGTTTAAGCCCTGCGTCGGGCTCTGTGCTGACGGCTCAGAGCCTGGAGCCTGCTTCAGATTCTGTATCTCCTTCTCTCTCTGCCCTTCCCCTGGTCATACTCTGTCTCTGTGTCTCTCAAAAATAAATAAACATTAAAAAAAAATTTTTGAAAAAGAAAGAAAGAAAGAAATAGGGGCACCTGGGTGGCTCAGTCAGTTAAGTGTCCAACTTTGGCTCAGGTCATGATCTCACAGTTCGTGAGTTCGAGTCCCATGTTGGGCTCTCTGCTGACAGCTTGGAGCCTGGAGCCTGGAGTCTGCTTCGGATTCTGTGTCTCCCTTTCTCTCTGCCCCTCCCCACTCTTGCTCTCTCTCTCTCTCTCTCAAAACTGAATAAACATTAAAAACATTTTTTTAATTTAAAAAAAGAAAAAGGAATAATAATAATGACAACAGTGTTTCCTGGCGGGCAGAGAGGGTGGGACTGCCTTAGAGAACGAAACAACGCCTGTGTGACACTTAGAAGAAATAGGTTTTGCACAGGCCTCTTCCTTAATTGTTCCCACTTACTAAGCCTCATAAATTATGAACAAATGTGTATTATTAGCTCAACTTGACACAGGAAAAAGGCTTTTATCCGAATTTGGGTCAAATGTCTTAATTGGCGTTTTGCAAGAATCCTGTATCCACGGGCAGCACCAGGGCCAGGTTCCCTCAAGTGGCTGGTCCCCTGCTCAGATGAGGGACCATGGTGCTCTGCGAGCCTCTCTCTACAGGTACACCCCTTCCCCCCCCATCCCACCCCAGATCACTCTCTACTACTTCTGGTCACCATGCTCGGCTGCCTTGGCCGCTCAGGCCGACTCTCAGCCACCTCAGGCGGCTTCTGTCTCCTCTCCGTGCCGTCAGTGTCTGGGAGGCACTAGCCTTGCCTGTTCTAGATGGACGATCGGTTTGTTTCTAGTCCTTGGCGACTGTGAACACGTCTGCAATCTGCGCGTGCAAGTCTTGGTGTGGACGGACGTTTTCCGCTCCCTTGGGTAAATATCTCGGAGTGCAATTGCTGTGCCATAAACGTGTGTGACTTTAAACGGGAAACGACAAAATTTCGCTCCCGAATTGCTGTGCCCCGGTACATGCTTATCAGCTGTGCTGAGAGCGCCAACGGCCCCACACCCTCCCCAGCGCTGGGTGTTGTCACAGTCATTTTAATTTTAGCCAGGCTAGTGAGTGCGTCCCAGCACTGAATAAATGCTACTATGAGCCAGGCGCTGGGACACAGAAGACTCAATATATTCCTTCATCTTCGCAGGAAGAAAACACATACGTATCTGAGTGTAGACTGGGGGTCAGTACCGCGAGGGAAACAGGCCAGGTGCACTGGCCAGCGAGGAGAACAGAGCGAAGCGAAGTCTCTGTTAGTGGGGGTCAGGAAGGGCTTCCTGGAAGAGCTGGCAGGGGAGTTGAGACTTGGAGGAGTCAGGCAGTGGGAGACACGGGGAAGAACGTTTTAGGCGGAGGGCCCAGCAAGGCAGAGACCCAAGTGCGGGCCGAGCCTGGAGCACGAGGCACTGATCAAAGGTTGATGAGGCTGCAGCTGGGGGAGCCACGGTGGGGGGGATGGGGAGACGCCTTTGGAGAGGCAGGTGGAGGCCGGATCGGGTGGGGATTGGAAGGGATTTGGGTTTTCCTCGAACTGTGATGGGGGTGGGGCCCGCAGGGAAGCAGGAGGGTGTAGCGACCAGGACAGGGGCAGGTGGCGGGGCTGGGAGGTAGCACTCGGGCGCACGGAGGGCCTGCGGAGCGGGAGGGCGGGCCAGAGCAGAGACACACGCGTGCTGGACGGCCGGGGCCTCCCTCAAGTAGCATTTGCTTCTTGAGACTTCGAAACCACTTTAAAATCAGAGTCCCAGAATCCCAGGCTGGCGAGGAACCAGCCTCCCCGAGAGGCCGTCCAGGGCAGTCACCGTGGACCATCTGGGAGTCAGAGGCCCCTCCAAGAACCAGACGAAAGCGACGGACAGCCTTCACGCCACCCATAAACTATGTCGGAGACACGTGCGTGCGTGCAAGAAGTTTGTACTTCTAGGCCTCCACGAACGCGGCGTAAGGACTCCTGGCCGGCTCGCTCTACCTCCTTCCCTTTGCAGATAGGGAAACTGAGGCCCAAGGAGGATCATAGATTTGCTCAGGGTCATCGGGGGAGCGTCCTTCCCATCAAAACCGTGCGGCCTCCTTTACAAAACACCCATAAAAATGGCTGTGACGGCTGCACTTTATTGATCAGCCACAGCAGCTCGGCACACTCTAAGTGTACCCGGGACATAAAAAAGAAACCTCAGCCTCTCGGCCGGGGCAATTAGGGCTGAGGCCACTCTCTAGCTAAAAACCATTAAGCACTGCATTAATAGTGATTTCTCTGGCCCTCTCCATATTTGGAGAGGCTTTGCAAGGGGTGCCTTGGGTGACCCAATTCTCTAGGAAAGGGCTGACGTGAGGCCTCCTCTTCCTCACCAGCCATCTTCTGCGGGCCCGGCTGGCGGAGCTGGGAGGTCACAGCGCGGGACGACCAGCCACTGCTATTACCGAGTGCCTACCAAAACGCCAAGGGCCACCCTGAGTACCTTAGGCGCATCCTGTCATCGATTCCTAAAATAACCCTCCAGGGCAGGTGTCACTGTCCCCGGGGAACTAAGCAGGAAACTCGGAGATTGAGTCACTCTCTCGTTAGTTGGCCAGGGCTGCTGTAACAAAGCACCACAGGCTGGGTGGCTTAATTTTTTTTTTTTTAGTTTATTTATTTCTTTTTGAGAGCTGTCAGTATGGAGCCCGACGTGGGGCTCGAACCCACAAACCGTGAGGCCATGACCTGAGCCGACGCCGACTGAGCCGCCCAGGCGCCCCTGGCTGAATGGCTTCAACAACAGAAACGTTTTCTCTTCCAGGTCTGGAGGCTGGAAGGCTGAGCTCAAGGTGTTGGCAGGGGCGGCCCCTTCTGAGGCCACTCTTGTCGGCTCGTGAATGACCTTCTCCCAGTATGTCTTCCCATCGTCTCCCTTCTTTGGGGGGTGCCTGTCTCTGTGTCCACATTTCCCCTTTGGATAAGGACACCGGCCATGTTGGATTAGGGTCCCTGCGAATGACCTCACTTGAACTTGATGACCTCCGTGGAGACCCCTTCTCCAAATCAAGTCACATTCTTGAGGCACCACGGGGTTAGGACTCGACCATTGTCCTCTTTTGGAAGACACAACTCGACCCACAGTACCCAGGGTCCCAGGAGGGCGAGGCTGAGATTCCAAGCCGTGTCTCCGTGTTCCCTGCAAAGCCTGTGCCGTTGCCCGGCGTCTACTTCTGAAAGTGAGAAGGAACATTCGAGACCACTTACTCCCATTTACGGATAGAACGGTGGAGCCTCACTCGAGGGCCGAGAAAGAGTCACGTGGCAGGATCACGGCTGTGCGGAACAGGTCTGGGGCCGCACACGCTGCGTCTCGTGCATATGGCTCCCCCCTGGTCTCCACCGTGGGTCCGTTCACACCCCTGCCGGGAGACGCCCCTCTGGTCGCTGAGCCCTCTGTACCCAGCCCTTCTGCGGCATCGTGCTCCTGCTCTGGAAAGGCTGTGGCTGCCCTAAGCCAGGGAGACAAACGGCCCTCGCAGTGGATTAATGGTGTTTTGTACAGATTCACATAAGTGGCTGCATTGGAAGCCTGTGTATCTTGTTGGAAATCGATTCCCTGCTTAAGAAAGAATGCAGCTTCAGGAAAAATTGGTGGCTCCACTTTCCCGACTACAATCAGCAAATCGTCGAGCTCCGTCCCTGGCCCAGAGCACATTCTCAGAGTTACTGAGCGGAAGCAAGCGGGAGGGGGGAGAGGGGAGGCGGCGGTGACAGAGCTTGGGTCCTGGGCCCGTCCACACTCACTCTGCGTCCTTTACCATGTGTGCACTTCCCTATCTCCCCGCCCCTCTCAGGTCCCACTGCCCCTCCTATGAAAGAGAACATCAAACAGACAGACTTTATGACCCCTCTTGTGCAATCATGCAATTCTGTACTCATCTAGTCTCTGAAATCCACAAAGGCTTTCTGGAACCATCTAGGTAGAACTCGGCATGTAACTAATAAATAAAGGAATTAATGAATGTACTGAGGGGGAGACAAAGATGGAGCGAGAAATACTGTCTTGAAGTGGAAAGAGGCTAAGACAAAGGTCTGGGCCCTGGCTTTGCTATGAACGCGAATCCTTTGAGGTCAGGACATAACTTTGGCCATTTCGGTTTCTATTGGAGAAATGCGGATAAGAAAAAGAATCCTGCCTCATAGGGTTCTCACAAAGATAAAGTAACATAGGTTGGGAGCCTAGGAGGCATCAGACACCCCGTGAAATGGTGGTCACAGATACAGCACGTACAGTTGAGTTTCAAGTGACATTCACCGCTATGGTCTCATTGGTACCTTCCCAAGGGCAGGAAGTGGTCAGTGGTCAGCGTCTCCACTTGACTGATGGAAAAACAGGGGCTCTCAGAGGATCAGTGCTTGAACTTGTCTTCTTACCCATCCCCTCACCCCTCAGTCCCTAAACCTACTGGCTAAACCCACTGGCTCTTCCAACCCTGTGTTCCTTCAACCTCCGCCAGCTCCCTGATCCCAGTGTTATCATCACTCGAGGCTTCTGTTGGAGGAATACCCTTGCTCCGACAGCCAGACCACACTGGCTCCCTCCAGGCCTGCCTGCGATGGTGGGGGGCAGGGCCCCTCCCCAGGCCTGACAGACCTCTTGCCCACCATCTTGGATACTCTAAGTACAAGAAGGTACTTAGGGTGCCCCCCTACTACCAGCTCAGAGCCTCCTCCACTGATAAGAAGTTGTCTTTGACGGTCTGAGGCAAGTTTTCACTTTTAAATTGCAATCAGGAATGCCCCGGCCAGCCATCAGAGCTGTCAGGGTGGCAGCTACCTGGCGGTGAGGTCACCTTTCCTGCCTTCCTAACCAGGGTGGACACCACTAACTGAACACAACTCTATTTCCTGCTGAGCCCCAAACCTACTCAATATGGAGCCTTAGTAGCCTCTACTAGTGAATTAGAACCGGCCTGGTCTAGACCTAGTTCTCTGTGCCCATACTCGCCTTCTAAGAAGGAAGTAAGGTTGGTATTCGTAAAGTCCCTGCAAAGCCAATTCATTACACACGTTTTCTTCTCCTCCCACCTCTGATTTGGCTGGCCTCCCACTCATGCCCCTTCTCGATGGTGGCCGCCAACTGATTCTTCTTGGAAGAGCCGCCCCTCCCCGCCACCCAGACGGTCCAGGTAGGCGCAGTCTAGCTAATTACAATGCTTCACCCAGGGACCACAGCAAGTGCTTCGACGGGTTCAGAGGTGGATCAGAGTGAACACCAAGAATTTGCTGGAGCATTTAGACAAAGGGGCTCGGCTGATTAAATTCAATTCTGCAGAGACGGGCGGCCATCTTTGCCACTACCTGGGAAGAGAGCCTGCCTGGAAACGAAGCCGGCGCAAGGAATGCAGAACCAAGCAGCAGAGAGACACAGAGTCCTGATCAAATAATTTCAACACTTGGATCCAGCTGTGCCTGAAGCCAGTCTCTTCTCTGTACTCTACAGTTACAGGAGCGAGTAGGTTCCCTCTTCAGATTACATGCCAGCTGGAGTTTCTGTCACCTATCAATGAAAAAGTTATGACTAATTCATCTCTCTTACATTAAAAAAAAAAAATCTCATCTTCCCACTGTCTTACAAGTTAGTACAAAACTCCTAAGGAAACTTCTAGGAGAACAGTAAGAAGAATAGTTGATCTCAGTCCACACAGAAATCCTTACAGCATCCTCGGAACTAAAACTCAGGAGCTTCAGACACAAAGTTAAGCCTACAAAGAATAAGTAGAAAACGGAGGGGTTCGGGGCCCAGCCTGAAAGAATAAACGCCCTGAGCGTAGATAAACCCCGCCATTGAAAGGCTCTCCGACAAAAACTCTCAAGGCTGAGCACCTGGACCCATCACTCAAGGCTCTTTCCATGTGGAAGCAGCTGGCCCCAGGCCTGCCAAGCACAACTCAGGGATGTTCAGCCCATTTCACAGGCGCCCAAGTTCTGGCCACGCAGCTGCTGCTTAGGGCTTCGTGTAAAGACGACCCAGTGGAAGGTCACCGGGTCTGGTAAGAGTTCTCCAGCCCGTAGAGCAAGGGTTCAAGCATTCCAAACTGGGCTATGAGGCCGGGGCAGACCCAGCGAACCGAGAAGGGTGACCGGTTACCAGTGACCGGAGGGAGCTCTCCTGACCAGCCGGCCAGGTTCGCCAACACCGTCAATCTCCCCCTGGGACGACAGTGTTCGCTGATGCCCACGGTGCCCCAGAGTCGCAGGGAGGACCCGCTAGGGCGTCCCCACTTCTCCTCCCGCTGGCCGGGTTGCTTGTGTACCTGGGGTCAGCTCTGCTGCTTCCCAAACCCGTTCGTTACTAGAAATTCTTGATCCGACTGAACGAACCCCCAATCTGGAAATCAGGAGCCCTCGTATGGTGGGTGTGGCCTATGCAGAGGAGCCGGGATTTCAGTGCTGGTACCCAACCAGGCCTGCGGCAAAAGGCTGGAGATAACGTACATGTCATGTGGCTCGTTTTTACGTTTTAGGATTTTGTGCTCTTACTGACTGTTTCCTAAGAATTCCCCTCTCCAGACCCCACCCCACCCCCCTACCCCCAGCTGTGCCCACTCTCATCAGCTAAGATGCCTATTGCACACGGATTACGGCCTGGCCCAGCATCGGAAATAAATCCTTATGGTGGACTACAAACAGCCCAGAACCGGGGGGCTTGGGTGCTGGAAGACTCTGTAGAAAGACTTCTTTTGCAGATAAGGAAACTGAGGCAGTAAGTCTGCAGGGGCGGGTGTTATCTTAGTCACCTCCTTCCCCCTCTCTGTTGCCTTCAGGAGGCCCCTTATCAAACAGAGATCTGCGCAGTCTCTTGGAGCTCCGCCCAGGCGAGCTGCTCCTGGGTGCCCTAGCAGGCGGCTGTGCAGGGCCCGGATGCCCCTCCCTGGGCAGCGGCGCCTCGGAGGGTGCCGTCAGCTGCGTCCCGGCCCCATCGTGTCCCTACTGGCACGTCCCGGCTGCCCTTCAGAAGGCAAAGGCTGCCCCAGGCCCGAGAAGGCAGTGTACAGCGCGTTATTTATTTTAAAACGGTAAAAGGTTGGAGTATATCCTGCCACTTGAGTGAGCGAGGGAAGCGAGCGAAGGTGTTTTGGGGACGGCGGGACCCGCACATTGTGTCTGCCTGCGATTGCAGTCCATTTTATGCACTCGAGTTCAAGGCCTCTTGAATTCAAAGGATAGTGGCAGGAAAGGAGCTTGGTGAGCTGCAAAGCGTGTGCAGGTATCTGTTGATCTGTGGAGGCAGAGCTGGCTCTGGCTTGTCACTGACTAGTTGCAGGGCGTCACCTAGCCTCTTGGCATCTCCTGAGACCAGCCTCCCCTGTGGACTTGTCGCGCAGCTCGAGTTTCCAGCCTAGGGCCTCTGCGCTGGCACCCTCTTCGCCCCAACCGCCTCCTCATCTTTGCACGGCTGGTTGCTTCTTACTGTCCCCACGGCAGATTAAACGTCCCTCCCGGGTGGGTCTTCCTGACCGCTGTATCCCCGTCTCCCGCTTATGGTAACATCACTCCATGGCAATGCCCTCAATCAGCACTCTATTTCGATATTTCCATTTTTTCCAATATTTTTGAAAATTGTGGTAAAATATACATCACATAAAATTTACCATTTTAGCCATATTTAAGTGACAGTTCAGAGACCTTAAGTAGACCTTAAGTAGATTCACCCTGTAGCGCCGCCGCCGCCTTGACCCCGTTTTTCACGGATCTACCTATGCGTCATCGCCTCCCCCAACGGTCTCCCCGGCACGAGCGCAATACTCAGCACATAGTAGGTGCTCAATAAACACAATGAGATAAAGGTGGACGTGCCTTGTAAACTGTGCATGGAAGTACGAAGAAAGCAACATGGACGTTTTTTTCCATACAGCCCCGAGACGAAGCCAAAATGCGACTCCGAGTTTTGTCCAACTCCGTGGGGGGTGGGGGGGCAAACCCGCCGAGAACTCCTTTTCTTTCCTGCTTCCAGGCCCCTTTGCGAGGTCAAGAATGAAGATATCCGATCACACCAGCCACCTGACACGAACACTCACCATTTCAACACATCAGCTGTACCCAGAGCAACATTTTATCAGTCGCTGAAGGGCAAGGACAAAAATAGACTGCGGAGAGCAAATGCCACCCTCGGCGGCGGTTGAAAGGCTCCGGCATACGGTGACCCGAGGCCCGGGGACCCGGGAGGTAGGTCCTCTGTCACAGTCGCACACAGAAATTGGAAGGCGGAATCGGAGCCAGGGTTAGGATGAGGGGAGGCACCCGCCCCCACCTTGGGCACCAAAAAACTCAGTAATCCAAACAGATTGTATCTAATGCAACACTCTGAAAAAACTCAAAATCAATGCAAAACCCCATGGTGAGCAAAGTATCAAAATTCTAAATAAAGAGAGGCCAGTAGTACTGGTTTTTCCTTTGGCTTCAGGCATCTATACGGCTCTGTATGGCATTCTTATGTCCTGCCTTTATTTAAAGATTTGGTATTTTGCTCTGCATGGATATTCAAGAGTCAAGTATTATTATTTTTACCACTGCGTGAAAATATGATTTGCAGGGGCGCCTGGGGGGCTCAGTTGGTGAAGCGTCCAACTCTTAATCTCAGCTCAGGTCTTGATCTTGATCTCAGGGTCATGAGTTCAAGCCCCACGCTGGGCTCCATGATGGACCTAAAGCCTACTTTAAAAAAAAAAAAAAAAAAAAAAGGACAGACAAGGCAGGGGTGGGGGGGACGTATGACTTGTCTGATTACTGAGTTTTTTGGCATCTCCTTTAATATTGGGCCTTAGCCATGTGTCTCCTTTGCCTCCCCTGATGCCAGCCTGGACGAGACGCTGAGTTACTGTACGTGCAGATGGCTCGAATGAGATCGGTCACATCCAAGATCACATCACTCTGGGCCTCTGTCTCCACACCTCTACGAAGGGACCGTCTGGTTCGTAGCTGTGGAATTACCCCAGACCTGCCCGATGTGCTATTTCAGATGCAAAAGTGCTTGGGAAAACTCTGAGGTGCTGTCTGCATTGCGAGGAACTGTTATTAAATTTTTATCAGAGGTAGCGAGTGGTCCAGCTGAGTGGGAGGCAGCGTTCAGTGCAGCGAAACACTTGCCCTATTTAGAAAAAAGGAGGGAAGTTTGCTAAATGAACAGCCTTTGCTGAGAACGGGTTCATGGTTCTCCCTGCGACCAAGCCGTCCCCTCCCGTCCCGATCCCGTTCCTGAATGGGAGGAAAGGCGGAGGGTTTCGGCTCATCTTGGCAAGCGTGCCCACCCCACGCTGCTGAAAGGGGCGGCCGCCGACCTTCTGGTCAAGTCGTGGGGGGCGCTTTCCTTCCTCGGCACATTACATGAGGTTTCCTCAAAATCTGAATTTCCTCAGGAGATGGGGAGTGGTGCGGGGAGAGCGGCTAGCAGGTGCCACCCGGCCTCAGACGGGAGATAGATGAAAAAGCACCCAGCTTTGGTCCTAGGACAAGAAAGTTCTGGAAGTGGACCGCAGTGATATTTGTAGGACATTGTGAAGCCGCTGAAGGCCACTGAATTGTCCACTTAAGAAACGTGAAATTTTAGGTTATGTATAGTTTACCACAATAAAATAAAAATAAATATTAAAAAGTCCCAGAGACCTAAAGGAAAGTAGCCAGCACACTCCGTCTAGAGGTATCCTCTGGGGTCCCACAGTGTCCGTGTTCTTTGGTTCTATTTATGCGTCTCTTCCCCCGGCTGCCAGGAGACAGGGAGCTGGGCCAGGGCTCGGCTGAGAAGCCCTTTTGCCTGGTAGCACCGTTATAAATAACCCAGAAGGAGGCAGAAAGGGGGTCCTGGCAGGGGACTGAAGGTCAGGCAGCCCCTCTGTGGCATTTGAGGAAATGTCACGCTCCACAGGCCAGCAAGGTGCCAGCTCACATCTCCAGCCCGCCGCTGCCCAGCGCTGACTGCGACCTGGCCCTCATGCCAGGGCAGCGCTAAGGTGGCTGGCTCCCGACCGTTCTGAGCAGAGACGGGACCACCGGCCGGGCGGGTAGCTGAGGCTCTCCCCCTCCCACCCGGCCTAGCGGGGAGAGGCCGAAGTCAGGTCCCCGAGAACCCGGGCCAGGCCTGGGCCACCAGCCTCAGCTTGTCAGCCGACACACACCGGCTCCGCTGAGGGAGAGATGACTCAGCATCGCTCAACCCGCAGCTGCCCCTGCTGGGGCTGCCGCACAGCGTGGGAGCCGGGAGGGGCCTCCCAGCCCATCTGGTCCTGCGGTTCCCACGCTGGGCTCCCTGGGGAACCCCCTGCATCCTCTCTCCCACAGCCCACCGGGGCCCTGGGCTTTGAAGTGGGAGAGATCATGAGGGGGTTAATTAGTTTCTCCATTTTCATTAACTAAAACCCAGACGGTGGCAACCCCCTCAGCCTCCTGTGGAACCCAAGTGAATTCAACGTTATGAGCTTGGCAAAACACAAACACACAGGAAGCCAAATTTGTATTTCTTTTTCACGTATCA
Source organism: Paguma larvata (assembly GCA_030068075.1). NCBI lineage: Eukaryota > Metazoa > Chordata > Mammalia > Carnivora > Viverridae > Paguma > Paguma larvata. The sequence continues at coordinate 40,261,135 of CM057826.1, read as the reverse complement.
GAAATACAGCGACGTGCTATTTTGCACACGAATCCTGTATTTTCCCACACTTATTCCACACACACACTATTTCGCGGGGAATCGAAGGGCTCAAGGAGGTTAATCTGAATCCTCTGACGAGAAAGCCCCTCCCTGAGGGGGTGGTATCCCTCACTCAGAGCGCCTGAGTGGCACGTGAGAGCCCAGCAAAGGGGGTATCCCCCCACCCTGCAGGTGAAAAGGGAAAGCTCAGGGAGGTAACGTGACCTTGAGAAGCAGAATGGGGACCCAGAGCCAGCTCCCAGATTCAGGGGCCCGCAGCTGTCAGTAACACTGGGGGCGGTTGGGGGGTTCTTTTCCTGGCTCTGTGCAAGTTTATCTACTAGACTTGGAAAGAGCAGAGAGGGGAAAATGTTCTCGGAGCCCCACTCGTACCTTTGAGTTTCTTTATGGGTTCAGGAGGCCCAGGTCACGAGCCGCTGGTGTGGACGAATAGGGGAGGCAGCCAGGGCGCCCCCCGGAGGGCATGGGCACTGCCACCGTCAGCAGGGAGCAGGAGGCAGAGCTGAGACTAGGCTTAGTCACTCCCTCTCCTACTTAAAAGCCTTCCCTGACTTCTCCCTGCCCCTGACAAACCCCCGAAGTCCTCCCCAGGCTCTGAGGCCCAGTGCGGGCTGGCCTGCCTTCTCCCCCCACCATCTCTTGGACTCTTTCACACTACGGAAACCCTCTGGGCTTGGGCTCTCCACCTGGGACGCGTCCCCAGGTCCCTGGCCACTCTGCCGGCGTCCAGTCTCGGTGAGGGAGGCCTTCCCCAACACGGAATTCACCGCGATGAATTATACATACCCCCGCGTGCTATCCGTATCACACCCCAGGGACTGTCCGTCTCCCCTGCAGAATGCACGCCGCACAAGGGCAAGGGACTGGGCCTGCCTAGAACAGTGTCTGGCACAGAGCAGGTACTCACCAAACCTCTGTGGGCTGGGTGGGGCGGCCGCGGGTGGGGGTACAGCCCCCATTTCCCAGGAGAGTTTTGGCATTTCTGCTTCATGTTACTGGGATCCCCGCAAAGTTTCCCTCACACTCCCTGCCCCCCGCCCCCCGCCTTTACTGGGGATGAGGAGGGGGTGATTTCCTTCCATATCCACTTATTCCCTGAAGGCAACTCCGGCCTTTCCTTTTCCAGTGGGTCAGATGATGAGAAAGCCAGACCCACGGGCTCCCAGATGAAGCTGGTGGGAAATAGAGGCTCTCTGGCCCCAGCAGGCCCTCCCTGGTCATGCGGTCAGGGAGGCCCAGAGGAGAAGGGAGGCCAAGGAGGCTGGCTTAGCAGACCCCCCCCCCACTCATGCCTGAGGAGTGGGTGCCTTCCAGCCACAGGTGGGCCTGCCTTACGTAGAAGTGTGTTCACTGGGAACATACCCCGGATTCGTGTGCGACTAACCCGCCATTTCCATTCCCTCCTTCCTCTTGTGTCCCATGAGCCGGTACTGCCCCAGGCTTCTCGGGCAGGGCAGGGCTTCATTAGAAAGCATCAACGGGGTAACAGGCACCTACCCTGAGAAGGGAAACCATCTGACAAGGCCTGGTTATCACCAAAGCCTGATGGGAACTAGGCAGGAAGTGGGGAGTGCTCGAATACAGAACGGGGAGATCTCTCAGGGAGCGGAGTTCCCGCCGGGCCTGCAGAGAAGTGCCATCTGAACCCGCGAGGTTCCCCTCGCCCTACTGGAATCGGAGGTCTGCGGGCTCATAAGAACCTTTATGCTGTAACCTAGACATTCTCCCGTTTGAGCCTCACGACGAGACGAAGGTTGAGCCATTTTTCCGTTGAGGAAGCTAACGTTTACAGAGGGGAAATAATTTGCCTAAAGTCATACAGAGAATTAAAGAGAGAGGAGCAGGCAGAAACCCCGAGACCGCGGACGCCTAGTCAAAGCAATGATGGAGAACGCCGGCTGGGAGTCGCGACCCTGACTTCTCTGCGCTATGGGCACGGAATCTTGAATGAGTGCCTCCACATCTCTGAGCCTCGGTTTCCCCATGTGCCAACCATGCCCAGCACTGGAGACCCTGGTCAGTCAGCCCGCGATGTCCTGGGCACGGCGGGAAAGCCTCGGCTGCCCCGCCGGCGGGTGTCACACGGGGGAGAGATGGGGCACAGAGAGCGACGAGCACGGAGGCGGAGCTCACGGCGACGCGCGTCTGCGTGGGCGTCACGGCAGGGCGCGTGGAAGACCTGCTGGCTCCCGACTGCGCAATTCAGAGTGTGGCCCGGAGACCAGGAGCGCCGGCCTCGTCTGGAGCTTATTAACCTCCGCCGGCTGTCGTGCTGAGTCCCCAGACCTCCCGAATCAGAATCTGCACTTAAACAAGATCCCAGATGATTCACAAGCACATTAAAGTTTGGGAAGCAAAACCGTTCAAACGTGGCGTCAGGTTGGAGCATGCGATCTGGGGTTCAACGCCCAGCTCCCTCGAGCCCCAGCGTCCCCATCTGTGGCGTACAGATAATGACGTGCGCTCGTCACAGGACTGCTGCGGGGGTGACGCACGATCACGCGTGTCCGCGGCCTTGCCCGGGGCCCGGCAGGTAACGGCTGCCTGAACCGCTAGCTTCCTCCCTTCCCGGAAGGCCTCTCCTTCCACTCCGAGTCCTGCCTGCACATCTGGGAAGCGAAAAAAAGACCCCCATGGGGCAGCAACAGATGGGGACAGGGTGGGAGCGGAGGGAAAGGAGGAGAGAAGAGGAAATAAAGAAGCAAACTAAAAACAAGCAGCGGAGAGCGTCTGAATCCCCAGGAGGCAGGCCACATGTGAAACCCAGAGACGCAGCCGTTTCAGCTCACGTCCTGCACCAGGGCTATCGAGGACTGCCAGAAGCCACCGGGCCGGGAGGGACAGAGGAGAGGAGCGAGAGCCACACAACTGTGTCCCCTCAGGTCAACATGTGACAATGCCGCCCCAGGCTGGCTCTGGACTGGTTCTGTGCACAGGGCGGACACGACACCGAGGGTCACCAGAGCAGCCAGACAGAAGCCAGGGGCTCCGGCTGAGCCCTGAGAAGGGTCAGACTTGACCGGTGGGCACAGATCCAGGGACTGTGTTGGACAGTGGGGGGCTGAGCGATGTGGTCTCAGCGGAGTGATTTAATCCCTCTGGGTCTCAGTAAAACAGGATAATAATAGCCCTACTGGGGGCGCCTGGGTGGCTCAGCCGGTTGAGCGACCGACTTCGGCTCAGCTCATGATCTCACAGTTTGTGAGTTCCAGCCCCGCATCGGGCTCTGTGCTGACGGCTCAGAGCCTGGAGCCTGCTTCCGATGCTGTGTCTCCCTCCCTCTCTGCTCCTCCTCCACCTGCGCTCTGTCTCTTTGTCTCTCAAAAATAAACATTAAAAATTTTAAAAATAATAATAATAATAATAGCCCTCCCGACCCACCTTAGGATTCTTAAGAGGACAGAAGGAGAAGGGCTTTGCAGAGTGTCTGGTGCAGAGTTAGTGCTCAGAAGACAAAGGCCATTCGTGAGACTGTGACACAGAGCCCTGAAGGAACCGCCAGAGCTTCCTCACGCCCCGGTCATTGGGGTAACCGCCACGGCCACAGCCATCTCGTCAAGATCTGACCCTCCCCCCACCCCTGGCCCCTGTTTAATACCCAGCCTACCCCCGCTTGCTCCCAGACGGAGACCAAAAATCCTTCCTGAGGCCCAGAAGGTCCCATGTGATCCGGGTCCTGCCTCCCTGTCCCATGTCATGTCCCATGTCACGTCTCTCCCCGCAGACGGTCTCTGCACGTGCCGTTCTCTCTGCCCGGAACATGGTCCCCACGCATAGCCCTGCCGGGCCTACTTACCTCTCCCATCTACCCTTGGCTCTTGCCTTCCCAGGGGAAGCTCTCCTTGAGCCCCGCGGAGCACACGAGGGGCCCCACCGCACCCTCGCGCAGCCTGCTGGAGGGCCCGCGCCTTCTGGGGCTCGTCACAGTTAGTAACTACACATTTGTTTTGAATGGGCGTTTTGTTAACGCTCACTGCTATATCCCTGGCACCGGGCGCATAGTAAGTGCTCAATAAACACTGGGGTCACGAATGAATAACCCCATTATTGAGAAACCACCTCATCCCCCAGGCCTTAACTTTCCACACACACGGGACAAACCCCAGTGCTGCCTGATCCCCAACCTACATCCACGACCCGCTGGCCCGGCGCCAGAGATCCAAACGTTTCTAGATCTGATTTTCTTGAAAGCAGCTTTGGGACCCGGCCAGGGGAGGCGTGCGCCGCCGGCCTCGGCAGTAAACGCTGATGAAGCTGTCTGGGCCGGCTGAGCTGAGATCAGGAAATGCCAAGATTTAAAAGCATCCGGAACCCATTTATTTATTGTTGTTCTTGCACTTCCAGGCTATTTTAAGCTTCGGATCGATCTGTTGGCCCCCCCCTCTCGCTTCAGAAACACCCGACATGCACCCGGCCCTACCTGTCAAGGCCCGGCTGCCCCTGCCCCGTAGGATACACCACGGCATCGGCCACAAAAACGGGTGGCTCTTCTGGTTTACCAGGTGCCTCTGGGACCGGTAAGCGCTTTCACTCAGAGTCCCCAACACTCCCAAAAGGAAGGATTGTAGCTCCATTTGAAAGATGGAGACATTGAAACTCGGAGAGGTGAAGACACCTGTCCAGGGTCACACAGCTAGAAAGTGCGAGAGCTGGGATTCGACCCCAGATCTCCTGAAGCCAAAGGCGAGGCGTGGCTGCTAGCCACTTAGCGGTCCTGCTTCCCTCATGCCTCCACCAAAGCTCCTCGTGCACTCTGGGAGTCTTCTCATCTCGCCGTGCCCTTCCGGCCACCTGCAAGGACCGCGTCACCAGCCTGAGCCCCCTGCCCCCGCGGGTACTGCTGCGAAGGTTGCCAGGGTGGGTTGCTCAGTGAAAAGGGGAAGTGAACCTTCTATGATCCCCTTTGCGCTTTTAATGAAAATTGCGGGATGGATGGAAAACCAGATGCACAGGTGACATATTCATAGGTTATCGCCGGAAGGACAGAAGAAAATACAGAAGAGTTGGGAAGAGGAACAAGGAGTTGGTTGGGGATGGGGGAGGTCACGGAATATTTACTTTCTATTTTAGGTCCTTCCTTACTCCTTGAATTTTATTTTTATTTGGTCGCGTACATGCTTCAGCCCATCCTCCAAAGTCCAATGCGTATGCCACCCCCTCTGTGAAGCCTGCCCTGACTGTCCCAGCTTGTCCCTCCTCCGAGTCTCAGCCATACTCTGCCTGCATCTCTCGGGCACAGAGGCCACTGAGCCTGTGTCCTCCGGGGCATACAGATACGAGAGCTCCCAGGCAGGCGGGGGGCCCAGGGTCTGGGGCAGGGTCTCCCCACACTGAGGCCCAGCCTCTGCCAAGGTAAGGGCATGGAGAGCCTCAATGAATGAGTGTTTCATTTTCTATCTTGGTCCACGGCCTCCTGAGGCCAAGGAAGTTGGAAACTCTAAAATGGAGCTTGGAGGCAGGGAAGGAAGGAGGGAAGAAAAGAATCAGAGGGTAAATTCGGCTCCTGCAATCTGCCCGCTGCTCATCCCCAAGAAATGACTCAGGCACCGCTCATGCCAGCAGACAGTCCATTTGGGCCCTGAGGTCACCGAATCTCGTCACAGGTCCTGCTCATTAAATATAGAGGAGCGCGAAATACAGCCACCACGTCTGGTGCTGGGGCTCTGAGGAAGGGACGGAGAGACAGAGACAAGAGGCACGGAGTCTGTCCCCTGTCGACCAGTCCTGACTGCTCGCCCGGGAAGCTCTGGGCTGTGACTGACACTGGACACGTATCTCGGACTTGGCTCCTGGCCTTGGTGGGAGCTTGGTGACGGTCCCACCTCGCCTCCCAGGCAGCGAGGGGGGCCCCTGCCTTCCTCAGTGCCCAGCCTCTCTGCCTGAGGACCTCCGTAAAGATCACGCTTTACCGACACTGCGCTGGTACCGTCCAACGACCAAGTAAAGAGAAGCAGACACATTGGGCCACCCCATTTTACAGATGAGGAAACTAAGTCCCAGGGACGGTAAGGCACTTGCTGGAGATCACGCAGCTAAGTGAGTGATGCTGGGCGTGGACGCAGGTTGCAGCACGGAGAAGAGCCTGAACTGAACTAGAACTCCACTGGCTGGAGCTTCGTGACTGCAGGCAAGCCACCCACTGGCCTGAGGCCTCAGTTTCCTCATTTGTTTAGTGAGCCGCCTGCCCACAGGGCAGCGTGTGGATCTCCTGAGCTGGGGCCACGCTTCTCTGTCTCTGATCACATACCTAGCGGGGACAGGGACACGATGGTCTGGTCGGCAGAGAAACACTCAACGCCCAGGTCGGGCACGGGGCCTCTTCCCAGAACTCCGTTCCCTCTCCCCACTCCCCAAGGTCTGGCATAATGGAGAGCTAACTCATTTCACTTGGTAAGAAAAACTTTCTTCTATTATAAAAAACAAGGATATACCGGGGTTGTGACGCAAAAGCTCTATTAATCGTTTCAGATAAAATATGAATGGTTTTTCGTGCTGCAGATGCTGTTTAAATCAGTCACAGGTTTAACCGGCGGGACCACTTTGGAGGCGGCAGCGGAACTGTTTGGAATCAGAGACATCGGCATTGATTTGAGCTCACTCACTCAACCAGCTGTGTGACCCTGGCCAAGACGCTCACCCTCTCTGAGACTTAGTTTCTTTATAAAATGAAAATGGTAAGATCATGCTTGTAAGCAGAAGCCAATCTCTTTTGAGTGATTGGTTCCCACCGGCTATCTGGTGAAGGCTATAACATAAACTTCTCAGAATGTGTACAAATGCATAAAATTAAAATGTTTGAAAATGCGGAAAATAAAACAGCATTAGAAAGGCCACCAGTACTATCAAAATACATCTGTAAAATATTAGGAAGAATAAATTCGTGTCACAATAATATCACATGCTTCCTTACTATCATGTTAAAAAATATGATCTAGTAGCAAGTGGAATAATTACCCATAATTTCAAAGTAGCGATGAGCATAAATATTTCCAGATAACAGAAATAACTGTAACGTGATATGAAAATATCTGGGATTTCCATTGGTGACAAAGTCACAGGCACGCCTAATATTTTCACGGTTTGTCATCTCTGTTCATAATGAATGGAAATTCTAAATTTCACTTAGAGGTTACCAAAAAGAAAAAAAAATTCACTTAGAGCTTAGAGATCTTTTTTTTTTTCTATCCGAGTTCACAGACCCCCTAAATTCTGACCCCTGGGGCTGGAGGTTCCACCCGCATGCCATTGGGAGTCCCCCGCCCCGGGAGTGGCTGCAGCAGCCGTGAGCCCATGAGGGGCCCAAGGCCGGATGTAGGTCACGCAAGGCCGTTGAGTGAGTAAGGGAAGCCTTAAAGCTAATCCACAAGCTTAGGGCTGGAAGAGAGTTAAGCCCTAGTTACATGTGCACTCGGGCTGTGTCGGCTCGAAGCAAGCTGGACCCTTCCCTGCAGCGGCTGTGTCCTCGGCCACTCCTGCAAAGGAGCCCTTTCAATTCTTGTCCCCTTGATGGCCCCCCCTGGGTTGGCTTATTGGCACCCCAGCCTTGTGTTCAAATGGAGCTCTGGTTCCGCACGGGCCAGTTTCTCCTTCGGGTCCTCCGCGTGTCGGTAAGAGGCAAAACCCTCACCCCGCTGCTCGGAAGCCACGCTCGGAACACCTCTCTTTCCCTCCCACTCAATCCATCGGCTGGTCCCGTCCACTCTCTCTCCATCCCCGCTGTCACCGTGCTAGTAGCCCAGGCGACCATCACCGCTTACCTCGATGCTTACGAGGCTGCTGAGCACGCCTCCCACTTCCACACTTGCCCGTCCCACTCCAAGCTGGTCTCTCCCGCGGGAGCCAAAACTCATCTTTGGAAAATGTACATCAGATCGTGGAGCCCCACTCCCTACACGGAACTCTCTGAGGACTCTCCTAGTGCACTTCGGATGAAATCCAAACATCCACGGCTGATACAGCCCTCACCTACCTTACCAGCATCCTCTCTGGCCACCTCCCGACTCAATCACCATGCCGCCCACATCTTGGCATTCTTCCATACATGCGAATTCAGAAGTTCGTCACTGCCCCAGGGCCTTTGCACAAGCCATTGTGGCATGGCTGGCTCCTTCTTGACACGTTGACCAAATGTCACCTGTTCAAAGAGGCCTTCTCTGACCACTCACCCTAAAGTGGCTACCCTTCGGCTCACTGTCCATTACATGGCTCCGTCTCATCTTCCTCATGATCCACACTGAAATGATCTTGTCCGTTCTGGCCATGTGTTTGTTATCCATCCACCCTCCCCGAAATGGAAGCTCCCTGACTGCTGGAAACTAGCCTGGCTTGTTTCCCACGATATCTCGGTGCATAGTAGGCACTCTCCAGATTTTACCGAGGGAGCTTACTTTGCACAGGAAAACGGGCTGAGCTCACGCCCTCGCTGCCCCTTAATCCTCACAGCTGCTATTATTCCTATTTTACGGGAGGAAGCTGAGGAGGCCCAGTGAGGTTCCCTAGCTGGCTGAGGGCCACGGACTCCAGAGCCAGGTTCTTAATCATTGTATTATACAGCTCCGAAAGAATTACTCCCTCCCTCTCCCCCATCCCCTGCAAATATCATCCCCAAACAGGAAGATGATTCTGCAGATAACTGCGGAGGGGTGGGGCTGAACGGATGGCACCCCGGGCCTCACGATGCCGGAACCTCGTCCTGCTCCAAAGCCATGCCCAGCCGGGGCGCCGCGCCCAGGGGAGTCGGCTGGCAGGGACGTGGCACCTGCACTCACGTATGCCTGCAGCGCCCCGGAAACTCCCCACAGCTCCTTTCTCCTCGCTGCCTTTTCTGGGCCTCTAATCTCTCGGTCAGGTTTCCAGGGCTGCGGAGCGTCCTCTGCTTGGAAATTTCCCGGTCAGCAGTGGGAGCGTGGGACACGTCGGAGAAGGCCTTCACGGCCATTTAGCGCACCCCCCTCCTCTGCTTTAACCAAACAATAGCTGCGGGTACTTCATGGGGGAGGTTCCCTTCGGATCCCCATTTTACAGATGAGAAAAGTCGAGGCCCAGAGAGGTTTGCTGACTGCCCCTGGGGACACCCAGCTGAGTTAAGTCGTTGAGCTGGGAGGGAAACCCAGGAACCTGGCCCTCTAAGCCACGATCTCAACTCTGTGCTAAAATACGAACAAAGCCCTTTTTGTCTCAGAGCCTCTCCGCGGGCGGCACAGGTGCCAGAGTTAGAGAAGAACGGCGGGAAAAGAATCCTGGGACACAACAGGCCCCGAACCTCCTATTTTCCACGGGAGGAAACTGAGGCCCAGAGAGGGCAAGTCTCTGACTGGCCCTCGGCCGGGCCGGCATCGAGCTGCCTCTGGTGGACCCCTCGTGGCCCCAGACACGAGGCAGGGTGCACAGGTGGCACGCATCCGGGGGCGCCGACCCCACAAAGGACCCCCTTCAGGACGGCGGCCCCCGGCGCCTGCATTCCAATCTGGTCCGCAGCAGGAAGGGCTGGTGCTAGCGGACAATGCTCAGCCCTCGGCGGGCGGGGAGGCAGCTGTCGGCGGGAGCCTGCCTTAAACAGAACTCCCTGTTTCCATTTTAGCCCCGTTGCCATGGGGTGGGCCCGGCTGGGACAACAGCCTCCTTATATAGGGCAAAGCAGGGATCCTTGCCCGGCTTCTCCGAACGCGAAGGCAACGGCCCCGGAAGAGATAACACAAACCACTGCCCTTTAGAGGCCATCTTGCTGCTTAGAGAATTGGGCCTGTGTGCGCGCGTGTGCACACGCACGTGCCGTCCAACAGGCAAATCAGAACCCAGGGCTCTGGCCTGGACTTGAGACTGGCGGCTGCCGCTAGGTGCTCCTAAGCAAGCCCCTTGCCTCAGTTTCCCCGTGTGGATACAAAAGAGTCAAACTAGACACCGTCTAACGTCCATCTTAGCCTTCACGTTTGACGATTCTGTGAAATTCAGAGAATCCGAATGATCAGAACGCCTCTTTGCCTTCATTAAAGCGCCAGTGTGTGGGCACCACCACCATCGAGCCAGTCCGTCTGCAAGTCCTGTTCCAAGAAACTTCACACCTCCTGGTCTTGCTCTGACAGGGGCTGAATTTGAACCCCTTCCTTCATAGCTCGAATCATTGGATGTTGGCAAGCATTCTCTGTAGAAGGCCAGGCAGTAAATACTTGTTGAGACTTTGGAGCCATAAAGTCAACTGCTGGGCTGGGCGGTTAGTGTAAAAACAAACGCATAAACCGAAAGACGTGGCTGGGTTCCAATAAAACTTTATTTACAAAAACAGAGCTGATTGGTTTGGCCTTCAGGGCCTTACTTTGCTGACCCCTGGAGCCATCATCTCCACCACTGCCTCTTCAAAGGGGCCGTTTACTCCAATGCGGGGGTAGCCCCTCCCCTCGGGGTGCAGGGTCTTCAGAGCTGCGTGCCTCTGGGCAGTAGGGAGTCAGCTTCCCCATCTTCCCACCGTGGGCCCACTGTCCTCACCAAGTTCCACTCCTCTCCACTTAGCTACCATTTCCAATCTGCAGCCAACTGGTCTACCGGGTCTCCAAGCTGAAGGCTATATCTAAAACCAAAAGGAGTGGGCTCTGAAGGAGACTCGTTTGGGGGGCAACAGCACCCAGCCTCTGCCATAATGGTTTTGGCTACCACAGGCTCTGAGTGAGATTCCTGAAGGCAGAGGCTGCTAGACGAGATCTGTCTGAAGCCATGAGGAAACCAGGGCGCAAGCTGGCCTCCCCACACACACACGTGTGGCATGGACGCCAAATGAGGCAGTGCGAGGGCATTCTCCGACACAGGGGTCCACTTCCACTGTTTTCCATAGCACGCTGGGATTTTGGAAAGACAGAGGATGCTCTGATGAGCCAACTTCCTTCTGTCTTTCCCCCGGAAGCAGTGATATGACCACTTCTCCCTTCTGACAGGAAAACATCTTCTATGAGTCAGGGGCTCCTCCTGGCAGGCAGAAACCACTCCCCTGCCCAAGTAGAGCTTCCTCCCTGCCTCCACCCGGTTCTCTGGAAGGCAAAAGAGAAAGAGCAAGCCATAGCGGCTCCCCCCACAGGCTGTCTAGGGGGGATCCACCGGACCAGCAACCCGGGCAGCAGGGAGTGGAGGGCACGCCCACCACCAAACCCAGTGACCCGACTCCAGGATGCCCCTGACTGGATAAAGTAGCTGAGGATGTCTGGTCCCGAGGCGGCGGTCAAGGCCATCACACACCTCTGAAGGTGTTCCAGAAGACATACAAACGTCTTCTGGGGGGCCCCAAGGGCAGATCCAAGACACCAATGAGTGGAAGTCACATTTTTTTCATGCAAGGAAGAATGTTCTAATGAAGGCGGTGATTTCCTCCATGCTGTGATTTACACAGAGGCTGGCAGGGCACGGTGCAAAGGGGACTCGTGCACCCAAGAATGCACACGGCTTCAAAGAATCAACAGGACTACGTGCCCAGCATGTGTTCTCTTCTGCTTAGGGCCCTCATCGGCCTGTCCTTCAGGCTTCACGACAGTCTTCAAGGTAGAAATTCGTATCATCCCACCGTGCAGATGGGAACGCGCAGGCTCAGAAAGGCTGTAGCAGAGAAGCAAGAGCAATGCAGCCGGCCAGGCGCAGAGCCCGGCTTCCTGGTGCCAGGCTCTCCATACATACGGTCCAGCAGTGACCCGTAGAATCCTTAGAATCCGAGTCCCATCCCAAAAACGGAGTGAATGTGTTTCGGAAGGGGGTCTCGGCCTTTCTTGGGCCCCTCTCGCCTCTGGGGAGCTGCTGTGAGGAGTGGGGGACCCCACTTCTTAAAGAGGCCCCAAGGAGGAAGACGTCTCCTCCGTCTCTTCCCTGAAGGCTCCGGTTCCCATAAGGACCTCCACGCGGGGCCTGTCTGCTCATGGCGGTTTTACAGCCTCCTGCCCCGCCCCTCCCCACCGCCCTGGCCAAGCACCCTGAACGGCCCCACCTCTGCACCTTTGTATGTAGCGTTCTGCCACTCCACCCTGCTCCCAGCCTTCCCAGCTAGGCGACTTTGTTCTCTGCACTGCGTCTTCAGGGTGCTGCTCTTCCAAGTTCTGCCTGAGAATCCCCTCTGCTCTGCGTACGCCCGTCTAAGCCTTAGCATCACGTCCCCATGGGGAGGCTTCGAACCCAAGGCCAGGGCATACGGGGTGTGCCTGAGGGTCCCCTGGGGGCCCGCCAGTGCTCCTTCAACCCATGTTTGTTGAACGAAACTCTTACAGATGTATCTTTTCGTATTTAAACAGAAAAGCCACAAGCACTGAGACCCAGGCGCTCAGGACAGCAATCTGTAGAAGGCTGTGACAAGGGGGAGGGGGCTGCCGGCCGCCAGTCCAATCAGAGCAGCTCGGCTCGTCTCCACTCACTGAGCCCGTGGGTAAGATTCGGCCCGCAGAGGGGAGAAGCGGAGCCCCCGCCAGCGAACCACTGCCTTCCAGCTCCAAAATTCTCGACTCACCCTCCCCCCGCCCACCCCCATTCTGCAGAAACTGACTTTTGCTATGAAAGACAAGCCTCTCCAGCCAGTGAAAACACTGAATCACCAAAGGAGGCTCTGAGCTTGGCTGGCTCACCAGCCCCAAGCCGGAGCAAGCACGCTTGAGAGCTCCTTGCACACCTCCAGAGGTGAGGCGCTCAAACACACGCAGAGACTCGTCTCTAGAAACTCTGAAGCAGGAACACTGAGCGTCTTGCAGGGTCTCTCAGCTGCCCGACAGGTGGAGGTAGGCGGCTCAGAGGAGAGCCCAGAAGAAATCTAAGAGAATCAAAGACTATCCTTAAGAAGAGACTCAGTAGTTCCAAGGGTTTTGTTCACGAATCCACGGCGGCCGCAGAATCTCCTGGGGAAGCCTGTAGAAACGCAACTTTTCAGGCCCCTCCCCGAAGGCCCTGAATCCGTCTCTGGATTCTCCATCCTGGAGATCCGGGAATGTACACTCCCCATGAGCCCCCAAGCAATGATGCAACCTTTCACGTCCACTGTCCAGAAGCCTGCCCCGGGCCAGGAATCTACACATCTCCCTCATTCCCCGTAGGTGGCCAGGTCCCATTTCACAGATGGGGTTACTGACACCCATTCCCAAGGGCAAAGTACCCAGAGTGAATCATCGGTGAGCATTGTCATTTATCCCTTGGCTTATTTCAGCAGGTCCCAAAACAAGGGCACTTGCATACTCTCGGGCGCCTCCCTGAGTATCAGAATCTCTTCTGATTGCGCTCCTTTTATTATAATTGTTTAAGGCTCAAAGGCCCCCAGGAAGTGCAGGCTGCAGACTAGCTCACTCTGGATTTGGCTGGTTTGGGGCGGAGGCGGCAAGGACCAGGGACGCGGCATCAGTCCCACCCACCTGTCCCACCCACAGACGAGAAAAACCAAGGCTCAGAGAGGTTCGCCCAAGGGCACCCAGCTAGGAAATCCTAGAGCCAGGAGGTAAACCCAGGCAGTCTGACTGGAGATCAAGGGCTCACCCTTAGGTTTACACTGCTTTCCCTTATCTTCCTGCCTATGAGGTCTTGGCAAAGTGTCACCGAGGCCCGAAAGGGTGGCCCGCAGACTAGAGCAGGCCAGCTTCACCTCCATGGGTGTTAATGAGGGAGTGGATTAGTGGGGCATTTCCTGAGCAAGAAAGGCACTAGAGGCGCTGCCTCAGGTAATCCCTTTCAGGTGCGGCAGGCTTTACCGTTACCGCCAGACGCACCACAATGAAGGGACTCAGTCCAGGCCACCAGACCCAGGCTGCCTGGGTTTGAAGCCTGCCGTGTGGACATGTGACTTAATGTCTAAGCCTAAGTGTAGTCTTCTTTAAAATGAGGATAACACGGGGCGCCTGGGTGGCTTAGTCAGTTAAGTGTCCGACTTCGGCTCAGGTCATGATCTCACAGTCTGTGGGTTCGAGCCCCGCATCGGGCTCTGTGCTGATGTCTCAGAGCCTGGAGCCTGCTTCGGAATCTGTGTCTCTTTCTCTCTCTGCCCCTCCCCTGCTCATGCTCTGTCTCTATGTCTCTCAAAAATAAATAAACGTTAAAGTAAATAAATAAATAAATAAATAAATAAATAAGGATAACAGTAACTACCTCATGCTTGCTGTTATAATTGTAGGATGAAATGATTTCACATTTATCTCTTCAACTGGTCCTTGTAACTGTCCCGCTTGGCTCACAGGACTGGCCCATTCGTTCCGTTTGCAGGTGAGAAGAGCAAACATTGGCAGGGAAAACGACTTCCACAAGGACACACAGTCAACGGCTAGGTCTCTGAATTCTCGAGTCACTCCCCAGGCAGGTCCCCATTTGCATCTGTTTCTCCTTTGAGCCCTGATGTTACCCTCATTTGTTCTGTTGATTCATGTCTGAAATGAGAGAGCTAAAAAAAATCTCCCAGGAACGGCTCCCACAATAAACTCCACCACTTCAATGCCTTTGCCCGCGGCAGACATGGCTAATCAATCACGGGCCTCCTTCCTGCTGAGCCGGAGCACAGCTTCCGACTCTCCAACACAGCGCTCTTGACAGCCCTTACCAACTGATCACAGATGGTGGAAAATCAAACCACCCCTTCCACTGCATAGACAGGATCTTCTCTCCAAACTTGGGTTCTTTCCAAAGCCAGTTATGATGGAGAGACAGGGGTGCCCACGGCCATCGCATCACGACACATGTCAACCTCCCTGCAGATCCTTCTCAGGGACTGCGGTGTCCCTGTGGGTAGAATGGGGTCATCCATCTTTCCCCACATCCAAGAAACTGCTCAACACAGACGTCCTGCTTAGAGCCGGCCCCAGAGCCTCGCTCTGTGACGGGCAGTCATGTCGGCCAGTGGGAGAAGCGGGGACTCTCGGCATTCCCCATCGGCACGTCCCCCTGTGAGACGAAGGACACTGGTGGAAGGTGTGGCAGATAATCCGTTTTTAGCAAATCCGATCCATGAGAAGCCTGGCAAGAACGTGTATGAAGGTGGCACCCCCACGAAGGAAAGCAGAGCTGAGATAGAGCTCCTAGCCCAACTGAACCTGAGCCCCACATTTTCATTTACGGGAACAAACAAATTCCTTTATTAGGGGGTGACTTCGAGTCGGCTCTCCGTCACTTATCATCTAACAATCCTGAGAGTCAAATACTCGGCAGGGGTCAGAAAGGAATCTGGCAAGCACACGGCCGCTCCAGCTTCTCTTAGCTGTCCCACAGCTGGTACCCCGGGTATGCAGAGCGGAGAAAGCCGGGGTTCTCTAACGTGCAGGTTGGGGAGGATAAAAGAAGGTTAACGGGCACCTGGGTGGTTCAGTGGGTTAAGCGTCTGACTTCGGCTTAGGTCATGATCTCACAGTTCATGAGTTCGAGCCCCGCATTGGGCTCTCTACTGTCAGCGCAGAGCCTGCTTCAGATCCTGTCTCCCTCTCTGCTCCTTCCCCACTCTCTCTCTCTCTCTCTCAATCTCTCTCTAAAAAATAAATATTAAAAAAATACCAAAGTTTGAGAACCACTGAGCTTACCCCTATGGTTGTCTTCTGATGTTTTCTCTACTCTAATAGGCACCTAATAAAACTGACAAGGCTCGAGCCAAGGGGGTTAGTGCTGTGCTTCCGAGGCCTGAGAGAAGACTCTTGCTTTTTACTGGCAGAACACTTCATTCATTTTGCCGACAATCGCCGTCGTTTAACGGCCTCCGTTCCAACCCCCTGAATCCTCCTTCACCTTTTCTGCTACGTAGGACACTGCTCCCCGACCGCCTCCGCGTCCGGTTTCTGCAGCCTGCAGCAGGCCTGCAGCCGGGTTGGGCACAATGCCACCCCTGTGACAGGGTGTCTGGGAAGGCATCTGCACGGACGCCTGCCTCTGGGTCTCGGCCCCTGCCCCCGGGGCATCTTCCCATGAAGAACGGGTGTCAGGGGGCCCCTGGGGCTCTCAGTTGGTTGAGCATCTGACTTCGGCTCAGGCCACGATCTCGCCGTTCAAGAGTTCTAGCCCCGCACTGTGCTCTCTGCTGTCGGCACGGAGCCTGCTTCAGATCTTCCGTCTCCCTCTCTCTCTGCCCCTCTCCCCCACTTGCTCACTCTCCCTCTCGCAAAAATAAACATTAAAAAAAAAAAAAAACAGGTGTCGGGGGGGCACCTGGGTGGCTCAGACGGTTGAGCATCCAACTTCAGCTCAGGTCATCATCTTGTGGTTTGTGAGTTCAAGGCCCTCATGGGGCTCGCTGCTGTCAGCGCAGAACCCAGTTCGGATCCTCTGTCCCCCTCTCTCTGCCCTACCCCTGCTAATGCTCGCTCTCTCTCTCTCTCTCAAACATATATATTCTTTAAAAAATGGGTGTCAAGGGCACCTGGGTGGCTCAGTCAGTTAAGCATCTGACTTTTGATTTCAGCCCAGGTCATGATCTCATGGTTCATGCTATTGAGCCCCTCATCAGGCTCTGTGCTGACAGCACCGAGTCTGCTTGGGATTCTCTCTCCCTCTCTCTGCGCCCCTCTCCTGCTTGCCCGTGCTCTCTCCCCCAAAATAAATAAATAAACATTAAAAAAAAAAATGGGTGTCACACTCAGCCTTTGGTACGCCTTCACCCTGAGCCAAGGTTGGCCCGGACCCTTGGGCAGGTAATCTTGCAGCTGTGGGCAGAGGGTTAGGGAATGATCCTGTTCTCTGGCCTCTTTTCAGTGCCAGCCTGGGTTGGGGTGGCACCGGCTCGCAAGAGTCACAACACTAACCTCCACAGACAGACACACCTGGACCATTCGTAAAGAAACCAAGAAGTCTCTGCCCTGCGTATGGAGAAGGGGGGCTGGGATCTCGGGGGAGGCGGAGTAGAGGCATGACCGAACGCACCTCGGCCTCTCCACAGATACTCAGCACTAAAAGATAAGGGGGGGAGTGAATTTTTCTTCATGAGTCATTTGAACTGCCACGTCCCATCGTCAGGTTGTAAACTAAAAAGGCAGGGGCCCCCACTTACTGGGCACTTACTAAGTATGGGGCACTGACACGTGACGCAGCAAAAATAAGTCTCTCCATCCCCCTCACAGATGAAGAGACCAAGGTCCAGAGAGGCCCAAGATCACTGGGCCAACCGGTGATAAAAGCCAAGATTTGAACTTGGATCTGTCTGGTCGCAGTGCCCATGACACCAGCCTCTGCCTTCTTTCTGCCCTACAATTAGAACTAAAAGGGCCCTTCGATGAGGGTGAGGAGATCTGGTCCAAGCCTTAGTTCTAAAGACAGGAGAGTGAGGCCTCGAAGGAGGAGGCCCGCGTGGGACCCAGGCCTCCTGCTGCCCTGAGCCAGGCTTCTCTCCAGACTTCCCGACCCTGGAGAGCTCCCTGTTGCCTTGAGGGTATACAAACACTTTGCCTCCCCCCCCACCCCGCCCCCGCTCCCGCTCCCGAACAGTTATTCCAATGCTAACCTGCCCCGTGCCTCTGGGGATAGAGCAGTGATAGTCAGGGTCCCCGCCACCTAGTCAGATGGGGGAGCTGCAGACCTGTGCCCGAGAGATTAGGGCACAAAGACGGTCGGCTGGAGTGAGGGTCCGGGGAGACCGGGGAGGATGAGAAGGAAGCACTCAGGGCCTCTAACGGCCTTCTAACCACCGTGTTAAGGTCGGCCTTTGCCCTGAGATCACGGGGCTCCGCTGAGGGGGATTTCTGCAGGATAGCGACGAGGTGGATCTGTGTTCCGGCTGCCACGTGGAGATGGGGACAAAATGGCAGGTCCAATGAGGGGCTGTCCCACGGGTCAGTGCGACACAGCGGCCTCTGGGCAGGAGGAAGCAAAATGAAGGGGAGCAAATGGACTGGACCTATTGCGAGCTCCGTGCTGGGGAGCAGACTTGGTGACTGCTGGGCTGCGGGGAGCGAGGCAGGAGGCAAAGTTGAGGAGGGCTCGCTGGTTCGGGGCTGGAGGCAGGGAGGGGAATGTAAACGGAGCCCCGCCTGGGACGTGCTGAGTTCGCAGTGCTTGAAAGCAGGGGCGCGGGGCGGCCCGCCTCAGGCAGGCAAGTCGGGGAGTCTCTGACACCTCCCTTGCCCAGGCTGGGCCGGCACCTGAGCGCGCGTGCACGCAGGTGTGCACGGGGCGGTGGGTAGGAATACGGCTGTTACCACGCTGCTGTTTGTGGAAGGCTACGGAGCAGGTCCGCGCTCTCTCTTACCGGGCCCTTCAAGCATCCTGGTGAGTTCTCCCCATTTCACCGATGAGGAGCCTACAACCCAAAAGCCCTGGAGGAGTTCTCCGAGGTCATGACTCCAGCCCATGCTTAGTCTCCCAGGCCCCGTGCCTCTTTCTCCTGACGTGCCACCCTCTGTATGAAAAGGTCTGCACAGTCGTCACTGAGTTTCCAACAGGGCAAAACGGGAGCAGATGTGCTGATCGGTCAAGACAAGTCCCCTAATCCTGCTTGCCGGTGGCCGTGCGTCTCAGTGGAAATTAACTAATTGGTCTCTGAGGTGCCGAGTGTTGCAGGCGGGGGAAAGATGTGTACTGAGGATGAGAAAGGCCTGAGTAAGCCAATGCTCACTCGCTCGCTCGCTCTCTTATTCCGGTGTGACACTGACACCAGGACCTGGGAGTTCGGGTACCCATTCTGGGACCTCGGCACCCTGACTTTCCGTCAGCCCTGCGAGCTCAGAACCATTGGCCGGGACAGCCCCACCAGCGGACTTCACACGAGCCCTTCCTTCCCTTCTGCTCTGCCCCACTCCCTACCTCTATCCCAGCCGGCACTTGGCGGCCCCCCAGAGGCCTGCTGGGAGTCAGGAGGGAACGCCGAGCATCTGGCCAGAGCCCAGGCCAGCCTTGTGGGTTCACATTAGGGCACCTGCTAATGTGCAGGACCCTGGGGCCAGCTGCCCTGTGACTGGCTGGCAAAGCCAGGCATCAGGCCATCCCAGCACCCAGAACCGCGTGACCCCAAATCCCAGCTATAAATAGATGAGAACCTGTCAGCCCCCCTCCCCCGCCCCTACCCAGCCTCCCCTCTCTCTTGGCCGAGAATGAAAGGGCGCCTTGAAACGATGCCGAGGCCCAGATCCCCAGCTTGGCTGCTCCGAACCGAAACCTGCTGCTGACCTCAGGGAAAATACTCCATCCTCTGGAAATCCGGGGAGCTGTCAGGTCCGAGCCCCGCTCAGCCCACAACCTGCTTCTATCCCTGGTAACTATCCTGGTGTGCTGACTGCTTCCAGCCCCCAGATTTCTGAGTCACTTGGATCACACTTTAATATGCTGCCACCAACAAGGCATTCATTAGGAGCCCACTGCCTGGGGAGAGGGGTGCGTGTGTGTGTGTGTGTGTGTGCATGTGTACGTGTGCGTGTGTCAGGGAGGCTGGTCTTGCCAGAAATGTTTTTTTCAGAGCTTCTTCACAGCTTGAAGGATCTCAGACGAATGCTCGCTCCTTGCCTCACACAAAGGGAATGCGGGCCTTGCCCAAGGCCACAGGGTGCAAGGGTGGCAGATCGGTGACCAGACGCCCAGCCCAGGGCTCACTCACTACGGCCCCAAGCTATCATGAGCCCTACTCCCAACCCGCCGCCACCCGGGTTCCCAGTTACGCCGTACCAATGGCCCGGAATGCTCTTATTGCTTCTCCCTTCTTCTTTTGCTCTCCCCGCTCCTGGACTGAGCCCATGGCCACCTCCACCAAGAAGCCATCCCAGCCTAATTTAATTTAGCTCACAGCTGTCCCAAGCGCCACGCCCTGCCAGCACATCCTCTGCCCTTCATGAGTTTTCTGAATCGCTTGCTTGCACTGGCCAAAAACGGCATTAAAAATTATTTAGGGGTGGCAAATAGAGTTTATCTCCTAGGCCAAATCCTAATAGTTCGTAGTCGCTGCCATCACGTGTGTGAGGATTATAAGCCATATCCGAAATCCGGAGGACGAATGCAGTGATCGATTGGTGATGTCTGCCTCAGCCAGGGCCCCCGTCAGCACTCACGCCAGGCTGTATTAGCCCTGCTACGGGGTTTACTCTCCCCTCTGCTGCCCCCAAAGACTAGATTCCTCAAGGCAGAAACTCAACTCTATAGACCAGTCAGCTTGAGCTGTGGGAATAGGGGTTCCTTCCTCCCAGCCCGCCACCCAAAGGTCAGTGTGGTGTCAGGTAGGCAACGCAGAGAAAACGATAATCATCTCTTGCTCAAATCTGTGGTTGCCCCCCGCACAAAGGACGCCGCAGCCATTGCCCCAACCGATCTCGACGACAAGCCCGAGAGGCACACAGGTATTCTCTCTCCTGTCACACGCGTCGACTGAGGCACACAGAGGCCGAGTGACGATCCCAGGGGCCAGCGACAGGAGTTGGCAGGCTCGGACCTGAACCCACCTCACGGGATGGCATCCATCCAGAACCGGCAGGAACCATCCGGTCCAGTCCTCCAGAGGACAAAGAACAGCCGGCCTGCCAGGTGACTGTCCCACCTGTCCTCTCGTATCTCCCATGACAGGAAACACCCTATCATCCAAGGCAGGCCGGCTCGTTCCATCCGGGGGCAGTTCTGGACATATGGGAAGTTCCTCCTTAGCCTGAGCAGGAACCTCTCCCTCTGACCTCCACTCACTGTCCTCCCCAACGTCAGGTATTTGCAGGCGAGTCTCTGGCCCTCCCTGGAATCTGGTTTCCTCCAGGCCGCACCTGCTGCGGCCCCTGCGTTTGGAATACATGGCTCAAGGTCATCCTGCTTTTTGTTCCTCCTTCTCTGAGAGCACATGTGTCCGCCTGTTGTGGTGACAGAACCCTCTCGTCCCTAGTTCTAGATCTCCGACTTCCATTACCACATCCGAATGTTCAGAAACGATCAATCGGGTTTTGAGATTCATCGTGCTTCATACTACACACTCCCCTCCCCCCCAATCCCTCCTCCGCCAATGTCCTGTAAGACGGGAACGAATCAGAATTACAAGCTGTCAGAGCAAGGCGGGGCTTAGAGACCCTTAGCTCGAGCTTCTCATGGCGGCGCAGATTAGGGAGAGGGGTCCTATTCAGCTTTAGTGGCAAGAGGGTAGAAAGCCATTCCGGAACCCAGATATCCGCCTCCCGGCGCTGGACTCTGCCCACCAAACACTAGGTAATGTTTGACTTGAAATCCTGCACCCAATTCAAGGTCAGGCGCGCCAACCTGGGTCTTACTGACGACTGTCGACAGGTCAGGATGAGAAACTGAACGCTGCAGGCCTGGCGCCAGGCCCTGGGCCACCCTTGGCTCTGGCCGCTCGCCGTTCAGGGTTCATCCCCGTTTCGGAAGCCACGCTTGGGGCTTCGCCCTCCTGGGAGTGGGGGCTGACAGTGCCCCAGCCTCCCATGGCTCTGCTCCCCCACTCCCGCCGGCCCCCAAACTCTGCAGCAGACGGGGGCGTTCCACCTGCAGGTCCCTCCCCCTCCCCCCACCCAGGACACGAAGCCCTTCACCCACATCTCCTCTCAGCTCGGGGATAGGGACACAGTCCCTCCCTCGCTGCCAGCCAGAGGGTGTGAGTAAGTGCCAACGGAAACAGGAGAGCGCCGCCGTGGAGGGACGAGGCGCGGGCTCCGCCAACACTTCACCACACGTCACGGAGCAACGAAGTACCAGGACGCAGCAACACGGGGGCTCGGTGCCTGCCCTGACCTCACCACCTCGCACACCCTCTCATGTCGCCCTCCCCTGCGGGCCGATGGCCTCACCACACCAGCCTCCTCTCCAGACCCCTCTTTCCAATGTTCTTTCTTGCCAGAGGTCTCAACAGTCAATCCCGGCACGAGCCTTTCCTGACGGCCCCATCTCCCACTGTTTCCTCCTCCGTACCCCTCAGCGGCCACTCGCTCGGCCCTGTTTGTCTCCTGATTTGCTTCCTCATTTCTGCGTCTCTAGAGAGGAATACAGCAGATGTTCAATAAAAACCTGCAGGCGTGAGTGTGGGGTGGTGCCTGAGGTGGTCCGGCCACACTTGGGACGGAGGGAGGGCCAGAATTTGACCTTGAAGGCAGAAGAGGCGGCCCCTCCCCCAGACGCAGGAGTGCCTGTTTCTGGGCCCTTAGGACGCACCGGGTACCTGCATTCATTCCACAGGATTTGCGCAACCCTGACCCCTGTCTAAAAGACGGGGAGACTCGAGGTCAGAGAGGCTTTCGGGCCTGTCTGTGGCGTGCGGTCAAGGTGCAAGGAAGACGGGACTCAAAACTCAGGACTCTGACTCGGAGCCTGGCTGCGATCACATCATCATGGGGCTTCGGTGCTGTGAGGAGGAACCTGAAATGACCTAGCAGTCAACAGAAATCTAGGGAAGACCCTTCTGAGGGGCTGACAAGGGCCCTTCAATCTGTGACATTCAAAAACTAGGTCTTGTGGGGACCTAGTCTAGGGCACCTACTCCCTAAGACTGGTCTGCCAGGAAACTCACTGTCAAACACAGACACTAGACACAGGTCATCTCCCCTGTGCCATGTTTCTAGAACCTTCTGGACAATCGCTTTCCACGGACTCCTAGAAAATGGGGGAGGGGAGGTTCCGAGATCACACAGTCACACTTCCTTTTTTTCAAATAAGGAAACTGAGGCCATAAGTGCCACGTTTTGTCAGAGATTAGCCAGCCACAGCCAGACAGTCGCAGAACCAGGATGTCTGACCTCACGTGTTGGCAGGGGAACTTGGGAGGAAGGGGCTGTGAAGAGCCGTGACTTGCAGGGGGAGGGGTGAGCTTCACTCTGTGAGGTCCCACGAAGCTAAGGCTGTAGCTCATTTAGCCGAAGGAAGCCCCGGGACAGCCAGAGCCGCCCAAAGACGGTCCCGCGCAGCCTTGGAGGAAGTGAGGGCTCTGTGGCTGGGTGTGTGCACACACAGCCTGCTTGGCGGGATGGCAGGGGATGCAAGCACCAGATGGTGGGTGGTCTCCGTGAGACGGCCTTGAAAATCCCCTTGACCCAGAGAGCCCGCAGCCCTGCTCTGAGCCTCTTTCCGCTGCCATCGGGGTCCTCTCTGCCCACTGGAGCGCCAGGTGGAGTCGAGAAGCCACATGAACCTATTCGCCTCCTGCCAAGTTGTAGGCTGGGGGTAAGAGACAAAGTCTTCTTGCCAGGAACACAGGCCTCCCCACCGCTCCCGGTCTGAGGGGTGCCTCCCTTATGCCCGCCCCTACAAACGCGAGGCATGTGCCCATGGCCGGTTGACGCTGGTCCATGCGTGTGAGCAGCTGGGCACTGTGTGTGCGTCCTCAGAAGACAGCCTTCAATCCCTACTTCCAAGTGTTCCCCCCTTGGGAAGCCAGAGCTTGGGAGGGGGTGGGGCGGTGCAGCCTCATGGGGAGAGAGGACCAAAGAAGGCAAAAAGTTAGGATGGACGGGCGGGGGGGCCACAGGCAGTTCCCCGAGGAGACCCAGGCTGTAAAAGGAGTGAAGAGGCCTCCGTGATCCATGAGGGACGAGGCAGCCGCTTAACTCTTCCCTCCCAGCGTGGGACGGAAGTGTGGTACAGCGGTGGAATTTCCCAACACATTCCTGGGCACGGAGCCCAGGGCGCCCCCTCCCACTCCTGGCTGTCAGCGCAGCTCAGGCCAGGCCTTACTACTGAGCACGGTCTGGCAACGGCCCAGGGGCTGGGGGGCTTTGGGAAGGAAGTAGGAACAGACATGGGGGGGCGCGGGAGGCGGGCGCTGAAGACAGAGAGAGTGGACTCAGATCCCGGCTGCGCCAACCGGGGCAGCCTTGGCCGCGCCTTGTGGGGCTCCTCTCAGAAGAGAAGTTTCCACATCTGTAAAGTGGGCAGAGTGCGTACGCGTGCGTGTGTGTCTGAGATGACTGGGAGAATGACTCTCAAGCCCCAGCGCACACTGTAACGCTCACTAAACAATAGTTGAGGCGAACCACTCGCTGCCTTGGCAATAGTGACAATAACGAGAATGGATTCGGACGGAGCCCCAGCCCTGCCCCTGCTGCACAATTAAGACAGTCACATCGCCCTCCTGAGCCTCAGGCCCTGCACCTGCAAGTGGGATTAACAGCCTCCCTCTTGCAAATTAAAAGCGCGACACGCCCGGAAACGGTTGTTCCTGTGGTAGAAGAGCGGGGTGGTGTGGGGTGAGAGGTCGGGGGCAGGAACTAGCAGGAGCACGAGCGCGTGCGCGCCTCACCCCTTCTGCTGCTGAAGGGAGAGCGTTACTGGGCTATTTCCCTCCTCATCTGAGAACCGCACGGCCTCGTTCAAACTTGCCTGAAGACTTCGGGCTCGCAAGGGGCCGAGCATGAATACGAGTGCAGGTCCAAAGGCTGAGGCCACGGTCCCTCTCTGCTCCTCTCCAGTCTGGCCTCTGGGGGTGGACCGTTCCCAGGGCCACTCGGTGAATTCGCTGCATCCTAGGCTGAAGCACCCACCTCGTGCATGAGCTCAGGACCCCTGGTCTAGGGAGGACGACCATGGGCAGTACCACTGCTGCAGGCCATTTGGGAGTTCCAAGTGGGTGCCACGATTTGAGGGCCTGAGATGCCACATGACTCCTGAATGCACGGGCAGCCCTATATGCAGTGAAAAGCTATCCACACTAAACAGCTTTGGGCGCCCCTTTTGGGAAACACTGAACACAGGCAAACTTTTTTACAGTGCACATGGGAGAAACTAAGACCCACAGAGAGGCAAGAATTTCCCACGGTCGCACAGTAAGGTAGCAATGGGAAGGAAGCTATAGTCAACTCTTGCTCCCAGCCTAGTGCCCCTTCATGACCTTTATCCCTTCGCTCTGTTGTCTTTTCTATGACACCTGTCAGAGAAGTGTAGGAGTGGAAAAGATAGCTAATAACAAAGATGGAATAAAGCAGGCGGTCGTGCCTGGGCAGGAAAGAAAGGGAACGGAGGAGAGTGCGTGGTGCAGTCAGCAAGCGCTCAGTACTGACCACTAGGGGGCAGTGTTGGCCTCAGACAGCTTGGTTGTGTTGGAAGGCAGTTAAGGGGAGGTCAGGGAGGAGGAGAAGGGAGGACTCTGTTGATTAACTGATCTCTATCTCCCTTGATTTACTTTCCTCATAGACCATCTGGTGCACCTAGCACCACAACTCCCTTCAGTGTCAACTGTGGAGAGAGGTACAGAGGAGGGAGGAGGGGGAAAGAGAAGAAGGGAGTCCAAAAACAGACACGGAGCAGAAAGCCACAGAGCCCCAGAGCCCGAGTACTTCCTGGCTCCCATCCTAGGACACGAAGAGAAGTAGGTATCATTAGCTGAAGCCTTCGACACAAAACATGCCCGGCCGTAGACTCAGCATCCCTTTCCAGATCTCTCAGAAAATGTTCGTCTCGAGTGCCAGCTCCAATTGATTGGGAAGACTGCCTGAAGCCCTGTTTTGGCAAAGGAATCTGTCCAGATTCAGGGAACAGAGAATGGTGATTGATTAGTCCTGTCTGCCATGGGCGCTGAAAGTGGAGTTCCTGCTTGTGTGACACCTCGGACAGGATTTTCTCCCTTCCGCGAAGCCTGTACATGCCTCCCTCTGCTGTATCCTCCAAGCAACCTGGGCAGCAAGCAGGACAAGAATGATGAGCTCCTTTGAAGACAAGGAACTGAAGACCAAGGAAACTGTCTACGGTTACAGAGAGTCAGGGGATAACCAATCTGCTGCTACGCCCCTGCCCCTGCCCCTGCCCCTGCCCCTGCCCCATGGGACCGCAGTTACGGCTTCTGCAATAAAACCCCAAGGAGGGGTCAGAGTTTGTCCGCTTGAGGCTGTCAAGAGGGCTCCATGGAAGGGAGCTGCCCCTACATGGCAGGGAACTGCCCCTACACACCCCTACACACCCCTCTCTGTGCACAAACACGCCCCACCAAACGAGGAAAGGGAGGTCAGTCAAGGTGAGGTTGGGTAACCAGCCCCATCGCTGGTGCCTACCCCACAGCTGCCAGCACTGGCCGCAGCTTGCCCTGCTCTGACATGTCCAGGGGGACATGGCACTCAGCTGGGCCGTGGTCCCGAGTCTCACATGAGCCAACTTGGAGGAACCACCACAAAAGGCCACGCTGGGCAGTGAGGAGCACTGGATTTAGAGTCCAGGGTTTTAGACTGAGGTTTCAGCTCTGCCAATCACCCACTCTGGGGCCTCGGCCAAGTCTCCGCTTCCCACCCTGGGCCTCGGTTTCCTCTCTGTCTGCTGTGGATTCACAGCCTTCAAACGCCAGTCTGTGGACCAGCTACGTCAGAGCTACCCACGCACGAGGCTCATGAACCCACACGGACCGACCCCAGTTCCAGACCAAGCCAAAGCCGGGGACGGGGCCTGGAATCCACACTGTGAGCCGGTTCCCCAGAGGACTCAGACCTGCGGATAGAACCCAACCCCTGGGCAAAAGGCCCTCAGCCCTCAAACCTGCAACCTCCTCCCTCGAGCGGGTCCTGGAGCATTGGGGCCATTTTCTGAGCACGCCAACAGGGCCCAGCTACAAAGCAGAGCATCCGGCTCAGAGCAGGGCAGAGGGGAGAGCGGGTGAGGCTCAGACCCTGCCCAGCAGTCGGCTCACACGCTCTGTAGCCCTGAAAGGCCTGGTTTACAGGGGATGCGGCCTGGATGCCAAACGAACAAACACATATCAAAGCTGGGAGTCTGAGAGATCGTCCCAAGGCCCACTTAACACTCAGCTCTGATAACTGTGGCCAGGTGGGTCATGCTGGGACCAGACCCCAGATAGCAAATCTTCACTGAGCCCTTACTCCGGGCCACACCCGCCACTGAGTGCTCTGCCCGCATCACGCCCCTTACGCGTCATAAGGAGGTACCCCCACGAGGTGTAATATTTTTAGCCCTATTTTGTCGGGGGGGAAATTGGGGCTCATTGCACACAGTTAGCGGCAACCCTATTGTGTCCTCTCAAAAGAGTGGGGTGGGGGCTCCGCCTAGACTTCCTAATGGGGCTCGGATGCCTCTATCATCCTGGCCTCTCCACGAAGGGCATCAGGTCAGAGCTGAACTCAGGACAAAGGCCGCACTGGGTCTCCTAACAGGTGCTAAAGTGACCAAAACAGGCAGGGCTCAGCCTGGAACCCTGAGGCATGCCAGTAGACACCTCCTTTGAGGGACGGGGCACGCAGGCTGCCATGGGGCCCCACGCGGGGCTGGGCGGGATCCTGGGGACAGAGCGCCGACATCCTGGAGAAACACCAGGAAGGCGCGGGAGGGCCTGGCACACTGGGCCCTGTCCACAGCCACCCAGCCGCAGAGAGTCACCATCAAGCCTGGGCAATGAGGTCTCCAGCGAGGCTAAAAGCCACCCTGCCTGGGCCGCCTCGGGGGGCCCTCCCTGGCTGTTCAGCCCCCCCCCCAACATCCGGCAGCTTCGCAGCACTCTCTCAATGTGTAACTGCACACTGAGTTGGGTCCTTATCGTCTGTCTTCCCCCAACCCCATCCCTTTCCAACGAAGACGGGATGCTATCTGGTTCACTGCCCACTGCTGGTAAATGCTGGGCACCCAATAGATGCTCACTTAAGCAAGGAGGAAATCCAGTGGGGAGGCAACATGCAAACTGGGGAGTTAGTGGTCCCAACAGCAAGGACCGACAGAAGCCCAAAGGGGCAGAGGTCACAAGGGGTTAGGAAGAGAAAGTCAATCGCGGAGGTTTCCTGGAAGAGGAGTTAGGCTTTGAAGAGTGAGTAGGAGTTCAACGGTCATTTCAAGAGAGTGGAACCTCACATGACTGGGGGGGGGCGGGGGGGCTTCCATTCAAAGGGAGGGGACCAGGAGGGGTCAGGCTGGAGGAGAGCAGCCTGGCAGGGACGGGAGAAGCTGTCTCGCCCCATCCTGGCGTATGGCCAGACGAGGAGCCAGAGGCCGCTTCCCTCTGAGAGAGGCATCGGCTGAGAAAGACCAACTGTCTGTTCAGTTATGACCCGTACCCACCCCCCGAAACACCGGGCAGAGACTCTGGCGGGATGTCGGGGGGCGCTGGGGGCGTCAGGCTTGGGAGGCGTGGCTGCGTCTCCTCTGGAGGCTGTTTTGATTAAGAAAAGGCAGGTAGGTCTCACCTGGCTGCCCAAGCCATCACCTTAGCAACCTCTGTCCCCCAACCCCGTCAAAGCCCATGTGGTTGCCCCGAACACCGAGAAGCTACAGACCGAAAGCACCAGCCCAGCCGGCACGGGTAACCAAAAACACCAAGCACCACAGCCCGGGAGAAAACACCATCCCGCGACAGCGCCACAGCCGGCGCCCTCACCTCAAAGACCAGATGCCTCCGTGGTGTGACTGTCAACGCGGGACGTCCATCGCGAACGCTGCCACAACGCCTTCGCAGGATCAAAGCACTCTCCCACCAACCCCCCCACCACCACCAGCGCACCACCTCCACGGCTCGGTTCTAGGAAACGCGACAAATGCCACAACAACACCATGCAGTCCCCGCAGCCACGTCCATGTTGCCGAACACCGTGACATCCTTAGCACAAACCTCAACAGCCAGGGTGACACAGACCCGCCACACCCTAACCTACCATCGACCCAGCACAACAGTGCCCCTGCCAAACCCCCTCCTGGAACGTCATTGCCACCGGCCCAGCAAGCTCACCGCCAAGGCCTTCATCGCCAAAGCCGCCTACACACAACCCTGACCCAACGCCGATCGTTGCTCCCGTGCCTGCGTCTCTAAAGGTCACATGGCAGGTCAGAGAGGACCCACGAAGGGCTCTCCACCCCGAACACCGCGTGGGGCTGTGGAACGCCCCGCCGGGTTCTTTTCTTTCTTTTTTTTTTTTTAACATTTATTTATTTTTGAGAAACAGAGACAGAGCATAAGCCGGGAGGGGCAGAGAGAGAGGGAGACACAGAATCCGAAGCAGGTTCCAGGCTCTGAGCTGTCAGCACAGAGCCCGACGTGGGGCTCGAACCCAGAGACGGCAGGATCATGCCGTGAGCTGAAGTCTGCCGCTTAACCGACTGAGCCACCCAGGCGCCCCAGCTGGTTCTTAACTCTGCGGGTTCCTGACTCTCGCTGTATGACGTCCACCCTGACCACACACCACAGCCACAGAGTAGAAGCCACATGAGAGTCTGGTCGCCTGCCCCACTCGCCTCGTGGCCCCTTTGGGACCTACGGTCTTCCCTTCCTCCCCACCCCCACCCCAGTTCTCAGTCACATTCTCCAGATACACGCGGCCATCAGTCGCCCTCACAGAGAGCTGCTAGTAGACCAGAGGGTTAGAGGTTTTCAAAGCTCCAGGGGCTGGGACACTGAATGCCAACCCCGAGCATCCCTACGGTAGAGCTGACACCAGCACTTGGGGGAAAGAAATGCCCCTTCAACCCTCTATGCCTTTGGGGCACTATCTAGCCCCCACTGACCTTGGTGTGGCTAGGGGAGACACGACCTGAGGTCTGGCAGTGACAGCACCAGTCACTGGGAAAGAGACCTTAGGGGTGACCTCAGTTTCCCCATCTGTAGAATGGGAACAATCATCCTGTCTTGCCAACCCTAGTTGGTCCCCACCACACAGATGTGCCCCAGCACCCATTACAGAGCCAGTCTCCTGGCAGGACACTGCCTGTGGCCCTGGGGCTTTAGGGCCACACTAGTAGAATGGATTCATTTGCAGGGCGCCTGGGTGGCTCAATCGGTTAAGTGTCCGACTTCAGCTCAGGTCACGATCTCACAGCTGGTGGGTGGGTTCAAGCCCCACGGTGGGGTCTGTGCTGATGGCTCAGAGCCTGCAGCCTGCTTCGGATTCTGCATCTCCCTCTCTCTCTGCCCCTTCCCCCCCCCCCTCTCAAAAATAAACATTTTTTAAAAATTAACCAAAGAAAAAAGAATCCATTCATTTGCTAGGGCTTCCATCACAAAATATTACTACAAATTGACTGGGAGGCTGAAACAGCAGAAATGTATTTTCTCTCAGTTCTGGAAGCTAAAAGTCTAAGACCAAAGACCAAAGACCAGCAGGCTTGGTTCTGTGAGGACCCTCGGCTTATGGACAGCTGCCTTCGTGCTGTGTTTTCACATGGCCTCTTCTCTGGTGTCTCTTGCTGTTTTTATAAGGGGACCAGTCCTATCAGAGAGCCCACCTTGATGAACTCACTTACCCTCACTAAAGGGCCCTGTCCCCAAGTACAGTCACGCTGGAGTTGAGGGCATCACTATGGTGGGCAGGGTTGAGGGGGGCGGTGGACGGAATTAAGTCCGCAGCAGGAAGAGAGGCTCGGTATAGCACCCTCAGGGTAGGAGTCTGGCCGGCCTGGGTTGGAAACCTTCTCCTCTCAGAGTGCATTTCCTGTCTGCAAATCTGGGATGATGGCACCGAAATCACAAGATTGTTTGAGGATTAAAATGAAATGTAAAGCAGGTGAAAGCTGGAGCCAGCTGGGAGAGGCCAGGGTGAAACCGGCCACGAGAGGGAAACTGACATCACGGAACCTGACGAATCCTAAAATTCAGGGCTCCTCAGCCTACCCCACGGCCGGCTGGTACCCATTTACCAGCAAATCCGTGAGAAGGTAGAGTAAGGCTTTCCACTCGGTGCTGCCAGAGAGACAAACAGAAAGAACGAGGAAAAAGAAATACGGTTTGCTCTATCTTTCTACGTAGAATTGGCAGAGGACACACTCTTGCTAAAATTTCTGTACCAGCTATTCAATCTCCGCGAGGTTCTAGAACGTGAAATTTGCAATGATGACGGTCTTCCAAAGCCCGAGGTCTTCCGCTCGTCCAGAGTGGCCCCTGACAACTTAAACCACAGCCGGTCTTACCCTATCATAATTTCGTGTCACGTTTAATCACGTAAGTCCTTACGACTGCTCTGATACGACTCAAGGTATCTCGCGTCATTCCAAAACACCCTTGTATTTCTATAATACTTCCTGATTTTTATCTTAAGGCAACCCTTCGAGGAAAAGGAAGGTGCTGCTATTATTCCCAGTTAACAGATGGAGAAACCGAGACTCCGAGATGGTAAGTTACTTGCCAAGGTCACAGAGCTACTGACTGCCTTGACTTTGCATGGGTGCCTATGTCTCCTCCTAAATGGATGATCAGCTTTTTCTGAGGGCAGAGCTTTGTCATATTTCTTTGTACTTTGAGGGGCGCTACCGGACCACATAGGGCTCAGCTCCCGGGGAGTAAAAATTCGATGTGTTTTCACTTGAGTCATAAGAAATTGAACAGAATTTGACAGCCGGAGAAGGCACCTTCAGGACCTCAGCATTTCTGCCTGTTAGGAAGCCGACTCTACAAGAGGGAGGGGGCTCCTACAACCCTGAGGGAAGAAGGAGGGGGTGCAGCTGAGGGGCCAAGCTGTCGCATGGCTGAAGGGGCTCTGGAGATATGGAGTTCATCTCTACAGCAAGTGACCTCCCCCAAAGGGGTCCACATCCTAATCCCTCACACCCGTGAATGTGTTACTTTATGGGGCAAAAGGGTTTGTACAGATAGGATTAAGCTAAGGATCTTGAGATGGGAGATTATTCTGGATTATCCAGTGGGCCCGATGTGATCACAGGGTCTTTATAAGAGGGAGGCAGGAGGGTCAGAGCCACAGAAGGAGGAGCCATGACGTAAGGAGAGATTAGAGCGATGCAACCACAAGCCAAGGAGTGTGGGCAGCCTTTAGAAGCTAGAAGAGGCAGGGACATGACATGGAGTCTGTCCTAGAGCCTCCGGGAAGGAATACGGGCCTCCCAACGGCTAGATTTTAGCCCAGAAGGACCTGTTCTGGACTTCTGACCTCCAGAATTGGAAGACAATAAATTTGTATTGCTTTAAGCCATTACGTTAGTGGGAAATGGTTATAGCGGCAATAGAAAGCTTAATACGGCCCCCAATCAATGTGTAAGTAAAGAAACTAAAGCTCAGAAGAAGAAGGAAGTGGCCAGGGGTCCCTCAACTGTGGGCAAAGACCCCAGGAGAGAAGAAGGGAATTCCTCCACCCTCGACGAGCTCCCTGTCCCAGGGAGAACCCACCCCTACGGCACCTTGTCATATAGCCACCCCGATTATCATTTGTAAGGGGGAATGCAAGATGTCATATAGAAGAACGTGAACAAATGCTAGAAAGTTCCAGGGAGCGAAGTTCCGCTCAACACAAGGAACGGCTAAGCTGGCTAAGCTGTCCGAGGTCCAAACGCGATGGGAAACCCCCCGGTGGGAATGAAGTGTTCTGTCCCCGGAGGTGCACAGCTACATGGGTACAGCATTTTCTGGGGATGCCAAGAGAAGCTTCCTTACTTTGGGAGGAATGTTAAACCAAAGGATAGCCATAAACTGACGACTGAAGAGGGTTCTAGATTTCTAGATTTTTTTACCTTGAAAACAAGGCTCTAGATGCCCCCTGAAGTTATAACATCTGACTCTCCCCTTCAATAAAGTCTTGGACCCCACACCATGTCTCCACGCATCCTCCGTCTTCTGGTGTTCCGGGGACTCGGCAAAGCAGGAAGGAGACTCTTCCCTTGGGAGCCCTGAATAAGCTATCATTTCTAAACAATTATGTTATTATCAGGGAATCTTTCCAGCTGGCCTCACCCAGACACGTCTCCTAAAGCAGGGGAAAAGGCTGGAGGTAGAGGGTGGCATCTGTGGGCTTTTGAAGCTCTCTGCACAAACACCCCCTCAGGTCCCAGCCCCACTTCCGTGAACTTTACACCCCAACCCACACCCTTCCCTGCCAGCCAAGCCAGCGTGGGAAACGGGCAGAGGCGTCCAACTGTACAGAAAGAAGCCTGTTGTTTCCTAGCGTGAGGCAGGAGGATATCCTTGCCGGGGGCCAGGGAGTTGCTAGGACAGCCCTCCACCCGCTCCATGCGGGGACCGGTCCTCATCTCCACGCCAGGCATGCCAGGCCCGCGCCGCCAGCCAAACGGACTTGGAAAGAAACACCCTGGTTTGTTTCCTCCTTGCTCTGCAGCCGCCTCCCTGCTGAGTGTGGGTAGGTACACACTCGTGTTCCCAAAGTGCAGGCAGAAAACCTGCTTCTCTCTGAGCCCCTCAGAGAACATCCACCTTCCCAAAGAGGCCAGCCACCTGATTTGGGGGGAGAGAGCGAGGGGAGGCAGGGAGGAGCAGAACAGATGATTCCGTCATCTTACATTTGGCTTCAATGGGATCGGGTGAAATCAGGATGGGTGCTCTGTAATCAGAACTACGGGGTGTCAAGCCAGGTTCTGGGGTGATATACTGTTTCTTTAGGTCAGCTGCAGGTGGAAACCAAGAACGTAACCCACTAACCTCTCTAGGGTCCAGGAACAGGACAGATATTCGGCCTGGCTTTGGTTGAGAGGCAGTAAGAAGGTTTAGATCACACACAGGCTTCGGAATCAGACTGCCCGGTTCAAATTCTGGCTCAGATACATGGGCTGTCACGCAAGTTACTCGGTTACTTCAGAGCCTCAGTTTCCCCCTAATATTGATCTTGCCGTGCAGAATGGACTACGAAGGATGTATACCAAGTATGCAGGGTGCTAATGAAATTGCCTGGCCTACTGGGGCCGCCTGGGTGGCTCAGTTAATTAATCAATCATCCGACTTCTGCTCAGGTCATCATCTCATGGTTTGTGGGTTCGAGCCCTGCGTAGGGCTCTGTGCTGACAGCTCAGAGCCTAGAACGTGCTTCAGATTCTGTGTCTCCCTCTCTTTCTCTGTCCCTCTCCTGCTAACACTTTGTCTCTCAAAAATAAATAAATGTTTTCAAAAAAAGCTAAAAAAATAAAAATAAAAATAAATTGCCTGGCCTATTAAGAAAGAGCTTAATAAGTGGTACCTTTAAATATACAGATCGATGGATCACTAAGTCTCTGCCAGGTCTGCTATTCTGTAGTTAACCCGGAAAAGCTCCCTTACCCTGTACCCATACGGATTTAGATATTCCAGCTGGTCTCCTTCTTTCAGCCAACCCCTTTCAAGCCAAAACCAAAATATAATAATAATAATAATAATAATAATAATAATAATAATAATAATAATAATAATAATAAATACTTTATTAAATAAATTTTAAAAAAAAACCTGAACCTGCAATTTGGGTAAGTGGCCAGAAGGTGGCAGATTTCTCAATGGCAAGATCTATCATAAGGTCCAAACTCTGCCTAAAGATTCAGAGGTAAAATTCTGCTGATGTAATACAGATTAGTAATCATGAGATTTCTTCATGCCATCATTAAAAAATATTTTTATTAAAACAGCAGCCTTAAATAAACTCAGTGATTTATCGGTAGGTCCTGCCAGGTGCTTAATCTCATTTAACACTAAAAACAATCCTGCAGAAGCTGGCATATTACTGCCACTTTTAGATATAAAGAACTAAAGGTTCAGAGAGTTTCGGTGACATGCTCAAGGCCACACAGCCTATTAGGTCTTAAATGAAGGATTTCAGGTAAGAAGGAGCATCATTCCTCTTTCTGCCCTGAGGGTTTGCCCTCAGCTCTGGGTGGCTCCAGTCCCAAATGATCCGGGCAGGCAGCTCTGGCCTTCCGTTTACCATTTAGCCGACAAGATGCCAGTGGACTAGCTCAGTGCCTTCCAGAAGGGAAGCGACACCGGCCAGGCTGATTTGACTCCTCCAGCGTCCGTCTTCCCTAGTTGAAAGGAGATCTTCTGTTATTTAATAGAGGCGAAAAAGAGGGCTCTTCCCTCCTTTCTGTCCATAGGATTTGTTTGCCCTTAATACTTCCCTACCTCTTTCTGTTTTTGTTTGTTTTTGAGAGAGAGAGAGAGGTGGGAGGGACAAAGGGAGAGGGAGAATTTTAAGCAGGCTCCAAGCGGAGCCCAACTCCGGCCTCGAGTCATCATGAGATCATGACCTGAGCTGAAATCAAGGGTCAGTCAGATGCTTGACCGACTGAGCCACCCAGACACCCCTTCCCTACCTCTTGAATCAAGATTTGACTTGGTTGCCTTCTATCAGATCCTACGGGGAAAGTCCCTTGCCTGCATTCTGCCTATCAATAACTGTGATGCCATTGTTAAGCCCTCTCCACCTGCATGTCTCATCTCCCCGGCCCCCGGCGCCCCATGAAGTCGCCGTTCCGGTGGGAGGGGAGATAACAGGCAGTGAGTGCACACAGAAGTGAGTCAGCCGTCATCCCCGAGCAGCGAAGGCAATAAAGCAGGGCGATGTGGCTGAATCAGGGCTGCGGAAGGACGGCCCGGGAAGGACTCTCTGAGGGGGCGTTAGAGCCAAGTCTGAAGGAAACTGAAATCAAATTGCCCGGCCTATTTAGGAAGAGCTTAATGAGTGCTACCTTTAAGTATATATATATATATCAGTGGATCATTAAGTCGCTGCCAGGTCTGCTATTCTGTAGTTAACCCGGAAAAGCTCCCTTAGCCCGTCCTTCTTGGTTACCCTGTACCCATACGGACTTAGATTTTCCAGCTGGCCTCCTCCTTTCAGCCAATCCCTTTCAAGCCAAAACCAAAACAGGATAATAAAAATAAAAGAAGTAATAATAATTTTTTTAATTAAAAAAAAAAAAAAAAAACCTGAGCCAACCGACCTCATAGGGCTCAGCGGCTCCACCTTCTCTCGCTGTTTCTCCAGGGGCGGCCCGAGGTGCCTCGGCCACCATGCGGACAGCCTGTGCCCTTCGTATGCCCAGACAGCGGAGACCTAACAGCCCATCGTTGGACAGGCCCCAGGCACGTCCTCCGGCCACCGCATCTCACAGGTCAGCAGGGGGTATAGCACTGTCTGTCCTCTCTTCCCAGGCACAGAGCTAGGAGCAACCTTGACCGGACCCCAGCCCCATGTCTTTGGTTGGAGCCCACTGTGCACCGTCCAGCTGCAAGGGGCCCAAGCTCAGGTCCGGGAAAGAAGGCCCTCGCTAGCCTAGCTCCAACCTCCCTGGGCCCTCCTTCTCCGCACCCTTCTTGGGAACAGCCCACCCAGAAGGGAAGGAGGGGGCATGAGTGCTTAAATTCTCCCCTCTGTCCTTGAAGGCAGCCCACCCTCAGGGCTCAGGGCTCAGCCTGGGTCAAATCCGCGCGGCGTGCGGTGGGGCCTAGAGCGCCGTGTTCCCGTGCCAGCGGCCTCAGGTTCCCCTCATCTTTCTTCCTCTCTATACTTCTTACCTAGCACCTGTCTTTCAATCTACTCATTGTTTTTCTCCTTACAGTTATCCACAGCAGTAAGTTATACGTACTAGCTATAGCTTCTCAAATGTGCACTTAAGTCCTTAGTGATTAAAATGAAGTAACTTCGGAGGGCCTGGGTGGCTCAGTCGGTTAAGCAACCGACTTCGGCTCAGGTCCTGATCTCACGGTTTGTGGGTTCAAGCCCTACATCGGGGTTTCTGCTGTCAGTGCAAAGCCAGCTTTGGATCCTCTGTCCCACTCTCTCTCTCTCTCTCTCTCTCTCTCTCTCTCTCTCTGCCCCTCCCATCACCCCCCTCTTAAAAATAAACATTAAAAGAAAATTTTTCTTAAACGAAGTAACTCGATTCACCCGCCACCCCAATTCACCAAGGAGACCATACTTGGAGACTCCCGAGTTCACTCATTCACAGGAACTGATCTTATCCCGGCCTCCCGCTCTTGCCGGCCTCCGTTCCTCCCCTGGAAAATTCTGAACAGTAGCATCTGAGGTCTTTCCCAACCCAACGCCTGGTCTCCCTGGGTCTGGCACCTTCGCTGGCCAAGGATCACGTCATGCCACCACGAAGTCACTGGTTCCCTACCTTTTGCCAGCTTCCGCCGCCCCACCGCAGCCTCCATGTTTGACCCCGTCTCCCCTGCCTCCATCCCTCAGCGTCTGTCCCCCCCACCCCCGGCTCATCTCCCCGCCACCCCTGCTTCTGTGTGTGCACACGCCTGCCAGCCCTGCCTCTGGCCGAGCCCCCCGCCACCACTCCACTCCGGTCCCCACTCTCCTGGCCCTGGTGCCACCTCCTACCCCATCCCCCTCCTCCTGCCTACCAATAAGTGGAAGTACGGGGGTGCTTCTCTGCACTTCGGTGTCCCTGTCTGTACAACGAGGGTGAAAGGACTCAAATAGAAGTTCTTATTTCAGGCCCATTATGTGACATTCAGTGTCCATGAAACCACAGGCAAACCTTTTTGTGTTTTGACTTTCTTATGTAAACAATGAAGGGGGCTCTGGCCAAAAAACGGTCAAGGCCCCAGGAGTAGATGGTGTCCGAAAGCCTTCCGGCTCTCGCTCACACCCTCGGAATCCTCACCTTCGGGAAGCAGGGCGCGACGGGCCTCGAGAAGAGACTTAAAGCACCCTCACCTCTCCCCGAACCCCAGACTCCATGACCATCATCTCCTGCAACAAGAATCGCATCAAGTGTTCGATAATTTCTCCTCAATTTAAGAGCCAAAGTGAGTTATTTTTAATAGGAGAAAGAAGGGGAACTTCAAGAGTCAGCCCAGGACCTGGGGCCACAGTGGGCTCTCGATCCCGCTGTGGCTTCCCAGGAACCCGGGACAGGAACTGCAGGGCCAGGGCCAAGGGCCAGAGGGAGGGAGGCTGCAGGGCCAGGGAAAGGGAGAGGGAGGACCAGAGGGAGGACCAGGAGGGACCCGAGAGGCTTGGGGAGAGCCCACAGGGAGAGGTGGAGGACTCACGCATCACCACCACTGTCTCCCAAACAAAATAGGGACCTCTCTTCCATGTTGGCGAGCAGCCGCTAAAACATCCAACCCTGCCTGGGAGGATGTCGGCTAACGCGTCCTCCAAAATCTCTTCCATGCCTTGGGGCGCCTGGGCGGCTC
Organism: Paguma larvata; assembly: GCA_030068075.1. Lineage (NCBI taxonomy): Eukaryota > Metazoa > Chordata > Mammalia > Carnivora > Viverridae > Paguma > Paguma larvata. The sequence goes on along the minus strand of CM057826.1, from coordinate 40,223,445 downwards.
AGTCGGTTAAGCTTCCAACTTCCGCTCAGGTCACAATCTCTCGGTTCGTGAGTTCAAGCCCCACCTCGGGCTCTGTGCTGTCAGCACAGAGGCCGCTTCAGATCCTCGTCTCCCTCTCTCTCTGACCTTCGCATGCACGCTCTCTCTAAAAAATAAATAAGCGTTAAAAAAAAAAATCTCTTCCATGCCTAAGAGCGTTGGATTCTTCCTCAGGCCAAAAGCGAAGACGGGGGTTGGGGGGGGGGGGGGGGGGTGGGACGGGGAGGTGCCTGGGAAGGCAGGGAAGATGGCTACAAAGAGGCCTCCGTGGGTGAGTCCGGCCAGGACAGAGGGAGGCATGCGGAGGCCACCCCAGGGGCCTCCTGGCCTAAGTCACCCCGCTGCCCCCTGCTTGTCACTGCCCCTGCTCTTTGCACCTGCCCCGTCACCTAAGTCCTCACGGGAACGTCACAGGAGGACGAGGGTCTAGCCAGAGAACAGGACGGGGGGGGGGGGGGGGGGGCAGGCGGAGCTAAGCAGGGAACCGCAGGGTGGAGGCGGCGGAAATCCAAGTCGTGAGAGCAAAAACGAGCGCTCAGGGGGGCAGGCACCTCTATGCTTGCAGCACGGATTACCTCTGACCCTCGCGGGTGCCCTGAAGAGACAGGACACTGGGGACCCGCAGCCTGTCAAGTTCATGAGCCACAGAAGCAGGATGGGGCCCCCAGCGGTCTCTCCCAGGCCCAGCAGACCGGAGCGGTGCTGTGGAGTGTGAGGGGGGGCCGGACGCCCCGAACTAATTCACCCCGACGCCCCGTGCTGCTTTACTCACCAGAGCGGCGGGACGTTCGCCCAGCTCCAGAAGCTTTCCTGCCTCTCCCTACCCGCCCCCCAGGTCAGGGCACGGGCCTGTACTTCAAGGATGGGCAGGCTCTCCCGGAATGCTCCCTGCACACCGTGGGACCAGGGCAAATGGAATCCGGTTAGACCTCAGGGCAAATTCCAGAAATGACTCCACTCCTTCTCTTCTCAAGGGGCAGCCGGGCAGAGCGGCCTCGTCCGTCTCTTATTTGTGCGGCAGGTACACGAGATCATTCATTCGTCGGGCACTATCTGTCACGCCTGCAGAGTACGGGGGCTCCACTTAACATCTTTCCACGGTGTACAAGCAGCTTCGGTCCCCGGCGTGTCCCAGATTCTGCACGCCTGCTGCCACTGCCGTGAGGGACAGCGGCAGCAAAGCTGGTGACGATGACCACAGGCTGCTGCAGATACATTGGGTCTATTTCTTATCATTTCATGCTTGCACCCTTTTTAAAACAGGGTAGGAGGCTCAGAAAAGCCAAGTCGCTTACCTAAGGTCACACAGCATGCTAATCTGCAGAATCTTCAGACCCAGCTGCCGCTGGCTACCGTTCAATGCGCAAGTCCTACCCTGTGGTGCTGGGACACGGCTGTTGGGGTCCCCCAAGTTCAAGGTCCGCCTCCGGCAATTCTTCTCAGGGACTGCAGCCCAGAACCGTCTGCCATCTACGCGGTGTTCTTTCCCTCACTGGGCTCACTAGCCCCCACCTGCCGACGGTTTACTCTTTGCTGGTCAGTGTGGTCCTGCTTGCTCACAGCTCTGTGCGTGGAACAGAGCACAGAGCCTGGCACAGCCTGTGCTGAAGGGATCCATCAGCAGACATCCCTAGCGGGTCCCTGACCATTGCAGTGTCTCCTACACGATGCGCGTGTACCAGTTCAGCAAGGACCACGCCCGTTCTTCATCCCCACCACAGCTCCTTGCATGTAACAGGTGCGTCATCCCACTGCGTGAAGCAGTCTAAAATGGAAGACGTGGCAGGAAAGCCCTGGGTTCAAATCCCAGCTCTGCCACTAACATACTGCCTGACTTGGATGGCTCGGTCTGTCTGAGCCTCAGGATGCAGGGCAGCTGTGGGTGGCCTCGGGTTTGGGGGAGGCTCTCCAAAGCCAGGCCCTTCACCAATTCCCAAGGAGAAGCCTAGCCCGCTGCCCCCCACGGCTGCTGGAAGCATGCCTGGGGGCGGATGTGGGTTATTCTTAACCAAATGCACTTCCTTGGGTTTGTGAGGACAAGGGGAGGTGCAGGAGTTTCATCCTCACCCTGGACGACGCTCAAGCTTAAGTTTAATTCTTCTCAGCAGCTGCCCCTAAGGCAGGTGACTGCACTGTCAGTGGCCAGCTCCCGGCCACCAAGCCCTCCTCCCTGCTCGCCTGCTCCCAGGGCGCGGCTATGGTTACGGAGTACCCCAGGCACTAGGACACGCACTCCAGCAGGGAGAGACCATTGTTCCTCCCTTTTAGGAAGAAAGAAAGAGGCAAACAGGACTCAGTGAGTTGCCTAAGGTTGTGAGTAAAACCGAACTGGCTCTCTAAGACAGAACAAACCGCAAAGCGGAACCTCCAGCTATATTACATGCGAGGAGCATACCTGCCGTCGCCAAAACGGTGAGTTAAAAAACCTAAGGCCATGGAAAACACCTTCTATAAACCTTAATAAAGATTAGTAAGCCTTGGGGCGCCTGGGTGGCTCAGTCGGTTGAGCGTCCGACTTCGGCTCAGGTCATGATCTCACAGTCCGTGAGTTCAAGCCCCGCATCGGGCTCTGTGCTGACAGCTCAGAGCCTGGAGCCTGCTTCCGATTCTGTGTCTCCCCCTCTCTCTCTGCCCCTCCCCCACTCATGCTCTGTCTCTCTCTGTCTCAAAAATAATAAACATTAAAAAAAAAGATTAATAAGCCCTTAATAAAAATATATTATCCGATACAATGCCATGAAAAAGTCGACAATAAGATCTGATTTTTTTTTTAAAGGAAAAATGTGTAGGGAAGAAAGAAAGAAAGAAATGTTCATGGTGGTGACTTCTAGAGAGTGCAGTTAGGTGTGGTTTCTATTTCCCTCTGGAGGTGTGCCTACTTCTTTAATTTTCTTCAATATGGATTTTATTCTTTCATAATAAAAAACGTTTACATAAATTTTTGCTTTACATTTAAAAAACAAAACAGGAGAGGCGTCTGGGGGGCTCAGACAGTGAAGCGTCTGACTCACAGTTCGTGGGTTCGAGCCCCACATCAGGCTCTGCACTGACAGTGCGGAGCCTGCTGTGGATTCTCCCTCTCCTTCCCTCTCCGCCCCTCCCCCACTTGTGCACGACTCTCTCTCAAAATAAAGATGCTTTGTAAAAATGTGTAAAAACTTACAAAATAAAAATGAAAAACAAAGCAGTTACCTTAATGCGAATCAAAGGAATTGTGAGTGCATAAAATTGAGGGCCCGTCCTTCGATTAATTCCAGCTGCTTGAAAGTAAAACTTAGAAGTAAAATGCAGAAAAATGTATAGTTCTTCAACAGCTGTTGAATTTTCTTAAAAGCAGGATACGAACTCACAGTAGGAACACAAAATGCCATTGCGCCTGGAAGAAAAGGGGCAAGCACGTACACGGGCAGAACCGCAGTCCCGCGGCAGGGCGCTCCCAGATCGGACCCCTGCTCCCAGAAGGCAGCACCGGCCCTTGGACCTGACCACACGGACCGGATCCCTCAACCGGGTCCCGCTACTTGTGTTTTGAGGTGTATTTCACAACAGTAACTGACGTGACGCTTCCGTGACAAGCAGAATCATGACGGTGACGACGTGTGCAATGCACAGGCCTGCTTCTCTCTCGTTCCCTCATCTAAGCTCCAAGACAACGGGGACAGTCTGTCCTGTTGAGTCTGCACCCCCAGCACCCACCGCAGAACCTGACAGGGACTGCGGCTCCATAATGAATAAAGGAACAAATGAATAAACGGATGATTGATTAGGTGAATGAGCAAACGGATGAGTAAGTGAATTCTGAGCTGGAACAAGGGCAGAATTACCTGGCCTGCCTGAGTCCACCCTGCAGAGGGACAGGAGTTGGCCGAGTGACCTCCAGCCTTACCACAAGCGCTACCCCCACATGGCCAACAGCGATGACCACAGACGGTACCTGCGTGGGGTGGGGGGGGATGACGGTCATGGTGTAAGGGGGCGAGAGTAAGAGGTCCCTACCGCCCAAGCTGTTGCTAGGAGAGATTAATCCAGGACCGAAAATACTCCAAGCTGTCTACCTGGCCTTTTTTTAGAACGTAAACTCCTGGGGCATCGGGACTCCCTCCCGCAGCAGTTGTGTCCCTTGGAGTCCGGGGCCTCTACATTATTCCCTGTCACTTCGGCTCTGTTACCAGTGGCTCCGGCCAGCCCGGCCCCCAGAATAGCCTTGCTGGTTTCTCTGCATCGTGACCCTGCCCCGGGCCCAGATATTCCAATTCTGAGAACCTCCCTCTTACGAAGCAACCCAATTAGCTCCCTGACCTCAGCTCTCTGCAGCTCCCTGCGCAGCCGGGCGTTAAATCGCGGATCCGGGAGTGGAAATTGACTTTGCCGACGGTGGCTGTGGGCGCTGACACCATTAGGTGGTGAGGCGGCGAGGGAGCCCTCATCTGTTAGGAAGGCCTGCCGGGAGCCGCTCTGAATGCAGGAATGCCTCCATTCTGCCACTTCCCAAGGCCTTGCGGACTCTGCTCGTTCCAAACCAATGCTGAAGCTCCAGCGACAGCCTAAAATGCATTTAGGCACTCACCCTCCCCCCCAAGCCGGACGCAGTGATCCCCTCGGGCGGGGCCTGCTCTGATTGAAAACGAACTCATCGCCTGCTCAGGTACTTCACATCTCCTGACACGGCCTCCCCCCTTGGATCCTGGCCACGTAGGCAGAGGTGTGTTCTGGGAGCGACAAACCGGGCCACCAAGACCTGTGCTCTCACTGTCCCTACTGCCTAGAACACCTTTTTTTTCCAGAAACCTGCTTTCTTTCAGATTTCTCTGTCATCCTAGAGGGGCTTCCAGACCGCCCTTTCTCCTGGGGCTCTCGGACCCCCCATCACATGGGGGAGGTCCTCACTGATTGTCTTCTCAGGGTCTACCCTTAGCTGAAACCATCTAGTCTGGCCACCCTGTGCCAGCTCCCCATGGGCAGGACTGGGCTCGCGGCTGTGTCCCCAGGCCCAAGCCAGGCAGTCGGCACACACGAAATGAACTTAAACATGGGTTGGGCGAGAGGGAAACGTCCCGTGGCCCAACAATGCATGAAGCCAAGAGCCCGGGGTGAGGGGGTCGGGAAGCCAGGTGCAGACTTGGTGGGACAGCAGACAAGCCACTGGACCACAAGGCTACGGCCCCCCCAGCCCTTTTGGGGGGCGGGGGACGAGGGTGGCAGGCTGAGTCAAGTTCCTTAAGGTTATGGAAAAAGAGCATCTCCCAGGAAGTAAGTCATGTGCAGAGTCTGTAGGGGCAGGGAAAACCCCCAGGTGCCCTCGGAGTGCGTGTCCTAGAGCTTCTAGACAGAGGCCAGGCAGAGGCTAGTGACAGTGACCAGACCGTGCTGCTGTTACTGTGACCAAGAACGACAATGTGCATAAACAAGAATCGAGGACACAAACTACCCCCGGGCCAGGGACTCTGCTTTTCTGCTGCATCCCCAACATGGGGCCAGGGCTGGCACATACGGGCACTTGAGTAAGTTATATTTTTTTCACAACTTTTTTTTTTTTTTTATAAAGGCCTCCTCCGTGGTAAGTGCTTTGTATTCAAAGTCCACCGATTCTTCAAATCACAGAGCTTTGCGGCTAGGACTCCCACGATGACCTCAGAGAGGTGAAGTAAGATGCCCTACCAGCAAGGCTCGGACGGAATCAGGCCTTGACCCCAGGGTGTCAGGCGCCAGAGCCGGCTCCCTGATGACCGGCCGCCACGCCTCCTGCAAAGCCAAACAACGATAATGACAGCATTTACCAAGTCCCATCATGTGCCAGACGGGCAGGGCGCTACCACTGTGGTCGCGGTAATCCCTTCCAGCGGCCCTCGGGCCCCCTCCACGGAGGAGGGAGCGACGGCCCAGAAGGGTAAAACCACCTGGGACAGAGTCTGCAGCTAACAGCTGGCAGAAGTGGGGTCCGCTCTAGAGAGTCTTCCGTTCTGAAGTACAGCCTCTTGGGGGGTTCGGCCACACCGCATTCCCACGGGAGGGAGAGGCTGTCGTGAAGTTGGGATAATTTACTATAAAAATCAGAAGGCTCTCGAAGAAACCGCACGTTGCCCGTGGCTCCCTACTACAGCGAGACAACTCAGAGCCCCACTTCCAGTCAGGCCCGCCTCTGACTTAGGGCTCTCGTGGGTCCACTCTCTCCGGGCCTCACTTTCCCCACCCGTTTCACCAGACGGCTGGCCTCTGAAGCTCCAGGAATCCAAACTCTATCGCTCCCTTGAAACTCAGCAAATATTAATGCAGTCTTATCTTTTACAGCTTTCCACAGTTTATAAAACACTTTCACATTGATTATCTCATCCATCCACTAACCCTCCGGTCGAACGAACACCCCCACTCCCACTCATAGAGTGGGAAACGGTGACTCAGAGAGTTTAGGTGACTCAGCCAAGGTCACACAGCGGGTAGGTAGGTAACAGGACTAGGCTCTGAATCCCAGCCCTACCTAGTCTAATGGGCTTTCTCCTCCAACCGGGCTCCGCCCCCCCACCCCCACCCCAGGAACCCTGGAGCTCAAGACGACCCCAGGGTATTGGGAGGGAAAGTAACAAGAAAAACAAGCATACCCAGACAAATCGGTAAAGAAAAGAATTAACATCACAATAGGCAGTTCTTGGGAGAAGAAACACAAGTGACCCTTAGCTAGGAGGGAGAGAAAGTCTACGATTTAAAATTCCAAAGAAACACCAGATTAACAGAGATCAAAAAATTAATACTACGCCCTGTTGGCGAAGGTGTGAAGAAGCAAGCGGTTCTTACTCTGGAACTGAACTCTGGTTCATTCTCTGGAAATGCAAAACTGATAAAATTCCATCAAAGGGAATGTGGCAGGAGCCATCAAAATTGTCAACGCACACACACTCTCACCGAGCGCCTGCCCCTGGTGGGCGGTTTTTCTACACGTCCTCGGCACACGTGCACAAGGACACCAAAGATGCTTACTGCACACAGCAGCGACGCTAACTCAGGAAGAAGTTAAATGCTCAACGGAGAACTGGTCAAACCAACTACAATCAAGCCAAAAAATGAAGCAGATCTTTCTTAATGTGAAATGATCATTAGGGTACATTGTTAAGAGGAATAAGGATGCACAGTGACCTTAGCTTGCTACCATTTGTTCAAAACCACAAAGGCAGGGAGTGAGACCCTACAAATGCTGGCGGCTGCACGGTTTATCTCTGGAAGAATATGTTCGAATTGGTGGTGAGGGGCGCCTGGGTGGCTCAGTCAGTCGAGCGTCCAACTTCAGCTCAGGTCATGATCTCATGGTTTGTAAGTTCGAGCCCCGGGTTGAGCTCTGTGCTGACAGCTGGGAGCCGGGAGCCTGTTTTCAGATTTTGTGTCTCCCTTTCTCTCTGTCCCTCCTCAGCTCACGCTCTGCCTCTCTCTCTCTCAAAAATAAATAAACATTAAAAAAATTGTTCCAATAATAAAATAAAAATATATTTTAAAAAAGTGTATACTTAGATACGACGCACATTGTGTGGACTAAGAGCCAAACGTCGGGAGTGATCAAATCCTGAAGTACAATGGCCACGGTCATGTGAAAGACTTGGAGGTGATCAGATATTGTTCAAACCTGGTACCGCCTGAGCGAAAACAATAGCAGACGCTGTGGCGGCCTTAGATCTGCTTTTGACCCTATGACTTGCAGTTAGCTTGGAAACCCATGATATGTGCGTTTTCGCAGCAACGCAGGGGCTGTTCCCATTTACGAAAGGCTGAAAGAGGTCACATGGTGGGTGACAGTTATGCCAGGACTGGAGTTGAGGTTCTCTCCCTCTCAAGGTCACGGGCAGAAATCAGCTCACCAATGCCAGCGGGAGGCAGGCAAAAGTGTGCCCAAGCAGAGCAACTTTTGGCTGGAGGTGGGACCTACAATGTCACCTTAAAGAAAAAATAAAGCACTGCTTTTGACTGGTTATTTCTGGGGGCTAATTAATTTTCATTTTGTTTTGCCTATTTGTATTCTCTCGAATTTCAATAAATTAATACCTGCCACTTATTCGTAACAAGAAAATATATTTATATAAAAATAAAACGTAATATGCTATTCAGTTGAAAGGCATTTAAACATACCAAACTGTTAAAGAATGGCTGTTTCTTTTTTTTTTAATGTTTATTTATTTTGAGAGTGAGAGCAAGGGAGGAGTAGAGAGAAAGAGAGAGAGAGAGAGAGAGAGAGAGAATCCCAAGCAGGTTCTGCGCTGTCAGCACAGAGCCCTATGTAGGGCTCGAACCAAGGAACTGTGAGGTCGTGACCTGAGTCGAAATCAAGAGTCGGACGCTCAACTGACTGAGCCACTCAGATGCCCCAAGAATGGTTGATTCTTAAGGGTAAGAGATTATTATAAGATGGAGGGTGGCCTCACTTTTTCTGATGAGCTAGTTCCAAACATTGGAAATTTTTAAACTGCTATTTAAAAACACTTTTTAGTTAAAAACAAAAACAAAAACAAAACAAAACAAAAAACTTTTAACGTTCATTTTAAATACGTAAGTATACACACCGCATATATCGAATCAACTAAAATCTAAAATGAAAAAAAGAATTTAAGGCAATAGGTCATTTCTCGAAAACATTAATGGCAAATTACGGAGCAGCGAAGCAAACGTCCGAGTTACAGTGACGTACAATCGCTGTTTTACAGTTCCTCGTCTTTAGCTTCCTCTATTTCCCGAAAAACCTGCCTTGAAATTAACTTGCTCCGTGAGGCTCAGAGAACAGACCTCCCCTGGACGCAGGCAGAGCCCGCCTCCCAGGCGGAAGCGGGGCCGGGCTGCCCGCGAGGGCACCCACCGTGTGCACATGGACCTGCCCGTCAGGCGCAGTCACCTAATCCACGCGGCTGCAGAATCCAGCAGCTGGCCAGGGCCCGAGGGGGTTGGGTGGCTCTGGTATTGGATTGCCTATTGGCCACATGGTCCGGTAAGTGTGGTCACTCTTTTTCCACTTGATGCGAGCTTTCCTTAAATAATTGCAGACCTCGTGGTTGCAGCCGTTGGCGTGAAAGACACCAGAGCCCGAGGCACCCACGGCCGAGTCTGCAGACTCCCCCGGGATCTCAGAACTCCCTGACACCTTCCCTCCCCTACTGAAGTATTTCTCAACTGACACGGAGAGGGCTAAAAGACGGTTTTAAAGATTAGCAAATGATTCAAGATGGATAAAACAGTACTGTAACGGGGGAAAAAAAGGAAGAAATCAATTTTAGGTATAATCAGTAGAGGCTTTTGAATAATTTGCTCCTTTAAAAAAAAAAAAACCTGGCCCCAAGTTCCTAAATTGCGCCCAATCTTTCCACCCCCATGAGTGACTTATCCCAACGTTCCGTGATTCACCGGGGAGGTTGGAAATCGGGGATTCTCCTGCCTAGAGTTCCTCCTCTGCCTTCTCCTCCTTCCAAACCCACTCATGGAAGGCACATGATCGCATGGCAGATTTCTTCCAACTTGGAGTTCAAAGAGAAGTCAGCACCTGTCACCAGGAAAGGGGATACAATCTGGGAAGTGAAGAACCTGCGACGGGCTTGGATCGCCGGATGTTGGGAAGCGAAGGTGCCCGTGGGGGCTGTGAGAGTTATCTGGGTCCCCATCTCCAGTAAGCAGCCTCCCTTTCTCTCCAGTACCTGGCGGTTCCGCCCCAAGCACACAGCCCCCACAGCAGAAAATATGAGTCATCACATGGCAGAGACGGGAGAGTTGGGGAGAGTCAGAGCCCAGAGAGAAGGCTAGGCTTGTCCAAGTTCACACAGCAAAGAGGGACAGGCGGGGCTGGAACCCAGATCTTCTTCCCAGGGGTCCCAAGGTCATGCTGTCACCATGGGACTCGATCCGCGGCGCAGCTACAAACTGCTCTAAACAGCTCCCTTCCCTAACTCTAACTGAGGGGAATCTGGAAATTTCACTCTTCTGGGGGAGTTGCGATTATTGCAAAATCACACAAGGGAGGGATGGTGCAACCTCCGGGAGACTGGGGCTCACGGCTCCAAGGAGAATTCAAACTAACCCTGGAGACTCGGTCTAGGACAAGGCAGCGACGGGAATGGCTGAGGGGCCCTTTCCAAGACTACTCCATCTGGACCAGGTGGGTCGTGTGCCCCCCTCCAAGTCCACCTTCCACTCGGGGCGGTGGGGGGGAGGTGGGGGCGTAAGTCTCACATTCCTACCAAGTTCTCGCAACAGTGTCCTTATTGGGCAAGAGGTTTCGACACCCCTGGCCTCAGGGTCTTCATCTGTAAAATGGAAATGAAAATCCTCCCGAGGACATGGATTATGGAGGATTATGGACGTGAAACGCGCTGAGAGTTTCGGTCATACGCCAAGAGGGTAAGAGCAGTGGTGAGAGGAGTGCCAAGAGTTACACTGTGGCAATACCTACCGTGACCATCACTGAGTTTATTCAAGGCTTACTCTGTAAAGCTACCAACCTTCCCCCTGTCCGGCGGGGACCCGGTGGGTGGATGGGGCGGCTGCTTTGTTGGGCCAAGGCCTTCGGTCAGGAATGCGGGTGAGAAGCTGTGCCCCGGCCTTGTGCTTCTGCTCCATGTCTAGGGCCCACGCAGACCACAGGGTGACAACACTCATCCACCCTGCCGGTGAGGCCCGGGGAAAACCTCGTCGCCCTCCCCAAGACCTCCCCACTCCCCCGCGCAGCCTCCAGCTGCCGCCCCAGGCTGGAAATCTCAGCGTTCCTCTTTGCCTCTCTTCCAGATCATCCTATCCCGTCTTCACCCTCGCGGGAGTCCTGGGGCCGGCTCGAACCCTCCACCCGTGGGGAGGGAGCTCCCGTCTCCCCTGAGTCGCTCACGGCTCGTTCGCCAGCCACAGGACGAACAGGGCCTTGTGACAGGCTGGTCTCTCCCTGCGATGCCCTTCCCCGCCGCCGCGCCAGCCGGCTCCGGCTCACCCCTCCACGCTCCGTCTGCTTGCTACCCAGGCTGTCTGGGCCCTCCCTCTGCACTGGCCACTCTCCACGACCATCTGCGGGTTCTTCCCAGGCCGAGGAGCAGGGCTTGTGCAAATCTGCAGTCCTAGCTTCCCCCACACAGGGAGCGACCGCTGCGCGGAGAGAAAAAGGAAGAGGCATCAAATGATAACCTACAGCCTGTAATTCATGGGGTCTTCCAGTCTCCTCCACCAAACCGTCATCAGACCAGGCGGTCACTCGATTGTCACTATTGCTAATAACAACACCCAGGCACAGCCCTCTCTTCAAACGGTATTATCTTCTCGTTTCAACCGCCCGCTGAGACCCTGATTATTATCCCATTTCGGGTACGGAAACTGAGACCCAGGCAGATTAAGTAACATGCTTTAAGTCACTCGGCTGCTAAGGACCCTAGACTCAGACTCTGACCGAAAGCTCTAGTCTGAACTAACCTCTATTCAAGCCTGCCTCGTGCCGGCCCTCGAAATCCAGACCCCGGGCTCGGGCTACCACCTGGAGCCAGCTGACAGCTGTCCTTCCCTCGTCGTCCCGCAACTGGATCACTGAACATTTACCGTGAGGTCACCTGAGCAAAGGAGACCTTTCTCCTCCTTCTGGGGTGGAATCTAAAACTCCCTCCTCCCTCTCACGCTTTTCACTTCATCCTTGAGCCCAGCCTGCCCTCCCCGTGACTTGATCCACTAGTCTGGGCCAACTGTGGCTCGAGGGAGAGCAATCCTTGGCAAGATACCACCATTGTCCTCCAGGCCCACCTGCTACAGTGTTCGGTCTCTAGACCACCCCACCCCCACCCCCACCCCCAGAGGTGGGAGACCGCCACATTCCTGCTGGTGGCTGGCCCGCAAAGTACAAACCGGGCGGCCACACCCTCAGCCACTAGGACAAAGAGCAACTGCTGGCAGGCCCAGGGCACTGCTGAGCAGGTGCTCACGGCTGTACCCACTCGACAAGGAAGGGCTGTTGCCCAACCCTAAGGAGAAAGTGGCGTGAGGTCACCGTGACACCGGGGTGTGATTCCTGGGGGACAGGGCCCTGGTCATACCTGTCTGCTGGGCCCCAGATGGGGGGCCCGGTCCGTAAAGAAGCTATATCCTCCAGGCCCACCACTCGCCCCCTGGGCCTCAAGTCCCTCACCTGAAGAACGCAACTTTACCTCCAGGGGTTGCCGGGAGAATTAAGTGAGCTCACCACAGTGGCCAGTACAGACTAGGGGCCCAAAGTAAAATTCATTCATTCACTCATGCAAGAAACACTCAGGGGCGCCTGGGGGGCTCAGTCGGTTGAGCGTCTGACTTCGGCTCAGGTCACGATCTCACAGTTGAGTGGCAGCCCTGCGTCGGGCTCTGTGCTGACAGCTCAGAGCCGGGAGCCTGCTTCGGATTCTGTGCCTCCCTCTCGCTCTGCTCCTCCCCCACTCACACTCCGTCTCTCTGTCTCTCAAAACTGAATAAATGTTAAAAAAATAAAAAAAAATTTAAAAGAAGAAGGAAGGAAGAAAGGAAGGGAGGGAGGGAGGGAGAGAGGAAGGAAAATTCGATGAAGGCCAATCACGTGCGGGGCCCTGGGCTGGGTGCCCCGGATACAGTGGGAACAGACAGGCAATATACAGGCCTCGTGGGGCCTTTCACTCCCACAGGGGCTACAGGCAACCATCGAGGTACAAATTCATAAACACGAACGTATCTGGGAGAGGTGCGTGCCTTCAAGTCAAGAGAATATGGTGCTAGGATAGAAAGGGGACAAGGCAGGAAGGTCAGGGAAGGCCTTCCTGAGGACACGATGTCTCAGCAGATCTGGAGGAGGGAAGGGAGCAGCAAACCCTGGTGCCTGGGAAGAGCATTCCTGACAGAGGGAACAGCACATGCAAAGGCCTCACTACACTAACTTGGAGACTCTTTTCATTATCACTCGAGCCACACCCTGTCCACTCCACAGAAGCAGCACAAACGGCCGGGAGGACAGTGGCTGGGCATCGGGAGACATGGGTTCTCATCCCATTGCTTCTCTGAAACCACCATATGGCCTGGGACCATGACCAACACCCTTTGATCTTTAAGGGTCCTGATAAAATGATCCCCGTTCTGAAGATCTGTAAACGGCCTGCATTCCCGCAAGCTCCTTCCTTCCCCCTCTTCCAATCCACCCACCTCTTGAAGTAATCATGATTTCCACCCCCCCCACCCCCTGAGCGGTCCCATGAGTGAGGAGCTGGCTGAGGACCAAGGAAGACAGATATAGAGATGAAGGCAATATTTGAAAACTGATTCGCTACACTCTCTAGGGTCCATTTCCCCGTCGCAAAATGGGAACAGTCCCCGCCTCTTGCCCATGGCACAGAATTGATGCGAAGATCGATCGAGTGGAAACGCCAGGTAAGGAAGTCACCTGCTTTATACAGGCATCAGAAAGGGGCTTCTATCTGCTTCTGGGTCTTTTGTATCCTAAGGGCTACTCTGGACTAAGGCAGAAAGGACACAGAGAGGAGGGAATTGACAGAGTTAATGCCAGACACTCCACGAACAGTATCTGACTGTTCAGGACCACCAAAGCAGGGTGTCATGAGAGGGAGCCTTCTAAAAACATAGAAGCTTAAGGCCCCGCTCTCAAAGATTCTCATTCACTGAGCCTGGGACAGCCCCCGACGTGTAATTATTATTGTTCTAGTTACACGGTTGATTCTGATGTGCGCTCACGGTGGAGAACCGACGATTAGTCCCACCAGCCCTGGAAGGTGGGATGTACTCGGGTTCCCACCTGGGAGCTGACTAACCAGTACACAGAGCGGCTCTCGATCTCCTTGGGTCACACAGCTAAGATCGGAGCCAGACAGTTTGCTCTCATTAATCATCAGACACCACAATTGTTTTAAAATTTTATTTTTATTTATTTTTTTTAACGTTTATTTATTTCTGAGAGACAAAGAGACAGAGTATGAGCAGGGGAAGGGCAGAGAGAGAGGGAGACACAGAATCCGAAGCAGGCTCCAGGCTCCGAGCTGTCAGCACAGAGCCCGACACGGGGCTCGAACTCATGAACTGCGAGATCATGACCTGAGCTGAAGTCAGATGCTTAACTGACTGAGCCACCCACGTGCCCCTGCATTAACTTTCAAAGAAACTTCTATGGCAGGACTGATTCTTATTCACTTGGCGTTACCGGGGAATAGCATATGCTCACAGTAAGTAAGCAACGTTCGTAGGTACCTTTGGAACTTTCCCTGCTTTTGAGAGACTTCCTACTTTAGATGGCAATGCCAAACTGTATTTCACTCTTGCTTCCTCCTCGAACAGAGCACACCGAACGGAACATACCTTTCCTTGGGGAACGCTCTGTCTCCGGGGCCCATTAGCTTTGTAACTTTTGTACAGCGTGTTGTTGAACGAGAGGCCTCCTCGCCCCCTTACCGAAAGGTTCCCGGTAGCCTGCAAGGCCGCAGTCCACGTGCTGCATCGCTCCCCCCCGCCCCCGCCCCATCCAGTCCCGTCCTGCGAGAAGTAGGAGTGAGTCGGCCCTGAGCAGGAGAGGGGGTGGGGGGTGATACTATGCAGAGCAGGGTCTCGAGCGGAATCTGCACGAGGCAAGATGGATACGACACGGAGTTCACTGTTTCAGGCGACAGAGTGTGGTCACCGGACCCTGAGTGCTCCCTCTCTCCTTTACCTCCCTGAATTGCCCCCTTTTTTTCTCCAGAGTGGAGACCAGCCTGCCTGGTCCTTCTGGAATAAGCAGATGGGCAACGGACAAAAGGCCCAAAGTAAGGTCCTGGTCTCGATCTCTTTGGAAGGTGTGGACATATTTGACCAGATACCTCCCTGCAGACACGGAGACTCCTAGAGCCCGGAAGCCCTCTCCAGGGGGGCCAGAGCAATGCCCTGTAACAGACTGGACTCCAGCACCGGCCTAACGTTCTACAGAGACCTGTCCATTGCAGATGCCTTCTGATGGGGGGGGGGGGCTCTGGAGGCTCCAAAAAATGTTTGTCTTTGACTCCTTTGGGTGCAAGTACTATCTCGGAGACAAGGGCAGTAGGCCCCTTGTGGGGACCGGTATGACTCCCCCAGCCCCCTGGCCCACACACCCCAACACAGTTCCAAGCAGAGAAGGAGCCTCTGGGGCCAAGCGAATGGTTGGTGAATTTCCTGAAAGCTGAAACAGCATTTGTTCATATGGTCAGTCGAGTATCTCTTGAGGGCCGATAGTATACCTATATCCGGTAAGGTACCGGGGGACGTGACGGCGAGCTGGCTTGATGAGGTCCCTTCCTGGGGGACCTCCGGTCCTGAGTGGGTACAGGAGAGGACAGTAAAGAACCAACACATAAGCAAAGGTTATCGCAAGCCGGGACCACAGTACTGCATTTAACAAGGCGCTGGGGAAGGCCGGGGGTGGGGACGAACCTGGCACACAGTGGGCCCTGAATAAATGAGGTCTCCTCCTCAGACAAATCCTCCCCCAAAGCAAATCATCTGCCGCACCCCTATCTCAGCTACAGGGACGCCACTGGGCCCCCCCGACTCTGGGCCTTCTCTCCCACATCCCACTCACCTCCACTCCACCCCCCAGCTGAGGCCCAGTGCCGATGCCTCTTCCTGTAGCCCATCACCCACATTCCAGTCCTTTCTCTGTGCCCAGCCAGATGAGGCACGCTGCGGTGGTTAAGACCAAGTGCCCTGAAGCCAGGCAGCCCCAGGTTCCAGTCCCGGCCTCACCACTCTGCCTGACGGATGTGGGGCCAGCCACTGAACTCGCAGCCTCTGTTCTCTGGTTTGTCGTAGCCCCAGACTCGCCAGATGGCTGAGGGTTAGACCAGATAATGCACCCAAAAGTCCCAGCCTCGCACCTGGCATGTGCCAAGTGGTCACCAAGGGCTAGCTGTTTCTACGATACTGCTATTAATAACACTATTAATGAAAACCTTTGCTGGGGCACCCGGCTGGCTCAGTCAGTAGAGCGTGCGACTCTTGATCTCGGGGTCCTGTGTCCAAGCCCCACATTGGGCATGGTGCCTACTAAAAAGAAAACCACCAGGGGTACCTGGGTGGCTCAGTCGGTTAAGCGGCCGACTTCAGCTCAGGTCATGATCTCACGGTCTGTGAGTTCGAGCCCCACATCGGGCTCTGTGCTGGCGACTCAGAGCCTGCAGCCTGCTTTGGATTCTGTGTCTGCCTCTCTCTCTGCCCTTCCCCTGCTCACACTCTGTCTCTCTGTCTCTCAAAAATAAATAAATGTTAAAAAAAAAAATTAAAAAAAAAAAAAGAAAACCACCACCAACAACAATGAAACACCTTTGCCGACTCCTCCCCGCGTGCCAAGTGTGAAGTCCCCGGATGGTCGAAGCTCTCCCCTTTAGCCGGTTTCCCTGTTTTGTTCTGGGGCGACGGGAGGGCAGGGATAAACTCAGCAGGGTGATGGGGCACACAGGGAGGCAGGGCACACGAGAGGTCTGTAACGGACGGGGGGTCACAGAGCAGAAAGGGGCCCACTTGCGAGAGGGAGCATTAGATGTGGCGGAACTCGCGCTGGGCCTTGAAGGATGCAGCCGGAGGCGGGGAGAGGAGACAGATGCCTCACGCTAGGAGTCCTAGCGGCTGCCCGGGAAAGGGAAGGAACGTCCTTCCTCGCAGCACCAGGAGCTCTGGGCTCAGCCTCAGTCTGCTCCACTGTAAAATGGGGAGACCAGTGGGCACTCCTTCGTGGGGTTCCCAAGAGACGAAGGTGTCTGTGAATAATTTATGCGAATAACTTAGCCTAGGACCTGACCCAAGTAACCTGAGGCCAGACGGGGAACCCCTGCTACCAGGCCCATGTTAAGATCGTTACATGGTTCCGTTCCTGCAGCACCGGATCCAGTGTGCCATGGGGTCACGCTAGTTGAGGAATAAAGTGATAGAAGGCTAGACAGGCAGCTGGGGCCTTGAACGCCATAACCAGGAGCTCGCTCTGCAGGTCATGCAGGGTGGCCCCGCAGGTGTTTTCAACAGCGGCCGCCGCGGCCTGGGATCACGAGCAGCACGGAGGCCGGGTCGTCCTTGGTGTCAAGGAGCCAAGACAGGGCCCTCCTCCCCAGTGTCCTGGGTCCCACACTTCCCCGCGAGGAGGCTGAGCCCAGAAATAAAGGCTCCGGCAGCCACGTTGCCAAGGCTGTTTGCCATGGCAACCTCAGGGAGCCGCTCGTGGGCCGGCTGCCGCAACTGCTCCGGGCTCGCTTTCTACCGTCTCCTCGCTCTCCCTCTGCTAAATGGCTGTGTTCTGCCAGGCGAGCGAGGGAGAAAACACGGCCGCAGGGCTGCCGGGGAGCATTCGTCTCAGCCAAGCAGGGCTCGCCCGGCCGAGTTCCCAGACAGGGAGTCCCAGACGGCCGAGCGTCTGCCATCCAGAGCCAGCCTCGGCCGCGGAGACAGGAGCTAGGGGTCCTGTCCTGCCTCTGCTCGGTGCCCTGCAGCCAGCCAGCCGCCCAGCTGCTTCCTCACTTCGAGGGGAGCGCGCCGAGTAAGAGCGTCTGTAAGGCACTCCAGCTCCCTGAAAGCTGTTTTCCACTGGTATGTTTACATCCTTGTCACCGTCATCATCCTAGCGGCTACTATTTGCTGAGTGCTTACTCTCTGTCAGGCAAGGCTGCAAGCATCATCCATCCTCTGTTGTAGCCATCCAAAGAACACGCCATTATTAGCCCCAATATTGTATGTGAGGCCTTGAATGCCATACCCAGGAACTTGCTTCTACCGCTGGGATCAGAAAGGTTAAGACACTTGCTCAAGGCCACACAGCTAGTAAGTGGTAGGCCCCTCTTTTAAACAACTGGCTTTTAAACTCCAAAGCCGAGAGCTCTTAACTACTACCTGACTATGTCTTCTCTCTTCAAGTACTGTCTAACGGGATTCGGCTCTCTTTTTTTTTTTTGTTTGTTTCCCCCTTTGTTAATATCTTTTTATTTGTAGTTATTTTATTAATATGTTTTACTGAAGTATAGTTGACACGCAATGTTCCACATTAGTTTCAGGTGTACAACATAGCCATTTGACAACTATATATGCATGTCCCGCTACACTCACATGTACAGCTGCCATCTCTCACCATACAAAGCTATTATAATTGGATCATGTATTATTTATTTTTTTTTTCTAAAAATAATTTCTTTTCAAATTGGTTTCCATACAACACCCCCAGGGCTCATCCCAACAAGTGCCCTCCTCAATGCCCGTCACCCAATCTCCCCCCTCCCGTGCCCCCCCTCACCCTCACCGGCTTTCTAAAAGTCAATATTACAGTCCTTGCTAAGGCCGGGTGAGCTTCCTCTTTGGCTTCCTCGGAAGTATGGGGCGGGGGGGAGGAAAACCTAATACTCTGGAAGAGAAACCTCAGGGCCTCAACAGGATCAAGGCCCCAGAGCTCAGTGGAAAGGTAAGGGGCAGGGTCTACATTGTGTTTGTCTGTTTCATTACTAACAATGGCTCCCACTCACTGAACATTCCTAAGCATCCTACAGGCATCATCTCGACTAGTCCTAAAACCCTCCCAACCACGCGCTACTAACACTCCCGCTTCCCAGGTGAAACACCTGAGGAGCAAAGAAGCCGGTGCCAAGGTCACGGGGCTACCTGAAGCAGAGCCCAACCCTAGGGCTCAAGGTCTCTCGGCCTCCTAAACAAATAAGCAGAGGAAATGTTTGTTTTCTTACCGAAAAGACTGAGCCTGTAATTACAGACCTTTGGGGATAATTCGTCAATGACTTTACCCTCCCATCTGTAAGTCCTGCTGGTCTCCTACCCCCTACCCCAGGCAGCAAATCTATCTTTGCCCTAAAGGACAGTCAGGGTGGGGAAAAAATTAAAAAGGAAAGGAAGGGTAGGTGAGGAGCCCTGAAGTCTAGTTGCCATCATGGGCTACAGACCCTGTGCCCAGCCCAGCTGTGTGCTTCAGATCAGACCCCTCCTCTCGGCCCGGTGAACCCAGGCTTCTGACCCCACCCCCCCGCCCCCTGACTCGCTGACTGGGTAACTATAATGAAAGCGCCTAATGAAAAAACCCAGGGTTAACTGCTAGAGGGATGGGGGGCCTTTGGGGTTTAGGAGCTGTAAGAGCAGGACTGGGCAGCAGTGTCTCTCTGAGGACTATCGCCTGTCTGTCCCCCAGAGCCAAGACACCCCCTCCCCGAGTCCTGATACTGGAAAAGACTGGGTCTGATCGTCAGGGACCTGGGCCTCCTCCAGCTAGCTGGCCTCTTCTGTGCCTCACTCAGGATTCACCTTCTGGAAAAGGCAGGGGAAGAGTGGATGCTCTCCAAAGACCCTCTCAAGCCTGGCAGGAGAGGAAGGGGCTCGGGGGTCAACGTTCAAATCCCAGGCTAGACCCTCGAGGGCTGCCAGACCCCAAGTGACTAACCCGATCCCTGTACCCTTACAAAATGGGGACAACAGAACCAACCTCGCGGTTATTGGGAGAAACCACGTGCTAGGACTCAAGTGTCTTCACAGATACGCACTGAAACAGTCACGGATGACCGGATGTGGTGTGTGTGCATGGATGAACAAGCATGGCCACGGGTCCAAAATGGCAGAAGCCGTGGCTGATGGGACCACGGGGATCCACTAATTCGCTCTACCCTTCCGCCGCCGGCCCCTTCCGTGTTGGACATTTTCCATAGAGAAATGTCTCGAATACGAACTTCTCTTCAGAGAACCGGACACCTAATCACATCAAACATCCTCCTGTTCAAAAAATCATCTACTTAATGGGTAACCGGAAAGCTAGCTCCGGATAAAAATACTACTTCTTGCCCTCCCAGAGCTGTCCACCTAGTGGGAGGGACCAAAACACCCGGACACCAGAGGGACAGTAAGCGGCCCCGGCCACATGAGTGGTAGAGGCAGAGGGGTTCACTCAAGATGCTTTCCCTGGAGGCCGGGGGTGGGGGTGGGGGGGAGCCTGAAACGCAGGTGGGCTAGGAATACATTTACACGGTGGGGCGGAGGTGTGGGGACATATGCCAGTCCTGCCACAAGCATTTATGAGTCTGTCCCTTCTCAGGAAGGCAGAGACCTCAGATAACAAAATGAGGACCACTGTCTGCTCTGAAGGGCTCTACTCGAACATAACTCTGATGGGCTACCGTGTTCACTGTGGGGGGAAATGGAGAACGAAACAAACAAAACTCCTTGCCTTCCTGGAGCTTAACGATCTGCAGTGATTTCCTAAATGAGTACGCTTAACGTGACCTACATTAGAAAAAAGGCCTGTATTATTTGGTGTTTATCATATGGCACGCGCCGTGTCGGGCGCTTTAAATCTATTTGCCATTTGATTTTCATTGACTTCCTGCCACAGCCTTATAAGGAAAGTACTATTTATTATCTTTCTCCAGGAGGAAGTGGGAGAGCAGAGAGGTTATGGGACCTACCAAAGGTCTCACGGCCAGCAAATGGCCAACCGGGTAGGATGAGTGAGAGTGGGGGTGGCCGCACCGGGGAGGGGCAGCTAGCTGTGCCTGGAGGGCAAGGAGAAGGCGGAGTCGGAGCGAGGTCTGGAAGGTCGAGCAGTGGCAATGGGAGAAAGAGCGGGAGAGGAGACAGACTGCACTTCCAGGAAGAAGATTCATGACCTATGCGGGGCGGACACATCCCAAAGGGAAAGTAGACAGATCGGGATAAAGTCAGGGGCCGCACTCTCCAAATGCAAGTACTTGGAGGCCCTTGAACATCAGGGCCTTTGTTGTAAACTTTTCGGCTTTGACATAAAAGTGCGGGGCCGCTATGGGTGATGCGTGAGCGAGGGTAGGATATCAGACGTGCATTCTGGAAACTGCAGGAACCCCATAACTGTGAAAGGACGACCTAGACCAGAGGAAAGGGAGAGGAATAGCAAGGCAATCCAATCCAACCGAGAGAGAGTCCACAGGACGGCCACGAGACACTTGAGCACCTTGGAGGAGAAACAGGAACCGGCCCTGCTCATTCTCTCCCAAATGAGTTTATCCAGGTTCTCCTTCGCCCTCACGTAATAAGAATGACGCTTCCCCTCTTGGCATAAAAAAGACTGCATGAAGGGGAGCTTGCATTATACTTCATCCTGCCCTTCTCGAGCGCTTCCGAAAGAGAATTCCAAGTTTTCTGAGCAGACAGGCTGCCACTCACTTTATATGCATTATATTATTTAGCTCTCAATCCTGAGAGTTAGGGACTAGAATCCCCACTTCCGAGATGGAGAAACTGAGGCCTAGAGAGGCAGAGGGTTTTATGAGTTGTCTTCTCTCTCTCTCCGCGACGTGCCTTCGTGTGCTCGAGGTGCTAGAAACACACGGAACAGAAATAGAGTAGTCCCTGCCTCAGGCGCTTGCAGTCATGTGGTCTGGGAACCCGCCTCTGGGCCTGGCTCTTCTACGCGCTCCAAGACACAGTGCAGGGGGAGGACCTTCAGCAAGCCAGCAGGTTCTCTGAAACTGCTAAATCCTCGTCTGTAAAATGGTAACATAGTGGCACCTACCCTTCGTAGAAACGAGGATAAAATGCAACGATGCAAAAACAACGCTTGGCAAAAGGCAGAGCGCACGGTATCTCAATGATGCTCGGATAACTGTCAATGATGCTCGGATAACTGTCGTTGAGGACGGTGAAGGAGGAGTAGCTGTTAGCCCTGCAATGCTCATGTTACGACCTCGCTTCTAAGCCCAAGCCCCCATCTGCAAGGCTGCTTCTGACTCAAACCAGTATTCCTTCTATTATTCCAGAGAGAGAGAGGGAAAAGGGTGACTCATACCCTGGCAATGGCGAAGCTTCTGGCTGGTCTGCACCAGCTGGGGAGAGGAGAGCCCCAAGGTGAAGGGGAAATATGAGCCCCCCAGGGCCCAGTCGCCGGGCCACTGCCTTTCCTGGCTCTCTCAGCCATCCCGATCATTAGTGCCGGCCAGGGAGCCCCAGCGAAAGTGGAGCCCTGCCCTCAGGTAAATAGAGCCAGCAAACATGCCCCCCTCTGGGCTCAGGTGAAGTTACTGCCTTCGTTCTCACACAGGTGGAGGGTGGGCAAAGGCACCCAGCCAAGGCTGCACTCCAAACTGCCCCTCTAGATGCCTGGAACGTAGACTTGGAAAAGAAGTCAGCCCTGGCATGGGGGGGCTACGGAAGCTGCAACACCGCACGCCCAGCAAGTGAACACTAGGAGCTCAAGCCATTCTCCCGGATCTCCACGCGACGCGGCCCCTTCTGAGAATTCAGGTCCCATTTTATAACAATGAGGGGATAGGATACCAGTTGAGAGATGGGTCAAATTCACAAACATGACATTTCACCGAACAGAACCAAAAATGGTCCACAATCATGGGGGGGGGGGGAGCATTACAAGTGATCAAAGAAATGCACATTAAAACAGAACAGTAAAAGAATTTATTGATGAACAGACTGGAAAAAAATGAAAAACAATTAAAATACCAAGAGTTATCTGGCTACGGGGAGACCGGGCATTCCCACACAACGCTGGTAAGTGTGTAAATTAGCACAATCCTTCTAGAAGGCGGTCCGGAAATGTGTTTCCCAACCGCCTGCATAGTTCCTTTGACAGAGTAATTTCCCTTCTAGGAATTTAAATGAAGGAAAGAAGACATACGCAAAGATATTCATTGCAGCATGGCTTACGAGGACAACAACAAAAACTATAAACAACTTAAATGACTAACAATAAAGGACTCATTAAATACATTTTGGTTCAGCCCTCGATGAAATACTATATAGCCGTTCCGGTAGGATGATAAGACATCACAGCATACTGTTTGGAGGAGAACAAAAAGCATATTACAACAGCACGATTCCAAGTTACAATTAGTATATCATGAGTGACTCCATTTTTGTGCAAAAGATACACTCCATAGGAATCAACAGGAAAGGTCTGGAAATATACAGAAAAATTAATAGTGGTTACCTTTGGGTAAGGTTACGTATTTTCGATTTCTTCTTTACGCTTGCCAGTATTTTCTAACGATTCTATAATTGAATATTTGTAAATGGTAAGAGATTAGACCACACAATTTATGAAGCTCTGGCATATGCTTGATGTCCCAAGTGACTTCAAACAACCCGCGTTGAGTGTGGGCCTACTGTGTGGCCTTTGGAGCCTAAGTCAGGGCCTCCGGCTGTAGCTTTCTGCATTCCTTCCCACCCAGCTCACTGCCCAGCTGCCTCAGGGCGGGTCACGGAGCTTCCCCTGTAATTCACGTGCCTAGCCAAGTGCCGAGCAAAGGAATTCAGCATGGTGGCAGGTGCCACGGGGCCACAAAGAGATGAAAGGCACAACTCTAGTTCCAGATTCTTACTGGGCCACAGGCCTCCCACACAACGTGCTTGGCCGTATCACATGGACTGAGAAAACCAGAAGAGAGAGAAAGCAGAGCAAGCCAGGAGAGCAAGGCCTGCCCGAGAGAGGGCCCCCCAGGAACGGTGGATGAGGGCACTGGAGGCAAGGGGCACAGGCTGGGCAAAGGTGAAGCCAACCCAAAGTCCTCCGGGATACATGGCCCAAACCTTTCCAAGAAACTTTCACAATCCTTGGTCTGCAGAATTGCTGAACTTTGGCCCGAATGGGTAAAAGTTAAGTCTCCTAAACAGAAGTCCTCCCTCTATTAACTCCGGATTAGCCACCAAAGACAACAAGTCTCTCGGATAAAGACAATAAACTACCTTTTTATTCACTTTCCCCACCCCTTCCAAGGGGGGAGATGGAGGGGAGGGGAGGGTCTGGAGGAGGGGAGTCGCAGGAAGGACCGGCCATCTCGCATGCAAGCAGTGCTCACCCCCACCACCTGGGCCTCCTCTTCTCTTGCCGGCGACACCAGCCCCATTTGACAGATGGAGGAAAGGAGGCTCAGAGAGTTCAAATGGCTTGCTCTGGGGTCACCCAGCCAGAGAGTGGGGAAGGCGACTCCACTCAGGCCTTCTGACTCCAAGTCCAGTGCTATTTCGAGGCAACACACAGGACCTGGAGTCAGGAGCCCTGGGTGGCTCTGTCACCCGCTGGCTGCGTGGTCCTCTACAAGCCGCTCACCCCTCGCAGCCTCTGTCCCCAACCGTAAAATGAGGAGGCACGCGATGGCCCGCCCAGGTCCTCTTCCGGCCGGGCTCTATGAACCTTCTAGGGGTGGCTGCAAAGCTCCCCTATCAATTACATTTCCCAAGTTGGGCCGGCAAAGATCACCAGAGGAGCCTCAGCCTGTCACGTGGTTAAATAAAAAAAGCAAACGTCCCAGATTAACTTTCACTGCACTGCTTCTGCTGACACCTGATTACCCAATTTTCTAGTTTCCTTGGGTGAAATACCCCTGCAGGGTAGGCCCGCTGGGCGGCCAAAAGGGCAAATAATGAATTATTGGCGAGCCAAAGAACACTAAAGACGGAGTTAAAACCGGGGTCCGGAACGCACGGCTTTTGCTCCGGGTCCCGGAACGGGTCTCCTGCTATTTCAGGACTCCTTCACCCGACTCCTTCACCCGAGTCTTAGTCGAGGGGGTTGGAGGCACCCCCAGACAAGTGCAAGGGCTGAGGACGGAACTTTCCCCGGGGGGGCAGCTCCGTCCCGCCCGCACCCAATCCTCCTAGGCCCAGGCTGCCGGCTCGGGCTGGGGGGCGGGGGGGGGGGGTAGGGGGAGTAACGGGGCGGCGGTGGCGCTGGGACTTGCTGGGGCTGGCGTCTGCCTCTCGAGTAGATGTGGGCGCGGGGCCGGCGACGGCGCCCGGTGACCGCGGCGGGAGCTCCACCGCAGTTTCGTCAGAGGTAAAGGTACGCGCCCGGCGCGCGCGGCGTGTGCACACAAACACACACACCCGCGCGCGCAGACCGCTCATCACACACACTACCCTCCCATCCCCCCCACCCTGGCCCTAAAAATGCGGATCACACGCCACCACCCCTTCGGCCCCCGCCCCGAAACCACCCCAGCACGCCCGCCACCGACCACGAGGCCCCGCGGCTCCCTGACGCATGGAGGTCTGCAGCGGCCGAGGGCCAGCCTCCTCCGGCGCGTGGCGGGCTTCCTCTCCGCGACACGCCGCCACGCCGCGCCGTCCCAGCCGCCAGCCGGGAGTCGCCGCCCGGAGCTGAACGTCTCGGCTGCTGCGCGTCCCCTCCAAGTCGAGTCTCACGGCTAGGAGTCAGCTTGCAAGCCTCTCCCCGCCCACCCGGTCCCATGACAGCTGCTGCCGCCCAAAGACAGGCAGATTATAACAAGAAGCAAAGTTTCCCTCTCTCTCCTCCCACCGCCCGCCCCCCCTCCGCCTTCCCCCTCCCTTCCAGTGTTATGCAAAACGAGCCGGCACCGGCGCTCGGACTCCAGGTACCAAACCAGCCCTCGCGAGCCGCGCCCGGTTCCGCCCGGCGGCCCCCTCTCCGCGCCCAGCCGGGCGCCCGCATCCGGGGTCTCAGTCTCGCCTCCGCCGCATCCCCGGCCTCCCCGCTACCCGCAGCCGGGCGCCGGGAGAAAAAGCCATAACTACGAGGCCAAACTTTATGCTTGCAACAGGCATGGGGTGGGGAAAACGAGGGAAGGGGTGGGGGGCGCGTACGCCTAGTGCAGGCATTTTCGGTGGCGGCTCGTCCCAGCAGCAGCCCACCCCCCCATCCCCGTCTCCAAGTCGCCAGCTCTCTCGCCTCCCCCCGCCCCGGCACACCAGAGCACCCTCTCCTGTCACGCGCGTGTCGCCGGTGGGGCTCCCAGGCGCAGCCAGAGCCCGGGACGCCGCCTCGCCTTCCCTTCCCCCAGCATCGCCGAGCGCGCACCGGGGCCGCGCGCCGCAGGGGGGACCCAGGCGCCCCCAGACAGCCTTTCCACCCCCATCCTGCCGTGCTTCCCCCCCACCGGGGGGATCGGCCCGTAGCGAAACCAGGAAGGTGCTATCTCCGGCCGCATGTCCACGTGCCCCGCAGACCCCTGAGCCCTCAGCGGGCAACCGGCAGGAAACTCCGCGCTGCCGGCGCCGATGGGGAGCCGCGGGGGGCCAGCAGCAGCACTCAGGGCACCCGAGACCGGAGGACCGGGGCACTCCGGGGACCCGGGCAGGCGCCTGAGCCGGGGCCACAAGTCCACGTGAAAGTACGGCAGCAAGTGCCGGCAGTCTGAGGGCGCGCCTCCAGCACCCAGGGCCAGCCTGAGGGTCCCCCACACCTTGGCGCGGCTCCACCTCCCCAGGGAAACGCGGTAACCCCCACTTCTGCTGGCTGGGGGGGCAGACTCCAAGCAACCGAGCCCGGACCCTCCCCAGCGGCCCCCACGCTCCGGCTAGCGCGGGGGGGGCGGGAGCCTCCAGCTCCCTACCGCCGTAACAGAGCGCCTCGCAGGGTGCATGGAAGAGGGGCTCTGCAGCCGGGAACCCCCGATCCCCCCAATGCGCCCACCGTCGCCTCCCGGCCTCCGCGGCTGCGGCGGCCGTCCCCGCAGCTCAGCACCCCTGGCTCCCGGCCCGCGGCCCCCGCTGGCCGTACCTGCGTGTCGGCGAGATAGTTGAGGAAGAAGGAGGAGAGCTCTTCGTCCAGCAGCGCGCCGCAGTCGTTCCCCGCCATCTTCCAGCCGCGGCTGCAGCGTGCGGCGGAGTCAGCGCCGAGCCGGCCGGGGGGAGGGAGCGAGCGAGCAAGAGAGGGAGGCGGGAGGAGGGAGCGAGGCCGGCGGGAGGCGGAGGGCGGAGCTCAGGGCCCGGCTGCCGCAGGGCCGCTGGCTGCGGGGGCGGGGCCGCGCGGTGGCCGCGCGAGCCGGGGGTCGCGCCCCCACTTTCCTGCGCCACGTCTGGCGCCGGGGTCCTCGCCCGCAGCCCTCAGCCCGCAGGAAAGCGCCCGCAGCCGGGTGACGCTGCTGCCCCAGCCAGCGGCCCGGTGCCTGCGCAGCAATGCGGGCAGCCCCCCGCTCCCGCCGGAGCGAATCACGTTGCGTTAGCGCTGGGCGGGTCCTTTGAGACAACCTGCTTCGGCACAGCTGGGGAAACTGAGGCCCGAGAAGGCAGACGACTTCGTCTGAAGTCACCGCGCATTTCAATAGCAGGAAGACACAGTGCATTTATTTCAAAAGCAGGAAGACAGACAAAGCTCAGGTTCGACTGCCCCAGAGGTTTGAGTTTTTCTGCCTGAGCTGCAAGGCCAGAGAGGGAGGAAAACCGTAGGTCAAAGGTGGGGAAATCAGGGAAAGCTCCTCAGAGGAGGTGGCATTTTTTTTTTTCTTTTCCTTGAAAAATGCGTCGACCCGTATTCTGTTAAGTTTGGCCCTCCGGTCTCCCCTCACTCCCCTGCCCCTGAATAAACTTCCATGACTTCTCTTACCGTGCTTGGCCCACCATACCTTGAAGTGGCCAGGTTCCTGCCCGCTTCCTCAGGCCCCCAGGCCTCCCAGTTCCTCTGATGAACCCTCTCGCTGCCGGCATCCACACGCAGACTGCTGTCCACTGCCCCGCAGCCATTTACTTAGTAACCACATCTTCGGCGCTTCCTTCCGCGCTGCTCCTTAGACGGTCAGCCCTTTCTTCCTCCCCCCATCCCCTCCGGCATGGGCTCCCTCAGCTCTACAGGCCCTTCCTTCAGGGCCAGCTGGGTGACTCAGTTGGTTAAGCATCCAACTCAGGCCATGATCCCACGTTTCCTGAGTCCCAGCCCCACATGGAGCTCTGCACTGACTGAGATCATGGATCCTGTGTGGGATTCTCTCTCTCCTCCCCACCCCCTCAATCTCAAAATAAATAAATAAACAAAAAAATAAAAAATAAAATCCTGGCCGCAGCTGTCATGTTACATTTGTTTCAGTGACAATTTGGTCTTTGTGTCTCTCCTGACTGGACCTGAAGACCTGTGAAGGCAGGGACTGAATCTGCTTTTGCGTTTGCTATGTCTCCAGTGCCCGGCACATAGTAGGTGCTTAATAAATAATGCTTTAACTAGAAAACCCAGAGGATTTTGATCCCCACCCCCCACCACCACCACTACCCATTGAATAAATAAGGAAACTGCTCAGAGTCAATGGTGCCAGAACCAGAACTCAGGCCTCCCGACCGTAACCTTGGACTCTCATCATCAGGCCCTGCTGTTTACCAGGTAGCAAAATGAGGGCGCCACCTGGATCAAGGCATAAGGCGGGAAGATGTAGGCCCGTTTTATTGGCCACGCCTGCCTCCTGCTCCCCTCCCCTCTGGCACTCAGGAGGGCGGCCCCGCCCTGCCCACCCTTCGCGGGCTCCGTCCCAGCCAGAGGAGGAAACAGGGAGAGTCCTCGGCACACCTGCTCAGACTTGAACACCACAGCAAGAGCTTCCTTCTTCTCCAGTCTGAGGTTCCCAGAACCGCAGGGCGTGATTTCACTCTTTGGGCTTTTGGCCAGCGCGCTTTTAAGGAATAATGAATCCCAACAGAGAGCCTCCATCTAGCCCTGGAGCACTAGCCTGGGAGTCGGGAGTCCTAGGTCCCGGTCCAGCCCTGCTGCATCTTGTCTCAGTATTGGGCAACTCAGGAAATCAAGAGCTTGGGGGCCCCCCCTAGTCAGACTGGCTGGTTCTGAACCCCTGCCAAGCATCTAGTGTCAGGCCTTGGTTTCCCCATCCACACCAGTGGGGATCATAGAATTACTTTCTTCACAGGGATGTTATGGTGATTGAAGAGGTAATATATGTAAAGTGCTTGGCACGGTGCCTGATCTCACGGGGAAAAGCACTAAACGCTGGTCCTCTGTTTCCTCACCTGTGAAAATGGGGATAAAATACATGTCCCTTGAAGGAACTGGCCAGCGTTACGTTCCTCTCTTCCAGCACGCACAGGCTGCCGGCTGCCTGCGGTTCCGGTAGCCCCGGATTTCAGTCTTGGTGCTCACTAGCTATCTGCCCTTGGTCCTTTACTCGACCTCTCCGAGCCACAGTTTCCTCCCCGTAGGGTTCTTGTGAGGGTTGCACAAATCCGCGCGCATAAAATAAATCCTGGGCCGGGCTCACCTTCCCTCATCATCATCACCATCACCGAGGTCATCGTCTTTAGCACAAAGGACTTGGCCGCTGCTGCCCGTGGACCCTGCTCAGAACCCTGCAGGACGACAGTTTCCAGAGATGTCCCTACCAGATCGGGCCTGGCCTGTGACTGGTGTTGAGCCCCTTGTAGCCGAGAGGCCAGACTCGGAGAGTCCCCAAGGCCAGCCATCTCCAGCTTTGGCCTCGCGGAACTGCAGTACCAGCCAGGGCCTCCCAGCGAAGGCCTCAACCGCGCTCAACACTCTGGTGTCTTTAAAACTCTGGTGTGGACGGAAGAGCCGCAAACTGACCAGCTTCAAGGACTTTCTCACCAATCAGTGCGTCCTCAGAACAGGCTTCTGGCTGGCCGAAAACTCAGGTGAGAAGACTCCTCACGTTTCAAAGGCCTCATCACGGGCCACCTACAGAACTCAGCCCCCTCACCCTCTCTGGTCCACGGAAGAATTCAAAGATCTTCGTTGAGAACAGAAAGCCTCAAGAAACCTAAGGTGCTGGGCGATCTTGTTCAATTTGCTTGCCCTCAGCCAGGCTGTTTCCCTGCCTTGAAAACAAAAGAGCTAAGCTAAACGACCATCGCTGGAGCCCTGCAGCGCAAATATGATGGCCGTTTATAGGTCACTGGCCAAAACTTAGCTTCTCTGTACTGCATGTGTGCCCGATACCTGAAGGCGTATCGTCTCGGGTTGTTTCCAACAACCCTGAGTAGTCGGCATTATGATATCCATTTTCCGACTGAGGACACTAAAGCTTGAGAGAGGTCGGAGTGATTAGCCCAAGACCAAGCAGTTAGAGACAACAGCCGAGATTCGAACCCAGGTCTGTATCTGGCCCAAGCCACGGATGCTTGAGAGGAATCGAGAAAAGCCTCACACCAGCTAACCACTCCCAAGAAGCTGGAACGGTGGCACTTTCTTATTTTATGACTTCCAAGTGAAGGGCAATAACAATGCCAAACTTGGACTTCTTGTGCCTCACTCCTATCTGCTCTGCCTTTTTATTGGCCTCGCCGCTCCTAAGATTAGTGAAAGTTTGCCTTGTACCTACGCCAGGCAAAGCCCAGGCTTCTCCAGGCTCCACGGAAATGGCTACAGCAAAATGGACCCTTTTTCCCTTGAATATTATAGTCGCCACTGACAAATGCTCAAAATTAAAAACATCAACGTTTTCTCCCTTCTGACACTAGGAGCGTACTTTATTCAGACACTTATACCTGAGGCTCTCAACCTCTGGAGGGCACGGCGGTCTGGGCTCTGCTACCAGAGATTATAATTCAGTAGGTCTGCAGCGGGCCCAGGAATCTGCATTCAAGAGGCTCCCCTAGGTGACGCTCCTGCAAGAAACCACCCATCAAGCAGCCATTATTTAATGAGCACCTACTATGTGCCAGCCACTGCGCTAGGTGCCATGGATAGATCAGCAAACACAGTAGCTGCTGGCCCGGCTGTATTCTATTCACGGATCAGTGCGTAGTGAATTTTCGTTGAGGGAGGGAGAGAGCTAGGACCCGGGTTTTTAGAGTCACTTAGGTTTCCTGCCAGCCACCCACAACTCTGAATCTGTGACCCAGGCCAGGGAATCAGAAACACACCTATTTCCCAGTTTCTGTCCAGGAGGCAGAAACTCGAGCCAAGAGGAACTAAAGAGCACCTGCTTCGTGCCGTCAGTTCTGACAGCCATCTCCACCTTTCATTGAACACAGAACTTAAAGACTGCAGAGGCACAGCAGAGAACCACCCCCTCTGCTGTACAGGTATGAGAATGTGGCCGAGGCCACGCGGCCCTCCAGGGGCAGAGCCAGGACTGCAAGCCAGGGCTGCAGACTGCGTGTGCAGGGCTCGAGGCTTTGGAAAGACCTCATCTAGATGGTGTCATTCTAGGGTCTCAGAGTTGGGGGGTGGGGATCTTGGGCACTTGAAAATCCATCACGAGCAAGGCATTGCTGGTGTTAGTCAAGGCCCTTTTCTTCCTGGGGGGTTAGCCTATGAAATCCCCAGTACCTTTTGGGAATACGTTTAGCAGTTTCTCTTTCATATGCTAATGACGAGAGGGCTTCCAGGTCAGCAGGTGAGGGGCATTAAACAGCCCCAGGTATGAAGTCGGCTATCGCCGTTTCTCCCTTTCGCAAGAGCTGTCTTTCCTTCAGCCTCCTCGGTTTCATCAATAATTGTGCACTAAGCGGTTTCATCAATAATTGTGCACTAAGCGTGGGAAGGGTGGATCGGGGTAGGGATAGAAACATGCTTCCTCCTCATCTGCCCACAGAGCAAGGAGATCCATAAGCCCACTTGATAGATGTTGCAACAAAGGCTCATAGATGCCAGGGTTATTTTGTTTTGCTTTGCTCTTACAGAGATGCCGATTCTACCAAGTTGTTACATGTATACCAGAACAGCAACATTTAAAGAGACAGTCACCCAACATTAAAGGGCACCGTCTAAATTTAGTATCCCTCTCAAATAAGACAAGCAGATGGCAAGACTCAAAGACCTCTTCTTTACACTCTGTCACTTCCTGGCTTTGGGACCTTGCAAAAACGACTCCTTGGCAAGGACCATCCTATCTATCCTACCTGACCTAGAATTTCCTGTGGATCAAGTTCACTTATGAAGTCATTATCCTAAGTCATCAATTATGTTCCTTCTGGGAATTAATCCTAGGGGTCTGATTCAAAAGATGGGAAAACTACAGCGTGGTGTTTACATACATTTTGATTCAGAAAATATTTTTAGAACCTGCCGGGCGTCAGGCAGTGTGCCACAGGCCCACAAATGGGAACCATGATAGAGTCTTTGCTCTTGTGTAACTCACAGCTCTGATCCGCACAACATGCGGGCGAGAGAGACTACTCAACATGCAGTTCACTTGGGTGTCATGGGTTCTTCAACAAGTTGGGGGGCTGGAGGGGCTGGAGGGGCTGGGAGAAGAGCCCAGGGGAGAGGCGGGACCCTGAGGGAAGAGGATGAAAGTAGCAAGAGGGATGTGAAGGAGCAGAGGAGTGGAAGCCATATTTTAGACTGGGACTCGGTAGGCTTTGGTCAGAGGTAGGAAATGGTGGGAGGATTACAGGACATCCAGTTTCTGGATTCAATGGGTGATGGATCTTAGAGGAAACACAACTCAGGGGGAAGCCTCCCAACGGGGGTTTCCGATGTCTGTGGGGCATCCAAGTGGAGACGGGTAAGGGGAGCACAACGATGCCAGGAAAGAACTCGGAAACCACGTCAACATGTAGTGAGACAGAACAGGTTCAATTCCGAACCTCCTCACAGAAAGCTCACACGTGCACAGAGGACTGTCTCCAAGGCTGTTCACTGCAGGGTCGGTAATTATGGTAAAAAGAGAAGGGCTCTAAAACAATGAACTGTGGTGAGATCTCGTAATGGAGTATTAGGCGATAGTGAAAAGCAATAACATCTCCCCAAATCACATGGCTTAATCGCAAAAACCATAAGCGAGACAAGCAAGCTGCCTGAGGACACACATACGATGCCACTTACGTAATATTTTAAAATACGTAAACTAATACTCCATAATGTTGGGCAACGCATGTGTGTGAAGGAAAAGTGTAAACACGGGACAGCAAAGACACAGATCACTTTCAGGAACGGGACGGGACGGGGGCATGAGGGCCGGCTTCGTGAGTGTGCGTCCTGCGCGGCCACCCTGGACCCTGAAATTCATGATGATTTTTGAATACTGGTCTCCGCATTTTCACTGTGCCCTGGGCCCTGCAAGTGATGTCGCTCGCCCTGGGAGACGAGAGTCCCCTGTACAGAAGGGAGCTCCAGCTGTCCCTGGAATGGTTTCTTTTCTTGAGAAAAGTCTCAAAAATATTTGTAAGGCGTCAGTATTTGTTAAACCCTGTGTAGCACGTTGTTCCTTTGCTTTCCTGTATGTTTGGAATATTTTATAAGAACAACGAAGATATACTTATGTAAATATGGTGTGTGTATATGCTGGAATACTTTGCAGAAAGCAGAACAGAGCTATATGGAAAATGGGGAAAATGTACAATATTAAGTGAAACGAAATTATAAAAATAGTTATGAAATGATTACAGCTGTGTGCATAAATGCCTGTACAAGTATGTATGTTAGAGTGACACAGAGAGCTGCCTGCATGAAACGGGATTAGGATGGCAGACAGACGTAATTTTAATCTTTTCACTTATGTTCTTACAATTTTGTTTTTACAATCAAGTTAAATGTAACTTGCTCTCTGCTTTCTGTACCAAAACCCAGCTCCTCTGGGAAACTAGGTTGCTGAGTGCTGAACGTGTGACTTAGGTAACAGATGCGCGTTGTGACGGGGACATTTTGGAGATGAGATCTCTACATAAAGGAAGGCTGCGACAGCGGGACTTTTGCCCCCCTCCCGAAAATGAGCTCTGAACCGGGAGGCAGGTCAGAGTCTCACTCTGGCACGAAACTCACATTCGGACAAACCTCGGCCCGGCTCGAAGACTCGGATTCCCAGGCTGCACGGCGGGCATGGACCGGATCGGCCATCCCAAACCCTCATTGGATGGGGGTCCCCCGGGGGCCTCCGCCCTGACTGCGAGATGCTCTGATTCCCTCTCCCGTGGGCGGGAGAAATCATCTGGGCCGTGTGGAGCTTGGCAGCGGAGGCCGTTGGAGTCAGGATACTGAGCGGAGAATCCAGGTCACTAGGCCACCCCAGGAGCGTTTTATATGGGGCGGAATCTCCTTGGCTCCGGAAGCAGCCAGAAGTATAGAGTCCCAGGGACAGGGCACGGCCTCACAGGCACGGCAAGGTAGGAGAGTATAGTATGGCGTCACGACACAGCATTATGGGCGCAGCAAAGCATCATGGGTGCAGCAAAGCATCATGGGTGCAGCAAAGCATCATGGGCGCAGCATCATGGGTGCAGCAAAGCATCATGGGCACACCCCTGCTATCTTCGGGTTCCCCGAGAATACTGACAGATACCTCCAGGTGGGGGAAACAGGTTAACAGGGAATATTCCACTTTCTGTCAGGGTTGTTTTTTCATTATAAATTATCTTAAGTCACACAAATGACCCGTAATGATTTTATCCTTGTATAAAAAATGGAAACAATGGAGAGAAAGGACGTTTCTGTGACCACGGCCCCCCAATACCACTCCCTCCCCAGAAGTGCCCACTGTTAGTGTTTCACGAGTGACCTTCCAGACTTTTTTCTTTGATATACACTCATTATGTTCACAGACAAACTCAAAAGTTTTGTTTGGGAGATTTTGTTTTTAAGGAAACAAATGGAATCTTACTGTAATTACTGTTTCGTAATTTCCTTCTTAAAGGGTCTTAGAGGTGCTTCCATATCCACACATACAGATGTGCCTTCTTCCTTCATATCACTGCATGGGATTCCCCGGGGTAAGTGGGCCACGAACTTGGTAACTGTGGCCCTAAATGACTCTAGACTTGTGTTCTGCAGGTGGTTAAAGGGTCTTGGTTGTATCACTGAGGAATATACAAAGCTAAAAACAGAAAGCAATGACAATGGTTGAGTTCTTTTATTCATTCAGCCAACAAAAGCCCATGGAAAGCTTGCTTTAAGTATACCTTCATCTTCTAATACGCAGTCAAGCCAGATCTGTACAGATGAGTTTAGCAAACAATATTAAGCACGTTGCCACATTGTTTGAAATTCATTCATCATTCCTTCATGAGCAACCTACTTTGTGCCAGGCACTCTGCTGAGCTTTATGGGACTGACTGTATTAGTTATGACCGCTTTGATTTCAATGAACGGAAAACCCCACTCAAACTGGCTTTAACAGATAATGGATTGGCTTCCATAATTAACACATTAAAAGGAGGAATGTTGCCAGGAAGTTGTGAACGGTCACTTCTCAGCTCCGCTTTCCTCTGTATTGGCTTCATTCTGAGGGAGGTTCTCCCCAGTGAAGGCAAGGTATACATGATGCAGGCCCGAACCCAATCCTCTTAGCACACCCACCAGAAAGAACTGTCCCAGGCTTCCAGCGAAGGTCCAGGATGCACTCTGATGCTATCAGTTTGGCTTCAGTGCCTACGGCTATGCCAGTCTCGGCTCTGATTGGCCACTACTGGGTTATACGCTTACTTCTGAATCCCCGGGAGTCAAGCAGTTTCCAAACAAACGTTTCTTAACAAGGGACCATTGATTTGCAAAGGAAAAAAATTATAGCTGTCTTTTCACTAACCTCTACCTGAAGTTAGCATTTCCTTCTGTTACGTATGTAGCAGAAACATCGCAGTAGCATTAAAAGTACCTGTAACTTTGTCCCCAATAGAAATCACGGGTGTGTCTTACAACGTCACAGTTGTCAGCATCTCAAAGTGTCATTTCTGTTCCTCACTATTTGAAATATGGTAGGTAGCGGGTCAACTAGCTGTTATTATTTAAGGTGCTAATAAAGAAGTGTATGTATAAGACTCTAGCAAAATTTCGTGTCTCTAATTATTTGAGAACGATTTCAATACAACTGACTTCTTTTAAATCATATGCAGTCTGTAGCAGGCATTTCAAAACATCCATCCGGGAGCGCCTGGGTGGCTCAGTCGGTTGAGCGGCCGACTTCAGCTTAGGTCATGATCTCACAGTCTGTGAGTTCGAGCCCCACGTTGGGCTCTGTGCTGACGGCTTCTGTGTCTCCCTCTCTCTCTGCCCTTCCCCTGCTCACACTCTGTCTCTATGTCTCTCAAAAATAAAAACGTTAAAAAAATTAAAATATATATATATAGATAGATAGATAAGAAACAACAATTAAGACCCAAGAGGGGCAGTGACTTAACCAAGGTCCCTTGGCAAGTGGCAATATCAGGACCCAGAGAAGGCTCTCTGACTCTAAACCTGGCTATTTTACTCCGGCCTCTTCAGGGGCAGTGGAGTAGGTGAGACGGAACCCCAGGCTTCCGACGCTAAACCACAGTACACAGGAGAGAAGGAAATTCAGAGCACTAAATGCCTGGAGGAAAGAAGACCTCAAATCAATAATCTAACTCTCCTCTTTGAGACACTGGGAAAAGAAAAACAAAGGAAGCCTAAAGCAAGCAGAAGAAAGGAAATAATAAAGTTTAGAGTCAAAATGAACAACATCAAAGAACAGTAGAAAAACTCAGCAACCAGTAGTTGGTTCTTGAAAAGCTCAACAAAATTGACACACCTTTAGCTGAATTGACCTAGAAAAAAAGAGAGACGATTAAAATTATTAAAGTGAGAAATTAGGGGCACCCGGGTGGCTCAGTTGTTGAGCATCTGACCTCGGCTCCGGTTATGATCTCACAGTTGGTGGGTTCGAGCCCCACGTCGGGCTCTGTACTGACAGCTCAGAGGCTGGAGCCTGCTTCAGATTCTGTTTCTCTAGCTCTCTCTGCCCCTCCCCCGCTCACACTCTGTGTGTGTGCATGTGTCTCTCTCTCTCTCAAAAATGAATACACATTAAATAAAATAAATGAAAGAGAGAACATTACTCCCTTACAAACATAAAAAGGATTATAAGTGAATACGATATACCAACTGTATGCTAATAAGTTAGATAACTTAGGTAAAATGATCAAATTCCTGGAAAGACACAAAAGAAATAGGGGTGCCTGGGTGGCTCAGTCGGTTAAGCATCCAACTCTTGATTTTTGCTCAGGTCATGATCTCAGGGTTCAGGCGTTTGAGCCCTGCTCAACAGCGGGCACCCCACTGACAGTGCAGAACCTGCTTGGGATTCTCTGTCTCCCTCTTTCTCTCTCTCTTTCAAAATTAATAAAATAAACATTAAAAAAAAACAAAACACTAAATTAATAAGAAATAGAACATCTGAACAGACCTGAAACCTGTAAAGAGATGGAATTAGCAATAATAATAAAAAAACCAACTACACACAAAGAAAAGCTCAGGCCCGGAGGGTTTCACTGGTGAATTCCACCAAACATTTAAAGAAGAATCCATACCGATTCTTCACAAACCCTTCCGAAAAACGGAAGAGGAAGAAACACTTCTCAACTCATTCTATGAGGGCAGTATTACTCGAATACCAAGACCAGACAAAGACATCACGAGAAAAGAAAACTACAGCCAATATCTCTTATGAATATAGATGGGAAAGCTGCACACACGAGGACTTAACCGCAGAATTAAATATCATAATGGGAAGAGATTTATAAAGATGTCTCTCGTTCCCAGAAGATTCCCATCATCAAAAGCAACAGAAGATGATGGTGATACATGAAATTAAATTTAAGCCTAGAAGTATAGTGGGGCCATTTTGGAAAGATATGCAAAGACAATTCATAAGAATATTTTGTTCCGTAAGGCAGGACTGAGAATACTTTTCTGCCCCACCTCTCCAACCTTTATGGGATTATTCTGAGGCTCACTTAAGGATCCTAAGCATGTTGAGAGTATCTTAAAGCCCTCTAGTGTAAAAGAATTACTGTTGGGACTCCTCACAGTTTCTAGAACATGGTTCTACTCATGAGCTCCATTTTATCCCTTGTAATGAGTTATCTCTTGACTCAGGACCTCTGCTTTTGCTGTTCCCTTGACCCGGAATGGTCTACCCCCACCTCCCCTTATGCTCTGTTCTCATTCTTCATGCCTTGGCCCGAACATCACCTTCTCAGAGAAGCCCTCCCTGGCTATCCGATCTGAATTCAATCCTGAAATCAGCTGGCTTGTCTACGTGTAAGCCAAGCAAGCTGGGAGAGCAGGAACGGTGCCTTGTTACCCACAATGCCCCCAGAGGCTGGGACGGCTCCTGCCGCATGGAAGAATGCTGTTAAGTAGAAAGTGACCCACACCTCCGAAATTGGTAGCTGGGCCTGTTATACAGGTGAGGAAGCCGAGGCTCAGGGGGGAGAAATGACTTACCCCAGTTTCTGTGACAGGTAGGGTACGCATAAAACACGTTGTCCAAATTGGGAGGTTTGGACCCTAGACCAAAGCTAGCCTGGATAGAATATGGGGCAACCGGTATAAACTGGAACAGCAAACTGTAACCTGGAACAGCAAATAAAGGCTCATGGTCACACTTCAGAAGGGGCACTAAACTTGGCAAGTGTAAGCCCTATTCTTTCTGTCGCAGCCTAAGTTCTGTAAAAAGGTCAGGGTCGGAAACTTACTTTCCCCAAGGGCCCTGCACTACAGGGAACACTACCCTGCATAGCTCAGGATCAGCAGATCGTCATGACTCTTTGATAACTTTGTCGTTGCCCAGAAACTCTGAAGGGGTTCTCCACAGCAGGAGCCCAGATTTCCTCTGTCGAACTAGGTGCAGCAACAGAATAAATTAAATGAATAAAATTGAATAATTTAAATGAATAAAATTAAACCTGGATCTCCTTTGTGAAGAGAAGGGGGAGGGGCTTGAGCAATCAGCTTAAGGAGAAGCTCATGAGATCACTTTGCTCTGCAGATGCCGACGTGTCTCAGCATAGAGCATAACACCTGCCTCTTGACTAGGTCTCCCCGTTCCTGGAAACTCAACCTAAAAATGACTGAAAGTAAAAGAAAGAGCTAGTAAGACAAAAACATTCGCTGAGGTAGAATGGAGATGAGGAAGCTGGGTTGGAGGTCGGAGTCAGGCGGGCTGGGTTTGAAGTCCTGTTCGATCGCTATCAAGATGGCCGCCAACAGTCCCGCCACCCTCATGTACAGTACTCCTCCAAGCAGGGGTGGGGTCTCTTTTCCTCCCCTTGATTCTAGACTGGCGCCGGGAGTTGCTTTGACCCAAAGAAAGTAGCAGAGAGGGTGTCGTGCCAGGTCCCAGCCTAGACCTTAAGACAACTTGGAGCCTCTGCTTTGGGTCTCTAGGAAGCCACACGCCCATAAAGAAGTCCAGCCAACCTACCAGACACACCGTGGGGAAACAAAGAGGCCCTGGAGGACGAGTGACCACAAAGG
The DNA here is from genome assembly GCA_030068075.1 of Paguma larvata. Taxonomy (NCBI): domain Eukaryota; kingdom Metazoa; phylum Chordata; class Mammalia; order Carnivora; family Viverridae; genus Paguma; species Paguma larvata. Next base: position 40,184,579 of record CM057826.1, on the reverse strand, counting down.
CCACAGACACTTCAGCCTCCCCTGCAGAGACACCAGACATCTGAATAAACGCCCCCCTGGATCCCCCAGCTACAGGGAAGCTGCCTCAGTCAGTATCAGGTGGAGCAGAGATGAGCCAACCTCACCAAACCCTGATCATGTTGCAGAATCATGAAAAATAAGCCGGTGTCATTGCCTTAGCCGCTGCATTTGGGGGCAATTTGTTACACAGCAATAGGTCGCTGAGACACTAGCCATATGAATTTTGGCACGTTATTAAAATTATATGAGCCTCAGTTTCCTCATCTGTAAAGTGGGATAATTTTAAATTAAAAAAAATTTTTTTAACATTTGTTTGCTTTTGAAAGAGACAGTGCAAGTGGGGAAGGGACACAGAGAGAGGGAGACACAGAATCCGAAGCAGGCTGCTGACAGCTCAGAGCCTGACATGGGGCTTGAACCCACAAATCACAATATCATGACTGGAGTGGAAGTCCGACGCTTTGACTGACTGAGGCACCCAAGAGCCCCTAAAGTGAGATAACTTTAGTATTTAACCTTATAGGGCTGTGGTGATGTCCAAACGTAACAGAGTAAACATTCAGTGATTTTGTGGAATATAACACACTATGATAATCTGATATAATTTTCTGCAAGGTTGAGATTCTGTAAGTTAGCACATGACCTCTATTGGGTAGAATCATACGGACCCGTTAGAAATCACAAGCATAAAGCTCATGAACTTTATTTATTTACTAAATAATTTGATGCAAAAATTAGATTATAAAATGTTTTCAAAAAAGCGTGACACAAAGATGGCCATTCTCATTCTAATGAGGTAAAAATTCTCTGAATAAAAGTTGGAAGGTGACGTGGAGAAATGGAAACCACTGGGGTTCTGAGTCGTGGGTTTTATATAAAAATGTACCTTTAGGATTTTCTTTTCATTGTTGTCAGCTTCTTCATAATACATCACTTGAATGCAACGTCCAAATGGGGATGAAAGTTCGAAGACAATATGGAGAAATGAAATGGTGTATTCCAAGGTTGATTTTAGTGAAAACGTTCTCTGCTAAAATGTCCTTTAATTCGATCTTCATGAAACATAATTTCGGTGCGATCATTAAGGAGAGAAGCCGGTTGCTGAGTAATCCGTCCAGTGCTGTTAGAAGCTCAGCAGGGAGCGAAGCGCTTGTATTCCTTCGTTTATCTAACAAATAGTAAAATCCAGAGCTCCAGGGGAGAACTTTCCATGCATCTGCAGTTCGATGCCTCTCTGCAGCTCTCTCATGTCAGCACTGTCATCGTTCCCACCTCACAGTTGGGGAAACTGAGGCTCGGAGGTTAAGTTACTTGCCGGAGTCATTCAGCTTGGAAGTGGCAGAGCCGAGGTTTGAATCCCGGTCCCCTTGAGTCTCTCTTCTCACCTTGCCTCGTTCCTTTGCCCAGAGCCGCACGGACTACTTCGAATGTTGGTAGACGAAATAAACAGAGACTGGCCAAGCAAAGAGGGGAGAACCGAGGGGTGACACTTCCGCAAAACGACAGCGTGGAGTCGGGAGGCCTGGACTTGGATTCTGACTCACCCCGGGGCCATTCCTCTGGACTTTTTTGGTCTCACAGGCCGAAGGAAGGATTTGGATGGTTATTTAGAAAACTTTGGAAAATAACCCAGACCGTAATCCCTTGGACCTTAATTTAAACTGATGATAGTTAGTATGTTAGTCCTAAAATTGTACTAAAAATATGCGCGCGGCACTCAGTTGCTATTCAAAGCAGTATCTAGACTTAAACTTCCAAGATTGGAGTTCAGAGACTGTCTCTGCTGTTGAGTGACTTTGGGCCAGTTTTCTAGTTCTCTGACTTTCGGTTTCAAAGACCGTTGAATCCTAATCTCCCTGAATGGTCACGTGGCACTCCCTCAGGCAACCCACGTGAAAGAACCAAATGCTTAATAAGTACATATATCTTAAGTGAAAGACACCTTAATGAGACATCAACCTAAAATTATACAATATACACAATTAGCACAAATCTGTTTTGATGTTTCCTAATCACTTAGCAATTCTTTGACAGTAGATACCTATTTTTGATATAGGATTTGCCATGAGGAAAGGAAGGGAATGGGTGACCCTGGCTCTGTAAGGTCCATGGGACGGGGACCATGCCTGTCTGGTTCGTAACCATCCCCCGAGCCAGCACGGTGTGTGGTCCTCAGGAGAGGCTCAACAGCTGTGTGATGGATGAGTGACAACAAGCCCGTATCTCTGTGAAGAAAGAGTTCGGAGCCAAGACAGAACTTCTCCCAAGTTCCCTTCCTCATCTATTCCATATGCATCGTAAACAAGCACACGGGAAGACGCTCAGTGTCAAGAGTCATCAGGGCCACACAAATGGCAATCACAGTGCAATGCCACTGCGTGTTCCTACAGTGACGAAAATTTAAAACACTGACCATACCGAGTGCTTGCAACAATGTGGAGCAACTGGAACTCTCATACAATATTAAAAAAAAAATTTTTTTAATGTTTATTTATTTTCGAGAGAGGCAGAGAGACAGAGCGTGAGCAGAGGTGGTTGGGGGGAGCAGAGAGAGGGAGACACTGAATCCGAAGCAGGCTCCAGGCTCTGAGCTGTCAGCACAGAGCCCGACGCGGGGCCCGAACTCACGAGCCGTGAGATCATGACCTGAGCCGAAGTTGGACACTTAACCGACTGAGCCACCCAGGTGCCCGTCTCATCCAATATTGATAGGAGGGCAAGAGGATACAAATGCAAGATACTATTTTGAAAAATAGTTTGGCAGTTTTTTTAAAAAAGTTAAACATATACCTCCCCTCTGACCCAGACATCACATTCTAGGTATTTACACAAGAGAGTTTCTTTAAAAATACGTCCCCATAAGGATGTGCCTGTGAATTGTCGTAGCAGCTTTGTTAACAATGACCGAAAGCTGGAAATAGCCCAATGGTGGGTCGAATTAACAAATCCATAGAATAAGCAAATGGTGAATGAATAAACAAATCGCGGTAACATTCATTCAATAGAATAGCATTCAGCAATAAAAAGGAACAAATTACTGATGCAGGCAACAACATAGATGAATCTTAAATGCCTTATGCTAAGTGACATACACCAGACTCAAATGACTGGAGAGGGTATACAGCTGACGCCTAAACAATGCAGGGGTTAGGCGCCCCAATTCTTTGTGTAGTTGAAAATCCACGTAGAGCTTTTGACGCCCTTGAACCTTAACCACTAATAATCTTTTGTTGATCAGAAGCCCTACCGATAACACAAATACTCAATTAAGACGTGTTTTGTATGTTACGGGTATATTGTATAGCACGTTCTTACACTAAAGCGAGCTAGAGAAAAGAAAGTGTTATTAAGACCAGCAAACTTTCTGGCAGGATAGAAATATTCTAAATTGCATTGTGGTGGTTACCTAATTGTGTATGCTTGCCAAACTGATTGAATTTTATACTCGAGTTGGCGCACTTTGTTTTATAGAAATTATACTTCAGTTTAGCTGATTTTTAAGCTACAGATCTATTTAGTTGTTTGCTAATACGGATTGTTTTCTGAAGTAATGAGTGTCCTAACCCTGGAGGATTCCAACGACAGGCCACATGGGTGTCCGTCAGGCGTGTGGTAGAAGGGACTCCTGAGTTGGGTGCAAGCCCAGAATGGATGGCCTTGGAATACCTCGGGTCACAGAATTTAGGCTTCAGGTCAGTATCGCCTAATGCGTAGTAGAAAGAACAATGGTCCAGGAGCCCAGAGGCGTTTGTTCTTTCGCTCATTCATTCATCACTTACTGAGCCTCTCCCACGTGCCTGACACTGCTCAGCAGGGCCGAGCCTGGGTCGAGTCAGGATTCCGTGCGATCACAGCTCAGCGAGTCCTCGCAAACATAAGCCCATCAATGAGGGCTTCAGGAAGTCAGGGAGACCACCCACTCTTCATCTCCATTGCCGCAGCCTTGGCCCAGGCTGACCCTGCCCCCCACCCAGACGATCACAGCAGCCTCCTGATTCGTCTCCCTGAGCCCACTCTAATTTCTGTGGACTCATTCCGTGGACCCTGTCTGTCCACAGCAGTCAGGGGGGTTCAGCGGCCTCCTGAGATCCAGATCTGACTCCACTGTCCGGTTCGTAGGACCCCCAGTGGTATAGCCGTAGGTGGAAAGAAGATCAGCCAGGGAGGAGTTACGGTGCCCCTGTGGGCTGGGCCGGGGAGCAGGACGGCACGGAGAGAGGACTGGGAAGCAAGCCCAGCTGGTTCTGGCCCCGGCGGTACTGCCGGCCTGTGCAACCCAGGCCTCGCTCTCCTGGATCATTTGGCAACGAGACAGGTGATCTGGAAGGGTCTTTTCAGGTCCAGGGTTGTAAGTCTGGGCATGTGGCCCGGCTGCCCCTCTGTCTCTCTCTGTGTGTCCCTCTCACTCAACAGACACCTTTACAGAAAATTATTATCTGTGGATATGAGTCACAGATTAAAACTGGCTCAGTCTGCGGGAGGCTTCCCAGCCCATCCTGCCGACATGATTCTCTACCCAGGAGAGCTCGAGGGTCACGTTACTGACCTGAAGCGCAGAAGAAAAGCTGGTGGGTGTACTTTGAAATGGGAGAAAGAATGCACTTCCGGCCACTGACACTCTCCGGACAATGCTCGTTCCCTGGGATCCAGTAGAAGGAAGTGAGGGGGAGTCAGAACGGTCCAGTCTATCAGATCTTTCCGACGCCGTGTGTCCGAAGCGCTCGATACACTCCTGGGGAGGTGTTTCCTTCCAGTCAAATGGAAAGGTCGCTAAACTGGCCATGAATCAATGGGCCACTCAGTCTTGGCTTGACCTTGACAATGTCACTTCATTTCTTTACCAACTAGTCAAACGCAGTAAGAACAGCTCATCTTAATCAAACATTTCAGATTATTTCCAACTTCACAAGCTCTCCATGTTCATTAAGGAAAATATAAAGCACGAGTAATTAAATATATCGATTTCTTTTTTTAAGTTTACTTATTTTGAGAAAAAGAGAGAGAGAGAGAAGGAGGGAGCACGAGTGGGGGAGGGGCACAGAGAGAGGGAGAGAGAGAATCCCAAGTAGACTCCGCACTGTCAGCATAGAGCCCAACGTGGGGCTCAATCTCATGAACCCCGAGATCATGGTCTGAGCTGAGATCAAGAGTCAGATGTTTAACCGACTGAGCCACCAAAGTGCATATATCTATGTCTATATCTATGTCAATATCAATATCCATGTTTATGTCTACGTCTATATCTATATAGATATATTCCTTAATCTCACATTGCAACAAAACAAATGCTTTTCTGTTTGACCAAAATGGGATTACGATTGCATGCTTCCTCCTCCAATTATTTTCTTCCACATGTTGTGAACAGTTTTCCATGTCGTTAAATTTTCTTCTACTTGTGATTGGATACCCATGGGTATTCTCCGATTGAGGCTAGTCTCTGTATTTCATGTCACCCTTCAAAACCAGGCTCAATCCCAAAGGCACTGGCAGGCACTGGAGGTTTCCCGAAGACTCAGCTCCATGGTCCACCGCACTCAAACGTCTCACTTGATGGCTCTGTCCTCCCTGTAGTCTGGCTCTCCAGCTGCCCCCTCACACGTACAGGGGAATTTTGATTTAGTCATTCTGGGGAGTGTTGGCGGATGGCTGGGTGGTGACAGAAGGAGGGACAAAGCAGGGCTGAGCCTCACCTCATTCTAAGTCCTCTGTCTACTGTGTATCCAGCCTTCTTCCTTCGGATGTGTCAGGGGTCAGCGGTAGACTGACAAAGCATCGGGACGTTTCCTGTTGTGTGATGTGTGGGAGGATCGATGGGGAAGTGTCTCTTACCCCGATGACCTAGCCCCAATGAACCTGACCCAGCTCTCATGGGACCGTGATCTTCCCTCTCTCTCCCCAGCCTCGTGGGTGCTAGAGGGAGGCAGTCTGACCAACTGGCATGAACTTTGGTCTAGTGTTATCACTTTTTCTGAGAAACTCAAAAGTGGCCGAGCAAATCAAAGGTCTTTTATGACCAGGAGGACAAAAGTCCGCTCCAGCCATTAGCCATTGATTATTCCTCACCACACCTTGGGCGAGATCCTTGCCCCTGTTTTATAAAGAGTACAACGGAGAGTTACTCCACCGGGTCCCTGTATGGTGCCAAGATGTCATATCAGACTTGGAGACAGGCTTGAGGCTTGTTCAGAGAGAGAAATCTTCTTGTTTTGTTTTGTTTTGTTTTTTTCAATGTTTTATTTTGCTTTTAAGAGAGTGCAAACAGGGGGAGGAACGGGGGGTGAGGGGGCAGAGGACCTGAAGCCAGCTCTGTGCTGACAGCAGAGAGCCCGATGTGGGATTTAAACTCACAAACCACGAGATCATGCCCTGAGCCCAAGTCTGACGCTCAACTGACTGAGCCACCCGGGTGCCCCAGAGAGAGAAGGCTTCTAAACTCACACCCTCTAAAGTTGTGGGTGCTGGGGTGGGGGAAGGGAGCTCCATGTCCTGTCCTGCAGAGGACAGATTCATACCTAACACCAAGATTCTTCATAACAACAACAAAATGGTAGTTATGTGAGGCAAAGGAGGTGCTAACTAACCTTATTGTGGAAAACGTTCTCTTATCTGCACGTTATCAAATCATCACATCGTACACCTTAAACGTACACAATGTTCTATGTCAACCGTATATCAAGAAAGCTGGAAATAAATGCATAAATAAACAGATAAATAAATAGTAAATCAAACCAGGATTTTTTCTCTCTCCTGGCAGGAGTGTCAGTAATAATCTGTATCAGGGACTTTCAAAAGGTCTTAACCCTTTGGTCCAGCAATTCCATTTCCGGCACTCTCTCCTAGGGAATTCGTCCTCAATACGGACAAGGTTCCAGACACAGAGGCGTTCATCGTAGCATTATTCGTGACGGCTGAAAAATGAAATCAACCATGTCTGGACTTAGCAATAGATGAATTGCTAACATTTAATTGCATTCACTGTTGGCGAAAGCATTTCCCTGCATCGTCTCCCTGAGTCCTTGCAGCAACCCTGGAAGGTAAAGGTTGGTATTGCCCCATTTTGCAGGTAAGGAAACTGGGGCACAGAGAGATTAGATAACATGCCTGAGAGAAAATCATTAACCGCTCAGCAGAGCCGGGATTACAGCAACGACAAAAAAATGCTTCATTGAAATGATTTTTATGAAAAAGGATCAAAATTTATATGGAATGATCACAATTATGTAAAGCAATGATAATAATAATAATAATAATAATAATAATAATAATAATGACTCCGAGATTTATTCATTTATTTTGAAGTTTATTTATTTATATTGAGAGAGAGTAAGCAGGGGAGGGGCAGAGACAGAGGGAGAGAGAGAGAAGCCCAAGCAGGCTCCGCACTGTCAGCACAGAGTCCGATGTGGGGCTCCGACTCACAAACCGTGAGATCTTGACTCGAGCCAAAATCAAGAGTCAGACGCTTAATCGACTGAGCCACCAGGCGCCCCTCAGAGATTTACTTTTAAAGACTTCAAAGAAATATTATAGTATTGCTACACTATAACACCTATAGTGATCTCTTTAGGTACTGGGCGCGCGAGTATTTTGTGATTTTGGGGAAGGTTTTACTTTTTTCATTTTACACAATCATATATTTTTATAATTCAGGGGAGAAATGACCTTTTTGTCTGTTCTTAAATAGGAATTAAGAATTGAGACTGCAACAGGATGGTTTTCAAATGGAAGGATTTTAAGCGAGGGAGGAATTACCCGGGGGGGAAAAGGATCTTGCCAGAATAGCCACCAGAGATCCCTGGAAGTTTCCGACTGGCCCACTTGGGTCTGACCTAGCCTCACCTCAGAAGGACTCAAGGCACAGTAGAGCAGAGAAGCCAAGTGGGGGTAAGGCTCTGAAAACATGTCCCAGGAGAAAACTTCCAAATTTTGGTCCCTGACCATGAGGGCCAGCCCAGGAAGGTGACATGTTTGGGGACAAGGAAGCTGGAGGCATCTTGGCTTCTCTCTGCCTTCTTCAGGGCAGGCAGACATCAAGCTCTCCCGGTTGTGGCCACACCGGTGGGGGGGGTGGCCACACCGGTGGGGGGGGGCGGGAAGAAGAGGTGCGGGGGGCGGGGAGGATGGCCCCAGGGCGGCCCCATTTCTCTCCATCTGCCTCAGTTTTCCCCCAACACAGGCACACCCACTTTTTAAAAACGGCTAATTCTTGCTCAGCCTAGCGAAAAAGAGGACTAAAAATTTGTTTTGAAAACTTGGTCTATAACATACTATCGAGGTGGAAGCACTGTGTTTGTTGGACAAATACGTTTCGGGAGAGCCCCCGTACCGCACCCGGAGAGGAATCCAGAAGCCCCTGCCCTCTGCCAAGCCCTGGTCCCGCCAGGGAGTTCTGAGGGCTAAGGAGGCTTCAGATGGGGACAGAGTGAACGTGCCGGTAGGCAGGGCGGGCCATCCGAGGACAGTTGGAAAGACAGGGCCCAGGGTTTGAGCCAAGCAGGCTACAGAGAGCAGGGCCAAAGGGAAAGGTCTGGGGCTGCTCGGAGGTCAAGGTCAGGCCCGCAATGCTTTACCAGCTGCCTAAAGCCAGTGGCTTTATGTTTCAGAACTTGGTTAATTACAGACTTGTTCCAAAATAAAATAATAGATACCAGTGTAGAAAATTCAGAAAAAAAAAGAGAAGTAAAAAAAAAATGACCATTTTCCTGATACATTCCTTTTATTTTAAAATACATTTTATTATTAAATATACTTTCCCTCGGAAAGTAAGCCAGGAGGAGTGTTCTGTGTTTCCTTTAAACATTCCTGGGGTGTTTCAATGTTTGAGGAATACTTGCTTTATTTACGTTAAGTAATGTCTGCTGTTACTTTGGTAAACACAAAATAGGGCAGACACAATAGTTTCTTTACCCGAATTCTCTTTTATCTAATGTTTCAGAAACTTTGTTTTTATGATGCAAAGCAAATATTCAAGAAAAAAGTATATATCTTTGAAAGTGCATGCTACCAAACTCAAAAGGTACAGAGTGAAAAGTCAGCCCCCTTCCCTCCCTCTCCTGCCTCCTGGGGGCGGGGGATGGAGGGGGGATTCCCCTCTCTGGGGAAAACTAGTTTTTGCTGTTTTTTATTCATCTTGGCAGAGAGTATCTTTGCATTTGCAAATGTGTGTGTTTACATTTTTTAGTGATCGTGCGTGCGTGCGTGTGTGTGCGTGTGTGTGCGTGTGTGTGCGTTTGCAGTAATTGAAATACTGTGTTCTACACCTTGCCTTTTACACATTATAGTTGGAGGATCTTTCCATAGCACATGCAAAGAGTTCTGTTGGCTGTGACCTGGCCCCCATTGACCTAAAGGGTCCTTCTTGGTGTCTAACCAGAAACCCTGACAACTCTCGGCCCCTCTAGCCTGGCCTGCAGCCCCAAGTAGATGCCAGAGACAAGGAGTGGGGTGGTTGAGGGCTCCTTCTCCTCCCTCCCTCCCTCCTTCTCTTCCTTCGTTCCCCTCCACCCCCTCTTCTTTCTTTCCTTTTCTTCCTGCTTTCTAAAATGAAAACAGTTCCCTGTGGCTTTTATCTACTCTGATCACTAACGCAAACACGCTTAATCGTAAAATGATCAGAAAGTCCAAAAAAGAAAAGAGAGAGAGAGAGAGAGAGTGAAAAGTCACTCCTACCCCCATCCAGAAATAATTTTACTATCTTTCCCTCCAGTTATTTTTCAGGAATGTACATTTTTTTTCACCATTTTCAACATTTCGAGTATACAATTCAGTGGCACTATGGTCACAGCGTTGTACGACCATGACCACTACCTAGTTCCAGAACATTTTCGTTGCCCCAAAAGGACACTCCCCGACCCATCAAGGAGTCACCCCTTTCCCCCCTCCCAGCCCCGAGGAATCGCTAATCTGCTTTCTGTCTCTACGGATTTGCCTATTCTGGGAATTTCATATGAAGTGGAATCGTATACCATGTGGCCTTTTGTGTCTTGCTTCTTTCACTTAGCGTAATGTTCTCAAGGTTTACCCATGTCGTAGCCTTTATCAGTACCTTCATTCCGCTTTCTCACCAAATAGTACTCCATTAGATGGGTAGGTATATCATACTTTGTTTATCTATTCATCATTTGTTCCCCTATTCATCAGGGACATTTGGGTTATTTCTTCTTTTTGGCCATTGGATATAGTGCTGCTATGAACACATGTGTATAAGGTTTTGTTTGAACACTTATTTTCAATTCTTTGGGGTATATATACATATTTTTTTAAAGTGGGCTTCACTTTCAGTGCCGAGCCCAACGCGGGGCTTGAACTCATGACGCTGAGATCAAAACCTGAGCTGAGATCAAGAGTCGGATGCTTAACTGACCGGGCCACCCAGGCGCCCCAGTTTGGGGTATATACTTAAAAGTAGAATTGCTGGGTCGAATGGTCATTCTATGTTTAACTTAGTGAGAACATGCCAGACTATTTTCTGCAGTGGCTGCCTCGTTTTATGTTTCTACCAGCCATATAGGAAAATTCCAGTTTCTCCACAGCTTTCCCAACACTTGTTATTTTCCACTTGTTTGTTTGTTTGTGTATAGCCATCCTCATAGATACGAAGTGGCACCTCATCGTGGTTTTGATATACATTTCCTTAATGACTAATGACATCGAGTGTCTCTTCGTGTGTTGGTCATTTGCATATATTCCTTGGAGAAGTAACGATTCAAGTCCTGGGCCCATTTAAAAAGTCGGGTTGCTTGTCTTTTTGTTGTTTACTTATACAACTTCTTTCTATATTCTGAATACAGACCCTCGACGGATCTATGACTTGCAAATGTTTTCTCCCATTCTGTGGGCTTCTTTTCACTTTCTTGGTTGTATCTCTTGACACATAAAAGATTTTTATTTTTATGAACTCCAGGTTTATCTGTGTGGTTTTTTTTCTTTCATCACTTGTGCTTAAGGTCATCTATGTTTTCTTCTTATAGTTTTCGTTCCTATACTCTGGGCCTTTATACATTTGAGTTTATTTTTCATATGGTATGAGCTAAAGGTCCAACTTTATTCTTTGCCTGTAAGACATCCACTTGTGTCAGCACCATTTGTTAAAGAGATTATTCTTTTCCTATCAAATGGGTTTAGCATCCTTGTTGAAAACCAATTGACAAACACGTGTAGGTTTATTTCTGGACTCTCAATTCTATTCCACTGACCTATATGTAAGACGATCCGTATGCGATACCACGCTATTTTGATTACTGTAGCTGTGTAGCGTGCTTTGAAGTCAGGAAGTGTGAGTCTTCACACTTAGTTTCCCTTTCCAAGATTGTTTTGGCTATTTGGGATTTCTCGCAATTCCCTATGAAGTGCAAACTTGGCTTTCCCACTTCTGAAAAGTAGAATTTGTGGGGTTTTGAGATTCCGTAGGGATTGCAACATATCTGTAATTGCTTTGGGGATTGTTGCCACCTTAACAATATTAAGTCTTAAGGCGCGAACATGGATGTCCACTTATTTAGGTCTTCTTTAATTTCAGCAGTGTTTTGTAGTTTTAGTATATAAGTCTTACATCTCCGTGGTTAAATTTGCTCCAAAGTATCTTATTCTTATTCAGTGCTAGCGTAGCCATCTTTTCCTATTTGTTTTTATTATGGCAAAACACACATAATGTAAAATTTGCCATCTTAACCATTTTTTTAACCATCATAACCATTTTTAAGTGTACGGTTCAGTGGCATTAAATACATTCGTAACGTGCCGCTACCCCTGCCGTTTATCTCCAGAAGTCTTTTCATCTTGTTAAACCAAAGCTCTAGCCCATCAGACAGTAACTCCTCATTCTCCCCTTCCCACAGCCCCTGGCAACCACCACGCTACTTTCTATCTTTATGACTGGACTCTGCTGAGTGATTTATGTAAGCGGAATCACACAGTATTTTTCTTTCAGTGACCGGCTTACTCCATTTAGTGTAATGTCCTCGAGGGTCATCCGTGTTGTACCACGTGTCAGAATTCCCTTGCTTTTTAAGGTCAGATAATGTTCCGTTGTATATACACACCACCTTTGTTTATCCACTTACCTGTCAACGAACCCGTGTGGTTTCCATGTTTTGTCTACTGTAAATTATCCTGCTATAAACTGGGATATGTGACTCTCTCTTCAAGAACTTGCTGACAATTCTTTTGGGGTACATACCTAGAAGGGAGATTGCTAGATCACATGATAATTCTATTTTTAATTTTTTTAAGGATCTGCCGTACTGTCTTCCACAGGGGCTGTACCGTTTTATATTCCCACCCGCAGGGCACAGGGGTCTAATTTCTCTGCATACAACTTTTTAAACTTCACACGTGGCCACCTTCCCATGTCTGCGGTATCGAGGACCACCTAATCATTTTCCCGCATTTTATAGCTATGCTACAATTTGTTCCAAGGATCTCTCCATATTGGCTCTCAGAATTATTTCAAATTTTTTAACTATCATAAATATGAATGCAGTGAACTTCATTGTAATGTACATCTTTGTGCACTTATCCAATTATTTCCTTTGGATAAGTTCCCAGAAGTGGACTTATTAGGTCGGAGGAGAGGCATACGTCTAAAGCTTTGAGGGCTGTTGCAAATTGTCCTCCAAACGTATCAGACCAACACCCGCCCGGAACAGCAGTGGAAGGGGCCTCTGCCTCATCCGTGGTCCACGTGGTTTTCCCCTAACGTCACTTCCAGAGGGCCCTGGCATACTCCTGCGCTGGGCAGAAACGTTGAAGAAAGTAGGAACAGTCCCATTCGCTCAACAGAGATCTCCTCTTAGATGTGGAAGGGCCCCTAGCAAGTCTTTATCGGAATTGTCATTATGAAGATACTTTGTCTGGCTTTCATTGACGCCGTTTGGTCTGTTGTCTGTTTCTTCCCCTACGCTAGAAGCTACATGCACCAGGGACTGTGTCTGGCTGTTCACGTGAATGCCCATGTCTTGCGAAGCACCCGGTACAGGGAAGATCACGAAAATGTTAGTTCTCCAGAGGATGGGGGACAAGACAATTGACCGCGAGCTGAAACTCTGTGAGAGTAGGAACGGCCTCTGTCACCGCCTCTGTATCTCCAGGGCTCGCACAGTCTCTGGCACGTAGTGACTGCCCAGGAAGTATTTGTTGAATGAATAAATGAAAGTGCCCGGCTCTAGAGTGTCTTTGGCAGTCAGCAGATCTGAAGACTCCTAGTTAGGTGCTCTTTTTGCCTGCTATACTCTCTTACTTCGCTCATCCTAAGTCTGCACTTAATTTCGTCTTTATGGTCCCTTGGTCTCTGTGCGTCAGCATAACAACCGCACTCCTGCAGCCAAACAGACAAGCGTGGGAGGTCACCTGTCGGCAGCTCTGAAGTCCCATCTGACACTCTCGAACGATTTTCCAGTGGTGAGGACCAGGAAGGGAATTTCCCCGTGCGTGCCCTGCTCTGGTCCATCTGTGTCCCCTTCGCTTGGATGCTGTTCTGTAGGCTGGAGTCAGCATGAGAGCTATTTTTGACTAAGTGGCTACCTAATCTTACATAACCCTCAGAGATTTGGGCCAAGGTCATTCGGCTTAGTGCATGAAAGACACTTCGGAGACAGCGACCCCCCTTCCCCAGAGCCCCTCCGGAGACCCAAAGCTGGCAGACAAGTGCCATGATGGTGACTCCAGGCCTCTAACGCGACGCCCAGCGAGGACCTTCTGAACACAGCTCAGCCTCTGGAACGTTTCCTGGGAGAATTCTCCAAATATCGGGTTCCAGTATCCCTGGCACTTGGATGGAATGCCAAACCTAGGAAGCAGGGTGCTGGGAAGCCCTCACCGCCACCCCATACACACACCCGGGTCTTCCCTTAATGTGGAGGTGGTGCAGACTCAGAAGATCCTAGGAGGACCCACGGATGGATAGGCGAGTTGTTTGTCCCTCCTGGCGGAGAAGTGATAAGCCCACACTTCAATTTCAGGTTTGTTTTCTTGGAAAGGAGATAGAATGGCATTCCAGATCCTCTGGAATTGAATCCCAAACGCTCTTCCTATCTCCTCGACGAGCCCGTAGCCAAAGGCCCGACGCGTGATAGATACTCGCCCAGTGCTTAGTGAATGGAGTTCATGGCCTGCTCCCTCAGACTTCCTGCCACACCCAGCGACCTGCCAACTGCCGGTGAACCCTGTACCTTGGCATATGCCCGAGACCTCGAGTGCCTCAAACCACCTTTCGAGACCCCATAAACAGAAGGTGCTGTTCTTCAGTCTGTATTTTCCTGGGATCCTTCCCACACTTCTACGTGGAGCTCCTTAAAACATAGCTGACATGTGCTCTTGCGTTTCTGCCGCCAGACGGGGAGCTCCCGGAGGGCAGGGGCCGGCGTCTCCAGCACGTAATGCGGCCTGGCACTTACTGGAAGGGGAAGCTGGAGTCCGTGAGTCCATGTGCTGAACACTTACGAAGTCATTTTAGCTCTTCTCTCTTAAAAGGATTTTAATCTCACAAATAATTGGTGTTCAGTGTAGAAAACACAGCACAGCTGCAAGAAAATCACTTTTTTAATTTTTAAAAAAATTTTAAATGTTTACTTTTGAGAGAGAGAGAAAATCAGAGCACAGACAGGGGAGGGGCAGAGAGAGAGGGAGACACAGAATCGGAAGCGGGCTCCAGGCTCTGAGCTGTCAGCACCGAGCCCGACGCGGGGCTTGAACCCACAAACCATGAGATCATGACCTGAGCCGAAGTTGGACGCTTTACCGACTGAGCCACCCAGGCGCCCTGAGAAAATCACTTTTAACACTTTAGAATACCTTGTCATCCTTCTTTTTCCTGTTGACCAACCCCCCTTCCCATCATTTTTACCGAAATGGGACCTCACTGTGCTTCCTGTTTTGTTATCCATTTCCTGTAATGCTAGGTAGAGGATAACAGAATATCGGCCAGTTCCCTTTCCTAGGAACTGCTCCTCTTCCCTGTTTAATTCTGGAGCTCTCCTGTTACGTTAAGGAGACCCCCCTCCTTGGTCTTAGTTGATTGGACCAGCGGCAGGTCTTGACCCCCAACCACAGTGCCAACCTCCCCTGCCCACAGTCGACTCGTTCTGGTTTGGGGCCTTGACCTAACGTGGCCGATATATTCCTTGCTTAAGATTTTTGGGATTTGGGTACAGTCTTTCCTGTGCCAGAACCTTGTTTCCCCACTAACTGGTCTGCAGTGAGAAAGGAGTCTGGACATGGGGAGAGGCAAAGACAACGGATAGAGGGGGAGTCTTGGAGCTGCCCGAATCCCACACTCCAGTTGGTTTTAAGGTCCAGTCACACGTGGTCCTTCCTGAACCTTGGTTGTCCAACTCTCCTTTAGATTCCATAAGCCAGTAAGTCTTCCCTTGGCTTTTCCCATTTTGAGATGGATTTCTGTCACTTGCCACCGAACATTCCTAACACACACACGTCATGGACATAATTCCATGTAAGTAATGTACGCCTACAGCATCATTTATAATGGTGGCGGGAGCTGTCTGAATTTTCACTTTTAGCCAATCTCCTGTTGTTGGCTATCTAGAATATTCCCATTGTTTCACTGTGATGGGCAACACTGTAGTTGACATCCTCATAAATTCATCTCTGTTCCATGCATTATTTTATCATGATCAACTCCTTGAGGCAGAATTGCTACAGCAAAAGGTATTCAAATTCTTAAGGCTTGGCGACACAGCTTCCTACTGCCTCCGTGCTCTGCGACCATCGCCTCTCTTCCAGTGTCACCATCTACGCTGTTGTTGGACGCCTTCTTGGTCTTACATTATTTCAGATTAAGTTGGCCCCAGCGAGTTTGACCTTCAATGGTTCTTGCAAGGGGGCGGGTCCAGGTTTTGGTTCCAATTCGCTTATAAACTGTGTTCAAGATTTCTGTCGAAAAAAGTAGATGTGGGGTCAGTCATGGTCATGAGCATTTTCAGAGGATTTTGTAAACATGAGGACAAGTCCCTGAGCACACGGCGGATACTGGGTCTCATTGGGCCTGGGGGTATAAATGAAAGATGCCCAGCTTCATGGTCATTGGCTGGATCAGAGGGCAAGGGAAGAAGATGGCGGTGAGAACGTGTCTGACACCTGCTGCCAGGGAGTAGGGCACGATCCTTGGTCTGGGAGGTCTTGGGACAGACAAATAGGTCAACTCTCCCTGTGCTAGGCACTGAACTCGGTTCCCAGGTCCAGGGGACAAGGCACAGTCCCCACCACCCTGGAGCTCATGGTCTGGTAGCAAAGGCAAGCCACCGAATGAGACTTACCACGCAGAGCAATGAGGGTCACATCCGGCCGTGCTGGATGCCTCAGGCGGACAGGTCAGGGGTTCATCCTGTTCAGACAATGGGGAAGCAAGCCTTCCTGAAAAAGATGGCTGAAGCTGAGACTTGAAGGATATGCCGTGCTAAGCCCCGTGAAGAGTGAATGAGAGTGACCGAGTTCCCAGGCAGAGGAAACAGATGGCACCAAGGTCTGGAACTAGGAAAGAACACAGAGCATTCAGCAGAAGGGAAGAAAGTCCGTTGTGTCTGGAACAGGGGAGAATCTGGTAAAAACAGTGAAAGATGGGACCGCAGGAACGGGGAGGCCTCTTGCTGGCTAGCCCTGGTGGCCCATGCCGAGAACTCCATCCTGAGGGCGACACGGAGCTTTGGAAGGTCCGGGAGGGGAAAGGTGTGTCCCCTGTTCTTCAGGGAGGCGGGGACAGATTGAATCAAAAGGTAACAGGGCCCATGTTTCTGTGACTGTGGCCTGTCCCAGGGGCCCAAGGCTCTCCGAAAGCTCCTGTCTCCATGACACTTGGGTCTGAGACCTGTTAACTCAGTCCCCCCACAGGTCAGCCCAGGCTCCTCTCCCGGAGCCTGCTCTTATAATAGATAAATATAGCATGATCATGTAGCAACGTACACATGAATGTGACTCTACTTTCTACATAAGAAACATTCCCCCCACCCAACCCCTCCCTGCTCCCCATACAGATAAGACTTTGAGGGGAATAAAAGACACAGCACTGGGAAGATAATTAGTGATATTGTAACAGCGTTGTATGGTGACAGATGGTAGCTACGCCGGTGGTGAGCGTGGCATAACATATAGAGAAGTTAAATTACTATGTCGTACATCTGAAACTAATGTAACATTATGTGTCAACTCTACTCAAAGAAAAAACCTTTTTTAAAGAATTTTTGTCATGAAGCGGAATGAGAGAAGGAAACCGAACGTGCTTTGTAAAAGGGCCTTCTCTCAAGCAGCAGAAGTCTTGGCTTTCTCCAAGTGAAATCTACCGTACATCCGAGATCCATCTGCTCCTGCGATGTTGCCTTCGGGAAACGTCTCAGATCTCACGTGTCCAGAACTCAGCCCTGGAGGCTGCCGTCCTCTTCAAACCTGCTCCTTCCCCACCTTCTCCACCTTCAGGCTGACGCCCCCTGCCACCCGGGCGCTCATGCTGGAAGCCGGAGGGTCAGCCTTGCGTGCTCCCTGGCTACCACTCCCCGCTATCACCAGGCCTGTGGGCTCTTCTCCAGTGGGGGAAGTCTCCACCCCGATCTCAGGCCTCCGGCGCCAAGGCCACCCATCCGGACCAACCATCCCTCGCCCGGATCCTGCTGCAATAGCTCTACCCCATCTCCCCCAGATCGTAGCTGCCCCTTTCCAGGTTCAATGCTCACGTATTGGCCAGAGTGGAACGTACATGTGGGGTCACGTGCAAAGCCTAAGCGTTAGGCTCAATGAACTAAACACACCTGTGTAACCAGCACCTAGCTCAAAAAGCGGAGCACCACCAGCATTCTAGAAAGCCCTAGATGCCCCTCTCCCAGTCACCGCGTGTTTCCTTCAGGATAACCACTCTACTGACTTCCAGCACCATAGGTTAACTTTGCCTGCTTTTGAACTTGATATATTTGAGTCAATGCCATAGGTACCATTTTATGTCTGCCTTAATTCACCCATCGCTGCTTTTGTCAGACCCATCCGTATCATTACGTACCATTCTGATGTGTTCATTTTCATTGCTGTATTCCGGTGTCTGACTATATCAATATTTATTCAGTCAAGTACTGAGAGGCATTTCAGTGGTGTCCAATTTGCAGCTATTACAAAGAGAGGACTTGTCAATATTTTTGTCTTTGGTGTCTTTTTGTCTAAGCATGCATTTCTGTGGGTACCTGCCTAAGAGTAGAATTACTTCGTCCCAGATACGATGTCTGCAGGACAATATATATGTTTTTTAATGTTTGTTTATTTTTGAGGGAGAGAGACAGAGTGTGTGTGCGGGAGGGGCACAGAGAGAGGGAGACACAGAATCCGAAGCAGGCTCCAGGCTCTGAGCTGTCAGCACAGAGCCCAACACGGGGCTTGAACTCACGAACTGCGAGATCATGACCTGAGCTGAAGTCGGACGCTTAGCCGACTGAGCCACCCAGGCGCCCCTGCAGGGCGATATTTTTAAAGCACAGTCATATGTAGCAGTTCCTTGCTCAGACCTTCCATGGCTTCCGCATGCCTTTAGAATTATATCCAAACTTTTCATCTCACCCCACATAGGCCTCGTGTGCTCTGGCGTCCCCCGACCTCTCCCCCTCTACCTCAAACCTTACACAGACTGCTTTCCCACCGTAAGGACCTTCTATTCCATTCTTGGACCCTGCCCAGGAGCCAACCCGCTTGATACGGTGCAGCTCCCCACTGGCCAGCTCTGACTCATTCTTTACGTCTCGGGGCGGTCGAATTTTCTCAGAAAGGCCTCTCCTGATCCTTCAGTCAAAAAGAGCGATCGCCGTACTGTCTCTCCCCACAAAGCTCCTAACTGCAGTGAGCCGCGATTTGAAGTTGTCTAACTCATGACCACCTCAGCCAGGAGACCGTCGGCAAGAGACTGACACCGTCGTGTTCACTGCTGGAGTCCCCGGTGCCCGCCACTAGGCAGGAACAGAGTAGGTGCTCACTCAATATCTACGCGGTATAGAGAGTCAATGGATAAGAGGAGAAGCAGGACCTTGAAGCCACAGAGAAAGCAAGGGGCGAATCTTGGCTCCATTACTCGCTACCCTTGTGCCTTTAGGCAAGTTACCTAAGTTCTCTGGGCCTCAGTTTCCTCCTCTGTGAGACAGGGATAAGCCTGCTGGCCTCTCAGACAGCTTCTAAGGACAGAGTAACAGTATATGTATGCGCGTTGCCTAGCGCACTGTCGGGCGCATGGTGACCGCTGGTTTAAGCAGTGGCTTTCTGCGGATCAGCGCGCGGGACTCTCAGCATAAGCCCAGAGGCAGGCCCTGCTCTAAATCCTCAGGATATTAAACTCAGGTCTAGGGAGGTTTAAATATTTTGCCCAGTAATTCTGGCTCCACATCCTAGGCCCTCTGCCCCCGCAGGATCGGTGTAGTGTGTGAAACATCAGGGACAACAGAGGAAAGAGCAGTGATGAGCCCCCAACAGGGCTGTCCCGCTCGGCCCCACCCCCTGACGTCCATTCATCCCCCCACGAAATCCGAAGGTCAGGAGAGTACAGTCCGAAAACCACCGGGTTATGGAAACATCTGTGGCTATTAATAACTGTGAAGGAAAAAATAGAAAGATCTGATTACGGGAAAAAATGTTAACTTCTGTAGAACAAAAGGCATCGCAAACGAGGTCAAAATGTGGGAGAAAATATTTAAACCCTATGTAACAAAGGCTTACCATCCCCGGCGTGAACATGTCCCCGCAGATGAATTGGAAAAACACAAACGACCCAGGGGGAGAATGGGCAAAGACTGTAAACAGTGTACAGAAGAAGAAATTGGAATGGGCAGCATGCATATGTATAAGCAGAGAAATGAAAATTAAATAATGAGCCCTCACATATCTCCTCATATTGGCAAACATGAAAAATATTGAGAGCATTCACGCTTCTGAAGGCGTAAGGAAACCAACACCACTCCACCCGTTGTAAAAAAATTAGGCTTTTAGGAAAAACTCTCAAAAATATTATGACAAAAAATAAACGTGTGGGATGCCTGGCTGGCTTGGTGGGAGGAGCACGCAACTCTTGATCTCCGGGTCATGAGTTCAAGCCCCATGTTGGGCGTGGAACCTACTTAAAAAAAAAAAAATAAAGGTGGGACCATCTTCAGAAATGAAAACAATAGTCCAGAGTAAAATAGACACAAGAATAGGTACCACGACACTTTTTGTACTGACGAGAATTTAGAAACGGCTTCTTTGTATCAACACAGTTGTGTATTCCGTAGCTATTGAAACAAACGAGGTGGATTCATGTGTGTCAGCTTAAAACTCTCTCTAAAATGTATGAAGCCGAAAAAGGATGGCAAAGAATAGTATCTAATTTCATGGAAAGCAGAAGAAACGTCTCCAAATCACCCTGAACACTGGTTTAAGCAAAGAAAAAGTAGGAACATCAAATTTTTAATTACAGTGAGACCAAGGAGTTGGACCGGAGCGGGGGCGGGGAGGAGGGGTGTGTGTTCGTTCTGCTTCAGACACGTCTTTAAGTTTGCATTGTTGCAACGAGCATGTATTTTATCAAAACTTAATTAATAAGCCCCGCTCATTAATAACGACTTAATAAATGTCACCTGCCTGTCTATGCTCATAAAAACCTTTTCAGCTTTAACACCTCGCTTCGGCTCCTACAAATAAGGTGCCAGTTGGAGAAAGGTGTTGATTGCCTTCGGAACAGCTTCCTCTGCTCAACCTCTTGACTGGCTCTGTGGCCTGGCTTTCCTCAGGAAGAAATCTGATATGATTCTAAAATGAAATATATGCTCCAAATATGCAACACGTGCACATGATAAAAAAATCGAAATGAACAAAAGAGTTTATTAGTGACAAATGAGCCTGGTTCTGTCTCTAGTATCCTGTCCACCAGCTTTACACCAGTTTCTTATGTCTCCTTCCAGAGATATTCTAGGCATATACTAGCGTATACACACACATAACTTCTATCTTTCAAAACAAATGCTCCGTGTAGTGTCTATACACACAAACGAGCACGTTCGTACGGAAGACGCCTTTTGATTTCTTCTAGTCAGAACCTGATTAGCTCCAAGGGCGCGTTTCTCTCCTTCTTGAAAAACCAAAATGTCCCAACCGAGGCAGTCCATCCATCCATCCAATTGGCATCCCCTAACGAGTATTTTTGTGGGCACTCACTCTGTGCCAGGCACTAGGCTGGAAGCTGGAGATAAAGCAGAGGAAAGCTAAGGTCCTTGCTCTCACCCAGCTGACCTCTGGTGGGGAAGAAGCAAATTACGTAGAAGAAAACACATAATTAAAGAAAACTAACAAAGTTCAGATAATGGAACGTGCCTTGAAGACCCTCATTCTCAGTTAGGAGAGGGGCTGAAGGAGGAGAGGTGGAAAGAAGAGGGGACGTGGGGAGGGAGCCTCTTTTAGATGGAGCGGCCAACGAAGCTCTCCCCCAGGAGGTGACATTTAAGCTGAGAACTGAATGACGAGTAGGAGCAAATGTTACCGGGTTCCTTGCTCTGATGATGTTCCAACGAGACATTCCACGGGCAGAGTTTCGACCTGATCCAAGTGGTGAAAAGGGTGGGCTCTGGAGTCCTGGAGGCATACGTTTGAATCCCGGCTCTGCTGGGTGAACCTGGGCAGATCATTTAAGCGTTCTGTTGCCTCAGTTGGTTCCCCTGTAATATGTATGAGGAATCTTGTGAGGTTATATAAAAACAGTGCCAGCCTCATAGGACCACAGTGAGGATTAAGTGGGGGAAGCAGGGTGGGCTTCCCAAGCTAGCACCCAGAAAGTGATCAACAAAATGAGAATGTTAAGAAAATTATATAAAGTTAGGCAAAGAGTCCTTAGATGAAAAGTCGAGGGGCGCCAGGGTGGCTCAGTCAGTTGAGCGTCTGACTCTTGATTTCAGCTCAGGTCATGATCTCAGAGTCGTGGGATCGAGCCCCACGTCCGGCTCTGCGCTGAGTGTGGAGCCTGCTTAAGATTCTCTCTCCCTTTGCCCCTCTTTCCTGCTCATGCTTTCACCGTCTCTCTCTCTTTCAAAAAAACAGAAAGAAAGAAAGAAAGAAAGAAAGAAAGAAAGAAAGAAAGAAAGAAAGAAAGAAAGGAAGGAAGGAAGAAAGGGAGAAAGGAAAAAAGAGAGAATGAGAGAAAGAAAAAAAGAAAGAGAAAGAAAGAAAGAAAGAAAGAAGGAAAGAAAGAAAAGAAAAAAAGTCAAACATACAATCTATAAAAGAATATATTGATAAAAATTTTCCTCAAAATTAGAAAGGAAATTTTTTTATAATTTTTTTTAACGTTTATTTACTTTTGAGAGACAGAGTGTGAGCAGGGGAAGGGCAGAGAGAGGCAGACACAGAATATGAAGCAAGTTCCAGGCTCTGAGTCATCAGCACAGAGCCCGATGCGGGGCTCGAACTCACAGACCGTGTGATCATGGCCTGAGCTGAAGTCGGCCGCTTAACCGACTGAGCCACCCAGGCGCCCCTAGAAAGGAATTAAGAGATACAAATTTCTAGTTATAAAATAAATAAGGCACGAGGGTGAAAAGTACAGCGTAGGGAATCTAGTCAATAACATCGTAATATTGTTTGCTGTACGGCGACGGCGAGGACACTATGGCGGCGAGCCCTCAGTCACGTATAGAATTGTCGAATCGCTCTGTTGCACACCTAAAACTAATACAGCACTGTATCTCAACTGTACTTCAAGAATAATTTTTTATTTTATTTTTAAATGTTTATTTATTTATTTTGAGAGAAAGAGAGAGAGAGAGAGAGAGGGAGGCAGAGAGAGAGAAAGAGAATCTCAAGCAGGCCCTGCACCGCCAGCACAGAGCCTGACACAGGGCTCGATCTCACCCAGCTCAAGATCATGGTCGGAGTCTAAATCAGAAGTTGCCGCTTAAACAACTGAGCCACACACTTGCCCCAACCCTTTTTTTTTTTTTTTTAATTAGAGAGACGTTTGCTCTGTGAAAGACACTGTTAAGAGAATGAACAGCCATTCGGGAGAAATATTTGCAGATCACATAACTGGCCAAAGGCTTATATTCAGAATAGACAGAGAACTTTCAAAGCTCAACAGTAGGAAAACAACTCAGTTAAGAAATGGACCAAAGACTTGACCAGATACTTCAGCCACGAGACTACATGGTGGCAGATAAGCACGTGAAAATATATTCAATGACATGAGCTATTAAAGAAATATGAAATAAAACCATGCTGAGACACCACTACGGACTTAGAAGAAGGGTTTAAAAAACCCTGACAATACCAAGTACTACCGAGATAGGAGAAACCACAGCCCTCGCATGTTGCTGGCGGGGGTACCCTGGGGTACAGGCGCTCTGGAAAACGGTGTGGCAGTTTCTTACAAAGTTAAGCCTACACTTAATATATGACCCAGCAACCCCATTTCTAGGCGATTACCCTACAGGAATGAAAACCTAGGGTCATACGAAACCTATACGCAAAGCTGTGTAGCAGCTCTCTTCATAATCGCCAAAAACTAGGAGCAACCAAATGTCCTTCAAGGAGCGAGGAGATAAACTGTGGTAAGTCCATTTGATTAGGATGTTACAGAGGGGCGCCTGGGTGGCTCAGTCGGTTAAGCGTCCGACTTCGGCTCAGGTCATGATCTCACGGCTGGTGAGTTCGAGCCCCGTGTCGGGCTCTGTGCTGACAGCTCAGAGCCTGGAGCTTGCTTCAGATTCTGTGTCTCCCTCTCTCTCTCTGCCCCTCCCCCACCTGATGCCCTGTCTCTCACTCTCTCTCTCAAAAATAAACACTAAAAATAATTTTTTAAGAAAAAAAAAAAAGGTGCAAATCACCGATATACACAACAACTAAGTGACAGGAAATAAGCCAGTCTCTAAAAGGTTACATACTACATGATCCCACTTACGTGGCATTCTCGAAAAGACAAAGCCAGAGCGATGGACCATGGATCAGCGGGTGCGGTCTGGAGGAAGGGCGTGACTGCGGGGAGGCAATTCCCGTGGGTCTCGGGCTGATGGAACTGATCTGTCTCCTGATTGCAGGGATGGTTACGCAAATCTATACATATGGTAAAATTCACAGAAGTGTGCCCCGCAGGTCAATTTTACTTCATGTGAATTTAAAAAATAAGAAAAAATGGCGACCGGTGATATTTTCATTCTGACTCATCCACTCATGTCCAGCCCCTCCTCCCTCTATCCCCCTCATTCTCTGCAGCCAGAAACTTCTGCTAGAGGAGGCACCTTCCACCCCCCAAATATTCGAAGGCATCCTTAGGAACCTGGCTTTGTTGCTCTGCACACAAAGGTTAACACATTTCTGCTGGAAGTAGGGAAGGGAGGGAGGAAGAATTCAATCATTAGAGAAGCGTGTGTAGACGCAAAAGCCCTCAGGAATCCCACCTTCCAGAATTAACCGCTGAGAGAAGCTTCCACCAGAAGCATTTCAAAGCAATTTTGTACAGTTGTTTCCTCACATGGTTCAGAACCCATATGGTGGGATTTACTCTGATTGATTGTTCAAGGAAACAACAAGGGCCCTGGGGAGAATGACCTTGAAAGGTTAACATCCCGGACGCCAGCCCCAGCCCCGCCTTCCACCACGTCAACGCATTTCACAGTCGGACCAAGCCTTAGAGTGATCTGGTTCATGAAAGACCATTCAGGCCCTTCCTGTCCCTCTCTGACGCCATGCCCGCCCGGCAAGTCTTTGTGTCGCCTGGTAGCCACTTCCCATTCTGCTAGCTAGCTCCGTCTGCAATCCCTGTTTGGACCACTTAGTCAACACTGAGCCAATCATTCACGTGTCCGTTCCTTGCTTCCTCACTCACATCTGCCCAGCGCTGTGTTAAGTCATAGAAATACGTTGGTGAACAAGATCCACTGGGTTCCTGCCCGCCCGGCGCTTCCATTCTAGTCAGAGATAGCGACTAACCGCAAAATGATTCTATCGCGTATTTCATTCACAGCATGGGTGCTGAAGCCTGGACAATAGAAGCACTTGGTGTGGCGAGAACAAGACTGGCCAGCCCGGCTTCCCTGAGGAAGGGGATGACGCTGAGCCCTGCAACGCGAGCAGGAGTCGGCCGGGTTCAGAGGACAGGGAAGCACATTCCAGGCAGAGGGAACGGCAGCGGCGACGAGGGTCTGGGTTGCTCAACTGTATTGTGGGCACCGGCAGGTCCTGGGGTCACAGCGGTGCGCAGGACACAGGGAGAGCTCTCCAAGGAAATGTCTTGGGACTTTCACCACTGGCTTTGTGGCTTCCTTCCCTCTCTCCCTTCGAGTCCTGCCTATGAAACCACACATCCCCTGGAAGGCTCAGGGGATGGGATCTGACGTCAGCCTGATGCAAATCACCAGACCCGGGCTCCTATGAGCTCACTCACTATGTGTGTAAAAATGGGCAACAGCTTAATCTCTGGGTCGTTTTTCCCACCTACTGAACGGATATGAAACGATAATATATTAGCTTTAATGAGCTCGCCCGCATGGCCACAATGCATGGCACTTCAGCAGCGCTTGGTTCGTGAGAGCTTGCGTGGTTACTGATATTATTAGAGACACCAGGATGCCTGGCCCTGGTGGTGCAGCCTCTCTACAGTCAAATACGGAGCTAACACCGAGCCAGGGAGGGTCCTCCCGGCCTCTGGATTGCTGTCAGCAAAAATCCAGGCAACGACACCGTTGGAATGACATTCCTTGAATACATCCCGTGTGTTTGGGGAGTGGACTTGCATTTGTCACACAGGCTGGACGGTAGAGGACAGCTAAGACCCAGGAAGGTTCCTTAGATGACAGATTGGTGCCGCTCGTTGCCATCGGCCCCCTCCCACCCCTGCCTCCCGCCCTGAAGCTGGACTCCCGTCCAAAGGATTCCAACTATGCTGTCAGTAACGAGAACCCCACGAAGTCCTCTCTGGGCCGCGGAGTCACGGGTTTTGCCTTCCCAGAAAAGCACCTTCGCTTCAGTGGACTGATAAAGACGCGCCCTGTCCAGTTATGGGTAGGAATATTGCAAGGGGGTGCAGCTATTTTTGCCACATGTTCCGTCTCTCCGGCAGGCACAGCGACATTGCTTGGGATCAAATAGCCCCAGCCATAGAAGGTCACGGAGCCGAAGGCTAGAAGGCCCGGCTCTCCAAGGGCCAGGCTGGGGGCAGGGGGGATTATTTGCATCAACCAGATTGGGGGGGCTCAGGATCTTTAGCCGCTGTCCCTTCCATCCTCTGGCCCAGCCCCAACCCACTGTCCATAGGACTCCTGTCGAACCTATGCCCTGGGCCCAGAGTCTGGTGGCGACTGTTTATTTTTAGCCTATGATTCCCCAAGAATGCGGTGGGTCCCTCTGAGGCAAGGGGAGGGAGGAGGGAGGAGGAAGAGGAACTTCGGGGCCTGGAAGGCCAGGGAGGACACGGCCCAGCCCAGGTCCTTAGCTCAGCCCTGTAACAGCCTCCTGTAGGAACACGGCCAAGTCCCTCTCCCTTGTTGGGCCAGCCCAGCTCAGGACCAGCCTGGCCCCACGGCCCTGTGTTCCCTCTTCTTCTTCCCTGAAGACCCTAGGCACCCAAGGCCTTTCTGTTTCTCGAGCCACTCCCGGACTCTGTGTCCTTTGGGGTTCTCAACACCGCCCCTCCTTCCTGCCTCTAAAGAGACGCCCCGGACCCATCTCCTGGGCCTGCCTGGCCCCAGAGTAGGTGCTTAATAAATACGCAGGGACTAAAGAATGGATTTCACTGCTCTTCCCCGCAGGCAAAAAGCCTGAAAAACGCAAGAACTAATAAGGGGAAGTCATAGCGGTTTAGAAACTTACAAAACCCTTAGGTCATTGTCCCTGCTGGCTAGTTCCTGTCTCTTTTCTGAGAAGTTGCCTGGAGCCCCTAGGCCCCAAGTTTGCCTCTGTGATCCAGGGGGGAACACACCTACCCCTTCTCTTTCAATTCTACTTTCGAGCATCCCTTGACCCTTAGATCCTGGATACCCGGGCGCTGCCCCCCACAGAGTCTGGCAAAAGGGAACCCAGCTGGCTGAGCCCGCTCTAACCTGGCTCCACCCCCTACTAGCCTGTGACCCAGGGCAAGACACTCTGTCCCTGCAAGAGAGTGTACAGCTCTCAGCGGGGTCGTTGGGATGACTAGCCAGCCTTCGAGTAAGATGGCTGGCACGTAGTAGGTTCTTCCTACTTGGTACTTGCTGTTTTATTATTACCGTGAAAGACATGGTGCAGAAAACCAAGCCTTTTTTTTTTTTTAACATCTTCCGTTTCATGCCACACCTGATCATTCTTATATTTATAGGATGCTTTAATGTTTTATAAAGCACTTCCGCATCATTAGCTCATCCGATCCCCGCACAAGCCCCTTCGAAAGGGCCGAGTCACTGTTACGTGATCATTGTTCCCATTGTACAGATAAAGACACTCAAGTGCCAGGAAAGCACAAATGGGTCTTGCTCGCCGTGGTGCCGTCAGGGCCGGACCCAGGGCCCGGCGGGGAGCAGGGGCTCAAGACAGAACAAAGCAAAACCCTTCGGAAGGAACAGCCTATACGGTGTAATCCCACACGGGATGCGCCTTCCCCCTTTCCGCATCCGTAGAGCGGGGATTGATGTCGAAGGATATACACAGGAAATTCAAATTCCAGAATTCGTTTCCATAGGAAGCCTTGGGCTTTTGAACAGGCATGCGTGGCAAGCCCCTTCCTCTCCTCCGAAAGGAGAGACCAGCTGGTAGCTGCAGGAGAAAAACCAGGGAGTGCCTCCAACAGGGAGCCGGTTACAGCTCATTCCTAGAAGATCCTCAGACCAAAGTCTCAGTGGGTCTTTGGTTTCTCCTGGCTTCTCCAGCTGGAAACTGAATTTTAGAGAGGAGACGGGCCTACGTGGGGGTAGTCGTGGGAAACAAATCCCACAGGAAGTGGGAAGTCTTCCGGTGTAGAAATCGAAATTTCCTCCAATATTGACACCGTGGGGAAAGCCCTCTGCTGTGTTGGGAAGAGACGGGGAAGGGGGGGGCGGACACGGATGAAAATGAAAGGGGAAACCAAAATATGTACTATTCCTTTTGAGGTCAAAAATCATTTTGTGAACAGAGGGACCTAAAAATGTCGCCTGGATAAGCTGATTTCACCGCAAACGATCAAATCAGCATAGTACATTGCAAAGTATAATCCTCGTTGTCAGGCAGTAACTACAAGTCTGTGATTTACTTTTAATTTATTGAATTTTTTAAAAGCGGAGGTACGCCAGCTAAATTTCCGGGAATCTCTTCAGCTTGTCTGTTGAGGAGAAGCAGAAGTCACTCGCACTGGACTCCAATAAAGCCTCAAATAATGTGGGAGCTTAGGGTTTCTAAAGAGACACCGCGCATCTTGTAAGAAATTTGCCCAGACTGTGTAGGAGGGAAAACTCCGACTCACTGATGACAACACTTGACCCTGGAAACTCATCTCATCATTGTAGGTATATGTTTTATTTTCTAGCGAATGTAAACCATGGGTTTTTTTTTTCCCCTCAGTATAATTTACAGTGATTTTAGGTTCTTGGAATTCGGCTCACTAGATCACAGAAAGGGAAAACTGGAGAAAGGATGATTCAAGCTGACTTTTATTGGAGCGCCTGGGTGGCTCAGTTGGTTAAGTGTCCAACTCAGGTCATGATTTCACAGTTTGTGAGTTCGGGCCCCAAGTCGGGGGATTCTCTCTCTCTCCCTCTTGCTTTGCCCCTCCCCGCTTGCTCTGTCTGTCTCTCTCAAAATAATAATAATAATAATAATAATAATAATAATAATAATAGGGGCGCCTGGGTGGCTCAGTCGTTAAGCATCCAACTTCGACTCAGGTCATGATCTCTTCGTGAGTTCAAGCCCCACGTCGGGCTCTGTACTGACAGCTTAGAGCCTGGAGCCTGCTTCGGATCTACGTCTCCTTCTCTCTCTGTTCCTTTCCCACTCGCATTTTCTCTCTCTCTCTCTCTCAAAAATAAATAAAGATTAAAAAATTAAAAAAAAATAATAATAAACTTCAGGGGGAAAAAAAGCTGACATTTATTGAGCACCTACTATGTGGTAGCTAGCCACTGTTCTAATGACTTCACACTCATTTTTTCATTTAATCCCAATAACAGCCCCATGACATAGGCACTATTATTATCCCCATTTTAAAGATGAGAAAACCTAAGTTTCAGGAAGCAAAACGACTTGCCTGAGGCCCCCTGGCCACCAAGTGGCAGAATCAGGATTTGAACTCAGTTGAGAGCAAAGCGATGGGTGGTTTGGTATGAAAATTAGGCTCCAGCCAGTCCGCCTTTAGTAACGTTACCTCCTCCAAGTAAAACATAGCGGACTCCCCTTCTCCAGCCCCGTCGTCCCATGGAGCCACACAGTGCCCTCTTCTTCCCGGATCCCACCACAACGGGGACACTTTTGTGACTTAGGCTGATTAAAGCTCACCGACTCTCCTAAAATACATTGTACATTCCTTACATTTTCCTTGTGTTTTATTTTTGTTTAGTCTCTTTATGTTCTTTATATTTTTTAGGAATCGCTACACCCGCTGCGGGACTCGAACTCACAACCCCGAGACCAAGAGTCTTACGCTCTTCCAACTGAACCGGCCAGGCGTTTCTAAATTTTCCTTTTAAAAGATTTCTTTCTTCCATCCCTTTTATAGATGATAGGGTCACGGGGGCAAGAAAAGGCCAAGTCCTAATCCCCTCTGTATTTCTCAGGATGCCCCAACTGCTCTGTGCGGGACCTTGTCAGGAGGCAGATTATGTTTCTGGCCCTTCCCATGTGCGTCGACGCTACTGCAACGCCAGACCCTGAAAGTCGCTGGAGACTCAGGCGAGACCGAGGCTCCATCCACCGTGGGCTTCCCTCCCAGGGGGCAATGACAATAACCCAGGAAACGGAGAGAAGAAGTAAATTATAGGGACTGTATGAGTACTCGGGAGGAAATCCCGTTCTTCAGTCTGGCGATGCGCGTGCCCGGTCCAGCCCCTGACCACCGGGGCCCGGGGAGTGGGCAGGACAGGAACACACCCGCCACCATCAAACTGAAAGTTTAGAAGAGGAAGCCCCCAAGTCAGGGGGCACGGAGGCTCGGTCTTGCAACAGTGGCAATTCCCCGGCCACAGAGGAACCGCTTCCCCTAGCTGACCCGTGCGAGGGACACCCTGGCCTCGGCGCCTGGGAACTGGGCTCGGTTGACGCCGGCAACACCGCCCTGTGGCTTGATTTTTGACATGACTTCGGGAGAGCAAAGTCTACCTGGTGGTGTTTGGACAACTTATCTTAAATGTTTTATCTTCAGGGAGATTTGTTTTTCAGGGGGCAAAATTTCTTGCAGGAGCCGAGAAGTCCCTGGAATAAAAATGACACGAGTCTCCTGCCTCGCCCCTGCCTCCCCGGGCCTCTATTCCCACCTGCACCTGCTGGACCACCATAGAGGTGGGGACGGCCTCTTTCTGTGAGCCTGACTTGGGGACTGTCCCGCCAGCCGTCCCTCACTGGCTGTACCTCAAAGTCCTGAAGCTGGTTTCCCTGTTCACGGTATCAACCGGCCCCCGCGGCCACCGGGAAGAGGCCAGAGATCGTTGCCCCCATTTTGAGAAGCAGGGCCGGGCATTTACTGGGCAGAGCTTAAACACAGCTGCTTGACTCCACACCCAGTGCTCCCTTGGCTGTCCCGGTGATTCCCCACCTCCCCATCTTTCGAGTCCTCCCTCCGACTTCTGCCAGATCCCTCCACCACCGGTGCCCATTCATCGGTAGCGTTCTTTCAAAGGTGGCCCATCTTTTCCCCTGAGCTTCAATGGCTTTGCTGCAAAACGAAACTTGATTTCACTGCCCTAGTTGGAAATCTGGTTTCGCTTACCATAAATGGAAGGCAGCCAGAAAAATAAAGGCGAGGCAATGTTACCACGTCCCAGCTAGACCCTGTTGCCCGCTGGAGGCTCTGAGCCGGAGGCCTCGTCTGGCTGTGTAAAAAGGGAGGGTAGCAAGTGTCAGAGGCGCGAGAGACCTCCCAGGGGAGGCAGGATTGAGGCCGTGGTGGACTTCCTCGCCATGAAGGTGTGACTCCCCTCCTCTCTTAGAGGCCGCGGCCCACCAGTAGGGCGCCTCTTGCTCTTGGGAAAACCCGGGCGCAGAGCAGGGGCTTCACCCTTGCTACCCCAGGCTGGGTCCCCGGAGCACCACCCCTGCAGTCACCCCCCCCCCCCCGCCTCCCCCTTCCTGCAGTCTCAGAGACCATCCTTTGCAGGTCCTCTGGTCTCTGCCTCCTCACCGTGAGGTCGCAGGCCCCAGCACTGCCCGCTCACGCCCCAGCACGAGGTCCCTCTTCTAACGCACCCCCAGAGCTCCGCCATGTTGCCACATCCCCTCCTGAGTGCTCCCTCTGCTTCCCGTTTGCCCCCCCCAATCTATCCTCTACCCCCAGGTGCTATCGAAACCTGGGTCCGATCATGCCGCAAACCTCTGCATGTCCCCCCTCCCCCGCAGCCCATCAGGATCCTGTCCCTGCCCCCTCGGGGACCCTTGGGGGCCCTGCCTGCCCGCACACCTCCCCGCCTCCTCACGCTTCCAGCTCCGGCCTTAGGATCTCCCCGCGTTGGAGGGGGGATGGAACCAGGCTCTCCCTTGACTTTGCAATTTCAGAAACGAGGTTCCCTCTGCTTACCCGCAAGTTCTACCTGTCTCCCGGTAAATGTCACTCTCCCAGGGCGGCCTCTCCTAGTCTCCCCTGAGGCAGTCGCCCCACCACCACCCCCCGATGGGCCCCGACAGGCCCGTGTGTCTCCCATCCCTCGCGCTCCGTAGGAGCTGCCCGGGTCTGTGGTGCAGCGGCGCAGTGTCGGGCCGAGGCTCAGGCTGTGCGCAGCCACAGAAACGCTTGACCGAAGGCAGAGTTATTGATTCCCTGCGCGTATCAATCTCCGCTCCCACTTGCCACCTGTTCCACCCACGGTCTGCATCTGACTAAACTCTGCCTCTCCCAGCCTTGCTGTCCTAGGGCAGTTGCCGCCTCTTCCATGAAGTCGTCCCAGATCGCTGGAGCCCAGACAGATTTCTCTTCTGCTGAACACCCACAACATCCGTGTAGTTGGGGAACGGATGGATGAATGACTGAACGAGACATATTATAAATGGAACGGAGTGAGAAAACAATGTCACTTGAAACTCAAGCTCACTATAACGACTTCTGCTTTCGAAGAGGGAAAGTATAATTCCTATCGGTGGAAAAATAAATCTTGAAACTGTTTGCTTCTTTGGAGAGGCTGGTGGGAGAGGAGAGACCACAGGGCCAAAATCACACGGCTTTTTTTTTTTTGTATTTTCTGTATTTTTCTTTGCAACAAAGGCGAAGTCCTAAGAAAAAGGCCTCTTTCAAAAAAGTACTTGGTTTGGGGGGATGAATCATGGCTCTACCTGGTATGAAATCCAAAAGGCAGACAGTGTTTCCTTAGCGCACCGCATTAATGAATCTTTGAGCGTGCAAGGAGGTAGGTACACGTGAGTGTGGAGAATCCCCCGCTCCAAATGATACAGTGAGGAAAACTGCATTCCTGGGGGAGCCCCGGGGGAAGACAAGTAGACTCTGAGAGCGAAGGAGCCAAGCCCTCGAACGAACGGAGTTCCAAGGTCCATAAAGGCGGCGTCCAGAGGGGAGGTCCTAGGGCTGGGTGGCCCCAGGGCCTCAGGGCCAGAGCGGGCCAGGAGCGACATTACCATTATCGGCCTTACTGGCTACACCAACGTATCAGGAGAGCTGGCCGCACTCAAAGCCCCGGAGGGAGAGATGTGGGGTCAAACAAGGAAAGATAGCTTGAATTGCCTGGAATCCAAACAGGGCTCCGAACAGGAGCCCGGGGCCTGGGGACACGGGGATGACAGAGGCCCCTGGGAACTCGTGGAAACCTCGAGAGGGCATCATGGTTTTTCCAGACGATGGATAGGACTGCAGCTAATTTTATTTCGTTTCAAAGGGCATATGACCTCAGCTAACATTAGAATTACGAGGAAGCTGGCTTTATATTATCTGTTTTGTTTACTCACGCTCTGCATTCCTGACTAGACTATAGGCTGTCTGAGGTCAGGGACTGGGTCTCGTTTGTTCTGTTCCATCCCCCACACCTCCCCTCCCCCCGCATAACAGATTCAGCTGAGCACTGAATCCATTGTGGGGACAGCTCACGACATCATCACTGAGGGAGGACTGTGACTGTGTAATTCATATCTACCCTCCCCGTACCGTCACTCCCCCCACTCGGAAACAGCCAGGGGAGGGCGGAAGCCCTAGCCTGGCCCCCTGCTACCAACATGCTGCTTGTAGCAACCTTGGGGCAAAGCCCTTGACTAACTAACTCAGCTTTTAACTAACACGCCCTTCAATCAACAACTCGAGGAACCGCAAAGCAATCTTTATGACTGTCATTCTAGCTGGATTGCAGAAAGTACAAATAAGGCCGTTTCTAAAGAATTCCCGACTTATTCAGATATGAAGGTTGTGGCGAGCAGAGACCGGCATCGGTGGCGGAGCCGGGCAAAGCAAGGTTGCCGGAGGCCTTCGTGCCTGCGTTTCTGCGGCTCTAGGTCTGGAACCAGCTCCAAGTCAAATACACGTACAAAGAAGAGGCTCGGACCCGACCTCACCGGGCAGGTCTGGCCGTCTCTCTGCCTCCACTGGAGAGATAAGGAAGCAAAGGCAGAGAGGTTAATATAGTCATGCGAACATCAATAAGTTAGTCAAGAATTAACCCCATTCGGCCAATACCAAACTCCTGACTTCTTCAACCCGTCACGTCCCTGAACTTCTGCCAAACGGAGGTTTTCATTACCTTCCGGAGGGCTCGCGATCAGGCAGGCGCCAGCTTGGTACTCTGGGTCCTTGGCATTGTTCAGTGTAAGCTCGGGGTTCGAATTATTGCGTGAACCAGAACGCTCATGGCAGGTATGGACGTGGCATTTTGCTGAGCCCCAATTTCCATCGCAGCCCTGGGAAGCTGGCGTGCTGGACATCCTAACAGTCAGTAAGTAAGCCCTTCCTGCTGCCCAGTGGTTATAGTTCAGCCCTGCTTTGTTGTTGTCGCTTGTCACATATCCTGAAATTTCCAGGAGGTAGTGTAAAAAAAAAAAAAAAAAAAAAAAAACAACAACCCCAAAACAAAAAAGCAGCCAAAAGAGAAATCTTTGACTTTCTATAGAATATGGTTCCTTGAAAAAGAAGCCAACCCGTGTTGGTGACGGAAGGGAAGAAAGAGAAGCGTGAGTTCCTGGCGATCCCTCAGCCGGGAAAGAGAAGTTCTGGATGAACCGCAGAGCGGCAGATTGGACCCGGTGGGGGCTCAGATCCTAAAAGGGACCACGTTCACCTTCTCTAAATGGTCACTTTTTTTTGTATTTGTTTATTTCGAGAGAGAGATAGAGAGAGCACAAGCGAGGGAGGGGCAGAGAGAAGGAGAGACAGAACCCCAAGCAGGCTTCACATCATCAGCCCATCAGCGCAGAGGCTGAGGTGAGCGAGATCATGACCCGAGCTGAGATCAAGAGTCAGACACTTAACCAACTGGGCCACCCAGGCGCCCCTGTAAATGGTAACTTTAAAAAACAATTTGGGGCACCCTAGTTGGTGGAGTATCCGACTTCGGGTCAGGTCATGATCTCACGATTCGTAGTTTCGAGCC
Organism: Paguma larvata; assembly: GCA_030068075.1. Classification (NCBI taxonomy): domain Eukaryota; kingdom Metazoa; phylum Chordata; class Mammalia; order Carnivora; family Viverridae; genus Paguma; species Paguma larvata. The sequence continues at coordinate 40,149,891 of CM057826.1, read as the reverse complement.
CTGCATCGGGCTCTGTGCTGACCGTGCGGCACCTGCTTGGGATCTTCTGTCCCTCTCTTTCTGCCCCTCCCCCGTTTGTGCTCGCTCGAGCGCGCGGCTCTCTCTCTCTCTCAGAAAAAACAAACATTAAAAAAAACAATTTATAAAACCATTTCAAGGAATCACCAGCAACAACAATGACAACACTAACAAAACAACCCTTTCTTAAGCAAGAGAAGAAACTGGAGAGAATTTGAAAAAGCATTTGACGCGTCGATGTAAACCTTGATAGAAATAGCAAATATCTGAGCAGAGACTGTGACATACACACATGTTGGTCAAGGGCTAAAATCTCCAGCCCTCAGTCTGCAGGAGATTGGGTGCCCCCTGGGAAGTCTGGCCTCACCCCACCACCTTGCTCATGCTTCAATTTTACCCCCCCTTTCTTCCCAGCGCCATCTAGATGTCATGGTGGCATGCCATCTAGTGGTCAAAGTGACTACTGCAAGTAATTGCAGTGAGCTTTCAGGGTTTTGGGGTTTTTTTTGGTTTTTTTTTTTCAATTTTTTTTCTTAAGTTTATTTATTTATTTTGAGAGCACACGAGAGAGGGAGAGCGCGAGCGGGGGAGGGGCTGAGAGTGAGGGAAAGAGAAAATCAGTGCAGAGTCCTAAGTGGGGCTCCATCACACCAACCGGGAGATCATGACCTGAGCCAAAGACTGACACTTAACCGACTGAGCCACCCAGGTGCCCCCGAGCTTTCTGTTTTGATTTCATTACATCTTATTCATTCATTTATTCGTTTAATGCATTGTTATTGGGTGCCTGATGCTGAGAATATAATAGAGAACAGTATGATATAGTCTTTCCTTCAGGAACCGCATAGTCTAGGGAGAGGACACATAAAATCTGACAGCCTCTAGGGAGCTAACAGAGCACTGTCAAGGGAGCACCCAAGCTAGATTTGGTGGTCAGAGAAGACTTCCCAGAGGGAGTACAGCCAAATTTGGGACCTGCAGGATGAGTAGAGGCTCGTTAAGCAAAGGAGAGGAAGGGGAGAGACAGCCCTTCCGGGTGGAGGGGGCAGCGGATGTCAAGACAGCACAACCAGCTCACGCTGGGCTTTAAGCTTTGTTTGAATTTTGAATCGCACCACCAAGAGCTGCGAGAGCCATTTCTTATCAGGGGGAAAAATTAAGAAACCCCATCGAATTTTAACTTCCCCCAGGCCCTGGCTTATACCTTTCCCGCTTCGAGTCCACAGCCTCACGCCAACCCTCTGTGCCACGCACACCCCTATTCGTGAATTTTTTTGTTTTCCTCCCAGGCGAGAGTTGCTCATCTCACATGCCTTTGCTCTCTCGTTTCCTTCTGTCAGCGAAGAAGTTGGTCTTGCACCGTCATCATCCCTCAGCTGGGGCAGAGCTTGAGCCCTGGCAGGAATAGGCCTGGCGACGCCAAATTGCTTTCTAGGGCCAAAGTCCTGGAGGGGAAGAAGGGGCTGCTCTCGGGGGGGGTGGTCCTGGGTACCGCTGGCATCGGTATCCGTTGGGGCATTTGTTACAGAGGTAGATTCCAGGTCCCGTCTCAGGCTGTCCTTGTTCAGAGTAGGGTGGTCCCGGAATGGGCAGCAGCGTCGCAGGTGACCGGCTGCTCACCTGGGATAGAAGCACGGTGGTACCGGGGCAGCGGTCGCGAGCGCAGGCTCAGGGGTCAGCTCCCTCCACGGTTCACTCCCAGCCCCGCCTCCACCTGCGTGGGGCTCCGCTGTCCGACTTCGCGCCAGTGTCTTCATCTCCCTAAGCCGTTGCCTTCTCTTCCTAAAAAGGAGAGTAATAGCGGCACCGGGCTGGCTCAGTCGAAACAGCACGCGACTCTTGAGGTTGTGACTTCGAGCCCCATGGTGGGTGTAGAGATTCCAAAAATAAATAAATAGACTTTAAAAAAGGAGAATAATAACCATAAAGCCTACCTATGAGGGTTGTTGAGAGAAGGAGTCAAGGTTCTGCATGCAAGTTCCAGAGTCTGGCGTCGTGACAAAAGCAGTCATGTCCTGGACCCCCATTTGACTCATAAATAGGCACGGGGGTTAATGGCAGCAGGTCTGGATAATCAAGGGCTGGGGTCTAGCATTAAACGCACCCAGAGGTCGGGGCGCCTGGGCGGCTCAGTCGGTTGAGCGTCGACCTCCGCTCAGGTCATGATCTCGCAGTTCATGATTCGAGCCCCACATCAGTGTTGAGCTGTGCTGACAGCTCAGAGCTCGGAGCCTGCTTCGGATTCTGTGTCTCCCTCTCTCTCTCTCTGCCCCTGCCCTGCTCGGGCTGTCTCTCTCAAAAATTAAATCAGCTGTGGACATTTAAAAAGGAAATCCAAAAGAGTACACAGTGAAGAGTACGCGTTAAGAAAACACACGCGCACCCAGAGGAGCCGGCTGGTGCCGAGGCAAAGAGAAGAGGCTGAGTTAAAGGAGAGTCTTGAGCGCACGGCAAAGGGGGTGGAAATGAAATGAGCATTAAATGTTTGGAGAATCCAATGGGGATCTTGGCTCTGCCAGCGTCGCGTAGCAGTCATGACTCTTGCCGCTCCAAACCAGCGTCAGCGCGAAAAGCACCAAAAGGATTTTTTAGATTTATTTATTTATTTTGAGAGAGAGAGAGAGAGAGCACCAGGGAAGGGCAGAGAGGGGGAGAGAGAATCCCAACCAGGCTCCATGCTGCCAGCACACAGCCTGACACGAGACTTGAACTCACAAACCGTGAGACCGTGACCTGAGCTGAAACCCAGAGTCGCTCAATGGACCAAGCCACCCAGGCGCGCCCCGCCCCTGCCAAAAAAGGGATTTTCGATTCATTTAACTGAAGAGGTTAGAAGGTAAATGAATCCAGTTTAAATAATGGCATCGAGCAGTCTCCAGTTCTCGGCCCCGCTTCCTTCTGTCTTGGCTTTGTTCTCAGGCAGGCTTGCTCTCGTGGCGGGGAAAAGTCAACCGGCCGCTGCAAAAGCTTCGCAGTGCTTGGGGCAACCCCCGGGGAGAGACATCTCTTCTGTGCCGGCTCCCGCCCCCCACCCGGCAAAAATCCTGAGGCTTGGCTGGGATCTCACGCCCATCAGTGAACCGATCAGTGTGACCAGGGAAACGGAATGTTCTGATTGGCCAGGCCTGTATCATGTGTACAGTCTGGGAGCTGAATTCCCCGGACTGAGCATAAAGGAGTTCCCTGAAGAAAATAGGGGCCTCGTTTCTGGAAGAAGGGATGAGAACCAGTACAAGTGATGTCCTCGGTCTGTCCGTGTGAGACATCCCTGTGGCCGGCTGTCCCTGGAGCCAAGTTCCTGGGCACCGGAGCCTCCAAGTAGGTGTGCCACAGCCCTTGTGGGCTTGGTCCCCAGGCAAGGGGATCCTTGCAGCCCTGGAAGGCAGGTGGGAGGAGTCTCTCCCCTCGGAGAGATGGTGCTCCCTGAAGGGCATCTGTAGGGGCCAACAGGCAGAGCTGGTCTGCACGAGCCCCCAGCTGGGTTTTCCTAGTGTCCTTCAAGAGAGGTTGTCAAGGACAAAAGTTGGGGGACCTTATCGGGAGAGGGGAGGGAAGAGATGCTAAAATGCCCCGGCTCTCCCTGGAAGGCTAGGACCCCTCAACCAGGGTGCCCAAAGACCGTGGGAAGCAGCAGCCTTGGGCTAGAGTGGCGTCAGGGATGACGTCCCTGCTCAGCCACCCTTGCCCTTCCCTCCTTTCTTCCCGGGCCACCCTCTGCCACCACGCCGCACCCTCTGAACTATGCATTCCTTCTTCGAATGTACCCCTCCACTCCAGAGACATGTCTCTCGGGCGCTTGTATTCATTCGATAACTAGACTAGCGCCTGCAGTGGTGCCCACCCTGCGCCGGGAGCCGCAGGGAATCCCTGGGCATAGCCCACAACCTCACAGAATGTACAGATTTAGAAAGTGTGCGTTCCTTATGCACCAACTGATTCTTTTTGTAAGATGTTCCAACAATATATTTACTCCCGTGGCCGCTTGATTCCCCCCCCCCATCCTCCTCCAAAGTGACCTCCATTATTCACTTGCTGTATAGCTGGCAAAATATTTCTACATACGAGCATACCAATATGTTCCCATGCAGAAGCGTATAGCTTTTGCTTTGTTGACATTGAAAAAGTAAATCCGAAAGAGTACACAGTGAAGACGCCCTCTGACAGCACCTCCCCCCCCCCCCCCCAACCCCCCCCCCCCCCCCCCCCCGCTTCTCAATGCCTTCCCAGAACAGCCTCTTGGGTTCACCAATTTCCAGCGCTTTCTTCCAAACAAGCTAGGACGGAAGTCAGCAAACTTTCTTCGTAAATGGCCAGATCATAAATACTTTAGGCTCTGTGGGCTTATGGTCTCTGTCACGACTCATCGCCTCTGCCTTGGTACTGAGAAGGCAGCCGTAGACCATACATACATGAAGGAGCGTGGTTGTGTGCCAATAAAACTTTATTTAAAAACATGGCATTGTGAATTTTATATCATTTTCACATGTAAGGAAATATCATTCTTGTTTCGAATGCTTTGCAACTAATCTAAGAATCTGAACACCGATCTTAGCTCGCTGGCTCCACCAAGACAGGCAGCCAGCTGGATTGGGCCCTGGGACCATAGTTTGCCCACCCTGGCCGACACACATAAAGAACTAATATGCCTTCCCATCTTTCTTACACGAAGAGAGCGTACTATACCCGTTGTTCTATACCTTAATTTTCTCATTTTGCAATGTGTCTTAGAGATCATGCTGCATCATTTTATACGCAACTTCTTCGTTTTTGCCTTTGTCATAATATTACATTTTATTCCATGATCATACATTTTTTTTAAAGTGTTTATTTATTGGCACACCTGGGTGGCTCAGTCACTTGAGCATCCAAGTTCGGCTCCGGTCATGATTTCGTGGTTCATGATTTCGCCCCATATTGGGCTCTGTGCTGACGGCTCAGAGGCTGAAGCCTGCTTCGGATTCTGTGTCTCCCTCTCTCTCTGCCCCTCCCCTGCTCACACTCGGTCTCTCTCTCTCTCTCTCTCAAAAATAAATAAAACATTTTTTAAAAAGCTTATTTATTTATTTTTGAGACAGAGGGAGAGCACGAGCAGGAGAGGGACAGAGAGAGAGGGAGAGAGAGAATCCCAAGCAGGATCCATGCCGTCAGCTCAGAGCCCAGTGCGGGGCTCGATCTCACGAACTGTGAGATCGTGACCTGAGCTGAAACCCAGAGCTGGATGCTTAACTGACCGAAGCCCCCAGACGCCCCGGCCCGTGATCGCACATTTATCATAACTTCCTTAGCTAGTCACTCATGTGTGCATATGTGTTTGGAGCTCTATTGAGATATCATGCACACGTCAAGCCATGTACCCATTCTGGGTGCACCCTTAAATGGCCTTGAGTATATCCACAGAGCTGTGACACGGCCACACAGTCTATTTTAGAGCATCATCGGTACCTCGAAATAAACCCCTCACGCTGAGCTCTCATCTGCATCCCCATCGCTCCCCCGGGCCGTGGGCAACTGCTCCCCTATTTTCTGTCTCTCTCGCCTATTTTGGATATGTATATAGAATCATCAAATACATGGCCTGCTTGGCAGGCTTTTTTTTCACTCAGCCTAAGGTTTTCAAGGTTCATCCAGGCCACCGCGTGGGGCAGCCCTTCCCTCCTTTTCACCGCACAGGGAGCTTCTCCTGTACGGCTGTACCGCGTTCTCCGTGTCTGTTCGGCAGCTTGTGGACATTCGGATCGTTCCGCTTTGGGGCTCGCGTGAACACTGCCATGAGCTCTGGTGCACGAGGCGTTGTGTGAGCACGTGGCCCCACTCCTCTGGTTTATGTCTCTCGGAGCGGACTCGCTGGGTCACATGGTAACTCTACGTTCAACCATTCGAGGAACCGTCGGCATGTTTTCCGAAGCGGCCGTACCATTGCGTTTTCCCAAGGCAGTGTTAGGAGGGGTCTATTTTCTGCACAGCCTTGCCAACCTTTTGTCATCGCCTGGTGTTTTGTTTGCTCGCTTGTTTGATTTTTCATGATAGCCATCCCGGTGGGTGCGAAGCAGGATCTCCTTGGGGGGCGTGTGTGTTTTTCACCTGATGTCTTGTTCTGAGGTTTTGAGAATCTATTTCTCTATCTGAGACATTTCCCCATGTGATTACATAGGGATCTTTGTGCCCGTGAAATGCCACGTAGTCTGCCGAGCCCAGCTAGGCCCTGTGCAGCCACTCCCCCGAAGGCGACCTACGCTGTTTCCAACTTTTTCCCAGTACAAACGACAAAGTGAGCGTTCTTGAGCCTCCGTATGCACAGAGCACACATTTCTCCTAATGTTTTTTTAAATTTATTTCGAGAGAGAGAGAATGTGCACGAGCAGAGGAAGGGCAGAGAGAGAAAGAGAGACAGAATCCCAAGCGGGCTCCCTTCCACCAGGGCAGAGCCCAACGCGGGGCTCGACCTCACGAACCATGAGATCAAGACCTGAGCCCAAACCAGGAGTCAGACACTTAACCGGCTGAGCCACCCAGGCCCTCCTCCAGAGCACACGTCTCTTGAGGACAGTCTTAGAAGCGGAATGGCTGGATGAAAGGGTGTGCACATTTAAAGGTGTTGAAGGTAGTATGAATTACCCTCTGCGAAATTTTTATCTTATTTATTTATTTTTTTTATTTTTGAGAGAGAGAGAGAGTGGGAGCAGGGGAGGGGAAGAGATTGAGGGAGACACAAAATCTGCAGCAAGTTCCAGTCTCCAAGGTGACAGCACAGAGCTCGACGCGGGGCTCGAACTCACAAACCACGCGATCATGACCTGAGCTGAAGTCGGACGCTCAACCAACGGAGCCACCCAGGCGCCCCGTGCAAAATTTTGCTCCACCAAATCACACGCCAGCAATATCGTGTGAGAGAATTCATTTCACTACCACGGGCCAGCTCTGGGTCGTAACCCTTTCATTGGTGCCCAAAGCATCTGCCTTCCATTTGCACGTCCTTCATCGATGCCAGGTTGACTAGGAGTCATATCTCAACACAGGGCTGTCCTCCTCTTTGGTGCTGGGAGGTGGCCCCTTCTCATCCCTGTGTCTTCCTTGCCGCCCAGCCCAGAGCTGAGTGCAGCAGCCATGGGTAAACGTGAGTCAGGCTCTGTGATGTTTGGGGTCCTACGTGACAAAAATAGGTTCTGAGACCCTCCAAAATCCCACAGTGTCTTAGTTCCCCAAGATCGCATTGTGAACGTTAGAGCTTCTGTCTGAGCTGTGTGGCCTTCTAAGCCTTGGAGAAATCGCTGAGTCCTCAGCTGGTCTAGGGAGAAATTCTTCAATAAACAGCAGAGTGCTTTGAACACCCAGTCAGATCGGAACATGGGAATGTGTTTCAAAACAGGTGTTAGGATCCCGGGAAGCAAGTTCTTCTGCATTAAACTTTCTGATACCATCGTCCAATCGGAAATGAAAAAAAACCCTAGGGGGTCAGCAAAAGGCATCCCATTGTACAGACCGGGAGATGGAGGCTCCAGTGGGGGAAGCGACTTGCCCCAGGTCACACTGCTGATAGGGAGCGGAGGCTCCGATGCCAGGTCAGAGGTCTTTCTTCAAAACACGCAGAATCTGAGGGGCGCCTGGGTGACTCAGTGGGTTGAGCGTCCGACTGCAGCTCAGGTCATGATCTCACAGTTCGTGGATTCCAGCCCCGCGTCAGGTTCTGTGCTGACAACTCAGAGCCTGGAGCCTGCCTCTGATTCTGTGTTTCCCTCTGTCTCTGCCCCTCCCCAACTCGTTTTCTCTCTCTCTCTCTAAACATTTGAAAAATTTAAAAACAAAAAAAACCCACAACCAAACAAGCAAACAAAATGTGGAATTTGAGATCCCCCTCAAAACCCTGCCCCAAGCTCCTATTCTCCTAACTGGACACCATGGCTTTCCCCAGAAGGCAGGGGTTAGGGTAGGGCCCTGGCTTTCAAACCAGACAGTCCTGGATTCCAATCCCAGCTCAGCCCCCTGCCGTCCATTTTCTTTACCCTTGGGCCCTCAGGGTCTTTTTCCCTGACAGCTAATCTTCCCTACCTCACAGGATGACGGTCTTATTTAGTTTGACCTTCCTACCTCACAGGGTTATAGCAGAAGGAAATGAGCCAAACACATTGCCTGGCATACAGTAAGCACTCAGTAAGTATACCCTGCCTGTTATTTTTGCCAGTTCTCCCCATCTTGGGTGAATCAGCTGGGGGTGGACGATAGAGATGAACTTATCACAGGCAGGGGATTCCTGGCTCAGAATCCACCGCACTTGGTTGGGTCACATGTCCCTCCATGTTGTTATTCCACCTGGCTTCGCTTGACGTGCCCCGCCCCCGACTGGGTTGCCGCTTCAATAAACTGCGGGCGGACAGTCCTCATCCTCCTTGGTCGCCATGGCATAAGTTAGAAGGAGCTGAGAACAAGAGTTCCTTTGAGCTCAGAGATTGTCTGAGCCGCCATTAGAATCACCTGAGGGAACATTTCAAACGTACCAAGGACTGGACCCCACGCCTTGCCTTCCCCCGATCGCATTGGTTGGGAGCGGAGTCAGCAGCTTGAACTGATTTGAACTGAAGTCAGGCGCAAGATCCAGACTTCACTGTGTCTCCGTATCTCCTGGAGGGTCGGGCCCCGTCCAGCCCATAGGCCTAGGAACTTGGCATTTCCAACAAGTTTCCAAGTGATGTCTACGCTGCCAATCTGGGGGACGCGCTTTGATAACCGCTGACCTAGATGAACCCGAGGGGGCTTCTCTCACCCGGGTGGGGAGGCCCTTCCCTTCCCAGCATCCTTTGCCCACTAGTAACAGCTCCCGACTTGTCTTTCGTGAACTTCTCTACCCCTCCTCACCTCTTAGGCCGTAGGTGTGAGTGGTATTCACCTTGCTTGTCAATGTCAGAAGCACGAACGAGACCTAACCTAGGGAATCCACAGAATCTATACCCTGGCTCCCATGAGTGGGTGGTTCAGCGACAGGCGTGTCACTCAATAAAGTCTGGTGACCGTCGGCCCTATGACTCTTGCCGGAATGCTTGGGAAGAGGCGCCAGGCTGGCAAAATGTAAGCCGGGGGCTGCCACTTCTTGCCTTTGCAGGGGCAGAGCCTGTCCCACGGTGAAGCAGGCAACAGAGAGCAGAAGAGATCCATAGAGACCAGGTCCTGCGATACCTTCTCACCCCCTGGATCCAGCCACGCCTGACTCCAGGCCCAAATGTTTCAGCTCTAGGAGCCAATCAATACTTTTTTGCTTAAGCTAATTTTGCCATGTGCAGCTACTCCAAGGGCCTGAAACACAGGCCACCTCAAGAGCCTTTCTGCCCAGAGTAGGATTCCAACTTCTCTCCCGGGTGCTGCTTCCAGCAGGCAATGACCTTCCCAAAGGCCCGGGAACTGAACGGCAGAGCGAGTCATTTAGTCCCATCGTCTCCTTGTGTATGTGGGGGTGACCTGGGGGCCAAGAAGGGTGAGGACTGGTCCTGAGTCATGGGTACAACCAAGCCAACGGGAGATCAGCCCTTGGCTGTGTCAATAAATCCGCCCACAGCAGTAGGGTGATAACAGCGGCCGGGCCGGAACGCGGCCCGAGCCCCCGCTCAAGGACACCCCTGCAGGGACAGGGGTCACTCCTTCAGCACGAAAAAGGGCTTCATTGCCCTTTGTTCAGTGTCTCAGCTTCGCTAATGGCAATCAAACCAACACACGCAGGAGTGTCGCCGTTAGCATCGAGACCATAAATAGAGTGTATGGACATAGGAAACGATCTTTCAGGAGACAAAGATGAACCAGAAGGAGAAAACGAAGGCCTCCCGGTGTCTTACCACCCTGCATGCATGGTGACGACATTTGGGAAGCCGATTCTTTTGTATTTGTTTGCTTTTCCTGCGAGGATTTATATGAAGTGAGGTGGGGCTCTGCCCTGGGGAACGCGAAGTATCCCGCGAGGAAAGACTCGGGGCGAGTCTTGGAAGCAAGAGAGGGAAAGCGATAGCCCATCCCTGGGAGGCGTATCGTACAGGGTGACCGGTACGAGCTCCAGGATACAGAGAAAAGGAGTTTTTGGGGGGAGGGCCAACGGCAGCTTCCACAACTGATGAAAAGAGCAGGCATGGGTCGGCGGGAATTAAGGGGAGTCTGAGGGCCGAGAAGCAGGAAGTAGGAAAAGCAGCTTTAACGAGATGCTGTCCATGGCCCTGCCACTGCCACCGCCCTGACCAGAGCCGAAGGCCAGAGAAAGAACATTTTAGATAGCACGTTTCCCCACTGATTCGCCCAGGTGAGTGACCTCTTTGACCTTAACTAGAGGAGGCCCACCTAGAAGGATGGAACCCCAAATGACCCCTGCCCAAGACAGTCAGCGAGAGGCAACTTCCCTTAATGAAACTGGGGAGGGAATGGCGTTCCCAGTTTCCGGGTTCAGCTACAAACCCAGAGCTACCCTCTAGTGAACGTAGAGAGGGCAGGGGCTTGGGGCTTCCTTTTTTTTTAATTTTTCTTTTTTTTACTGTTTATTCATTTTTGAGAGACAGAGCATGAGTGGGGGAGGGACAGAGAGAGGGGAGACCCAGAATCCGAAGCAGGCTCCAGGCTCCCAGCTGTCAGCACAGAGCCCAACGTGTGGGCTCGAACCCACGAACCGTGAGATCGTGACCTGAGCTGAAGTCCGACGCTCAACTGACTGAGCACCCAAGTGACCCTAGGGCTGCTGCTTCTAGGGACAGTTTGCAGCGGAGCCTGGCAACTGGTTCCAGCCCAGCTCCCCTAGCACCCGGCTGGTGTACGTCCAGGCCTATGTGTCATGGAGCGGCCGTAGCCTGTGTGACAGCTGTCTTTTTCCTTCCCCAAATTCTCCTGCAGGACCAGCCAAACGGAGTGTGCGTTGATCAAGAAAGTGGTTTCTTCAGGGAGCAGGGACTGCGTCTGGGACCGGGCCTGCGGTGTTTCCGGGCTCCTGCAGATGGTAGGAGAGCCCCCCCCCTCACCCGGAGGGCCAGATTTTTGATTCATGGGGTCTTGAAAAGGAGTTGAGGGTGTGGAGGCAGTTCTTCTCAGGTGGGAGACCATTTGGAGGACTTGAGATGATGGTTTGGTGGGGGGGACGGATATAGTAGCAGCAAATGAGGTCCATTTAAATGCAAAGCATAGTGTGCTGTCACCAAAGCGCGTGCCATCTCAGGCTGCATTAATAGAAGTAGGTCTGTGGAAAGAGGGAGGAGATGTCCTTGCCTCTACTCTGGCCAGCCCATGTCCTATTCCAGGCAACTTAACAGGGATGTGGAGACAATTGGTGGCATCCCTCGACCTCATCAGCCATGCTGGGTTTCTCCTTGCCACCGCCATCCCTGCCCCCCCCCACCCCCCCACCCCAGAGCAGTTGACCGTCGTCACAGCTCCTTTCTTCCAAGCACTTTCAACTTGGCGGAACTCTCGCAACCGTCCCCTGGAGAAAGTGTGCCCGGAGGTGGAGTCCTGCTGTAGGTCTAGAAGCCTACTTTATCAGCAGCTGCAACACCATTAACCTGATCCCGAGGGCAAAGCTTAGCCTGCTCAGCAACTCCTGGGGCCTCCTGACCTGGTCTTGGGAGATCCTGCACCCTCCCCCCGCCTCCCCCCCCCACCGCCGTGGTCTCAGAGACTGGGGGGCGGGGGGGGCGGGGTGTCTCAATGTCTTCAAGGCCGCGTGCCATCTGTCTCCAGCCAAATTTCCCAATGCCATCTCCCTTCGCTCCCCTTCACATACATACGACTCAGCCAAAGGCGAACACAGTTCGACTTTTCAGAAACACATGCTCTATTAGTTGTCTCTTGATTACAAGGGGCAGAAAGCCCCGTGAGACTAGGTTGCCCAAGGAAGGCAAGTGAGGTGTCCAGAGGTGTCTGGCGCCAGGCCCCGTTGGGTCTGGCGGCGGAGGGTCTCTTGGTCTCCGTCTCTTGGCTCCGCGTGAGCGTCACCCGAGGAAGTTGCGAAATGGTTGCTGAAAGCTCGTAGCTCCGCGAGCCTGGTAGAAATAAAATTTCTCTCCTCCCAGGAGTTTGAGCCCAAGGCCCAGGAGTCGAGTCTCATGGAGCCGACAGACTGGGGTTATTGTCCATCCTAAATCGAGTCCTGTGGCAAGAGGCGCTGAACGCAGTGATTGGACAGGCCTGAGTCTCACGCCCCGGGGTGCAGGGAAAGAGGCCTCGTAGGAGCTGGGCTTGGCACGAGGGTCAGCGTTGCTTATGACACACGGCTTGAGAGCGGGAGGGGGCGGGTCCCTGAGGAACAACTTGTGCTCTGTAATTAGAAGCAGGGGAAACGGGCTGGGCAGGCGACAGCACACGGCCACCACCACCACGCAGGCTGATCAGGTCCGCCCAGCGACCCAGCAAACAGGGTATCAGCCCAACAGAGGGTGAGGGAAGTACAGCCACGCGGAGCAGCTCTGGGCATTGGAGGGACAGTCCTGTGTTTCTTTGGAACATCTTAGCGGCTACGGGAGAGGCCTGGGAATACGGATGAGGAAGCCACGTGAAGGATTTTGAACTTTGGAAATGGACCTTCCTGCAAGGATCATGCCCAATGAAAACAGTGATACTTCTGGAGCATTCTAGAGTGTTCTGGGCCAGGAGAGGAATGGCGTTGGCAGACACTATCCAACACCCTTTGTCCCCTTCCTTCTTTCCTTCTTAAAGAGTCCTGTATTGTCCGGGTGTCCACTCAGCCCTGACCTCAAGGCGAATCGTGATTGGTCCACACCCATCGTGGTGCTCCCTCCCTCCTGCCAACCACTGGACTAGGGACACACATTTGACACAGTTCTGACCAATGACGCGAGGGTCTTTGGGGAGCCATGTTTTCACCGCTGAGAAGACACACACTAGAAGAAACAGACCGCTCCCCCTTCGCTGGGCATTGTCATGTCCTGAAGTACAGTACTTCTCTTGGAACCCGGAAGGAAGTCAGCTTGAAGGACGGTGGACACCCAAAGAGGATAGAGCAGGGAAATGCAAGGAACCTGAACTCTTGGTTGTGACACGGAGCCACTGAATTAACCAGCGCCGATGCATCCTTCTTTGGGATGTCTTAGCATGTAGCATAATAAACGACCCTTATTGTTTTGGTCTGTCGCACTGGAGTCCTCCCTCATTGTCGCCGCGGTGCACTGAGTGACTCAGATAGGCCTGGCTTCTCGAGAGTCTCTGAAGAGAGAGGACACCTTCCGCACCAGCCATTGAGGCTGTAGGCAAGCGGAACAGCCATTCCGGGAAGTGCGGGATCCTGGAAAGAGGATGAGCTGCAGAGACCCACGCTCCCGGATCCTTGGTGTCCTCGCCATGTGCCCTTGAACACTCGCACGCGCCTCTCTCGGCCTCACTGTTTTCATCTGAAAAATGGGAAGAATTGTTCTTCCCTGAGGTGCTGCGAGGACTGAGACCACGCGGACCATTTTGACATATGATTACAATGGCTGTTTATGGAGGGATCCCTTTTATCCGTGCGTCACCGGACCAGGATCTCAGGGACGTCCAAACGAGGACGTCCAAGGCAGGGACGCTTTACCAGGATTTCTTCAGAAGCTTTTCGAAAACTCTAGATTCCTGGACTCCACCCACGGAGATCACGATTCAGGAGACCTGAGATGGGGTCTGTCTGGTAGTCAGGACTCTCGGTCACAAGTAGCGGAAACCCCAAATCAAACTGGCTAAAGTAAAAAAAAAAAAAAAAAAAAAAAAGGCAATTTATTGGCTCGTGTATCTGCACCGTCCAGGGGGCTAAACCTCAGACATGGCAGGGTCCAGGTGCTCTTAACGTGTCACAAGGAACGTCCGTCTGCCTCCCTCTCTCTCTCTCTGATCCCTTGTCATGGTCGGCTTCCGTGCTGGCTTCAATCTTAGCCAGCAGTTCCAAGCTGACAGCCACAGCCCAGGGCCTCCAAGAAAAGAGAGCATCTATTCCCCTACAGCTCTGCCAACATCCTGGGGCTGCCGCTGTGGCCAGCTTTGACCCTGGGCTGACCACTGTCTGTGATTGGCCAGGCCTGGGGAACACGCTCGCCCCTAGAGACCCAAAGCACACAGGGTCACACGTGGGGCAGGGGATGGCTCTCTCAGGTAACATAAGGGCTCTCCTCGGGGGAAGAGAAAATGGGTGCAGAGTGGGCAACCATGCTAGGAGCCTCAGTGTCTGTATTTCTGACCGGGTCACCCGTTGATTCGGACGCACAGGCAGGGTTGGGAATGACTGCTGGAGAGGCCTCTGGTTTTAGGACTTAGTAGAGTCATGGCAATCCCTTTCTTCCGAGGAACTCTTAAACATTAGCCAATAAGCAAGATCGATCCAAAAATGGTCCTGTCCTGGTGAAAGGAGGGGCTTAGAAGCTTCCAGGTGCCCCCCCAAGCAGCCCTGGGGGCTCCCCTGAGCTCCCCGAATTCATTGTTCTCTGAGGTCCCTTTGGCTCTGATTCTCCAGCCCTGCATTTGGTGCAATGGCGGTGGGGGGGGGGTTTGCGGGGGGGAGTCTCAAAGAGCGCCCCCAACGCACTGCCCCGCCCCCAGCCCCCGCACCCGCGTTAGAAGCCGGCGTCAGAGGAGCAGATCAGGACAGGAGAGGCCAGGGGCTGGCCTAGAGGGTGCGTTAGACATGCCACATCCGAGCCTTCTGGCTTTGAAAGCCCATCCTGGCCCGAGGCCAAATGGCCTCAGGGGCTCCGCAGAGCACTGCTGCAGGCTGCGTGGGGACAGGGACAGAGGGGCCGGAGATGGTGCCGCATCCGCCGTGGCGGAGGGAGATGCCACAGGGACACACTGGCTGGGGAGACGTGCTGGAGGATGAAGCCAATTTCACACTTTATTAGTCTGTTTGGGGCCAATTAAGGCCATGCGGAAACTGGGCTGAGGCCCCCTCCCTCCCTCCTCCCTTCGCCAAGAAGAAAGGCCTCTATGGCCTGAAACTCTTCTTGTCGAAGGAGCACTATTTTTTTTTTCTACTCAAAACCCCACAGTATTCAGTCCAGGAGTCGAGATGCCTTTTATTTTGCAAGAGGCTGCGAAGCGGAGAGGTGAACGAATCCAGCGGGCGTCTGGCGGGGGAGGGGTTGAGCTGTGTTGTTTATTACTTCATTTATTCATCCACCATCCACTCAACAGATACGCCCTGGGAGCCTACTGTGTGCCAGCAAACTGAACTTGGTGCTTAATTTAGTAAAACCTCAGGTCCTCAGGGAACCCTCATTCATCTCCCAGCTTTGCACCGAGCACCAACCGTGTCAGACACCTTGCCGGGCTCTGGGGGTGCATAGACAGACAGACACGACCCCTGCCCTCATAGAGCTAACTCAGTGGAGAGACCCTCGAGTAAAAAGGCTTTTTCAACAGAGAGGGAGGAGGACCCCAGTTAGAGGTAGACACGGGGAAAGTACCTGAACCAAGCAAGGAAGGCTTCCTGGAGGAAGTGATGTGTCACCAAGACTTGAAGGATGACTTAGCAGGGGGAGGGGAATGGGGGAGGGTGTACCTACCACCCAGATGAAAGGAGGCCAGAGAGAGTATTGCAGTGGGCAGAGGACAAGGAAGGGAAGGAATAAACAGGGGCCACACCATAAAGTCATGGTCAGGACCCTGGCGGGTCCTCCCAAAGCCTGGATTCAGATGCGTGTCTCTGAAAGCTCTCCCCGGCAGTGGCCTTGTGAAGAAGAGAGGCAAGGCGGGAGGAACTGGAGGCCGGAGACACCGCTGGAGGCTGTTGCAGGATGGCAGGTGAGTGCTGGGACAGCCCCAAGCTTCAGTGGGGATGGTGACAAGTGGATGACTTTGGCAGACCTAAGAGATGTCGTGCTCTGTGGGGATTCTCTGTAGGTCAGACAGTGAGTACAGGGGACAGAGATGGGACTGGGCATCAGGTGAAGCTAGGTTTAGAACCTACTCTAGGGGCGCCCAGGTGGCTCAGTCGGTTGAGCGTCCGACTTTGGCTCAGGTCCTGATCTCGCGGTCTGTGAGTTCGAGCCCCGCGTCGGGCTCTGTGCTGATGGCTCAGAGCCTGGAGTCTGCTCTGGATTCTGTGTCTCCCTCTCTCTCGGCCCTTTCGCTGCTCGTGCTCTGGTTCTCTCTCCCTCATAAAATAAATAAACGTTAAAAAAATATATTTTAAAAAAATCAAAAAAAGAAACTGTTCTAAACTGTTTAACATCTACGTGGCCCTTGGCAAATCCCCGTACGTTTCCTCTCTTCCCTTCACGTGCCAGCTTCATTCTCATGGGACCTGTGCGCCCGTGGGCCGTAAGTAGGGTTACCAGCTAAAACACAGGGCGCCTATTCGATTTGCATATAAGCCATAAATAATTTTTTAATATAAGCATATCCCATTTGGGACATCCTAACACATATTTTAATTTAGGACTGAATAAGATGGATAAAATCCCTACCTTTGAGGATCTTATTGTCTTTTTTTGTTTTTAATTTTTTTTTTAACCTTTATTCATTTTTGAGAGGCAGAGAGACAGAGTGTGAGCAGGGAGGGGCAGAGAGAGAGAAGGAGATACAGAATCCCAAGCAGGCTCCAGGCTCTGAGCTGTCAGCACAGAGCCTGATGTGGGGCTTGAACTCACAGACCGCGAGATCATGACCTGAGTGGAAGTCAGATGCTTAACCCACTGAGCCACCCAGGCGCCCCTACTGTCTTCTCTTTTTAAGATTTTTAAGTTTTTAAAGTAATCTCTCCATCCAACATGGGGCTCAAACTTACAACCCCAAGATCAAGAGTCGTATGCTCTACAGACTAAGCCAGCCAGGTGCCCCAAGGAACTCACTTTCTAAAGGGGGAATCAGACAATAAACAAGCAAACCAACAAACAAGAAAATAAGAGGGAAGGAGATAGTCTGCAATGACAGTAAGGCAGGGTGACGTAATAGTGGGTGACTGGGGTCGGGGTGGGGAGGGTTGGACGCTACCCACATGGAGTGGTCGGCAAAGGCATGGCCGAGGAGCTGACCTTCCTGGCAAGAAGACAAGCCACGGGCAGATCTGGGGGCCGAGCAGCCAGAGAAGGGAGGCGCTGATGCGGAGGGCCTAAGTCAGGAACGAGCTTCGAGTCGCTGAGGCACAGAAAGAGAGAAAGCAAGTGTGGCCTCTTACGGGGATCAAAGGGGAAGATGGTCCATGATGCGGTGGGAAGGAGGCTGGGGCCCATCGTGCTGGGCCTTTTAGGCCAGAGTGAGGAGTCAGGATTTTGTTCCGTGTCGAGCAGGGCCAGGTCACTCTCTCCTTTTTTGCGGAGTCACTCCGACTGCTTGGTGGAGAGTGGGCTGAGGGTGAAGGACAAGGGGGTGGGGGGACAGAGTGCCCATCAGGAGGCAGTGGAGACAGCGAGTGGAGGGACAGCAGGCAGGTTGACTGGCCTTGCTGCGGGGTGGAAGGCGAGGGGCTGAGAGGAAGAGAGGAAGCAGAGCGAATGCCAGGTTGGGGGCTCCAACGACCGAATGGATGGTTGGCGCCATGTACTGAGAGGAGAAGGCTGGGGGCGTCGGGGTGGCGGGTGCAGGCTAGGTGTTTGTTGCTGCTGTACCTTATCGGGAGGCAAAGAAGGGTGACCGTCTCTTGGGGGAGGAAGTGGTAGAATTCGAACTCCATATTCGATTTTATTAAAAATTACGCGGTACCTGCCTATTGTAATAGATTAACCAAGACCGCGTTATCGCTGCAGTAGGACTACGGAAAGGGAAACCGCACCAAGAGTTTCCAGCTGGTGGCTGTGATTCTCCAGGAGGGGGTGGGGACACATGCCTCCTAAGGGGCATGCCACAGCTTAGAGTCTCTGGCCTGGGAGGCGGCCAGGGGTGTGGTGTAAAGAAGAAAATGGATGTTGAGATGTTTTCCAGCTAGGTATGTGTGGGTGTGTGTGGGTGGCTGTGGGTGTGTGTCTGGGGTGTGGGTGTGCTGGGGTGTGAGTGTGTGTGGGTGGCTGTGGGTGTGTGTGGCTGTGGGGGGGTATGGGAGGGTATGGAGATGGCCCTGGGTATGTGTGGGTAGGTGCAGGGGTATGGGGGGGTGGGTATGGGGGAGTGTGGGGGTGTGCCCTGGGTATGTGTGTGTGTGTGTGTGTGGCTATGGGTGTGTGTGGGTAGGTGTGGAGGGTATGTGTGGATGGGGATGGGGAGCTGGGGGGTGTCATTGTGCTTATATTTGTATTTTATGCCTGCCCTTCTGCCCCATAGCTTTTTTGGAGTGTGGGGGGAGTATGAAAAATAATTTGAGGTAAAAACATGTAGGAATTTGAAGAAGTCAGGGGAAGGCATACCTGAACGCTGGCGGTATCACAAGGCCATCTGTCACTGCGCCCACGCCCACGGCTGCTGGGCAAGCCTCTCCAGAGAATGAAGTAATTCAAGATGGCCGACTCTAATCGCCAGAGTATTCGAGGACAGGGGCACAGGTACGTTCCCAGGGGAACGACCTTTGGCCTCTTAAGATATCTACTTGTTTTCAGTTTTGAAAGCGCTCCGTAGTGAGGGGATAGTTTTTAGAGTCTGAGGTGGCGGAGGGTCCGGAACACAGACGTTAGGTGCAGGGAGTGTCAGCCCAGAGCACAGAAAACTCGGGGGCAGGGTCACTGCCTGCGAAGTCTGGAAGGGCTCCCGTGGAGGGGGCGGCTTACGTGCTCAGGGATCCATCACTTAGGAAGCACTCAATACCGCGCATCGCCAGATACGGTGCCAGATGCTTCCATACCTCATCCCATTTCGACATCCCGACAACCCTTTGAGGCAGGACCATTTCCTGATTGGCCCACAAAGAGGAAAGTGAGGTTTTAGAGAGATGGAGCAACTCGTTCGCTGAGGTCACACGGCTGCTAAGTGTTGAGCCGGGGTTTGAACTCGAGCATTTTCCTGGGCTCCTGACTACCACCGCCTCTGTATCTTTGATTCGGCCCACTGTGCCCACTAGGTTCAACTCTGCCCTCGTGCAGGGTGGGGGTGGGTGGGTTCCAAGCCGCTCGAGGCCCCGGGGTTCAACACGAAGTCCCTTGTGCTGGAAGCGCCTAACTCTGTGCCCAGCTCTCAATTCTGCCTCCTGCCAGGATCTCTGTGTCCTTATGGAGCCTGATGCCGGAGTCCCCAGGGCCTGGTACTTGAACTTCAACCCAAAGACTGAGCCCCTACTGCCCCCTCTCTGACCTGGCCTCGATCTCTTCCGTTCCTGGACACTAGCAGAGAGCCGTCCTCAGGTGCCCCATGGGGGTTCTGACCGCCTGCTGGACACCTGCCACCTCCCCCACATCCTGAGCTCACAACTCCTTCACCTGACCCGACCCCCTTCCTTGCCCTGGCCGCTGGCTCCATGCTCCCAGCCCTGGCTCTGTCCCAGGGGAGTGGCCTCGGGGCTCCATCCTAACTAGGACACCGGCATGGCTCGTGAAATGCCTACAGAATGAGTTCCACAGTGCCAGGCTGCTGGTGAGATCTGTTTGTTTGTTTGTTTGTTTGTTTTAGCCTACAGCTCTTGAGAGCTCGCTATGTGCCCGGTACTGAATTAATCATGTCAAGTGGATTCCCTCATATAACCCTCAGGCAGCCCCGTGAGCCGCGACGAGAAGCTTCGGTGATTACTGTTAATGCACCGGTCCTTCCCCAGGCCAGAGGCTCTGCTGATGCGCCCAGAAGCCCTGAGACCCCAGAATCGAGACAAGCAGGCTCCTCCCTGGTCAGGAGCCCCAACTCCACGCCCTAACTCCCTGACGTGGGGCTCACTGCCCCTCCTGAGCCAGGGCCAGGCTCCGGGCACTGTGGCTGCAAGGAGGTGACCCTGTCCTCCTGCCCACGGCCCGGCTTTGTTCTCACACAGCTGCCTCTAGGCCTCTGCCTGCTTAGGGCCCTGGAGGCACAGCCGCAGCTGGCCAAGCCTAGGGGCCGCTCAGATTCTCACAGCCACTGACCCTGTAGCGCAACCCACTCAGCTCCTATCTGTCGCTGAAGACACTCCCGAGAGCCCAGATGGGAGGCTGGACAGTCCCCCCGCCCCAGAGAAGGTGCAGCAGACTGGGCGATGGTCCCAACCTTTCCCGAGGGCTGGGCAGCCTGAGGGGCAGGGGCACCTGGGAACCCCATATTTCCACCGTCCTGTCCCTCCCTGCGCCCCTAGCTACAGGGCGACCTATCAGTCACTGTCTGGTTGGAGAACCGCCCAATCCAAATTTGACCTAGGGAGGAGGTTACGCAGGGGAAAGAAGACCCAAGAGGCACCCCAGAGGTTCGCAACAGCAAAAAGACACTCCAGTCCCCCGGCGGGAGGGACGCAGGGAAGAGGCAGTGTTATTAGCGCCCCGTATTTGGAAGCTACTGACAGACACTGGGAAGCAGAGCCAAGTCTGTCCATGGGACTTGAGACCACAAGGGAGGAGCTGTCCAGGAGGGGCTGGAACCATGGAGAAGACCAGCCACAGGGAGAGAGGCTGCCTGAAGCAGAGAGAGGGGGAGAAATACCTTGGGCTCTCCCCACCTCGCCCCTGCCAGGAAAGCGGAGGGCGGGAGGCCTGGGAAATGTAGTTCCCCACAGCGCAGAGCAGAGCAGAGCAGAGCAGGGCCGGGGGAGAAGGGAGGGCAGGCAGGCACACGGCCAAGCTTTGGAGGTGCCAGCAGCCCAGAGGGGACGGCCGCAGCTCCAACGCTAGTTCCGGCCTAAACTTCCCGGGGCCCAAGGTGGTCCCCAAATCTGTGGCTGCTGTTTAGAGCTCCCTTTCCCCTCACAGGCTCCAAGGATACCCCGGGCCCTGAGGACAGGCAGATGGGCCGGAGACGGGGAACCCAGAGCCACCTGAGATGTGCTGGAAACAGGGCGGCTGCCTGCCTGGGGCCTCGGTGGTGACCGGACAGCAGCCGGGGCTCCTGAGCCCAGCCGGAAGTCAGGCCCCGGGAGGACAAATCTGTGCTCCCCAATCTGCTGCGGGAGCTTCCGGCAAGCTCTGGTCGCCAGGGAATACCCCGAGAAGACGCCCCTGGGTGCGGAAGGCCCCGAGCCTGTGACCGGAGTTGCTGCTCCGGCAGTATCGGGGTGCTGATTGCTGCCTGGGTGCCCGTCCGCCCCGTCCGAAGACAGGACAGCAGGAAGCCATGTTGTTGGAGAGAGGCGGCAGGATCCGAGCCACCGGTGCCCACAAGCGGTGGCCCTGGATGGGAAACCCGCCCACCCCGGCCGCACCACCGAGGGCAGAGGACGGAAAATCCCAGGAATGCCTTTGGGGCGTGAGAGCAGCCTCTGAGGGAAGGGCTGTGCCCAACGGCAGCCAGGCCCTCAGGAGCCGGGGTCAGGGGTCTTCCTCCCCATTGGGGAGTGGCAGGCCTCGTCACCCTCCCACGTGCAGGGATAAAGGCCTTATGAACCTTTCCCCAAATGTCACGCCATCTCTGCTGAGGTCCCCAGAGTGACGGTAACTGTGTTTATTGAGCACTAATGTGTTGGGTGCTGGGCTACGTGGTTTTATAGCAGTATCTCATTTAATCCTTAAAAGAATTTTGTGGGAGGAGTGCCTGGGCAGCTCAAGCGGTTAAGTGTCTGACTCTTGGTTTCTACTCAGGTCATGATCTTACAGGTTTCGTGATTTCGAGCCCTGAGCCGGGCTCTGTGCTGGCAGTGTGGGGCCTGCTTGAGGCTCTCTGTCTCCCTCTCTCTCTCTCTCTCTTCTCCGCCCCTCCTCCACTGGGGCTGTCTCTGTCTCTCTCAAATAAACTTAAAGAAAAAATCTGTGGGATAGGTACCGTGGAGATCCTCATGGGTGAGCCAGAAAACATGGCCCACAATCTAGAAAGTTTGAAGATGGCAGCAGTAACATTACTGTAAAAGGAAACGGCGCTCCCAGAGATCCAAGGTAGGGGGACTAATGTCCGAGTAAGGTGGAGACACATGAAGGCATTTCACAGGAAATATAAAGAGATGACACTAAGTCTTCGGAGGGGATTCTCCACCCACGACAGTCAACCCACACTTGCAACCCAGGCAGAAGATGCAAAGGGGGCGGGGGCTGTTGCGGCCCATACAATCTCCACAAAGACCTCACGGAAAAATAAAAACAGACAAAACACTGGTTTCTGGCTGTTCTCGAAAAATCAGAACGTGTGGCATCACTGGGCCCTCCTTCTGTGGAACACTGTTTGGAGCCAAGAAGCTGCGAGCTCCTTTGGACCGCGGGTGAGCGCTCTGGTCCAACACAGTCCCCACCACCCCCTAAGGTCTTTCACTTGGTCCTTCCCCTCAGCTGCGCCATCTGTCCAGCCCGAGGGCACTTGGAGAGGACCCTTGGCGGACCGGTAGAGCCCTGCTACCACCTGGTGGCCACCGCTCACCATTTCCTTCATGGCACAGCAGTGAGGTTCCTGACGTGTGATCCGTGAGCTGTCATCACGCTGACTGTTCCATTTAATTCTCTCACCCACGACTCTGCGAGACCAGGAGTTGCACCCATTTTACAGATGAGAGAACAGAAAAGACAAGTTCAGAAATTACGATAAGAAAACACAAGGAGCGCCTCGGGAGCTCAGTTCGTTGAGCATCCAACTTCTGCGTGGGTCACGATCTCACAGTTGATGAGTTCTAGTCCCAATTCAGGCTCTGTGCTGCCAGAATGGATCCTGCTTCCGATTCTGTCTCCTCTGCCCCTCCCCTGCTCTCTTTTTCTCTCTCAAAAATAAACATTAAAAAAAGCTTTTAAATA
Organism: Paguma larvata; assembly: GCA_030068075.1. NCBI lineage: Eukaryota > Metazoa > Chordata > Mammalia > Carnivora > Viverridae > Paguma > Paguma larvata. Next base: position 40,127,197 of record CM057826.1, on the reverse strand, counting down.
ACAGACAAGCAAGTTTAAGGGAATGGATTGTCCGGGTTACCTGCTCTCCCGGATGTTGCCAGAAGTGGAACCCGCCTTTTTCTGTAACCCCGGTCTGGGGTACTTTAGGCTCTGCCCTGTCACAACAGGCCCTCCAGTGACTTCCATGCTGAAGGCTCCGTCTTGGTGGAGGGAGCGGGGACTCCTTGGGATCAGCCAGGCCTCTACAATGAGTACTTCCGGGGTCAAGTGGAGAGGCCAGGGCAGGCTGGGGACCTCACCAAATCCCTTCACACGCAGAAACCACGATAAGCGCATTTGCTGCTTGCCTGTGGCCAAGGAGACCTTGAACTCAGCATGTCTAAGGCCGAGCGAGAGTGAAGGAGAGGCCTCCTCAGGCCTGGACACTTTTCACACCGCCGTGCTGGCTCCCCAGGCCTGAGAGGGCCTCTCTTTCCCTTTTGCTGTCCCCAATCCCACTGATCCCACGGAGCCCGGCCCCTGCCCCTCGTCTTCCAAGAAGCCTCTCTGAGCACCCCCCAACCCCCCATAGAACTCCCTTATCCGAGCGCCTATGAGCCTGGTCCACAGCACCCCTCTGGGGCTGAGGCATCCCGCCCCGCGGTACCAAGTAACAGCCTGCCGCCTGGATGTCTTGCTTCTCCAGCTGGCCCGGAGACTCCCTGGAGGCGGGGCCCTCCCTCCCACCCACCCTCCCGCCTTCACCCAACCCGCGTCACCCATCGAGCCTCAGCTTGGACATCGGTTCTTTCAGGAAGCCTTCCTTAGCTGCCAAGTGTCAGGGGCTGGCCCCTCCTCTGGCACCTGCGAGTGCCCGGTCCTAACACTTACCCTGCGTGTTAAGTGACGACCGATCTGTCTCTCTCCCACCCCAGACTGTGGGCTTGGGGAGGACAGGGCCCCCATCTGTCTGACTTCTCGCTGTACCCCAGCATCTAAGGCCACCTCCTGGAGGCACCAGAGGACTGTGGTCATTAAATGAACCCGGGAGCCAACGAGGCGCCGTTTTTATGAAGAGCAGGTATCCAGTGAGCGCGTGCCACGCTGCGGCATCTGACTATCCGATGGTTAGAGTCCCACAAACCCCAGAGACCTTTTCGTCTTTGAAATCCTTTATTCTCAGCAGGTCACATCACTGATTCGCCAAGCTAGAGCTCCTTATAGTAAGCAAGAATTCATTCATCTTTCCTTGATATTGTGATCCCATCCTCACGTTCGAAACTGGGTTTGGGCCCCGAAGGTTAATGAGGAGGCACTCTGTCGCGGGGAGCAAGGGCCGCCCTCGTGAATCGGTCTCGTTTGGTTCACAGGCAAATCACCGTAGCACGTTTAATAGGTGACAGCCCCGCCATGAAATAAAACACAGTGCAGGTTCTAGGCATCTGGGGGGAAAAGGCACATTACACGAGGCCCCCTGGAGAAAATCCGGGCCATTCTCTGTCTCTCAACATGCAATTTCTTACCCGTCAGTAATTTTTAATCGCATCCTCTCATCGTCCACAAGAAACCACAAGCCGTGTGCTACCGAACACGTTTTCATTGTCCCCTCACGAGATAGATTTGGTTCCCAGTCTGTTTCGGGTTTCTCCCTCATGCCTTCAAGAACATCCCATTTTGTTCAGGTCCCTCTTAACGGCACTTAATAAATATACATTCTGGGACCTGACAGAACAGGCTGTCCTATTTCAAGCCACCTCTAAAGCCGTCTCTTCAAAAACACACCTGAGCTAGGACAAAGCTCAGACGGGACACGTTCTAGCTTATAGCCTGTGGCCACTTCTCACTGCAGTCCCCTCTCGTCCATCACTGTGTGTCTAGGGCAGAGTCCCCGGCCCCGATGACACGCCAGAAGCATCTAGAGAGCTTTCTGAGTTCCCAAGGCCCCAGCCACACCCCAGATCAATTCCATGAGAATGTCTGGATGGGATCCTGGCACCAGTCACAGGTGAAAGTTGCCCAGAGACCACGGCAAGTGGCCAAGTTGAGAAGCCCCCAGCGAGGATTCTAGCACACGGCCGATTCTCTGGAGTGAGGAACTCACAAATGGATTTCCTATTTTATTATCTGCTCCCCTGTGCTTCCTGTTGGCATTAGAAACCTGAGCAGGGGAGGCACCTGGGTGGCTCAGTCGGTTAAACGTGAGACTTCAGCCCAGGTCATGATCTCATAGTTCATGAGTTTAAGCCCCACCTCGGGCTCCATGCTTACACCTCGGAGCCTAGAGCCTGCTTCGGATTCTGTGTCTCCCACTCTCTCTGCTCCTCCCCCACTCATGCTCTCTGTCTCTCAAAAATAAATAAATGTTTAAAAAAAAAAAAAAAGAAAGAAAGAAACCTGAGCAGGAAAGAGAAAGGAAACCGAGCCGAGAGCATCGTACAGAATTTGGTGCTGGGAAAGGGTCAGCGGGGACTGAGTTCCTCTTGCATTATGCATCTTCTGCTTCCACAGGCCGAGGAGTGAGGTGCAGACTCTCACACAGGCATGTATATTTCTTAAAAGCCCTCCAAAACCCAGAGCTAACAGTGTTAGGCCCTACGGTTATAATAACATGGAGATGTTTTTGGAAATAAGTCAAAACTGCCACCGGTTTTTCCACACACTCTAACTTGGGTTGGTTTCAAAATTTATAATTCGTATTAAAAATCATGCTGGACCACCCTCTTCTTCGAACCTGTGATTCAACTTGGCCAAAGTGACAACCCGAAGATGATGATTCAACAGTGACTGCCCCCCAATTTGCCCCAGTGGGACAGTCCTCCTTGGACAGGAACTGTCTTTCAATTTCCAGGGTCTAGAAAGGGTTTGACGATGGGTTCGATCTCACCAAGTTCAAAGAGGTTGGTACCCAGCATGCAGTGTTGAGAAGGATCCTGAAGGAGACCCTGAGTTTATGGGAAAGGGCCGCCATATTGACTAGCGATGTCTGGTCTGGCCCGGCCCGGGGAATCGGTAGCGGCTGCGGGGATGCTCCCAGTGGCGGCTGGGCCAGGTGATGCTGGGGCCATCCTGAGACCACTCCTGGGCACATCCTGCTACCGAGGGCAATTTACATTTTTATCACACTTCCCATCCTTAGCCTCAGGTCATTCTCACCATGCCCCTGTGAGTAGGATCTCTGTGGATGGGAAAACAGGCTGTGTCCTATGTGGAAGGCTCCACAGCCAACTGACATCACCTTCACTGCTGCCTCCAGGCCCTGAAAACACCGGGGGGTTCCCCCTGGCTCCCAACTTCCAGAAACAGGAAACCGAGCCATCGCCTGAGCTCCCCCACCCACCTGGCTTTTGCTCACTTGCTGCACAGAGTTGCCTCTGGAATTTGCATATCCTCTGTTTCCTAATCCAGAGAACACAGCAGTAGTATACAACAGCCTCGCACGCCCCACCTAACACACTTTCGAAATCCCTCTTTCCCCAGAACCGCCTCTAAATTTGCCTAAACGCATTCCAGAACTGTGACGTGGCCACGCCCTCTCCCAGCCCTGGCCAACAATCTCCAGAGAACTGTCCCCCTGGCCCCACACGGCCTGGCTTCCCTGCTAGAGAGGGCCCCCCAGGGGGTTCACTGCCCAGGAGGACTCAGCTCCCAGGCCGTGGGGCCTCCCGATGCCACATGAAGGAAGTGAACCGTCAGGACAGGTAGTCCCGGACTTCTCCAGTGTGTCCCCATCACCCCATTGCACACAGGTACCCTTCACCTGGGTGACCCAGTCCCATGGGCAGGGCTGGATGGAAGCACAGGTAAGATTGGCCATAAGCTACAGCAAGTCCTTATCAATGTGACCTGCCATCCGGGCTGTGGTGGGAACCACTTTCTCTGCAGATATAACTCCTGGTTCTGCCTGGAGCCTTCCACACTCACGCAGGCCCGGCCAGGCACTCTGCAAGGCCCACCCACCTCTTCTGGTCGCCCTTCACCCAGCCTCGGCCTGAACTCCCCTCCCGGCCCCGCCTTTTCTTGGCTTCCCTTCCCTCACACGGTCACAGCCTCGAAACCTCCCCATCCCTTGGTGACATGGGCTCCCCGGAGGGCACCCTAAGAGGGCAGACTCCAGCCCCACGGAGCTGGGCTCGGGGCCCTGGCCAGGAAGCTGGAAGGCACGTATCCCCTCCGCCCGTGCACTTCCACGAGGCTCCATTCCGGGTTCCCCTTCTTGTCCCGGGCCTCCAGCACAGTCACCGGCTGGCCTGCCTGCAGGCTCACTTCGTGGCTGCTTCTAGCCACGAAGGGGTACACTGCCACCACCTGAAACACACGGAGAGGGACACAGAGACGGTCAGGGTGGGAAGACAGACGAACTCCACCCAGAGAGGCTGTTTATCCTGCTCCTTCCCACCCGCCTCTGGCCCCCCTGCTGGGCGGTCCCCACCTCCCAAGGACATCCTGTTTGCTCCAGATGAAGGCTACCTCTGCTACTTCCGCCACCAACACCTACTGTGTGGCAGGTTCCGTTCCAGCACCTGACTTCGTGCCGATTTTCACAATCCTACAATCCTAGTCGGCCCATCTTTCAGATGCGGAAATTGAGACTCAGCGGGGTCAACCAACTGAGTCAAAAATCAGACCTCGACGAAGCCAGGCCTGTCTGACCTCAGCCCACGGCTGCCATCTCACCAAGCAGAGGACACGCCTTCTCTCCCTCATCACCCCCTCCCCCCGCCCTCCTAAAGGTGTCATCTGCTCAGGCCCATTTCCCAGCTTGGAGTAGGGAAAAGGGGTTGGGTGACTTGGTTCTGTTTTAGGGAAAGGCACTGAGCTGTAAAAACAAGGGGAGGGGAGGGCGTTTATCAGGCTAATATTTCAGCTCCCTGGCCTCAGTTTTATCATCTGCAGAATGGAAGTAATAATACCCTCCCCTCCAGGTAATGGTGGGAACTTAACGAATGATGAAGGCGCGTGTCTGGTACACAGGCAGGGCTCAGAAAACGCTGGCCGCTCTGACGACTTTTACCGTTCCTGCTGTGACCGCAGCCCAGCCTCAGGTCGATCAGGAGCAAGGGAGGACTGGGAGGACTGGGAGGACCCCACGCGCGTGGACCCGTGAGCAGAGGAGGCAGCCGATGTGTCTGGGAAGATGGATGGCTGAGCTCACCCACATGGGGGTTCCTAGAGACGCTGCCCACACTGGACGGAGCTGGGGCTCCACCGGGGGGCCGGGCCCTCTTGTGAGCTCCTCGTGGGTCCTTTGCTGATAGGTGGGAATGTCCAGCAGGAGGCGGCTTGGATGTGCCAGGCACTGGCCCTCAGAGCCTTTCCAGGGGCCCGCCGCAAGCCGCAAATGTCAGATTCCAGAAGCTTCTACGCAGCCCACATTCCATGCGCCCTACTTCAGGCTCTTCCCTGGCCTGAGCCCCCTCCCCCATTCACTGCAAGTCTCTGGGATCCCGCCCCTCGTCCCCCCAGGCCCTTTCTGCTGCGCATCTGTCACCTGTGAAGCGCCTCCTTTCTAACTGGGAGCGCGGCCTCCCTTTACTGAGGTCCGCATCTGCCCGGCCTGGCTTTCCTACCTCATCCAGCCCTCACGGCCACCCCACGGCGCTGCTTCTCCCTCGAGGACTCTGCCCCAGCAAAGCCAAACCCTTCTGTGGCTTCCCAACACTTTTTCGTGGTTTGGGATATAATTCATGCACTGTAACAGTTGTCTTTCTAAAGTGTACAGTGCAGTACATTTTAATATGCTCAGAGGCTGTGCGATCATCACTACTAACTCCAGGACATTTGCGTCACCCCGTAAAGAAACCCCGTGCCAGATAGCTGTCGCTTCCCGACGCCCAGCCCCAGCCCCTGCCAGCCACTGATCTACGGGCTGTGTCTATGCGTTTGCCCGTTTCGGACATTTCATACAGGCGGAACCACACGGCACGCGGCCTTGCGTATCGCACTGCACGTGGTAGCGTGTACCGCCCCCTCCTTCTTTCTTCTGGCTGAGTAGTAGTTAATTGGACGGTTACGCTATATTTTGTTTATCCGTTCAGCCACCGGAGGACATGTCGCCCGTTTCTAATTCTCGGCAGTTACGAATGACGCTGCAGCGGACACGCTTGTGCATTTCCAACTGCTTGTGAGTAAAGGCTGACGCCCTCGCCAAGGCTACAAGGCCCTCCTGGCCTGGCCCTGCCGCCTCTCCAGCAGCACCCCACCCCTGCCCTCCTCTTCCCCGACCGCACCTGCTTCATTGGGCTCCTCGTGAGCCCTGACCTCTGTGCACGCGCACTCTGGGCCTCTGCATTCCCGGAGCGCGCTTTCTGGAGAGCTCTTCCCATCCACAGCCCCGCACACCCCCTTCAGCCACCGAATCCCCGCTCACCCTGCGAACCTGAGAAAAAGCGTCATGTTTCCGAGAAAAGCCTTTCCGGAACCTCTCCCGCGCCTGGGCCCTGGCATTTATCACTGCTATAACTTCACAATTATCCACGTGGTTCTTCTATTACTTGCTCAGATTATAAATCTGAGGAAGGCAAGGACCAGGGCTTACTTTTGCTCGTTATTACATCTCTCACCTAGCACATTGCTTGGCAAATACTGAATAAATGAATGAATGAATGAAGGAACGAATCGCACTTGCCCTGCTGATAGGGAGCATGGGGCTGTCGATGCGGCAGGAACGAGGGGTTCCTTCTCCCAGGTCCACTCCTGGCCAGGACACCGGCGTGGCTGCTGACCAAGGCCCTGGCCTCATGGGACGGTAGCCTCTCCGAGCAGGAGGAGAATTGAAGCCCCGCTCCGGGTGACCACGCGGAGGCAGATCCCACCCCCCTCCCAGACTCACCTGGGTCGCTGTTGGGACAGAGGGGACTGGGGCTGGGGAGGACTCCGGTGTTAGATAACGGGAGTCCTTGTGAGGCTGCACCGGCTCTTTGACCTCCTCCGGACCGGGGATGACACGGTAGGGCTCCAGTTTCCCAGCTGGCACGTACCCTCGATGCCCTATAGGACATGCAGAACATTATCGGGCTGCGAACCACCCTCCCCGCCCTTCAGTTGCCACCGTTTCTTGGAAGCGAATGCCTCCAGCGCAGCTTTCTAGCACTAAAGACGACCTGAAAAGGTCATCCGGGAACCTCCCAGATCCATCCCTAACCTACTCCCACTCACTGTTGCTAGCTTCTACTTGCATTCCCCCACCGACAGGGAGCTCATTCCCTACGGAGACAGCCTACTCTGTTTCGAACAACTTTGACAGAGATAAAAAGTTCTTCCCGGGGCTGGTAGGAAAACTGCCTTCCTGGTGCTGGGCCCACGGGTCCCCTTCCCCTCCAGCAGAGGCCCAGAGCAGGGCTGCTTCCTCACCCCAGGACAGCCCTTCCCTTCTCCAAGTGCCCCCAGTTCCCGCTCAGGAATGACTACTCCAGTGCACAACCAGCACTTCCCGAGAGCCCGCTAGGCGCCAGAACAGGCATTCGACTGTCTAGTCTTCCCCTCCGCCCTGCAGGGCAGCACCCTCGGCTCCGTGATGGCGGAGCCGACACCGCTGAAGAGGCCCCGTAGCTTCTCTGAGGTCACGCAGTTAGTAAAGTGGCAGGCTCGGGGGCCCGACTCCGTCCTCTTGACCCCAGGGGCCAGCTTGAACACCCAGGCGGCTGATTTTCACCTTGAGTCACGAGACTGCCCTTCCCCGATTTCTGCTCGATTGTATCGTTTGCTCACGTTTTTGATAGACTCGCTTTTTAAGACTGAGACGTGTTCTATCAATAATATGCATAAAACATGGGTTTCTGTACCGGTCCTAGTTTTTCTCAAACACAGAAAAACATTTCAGGAACAACTACAACACACGGTCCGAAGGGGAAAAGCTGTCTGTGGCTTCCCCGCCCGACCCCGTGTAACCCTCACCGCGTGGGTCACTCGCCCCGTTTGGGAAGATATTGCAGGAGATCTTCTCCTGGGTTCAAAGTGCCCCTGGTCTCCTGCCCAGTTACACTGGGGAGCCCAGACCTGAGCGGTACGCCCGAGGGCGTGCACGGGAGACAGGACAGCATCTCCCTCATCCTGGATGTCAGCCGGCTCCCGTGTGGCTGGGATCCGAGCATCCCCTCCCCGTGTATCTTTGGGGGTGAGGCTGAAGTCCTCTCCGTACATCTCTGTCTGCCCCAGTGGTCTCTGAGGTCCCCAAGCCAGGGTCCTTGTCTTCTCTGCACAGTGCCCAGCACAGTGGGTGCTTGCTAAGGGACGCAGCAACGTGAGACTGCCTTCCTCTTGTTGGCACGACACCCACCGCACTAAGCTGGCCGCGTCCCAGGCCCTGCATCTTCACCTTGCCAGTTCCCACCCAGGGTTTGCACAGCCAGCCAGGCTCTGGCCCACACCAGCGCCCGGATCTCCCCGCTGGTTCCTGTTGGGTGGTTTTCCCAAAGGGAGGGGGAGAGCCCGCGGAGTCCCACGTACCCCCAGTGTCCACCAGCCAGCGGGCGCTGTTGCCTTTGGTGTCCTTGTTCTGAAGGAGAGCCACGATTTGGCCCTGTGGCAGCGTCAGGTCCAGAGTCCCGCCCCCACTGATGTTGCTTGTCACCTGGTACAGCTTTTCCGGGCCGTACCTGCTCAGCAGCGCCTGCACCCGGCGTTCAGTCCCTGGAAGGAGTGGCTGGGGGTGGGTGGGAGGGACAGACAGAGACACAGGTGCCTGAGTTGGCGTGTCAAAGCCGGCTCGGGGGTCTGCCGACGTGCCGACAGCCAGGGGTCCCGGGTCCCTCCTATCTCTGCTGCCAATGGGCATCCCAGGCGGGCAACAGTCTCCTCACTACCAGACGGCCGGATCACAGGAAGGACACACACTCTTGGCAGCCGAGGGGATCCCAGAAAAAAATCTCTAATTTAACCTCTAAAATCCCTCTCAGGTCTAAACTTCTCGGATTTTCTAAAATCCTAATTCGGGTTCTGAAATTTCTCAGTTACAGAACTCTAGAACTGGGCCCTAAACTCTGGCCCCGGCCTCAAACTGAACGTCCCGCGAGAAAAAGCCTGGCAGGGCTCTTTCAGCCTGAGTGGGCAGGGCCGTGAGCGTCACGGGGCCAACCTGGCCTGGCTCGTGGGGCTGCTGTGACAGTCAGCGCAGGGCCACACGTGCAGACCCTCCCTCTCACGTGAAGGAAGGGAGTGCTGTCTTTTATTCCACGTGTATTCATTGAGCACCTACTGTTTGCCAGGCCCAGCCAGCCTTGTGAATGGGGTAGTAGAAACCAGAAGGCGGCTTTGCCCTGATGTGAACCGCCACCTAGCTGGGAAGCATGACTCGGTGGCACTTTCCGCCCATCCAACCATCTCCTGGCATTACCTTTGTTTTCTGGTTCACTGTTTCCAGCCAAAGTATCACCCAGAAAGGACTTGGGGATGCCTGTCCCTTTGTTGTAAAACAGAGAAGAAATTTAAAATGCTCAATATAGCTTTAGCATATACTCTCCGACCATAGATCAGACTCTACATGGTTATTTCTGGGAGAGGAGGTGCTCGGTGTAGGGCAAACAGGCAGAGGGGCCCTTCGGGGGCATCTGGGCACAGACTGCCGTTAGCCCTACGCCAGGGGGTGCACTAGTCAGGATCAAGAACCAGGAGGATCTGATGTTTCTAAATAGGCCCTTAAATGGAAGTGGAGAAAGGGTACCTTTTTTTTTTTCCCCCCCGTAACGCTGGTGTCAACCCGAGTATAAAAGCCAGCAGTGTAGAAACATTCGCCTTCTTTCTCAAGTCTGACGGAGGCCCTGGGCACAGAACAGCACTATTCCCTGGAGGGGCCCAGGGGAGCCAGGGAAACACATCGCTAGGGCTGCTTCTGTCCTGGGTGACCGCCCGCTTCTGTGGTCCTGCACCCTTAGGCCAAGAAGTCGGGAATCTATAGGAGGAGTGTGGGGGGCGGGGCAGAAACAAAGGTGGAAACGCAAGGACATCCCTTCTCTTGCTACCGATTTGCAACACATCCGGGAGTTAAGATGTTCCCATTTGTTTCTCTTCTTTGATTCTCTGTGTCTTCTTTCTACCATCAGCTTGGAATGCTTCTCCGAGAAGCAGAATGTTCCCGTGTCTTAAGTAGAAAGAAAGAGGAGGTTCCCATGCCCCGTGACTCATCCGGGGGGGCCTGCCCTGTGATTTGCCGCACCTTCTTCTCCCCACGGTGCAGGACCCCTGCCACGCCCCCCATGAGACCGCTGCTGGGGCTGTGTCAGTGGGGGGGTAGGAGGTGGGGACGGCTGTGGCCCGAGCGGGAGTCAGCACCCCGCGGAACGGACGTGCATCTCTGCCCGTCTTTGACCTTCTGTGCACTCCAGCCCGGTGCGCAGGCCGCCTGTACAGGCCAGCTCTGCTGGGCTCCTTTCCTGGTCCCTCTGTGTCTCCAGAGCCCCCTTCTCCCTTCTGGGGAATCTTGACGCTGTCTCCTCATCCTTTGCTTCGCATTTCACTTCCGACTGAACACCCTTTTGAGTATCAGTTTCCTCAAATCCAGGCCCGTCTTCCTCTGGGGACTCCTCCAACAGCTACCTCAGCTCCGTTTACAAAACAGACTGACAGGGGGCGCCTGAGTGGCTCAGTCGGTTGAGCGCCGATTTCCGCTCAGGTCATGATCTCACAGTCTGTGAGTTCGAGCCCCGCGTCGGGCTCTGTGCTGACAGCTCAGAGCCTGGAGCCTGCTTTGGATGCTGTGTCTCCCTCTCTCTGCCCTTCTGCTCATGCTCTGTCTCTATGTCTCTCAAAAATAAATAAGAACCTAAAAAAAAAATTTAAAAAAAAGACTGACTGCCAGGGTATCTCCTTCAAGTGGACTGGAAGGTACCCTTTCCTTATATTTTAGAGAAAAATACTTAACCAAAAAAAAAAAAAGAGAAAGCATTTGGCCTGCCAAAGTTCTGTGAACCAGAATGCAGCTGAAATACCGTTTTTTTGCAATTAAAAAGTCCGTAGCAAAAAGAAAATTTAAATGATTTCTTATTCCGACTTTTTATTCATCCCGAAGGCCTGTATCTGAATGCAGGTCAGTGAGATGGTGAGGAAACGGGGTAAGCTTTGATAAAAAATGTGAAATTCTAGGTTTTTGGACGGTGATACCACTTGCCTGCTCTTCCGTCTAGTTTCACTCAATATTCTGCTCTGCTCGCACGCATATTGGCCACCAAGGGCATGTGTGTATGCGAGTGTGAACCCCGCCCTACCCCCACCCCCCCAGCTCACAGACGGAACACTGGGGAAGGAAAACGGAGAGGAAACAGGGGATCGAGTCGCACCCCGCTGGCGGGTGAAGGGCCAGACGGTCTGCGGGACAGGGAGGGACACGTACCTGTAGGGTGGGAGGCGGCCGCACCTTCTCGAAGTTCTCTTGAAAGGAGCGAAGCTGGTGACCAGCCTGGCCCAGCACGTCCTCCACCAGCTTCCTGAAGGCTGGCTCGGAGAGGTGGTGGTGAGGCAGCTGGGTGGGGCAGACACTGTCATCAGAGCACGCTCTGGAGAAAGGGGACAGACAGAAGGACTCTGGCAGCCCACGCTCAAGCCCCGATGTGTTAAGATGGGTCTTTTTGTCTTCGTCGGTGGTCGCTTTTGTCTGCCGACTGCCCCACTCTCTGTCCTTCAAGAAAGCGTCCTGCCGTGAGGGTCCCACAGGAGTGCCCGCCGTGGTCCCGCAGCCACAGGGCTGGCAGGCACAGCCTCCTGTCTCCGTGCACCGTGATCAGCCCACAGGCTGGGCAAGGGGCCCACGCAAGGCTCAGCGGAGACCTCCCGCATTTAGTACACGAAGGCGGAGAACGCCAGAATAGCTTTTCCTCTGTCTTCTGAGATGTAAACCGTCTCTCCCACCTGTCTGAGAATGAAGCCACCCAGAGAGGGACGCAGAGCTAGGAGGGGGAGCGAGAGTCAGAGCCCCGACGGCACCATCCGTACCGGGTGCGGCCTCCCCGGGGCTCATCCCCTCCCGGGCCTCCCAGTTATGCAAGTCAGGACGTGGTTCTTTAAGCCTCAGCTGGGTCGGAACACAAGGAGTTCTGGGTAATGTCACACGCTGGGTCCCTGGCCCTGCTGGCCATCTCCAGCATTCTTACCACATGACCTAGGAATGAGTAAGACCCCACAGCTAACAGAGACACATCTGCTTGCCACCAAACTCACTGCTCTCGGTTCTGACTAAGAGCCTTTCCTCCCGCCCCCAGGATGCAGACAGACCGAGGTTCTACCACACAGGCCTTTCGCGGGCTCCACAGGACTGCTCCGGGGGAGTGGGCCCCGGGACACAGACAGGAGGCCGGCACAATCACTGACAGGCCCCAACCAGGAAAGGCCCCCTTGAGACTTTTATAAGGCCGACTGGCCCGCTACTGGCAACCCGTAACACTCCCCAGCCCCAGTGGCCTTGGAGAGAGAACTAGAGGGTGGGAAGAGAGTGACAGGATCATCTAATCGGATTTAGCCTCTGCCTTCAGGAAAGAGAAATGAGTCTTTTTGCAGCTGGTTCAGGCTTAATTAAATTCAAAAACAGAGGTCTGAGATAGAACTCTGTATTAAATGCTTGGAAGGCCAGAAAGAATAAAGGCCTATAGACCCGGCCCTCCTCAATAAGGAGAAACAGCTTCGTCCAGCACCCCAGCAGAAGGCAGGCCCTGCTAAGCGCCTCACAGAGCGCCTCTGAAGGGTTGGTAGAGTACCGACGGTGGGGAGATGGGCTCTCCGGGCCGGGAGGGGGAGGTTCTGAGAGCTTCGTGGAGAGACGCAAATACTGAGTCTTTCACACGTTTGGGGAGTTTCTCTCCATATGCCGGGCACCATGAGAGGTGTGGGGGACGATGGGGCAGGGGCATTCCAGGCCAAGGAAGGAGTCTGTGCAAAGGGCCGTGGTCGCACTCAGAAGAGGTGTGCTGGAAGGGGGCAGCGGGGGTGCAGTGGGGCCAGGGGCTGCAAAGGCGGTGGGGCCTGCACGCTTTAGAGGAAGTTTCATGCAACAGACTGTGTTGGGGCAGCTGAGCTGGGGACCACAAGGCACAGGAGACTGCCCATGGTCTGGGGAGTGCTGGCAGTGCCCCGGGGGGCGGGGGGGGCCAGACCCGAGAGCGCCTCGGCTCCAAGGCTGACATCAGAGAGAGCCTGGGAAGCAGCTGAGTCTTCCTACCTGCGTCAACCCGTTTTCAAACATCGAAGTTTGCCCCTGCAAGTTTGCCCGAACTTCTTTGCAAGCTCTTTATGCTTTCAGCAGATGGCTCTTCTAACAGGCCGTTAGCCTTTGGCTGAACAGCACTGTTCAGAGCCAGGGCTCCAGGGTCGAACTGCCAGGGTTCAAATCCTGATATTGGCTGTGTGGCCTGGGTCAAGCCGTTTAACCTCTCTGTGTGCCTGGGCTTCCTTCTGGAATGAGGACAATAATACCACCTACTCCAGGGGTCCTTGTGAGGATTAGGTGAGGTAATACAGGGGAGGTACACACTCAGTGCTCATGAGGAGGCAGCTGCTAGGAGAGTAACAGCAGCGGGAACGCGGCCTGAGACATGGGCCCCGATCGTGTAGAAGGGGCCCGGCCTCTGTCACCAACGTCTAAAACACCCCAAGGACTGGCCCTGGGGTCTGCTGATTTCCCAGCAGAGCCTCCTCTGCTTCTGAATCCCAGAGCCCAGGAATGGCCTCAAGTCCCAGTTCTCCCCTTGTTTACATGATCTGATTCCTTTAATGAAGGGAGGACCGGCATCAGAGACATCCAGAAGGTCCCCGTGGGCCCCCCCTAAGCACCCGATGGCCTGTCTGGAAGGCCCCGTCTCGTCCCATCCCAGCCCCTGTGAACGGCCGGCGGAAGGGGGCTCTGAGGCCTTGCCTGGCCAGTCTCCAGAGGTGCCCCGGGGCCAGAGGCCTTACCTGGGCCAAGCTGCCCTCCGCCCTCTGCAGCACTTGCTCTGCAAGCTCCCTCTGGAGGTCCACGAATGTGTGCAGGATCTGGCGCAGCCACCGCAGGGCCAGCTGGCTCAGCTGTGGGAGTTCGGCCACTAACAGGGAGTTGAGGGCCTGGTAGGTGTGCCGCGCCTCCTGCTCCTCGTATGTCACGCTGCCCGCCTCCAACAGCTTCTCTTCCACCCTCTCGAAGTCCAGGAGTTTGTCCAGGCGCTTCTTGATCAGGTTCTGCGGGCCAGCCAGGGCTCCGGCCAGGCTGCACAGCGGCCGCCACACCAGGCCTTCCAGCCGCCGCTTCTGGGGGGAGACGTGAGCTGGGGGCTGGGGAAGGCCGGGGCAGAGGGCGGGCACCGGGAGAAGGGGGGGTTCGGAGGCAGGTGGGACCCGGCTCTAGTCCCACCCCCTCGCAGACTAGTCGTGACCTCTTGCATGTCGTGTAGCCGTTCTGGGCCTCAGTGTGCCCATCTGAAAAACGGGGACAGTGCGCATACGTGCTTAGCAGAGGACCTGGCGCTTCTCGGCGCCCGTGCGCAGGACTGAAAAGAGCTGGTATAGGGTGGGGATCACGGCCATAGTGCCATCTTGCCGCTGACCATCTGAACAGCTTGGGAGGTCACCCCCTCTGAGCCTCTAGCTCTCGTCTCCAGAGCGGGGCTCTTAATAGCATCTACCCCATGAGCCGGGCTCTGAGGATTAAATGAGATGAAGAATGTACACCGCTCAGCAGCGAGGCACCGCAAACATTAGCTGGGGCTGTTTTCGTCAGTAAAATGCATTAATAATAATCCCCTCCCTGCTGCCTCCTCTGGGCGGTCACGGATGTGACAATCGTGTAAAGGGCCTGACTTCTAAATTTTCTTCTTCTAAATATTCTTCTTCTTCTTCTTTTTCTCCTTTTCCTTCTTCTTTTCCTCCCTTCCCCTCCTCCTCCTCCTCCTCCTTCTTCTTCTCCTTCTCCTCCTTCTCCTTCCCCTCCTTCCCCTCCTCCTTCCTCTCCCCTCCTTCTTCCTCTCTTTCTTCTTCCTCTTTTTTTTTTATTTTTTTAAGATTTCATTTTTAAGTAACCTCTATACCCAACGTGGAGCTCGAACTCCCAACCCGAGATCAAGAGCTGCACGTTCTACCGATGGAGCCAGCCAGGCGCCCCCTAGTGGGCTCGCCACCTGCCCGAAAGGAAAGCGGAAAGGAGGAGCGGCACTCACAAAGTCCGGGAAGGCCTGGAGCCGCAGGTCTCCCGTCAGGCCGCAGTACTGCAGCACCGGGCCCTCGGGGACGTCCAGCTCGTAATCCTGGGGCCTGAGGCGGAGGAAAGCCTGGACCCGGAGCAAAGGAGAGACAGTCATTCGTGGCCACTGTAGCCCCCTCACGCCTGTATCACTCCCCGCCGCACCCTCCCCAGCCCACAGCTCTACCCTCGGAGAGGCTGTCCAGGCTCTCTGCACACCCACCATGACAGGGAGGCACACGGCCTATTCCTCGAACAACTGGGGTGATACAAAAGTTCTTCCTTAGACCGAAGCAACATCCTTCTCCCTGTCCCAGCACTTCCCAAACTCCAGGCCTTTGCATATCACCTTTGTGATTTTGCTGCCATGTCCGTGTTCCACATATTCTATGAATACTAGAAATCATCTAACTATTCCTATTCGTATCAATGTACTTAAAAAACAACAGCCCGCCTGTGACACTAGCATAAGAGGAAAAGCTGCGATAACTGCCACAAATAGGCCTGCAAGAATAATCGCTATAAAAACAACGTCATTAAGTTGTGTCTGGACGTCACTGCCGGCAGAATGTTCCCAGCCCGAGGTCCGCTCTGCCTGGGTTAAAGCCCTACCAGCAAAAGAATCTTCCCCTGGACTCAGGGGATTACAAGAGGGAGTCTCGTGCTTGTTGTGGGATTGCATGTCAACGCCGTGTCACCGAAGCCCGCGTCTAGGGAAATGCAGCCTCGTGCTTCCTAATATCTGTCCCACCCTGCGGAGCCAGACGCGTCTCTCGTGTGCCTCTGCTTTCTCTCTCACAGGTTCTCCATCCCTCCTCTTGAGAGCCTTCCCCTCCCAGCTCTTTGTACTGCGACAGGATCCTGCTGCCAGATCCTTCTGCTGGGGGGTCCGGGACGGAGCGGGAAGAAGCAGGGGACTCTGCCCCACGCAGAGGGTTCTGGAACTACGACCTCCCTCATTTTACACACTCCCCGTAAGGCCACCCCAAACCCCATCATCTCAAGAGCCTGTTATCATCTGACCAAGCTGCTTGGCGCGAATGGACACGACTGAGAGCGAAGCCGCAGGAAAGGGGCAGAGTGGATGGAGTGAGTCAGCAGCGATGACAGCAGCGATGACAGGAGCGATGACAACAGCGAAGGAGGATTTGGGCACAAGGAAAACGACGGGGTGGGTGGCACGCACACCGGTGTTCCTGCGGGCTGAATTCAGCCTGTAGAAATGTTTTTTCTCGGGCCTGTGGAGCATCTAAATTTTCCTTTAATTTGTTGCTCACGTGGGCACATCACGAGATTTCATCTAAAAGTCTCGATTTCCGGTTGTTGCGTTTTCCCTAAAAGCAGAGCCGGCTACTCTGGGTCCACGGTCCCGAACAGCACCAGCTTCCCCGAGCCAAGCGACAGCTGGCCCTTTAGATTTTATCCACCCATCCATCCAGTCAGTCCGTCAAATTCCAAATACCATCGTGTGTAGTCTCACAAACGACTTTTCATCCTGAAAAGTCTCACAAACGGCCTGTTCGATATGAAGCCTTGGACACCTGCACGTTAACTCAATAATAGCACCTGCCTGACACCTGCTCCAGGCGCCGGAATGGCAGGTCTCTCTAGAGGGCTCGGACCCCAGTGAATTTTGACCCCGCTCAGTGGGAAGCTCGCTCCCTCAGGGCTCAGTGGGCTTGGCAGCTAAGGGGGGAGTGCTTGCCCGGGGTCGCCTTCCGATCCTTAGCCGGGGACCAGGGGACCTCTTCCATTCGGTTCCTGCAGCTGGTGCCTCTGCCAGCCTGTCAGATGAGCCCGGCACGCCTCCTGCCTGGGGGCCCAGCCCAGCCCACCCGTCGTTGCCTCCAGGACCCTCACCTCCAGATTATCCAGGTAAACAGCCACGTTGTTCTTCATCTCGGTCACACACAGCGATACCCAGTGGAACCTCTCTTCTAAGTCATCGAATTCCTTGTCTTCTGTCTGAGAGGGGAGTTTGTGAGAGCTGAGAAGAGCCCTGGGGCGGGGGGGTGGGGGTGAGGCAGTGTGTACACCCACACCCGCATCCCAGGTCCTCACGGCCGAGGAGGGGGGACCCCCGCTCAGCCTCCTCCCCCAGAGCCAGTTCCTCCTCCAGCCCCAAAGCCGAGTGGAATGGTTACAGGCAGTGGGTGCAGCTTAATGGTTTTGCACTCAGACCAGGAGCTCAGATCCACGAGCATAGGAGTCCTGATTCACCTGCTTCCTAGCTGTGGGATCTTGGGCAAGTGTTTTACCCTCTCTGAGCCTGTTCTATTATTTGCAAATGGGGTAATAAACACACCTTCTTCACTGTGTGGGTCAAACAATGCCTCGGCTTCCTCATCTCTGAAAGGCGTCTAAGCCACCTGCCGCAGCCACTGCACAGTCCTGCTCCTTGGGATGCCACCCTTCCCCCGCCCTGGCGCTCACCCTGGGCACGAGCCCCGCCTCCTGCTTCAGCAGCTGGCTCAGCCGGGTGGTCTTCTTGGAGAGAGTGTGAGTGTTGATCCGGGCCAGCCTCTCCCGGAGCGTCAGCTGCTCCACTTTGGCGTACTTGGAGGCTGCGCCAACAGAGGACAGAGAAGGCATGGGAACCAAAGCTGACCCAGGAAAGCAGGCACCCGCCCAGAGCCCTCTTCTCAGACATCAGCGTCACGGCCGTTAGAATGGCAAGCTGCCAAGGAAAAGCACAGGGCTGACAACCTCCCTCCAAGGTGTGAGCCCTGGCTGAGGTGCCGGCCGCCTGCTGGACTTTGGCAAGTCGCCACTTCTTGGCCCATGTCTTCATTTGCATACGAGACCAGCTACCTCGGTGTGGTTGCTGGGAGGGTCACATAAGACAGCGGATCTGAAGGCACTTTCTAAAGAAGAACTCAAGTGGGAGGTGATGTGCCTGGGGCTCCTTGGCCAGTGCTAGCCAGGCCAGGCTGGGACGCACCCCTCCCGGGTCTGGTGTAGGGCCTTCTGCTGGTCCGCCCCCCAGCCCTGGGCCTGAGGCTGACACTCAGCTCTGCCTCTTACCAGCTCCGTCAGCTTTCGTCTGCCCTGGAGCGCCACTGTAAGGCTCAGCCCAGATAAAGAATGAAAGGCGTGTCACAGTTAGCCCAGGTAAATGTGCGCTAAACCAGCACTACCGCACCATCGAGATCGTGCGGTTGTTTTCTCTCTACGTGGACACTGCTTCCTTTTCCAAACCTTTCTGTTTTAACAACCTGGGATGTGGAGTTCCCCACCCACCAGCTGCTCTTCCCAAGGTATATACACAGCTCTTGGCCTCCCCACCATATCTCCTCCACCATACAGCAGCCTCCTGGTTCCGAGGGGACTGATCTCAATTTAGTTCAAGGGGTGGGGGCTAACAGGGAAAAGCCAAGTCATACAATCCCAACCCCCGGGCCACAGTGATTGGCTCCAAGAATGAGACATAAGCCAGGCCCGAGCCAATCAGCTCATGGTATTTCCCTAACCATGGTGATTGGTTCAGGGCAAGCACATGACCCAAATGGGTCCTATCAGTGTGAAGCTCCAATTTAATTTTAATGGCTAAGGGAAGAAAGACGTCCTCTTCTCCTAGAGGGTGTGGTGTGCTGACGTGAGTCTTGGAACTCCCACCATGAGGGAGGCCAGCCTGAAAATGAAGCTGACACACAGTAAAGACCAGAGATAAGAGAATTAGAGGGAAATGGAGCCTGCGCCCTGATTAAACCCTACCTGAAGTCCGTAGTCCCTCGGGACTTGTGGTTACATGAGCCGCTACATTCCCTTTATTACTGAAGACAGCCTGAGGCGAGTTTTTGACTCTGGAAGCATTCTCACTGATACAGCCCCTCAGTCCCCGAGTTCTTACCCACTTCCTTGCGCCTCTTGTACTCATTGATGTTGGTGTTCACGTCTTGGAGGGCGGAGGCAGCCCTCTGAAGTACAGGGTAGGCACTGGCATCCGGGACCGTGTTCTCCAGGATTTTCTGCAGCAGCAGTGGGTACTTGGTAATCCTCTGCAGAGGGATTACCAGTAAGAAGCTGAGGCCCGAGGGCCCAGCTTGCGGCCTGAGGGAGAAGGCTGGCGTTAGGTAGGAAGCGCCCACCCTATCGGGCACCAGAAGGACTGGGCTCTGGTCCCAGTTCTGCTGTCTAACTTGCCGTGTGCCCTCAGGCAAGCCACCCTCCTTCCATGGTCCTCAGCTGCCTCATCTGTGATGCGTGAGGTCTCTATGTTAGACAGGCACCTGCTAGTTCCCACTTCACCTCTTTCTGGGCCCTGAGTCCTCATCTGTACTAAACGCAACGGCTAGTTCTTTGTCCTCGGCTTCCTTGGCCTCTCCGCGGCAGACACAGCTGACTGCTCCCTGCTCTTAAGACAGTTTCTTCCTGTGGTCCCATAGATGCCCTTGGTCCTGCTTCTCCTTCTCCACGGGCCATTTTCTCGGCCTCCTCTGCTGGCTTTGCTCCAATGCCAGAGTGCCCTGTGGTCTTCTCTCCCCTCCGCTCACTCGCTTACTGATTTCATTTAGTCCTATGACTCTAAGCACATCCGGAGCCCGGTTCTCCATTTCCGGCGGCTGCCCAGAGCTCCAGACTCCCACGGACAACTCCCTGCTCGACGAGTCCACTTGGCAATGTCCCAAGCACAGCACTCTGTATGCTGGACATCCACTTTATATTTCATTCGGTAAAATGGTTCTGTGGCTTTAAAAATCAAAAGTTTTATGGGGCGCCTGTATGCCTCAGTCGAATAAGCTTCAGACTTGGGCTTCGGCCATGATCTTGTGGTTCACGTGTTCAAGCCCCATGTTAGGCTCTGTGTTGACAGCTCAGAGCCCGGAGCCTGCTTCTCGGATTCTGTGTCTCCCTCTCTCTCTGCTCCTCCTCCACCAGTACTCTGTCTCTGTCTCTCTCTCTCAAAACTAAATGAAACATTTAAAAAATTTGTTTTTAAATCAAAAGTTTTAGGGGCGCCTGGGTGGCTTATTCGGTTAGGCATCTGATTCTCGGTTTCGGCTCGAGTCATGATCTCACAGTTTGTGAATCTGAGCCCTCATCAGGCTCCACGCTGACCGTGGGGAGCCTGCTTGGGACTCTCTTTCTCTGCCCCTCCGCTGCTTGTGCCTGCTTGTGCAGGCTCTCTCTCTGTCTCAAACTAAATAAATAAACATTAAAAAAAATACAAATCAGGAGAAAATGGATGATGGGCCTTGAGGAGGGGACTTCTTGGGATGAGCACTGGGTGTTGTCTGTAAGCAATCACGGGAATCTACCTCTGAAAGCAAGAGCATACACTGTATGTGAGCTAACTTGGCAATGGATTATATTTTTAAAAATAATAAATATATAAAATATTAAAAAAATATATATGAACGGCTAAAAAGACTCGCTTGCCCAAACTCTAGATCTCAGCCTCAAGATTTCTTCCAGGGACGAATATAAATCTCCAAACCCTTCTCCACAATTATTAATGACTACAAGATCCCTGTATCTGTCTGTATATTTATGCACATGGTGTCTGTTTTGAATAGATGGCATTTTCTACCTCTAAGGTATTGCTAAAATTACTTGGTAATACAATTCTATTTAACCAGCTTAAAGAAAATTAAGCGCTTACATAATTTTAGTATTCGTAAAAATTCTCAACAATAGGGGCACCCGGCTGGCTCAGTCCGTGGAGCATGCAACTGTTGGTCGTGGGGTTATGAGTTCCAGCTCCATGTTAGGTGTAGGGATTACTTAATACAACTTTTTAAAAAATTCTCAAAAATAGAGAAAAAACAACCAAAGTGCATTTCAGGTTTATGTGACCTGGGACAATATTTGGTAAAAAAGCTAGTTTATCAGTTTACTAAAAACAGGCTTGTCTTGGGCACCTGGGTGGCTTAGTCAGTTAAGTGTCCGACTTCGGCTCAGGTCATGATTTCATGGTTTGTGGGTTTGAGCCCCGCGTCAGGCTCTGTGCTGACAGCGCTGTGTCTTCCTTTCTCTCTCTTCCCCTCCCCCACTCACATTCTCTCTCAAAAATAAACATTAAAAAATTTTTTTAAAAAAACAGGCTTCTCTTTAGAGTCATCAACATTAAATATAAAATATTTATTCTACCCAGGTTTACTAAAACAAGCTCATGTTATCTCTGTTACAAAATTTGTCAACAAAAACTTGGTACAATAAAACTTAAAAAAATAAAATAAAATAAATTACAAGTTCTAAAAAAATCACAGGAACTTTATGTTTAGGATGCATTTAATGTATTTAAGGGTAAAAAGTCCTAATGTCTATATTTGTCTTTAAATAGTTTAAAGACAGATGAAACAAAATGGCAACGCTGGTTAATTTTAGGAAGTGGCATATGTTTATTACATTCTTCCATTTTTCTATAGGTGTGAAAATTTTCACTAAGAAAGTAAAAAATAAAACAAAACACATGAATGAATAGTGTCGAGATCCCCTCCAGATGCACTATTTGATGAATGGGTGACCATTTCTAGTCCCTTTCATGATGACGTCTGGCATTTGCAGAAAGAATGCTCAAGTCAATAAATCAATGGCATCTGGGAAGGGTTCCAACAGTCTTCTCTTGATCATGACCAGTAGCCCTGAGACCCGCCTTGCAAGAAGCTCACGAGGGTTTCAAACCTCAGTGTCTACACATGGCCCCTCCAAGAGGACTCACAGACATTGCTCACAGCCATTCTCTGCCCCCCTCTCCATGGGACCCGTGTCTCTTGCTCTTCCTCCGAAGGAAATATTCCCAGACCAAATGTCCAGGGAAGATCGGTCACGAGGCTAAGAATAGGCAAAGCAGGTGGTGGGTGCCCCCTCATTAGCTGCAGGGGGTTGCAGGGGAGGCAGGGGTAGAATTACCTGTCAGGACATGCCCACGCTGGCCATCTGCTCTCACCATGGGTTTCCTAGCACTTGGCTGACCATGAGCAGGGGAGATGGAAAAAGTCACCAGATATTTGCAGAACTCTATCCTCTGGGCTTATTTTCCATGGGAAAGGGCCAGTTGCCTCCCGGGGACAGCTGTCACTCCACAAGTAAAAGGAGGGGGGGGGGGTCTTCAACGAGGCCATGACAGCTCTTCTCCACGGTTATCAAGGAGTCATGACAGCATTGCAGCAGCCTTTTATGTTTATAGCTTTTCTAAGGTGATTTGGAGAAAAATGTTCATGCAGCCTTTCGGGCAGGCAACAAAAACTGAAAGATAATCCAAAAGGAAGGAAGGAAGGGAGGAAGGGAGGGAGGGAGGGAGGGAGGAAATTCCCAGAGCTGGGTGGGTGTGGGAAGGGGAGACAGGCCTGCTTGGTGGTAGCGGCGATTGGGAAGACCATTTTGAAGAGCAGTTTGGCCATTTGTGAAAACTGCAAATCCTTTCTTCCATCAATCCTATGCCAGACATCTACCCACAGAAATGTCAACTCAAGTGAGCGAAGATAAAGGCAGGAGCCATCAACAGCTCCATTTCTCACAGTAAAAACTGGAAACGAGCCAGACAGCCACCAGCAGGATATCGGTTAAATAAACCACAGTCCGAGAGCTGCCCTGGAAGGGAGCTCTGTGTGGCCATTACCAAGAACATGGTGGAAGTATTCCTAG
The DNA here is from genome assembly GCA_030068075.1 of Paguma larvata. Lineage (NCBI taxonomy): Eukaryota > Metazoa > Chordata > Mammalia > Carnivora > Viverridae > Paguma > Paguma larvata. The sequence goes on along the minus strand of CM057826.1, from coordinate 40,104,537 downwards.
TGTTGTGAAAAGATATTCATGACCGTGGCTAAGTGAAAAAGTAGGTTCTAGAAAAGCATGTAAGTCAGAGTCCCTTAAATTTTTTCTCCTTCCTTCCTTCCTTTCCTTCCTCCTTCATTTCTTTTCTTTCTATCCATCCATCCATCTATTCACCCATCCAACATTTAGACTTCTGCATGTAAAGTCTACCTGTCTTTAAATGAACAGAAGAAAATCTGGATGGAAAAGGTCAACTACCAGGTGGAGAGATGGGGGATGTGAGACCAAGGGGGAATGGACTTTTACTTTTTACTTTATATACCTGAGTATTGTTTACACATTCCTTTCTTTCAGTAAGCATACATTACTTTTATATTTATGTATTTTTTTAAGATTTTTATTTAGAGGGAGAGAAAGAGAGAGCGTGTGTGCATGCACCCATGCCCACAAGCAGGGGAGGGGCAGAGAGAGAGAGAGAGAGAGAGAGAGAGAGACAGCATGAGTGGGGGAGGTGCAGAGAGAAAAGGGGACAGAGAATCTGAAGTGGGCTCCCTGCTTACAGCAGAGGGCTTCGACTCACAAACCATGGGATCATGACCTGAGTCGAAGCTGGGCGCTTAACTGACTGAGCCACCTGTCAGCTCAGGTCATGATCTCACAGATGTGGGATCGAGCCCCGCGTCAGGCTCTGACCGGAGCGTGGAGCTTGCTTAAGGTTCTCTCTCTCTTTCCCTCTGTCCCTCCCCAGCTCACGTGCTCTCTCGCTCTAAAATAAAAATAAAAATAACCAACCAAACAAGGAAAAACAAAACAAACCAAGCTTGCCAATAAAGGAAAACAGAGGAGGTTATCTGCCTTCTCCGAACACTGCCTCGGCCATCATTCTGACCGCGTGCTTCGTGCTGGACCCATCTGCCTCTGCGGGCAGCCTCCTCCCCGCCAACAGCTGTGCAATCAGAGGCTGAACTTCCCGCCTACCGCAAGGGCGAGCCTTTGGTCCCCTTGGCCCTCAGGGTGGGAGCTGCATTAAGAGACAGGGCAAATTGAACACCTCACCCACTCACCCACCCAAATGAAGGGTGGAAGACAGCATGCATTTTGGAATCACAAAGAATCTGCTTAGGTGGGATCCCCCATCCTACGTGGATGACAAAGAACCCCTTATGGCTGGTATGGGGCGTCTAGGCGGCCAAGCTCCAAAAAGAGGCCCAGGATCGTAAGCACAAGAAAGCCCGGATGATCGTCTCAAGAGAGGGGAGATGGAAAGCAATCCCGGCAAGGAAGCCCGGTGCGACACTGGACCAGAGGCTCTCCCCGAGGGTGCTGTGGAGACCTGCGGGCACCTAGTGGGCAGGGACCAGGGACCAGGGAAGCAGGACACCTGCAAGGAGAGTCCGGCACGGTGCAGAATAGCGCTGTGTCTCCTGCGTCCTCGAACATTCAGAGACTGAATGGATGCCTCAGAATGGGCTGCGGTTTCGAGACCTGAGATCTTTTTGTGATACTTGACCTCCATCCAGTCCCTCACCACAGCACTGGAATGTTGCTCCCTTTCATAAACAAGACCCGGATCGTCCGCAAGAACAGCACCCTTCCTCACTCCCTCAGCCCCCAGGATGTGATGTTATCCCTACATCACCTACGTCGCTTCCTTCGTTTTCTTATCACACGCGGAGAGCTCGAATTTGCTATCACTGCTGCTTGGCACTCTAGGGGACGTACATTCTCTGCTGTCTCCTGTTCCCATACTTCTTACGTGGAATGGCTTCTGACTTTCCTTTCCCTGAATCCAAACTTATTTTATTCTAAATAGGTGCCAGCATCGGATTGCTTCATTCGATTTTCTCGGGTCGTGGTGCCCAAGCATTTGCACACTGAAATATGTATAACTTTATTAGACATTATTTTCCTTTTATTTCTCCTTTTTATTAGAATTGAGTCATTATATTGATCTTTTTAATGTTTATTTATTTTTGAGAGAGAGAGAGACAGACCACTAGCAGAGAGAGAGAGAGAGAGACACAGAATCTGAAGCAGGCTCCAGGCTCTGAGCTGTCAGCACAGAGCCCAATGCGGCCGACGCAGGGCTTGAACCCGTGAACCATGAGACCGTGACCTGAGCCAAAGTCGGATGTTTAACCAACTGAGCCACCCAGGTGCCCCATTGATTTTTTTTTTAGTTCTGTATATAAGTAGGATATATGTATATTTCGAGAATATATGTCAGGCTAATAATTGGGGGGGAGGGGCCAAGGGAGAGGGAGAATCTTAAGCAGGCTCCATGCTTAGTGTGGAGCCCAACTTGGGATCCCACAATCCCAGGGATCATGACCTGAGCTGACATCAAGAGTCAGACGCTCAATGGACTGAGCCACCCAGGCACCCCTCAGGATAATAATTTAATGTTTGTTATTTTTAAAAAAAAGAAGTATTAGAACTATTAATCTGAGAGCCACCATGTGGTTTCAGAGACAAGGACAGCCAAGACAAGGATGATAGCTGGAGTCCACAGAAGGTCACTTGGGTATGATAAGCCCATGTCCCCATGAGGCGTAGTTACTGCTCCCCCTTCACATGTAAGGAAACTAGGTTCTGACTCATGAAATGGCTTCGCCAAGGTGAGTTAGCGGCAGATCCGCCACCAGGCAGCGTGGCACCGGAGCCCAGGAGAAAAGTCCAGACTGGCCTGGCTGGGACAGACCAGAGTGTGGAGGGCACGACCAACAGCAGCCTCTGTACCAACCGCGGCCCCCCAACAGCGCTTCTAACACGTCCGAGCTAGAGGCCAGCATTTGGCACCAGGGAGACGTTATATCAAGGTTTCTGACTTCTCTTGAAAAATCAGAGGATCGGATTCCTACACGGCATCTGAGGCCGAGGGTTTATGAAACAGGGCTGTAATTATCCTACGCTCTGTATGCACACCCTTTATTACGGTAGTCGTTATAGCCACACCCTCTAAATACGACCTTGAAGCCCCTCCCCTTGAGAAGTAGGTTCTACTTTTCCACCTCTTGGGTCTGTCGCAGCATGCCAGTTCCCAGTCAAGACCTCTAAAGGCCTTCCCCTCCCCTGCCCTCCACCACCCTTCTCCCTCCCTCCTGCTCTCTCCTGTGACCACCATGTGAACAAGCCCAGGCCACCTGCCAGATGATGAGAGGCTGCACGGCCAGAGCTGAGTCGGCTCACGTGTCTCAGATACATGAGAGAGCCCCGCCCAGATCGGCAAAGCTGACCTATAGTTCAGGCATGCACAGGTGCTCGGCCAGGGCTGGAAGCATCGTTTACTGAGCCTGGCTCTGCTGCTGACCGCTGTGGGGCAGTCCGTCACATAGCAAAAGCAGCAATCAGTGGAAGGAGGGCTGCAACCACCCTCTACCCAGGGTCTGTTGGCTCCGGTCAGCCTCAGTCTCCACTGCTCCCTTTTGCCTCACACCCGGCACCTTGCTTCCCTCATTCCTGTTATCTGCCTCTCTCCTACTCAAGTGTATTCAGTGACCCTTGCAAACGCCTAAGTTTGTAAGACCCATGGAAGGATGAATCAAAGGAGGAAGCGAATGTAGGGTTTGGGGGGCAGGGAGGGGCTAGGACATGGGTACTTGAAAAGAAAGCTTCAGGGGGTTGAGGGGATAAGGAAGAGAGAGGAGGAGGGGGGTAGCAGGAGGTTCCACGTGAGACAACATCGTCTTCAAAGACCTAAATCGAGGCGCCGGGGTGGCTCGGTTGGATAAGCATCCGACTCCTGACTTTGGCTCAGGACACGATCTCATGGTCCGTGAGTTCGAGCCCCGTGCTGAGCTCTGTGCTGACAGTGCAGAGACTGCTTGGTGCTCTCTCTCTCCCTCTCTCTCTACCCATTTCCCACTTGCTTGCTCTCTATCTCTCTCTCGCTCTCTCTCAAAAAAAAAAAAAAAAATAGACCTAAATCTATACTCCTTCTCTCAGGCATGTCTCAGTAAGGTAAAATGATAGTAGCTTCTGTTCCTTCTGCACTATTCTGATTTCCAGAAAATGACCTTCATCTCTCTCCGTTTGGTGAGCTTCTCTTGGGGAAGACATAAGCCTCTGTAAGACAGGAAGGAGGCAGGACAATCCCAGGCAAGGAAATCTAAACGACTCTTAAATATACGAAGAGATGACCAACTGTCATCATAAGAAGCAAAGGCGAAATGAAGCCACGCTGAGACGCCATTTGTCACCTATCTCGGAGGCAAATGTTCTGAAGTTTGCTAACACAGTCTGGTGAGGCTACGAGGAAACAGACACCCCTACCTTGGTCATGGGAACATAACTTGGTACCGCCTTTATAGGAGGAAATTTTGCAATATTATGAAATTATCCAGACATAATTTCTTTGACCTAGCATCCACGTCTGGAATTGACCTCACAGAAATACTCGTACCTGAGTAAAATGACATATGCCCATATGTCATACACTACCTGTAACACCAAAAGAAAAAGCGAACCAACATCCGTTCAAGGAGACCAGTTAGGGGCGCCTGGGTCAGCTAAATCTCTGAATCTTTATTTCGGCTCAGGTCATGATCTGGTGGTTTGTGAGATGGAGCCCCGGGTCGGGCTCTGTGCTGATGGCGCAGAGCCTGCTTGGGATTCCCTCTCTCTGCCGTTCTCCCTCTCCTTGCTCTCTTACTCCATCTGTCTCTCACTCTACATAAATGAATATTAAAAAAAAAAAATAGAGACTAGCGAGATGAACTGGGAAACAGCCATGAGCTGGAAGGACAGGCCATTCACGGGGTCACGCGTGTAGGTACGGAAACGGAAGGACATCTAAGCCACGTTGTAAGTGAAAACAATACAAACGTTCTTTAAAAAGGCAGCGAAGTAAAAGTACATATTTCTGTTTGCGTGCGCCTGCGTATACGAACTTGGCAAAGACCCATGAGCAACTTAAAAGTGGTTCCCTTAACGGGGCTGGGAGTAGTGCTTGCGTAGATGAAGGGGCAGGGTTGGGAAGATTTTTTGGCTGCCTAAATGTGGGTGCTTTAAAGCTGCCGAACCATGTAACAGTTAACCATTCAAAATCTTAATTAAAAAAAAAATTGTTCTCGACATATTTCTATCTAGAGCTTCTACCCACTGGGGCCAGCTCTGGGCAGTGAAGCCACATGGGGCGGTTCTGATCCTGTTCTGCGGGGCAGTCTTCAGCTACCTGTAGAGAGGCCTCCCCGGTGATATGAACCAGCTTCGGGCCTACGGCATGTAATTCCACCCATCCCACTGCCCTTCCCACGGTGCCCATGAGGGCCGTTCACCAGGTGTTTCTGCTCTTCCACCTCTGGACACGTGGCAGGGGAGAAGCCCCGTGCTCCGAGTGGTCGGATGAAGCCATGTGATTAGTTCTGGCCCACGGATTGTGACAGGTGACAGATACCATTTCTGGTCGGGGGCATTTCGCTCAGCATCAGACCCTTCGGAACTCTTTTCCCTTGGTCCCAGTTATTGGCAACAATCCAGAGAGTGGCTACCGTCAAGCTCGGGCCCCAGAGTAAGGATGACACAGAGAAGGGCCGCAGGCCGACCGCAGTGGCGCACAAGGAAGGTATAAACCTTTGTTGTCTGAAGCCGCCCAGAGCAGGGAGCCGTTTGTCTGTAGCCTCGCCTGACTGAGACACTCCTGAAGCGGCGCGAGCCCCCCCCGCCCCGAGGAGGGTCAAGACCCGAACGGCTCCCGACCTCGGAGTCGCTGGCAGCAGGAGCGAGGGCTCACTGGTCATTGTACTCACACCACTGCATCGAGGATGCCCCGGATCTCTCGCTGCAGCTCCGGCTCCTTCCGGTAGGTCTCCACCAGCAGCAAGGCCTGGTCGTAGCTGGCACAGTAGACCTTATAGACTCGCTCCAGCTCCTCTTGGAATTCCAGGAATAAGTTACCTGATGGTGAAAGAGCAACCAGGAGCCCTCAGAGGCATGTCCGTACGTACCCTTGCTTGGGACACGGAGGAGGCGTTGCGTGACACAGCTAAGCCCTCGGCTCAGGAGTGAGGCTGCCGGGCCTAACCGGCTTTGTAACTCTGGGCAAGTTCACTCTTCTTCCTGAGATTCTGTTTTTCCATCTCACTTTCAAAAGGCTGCTGTAAGAATTAAGTGAGAGGATGATACAGCACTTGGGCCGGTGCACTGTGAGGCTTAATAAATGGTAGGCATAATTATGGCAATAATAATCCTCATATTTGTGCTTTACAGTTCATAAAACACATTCGTGTTACAGCTTTGCAATTGTACCTTTACAATTACCGTGTGTGGCAAGTACAACTCCAAACCCCCGGTTTACAAAGGCATACTATAGCAGAGCACACAAATGGACTTTGGGGTCAGGGAGAACCAGGGCCAGGTCTCCAGGCGACCCTTCCTCCAGGGCATAACCCTGGGCAAGTACCTGACCTTCTGGACCCTTCATTTTTTCATCCACAGATTGGAGTAAAAATAGTATTCACTTCCAAATGGTTTCTTATGAGGATTAAATCAAATAACACATATAAGAACACTGTGACGCAAACTTTACTCACCAAACATTTACCCACTGCTTACTTACGGACTATATGCCAGGCACTCCTCTAAGGTCCGTGAATGAAACAAAGCCCCTGCCTCACGGAGCTTATATTCTAGTGGGGGAGACAGACAATAAGTAAAGATACTACATTTGTCAGGTGGGGGTGGTACCGAGAATCAAAACAAAATGTTAGAAAGTCCCAGGAGATCTATTTAAGGAAGGCCTCCACGAAGACGTGCATGCTTCTCAGAGACCAGAAGCACGTGGCCCTGGGAACGTGTGGTGGGAGCAGCAAGCCAGGCTTAAGGGCTAGAAATGCAAAGAGCTTGAGGCAGGAGAGAGCACTTGGCATAAGGGCAACAGCCACAAGGGAAGAAGAGCCAGAGCAGAGATACAAGGACACAGAGCAGAGAAAATAAACAGGAAACTCAAGCCAGATCCCAGAGGGCTTCAAAGTTAGTAGGTAAGGTGGAATGAGGTGTTTGGATTTTATTCTAATGGTGGCAAGAAGCAACCAGAGGGGTTTGAACAGGGGTGATCTGGCTTTTGTTTTAAACAGATTACTCTAGCGCTCAATTTCAGCAGCACATATACCAGCACATGTAACCAAACAGCACATATTCCAAAGGTGGAATAATATATGCAGAAGATTAAGGCACAAGAATAAAAGACAAATCTGTGAAGCATTCCAAATTTTTAAATCAGAAACTTATGAGATTGGTTATCTGCAGCAGGTGGGTGGAAGGGGGTGGAAAGAATGAGGGGACAGGGTAGTAGGGATGAGAGGGAGCATGGACTGGATGGACTGGAATGGTACGTATCAGCATGAACCCATGGTCTTAAATATATAAAGAGAGAGAGAGAGAGAGAGAGAGAGAGATGGAGAGAGAGAGAAAGAAATGTAGATAAGTATATATGCACACATTAGTATATATACATGTATTTCCCAGCTCTATTAGTTGAGAGGGTAATGACACCGCAGGGACAATGAGCACACCTAGAGCCTAGAACTTGGTGTCTAAATACCATTCCCACAAAATAGGAACCAGAGCCCTGGGAGAAATGGCTGATTCCAAGGAGGGGCCAGGGAAGTACAAGATGAGCCTGGAACGTCTTGTGGGGTCTGAAAGTAAGGATGTGCTCAAAAATTGTTGGAGGCCTACAGAAAGGACACAGGAGCCAACACGAAGGCGCTCCCAATGGCCAACGCTGGTACAATTTGAGCAAGAAAAGAATGATGGTGCTGGATTCTGACTCATGGAATAAAGTAAATGTCCAAGAGTCCATACTGATATAAATACCTGAATAAATGATGGGCGGGAAAGGACAGTTCTTGCTTATAGAAAAACTGCGGTTAATAAATGTAGAAGGAATAAAGGAAACAGAAAATTACCGCGAGAACACCAGTAATAATTACTGCAGGCTAGAACCATCGATGGATGCTAAAATTAATGCTCACTTAAAATTAAGTCTGAGATGAAATAGAGCATTTGTGTAACATAAAAGTTTTTCTCCATATTTATTAATTACGAGGGGAAAAATAGTAACTTTGTAGTGGAAAAACGTAGAAGATACTATCTTCCATCAATCATGTGATCAAAATGAACATGATTTTAAGTAATAACATATAGCACCACGATGTGCCCCTGCTCTGAGGCACTAAGGACCTTACTGCCAAAAATGGAGAGCCTCCATTTAAGAAATATAAGGTGCTTATAAAATATTTATCATTTATAAAATGTAAGTTATACACGTATAAATTTTTCTAACATCTATAAAATCTTTTTAATTTTAGTAACTGAAAACTTCAAATCGAGGGGTCGACTACACACCTGGCTTGGACTTTTCAGAAGTGTCATGGTCCCCAAAGACAGACACTCTGAAGAAGTCTAAAAGGGAACATCGCAATGAAAGGAAATGCGGTACCTAGGTTAGATCCTGGGCCAGAAAAAAGGACATTCGTGGCAAGCTGGCAGAATGTAAGTGAGGTCAGGAGAGTTACTAGTGTGGCAATGGCGTTAATTTCCTGGTTTCGACGACTGTCCTGTGGATATCTGAGATGTTAAAAGTAGGGGACGCTACGCGGAGGGTTACTTAGGACCTCTGCATTATTTTTGCCCCTTTTCTGTAAGTCTGAAATTATTTTCAGATTTCTTTTTATTTTTTAAGATTTCAAAAGTTTAAAAAGAATTTCGAAGACATTATGCTGAGAGCCAAACACAACAGGACGAATTTTGTAGGAGCTCCCTTTGATGAGTTGCCTAGAGGAGTCAAATTCACAGAGACAGAAAGCAGAACAAAGGTGGCCAGAGGCCGGTTACTATTTGGTGAGTACAGAGTCTGAGTTCAGGGTGAGGAAGCCCTTCTGGAGACGGGCCACTCCTCATGGGTGCACAGCGACGTGAACGCACCAAACGCCATCGGACTCGCGCTTAAATACGGGTAAGACGGTCAATTTCATGTTATGTATATTTTACCACTGGAGAAAAAAGTTTAAAAAATGATTTTTAAAAAACCCTGCACACAAAGGTGTATAACGGCTTGATTCGTAACTGCCTGAACTTGAAAGTAACCAAACTGTACTTCGGGAAGTAAAGGCACAAACTGTGCCATGTCCACACGAGGGACTATCATTCAGTGATTAAAAAAAAGAAAAAGAAGAAATGAGCTACGAAGACAGGGCAAGGAGAAAGCTTAAGTGCACACTGCTAAGCGAAAGGAGCCACTCTGTGAAAGCTGTGTACTGTGCGACTCCAGCTATAGAACATTCTGGAAAAGGCAAAACTATGGAGACAGAAAAAGATGGGTGTTTTCACGCGGTGAGGGGGAGGGAGGAATGAATAGGAAGATTTTTAGAGCAGGGAAACTACAAAATTCTGGGGGTGGGGGAACGGGACTGTATGAGAATTCTCTGTACATTCCACTTAAATCTTCTGTAAACCTGAAAGTACTCTAAAAAGTGAAGTCTGTTAATTAAAAAAAAGATCTATACTATCTATAGTATGTTGAGACTAAACTGGGAATTAAAAGTGTCTACAGGAACAGCTGTTAGAACGCTACCTCAAGTACCCGCAAGAGTCTTCGGTTGTCCATCTAGGGGCAAGTGGCGAGGATGAAGAGAAATGTATTCGGCACGCAAGGGGGTGGAGAGGCGTGGACCACAGGAAGCCCAGCTGACCCTGCTGCCTGCTGAAGCTACAGTTTCGGCCTCTGACCTTGGCCAGCCCCCCATGGAGTCACAGGGGACACACAGGGGTGGTGCCTAGCCCAGCGTGGTCCGGCCCTCGGCAAAGACTCCCACAGCGAGACTGCCACCCAGGTCCTCTTCTCCAATGCTGGTCCAGCCCATCCTCAGGGAGAACTCCCTCAGGGGGAGCCCCCAGAAGGAGGGAGAGCAGAGGAAAGAGTGCACAAAGCCGCAGCTAGGGAGAGTCCGGGTGCCAGGAGCCCGGCCAACTGCAGAGACCATCCCTGCTGAGAGACAGCCTGGGCGTAGCCTCGAAATCTCGGGCGGCTCCCACATTCTCCAGAACCTGGGTGCGTCGGCAGGAATGTGACCGATGGCAAAGAAACTGCATCGTAGCCTGTGTGGCCGGGGGCAGGGGCGTTCCAGCAACTGAGTGGCAGAGGAAGGCAAACTTCCAGAAAGCGGAGCTCGCCAAAGGAGCAGGAATGCCAGGAATACAAAAGTAAAGACAAAGACGTAACTTCTTTTCTTCTTGTCCTATGGTCACAGAGTGTCAAGAAGTCACAGCAGTGAAAAAGTTCCTCCCGGTATCAAAAGAATACTCTGCGGATAGCTAGAATCAGTCGGAGAGGAAAAAGAGAGAGGCAGGATGGCCAAGAGTTAGGGCTCTTGATCCTGCCTTGACGAGCTGCGTCATTCGGAGCCTCCGGGTTTTCTTTCGAGAGATGGGGACAAGGATCATAGTAATTGGCAAGTAACAGTATCGTGAGATGAAGAGCGAGTCCATGTTAGGTACTCAGAGTCTCGGCTAGGACATTCCGAAGAGGCAGACACTGAGGCTCAGAGACGCGAAGGGACGTGTGGGTGACAGAGCCTTGCCAGTCAAGACTCCAAACCATTAGAGGTTTGGCACTGCCCAGATACAGCGGTCACCAGCCACAGGCGGCGTTTGGGTCCTGGAAATTTCAGGATCCCAACTGAGATGTGCTGTCCGTGTAAAAGACACCGATTTCAGGGGCGCCTGGGTGGCTCAGTTGGTTAAGCGGCCGACTTCAGCCCAGGTCATGATCTCACAGTTTGTGAGTTCGAGCCCTGCGTCGGGCTCTGTGCTGACAGTTCAGAGCCTGGAGCCTGCTTTAGATTATGTGTCTCCCTCTCTCTCTGACCCTCCCCCACTCATGCTTTGTCTCTCCTGTTCTCAAAAACATATAAAAGCATTAAAAAAAAAAAAAGATTTAAAAGACACTGATTCAAAGACTTAGTATAAAAAAAAAGTAAAAGATGTCACGAATAATTTTTATATCGATTATACGTCGAGATATTAGTCTGTGGACATATTGGGATAAATCAAATATATCATTAAAAGTCATTTCACCTGCTTCTTCGATTTTTCAAATGTAGCTACTCACAAGTTTTCAGTTAAATTTGTGGTGGGAATGACATTTCTGTGGGACTGCACTGAGCCACAGCACGGTGTCTCGTGGTGACACCACCCTGGGTCGGGCCCCCTGTGAACGTCAGAGCTGTGTGGGAATCGTTCGTAATGACAGGGGACCTAAGTCATCTGGGAGGAAAACAGCCTGGTAAGGACAGCCATGCTCGAGGCCCGAAAATCTGTGAAAATGCCGTGGCTACAGGGTCGCGAGAAAGGCTCTCCCAGCGCGGCAGGGCGTGGGGGCTGGCCTGAGAGCACAGAGCCGGCAGGAGCCGGGCAGGCTGGGCCCGGCGCGAAATGCCCGAAGAGAAGGAAAGCCACGTGGATTCTTTGTGCCTCTTTTTTTTGCTAACCACAAGGGGCAGAGGACGAGGAGGCTGTTTTGTGTAGCCTCTACAGTCAGGAAACAGGACTGTCAACTCAGCGGGGGAAAAAATATAGGACTAAATGTCAGTGAAAGTTAAATTTCAGATAAACAATGAATAAATTTTTAGTGTAAGTATATCCCGAATGTTGCATGGGACATACTGATACTAAACAATTATTCGCTGTTTATCTGATGTTTAAATGTCATTGGGCACCCGTAAGGCGCCTGGGTGGCTCAGTCGGGTAAGTGTCCAACTCTCGATTTCAGCTCAGGTCATCGTCTCACAGTTCACGGGTTCGAGCCCCGCATCGGGCTCTGGGCTGGCAGCGTGGCGCCGGCTTGGGATTCTCTCTCCCTGCCCCTCCCCTGCTTGAGAGTGCTCTCTCCCTCTCTCTCTCTCAAATAAATAAATAAATAAATATTTAAGAAAAGATATGTCACGTTGGCACCTGTATTTTATCTGGCAACACTACTAGGAAGGCAGGGAGTGAAGCTGTCACCAGGTGTGCTCGGGAAACAAAGTGACTCTGACTCTTTGCTGCCAGTCAAGCAGGAAGGCAGAGACTGGCGAGGACCCTAAACAAGGAACCGCATCACACCTCAAGCCCACAGCAACAGAGGAACCTAACCTCAGAGTCCGCAGCCCCTTAGACTGTACTGACTCCCACTCAAGTAGGTGGTGACGATTACAGAAGCAAGGAGAAAATGATAAAAGTTGAGAATAGCTTCCCAGGCACTTAAAATCTTTTTCTTTAAGTTTGTATTCATTTGTGTTTTTTAGGAAATCGTAACTCACTCGCATTGCTGCTTTAATAAGGAACTCTGTTTCCGAGGGAAGAATAAACACAGGATACACAGGCTTTAATCCCGCTTCTGCTCCATGCGAGCTGTTCAGGGCGGGAGCTCAGAGCGCTGGCTCTGGAGACCACCCGCCCGAATTCAGATCCCGATCAGGCTCTGCCCCTGGCTGAACGGCCTTGAGCAGGTTACTTCCTCTCTTGGTGCCTGTTTCCTCAACTGTGCGAGGAGATAACAGCACCCACGCCTCGGGGTCATTGTGAGGATTAAATGAGTTAATACATGTTCATGGGGACAATGCTAAGCATTTAGTAAACACTCAGAAAGTAGGCTTCCTAAAAAGTTTGTATATTTGTGGGGCACCTGCGGGGCTCAGTCGGTTAAGCGTCCGACTCTTGGTTTCGGCTCAGGTCATGATCTCACTGTTCATGAGTTCGAGCCCCGCATCGGCCTCTATGCTTTGGATCCTCAGTTCCCACCACCCTCTCTCTGCCCCTCCTCCCTCACGCTCTCTCTCTAAAATAAACATTAAAAAATGATTATAAATAAGTTTTTTTTAATTGTGTACTTGTTCTTTTTAATCTCCTTCATCATTCATGTCTAGGGAAGGGTAGGAGATCGGTCATGTAAAGGCCCGGGAACTAGGGTGGCCCCTGTGCTGGGTGCCCTTCCCTCCTCCTCCAGCACCTCCTCCTCCCCTCTGCCCTCCCCCGCCAACTTCACTCAAAAACCCCTGACCTACAAGTTTGGTCAAGTGACCTCGGCACAGCAGATGAGGAGAGAATGAGGGTCACAGGTGTGAAGTTTACACCCACTCGTCCCTCCTTCCTCAGGCTCTACGGAGTCGTCCTAACCATTCCGGAAGGAGTACACACCACCGTCTCTCAGCTGGGTGACAGTAAGGCCCCTGCTGGCCTCGTATTTCCACTCTCACCACCCCCTCGCAACCCACTGTCCACAACGGCCAAAGAGGTCTTCGAAAGACATGAACTGGACCACATCGCTTTCCTGCTCAAAACTGTCCAATGGTTTCTCATCACACTCGGAATAAAATCCAAACTCTTACCGCAGCCTGGAAGGCCCTACGTGATTTGGTGCTTCTCTGCCTCTCCCATCTTGTCCCCTAACACACTCTCCTCACTAATTCCCCCGGGGCCACACCAGCCTTCTTTCTGTCTGTCCTTCAAACATTCCAGGCTTACCCCTGTCTCAGGGCCTTTGCACAGCCACTCTCTCTGCTCTCCCTCTGGATCTCATAGCTGTCTCCTTCCCAACAGTCAGGTCTCAGCGCAAACGTCCCCTTCTCAGGAGGACTACTCTCATGCCCCAAAGTTACCACAATTGTTTCTTGTCTTCGAATTACAAATTATGGCCTAAGATTCTCTTATTCATCTGTTTCTCTCCCGTCAGTCACTCTCACTAACTCGTCAGCCCTTCGGAATGGGAACTTGGACTCCCTTGTTGTTGCTGTGATGCCAGCACCCAGCGCAGTGACCGGCAGGTGCTCCGTGAATGAGTGAGGCTAGTAGATCACGAAAAGCTCAGCCGGGCCACTGACCAGCAGTCCCTCCTCGTCTCTGGGCCCCCGGCTCGTCTTCTGTGAAGTGACGAGACTGGGCTGGATGTTATCTGGGAGCCCTACCAGCGCTGCCATGCTGTGTTCCGGGAACCCCCCGGAGACACTCCGGTCGGTCTGCCTTTCCCCGGAATTCTGAGGGCAGTTCGGCAATGCTCGCACGCCGAGGACAATTCCAAGGGAGGCTAAGGCTGGCAGCTGCCCTGTCTTTCGCTCACCGATTAAGTTCACTTGTTCCTCTTCGCTGGACGCCGTCTCTTGGAGATCATGAAGAAATCTGCTGTTCACCTCAATGACGTCATCGATGTTCGAGAACAGGACCTCCAGATCTCCCTGGGGCAGCTGGGAGAAACAAAGGAGCCACAGGGGTCGCTGGGGTTGCGAGAGAGGGACTTTGTTTGCAGGCTTTGGAGAACAGCCCAGAACATTCACACCTCCGGGGTCCTATGACTCTTGGGAAGACTGCCCCAGTGGAAGGTTTTTGCAAGGCTTTGAAAAATTGTATACATTAGGAATCAGTTAGGTACTCTTATGACTCTGCAAGAAGGGAGGAGGAGATGTGGAGCCCAGCACGAAATGAAAGCTGAACTGTGTTTTTTCCCAGATCAGTTTTCTGCGCTCAGTTTCCCCATCTGTCACATAAGCACGGGAAGCTGGACTTCCTTCCCCCTCTGACATGCTCGGCACCCACCACCATTACCTCGAGAGGTACTGTGAGCCCCAGCCACTATTCACTGGCGACACCCCCGAGACACAGAGTGCAGGACGTCTGTATATGTGCGCGGGCACGTGTAGGACATAGTGGGTGCGTGTGTGGTGCGTGTGTGTGCTGTGTCTATCCCAAATGCAAAATCAAGTAGGAAAAGCTAACTGCAGAAAAACCCCTAGCCTAGGCTCTTATTTTTGTTAGAGTACGTAACAATCCATATTGTTTGTTTAACGCCTACAGAGAAAAATCCTAATTTCTGGAGGGTAAAATACGAGAGGCCTTCACCGTCCACATTTCCTACTTGAGTATTTCATTCATTTGAGAAACACTAACTGAAGTCTATTATTTGTGTGTCCAGAACTGGACACTAAACACTGGAACTAAACACTCTTTGCCCTGATTGAGCTCACATATATCTAAATATCTAAGCGATACTTAAAATCTTCTAGAGAGAGCCTGTATTATTTCTGAAATCAAGAGAAAAAAGATGCCATCAAAGTGAAAACTTGTCCAGGTTACCATCTCTAAATGAGACAATTAGAAGAGAGGTCAGTTTTGGGGGTGCCTGGGTGGCTCAGTCGGATAAGCATCCGACTCTGATTTCAGCTCAGGTCATGATCTCGAGGTTCATGAGTTCAAGCCCCATGTCAGGCTCTCCGCTGACTGCAAGGAGCCTGCTTGGGATTCTCTCCGCCCCTCTATCTCTCCCTCTCTCTCTCTCTCTGTCCTCCCCCACCCCTACCGGTCACACGTGCACACACACTCTCTCTCAAAAATAAATAAATAAACATTAAAAAAAAAAGAATATAGGTCCGTTTAAGCAATCTGTTCTAAATTTAATCAAGGGCTATTTTATCCATTAGCCCACTTCATTCTCTGAGGTGATTACTCTTCTCCATTTAGCAGGTGCATACGCTAAGGCTCCAACGTGTTAAAGACTTTGCTGGAGGTGGCGTGGCCAATGAATGGAAGTACCGACACTTACGTCCGGGGCCTCCATGTCCACCTCGCCTTCCCCTCCACCAAGCCTGCCCCGGGAACCGATGTGCAGTCTCGGAAGCCGGGACCCACGTTTGCCCCAGGAAAGGGAGGCTGCGCGCAGTGCCACCCCATACCTGCCGCAGGCGGCTCCTGATGTCCCAGGCGCAGAGCTGGAGCATGTGCAGGTAGGAGACCTCGGTGTCAATGAGCTCTCTGACGGCCAGCCTCTGATGCAGCGACAGTCTGTCCTCAGAGACCCGACCTGCTCCGTCGGGACTCCCTGTCCTGGAGGACGGCCCGTCAGCCCCGTGTTCGGCCATGTCGGCAGGTTCTAGGAGAGGCAAACATAGATCCCAGCTCACTTCCGGGAGCTCTACTGGAACACGCTGTCTCTAATCCAAAGGCGACTATTATCAAGTGGCCTAAAGACGTCTCTAGCTCGCATGCTGCAGGATGAACTACGCGTTAGCATCTGTGGGCAGCATCTCTGAAGGATCTTAAAAGGCAGAATGCAGCCCAGATCACCGCTGACGTTTTCCAGGACCCGGACAACGCACTTGCCTAGCTTTTCTTCTCCTTTTTCCCCCTGCTCCTGACCCGGATTTCTTTATCTGGTTCAGCCAAGTCTCTCGCACCCTCTATCTCAGGGGTTCCCTCCTCGCTACCCCCACTACCTCATTCGGGCCTCACGACCCATCCCCTGGGCTGTCCCTGCAGCAGCATCCGGGGGTGCCTCTCCAAGTCCACACCCCTCTCCCTCCTGCTGTCCCCACACCCCTTCATCCTGGCTCTGCTTCCAGTTTAAACTTTCAGAAACAAAGCTTGTGACCGTGGTATTCCACGCTGGGAGGCTTTACCGGCTCCCTGCTGCTCGGCGGCCCGGCTCCAACCTCGTTTTTCCTTTCGCGACATACTCCGGCCAAAGACAGCTACGTGCTTTCCCCCCTGCCTGCGCGCTCGCTTCCCGCCTCTGCTTTTGCACCTGCTGTGCCCCCCTCCCATGACACTATCCGCAGACATTCATCCTCCCTAAGGCCTTTCCTGATCCTCCCAGCCAGATGGACTTTCCCTCACTGAGACTCCCACGACCCCTTTATCTCTAGGTTTAAAAGTGCAAATGGCAATACTGTGGACAACACGGCCTGAAAACCCCCTACTACAAAACACCCAGAAACGCTGGATCTGATAGAACCAACTTCCTTTGCACGGCCTGGTGGGGCTTGTAAGAGAAGAAAGGAAATAGCAGGGCCCCCAAATAGAGGGCACTAGAAACCCAGAGCAGCTGGGGCCCGGAGTGGAGGGGTGGGCAGGGAAGAGGGCATGGCCCAACTGCGTCTTCGCAGAACCGGGACACCCAAAGACTCCAGCGAAATGGTAGATCAAAAACAAAAAGTCCCCCACTCGCACAGAAGATGAGGTCATCCTGGCTTGGGTCCGACAGGTGGACCAAAAAATCCCCCTCTGGAAACTCATAAAAAAACAGCTCTGCCTTCACTGGGTTTTAGGTTCAAAGCGATATTACGCATGTGGGCCAAGTAACCCAAAGCTGAGAAATTAACAGAAATAGTCGTAGACCAACGTGGCTCCGAGTGCCCCCGGAAATACAACGTCTCCAGAAGAATGCATCCATGGCCTCGGCTGTGTGCTATGCCGGGAGGCAGCCCCGTCCTGAAGCTGAGTTGACAAGCCCAAATTACAAGAACTCATGACAATGAGCACGATGAGACCCCCAGAATATCAGAGCGTCAAACTAACAGATAAAAAGTATACAATAAGCAGGGAAAAAAAAAACCATATTACAAAAAATAAAAGACCTGTATGACTTTTTAAAGTACCAAATAAAACTTACAGTAATTAAAATTTTAGCGTTTGAAATTGAAAACTGGGGGCACCTGGGTGGCTCAGTCGGTTAAGCGGCCGACTTCAGCTCAGGTCATGATCTCACGGTCTGTGAGTTCGAGCCCCACATAGGGCTCTGTGCTGACGGCTCATCAGAGCCTGGAGCCTGCTTCAGATTCTGTGTCTCCCTCTCTCTCTGCCCCTCCCCTGCTCATGCTCTGTCTCTATGTCTTTCAAAAATAAACATTAAAAAAAATGTAAAAAAAAAAAAAGAAATTGAAAACTGAATGGGCAGATTTTTTTTTTTAATTTTTTAATGTTTATTTATTTTTGAGAGAGAGAAAGAGACAGAGTGTGAGCAGCGGAAGGGCACAGAGAGGGAGACACAGAATCCAAAGCAGGCTCCAGGCTCTGAGCTACCAACACAGAGCCCGACGCAGGGCTTAAACTTGTGAACTATGAGATCATGACCTGAGCCAAAGTCAGACACTTAACCTTAGACTGAGCCACCCAGGTGCCCCCTGAATGGGAAGACTTAACAGACATCTAGAAAAGAGAAATAGCAAAAGGGCATATGGATTGAAGAACTGAGCCGGACTGCTGTGGAGAGAGAAAAGCATGGAAAATGGAGAATTTAAGAGATGTGGATATTGAAATAAGGTTCACGCACGAAATCTGAGTTCCAGAAGACAAGAATAAAGAGAATGAGAACAGGTAATATTCAAAACGATAAAAGTAAGAATTGTCCAGAATTTATAAAAAAAAATATAAATTCTCGGGGTGCCTGGGTGGCTCCGTCAGTTAAGCGTCTGACTTTGGCTCAGGTCATGATCTCTCAATTCATGAGTTCGAGCCCCTCGTCAGGTTCTCTGCGGTTAGCACAGAGCCTGGTTCAACTCCTCTGTGTCCCTCTCTCTCTGCCCCTCCCCTGCTCGCGCTCTCTCTCTCTCTCTCAAAAATAAATATTTAAAAAAATGAATTATTAGACCCAGGAAGTACAAGGCCCTTGCAGGAGATGTTTTTTTAAAAATTCACATCTAAACACATTGAAGAGAAACTGCAGAACCTCGAAGGCCTAGAGAATTTATCTTTTTATGTTCCTGTTCTCAGGAAACCATGGGAGAATGTGCTCCGCCAAAACAAATAGGAAAGAAAAAGACATGGGGTGCAGAGGACCGGTGATCTCATATGAAAGAGGCTGAGGAAATGCCCAGACAGGTGAAGGAAAATCCTAGGATTACCGTTGGCTACAGGCAGATGGCAAACAGTCCAAACGAGAGTATTTCAGAAAGTTCTAGAACATCCTGAGAACAGATTTATTGACTTGATAGAGAATATGGTGTTTTTTTAGGGCGTAATCACACAGATCATACATACAAAACTAACAGACAAACTAACGAACAAACACAACGCAGTTGTTAAAAAAAAAAACTGTGCAGAAAAAATGAAAGTAATTATATGTTACCGCCTGGTTCAGTTATAAATACAACTTACACACATTATAATACAAGTGATATAATTAATATTATGTATAACCATACTGGGAAAATAGGGTAATGGGAGGGGTGGATATGCGTGGTGGAGGGGGAGTAAAAACTAAAAACGAAAAACCCATATCCTCACCTTCCATACCAGAAAGCTAAAGAACAATACCTAAAGCAAAAGCTCAAGAAATAACAGTACATACATGCTATTTAAAAACAAGGAAGGAAAGGGGCACCTGGGTGGCTCAGTCAGTTAAGCGACTGACTTCGGCTCAGGTCATGATCTCACAGTTTGTGGGTTCAAGCCCCACATCGGGCTCTGTGGTGACACCTCAGAGCCTGGAGCCTGCTTTGGATTCTTTGTCTCCCCCTTTCTCTGCCCCTCTCATGCTCATGCTCTGTCTCTCTCTCTCTCAATAATAAATAAATGTTTCGAAAATAAAAAATAAAATTAAAAAATAAAAAAAGGAAGTAAAAAAACAAAACAAACAAAAAAACCAAGGAAGTAAATTTTTAAAAAATCAGCGAAAAATGATAGAAGCAATTGCCTGGTCATGCCTAGGGCAGAAAGGAAGAAGAATGGGCTGTTTTTCATAGTAAACATTGTAGAATCATCTGTCTCTGCTTCTCATAACAAACATATAACCACCCATCTCTTTAAATTATATGCTTTCATAGTTTAAAATGAACTAAAAACTAAAGGTAAGAAAAAGTGAGAGTTCTGCAATTTTGCTGGATGTTAATATTAAAATATAAAGCATATTACTATATATATCAACAATATTTTTAAATGCAGTGTAAAGATGAAAAGGTTTGATAATATAATAAAAAGAAATAATATTTATTCCTTCTGAAGTATCTTAATTTAACAAAAGATACATAAGATCTTTATGACAAAAATTATAAAACTTTATTGAACTTACTGAACTGAAGAAATAATTATAAGTAGGGATACACTATGCTCATAGACAGGAAGCCTCAATATCGTAAAAAAGAGAAAAAATTTTTCCCAACCAGATTCAATTCCGATTCCAATAAAACTCCCAACAGAGTTTCACTTTTTGATTTTCACTGAAACACAACAAGATAATTCTAAACTGTATATGGAAGAGTAAAAGGCTAAGACCGGCTAAGGCAATCCTGAAGAACAAGGTGGGGGGAGGGGGGCGCTGTCCGATCAGATATCTAGATCGACTTGAAAGTCAATAGTAATTAAAAAGGATGGTGTTGATAAGAGGCAAACACATTAGTAGAACAGATTGGAGAGCCCAGAAATAGACCACAGTATAAATGGAAACACTTCATACGACGTAAGTATAAGTCACTGAGAAAAGGTTCGTCCCTGTAGGATAAGTGGCTTCTCACATAGAGAAATAAACAAATGTAACCCCACGTCACACCGCGGATAAACTCCAGATGGTTAAAGACCTAAACATCAAATATGAAACTCTACAGTTTTAGAAGAAAACATAGGAAAAAATATTTTAGAATTTTTGTTTATTTTGAGAGAGAGAGAGAGTGCACTCGGGCCCCGGGGGAAGGGCAGAGAGAAAGGGAGAGAGAGAGAATCCCAAGCAGGTTCCACCTCAGTTCAGAGCCCAGGGCGGGGCTGGATCCCACAACCCTGGGGCCATGACCTGAGCTGAGATCAGAAGTCAGACGCCTAACCAACTGAGCCACCTAGGCGATCCCATAGGAAAATATTTTTATGTTCTCTGAGGATTTCTTTGACAAGACATAAAAGAAACCCCAAAGGAAAAGACTGGTCAAGACTGATAAATCTGATGGCTGCCATATTGAAGTGTTCTATTTATCGAACGATTCTACAATCAGAAGGAAAAGAGAGGCCTCCGAGCAGAAGATATTGGTGACAAATGTAACCTACAAAAAGTTTAATTATCTACACTATGTAAAGAACTTCTATGAATCACTAAAACCAGGCAATTTAAAAGAAAAGCAAACCATGCTGTGGCACATACAGTATATTGGTTCATTCGATGTCAATTTTAACCTCCCCCTGTTAGGTCATGTGTAATAATGAAATTGGACCCCTAAACCCCTGCTCCCTTGCAGCTAAGATTCCAACATGCGTTTTCAGCCCCACCAATCAGTTGGTCTCACGGGAGCCCTGAATTTAGAACTGAGCTAAGTAGGAAGAGAGGTGATGCTTGAGGTAGCCATTTCACGGGGCAGGTACTGCACTGTTTTCAAGTCATCAATTCTGGAAAAAGATTTTGGCTAAAGCCAGGGAATTCTGAAGCCAGCAGCAGGGACAGCAGCATCCCAATTCTCCAGAGAGTAGCGATGCCTTTGGAGGGGC
Source organism: Paguma larvata (assembly GCA_030068075.1). Lineage (NCBI taxonomy): Eukaryota > Metazoa > Chordata > Mammalia > Carnivora > Viverridae > Paguma > Paguma larvata. The sequence continues at coordinate 40,083,348 of CM057826.1, read as the reverse complement.
ATTCCCGTAGCGTGGCCTTAGGATTCATTCCTCATGGCCTGTTCTGTGGTCTGCTTCTCCAGCCCCTCCACCGCTACGGTAAGCACCTAATACACTCTTTTAAATCCCCTACTGGTTAAAACAGAATGACTTGTGTCCTCTCCAACTAAAGTGTGGATGATAGGGGTGTGAACAGGCAATTAACGAAAAAAGACAAAATGCCTAATGCACGAACGAAAAGGTTCACTTGTGGGGCGCCTGGGCGGCTCAGTCAGTTAAGCATCCAACTCTTGATTTTGGCCCAGGTCCGAATCTCACAGTCCTGAGATCAAGCCCCAGGTCGGGCTCTGTGCTGAGAGTGGAACCTGCTTGGGATTCTCTTTCTCTCTCACTCTCTCTTTCCAAATAAATAGATACATATTTTAAAACAAAGAAAAGATTTACTAGTAACTAGGCAAATATGAATAATTAAAACTGCCGTGAGATACCATTTCATGCCCACCAGATTGGCAAAATATAACAATGTTGGTGAGACCGGAGGCGAATGCGGGAGTCTCATGTACTGATACGGTAATGTAAATTATGGCAACCGCTGCAAAGAGCAATTTGGCAATGACTAGAAAAGTTAAAAATGCTCACTGTCGGGCAAGTCAGTTCTACTCCTAGATCTATCCTGTCTTCAAGAAACTTCTTCACAGATACACAAGAAATGGAGACAAGACTGTTCGCTGCAGCACTGCCATTAATGACCTGAAATTAGAAACAATCTAGATGTCTATCAACAAGAGAGTGGGTAAATAACTTGCAATATATGCATATCCTAGAATTCTGAACGGTGGAAATGAACAAACTATAAATTCATGTATTAACATAGATAGCCTCACAAACACTGTAAAGAAAGGAAGAAAAAAAAAAAAGAAAGTTACAAAAGGTGGGGGGGGGGGGAGAATGAGAGAAAGTTCCAGAAGGGTACATAGATTATAGTACTATTTCCTAAAATTTACAATGTGTAAGACAATGCTAGATAGCGTTTAGAGATATATACGTGTGGAGCACCAGTATTAAAAATTTTGTGGAAGTGGGCGCCAGCGTGGCTCAGTCGGTTAAGCATCCAACTTCCGATCAGGTCCTGATCTCACAGTTCGTGGGTTCGCCTTGGGCTCTCTGTACACAGAGCCTGCTTCAGACCCTCTGTCTCCCTCTCTCTCTGCCCCTCCTCTGCTCACATTCTCTCTCATCCCTCAAAAATAAACACTTAAAAACAGTTAAAAAAAATTTTTTTTTGTGGAAGTGATTAGCAATAAATTCAGGACGGTAGTAACCTCTGGAAAGGGAAGCAGAGAAATAGAATTTGGTACAGTATCGAAAATGACTTAATGGCATCTGAGGGTTTGGGGGGTTTTATTTTTAGTTAAATTTTACTTTTGAGATAGAGATTCACATGCAGTTGTAATAAGTAATACATTGGTTCCATGTACCCTTTACCCAATTTCCTCAATGGCAACGTTTTGCAACACAAGCTCACAGCCAGGATACTGGCATTGAAACAAAGATCCCCTTTTCACCCACTTTCCTCCAGCCCCGTCCCATCCTTAACCCCTGGCACCCTGGAAATCAGTTCTCCATTTCCACAATCTTGTCATTTCAAGAAGGTATGTAAACACAACCATTATGGCGTGTAAGCTTTTTAGGACTGACTTTATTCGATCGGCACGATTCCCTGGAGATTCCTGTAAACCCTCGCATGTATCAATAGTTCCTTTTTCTCGCTGAGTACGGAGAGGTTCTATTTGCTTAAAAAGAATGAAGCACATATGGCAAAAATGTTAACATTAAACAAAGATAGGCGGTAAGAACGTGGTGTTTGTTGTGCTGTTCTTTGTTCTTTTCTGGCTGGTTAAAGTATTTCCTAATATTTAAAATGGCACACATCCCATTCAAACTTGTACTCGGTTATTTAGGGTCATTTAAGACCGGGCCTCATCTTCCTGGCCAGACACTGAGCGCTTAGAGACGAGATAAACGCCCAGTCACGCCGTGTCATTCCCGGTGCCTCACAATATTGATGATACTTGCATACGCCAGTGGCTCTCTGGGAGGCACGAGTGGCAGAAGTTTCTGTCCTGGGCCATCGGACACTATGCGAACTGCCTGGGGAGAGCAAAGGGCCCAGAAAGATCTCAGAATGCATCTGTCTGGTGCACAGTTCTGTTCCAGCTCCTGAACACAGCCTGTGGCCTCCCGACCTGTCCCTGGCCTGATCTGCTGACACTCACTACCCTGTGCATAGGTCCCCTAGAAAAATCCAATAGGATTTCAAGAGAGCTACTTAGGTTCCACTGCGCGGAACTGTGTCGAAATAAACAAAAAGCACAAAAAATACGTTATAGAGAACTGCTACTATTTAAAATAGCATTAACTTGCACTTCAATGAATTGAAATCTAGACCTCCAGGCAGGCAAAAACCTCTCTGTAACAGCATTTTGTTACCTCTTATAGTCTGTGGAATTAAAAATATTATATATTACTTGGCAGTGGAAAGGAATGAAGTATGACTGATACGTGCTCCAACATGGATGAAACATGAAACATTACGCTAGAAGTCCGTCAAAGAAATCAGTCATAAAGGACCACATATTTTATGATCTGATTTGTATGAAATGCCCAGAACAGGCGAATCTGTAGAAAGAGAACGTAGATCATTGGTTTCCTAGGCTGAAGGGACAGGGGTATGGAGTGTGGTGGCTACTGGGGACAGGGTATCTTTTAAGGATGACGAAAATGTTCTAAATGTGTTGTGTTGATGGTCGCGCGATTCAGTGAAGAGACTAAAAACCATTGATGTGTGCATTCTCGATGGGTGAACTATGTGATACATATTATATCTCAACAAAGCTGTTACCGAAAACATTACATAGTATTAACTATTGGCAAGGACGTGGGCAAACTGGATGTCTCCTATATTACTGATGGGAATATAAAGCAGGATAGCCACTCTGGAAAACAGTTTGTCAGTTTCTTTAAAAATGGAACATACACTCGGAGCGCCTGGGTGGCTCAGTTGGCTGAGTATCCGACTTCGGCTCAGGTCATGATCACACAGTTCGTGGGTTCGAGCCCCGCCTCAGGCTCTGTGCTGACAGCTCAGAGCCTGGAATCTGCTTCGGATTCTGTGTCTTCCTCTCTCTCTGCCCCTCCCCCACTCTCTCTCTCTCTCTCTCTCTCTCTCTCTCTCTCTCTCTCTTTCTCTCTTTCTCCCCCTCAAAAATAAATAAACATAATTAATTCTTTTAATTAAAAAAATAAAAATGAAACATACACTTAGCTGCAATCATACCTCAGAGCATCTATTCCAGAGAAAGAAAACTTATGTCCACCGAAACCTGTCCACAGATGCTCACAGAAGCTTTATTTTAGCCAAACTGGAAAGAATCAAAATGTTGTTATAATAGGTGAATGCTTTAAAAAAAAAAAAAAAAAGTGGTAGATCCCTTATCGCTGAACACCCGAAAGGAACAGGGAATGAAATATCGACACACTGCAATCACCTGGGTGGCTCTTGAGGGCATTACACTGTGTCTCGAGGCGTCGCACCCTGTGTGATTCCACTTACAAAATGGTAAAGACAGAGACCCGAGTAGTGGTCACCTGGCTAGGGGTAAGCGTGAGGGGCAGGTGGGTGCGACTGTAAAGAAAGAACGCGAGGGAGAACTCCCAAGTCGCAGAATAAACAGTCCTGTGTCTTAACCGAAGCGGTGGTTACACGAACCTACCATGTGGTATAATAACATAAAACGATCATGCGCAAATAGTAAGTACATCGATGCCAATTTCCTGGTTTTGACATTGTGCTCTATTTGAATAAGAGATAACCATGGCAGGAGCCTGGTGAAGGGCATACGGGAGCCCTGTACTATCCTTGCAACCTGCTGTTAAGTCAGTCTGTAAGCCTCAGTCCTGCCTGTAAGCATTTCAAAATAAGCAGCTACAAACAAACAAAATATTACATAGCTTACGTTTTCCACTATCATGGCAACTCTCTCTGGACAAGTAGCACTCAAAAGCCTGGGAGAGCAGGCTGGGTGTTCCTGTTCCACTTCCTGGTCTGGCCTGATAAGGAGACGTGTCTCAGAGAACTGCTCAGGAAGCATGGTTTTTCTTACAGCCCCGTCAAGCTCACTCCTGAGACCTCTTTCATGCCCTGCAATAGCCAATTAAGAACTAAAATCAGTTTAGCATAGAGGTGGTGCTAAAAAAAAAAAAAAAGTCCGTTGATGGGGTGCTTGGGTGGCTCAGGTCATGATATCCAGATTTGCGAGATCCAACTCTTGATTTCGGCTCAGGTCGTGATCTCTGGATTTGCGAGACTGAGCCCCGTATGGCGTTCTGGGCTGACAGCGTGGAGCCCGCTTGGGATTTTCTCTCTCCCTCTCTCTGTGCCTCTCCCCCACTCAGGCTTGCTCTCTCTCTCCCTCAAAATAAATAAACAAGCTAAAAAAAAAAAAAGTTTTTTTTAAATGCCTGTTGAATGTTCTGCAGCCACAGCTTCTGACTCCGGGATGGCATAAAACAGCTCCTTCTAGAGCACAACTTCATTCAGTAAATATTTGCTGGGAATGCAAACTGGTGCAGCCACTCTGGAAAACACTAGGGAGTGTCCTCAAAAAATTAAAAATAGAACTACCCTATGACCCAGCCATTGCATTACTAAGTATTTATCCAAGGGACACAGGTGTGCTGTTTCGAAGGGGCATGTGCACCCCAACGTTTATAGCAGTGCTATCAACAATAGCCAAAGTATGGAAACAGTCCAAACGTCCGTCGCCAGATGAATGGATTAAGAGGATGTGGTGTGTAGACACAGGATGGAGTATTACTTGGTGATCAAAAAGAAGGAAATCCTGCCAGTTGCAACTACGTGGATGGAACTAGAGTGTACTATGCTGAGCGAAGTCAGTCAGAGAAAGACAAATATCATATAACTTCGCTCATTCGAGGACTTTAAGATACAAAACAGATGAACATAAGGGAAGGGAAGCAAAAATAATATAAAAACAGGGAGGGGGACAAAAACATAGGAGACTCTTCATTACGGAGAACAAACAGAGGGTTGCTGGAGGGGTTGTGGGGGGGGGGAAGGGCTGAATGGGTGAGGGGCTTAAGGAATCTGCTCTGAAATTATTGTTGCACCATGTGCTAACCAACTTGGATGTAAATTATAAAAAATAAATAAATTATAGAAAAAATAAATTAATAAATAAGTAAGTATTTGGAGCAGCTACCTATGTCAAGCATTTTCCCAGGTTCTGAGGATATCAAGATCAAGAAAAGAAACGGCCTCTCCAATAAGGATAGGCTATTTAAAATATCTGGTTATTTGCCCCAAGTTTCTTTCCACTAAAAGCATGAGGACTAACTAGGCGAAAGTTATGGACATCCTGATTATTTCATCCCTTTCAAGACAGAAGAAGCGACAAGGGGAAATGACACTTCAAATCTAATTCTAACCAGGGACCCCGGCTGGCTCGGGCGGTGGAGCATATGACTCTGGACACCAGGGTTGCGAGTTCGAGCCCCCTGTTGAGTGTAGAGATGACTTAAAAAAATAATTTCAAAAATGTGTAATTCAGGCCAGTCCGGAGAACTGAATAGAGAAATGGAAGTAAGTAGATTCCTGGGGAAAGTGACACCATCACCTTCAAGTTCTTTCAGAAGGTAAAATGTCACAGAAGAGAAAGCTGAACATCCATCGACCTCCCGCCCCAGGTTTCGGATAGAGATCAATTTTAACACTTAAGATTAAAAAAAAGAAGAAGAAAAAAGTAAGACTTGCGCATCTGGTCTGAGACTGTAACGATGAGGGTTCACGGAAGGTCGTCAAAGGTGAAGTCCAAGCATCATGATAGCAAAAGACTTTGTTGAAAAACAAAGGAAGGAAACACCTGTAGAAACAGGAGTAGCCAGCCACACGAGGATCCTGCCTAACGTGGGGCCTGGTTTCTAACTAACGACATACACAACAGTCAGAGAGGAAAGTCCTGTACGAAGAGCTTCCAAAACTCTAAAAACCCAGAAGGATCTGGGATGGATAAAATTCTAAGAATAACTCCCAAAGCTCTGCCCCTACTAGGACTGCCACGTATATTTTAAGATTCATGTTCAGGAAAAGTAAGAAATAGGCGGACTAATTTGATGGCTTTGCTTTCCTCTTCTTAGCCCTAAAGAGGGACTTCAGCGGGCAGTCAGTGTGAAGGCTTCGAGCCCAGACCCCGGAGCCAGAAAACCTGGTTTCAAATTCTGTTTCTGCAATCGATCGGCTGGCTCTTCTGGAATAGTGAGATAACCTTCTTTATAGGGTGGTGATAAGGTTTCATAAGCTAATCCACGGCAAGTGTCTCGACAGAGCGCCTGGTATAAGGTAAGCTATCAATCATCGTAGCAGCTGCTTTCGTTACTACTGATGTCCAGCTGTAAAGGACAGCATCGCCATGGATCCGGTGGGTCGAGAAATGTCTAAGGACACTTGGCCGATCACATTCGAGCAGATGGCAAGAACGTGGATCACCAACAGGACTGGTCCACCCGAGCCTGACTCAGGACGAGGCCAGCACCAAAGACATGGAGCTGAGATGGAAGGATCATGAGACTGAGCCCTGATGACATGACTTGGTCCAGCCGTGATGAAGGCTGATTGCCTTTGGATTTTTTGTGAGCGAATACATTTTCTTCTCCCCCCACCCCTCTTCTGACTTGGCCACTCTGAGCCGGATCTCTGCCACTCGAGTAACACAGATGGCCCGCCAGCCGTTAGAAAGAGAAACCGAGATCGCTGGGAGCCAGCATAGGTTAAGAAAAAACAAAAACAGACTAACAGGTCATACCAGACTCTCCTCATTCCCTTACTGAAAGGCAACTAGGCCGGTGGATCAAAGGAATGCTGTAGGCTAGGGGAACCGGCCCAGCAGGGCGATGACGTCTTTCTAGAGAGTCTCTCTCTCTCTCTCTCTCTCTCTCTCTTTCTCTCTCATTTTTTTTTAAAGATTTATATATTTTCTAAGTTTATTTATTTATTTTGAGAGAGAGAGCACAAGCAGGGGCGAGACAGAGAGAGAATCCCAAGCAAGCTCCGCACTGTCAGCTACTCAGGGCTTGAACTCTCGAACCGTGCAGTCATGACCTGAGCCGAAACCAAGAGTCGGATGCTTAACCAGCTGAGCCACCCAGGCGCCCCTTTTAAAGGGTCTCTCTAGGGAGTAAGACAAGGGTAATGGAGGCTGGGACTGAGGGGTAGGGGGGATCATAGGACAATAATATGAACTAAAAACGGATAAAACTACACTATTCAAAGATTGGGAATCAGTGTCAATCTCCGGGATCCCCTCAGTCCGCTTAAGGGCATCTACCTGTTCTTCCAGTGCTTTCCATCTCCAAGACCACTGAGTCTAACCCTCCACCGCCTTTCTGCTGGACCACTGTTAAGTCTCCTGACTGGATCTGTGGCACCAGAGTGGAGCGGTGTTCCAGAAACAGGAAGCCAACTGCCTGGAACCCAGACGAGCTTTCCCTGATTCCCGTCCTCCTGAAGAACTCCTCCCCACCTCCCCCCGCCCCAGTAATTCCTTCTCTTAATCTACTGGTTCATTGAATAAAGTGTAAGCCCCGCAAGGGCAAGGATCACATCTGTTATATTTACCAACACATCGCCTAGTGCCTACTCCTAGGTGCTCAATCAGTTGAAGGAATGAATGACGTGGATGAATCGACAGAATAATGATCGAATTGCCAATGGCCCAGTAACAAGTGGAGTCAGACTAGCATAATCATATATAACTCTCAGGAGCCACCAACAAGTTTAAGTTCAGGTGTGTGTGTGTATATATATATGTGTGTGTGTGTGTGTGTGTGTATATACATATATATATGTTAATTTTTAATGTTTATTTTTGAGAGAGAGAGACAGGGCACGGGTCGGGAAGGGGCAGAGAGAGGGAGACACAGAATTGAGGCAGGCTCCAGGCTCTGAGCTGTCAGCACAGAGCCTGACGTGGGGCTCGAACTTGGGAACTGTGAGATCATGACCTGAGCCGAAGTCGAAGGCTTAACCGACTTCAAGTCATGCAGGCGCCCCTTTAACTTTTTAAGAAAATATCAAACTTGGAAAAAGTGGTCATACCATATTACATTTCCGCCAATAGTGTGAGTTCTAGTTCCTCCACATCATCCACTAGTTAGTCTTCACTTTTAGCCACCCTAATGGGTAGCAAGTGACATCTCATCGTAGTTTTGTCGTGCATTTCCCCAAGGACAAATTATCTGGACACCTTTTCACGTGCTTCCTTGCCACCCATACGTCTTCCTTGGGCATCATAGTTTGTTCAAATCACAAAAGAGGCTCTCACTCATTACATAAATTAGACAAACGGTACGGAACGCATAAAGAGTATGTAGTCCGCCACTACCAAGCCCCACCCCCGACACACACGCCGATAACCAAAGGCGCGTAAGAACCACCAGGAGCACTTGTCGGGCAGGCAAATTCTGGCCCCCATTCTTGAAGATTTTTTTTTTTTAAGTATACGCACGTATGTATGTATTTCACGTTCATTTGAGAAAGAGCGTGAGGAGGGATGGGGGTGGGAGGGGAGGCAGAGGGAGAGGAGAGAGAGAGAGAGAGAGGGAGAGAAGGCCAAGCAGGCTCTGTGCCAGGAGATCATGACCTGAGCCCAAACCAAGAGCCCGACTAACCGAGCCGCCCAGGTGCCCTGCCCCCGCCCCTGAAGATTCTGATTCAGGAGGCGAGGGATGGCTCATGTTGACAAGTCCCTAAGTGATTCTGATGCAAGTAGCCTGTAGATCATTTCTTGAGAAATTCTGCTTTTCCTACTGAAGAATTGTTGAAGGAATGAAGACAGTGAGTCTGGAGGGAGAAACGAGGGCGGCGTGGGCTGTGGTCAAACGAGGAAGAGCCTCGGCTTGAGGGAGCGCGCGTGTGTGCCTGATGCTGTCCTATGGGGCACCAAATGTTTGGAACCTGATGGTCAAATTAGAAAAAACTTTCTAGGGGGGGGCGCCTGGGTGGCTCAGTCGGTGGGGCGTCCGACCAGGCCATGATCTCGCGGTTCGTGGGTTCAAGCCCCCCATGGGCTCTGTGCTGACAGCTCAGAGCCTGCAGCCTGCTTCGGATTCTGTGTCTCCGTCTCTCCCTGCCCCTCCCCTGCTTGTGCTCTCTCTGTCTCAAAAATAAATAAATAAAAACATTTCAGAAAAAGAAAAAAGAAAAAACTTTCCAGGTGTGCCTGGCTGGCTCGGTTGGTAGAGCAGGTGACTCTTGATCTTGGGGTTGTGAGTTCAAGCCCCAGGATGGGTGTACCCACTTACTTTACGAGAAAAAACAACTTTGTAACCGAGTTACTGCAAAACAAAATCAGGCCACAGAGCCAGGAAGGGAAGGAACTTGCCAAAGTCACTGAGCTTGCAAGAAAAGGACTTCTCTGAGTTGAGAAATGACTGGCTGAAGGGGAGGCAGAGAGGGGGCAAGAGGGATCCCAGACACCCACATACACATTCTCTGTTTCCGAGGAAAAACTCTCCTTTATAAATAAGACCCAGCGAGGAATGTAGGCCGCCAGACAGGTACTGTGTGTCTTAATCCAAATTAAATAGCAGCTATTTGCCCTAAGCCAAATGTCCCTGACTCTATTTGCAAGGCCTAAAATGGTAGAGAAAGGGGACCGCACAGTATCCTGTGAGCGCAATTCTTTTTATAGGTAAGGAGGCCTGTCCAGGCCCTGTCCTCACAGTTTTGGGTCCACAGACTTTGAAACTCTTAATGAGCAAGCAACAGGCTTTGGACAATCAAGCTCGACAAACGCCATTTTGCTTCAGTTACAGCACTCAAACGCCCCCCTCGTGAGTTAAATAAAAAGCCATTTATTTGATCTAGAACAGAATCAACGAAAGCACTGTTTACCACGGCAAGCTGCTGATCCAAGAGGGATGAGAGCCAGCGCCAGCAACGCCTGGCCCCTGGCAGAGGCTCGGCTGAGCCCCCATCACCTGTGTGTTGCCCAGGCCCCCACGTACGCCCTCCCTTGTCCTCTCATGTAAAACCAAACTACGCAGGTGCTGGCTCCATTCAAAAGAGGCAAGCAAGGCCTGATAAACCGTCCCTTGTTAGAATACCTGGTAGCTTCTGGGCAACAGGTGGCTCAGTCGGCTCAGTCAGTTAGAGTCCGGACTCTTCATTTAGGCTCAGGTCATGATCCCAGGGTTAGGGGATCAAGCCCTGAGTCAGGGCCCACACTGAGCGTGGAGCCTGCTTGGGATTCTCTCTCTCCCAGAGACGCCTGGGTGGCTCAGTCAGTTGAGCATCTGACTTTGGCTCAGGTCATGATCTCGTGGTTTGTGAGTTCGAGCCCCACATCAGGCTCACTGCTGTCAGCCTGATCAGCACAGAGCCTGCTTCAGATCCTCTGTTCCCCTCTCTCTGCCCCTCCCTTGCTTTCGCTCTCCCAAAACAATAATTAAGAAAAAAAAAGATTCTCTCTCTCCCTCTGCCCCTCTTCCCTGCTGGCACCCACTCTCTCTCCCTAAAATTAAAATAATAATAATTAAAAAAAAAAAAGAACGGGGCGCCTGGTTGGCTCAGTCAGTTAAGCTTTGGACTTTGGCTTAAGTCGTGATCTCGTGATTCGTTGAGTTCAAGCCCCACATCAGACTCCCCACTGAGCGTGTGGAGCCTGCTTAGGTTTCTCTCTCTCTCCCTCTCTGCCCATCCTCTACTTGTGCGTGCGTTCTCTCTCTCAAAATAAATAAACTTAAAAAAAAAAAAAAAGAGGGGCGCCTGGGTAGCTCAGTCAATTAAGCATCCAAGGTTGGTTCAGGTCATGATCTCACAGTTTGTGGGTTCGAGCACAGCGCCAGGCTCTGTGCTGACAGCTCAGAGTCTGGAGCCTGCTTTGGAGTCTGTGTCTCCCTCTCTCTCTGCCCCTCCCCCGCTCACGCACTCTCTCTCTCAAAAATAAACAAACATTAAAAAAACTAAAAAAAAAAAGGGAATGTCTAGTAACTTCTACTCTCAGCATTTCACCCGGGGGCCAAAGACTGATGCCGTCCGTGCATGGGTGCACTTTGATTTAAGCTGTCATCATCACTTTGTGCTGCTGCTTCTAAGTCATAACAGGGTTCGCTTTTGGGTTTCATGTTTATAATTTTTTAAATTTTGTTTTATTTTATTTCAGATACAGCCCAATTTCTCCCAGGGCATCACCAATCCTAACTGGCTCAGCAGCGGGCCACTGGATTCTGTAGACCAACCCCTTTAGTAAGCACTTACTAGGTGCCAGGCACGGGTTCAGCCTTCATTCTTGGGTCTGACAGTAACTTGAAGGATGAAGCAGACACTCTTATCCCTATTTCGCAGATACAACTGGGCCCTGGAGAGTGCAAGACCACACAGCTAGCAGGGAGTGGGTACTCACTTCTTCCCAGCTGTCTCCCTTTAAAGGAGCAAAAGAGGGCTCCGAACAACACAGCCTGAACGCCAGCCTCCGGTCACTTCTTAACAGCAGAATGCTTCATGTCAAATCTGAAACCGTGTGCGAGGTTATGTGTGAACCTCGGGGCGGGAAAGGACTCAGATTTCTAAGGGGTCAGGGATCCTGAGAAGGTGAACCATGTGGGCGGGCGGCCGTCAGTTTCTCTATTCCCCTCCAAGTTCTTAGCGCTCTCTGTGCACGGTCCCAGCTTCGGCACTACCTTTCCGGGGGTCCGTGGCCAAGGCAGCTCAGTGCAGGGAGGCAACTTTCCTTAGTCTTTTCCCCTGGTCTTAACTGTCTAGTCATAATTATATTTTCCTTCTCCAGGATTCTTTAATATTGGTTATATTTTTCCATTGTTTTAACCTATGGGTTCTTATGAAAAGTCACCCCAAATCCTACACTGAAGCAGGCAGGGATAAGTTTTTTTTTTCAGGCCACCTCTCCCGGCCTTAGTTTCCCACCTGTAAAAGGTCACATGGGTCAGGTTGCCTGCATTCCCGTAAGGCCCGAGACACAAAGCTCACCGCGCCACCTGGGACCCGGCGTCGCGGCTTCCGCGCGCCCCACCGCGCGCCCCACCTCCGCCCTTGGATCTGACCGCCCCTCCGCGCCCCTCCCGCCCACCCCGCCCCAACAGCCCGGCTTGGCGCACTCACCTCGCCGAGCTCGGCCTCCGGCGACGCCGCGGCGGGGCTCCGGCGGCGCCCGGCTCCCCTGCCCCGCGCCGCGTCTGGGCCCCGGCGCCGCGGGTCCCGCGGAGGGCGCAGGCGGGCGCGGCTCTGCCCACGCTGCGCGCGTGCGTGCGCCGCGGAGGGGCGGCCCGCTCTCGCGCCTTTGTCGATTGTCTGCGGCCAGGTTGTTTTCCACTCGCTGCTCCCGGGACCCGGCCCGACCGGGGTGGCGCTGGCCCTGGCCCGCCGCCAGCGCGGAGAGCTGCGGCGCTTGTGAGCGCCGCGGGCGCCCGGGAACCCGCCCACCCTGCCTTCTAGTTCAGCCGTCTTCTCGCCCCGCCGCGGCGCCCCCGACGCCCGGGCCAGCACTTAGGCCACCCAGGAGGAATGTTGTCCCCCGCATCACTGAATATCTGTGCATCTGTGCCCCTGCCCGAAGCACGGGACATTAGGGCCGGACCTCGATTTCTTCCCGAGTGTTCGCTACCCGGGATCGCCGGGTTCTTAGCCAGCCCTCCTAGGAAGTCGGTCTTGACAAATCCGCCAGCCTCCCTGCACCTGAGCCTCCTTTTCTCTGATACGAAGGTGTTTTCCATTCTCTTCCTGCTGTGAAATGGGACGCTGTTCTAGGCACTAAGTATTCAGCCATCCACGGGGCAGAGACGAGGTCCCCGTCCTCTTAGGAGGGTGGGGCGTGATGGTGGTCAGTGAACACGGACATTGAAATGATAATTGCAAAAAAAAAAAAAAAAAGTGATAATTGCTATGAAAAAGTTTCCTGTCAGGACAACCAGAACTTGTTTGTGGGGTTAGGAATCTACTAGATTAACTTTCCTAAACCTTCTCGGTTTATTCTTATTCACATTATTAGGGCTTATTATTTATTATTATTAATGATAGCAGTAATAGTATTGCTACTAAGTGTCAAGCACTATACTGAACATTTTACTTGTATTTTTTCATTTATCTCATTCACAACTTCTCTATGAAATAGGCACGCTATTTTTTTTAAGTTTATTTATTTTTGAGAGACATAGAGACAGAGCGTGAGCAGGGGAAGGGCAGAGAGAGTGGGAGACACAGAATCTGAAGCAGGCTCCAGGCTCGGAGCCATCAGCACAGAGCCTCACGCGGGGCTCGAACTCACAGACAGTGAGATCGTGACCTGAGCCGTCCCCCGCTTAACCGACTGAGCCACCCAGGTGCCCCTTCTTATTACTATTAATATTATCCTCATTTTGGAGAAACTGAAGCCAGAAATGAAAAGTAACTTGTCGACTATGACGTAGCTACTAAGCAACAGGACCAGTATTCAAACTCAGAGTGTCTGAGGCCTCAGGTGCTTCATCACTCCTCTACACCCATAAAAATGTGAAGACCAAAATGGGGTTGTGTTCAATGTGATGGATGAGAAAACAGAAGGGGAGAGGGGTAGTGTATTCTGTAGACAAGAAAAACAAAGGAAGGTGAGGGCTTTTCGAAAGAACTGTCCGTGGATTAGACTTCATGTGTATGCCCGGAGATGTCACTAGCATGGGGAAATCTATGAGGGACACATTGCAACACATAAGGCAGAACTTCTTCAACAGGACATTTCAAAAGTGGCATCAGTACCTGGAGAAAGTGCCATTAAGGGTCAGCATTCAAAATACAACATTGTAGGGCGCCTGGCTGGCTGGGTTGGAAAAGCATCTGACTCTTGGCCTCGGGGTTGTGAGTTTGAGCCCCACATTGGGTAGAAATTACTAAAAATAAATAAATGAACTTTAAAACAACACCAATGAGATATAAAATTGTGTGTCAACTGTATTTCAATAATTAAAAAAATGTTTTAAAATAGTCAGCATTCAAGCAGAGAGGCTTATCAGGAATGCTTCAAAGAAGAGTCCCATACGACCGGGTTAAGAATCTCTAAGTGTCTTTCCCGTTCTGAAGGAATTCCGGAGGGAATGGGCATTTCCAAAGCCCCCCAGGGAGTGAAGACCTGACCCCAAAGCAAGGCTGACTTTTAAATCAGACTTTCTGTTTGTGGGGAGTCCTGAGTGCTCAGCACCTCGGTTCTCCTCTTGTAAAGTGTGCGTGTGTGTGTGTGTGTGTGTGTGTGTGTGTGTGAAAGAGAGAGAGAGACCAGTCTTTTCTTGGAAGTATGGAATCATCTGTTCTATCTGTTTTACCGTATATTCCTAACGTGCGCCCTTCCTCCTTGCTTATGTTGAATATTCTGTGATTTCAGACACAAGTGTCAACACTTCCTGGGCAACTGCAATATTATTGGTGTCTCAGAGGTAACGGGGTCCCACTTCCCCGAGAAGGACTTATTTGGTGAGTTAAGAAAAAAGGAGGCAAGCTGGATAGTATTTTCGTTTGAAACTTATGTTTCTTAGATTCTGTTTGAGGACTCCGGATTATCTTGAATTAAATTCCCTTTTAAAGTGCTAACACTAATATCCCATCTCCTATCCTAGGTCACAAATACTTTGCTGAGCAACAATCTCACTGCCAGGTTCAGAGAAGGCTCTAGAGGGCTACCTGCTTGTTTTCAAACTGGAAACCTCAAAAGAAGCATGGGGATGGGTTTCTAGAACGTATGCAAATAAATGGACAGCACCTTGCCCCCAGTGACACTAATTCAAAGATTAAGAGTTCCTCTTCACTTCTACCCTCAACAGCGACCAACTTTCAAATTTCTTTTTGGAAAAGAAGATATATTTACCTGGTTCAAATTCAAAAGTTTACCATTACAGTTTATTGATCTTTGGGTTCCTCTCAGTGCCTGCCATATTGCCTTGTATACAGTAGGTGCTGAATAAGTGTTTATTGACTGGGTGGATGAGCGAGTGTGATTAAGAAGTTGTGGGAGACAGAGGAAGAAGTGGTTTAGTTAGGAGGGGGCAGCAAACGTTTTGCCTGAGACGCATGGGCTTCAGGGGGACCCAGATAGAACTCCCAGACCAGTTGCAAGTTTGACCATGACTTTATGTAGAGACCTGTACTAAAAGCAGTGGCGTCAGGGGCGCCTGGCTGGCTTAGATGACCAGGTGACTCTTGATCTGGGGGGTCATGAACTCAAGCCCCATGATGGATGCAGAGATTGCTTAAATAAATAAATACTTTTTTTTTTAATCTTAAAAAAAGAAACAGCAGCGGCCCGAGACCCTTTTGGGTGGAGCACTGCCTACGGACTATGTACTAGCCAGTCTTTTTGTTACAAGCAATACTCCCGGATTCTGGTTAACTGCAGCAGCAAAGGGATTTATCAAAATAGTGCCGAGCTCAAAGAACCAATGGGCAGGCTGGAAAACCAGGTAGGCGTGACGGGAGGCTGGGGGGCCAGACCCACAGAGGAAACCACACTATAGGAAAAAAGCTGCTCTTGGACCTCGACAGTGTACTGAGGATGGGTGCTCGAGCTGACGCGGCGGTCGTTGCTGCCCCCCCCCCCATACTGTATGCCGCCATGACCAGAATAAGTTTTGTACATTGCCTGCTTCTCTGGGCGCCTAGCTCTAGAATCGCGGTCCAGGTGGGATTGGCGGATCAGTCATGCCTGAGCCCCAAGCAGTCCATGATCAGGGAAAGCTGATAACGGAAGCTTTTGGCTCCCGCGAGTGAGATGGAGGGCCCTGCCTCACACAGTGGCCTGCTCTCCAAACTTCCAAAGGCAAGTTGGAGGCTGGGCAATCAGGAAAATGGTAAGCGTCCACTATGCAGTTGTGTTCTAATAATTTGTGGCCCCAAAGGGAAAGGATTAAAGAGTATGATCTGGGGGCGCCTGGGTGGCTCACTTGGTTAAGCATCTGACTTCGGCTCAGGTCATGATCTCGCGGTCTGTGAGTTCGAGCCCTGCATCGGGCTCTGTGCTGACAGCTCAGAGCCTGGAGCCTGCTTCGGATTCTGCGTCTCCCTCTCTCTCTGTCCCTCCCCCACTCATGCTTTGTCTCTCCTGCTCTCAAAAATAAATAAAAACATAAAAAGAAAAAAAAAGAGCATAATCTGTATAAAGTGCCATATAATACAGCCTCTGAGCCGAGCTCGTAAAACCAGACAAGGTGGCTATTATACTTATTACCCAACCTCCTGTATTTTTAAAAATTTTTTAAAGTGAGCTCTACGCCCAATGTGTGGTTTAAACTCATGACCTCACGATCAAGAGTTGCGTGCTGTACCACCTGAGCCTGCCAGGTGCCCCCTTACCCAACCTTTTAAAATTTCATCCATCAAAAAACTTCCTTACAGCACTGGTATTTTCTTCCCAAGCCTTTCCTTCTCTTTCTCTGTGGAATCACTAATAATTGCACAGCTGAGCAAAGAAAGGTTGATTATGCCCAATGTGTACTTAGCACAACAGGGGCAGTGCCATGAGCTTAATGAATCTGATTTGTTTTTCTGATAAGTTTTTTTTTTTTTTAAACAGCTTACCTCTTTTAGAGTCTTGGTCTTGAGAGCATATCGATTTTTTTCATTCATCTTTGTTAAATCTGCCACTCTAATTCTACAGTAATACGAAAAACAGGTGCAGGGCTCCTGGGTGGCTCAGTCAGTGAAGCATCCAATTTCGGCTCAAGTCATGATCTCGCGGTTCGTGGGTTCCAGCCCCGCTTTGGGCTCTGTGCTGACGGCTCAGAGCCTGGAGCCTGCTTCACATTCTGTGTCTCCCTCTCTCTCTCTTCCCCTCCCCCACTCGTTCTCTCTCTCTCTCTCTCTCTCTCTCTCTCTCAAAAATAAACCTTAAAAAATTAATTAAAAAACAGGTGTAAAAAATAGGGTGCTATTTACTGAATGCCTAATACATGTCAGAAATTTCTCATGGATGATCTATAATCCTGACAACCACCCTACATGATTTGCATTTTATTTGCATTTTATAATTGCAGAAACGGAGTCTCAGAAAGATTAAGTAACCCATCCAAGGTTACGTGGCTCATAGGTATCTAGTCTATAGCCAGGTCTACCCACTACGCCATTGTTTCTCAGATGGCTGCTTTCTCCAAAGATTCTCATTGCCATCAGGAAAAAAAAAAATTCTACTAATGAGGTGCCTGGGTGGCTCAGTCGGTTAAGCGTCCAGCTTCGGCTCAGGTCATGATCTTAACATTCGTGAGTTCAAGCCCTACGTCCGGCTCTAGGCTGACAGCTCAAGCCTGGAGCCTCCTTCGGATTCTGTGTCTCCCTCTCTCTCCACTCCTCCCCCACTCATGCTCTGTCTCTCAAAAATAAATACATGTTAAAGAAAAAGTTTTTTGAATTCTACTGAGTCTGAATGTAATTATTTCTTCTATCTCCGGAGATATTAAATTGTCAGAAAGACAGGTAAAGAAATTATTAGTTGCTGTGTCCTTAGCAGAATTAAACTTTTATCACATTAACAGGCTAGTTTAATAACCTCATTACTAACGTATAAAAAATTTTATAACAAGAGCGTCTGCTTTATTCAGTCCGTATTACAAGCCAGTTACTATGCCAGTTAGCCCTAAAAGATGAGTTTAACCATGTTCTTTTTTATTAATGAGGAACCTGATATTTTTCAGAGACAGAAACTGGCCAGGGGCCTCGCAGCTCAGAAGGGGCAGACCTGGGACTTCGGCCGCAGCAGCAGGGACTCCGCAGCCTCCTTTGGTCCGGTATGTCACCCTCTTTCTGGGCCACTTCTATTATTTGTACTGAGAAACACTGCTCAGCATCTCTTCTGTTTCTTTCTCCTCCTGGTTTCCAGTGGCTTCTATGGCTTCTATCTGTGTTCCCGGCTTGCCGTAGGTATAATCACCAGCTAAAGACAGACCTCTCTTCCCTCCTCCCTTCCAAGTTTCCTAGCTCCTTCTTCCCAGAGGCAATGGCAAGCCCTCTTTTTTTTTTTTTTTTAATGTTTTTTCTTTACTTTTGAGACAGAGAAAGAGCACATGGGGGAGGGGCAGAGAGAGAGAGAGAGAGAGAGAGAGCGAGCGAGGGAGAGAGAATCCCAAACAGGCTCCACACTCAGCACAGGAACCCGACGGGGTCGGGGTGGGGTGCTGCTCAATCCTACAATAGCGAAATCATGACCTGAGCAGAAATCAAGAATCAGACTTCATCGACTAAACCGACCGAGCCACCCAGACGCCCCAAGGGCACAGCCCACTCACACGGACCCAGCCCTGAACCCTGTCATAGTGCTCGTCTTAATGTGTAGAAAGATGTGAAAACTTCGTTCTGAAGTTTAGGAGATACCCTCTAAGTCCACTTTACTGGAATTCCATCACTGAATAAGCGCCTCAGTTCTAGAAATTGGCTTTAACACATTACAATCATGATTTTTTAGCCCCATGTTGGGAGATTTGCGTTTACCATGCCCCACAAGTTTTAGTCAGTACTCGTTTGGTTCCGGTGCCAGAAATCCACCTCGCCTAGAAATCCTAATGTCCATCAGAGACATCTCTAGAGAAAAGACCGTCTCTGCCTACGTGTCTCTTCAAGAGCACAAGCCCTCCTGGGCGCCCGGGCGGCTCAGTCAGTTAAGTGTCTGACTCTTGATTTCGGCTCAGGTCAGGATCAGGTCTGAGATCGAGCGCCCCGCATTGGGCTCTGCGCTGACGGGGTGGAGACTCCTTGGGATCCTCTCTCTCTGCCCCTCCCCTGCTCACTCAGAGCGTGTGTGTGTGTGTGTGTGTGTGTGTGTGTGTGTGTGTGTTTCTCGGTCCCTCTCTCTCAAAATAAATAAACATTAGAGAGAGAGAACAAGCCCTCCTAAAAGCTCTCCAGCAGACTCTCCCTCCTATCTCATCGAGTACAATAACACGTCCATACCAAAGCATACCTAAACCAATCACTGGCTGGCTTAGATGGGAGAAGGCCCAACACTGGGCCCGCGGCCTCTAAACCATTAGTTATATAGCCTTAACATAGAGTCTTTGGAGGAGGAGGAAGGACAAGGGGGAATGCCCGTGGGTAGGCATCCAACAGTGTCCGCTGCAGGAGGGGGAGGTCAATTCTACAGGGACGATGGAGAGTTGAAGATAAGGTGGGCCTTCCTGCTGCGTCTTTAAGGAGAGAATTCTTACCAAGGAGACAGGCATGGAAAGTTATGCCAGGTAGAAAGGGCTGCGTGCGTATCAATATGCAACTTCCTAGGAGCACCTGGGTGGCTCAGTCAGTTAAGCATCCGACTTCGGCTCAGGTCATGATCTCGCAGTTGTGGGTTCGAGCCCCGCATCAGGCTCTGTGCTGACAGCTCAGTCAGCTCAGAGCCCGGAGCCTGCTTCGGATTCTGTGTCTTCCTCTCTTTCTCTGCCCTTGCCCTGCTTACATTTTCTCTCTGTCTCTCTCTCTCTCTCTCTCTCAAGAGTAAATAGACATTAAAAAAATATGCAACTACCTTGTGTTTTCAGAAAATGCAATCACTTCATTACAACCAGATTGAAATCTGTACAGCGGAGTGTGCAGTGACAGCTGCAGGCAGGCACCGTGTTCTGGAAGGCACATATGTCATGCTAAGAGAAAGGTCATCCTAGAGAAAGGAACAGGTTTGGGGCAAAGGTTGGAGGGAAGTAATGAGATCGCTTTTAAACCAGCTGACACCCAGAGCATACCCAAGTGAAGGCGTTCCGTGGGAAGTTGGCCATAAGGTTCCGGGAGAGGGAAATTGGGATTGATGATCCAGATTTGGAAGTCACTGGCAAACCTGCTGTACATGAAGCTATAAAAGTGAATGAGGTCCACCTGGGAAAACAGGAAGGACATGAAGAAAGGAAAGCCAAGGACAAAGACCCGTGAGCACAGGCAAGGGGCAGACAGAGAAAGGGGAGCTGGCGGAAAAGCTGGGCGAGGGGCAGTCAGACAGAGTGGGGAGGTGAGCCAGCCTTTTATTAAACTTCCTTATGGACAATTTCTTTCAACTGTCCTGCTTCAGTCTGATCCCACACCACCAAGTCAAACTGCAGTTAAAATATCTGGCCAGTACTTGGGGCTTCTGGGCAGCTCAGTCGGTTAAGCGTCCGACTTCGGCTCAGGTCATGATCTCGTGGTTCGTGGGTTCAAGCCCCGCGTCCGGCTCAGTGCTGACGGCTCAGAGCCTGGAGCCTGCTTCGGATTCTGTGTCTCCCTCTCTCTTTTCCTTCCCCACTCACTCTCTCTCTCTCTCTCTCAAAAATAAACATTATAAAATTTTTTTTTAATATTTGGCCAGTACCCTTTCAAGTATTGTTTGGATTATTTTAATATCTGATTTTTATTTCCCGGTTTCTAGTTGAAAGTCCCCTTGGTCCATGCAATGCTTTCCTGGAAACTGCATGAGAGAAAAAAAAAAAAAAGTCTGGTGAGAAAGGGCAACTCCTTCTCCTGGAAAATGCATTCCCTGTCCTGGAATTCCTGGACTACAGCCGCAAGAGCTCGTTGCTACACATTTAAGGATCTGCAATTGTGTGGCCAAGGGTGTAAATTTGTAAGACCGTAAGTTGATAAAACCTTTGTGACTCAGCAAGTTCACTTCTGTTTCCTGTAGAAACCCACAGGTAAGTGCACAAAGACACATGCGTAAGGTTGTTTATTGTGACTTAAAAAAAAAAAATCAAAGTAGGGGCACCTGGGTGGCTTAGTCAGTTGCCTAAGGTCTTCTGCTCAGACTAAGGTCTTCTACTCTTGGCTCTTGGCTTCTGCTCGGGTCATGATGCTGGGGTTGTGGGATCAAGCCCCACGTAGGGCTCCATGCTGAGTGTGGAGCCTGCTTAAGATTCTCTCTCCCTCATGGGGCGCCCGGGTGGCTCAGTCGGTTAAGCGGCCGACTTCAACTCAGGTCATGATCTCGCAGTGCGTGAGTTCGTGCTGACAGCTCAGAGCCTGTCTCCCTCTCTCTCTGCCCCTCCGCCACTCATGCTCTGTCTCTCTCTGTCTCAAAAATAAATAAACATTTAAAAAAAAAAGATTCTCTCTCCTTCAGCCCTTCCCTTGCTTCCACTCTTTCTCTCTCTAAAAAAAAAATTTTTTTTATGTTTTTAAAAAATCAAAGTAAAATGCTAGAAATAGCCCAAATAGCTGTGAATGGGAGATAATTAATTAAATTCCAGAGTGTCTACACCATGGACTACTATGCAGCTAATATAAAAAGAATAAGGTTTATCTACAGGCGTGGCTACATAAAGAGGTCCATGTTATAAATATTGTTATAGATGTTGTTATATTAACTGGGGAAAAACCAGGTTTCAGAGCCATATGCTCACCATGTCCACGGGTAAATCTATATAATGCACATATGTAATCCATCAGCCATTCAACAGATGCTAGTGAGTCAGACACCGTTCTGGGGATGCATTAGTGAACGAGACAGAAAAAGTTCCTGTCTCGATGAGCAAATGTTCTAGGGAAGGAGGTTAAGTCAAAAAGAGTAAAAGAATAAATATATACACTTAGATACTCATCAGTGCTATGAAAGAAAACAAAGCAGAATAAAGACCCGAAGAGTAGCCAGGTATGGTGAGGGGGCGTGGGTAAGTGGCTTTTTAAAAAATAATCTGGTCAGGAAAAGTGTTTCCCAGGAGAGAACATCTTAGCAGTGATCTGAATGAAGTATGTGTGTAGAGAAAGAGATTTATTTTAAGGAATTGATTTCTGTGACTGTGAAAGCTTAGTAAGTCCAAACTCTGCAGCGTAGGCGGCAGGCTGGGGGCCCAGGGAAGAGTTGCAGTCTGAGCCAAAGGCTGGCTGGCAGAATCCCTTCCTGCCCCGGGGGAGGGGGGGGAGGGGGACAGTCTCTGTTCTATGAAGGCCTTCAGGGCATTGGATGAGGCCCACCCACATCATACTCTGCTTTCCTCAAACTTCACCTGTTTCAATGTTAATCTTAGGTGAAAAACACCTTTATGTGGAAAAACACCTTCACCGAAACATTCAGAATAACGTTTGGCCAAATATCTGGGCACCGTGGCCCAGTCAGCTGAGTTGACGCATACAATTAACCATCACTGGGGTGCCTGGGTGGCTCAGTCAGTTAAGTGTTGGACTATTGATTTGGGCTCAGGTCATGATATCACTGGTTGGGAGTTCCAGCCCCGTGTCAGGCTCTGTGCTGCCGGTGCAGAGCCTGCTTGGGATTCTCTCTCTCTCTCTCTCTCCCTCGCTGTCTGTCCCTTCCCTGCCTCAAAATAAATTAAAAAACTTAAAAAAAGTTAAGCATCACAAGTCCATCGCTTGTCAGTTTGGCACCCGTATGCATCTCCCTAAACCGTGCTTAGTCTCTGAATAGACATTAACAAGGTTGCACTTCCATCTAACATGATACAACTATCGTGTGTGCAACTGAAAACAAAAACACCCTCTTTTCTCCAGAAGAGGGTACAAAGTCCTTGGATAATGTTGACACTTCTCCTTAATAACCTGTAACTGCTGTCTGCCATGTTAGAACGCAAGAAGACTGCAACCCCGAACTTGACCATGTTGGCACCCTAATCTCAGACTCTCGGCTCCTAGAAAATCCGTTTCCATTTTTTAAGCTACCCAATCTATAGTATTTTTGTTGTTTATTATTTGGTACTCGTTACTATGAGTACCAAATAATATATTATTTGTTTTCTTCCCTTTCTTATCCTTTTACCATGTAACAGAAGATGCATTGACTTTATGTTGTCATATTCAAGTATCGTTAATAAGAATGCAGTGTTTGATCCTGTTCAGAAAGCACAATCGGTTTGCTCAAACTTCTGACAATTGCTCAGCTCCTCATGTGATGTTCTAAGTTCCCTGGCTCCAGCTCTTTCCTGGACTTTTAACACTGACTGTTCAGATCCTGCTAGGTAATTCTGGTCGTGTGTTATGCTAGGCTACCCAAGTCGGCTAAAGTAACAGAAAGTAACTACATCCACCAGGTGGCAGTATTGTATAACTATTGAAAACCATGATGCAGCATGGGCTCTGCATACACCCTTCTGTGGCATATTCTGTGATCTATTAAATGAATGTTACTCTAACTTCACTTAATCTTGAAATAAATGAGCAGGGTGTTTTAAGCCTTCCCAGGGTGTTTGACAGCTATGAGATGCTTAGACTGGAGAAAACAAAGCAGGAGTTTTGGAATCAAAAAGGTCTCGGTTCAAGTGCAAGATACACTCCTGGCTTACTTAGTGCACTTAGGCAAGTTAACTGAGATCTCTGTGCTTCAGCTGCCGTATCTAAATTTTTAAATGGGATGCATGGGTGTCTCAGTTGGTTAACCTTCCAATCTTGACTTCAGCTCAGTTCGTGAGTTCAAGCCCTACAGCAGGCTACACACTATGCACAGACTGCTTGGGATTCTCTCTCTCTCCCTGTCTCTCTTCTCCTCAGCTGTTTGTGCTCTGTCTCTCTCAAATTAAACAAACTTAAAAAAAAAATTAAAACAATGGGCGCACCTGGCTAACTCAGTTGGTAAAGCATGTGACTCTTAATCTCAGGGTCCTTAGTTCAAGCCCCATGTTGGGCATAGAGCTTACTTTAAAAAAACTAAAATTTAGGGGCACCTGGGTGGCTCAGTCGGTTGAGCATCTGACTCTTGGTTTCAGCTCAGGACATGATCTCGTGATTCGTGAGTTTGAGCTTTGTGTCAGGCTCCATGCTGCCAGTGGGGAGCATGCCTGGAATTCTCTTTTCTCCCCCTTTCACGCACCTGTGCACAAGCACTCTCTCTCTCAAAATAAAAAAAAAAATTAAATTAAAAAAACCCCTAACGCAAAATGTTTAAAAAATAAAAATTTAAAACAATGAAATTACTTTCCCCATGAAATCTTTTTTTGTGACATAAGATAATATAGGTAAGAATACTACTGCATAAAATTTCTTATAAATACTAAATGTAATTATTATCTTAGCTTTGGAAAATCAATCAGGGTGGATGGCATCTGAAAACTCAGTATCTTCAAGTTGATTAGAAGAAAGGTTCTGAGGCTTTTAGAATAGCCTAGAGTATCTGATTTTTGTTTCCTGTGACACATCTTAGCCTATGGTGACCTTGTCAGAAGCAATTATCTACATAAAGAGAGCGGTTGTGGTCCTGTCACGTTATTACACTTTTCTTATTTTTGGCTTTGGACTCTAACTGTGAAGTTCCTATTTCACTGAGAGCCTATCTCCTTCCACCAGGAAGGTTAGAAAAAGTCACCTCTGCCTTGAATTACCTAATAACAACAGCAGCAGGGTATATTTGTATGAGGTTTATGGCTTAAACAAAGTGCTTTTGCATATCCTATTTCAACTAGGGCAGGAGCTACGGCAATCAATGATATAGTGTGAGACAAGAAAATATAAGCTGGGAAGGTCAGCAGGATTTGAAATTCTTTTTTTTAAGTTTATTTAATTATTTTGAGAGGGGCGGGGGAGGGGCAGAAAGAGAGGGAGAGAGAGAGAGAGAGAGAGAGAGAGAGAGAATCCCATGTAGGCTCCACGCTCATCACAGAGACAGTCTCAAGACTGTGAGATCATGACCTCAGCTGAAATGGAGAGTCAGATGCTTAATCAGCTGAGCCACCCAGGCACCCCAGATTTGAAATTCGAAGCAGCAAAAGAAAATATAAAATATTTGAGTCTCAGTTGGAACAGCGTGTATATATATATATATATATGTATGTATGTATGGAAGCCTCATGTAGGGTAGAAGGAGGCAGAAGGTGAGTAGAAAGGGTCTTATATCTATCATTTGTCTAGCATAGAGAACACCAAAAAAGAAACAGTCATGGGAGTTCAGATCAGGTTCAGGGGCCAACGGGAAGTAAGAAGGGGCTAAAAGGCTGGTAGATAGCTAAGATTTAAGTGGGTCTGTTGGCTTGAGAATCCGAAACAGAAAGAGGCAGAAGAAATCAACACTGGCTAGGCAGGAATAAACAGCGTTGTCTAAGAAGAGCCGCTGGTGGCGACAGGAGGACGGAGGTAGATAACTGGGATCACGTAGCCAGGATCAAGGAATCAGCTAGAGCGCCAGGGACTACTGAGCATGAGGAGATGAGTGTCAGCCCTCAGAAGTGTGGGAGTTCGGGCTCAGCTGGAAGTCAGAACCCAGACCCAAGCTACAGAACTTCAACACGGAGAGATCAATTGAGTGGCAGCTGGGCCGGCCAGCTGGAGGGGGATGATTTAAGTCAAACATAGATCTACCGAGGTAGTGACTGCTAACAGCTCCCTATTTAGATGTTGAGCAGCCTCCAAGTTCTGTACAGGACATGCTAACTGTGACAGCGAACAGGCACACATCACAGAACGGTGGTTTTGATTGTGAGGAGGTCTCAAAGCCTGGTGGTGTTGGATAAGTGGCCACACCTCTCCAGAGCTTCCCCCTCCTCACACACGAGATGAAGATAACAACAGACGCTGTGATACAGGTCATGAAAGGCACGAGTTAATGCATCACCAAATACGTGATGAACTGGAAAGGGCTATATAAATATAATTTGACTTGTTTTGCTTTGTGGATTAGGGCCCTACCATCCAGAGTTCTTTTTCCGCCCCTGGCTCTGCTCAGGGCAGAAGGACTTTTCAGGGGCAGCACTGGGCTTGGCCAGGATCAAAGGGAGCGGCTACGCCATTTTCTGTGATCGGTATCAGTACTTCCTGGCATTAGCGCGGGGAGTTGAGAGTTAACAGGATGTGTCTCAGGGCCCGCTCTCCTCAGGAATGGCAACTCAAGCATCTTCCAAATTTAGTCTCACAAAGAAGAGTAGATTACTATAGTGAGTAATAATGAGTCACGGAGCACAGTTGCATGCCCTTGCCAATGAACGAACAATGCAGACGAAGAGAAGAGGGGCTGAGGAAAGGAAGGGACATACGAATGGCAGAAACTCCAAAACACAAAATCCTTCCCAATAAAAATGGCCAGCACAAATATCTCCAAATGTGACGCGTAAGAGCACATTTCCAGGAATTAATGGTTCGTGTGATTAAAAAAGAAAATTTAAGATATAATTTGACTATCAAAATACAGACCAACTGACCCAAACGATATAACTCGGGTATGAAGGGGAACACAGGAGAAATGCAGGCCTTTCGTCTTTGCAAGTTCTGCTGTTAGTTGTTTTTCAATGAGTACATGGAACATCACTGATTTGAATTTCCTCCCTGTCAGGACATATCTCTGGCATTTAAATACGACACTGCAGAATGTTCATTGCAGACAAATGAGTTAAAGCCTCAGGCATTATTTCAAAGCAACTCTGACAGGAAGGGGAGGGGCTAGTGGAAACAGTATTTTAAGAAGACAGGAAACAAGCTTTGAAATGTGAGGATAGCTGGATTTTCACTGTTGAATCTGATTCCTTGCCAAGAATAAGACTGTGTTGAAGAGTAAAATCACTTCACGATTTCCTCCTTTGAGAGTCTAAGTAAGGATTTTTTCGGATGAATAAATGAAAAACCGACAGAGGTCATTTCTCTGAGGCCCCTCCCCCACCTCTAGGAGGAAGAGCTTTACCTAAACCTAAGATTCAGTCATTGCCTTTCTTCAAATACTTTGAAAAGAAGATATTTCCTAGTCTGTGATTTAGGAGTCTCCTCCGATTTCTGACTACTGTACGTACTGATTGTTGTGTTTCACCGTCTGAGAATCTGATTTTCCTGACAAGTGTTAAGGGGCCCAGGGAAGGACGTGCCCATTAGAATTTTATCTATTATCTGAATTTTAAGAAGTTGTAACAGAGAAAGAGCATGTTTATTTCCTTTTTCTACTTCAAAATATAGAAGTCATTTTCAATATATAGCACAAAGCTTTAAGCTAGAAAAAAACCCTTAGAATCTGACTTCTCTTTTAAAAGATTACAATCTTGCAGCCTAGAAAATATTTAAGGTAGAGTCGCAACTAAAATTCAGATTTTAAAGCCTACTTAGAACAGGATACATTTCCTCCCATCATTTAATCTTGTCCTCAAATACCCAAGTAAAAGGATACTTTTGTTTCTCCTCTCCCACCCCAAACTTTTTAATAACATTTTGTTATTTATTTTAAGAAAACGTTTTTTTATTTGAGAGAGAGAGAGAGAGAGAGCCAGCAGGTGTAGATGGGGGAGAGAGAGGAACAGAATCTCTGTGCTGAGCTCAGAGCCTGATGCGGGGCTCAATCCCGTGACCCCGGGATCATGACCTGAGGGGAAATCAAGAGTGGGGTGCTCCACCGACTGAGTCACCCAGGTGCCTCAACTACATTTTAAGAATAAAATTAATTTCCATTGCTCTAATATTGTTTCCATCGTTTTTGCTTAAAGTTAGGAAAACTTCCAGGTCCTCCACTGCTCTCAATGCAGATAGCAACAAATTACCCACATAACTGAAAAAGGATACGTTCTCATTTAACAAAATACACCAAGATTCCTAACTCAAGCATTTGAAACATGTCTATAGTAAACTCTGGGTTCATCTAAGTTTTATTTTAATTTTTTTTTTAATTTTTAACGTTTTATTTATTTTTGAGAGACAGAGAGACAGAGCATGAGCAGGGGAAGGGCAGAGAGAGAGGCAGACACAGAATCCGAAGCAGGCTCCAGGCTCTGAGCCATCAGCACAGAGCCCGATGCGGGGCTTGAACTCATAGAGCGTAAGATCATGACCTGAGCTGAAGTCGGCCGCTTAACCGACTGATCCACCCAGGCGCCCCTCATCTAAGTTTTAGAATGCTGATAAGTTGAATTCTCCCCCATCTCTAAGACTCTGCACACTTATTTTTGTGGGAATACTCAAGCTCACGCAAAATATGGGAGATCTGAACACATCCGAGAGATTATTCTGTTTTTCCTCTTTTGTTTACTGCAGTCCTGATTTTTGAGAGGCCTTTGACCTCATTCTCTTTTACAGGAAGCTAATTGTCCCCTCTCCTTCAACTAAATCTAAATATCTGTAGAATGCAATTGCTTCACCAATGGCCAATCAATGTGTCTTGCTAGCTGTGTCCATAATAGCGCCGTTTTCAATGGCATGAGCACATCCTTGTAGACCACAGACTTGCAAAATCCTTGAGATTTTGAAATGGGTGGGGAAGTGAATAGGAGAGGTGCAAAGAAATCTTCTGACTAAGTTTATTAGGCTTTACAATAACAGGTGATCAGGAAAGAAACCCTAACAACCTCTTTTAACGATGGACAGAAAAAATTAAGAGTTAATTGTGAAGATGAATTTAAGAAATGAGAGGATAGCTCATGAATATGGTTTTAATCATCCTAAACTGTACTGAAACAGAATTAGAAGTGGTTATTCATGATACAAGGGTTTTGGTTGTTTTTTTTTTCTTTTTTAGGTCAATTTATTTATTTTGAGAGAGAGAGAGAGAAAGAATCCCGAGCAGGCTCTGCACTAACAGCACAGAGTCCAACACGGGACTCGATCCCACGAATCAAGAGAGCATGACCTGAGCTGAAGTCAAGAGTCAGACGCTCAACCGATGGAGTCACCCAGGTGCCCCAATACACAGGGTTTTAAAACTCAGCATTTCTGGAAATATACCCTAACCAATTAATTTTGGAAGTAAGCAAAGTTATAGCTGTACATGCATTCATTAAAACATTGTTTGTACTGGCAAATGTTCAGAAATAACTGAAATACTCAGTTGGGTTTGGTCGAGTGTTGTTCCATCAACACAATACATGTTGATAGGTAGACATGAAAAATGATTCTTTGGAAGATTATTTAGTTATGTGTTAAAAAGCAAGATTCCACTCAGGAAATGTGAAGATCTAATTGGCTTTATTAAATGATTCATAAATTGGACAGCATCTCCTCTAGCAAGTAGAGGGCAGGTCTGAGGAGTTGTACAAAATGGAAGCTTTTTACAGGAAAAAGGGTGGGGCAAGAAAATTACAAGCGAAAGAAAAGAAAGGATTGTTCCAGGCAACATCACCTTCCCTTAGGGAGAAGGGCAAGGGGTCTTATTATACAGATTACCTCATCTTCCTTTGGGAGATAGAGGAGGTCCAAGAGATGGATGATCTCATTGGTGCTTATCAGAAAATTCCTGACTGACGGTTAAGACTTACATTTCTGAGGAGGTTGAAACTGCAATTAGTTTAGGTATTAAGCCCTGGTCTGTTAACTTGGGGCCTTAACTCAAGCGAGGCTATTTTGGGCCTGCGGTTTTCTTTTTAACCTAAGGAAACTTGTCTCCAAGAAATTGTTAAGTGGGGGGGAAAAAAAAAACAACCAGTTGTGAGAACTGAATGTGCACTATGGTTACTTCTTTTAAATTTTAAGAATTAAATTTACAAAACAAACAAAGTTAAATATATGTATGGATACACATAGTTGATAGATATACCTACACCTAACACACACACGCAAACACACGATATGCATAGAAAAAGACCGGACATTTATACACGGCAACGTGTTAACATTGGGTGATTATCTCCTAAGAGACTTTTGTTTTCTTTTTTTCTGATTTATCTAAATTTTCTAAACTTCTCAGATGCATATTGACACTTATAAGAAAAAGAACAGTAAACATTGATAGGTGTTTATGATTACTAAAAAGTCCTTGGGTGGTAACAGTGGAACTTCTCAATCTTCAGAATCTTGAAGCCATGGGGGTCAAAAGCATAAATGAGCTCAAAGCATGAAATTAATTGGAATTACGGCTAATGACTCCAGAGAAAGTAAGAAATGTGCACAATAAGAATGCGTTTGGTGTAGATACAGCAATGGACTCTTACAGAACCTCATGAACAATGCAAAGGGGGAAAACAGGACCCGAGATAAGAAAGGGACACAGAAATTGCCGTCACTGTCGAAGACTGGAAAAGAGACTAAATGGATTATCGCTCTGACCCAACAGGGTATTTCTGACGGTCTCTTTTTCAATCACTCCTCCACTAACTCGCTTATCTGATACTGATTGTGCACGAGGCAGTTGAACAGTTGAACAACACCTGAGACAATGTTTGACATCTTCTAAGACATTCCATTTTTTTCTATTTGTTTGTACCAAACAACTCGGAGATCGGCAGACCACCCCTGTTTTTCTTTTCCTCCTTATAGCATCCATCTACATTTGTTGTGCTTGTCTTTATCATTTTACTCAAAATGCACCCTGGTTAGCAGTGACCTTTCCTTGGGTGAATACCGTGGCTTTACAAAAACGGTTTCCGATTCATCTTGACCTATGAATATAAAAGTAATCACTGGGGCACGATTGTCCCAATTTTCATTCTACCCCTCCTTTTTCTCTTTCCTTTGGTTAGACAGTGGGGTTCTAGTCCTTTCTTTGCCATTAAGACCTGTGCGATCTTGAACAAGCCACTTTTGTCCTAGTGGGAAACAACGGATATGTGTGAGGCCACACTGTACATGGCAAAGCATTTAAAAATATGATTACTGAACTAGATGCTCTCTAAATTTCTCTGAAGGTCTCAAATTTTTAGTCTATATTTTTGGCGATATTTTTAGCGAATTCATGGGATCCAGGAATTGCATTTGGGCACATTTTAGAAGTCTCCTTCCATTACACCAAAGCTGCTGCTGATTCAGTAAGTACAGAATGATTTGTAACTCTAATAGTAGCACTAAAAACAGGTAATTCTTCAATTGCTGAGGTCGAAAATTACCACAAATGATGCATGATTTTAAGGAAAAGGCTGAGTCACCGCCAACACCTAAAAACTTTTATTCTCTACATTAAAAAAAAAAACACCTCAACTTTTGCCTTCTTAACTCTGACACATTTAAATCTTAAGATGGAATCAACTGAAATCGCATTTGAAAAGGCTACAACTACTCATACGGCATTTTAGAGCATTTTGCTGGAAATTGTCAGTGCTGGGATAGTAACTATGACAGGCAGGAAGCAAATCAGGAGGCTCACCAAATATATACATAAAATCATCATCACATCTCAGAGTTGGAAGGTCGTCTAAAAGTCATTTAGACTAGTGGGTCCCAGAGTGTTTGATTTCAAAGAGCAACAACAAAAAAAGGAGGTCAGGGGTGCCTGGGTGGCTCAGTTGGTTGGGAGGCCGACTTCGGCTCAGGTCATGATCTCGCGGTCTGTGAGTTCGAGCCCCGCGTCGGGCTCTGTGCTGACGGCTTGGAGCCTGGAGCCTGCTTCTGATTCTGTGTCTCCCTCTCTCTCTGCCCTTCCCCTGCTCACACTCTGTCTCTATGTCTCTCAAAAATAAATAAACGTTAAAAAATTAAAAAAAAAAAAGATTTGTTTAAAAAAAAAAAGGAGGTCAAACATAAAAATGTCAACTTTTAACTTTGATAAATAAGGGTATGAACAAAAGAAGAAAACAACCATCCTCTATTAGGACCATTTTATAAACGGTCACTTCATTTTTTTAAATCCTTTAGCTTTTTTTTTTTACGTTGTATTTATTTTATTTATTTACACCCCACGTGGGGCTCAAACTCACAACCTCAAGATCAAGAGTTGCATGCTCTTATAACTGAGCCAGCCAGGTGCTCCTATAAAAGGGCACTTTATTCTTTTTAATTTATTTTTAATGTTGATTTATTTTTGAGAAAGAGAGAGACAGAGCGCGAGCTGGGGCGGGGGAGGGCAGAGAGGGAGACACAGACTCTGAAGCAGACTCCAGGCTCTGAGCTGTCAGCACAGAGCCCGATGCAGGGCTGGAATCCAGGAACCATGAGATCATGACCAAGCTGAAGTCGGAGGCTGAACCGACTGAGCCATCCGAGCACCTAAAAGGGCACTTTAATGACATGTGTAGGAAGATAAAAATCTCAGAATCAAGCACGATTTGAAATTAAATAAAATCAAGCGAAAAAAATGCATTATACTGCTCTTATTTTTCTAATATCTTTATGGAAAACTGTTAGACTTGCCCCTGTCCCTACACAGACCTTTGGAAAGCCCTAATCTAGTCCATTCCATGCACACTACCCTCATTCCATCCCACCTCCCATCCTACAATGGAGCAACTGTATCCTCTCCAGGCCAAAAAAAAAAAAAAAAAAAAAAAAAAATCCCTCTAAATGTATACCCCAGCCCCTGTGGGGATGTCCTCCAACTGTGGAATCCATTACATTTTGGATGTCTGTGGCAGCAAATCAGCAGAACAGTAGCTATCTCTGGAAACTTCAAGATGCTTACACTTGGCTTTTATTTTTTTTAAGACCAGAATCTAATAGCAGAGAATTTTAAGGTAGGCCACACAAGCTTTAGAGTCACTAAAGGCAAATGTCTAATAGTGTTGATTTGGGAGACAAGCAGCGTTGAGTTTTGGTAGCGCACCAAAACTTCATTCTAAACCTTAAGAGGTGTTTTCACATTCGCCATATTTGGACTGGAGCTTTATGAATACACATATTTAAATCGGAAACAGAATCACATGGAGGAATTTTCTTAAAGCTATCTTTCAGGAGGAACCCCATTACTAACTACTTAATCAGCTTTCAAGGTTGCAGTCGGGTCTACATTTGTTTACCTTTCCATTTTAATGAAATTATTTCGAGAGATTTTGTTGCAATTTTTACAAGCGAGGTTTTTGATTCATTCATCACGGTTTGATTCATTTTACAGATGATAGCATCGGCTTAAGGAGCTTTCTTTTGTAATCATTACTACTAAGCCGTTTTCTCAGGTCAAATTTTGTAAACAAAAATGTGGTCAAAATGTGATCTTTTTAAATCGAGTTTTTGTAAAAAGTTTTACCGTGTAAACGTTAACAGTGACATTAACGTTCGCTGTTTTAATCGTTATCAATTTTATTTTTGTAATAGTTATTTCCACCTTATGTTTTTTGGGTCAGTACTGTAGTTTTCAACATGACCAGACTCCACGGAGGTTTTTTTTTTTTGAGGGGGGGAGGTGGGAATAATAACTTCTACGTGCAGTTTTTTCACAGTTGTAAATTTCATTCTGTTGACTTATCTGCCACTAAAATTATGAGTCGGGTATTAGGTTTTTTTCCCCTGGGGACCAAGTACCAGTGGAGCAACACAAAGACATAGGCGGCTTTCCTTCTTTTCCCTTCCTGTAATACGAGCTTCTCCAACACTCCATGAAGCGCAGAACTCTAATTCTTAAGATGAATGAACTAGATAGACTGCCAAAACCGGAATCCTGAACAAACCCAGCCCGGCCACGGCTGCTTTTCTCTTCCTCTCCACCAGAGGTGACAGCCTCTCGCGAAACAGAATTGGGCTGGCATAGGCAGGTCTGAGGGAGTGGCCCGAGGAAAGATCAAAGGTTAAAAAGCACCTCAAACGAGGAGCAAAGGCCAGAAACCAACTCCCAAGGAGGCCAGAAGTTCCCATCTTCCAGGAAAAATGAAGGTGACGCCTCCCTAACAAGCTCCAGAGGCCGTGGGCCACGGGGGCTTACAGACACCAAGCGGTCGGACGTGACTGTGTAACAGGTAGCAAGATAGGAAGAGCCAACAACCGGAAGTGGAAGTGAGCCCCGGGCGGGGGTGAGGAGAGCTCACTGCACGCCTGCGCAATCAGCAGGGTCGTCTTACGCATGCGTGGTTGGGTGGTGACGGGGTGACGCTCGGAGCGTGGGCTGCGACTCTCACGGATCCGGTTCCGCCCTGCCTCTGGTTGCCGACCCTCCGGGGCTAGCGCCCGAGATCCCTTTCCCAGAGTGCTCCGCGCCGTGAAGAAGCGGCTCCCGGGGACTGGGGGCATTTTGTGTTGGCTGGAGCCGGAGTAACAAGATGGCGGCGTCGACGGAGTGACAGGGGTCCCTCCGGGCGGGAGCCGGCGGCAGTGGTGGCAGCGGGATCGCCGCCCTAAACCACCGCGCCCCTTTTCCAGCCCGCGACGTCGCCGCGAAAGCGAGGCAGCGGCGGCCGCCCAGAAACGAGTGGCCCAACCTGGTCACCGCGAGAACTCCCTCATAAACTGCGGCCTGGCAAAAAGAAGCCTGACCGAGAGGCGGTGATCAGGTTCCCCTTGACCGATTCTGGGCCCTGTAACGCCTTGAAAGAGCTACCGCCTTCTGTTTCTTGCCGCCCTCCTCCGCAGCCTTGCTCCGTGGACGAGCCCCAGCGGCCTCTGTCCTCCCCTCAGAGGTGTCGGGGCTCAGCCCCAGCCTCCATCTTCGTCTCTCAGGATGGCGAGCAGCAGCGGCTCTAAGGCCGAATTCATTGTCGGAGGGAAATATAAACTGGTACGGAAGATCGGGTCTGGCTCCTTCGGGGACATTTATCTGGCGATCAACATTACCAACGGCGAGGTAATCCCCTGGGGTGGGGTTCACGATCACGCTGCGCCAGTCCTCACCCCCCGCCCCAACCCCCAAAGTGCTCAGGCCTTTCCCTACCGCGCTCACGTACTGGGGAGGGGAGTCCAGAGGGAGCCCGTTTTCCCGGCTTAGGAACCTCCCCCGCTCTCTTTCCCTAAAAGGCAAAGAACCCGATAGAAAGGTTGGGAGAACTGTGAAGTTTCCCAGCTTGTTGAAAATGCACCTTAATCGAACTTTTTAAGCCGTCGTTTAAGATGAGAACGGCAAAATCGCATTTCTGTGATCCGCATGTTTTTCTCTTTATGTGGATTTATTTTGTTCGGGTTCTTGCTTTCGATCGTCAGTTTCCTTCTAAACCTTTCATTACGTTTTCTGGATGAATCATTTTCCTGCACCTTCGAGGACGTGCCGATTTCGTCACTGCCCCCTGAAGAGGTCTTTGAGGCAGGTTGCCTCGTTTTATAATAAATTTCTAAGAGAGCTTTCTCTTTTGAGCCTCTTACTTAAGCTTGTAGTCTCGAGTTGGAGCTTTGCTAATGTGTCCCCCTCCTTTCCCAAGTGATATTGAATCCTTAGGGATGTTGATGCCATCATCCCCTTTTTCCCCTGCAGGAAGTGGCAGTGAAGCTAGAATCTCAGAAGGCCAGGCATCCCCAGTTGCTGTACGAGAGCAAACTCTATAAGATTCTTCAAGGTGGGGTTGGCATCCCCCACATACGGTAAGAACCCGTAAGCAAACAGGCGGCGGCGCACCGAGGGAAGTACGGAACTGGGGAAATGGGTAGAGGCAGGTAATGGCACCAGCTGAATCCGGGCCTTGCTCTTTGAGTTTCCTGGGTTTACTATAGCCGGTGGTTTCGTGTGAACCGTGAGACACCACAATCACTGAGTAAATTTTTACTTTGCCAACTTCGTGTAGAATTTCAGTTTGTTACACTGTGTTCCATGTAGCTTCCGTCATTCTGCCCGGGGCTTTCATTTGCAGTTAAGTGTGTGCGGGTCATCTTTGATCCCTACGCGGAAGGGTTGTCTGCTGCTTTCTTTACGCCGCCACCTCTGATGTTCTTGGGGTTATCCAGGGAAGTGGATTTGAAGCTGCCAAGTGACCGGGTTCGGCCAGTTCGGGTTGCTATTGGAGCTGGCTTGGGAAATGGCTGCTCTTTTGTTGTGTTTTTGTTCCAACATGTCTTCCTCCTCCGCTTAGAAAATGGCGGAACGACGTGACTCAACCACATATTCCTGCCCTTTTCTGTGCTTGGGTTCACAAGTTACCCTTCCTTGATTCCCCCTTTGGCAGCCCTAAGTGGATTAAACGTTTGAAAAGCCAAGAACAAAGCTGCCGGCGGCGGTGGGGTTCAAGGAAGGAGATGGCATAGTGACAATCTGGTTGTGATCTCTGCAGCAGATGCGACGTGAAATTGTTAACTTATACTATGCGAAAGCCCTCATAGCCCCTTTAAAAGTGTTAATTATTCTTTCATGAGGGGTGATGTTTGCCACATTTCAGTTTGTACACTAAATTTTTATGAGTAATGGCAAAGGCAGTTTGAGCACTACTGTGTTGAAATGGACTCAAATCAGTTGTATTAAAAGGAAGATTAATCACATAACCACAGTGTGGTAAGTAGCTTTAACCTGTTGAGTTACTTGGTCGGTAACTCCTCAAATAGGGGAAATTGTAGCCTTTTAGGGAGTAGGGTACTGGTGAAGGCAAATAGTAATAGTGATCAGGATAAAAGATGACCAGACATTGAGGTTGGTTTTTTTTAATGGTTAAAGGTTGTTAATATGTCTTTGAGATTAAAGAGCATCTACTTAGAATAGAGGCTAAAATAGTTGAAAGCCAAGCCATTTTCCAGCAGTTACTCAAAAATAACATTTGCAAAAAGAACCAGAGAGAGCTAAGAACTAGGTGGAATGAATGATAGTTACTGTAATCTCTTTTTCTATTCCAGTTTATATTATGAATTAAGGACTGGATTGCGAATATTAATTCAGATGTGGAAACAACCAGAGTAATAGTATCCTTAAAAAATCACCAAGGCTGGTAGATATTTTTGGTAAAGTAAATCATTTGGAAGGAAATTCTAGGTTTAATTTATAAGGTAGATAATGTGAAATCCAACATGATGGGAGATTTTAAGTGATTCCTACTCCCCACCCCCACCCCACCCCCCCAAAAACAACCTGCTGTTTGGGAAAATGAATGTTATTCTGGAAGAATGAAAAAAAATTTTTTAAACAATTTTATAAATATGTCTAGTTTTTTTCTCCCTCAAGATAAAAAGTCAATTGCATTAGCCCCAATGTTTTAAACTCCTTTCCTTTTGTCTTTGGACACATCCCTCAAGTCGTAGCACCCACTGATTTGCTTTCCACTGCTGTAGTTTATCCTAGGATTTCACATACATGTAGTCATACAGTATGAGGTCATTTGTGTCTGACATCTCTCACTGAGCATAATGCTCTTTAGATTCACCCATGTTGGGAGGTTTTTTTAAATTTCACAAATCAGGATGAATTTAATGTATTCAAAATAATTTTCAAAAAGCATTAAGCATCTGGCATTTTCAGCACTAAACCCTTTTATCTGGTAGCTTTTATTTAAGAACAGTGCTGATAGAGACCGACAAGAGCAATGCTTAATATACTGAATAAGCACATGAACAAATGAAATTAACTTGTGAGCAAAATAAGAGGCATCTGTCATAAGATGTTGAGTGCAGAGAGAGTTGGAAACTGTGGGTGGAGCTAACGAGAGATTAACCTGGCTTTCAAATTAACGCTTCCTGGGAGACGCGATGGTATTTTAAGGAAGAAAGCTTGGTCAAACTGGTTAGGGAGGGCATCCAAGAATAGGGGGTGGCTTCTGGGAGTAGTCTCTAATGCAGAAAGTAGTAATTCGATGAGGGTGGGGAAAGAGTAAATTTGTTTTAGGAGTGGTAGAGTCTGGTCCATAGAAACAGTAGTGGTTCAGCGGCTTGAAGTTTGAGGGAACTGTTTTCCTGCGAAAGTGAAAAGGGGAAGAAAGACTTACATATTCTCTTTTTGGGTGGTTACAACTTCCCACCCCCTCATTTTGTTCCCCACTATTTCCACATTACCTATATATATAGCGTATATACAATAAATATTTCCTTGGTAAATATTGAATTAAATTGACATTAGTTTATTGAGATTAAATAAAGCAATCTGTGTGTTATCCTTTGTTTTAGATGGATACAAATTATAAAAAATTTAGATTTTCGGTGCCTGGCTGGCTCAGCAGTAGAACATGTGACTCTTGATCTGGAGGTCATGAGTTCAAGTCCCATGCTGGGCATAGAGCTTACTTGAAAAAAAAATTGGAATTTGCTGCAACTACGCTTAATTCATTTTCTTCCCTGCCTCCCCCCAATTTATTTTAAGATACTTTGGGATACCCTAAAACAAGGGCTCAAAATCATCTGGCCCACATAGCAGACCTGATTAAAAAATAGTAAGGGAGATCTATTGTTCTACAGAAGTATAGCATCCAGTGCCGGCGTAAAGACCAAGAATGAGGGTGGTGTTCCGCTCCATATTTTTAAGAAACTAGGGTCATTCTTTAGTTGAAAAACTAAAATCGTTAGTTGACTTATGGAAGCTCGTTAAAATTACTGTATTTCTCTCTCCCTGTCTCTGCCCTTCCCTCTCTCTC
This sequence comes from Paguma larvata, assembly GCA_030068075.1. Classification (NCBI taxonomy): domain Eukaryota; kingdom Metazoa; phylum Chordata; class Mammalia; order Carnivora; family Viverridae; genus Paguma; species Paguma larvata. The sequence continues at coordinate 40,045,365 of CM057826.1, read as the reverse complement.
TCAAAATAAATAAACATCTAAAAAAATATTTGAAAATTACTGTACTTCTGTTACAACCTTCTGTTTGTGCTACTCAATTTGAATTGAATTCACATGATCTCTAAAGAAGCATTTATGCTATCAAGCTCTTGATTTGTTATGGGGTATTGACAGTGATCTGGGGTCAGTCAGTTCTTTAACTTCTTTGGGCCTATCAGTTAGTTTCCTCACATAGGAAATGCAAAGAGGATTTTACCAAGTTAGTAATTTTCTAATTCTGTTGGAATAGGAAAGGAATATACTGGACAGAAAGGTTTAGGGTTTCCTACTTTCTAGAAAAACAGTTTTGCATACTGAGCTTTTGGGTAGGATTTTATTTGAACAAGGTACCCTACCTAAATAGAAGTTGTTGGCCTAGTTGATCTCAGAACTTCCAGCTCTGAAATTTTAAGACGACTTTTCGGATGATAGTAGCTAGAAAGCATTTCATTACAGTTTGATGTTAAATCTAGGTTTTACCTTTGAATCTTACTTTAGTGCAGAGGCCCCACTCAAGACTATCAAAAATGCCATCTGCATCAGATAAACTATCAGTTACCATTTAGGAGGAAGTAAATTAATGGAATATATTTTTATTGGGAAATGAATAAAGAAGGGGAGGGGGCATGGGAGAATTGTTGCTTTTAGCCACTTTGTGTTTTTTTTACCCTCTCTGAATCTTAAGTATTATAGAAGATATTTATAAAGTACTAGTTAATCCTTATTCTTCAGTGTTAAAAGCAGCTTAAATTTTAATCTTAGCTTTTTGGCACTGAGCATATATCTTGCAAGTAAGTTCTGCTGTTATCCAAGAACAAAGATGCCATCTGCAGTGGATAGGTCTTTATTTGTTACAGATCAGTGGATGCATGAGAAATGTGATTTTTTAACTCAGGGTAACTGAATCCACAACTTACTGAAGGTGCTTTATGTTGGCTTATAATGGGTTTCTAGTTACGGAATAATGTAATGATCCTTAATATACTTAGCATTTGTGAGCTAAATGAAACCTGAGAGATATAGCCTAATATCTCATAATACAAATTAGACTACTGATTCTCAGCAAGGTTACTGGAGTCTCCTAACTCCTAATTTTTCTGGGCCATTTTCACCTCTATCAAGGTCAAATCACACCTGCTCACATACCCACACCGTTTCATATGATGCTACAGAGCCCTACTATGCCTCCTTCAATTTATGCCATTCGATCTCAAAGAAACTGAAAACCCGTTCTGTAAATACAAGTTACTTATTGTTTGTATTATTTAACTTAATTTTTATTGTCCTCTTTAGCTCCATGGATTGCAAGATGAGAACTTACGTCGGACAATATTGATTTATAGCTTAAATAGGAATAAACACTTATGAGCCCGTGTATAGAATATGTACTTTAACTACCTTGGCTTTTATCATTTTTAGAGCTACTTTGTTTCGAAGTATCTAAAGTATCATTTAATAAGGTTTTTCTCATGATTTGTCAGTATGTAATGAACTATAATGTCAAGAAGTCTACGTTATAGATTGAATTTGAAACACATGTTATAAGTTGAATCATTTAAGCTTATTTTGGTATATTATTATCAGTTCTTTGCTTTAACAGTAGTTTTTCTGAGGTTAGGGGAGTACCTTAATAGCTTTCAAAGTAAAAATGAATACTTAGTTAAAAAGATGGGTTTTGTTACTGTTTTTGTTTCCAAAACAACCTCAGGTGGCTCTTGAAATTTAAATGATCAGAGATCACATAACATGGACTAATGCATGCTTTAATGGTTTTTTTTTTTTAAATGAGATGTAATTTTAAAAAAATGAAATTTATATACAGTAAAAAATGCACAGCTTTTAATGTGCCGTCAGATGAGTTTTGACAAGTGGTGTACACGGGTATAATCCACATTCCCTGTTGAGATAAAGCATATTTGAGTTTTTGTAAACATTTTTTTAATGTTTGTTTTGAGAGAGAGAGAGTAGGGGGAAGGGCAGAGAGGAAAGAGAATCCCAAGCAGGCTGTGTGCTGTTAGCACAGAGCCTGACACAGGACTCGATCCCACAAACCGTGAGATCATGACTTGAGCCAACAAAACCAAGAGTTGGACACTTAACTAACTGAGCCACCCAGGCACCCCTGATTTTTTTTTTTCTTCAATACTGCTAATCCTTGGTAAACTACATTTTTTGACAAGGTAGGTTTATTTTTTTTTTCAAGTTGATCTTTTAGATTATTTTTACATACTGTTTTTTTCTGGATGTGATGTTGATTTGTCCATATGCAAGACTACAGATTAGTAATCTTTTTATCACCATAAAGTACGTTCTACAACTTGCATGATGAAATAACCAGGTGGGGTGATGAACACTGAGTGGCAGTTGCGATCTTTGCCTTATTTTCCTTAGAACAACCAGAATATTGCCTCTTCCTTTTCTGAAAGTCCTCAGTGAGATATGTTTTAATGGGTTCTTTGGAAGTGTTGTACAAAGAGATTGAGCTGGAAAGTACATTCAGATCCTCAATATATTTTTTTAATGTTTGTTTATTTTTGAGACAGAGAGAGACAGAGTGTGAGCAGGGGAGGGGCAGAGAGAGAAGGAGACACAGAATCCGAAGCAGGCTCCAGGCTCTGAGCTGTCAGAATAGAGCCCGATGCAGGGCTTGAACCCACGAACTGTGAGATCATGACCTGAGCTGAAGTCGGATGCTTAACCAACTGAGCCACCCAGGTGCCCCCTGATCCTCAGTATAAAGGGAAATGGAAAGAACACTATATGAGAGTTGAGAGTTAGGGATCTGTCTGTGATGTCATCTAGATTTCAATCTAGAATGAACTCTATAATTTGTAATGTCAGCTTTCATTTATAAAAGGGATTTCGTAAGATTAACTAGGTCTTAAGTTTTTTAATGCATTATATAAATTGATGGGATCAGTAGGCTAAAATATGGCTCTTCTATTCTCTGCAGTAATAATTTGCCCTAACTTTAGTGTATAGTTGTCTTTTACTTGTAATGTTAATACATACTACCGAAATGAGTGCTTAGTTGGTTAAATTCAGTGTGGCTAAACATTCCTTTTTTCATCTATGTGCAAAAAAGAAAAGTAGAATTGACCATTATTCAGACATTGTACATGGTTTTCTTTAGTCATTACAACAGTCTTGTAATGGGGGTTTCATACAAAGTGTGAGAATGATTAATTTGCCTCAAGTCACACAGCTAATGTGTTGTTGATCTTACTGCGTCTTCAGACTATGCCAGTGGTTCCCAGACTTTGCTGCGCATTGGAATCGCATGGAGAGCTTTAAAAAAAAATGGACACTTGGCTCCCAACCTTACGTATTTTGTTTTTTATTTATTTTTTAATTTAAGTTTGTTTATTTCGAGAGGGAGAGAGAGAGAGAATCCCAAGCAGATTCTGTACTACCAGTGCAGAGCCTAATGCGGGACTTGAACTCTTGAACTGCGAAATCATGACCTGAGCTGAAATCTTAAAAGTCTGACGCTTAGCCTACCCGAGCCACCTAGGCACCCTTTACATATTTTGGTTTACTGGGTTTGGGGTATGCCTTAGGCATCAAGAATTATAAAAGTTCCCCAGGTGATTCGTATATGCAACAGTTTGTGGCAGCATTTTACTGCACCATATTTCAAGGTTGTAATAGTACTTCCCTGCTCATACCCACCAAGTTCCATCTTTTCTAAAACTACAGTTTGACAAGACTGGTTTCTTACTTACCTCCTCCTGTGAATTAGGTTAATTCAGGAAATCCTATACCAAGAAACACAGCCCTGGAAAGTACACTGTAATCTCATACAATCAAATGCTTTTGATTTCTGAAAAGTATCTAATACCAATATTTGAAATCATTTTCGTACCCACATGTCTCATACCCACAAGAAAGCATTCTAGAAATTTCTTGAGGGAAAGAACTATGTTTTGCTGATAGAGGTACCTTTTATGTTTCTTAGAATAGTGTTGGGTGAAAAGGCACTAGTGATTCATAATAAGGAAATTCTGCTTTTATTTTATTTATGTGTGTTTACTTTTTTAATGGAACCCTGTAGAAAGTTTGCTTCTACACATTTATGGAAGTTCAGGAGTACCTGTTGCATGCATAGTTCCTAATGGGAATGTTTATCATCTCTGTAGTACTTAGTATTTTAAGTATTCAGCTGAACTCAGTAGCTGGCTGTCAATTTACAGATGGAGATGTGTCGTAGTTCCTTCAGCTTTGAATGGTGTGTGAAAGTACTACCATGTTATTAAATGCCAATGTCCATGAATTTCATAGTGAAGGCTTGCTATTGTGGACATTTATCAACTTGAGTATGGGTTAACATCTCTTAGTATCTCTTAGTGGTATTGGCCTTTTACAGTTTCTTTTGGTTCTAGTTCAGTAGAAGGACTTTGTAACTTTGGCACTGGAGGATATTTTTTTAAGGGGAGACAGGATGGTGACAGTGGCTAAGCGTACGTCATATAAGTCTTCCATATGTTTCATTTGTTTCACTCATGCCTTCATTGAGTGTATAGTGGAGAGATGTACAAATTAACCTGAAATTGAGGGTATCCTGTATTTCAGCTCACCTGGAAGCTACTCTAAGTATTTAATCTGTTATATTTGCCTAGACTGCCAGACGATTCTGACCTTAATGGGACTTTCATGGAAAGGAAAGTGTAAGATCTGATTATAAACTGCTTTGTTGGAAAGTAATAGCATAAAGTTTTTGTAAGTTTTAAGGGTCAATTTCCAGGTCTTTTAGTTATATTAGAAGCGTCTAATACATTGGTCTTGGTAACAACTTAAAATGATGAAATTCTTCTAAGCAGACTGGAGTTTATACCTTTACATAAATACCCTTTTTTTCCATTATTTTGAGAGAGAGCGAGAGCTAGAGTGAGCAGGGGAGGGGCAGAGAGAGAAAGAGTGAGAGAATCCCAAGCAAGTTCTACACCGTGAGTGTGGATCCTGCTGTGAGGCTCAAACCCATGAACCATGAGATCATGACCTGAGCCGAAATTGAGAGTCCAGCTCTTACCTGACTGGTGCTCAGTTATAATTATTCTTACCAGAGGGTTCTTCTTACTGAAATTTTGGTCCCATTTTTGAACCTCCATGATATTAATACTTTGCATCCCTCTTAAAGAATAGAGTAATGTTAGCTTCTACTCTTCTAATGAAAGTTCAAATGTTCAAAAGTGTCTTGGTGAACTTAATAAATTTTACAACACCTCCTATAGTATTTTCTAGAGGATAAGCAAGCATTTCTTTCATTCAGTCAACAAACATATGTGAGTGCCTACTGTGTGCCAGGCATAGTTTAAGATACTGGGCACATTTCAGTTACAGACAGAAGTGTTGTAAGACTCCATTGTTTTTGGGCATATGCCATGCATTTGGCATATAGTTGTGAATTTGTCTCTCTTGCTGAAAATTAGGAGGAAATGTATAACTCTCAGTGTGAGAATGTGTCTCCTTAACATCAAAGGGATGGTATCACAATAGTACCCTGAACCATCTAGAGACTGCCTTGATTGGTCAGGTCAGCAGGACCCCATTATGGTTCCCTAGGAATCCTGCTTAGCATTTCTCAACCATCAACCATGCATAGTTATTACCTACAGAGCTTGTTAAAGATTCTTGTAGCACTTATCTTCAGTTTCAGATACATAGTAGGTGCTTTGTAAGTATTGAATCAGACATTGGAGAAACAGATTGGGAGGAAATTTTTAAGATTCGAAGCAATTTCTACACCCAATGTGGGACTTGAACCCACAACCCAGAGATCAAGAGTCTCCTGCTCAACCACTGAGCCAGCCAGATACCCCTGAAGAAAGATTTTAATGCATTTAAGGAGGTAATTTACATACATAAATCACCTATTTAAAGTGTACAATTGATTGGTTTTTACTGTATGTACAGAGTTGGGCAACCATCACCATAATCTGATTTTAGAATATTTTCATCATCCCGAAAGAAACTTGAACCCATTAACAATCACTGTCCTTATCCTGTCAGCCCTAGGCAACCACTAATCTACTTTCTGTCTCTACTTAGAATGCTCTTTTAAAGATTTGATAAAGCCTTTATAATTGGTATCATGAAAGCTGTAGGTGTATTGTCCACTTCTGCACATGCTGTACTCCAGTAATACTGCTACCGATGTTAGAGCTGTGACAATAAGGACTCACAAAGATCATTTGTGATCTTTTTTTTTTTCTTAAATTCATTTCTTTATTTAGAGTGAGAAAGAGAAAGTGAGTAAGTGTGAGCAGGGGAGGGGCAGAGGGAGAGGGAGAGAAGAATCCCAAGCAGGCTCTGCCAGCCTAGAGCCCAACGTGGAGCTTAAACTCATGAACCATGAGATCATGACCTAGCCAAAACCAAGAGTCAGACACTTAACTGACTGAGCCACCCAGGCACCCCCATTTGTGATCTTTAAAATATAATTCGGGGTAGTATGGTGAGAACGATAACCATTTTGCTGGGAATCAAGAAAAAAAATGAGAGATGGCAGATTGAAACTAGGTTTTCAACGAGTTAACTGGTGAACAAGAAAATAAGGTGACCTTGTTTCAGTGTGTCCCCACCATGGGACACTGCTTTCAGTGTGTTGTGAATACCAAACTTCAGGCACCCTCCTAACTCCCATCCATCCCTTTACCTGGCCATCGTCCATTTTACACTTCGAGGATCAACCATGCTTTGTCAGAAAAGCTTTCCTTAAATGACTTCCTCTAAAAGATAGATTGGGTTGCCATAATTTGGGCTCTCTCAGCACTGGTCTCTCCTTCAGATGTGTTGTTTATTTGCATACACACACTGTGCTGTAAGCTATAAGAGCAGGAATTATTTGGTTTTGTCTTGTTAGATACCATAAATACTGAATGTATCCACGTATAGTACCTTTAGTACTGAGTAATGATATGTATCAAAGCACATTTTTTGGTTTTGTGTGTTGGGTTAAGGAGCATTTATGCATCTTTGAAGGCAAAGGGCAGGGAACAAGGAGACTAATAAGAAAACGTCATAGCATTAATCCAAGGATCTTGGGAGCGATATTTTCTGCAAAGGATTAGTAGTAGCAGTTAGGGTTAGGATGGGAAGGAAAACAAATCATCTTAGTTGACAGTAGTATTGCTGAGCACAACATACATTTGATGCCCAACTTTTCAGATCTTACTCTGTGGTCTCTTTACCTTAAAACTTGGTTTTGTGGGGCGCCTGGGTGGCTCAGTCGGTTGAGCGGCCGACTTCGGCTCAGGTCATGATCTTCGGCTCAGGTCTGTGGGTTCGAGCTCCGCATCGGGCTCTGTGCTGACAGCTCAGAGCCTGGAGCCTGCTTCGGATTCTGTGTCTCCCTCTCTCTCTGCCCCTCCCCCACTCATGCTCTGTCTCTCTCTGTCTCAAAAATAAATAAATATGTTTAAAAAAAACTTGGTTTTGAGGAAGGGGGAATAGGTGAAGTAAGTGATGGGGATTAAAGAGTACACTTCTGGTAAGCATCGAGCAGGGTATAGAATTGTCGAATCAGTATACACCTGAACCAACTAAAATACTACGTGTCAGCTATACTAGAATTAAAATTTAAAAACTTAATATTTTTTAAAAAATGGTTTTGAAACAAGGATTCTTAATCTGGTACGGATATCCCTCACTCTACCCTCTCAAGTGGTAGACAGGGAAAAAAATTACATCTTTATTTTCATGAACTTCTAACCGAATCTAGTAAGATGGTCCCAGACTTCAGATCGTTTGACTGACTTAGGATTTTTAGACTTTATGGCCATGTGAGAGTGATATGCATTCAATAGAAACCATACTTTGAATTTTGAGTTTTGATCTTTCTCCAGGCCGACAGTATGTGGTATGACTCTCGTGAGGTTGCCGGGCAGCAGTGAGGCAGCTCCCAGTCCGCTAGGTGCTCACGAGGACAAACACCCGGTACATTTACGACTATTTATTTATGCTCATGCAGTCGTTCTGTTTTCCCTTTTCAACAGTATTAGCAAATTACATGAGATGTTGAACACTTTATTGTATGTAACATAGGTTTTGCGTTAGAGGACTTTGCCCAACTGTAGCTAAACTTAAGTGTTCTAAGTGTGACTAAGGTAGACTAGGCTAAGTTATGTTTGGTATATTATGTATATATTAAATGTATTTTTGATGTAAGATATTCTCAACTTATGATGGGTTTATCAGGACATAACCCATGGTAAAGTGGGGAAAATCTATATCTGTTATAAACGTAGACGAAAAATCTCCACTATCGTTAGCAGTGCCTTATGGCTTTATCACCATATTTTCATAACACATTATTGTTGCAGAAATCTCAGAATATTGTTTATACTCATTGCTGCTTCATAATTAGAGTATTGATTAGATCTGCCCCATATTTAATGCATTAATAAAGAGCTTGTACATTACTGTATCAAATTTAAGTACTTTTATTGTAAGTGAAATTTCCCTGTAATTTTCCTTTATAATGCTATGTGTTTTATTGTCTGCTTTCAAAATATTCTGGAGGAGTCCATGGATTATCAGACTACCAAAGTGGGAGATCCACAGCAGCAAAAAGTGTTAAAAATTTTGGTATAGAACAAGTTACCCCACTTCCGTTCTCCAGCTTGTTTGGACAAGCTCTTTGTCATTGTGGCTAAATACATTCGATGCAAGGTTGGTCATTCACTTGGTAGATTTCCATTATTTCTCTCCCCACCGCCCCAATATTTGTTTTCTTTTCCCTTACTAGACTTGTTTAATCCCAGTTAGTTACTTCCATGTTTATTAATGCCGTCCTCAGGCTTGTGAGATTATAAAGGTGGAAAAATCAGCCAGGTAAAAAAGATTGAACAATTCTAAGAAAGAATTAAAAGATTGAATTGATACGATATCTAAAATTTCTTGAAATCATCATATTGTAAGTTATTACTTTGGTTGCCATACCTACAGCTAAAACTGTGATTCTTAGTTATTGCATGTCTAGATAAGTTGTCAGTATAGAGAAATCCATCTAATCTGTGTTTGTGTTTGTAGTTCTAGGTATTCCACAGTGTTTTCTTTAGTAAGCCTAATTTTTTAGTTTCCTACAGTAGCCAAATAGCACTGAGTATCTTTTCTATAGTGAAAATGCCATGTATCTCAAACCATTTTAGAAGTATTTCTGCAAGTTATAAATCCAAAGGATGGATAAAAATTATATCTCGCTTGCCTTTTAAAATCTGGATTGTATTTTAAATGTGAAGTTGCAAGAGAAGGAAATAGATGGATTGTGTTGAATTTTTGGTGGCAGGAGAAATCAAGTTTAGGTCATTAAATTCTAGGTGTCTTGTATTCAAAATAAAATAGGGGCCACAAATCTACAGAGCAGTTATGGCCAGGAAGGCTTAAGGAGAATGAGAATTCTACAGCAATCTTTGTTTATTGAGAATTAATAGAAAACCAAGAGGTAACCCATATTTAGTTCCCTGTTTAGTTCTGTTTCAAAAAGGGCTGAAGAGTTACCATCTTGGTTATCTTGGTTATCTACCAAGATAGTCGAATCTATCTTGCACTATTGGTTCTGTTTTTGTGATGAATGCCGGAACTTAATAAGTACTGACAGTTTTAGGTTAGAGGTTACAGCATCTGACTCAAGTTCACAGATACCTGCAGCTTCCAGAAGTAGTCAAATGAACACAGTACCAGAAGGATTTGAGACTCTAGTATTTAAATTGAGAATAGAGGGGATTGTATTGTGGCTGAGAGTGCCTCTCTTTTGTCTGATAATTTAGGATTGTGGGGGAGTGGGAATCAGAAAGACTGTACCAGACCAGATTTTTTTTTTTTTTTAATGTTTATTTTTGAGAGAGAGAAAGAGAGACAGAGTGTGAGCAGGGGAGGGGCAGAGAGAGAGGGAGACATAGAATCTGAAGCAGGCTCCAGCCTCTGAGCTGTCAGCACAGAGCTAGATCTGGGGCTGGAACTCACGAACTGTGAGATCATGACCTGAGCCAAAGGCAGATGCTTAACTGACTGAGCAAACTACCCAGGTGCCATCTTTAGACCAAATCTTATTTTCTACCCTCACAAAAAGGAACATAAAGATTGGATGAGGATAAGCCAGTGAGAAAAGAAGTTTGATAGACCATGTCTTGAGAATGAAGATGCTATCTTTTATAGCACTGATTCAGTGCTCATAGTTTTTAGTTGTTTAGTAAAGACTTTGAGATTAATGGCCTAAAGATGGGAAGATAAAAGGCACAGGAAGAGACTTCTACCTGTTAAGAATATCACCTTTAAATGTCTATTTATTTTATATCATGTGTGTTTTTTTTAAGTTTATTTATTTATTTTGAGAGAGAGAGGGGAAGAGATCCCAAGCAGGCTCCAGCACTCTTAGTGTGGAGCCCGACGTGAGGCTTGAACTCCCGAACAATAAGATCATGACCTGAGTTGAAACCAAGAGTTGGAAGCTTAACCGACTGAGCCACCCCAGGGCCCCTATTTATTTATTTTTGAGAGAGAGAAAGAGAGCACATGCAAGAGACCCATGCACAAGGAGGGGGGGAGAAGAGGGGTAGAGAAAGTCAGAGAGAGAGAAGCAGGCTCCGTGATCAGCTGACATGGGGCTAGAACTCCCAGACTGTGAGTTCATGACCTGAGCTGGAACCGAGAGCTGGAGAGTTGGACACTTAACTGACTGAGCCACCCAGGTGCCCTGAATGTCACTTATAAACTTTTGTAAGTACTTGGCTAATTTGAATCAAATAGAGCTAGAACATACTTGGTTGTTTAAGCCTGAACTGCATACTTATGATAGTTATACTGACTTATAGTTCTCGGAAGTCCTTAGGTATTGTGGCTGTATTTAAAATATTTCATGGGGCACCTGGATGACTCAGTCAGTTAAGGGGTCAGACTCTTGACTTTGGGTTCAAGTCATGACCTCATGGTTCAAGTGGGTTTGAGCCCCATGTCAGGCTCCATGCTGACAGTGCAGAGCCTGATGGGGATTCTCTCTTTTTCTCTCCTCTCTCTCCCTCTCTCTCTCTCTCTCTCTCTCTCTCTCTCTCTCTCTCTCTCTCGCTCTCTCTCTCAGCTCCTCCTCTCTGGCTCCTGTTGCACATGCACGCTCTCTCTTTCAGAATAAATAAAAATGTTTCAGTCATTTTATTTTCTAAGGTTTTTTATTTTCATAAAGAGATTTCTCAGAGAAAAGAAAACCCTAGCTTCAAAACCCAACTGTAACACTTCTAATTGGTCACCACGTCATTCTCTCTCCTCCTGCTTCCCAATTTCTATATTGCATATTGATGCCAAAGCTAATCTTAAAATGTTGATTTGATTATATTATGTTCCAGCCATACTCCACTGATTTATCCAGTTACATATAGAATTTAAAGCTCTTTAGCCTGGCTTTCAAGTGTCTTTAAATATAGCCCCAAATAGTAAGCCACCTTGACTTTGCTCTTTATGGGAGCTTGGGGTTTATTCTTGCCCCTGCCTAGCCTGCCCTTTTCAACCTTCCCTACCAAAATATTATCCCTTCGTCAGGATCTAACTGGTAACACACCGTTTTCACAAGGCTTCTTTGGATGTATTTAATTCTCATTGATCTTTTGGTTTTCTAAATTATTTACGCTTTTTTTGGTCAGCTCCAGTGACTTGTGCATGTGTTATCTTACATTTCTGCTTTTTATGTGTCTTAATTTTTTAACTAGGTTTAGTTTGGATATGGGTTTGGAGGAAGGGACATGAGAGCAAAGAGGTGGACCTTGCCTTCTCTAAGCATCTTCTTCAGACCTTAAGGTAGCTTTTTTATGCTCTAAGTAATGATGGTTATATAAATTTCAAACTCCTTCAGTCTACTTTATTGATTGGTCAGGCAACACTAAGTCTGAAGGCATTGATTTGAAACAAATGGAAAATGAGACAGCTGTACTTTTTTTTTTTTAGCTTTCATCCATTAAATTACTTGATTTTTCTGATGTTTTGAAACTTGGTAAGAATAAGGTCCAAATCAAATCAGAGTTCTTTTCTTTAATCTCATAGGGTATTTGAGTACCTACATTGTTTTGTGCACATCACTTTATCATAGTGTACTTACTAGCAACATACATGATACTCATAAAAAGTCTAAAGATGAAACCTGAGTTTCTAGGCTCTAGGCACCTAGAAAGTGGTGAATAGGAGGGAGGCTTTTGTGTGGTTTGGTTTCAGATTGTCTGCAAACTTAAATGATCTCGGAGAATCAGGTTAGTGCTTGCTCATTACCCACATACCGTGAAGACTATTTCAAACTAACAAACAAACACAGCCCCATTCTCCTAGGAGTAGAGGCAGAAACATAAAAGTACAAAGTAATAGCACCTAGATATCGTATTGTCGAAGGGTTTGATTGTGGCTGGAAGTAGTCGTCAGTGGCTGTGGGAATTCTGTGACATAGAGGGCCAGTGTGGAACAGACTACTTAAGAGTTTGGCATCTGGGTATTCAGATTTTGAGATCAAAAGTGAGTTAGAAGCTCATTTAGAATGGAAGTGGAGGGGCGCCTGGTTAAGCATGCCGACTTCCGTTCAGAACGTGATCTCAGGTTCTTGAGTTTGAGCTCTGCATCAGGCTCTGTGCTGACGGCATGGAGCCTGCTTGGATCCTCTGTCTCCCTCTCTCTGCTCCTCCCCTCTCTCTCTCTCTCTTTCTTTCAAAAATAAATAAACTTTAAAAAAAGATAGAAGTGGAAAACATGGAGGTGAGAGTAGAAACTGAATAAGTAGCATTTGAATAAGTAGTAGACTGTTCTGGCTCTGAATCTGTGTGCATTAATGTCAGGATGGGTTAGACAGGTGGAAAGCACAGATGGGGAGAGTGAGGTGTTAACTCTAGAGAAGTAAGCTATATATTCCTTGAGACCAAAAGAAAGTATGAAACACCTGTCACTTAAGTTTAAGGAATTCATACTGTCAATCTCTGTACAGCAGGGAGACCTAATTTAGAAATGCATGGTTGTTCTGTGGAGAAAAATACCTTTGTAACATTTCTGTTTTATGGGCTTTTTATGGACTATTTATTTTTTTGACGTTGAGAATAGCAAATATGTCTTATGCTTATGCAGGTAAGGAGGAAAATGCCCCATTTCTTGATTTTTTTTTTTTTTTGATGTGTTTCTGAAATTCATCTAGTTCTCTCCAGTGTCTAATTACTAAGGGACTATTGCTGAGGGCTTACTTTGCAGATGACTTCTCAAGAGAGGGCTTTGTGAAGTCTGGTGTAATTGCTTGAAGATAGGAAGTATGAATTTGTACTTTTTACATTTCAGGTTTGTATTTGGGCTTAGAAGGATGGTTGTGAATGTGTGTGACTGTCGTAGTTTTCTTAGGCATCGGTGCACGTGTCCATGCGGAGAGGAGATGGGGGTCTTAGGAAAGTTGATTTTTGCTTTCCCTTTTCCTTTTGACTTTTTGTGCCTTCTTCCCCTACTGTCTTTGCTCTTTCTGGATTTGGTGTTCTTGTATAGAACATCTATTTTTCTTTAAAATCTAGATAAATTAGATTTATATTAAACACCTGTTATAACTCAGTATTGGGCATTTATAATGGCAAGGACTGATTTTGAAGTTTCTCACAGCTCCTTAGCACAGATTTGCGTCTGCAGTTAAGTAAAGGAAGGGGAAATGTGGAAGGAAAAGAAAATAAACAGGAGAAAGGAAAGAATGTTATCTATTTACTTTGTTTATCATTTACCTTGTAATGTTATTATTTATTATATTCACCCCTTCCCATGCCTACCTACACCCCCCAAAACCCCACCAGTGTGAGTTTTTCTTTCAAGTAAATATTTGAATGAACACGAAGGGTGTTGAATTCCTATATGGAAAATGAAGGATGGAAGAGGGAAAATTATAGAAACTTTCCATACAGTTTTAGGTCCTTTACATATATAGACCAACTCTGCCATTGGCATAGTTGCCAGTGGGGGCCAGAGCTCCAGAAGGTTAGGCAGAAACTTTTTCCATCAGGGTTCCTTTTTCTGCAAAAAAGTGTGAAAATTGATTCCTTTTTGTGTGGTTGATGGCAGTTGTTTGTCATGTTTGCACCGTAGTTCTTAAGAATAGTTGGAACAGAAATAAGGAAGGAGCATGAACTTTTTATGACTCGACTCTTCATGATCTTTTACTCTCAACACAAGATTCTAGGGAGCTTGTACCTGAATATGGGACCACCTAAGGAGCAGGAAAGTTGGCATTTCCTAGAAAAATATTAACCCCCCCACACTCTAATTTTTAATCTTGATTTTCTTTTAAATAGCTTATCAACAAAACGTATTAGAGCAAAAATTAAAAAAAGAAATAGCACTAAACAGTCCCGCTAGACTGGTATTTGTTAATGTTTTTGTCTTTTCACTCCTTCTGAATATTTTTTTTAATGTTTATTTTTGAGAGAGAGAGTGAGTCCGAGTGGGAGTGGGGAAGGGGCAGGGAAGCAGACACAGAATCTGAAGCAGACTCCAGGCTCTGAGCTGTCAGCACAGAGCTGGACGAGGGGCTCTAACTCGAAAACTGTGAGATATCATGACCTGAGCCAAAATTGTATGCTTACCTGACTGAGCCACCCAGGTGCCCAATTGAAAACACATAGACTTCTCGAAAAATGGTAAATCTTAGTAGCAGTTTTCATTGGCGTTAAGAAAGAAATTATTCCATTCTAGTTTTAAAATAACTTGTTCTTAAAATTTTTTTATACTGGCCAATTTTCTTTTCAAGCATAATCTAGATAAGTTTGACATTTAAATGGTAGTGCTTATTTTTAGGAAGGTACCCTTACCAGAAATACAGGCATATAGGAACTTGAAATAATTTATTGTAGTGATTTGGTAGTGATTCCTAGTCCTTGGAATCTCTAAAATTAAAAGTAGATATTCCCTTGAGTTTCTGGAGACCAATTGTGTATTTACCCACGGTAATAAAGCATTGGATAATTAAAACAGGGCTCCAATTGAAAGCAAATGTCATCTTTGTCATAATACTGGTTATTTTCTGTAATTAAACTAAGCAAAAATGCGACTACGTGTTTTTTTTTTTTTTAAAAAGAGCGAGTAATTATTGATTAAATACAACTTGGTAGTAAATAGGACAGGAGTGCTAATAATAAAATGGATCTTTGGTTTGTAAGACCCAGCAGAGTTTCCTTCATTTCTTCAAATAGGAAGTAGTATCCGGTGAGATTAAGGAATTTGCCAAAGGTCACAGGAATCAGTGGCAAAAAGGTATAGAATTCAAATGCTCTGGTAAGAGGAGTATTGAGGTTACCATCCAAGTTCTTTTTTTTCTTTTTTTTCTAAGTTTTTATTAAATCTCAGTTAACATATAGTATAATACTGGTTTTAGATGTAGAATTTAGTGATTCATCACTTATATGTAACACTGAGTTCTCATCATAAGTGACCTCCATGATACTCATCATCCATTTAGCCCATCAACCCTCAATTCTCTGTCGTCTTACGGCTTGTCTTCCTCTCCCTTTTTTCCTCCTTCCCTTATGTTCATCTGTTTTATTTCTTAAATTCCGCATATGAGTGAGATCATACTTGTCTTTCTCTGACTCATTTGCTTAGCACAGTACACTCTAACTCCATCCACATCGTTGCGGATGTCAAGCTTTCATTCTTTTTGATGACTAATATTCCCGTGTGTGTGTGTGTGTGTGTGTGTGTGTGTGTACACACATGCATATACACCACATCTTTTTTATTTATCAGTCAGTAGACGTTTGGGCTCTTTCCATAATTTGGCTATTGTTGATAATGGTGCTATAAACATTGGGGTGCATGTGCTCTCCCCCATGAATCAGTATTTTTGTATCCTTCGGTAAATACCTAATAGTGCAATTCCTGGGTCATGGGGTAGTTCTATTTTTAACTTTTTGGGGAACCTCCATTATTTATTTACTTACTTGGAAAGATTTTATCTTTTAAGTAATCTCTACAGCCAACATGAGGCTCGAACTTCACCCCAAGATGAAGAGTCACTTGCTCCACCGACTGATCCAGCCAGGCACCCCTATGATACCTTTAATAAAATAAATAAATAAAAGCTAACTGGAGAAGTAAAGCCTTTTTTTTTTTTTTTTTTAATGTTTATTTTTGAGAGAGAGAGAGCATGCGCACACAGGGGAGGGGCAGAGAAAGGAGAGAAATCCAAGCAGACTCTGCACTGTCGGCTCAGAGCCTGACATGGGACTCTAACCATGAACTGCAAGATCATGACCTGAGCCAAAATCAGGAGTCAGATGCTTAACCTAGTGAGCCACCCAGGCATCCTGAGAAGTAAAACTATTTTATTGTTAGGGCTTAAGAATTTGGAAAATTTGGTGATATTAAGTGATGATCAGCTTTTCATAAAGTCATCCGTTTTCCCCTTTTGTTAGGTGGTATGGTCAGGAAAAAGACTACAATGTGCTAGTGATGGATCTTCTCGGACCCAGCCTCGAAGACCTCTTCAATTTCTGTTCAAGAAGGTTCACAATGAAAACTGTACTTATGTTAGCTGACCAGGTATGTGAAATTTGGATGAAAATAAAAATTGAGAATACCACTATTTAACTGTTATGTAAATTTTCATAAACCAGAGTATGTATAATCCTGCGTGTGTTACTATGTAACCTTATGTTCGGCAAAAAAAAAAAAAAAAGAAAAACAGTAGGCTGTACTCACTCAAGTGTACTTTCTTTACTACAACTAAGAGGTGTTTTTCCTGTGGTCATAGGCTAGAAATGGAGTTTATTAGTTTGTTACTCACCTGTAGAAAAGTAGTTTTCAGGCTGTTCCATTAGATGGAGTCTGTTTCAGTGTAGAACGTAGCCGGTTTTCTTTACAAGATTTTTGAAGAAAGGGCTCAATATATATATAGAGAGAAATATAAATAAATAGAAGTTTTAGATAAGTAAATTGAATGTTGTACATTATGTGTCAGGCCCTTAGGAAAGCTATATATGTATTTAAATTTTTTTAATGTTTATTTTTGAGAGAGAGTATGAGCAGGGGAGGGGCACAGAGAGAGGGGGACAGAGGATTCAAAGTGGGCTCTGTGCTGACAACAGAGAGCCCCTATGTAGGGCTCAATCTCCCGAACCATGAGATCATGAGATGTAAGCCAAAGTTGGACACTTAACCTGACTGAGCCACCCAGAGGCTCCATGAAAGCTATAGTTTTTTTTTGTTGTTATTGTTGTTTTTTGAAGTTTATTTTTATTTTTGAGAGACATAGAGGCAGAGCATGAGTAAGGGAAGGGCAAAGAGAGTGGGAGACACAGAATCCGAAGCAGGCTCCAGGCTCTGAGCCGTCAGCACAGAACCCGACGCGGGGCTCGAACTCACAGACTGCGAGATCATGACCTGAGCTGAAGTCGGCTGCTCAACCGACTGAGCCACCCAGGCGCCCCGAAAGCCATAGTTTTGAGGAAAACAATACTAAAATAATTTAAGGAAGAATTTTTGACCAAGTAGATGTTTCTTAAAGTAATGTATTCTCAGCCGTTGGTAGGATTTAAGCAAAACCGGGAGATTTTGAAAATGTCATGAATTCATGCACTGGCTCAAGGTTAGATTAAATTGGTTTAAAGCTGGGGCACCTGGTTGGCTCAGGAGGTTAAGCATCCGACTTCAGCTCAGGTCATGACCTCATGGTCTGGGAGTTCGAGCCCCACAATTGGCACTGTGCTGTCAGCACACAGCCCGCTTTGGATCCTTTGTCTCCTTCTCTCTTTGCCCCTCCACTGCTGGTTCTCTCTTCTCTCAAAATAAGTAAACTTTAAAAAAAAAAAAAAAGATTATTTAAAGCTAGAACTTAGATTTTTTTATCTTAATAAAATAAGAAAAATGATTTTAAAGAATTTTAAGATGGGGGAATGATGTCAGGAACAAGCCTTTAACCATGGATAACATGGTTAAAGATGATAGGTAAATGTCAAGGAATTTATAATTTTTTTTAATTTTTTTTTCATGTTTTTATTTATTTTTGAGAGATATAGAGACAGAGTGTGAGCAAGGGAAGGGCAGAGAGAGAGGGAGACACAGAATCTGAAGCAGGCTCCAGGCTCTGAGCTGTCAGCGCAGAGCCTGACGTGGGGCTTGAACTCACAGACTGCAAGATCATGACCCGAGCTGAAGTCGGCCACTCAACCGACTGAGCCACCCAGGCGCCCCAAGGAATATACAATTTTAAGTGTTGTTGTGGTTATTTAAAGTTTATTTATTTTGAGAGAGAGCGTGCGTGCACACATTTAAGTAGAGAAGGGGCAGAGAGAGGAGGAAAGAGAATCCCAAAGCAGGCTTCAGGATGTCAGGGGAAAGCCCAACATGGGGCTTAATCTCACGAGCATTTATTCAGGGTCTGCTGCTTTACTTAGCACTGGAGGGTGCAAAGAAGAATAAGAACTCTAGTCCCTTTCCTCTGAGAGCGTAGAGGTTAGTAGAGAAAAATAGAAAAAATACAGTGTTTAAGATTTCTATGATAGAAGTCTACATTGGGTCCACTGTTGACATAGAAAAAAAATGTAATTCAAGGAAAGATATTGCAGGAAAGCAGTGGTTTAAGGAGGTAACTAAGTCTTGCTCTGTAGACGGTACATAACACTTGAAGGTAAGTAGTTTGTGCCATTTATTATCTTTTGGCGAACCTTTTCCCAGTGAGTTAATAATCCCGGTGTAATGACGGATATCACTTAGCTAGGACAAGTAAGTAAAGTGGGCCAAATGTTTTGTTTTACTTCCATTAATAAAGTGCAAGTTACTGCTGTAATAACTAAAGGTACTGTTTGGACATTGTATCCAGCTACTTCCTTGAGAGTATAAATAGTTTAAGCTAGAGATTACAAATTTGGCTTCAAGAGACATTTGTCAAGGTTCAGAATCTGTATGGTAATAAAAGCCCTAGGGAAAATGGGGACAAATAAAAAATAGAATCCTGACACATACTACTGAGAAGAGCAAGAACATATGGGTAAAAAGATAACGTTAGTCATTGGATATTGAAAACATTTGCAAATACTTCTCTAAGTATCTTATAGATACGTAGACATATTTGATAATTTGAAAATTAAAACACAGAAGTGATGAAAAGTGATCCCATAAGTAGTTACAAGACAGTTTTTTTAAGTAAAATTTATTTACAGAACAAATGTTAGATAAAAAGAGTGTTATGTGCAAAGAATTCTTAAAATCGGCAAGACTAGGACAAGCCAAAAAAATAATGGACAGAGCATGGATTGATAGTTCATAAAATAGAAATGAGCAGACTTCTAAACCAAGTGCTAAGGAAGTAGAAGTGAGGTCAAAACGTGCCATTGGCAAAATTTAGAAATAATTAAAATAAATTTGCCAGTGGTAAGAAGAATATTCTCAACTGCTGGGAATTGAATTGTTAGAGCCTGTTTTGAAAGACATTCTAATGCTACTATCAAAATGATAGCTGCTTCTGCCCAACGACTCTCCCTACAATTGTATGGGGTTTATAGCCCACAGGAATAAAAGCACCAGTAGATAAGGATTAATTGGCTGGTTTAAATGTTTGTTTATTCTTGAGAGAGAGAATGAGCTGGGGAGGGGCCGGGAGAAAAGCAAGGGGACAGAGGATCCAAAGCAGGCTCTGCATGCTGACAGCAGTGACCCTGATGCGGGGCTCCTTCTCACAAATAGTGAGATCATGACCTGAGCTGAAGTCAGATGCTCAACTGACTGAGGCACCCAGATGCCCAGATAGAGATATATTTAAATATATTCGTAGCATTATTGTTTACAGTGGGAAGAAAATGGGAACAATGAAAATAACGTAAGTTGGGGGGTGATTGGAGAAAACTTAATAATATACCATAGAATATTTGTAGCCATTTAAAAAGAATGCCAAGACCTATATCATTCAACTTGGTGGAATTTCCAAGAAATTAAGAAGATGTTGTTGGAATGACAGGATTCCTATTCAGTTTTTGAATGTGATTTCACTGTCATTACTGGGATGTGGAGAAAAAGCATGGGAGAGTTCAAAAAGCATCTAAGAAGTAAAACCCAGCATATATATGTCCCCATGTTTTATGTTTATGTTGTATGCTACTGAACTTGCAGTAATGTTTGGGCTATGTTTAGTTAAAAACAAGCCAACAAGAATAAAATGAATAGGATGCTTCCATTCCAATTTAAAACAGTAACAATTCATACCTTTCAGTTGGTCAACACTTTCTATTCCCAGTTATATGCGTGTCTTGAGTTCGAGTTCGTGAATGTGTGTATATAAGAGCATGGAAATGGATAATGCCAGTCTCTTCTAACACAGGTTCTCAGGGGCCATTGAATTGGGGTGGAAAGTTGATTTAGCTTTTCCTAACTGAAACAATTCTAAACTTACTACTGTTAAAATTTAAACATTACAGACATCAGTTCTTCCTATCAGGTTAGATTATTGTCATATTTATAATCATTAATACTAGAACATGCCAAAGAATAGGGCAGGTTTACACTTAGATATTCATCAGTCTAGAGATAAATGGAGAGCCTGGTTGCCCTTTATGTTTAATTTTATCTAGCACTGTCTTTGTGAACTCTTTTAAGTAAAGTTATTAAAATATACCTGGAATCTTGAAAAATAATTGAGATACTGAAACAATTGAAAAATAATGTGTTGCTTTCTTTTTTCACAGTTCAAATCACCTAATTATCTCTCATCCTCTCCCCTCCCCTTTTTTTCCAGATGATCAGTAGAATTGAATATGTGCATACAAAGAATTTTATACACAGAGACATTAAACCAGATAACTTCCTAATGGGTATTGGGCGTCACTGTAATAAGGTTAGTCAATGTTCTCTGCATGAAAGAGCAAAGAGTAAAAACTCCAAGAATTGCTTTGGTAAATTTTGAATCTTTAAAAAGTCATAGGAAATTGTATTTGCTGTTGATGATTGCTTTAAAAGATTGTGCTAGAAGGATAATCAGCTAACTCTTATTAACTTAGTAACTTGAAATAAATTTTCTTCCAACTTACCCAACCCAGGTTAATTATCTATATGGAAATACAAAATTCCCAAGGGCTAATGAAATGTAATCATCTGTTATTTAACTGTTCAAAAGTTGTATCTATATTTCATTCATTGAAAGTAAAAAACCCCATATACATTTTTTCCTGAATGCTAAAATCAGATTTTAACCTTTGTCTCTGAAGTGTGGGTTTTTGTAATATATGTGCTTGTGCCAGCGTGGGAACCACTGACCCATCTGTCACCATGGTGTTAACATTTGCTGACTGAGCATGATCATAATGAGAATTCTTCAGTCCTTGGATTTGTGTATTCAAAAGGTTAACTTTTGGGCCTGCTTCAAAAGTCGTTGACAGTTTCTTACTTGGGTGCCAAGTTGGGTGGATTCTCTACCCCTTCTCCCCCTTTTAAAGGAAAATATAGTCAAGTGAAATGAACACTTATACAACAAAATTAGTATTCATTGGGGTCTCAGAATGGTTGAACATATGGGGTGATTGGGTTTGAGCTAGTGACGCATGATTGCAGTTAGAAACTAATTGTGTTGAAATTTTTTCTGCAATGACTAGTTTTTTTGAGTGAATTGCTTTATTTATCGATTGAATGTTGAGCTCGGGCAGACAGGCAGCATTGGCAATGCACTAAGCATGTTATGATCTGATGATCTGATAGAAATTCTCAACTTCAGGACAACATGGGACTTTTTGGGTTTTGTGGGGTTTTTTTTTGTTTTTGGAAGGAAGATTCCCATTTGTTTTATTAAATCATTAGGAAATGTTTGGTGTTTTTTAGGTCTGGCTATAAATGTTTACCTTTGTTTGCCTGTATGAATGCCAACTTGTAGCCATTACCATTAGAACTGGTGTTATTTGCTAATGCGTGAGACATTACTGTTGGTCTGACCAAGTTTGAGGAATTTAAATTTTTTTGTAAGTTAAACTTAATGAGAGGTGTGTATATCTACATATAACTTATCTTGCCATTCCCTAATTGCATCTTTTTTTTTTTTTTTAATATTATGTAGTTTCTCTCTCTGAAGCATCCAGGTTTTTAATTGTTACTGCAAAACCTGGTGATTTAATTGAAAAAAAATGTACTGGTCTTAATTTTTGGGGCAGTTTTATTAGTTTGACCCTGATGTTTTGGCCATTTTCCAGTCCCCCTTCCTTGTTTTCTTCCTGATAAAAACCCGCTGTTCTCATGTGATCCGTGTTCTGCATGTTGACATTGCAGTACATGGTTTTTGTCTTAGAATTATATGATGACCTAGATAATAACTCTTTGCTCCCTGACTCCCTTTTAAAAATAGCTTTGTTAATTACATAGTTGTATTAGGATGTCCAGTTTGCCCCATGATGAAAACCTTTTTAGGATCTTGTGTCCTCTTTAGAGATACTAAAAAATATTGTGGAGCTGCTTGCTGTTAATAGATTCAGAGTCCCTAGGACAGAAGTGCAGTGTTTTCACTTAACCAAGATTCAAATTCTAAATGTTGTTCTTGAACATTTTAGATTAGTGTTTTGTTTCTGTAGTTGGTTTTTAGCGTTTTCTTTCTGTAGTGTAGTTTGAAAAACATGCCAGTTTAATGAGACTGGAGTCTTTGGTTAGCTTGTTCCAGTTGTTTTCTATTCATGGGGGAAAATGGGGCTTTTGAGGTTGATTTTTTTGTTTTTTTTTTAAGTCAAATTTCTTACTTGGAAAATTGTTCTGAATTTGATATTCAGGAGTGACCACTCCGATCTTAGTGAATTTATTCATCTCTTCCAGTAATCAGCCCTGCATGCTTATGAAAACCAATTTTGAGGTGACTAAATGCCTTCTACCTCTTCCTTACTGAAGATTTTTCCCCCTATACAGCCTTTTTTGGGGGAAGGGCAGATCATGGTGCCAAATATTGCAGAGCCAAATTCCCCATTTTTTGATTAAAAAATTACAGAGCCAAATGTCACCATTGCTATCCCTGATTCAGGCAGTGACACAATATAGTGGCATTAAAAACTTGAGTATTTTCCAGAATTCAAATGTTCTCGAGCATGTGATTCTTATTTGGAAAACTGAGAAGCTACAGTGCTTGGTGGAAGAAGGATGGCATTTGGCTACCCTGTTCTTTCTCTAATGCCTCGGTGTTGCCTGTCTGCGCCGGCCATTGTTGCAATGTAAGCAATACTGTTTGATGCACTGCCACCCTCTATTGTCTGTTTAGTGTTTAGAATCTCCAGTGGGGAAGAGGAAAAGAAGCATGACTGTTAGTACTTCTCAGGACCCATCTTTCTCAGGATTAAACCAGGTCTGAAACTGTCTCCTATTCCAACCTCAATCCCAAATTCATGTGCTTTTCTTTTTTATTGTTTTATTTTGATTATTTTTGTTTTGTTTTAATTCTGGAGAATGTAGATCTTGCTCAAGCATCTCTTACGTTGGCATTATTCAGACATACTTGGCAAACATATAACATTACTAAGATGTTTTTTTGTGGCTTTTGCTTAAAGCTTATAAAGTTTAGAGAAAATCTAAATGAAAACAGGATTATGTTTGGATCTGTAACATCCACATGAGGAAATGATATGTTGGTCTAGTACTGAAAGTCTTTATCTAATGGTAAACTTGAGCTAGACTTTCGTTTTTAAGAATGTATTTGGAGTTGCAGAACTTTTAATGCATGAAATATATCTAAATTCAGTTGCATCAGTGCTGTTTGATGAATATATTCTGCCGCAATTCTCTTCCCCTTCCCTAGTGAACTTCAGGTAAGTGTAGATCAGATTTCAGATCTAGTGTTTCTAGAATTGATTCTGCCTCAGTACGTGACTTCTCCCAACTTCAGCCAAACGGCATAAAATGCTTAAAGAGCATCTTATGCTCTGGAACTAGGAGCCATTACAGTCTAACAATATAACAATGTAACAATAACGTGATGGAAGCACTTAGCAAACAATTACCATTAATAACATGTAAGATAAATTAAAAGATTTAGTATTTGACAGGCTATATAAACACCCCAGTGTTTTTCTTAAAAAATTTATGTAGATAGAACTCTTCACTTTTTTCTTTCTTTTTTTCTTCCTTCTTTCTTTTTTTCTTTTTCTTTTCTTCTTTTTTTTCTTTTTTTTTTTTACTTTCATAGAAGTTTAGCTAACTTGGTTAAGCCCTTGAGCAAAGAAGTGAATGTTAATCGTTTGATTTAGTATACACTGAGAAGGAAGTATTGGCATGAGTAATCAAAAAAGAAAAGTTGAATTTGGTGTAGTTTCAAAGTATGTTCCATACTTTGTGCCACACACATCATCTGGATAATCATTTAATCCTTTTCCATACTGCCCACCGTTATTCCAGGGTTCATCTTCTGCTGTGAAATAGGTTTCTGAAACTCAAACTTATTTTTATTCACCAAGAAATAATAATTGTTGTGACTAGATCTTAGTTGGGGAGAGCGAGAAGATGGAGGGTAATTAGGCACTTTGTAAAGCATCTAGTTCCCCACTTTTGCTTATCCATTCATTCACACAACTTCTATTTTGTAGCATAATCATTTAAAATTACGTTAAATTGTTTGTATTTTCTACATACAGGTTAACTGGGTTGTGAGGAAAAATGGTCCTGTGAATGTTTTGGAAGGGCAAAGAACTGTGACCCTGGTCAGGAGAAAAATTACTAGATAAGCTAAAAACTAAAGTTATCGATAGTATTTCTTTTAAAAAAAAAAATTACACCTCCGCCGAACGGAATTGCCCCAGTATGCCCAACATTATTGCACTCCCTCATGCCTTTGAAGAACAGGCTGCATTGTGTGAAACAGGCACGACTTTTACTTAGGACGCAAAATAAAAATTCACAGAAAAGCAGCTTGACCCACCAAAGAAATTAGACTTCTTTTTGCGTATGCAAATGTATAAAGTATTTTCTCTTATGACTTACTGAGCATTGACTTTTCCTTGTTTGGTTCTCCCTTTACATATTTGCGGCTGTTTGGTTGTCTCCTTGGTATCACGTGGTGTCATGTAAACTCTTTCATTATGTTTATGTTTATTTTTAAATTCAAAGCAGAGAACTACTGAAGAAGTTTGATAGGTACCAGAAGATAATGAACTACCAAGAGATTAAAAATTTGTTTACATTAAGTAGCTTTCTTTTTCAGTTGTGTGTTCTTAAAATAAGATACCTTTGCCTAGCAGTGAAATTAGTTTTCCTGACTTATTTTCAGTTTTTATAAGAAGAGAAAATTTAAAGTTGTTTTATTTGTTTTGTAGTTTTTTTGTTTTGATATTAAAGATTGAGATATTTGAGAAGACAGTGTTTGTATTTATTTTTTTGTTCTTATAAACTACATTTCATCGCTTAGAGTTGTGGAAACAAAGAACACTAGTGAACACTGAGGTTTTATAGAACAATCTTCTAAAAAGTTGTGAGAAAATATCTGGTCATTGAGTTGCAAATGGAGCAACTGAACATAGACTTAAACATGAAGGAAACTATCAGATATAATTTGTCAGAGTTATTCTTATTTTCTCCTCCATTTTGAAGTACTAAAAGAAGCAATCCTAGAAAACATCCTTTAGAGGAGAGTCTGTCCTGATTACCTTTTGTTTAAAACTCACGTAATTCTTACGGGTATTTTTAGAAATACTATGGAACTGGATGTCCTTTTGTGTTTGTTTTTGCCTTGTTTTCTTTTCAGTGTGAATCTGCAGAACCTAAGTCTTAATTTTTGGTTTGCTTAACGGAAATGTATTTGTTTATTTTAATATTTTTGTACCGAACCCATTTTCATATCAAGAAAAATGTAGGAGTGTGAGCTTTATTTCTCTTTGTGTTTTATAAGACTTTCTCATCATTGTATAATAATGAGATTGCCGAGAAAGTGAATTTAACCTTATTTGATAGGTCTTATTATCCACTTAAATTTTACTAAAACTTTGCTCTTCATTCTTTCATAGTAGACCAGGGGAAAATAGGTATGTCCTTGTTACTTTTGGTGACACAAGCTCAAACCTCAATGTCTTTTCCCATCCAATGTACAAAAAAAGATTTGTTTTTAAAGTAATTTTTTCACCCAACATGGGGTTCGAACTCAAAACCCCAAGATTATGAGCTGCATGCTCCACAGACTGAGCCAGCCAGGCACCCCTCCAAAGAAGTGTTTTTTATCCTCCTAAGAGAGGCACTTGATCAGATTTTTTTCACTTAAATCAGACACTTCATTTATTTATTTTTTTTGGTTATTTTTCTTTAATGTTTCTTTTTGTGAGAGAGAGCAAGCAGGAGCGAGCATGAGTGGGGGAGGGGTAGAGAGAGGGAGACAGAATCTGAAGCAGGCTCCAGGCTGAGCTGTCAGCGCAGAGCCCAATGCCAGGATCAAACTCACGAACCATGAGATCATGACCTAAGTGGAATCAGATGCTTAACCAACTGAGCCACCAAGGCCTCCTCCCCTCCCATCACTTTATTACACACACCCTAAGAGGCTAGGTGATGGGTTTCCTAGAATATCACAGATCATAAACTGGGCAGAAGGGACCCAAAGTCTGCCTAAATGGAAAGAAGAACTACAAAATGTAAGCACAGCTAGGGAAAAAAAGTCTAGGGCTATGTACTAAAAGGGTACCTAGACCTGCCTGTTGGATAATCTTTGTAGACATACCTTTAATAAGTGAATTTATGATAAAGACTAAAATTTGAAATAAAGATTATTTTGCTTTAGAAGGTACGTAAAGATATATATTGAATTTTTTGGGGTCAAAAATAGGGTTTTTTTTCCTTCAAAAATAAGCTACATTATAAACATATCTTATTCCCTGTGTACCCCTAAATAAGATAGCACTAAACATTATTCTGTTCTAAAATACTAGTCTGGTTTTTAATTAGCTCCTTTAAACTGCTAATTGTAAGTTATCTTGGTGTAAATGGATATGAAGTTGGGGTTTTTTGTTTTTTTTTTTTAAGATTTTAGATCAACTTATTATATTTCCCAGAAGTTTAACCTGATGAATGGATAAATGTCAGTGGGAAGTAGTAGAATGTAATGCATGCTTATTTTTTGTTAATAAAATCTTGATTTTGTTGTCAAAACCAAACTTTAAAAGTTGTCTTATTTTAGATAATGAACATTCTGTTGCTATACTGAATGAAGAATAGCCTCTGCAAAATGGAGGAATTCCAGAGAGCTTACGTTTAGTTTTTGAAACCTCATGCTTGTTTACCACCTAGTCACAGGGTGTCAGGTTTCATTATGGCACACAGCACACTTGTCAGCTCGGCTACGAAGCATGTATATATTTCGCCACTACTTTTCTAAAGACAGGCTCCTGAGTGTGTACTAAACTGGGCCTGTGAAGTTGGTTCAGCCACTGAACTGTATTCTGTAAGGATCACCCACTTAACTGTATTCTTTTTAACTTGATTTATTGATAAGAACTAGTAAAAACTTACTGAAGTGTTAAGTTTGTTCATTATCTGTTCTACTTAATGATACTTTATTTTGATATAGTTGAACAAGATAGAATAGATGCTGTGTAGTGAATAAGAAGCAGATAAGTTGAACAAGGTTGGAGACCTAATATCTCTTTATTTTCTTTTAAAGTTATTCCTTATTGATTTTGGTTTGGCCAAAAAGTACAGAGACAACAGGACAAGGCAACACATACCATACAGAGAAGATAAAAATCTCACTGGCACTGCCCGATATGCTAGCATCAATGCGCATCTTGGTATTGAACAGAGGTAAGTTTGAAAAATGAATGTGTTTACCAAATCCATAGCAAAGGCCACTAATGGGTTTTTGAAATATTTTAAGTAGTTTGTTATGATACCTAAAGATGTCTCTTGGCTGAAGATTTGAAGGATGCTTATTAATCCTTTTACCTGTTGCTTTAGTCAGTGCTGAGACGCCAATTAAATGAGAGACCTTTTGTTTCTTGAAGGTTATCTCTTGGGGAGAAAATATTATGATGGAAAGTTAGAAGCATAAATGTAATTTTATTTTGATGTTTGTTAGCAACTGAAGACAGTAGTACTTATTTTCTTAATACTGATCTTGAATTTTTATATTTTAATGATGCAAGTTGAGTTTTGGAGAGTGATGTTTTAGTTAATTTAGTTTTACAAGGAAAATGCTGTCTGAGTCCTAATGGACCAAGACGGGGTTGGTGGGCCGTCTCATGTTCTACTGTTTCACTCCTGCATACGTTCATAGGATCTGGTTTGAAGTAAACATTGCCATGATCTCTTATTTCTTCTATTTTCTTTTTTTCCTGGTCTTTCATCTTCCCTTCATCTTTTATCAGTCAATTTTTGCTCCTTAAAACAAGCATAGAAATGATCTATGATACGCTTCCAGGTTTGGGAACCTCAAGAGAAGAATCTTAAGCTTAGGAAATGTTCAGTGTGTATGTGCATATATATTCATATCCATGATTAATTGACTTTAAAATGTTAATTGGGACACTTGGGCGGCTCATTCGGTTAAGCATCCGACTCCTGGTTTTGACCCAGGTCACGATCTCACGGTTCATGAGTTCGAGAGTTTTTAAAAAAAAAAACACGAAATGCTAATTTATTTCAGCCTCCCTCAAGTGTCCTGCCACTTTGTACTTTGTTCTTCCATCTTCATTAACCTCATGTAGAAAGTTGTTTCGCTAAATCCTTTTTGCTCTTTAGCAATTAAATTGCAGGACACTGTTGGATTTTATGGTTTTGTATTCTGTGAGAAAATTTTGTTAAGAAGTAGCTCCTTATGAACTTTTTTATTACTTTAAGTACCTTCTTTCACAAGCCATCAAATTTCGTTTTCTCTTCGCTTGGGAAAACTTCTTGTGTACCTGGCTTTTTTTCACATAATAATTCCAGCCCATAAATTTACATTTTTCTTTTCTAGTCGCCGAGATGACATGGAATCATTAGGATATGTTTTGATGTATTTTAATAGAACCAGCCTGCCCTGGCAAGGACTAAAGGTAAACCAGACTTCCGTTCCCAGTTTTTTTGTTTTGTTTAAGAATAAAAATACATACTGGACATGAACATTAAGGTCCCTTTCAAACATAAGGCTTTCTGAGAGTGAATTAACTTTATTTTTACCTTCTATTGGGAAAATAAAATCTGATCATTTCAGCAAGAATTAAGTTAATAGAATCCCATAGTCAGGCCTGAAGAACAATTTCCTTTGGGACAATAAGCAGGTACCGATTGGTAACCAGTAGCTTTCTCTGAATGGAAATTGACATGGGCTAATTAAAGGTGGAGGCTTTCTCATTTTGAGGTGTTGCCAGTGTGTTGAAAATGTGTACTTTTAAATGTAGTAAAACTGGTTCATCTAGTAATACTACTAGCTCTATTATTTAATTATCCTAACATTTGCTCCTATTAAGAGTTTCAGCTTGATTTTTGTGTCTCCTAATGATAAAATCACTGTGTCTTAGAATTTAATGGCTGTTCTGATACTTCATTATAGTTCCTTTAAAGGAAAATGGTCCCTGTGTTTATTTAGCATCTGTGAATTAGGTAAATCGCTCCGTGCTTGTGGATAGCTCCATCCAAAATGAATAATTTTTACATTGGAAGAATATTCTGACGTAACGTAACTTATGAATGCTGCTAAAAGATGAGCACTTTTCGTTCGTATTGATCTGCTTATACCTTTGCCCTTGTGTTGAGTATTGATTATGAAAATACATTTCAGATTTGACTTCACTCATTTTTACTTAAATCATGTTCCTGTTATAAGACTCATCCTTTCCTAATAGCTAAAAATGTTCTTGAGGTAGAAGCACATGTAAAGACCTTACAGTTTGGGGAAGTGGGGAGGATGGGTATGTTTTATTTACTTCGATTTGTTTTTAATTCTAAGTTATGATTCCTCTCAAATCTCAAGTTTACATTTATGTCTAGCGGGTTAAACTAACCAGGTTCTTGTCAGTGGTATTGACTATGTCTATGTGGTTTGATTCTTATTTTCCACAGGCTGCGACAAAAAAGCAAAAATATGAAAAGATAAGTGAAAAGAAGATGTCCACTCCTGTTGAAGTTTTATGTAAGGCAAGTGTGCATGAGGCCTTTCTTTTTTTTCTTTTTTTTTCTTTTCTTTCTTTCTTTTTTTTTTTTTAAATAATATAAATAATCCAAGAAGAGGGAGCATTTTACTTACTGGTCCTGAAATTTAACATTCTATTAGGTGGCTAGCTACTACCATTTTTAATTTACTTTTTGATGATTCTACGTATCTTTAAGTGTAACTTGAATATATGAGTCATTTTATTTTTTAAAAAATGTCTGCTTACTTTGAGAGAATGGGAGAGGGAGAATCCCAAGCAAGCTCCACATTAAGTGCAGAGCCCAATGTGGGACTCCATCCCACAACCTCAAGATCATGACCCAAGCTTAACTAGCTAAGCCACCCAGGCACCCCTTTAGGAAGCGTTTCAAATAAGTATTTTATGTTTCCGGTTTGTTTGGATCCTGTAATCTGTTCAAAATTAGAGGGAAAAGAGGACATGTAAAATTTTCTAGCTCCCGAGAAAATAAAGAAATATTCTCATCCCTAAACTGGCACCAGAAAATAATGGATATCAGCAGTTGGCAGGCATATCCAGGAGTAGGGAAACAAAGGCATATCACAGTATTCCAAAATAGCCAGTGTGTGACAATATAGGTGGCAGTTTGAATCGGGCTCATTTCTCTTAAATCTCAAGCTTTGTAGAGAAGCCTAGGAGTTGAGAATGGAAAGCTGTTGGTGTCATGTTGGATAACCATGGTCTCTTCCATAGATAGAAAACCACACGGTCACCTTTGAGACCGTGGCGTAACTGAAATAATTAGAAAAACAGTATGCAATTATATAGTTGGGTGTTGGGAAGTCAACATGGAGTCGAAATAGTGCTTCGTGGAAGGGGGAAAGTGATGATGTTTTTATGTCTCCCTATCCACAAATTTCCTTTTCCCTTCTCCAGATCTACAGTTAAAGGAGGGATTGGGGTGGGTAAGAGACTCTGTTCTTATTTGAGGAGACTCCGGGTTTGTTTTAAATTACTAAATACATTGTAAGTCCATGAATAAAATGTTCATGTGTTACAGTGCACCCAGGTAACTTTTTTTTTTGAGAAGGAAAGAGAGAACGGGGAGGGGGAGACAAAGAGGATCCCAAACAGGCTCCGTGCTGTCAGGGCAGAGCCTGATGCAGGGCTCGATCTCATGAACCATGAGATCATGACCAAAACGAGATCAAGAGTAGGATGCTTAACCTCCTGAGTCACCTAGGCAAACTCCCTCTTCCCCTCCCTCCCCCCACCATAACTTTAAAATCTGTGTACTTGAGGAAGCAAAACATATTTTCTGTACATTGCTATTTCTGTGCAACAGAATGATTCATTTGGCTTACTGGAAAAGTCAGCCATTTTTACAGGAAGAGAAAGGGAGTGTTAGTACATTGTCTGCTTCTGGGTTATGTCTTAATTTTGGTCTAGAAATTGTGAACTAGGTCTGACTTTCTGGATTAGCCACATATAATTGATTCAAGGTGCAGTGAACACAAAGTATTAGTAGTATTAAAAGTAGTGAGATTGTTTTCAGTCTTATTACAGCGGTAACTACTTCATATCTGTATTAGAGAATTGGTGGTTTTCTTTTGTGAAGGTTTTGCCTGCTGTCATGAGGTAGCAGTGCATGAAGTATACTATTTGACTTTTACTTGTGGTCGTTTAGCTCTGTTTGGAATACATAAATGCAGGTTCATCTGGTACGTGCTGCTTAAAGTCCTGTTAAGAGTTTAAATAAATAAAATGTACGATATATTCATCACTTTAGTCTCAGCTGTCCATTCTCGAACAGTGAAATAGTATAAAAATGAAATCTGTTTACATCAAATGGAGTCAATAAAAATAACTGTTGCAAGTATATCCGTTCTGTCCCACCTTAGTTCTCTGGATATGAGAAATTTCTCAAAATTGGAAGGTCGTGGGAAGAGACTGCTTCTTTTAACTTACAACTCTTCACATTCCCATATATTTGAGGGGA
Organism: Paguma larvata; assembly: GCA_030068075.1. NCBI lineage: Eukaryota > Metazoa > Chordata > Mammalia > Carnivora > Viverridae > Paguma > Paguma larvata. The sequence goes on along the minus strand of CM057826.1, from coordinate 40,013,349 downwards.
GAGATGCAGGGATTTTTATTTTAATATTTTGCATTTCTACATTGCTGATGACAAAATCCTTTTAGTGATTAATATCTATAGGCTTAGGGGCACCTGGATGGCTCTGTTGGTTAAGCATCTGACTTCAGCTCAGATCACGATCTCACAGTTCATGAGTTTAAGCCCCACATCAGGCTCTGTGCCGACAGCTCAGAACCTGGAGCTGTTTGTGATTCTGTGTCTCCCTCTCTCTCTCCTTCTTCCCCCGCCCATGCTCTGTCTCTCTCTCAAAAATAAATTTTAAAAAAGTACAGACTTAAAGATGTTTATATACATTTTTTGAGAATCTTTCCTAAGAAACTGAAAATGGAAAAAGTTTGTGCCCACAGATGTTCTTACTAGTATTGTTTAGAAAAGAGAAAAATTGTAATTGCCTAAATGGCCAGTTACAGGTAACTAGTTAATTATGATGTATTCACTGGTTCGGATATTATGCAGCCATTCAGAAGCTTATGAAGAGGTTGGAAAATTACACAGAAAGATACTTGCAATATAATGTTAGTGGAAAAACAGTAATATTGTGTATGTAATAACAGTTACAGAAAAAAGAAAAGGCAATCCCAGTCTTTGTAGGACAAAGCACTGGATTGATCTGTATCACGATAGCAGTTGCTTTCCATGATGGCACTGTCTCAGTGATTTTACTCTAGTGTTTATGTGAGTATACTCTACTACAGAAATGAAAGTAATTTTAGAGTCTGAGAGAAAGTGCCTGTGTGGCAAAGAACATTACTGGCCTCGATTTTGTCATTTGTTCATTGTTTCCATTGAATTGGTAGACATTGACAAAATAATAAGTGGGATATCCAAGTTATTTAAGAACATAATACTATAGGGAAAAGAACCATATTTTCTCTGTACGTGATAAGTGGTCAGGATGGTGAAATTTTATAAAATTTATGAGGATACCAAGTCATATTAGTTTAGTTCTCAGATCTTATGGCAAAGTAGTAGTAGAGCACTCAGAAACAATTTTTACTTGTAATTAGATACATTTATTTTTCTGTCTTTAAGTTTTTTTGTGTTTTTACATTGTGTTTTAACTCTTGAACTTGTAGGGGTTTCCTGCAGAATTTGCCATGTACTTAAACTATTGTCGTGGGCTGCGCTTTGAGGAAGCCCCGGATTACATGTATCTGAGGCAGCTATTCCGCATTCTTTTCAGGTCAGTTTTTAAGGTGGTTTTAAGACTATAGACTCCAGAGGGGGAAATTAGTCAAATCCGCCCAACACATCTGTTCTGACAAGTACCAAATGAAAGTGAGTCTAACCAGTATGAATAAAATATTAGGAAACTTGAGTTTGTTTGGCATGTTTCCATTGTGCAAACGTGGTTGAAATTATTTTAGTTTGGGATGGAGAAACAGTTGACTCAAACTCTAAGTAAGAATCTAATCTTTCCATGATAATTGCAATTCGAATATTTTGCAATTCAAGTGACTGTTGGTGGCCCTTGGAACTCTCCAACTTTGCTATAGAACCCTATTTAATATCAAAATCAACAGCAATTTAAATATGAGATAGTTATAGGGTATATGATTGTGTGGAGGGAGGCCTCATACTCTGGGGTTCCCTAGTGCAACTCAGAATTGGTCTTGAGCAGATGGGGGAGGGAGATAGAGCACATGCAGATGGAAATCTTAGTTGGAAGAGAAGAATCAGGGTAGTTCTCTAAGCCCAGGGAAGTCTTCTTTCCAAGCCACCAGCATGCACATCTGCCCCCCACAAGCTTACATGCTGATATCTACTCTGATTTGTTCTTAGAAGGTACTTCCTATTTGGGTGTTTCCCTAGATAATTGACAGCTTGACTGTTTGTTGCTCACGCTGCTGTTCATTCCCAGTCCCCTGCCTCTTTGAAGAAAGTTTACGAAAGTCAGCTTCGTTTTGAAAAAGAAGATTTATTCTTATCGAATACACCAGCCTGAAGTGTGGTGACATCATTTGCCTTCAATTGTGACTTGTAAAAAGTGAAATTAATGAACTGAAGAGTTAAAAAGTCATGTGTATGGAAAGAATTCTTTTAGAAGCTACCGTAATTAGAGAAAATACTACCATTTTTCTAAAAAGTGCCTTCTCTGTTTTGGAAGTTCAGCAGCGTGTTTAACTAGACTCTATTATGAAAGGATTAACACATCGTTTTCTGTTTTCCAGGACTCTGAACCACCAATACGACTACACATTTGATTGGACGATGTTAAAGCAGAAAGCAGCTCAGCAGGCAGCCTCTTCGAGTGGGCAGGGCCAGCAGGCCCAAACCCCCACAGGCAAGCAAACTGACAAAACCAAGAGTAACATGAAAGGTTAGTAGCCAAGAACCAAGTGACGTGACAGGGAACAAATTGAACACGAAATTGGGTAATTCATTCATTTCTAACAGTGTTAGATCAAGGAGGTGGTTTTGAAATAAGTAAAAATTTGGCTCTGTGTTTTTAAAACAAGACGTCCTTGGAAAATTTGACTACTAACTTTAAACCCAAATGTCCTTGTTCATATATATATGTATATGTATTTGTATATACATATATGTGTGTATATATATATAATATCATTTCTCTTGGGATTTTGGGTCATTTTTTAACAACTGCATCTTTTTTACTCATTCATTAACCCTTTCCCAAATAAACATTTGGTGTTGGGAGTATGGTCTACTCAATCAATCCAGAATCCTAGACCTAACACTTGTTGATCTTTAATAATGAATCCGGTTAGCCGTGGTATTTTGACTTTCAGACTAACAGTGTTAAAAATTTGTTCTGCATGTTAATGCTTTAGCGTTGAAAGTGGAAAATGGTAAAGATGATCTGATTTGCAGCGGCGCGGCTGGCATTGCCCCCGAAGTGTCTATCTTCTCAGTTGTGGAGCCTCTCGTTTCCGTCCTTCAGTGCTCAGATAACTGGAAAGCTCGACACAGCTTCCCGAGTCAAAAACCGGATCTCTCTGTTCGTTGCTATTTAACCACATAGGGTTCTTCCTTTTAAAACACTTGTTTTGTTTTGGGCTTTCTTTTATGGAACCTTACAAATATTCTGGGTCCGGGGACTCCTTGTGAAATTGAATTCTGCAGTTAGACCTTGCAAACTGAAAAAAACCGGGGCAAATGCCACCGAACTGCTCGTCTATTTCCTTTCTGTCTCTGGCGCTCTAGGTGCTGCTAAGGAGTAGAACTGTCAGGGCACATTCTTGTCACTGTTGCCATACAGTTCGACTCCTCTGTTTCATGGGTTTTGTTTGCTTTTCTTTTCCCTCGTTGCCCCTTTTCTGGGGCTTAACTCCTGATACCTGCCTACTTTCTGGAAGTGGGGGGTGGGCAGGTAAGGTTTGGTTTTTGGTTTCTAATTATTTCGTTTCTGAATGACTGCTCTAGTCTGAACTTAGTCTTCTTTGGTCCGTATTTTTAATATTAAACAATTATGTAATTTAAAAATAGACTCCAATCTGAGGGTACTTTTCAAGAGGTAGAATTCACTGGTGTCATCCTCATCCCAGCAGCTCATCGGTTAGGAATCAGGTTGTGCTCTTCCACATCTCTGTATTGGCAAAGGATCCACAGATGAAGGCTTAGTGCAGTGGGGGGGGTTGTTAGATGATATTTCAACTCGGGATAACAGACATTGATGCTTGCCTCTGCATCTCAGTTGGGACTTAATTGTCCCTTTCGAATGTTTTAATCATTGTGTAACTGATCACAGTTTCAAACTCTTAATGAGGTAGGTAGCCAGCTAGTGTCACTGAGAAGTGGTCCTACCAATGTAACATCTCTAAATTTAGTACTTGTTATACCTGACATCTATAGGATATTTGCTTTTTTCTCATGAAATGAAACCAATTTTTGCCTAAAGCTAGCTGGGATAATAGGATCATCACGAGTTGCAGTTTCTAGAACTAAAATTAGATTGAAATCTCATCTGACCTAGAACATTTCACTTCAGGCATTCAGCAGCCTTCAGAAAGAATTCCCTTATTTTGAGTTAGTTCCATTGTTAGTTTACTGTGTGTCTCTTTCTCAATAAACAAGCAGAATTTTTGTCCTGCCTCATCTAGGTCTTAAAGATGAGAAGTTGGATCCACTGAGTTAGTATGTTTCCTTGGAAAAAAAATTGTAATTAAACTTAAGTTTAATCCTTAATTTTGTATTGTAACTATTTTGCATAAAGGCAACTTAAAATATCTTACACAATTTTCGGGGCACCTGGCTGGCTCATAGAGCATGTGACTCTGGATCTCGGGGCCTGAGTTTGAGCTCCACAATGCAGGTAGAGTTTACCTTAAAAAAAAAATTATAAGATTTTCATGGCAATAATAGACACAGGGTTATATAAATTATTACATAAACATCAACTTATAAAATACTGAAAATGGGATTTTTCATAAATGCATCACTTACCATTGACTGCTGTCAGAGGGAGATTTTCAGGTGGTATATTTTGATTCCAAGCGAAATACTGCTTTCTACTAAAACGTGTACCATGCCACAGAATACAGACAACAAAATTGTGTTTGATCTTTGGCTTCTCGAAACGTTTGTTTTATCTTGGATCTAGAACTTTTCCCCAAACAAATCTCGCGTGGAACCCCCTCAGTGTAAAGCCATGGAAGTATAGCAGGTTTGAGGGTGGCATGAAATAAGCATGGGGAGCCTACTTCCCTAACCCCAGCCGTATTATCCGGACCATCTACTACGAAATCTCCTGTGAAGTTTGAAGTTTGAAGACAGTCCCTCTAGGTTACTTACTCTTGATTTCAGTCTCTAAGTAATAAGGACGTTTAAAAGCATTTTCTCTTAGGGTCCACGACACTTGTTGTTTTAATTCAAGGAGGAGCTCGTGCAGCTCAGCTCTCCACTAATTCCAAGGATGCCTTTCAGTGATGACAACGTCATAGAGTACATTTTTCTGGTTCTGATTTTAGAAGGCGCTCTTTAAATACATCCTATCAGTTTTTATATGGAATTCTACTCTCAGAGTTTTTCCAAAGTGGAGAATGCAGTTTCTTAAATGAATCTTCAGCATGTAGAACTATATACCGCAGGGGTATCTATTCCTGGAAAAATCCCCTAATTGGTTGACTAATATATTTTATATTATTAGTTTTATTTTTGGGAAAACTTTATATCGAATGTTTCTTCCATATGAAAAGGTAGAATAAGTTGTTCCAACAGTTCACCGAGAATGTTCAAAAAGTCTTTAAAGTCTGACTTACTCAGCTATGATGAGTTTATTATGTGTAATAGACTCCTAGCCTAATTACTTTTCTAAAGAAAAGCTCTTTTGAAATACTCCATTCCAAGGCCCATCAAAAGACTAAGAAATTAGGCATTTCTCGTTTCTTGTTGAGCCCACTCTGATCTGTACTAATTTTCAGTGCTCATGTGCCACAAAATTATAATTAGTTTTTACACATGTTAAAGAGAAAAATGATTCACATCTGAGACACTTTCAAATTCATTTCACTTCCTTCTATTCAACTATATGTTATTATCAGGAAAGTAGTTTTCAAGACGTTTAAGAAGTACCAAAGGAAAAGGAAATATTTTTAGGACACTCAGAATCCAGTTAAGTTCACCATTTCTTTAGTTAAGGTCAGAGATGGGGAGAATTTCAGAAGGTAGTGAAGCCTAAGTTGGATCCTCACATAATTCTATTATCTTAATCCCTCTGTTCACTACTCCAGCCGTTGATACTACTAAGCATAGTTTTACCATAATCACACACGTCGATGTCAGATTGTTGGCAGTCAAAATATAGAAATATTTTTCCATCACATTCTCCTTCCATGTCCGTGGTCTTCCTCGAATTACCTTCCAGCATTTACTGGGATTCACCTATCATTTCTGTCTAGCTTAACTTTTTCTGACTTCACCAATTGCTGCCAGGAACATGGCTGGTCACTCAGCAACGTAACCCAAATCACAGGGGGAGACCTTGAAATAATCTGGAGACTGAGCTTCTCTGAATACACTCAATCTAAAGAGGTGCCGGGGAGCTGCATCTGCTTGCTGAAATTTCTGTCAGCTTTTTTCACCGTGGACAGTACAGCTGGAGAGAAGAGCGCTCGGTAACCCAGCAGGAAACGAAGAAGAGTGTGTACGAGTTGATTTGTGGTCATCTGAATGAAGCTCACATCTCCGAGGCTGACTGGACTTCCAAACGTGAACTTGTGAGATTGTCTGGATGATATCACAACAGTCAGAAGAGCTAGAGGAGGACAGTGTTGCTGTGACTCAGTGGTGTGTAATGCAGACCATCTACCAGTTGGGAAAGGAATCAGTTGTAACAGGTATTTCAAAGTTCAACAACCTCAGAATTCTGTAATAGGGAAGGCAAAAAAAGAGATACCAGTCTGTTTTTTCTTTTTAATGCAGTTTAGGGGATAATGTGTGTACCTTGTATGCGTAAGTCGTCATTTATCTTATTTGTAGTGATAGAAATAAAATCTATTTACTTTATGTTTCTCAACAGTTTTTTAGTTTAGGAAAAGTTACTGTAGTTTTTGTTTTTCTTCTTGAACTTACAGTGCCAATCTGATTCAAAATTCTCCAAGTTTGATTATGATTTCTGTGCAAGCAAAAAAAAAAAAGAAAACACCGCAGAGGCATGTTAACTAATAATAGATGGCATTACATCATGAATATGAATACTGTATTTCAACTACTTTTAAAAAGTTACGTCTTCTACTAGGAAAGGATACTGAAATTTAAAAAGCCCATCACAAACTTCCAAGACTTACTATTATATAAATATCCCTTTGAACTAGTTTCTGGTTCTATTTAAAAAAAAAAAAGAAAGAAAGGGACATCTAGGGACATCTGAAGTGAATTCATAAATGAGAACCAATATATACTTTACAGATTTTGGATTAAGAGGTAGAATCTCATTAGTCACATAAACATTTTTTTCCTTTTGCAAATTTGAAAAGAAACTCAAGTGTAGTTATTAACTCAGTGGTGACAGTGAGGGTCCAACTCAGTTTTGACTTTGCTTTTCCCTTTTTTTTTTTCTTTAGGAGCAAAAGGATTCATTCCTTATTTTAACTGTTGCAGTGAAGATGGGTGTTTGGACTTGTAGAAGCCAGGAGACACCACCTGAACTACAAAACAAAAACCAAGAATTCAGTGCACATGCGGAAGAAGAGTGCTTAGCACTCGAAGATCGAATGTTGACTACTTGCGGAATGCTTCCCGTTCGCCATCGTTCCTCAACAGACTTCAGTATCATCTTAGGACAGTTCTCTGGAGGAACATTGATCCCTGGGCGGAGTATCCTACCGTTGGCCAGTCGGAAGAGTTAAATCTGGATTTGACTGCTTTATTCCACCAGGAATATTTTTAGGCCAGCCTTCGTCCGATTCCTAAGCAATTGTAATCATTAACTGACCCAGTAAATTCTCAAATAATCAGATTAAAAGATGGACAGATACAATTCTTACCTAGATCTAATTTTTATCCCTATTAAAGGCACAAGAGTTTCTAATATTTTGACTGACCATGTAACTTATGTTTTCTTTTTAGTGATAGCGGTTTCTATTTTAAAGCTGTTTGGATATTCAACATAGTAATTAAATTATTCAGTATAATGTAATTGCATAGTAAGCTATGATAAACAGTTTTAGTGATTGTGTAAACATTTTTCTTTATCATATTTAAGAATAATTGCAGGACTTGAAATCAAATACTCCTGAGGGTAAGGGTCATCTCTGATTAGCTAATTCATAGTTTTAATTTGGTCACAATATTCTGTATTTTTAACATTGGAATTATGTTACAGAATATGCTCTTATCTTAAAGTTTAATTCAGGTTTTGTCTGACAGGCTTTTCTTTTTATGCTTACTTTGCTAATTTGCTTTAGGAATATACACCAAACAGATAATATTCCATGTGGTATAAAGTTCATTTTTAGAAAGTTTCATAATTTTTCATTTTTGGCATTTACTTCTTGAATTTAGTACTCTTGCCAGCCACAGAGGTTTATTTTATGCCTAGTCTGTTAGTCAATGTAGAGAGAAAGAAGTGTACAGCATTTCTTTGCCCTAGAGTTTTAGCACAATATTTTTCAAATGACTCAAGATGACTTTCTGCGCTCAAATGAAAAAATGCCTAGTTAACAAGTGAGACCGTATTTACCAAAAAATGATATATAAATGTTCGGTGTTATCTATGGGGAAAAGCATAAATTTTAGAAGCATATTATTTATCCCACAAAGCCCATTGGAGATGGTCCAACAGATGTTTGAGAAGCTTACGATTAACAGAAACATGGTTTCTATGCTAAATTTAGAGATGAGTGATCAGCGCGAGCTAGAAAGAGCTATAATGAGGCCAGCTAATAGGGGTTTGGAAGGGAATGAACCAAGGGGTATGGGCACCCAAAGGGAGGGACTTTGGTGAGAAGAGGGGTTACTGATGGGGTTTTCATGTTTTTGCTGAGGAGTAGGCATGCTTCCTTTCTGCCTTGAGTCCTAGATGAAGCTGGGAGGTAATAGAAACGTTTCCTCAAGTGGTCTTTGCCATGGATGGAGGCTGCTTTCTGTTCTTACCTGCCCGTATGTGGAAGTCTTCCGAGTCTAACTGTGGCAGAGGAGGGTAGTGTTTACAAGGCGGGAAGGCTTACAAAATAAATGAAGCCAAAAAAAAAAAAAAAAAAAAAAAAGCCTCACTTAATTTAGATTTTCAAATCCAGGGCAAAACTTAAAGTTTTTTAACATAATTGATGGAAGTAAAACATTTTTAAAGGTAGAAGATTTCTATGATAAAAATCATACTTACTAGGTTTATTTTCTCTGGGATGCCTCAATTAGGTCTTGAATATATTTATTATTAAAGCTTGCTGTTTTTTCTTTGTACTAGAAATAATGTGCAGGAAATTCCTGCACCTAGTATGATTAAAACTATACTTTGTAGTTTTTAAGGCAAAGTGATCTTATTTTCATACCTTTGGTAAAGATTTGAACACATTTTATGCTCTAGGTACTAGAAATCTAGAAATAAATAAAACAGGCTCATTGAAATTCCCAGTAATTCTCTGGTTCGAGAGGTGTATGCTGACTGGGAAGGCTTTGATTGATTGACTGTACACCACCCCTATCTGAAGGCACCCAGAACAGGAAAGTTTCTGTTTGTAGTTTGTAGTTTTAAGATGAGCTCTCCTTTTCAAATAGACGAAAGTAGCACGAGTCACCATTCTAAAGTAACTGTTAGCCCACTTCCATCCAATTTCCCAATTTGGGTGTGGTTTTTAAAAATCTTCTTTAACTTGGAATTTTAACATTCTTTTTTTCTGTTTCAATTTTTTTTTTAACAGGTTTCTAAGCATGAATCAAGGAACAGAAGAAGCAGAGCAGATGATCGGAGCAGCATTTGTTTCTCCCCAAATCTAGGAATTTTAGTTCATATGTACACTAGACAGTGGTTGTGAACAACCATTTACTTGGTGTAAAGAACTTAATTTCAGTATAAACTGGCTCTGGGCAGCATTGGTGATGCCGTGTCCCGAGTTGTAGCCGCTGTAATTGTGAATATTAACTGAGATAGTGAAACATGGTGTCCAGTTTTCTATTGCATTTTTTCAAGTGGAAAAGTTCACTAAATGGTTGACACACACAAATTGGTGGAGAAATTGTGCATATGCCAATTTTTTGTTAAAATCTTTTATTTTGAACTCTACTGCTTTGAGATCTCATTTCAGAAGAACGGCATGAACAGTCTTCAGCCACAGTTGTGATGGTTGTAAATGCTCACAATTGTGCATTCTTAGGGTTTATCCACCCCTGGGGTTTGCAAGTTGTTCACTTAAAACATTCTTAAAATGGTTGGCTTCTTGTTTGCAAGCCAGCTTGATATGGTAGCAACCAAAGATTCCAGTGTTTGAGCATACGAGAGACTCTGCCTGCTTACCTGTGCTAGAAATAACAGCATCTCAAGTGAAGACTTAAGAAAAACTTAGTGACTACTAGATTATCCTTAGGACTCTGCATTAACTCTATAATGTTCTTGGTATTAAGAAAAAGCATATTTGTCACAGAAATTTAGTTAACATCTTACAACTGAACATGTATGTATGTTGCTTAGATAAATGTAATCACTGTAAACATCTATATGATCTGGGATTTTGTTTTTATTTTGAAATGGGAGCTTTTTTGTTTACAAGTTCATTAAAAACTAAAAACTGTTTCTGTAAGGAAATGAGATTTTTTTTAAACAACAACAAAAATGCCTTGCTGACTCACTATGAAATCGAAATCTCCCCAATTTTTTAATAGACTACTTCAAGCCATTTGTTACATACAGTCCCTTTGCGAATCATTTTAGATTAGTGTTACAACTTCTCCTCAGATTTTTTTATTTAAAAAAAATTTTGTTTTTGCTCTGAAGGGGAAAGGCATTCTTTTATTTTTCCTTTTATCATGACTTGCAGGCACAATACCTAGTGCCCGGCGGCCAGGACTTGGTGTTCCACCTCCTGCGGCCCCACACGAACCGCTGGACTGATTGTGCATACGGATGAAAGCGTTAAAGGGTTTAACTACCATCTTTAGTTTTTCTTTAAATTCCTGGTTAATTTGGCTTAGAGCAGATTGATTCTTAACCTTGGAGAGTGTCCCGCCAGGTGGCCAGGTGGCCAGTGAGGTTCCGATGATTCCTGACCCTCCCTAAGCCCCATTCTTTTCCCCAAGTTCTCTGTGCGCTTCCTCTTAATCTGAAATGCGCCCCTCTCTTTCCTCTTTCTGACCCAATAGAAAGAAAAGTTTATTGACAGTAATTCTTTAAATAGTGTAATTTATTCACTTATAGCATGTCAGGATTAATTACAAGAACCTTTGTCTGAAAATGCTGCCAGGAGCCTGTTGTAAATGTAGGTATTTTGTAAAATAACCTCGAAACTGTAAATTGACAGGTTTGCTCAGATTGTGTCAGGTTTAATTTGTTTTATTTCTTTTCTCTTTTTCTTTTTTAAATCTACTTTAGCAATAATTAATTCCATGATCACCATATTCTGCTGTTAAAGAATTTATTAGCACCCGCCCACTGCAGAAATCTTAATGAGTGCGAACTTTTGGGGTAGGCAGCTTACTTGTTTCTTTTCTGTCCACCCATGTCAGTTAAGGTATTTGTTTCTTGACTAATAAACCCTTTGATACTTTTAGCCAGAAATCAGTCTCATAAAGCTATTTTTGAGTATAGTTTGTGTAAAATAAAAATGTTTAGCTTTGGTAATAACTTTTCCGAGCTGAACTCCCTCTAGCAAGATATTTTTCAGTGCTTTTATTTACTATGCACTTAGACTATGCACTTTTTCTGAAATATTTTTGTAACACTTAACTTTTTTGTATTTTTGCCATTTGAAAAGGTTGTGGTGTAGTTGGTCTGTAATTAAGTTGCAGATTTAAAACTGCTGTTAGCTTTGTAAATCAAACTATAGGTGTTTTTGTCCTGGTGTATCTTCATTCCATCTGCAGCTGGAGCTGGAATCCCACTGATCTTCTAGCTGCCATTCATTTTCTTCACAGCTCACAAAAGAAGAATGTGAAACTCAGTGAATGCTGTTACTAATCCTGTCGGGAGATGAATCTCATTTCACCAAAATTAAATTATGTTTTTCCACTAAAATGATGATCCAAGTTGAAGACACATCACTCTGAAATTGGAAGACCTCACCACTTAAGGCTCCGCAGCGGCTTACTCAGCTGAACTCTAGGTTACTACTCTACTTTGTTCACCCATTGGGGGGTGCAGTTTTTTTTAAATGTTGGGAGATGGCCATTCTAACTACTGTTGAATGTCTCTGTTTTGGGAAGGTATAACAAGAAAATAAAAAAGAATATATATGAAGGGAGAGACTGGTTATCTCCTCCCATGCGGTTGTGCTCATGCTCCTGTGGCCTGCAAGTGGAAGTTTGGAGGTTTGCGTTTGCTGTTGTTTTCCACCAACAAGTAGCAAGAGATTTTCCTATTTCTGCTAGTCCTTGCAATGTTACTAAAATGTTTCGAGCGGAGGATACTGTAATGATTATAAACTTAATTCCATTATAATAAAAATAGCAAACAAGAGTTTAGAAACCAAGTCAGTAAGCTAGTTCTCCTAACATTTGCTGAAGGACAGAGAATGGGTCCTTCTGACTTGAGTAGAATGAACTGTAGGTGCCCCTGGACTTTCTTCATCTCCGCTTCTGAAAATTCAGCGCTCTGACACGGGCTCTTCCTGAGCCACATGGGTGTGTAGCCATGTATTAGGTTTTCTCCTTGTTCGTTTTTCCACGGATAAGCATGTGAGTAGGTCTACACAAGGTGTATAGCAAAGTGCCATACAGAAAAATTTATCCCAGACCTGCTGTCCCCTTTAAAGTGACGCCTTGTGAGACTGTACCTTGACGGGGTGTTTTTGTGCTATTCTCATCTTTGAAAATGGCCAAAGATGGCGACGAGTCGAGAGTAAATTGGTCTCATCCGTCTTTGTTTTCTGAAATGACTTGTTGGGCCAGTTATGAGGACATAGGCAAAAGTAGTGAAAATGTCGAACAATGGAGCTAACAGACTAGCCGCCCACGGCACATTTCATGTTCTTGGCCCACTGGCATTGTGTCTGTTGCTGGAGATTGTGGACTCAGAGTGGCCAGAATTCCTCAATGAGGAGGAAGATTCTCTGCCTCGTTGTGAGTTGAGAGAGACCCCCTGGGAATTTACATTTCATTCTCTTGTTTGGTCTGTGCTCTTTTTCAGCCAGGCACGGTGACGTGGTTCATTCTTACTTTTGCCTATACCAAATCTGATCCCTCGAAGAGGTTTTTTGGGGAAACTGCTACTCTTGGCTACTGTGTACACCTATCTGGATCAAAATCGTGAAGAAATGTTCGTAGTGGTGTTTGGAAGTACTGGGGAGTGTTGAGTTCTTTGGTGTCAGTGCCACCTGAGCCAGAGCACCGGACTGGCTGAAGGACTTCTGAGAGGGAAGAAGAGTAAAGAGATGGAGAAAGTGTTGGAGTGACCGGGAGATTAGATCAGTGTCCTCACAGTGAGGACGCCAACCAGAATGTGTAGGGGTTGTAGTTACTCATCTCGTCTTTAAATTCAGGATTTTTTTATTTTACACGGCCATTTATCACTCCAGTCACGTATGTTTTTGTCGGTGAATATTTCGATGCAGAAGGGTTTGAAGAAATGAACTGTTTTGGCGTTGCAGTACACATTCCAAATTGATTTGAGACTGTCGAGAACTCTGCCAGCTACAGGGAATTCAGAAGTGACCAAGACACCATCCCCCCCCCTTTTTTTAATGTTTATTTATTTTTGAGAGAAAGAGCACAAGTAGGGGAGAGGCAGAGAGAGGGAGACACAGAGCCTGATGCGGGACTTGAACCCTCAAGGGCAAAATCGTGGCCCGAGCCAAAGTCTGACGCTTAACTGACTGAGCCACCCAGGTGCCCCAAGACCATCCCCTTTTAGCAGCTTAATGTAAGAGAGGAAACAGCAATTTTATATCCCTGTAACCGCTGCTGAAGAGTAAGCATTTGGGTGTTATGATAGCACCTAATAGGGATGTTGAACTGTCTTGGAGTTTTAAGGCTTTTGGAAAAGAAGTGTGGACGAATGGAACAGCAGATGACAAATCTGAAAGATGGGACCACTTACGGAAGGAAGTGAGTAGCTGCAGGACCATTAAGGGGATGGAGAGAGTTCAAGTGCCCTTTGGAAGGATCACAAAGTATGGGCGGCCCATGTCAGCTGTTGTAGGGAGACCAAGGTCATTCCATGAAAGCAAAAAGGCCTGGAGAAGCTGTGACCGAGACTCCCAAGTGAAGAGACCTCTACAGTTCTGCATGTTAGCGTAGACACAAGCAGTGGGAGAGGAGTACGGCATCGGTGGTGGGAGAAGGACAGCGAGGGATCTGCAGAGGTCCTATTCTGTCACAGTCCTGAAAAATACCCAACCTTCTTATTTACCGAAGGAGGCATTTGAGAGGAATTTATGGTTCGGGTCCAAAAGCTCAGTCCTCCAGCGTGGTATCTTATTTGGAAGAAGTGGGGAGAGATTCCATATTAGGATGAAATTTAGCAACTGTATGAAACTACTTTCAGTTACCCTCCAAATCTGCCTTTGCCTATAGCAAAATTAGGTGTTTCTATGTACATTGCTTTGATGCCATTGAAGATGCTAATACAGGCGTGCCTGGGCATGAAGCTCTTGATCTTGGGGTCGTGAGTTTAAGTCCCATGCCGGGCATAAAACTTTTTGTTTGTTTTTGAGAAAGCACCAGTGGGGGAGGTGCAGAGAGGGGGACAGGATCTGAAGCGGGTTGCCTGCTACCAACAGACCCTGATGCGTGGCTCGAACTCCTGAACCGTGAGATAACTGAACTGAAGTCTGAGGCTCAACCTACTGAGCCACCCACATACCCCCATAGTTTACTTTTTTTAAAAGCTGCTAACAATGTTTAAGCTTCATTCTTAGGATAAAAATTTTTAGCCCTTTTCATTGATGAAACAGGGCGTTGAACACTTGTCTAGTAAGTATCAAAGTTCAAACTTTCACAAGGCCAGAGCTAGGTCATCCCAGTGAACTGAGTCAATACTTGTAGACATAGCCTGCGTTTTATATAGGCTTTCCGTCTGCAAGGTACTTCTTAGGCTTTTTACTTTTGATATTTAAGGAGTATCTGGCTTAGTTGGTGGAACATGCCACTCTTGATCTCGGGGTCCTGAGTTCAAGTTCCATGTTGGGCACAGAGTTCCCTTAAATTTCAAGAATAGTACCATGATTCCCCCTTTGGCTCCATAGATTCAACAATTGTTTACATTTTGCCCATTTATTCTGTCGTTAGCATATCTTTATTTTTTTTTTAATCATTTTTGAGAGAGCGAGCGTGAGCCGGGGTTGTGGGGGGGGAGGTTTAAAGAGAGTTGGGGAGAGGATCCAAAGCGGGCTTTTTGCTGACAGCAGAGAGGGAGCCCAGGGCTCACATCCGCAAACCACGAGATCATGACCTGACTCGAAGTTGGAGGCTCAACCCACTGAGCCACCTGGGTGCCCTTGCACATCTCTTGATATGTACACTTTTTAACCGTTTGAGAGTAGGTTGCCTAAATACCTTAATGTAGATTTTCTAAGAACAAAGATAAAGCCGTGTTAATCATGGTACAGTTATCAAAATCAGAACATTTTAGGATTGACCTCGTTTTCTAGTCCAAACAAGTTCATCTGTATCCCAGTGTCTGTCATAACCCTTCCTTCAAATTGTTCAGGGATCCAACACGAGCCATTTACTCTTCTTAATTTTGTCTGTGTCTTTTAATTTGGCACAGTTCCTCCCCCTCGTCTTTCATGACTTTCATGTGTGTGTGTGTTTTCCAGCTGTGCTCACTGAGGGCCTGGAACCGCTACTAAAGTGGCAGTGAGCACACTGGCCACCCAGGTCTTTATTTCTAAATGTCCACAGGAATCATGGCTGCTTGGGAAAGTGTCCAGCTTCAGGGCTGGGGTTGAGACAATAAATACAAGATGAACCTGGAATATTCTGTTGTGCCAGAAAGAAAGGAAATTGCAAAAAAAATGATGACTCGTCAGGACACTGGAGCCACTTGGAAGGTTTCTTACTGGCCACATGTGTATCAATTATATGAAACTACTGACGGCAACATAGCATTCGATACCCATGGTTTCCATATTTGTACAATAGGAAGAGAAAGGAAAGCTTTTAAAAGAATGCTGATAAAAGTAATGCTGCGTTTGAAAAATCAGTTATTTTTACTGAAGGGAACAAGTGCAAGGTTGGAAATCAAGAACATTTACATTGTCCAAAGTACTACTTGCCAAGTCATAATACGCATTACTTGCCAAAGGAGCATTCTAAAAATTACCTGGCCTGGGTGCTCCAAGGGAAAGGTGGTGTGAGCGTCTCCGTTTTAAAGACTGAAATCCTAAGTTTCATAGAATGTCTTGCAGAATTAAGGAATTTGAGTCCATCTAGAACTTCACAGCTGTCGAAAGTATGTGCATCACGTCAGTCCTTAATCGTGAAACAGTTACTGTTCTTCCCATTAGAAAAGAATTTAGAAAAGTGGAATTACCCAAGACGTGACAGCTGCTAGGTTTTATAAAGCCGGGACCTAAACCTGCTTTCCTTTATTTTTTATGTGGTCAGCCTCAAGATGTCCTGACATTACCACAACCAAGACTGGAGCCCACACCAAAACAACTTTTTCCTTGTGGTGCTCGCCATCAAGCTAGAGGAATTCTTTTATATAATGCGTTTACCAGCCAACTTTTACCTAGTTCTAAGTACCTCATCTGTGTGCTAATGATAGAAGAAAATGCCAGCCAGTTGCTACTAACCAGTCTTAGTAAAAACCGAAATTAGTGTTTTGAAGTATTAGCGTTGTGTAGTGTATGATAAGTTATTCGTATCTAATCCAAGAATGGGGTGCATTAATAAAATCGCATTCTGTTCGATACGGTTGGTCAAGTTATTTTTCCTTGGGGTCGTGACTCTTTCACTTACATTTTTGGAACATTTTCTTGTGACCAGGTTTGGGTAGATTATTCTAATATACTAGTATATTCCCTGAAAGGGTTTTCTTTCCCCACCCCACCCCCCGCCCTCCCCCCCCCCGTTCTGCAGCACTAAGCCTGATAATGACATTTATGGTGTATAATGCGTTAGGTGGGAAAAAATGTCCTTTCTCAACATTACCATATTAAGTCTACAATGTTACTGATTCAGGGAAGTAAATAGTTTGAATAACCATTGGAAACAATTTCTGGGGGCGGTCAGGCAGCCATGCTTTGGTTTTCTGCCAATGGACAGTTGCACAAATCGCGGTGGTGATAATGCTGATAAACCGCCGCATTAGATATTTAGGTTTGGAAAAAAGGGGGAGGTGGGTATTTTTAGAAACTCCTCTCAACAGTTGCTAAGTAAATATTTTTCATTAATTGCAAAACTGGTTTGCACTGTGGTAACATGCAACTCCATTCAGAGTAACGTTTCAAAAGCACAGTAAAACTAGCCTCTGTGTGTGTGTGTGAATAAAGACACGGAAATCATGAAAGTATTCCTGACCACCGTGCCCCCTGCAAAATGGGGAAGGATGTGTAAGTTACTGCTGCTCCATCTTGAATTTTATGACAAGCGTGCATGATTTGTTTTAAGCCTGTGTACAGAGGTGCAAGTTCAGTCGTTAGAATAGATTATAGTTAAATAGCAGGCAAAGAGCATTTACTGATCTCATAAGTGCCAGGCGCTGTGCCACTCCCTGGGAGTTGAGGAGTGACCGTTCATAAGAGACTATATGCAGTGTGAGAAGTTACCAGAATGGGTGCAAGACTAGTGAGGCAGAGGGAGGTCAGAGGAGATAATCTCTGAACTGCCTTTTGAAGGAGTAAGGTTTCCTCAAGCAAAGGAGACTTCTCACCTTGACACTAATCCCGGTGGAATGGTAGCAAGACACACCCATGTGAATAATTTAATCTGGCAGAACGCGCACTCCAGTTTGGAGCCAGATGAGTGCTTCAGGCCGTGAAGGCTAGAGCTTCACACCTCTTGGGAGATTACCTGAGTAATATGTAAGCCATACGTAAGTTTTTGCAAAAAGCTGAAGTAATGCGGCAGTAAAGACAGTTTAATTGGAATACAAGCCCTTGCATTTCAGTCAAGGAGGTCACCTGAGAACGGTAATGAGAGAAAGTGACCTGAAGCGGTAGGGACAGAGGAGAATGACAGGGTGTGAGAACATCCAAGCAGCTAGCCTAAACTACTTGAAGGAAAGGTATTGGATGGTGTATTGGTGGGGATGAGTGGCGGCAGAGAGAAGGTGGTTTTCAGAGCAGACGACAGAATGTCCTCCTCTTGCGCCAATTCCAACCCTTTCTAGAATGTCCTGCACGGGATGCTAACAGTTGCATCAGTAACCTCATAAATCAGTGACGGTAGCAGGAGTCTGCGGGTTCTATTAGGTATATCAAAGCAAGTCTTTTGTTGGATTTCAAGGCTGATGATCCGCCCCTCAGGGATAAATGTATTCAACGTCTCTATAAATGGCTCTTGTCAATCTTCCATTTCTATCTTTAGATAAAATATAACCGAACATCAGGAAAGTCAATATCATACATTAATTTTACTCCGAGTGTGTATTGTCACCCAGGAGATTATTAAGCCTAATTAGGGAGGTTCTGCTGCTTGCAGAATCTGGAGAGTCCCCCAATGCTCTGCTTTTTTGTCTCCAAATACTATACATGGAATGGTAACAGCCTGAGATGCATAAGCAAGAAAATAGCAACGCATGGAAAGTAAACAAGATCATCGAAACTTGAAGCTGTGATCTTCCTTTGAAATAATACCGTGTTCAAGGTCACAGAGCTGATGAGCGGCAGATCTAGGAAAGAATCCAGCTGGAGCCCTTTGGCCACTAAGGTGCTACTCTAGGCACAGGACGGTGGTTCTCCTACGTACAGTTCCGGGACCAATAGCCTGGGAATTTAGAGATACAAACTCCTGCCTGGCCCCGACGTACTGAGTTGAACTCAGGATGGAGCCCAGCAGGCTGTGTGTTAAGACCCCTCAAATGATTCTCCTGCTCGCTCAAGTTTGAGCAACACTGGCAAAAGAGGATGAAGCCGAAAGGGAAGCTGAGGGCATCTGGGAAGGCGCCAGGGTGCACGACTTATGATTTGTTTGTTTCCTCATCTATAAAAGGAATAAGCTCTAAATTGTCACGCTGCTGGTGGCTGTGAGGACGGAACGGAGTCAGAAACACCATATAGGCAAAAAGATTTGCCCTAGGCAAGAGGAAGCTGAAGCGTTCTCAGTTCACGAAAACTGCTAGTATAGGTCTCTTCCCCACTTCACATTGGGTGATGTCGGTAAGTGGAAATGAGCTGTAGTGGGAAGTTGGAAAAACCTTGCATCCAGGGGCTCCCCTCCCACCCCGCACCACTCCCATCACCCCCCCACCCCCCCACTGGTTTATCAGCATACAACTGGCTCCAGACTACAATGCTCATGCTTCTTTGTCCTAGTTTCTAATCCTCAGAACCCGAGTTAAAATTACGTAAATGTTTGATATACGGTCCCTTTAGATTGCCAACTTTTAGTTTTTATTTTATTTTTTTAAAGCTTATGTATTTTGACAGAGAGACGGGGTGAGGAGGAGAGGGGCAGAGAATCCCAAGCAGGCTCCGCACTGTCAGCACAGAGCCCGATGCAGGGCTCGAACTCATGAAACCGAGGTCATGGCCTGAGCCAAAACTGACAGTCCGACACTTAACCGACTGAGCCACCCAGGCACCCCCAAGTTGCAAACTTTAAAAATAAAAAAAAAGGTTAATTTAAGGGGGACACCTGATTTATCTTCTTAACAGGACTTCATTTTCAATCAAAACCAGTTTCCCATGAGCCCCGTGAAGCCGCACATTTTGAATAACTTTAAGGCGCAGGGTCAGAAGTGCCCCCGAGCCGGAGATGGAGATCTGGAAGTTGTCACCACGGGAGTGATGGTTGAGATCCCAGGACTCGGTGAGTTTTTCCAGACTGCATTTTCAGCTGGATGTGAAGAAGGTTGAACACACAACCCTGGGGCTTACGAGGGTAAAGGAAAAGGAAGCACTGAAGAAGAACGGGAAGAATCCAGAAGGACCTGCAGAAACTCAGCAGCGCCATATGGAGAGGTCAGGCGGGAAGCCGAGCGGTTTATTAGTCAAGATGCTTCACGTTAGTTGCTGCAATGGCCAAACGCGAGAGCAACAGCGTTATGCAAGATGTATTTCTCCGTGTAGCGTTCCATCTTGGCCTTCCAGGCTGATGCGGCAGGGAGAGACGCTAGAGATGTGTCAGACTGCCTGAGCGGGACAAACGTATCACTTTTTTTTTTTTTTTTTTCCATAAGCCATCGGCCAGAACCACTCAAGCCCACTCTGCCCGCAGAGGAGGCTTACCCATGCAGGGAAGAGGATAGACATTTAGGTGGTTCTGATCTTGGACACGGATTGTTCGCAAGTTCTGTTGTACGGCAAGTTGGAGGTCAGAAACCCCTCTGGTCGCTTGTACCCTCGCGTAGCCAAGCCTGGTTTTCCAGGAAGGCAAAGCCCGAAGTCAGGAAACTCCCATGGCGCTCTGGCACAGTCTCCTTGCCTCTCTTTCAGGGCTTGTCACAAAGGAAAGCAGGCCATGCAGTCACTGTTGCTAGGAAATACGTAAACACAGCAAGAAATAACCTCTCTGCCAAGGCCTTAGCGTTGCAACTCTCCCATAAATGCCCAACAGTTGCTTGACCTTTGGGGGGCTGTGTCTCTGTGCTGGCATAGAAACAAGGAAGAAAAGAGTGCTGCGTCTCTCCTGCTGGAAGAGGAGTCTCTTTAAGGGCAGAAGCCATAATTAGTTTTTTCCTCTGTATTCAGAGAGCCTAGCCCAAGAAGGTGACCAGCAAAACTGCCATAGAAGATTAATGCAGACCAGGAGAGCGTTAGCTTGCTTTCGGCAGTAGCGCGCTGCTGGTTCATCGGACATCTGTTGCCAGGCCACCTCTATCTCGAACCTGTGCAAAAATAAATAAATAAATGCATTTTTTGTCTAGATGCTGATTTCTTATGTATTTTTTAAATAAGCTCTACGCCCCACATGGGGCCTGAACCCAAAACCTAGAGATCAAGAGTCACGTGGCTCCACCAAATGAGGCAGACAGGTGCTCTGGCTACATGCTGATTTTGAACTCAAAGTGTGTGTTTGGGGGCGCCTGGGTGGCTCAGTTGGCTAAGCGGCCAACTTCGGCTCAGGTCATGATCTCACGGTCTGTGAGTTCGAGCCCCGCGTCGGGCTCTGTGCTGACGGCCCAGAGCCTGGAGCCTGCTTCAGATTCTGTGTCTCCCTCTCTCTCTGCCCTTACTCTGTCTCTATGTCTCTCAAAAATAAATAAACGTTAAAAAAAATTTAAAAAAAAGTGTGTGTTTGTATGTTTATGGGGGAGGGGCCGAGGGAGAGAGGAAGAGAATCTTAAGCAGACTCCACGCCCAGTGCAGATTCGATCCCATGACAGAGAACATGAGTCAGACACTCCACAGACTGAGCTCTCCCCAGGCGCCCCTAGATTCAAAGCTTTTAAATGGCGCCTCCATCAAGCAAAAGAGATCAGCAAAAGCTCCCCAGTTTCAGCTTTTTGAAAACAGAATTGTAATTCTGTAAAAGGGGGCCACTTGCTCCCGGACGTGTGTGTGTGTGTGTGTATGTGTGTGGTGTGTTTACACTTGATCTTAGCCAAAAGACCGAGAAGCGATTGTGGTGTTGTGTTTAAACATGTTTTCCAGGAGCACCGGGGTGGCTCGGTCAGTTGAGCGGCCCACTTGGGCTCAGGTCATGGTCTCGAGGTCCGTGAGTTCGAGCCCGGCATTGGGTTTGATGCTATCAGCACAAAGCCTGCTTCAGATCCTCTGTCTCCCTCTCTCTCTGCTCCTCCCCTCCTCACACTCTCTCTTTCAAAAATAAAAATAAACATTAAAAAAAAAAAACATGTTTTCAAAAGGTCAGTGTTGCAGGCCTACCTAAATCTGACCATTTTCATTCCTCCTCTTCCTCTGTGCTGACCCTTCAAGAAGACTCTGAAACTGAAGGGCTTTCTTAGGCTTGCCTAGCGCCTAAGAACCTGCCCTCCCTTCCGCTCCCTAAAAGTCCATGGAAGCTGCCTTGAACGCTGATTTGGATCTGGTTAATAGCTGGCTCTGGAGCCCACTTGAGGTGGCTCGTTACTCTGGTGACACCATGCACCCCGTGATCTGCCACATACAGTGTGTGACGACTCTCGCCTCTGGCTGTTGTGCAGCCTGAGCGCCGAGATCCACGCGTCACCGTGGCCACCCAAGTATCGGAGTTGCCTCCCCTTGTCTCCAAATGAACCTACTCTTTTGCTTCCCCAAACCCGCTCTTCCTCCTATAATTAATTCTCTCTTGAGGAATGGAAACTTTAAGCAGAACACCTGAGAGCCTCCTAGACTCTCTTATCAAGTCCAGCTTCTCGCTGTCCTCACTGGTTTCGCCTACACTGGGCCTTTATCACCTCTTATCTGAACTACTGCCTTCGACTCTGCTCCGGTCTCCTGGCCTTGGGTCTAATCTCTCCAGTCCATTCTCCACACCATTCTCCCTGAGTGTGCCACACCCCTTTCTCCCTCCTTTCAGGGCAATGACGGAACTCCAGGATCTGTCCCCTGCTTACCAGCCTATCCGGCTAATCTCTTGACTTCTATCCCCAGTCCCAATCTCCTTCCCAACCCTCTACCCTCCAGATACACTCGCGGTTGCCAGGACTCACTGCCCCATCCTGTTTTCACGTACCTTCCTGTGCTAGAAATGCCTTCCACTTTCCCCTCCTGTCTGCCCGCTGGCTCAATTCAAATATTTCTAGAACATTTCGCCAATTCCAGTAGAAAGGTTGACCACTCCCTCCTCTGTGCCTCGCTGCGGCACTTTCCTACCTGTGTTTGCTGTTGTACTTCTGCGATTTTTCAGACACACGTTCCTCCCTCACCTGACCAAGAGCCCCCCAAGGGCTGCAATTCTCATGTCTGTCTGTAGTCTTAATGCTTGAGGACTAGCACATGAGTACCAGCTGCTTAGGGAATAGTTCTTTACTGACAGATGCATGGACAACACCAGCTGTTAGAACTGAGAGGAGACTGTCTTCGGGGCGGGGAATGAGGGACTTCTAACCAGACAGAAACTCAGAAACCTATAGGACACGGAGTCTCAGACCAGGCCAATGTTTCGCCCAGAGATGTGTTCATTCCCCTCCAGGAGCATAGTGGGGAGAGCGAGTACGCAAGGTTTAGATATGAAAAAATAGCAAGGAGGGGCACCTGCGTGGCTCCGTCGGTTAAGCGCCTGACTTGATTTCGGCTCAGGCCATGATCTCACATCTTGTGAGTTTGAGCCCCATGTTGGGCTCTGTGCTGTTTGGGATTCTGTGTCTCCTTTTCTCTCCGCCCCTCCCCTGCTCATGCTTTCTTACTGTCAAAATAAATAAATAAACTCTAAATATATATATGTGTATGTGTGTATATATATATTCATATATATATATATATATATATGTATATGATCAATACTCATTCCAACGGGAAAAACTGAGGGCCAGAAGGGGGGAAGTGGAGTGCCTGGCCAGCTCAGTTGGTGGAGCATGTGACTTGATCTCGGGCTTGTGAGTCTGAGCCCCACGTTGGGTATAGAGAGATTACTTTAAAAAAAAAATTAAAAAGAAAAGGGAAGCTGACCACACAGAGGCCACAAAGCAAGTTAGTGGCACAGTGGTTTCTTTACTCTTAAGCTTGTTTTCTGGTCATGCAATACCGCAGTTATTGTGCGAATTGGGTTTAGATCAGAAAAGGAGCCAAGAGGAGCCCCAAGAGGAGGGGCTGGAGGTTGAGAGTCCCTTCCTTCCTTCCTTCCTTCCTTCCTTCCTTCCTTCCTTCCTTCCTTCCTTCCTTCCAAATGTTTATTTATTTATTTATTTTTGAGAGAGGGGCAGAGAGAGAAGGAGACACAGAATCCCAAGCAGGCTTCCTGCTGTCAGCACAGAGCCCAGTGTGAAGCTCAAACTCAACAAACTTCGAGATCATGACCTGAGCCGAAACCATGAGTCTGAGCCACCCAGGTGCCCCACTTTCTTTCTTTCTTCCTTCCTTCTCTCCTTCCTTCCTTCCTTCCTTCCTTCCTTCCTTCCTTCCTTCCTTCCTTCCTTCCTTCCTCCCTTTCTTTCTTTCTTTCTTTCTCTCTTTCTCTCTTTCTTTCTTAATTCATCTGTACACCCAGCATGGGACTTAAACTCACAGTTCCCTCCCCCCCCCGTAGGTAAGTTTCTTGTGAAAAGTGGAGCGTGGACGGTCATCTTGGCTGTCACTGCTGATTTAGACTTTGTCTTCATACTCTTCTGCTCACACGTCTCCTAAAAGACATTCAAAGAGTGGCCCACCACTTTCAGGCATATACTAATGTATACTTTTAAGCTGACATCAATTTTTTTTTTACTATAACCTTAAGTGGTTGCAAAGGACAGGTTTGGGCAGGGTACGGCACATCGGCTCCTCTCTTCTGAACACCATTAGGATCCAATTTTGAAATTTTTATTTTCAGTTATATCCCCAAAGTGGGGAGCGGTCAATAAAAGGCATCTACAGCCTGGCTTCCTTTGAAGCAGCTATGTTGGGTTGGGGCACTCGTTGAGGACCTGGAGACGCACCTTTTGGGGGCAGCACTGGCCCCTGAAAAAAGTACACGGACCAACTCCGGTCAGAATGTGTACATCATCCCTTTGTCTCCTTCCAACTAATTCCATTCCACTTTCCCCGCAGGATTGTATCCTACCTGCTCTGCATTTGCATGCCTGACTGTCTTTTCGTGATCGCCACATTGCACTTTTTTGAAACAAAAATACGCACTTAAATTCCAAGTTTGATTTTTTTAAGTAAGCCCCGAGCCCTACGTGGGGCTCAAACTCATGACCCCGAGATCAAGAGCCGTATGTTGTAGTGACTGAGCCCACCAGGCACGTCCTCCAATTTTAATTTGTAATTTCTTGTGACTGTAAACCTTGAAGAGTTATTTCCTCTGACTAGACATTGTGGTTATGATACTTAATGGGCCCAAGCCACCCTCACGCATTACAAATTTTGGTAGCAATTTGAGTACGCAGGGTTGAATTTTATGTAATGAGATGGATCTTTTAAAATGCGTATTCACGTACGCTTTGAGGGGTGTTATTTATTCCTGAGCTGAGCTAGGGATCACCCCCAGTCCTGCCCCCTAGTTTTCATTCCAATCCACATCTGAGGTTTGAAGCCTTGCACACATAATTGTATAGGACCGGAAGGGGGTTGGTTATCACAAGACCGCTCAATTCTTTGAATTCTTTCCAAGATCCATGCCAAAAATTACTCGGGGAGCTTTTGTAAAAAATTAATGAGCAATTCCATTAGACCTTCCTTCAGTGCTGTGCCGAGGCAGCCTCTCTTCTCTGAGGCTGTGTCCCTGAAGGAGCTTCCAGAACAAGGTAGCGCAGTTTACAATATGCCCGCTGGTTGGAGGCCCGTGAGAGTAGAAACAGCTCAGGCCGAGCGGCCCGCAGACCTCGGGGTCCTGGGCCCGGGAGAAGCTGCCCATCATTCTCTTCCAGCTCTGGCCTAGCCCTTTCCCTCTCCGGGTCTGAATCTCTGGATCGGGTGCCGGAAACTCCCTCGGAGCTGAAAATCCGGATCATTTTCTGCCTCCCACTCCCACAACTGCCCTCCTTGGGCGGACTGGTCTCCACAGGACAAAGACTCACCCCGTGTAACCAGCCAGTCAATCCGATCATCTAAAACTGTGATACCATTCTTAAAAACAGCATCAGCACGAGAGACGGCCTCTGAAAGCCGGCCAGCCACAGTCACCTCCTGGGTTCAAAACGATGTGCTTTTTAAAAGGCAAGTTTGCTGTAAGCTTTTGGTGTCGGCTTTTCGGGCCGTTGACAGTCAGCGCGTCTACAATGTAGGGAACTAGCGGGCTCTACCCAACTCACTAACGCACTCTAGAAAATTGTGCGGCGCTGGCCCCAACTTGCCTCCGTTAGCATTTTAGTTCAGGGCATTAACTCTGCTTTTTGTATCTGGGCCTACTTGGATTCTTGCCTCTTTCTGACCGCATTAATTATCTCCGGTTTCACCAGGGCCCTCTCCTCGACTGGCTCCCGTTTCTAAGAAGGATGAACTCGCAACATCAGATCTGTGTACATCGGTGACTTCTTCTTGCGTTATTAACCTTTCCTCTGAAACGGTAACAGAATCCTCCTTGCTCCTGGAAGGCAGCTTCATGCCTTGGAAACAGCCCGGAAGCTGGAAGAGACAGACGCCAAGGTTACTAGGCTTCACTCTGTCCCCGACGGCGAGCCAGGTTAGCTCTCTTCTCTACCAGGGACACTCCGTTCTGCATGTGAACGACTGGATACAAATGTTTTCTCTGCCTCAGCCTCCTACCCAGGATGACGGGGAATCCAGAAGCTTTATGTTTAGAGAGTGCCGAGCACACAGTTAACTGTCGACCAATGTCAGTGGCCACTGTTGATATCCAAAAGGAAAGCTAGTCCCCAGAATCTGAGGCGTGTTTCATGAGGAAATCTTTCTGGTGATCTCAGGGGACATGGTGGATCCGACAGGTTTTGATGGAGGAAGACAGAGCTCTACGCAGGTAGATTTTGACAGAAAAAGACAGAACGCTGTGTGGGGAGCAGATCTGGGGGTTCGAAGCGTTGTCCCCTTAAGCCTCTCATCCCGGCAGGAAGAGCCAGGGCCGCTTTGCCGGGGCCTGGGCAGGCAGGGGAAGATGGCGGAAGGGCCGCTCTGCCAGCCCGGAGACACCCAGCTGGTTTCCACAGCTCTTCTCAAGGCGAGCGGGGCGCTGCCCAGGCTGTGGGGTGAGTCATGGTAGCTGCACGTCCGGGCAGGAGCTGGCCCCACCTGCCCAGTGGAGGGGGTGCGGGGGCACCCGGGGGAGCCAGCCCTGGCCTGCGGCGGCTCCCCCAGCCCTGAGGTGGACAATAGGAAGGCTCCCGGTGGAGCAAGGTTAAGAGCGTGTGGTGTGCCAGGCAGCCTCGGCCCACACCGGGGAGGCGAGGAGGCCCAGGCCCTGCCCTCAGACGGCTGCCTCGGGGAGGCAGGGCCGGGAGAGGCCCGTCAGTGCGGCAGGCAGGCAGGCCTCGGCCTGGAGTCTCAGAAGATCGGGGTGTGGTTTCCGGCCTCTCCCGGCTCTGTGACTCTCGGCTAATTGCTCCACTCTTCCAGAGGAGGCCAGGGGGCCCGCCCCACAGGGCCTTCAGGAAAATTCAATAATGTTTCGTAAAACAAACGAGTGCCGGCAAGAGAGGGGAGAAGGAGGGAGTGCCTCGACTGTGGGGGTCACCAAGTCCAGGTTAAGGGAGGCAGGCTTTTGCTCCGAAGTCCCGGGGAGCCTGTGACTGTGTCGGCGGGAGGAGGGGTGACTTCAGGTCTCCGGAACACAGAGCTATGCTGTCTTCCAACGTAAGGCTTGGCATGCTTCCTCGGTGAGGCGACGCGGGCCATGAGGACAAGGCACACGGCCAGCCTGCCTGGGACACGCTTGTACTTTCACCCTGGGAGAGTTAAGGAGCCAGGGAGTGACCCGAGGCGGAGCTCTAAGAACCTCCTGGACTGCGCGCCTCAAGGCCCAGGACCCCGTGCAGAGACCAGGCGGGCGGCACTCTCTCTGGCGCTCGTTGTAGATACAAAGGAAAATCAGGAGCTCAGTCGGTGGAACGCGTGACTCTTCATCTCCGGGTTGTGGGTTCGAGCCCCAGATTGGGTGCAGAGATTCCCCCCATTAAATAGAAAATCTTTAAATTAGATATAAAATAATAATAATAATATTATTTATACTATAAATTAAATATGCGTTATTAAATATAAATTAAATATAAAATAATAATTAAATATAAAATCTTTTAAAAAAACCAAAAAAACCAGGAGCCTCTGGGCCAGCCTCTTATTTTTCAGCGGGGAGAAGGGCCCAGAGTGGGAGCTCGTGTGCACAGCCACACAGCAGGCGGGGAGACGGCTGGCCTACAGCTCCTCCTTTCGCCCCGTCCCTCCCTCTGAAGAAAGGGCCTCGTGGCAGGAAGGGACACCTCGGTCAGTCGGTCGTGCCCCAGCAGGGCCCCCTGCAGCTCCCCTGGCCTGAGCGTTGGGCTCCCACGTCGGGGAGAGAGATGAGGTCAGCAGTTCCTGGAGCCGGAGAGGCAGTGCCGCCGCGCCTGGGAGGACCAGGTCTCCACCTCGCCTCTCCCTCTCTGGCTCCGGGTGGGAGTTTCTAATGAACTGGGCTGGGCAGGCTTCGCCTCCTTGGCCAGCCTCCAGAGGAATTGCAAGAAGGGAGTCCTTGTCCGCAGCCTGCCTTCTCCGAAGGCCCTCCCCCTCCTGGTCCAGAGGGGCTGGGGGCTGCGCCTCACCCTCTTCCAGGGCACAAGGCCCCTTCCCCTTCTCCCAGAGGCGCAGTGCCCTGAGCGAGCTGCGGGACTTTGCTGAGTCACCCTTCGCAAATAAGCCACCAGATCCCAAACCCCTCCTCTTGTCCAGTAATGCCCAGGTCTGAACAAGTCCTGACTCTCGTGCCCCCTGTCACCTCCCCGACTGCAGTGCTGTGGCTCTCCTTTAGTCGCCCCCTTCCAGCCTACTGCCTCCCTCTTGCCAAACACAACCACCGCAGGCCTCAGGACATTTGCACTTGCTGCTACCCCCAGAGTTTTCCTGAAGTGTCGCCTTCTCAGAGAAGCCTTCCAGCATCACCCTGTTTGCAGATCCCATCTGCCCTTCAGTCCTTGCCTCTGTCCCTGTTTTATTTTTCTCCAAATAACATCCTATATACTTTACCTGTCACTTTAATTTTTTTTTAACGTTTATTTATTTTTGAGAGCCATAGAGACGGAGTGTGAGCAGGAGAAGGGCAGAGAGAGAGGGAGATACAGAATCTGAAGGAGGCTCCAGACTCTGAGCCATCAGCACAGAGCCCGACGTGGGGCTCGAACTCACAGACGGTGAGATCATGACCTGAGCTGAAGTCGGCCGCTTAACCGACTGAGCCACTCAGGCGCCCCTACCCGTTACTTTAAAGTAACAGTCATCTCGGCCCCACCAGGAGGACAGCAACAGGAGAGCAGATGTTTTAGTCGCTCTGTTCATTCACTGCTGGGTCTTCGGTGTATCGCACGGCGCCTGGCACATAGCAGGCCCCCCGCGAACCCCTGGTGAACGCTGAGTGGATAAATGAGGGAACGACTAAATAAATTAAAAGAGCAACAAAAGCTACTGTGCCCTCCCGGGCAGAGGAGGTCCCCTCCCCGCTCTGAAACTCTTGAGAAGTGCGGGTCTTTGTAAGAAGGAATCGACCAAACTGAGGTCCAGGTCTCGACTGGGTGACCGAGGTGACACCCAGTCTAAGACGTGAGCCATTTCTACCCCCCGGGAGGCTTCCCAAAGGTAGCGACCCTCCCGACCGCATCACCCAGAATCGCTCTGTTCCAGAACTTCACCTAAGCGAGTGGCGCGGGATGCGTGCTTTTGTGTCTAGTTTTTATTTTTATTTCAGAGAGAGAGAGAGAGATGGGGGCGTGAGCAGGGGAGGGGGCAGAGGGAGAGGGAGGGAGAACCCGAGGCAGGCTCCACGCTCGGGTCCCACGACCCATGAGCCGAAATCCAGAGTCAGAGGCTCGACCGACTAGACCCCCTGGGGGCTCCCCAGCATTGCATCCAGAAGTTTCCGCACGTGGCCCTGTATCGCGGGAGTTGGCTCTTTTTTTTTTTTTTACTGACGTCTAGATTCCTCCTCACACCTTCTCGAGTCAGGATTACACGATGTGGGCCAGTTCTCGCGTGGGGCCTGACGAAGAATGGGGGGAGCGCCCGCACACACTCAGCCGTCCGTCTCTGGCTCGTCGTGGACACGCGGGCTGGAGAGGAACTCGTGTGCTCCGCTCCAGACTCGAGGCCCTCGTCGGAGCGCTTGGAAGGTGGGCCGGCATCAGGGGCAAGGGCCGGGCCCTAGAATCAGGCTTGGGCTCCAATCGCTCACCCGCGCCTTCTTGGAGAGGCAGCTGGGCAAGTCACTAAGCCTTCGCTTCTCTTCTTCATCTATCAAATGCAGATGCAATTATACTACTGACTCCGGGGCATCGCTGTGAAGATTGCAGAAAATGGTCTGCGAGTCTGGCCTTCGGGGCCGGCAGATGCTCGACACATGCTATTCTTGTTACGGCTTAGACCGTCACACAGCCCTCCACCACCGTCTTTATTGGGGTCTTTGCCCAGTAGGCCAATCCGTAGCTATTTCCTGTCACCTCCCCTCGCCCCCACAGTGCTGCCTGCTTAAGCCTCAACTTCCTCAACTCGCCTAACATTTTATCAACCAGCCGGGAAGAAATACCCGGAAGCACGTCTATAGGGACCATTGACAAGCCCCGTAATGAAAGCCTTGTATCCTCATTGGAGAGGATTCATGAAGGGACCTTCGTTCAGGACTTTGAACTTGAGCTTCACAAAGTGCTGAGTGAAGAAGTAGCTGAAGCACAGAAGGCGGGCACGAATTTGAGATTCAGTCTGCTCCCCTGGATGGAGAAGCCTGAGCCGCTCACACCCGCTCACTGTGGTCCGTTGCCTCCCAGCTGGGAAGCTGCCATCCCCACGACGAGGCCCCAAGGGAGACACAGCCCCACTGCGGGGGGCCTGGGCACATTATGGGAACGCCGATGTCACCCCGTGACTCAGCCCCTCAGGACTACCGGCCTGGCCCCAGTGACGTGTCACGTGTGGTGACTGCGTCAAGGGGCACCTTGGAAGCACTTAGTGACCTCAGTGACAACAGTCACCTCCCCCGCAAACCGTCACAAAGGGTTGATAACAGCAGCAATAATATTTGATAGGGTGGGGGATGGACAGTTTGTCGGTGACACGTTAAGTGGGACTCTGAGCTTCTGGGGAGCCACCGCCGCCTGTGTTGATGGGTGAGGGGAGGTCTCAGGACCGGCGGTGGGAGCCAGCGTCCCTCCACCTGCAGTTTGTCCCTACACCGGCCACACCTCGGGGACGCTATCATCCCTGCGGCAGTCACCCCACAGGACACTGCAGCCCCCCTGCAGTGAGATAACACTTCGCCCTTGAAGACATGGGTAGTTTCAGGGGGTTCAACTGTGTGCCTCCCGGAGAGAAGTTGAAGTCCTAACCCCGGGCTCTGTGAGCGTGACCTTCGTTGGAAACAGTCTCTGCGGACGATCAAGTTCAGATGGTCATTAGGGCGGGCCCTGAATCTGCGGGACTGGTGTCCTTATGAAAAGGGAGATTTGGACACGGAGACACGCACCCCGGAAGCTGGGATGATGGAGTAGCTGAGGTGGGCCTAGAAGAGCCCCCGAGAAGGCTGCTTGCTCCCTGAGAGATGGCCTGGTGCCCTCCGCTGCCATGGATGGCTTCCCTCACGCCCTCCGTTCCTTAAAGGCCTAGAGAAGGAAGTGCTGAGTCAGTGGCCGCGGGGAGGTGGGTGGTGGCGGTGTTCGGGCGGGGAAGAGGTACAACCACAGGACAAACACACACACACAGGGCTGGGGGGTGGGGGGGGCGGTGCTAGCTTGAAGATGGAAGAGCCCGGAAGGGGTGCCCCCCTTCCCTCGTGGGCCCTTTCGTCTTTGATCTGTAGTACCCCCCACAGAGGTGTGGACCCCCCAAGGCCACAGAGTGGAGCAGCAGGGGGCCAGCAGGAAAGGAAGGGGTGGCCACTGCAGAGGGTCTGGAGAGGGGGCGGGAGCTAGGGCGCTGACGCCAGGGGCACCGGGGCCCCCACTGCGTGTTCTTCACTCCCTGGTGGGCGAGAATTTGGTCTGACCTCCCCAGGCCTCAGTCTCCCCACCTGTAAATCAGAAATAAACAACCGTACGGCCTTGCCTTAGAAAGCAGGGGCAATTTCTAAAAACCCTCGCTCCAGACAGTCCCTGACGTGGAGTGAGGACCCAACACGTGACACTGGTTGTTGTAATCGTGGTTATGGGAATGCCCCTGGGCCATCCGGAGAAGAGACACGGCGTGGAGGCAGCGTCTCGCGTGTCCTGGACGGAGAGGCAGCCGGTCCCCGCCGGCTCCGCACAACTTCCTTGCTGGTGAACTTGAGTGAGCACACGGGAGCCAGCGTGTGCCTTCTGCGGCCTCCGTAGCAGGAGGCTGGGAGCAGAAAGGGGCCTGGACCGGGGATGTGGTTTTAGCCTAGCGGAGGGACCCAATTAGTGGCTCTCTTTTTTCTTTTTAACTTTGCTTTTGACTTTTTCTTTTCCTTTTCCTTTTATTTAGTTATTTTTTTTTTTTTAACAGCAGCAAAGCTCTTTGTCCAAAAACAATCTTGGGCAGAAACCCAGGAGATGACAGAGACGCAGGCGGCATGCCAGGGGAGCGTGGCCCAGGGCTCCAGAGTTCTCCCCTCCCGGGGAGGCCTCCCCTATACTCCCCCACTCGATAGTCCCCCAAGACTTCTCAGGGCAACCCATGGACTGCGGGACCCCCTGACCCTCATGCTCCAAGTCTTCCATCTAGAAATTCATCAGCCTTCTGTCTGGTCCCTTCTGACATGGGAGAAGTTGCGACATCCTGCCTGTTTCCCTGCGTGCACAACGTGTGCACAGCGTGCTGTCCCCAGGAGTCAGGGCGCCCCGGGGGCAGATGTGACAGAGAGGGGCCGTCTTCCTCCCCTTCACACGAACATGAATTGGGGGAAACCTGCTGTGAAGGAGTCGACAAAGTAAACATAGAGGTAGTCCTCCTCTTTTCACCGGACCCCCGCCCTTGGCTTACTGACTGCCCAGGCTGATGGGTGACGCCTCAGCAGGCGCGTGTCCAGGGCGGGACGGAGTCACTCTGCTTGGTCCGCACCCATCAGACGCCATGGGGAGCAGTGTCTTCGATTCTGGGTCTACCGGAAACGGGGGCGTTGCGCTTGCCTCGTGTGTGCAGGGCAAGGTCACACTCCGATTTTTGGTCCTCACGCTCTCGTAGGAACTGCAGCACAGACACCGAGAGAAAGCGGCCCCTCAAAGAGCCTCACTTTTCCTTTATGCCCATGGTTTGCAGAGCCGACAGCCAAGCGGCATCACCTTTGCGCCTGCAAGTGGAATTCACCAAAGGTGAGGACCGACCTGCTGAGGCTCAGGGACTGGGGTGTGGGGAGGGGTCCCTGGGGCTGTGAGCTCAGGATCCCGGAGACCACATAGCAGGGATCTCGCTCACTCATGGGTGTTCATGGGAATTCTAGGTACCAGTCCCTTTAGTTTTTGTCTATTAACTTTCTTTTTTTCAATTTTTAAAAAAGATTTATTTTTGGGAGAGAGAGCATGGGCAGGGAAGGGGCAGAGAGAGAGGGAGACACAGAATCCGAAGCAGGCTCCAGGCTCTGAGCCGTCAGCACAGAGCCCGACGCGGGGCTTGAACTCCCAAACAGTGAGATCATGACCTGAGCTGAAGTCAGACACTTAACCGACTGAGCCACCTGGGCACCCCAGTCTATTAACTTTCTTCAAGCCGTTCTTCAGTGAACTCACAGCCTTACTTTGTACATGATCGAATACATCACAAGATTTTCCTTCATGGATCTCACTGAGTTTTGTTTAAGGAGTCATTTCCCGCCTCTGGGTCATAAGGTGCTCTGCTCGCCTTATTCTTCTGTGTGTAGCTCTGTCCGGCCCGGGGAGACCTAACCCTACTGGGGTCCACCTTCACGCGGGGGTAGGTCGGGCCCTCAGGTGGCGAACGAGGTGCCCCAGGCGGGGCTCCCCTACACACAGCTTGCTCCCAGGCAGGGCTGTCCCCGTCCGGCCTGGCGGCACAGCTTCGGTCCGGATGCCCGGCACGCCGACCCCTTCAGACCCGGCCTCGATGGGCAGCTCTGCGAAACCAGCGTCATGAGCAGTGAGGTCACGGCTGTGAGCCAAACGGCCCGGTAAGGTGCAAGGGCTCTGGGGGCCGTTGGAGCGGAGCCCAGAGGACAGTGGTGCCCGGGAATCCTGCCAGGGGTCCAGCCTGCTCCTAACAACCACCCTGGGAGACCAAACACACCTCATCCACGGAAGGGCAGGGCCCCGGTTGCTCCTTGAATGTGCAACCCCAGCGCCAGGGCGGGGTGGGCCCCCGGGGCTCTGGCTAGCGACCTGGCTGCTAGCTGCATGTGACGTGGAGGCTTTCCTTCGGGTGCCAGAAGCTTTGGGGTTTTGGCTTGTTCTCCAGATGAGGTGTGGTGGGAGGGGCTGGACTTGGCAGGGGACGAGGGCCCTGGTGCTGGCTCACCGTTGACTTGCTTGGGGACCCTTTGCCTCTCTGGGCCTCCGTCTCCTCACGTGTAAACGAACAGACTGTCCTCGCCATCCAGT
The DNA here is from genome assembly GCA_030068075.1 of Paguma larvata. Lineage (NCBI taxonomy): Eukaryota > Metazoa > Chordata > Mammalia > Carnivora > Viverridae > Paguma > Paguma larvata. Next base: position 39,979,397 of record CM057826.1, on the reverse strand, counting down.
GATCAAATTCTGGATTCTCTTTCCTACCTCAAATGACAAGAGGTACTTCCTGAGGGGCTACTGGGTGGCAGGAGGCAAAGCCCTCACGCACCATATAGCTCCAGGAGGTAGCCACCGTTGTCTTCCCCACTCTACAGAGGAGGGGGCTGGGGGCTCTGAGGGGCAAGTGGCTTCCCTGAGGTCATGCAGCCGGTATCCGGCAGGGATGGAAATCACGCTTCTGTGGTTTTGTTTGAGACCGTGCCCCTGCCCCTGCCCTAGCCCTAGCCCTCACCGCGCGTCCCAGGCCCACACACACCGGGCGGGGATGAGGGATGTCATCCTGCCCCCCCAGCACATTCTCCCCAAGTCCTTCCTCTTCGACTGATTTCTGAAGAGGGCAACTAGAACAAAGCTGAGTTGTGCCAAAGCCAGGCTGAGTCATGGAAGAAGGTGCTCAAGGGGTGCCGCCTTTTAACGTGCGTGCTGCCCCAGCAAAGGTGCAGACCCCGCCCCCTCCTCCCCTTCCCTGGCCACAGCCCTGGCCGGCGGGAAGGGACACATCTCTGCCGGTAACCTGAGGCCCTGTCCACCCCAGTGCTCCATTTTCCCCCGGACCAGGCAGCCCAACGAATGAGGCCCAACTGGTCCCAAGCCCCTGTTTGTCCCCTCCGCTGCCCCATCATGCCGTGTCCATCCACCAGGCTCTCCCGATAGCCTCTGATGCCATCGGGTGTGGGCTTTCTGGAAGGGCCTGCCTGGCTCAGGGGTGTGGCGTGTGGCCATGCGCTGGTCAGCCTGTCTGAAGCAGGTGTCTTGCCGTGGGTTCCACTGGGGAGGAGGCGGGGCAGAGCTAGTTCCACAGTCCGCGCCTGTCTAGAGCTTATTTATTTATTTATTTATTTAGAGAGAGCACGAACAGGGGGAGGGGCAGAGAGACAGAGAATCTCAAGCAGGCTCCATGCTGTCAGCACAGAGCCCATTGTGGGGGCCCAAACTCACGAGCCGTGAGATCACGACCTGAGCTGAATTTGGGAGTCGTATGTTCAACCGCCTGAGCCGCCCGGGCGTCCCTGTCTTGCCCTTACTGATTCACAGACCGCGTGAACCACATGAAGACCTTATGAAGGCTCTGAGAAGTCCGGCGATTTCCTGAAGCATAATGGTCCCCATGTGATAGAGTGGGTGCCTCCCCAGGCGGTCTCTGTGCCTTTGGTGTGGTTCCCAGGCTGATGCTTTGGTGTCGTCTCAAAGCACATGGGGCAAGTCCCGGGGAACTGGCTGAGGGACACCTCTATGATGTGGGGGAAGCTGACTGCTTGACTCACAGAAGGGAAGGAGAGCAGGTGACAAACTTCAAACCAGGGGCCGTGAGTCAGTGTCTGGCCCCTAGCCTTGCCCTCAGCCTGGGCGTCCCCTCAGAAGCCTGGCTGATGCTCCTGTCCTACCGTGTAAGTAATTAGAACCTCTGCCTGGGACCACTGACCACGGGTCCCTGCCCCTCCCAGGCTGCGTGTCCTGCTGAGGCGGGAGTGCTGACTCAGATGGCCACGCCGGCGCCCAGGGCAGCTCCGGAGATCAACCCGACCTGTCGAGTTCTTTCACGTCAGCTGGAATTGCTTGGCGATGGCTCCCTGGAGCACACTGCTGATTCTGAGTCTGTCTGATACGGTGCTTGGCCAAGCAAAGGCGGGAGTGCTGCGTTCGGTAGGTAACGGCCGCCATGGTTGGAAAGGAAGAGTGGGCTTGTCCCCAAATGACATCCTGGCTTTAGTCGGTGGGTCAGTTCAGGCACCTGTTCCTGGGGATGAGGGGAGCCCATGAGAAGCAGCAGTTTGTAGAGGGGGCCGAGGCAGGAAGGAAATGGTAGCCAGCACGACATCTGGGCTGGGCTCCGTCCAAGCCCGCCTCAGCCTGCCTGCACTTTCGCGGCCTCCTCGGAAGCAGCCATGTTGGTACCATGTGACCCCGCCTCCCTGGTTGCATGGACCGTAGGTGGGGACCCAATTCAGAGGCCGACTCACCGGTCCCTGAGGCGGCCTGGTGGAAATATTGACTGAGCCGAGTAGATCATTTTGGGGAAGGTGAATGGGAGGCAAAGAGTAGAATCGTTGTTCCTAAAAACAGAGGCTGTAAGATCAATAAACAAGTGGAGAGAGGGAGGGGACAGGAGCTGGGTGGGGCTAATGATGGGACAACTGCCGATTCCTGCCTCCAGCCCGGCACCTCCCCGGAGTCGCCGTGGCCGAGGGTGTGGGAGTGCAAAAGCCTGCATGCTGATTTATCGGTAGTCGGTGCCCGTAACCCTCTGAGTCGGTTTCTGGTCAAAGGGATTTTTCCTGCGCTGAGGGCCTGGATCCTCTAGGCCCGGGGGTGGGGGGGGGGTCAGCCACCCGCTGAGGATGTCGGGGTGGGCTCCTGGGGGCAGGCTGGCCAGCTGGTGGCATCAGCTTGATTAAAGCAATAGCCATCTTCAACCAGAAACTCGTGCTGTGCCCACTCCTGGGCCGCTGTGGGTAGAGCCCGGCGTCCTCGCTGGGCATTGGGCCTTCAGAGAACAGTGTGAATCCGTCATGGGCCGCACCTGGCTTTAGCTTTTTGTGACTTCAATAAATATCGGTGGCGAGGAGACCAAAGCCTGGGCTTGCCAGCCGCACCACCTGGATTTGAAGCCTGGCTCTGGCATTTACCAATAGGGTGACTTCGGGCAAGTCCTGTCAGCTCAGCGTGCCTCAGTTTCCTCAGCCGTAAAGTGGGGGCAATGCTGGCACCTCCGAGGGTTGTCGTGAGGGATAAATGGAAGCCCTTACGATGGGGCCTGTCACATAGTGAGTGCTACTAACAGTCGGGCCTCGTGCCAGGTGCTGAAGGGACAGAATGGGTCTGGCCCCTGCCCTTGCAGAGTCTAGAATTCAGAGACCGCTGAGGGCCACTGCCCACCTTTGTCTTCCACGCCGTGGGAAAACTGGTCTTTTCTGGGCCTGATCTCAGCCAACCTCGGCCAGACCGTCATCGGCCCCCACACGCCTAGACCTGCCTCAACCCCTCTGCCCGGCGTGGATTGACACGTACCGTCCGGGCGTGGCAGGGACGGAGCTTGTGCCCGAGGTGGGGGGAGACAGTCAGGGCTGTGCTCGGGGGGCACGGGGAAGGAGGAGGGAGGCCAGGCACGAGACGAGGGCTGGGCATGGGATGTCCCTACCGAGTGGCCACCTTGTGGAAGACATTCCTTAGGCGGGCCGCAGCAAACCCCCACAAACCGAGCGGCTAAAAACAACAGAAATGTATGCTCTCACAACTCCTGCGACCCCACGTCCAAACCCAAGGTCAGCGGGACTGCTGCTTCCAAAGCCAGTGAAGGAGAATCATTCCTGGCTTCTTCCAGCTTCTGGCGGCTTCCGGCGTACCTCGGCTTGTTGGCGGCATTACCCCGATCTCTGCCTCTGTCTTCACATGGCGTCTCTCCGCGGGTACCTCTCTTTTGTCTCTGTGTCCGAATTTCCCATAGGACACCAAGCATATTGGATTTAGGGCCCACTCTGACCCAGGAAGACCTCATCTCAACTGGATCACACCCGCCAAGACCTCATTTCCTAAAGAGGGTCTCAGTGACAAGCTCCAGGTAGATGTGAGTTTGGGGGCAGGGGGACCACTATTCGACCCAGCAAAATTGCTTAGCCATCACCTATCAGAGTGAGCTCAGTGTTCCTTCTCCCATTTGACAGGTGGGAAACTTCAAAGGGCCTCTCTGACCTACTGAGGGCCTCCTAAGCATGCCCAGACACCGTGGCGCTGGGGGAGGGCCGGGAACCGCGCTCCTCAGGGAGAAGGGAGCAGAAACAGGAAATTCCCTCTCGGGGCAATGTCCGAGGCTGCTTATCAGGCCCGGGACTGGACTTCGGCCTCCCAGCCCTCCTCCTCTTTCTCCCGCCTGCTCTCCCTCAACCCCTCCCGGCAGCAGGCGGGAAGCGGCTTAGCCGAATGTTTTACAGAGGCCGGTTCTCTGCTGACCTGGCCAGAACAAGCCAGTGGCAGCTCAGGAAGAAAAGCAGTGGCTGGAACAAGCTGGAAAGAACGTTTATCTGCGGCCAGCAGGGGGGAAAGAACTGGAGCCCACGGCCAGAGGCCCACTCGCCTGGGAAGGGCCCTTATCTCCCCTGAGATGCCGGGCTCTCTCCTGTGCGTGGTGACCAGAGGCTTGCAGTGCTGGAGGGCGGACAGGGAGGGGGGGTGGGGGGTGGGGGCAGCCCTGTCGCCCGTCCTGGAGCCCTGCTGATTCAGATCACAGGGGTACGTTTGTCGGGGCAGGGAGGGCCCCCGGAGACGGCCTGCCCAGGGGTATCGAATAAGTGGTGGGTCTACCGCCAGCCTCCCTCCCTCCGAATCCTCCTTAACGCAGCACCCCAACACAGCCACCATTAATCAGCTGGCGCTGGCACAAGAGTTAACAACCGCCTTGTGCTTCCAGCTCAAGAGCCAGGACTTTGTGCCTTGATGATTACCTCCCTGAGGGGTGGAAGCGCTCCCTCCAGGCCCCGCAGCCCAGAGAGAGGCAGGTCAGGACCAGCTCTCCCAGTCCACATCCTCAGCACTTTTCACGACACCCAGACTTTTTACACGGGGGCTGACACCCACGCCGTCCTGCCTTCCCACTCCCTGTGAATCAGTCCTGCCTGTGGCCGAGAACCAGGTGGCACAGCTACTGTGATTGTAGGAGGGGCTGGCCCTGGCCTCCCAGGACAGCTGCTGCGGTGGCGGTGGTGGCGGGACCCACCCTTCCCCCAGGCCGGCCGGGCTGCTCGGTGGCAAAGCTCAGAAGGGTTTTGAAGTACAGGTAGGAGTTTGCCTGGCCAAGAAAGTTCAAGTGGGGAATTCTGGGGAGAAGAATCAGTGTGTACAGAGGATCAGACAGGGCCGAAGGGAGAAGGTGGTACGGTGAGAGAGCTGAAGGGGACAGGAGTTGGCAGGGACACACGAAGCCATGGTCCACGAGGTCCCGGTTCTGGTCTTTGCTTTGTCACTATCTTGTGTGGCTGGGGCCAGTCCCTGCCCTTCTGGGCCTCGGTTTCCTCATCGGTACAGCAGGAAGGCAGGCCCAGGTGCTCACTACGGGCCACTCCTGCTTTGTCGGGTGGTCCCCAGAGCCCTCCTCCTCACAGTCCTCCCCAGTGGAGGAGACTGGATGCCGAGCCTCAGAGACGCTAGCCCAGCCGTCTCCAGGCCTCTAAGCAGCCCGCCCTGGGACTGGGGAGGGGAGAGACACACGAGGTCCTTCTCACCTCTGTGCTCTGGGGCAGGAGGCAGCCTGGCAACGCGTATTAGCCACTCTGACCCTGGGTGAGTCACGCTCCCTCTCTGGGCCCTCCCTTCTGTAATGCCGCAGGCCACCAGCCAGGGACCGGAGGCCCTGGCAGCTGGTGGGGTGGTGGGAGCCGGCGAACTAAGGCCCGCACAGCCTAGGAATGTGTTTACTTCCCCCCGCGCTGGGAGGAAACCGAGCAAGTCCCCTCCTGGAATCCTTCCCAGCCAGGCCAGCGGGCCTCTCCACCTCCTTCCTGGGCTGGCCACATTGTGTTTGGCAGCCCCTCCTCCCGGCCACATTCGGGGGCATCCCGCCTTCCTTCATCCCTTCACAGACGTGAACCTGACCCGGCAGGGGCCACCCACTGGTGTCCGGCCTTCGGCTTGGAGCCAGGACCCTGCTCTTCCCCCAGTTCTGTGTCTAGCCACTGAAGGGTCCTGACAAGTCCCTCATCTTCTCTGGCCTCCGTTTCCCCTTTCTACGGTGCAGGGGTGGGATGAGAGAGCTCTGAGGGACCCTTCGGTCCCAGGAGTCAGAACCTCCGTGAGGCCCCCCCGGGAAGGCAGGGCCATAAGCGCAGGCTGTGGTTCATTCAACAAGGTTTCAGCACTGGAACGTTCCAGGCTCTGTTCTAGATGCTGCTGACCCGGCAGCAAACAAGACAGATGCGATCCCTGGCCTCATGGGGGCGGGGGAGACGGGCGTCCAACAAACAACTAATTATAAACTGTGGTGTGTGCTGAGGAGACTTATATGAACGAACTATCTGAGAGGAAGCGATCAGGGGTCAGGGGAGGACTTACCGGGAGGTGATGTTCAAGTTGAGATGTGGAGGAGAAGGTGCCGGTATCACCCAGAAAGGAGCAGGGAGGAATGTTCCAGGCAGTGGGGCCCGTCCGCCTGAAGGGATGAGGAAAGACTGTGTGGGGAGCACGGATATCTGGGAGCTGACTCCACCATTAGCACCCACAGAAAGGCCCTTAACCTCCCCAAGATTTATTGTCCCCTGCGAATTAGCAATAATATTTGCCTTGCAAGCTACTTGCGAGAATATAATCCCACAGCGCCCCCTGTTTATTTCAGGACTTTGGGAAGAAAAAGCACTCAAAAAATGGTGGCAAAGTGTCTAGCTGTGCTCTGCGCATATATGATTGATATCTGTTGGTATGATTATATTTTATGACCCAGTCCTCTTTCTTTGTTCTTCTGCTCTTTTTTTTTTTTGAAAGGTTTTATTTTGTAAGTCATCTGTACGCTCAACGTCGGCTTGAACTCACAACCCTGACACTGAGAGTCACGTGCTCCACCAACTGAGCCAGCCAGGCCCCCCATCCGGCTCCTACTTTTACTTTGCACTTTCAGGTTACATTACATGTATTCCTTTTTAAAAAATGTTTATTTTGAGAGAGAGAGAGCGACCAGGAGAGGGGCAGAGAGAGAGAGAGGGAGAATCCTAAGCAGACTCCACACTGTCAGCGTAGAGCCCGACTCGGTGCTCGATCTCACGAACCGTGAGATCATGACCTGAGCTGAAATCAAGAGTCAGACACTTCACTGGCTTGAGCCGCCCAGGCGCCCCCACATTGTATGTATTCCTTTAAATTTCTGTAAAGGGGATGTTACTATGATTATTACTATTTATTTTACAATTTAAAGAAAGTATTTATTTATTTATTTGAGAGAGAGAGAGAGCGTGTGAGCAAGGGAGGGGCAGAGAGAGGGAGGGAGAGAGAGAATCCCAAGTAGGCTCTGCACTGTCAATTTGGAGCCTGATGTGGGGCTCAATCCCATGAACCATGACGTCATGACCTGAGCAGAAATCGACCGTGGGACACTTAACCGACTGAGCCACCCGGGCATCCTATACTATTAGTATTGTCGATAATAACAGTACTAAAATGAAAGCGTGGGACAATGCTTTCAAGTGGGTGAGCTGCTATACAAAGGTAAGGAATTCTTATCACACATTCCAGGCGTCTCCAGCTGTACTGATTTTTAATACGTTGCATCACAGAATCAAAAGCTCTTCGCAGACCCCAAACCTCACCCATGCGCCAGGGAGCTGTGCACACGGGCATCTTGTCCCACGGGGCTCTGCGAAATGGCACGAGGGGTGTTCTGAAAGCAAATGGGCCCTGCGAGGAAGGAAGGGAACCAGGGAAGAGGAGTCCTCGGCGTCCGTGAGCACCACCAGGAGGAGTGGGGTTGGCCCTTCTGAGGAGAGAACTTGGTTGTAGGCAGATGGAATGAATGAAGATGAGTAAGAATTTTCTAACACGTCCCTAACAATTCTATTCCAAAGACGAAATGACCTTGAGACGTAGTGTTGCGTGAGTTGTGCATTATGCTTGAAGCGATGGTTGGGAGAGGGTTCTGTATATTTGGGGAGGGGCTGGTAAAGGACATGGGAAAGTCGGAAGAGATAATCTCATCAACCGGAATTAGATCTGACTGCAGGAAACATCGGTGCAAAAACAGTAATGGCCTACGCAATATGGATGCTTCTTTCTCTCTCCGAAAAAAGTGCAAAGACGGGTGGTCTAGTGCCGGTGCAGTGACTGTGCTCTAAATCCTTCTGGTTCAGGTCCACCTTCCCCATGGTGTGGTCCAGGTACAAAATGGTGGCCATCATACCTACATTCCAGGAAGATGGAAGAAAGGACAGAATCAGAAAGATGAAAGGAAGGCACATCTGGTTGGCTCAACCGGTGGAGCGTACAACTCTTGGCCTTGGGGTTGGGAGTTCGAGACCCACATTGGGTGTACAGATTACTTAAAAAAAAAAAAACTTAAAAAAAAAAAACAGAAAAAAGGAAAGAGAGATAAAGGGACTGGGATGGAAAGGACAAAAGATCCTCAGAAGGTCTTAGCTGATGTTTATGCTCGCATCTCATTGGCCAGAACTAAGTCACATGGCTGTGGCTGGTGACAAAGGAGGATGGGAAATGTAGTCTTTGGGTAGCCACAGTTCAAGCTAATAAGTCCAGTTTTGTGGGAGGGGAGAATGGAACCATCAGCATGATGTTTCTGATCGCTTTCAGCTCTAAAAGTCCAGCAGTTTGTGATTCTTAACCCTCTGTCACCACAGCCAAAGTCTGAACCCTTGCTCTTGATCCAAAGTGGGTATCTGAGTGGCATAGGACACACTGAGACGGCTGGGGGAAGGCAGGGAAGGCTTTGCAGAAATGCAAGAATGTCCCCAAGAGAGGGGACAGCCCCTCTGTTCTTCAGGCCGATTGAACGCCAGCCCGATGTTTGGAAGTTTCTCACTGGGACCCGTGAGCTCGGCAGCCTACAAAATTGCCTCTCCTTGGGGCAATGAAGTGTTCTGTCCTTGACTTTCCCAGGTCGGCCAATTCATGAAATGCCTACGTGAAGGGTATTTCTCTAGCTGGGCAAAAATGGAGGTGAAGCTGTTGTCCACGACGTCAGGAAATGCCCTGGATTTAACTGCTGCAGAGAGACCCCTTCTGGAATTTGGAATCAGGAAAACGGTTCTCTTCGGCTGAGCGCCTATGATTTTCTCTCTGTTAACAAAGTGCATCATGCAGTGGCACTCTGTCGTGTCCGACCCTTTTACGTAGCTCCTCCTCCCCCTGTGGTAACAGCCCCTGCTTTTCTGTTGCTTTCAGCCCATGTGGTTCTTCTGGTGGGGCTCATTCCGCCCCTTCTTCTCCTCCAGGGAGAGGGCACGGCACCCAGGCCTGGCTAATTGGAGTCACGGTGATAGGTTTCTGGATTGGACCGCAGGGAAGTCCGGGCCGTTAAATGACATCCCTGGGACTTCTGCTGAAATTATTGAGGGGTGAGGGAAATCATCTTTTCCACGGGAGGTACGACGCGGATAAGATGCAAATTTGAAGTTGCTGGTGACATGTTATGTTAAGTTATATTATATTATTTGTTTTTAAGTAACCTCTACGCCCCATGTGGGACTTGAACTCATGACCCTCAGATCAAGAGTTGCATGGTCCAGTGACTGAACCAGCCAGGCACCACCCCCCTTTTAAAAATTATTTATTCTTTTTTTTTTTAGTGTTTGTTTATTTTTGAGAGAGCACAAGTGGGGGAGGGGCAGAGAGAGGGGGGACAGAGGATCCAAAAGGGGGATCCGCGCTGACAGCAGTGAACCCGGTATGGGGACCAAACTCGCAAAGTACGAGATCATGACCTGAGCCAAAGTCAGATGCTCAACCGAGCCACCCAGGCGCCGCCCCCCTTTTTAAAACTTTGCTGGTGACCATCTTTGCGTCTCTTAGAATGAGTTTGCTTGCGAGTGAGGCAATGAGGCCGACACAGAGGGTAGCAGAGCAAGAATGGACAGCGTGATACGTTTCTGACGACGTTATCCGAGCCTCTGGATCCCGCCATAGCCAGCCCCGAATTTCCCAGTATGTGAGTGACTACATCCTCTTTTTTGGCTCAAGGCAGTTGGAGCTGGGTTCCCATCGCTTGCAAAAGAAATAGTCCCCCGAAATACCCAAAATAGAATTCCCCTTGGAGGTGGAGATAAGAATCTGGTGATTAGGGATGCTAAGTCATCCCCGGTGCCTGATGGACCCGCCGCTCAGTTTCTTTCATAGGAAACATGTTGGGAGCTTAATGAGCACGCCCCCTGAGGCGGAGTGCCTGCAAAAGCGGTTGCCAATGTCTCCTCTCCCCTGTGTGTGTGCGTGCCCCTCCTCCCACTGTGTGGTCAAGTCCATCTTCCCCTTAAATCGTGAATCTTGGCTTGCTTTAAGGCTTGCTTTGACCCGCAGAATGTGGCTTCCACGACGCTGAGCTAGCTCCAAGCATAGGTCCTAAGAGGCTTGCAGCTTCTGCTTTTGCTCTCTTGGAGAAGTCTGGCTACCATGCTGGAGAGATCATATGGGACAGGAGGCCTGGGCAGCCTCTAGGTATTCCAGTCACCACACGGAAAGCACTAAACGTGTGAGGGAAGCCATCTTGGACATTCTAGCTCTAGCTAAGCAGAGCGCAGACTGGCACATTCCCGATGAGGTCACTTGGACCTCTGGTTCCAGCCATGCCTGAAGCCAGACCAGCTGGATTCAGCTGAAGGCAGCCGCCTGAGTGGTCTTAGCCAACACTACGTGGAGCAGAAGAACCACTGGATGAGCCCAGCCAACCCACGGAATCATGAGAGAGAATAAATTGCTGTTTTAAGCCACTATGTTTTGAGTTGGTTTGTTATACAGCGGTAGCTGACTGAAATACCCACTTGAGCAACTTTAGAATATCAGGACGTGTCACTGGGTAGCTTCTTTGGATTCCAGGAACTTATCCCCCTCATTGAGCAACGGTGGTGGGCAGCGTTGGGACTCAGGGTCAGGAGAGTGGAGCATGAGGACCGAGGCTCTGGAACAAAGAGGGGAGGCACTCTGCTTCAGCATGGGGGGTCCTGGGTGGCAGCGAACTCACTTTGAGGAAGAGAGAGATCACAGCCCAGGTTTCAGCTCGGGAACCTACCCGACAGTGGGCGGCAAAAACTCCCAGCAGCCTTCAGGGAGTGGGGGGAGGGGGAGCAGAGCCTGGTAGCGCTGGCAGCCCAGTGCTGGACACGCTGGAAGGGAGTAGGCCCTTTCACAGCCCCCGGGGAAAAGTCAGGGAGAGAGATTGTTACTTACAAAGTGTAAGTGTGGTCATGGAAGGTGTGTGAGTGTGCGCCTGGATGTGTTCATGTCTGCGTGCGTCCGAGCCTGGGAGAATGTGTGTTAGTGTGAGCGTGTCTGAGTGTGCAGTTGCGGGAATGAGGACATGAGTGAGCGGGGGCCAGTCGAGTGTCCACAGTACGGGCGTGATCTTTGGAAAACTAGTCAGCGAGCCTGCAGGCTGTCCGGTGCTTCCAGGACAAGTCCACGCCGGCGCCGCGGTCACCCTGTCCATCCGCCGGGCCGGGCTGCCCTCCTCGGCCTTCCTCTGCCCCCTCCCGGGTTTGGCCGCAGCCTGGCATTCCTGCCTCACCCGGACTGGACTGCCCGCACAGATGGCTGTTCTGGGAGAGGGCTGCGCCCCAGACTGCAGAGTGTGGGGGTGTCGGCCGCCCGGGGCCCGGAACGGAGGGAATGCTGCTGTGCCAGAGGCACCGGTGAAACATTTTCCTGACAGCAGCGAGGCTGAAAATCCCCAGGCCTCCGCCTGCGCAGACTGCCAAGGTCACGAGCTCCCCGCCTCTCGGATCCTGCTCTCTGCCGCCCTCTACTGGGCGTCTGCGGCGGCAGCTGCAGAGGGGATCTACGGCCCCCATCGCCTCCCAAAGCACTGAGCTCCCCTCCGGCGTCCCCAGCACACCGGGGCTGCAGCAGGCGTAGGCGGGCCGGACACCGCCAAGGCCTGGGATCCAGGTTCGCGGTCTCCTGGATGCTACTTGCTGGTCCAACACTCAGTAGATGCCCGACATAGCGGAAACGAATACATGGATTGGGTGAGTAGTCAAAGGGCAAACTGAGGCCCAGAGAGGGGAATGTCCGTAAGCTGTTTGTGCATTCGGGACTCATACCGAAACAACTAAGTGACCAGGACAGGGCTACTTCTGCCATGACGTCATGGTGGGGTGAGTCTTGGCCTTTTCCTGCTGAGTAGGAGCCAGACTTCTTCATTTGACTGGGCTGTCTCCAAATTGGGGCACCTGGGCCAACTGGAGGCTGGGGAGGCAGACGGCCAGGGGCTGGAACCCAGCCTGCCTCTGCCGGGCACCCGCCGGGCAGCCTCACGGACCGTGCTGAGCTGGCCCCGCCTGGGCGGGAGATGACTTGGACACAGACACACCTGCAGCCAGAGGGTGTGGGGGTTGCCCAGACACCTCCACTCCACCCACCGCCCCCACCATGGTGTCACTGTTCCCCCGGGGACAGATAAGGATGCTAAACTTCAGGGGCCAGAGCTGCCTGAGACCGCAGCTCTGGTGTCCAATGTCCTGCGTGCTCTCTCCAGCTACCCAGGAGCCACTGTCCTGCCCTCGGGTGAGACAGGCTGCCTCCTATCCCGGGGCTCCCAGACAGTGACAGCTTGCCCCCTCTCTTCTAGTTACCCCACGTAGAAAAGGAGAAACACAGAAAGATAGAACACTCAAGTGATCGGGCCCACTCTCCAAGGAGACCCCAAGTAACTCTGCCTTGACTTGAGGCTAAACGGGTTATTCCCCTGTCACTTTCTCCAGGACGGAACCTCTCCCTGACCTCTCCGTGTGGCCTCACCCCATCCACCTGCAACCCTCACTGCAGCCAAGACTGTCCCCACCCCAGGGAGGGCCTCCACGCCCCATCCTCTTGCTGCCTCGACAGCTCAGGAGCCCTGCAGGCCGCAGGCACCGAGACTCCATTTCTAAGTGAGGGGACGGGGTAAGCCACTCCTCTGCTCTAAGACCTTCTGTGGCTCCCCAGGCAGACAAGAGAAGGCCCAGACAGTTTAGTCTGGCATTTGAGGCCCCACACCCCACTCCGGCCATTATCCCCCCACACTGTAGGCCCCCAGGAATGGTGGGTTTCCTTCCGGGTCAGCCTCCCCTGATGGCTCGTGAGGTAAGAGAGAATGGCAGCTGGTGTCCATCTTAGCTCTGCTTCCCCAGCGCCTGGTACAGAGCGGGCTCTCAGTAAACATTCACCAAAAGAACTGAACTGTTTGTGCGAACAAATTCCCTCCTGTTACTAACAGTAAGAAACATTTTTTAGCATGGATGATGTCCCGGCATCCATCTGCCCCCTCTCCTGTCTTTCCCCCCACCCTTCTCCACCGGGGCCCAGCGGCCCTTCATTCTGTTCTCACTTCGGGATCAGCCCCAGGCCCGGGCTGTGCCGGGCAAGGCTCCGGCAGGTCTCAGGCGCCCTGGCTACGGCCGAGCCTGCCAAGGAGGCTGCCGGGGCGGGTTCTTTCGAGAACAGGAGCACACCTGCTCTTTCATGTGCCTCGGCGAGATTCAACAGGTCTGTTTGAGGTCCTGAAACTCAAGAAACTCACATGAACTTGGACCGATGCAGCCCTGGGGAGGCCTGGCCTGGGAATCGGGGCCCACGTACCATCGCAGACTCACCGTGTGACTGCGGGCCAGGAGCTTAGTTGTGCCGAGCCTCGGCTTCCACAGCTGTGCATTGGGCATGAAAATATCCACCTCGCAGGGTCACTGGGAGCATGGAACGTGAGCTGGCATGGGAAGGGATTCCCTAAGACTGCAGACGAGGGGATGTCATTGCCCCGTGGGATGAGGGGGGGTTGGCAGTGGCCTAGTTTCGAGGCTGTGAGAAGGAAGGGCAGGGCAGAGGCTCTGGGTAAGGACGGGTGTGGCGGGGATGGAGGGGGCCCAGAGGAAAATGGGTTTGTGAAGTCAGGCGGGGGCCTCTGCTGAAGCTGCTGGGGACCCCAGAAGACCTGCTGAGTCACCGCTTCTTTATTCTCCTTCTTTTTTTTCCCCCTAAGTCTTAATTGCTCTTTCTGCTTACAAAAGCAGTCTTACTGATGCTCACTTTCAAACAGCACCAAACAGCAGGAAACCGCAGAAACCGTCACGCGCGGAAGGTAGGCAGTTTCCCATGTTCACGTGCCCCAGATGGAACTGCTGTCGACACTTTGGTGTGTGTTCTTCCAGGGTTTTGATGGGCAGATACATATTTTTTAATTAAAGAAGCATGTGCCTTAAAGGGGATTCAAAGCGTCGCGCACTCTGTAATACGCCCTCGCTCCCACACCCTTCTCAGCACCAGCCACTATTAACAGCGTGTAAGTACCTCCTTGCACTTTTAATATGTGCTTCTCCGTCCGCAAGTGGGCCTGCGGGAGGCGCGATGGTTGCAGACACCGAGGAAACGAAGCTGTGCTCCGCATCACTCGTCAGCAAGGATTCGAGGTCCTTATACATGCACATAAAGGGAGGGTGTCCCTCCCTCCCACAAAGATGGGATCACACTACGCATGCTGCCCTGTCTGGTTTGGAGGGGGAATTACGCGCAAGATTAGTCACAGGGATCCTGAAATTCACATCGGAGATGGGAAGTCTTGCGTCGAGATGAAAGGAATCGGTTGCGTAAGGGTAGGACGGGAGAAACCTACATTCCCAGGCTGAGTCACGGCCGCCTGCGTGATGCGGCGGCAGCCCAGGCTTGCAGGAGTAGATAGATGCTGAGGTTTCAAAACGAGGGAGGTGATGGGGTTTCTGCAGCCCGGGCCTGTCGTCGGTCCTGCTAAGGTTTCCATTCCCTAAAGGCCGCTGCAGCCCTCAGCGCGGCCACAGCCGGCTTCCCACCTGGTGCCTTCTTCCGTGAAATGTCTGAAACTTCTCCCTGTCGTGTTTCATTTCTCACCTCCCTGGAGAGCCCTGGTCCTCCAGTCTTCTCGGCCTCAGTGAAGGCACCAAGGTCTGCTCAGACCAGCCCCAGGGAAGGGCGGAGGGGGTGGAACGCTGCTCTCTGACCCTCCCCTCCCTTCCTGCCTCAGATCCCTCGGGAGTCCTGGGGGCCTTTGCTCCCACGCCTACCCACCTCTCCCCACCTCCCCCCTCCTGCTGTCTCCACTCTGACACCCTATGGTCTGTTTGCCCCCCCGCCAGAGCCAGAACAAAGTTTTAAGGTGGACTTTGATCTTTTGGGATGTGTGTTGTGGTGAGTGGAAAGGTGTGACCCAAAAGCTATGTCCAGGAGCGCCCAGGTGGCTCAGTCGGTTAAGCGTCCGACTTCGGCTCAAGTCATGATTTCACGGTTCGTGGGTTTGAGCCCCGTGTCAGACTCTGTGCTGACAGCTCAGAGGCCCCAACTTGCTTCAGATTCTGTGTCTTCCTTTCTCTCTGCCTCTCTCCTGCTCACGCTCTGTCTCTCTCTCTCTCTCTCTCAAAAATAAAGAAATATCAAAAGGTGCGTTCAGATCTGTTCTTAGAATCCGCAAACAAGACCTCGTTTGGAAAAAGGGTTCTGAGCAGATGTGACTAACTTAAGGACCCTGAGAGGCAGCGCTCATCCTAGGTTTCCCAGGCGGGCCCTGATTCTGTCGTGAGCAGCGCCCTCACAAGAGACACACGGGGGAGCTTGGACACCCAGGAGGAGGAGGAGGCAGTTCGGGGCAGAGATTGGAGTGATGAGGCCAAGGAAACCTCCAGAAGATAGAAGAAGCAAGGAACAGGAGCGTCCCTAGAGCCTCCAGGGGGATCGTGGCCCGGCCACCACCTCGATTTTGGCTATCTGGCCTCTGGAAGTATGGGAGGGTGACTTGCTGTGTCTGTGGGCCACGCAGTTTGTGATCGTTTGTTTTGGCAGCCACAGAGAACGAATGCAGGGAATATACACTTGTGTTTAAAATCATAGAAATATAAATGCTGAGAAGTCCTGCTTTTCTAGGGTTCTTTTATATTTTTCCAGGGTGTCTTCATAGAAATATAAGAAAATGTGAAGGGGGAGGGGTGCCTGGCTGCCTCAGTCTGTAGAGCATGCGACTCTCGATCTTGGGGTCGTGAGATCAAGCTCCGCGTCGGGCACAAAGTGTAAAACAAGACAAAACAAAACAAAAGAAAAAAAGAAAGTGTGAAAGGGGGTTGCAGGGGATTCACTCCCCCGCCCTGTGTGAGAGCGGTCTTTTAAAATGTATGTGGGGGCACCTGGGTGGCTCAGTCGGTTAAACGTCTGACTTCGGCTCAGGTAGTGATTTCACAGCTCATGGGTTCGAGCCCCGCGTCCGGCTCTGTGCTGACAGCTCAGAGCCTGGAGCCTGCTTTGGATTCTCTCTCCCTCTCTCTCTGCTCCTCCCCTACTCATGCTCTGTCTCTCAAAAATTAAATAAACATTAAAAAAAATAAAATGTATCTGGCTGTGTCACTCACTGTCCTTAGAGGCGGTGGCCACCAGGACCCCGCCCGCCTGGCGACCGAGGTTCCCCTTAGTCCCATCTCCCCGGTCCTTCTGCCTCAGGGTCTGGACACCCATCCTTGCTCTTGCCCGGCCCCCAGGCCCTTCAGTCCCCACGGTCACCTGACTTGTGTTCAACTTCCACCCCCCGCGAGCCCTCCCTGACCTCTCTACTTACTGAGGCACCCCTGGCCCTGCCACTCGTTACTGTACCGCTCCATTTCACTTTCTGGCTTGAATTCGTCACGGCATCAACTCGGCTTGCCTAGGTCTTGGTTTTCCGGTTTCCGTCTGTCTCCTGCCCTAGCTGGGATTTGGTTCGTGCTCGCTCCCGCTCCGGGGGCCTGAAACAGGGCTCGGCCCAGAGGAGGGCCTCCATCAACATTTGTCAGGCACGTAAATTAGCCCTACAGGCCCACCACTTCTGGAAGCCGCGACGTACATTGAGAAAGAGTTCTTAGAGTCCACGGACCCTGTAAAGTAACACGCGACATTCCGTGTGGACGTGCAGTATTTTCCACGGAGATGGAAAGTGGTATAGCTTTCGTTAGATTCACAAGAGTTCTGATCCCAAAGATGGGAAGTGGTCTTAATCATTTTTTTAAGTTTATTTATTTATTTTGAGAGAGAGAGAGAGAGAGCATGAATGGGGCAGGGGGGAGGCAGAGAGAGAGAAAATCACTGTCAGTCCAGAGCCCATCTTGGGGCTCCATCTCACTAACAGTGAGATCATGTCCTCAGCTGAAACCAAGAGTCGACGCTTAACCACCTGAGCCACCCAGGCACCTGTGAAGCGGTCTTATAATCAGGGCTCGATGGTGCAGCAAGAAACACGAAGTTCAGTCCAGTCTCCAAGGCCCACGAGGGGCCCCGGGTGTGTTTAGCCTGCACGAGAGAAGCCCAAGGAAGCCAGCTCCAGTGTTTGCAAATCTCTGTGGGCAATGAAGAAGCCAGGAGAAATAAAAGAATTTCACCCCCAAAGGGAAGGCCCTCTTAACAATCAAAGCTGATGGAGGACATGGGACTGACTGGTGAGGTGGTGAGGTTCTTGTCACTGGGGGTATGCAAGCAGATGTGCATGCCCTTTTGCCGGAAATTGTTCTGGGATGAGCGGGCCAAGGAGGCAAGCCGTTCTGGGAGGTAGGAGTGGTGGATGGCTTGGGCCAGAGGGGAGAGTCTCTAAATTAATGCCGCAAGGTTCCTTCTAGTCTCTCCCAGGTTACAGTACAAGTGATGAGGCCCTGTATGTCCCCGAGTGGGCCACCTGAGTGCCATCCTCATATTCCACACAAAAGGAGCGCGTCTGAATCTGTCCCCTCCCTGCCGGGTTAGTGTCCGCTTTGCCTGCTCCCGTGACTCTCGGAGGGACCCGAAATGTAGGGACAGGCCTGGGTCCCCTCTTCTGGTCACTGCCCTTTCACAGCAATGGCCTTGGCCCGTACAGGCTGCCAGCCAGGACCACAGGCCTGCTGGGGCGTGTGGTCCCCCACGGGCCAGACTGTCCTCCCCGGGGCTCCCCGGGGCTTCCACAGGCTCAGCAGGTTTCTTTCCAGCCCTTTTTCTTGGGACCGGAGCATTCCATGTCACGTCCTTTGTCTTTAATGTCAGATCACGTCCTGCAGCAATTTCGGGGTGCCTTTCTGCCGACCGGGGAGCCTTTCTCCTTGAAGCAGGAAATAAAATCTCTCTACTGAGCTAAAGGTGCCAATTCCCTCTGGGCACACCAGAAGGCAGAAGATGGTGCCTCAAGAGGGGCTGTTGGCTTCAAGGCCCACCGCACGCCCTTGGAGCCCACAGCACGCCCTTGGAGCCAGCATTACACTGGGATTCGTAGCAGGTTCAGTCCTGGTAGGTGAAGCCTCCCAGAGCGTTCTTCCCACCTCTGGGCAGCTGGGGCATCTTCTGGGAGTGTCCAGATTGGACACTCCTCTCTCCAAGTTTAGAGAAGAAGTGGTCGGCCTGGCTGAGGGCAGGTGCCGGATTATTCCAGGGAGACTCCCAGATTTGCTTCCTGACGGAGCTATTTACCAGTTATGGGACCTGGACACGTGTCTAATGCTCGGAACCCGTTCTCCGTCGGTATCATAAGGACCACCACGCATCTCATAAATGAGATAATAGGTCATAAAACAAATTCACAGGGCCAGGCACAGAGTGAGGGCTCAATAAATCAGGTGCTATTCGTAGTAGTAGTAACAGTAGTCTTGTTTTAATGCGTGTTGCTTAGACTCTTTGGGCCTCTGTGAAAGTATGATGACAATATGCACTTCATAGCGTGGAGAGTGCGTTCTGAGCGCCAAATCCTACACAAACGTGTTGGCTAATGGTCGCTGATAACGTAAGAATGGGAAGTCCCGAGCAAGGAGACTTGTCTTTCCCGGAGAGGCCACAAGAGGGCACCCTTTCTCCCTTGCCCCTGTCCTGCCGTGTCAGCCACTCCTCCAGGAGGAAGGTCCAGGCTTCCTAGCAGCAAAAGGAGGTATAGACTCTCCTGCCAGAAGAGCCTGGGCCTATAGTCCTTGGGATATTTCACCGGACTTGTCAGTGGGGGTGCCAATTCCTTCTCCCCACAGGACAGAGGCCTGGGACGTTTAGAGATGTGTTGAAAACTGTTACTACTTTGGGGCTGTGTGCAGAAATGGTCTCCCCACTGAAATTCTGCCAGGGAAAGCCAGGATCTCATATTTATGTGGGTGTGACGGAGGCTGTCCTCACCACCGGGGGGCTTTCTGGTTGCCTCGTCCACTGCTGTGGCCACCAGGGCTGGCGGAGTTGTGTGGAGGTGACTGAAGAGGGGGCTCCTTCCGTCGGGTATTGGCTGTTACTCCTGCCCGCGCCCCCCCCCCTCCCCCAGCGCCCAGTGCTCTCCGTCCACAGCGCGGAGCCGTGTCAGGAAGGCCCAGCGTAGCTGGCGATCAGTTCCCCACGGTGCGGAGTGGGTGTTCTAGAAGGAATCGCAGCAAGGACAAGGCTGGTGAGCTTCTGACTGGGTCCTGTTTCAAAGCGGAACAAAGCTGGGGTGGGGATCGTACTGTAGGGATACGGAGGGGTAGGAAACTATCGTAGGGATGGGTGGGGTGTAGGACACAGGGGCAGGAGCTCGCCCTCGGCCTGCCCCTCCCTCTCCTTCCCTGCGGCTCCCACGTGGCCACGGGCCCTCACGGGCTCTCGGGCTCCTCCGAAGTGGCGTGTAGGCATGCAGGCATTCCGCTCAGCCTGTTCTGGGGTGCAAAGGAGAGACGTCGGGAGGCCTTGTGTGTTGGGGCTGTTGGAGTTTTCCCCCCTCATAATGTAGCAGAGCTTGGAGAATCAGGCTAAAGGTGGAGCGATTGTGTTTAAAATGACCCCAAGTGGGGCGTCTGGGTGGCTCAGCCCGGTGAGCGTCAGACTTCGGTTCAGATCGTGATTTCGCGGTTGATGAGATCATGATGTCCGCACGGGGCTCTCTGCTGTCAGTGAGAAGCCAGCTTGGGATCCTCCGTCCCTCTCTCTCGGCCTCTCCCCTGCTTGCTCTCTCTCTCTCTCTCTCAAAAATAAATAAAAGTTAACAAAAATGAAAAATAAAACGAAATGGCCCCAAGCGTTGGCCGTGATGCCTATGGTACAGCTGAAGTCCAGGGCTCGCTCGGAACTCTAACACCTGTGTGAGGTGCGATTTGCTATTTGACCAGGTCAGTCACGCTTTCGGGGCCGAAGGGGAGAGGTTGGCGTGTGGCTCGGCTCCTCAGCTCACGAGTTGGTCCCACCCCAATGGATCTTACCTCGTGGGACTCTTTCCTTCCCTAACCTTCCACGGTTCCGAGCATCTCTGGACACGGCATGGAAGTTTCCTGGGGCTTCTGACTGCCCCGACGTGGGTTAGTCTATGCTGGCCTCTGGAAATAGCTGGCAACAAAGGCAGGTGGGGAGTATCTCAGCTGGGGTGGTGTTCTAGGCTGAATGGTGTCCTCCCCACTCAATTCGTATTGAAATCCTAACCCCCAGTGACTCAGAATGTGGTAGTGTTTGGAGATGGAGCCTTTAAAGAGGTAATTAGGGGTGCCTGGGTGGCTCAGTCGGTTGAGCGGCCGACTTTGGCGCAGGTCATGATCTCACCGTTCCCGAGTTCGAGCCCTGCGTCGGGCTCTGTGCTGACGGCTCAGAGCCTGGAGCCTGGAGCCTGCTTCAGATTCTGTGTCTCCCTCTCTGTCTGTCGGTTCCCGCTCATGCTCTGTCTCTCTCCCTCTCTCTCTCTCTCTCTCAAAAATTAAATTAACATTTAAAAAATAATAAAAAAATAAAGAGGTAATTAAGGGCGCCTGGGCGGCTCAGTCGGTTAGGCATCAGACTCTTGATTCCGGCTCAGGCCATGATCTCACAATTCGTGGGTTCGAGCCCGCATCCCAGCTCTGTACGGACAGCATGGAACCTGCCTGGGATTCTCTCTCTCCCTTTCTGTCCGCCCCTCCCCTGCTCTCTCTCGCTCTTTCTCAAAATAAAGAAACAAACATTAAAAA
The DNA here is from genome assembly GCA_030068075.1 of Paguma larvata. Classification (NCBI taxonomy): domain Eukaryota; kingdom Metazoa; phylum Chordata; class Mammalia; order Carnivora; family Viverridae; genus Paguma; species Paguma larvata. Next base: position 39,958,797 of record CM057826.1, on the reverse strand, counting down.
ACCATAAAGAGGTAATTAAGATTCCAGGAGGTCCCTGGGTGGTCCCTAATCCAGTATGGCTGGCTTATAAGAAGAGGCAGTTCGGACACAGACACACACACAGTGAAGACACCCAGAGAACACGGCCACCGACAGGCCAGAGAGAAGCCTCAGAAGAAACCAACCTCGCCGACACCTTGATCTTGACTTCCAGCCCCAGAAACTGCGAGAAAATAAAATTCTCTTGTTTAAGCTGCGCAGTCGGCGGTACTCGGCTGCGACAGCCCGGACCAACGAAAACAGGCCGGCGGTGTCTTCCCTGCCTTCTCCTCCCCTACCCCCCCCCCCCGCCCCGTGCTCCCAGAAAGAAGCAGGACACAAGTCGAGGGTCCAGCACTTTATTAAAATCACAGGGCACAGAACCGACCGCTGGGGTCTCCCCGAAGGTTGGTTTTACCCTCTCCCCCAGGGGAAGCCCCGTGGCCGGTAGGCCAGGCCGATGGGAGGGGCGGGGGGGCAAGGGCAGGGTCGAAGCATAAACACAGACTTGAGTGTTCCCCGCTTCGCGTGAGGTAGGTGGTCTGAGGCAAGTCTCTTAACCTCTCTGAGCCTTGGCTTCCTGGTCTGTGACACGGAGCAAATGATAGAACCTACCCCACGGGGTTGTTGGGGGACTGAATGAGACACCGCCTGGGAAGGGCCCAGCACAGCGCCTGACTGTAAACAGGGGCAGACTGTAAGCAGTCAGTGATGGAGGCCGTTATGTGATTTATCAGGAGCGAGTCTGCGAGCTCCGTGGTCAGACGGCTCTGGTCTGTGAATGAGGGCAGGGCATCTCATCCTTCATAAATGTCCTCAGTGTGGCCTGCGAGGAGACAGGCTCTCACAGGTGAGAGCCGCCTGGTCCCGGGGAGTAAGGGATCAGACCCGCAGGGGAGGCTTCCGGGGCACCTACTGGCCTTACCAACGCCATTGAAAAGCACTAGAAAGAGTTTGCAGAAAGTTCTAGTGCAGCACCTGGACCACCTCGCGTTCCCTGGCATTCGCTCACTGGCATTCCCTGCGTCTGTTCGGACGGAGTCCTCTTGTTATTTTTTATTTTTGTAGTTTTTGCTTTTGGCTAAGGACTTGGCATAGGCCACCGAACTTGGAATCAGTTCTGGCTGTGCCTGTGACTGCCTGGGTGAACCTGGGCTGGTCGTCCCACCTGTCAGCCAGGGGAAAGAGATGGAGGAATGAGGCGATGGGTGGGCGAATGCATTCAGTGGCGCAAAGCGACCAAGGCCAAATTAACGTCAAGGGTGCGTGTGTGTCAGGGAGGGAGCGCCCCGGTGTTCCTGGAGTAAACAGACAGGTGTCACCACAAGAGGGCGCTCTAAGCCTTTCGTCTTCTGGGCTTTGGAAAAAATTTCATTTTTCTGCAGTTGCATTCCAAATCGAACTAAGATTTATGGTTTTTAGCTTATCTAACTGACTTAATAGACTGTTAAAATAAATTCATGTGCGTTTATTAGTTTATCAATAAGATAGTTGTCCCATCGTGGCCCCTACCACAAGGCACCCTGGGAAGTGGGGCGAGGGGCAGGAGAGAGGACCGGAAGAAGCATGGACTTTACGGTGACCTGGTTCAGCCACTCCTCAGCTGAGTGCCTCGACAGATTTCCCAAGAGTACAGCGGCGGTGAAGTTCCCACATCCCGCCTCACACGAATGTTATGAAATGGACAAAATGGAAAGAAAAAGCAGCTTAAAGGTCAAGGACACCGCGTGCAAGCCCTCTTACCTCCAGCGCTCCGCCTTGTACTTGAGCCTCATCCTGGGCTTGAGCCGAGGTCTCCCGGGGACAGCTCGGGGTGGGGAGGAGGTGAGTCCAGCCGCGAAACCCTGACCTCAAGAACAGTATTTCCAGGAATCCCCATCTTAGCATCTAAGGGATTCCTGGGAAAACTGGACCGTGAGGACAAGGTGAGAGAGGGGACCTTCAGCCCCAAGGCCCCGCCACGTCCCTGAGGACCAGCGGGAGTCTTCCTCGGCATCCGGCCCCGTCTGCGGAAGCCAGCGTGGACGGCACGGATCGCAGGACTGGCTGATCGACTGGAACTTCGAGGGCCCTTGGAAAGTACCTTCCCTGCAGTCAAAGGCCGTGTTGTTGACCAGAAACCATCTGGCATCCCAGCCACCCCCCTCCTCCCCACCCATGACTGATGGGGGCTGTATGTATTCCTGAGTCTCCAGCCAGAGGGAGGGTTTGAGTGCAAAGCCTGGGCAGATCCGGTTCTCAGGCTCCGGCGACCTCCTCCCGGGGGCTCTCCAGCAAAGCCCTTAACCTCAGCTTTCCTCAGCTGTAAAGTGGGTCAGGAGAGGAGCTTCCGCATAAGGTGAGGCACATACAGTTTGGGAGGAGGGGTGGAGTGAGGCAGTCCATAGGATCAGTGGAAACCATCTAGGTCTGTCTTTGCTGAAAGCGACCCAAGATGTAAGGAGGGGACCAGATTTATTTATTATATTCTCCGCCTGCTCCCCCCCCCCTCCCCTTCAGGTTCCAAATCACATGCACTGGGTAAGAACATGAACCTGAAAGCAGACAGATTAGGCTGCAGCCTTGACTAACACAATCATTTTGTGGCCTTGGGCGACTGGCTTAACTGAGCCTCAGTTTTCTCATCTGTAAAATGGGTCAGTAACCCTGGCCACCGTTCGAGCTTCTTGGGAGGTTAAAAAAGATTGTGCTTAGCTTAGATTCCCGTCTGCGGCTCCCTGCTTGTCCGAAGCCTCTGAGGCAGGTCGGCCGTTTGTGCAATGCCTGGGCGGGTTCAGACAATAGCCCGGAGCCAAGGTTAGGCGCTCAGAGAATGAGGAGTCTGATGCACAGCTCGGGACTTTTGTCTTTGGGCAAGGGTTTGAATTGTCCCGTCCGCACAGGATGAGTGGGTTTCAGCCCCGAATCGTTAGCAGGAGCTATCCAGGACTCAGTGTTGAGAAGGAGTCTGAAGGCGCACCTGAGCTCTTCAAGAGCGGGTGCCCTGACTGGTGAGCAGTGTCCACTGTGGGCTCAGAGAGAGAGAGCAGGGGCGGGGTGTCAGATAACGGCCACTGCCGAATGCCCCAGCATCTCAGTTCCAGATGACAAACCGGGGCACCGGGAGGAGTCAGGACTTGCCCAGAGTCACCAAGCAGGTAGTGAGTGGCACGGGCAGGCCTGGAGTCCTAAAACTTCCTCCGCACAAGCGGCCGTCGGGGCGGAGACTGGGAACCCTCCCGGCCCTCCAGCGGCCACTTCCGGCGTCCAGGCTGGCAGCTGCAGAACTACTTCTCCCTTCCCGAGCTACAGTGCTTCATCTCAGACTCCCAACTGACCAGAGATGCAGCACTGCACCTCAGGCCGGGGGACAGGGCGCCACCGCGCGGTGCGGGAGCGGGCGGCGGTCGCTCCAGCCTAGGCAGGAGACAGGGCGTCAGGGGGGCGTGGCTCCAGGCGCAGCCCTCCCCCCCAGACGCTGCAGCAGGTGCCCCCTGAGCCTCCCACCCCCACCTGGCCTCCGAGCCCCGGCGACCCGCCCTCTCCTTCCCTTTGCTCTCCCTTTTTTTTTTTTTTAAATAAACCCCAGCTCTGTCGAGATGTAATCCACACCCCCCCCCCCAACTTAAAGGGTACGACGAAATGGTTTTAATACGTTCACGAAGTTGTGCAACCACCGTCGCGATTGATTTTAGAACACGTCGTCACCCCCAAAGGGAAACTTCTTCTTTAGCCCCTCGCGCCTCCCATCGCGCTCCGGGCAGACCACCTGGGTCTCTGCAGAGCAGTCAGGACTCAGTCGATGCGGTGGCCCCCTGCCCCATTTACCCTCTGCACATTCCCGCCAGACGCCCGTTCAAGGTCCTCGAGATGTCCCCTCTCCCCGCGCCCCCCTCGCCCCGCAATCCGCATCCCTCCTTCTCAGACATCCTTCCAGAATGATGTTTCAAATGTAAATGAGCTCATGTCTCTCCCAGGCTTAGGATCCTGAAAGTGCTCCCCCTCCCTCCGCTAAATCCCACGCCCTCACCAAGGGTCAGGAGGACCTCTTCCTCTGCTCCTCGCCCACCGCTCACCACCTCTAGACTCTTAGGGGCTGCTCGCCCTCACGCCCCTGCCGTCTCCTCTTCCCGAGCTAGGTGCCTATTCAAAAGGCTGCTTTTTCTGGGAAGCCCTCCTTGACTGCCTCAGACAGCAGGACTCCCTGGTCCACGTCCTCACAGCATGCTGTGCCCTCTTTCCAATCCCAAATCACACGTGGGGTGTAGTTTTCTGACCCCCTCCACCTGTGGGCCGCGGGGCCCACCTGTGAGGGAAGGGACCCGGCTGGCTGGGCTCCCCGCGGAAGGTAGGTTCTGGCAGTGTAGATGCTCATTAAGCGTTGCTCCAACAGCTGAATTGTTTTCCTCCACCTCTTTCTTACCAGGGTCAGAGCTCTTTGCCTCTGCCTGGGGCTAGTATCCAGTTCCCTGGGGATAGCGCCCCCATTTGTGAATTTAGGGTGTCCTTGGGCCTTGCCGAGGTCTTCGTACCTGATGTTGGGACCCAGGGAAGGGCATTTGGTGGATGAATGAATGGCCACGTAGATAAATGTTTTCCTCGTGAGAGTGGGCTTGGGCGGGCACCTCTGAGTAAGTGGACAGAGCTCCCTCTGTCCCTCCTGCCCCCCACGGTCTCAAGACATCCCCCCCAGGACCTTCCTGCATTGCTGGGTGTCTCCTGTGGTGGTCTTGATACAAGATGACATATACTTTCAGAGATAACTGAAGGCCAAAGGTGGTGGTGGTGGGGGCATTGGGTAGCCTCTCCTTATGCTGGGAGAAAGCAAAAAACCACACACTTCCTTGGGGAAAAAAAAAAAAAGCATCTCTTGGGCCTCTATCAGAAACCTGAAATTTGGCCCCAATCAAAAGAGTCTCTCTCTCTCTGGTCTGTCCCTTGGGACAGGTCGGTCCCCACGGCCTGCTAAGGGGGACAACCCCATCCTGGGGTATTCCCAGCCAAAGAAATGCCTTTCTCTAATACGGAATTCTCCTGTAGGAACTCTTTCCAAGTGGCGCTTAGTTTGAGAGTGATTCCAACAACGTAGGGACCCCCCCCCTTCAGGGGCCCGGGCACCCCACAGCCCGTCCGCTGTCCACTGTAGTCTTGGATGCCTCCCACCAGCCCTGCGAGAGACAATGCTCGGCCTGACCTGACCACTTAAAGGTTTCGGTAAGAAGCTGGGGGCAGGGGACGGGGCGGGGGGGCGGGGCTGGCTGCTCGGATAAAGTGAACTTTCGTGGCCCAGAGCCAAGCTGATAAAGCCAGCCTCCCGCATTCCTCGCGGAACCACGGGTTTCCAAAGCCTTCACCTGCCACTTTGGGCGTCCCGAGTGCCGCACAGGGAGTGAGTGGCTCTGTGTGGGCCTCGCACTAACTACCCGTGGAAGGCGGAGTGACTCAAGTTACTTTCCATCCTCTGCTTGGTGCTGTCTCGCCTCTCACACTGTTCCGGCTCCCTCGTCCTCCCCCCTCGGGTCTCAGGCCCCAGGCCCGGGCCCTTGCAAGCCGGGGGACCAGGGTGGAGGACAGTCACAGCGCCTCGCCTCACTCTGCTCTTTCTTACCTTCATCTCCTCCTTACGAGTCATGCTAGAGTTTTCCATGAACGGTAGTCACCGAGGACTCATGTTCCACGTAAACCAAGTGTGATGGCTTGCCGACATGGCAGACATACAGAAGGGAGCCTCTGCGTGACTGCGGCCTGGGGGACTGTGCCTATGACCCTGAACCTTCAGGACGGCTGGTGAGGCCGGTAGGGGAATGTTGTCACCTCGATGCGCAGGACTGGGATGGGGGGGGAGATGGTTCTATGGTCACAGGGCAGCTTGAACCAGGGGGAGTTGAGGGCTGTTCCCGCACCTCCGTTTGGGCTCCAAAGACAGCCCCTCTCCTGGGTATGGAACCAGGAAGTAGATGGGAGGCAGTCCCACGTTCCCGTGAGAGACAGTGATGCAGGGACAAGGGCTCAGCGAGCAGCCTCACTTAGACTGGGGAAGCTCTTTGCCGCCCATCTCCTCTGGCTATAGGCTGCGTAGTTCTAGAAAAAATCACGGCGACGCTGACTGTAATAAGAACAGTCATTCGTTGGCCGTTTTCATTGTGCGAATCCCCTTGGATCCCCAAGGCTCTGCGAGAAGGGAATTTTCCAAGGGCGTGGAGTTAGGAGCTGAGCTGGGCTCCCGACTCGAAGCAGCCAGCCCCGGCGCCCTCATTTTTAGCCTCTTCGCCGAGTGTCTCCTCCCCTGGCCGATGTGCCAATCCTCGGGGTTTGCGACAGGGAACCATTCACCCATTTCACCTGACCATTCCGCAAACCTAGAGTGTCTTCTACCTGTGGGGGGGGGGGGGGCGGGACTGAACCGGATGTGGTCGTTGCCCTGGAGGAGTGCAGTCAGGCTGAGATGGAAGGAAACTGTCCCTGGCAAGGTAAATAGGGCGCAGAGCCAAGTGGCACAAGGGAGAGCCCGAGAAAGGACTGGCAGGGTCTTAGAGGACAGAGAGCTTCCCGCCCCAGGGGGGGAGCTGGGAGGACTTCCTGGAGGAGGAGGTGGTGGGCTGGGAGGAGGGGCAGAGATGTAGGAAGCGTGTCCTCTTGCCCGAGAACTCTTCTCGAGTCCTTCTTGCTTGTCCAACCGGCAGACGGCACTGGCCCCGACCCCTGGTCTCCTTCAGATGAGAAGGAGCTCGATAGCCCTCTTATTCTGCTTACCCTCAAGAGGCTCCTTCTTACTCTTGGTCCCCAGTCAGGAGACAGAGGGCCCTTTGGGAGACCTGAGTTCTATTCCGGCCGGTGTGGTCACTTCTCCCACGTGCTTCCCCTCTCTGTGGCTCCACTTCCCCTCGGTCCGCGGAGACCGTTGAGCAGGTGGCCTCCGACTCCTACAGGGCAGAGTCTTACCTGGTGCCGGCTGTTGGCGGGCTGCGGCGTGGCTCCCCGAAAATGGGCCAAGTTCCCCGCGCTGCTCCCTACTGTCTTCAGGAACTGTTGCTGCGCCCAGCCGGGGGCGGGGGGAGCTCTGTCTTCTTGGGAAGCTCCGGGGAGGCTGGGAAGGAGAAAATAAACAGTGGCTGTCTGGGTTTTCTCGCCAGGCCTGAGCGAGTGGCCTCCCTGGCTCCTTCCCTTATATGGGCAGGCTGCTGTGTCACTGCTCTCCCCCCCCCTCCCCGGCACCACTGAGGGCCTGGGGCCACTGTTGGGCACCTGGGACTCTGGTGCTGCCGAGGCTGGAGCAGGGCTGAAGGGAGAGGGTGGGCCCCAGGACATGTCTCCGTAGGTGCCTATATCGCCCGGCCGCCTGTCATGGCCTCTAGGCCACTTGGGGTGGAGTGGGGGGGGAGGATTTTTTTTTTAATGTTTATTCATTTTTGAGACACAGAGAGAGACAGAGTGCAAGTGGGGGAGGGGCATAGAGAGGGAGACGCAGAATCCGTAGCAGGCTCCAGGCTCTGAGCTGTCGGCACAGGGCCCGAGGCAGGGCTCGAACTCACCAACTGTGAGATCATGACCTGAGCCGAAGTCAGACTGAGCCATCCAGACTCAGACTTAACTGAGTGAGCCGCCCAGGCACCCCCGGTGGGGAGGATTTATACTGAGGTGAGGGGTGGAGGAGGAGTGTCTCTGGTCCCAACTTAATCTCCAACTCACAGTGTGACCTTGGCCAGGCCCTTCCCCTCTCTCACCTCTGTTTCTCCCTGTTTCAAATGAGGGTATGGAAAGTACTAATTAATCCTCACAGAGAGCCCCACGAAGGGGCAGCTTCTGTACCTACGTTTCACCGAAGGGAAAACAGGCTTGGAGAGGCCAGCTGGACTCCAGCTATCCGGCTAGAAAGGGAGGCTCCGAACTTGGGGCTGTCGGCCTTCAGGGTCTGTGTTTTGAATGGCTGATTGCTAAGGCCGCTCTCTGTGTAATATTCGGCCGCTCACGTGTGCCGTGCAGAAAAGGCATCTATCTGGAGGTGCCGCACCCCTGGAAGACGGGGCGGGGGTGGCGCCCAGTGCCCAGCGGCCAAGCCCAAAGGAGCCTGACCTGTTTAGCAATGGGCGCGCCAAGCCCTTCATCTTGATGTTTCCAGCACCCCATTCGGGGCTGGGGCAGACTCAGGGTTCACAAAAGGTGAGTTGTGGCATCCCCGAATAGCAAACCTCAGTAGTCACTTCTGTGCTATGGGCACAATGTCTCAACTCCCAGGCCCACTCTGATGACGGAATGAAACGATGGATGAGAAAACTCTGAGATGTCCCCTTTAGAATCGCCAGTGTCTCCGTTCCTAAGCTCTATTTTCCCTCTGAACTGCCTGCGTGTGCCTCGTCCCCAGGCCATCGTCTCCCACGCTGACCAGTTCTCGCCTGTCCGGCTGTGGGTCTGACGAGGACGTGTCTGCTGGGAGCCTGGGCTCTGGGCCCTGGCGGCAGTGATCGCGGGAAGGGAGGTGGGAGGGGAGGAGGGGCTCGGGCTGCTGGGAACAGCTCAGAAAGGAGCCTTGCACAAGCACCGACATCCTGTGTGCTCTTGAGCCAGCCCATCCATCATCCCGGCATCCTCTCAGACCCCTGGCCCTCCTCCTGGGGCCCGGGGCAGGTCTCCGGGATGGAGGACAGAAGGACAGACTGTCAGCATGGCCGAGGGACAGCAGCTTACAGCCCTGCAGGTCTGCTCAGTGTCAGAGCTGGACAGCGCAGGGGTGGGTGGCGGGGAGAGGTGTCTGCAGCCCTCCTAATCCAATTTGTTTAGACCCGGGCTCTGCCGCTCATTGGCTAGCGAGTGAGGGCCGGGTGTGTACGCTGTGCTGGAGCCCACGTTTGCTCGCACGTGTGGGGTGCGCAGAGGGGAACAGGTGTGCCGTGTTATGTAAGCCAGGCCTGGGCCTCGTCACCTTTCCTGGAGTGTCAGCTGCTCGCCAGAGCCCTGCCTCCCCCTCTCCCGCCATCCGGTCTCCGTCCGCTTTTTTTCCACCCTCCGGAGACCCGGTGCCAGAACCCCGCTCTGCAACCGAGAGTGAGCGCCTTCCCCTCCCTGTGCCTCGGTTTCTCTACCTGCCTTATGGAGCCCGTACCTCGCCCCGCCCGCTCCTCCTGCGGGGAACGAGAACCGGCCAGTGTGGAAGAAGGTGATGGATGGGCTGAAAACTATGACGGTTTCTTGGGCCTCGCTGTGTGCCCAGCGCTGGGGACACGCTTGACCTCACGGACACTTTCGAGGCCCTGTGAGCTGCTCATCACCAGGCTCACCAAGCCCAGGTCTGCCTGCTTCTAGAGCCCGGCCCTGTCCACTCCTTCCCAGGGAAGACTGCTGTCCTTCTCCCCCGAGGTTGTCGTTCCCCCTGGCACAGAGGTTCCCCCAAGGCTGTTTTCCTCGGGAGCACAGAGACTTTGCATTGCTAGCGTGCAGGGAGTGTAGGGTGGGGTGGATTTCTGGCTCTGGAGGTTTTCTCTTCTTTGACCCCCCCCTTCTCTTCTCCTACAACCCACACGTGGCAGCTTGGATGGCCCGCACCCCATCCGTCAGCAGGGCCTTCCTTCAACTCTTCCCAGCACGAGGCCTGGTTTCCTGGTCAGTCTGAGGGTTGGGATGGGGAGTGTGTCACAGGGCGCGGGGCTCCTGCGGGAGCCCCCAGGGGCAGGGCTGGGGCTGTGGAGGGGGTGGGGAGGCGCTCACAGCTCGTTTTTGTGGCCCCTGCTGCCTGCCCTCCTCTCTGGTCTTCAGGAGGCCCTCTCTGGGGTGCTTGCCCCTCCAATGTCAGGGTTGCAGGCATGGCTCCTGCCAGCCAGCGCCCTTGCCTGAAAGAAACAAAGGTGCTGCCTCTCAGAAGGATGCCGGGGTGCCCTGTGTCCAGAGCGCTGCCATCCGTGGGTCCTGACTGGGCTTTCAGGCTCCAAGGGGCTGAGGATGGGCCTGGGCTCCTGCTGGGTCCCCAGAAGTCTCAGGCTGAGCCCGCTAGGATCTTCCAGGCTCCAAAGAGCCTGCTCCTCCGTCCCTAGGCAGCCACTGTCCCCACTTTGCCTGCCCCGCTTCCCAAGGGAGTCTTCTGAGCGGCTCTAAGCTCTAAGAGCAGGAGCAGTGCATTCCCTTCCCAGCACACTAAGGCCCCATTGCCAAAGAATGGGTTTGGAAGGAAGTTTCCCAGAGGCCCCTCCAACCAATGGCTCCGCCTCCGGTCTCCTACATCAGAAAGGAGCCATTTAGGGGTAGGCCAGAACTTGGAGTTACCACGGTGGCCAAGACCGAGGGGACAGCCCTGGAGCCGCCCGTGACTGCTTTGAGCCGCACAAGGCTTTCACTCCTGCAAAGCGCTTCCTTCCATGACCTAAGGTGCTACCCCGGCCAGGGGCAAGAGTGACTCTCCCACTTAACCGAGGCTCCCAGCGGCTCTGCCGTGTGCCCCGCGTCACCCACTGGCAAGAATCAGAGGCAAGCTTGGCCCCCGGGCTGCTCACGCTCAATCCAGCCGTCTCCCGAGCCCGAGCAACAGCCTGCTGGGTGACCCCGAAACAAAGCTCACGGCGTTACGGTCATTGCAAAAGCCACTGTGCCCGCTGCCGGCCTTGCTTGTTTCCAAGAAACACGAGGGCCTGTGAATGGGCCACATCTGGGAGCCAGATGGCACCACAGAGGGAGAGGGCTGGCTCGAGGCTCGATGTGAGCACACGAACCCATGCCCAGAGCCGGGTCCCCCTGGAGGGGCTTCCTCGCCCCTCACGCATGCGCACGTACGACAGGCCATGCCCTCCTTGGACTCCGGGGTCCTAGGGTTTCCGCCATACGTTTGTAGAGCACAGAGAAGACAGGCCCCACAGCTGGGCCGGTCTGCACTGGATCCCACCCCTAGCTCTTTCTAGCTGTGTGGTCAAGAGCCGGTGGCTTCACCTCTCTGAGCTCAGTCTGGACCTCAGGCTTGTGTGTGAAAGTCAAATAAGGTCTGTGTCAAGTGCGGGCGCAGTTGCTGGCACGGAGGGAGCCCCACATAAAGGGCTGCGATTTCCATCGTGAGCCCGGGCTGGACCCACAGCGAGGCACAGGCTTGGGAGGGAGGGAGGCAGGAAGGGTGAGGGCAAAGGTCCAGAGAGGCATCCAGAGAAGACGGGGACGCTGGGGTGGGAGCCACTGCGTGGGGCCCCTTTCCACGTCCCCTCTGTTATGCGGCTTCTCCGGGCCTCTGTTCCCAGGGCGCCCTCCCACCCCCTTGACACCCCAGCCGAGTTCACCAGCCTCACACGCTCCCTACTTCCTCCCCAGGGAAGGCTGCTGCTGGGGACTTTTGAGCAAGCCCTGGGAATGCAGTTCGAGGCTGAACTGAGAGTGACGGAGATGAAAACGGGAAGAAAGGAAGAGGAGAGGGGCCCCACCTGCCTGGCCCATAACACCAAGCCAGCCTCGGGCTGCTCAGGCTCCGGGAGGCTGGGGGCTGGCGGATCCCCGTGCTTCCCATTCAACCTGACCTTCCAGCGAGAACACAGGCAGGGACACACAGTGGCGGTCACAATAGCCATGACCCACTTACGTCGGGACACGCTGTCATCATAACAAGAACTTTCAGTGTGCGCCACGCTAGCTAAGTACTTTACTGTACGGAGGCTATCTCACAATCACGGAGGAGTGGGGTACCATTTTCACTCCCGTTTTACAGACGAAGAAATTGAGGCTCGCAGAGGTTATAGCACTCCCTCAAGGTCACATGGCTCGTGGGCGTCAGGCTCAGGACTGGCTTCGGCCAGCCCAACGTGCATTTTCACGGCTGCCCTGTGATGCGTTCCCGGCACCTTTTTACAGAGCGACAGCCCAGGGCCGCGTTGTGCCAGACCCGTGTTAATTTCGATGGAAACGGGGCTGCGAGCAAAGAAAGTGCGTGCAGGGTAAATGGAGGGTTGGGGGGCCCTGGCGAAGCTGCTTGCCTCCAGCAGCAAGGGGGCCTTTTCGTTTTCCTTGTGCCTTTTGTATTTCTCCTTAACATGCCGTCTGTTGAAAACCAAGCAACCAACTACGGTAAAGGGGTTAGTTCTCCCTTCTGCCCTGTCCACTTTGCAAAGAAGCGGGACCTCCAGGGTCCCAGTTTGCTGAGACTGAGCAATGCTTTCTGGGTACTACAAATGCCGGTTTCTTCTGGAACACGTTGGATCGGAAGAGCAGCAGGTTAGACCCCAGGTTACCTGTAGGCATGCGGTGTGATTGTGGAAAGAGCCTTCCCCGCTCTGGGCCTCCTCGTGATGTGGTGGGGAGGGGACCGGACTCCATGGTAGCTGACAGGGGGAATGGCCTGACCCCAGCCCAGTCCGTGGGAAGGAAGCTGGACGGTCTGCATGGATCTCCACAGAACGAGAGAGAAGGGGCATCAAAGGTTGAGGCCGGAGCTCCCCCACTCGCTCTCACTCCCTTTCCCTGCTATCTCACCGACTGCCAGCCCGCAGCCGCAGGGACCCGGGCCAGGTGGAGTTTCTGCAGCAGGACTCAAAGACTCAGAACATTCGTGCTGAAGGCAACTTGGTCTCACACCCATTGCTCAGAGGAGGAAAACTGAGGCACAGAGAGGAGAAGCAACCAGCTCAACGTGATGCAGTCAGAGGCCCAGCTGGGACTGGCTCTTTCCACCCACTGAGGGACCCTAATCTGTTAGATCTTAACCAAGAGGCCCTGGGAGGGAGCCGGGAGAGAGGGGGCCTTTAAGTTCCTTTGGCTTTGAAGACAGAATAATCATGACTTCCTTTTCTAAATATCTTTTGGCCCTTCCTAGAGCCAGATGGCGGATGTTTGGAATTTATGTTGTAAATAGTGTTTAAGAAGGGGACGGGGGTGCAGATGTGTTACTTTCTCCATCCTCCAAAAGCCAGATCGGAAGGAGGGAGTGAGGGGGGCAGGGGAGCTGGGTATGAGATTGGGGAGAAGAGAGAGGAGAGGGGGGAGGAAGGAGGAGTCGTTGACTGAGAGTGAGGACAAGAGAGGCAGAGAGAGGAAGAAAGTGAGTGGAGAGGGGGTGAGGGGTGAGAAGAGGGGAAGAGGGAGAGGAGGTGGCTGAGGGAGATGGGGAAGGGGCTGCAGGCTCGGACTAGCTCCATCTTGAGTTCAGGAGCAAACCCTTGAGTTTTCTAAAAATAGCTCAGCCTTTCCCCCAGCGGGGCTGGCAGCAGGGACAGGAGAGAGGCACGCTTGCCCTTTTATGGTAAGAAAAACTCGGATCCCCAGAGGGGGAGCTGGGCCCGGAGTCCGTAGTTCTGGATGAGGCCCAGCCCTGGGGTCCAGGGTGCGACAGTCCGGGTGGGGGCTGTGGCTTGGTGGGATGTCCTGGCGGGGGGGGGGGGGTTGGGGGAGTAGCTCCGTCCTCTGTGAAGAAAGGGCTGGGGTGGCCACCCCAGAAAGCCCTGGGGTCCTAGCAGAACACCAGTGATAGAGCCGAAAGCCTTTATAGAGACATCTGGTCTACCCCATCTCCCTGGTTTTAGAAGAAACTGCACCCCCAGAGAGGGGAAGAGACTGTGTGGACGTTTGAGGTGTCAAGGGAAACAGGCCCCAGGTTCACGTGGGGATGGCTAACATGCCCAGTCTTCTAAAGGGCGGTGTGGTTAGTGGGGAGAGCACTGGTCTGGGCCTCAGGAGACCCAAGGCCCACTTCCCATTTGCACATGGTTTGCTGTGTAACCTCGAGCAGTATACTGAACCCCTCTGGTCTCAGATTCCCTCACTGGGATGATCTTAAGGCCTCTCTGGGAGTTCCAAGGCTGGACAGCCGAGCCTGGGCACAGAGGGCGCTGCTCCCAGGTAGAGGGAAGGCTGCGGGCTGCTGTGTTCTTCCTGGCTGACTTCCGGTGCTGAGGCACGAGCTTAAATGGATGCAGACAGAGAGAGATGAGGCCTGGTGGGAGACTGAGGCAGCTCATGGATGGAATCCCTGTTTCAGCTGGTTGGGTCCAGCCCCTCGCTGAACGCACCGAGGCCAGAAAAGACCTCATCCTCACGGTCACGCTCACGGTCACATGGAGGGTTGAGGCAGAACTGAGAACAGAACCAAGGGCTTCCCCTCCGGCCTTGGGCTCTCTCCTCCGCAGGAGGCCTCCCGCTGCCGCAGCCGACAGTGTGGGGGACCGTCTCCGGGCAGGGAGAGAGCGTTCCTGAGCAGAGCAGTTAGAACTCAAGATACACCATCATCTTTTCACTACTTCTTGGAGGTAGTTATGTCCTGGTGGGGCGCCCGCCTCTCTTCTGTCCCCTTCCCTTGCCTCCGAGGACCATATCATGGCTTCCACGGACAGAGGCAGGGAAAGGGTAGAGAAGGATGCAGCGGGCTGGGCGGCCGCTTGGGCGGCGTGACCTCGGGCAAGTCCCTCCTGCCGTTGGCCTCCAGGTTCCGCATCTATCACATGCTCTCGTTAGGCCCTTTCAGCTCTAGCAGGATAATGACGCTATGGGCTTAAAACTCACCACCAGGGATGGCGATGAAGCATCTGCTAGGGTCACCAGGGTGAGTGAAATGGATTCAGTACTACTCCGTAGCTTTATAGTCCCTGGAGGTGGGGACCCAGGGGCCAAGGTTCCTGGGAGCCCCGGTCCTGAGCCCAGGCTGACTCTCTGCCCCCGGCCTGAACCCAGAACTCACAGAGCTCCGGTGCCGAGTGTCCAGGCATGCCTCACACGCGCCGCGCAGGACACCGCCTAGGCGTGGCTGTGCCCGTGACTCTGCCCTTGCCTCTCCTCCCTCCCACACGGCTGCCCTGTGGGGTTCCCCTTCCTATCCGCCCGCACCCCTTCTCTCCACACCTGGTCTTTCTGTGACTCAGCCCCAAGAGGCTCGCTTTCCTCTTCCAGCCTCCTGTGACCCGCCCCCCCCATGCTAGGGGAATAGAGGGACAGGAAAGAAAGAGGGACAAAAATAAAGCATCTTGTTCTAAACTGGAAGCTTCTCCGTGACCCTCCTGGAATTTCCATGGAGACTCTCGGGGGCGTGTGAACAGAGCTCCCAGGGACCCGGGCCCCCTCCGCCTCATTCTTGCCGGGGCGGAAGGCCATCGGCTGAACGCTCCGTGGGGACCCAGTCTTACAGTCGGGCTCCGGGTCTCCCTGGTCAGTCCTGGTGGGTTCCCTGGGAAGCGCAAGAAGCAGCAGTGGGGTGAAAGGAAGTGGAGGGGAGGAGCGTCCCAGAGGGCCCCCGTGAAGGCTGAGCAGAACCGATGTCATGCCCGGCTGGGAATCTGACACCCAGGCGGCAGGGGGGTTCAGTCCCAAGGGCCGAGGATGTGAAGTCCCAGGCTGGCAGTGGGCAAGGCCACGAGGCTCAAACTCTTCTAACTCGATGTCTCTCTACAGCGTCTGTGCTGAGCTTGCATGCCTCTGGTGACGGGGAGCTCAATCGCCTCATCTCTCTTTGGACAGACTCTTGGAGACTCCCTCCTAATATCCCACGGACACCCGCCCCTCTGGGACTGCATGTCCTGTCCTCAAGGTTACAGAGAACAAGTGTCTGCTCCCTAGCAAGCTCTTCGGGGGTTTAAAGATGGCGACTACAGCTCGCGGGCTTTCGACCCCTCCTGCTCCCACCCACGGTCTCCTGTCCCATTATTCGAGACCTCGGAGTCACGAATGCGGAATTCCCAGGGCTCTCCCCTGCACTGGGGGTCTTGGCCCGATGGCGTTGGGGAAAGGATACAAACGGGCTAACTACAGAAAGGGACCCCTCCCGGAGACAGCTACCAAGAAGGACTTCCACCACCGAATGGCGTTTGGGTTGCCGGCTGTTAAGGCCGCTTCACCATCACACCTTGCCCACTTTGCCAGACGAACTCTCAACCGAACTTCTAGACCTACCCTCCGTTCCAGCCAAATGCGCTTGTTTGCTGTTCCGGAAATGACCTCTGGGGCCGCCTCCACACCTTCGCACACAAAACTCTCTACCCTGAAAGCCTTTCCTTTTCTTCTCTGTCTACCCGAAGCGCGCCCCTGCCGCTCTGCCCACGCCTGCCCCAGGTGTTCCCTCCCTGAGAGTGCGGGCAGCCCCCATCGTACGTGGGGTGGCCCGGGCGATCCCCCTTCCATCCCAAATCGTAGAACATCACAGCCTAAAGGGCCCAGAGGGACAGAGAACTTGACCGAGTGTGTTCGCTGCAGAGCTGGGGCCAGAGTCCTAGCCCGCCTCTTTCCCTTTTCCCCCATCTTGCTCCAGCTTCTCTCGGCCGACACCCTTGGACTCAATGGGGTTGTCAGGTCACATGCCTGAGGTCTAGTGGGCTCCGGGCAGACTGGCCAGTGGCCTCTGAGCCTGGTAGACCAGCCAGGGGTGGTGCTGTGGCCGCTACAGATGCCATCCTGAGGCGGCAGCCTCCCTCTGGACACTTCTCCCCCATCTTTGTTTGGCGAATGAGGAGGAGGGGGAGGAGAAGGAGGAAGAGGACAAGGAGGAGGAGGAGGAAGAGGAGATGAAGGAGAAAGAGGAGGAGGAGGAAGAGGAGGAAGAGAAGGAGGGGGGAAGAAGAGGAGGAAGAGGAGGAAGTAGATGAGGAGGAGGGGGGAGGAGGAGAAGGGAAAAGGAGGAGGAGGAGGAAGGGGAGGAGGAGGAGGAAGGGGAGGAGGAGGAGGAAGGGGAGGAGGAGGAGGAAGGGGAGGAGGAGGAGGCAGGGGAGGAGGAGGAGGAAGGGGAGGAGGAGGAGGAAGGGGAGGAGGAGGAAGATGGGACGGGGTGGAAGCTAGTGACAGCTGAGCAGTGTCCCTGTTAAGGTCACAGGGACCAGTGTGTTTCCCAGTTTGGGGCTTTTCCCTCTCCCTTGGAGCACGGCTTGGGGCAGAGGAGGGCCATTCAGGAGGGGACCTAGGCTTGTGGCCCCATGGGTGCTCAGGGAGGGGCGGGGTGAGGCTGCTCCTTCCAGCCTTGGTCTGGCTCACTGCCCCCCTCCTCAAATCTCTGGTGGGCTGTGCTGGGTTAGGGGCACCCAGGACTGACGGGCCCCCCAAGGGTACTCAGTCCACGCTACGGGGTGCTCACTGGCAAGAAGGATGGTTTGGCCAAGGTTTGTATTTTTGCCCCTGAGCAGGTGTGTGGATGGAGGTAACAATACTTAATCTAGAAGGAGGCGCCAGGCTTCAAATGGCCCCCTTTCCCAATGCCGAGTTGGTCCTGTCGGGCGGGTGGAGCCAGAACTAGCTCTCGCTCTCAGACTCAGTGGGGCGGCGCTGGAGCTCCGGGCATGGGGTTCTGGAGCCAGCCTGACCTGGGTCTGAGCTCTAGCTTGGCCTCTTACAAGCTGTGTGACTTTGGGCAAACGACGACCTCTCTCTGAGTCTCTGGGGCCCCAGAGAGGGGACGGCACTTACCTCAGAGAGTGCTGGGCAAAGGGCCGGGCATTTGGGAAGACTTGGCATGTGGCAGTTGTTATTTTTGAAAGAACACGGGCGGTTCATCCCCCCTGGGGAAAGAGGAGTTGGGGCCCACTACGGCGCCTCCTTCCCTCCCAAAGAAGCTGCCTTTAATATAATTAGTTCAACGGTTTCAGTCACCTGCGCTCAACGGTAGTCCGTCCCGAGGCAGGTGACCCACCTTCTGAGGTGGCCTCCGAAAGTCAGCCTAACGCTATGTCACAGTGCCTAGGTCCTCAGGCGGGCACTTTCTCCTCTCGCACCATCACAGAGAGGGCGCGTGCAGTATAAGATATTTTGAGAGACACAACATTCCTGTATGTTTTATTACAGCGTATTGTTGGAATTGTTCTATTATTATTGTTCACGTCTCACTGTGGCTAACTTCTAAGTTAAACATTATCCCTGGTATATACGCACGGGAAAAACGGGGTTCAGTGCCCCCGGCGGGTTCAGGCATGCCCTGGAGGTCCTGGAACAGACCCTGTGTGGACGAGGGGGACCCCCGTTCGCACATTTTTAGCAGTGATTTGTTACTGAGCACTTGCTGTGTGCCGGTCACTGTTCTGAGGGCCTCATGAGTTTTAACCTGTTTAATCCAGGCAACTCAGGAACCCGAGGAGACAGGAATTCTTATCACGCCCAGCGTCACACAGTTGCTACGAGGAAGGTCTGGAATTCGAACCTGGGAGGCCTGACCGTCACTGGCACCTTTAACCACCAGCGTCGTGCATCTTTAAAAAAATTTTTTTAAACGTTTATTTTTGAGAGAGAGAGAGAGCGTGAGCAGGGGAAGGGGCAGAGAGAGAGGGAGACACAGAATCCCAAGCAGGCTCCAGGCTCTGAGCTGTCAGCACAGAGCCCGACGCGGGGCTTGAATTTACGAACTGTGAGATAATAACCTGAGCCGAAGTTGGATGCTTAACCTACTGAGCCGCCCAGGCGCCCCAGCTGCCTTTTGCACCCTAGCCCCATTCTGGCAGCTGTCTGAGCCCCCCCATCCCAGTCCCCTCTTCACCTGGGCACAGAGGATCACCCCACCTTCTGAAAGCCCCCTCGCTCAGGAGTTGGCCTCGGTTTCCTCGTCTGAACGAAAAGGGACCTGGATGAGCCGGGCTCCACGGGCCCCAGGAATGGGCGATTCGGGCTGTGCGCTAAGGCGTGTTTTGAACTGGAGGAAAGGTTTCTGGGGGAGACGCGTGGCTGCCAATAAGTCTCTTTTGCAAGCGGGGAGGGGGCCGCCTCTGTGGCTCTTGTATGTGTGGCAAAGCCCCAAGGGACCTGTCTAGACAGGCCATCAGGGGGTGGCGGCTACCGTGGGCTCTTTTCCCCAAATTCCTGCAGATGCTGGGGCCGGCGGCCCCTGGCTGGAGCAAAGATGCTCTGCGGCTCGGTGCAGGGAGGGCGATTTCTACACACCCATGTGGGCAGGGGGAGCAGCAGTTTTGTTTAGTTTTGTAGTTTTGTTTGCGGTTTTGTTTGGCTTTTTTGTTTTTTATGGTTTTTTTTGTGTTTTGTTTTGTTTTAAGGAAGCTCTAGGGGCTCCTGGTGGTTCAGTCAGTTAAGCCTCGACTCTTGATTCCAGCTCAGGTCATGATCTCACGGCTCACAGTTCGTGAGATCAAGCCCCACGTTGGGTTCTGCGCCGACCGTGCAGAGGCTGGCTGGGATTCTCTCTCCCTCTCTCTGACTCTCCCCGTCTCTCTCTTGCTTGCTCTTGTTCTCTCTCCAAATAAATAAACATTTAAAAAATAATAAAGTAAGCTTGAATCCCCACGTGGGGCTCAAACTCACGGCGCTGAGATCAAGAGCTGCCTGCTCTCCTGACCGAGCCAGCCGGGCGCCCCACTTTCATTCTTTAGCATGCAAATTTGACAGACGCGAAATAAAGGGTGTAACATATATACTGCTAGAAACCTGACAGTTTGGGGGCTCCTGGGTGGCTCAGTCAGCGGAGCGGCCGACTCTTGATTTGGGCTCAGGTCCTGATGACTGTGACATCGAGTCCTGCATCAGGCTTCGCGCCGCCCCTCCCCTGCTCACGCTCTCCCTCTTTCTCAAAAAGAAAGAAAGAAAGAAAGAAAGAAAGAAAGAAATCTGACGATTTTAAGTGTTGTCAAGGCCGGGGCTGCTCATATACAACTGGTGGGAGCGTAACTTGGTTCGGCCGCTTCGGAGAACAAGGTGCTCTCCTGTAAAGCCGACGGGCGTGTACGCCAGAACCCAGCAATCTCTCTCTCTAGGTATAAATTCCAGAGAAACTCTGGCTCATAGGCACCAGGAGACATGGACAAAAATAGTCATAACAGCCACAATCAGAAAAAGCCTTCATCACGGTTCTTCGCACGACCCCGTGGCCCCGAGCCCTGGGGACTGCTCACTTGGAAAACCATGGTGGAGGCCGGGCCCAGGGAGAGCCCCGCGGCGAGGACCTCAGACACCATGTCCCAAGCTCCTCAAGGCTCACACGGGGAATCAGATACAGCCCCGGGGGTTCGTGGGAACCCTGGGCCTGGAACTTTCTATCCCTCCGACCTATGTGTGTCAGCTCTTCCCACAACTGGCCACTCTGGGAAAGGGCTGATTTTGCTCCAAGAGATGCAGCGTGGCTCTCAGGGAGCAGTGACAGAGTCCCTTCCATCCTGGGGCAGCGGCGAGGCCGAAGGAAAAGCAGTGGCTTTGAAACGAACTAGAACACTCGGTTTCGAGTTCTGGCGAGGTCACCCTCTTAGCCGATCTCCTCTCTGAAACAGGATTCTCGCTCACTGCTCAGAGGCGCCGTGGCGGGCGAGCCAAGAGCGTGCGTTTTGGAGCTGTGGACCAGGTTCGACCCCCCTCTGCCACTTGCTAGTGGTAGGACCTCGGGTAAGCTCGTGTGGTTTCCTGCTCTCCAAATTAGGGATAACGGAATGGCGCTGATTCCTGCCTCTGGGTCATTCTGGGAGGATTAAAGGATAATACCAGTGCTTCAGGCTGGTACCTGGCCTCCCAGGAAATCCTCTGTGTGTATTCACGGGGTACACTGGAGGGTCAGCAGGAAGTTCCGGGGTGGAGTGGCCGAGGGGCAGGGCAGGGGTGGGAGAGCCCGGGGGGAGAGAGGAGAGCAGCTGGGGCAGCTGGCACAATACATGTCCAGCCTTAAGGGCTGACGAGCTGTGTGACCTTAGGCAAGTCACTTAGCCTGAAGGACTCAGTTTCTTCATCTGCACAATGGGGCTAAGAATTACACAGGGTTGTTGTGATGCGTTAGTGAATTATTTCATGGAAAGGCCTGAAGTGATGCCTGGACGATAACAATCACAACCTAATTCTCGTATCTGCACCATGACCTCGGAGTCCGGGATTGGGGAGGCTGGCCGCTTCTGTTCCAGCCCTGTCATTGGCTCTCTGCGTGAGAGAGAGCAGTGCTCTCTTACTGGGTCCAGTTCCCTCAGCTGAGTTTGTGAGGGTCCCAGGCTGCTCGACAGCCCCGCGATCTTAGAGCCCCGGGGTGTGGGAACTGCCCCGGGAGCTTGAAATCCAGATTCCTGGGGCCCCTGCCGACGGCTCCCTGTCAGTAGATGAGTGTATGGTAGTTCAGACACCACACTTAGGGACACATGGCCCACACAATGTCTTATAGGAAAGGGGACCTTACCTAGCCCTTTAGGTATCTCAGGCTGTTCCCTCTTCTGTGCCCCTTTAACCTCTGACCTTTGAACTCACACCTCCTGCCTCTTTCCAGACCCTGTCTTCTCTTCAGCGGCTCTGAGTGCTCCCTGTCTGAGTTTCATTCCCACTTCTCTCCGGACAGAGCCGAGGCCATCTTGCCCCTCAGGAGGAGTGGGGTCTGGCGGTAACGAAACACCAGCCCCATTTGCCCTGCTCTTGTGTGCCTGTGTCCGTCTCTCTTTATGACAACCAAGTGACGTCCGAACCAAGGCCATGCTCATTGTACAGAGGAGGAAGCTGAGGCTCAGGGATAGCCAGCGACTTGCCCGGGGTCACTGGTCTGAGGAGTCCATGAGCCAGAATTGGACCCAGGAAGTTGGATTCCAGAGTCTCCTTGGGGACCGTGATGGCCTCAGGTCTTATGAGACCAGAGTGGGCCAAGTGGGCGGGCTGGCGGTGGGGGGTCGTGTCCACTCCGGGCCCCAGATGTGGTCGGAACATATTCTGGAGAACCAGACCGCCGGCGCACCTTCCGGTGCTGATCTCAGGCCTCTGCCCCTGCGCGGCCCTGCCTCGCGCGTCTCCTGCCCTCCTCTGAGGCCCCCACCGCTCCACGTCACCCCTCCTGAAACCCTGTGCTCTCTGTTGGGTCCTGGTCCCACCCTGAGGCCCTGCACCGCCTGATCCCGGGGTCAGCCCCTTCCCCACCAGAGGCTGCGACAGGGCCAGCCTCTTCCTGAGGCCTCGGGGCTGTGGGCTGGCCCTCCCCTGGCCAAACCTGGAGTCAGAGATCCTTCCGCTCCCTTCCGCCACTCGAGGCTCAACCTCTGAGAGCTCCCATGGGCTTCGGGCCTCTGCTTGGGCTCTCAGCTCAGGGACTCGTGGGGAAGCTTCCGGCACTGGCTGCCCTTCAGGCTGCGGTCGGGCTCAAGGAGCCACATCCTGCATGGAGACCGTGCCGTACAATGGTATCACGGTACACATGGGAAACTGCAGCCCAGAGAGGGTAGGGTGCCCGCCCAAGGCCGCAGGGCCAGGGGGTGAGAGGCAGAGCTGGGGCCGGAGCCCATGTCCCCACCCCCCAGCCGGCACCCCTGGCCTTCCCGCCCCTCTGCTTGTCTGCCGGAGCCTGCGCCGACATAGCTTCGCCTCTGGCTTGGCTTCTTGAAACCATTATTTGAAAACAGCTTTCCTTGCCAGGAGCCCCAGGCTTTTGGAGCTGTGAAATCAAACCTCACAGAACAAGGAAGAAACAGCGCCTCCAGAGCAGCCAGGGAGACGGGCCTAGACTTGGGCATGGCAGTGAAGCTGGGGCCGGCAGGACACCAGCGCCGACCGCTCCCTCTTCTCCCACCCCCCCCCCCCCCATTTAACCAGAGCCACGAAGAGGCCTCTGGGCCAATCGGGCCACAGATCCTGCCCGTCTGGTCAGGGCGGGATGGGCACTTAGAGATCATCCAGTCCGGCCTCGGTACGGATGGGGAAACTGAGGCCCAGAAAGGTGGAAGCGCCGAGCAGGTTAGGAAGAGACCCCTGGATACAGCATGCCCCTGGGGCGGGTGCCACAGATGCCCCGCGATTCGCAGACGCCATGTCTGCCACTGGTTCTTACCTCTCCTGGGGTCTGTCTGGTCCAGGTGTGGCTCCTCGCGGCCCGGACACGGGGGGCAGCCCATTTAGGGGATTGCTGGGGGTGTCACTGCTTCTCAACTAACTTGACCGGGCCTCTGGCACCCCTTACTGCCACGGGGCATTTTTAAACGGCTGGCACTGGGCCCCCCTCCCCTGAGCCCCTGGCCCGCCGCTCCTTGGCCGCAGAGGCCCCTCTGCCTTTTACCTTATATGAGCTGAAGAGGCGAGCCTGGTGTTGGGGTGAGGCGGGTGCTGAGTCCTCCCGGGGCCCCCCATTGGCCCGGGCGCCCGCCACGTGACCGCCTCGCCTTGACCTGCCCCTGGTGCCGAATGTTGCTTTTACCCCCTAAGGAAGGAGTGGTTGACAATTTTCATATTTCTTCTAAATTTGGAGATTTCAGACAATGCCGGGAGGCTTGGCTCCAGCTGCCGGAGCCCATGTGTAAGTCATTAAGCCAGAGAAGGGGGGCCGCGGGAGAGAGGGAGGCAGGGAGAGGAGGAGGAGGAGGAGGAGGAGGAGGGGGAGGAGGAAGGGGGCTGGAGTTCTGAGACTTGCCAGTTGTCAGCCTGGGAACATGAGCAAACTCCCTGGGCGCTGGCCGTGTGTGAGAACTTCCTTCCTCTTTCCCCACCCCAGGTGTCCCAGGACCGGAGAGGGCGTTCTGAGATTTTTTTCTGGGAACCCCTGGTGGGGAAGACACCAGTTCTCGTTCCTGAGGTACAAGGTCTGGCAGGAATGGCAGGGGACAGGGGACCAGGAGGAAGTCAATTCCCTCTCCAGAAAGCCGGGGCCCTGATAGGCCAACCCCATCATTGTGCGAAGGAGGTGCAGGGCCCCAGAGGGGAAGGGCCTGTCCCGTCACACAGGAGCGGAGACGGCGTAGAGCTTGAACCCAGGGTCTCCCTGCCGTCCTAGTGGTCACAGACGCCCATCTCTCACCAAGTATACTCCCCCTTTCTCATTATGCTTCTTCTAGAGTCGACATTTTTCCTGCCCCGGGGCCTTTGCACTTACAGTTCTCGCTGCCAGAAGTGCCCTCTCCCCAGAGTTTCCCAGAGCTGGCTCCTTCCCCAGCAGCTGGTCTCGGCTTGAAAGTCACCTCCGCCACTGCGCTACCCGCCACCGCTCCCCTCGCTTGGTGCCTCGCACTACGCTTCTTTTACGTATTTAGTGGTTTAGTCGCTTGTCGTCCAGCACTTCCAGGAGAGTGTGACTCCCCTGAACGGGGTCTGTGTCCCCAGGCCTCCCGCAGTGCCCTTGAAGAATGGCCTAGAAAGATGTCTGTGGATGGACAGCCACCGTCATGGCGTAGGGACAGCCTCTCTGAGGCCCGAGGAGGCCTCCCGTCGGTGGCCAGCCGTGCCCTGTGTCGAGGGCTCTGCCGCCCCATCCCTGCCTGGACCCCAACTGCCTCTGTTCACATTCTCACTCAGGCTCCCAGACCCGCGGCGCGGCCCCTGTCCCAACCCCCCTCCTCCCTCAGGGCAGGTTCCCTCCAGCCCACAGCCTGGTGCTGCCCTGCGGGGGGCGGCCGAGTGTCCCCGGGGGTGTGTGGGGTGCCGCGCCCGAAACACTCTCTGACCTAGGAGCTTCCTTCTCTAGTAGGAGCATCTTCACCCCCACCTTGTTCCCTCTGAGGAAAGACCTTGCTTGATGCCAGAAGTCCTGTGCACCCTTCGCGTCTTGACCACTGCCTAGCTGTGTGGTCTGGGCACAGGGTTTTTTTTTGTTTTGTTTTGTTTTTTAATGTTTCTTTATGAGAGAGAGAGAGATAGAGACAGAGCACAAGCAGAGGAGGGGCAGAGAGAGAGGGAGACGCAGAATCCGAAGCAGACTACAGGCTCTGAGCTGTCGGCACAGAGCCTGAAGTGGGGCTCAAACTCACAAACTATGAGATCATGACCTGAGCTGAAGTCAGACGCTTAACCAACTGAGCCACTCAGGCGCCCCATGGGCACAGGGTTTTAACCGCTGCTCTGAGCCTCGCTGTCCCCCTCTGCGAAACAAGATAATAAAGCCTGCCTCGCAGTGCTGTCACGAGGGCCAGGTGGCCCCTGCGGTCTTGGGGGATGGGTCAAGCAGAGGCTCCGGAACCAGACTCAGACTATGCTCGGCACTACCTCGGCTGCTTCCCAAGGGGGCTGTGGGAGGGAGCCGGGCGAAGCAGTTTAACACCCACGAACTTCACTTTCCTCCTCTGTAGAATGGAGCAAGAAGCAGTCCTTACCGGCCAGGGTCGCTGCGACGAGGTGACGAGACCATACTGTCGAAGGGGTCAGCCCCTATCAGCTTGTGCGGAAGCGCTCAGTAAACGCGAGCGTGTTGGGGTTATGACAGCAGACCCCACACGCAGCAGACGTGCTACACCCTTCAGGGCATCCCCTTCCGTCCTGGACCAAGAGCGTGGCTTCCATTGCCTGTCCCTGGACAGGGAAGACCGTGGTCATAGAAGGCTGGTAACCCTCCCTCCCCACCCTGCTCTGTCTTGCAGTTTGTCTGTCCAGAGCACCACCAACAGATCCCTGGGTAAAGAGAAAACCAGCCTGATAGAGCTATCGAGATGATGGGAAATCCACTTTGGAGACTGTGAAACATTAAGTTATGCTTCTGTTAATCCCACTACCGTGTAGCCATCAAACATTTTTCATCAAGATACAAGAGAAAAACAGAAAAGCTACCGGTGTATGTTGTAGAGAGACCCGCCGGGTCAAGGGCCAAGAACTCTGGGCCCGGCTGAGGAGTGGGTTGGCTTGGTTACCCGTGAGCCGCAGCCCCTGTTGTCAGAAAGCCCATCATCAGCGATCAGGACAAGGGCTCGAGTGACCCGGAGACAGATCCCAGGACAGGAGGTGAACCAGCCCCGAAATACCATGACTCGGTCTCTATAAATCTGTCTCAACCATTTTGAAGCCCGTTTTTACTTCCTCCCTTGCCTTCTCTTGGGAGTTATGAGGCTTTATGTGTCTTAGCCACTCTGGAAAGTGATTTTTCTTTCCAGACACGGCCAAACAGCCTTGAAAATTCCTGCACCCCAGAGGCAACAGGTCAATAAGACTCTGGCTTCGTGTGTGGGAGTCAAGTGTCCTGGGAAGTGAAGGGGGCTTCGAGTGAAGAGGTGGGTATGCGAGGGGGCTGGGTGAGTTCTGTGTTCCCAGAGGGTGTGTGTAGTTAGGGGTAAGGGGAATCCCAACCAGGAGGGTGAAGGACTTCGAGAACAGGAGCCTCATGGCACCTGGAAGTTGCCTTATATCTTCTGGTAATCAAGGAAGAGAGTGGGGGCTACATTTGGAACCTTCAGGAAGATAGGGTCGGATCTTCAGGAAGAAGGATATTTTAAGTCAGTGGAGCTACCCAAGGATGAAATGGACAGCGATGAGCTCTCTGTCACTAGAGGAATGCCCACAGAGGCTGGGTGACCATTTGGCAACTCCCTTCCGGCCCAGGGATCCTGTGAATTTTACCTCACACTTCCCATTCGCACCCCCAACCTTCCCCTAACCCCCAGCTCTGACTTCATACTGATCTGACTCGAGGAGAGGTGATCGGTTGGGAGATAATTACGGACTGGAAAGGGCCATAACTCCTGAGTGAAAAATCAAGGTTCCCATGTTTTCTTTGGTGAGGATGAGACTTTGGTTTCCTTGACTGAGTTCGGTCCTGAGAAGGAAGTAATAGTGAAGAAATGCTTAGAACTGTAATCAAGTCAATTTCTCAAAAACATCCTTTCATAGACAGCTGTCCCCGTGTGTTATTGAAGTAAAAAATCATGGTACAGAAGGAAATATATGGTATAATCCCATTTCAGTAAAATGTGTACTGAAATGAGATACCACTTCACATCCGTTAGGATGGCAATAATAGTGATAATAATAATAATAGTAGTAGTAATACCCCCTAGATACTTAGATACTTGTACTTCGATGTTCTCGGCAGCATTATTCACAGCAGCCAAAATGGGAAAACAACCCAAGTGTCCATCAGTGGATGAACGGATGATCAAAATGCGGCATATACGCACGCCGAAATATTATTCGGCCGTTAAAAAGAACAAAATTCCATCCCGTCGGCAACATGGAGGAACCTTGGACACATCGTGCTGAGTGAAGGAAGTCAGACCCAGGGGACACATGCTGTGTGATTCCACTTCTGTGAGATTCCTCGAATAGACAAATTCACGGAGACAGACAGTAGAATGGGGTTGCCAGGAGCTGGGGGGAGGGGAGCGGGGAGTTCATGTTTAACGGGTCTAGAGTCCCTGCTTGGGATGATGGGAAAAGCTCTGGAAGTGGGTAGTGGTGATAGTCGTACGACACTGTGAACGTTCTTCCTTATATATTTAAAAATGATTAGAATGGTCGATTTTATGGCGCACGTATTTTGCCCTGATAAGCGAAATGACGTGGCTGTTGGGGGTGGATAGTGGGGGGGTAGCAAGTGCCCTGCCGGAGGCTGCGTTTGTGTTTTGTCTGTCCCTGAGGCTACTGCGCAGATAGACCAGGACAGAAGGTCACTGGGAAGTGCCTGGCAGGCGTGTCTCTGGGAAAGGAAGGGGGACGAGCTTCCCAGGGTGGACGCGGGAGAAGGAAATAACCAACTTCTCGCGTGGATCACCTGGGAGGGATGGCTGTGGGGAGGGAACAGCGGCGTAGCGCGGTCCTCCCACACCTCTGTGACCCCTGGGCCTGCGAACGGGGACAGGACGTGGGACAGGCTTGCGCTGAGGGGCCCTTGGTGCTTGGCTTGGAGCCCCTTCTTGGACTGGGGAGAATATGAGCTTCTGTCTGTGGCCGCTTCGGGGGTGTGGACTTGATCCACAGCTTGGGCTCTGTCTCACCGAGACCAGCTTCCGCTGGACGTTCGTGTCTTTCGGCCCCAGGCTGTGCACCTGCTGCAGCAGCGGATGGAACTGGACGCTGCCCCCTCCCGACACGCCTGTAAGGACCGGGGGGCCACCTCCGGATGCGTGCGAGGAGGGTGGCGGGAGCTGCGGCCCATCTCTCCTCCTGCTGTTAGCGTCACGTGGACCTGGCCCATTTAAACTCAGAGGACCAACTGGGCCCCCCAGATCACACCCCGAACTGTGCAGACGGACACTCCAGTAATGCACGGGAGTGTGCGCGTGACTGCACGCGTGTGTGAAAACAGTTCCCTGGTAGAACTTGAGAGAGTGTGGGAATTTGAGTGCTTTTAGCCCACTTCGTGATCGTTTTCTGGATTTGATACATTTCCTGATTGACACTGAGCATTTATTGTTTTTCACTATCCAGGAAATAAAGGGAATTATCACTTTAAAAAAATTTTTTTTAACTTTTATTTATTTTTGAGAGACAGAGAGAGACAGAGCATGAATGGGAGAGGAGCAGAGAGAGAGAGAGGGAGACACAGAATCCGAAGCCGGCTCCAGGGTCTGAGCCGTCAGCACAAAACCCGACACGGGGCTCGAACCCACGAACCACGAGATCATGACCTGAGCCGAAGTCGGAGGCTTAACTGACTGAGCCACCCAGGCACCCCATGCTTTAATTTTTTGAAAAATGTTTATTTATTTATTTTGAGAGAGAGAGAGAGAGAGAGTGTGTGTGTGTGTAGGGGTGGGGCAGACAGAGAACCCCGAGCAGGCTCCATGCTGTCAGCACAGAGCCCAATGTGGGGCTGGAACCCACGAACCGTGAGATCATGACCTGAGCTGAAATCAAGAGTCAGATGTTTAACCGACTGAGCCACCCAGGCGCCCCGGCTGTACCTTAATTAAAAAAAAAAAAGTCACACAGGTCCTTGACAACTTACTTTGTGTTACAACTTACAGAGGCCAACCGCGCAAAATCAGAAATTTAATAGGGTGTGAAATGTCCGGTGAATAAGGACCCGTCAGCACTCAGCTGAAAACCATTCCTGCTACTTCAAGCAGAAAGGAATTCACTGCTGGGAATCCGGTGCCCACACAACTGTGAGGAAGGCGGAAGAAGCTCTCGGCAGGGTCTGAAAACGGCTCAGTTGACAGCCCCGCAGTGCGGTCCCTCTAGGTGAGTTCCTACCTCTGCTGCCGTCGGAAGTGCCCGAATCAGAAAGGGCAGCTCCACCGCCGGCTTTAGATGAGTTCGGGGTCAGGAAGCCACCCTCGCTCTTCCCCAGCTGCCCCTCCACTCCCTCGAGGCTGGCAAGGGCTCTAGATTCATTTCTTCCCCCCCCCACCCCCAAGCCTTATTGTTTCCATATGGTTTCCAGCTTGGGAGAGGGCCCCAGGGTAGATTAAAAGCTGCCTAGTAGCTTCAGGGAGAGGCTCAGGCAGAAGCCCTGACACCTGGGGGTGCCGGTTGGGGGGGGGGCGCCCTCAAAGGCCGCTGAGCTCTGGAGGCTCCTAGTCATGGTTGAAGGCGAGCCTTTCGAAGAGATACTCACCCCGCCAGCTGGGGGTTGGTCAGCCTGCAGAGGCGGGACAGGTGGCCACCATCTTCTTGATGAGTTTCACCTCCCCACCCAGGAAGTGGTTCTCCGGATCACAGAGATGGGGGTGCAGCAGAACCCAGGGCGTGCAACTCCAGGAGGGCCTGGGTCGGGTTCTCCTCCAGGACCGTCGCAGCTTCCGTGGCGTCCCCGCGTCTTGGGATGGCTTCTGCGGGTCTTGGGGAGAGGGCGCGGCCGGTGTGCTGGTTTGGCCTCTTCAAGAGCTCCGGGCCCTTGCGCTTCTCCTCGGCGAACTCGTGGAAGGAGTGGCCCGCCTCCAGAGCCACGTGGTCATGGTCGAAGTTGAAGCCCAGAGAGAGGTAGGCGTAGGGGGTCTGCAGGTCCTTGCTGCCCGGGCAGTTGACCGTGGCCTCCACCTTGGTGGAGTGATTCTCAGAAGCTCACGGCTCATTGGCAGTGAAGAGTTAAGCTCCACAGATGGTGTTGGCTGGTCTCAGAAGGCTGTGGCTGGAACAGAGGTTGGAGGGAGGTTGGAGGCTGGAAGAAGGGGCATCCCTGGGTTTGTTCCATCCAAACACTGTTGCAACAAGAGACAGATCTGTGGGACCGTCGGGCACACTGCCTATATTAGCTTCTCGGGGCTGCTATGCCCAAGTACCAGAGCTGGGTGGCTTAACTAACAGCATATTGTTTCCAAGTTCTGGAGTCTAGTCGTCCAAGAGCATGGCATTGGCAGGGCTGGCTCCCCCTGGGGGGCTGTGAGGGAGAATCCGTTCCAGGCCCCTCTTGTAGCTTCCGGTGGTTTGCTGGCAGCCTTTGGTGTTCCTTGGCCTGAGATGCATGAGCCCATTGTGTGCTTTTACGTTCATGTGACATTCTCCCTGTGGGTGTCTGTCTCAAAATTCCCCCTTTTTACAGGGACACTAGTCCTGTTGGATTAAGGTTCGCTCTACCCCAGTGTGACCTCATCTTGACTAATTACATCTGCGATGACCCTATTTCCAAATAAGGTTACATTCTGAGGCGTTGAGGGGTTAGAGCCTCAACATGTGAATTTGGGGTGATGCTATTTGATCCATAAAGAATACAAAACTGCTGCAGAAAACCCATATGGTGGTGCGTGACATCAGCAATAAGGAAGAAGCAGAGCTATGACCGTCATCTAGAACTCTAGGAGGTCTGAGAAGTGTTTTTAGCTTACTAGACTCTCATGATGCAGGCCCTCTCGGAGAGGATTGGGATGGATCCTCTGCCGACCAGCAAAATCTCTCACCTAGATCCAAGAGCCTCCACCTGTCTTCTCATGCCTGGTCACTTCGCAGCTGGCACAGTTCACGCCACTGGGCACGTGAACCTGGGGTCCTAGGAATAGTCCTATCTGTCGAAACCAGAAGATAGGAGTCAGAGCCTGGCCTCTAACTGACTTGTAGGGGGACAACCACAGCTAATCGCAACTGACTGCCATCCACCAGTCACTCAACAAACACTGTGGGGCTCATGGTCATCACCACACTCTGGAATCTCGGGCCACGCATTGGTAGTTAACTTCATAAACTTGTTCTATAAGATGGTCCCACTCGAATTTGCTTCTTTATTCTTTCTGTCCTGGAATTAAAAACTAAAGGTAATTGTCTTCTCCCAACCATGACCAATTTCCTGTCACCACCATTTTTCCTTCTTGTGTCCCGGTCATGGCGTGCGCGTGCTAGCCAAACCCAACATCTTCTTTGATGACAGGTCAATGATTTATTTTATCTTATTATTTCTTTAAGTTTATTTATTTACTTATTTTGAGAGAGCAAGCAAGGCCAGGGGAGGGGCAGAGTGAGAGAGGGAGACAGAGAATCCCCAGCAGGCTCTGCGCTGGCAGCGCAGGGCTCGACACGGGGCTCGATCCCACGAACGGTACCGTGAGATCATGACGGAGCCGAAACCTGAGTTGGACGCTCAACCAACTGAGCCACCCAGGTGCCCAGACAGGGAAATGATTTAGAAGTTCTTCTCCAGGTTGTGCCGCTAACTTGCTGGGTGACTGGGACCCCCGTTTCCCCACCTGTAAGCAGGGTCCTTATTCTCTGGCCAGCCGGCCTGGGTTTTCTCAGGCAAATATAGCTCTCTATTGTATACAAAGTGTTGTCGAGAAGGAATCCAGCCATTTGTGATACGGTTAAGGGTGTTCTCACAGGACACTCTTGTGGAGAGGGATGAAAACTTCTTTCTTGGTGGCTTCAAAACACACGGGAATTCATTGGCTCATGAGATGGAAAAGGCCACAAGTAGGAGCGGCCTCAGGCATGGCTGGGTCCAAGGACTCAAACAATGCTCCTGGGATCTGTCTCTCTCTGAGCATGGATCCTGGGAGGAGGAAGGAGGGAGAGAGGGAGAAAGACGGCGTACCGAGAAAGATGGCGTCACTCATGTCAGGCAGTAACATGTCAAGCAGTGACGCAAGAACCAAGGGCACTGCAGCAAAGACCAGATACCGCCGAAACCTGCCCAGGCTGACGACACTCAGAACTGATGGCCAGCAGAGCCAGAGGGGGTCTCCAAAGGCCCAAGACTGATTAGATCTCTTTAAAAAGGGAGAATTTCTGGGGTACCTGGGTGGCTCAGTCGGTTCAGCGTCCGACTTCAGCTCAGGTCATGATCTCGCGGTCAGTGAGTTTGAGCCCTGCGTCGGGCTCAGAGCTGGGAGCCTGCTTTGGATTCTGTGTCTCCCTCTCTCTCTGCCCCTCCCCCACTCATGCTCTGTCTCTCTCTGTCTCAAAAATAAATAAACATTAAAAAAATTTTTTTAAAAAAGGGAGAATTTCTGCAGCAAATGGTCAGACTTTCAAGACGCTCACCCTTTCCCATCCGGCCACGTCAAAAGGCAGCTGCTGCCGAAGGCCGATATCCGATTGGTCTTGGAACAGAACAGAACAGAGATCTTCCACTGCTTGCCGAGAGCTGCCCGCACGGACGGACGCCTCATCTGCGCGTCCACGGACCTGCTGTCCGTAGGGTTCGGCCGCTTCCTACCCCTTGTTAATTTCTTGCGTGTAGTGTAATTCTGCCTTGTGCTTGGCTTTGCGTGACGTGTAAGAGCCGAGCTAAACGCGTAGTGAAATGGCCCCGAGCGTGGAATCCCG
The DNA here is from genome assembly GCA_030068075.1 of Paguma larvata. Lineage (NCBI taxonomy): Eukaryota > Metazoa > Chordata > Mammalia > Carnivora > Viverridae > Paguma > Paguma larvata. Next base: position 39,926,604 of record CM057826.1, on the reverse strand, counting down.
AGTCTGCTTTAGAAGCATGTCAACCTTGCTTTATGATTGAATAAAGCTGACGTGGCGGAAGGAAGACACGACTCGTGTGTGCGCCCTCCCGGCGTGCGGGGGCGGAGGGTGCTGTGCATGGGCCCAGACAGAAGCGCCCCATCCAGCAAAAGCGACCGTAACGGTCATTTATTCATTTTTGAATAATTCATTCTGTTCTGGGCTTTGCACTGAACTAGGCCTGGGGCTCCCGAGGTGAAGACCAAGTTCCTGTTATTAAGGGGCTCCCCCTGGCTAATGGAGAAGGCAGGGGATTTGAACAGTAGTGCAGGGACGCACCCGGCATACCTAGAGGTCGTTCTGATCTGCGAATCCGGGGAGCTTCTTGAAAGCAGCACGTTGAACTGGAAGAGTGAAAATAGGGAAGAGCATCTGAAACAAAAGGAACAGCATGAACGAGAGCACGGAGGCCCTATTCAGAACTGCACGGAGGCTGGCTTGCTAGATGACGCTGGGCACACCATTTTCCCCAGCTGTTTTTCCGTTTTTGTTTTTTGTTTTTTTTCAGTTTTTCTGCTTGTACAATAAAGGGTTTGGACAGCTTGCTACTGGGGAAGAGAGGGAGAAAACAGTTAGACACCCTTGGAGGGGTGACACCAGACTCACTTCTAAAGTCACTTCATGGGGCGCCTGGGCGGCTCAGTCGGTTAAGCATCGGGACGTCAACTCAGGTCATGATCTCGCAGTTCGTGAGTTCGAATCCCACGTCGGGATCTGTGCTGACAGCTCAGAGCCTGGAGCCTGCTTCGGATTTTGTGTCTCCCTCCCTCTCTGCCCCTCTCCTACTCATTCTCTCTCTCTCTCTCTCTCAAAAAAAAATAAATAAAAAAATAAAGTCCCGTCATGGATTCATGAAGGTGAAGCCCCCCGGGCCCAGCCCAGAGGAGAGAGAAGGGATGAAATGATCTGCACCATGCGGTTACAGGTGTTTGTTTTTTCTATTTAAAATTAGTATTTCTTGTTTGAATAGGTCATATCTACCCCTTGTCACCATCGGACAGGTCTAAACAGCAGACCCTGAAAAGCAAGTACCCTCCTAAATCCACCCTCTTCCCTCCCCAGACGAAATCTCTTGTTACGAGTTTTGCTTCTATTTCCGCGACAGTCCGTGCGGATGCTAGCAGGTTCACCTGCACGCAGGTACATATACGGCCCTGGCTTTCTATGTTCACACGCAGGGGCACCCCGTCCACCCCGTTCGGCCCCTTGCTTCCTTTCCTTAGTAGCGTTTCTCAGCTACTGCAGCCTCTCCTCCCAGAGGGGGCTGCCTGTTCTTTCGATGGCTGGATGGCGTCCCACCTGGCGGTTGTGTCCCACTTCCGGCCACCAGTCCTGTGTGAACGGGGGGGTTGAGCCTTTGGAAGTTTTCCAATCCTTTGCTACTATCAACATTGTGGTGAAGCCCATCCTGGTACCCGTGGCATTTCCGCGTGGGGGTGTCTCTGTCCCACGAAGGCCTAGGAGAGCCGTTGTTGGAGCAAAGGTCTTACGTGTTCGTGGTTCCAACGCAGCACTCCAGTCCCCCTCCCCACACAGAGGTCGTAACCAGTAAGTCCTCTCCCCAGCAGCGGGTGCGGGGCCTTTTAGTCTCTCCAGGCAGCCTGGGGGAGAGGAGGGGGGGATGGGACCTTGGGGGGAGTGCAGGGCTGGGGAGAGCCGAGGATGTGGTGCAGAGGGGGAGGAGCCTGGAGTAGTCCCTGGGGGCAGTGACGGTGACATAGGGGCTTGAAATGCAAGTGTGATGTCGCGCAGGCTGTCAGTTGTTCTTCCTCCCTCAACGGTCCAGTGAGAAGGCCAAGGCCGCTACAGCCTCGCTTTTCCAGGAACGGCCCTTGGGAGGTGAAGGAGGGGGCGCCTGGTGATGCGGGGGTTGGGGGCTGGGGGGCGGTGTGAGCGGCGCCAGGAGCTCAAGCGAGGAGCCAGTGCCTTGAGAAGCAGGCTGTGCCAAGTGAGGACTAATTCGGGAGGAACCTGCTCCCCTAAAACTAAGAGTTAGAGAGGAATTCCCTGCACTTGCCGAAAGGGTGGATCCGGAACTGAAGCCGTGGGATCCAGACATTAAAGACGAGTGACGTTGGACATGGAGACGGCTGACATGCCTAATGGCTGAGGTTCTCAGCCCATCCAACATTGCACCCCGAGCCCCCTGCCCTTCCTCCCAGGGGCCCAGAACTACCTGAGTCTACGTTCCTTGCCTGCCTGTTTCAAAAGGGCGTGCGTCAGCAATTTGACTCTGCTATTTGGGGGAGGCGACAGAGGAGTGGCCTTCCCTGCTGCCAGTTTGTCCCCAGCCCATCTCTTGACTTGGGCAGTAGAGATCCTGGACCCCCACTCCCTGGGGTCTGAGACCTGAGACCACCCGAATGACACTCCTCCCCCGGGGCACTATCCTTAACCAGACCTCCTGTCCCCAACAGGCCCCTTCCCTAGACCCTGTCCTGTGCTCTATGGATCCTCCCAAGGATCCTCAAGGAAGACAGACAGGTGGGACTTCTCCCCCCACTTTGCACGTGAGGACACCTGGGGTCTAGAGATCAGCCTCCCAGGGAGGTTCACCCTGCCCCCCAGCATCGCTCCGTGGAACTTCCCGCTTCCAGCAGGTGACGTCCAAAGAAAGCAAAGCCCAAGTCTTCCCACACCGACAGGACCCCGGAGTGGGTGGGTGGGCTAACTAAGGGAGCATCGGGAGACATGGAGGGTGGACTGGCCCCCTGCCCCTTCCATGCCGTTGCCCCCATATTACCAACAGCAAGTGGCACAGCACTGGGCAGCGTGGGTAAATGTTTCGTACACAGTACTGATGCTTCTTCTCTGTAGAAGTACGGAGTGAGGGGCTGGAAGTCGAAGATATATGCCACTAATCTGCGTGTCACACTACAGCGGATGGAATGGGGCATGGCTCTGGAGCCCATTGGATCTGGGTTTGAATCCTAGGTTTACCACAGTTGAATAACGAATTTACTGTTTACTTGCTATCTTCACGTGTCTAAGTGTCCAGGCGGCTCAGAATGTGGACAAATCAGAAAGGACGAGAGGTGCTTTTGTTTCCTAACTCAGGAGAACAAGCAGGCCTCGAAACCCTGGGGGCGAACGGTCCCCTCGCTCTCCCCAGGTAAGGAGCACTGAGTTTCGAGCCCCGGTCCAGGGAAACTCAACTTTTTTTTTTTAATGTTTATTTATTTTTGAGACATAGAGACAGAGTATGAGCAAGGGAAGGGCAGAGAGAGAGAGGGAGATACAGAATCTGAAGCAGGCTCCAGGCTCTGAGCTGTCAGCACAGAGCCTGACGCGGGGCTCGAACTCATATACCGCGAGATCATGACCTGAGCTGAAGTCGGCTGCTTAACCGACTGAGCCACCCAGGCACCCCGGAACTCAACATTTTTATCATAAAACCTTAGAAGTAAACAACAGTTTATTTTTAAGTAAGTTATTTTAAAAATACATTTTTAGAGGCTTCTGGGTGGCTCAGTTGGTTTAAGTGTCTGACTCTTGGTTTCGGCTCAGGTCATGATCACAGTTTCATGAGTTCGAGCCCCACGTTTGGCTCTGTGCCGACAGTGTGGAGGCTGCTTGGGATTCTCTGTTTCCCTCTCTCTCCTTCCCTCCACCACTTGAACTATCTCTGTCTCTCTCAAAAATTAAAATAAGTAAGTAAGTAAGTAAATAAATAAATCTTTGTAAATTCTGTCAAGAACGCTTTTTTAATAACTATTTTAAATGTTTATTTATTATTTTTGAGAGAGAGAGAGAGACAGAGTGCAAGCAAGGGAGGGGCAGAGGGAGAGGAAGACACGGAATCTGAAGCAGGCTTCAGGTTCTGAGCTGTCAACACAGAGCCTGATGCAGGGCTCGAACTCATGAACTGTGAGATCATGACCCGAGTCGAAGTCAGAAGCTCAACCAACTGAGCCATCCAAGCGCCCTTTTAATAACTTTTTTAAATGTTTATTTATTATTTTTGAGAGAGTGCAAGCAGGGAAGGGGCAGAGAGAGAGGGAGACACAGAATCCGAAGCAGGCTCCAGGCTCTGAGCCGTCAGCACAGAGCCCAACCCGGGGCTCGAACCCACGAACCATGAGATCACGACCTGAGCTGAAGCCGGATGCTTAACTGACTGAGCCACCCAGGCGCCCCAAACATCATTTTAATAATATCTCCTATTCCACTGATAAATAAAAAATAGAAATTAGAGAACATAGAAGTAAAAATAAAAGACCCTAATATTTTTCCTGAGCTTTGAATGACCCCCCGCTTCGGACACCATGAACCTAGCTTCAAGAAAGCATAGAGCTGCATTATTCAAGGGACTTAGAGGCGTGTGTGTGCGCGCGTGTGCGCACGCATAAACACACGTGCTAACTCAGGAATGGAGGTGCTGGGACATTTGGGACAAGGTGAGGGTTTGGGGTTTCCTCGAGTGGCAGGGGCCCGGGCTGAGCTTGCAGCGGGGTCCTGGGTGAGGAGGGAAATGTGATTGGATGGTGGGTGGGCTGGACCTTTAGCGTCTTGGCCGGGAAGCTGCTTGACGAAATCTCTATAGTCCGGCTTGGGCTGTGTTAGTGGGGGAGGCTTTCAGCCTCCTAGTGACCCCCTTCCCCACCCCCAGAGTGCCCTTAGTTAACCCCCTTGCCTCCTTAGATGGTGAGCCTAGCCAGAGGGACTTCAATATATATTATATTGTATTATATTATATTATATTATATTATATTATATTATATTATATTATTATAGTTATATAGAACATGAGGGGCTTCTATTTTTACATCTGTCTTTTCTAATGTCTATTTTCGTGTTAAGGGAATATGATATATTCATATAATAGTATTTTAAAGAATTTATAAAGATTTATTTAAAAAAAAAATAGCTTAGTTAAGATGAAGTTATTTATTGAAATAAGCGTGGAGGTCGAGCCGCCCCTGGCCCACCTACCTGGAAGGGTAGGGGATGGGCTGACAATGACTGCCGTCACAGGGGGGTCAGTTTGGCAGGGCACCAGACAGTGACGTGATCCCTGATTTACCTGCTCGCCCTAGAGCAAATTCATGTTCACTGCCCCTGTGGGAAAGGGTTATGGTCACGGTTATTGGAGATTGTTTCCAACGGGGAGCAACCTGGTGGGGGGCATGAGGGAAGATCAGTGACCCCCAGGCCCTGGCTTACACTGACCTTGCGTGTCCGTCTCTCCCCTTTGCCGCGGAGGCCTCTGCCTGCCTCCCTCCCCCCACCTTGTGCGTGTCTCCCCGGCTGACCCTCCTGGGGACTGAGGCTGATCCAAGCCTTCGTAAACCATTCAGGACTGTTAAACAAATCCTATAATTAGAAGCCAGGTTTCCTAAACGAAGTGAAAAATGTACCGTTACCCTTTGTTTGTTCACTGGATGCTCAACGCATGTCCCATGACCCAGAGGAGCTGTGACTTTGGGTTTTCAAGAAGCCTTAATAAGGTAATGTTTATAAAGTTCTTAACTTTACAACTCTGCCGAGTACAACTCCATGAAACGAGGACAAGCCGTAATTCCAAAGAGATTCCACCCCCATCAACCCCCCACCCCAACGGTGAAGGGCGGTGTCCCCTTGTCCTCTTATGTGGCATGTGGAAAGCACCGTGACTGGAATTAAAGGGAGTGGGTTCAGCCTCAGCTCCGACACTGAACTGGGGCGTGACATCCCATCAGTCTCTTTTTGTCTCTGGACTCGTGTTTCCCGTCTGTAACAGAGAAGAGCTGATGAGACTCGTTTGTTCTAGAAGTCTCTTCTAACTTGGATATTCTACAGGTTGATTTCTGTGTCTCTCTACCATCGGGTTTTATCTCCAGCCAGGACACTTGTCCAAATTTGCCCTCCATCCTCTGGACTTTCCGAACGGACTTGGTAGTGAACCTTGAATGGGGTAAATCTAGTTCGGGGTGGGCAAGACACCTACATATACCTTTTCTGCCTCCGCTTTGAACCCTCGAGCTCCTCCCTCATGAAATAAAATACATGACCAAAAAAAAAAAAAAAAAGTGAAAATAACCTGTGGGAAGAAAAAGAACTCCTTAAGTCTTGAAAGGAATTCAAACTGGCCAAGATGGGGAGCAGGGGAGAGAGCCGGGGCTGTGGCTGTCTGCAGATGGGGGCCCCTATTAAGTTGACGATGTTCTGTTATCATCACAACAGCTGACATTTATGGAGTTCTTTCTATGAACTGGACTCTGTGCGCCGAGGGCTTCTGTCCGTCTTCTCAGTTCACCTCACGGCGAGTCTGTGAGGGAGGCACTTTCTCATCTTCATTTGACAGAGAAGAAACTGACACTTCAAGAGGAAAGAATTTGCTGGAAGGAAGGAAGTGGTTGGAGCCGAGACTCCAGAGCCCATTCTTGACCTTTATCAATCCGCGCCTCCAGATCTCTTATCCTGCTGTGGTGTTGGTGGAAGCGGCCGTCGTTCTGGGTCGCTGAGCAGTTCTGATGACCGTAGCATGCGCTGGGAGCCTACGTGGGACTTGTAACGTAGGGGAGAAAGACACCTTTGCCGGAGTAAGCCTGCCAGATCTGGGGGGTATGCTGCCCAATGAGGCCCATGCTGACTGACACTGCTTGTCACAGGGCGGAAGGAGCAGCTTTGTTCCGTATATTCTCGAAGAGCAAATTTGCCATCAGGGAATGGAGGGAACAGGGAGGTAGACCTTTAACTCAAGCGGAGCCTGAGAAGAGACTCGGGAGCACTTACTAGGAGCACCGTTGAGAAGCCAGCAAAACGCCCGGAAGGTCCCGCCGATCCCAAGATTCAAAGAAACGGTCTAAAACAGTTGAAGATTTGTGAGTAATTCTGGAAAGACAGTGTCAGAAGCTAGCTAGCCCTACGGTCGAGATAATGGGAGGGACCGCAAGGGAATCCCAATATGGAAGACAAAAAATTGTGGACATAGCTATGTCATCGCCAGACTGAGGAGTCCAACAACCCCAGTTTTTCCAGGCCCTGGGGCAGAGCGAGAGGTCGGGGTCAGCCCGACCCTAGCGTTCTCTCCAGAGCTGACTCAGAAAACATGGCCCCTTGGCACCAAGCCCTCTTGCCAGATGCACTTCCCTTCGGGGTAGGCTCGTTCATAGAGCACAGCCACGCCACATCAGAGAGAATTCGGATGGGCTTTGGTGCTCTGTGTAGACTGCCTCCTGACACGGGTGCCCACCTCTAACCCCTGCCCGGTCCCCAAAGCTCAGCTGGGGCAAAGCTTAGGGCGGGGTGGGGGTGGGGGGGTCAAAAGTGGCCTTAGAGACCCAGGCTTTCAACCTAAGCTCTGTACTTTTTCTCCTATGTTTTCCTTCCCTGAGCCTCAATTTCCTCTTCTGTAAGAATCTTTATATTCCCATGGAGTTGATAACAAGGGGATACATAGAGTCATGGACGTAAAAGTGCTTGGTAAGCCGTAGAGTGCTACCCGAACCCAAAAGCGATCGCTCTTTCCACCAGGCGATTATTGGCAGCATCTGTCTGAGTCCGAAGGGCGTATGCCACCTCTGTCTCCCAGGACCAGAAACCCTGAAGATGTCAGAGGTCGCTTCCTCTTCTGCCAGAGCCAGCCAGGCCCCCTGGAACCTGTCTTCCAACATGAGAACAATCATGGAGGCTTCGTTCCGGGGAAGCAGGCTTTGGGAATGGTCAGATTCCCCGCCAGCCGGTTCTCCCTCTTCCCTCTCAAATACAGTATTTACGAGAACCGACCCGGCAGCGGAAATCTGGCAAGATGCCACGTTCTGGAGACATCGTACCTTCTTCCACTTGCTCTGAGAGCGGAGGCCGCGGGCCCCAGCGAGTCTCACAGATTCAAGAGGTTTAGGAGGCGAGAGGCAGGGCAGCCAGCAACAGTCCCTCAGCCTGGTCCTGAGGTATCGCTGTTGTTGTACCCGCCACCCTCTTTCAGGCGATGAGCCCAGGAGCCGTCAGCGGTTCGCTGCCGTATGACCCGGTGCTGAGCACGGTGCCTGACACATTATGTCTCTGGCAAGAGGTGAGCGAACTCTCTTCGAGAACTCCCAAGGCTTTTCGTTGCCCGTGTAGTAAAGTCACAGCTCACAGAAACTTACAGAACATTCTAGGCAAGATATTTAAACCACCGCCTGGGGCAGCTTCTCAGCACCATCAGCTAACGGGTTCATAGGAAAGTTCAGGAAGTTCAGACCTCCTTCTGCAGGGAGGCCCGGGTCGGGACTCACCGTAGCCCTAAGAGCCTGTGCAGTTTTGAGACTGGTTACTGGACGGGGAGGCAGGCCGGGCACAGATGCCTCGGCTATGGCCGTCAAGGCTCCTCGCTGAAGAAGGGGCAGCGGGACGTGTCACGGAGCTGCTGCCTGTCCCCCAAGTGGGGGGTATCGGGTAGCTCTCAGGGTTTCTCCTGCGCCTCAGCAGGTCCTGCCCTGGCCACCGCTGGCTCCTGAGTTAGACGCTGAGAAGCACATGTGGAAATAAACCGTGTTCACGACCTGCAAGGGGCTCCCACCTGAGGACTCCAAACCCCGCACACGCAAGACCCCATCCGCAGATTCACACTCCCGCAGACGCCAAAGCCGACGTTCGCTGCGGGAGCCAGCGACAGAAGCCGATGTGTAAGGCTGGCTCTGGTCAGTGCTGTGCCCTTCAGCTGTGTTCGGGGAGCAGGCCTTTGACCCCAAGCTGCGGAGGAATTCCCCTCTCCGCCCTGCCCCCCGCACCGGGAGGACTCCACTCCTATAAACAGCCAGGCCACACCGAGCTTTCTCCTGCCATCCCCCAAGCCAAGCCCAAGCTTTTGTCTCCACCGGGCCCGGGCTCTGGGGGTCTGAAGAGAACCCTCCTCATGTACCCTTGTCCCGGAGGACGGGGCCTCCCACCCCAAATTCACGCGGAACTGCCCAGCAGGAGGAGGGGCGGACGGCTTTCAGGGAAAAGTCAGAACTCTGGATCTTGTAAGCCCAGACGTCCTATAAACTCTGACCAGAGAATAAACATCCCCCGGGACTGAGGGGGAAGATCTGCCGGTGGGCAGGGGGCCCGGCGCCTCTGTCTGCTCTGGGGACGGGCTGTTTAGTCCACATCCCTCGTGGGCCCCTTCGGGCTCCTTCCTGTTCCCGGTCTGGACAAGTGGAGGCAGGCAGGACAGCCCCACCGGCGGGCCGGAGGCCTCGGACACAGGGCTCGGACCTCTCGGGGCTGGAGGGGGACTTTGAAAACCAGCCCTGCCGTTTCCTTCGTTCTTATTTTATTTTATATTTTGAGTAGGTTTCACGTCCAATGTGGGGTTTGAATCCATGCCTGTGAGATCAAGAGTCGCAGGCTGTTCTGGGGGAGCCAGCAGCCAGGCACCCCCCCCCCAGCATCGCCTTTTCCTCTTCTTGAATCTCCCTCATACCCCTCCCAACTGCTGCTAAAACAGCTCGGCTGATGGGGAGCTCACTCTTTCCCAGGGCGGTCTGTTCTATGACTGGGACTCTGGCAGTTTAAAAAGTTCTAGAAGAGAGCTGACTAGAGTGGTTCCGGGTGGCCTGGCTGAGCAAGGGCAAACAACAATGTATATCACAAAATAATCGCAGGGCCATTCACCGAGCGCCGTGCCGCTCGTGTCTTCACGTGCGTCATCTCGTTAAACCCCCCTCCCTTCCGGGAGGGCACACACAAAGGATCAGTGAGGTTAGGTCACTTGCCCAAGGTAACCCAGCCGTCGTCGCGTGCAGAGGCTGGGGTTCAGGTCACTCTGGGGCAAAGTCCGTGCTTGAAAAATTAGTCTATCCTGTTTTTTCACCATCGAAAAGCAAAAAATAGCATACACACGCACGAGAATACCATCCGACGAAAGCAGGCACGCTCAAGGCCGATTGAATCACCATAAAAACAGCCAGAATTTGCCAAATTCATTCAGTACCAGTCGTGTGCCGGGCAAATCCTAATTTTTATGATAAATCCATTTAAACAACCTCGAGAGGAAACTGAGGCTCACTGAGGCTGGGGAAAGTGGGCGTGGTCACATAAGACGGGCAGGGCAAGTGTCCAACCCCCATTTCGGAAGCCCACGGTCTCTCGCTACACCGTATGGCATCACCGGAGGGAACTTCAGCATAATGGAGGAGAAAACTTGTACAACTGTAATTATTATTTTCAACGACTAGAGCTTTAAGAAGTAGGACGTGCGTCCTCAGAGAGAAATGATCTCCCTTATAACGAAGGTGTCCAACCAAGCTGCTTTGAAAGGGGATCCTGCTCTGGTAGGGGCTACGCAAGATATCCCCCAGCTCTGGGGTTCTATGGGTGGCGAGCGCTAACAAGAGACTAGGCACGGGGTGGAGTCGATCGGCAAGTCAGAAACACAAGCTCGGGGTTTTCGAGGCTTGGCTGCTGGACGGAAGGGAGGCCTTAGCCACCCGGGCCCAGAGTACAAGTCCACCTCCTAGAGTCCTACCCCGACTCTCATTTCTTCGACTGCCCCCCGTTGGGGGAGAAGGCGTCGGCACCTGGCCCCAGGCGGAGGGTCCCGTGGGTGCGGCGGCCCCTCTGCATACCCCAGGGGCCGCCCGTTCACCCAGGCCTTTCCCTTTTTTGAGAACTGGGAGCTCGCTGGCTGGGTCTGTTCCCACCAACAGTGTTCCCGTCCAGGGAGCTTAAAATAGTGCCTCTTGGCCGGGGCTCCGGAGTGAGCAGTGAGGCAGGCATTTGTGCAAATATGGGCCGGGGAGAAAGACTCCTACCCAGGAGGGTGGCGGGCGGGGTGGGCAGCATGGCGGGAGAGCCAAGACCTCCTGCGGAGGATGCGCCCTCCCGGCCACAGCCCCCCTCCGGCTTGCAGGAGAGGCGCCTGTGAGTCTCCTGTGTCCCCCCCTTCCCCCCACCATACTGGGCTCACCTGGGCACGTCTTTAGACTGAATCCCGCAGGTCCTCCTTACTCCAGGGCGAGCCTACTAGAAACGGGCCCTCTGCTTTCTTCTGCACGTTCTATCCTTGCTCCCACCTCGCAACGCCCTTCCCGCCCAAACACACTCCAGAAGCATCCTCGAAGGCCCAAATCAGAACTTGTCTGAATGAGAGCAGTGACAATGGCATCTTCCTTTAATTGAGCACATACTTTTGTCGGGCGCTCGGCTAAGTATTTCAACATGCACTGTCTCATCTGAGCCTCGCCACATTCCATCCAAGCCTGGTTATTCTTATCTCCACTGTGCAGAAGAAACCAAGGCTCAGAGAAGTCAAGGGACTGTCCTCAGGCCACACGGCTGTGAACTGGTAGAGGCAGGATTAAAACTCAGGTCTGTCCATCTCTAGAGTCTGAACACTTACCCCTGGGCTGTACCTCGTCCTACAGGTCCCTGCTGCTCTGGCCTCCCGTTCTCCGTTCCAGCAGCAACACTCCATATTACACATAAATACTTCGAGTCGACCCGTCGACTATTTCGCGAATGCCTACTGTGTGCCAGGAACACTGCTGGGTGTCTTGCTCACACGCTGGGAACTCTCAGACCCCCTGGAGGACTCTGGTTTGGGCGTGGCCTCCGTGACCTCCCCGGCATTCACAGTCGGGTTTGTCGAGGGACGTCGGGGTAAGGCCGGGGCAAGCACAGCCCCTCCTCCATGACCAGCTGGTCGTCCCCCCTCCTCTCCTGCCTGCAACTCTCCTTTCTTTCCCCCACAGCATGTACAAGAGTCAGACAACCTTGCTGTGAACCCTCTGACTTTGGGCTCCCTGAGCCTCAGTTTCCCCATCTGGAGATAAGGGATACAATTAGGACCTCACCGCAGGGCGGCTGGGAAGATCTAACGAAGCAAGGCACCTGAAGGACTTAGCACAGTGCCTGGCAAGCAGTAAGCAGATGTTAAGCAGTAGCTATTACTATTACTAATTGTTATTTTCTGAAAATTCTGATGTCCGGGTGACAAATGCCTAGGGCCTAGCACATAGTAGATGCTCCAAGTGAAGGGAATCACTCACACGGCCGACAGAAGTCTCCACCCCATCCCTGCCCACCACTCTCGGTGGCTGTGCGATTCCTGCGGTGACCGGGAGGTGTCTTGGTGCTGGACCCTAACAGTAGGTCACTTGGGCTGCCAGAGGCCGGCGTAGGACCCATCCCCATCACCCGGTCCCCTAATTTTCTAAAAAAAATTTTTAATATCTATTTATGTTTGAGACAGAGAGACAGAGCATGAACAGGGGGGAGAGAGAGGGAGACACAGAATCCAAAGCAGGCTCTAGGCTCTGAGCTGTCAGCACAGAGCCCAACACGGGGCTCGAACTCATGAACCGTGAGATCATGACCTGAGCCAAAGTCGGATGCCCAACCGACTGAGCCACCCAGGGGCCCTATGGTCCCCTCATTGTCGATGCCAGGGCCCATTCCAGGGAAAAGCGGTGGTTGGTGTGAGGATCCCTCAGGGCTTGCCACCCTCTTGAGGGTTCTCTGGCTTTCTGGCGGCGCCACCTGGTGGTGAGCACAGCACAGTTCATGGCAGGCTCTGCAGCCAGAGGGCTCTCTGGTGGCTCTGAGCAAGACCACCCCCGCCTCTCCCTCTCCCGCACATCCGCCCCCTTCCCGCATCCACGAGTGCCAACCACCTTCCGTGAAAAAAACCTAACGACCCCAACTTTGCTGTGAACCCAAGAACCCCAAGTTCTCATGCCTCCCTCTCAGGCCTGGGTGGGGTCCCATGGCGGTCCGGCAGGGTTCACACTTAGGACATCTCTGAGGGCAAAGGACCCTCCAGTGGTTTCTAGAAACCTAGGCTGGAGGAAGGGACCTCCTTCCAGGCCACAGTTGGCCCAGGGCACGTGAAACCCAGTGACGGTCACTGGGCCCGTCTTTGACTCCCTGAGGCACCTTCCCTGGGCACCCCCCAGATCCCCCTCCCCACAGGGAGGAGTGAACTTTGGGGGAAGAGCAGGAAGAATTAGGAGACCGAGGCGGGCTCCAATCAGCCTCGTGGGGTTCTGGCACCAACACGCCATGTCAGCTAGGGCGACGCCCACCCCTCCCTGGCCTCCGTCTCCTGTGCCGAAGTGGAGGTGGGGTGGGGGAATGGGAAGATGACGGGTAAGGACTCCCGTAGCTTCCAGACTGGCTCCTTGGCAGGTGCCCATTCCTGGGCCTGCGCTGCCGGAGGCCAGGCCGCTGGAGCCCATACCGATGAGCACTGAAGCTGGAAGGCAAGGAAGCCGAGTCCTGTCTTTGAGCTGCAGAAGCGAGGGTGCGCGTGGCCAGCAGGTAGGAGGGTGTGGTGGTTTCGGGGGTCCCGAGAAGTGGAGGAACCCCCCACCCCGGCGGCCGGGGCCCTATCTTTTAATCTCCTTTTCTGTGGGTGCTGGGGCGGGGGTGGGGTCGGACCCCCTGCCAGCTGCAGCAGAGGGGTAGCGAGGAGGCTGCCCCCCTCCCTCACCCGCTTGCGCCGGCTGCTCCACTTGCTGGGAGGACAGCGGTGGCGGTGGGGCCGAGGCGGCCTGGAGCCGGAGTGGGGGCCCTCGCTGCCTGGGGAGGTATTTTCGGAGTCCCCCTCCCTCTGGAGTTTCCAGCGATAGAATAGACTCCTGTCTCGTATTTGACCAAATATGGTGGTATCTCTCCATGAGCTCCGGCCTCAGCCAGTTTCTCAGTTAGGCTGTGGAAACCTGCCCCGGACAGATTAATCTTGTGACATTCAGGAGCGCGTCGTGCCCCGCGCTCTCTCTCCCCCCCCGGCCGATTCCTGTAAATGGCCAGGAGTGGCCCTCGGCAAGACGCTGCCCGTCCCCGATGTTTGGACAGTGTGCCTCCCTGTCCCCCGCACGCTCCCTCCCACCCCTCCTCCGCCTCCCTGGGCGGACCGGCTCCCTCATGGCGGGCTGGGCTGTTCACCTGAGGTGAGAGACCTCGGCCCGGGGGGCTGGGCAGTTCAGCGTGGGATCCTGGGGTCACCCGAGCTCACCGCACTGTGGCCGGAGCCTGCGAAGCCCAGAGCTCTCTCAGGCGGGTGGGCCCAAGGGGGTGGGAAGGAGAGCTGGCTGAGCAGTGAGAACCACACCGGCTCGAATGCTAATTAGAACAGCTAATGTTTATAACAACAACTGTAAGATTATTTCATAATAATCATTTTCATCATAAACAGCTAAGTGTTTATTGAACACTTACTACACGGCAGGTACCGTGCCAGCTGTTAAACCTGGTTTATTTCCTTTATGCCTTTGAACGGCCCCAAGTAGTGGCCGCTGTGATTACCCCCATTCTAGGGAGGGGGGAAGTAAGACTCAAAGATTTCAGGAAGCAATGGGCCAGGGGACGGCCCGATTCCTGGGCGCAACTCCCATTTTACAGAGAAGGAGACTGAGACTGAGGAAGAGTTCAAGTCACAGACAGCCACACGGGGGCAGCCCCTGGACGGAAGACCCTCTACACGGAGTGGGGGGCTGCATCGGGAAGGCCAGAGCGGCCAGCCACAAGGTCCTCACGAACTGCGACCCGGCCGGCGCGAGAGCATGGATTCAGAAACATGTTCGCGGCGGGCCGGAATTGTGCAGAAAATATCCCAAGACAAACAGCACGGGGAGGGGGCATAGAGGCGTGCACAGGGACCGGGTCTGAATCCCGGCTCCGTCATCTCTTACCCGCTGTGTCATCCTAGACAAGTCCCTTCCTTGCTCTGGCCTCAGTTTCCCTTCCTGCGAGCTAACGGGGTGGGTGGGGCGGGTTGGACTCACCTGAGGCTGGCTGAGGAGGCCGGAGAGCCCGAGGCTGTTTCCCGGGGGGAGATGGGGCCTGTGGCCCGCTCCTGGCTGGCACACTCGAGAACATTTGCTCTCCCGACCAACGGACAGCCCGTCCCTCCTCCGCCCTCACCCCCTTGCCATCCCCACGGCAAACGAAGCCGATTGTCTTAGCCGGCCCTGCGGGTGCTGGCCGGGTGGCTAGCCGCAGGCCACAGGCGGAGGTGCCACCCGCCAGGGCCCCGCCAGACACACAGGGCATTGTCCCTCAGTCAACAGCCCCTGGGCACCTCGGCCCGGCTCCTGGCCTGCCCCCACGCCCCTCGCCGCCTGCCGCTGCGCCAGGCCCAGCCAGCCGGGGGCCCGAGGCTCCCAGCTGATGACGGGCCCACCCAGCCGCCCCCCGGCAGCCCCCTGACGAGCTATAATTGCTTCGCTCCATCCTGTTGCTGCCATTCTCTTGGCAGAGGCATCTGGGGTTCCAGGCCCGACGGCAGCTGCAGGCCAGCCGCCTGGCTCGCGGGATGGACTGGCCGCACAACCTGGTACGTGGCGCTTCCCTCCCACCCCCACCCCTACCCCCACCCCCACCCCATTTCAGGGCCTGAGTGTTTCGTTACTTCTTTCCTATTGATTAATGGCTGCCTCTGTTTGGCTTGGAATCTGCGGAGGCCAGTCCTCCCTCTGCCGTCTCCCCCAGGGCGAGCAAGAAACAGAGACTGGTCTCAGAGCCTGCAGCCGTGGCCGACAGCTTGGGCTCCCGAACTGGGCTCAGCCGGTCCACAGTGAAGCCCTTTCAGGCCGAAGCCATCAGGGTGTGAACTCCCTTATCGGGATTTTTTTTTTCCAAAGAGTCCCTGGGTCCTGAGAGCCAGGCCGTGTGACCTTGGGCAAGTCCTTTTGTTTCTGTTTCCTGGGGGGGACTTGGATTCCCTTCTGGGTTTCTCTGAGGGGAGGGCCAGAGTTCGAGAACGCCATTGTGAGGAGCACAGGTGAGAAGGCCGATTGTTAAGGAGGCACTTTCCTGCGCCAGAACCCAGGACCGAAAGGAAGAATGCAGCGACTTGAATCCCTTGGGTGGATTTTGCGCCAGGCAGTGGTGCTGCCAGGAGGGGCTGTGCCGAAACTTGTTTCCCAGGGTCAAGGCTGGCCGGGTAGCCCGGGTAGGTCGGGCGTGGGCCGTGCAGGTGCGAGGTGAGTGTTTCAGGGCAGGCAGGGGTCTGGTTAGATTCGGGGATGAGATGACCCCCCCCTTGAAGATTCCTCCCTTCCGCCGCCCCCCAAGTCCTGGTTCTTCCCTCCCTGTCTTGCTGGGGAGCCGGAGACTTGCCTGCCGCTCCCGGTTCTATGGGAGGAAGTGGACGCGGCTGGTGAGGTTGGATACGGTGGGCGAGGTGTGGAGGGGGCGGGGGGCAGGCGGAGGGTCGGGCGCGGACGAGGGGGGCACGGGTGTCGTGGAGCCCAACAGGCATCCTCAGCCGCGACCTGCCCATCCCCCCAACTTGATCTCACGCCCCCTCCTCTGCACACTCTATTTCAGCCTCACGGTCTCCCCGGCAAAGCTCTTCACCAACGCAAACCGTTTCTCATACCGCCACCCCTCCCCCCTCCCCCCTCCCCCGTGAGGTATTTAGACTCTGTCTGCCCACATCTGCCTCCCTCTTATCCTTCGAAGCTCACCTACGTGCCCGCTCCCCAGAAAGGCCTTGTGGGACCACGGGCCGCCCGCATCGTCATCACACTCGTCGTTAGAGCTTTAGGTCCTTGTCGCTCACCCACTGTCTGTTCCCTCTGTTCCCCAGAAGGGGCCGGGATGGTGACAGCCATTCACTGACTCGGTCACAGGGGATGAGACAGTATGCGGAAGTTGCTGCAACGCCTGCCCGCGTGGAGTCCGTGCTTAGTGGGGGAGGGACGCGTAGCAGAACCACACACACGAACTCTAAGTCTGCAGGCATGCCAAGGGCGTGTGGTGTCGAGAGCCCAAAGAGGTCCCCCGAGGCAACCCAGAGGACGTGACACTGGGCTGAGACATGAGGGGTCGAGGGGTAAGGGACGTTTAGAAAATGAGGGAGGCAGGGCTCTGTGGGTAGCAGCCTGTGCAAAGTCCCTGTGGCAGGAAGGAGCATTGTGGGAGGAAGGGCTTGAGAGCAGGCCGGAGGCTGGAGCGCGGGTGTGAGAGGAAGTCAGGGGTAAGATGTGAGGAGGCGGAGCTCAGCAGAGGTCAGACCACGTGGCAGAGTAGGGGCGCCGCTACCCTAAGGGCGAACGGTTGGGCTGGAGGGTGGCATCGGAGTGGCGTCTCAAGCAGCTGTCCTTGGCCACGGTGTGGAGAATGGATTGAAGGAGACCGGGAGGATGTGGGGAGACCAGGAAGGAGGCTGTGGAGGGAAGTGGGGATGGCCGCACAGACAGAGAAGCGGAAAGGCGGGAGATTTTGAAGAGGTGATACAGACAGGGCTTAGCGATGACGGTGGTACGTGCACACGTGTGGTACACGTGTGGTGGCCTGGCGGGCAGGGGTGGCCCCACGAAGGCTCTCTTCCCTCTCTCTTCCCTGAGCCCTGAGTCTTGGCGCAGAGGGAGCCCCGGCTCTCCTAGTTTTGACGTGTCGCCTTCTTTCCCAGCTGTTCCTTCTCGCCATCTCCGTCCTCCTGGGGCCGGGCCAGGCCAGGAACCCCAAAGGCAAGAGGAAGGGGCCAGGGCGGCCTGGAACCCTGGCTTCTGGGCCTCACCAGGTGCCGCTGGACCTGGTGTCGCAGGCCAAGCCGTACGCCCGCATGGAGGAGTACGAGAGGAACCTCGGGGAGATGGTGGCGCAGCTGAGGAACAGCTCCGAGCCGGCCAGGAGGAAGTGCGAGGTCAACCTCCAGCTGTGGCTGTCCAACAAGAGGAGCCTGTCACCCTGGGGCTACAGGTAGGCTGGCCTGGGCGGGCGCGGGCAAGCTACGTGCCGGGGAGGGTGGAGGAGGGGACACCGTGCCCACTGTCCCCGCCATTGTAATAGTTAGACCTTGGACTCGGAGGCCTGAGTGCCCGGGTTTGAATCCTGGCTCTGCTTCCTGCTGGCTGCGTGGCCTTGGGCAGGCTCAGCCTCTCCGAGCCTCAATTTCCTCAGTGTAAGCGTAGGTGATAGTACTTCGAACTTCGTAGGTTTTACGGGCCTGTTATGCAGTGAGCTGTCGGCGCCGAGCCCTGGCATCGGTGGTCCCCACGTCCCCGCCGAAGCGCCTGCAAGGCTCTCACTTCCTCTACCTCGGCGTGCCTTGTACACCTGCCCCGTCACCGCGCCTGCCGGCGGGGTCGAGTTGCCGTGCCCACATCTGTCTCTCGCGACTGGCACCTTCCCAGGGCCCGCACCAGAGTCGTCTAAGGACTCTTGTGCCCCATGCCATCAAAATCTCCAGGAAGAGGCCCAGAACGTCCTATTTCACACATCTCCGTGTGATCAGGGCGCGCAGGCCAGATTCGGGAACCAAGACGCCCTGTCCTTAGATTCCAGGGTCCGCGTGTCTTACCTCGGTCATAGCTCTACTTCTAAGCACAGAACCCGGCACGCGAGGGGGCCAAATGTATGTGCGTTGAATGAATAATGAAGAAATCGACCGACCTGGAAGGGTCCTCACTCACAAACGAGGCCAGAGATGTTTTTAGGTGCATGACTCAGGCCCTGCGGTTCTAGAAGAGCGTAACTTTCTGCGATGATGTGAAGTCTAACACGGTAGGCACGAGCTTCGTGTGGCTATTGAGCCCTTGGAAAGTAACTAGTGCAGCAGAGGAGCTAATGTCGATTACTTTCTTCATTTTAAATTTATTCTAATTGAGGGATAGTTGATGAATTCTGATGAACTTCGATTGAAATAGCCACACGGGCTCGGGGCTACCGTATCTGGAATGTGGCTGTTGGAAGCCTCCATAAGGATCCTGCTCAAAGCTGGACTTCCTGTTTTACTGTGCCCTTGATTCTGGGAGGAGGTCTTACAAAAATGCAGGTTTTGATTCAAGAGGTCTGCGGGAGGGATGAGAGTCTCCGTTTCTTTTTTTCTTTTTTTAATTTTTTTAACGTTTTTATTTATTTTTGAGAGACAGACAGAGTGTGAGCAGGTGAAGGGCAGAGAGAGAGGCAGACACAGAATCCGAAGCAGGCTCCAGGCTCTGAGCCATCAGCACATAGCCCGACGCGGGGCTCGAAATCATAGACCGTAAGATCATGACCTGAGCCGAAGTTGGCCGTTTAACCGACTGAGCCACCCAGGCGCCCTGAGAGTCTCCGTTTCTAACAAGCTCTTGGTGACACCGATGCATCAGGTCCGCAGTCAAACTCCCTCCCTCCCAACTAGCAGACGAGGAAACTGAGGCACAGAAAAGGCAAGGTCACAACACAAGTCCCCGCACTCTCAAGTCGAGGAGGGAACTTGTCTGTGTTGTCCATCAGGGAACACCTAATGCCCAGGACAGACTCACATGGTAGGTGTCTGAGAACTACGTGTTGAATCAATAGAAACAAAGTCAGAGTAGAACCCAGGCCTCCTGACTCCTCTTCTAGGGAGGATTAGGCCGTCACGTGCACGTATATCGTTTCCCACGAGTGAAGTTTCCCGAGAATATAAACACATGGGGAGTGGCGGGGAGACGGGACAGGCCTTAGCGTCTCCGCAATCCCACAGCAGAGTCTAGTACTGGGATGGGCAACTTGTGGACGAAAGAAGGGAGCTGGGTGACTGGCTGGGGACCTTGAGCCTGGACAGCCTTGGGGCTGGCTTGCCTTCCGAGATCTTCGGTCTTCTCGCCTGGAACACGGGGTTAATTACTGCCCATCCCCCAGCATCGCACAGTCTTGCCGTGGAATGAAAACGCCAGTCGGGAAAGGTAGGGGTGTGGGGACGTGATTGGCCCTCCGCCCACCGCCTTCCCCTCGGGGCTCTCTCCTTCCTTCTTGCAGCATAAACCACGACCCTAGCCGCATCCCCGCGGACCTGCCGGAGGCGCGGTGTCTGTGTCTGGGCTGCGTGAACCCCTTCACCATGCAGGAGGACCGCAGCATGGTGAGCGTGCCCGTGTTCAGCCAGGTGCCCGTGCGCCGCCGTCTCTGCCCGCTGCCGCCACGCACCGGGCCCTGCCGCCAGCGCGCGGTCATGGAGACCATTGCGGTGGGCTGCACCTGCATCTTCTGAACCGGAGCCCGCGGGTGGCCGGGGGCCACCCTCCCTGCGCCCCCACGCCCAGCCGGGCCAATGAAAAGTAAACGCTCTGTTTTGTAAAGCAAGACTTTGTGGCTCAGAAGCCGAAACCAGGGTGGCGACGGGAGGCCGTTGGGACGCAGATTTCGAATCAATAAAAAGGGATATTCCATCACTCAGAGTTCTCCAACACTGACACAGGTTATTTTAAAAATACTGCATTCATTTCCACCACTGAGGGTAGTCACATACTTCCTTTAATTTGGGTTAATAAGCCTCTCTCAGCCATGTTATTGGAGCTTGGTGGATATAAACCTATATAGGAGTGAACAAGCACTATCTCCCCCCCAGATAAGTCAAGGACAGTTGTAAGCGAGCTCTTAGGGAAGCGGTGAGCTTCCAGTTTCTGGAAAAGTCCGGCTAATGCCGAAGCTCTATGGCTACTGTGGAGCAGATCCAGCTCCGGCGAGTAAGTGACCTACGAGGTCTCTTTCGGCTCTGAGATTCTAGGTTCTAGGTCAACCCTAGACCCACAGAAGAGCGTCCAGGTTCCAGAGAGTGGAGGGCTTTTAACCTGGGCCAGCCGGCCCCCTGAAACCTTCATGTGGGTATGGATTTTTCCGGGCTGGGATCCCTCGCTTTGAACAAACACTCAAGAGTTGGGAAGCACCGGTGTGGATGATTCTTTCTTCCAGAAGGGGGGATCTGGTTCGGTGGTTTGCTGACACTAGTGCTTCTCGAACGTTAGCTAGCACCGGCCTCACCTGGGGGACTCGTTAAAACACAGACTTGCTGGGCCTCACACGCAGCGGTTCCGATTCAGCAGTTTCCAGGTGGGAGCGGAGACTTGCGTTTCTAATGCAGGCGGTTCCGGGGCAATAACTGCTGGTCTGGGGGCCGCGCTCAGAGAACCACGGGTTTGTATCAAGGTACTTTGCTGACCGAAAAGGCAGTGTGGGCCTGCCTTGTCCTAAAGCCCCTGCTTGGTTCCTGCCCTTCGGGTAAGTCCCTGCTCCCCCCATTACCTCCTTGCAATTCAATCCTGCCCCTGACCTCCTAGCCCCCACGGCTAGTCCGAAACCAGCTGTTCCAGGGTTTAAAAATACCTTCCTCCCCCAAGACAGCTGAGGGGCTCGGGCTATTTTGTGAGGTTAAGAATAGCTGGCACTGCGGGGTTAATTTCAGTAAGAGGGCCAACAGCCGATACAGGGCCACTTTGCTTGGCTACTCTACCTTCTGTGCTTAGAGCAGTTTTAGCTCTGAATGTTTTAAGAGTCTAATTCATGAAAGGGCAATGATTAGGTATGAGCCTGTCTGCGGTGGTAAGCAACTTACCTTTTTTGGTATTGTTCTAGAGTGGATACTGGTTAAAATTACCCCAGGAGGCTTTGGCCTGGTTCCAGACACATGGAAAATCGGCTTCACGTGCCAGCCCAAGCTGGTGCCTCCAGCAGCCGCCCCTCCTCCCCGGGCGGTGGGTCGCCCCAGAGGCCCCACAGCCCGCTCTCCAGGACTTAGTAAGACTTCAGCGGCACACGAAGGACCCGCGGCATCAAGGCCTTGTTGTGGGGTGCGGGCGTGGAAGAACTGAGCGGCAGGACGGTTGCTCTAGTCCTGGGAGACCCCGGGTCCCCGGGGGCGTAGGGATTGGGCGGGGAGACTCCTCCCCCGGGTGGGACTGCTGTCCTGCTCCTACGGCTGTCCTACACTGTGCTCAGGAAGCTCCTTTGGTTTGAGTCTATGTGTGATTCATGTGTTGCACCGTCTGGTGAGAAACCCCCACTCTGTGAGCAGAGGGGGCCTCATCTCCAGCACTCAGCATGGTGTCCATGCAAAGCAGGGTGCAGGCTGGGCGCACGCATGCATGCATGCATGTACAGAAGAGGCCTCTAGGGGGAGCCCAAGGTTTGCCCCAGCTCCTCTTGCTCCTTCAAAGGTGGGTCGGGAGCAAGGCATGCCTCTCACCCCTGCCATTCCTTAGCCACCCCCAGCTCTGTCCTCCACAACCTCCCAAACCCCCAAGCGTTGAAGTTTTGCTTAGGTCACCTGCTCTAGGGATGGAGACCCTGCAGAGTTTTAAATGTCCCCCCCACTGCCCAGGGACTCCTGCGGCTGGGCGTGGCCTCCTTCCTGCTCTGTTTGGCAGATTGTGGGGCTCTATCTCTGCAAACGCTTTCTCTTCTCCCAGGGGGCTGTGGGCCCTTGGGGGCTTCTGTCCTGGGCTGAGAAGGCTAGGGTGGGCCCAGGAGCCAAGGCTTCTGCTGGACGCCGTGATCCCTTCTCCTATCTTTGGGAATCTCTGGCTTTTCCTTGCAGGCAGAGAGGTGGTGAGATCCAGCTCTCAGGTTTGGGGAAGCAGGCCAGCCGTCGGCATGGGCATTTTGGCCCGCTTTGGTTCTGAGCTGTTCAGGCCTGTCTCCCGAGATGAAGGAAGTTTCTGAAGAACCAGCCAAAGCCCCAGCTGAGGATTGGGGAATCAGATGTCACCGTCCTGGTTTGCCTCTTCTGTGCGCACAACCTTAGGGAAGCAAGGGAGGGAGGGTTACCAGGGACAAGCTTAAAATTGGCCTTGGTCCTCTGGCCCCAATACCAGCGAACATCGGTTACACCAGGACAGCCCGTGGGATCTCCATTTCAAACACAGACCATGAAACGATGTCATTACATATTGATTCCGCTGCCCTCGAGAAGAGGGGGAGGGCACAGCCCGTCCTGCGTGTGGTTGACAGGGTGCCGCTCTCTAACACCCTTTCTGCCTCTCCAAACTTGTAGTCTGCTCCGGGGGAGGGACCGGACTGTTCTAAGCCAATCGGCTTCATCTCATCCCCCCTGTGTCCCGATTACTGGTCCAGCAGCTGAGTCTTAAACCAATCAGCACGTGGCATTCGCTCGGTCACAGACAGTTGGTTCAGCAGGGGCCCGGCTGGCCCAGAGCCGACCTTGGTTCACAGTCGAGAGTGACCGCTTGCCCTGGGCCCGGTTGGCAGCCATCCTTGAGCAGGAGAGGAGAAACGGCGCTGGCAGAGCACAGAGCTGGTGCCTGTCCCGTGCCCTGTGCCTGGACCTCCATAACCAACAAAACCTTTTAATTGCGTCAGCCAGCTTAAGATTGGTTCTCTACTGCTTCCACCACAGGCATCCTTATCGTGCCAGCTTCCTAATTCCTATCATCACTCCTAATAATAACCGACAGGTACATGCTACGTGCACTTTAAAGGCACCGTCTTCCTCACCGCCACTACCGTCACCTCGGCATAGCAAAAACAACTTCAAAGCCAATTCGGGCCTCCATCTACTCGAAGGAGATTTTGCCCCATGCTGAATTCCACTCATTTTAGCCAAAAGCTCCAGATTTCAACTCTAGGAACTCCCTGAGAGACCTTGCCAGAGTTCTTTTCCCATGCTGGGCTGTGACTGCCATCCCTACAGAAAGGGGGAAGTGTGCTGGGCGACCTCTGGGGCTATTCCTGTTAGGAAAGCCACAGTCTCAGGGCTGCTCGGCAGGGACGCGGCCCCCTTGGTTTCTGGGCCCTCCCCCAGAGTCAGATTTGGCAAGTCTGGGTGGGACTTGGGCATCAGCCTCAGCCTGCCCTCAGAGGAACTCCATCCTGACGCCTTTTCTTCCTTTCCTCTGCTGGGGTCCATGTTTGTGGGTGAGGGAGGCCCTCTCTCCATCATCCAGGAACTGGTATTCTTGCAAGAAAGGTCCACCGTATTCATCTTCGAGCCTTGCACAATGGACAGAACGGTCAGCTCCTCCAGGCGCCAAGGAAAAGCTTTCCTCTTCCTCTGGGCGGCCATAGGAAGGGTCTGTTTCCCTTTTTCCTCTGGTTGTCAGGAAGCTCAGAGCCATACTAACAGCTCCATCGAGGTAACCGTCTCTTCCTTAGGTCCTACCAGTCATGTCTCCCGACATGCAGTGTCGTTGAGAGGCCTGGGTGGCGTCTAGTAAATTTGTAACTAGCAAGGCCACACCTAGCAAGCCCACGGTGCATAGAAGCTATTCTCGTGTCTACATAGGAGCTATTATTGTGTCTTCGGTTTTCTGATCGTCCCTCGTACTTTATTTGTAACCATCGGGTATCTCTACTTCATGGTAGGTATTGCCTCACATACATTTTGGGAGCAGCCAATGAAAAACACTAAAGACATCTGATTCATCGTTCTTTCCTCGTATTTCCTCCCAGTTATCCCCGCGTTCTACTTAGAACACCAAATCAGAAGCAGCTGGACAGGGTGGATTTTTATTTCTTCTTAAAAAAAATAAATAAAATGAATACACGGGCTTGAATTCCCTTCCCTTCTCTCCTCCCCCTTAAAAAGAAGCAAACCCTGAAAGTCCTTAAGATAGAGAGGCAGAGAGCAGGCCACCTGGACCCACGCTGGAAGGAGAGGCAGCTGGACACACGAGGGGCAGGAAAGGGGCCTGGCAGGTGGGCGCCACCGGCCCGACCGTGGCGGACGGGGAGCGCGATCCGTCGGCAGCGGGGACGCACCTTCCGGGCTCTCCCCGGAGCCCTCACAGCTCAGTCTTCACCTTGTGCATCAAATCCTTCTGGTCAATCTTGTCTAGGTCCTGGTACCAGCGGTTGTAAGCCAGCAGGGCCACGTTCTTGGCGGCCACGGCCATGACCTCCACGGAGCTGGCCGCCCACTCCAGGGCGTTGAGGTGGAAGAGCTGGTCGTGGAGCGCGAAGCGCGGGAGGGTGGCGTGGGAGCCATACAGGGGGTGGGCCTGCCACTCGGCTGTCTGCACGGAGTAATAGGAGCGGAAGAGGGTCTTCAGCTGGGACCGGAGGAGGGGTTTGGGGGACTGCACCCGCCAAACGGCTGCCTCCTGAGGCTGCTTCCGCCGGAAGCTGGCCGAGATGTTGACGGGACAGATGTTGTCCAGGGCGCAGAAGAAGCCAGGGAAATCCGTGGTGAGGATGCTGGCAAAGGGGAAAAGCTTAGGGTCGGGGAAACCGAAGTAGGAGGAGTTGAGGTAGCCATGGACCAAGGAGATGACGGTGGGCTGGTAAGGGCCCTGGATGGCCTCGATGGGCGGGTCGAAGCCTTCAAAGGTGATGGTGCTGCTGCCGTTGTCCAGGTGCAGGGGCGTGGCGAGGACCACTATGTCATAGAAGTCAGAGCCGTTGCCCACCTCATTCTCATACTCTACATAGTACAAGGGCTTCCCTTCTGGAAGGAGAGAGAAACGAGCACAAGAGTCAATTTATTTCTTGGCTTCTACCCACTGATCTCCACCTGGGACCTGGTGCTGAGGGTATGAGACTCCAGGTGCACCCGGGCCATCCAGACGGTGGGTCCTGGGCTTTCTGTGCCGGTGTGGCTGCAGGGTGAGCACTGGACTGGGAGTCAGGAGACCTGGCCTTTTGCTCTAGCCCTGCTCTGCAGACTAGCTGGAGGAACTTGGGCAAGGCTGTGGCTCGAAGTCCTCCGTGGTCAAACGAACTGGGCTAGACGAATGCAAGCCTCAGCTTTCTGGCTCTGAGAGTTGACTCAGGACGACAGTGCCCTCTGGTGTCACTCGGCAGTGCTGGGGCTTCCCGGCGGTTTGTTGGAACCACTCCCCAGCGGATCAAAGACCAGGGTTTAGGGGTAGAGTGGTGGAAGGGTTCACGGTCTAGGAATGGAGTGGCCACGCCCCCTGCTCTGCCCACTCACCTGTCTGTTGCAGGGTCACAGTGGTCACCGTGGCGTGGATCACATTGGCCTTGGTGAGCTTCAGCAGACCGGAACAAACCAGCTTGTTGCCTCCCTCCACAGACCATAGGCTGCCCTGGGCCCCAGCTAGCGACATGGCTCCTGAGCAAAGCGGGGGAGGGGGGGAGAATGGCCAGTGGGTTCTCAGAACCACCGGGCTGTGGGGCCGGAGAATCAGCACCACCCTGCCTGCTGGGCCTCCCTCTCAGGCCAAGACTCCCCCAACACGGACAATGAGAGACAACACACACGTAAGTACAACAAAATTTACAATGCTACGAAGTAAAAATATGTTCAGCACAGGAGTCGGCTATAAAAGACCACCGATTACAAGATTCGATTTATACAGACTGCCCAGAAGGGGCAAATAGATAGAAACACAGAGGGCATTTGTGGTTGCACAAAGACGTGGTGGGGAGCAAGAGTTTACCAGGGAAGAATGTTCTAGGTGGAGGGAGGGCCACTCAAAAGCCCCAAGATAGGGGGTGTGTCTGGAACGCTGGGGACGTGAAAAGGAGACCGGAGTGGCTGGACTGCGGATAAGCGAGCTGGCAGGTGGTGGGGCCCAGCCCAGGTGGCACCTTGAAGGCCACTGGAAGGGCTTCTGGGTTTTCCTTGAAGGCAAGTGGGAGCCTCTGACAGAGTTTTACACATAGGCCTGACAAGATGTGTCTTTTGTTTTAAAAGGATCCTGCAGCCGATGTAACGAGAAGGGCCTGTGGGGTGGAAGGGGACAGGAGAGGGGGTGGAGGGGCCTGGCGGGAGACCAGCAGTAGCCCAGGTCAGGGAGGCGGACGGCTTAGACCAGGGAGGAAATGGCGGTGGGAAGGAGCCAGACTCTGGATATGTGTGGAAGGCAGAGCAGATGAGATTTCCTGACACGGCCCCAGCCTGCGCTGGGGGACGGTAGGTCGTGCACATGCCCAGTGGCCCCCGGAGTGAGCCGGGGGAGGAGTCGCGCTGATAGAGGAATACCCAGAATACCCAGGGGCTCCGAGGCTCCGGTGGGGCAGCTCCGGAAACTGGGCGGTGAAGTGGTGGAAACACACTGGACCTTAGATCTGAGCTTTCCCCTCACCATCTGAGAAGGGGGGTGAACACCATCTCCTGCCAGCCTGGAGGACTGATGCCAGAATCAAACAGGGTTGAGGTAGTGAGGTGCTCAAGCAACCGTACCGAGCCTGGTAAAAGTGAGGTTATTACGGGCGGCCCAGCCCACGCCGCGCACTGCGGGCCGGGGAGGGCCAGAGGCTCACCAGCAAAGGCGGGCATCGCCGCGGACTGGCCGTAGCTGGCCCGCAGGACTGCAGAGACCACGTCGTCGATGAAGCGCTGAGTGACGCCCACCTGGAGCAGGGACTCGGCCACGGAGCGCTGGGTCATGTTGACGAAGGCAGACTCCCCCAGCGAGTAGAGCAGCTCCTCCACGCCCGAGAAGGCGTAACCATGGGCCTGGTACTTATAGATCCTGGAAGACACGCAGAGGAGGGGCCCTTGTGCAGAAAGGCCTTCCGGCCGACCACCCGCTGCTGGCTCGCTGCGCCTGAGGGCCCCACCCCTCCCTCTACGTGTGGGGAGAGGAGGCTGGTTACTCGGCCCATTTGCTGACTATGGCGGTCCGTTCCCAACTACAGGGACAGCGCAGAGGGTGGGGCGGGCGCCCCGGAATCGCACCAGACTCGGCTTCGCATCACGGCTCTGCTAGATGACGACTCTGGCACCTCTCCGAGGGCCTGGCCCGCTTCTCACTTGGGTGGGACTGCCAGGCAGTGGGCCACGGCCCACCCCCACGGACACCGCCCCCTCTCCAGCAGCCTCTGCTCTGCGCTGGCTTCCGAGGCCACGTTGGAGCCCATGGCACCTGCCTCACGCCAGCCCAGACTGGCCTCCCTTCCGGCTCCGTCCAACAGGCTCTCACGCAGCCCGGAGCTCACGACTCGTCCCTCCAAATCTCCCCCGCTCTCGGGGACTAGCAGCCGCTGGGACTCATCCGCCGGTAGACTGCCAGAGGCGCTGGGCTTTGAGATGCTGCCCCTGCCTGGGCTGCTTTGTAACCATGTTGACTCTGGTTATCAACGGGACGTCCAGACAGAGTTCCTCTCCCGCGAACGAAAAAACTCAACATTGTAGGTTTGGGTAAAATTTGACAGGGGGTAGAAACATAAGAAAGAGGGGTAAGGACATAACCCCTGGGGGGACTCCTGGAAAATATAAGGAAGAGGCGTCATAAAAAGCATAGCTGTGGAGGTGGGGAGAGTGGAGGAGGCCAGGGGGCCATCTTGAATGACTGCATCTGGGCCAGGAAGCGGGGAGGACCCACGGGAGAGCTGGGGTGCCAGCTGGCGAGTGGGCGAACCGAGGGAAGTGGACAGGGTGACACTGGACCACTTGTCCTCGTTATCTGAAGGGGTCGGGGAGGAGTCCGGGACCCATGGAGGGAAGTGGTGAAGAGTTTGTTCTAGAAACTGGGTGACAGCAGGGCTGGTAAGTGGGTGGCCCACAGGCTGCGGGAGGCCTATACATGCTTCATTTCGCTTATTTATAAGATGAACTGGTTGCATGTACTGAAAAACCAGATTTCACACATAACTCTGCATCTCCAGCTTCTTCTAAAACACCCGAAGATCTCGCCACATGAGGTGAGCATTGCCACACGGCCACGGCTGGCTCTGGCGCAGTGCCGGCTGCCCCCTTCACTGGGGCCTCGCTCCTCAGGGCACCTGCTTCCTCCTCTCCTCTCTAGTTCATTCATTCGCATCCCAGGTGCGCCCCCTGCAGGTGGCTGCGTTTGCCACCCAGGCTCTTCCTCATCGGTTCAGTGGAGGGAAGGAATGCTAGCGTGGGAACACCAGAGACTCACCCCGCCCCAAGTGGGTCCATTCCTCACGCTGGGGGCGCGCCCAGAACCAGGACCGAACTGCGCGGGGCTCTCCCACCAAGCGAGTCCCTTTTCCTTCTTGACAATTTACAGCCCAGCGGGGTCCTTCCCGATGGTCTCCCTCGCTCCCTCCGCAACGCCTCCCTGCAGCCTGCCCAGCCGTACCTCATGAACTTCTCCATGACCTCCTCCACCCACATCTGCAGTCTGAGGAAACTGATGCCGTAGTGCCACCAGAGACGGAAGAGGTTCAGCAGGTACCAGTCCGTCTCCTCCAGCACGAAGTGCTCCCCGCTGAAGATAGCACTCCTGCCCACCACCTCTCGCCGGTGCCTCAGCCCTGAGGAGACAGGGAGGAGCCCCTCAGGTCCCTCTCACGGGGCCCCCAGGAGATCTGGCGGTGCCCGAAGCGAAACGCAGGGTCCTCCTGAAGGACGCAAACGGACTGGCTCCATTAAAGGGGATAGGAACGCTACGGTCTGTTTGTATTGCTGCTTATTTAAGATGGTAAATGAAGGCCAGCTGGTCGATAAAGACAGGACAATGAAAATTATGTGCCATTTTACATTTTTTGGTCGACAGGGATCCACTCGGTCCTGAGTGAGGGAAATTCAGATGTCATCCTGGAATGTCCAGGGACTGACGACTGCAGGATTTGCTCTCGGACGGTGGCCTTGGACACCAAGACCACCCGGAAGGAGTCACAGCTCTCTGCAAACTTCCACACGCTACAGCTCACAGAGCCCTGGGTCTTAAGCCTCACTTTATCCTCTCTGGGCCGGGGAAGAGGCAGAACCCCCAATTAAAGATGCAGAAACGGAGGCCTGGAGGTTAGAGGACCCGCCCCAAGTCCCAGGTTTTTGTACCTTTCCCTCCCATTCCTGTCCCTGAGCTACTAAGTTCCCCCTGTCCCAAGGGTAACATTCCTTCAGCAACCTTCCAGAGGTGTTTTCTGCAAACACTCATACGGTGTGTATATATCTAGGGGTTCTTCCTCCTCCCACCCCACAGTCTATACACTGCTCTGTGCCTTCCTGACATACTGTGTCTTCTAGATTGTTCTGTACTTGGGCATAAAGGACTCCCTCAATCTGCCCGCTGAACGGTCTGCTGTGTACTTAAACAATATTTACTCTCAGGCCCCGGTGGACGGACAGGTGGGACAGTCCCACCCTTTTGCCACTACCAACAACGCTGTGACGAATAACCCTGTGTGTGCGCCACTTAGCACATCTTCAAGTGCACCCGCAGGGTCACTTCTGAGAAGCGCGGTTCGTGCGTCTAACAGTATGCTACGTGCTGCTGGGGTTGAACCTAGCTCTCGCACTCATTAGCTGCGGGGCCTCAGCCAACGTGTAGACAGCCTCCGAGCCTTCGTCTCCTCAGGATAGAACCCCGTGCCTGGTGAGCACACGGCATGCGGAAGCCATCATGACTATGGCTACCGAGAGGCAGCAAACTGAAAGGGAAGGAAACTGGCCCAGGAGTCCAACCTGTGTTCTAATCCGGGCTCTGCAACTAACTCACTGTGTAACCTCAGGCAAGCTCCTTCCCCTCTCTGGTCCCAGCTGCTCCATCTGCAAAGTGAGGAGACGGGGGCTACGTGACCTTCCGGCCTTGACCTTCGGGGCAATCTGGAAGGAGCCCACCGGCCGCCTCCGCCGCCGCCGGCCTCGGAGCCCCGGGGCGGCGCACTCACCCAGCTGCTTGACGAAGTCCTGCATGTGCAGGCTCAGGGAGTGGAAGGAGGCGGCCCCGCTCTCGTAGTGCTGCTTGTTGACGGAGATGCTGGCCAGGCGGCCGCCCACGCTGCCCTTCTCGAACACGTCGATCTGCACACGGGGGCCGAAGTGCTGCTGGAGGAAATGGGCCACGGCAGAGCCCCCAATTCCGGCCCCGACCACGGCTGTCAGCGGGCCCGGGAGGCAGACGAGGGGAGAGACAGAGCGCGGCCGTGAGGCTGCGGGGCCGCCCTCGCAGGGCCTCCGGGCGGTGGCTCCCAGGCCCTCGCGTTTCACAGGCTTATAACCTCCCAGAAAGGAACCCTGCAGGCTAGTTTTTAGTTAAGCTATTAAAAAAGAGCAAAGGACAACCTGGAAACTGTCGCCCAGGGACCCTCACCTTGTCATGAAAAGGACACGTTGGCAGCAAAAAAGAGGAGGAAAGAAATCTCAAAATTCTGGGTGATCATTTAAAGAGAATAAATTTCAATTTACACAAACTCATTCTATTGTTCCTGCTTTTATTTCACTATGAACTGGTGAAAACTTGGTCCCTGACGGGTCCTGTTAGGTTAGATCAGTGTTCGGGAAAGTCGGCAAACTACAGCCTGTGGGCCAAATCCAGGCCCGTGCCTGTTTTTTGCAAATGAAGTTTTATCGGAACACAGCCACACTCTCTTTGGCTTGTCTCTGGCTGCTTTCATGCTACGGCTGCAGAATCGAGTCGTTGGAACGGAGACTGTGGCCTGCCAAGCCTAAAAAATTAATTCTCTGGCCCTTTTCTGAAGAAGTCAGCCAACCATCGGTCTGGTGCAACCTACCACCTGACACTTCAATCTCTCCTACGTCTGTGTTTGCCAAGACTGGAAGGCACCCTGCGACGGGCTGCTCACTACCAAGCAGGGCACTCACTCTGTAACGGTTTGGAGTCTGGTTCCAAAGTTTCGGCTTTGAGGTCTTTTTGGATCTTATCATCCACTGTCTTTACTATGCCTCCTGCCTTCCTGCTCTTTGCAAGCTTGGTTCCTGTGCCGTGCGTGTTCTCATCCAAGTCACTGATAAAAACGCTTCACTGGCAACGTGGGCTCTGAGGAGCTCCTAGAAACCGCTATCCAGGCAGATCCTAATCTCAACACGGATACTGAATAGCGCGGCGCAAAGCCAGCACAGCAGCTGCGAAGCTACGGAAGCGGACAGCCGCGCCGCCCACGATGTTTGCCCACCATGCATCCGAGACACAGCTTCCCTCTCATCTGACAGTCTTGCGACTCGGTCCAAAAAGAAAAGGAGAGAAATCTGGTGTGATCTGTCCTTACTAGACCCACGTTGGGTCTGTGACAGACCACCGGCTCCCGCCAAGGACGCAAAACGACAAGGTGCTTTTTGACCCGGCCTCCACTGACTTACACGCTCCCCGCCCCAGCCCCCAACACTCCACCTTCCTGCCTGCCTTGACTTTGGCCGTGTCAGGACTTGGCTGTCTGACACGTGCGCCTTTGCCTGCACTGCTCCCTTTGTCAGGAATGCTGTCACCCTTCACCTCGCTGCTTCTGTCGCCCTCGCCTGTAATTTTAGGTTGGCTTGCCTGGCTCACCGCGGACAAGGCAGGTGTCGCTCCCGCATATTCCTGCCGCACGCGCTCCTACCCTGGGGCTTGCCCTTGCACCCTATCCTCCACTCTCCTCGTTTAAGGACCGAGCGTGGCTCACTCTGTCCCCAGATCCTGAAACAAACCACTTCGTCCTTTCCAGTGTTTACAAAGCCATTTCCAAGAATGCCCTTGACCGTTTCAAAGCAGTGTGCTCCCCTCCCCTGCATCTGTGACAGAGCCCCAGATCCCCCAAGTTCCAGAGGAGCTACTCTCACGAGGCCTGGAAGCTGCCCACAGGGCTACCGGGAGGCAGAAGAGCTCACCTCACTGAGAACCGGCTCATTCAACACCCACAACCTGACGCCCACTCTCTAGTCCCCGAGAAGATGTGCTGGGGCCTAAGTGAATCAAGCAGGGCTTTTGTCCTCCTGCGCTCATGCAGGGAGTGGGCGGACTTCTGAACAATGAGCTAGGACAGCGTGTGACCAAGTGCAGCAACGGGGTTCCCAGGAATCCTGAAGAGGGAGTGATGAATTCTGCCAGGGGATACAGAGACCAGGTTCACAAGGGGAGTAACGTGTGACAGTCGGCTTTGGCAGACAGCAGAAACGCGTTCTCCGTGGCAAGAACGGCACGAGGAACTGGCAGGGGGAGGTGGGGAGGCGTGGGGGGTGGCGTTTAAAGGGTCCAAAGCCACACCGAGGTATTCAGATTTGACCCCGCAGCAGTCTAGGGGTAAAGCCCTCCTCAAGGGAAGTTCCTCGTTCTTGTGTGTAGAGTCCAAACCACCAAGGGCAAACTCAAGCTCTGTCAGACAGCTCTGTCAAAAAAGCTACAGGGCATGTTGGCATTGCCAAGTGTCCTGCCCTGGGTGGGCAGGGCCAGCTGGAATGAGCCAGGCAACAGATCTGCATTGCCAGAAACGGTAGTACAGGGAGGAGGCCCGGCCCCTTCTCTGGGGCTAGCTAGTGTGAGGTGTTTGACTCTGCCGTCCACCTCTGAGAGATAGGGCGGGGGTGGGGGGGGAGCCCTGTACCTCCAGCCACAGCCTGCCTGACTTCCCCATCCTTCGAAATCTGGCTCAAAATCCATCTTCTCCCTGAGGTCTTCTCTGACCCCTCTAGCTCTGGGGATTTCTCGTTCCCCTGAAAGCCCTAAACTCTCAGTCCCAAACAGATTTCTGGCAGGCTTGCTTGTCTTTACCCCTTTATGGCCTGAGGTGTGGTTTTGTAATCCACAAAAGCCTTAGGACGGTCCTAGCCTAGTAAGCCTGTGGTGCTATCCTAGCCCAGTAAGTCGGTGGTGCTCCCATGGGAGCACTGTCCTACCTCAGTAAGTCTGTGGAGCACTCTCCTAGCCCAGTAAGTCTGTGGGGCTCCCATGGAGCATTGTCCTACCTCAGTAAGTCTGTGATGCTCCCACGGGAGCACTATCCTAGCCCAGTAAGCGTGTGGTGCTCCCATGGGACATGGTTCCCTGCCAACAGGGGTACAGAGGGCAGTTTCCTGGAGTAGGGGCTCTGTCCCCCCCTCCCCCGCCACCAGAAGCCTAGAGTCTCTGCCTGTAGGAATTTTATATGTGAGGGTCTTGACCGTCTTTGGGAGGCATGCAGAGTGAAGATGACAACTGTTACGAGAAATAAACTGCAAACAAATCCGTAACTCTAGGCAGTGATATGCACGATGAAGTATTTAGCAAGGTGCCCTGATGTCTGCGACTTAATTTGAAATACTTTAAGATGTAAGACCAATCAATGGGTGGGTGATAGTTACATAATAACGCAAGTACTGTAGCAGTTCGCTAACGGCAGAAATCTTGGTGGCCAGTACACAGATGATCCCTGTATATCCAGTTCCTTCAACTTTGCCCCACGTTTGAAAATTTTCAAAATAAAAATCTTGTAATCGCTAAAATGACGGCTGTTAAAAGTTCTCCACTGTCCTCCAACAAATCTATCCCCACTAGACCTACCATGGGTTCTGTCTCCTACTGTCCCTGAGGTTTTGGCTTAGAGGTTACTTCTAGGAAGCCTCCAGAGCACTCCCAGAGCCTGAAGGTGGGTGGAAATGCTCTCCCTATCAGAGTACCTTTTCAGCCTGACCACCGACTTCCCTATATCGTGCGGTCTCTCCTCCAGACAGGAACCACAGAGCGCTGCGCCTGCTACGCTGACGACCCTCAGTAACCCTTTATGAATGACATCACCCAAGCCGGGTCCTCTCTCATCCATCGGGGCACCTGGCCAAGAGCCAGGTGCACCGCAGATGCTCAATGTCCGTGGACCTTCTGGTGAGATCTGTGGCCAGTCCTGCCCCACGCTTCTTTTCTGCCCCACGCTTCTTTTCCGCCTCAGGCAGGCGTCGCCACATGCCCACGCCACCCGGGATCAGCACCTTGCCTGCTGCCGGTCCCATTTCCTCGCCCACTCTCAGTCCCTCGCCTCTTCTCCAGCCAGCTCCTCTCCGGAAGACCCCTCCCTCGCCCAGCTTCCCTCCCCTTCCCCCACCCACCAGCTCCCTGCTGCGATCCCTTTTCCCTCGCAGCCCCTTCCCCGCGCAGCCCCCCACCCTGTCCTTCCCGCACCGATTTTGCTGGGCCGGGCGTCTCCGCCTGTGGCGGCGGCGGCCAGGAGCGCGGTTAGCGCGGCGAGGAGCCGGGCGGCGCGGGCCATGGCGGGCGGCGATCCGGGCAGCACGCCGGCGCTCGATCGCTCGCGGGTTGGCGCTGGGCTCGCCGCCCCGCCCCGGCGCCCCACTGGCTGTTCCGCCTTCAGCCTGCCGGTCACAGCCTCTCATTGGACGAGCGGCCGTCTTTCTCCAGCCGGAGGCCCTCATTAGCGGCATCCCTCTCGGGCAGGCTCTGACATTAGCAGCTTCCCCGTCCCGCCTCCTCGATGCGCGTTCCTCATTGGCTGGCTCGTCCTGCCCACGCGCAGGTGTACGCGCTTCGGCTGCCCAACATCAGGACCAGGGCCTCGCTGCGGGGAGACCGATGGGAGGGCGAGCCGAAGCTTTGACCACCTCGGTTCAAGCCCAACCGCTGCGAGTTACTAGCTCTCTAACGTGCCTTCTCTGTGTCTCGTTCGGTTTCCCTGCTCTACCTTTCTAAGTGGTTGTGACAGTCACGTGAGATAAAGGACGCGATACCGCTCGGCAGGGTCCGCAACTGCAGCAAATTGCTGACTAGGCGTGCAGCCGCGGTGGCCAGGCGCTACCCTCTGCGTGTGTGCAAACAAGGCCAGATGCTTTCGAGACTGCTGTTACTGACGTGTATTTGCAATTTCTACATGCAGTTTGTATCACTGCCTTGTACTTAAACAAAGGAGCGGGGAGGGGGGGGAGGGGGCGGCGCCTGGGTGGCTCAGTTGGTGCAACCGACTTCAGCTCAGGTCATGATCTCACTTCAAGCCCCCTGTTGGCCCTATGCTGACAGCTCAGAGCCTGGGAGTCTGCTTTGGATTCTGTGACTCCCCCTCTCTCTCTGCCCCTCCCCTGCTGACGCTCTCTTTCAAAAACTAGACATTAAAAAAAAAAAAAAAAAAAAAAGGAAGGGTTTCATCTAGTCTCTTCTCAGGGGGAGGAAAGGTAGTAAGAAAGGATAAGCTCCCATTTTCACCCTCGAAGAAAACAAGCACAGCTCTGCGTGGTTAGTACATTACACTGGCAAGGGCAGATTCCTCTAGCAGAAAATAAAGCTGGGAATGAGTTTCCGGATAAATAAGGAAAACCCATATTTATCCAGTCAGATTATGGCTAAAAGAAGAAACTGAAAGGATTCAGAGAATAGTAAAAGAGCATACAGCTGGGATTCTAAGTCGGCTTTGTGAGTTGCAACGGGGCCAAACTGGATTACTAGTAAAGTGGTAGATGAACAAACACGCATTTCTTATAATCTTAAAAAAAATAGTTTTTGGCAATGCTATGTCAGAATGCAAAACTTTTTTTTTTAAGTTTATTTATTTTTGAGAGAGAGAGAGAGAGAGCGCAGAAGAGTGAGGGAGGGGCAGAGGGAGAGGGAGACAGAGAATCCCAAGCAGCAATGCAGCGCTTGAATTCACGGAACCGTGAGATCATGACCTGAGCCGAACCCAAGAATCGGATGCTTAACCTACTGAGCCACCCAGGTGCCCCTCCGCCCAATGCAAAACTTTTTAAGTTCATTCCCAATGACTCAAGATATTCCCTTAAATTTTTTGTTAAACAGCATTCATCACTTTGAGACAAAGTTCTCTTATGTGCTGACTTAATCTCGTTCGTGTAGTTTTTGGTATTTGTGAAAAGTGAGAGGATTCGTTTTCAGAAATACCAAATAAAAGCTGTGCTATCTAGTTAACCATAGGTTTACAACCTATTGTAATGAACCCCTCACCCCCCACCCCAACAATGGAGCCCCAAACTCTTAGACACTTCATTTCCTGGTTCCCTTCTCCTTTTCGTGGGTTTATTTTCACGGGCTTTGCAATGAGCATGCACCAAAGGCCTGAAGTCTCTGTGTGACCTCAAGGAGTGTTCATTTGTTCCAATCAGACTACTTTTTGCCTTACATGGGCATAGGCCACTTCCGGGTAAGGCTGTAACCTCGGTAGTGCTCAGCCAATGAGGAATCAGGGGAGGGACTTGCCCGCGAGGGGATAAAATGCCTGCTGCAATCGCTGGAG
The DNA here is from genome assembly GCA_030068075.1 of Paguma larvata. Lineage (NCBI taxonomy): Eukaryota > Metazoa > Chordata > Mammalia > Carnivora > Viverridae > Paguma > Paguma larvata. The sequence continues at coordinate 39,890,154 of CM057826.1, read as the reverse complement.
TGTGTGGCTCCATCAGGTACCTGCTCTTGTAAGAACGTTCATTAAAGCCTCGCTTCATGGTGCTCCCAGTCTCCGTGTCCCTCCTTGGATTGGCACAGTGGGCTTATTTCTCACAGTAGGGTAAATTTTATTAACTTTAAAATTAAACGTTTTTTTTTTCCCCAAAAAACTTCTCACATGTTATTACTGAACCAATCTACTGGTGCAGGAGCATAGGAACAGAGAAAACTCAGTTTCCAAATAAAACATGTCTATTGTTCAGGTAGTAGTGAAATTGACAGTGATAGGATATGAGCAAGTGACCTTCCGCAGCATAAACATGTATGCCATCTCACGTGGGATTCTTTATAGACCCCGTGTAGTTCTCCTTTAAGTTCTCCTCTTGGGAGTTGTATCTTTTATCACCAGTTTTCATTTGAATCCACTGGAGAATGGGACGATTCTGTTGTTGTTCCTTGGCCAGGAATCACCTGATACTGAAAGTCTTGCAAGAAGACATGGTGAGAATAGTCAATCGCATGCACTGCGATGGCGGACAAAAGGAGAGAGGAGCTAAAATTCAACTTAACAAAAAATTTTTTTTTCCCTGTTTTTGAGAGGGACAGAGCATGAGTGGGGGAGGGGTAGAGAGAGCCAGAGACACAGAACCCGAAGCAGGCTCCAAAATCCGAGCTGTCGGCACAGAGCCTGATGTGGGGCTCGAACCCACAAGCCGTGAGAACATGACCTGAGCCTAAGTGGGACATTTAACTGACTGAGTCACCCAGGCGTCCCTAAAATTCAACTTCTTGAATCTACTTTGCTTTTAATTTTGGGGGTCTTTGTTAACTCTAGAAACTAGCTGTGTTTTCTTCTGTTAGGAAGTTCTACAACAAACCCACTGGTAATGTGTGAGCACACTGAAGTTGTAGGACAAGTTCGAAAGAGCTGTAAAAGCAAGGAGGGAGAATTCCGGTGGCCAAGGTGCAAAACTAGTGAGGCTGAAAGGGAAGCTGGAAGACTCTACCAATTACCTATTACTGCGTAACAAAGTACCCCAAAACTTAGTGGCCAAAAGTAACAATCATTTACTCGGGCCATAAATCTGTGCTTCGGGCAGAACTCCGATCAGCTGACCTCTGTTTGATGTGGTATCGGATGGAGCTGCTCCACTAGGGGCTGGAGGATCCACTTTCAAACTGGCTCACCAAGATGGCCGGCAAGACGGTGTTGGCTATCAGCTGAAAGCTCAGCTTGGGCCCTGTTCCACTCTACAAGCTGCTTCAACTTGCTCTTAATTTGATGACTGAGCTCTAAGAGTGAGCATCCAGAGACGGGATGGTTTGGGTCCAGAACCGGCAGTGTCACTTCTACTGTATCTTTTGGTCAACCAACAGTCCAGATTCAAGATTTGGAGCCATGTTTTAAAACCTCCACAGCGAACTTGACAGTGTGGACAGTCTGAGTGGATGAAATAAGAGTATACTTACTAGCACTGGGAATTTGGGAAGCCGTGGAATAGGAGCCGGGGTATACAGACAAGACTGAACGAGTTATGAAATGCAAGGCCAAACTGCAGGAAAGGCTGGCTCCAAAGAGGGCCACTCGGCCAGAAGGCCAGGTACGTGGAAACCAGCTGAAAATCAGATGTACAAAGCCAGGTAGAGCTTGGCAAGAACTCGTGGAAGCTGAAGGTCAGGATGAGGCCACGTTAGGTATCTGGTTGAGAGGACCAGAAGCCTAGCAAGGGAAACGGCCGAAGCAGAGAATACAGTTAGAACCAAGAAACAAGCATAAGAATATAAGGCAATGACAGAGAGGAAGGCAGAAACCAGGAGTCCAGATCTAAGAAATACGGAGGAATCAGAATGAAGCGAGGCAAGGAGGTAGGAAAACAGGTAAGGCTTCAACCCCAAGGCACGGTGTGTAATGCCGACACCGCACTGCATGGGTATGGCTGGGCTGCTGTGGGAGCTCAAGGAACCTCAGCAGAGTGTCACCCAGGTGGGTCCACAGTCAATGCAGTGGCCATGTCAACACTTAGGCGGACAAACACACTAAACACGTGAACTGCGGTTACGTCAACTCTGGTTTTATTGAAGTTGCTTCCGAATACATTTCATCCTTAGTTCTCCCTATTTGATTTGCTTTCGCGTTTAAGACCCTTTCTTCGCTTATCAAATCTTCGCCATGAAAGAGCACCAATGAACAGATCAGCATCAAACTGATTCCCTTATGGCCGTGAAGAAAATCCGTAAAAGATCTGTAGGCCTGTTTGCACGAAAACACCAAGACCCCCTCTTCGAGTGAGCCAAAGCTTCCTGACACAGCTGCAGGCCTACAATGTCTTTTCTCTTTACCATCAAGAGGAAAACAACGAAGAGTGCGGACACCATTTTCTTGCTCCTTCAGTCTGAAAGTGTGGATTTCTTCGGTTTTAAAAAACACAACAACAACAACAATAATAGAAAAAAACGAAGCTGGAAGGAAGTCGCCGTGATTGATTAAACTACATTTTCTTACAGAAAAGCCAGGCTTCCCTTTTCCTTAGACTTTAAGGCAGCTATAAAAATAGAGGCAAAACAACATGTATAAGGAAAAGTAATAAAAATAAATATTTGAGGGCCTCCCGTAGTAGACAATTTACACATTTCCTCCAGCCCTCACATACTGTGAGAGAATGGTAACCATCGTACAAACGAGGAAGCAGGCTCAGAAGGGTGAGATGACTGGGCCCCAAGGTGACCCGGGGGACTGGGCTGGGATGTACATTCAAGTCGATGCCTGCAGAGCCTCTGCTCTGGCTCCCAGAAGCCCAACTTTCGGAGACTCTTACTGTTATAGCTCCATCTTCTAAATTTACACTTTTAAATCCGCGCAACTAACCGAATAACAAAAGAATCTAAAATTATCCTCAATCTACTTGCTAAAACGGGAGGTTGCACGGAATATTAGAAAACGTACTTGGAACATTCCATACCTAAAATTACAGGTGATTCTGAATCACTGATAATGACAGCTTGTAACTCAGGAAAACCTGGGTAATTGTCATCGGTGCCTTTTCTTGTTGTCACCGTCTGTCAATCTCAAAGGAATGAAGGCAAAAAAAGGCCAACGCCTACTGTGAATTGACTGCTCATTAAATTTACAAGATGTACTTAGTGGAAAGCTGAAAGAGGTTCTGGTTTGAAAAATCTTAGCACCAGTCTTCTGTTTCCTTCTTAAAAGCATGCATTTGCTTTTTTTTTTTTTAAGTGTCTAATTGTGGTGGGATGGCAGGGCCCACTGGGGGATGGCTTTATCGACATGTGTGTGGAATGTGCTAGAACTATCTATAACTAAGAGGATAACTTTTACCACTCCACGGAATGGGGTCATAAAGTTCCAGAAATGGATCTGCTTTATGGGTATAACTGACTCAGAAGCCTGAAGCCACGCAATCTGGACTTCTAACGACATTTGTTTGCTGGGGACACACTTGCGTGTTCATTACAGAACTGTTAACGCTTAGATGATTAAGGTTAGTATCTAGTGGTTCCTTATTCAAGTCCTCACAGAAATTCCGTTTCCCAGTTTGAGACATTTTTGAGGCCAGTTCGTAAAAGATGTTTTCATGCTTAAGAGGCTGCAAGGGCGAGGTGAGAGCATCATTAAGGCCTCTGCTAACATTACAGACCCGTGACTGACCTCCTTCCTGACGTCTGATTCGAAGGTCATTCACTGGCTCATTTACTGAACAAATCTTTTACAGAGCACCAGGTATAAGACAGACTAGAAAAAACAAAAATAAACACAGTCTCACTAACTCTGGCAAGATATTAATACACGTAACATAAGACAGATACAAAAACCAGAAAACAAAGCTTACAGTGTGAGAGAGGTAGTGATCTGTGAGTACCCAAAAAAAAAAAAAAAAAAAATCAGCATAGCTAAATGAAATGAGAAATTGTAGGAATCTATTTCTGTCCCGACCACCTCCCTGCATAATCTAATAAAGGACGATAAAGCAAATTTGACAAAGTGGAAGACTTAAGGGCTAGTGGAGACAGAAGTTGTAGGTAAGTTACTTACATAGACCGACTTGGGTCACTGGTTATGGGTGCTGCTTTGGTTTCCCTGAAACGACTAGATACCCGGGAGGCTGAGAATAATTTGAAGGAACTCAGCCAGGAAAGCACAATGTTTCTTGGTCACCACTTGCTTGAAAGGGAACAGTTATCTTGAATTCCTTGATACTGCCTGCCTCCCAAGTCGTGCCTCGGCCTTAATTAGCCCTTGTAAATGGGAACAGGAAGGGGACAAGGAGTGTAAATGCGGCCTACCCGGGCAGGGACTGTAAGGACAAAAGGTGGCTAAAAGAAAAATAGAAAGGGGAAGTCCTAAAGAAAATCCATGTGTATAAAAATCAACCCAAACGATCTAAATTCATCTAAGTCTAAAGCTTTATCATCTAAGTAGCCACATGTTGAGCCAATCCCTACCACCTCCTCTTCCTGCCAGCTAACACACCCTGTGTAATTCCTGTTAGAGGGACCATGAGAAAGAAGCATTTAGCTGAAAATACATCAACATATACCCATTTCCATCTTTTACAAAGATTTTCAATTGATAGTCGTCAGAGTACCAATTTGAAAATAATTTTCTTAAACATATTTGGACAGAGGCCATAGGATCACTTGTCCCATTGTTCAAATGCCCAATGGCGAGACTTCTGATGAGACCACACAGGTCACATTAAATCAGTAGAGTATCTTAGAAATAAAGCCAATATGACTAAATCCAAAACAGATCACATGAAGTACCTCATGTACAATACAAACCTAGTTAAATAAATAAAGGAGACACAGGCGACTGCACTCTGGGAGAACGTTCGGTTCCTCGCGGCGCATTCAGAGTCCCCTCTGGGACTCTACTGCCACTTCCACCCGGGCCAGTCTAATGGTGCGGCCATGCAGCTTGTAGCCATCTTGCCTCACTAACGCCACGGTGCCGGGCTGCACCCCAACACCAGCTGCCACATGACAGATGAGTTCGTGCTCGTGAGGGTCGTATTTGTCACCGATGGGGGTCATCTTCTCCAGGCCATGTTTGGCAAACACACTTTTCAGCTTCGCTTCTAAGAGTGATAACCCTCGGAAGATCTTCTCCAGAGTGAGCTTCTGGTCCCCAGGCTCTGTTTCTTCAGAAATGTACCCTGTCGTCTTCTCCAAAATGTCTGCCACCTCTACCAAGTCCTTACAGAAACTCTGAATTCCTAGAGAAACCAGACACCTTTATTTTCTGTGAGGAAATCACTTGGCTTTTGGGGGTGGAGCATGGGGAAGGCCCAGGTAAGGGGCTAGTATAGTGGGCACCCCAGGAAGTAGCGAGACTGCCACACAGGACTCAGGGATCGGATCGACAACTACCACCTTAACCCAACTGACACACCAGCGTTTCTCTCGGAAGGCACGTGACTGGGAAGCCTACTAGGAAATGGGGAAGACGGTTAGAACCTGAGAACGGGGTAAGACTACAGGCAGGAAGCTCAGAAATCTGTCCTTTAAAAACTTGATCATTGCTTGTGTTTTTGTTGCTATTCACCTGTCGTCCTGAGTTATGTACATTTTGAAAATTCTCACATCTCAATTTTGCTAAGACACGCATTCTCAACAGAGACAAGACATCAGTATGTCATGGGGTAGGGGGCAATAATACAAAAATTATTTGATAAGACGATGCTAAGGGAGGTTCAAGAATGGTTACTGAGAACCGGCTAAATAGGAACGGGAAAGTAAGAGACTCTACGGATGAGGTGGGTCTCCAACTGGGCCGCCAGACTTATTTAGCCCTTTCAGTCATAAGAACTGTTCTAAAACTAAACTCAGTTGCTGAGAAACCGCATGACTCCCAATGCTGCATCTTGATTTTTCTTATAGAAATGAGGAGAAATGTCATCATTACGAGTATCTATGAGAACAGCAAAGCGCAGGTGGGGGCTGGTGATGGGTGAAGGACTCTGTTCTGGTTTTAATCCAGGCCGAGTGTCAAGACAGTTAGCCAGTTTAACTGTACTCAGAGATAAAAAGGAAGATCCTCCACAGGGAAGCAATTAAAGAGATGACAGAGAAGAGATTTCCCAGACACTGCCTAGATTCTAGAAGAACGACTGACAGAGGTAAGAATTCTTTTTTTTTTTTTTAATTTTTTTTTTTTTAGCTTTTTTTATTTTTGAGAGACATAGAGACAGAGCGTGAGCAAGGGAAGGGCAGAGAGAGAGAGGGAGACTCAGAATCTGAAGCAGGCTCCAGGCTCTGAGCTGTCAGCACAGAGCCTGACGCGGGGCTCGAACTCACAGACCGTGAGATCATGACCTGAGCTTAAGTGGGCTGCTTAACCGACTGAGCCACCCAAGCGCCCAAGAATTCTATCTTTAACTTCCAGGTGACAGAGATCCATTATAGCATCTTGAGCAAAACAAGTGTAAAAGGATTCAAATTAGTGTAATAATAACATACAAAATGGATTGGGGCGCTGGGGGCCATGACAGATGGGCAGGAAGAGAAGATATAAGAAACAGGAGAGCCACGTGAAGGAATGCCGATGTCACCTGGTCTGGAGCAGGAGGACGTGAAGGAGAGGAAAAGGGTACAACCAGGGAACCAGACTTGGTTTGATCAAAGTTCCACAAGATGCCTCCCTCACCTCTGCTGGGGACGGCAGCCATAAATATTAATGGCTATTAATGCAACCAGTTGAAAAGGTAGAAGAGATTGGCCAAAGGCTTGAAAAGTATGCCGATTAGATCGGAACTCCACCCGTGAGAAAAGAATGTCTCTAAAGATCAATCAGGGGTATCGAAAGCATCTCCTAACTATTAAAAGAGGACATATAATACACTAGTAAAATTTTGAAAGCTGTGCGCTTCTGGGCTGACTTGTACAGGACGTGGTACAAAGAACCCTGGCTTCTGTTCAATCAAGTCGTAAGAATTTGGGAAAACAGAAGCCCAGGCTCTCTTGTTTATATAGGGTGGGGTTCACACTCAGAGTCTATCTAATTATTGTTAACTTCAATAGTAGGTGGTGTCTGCACCAGTGTTGGGGGCTGGGGCGAAGAGAAGGTGAGTTACTGAGACAAAACTACCCCTGGGAGGAGGCAGTATGCTGTGGTCCATATTAAAAGCTTTCTACTGCTTTTCTACCTCCAGGCTCCCTGAACAATCTTCTATTTTTCTAATATTCTTCGCCACTAGGAGGAAATGACCCAAGCAAATGACTTACGTGGCATATTGCTAGACACAGTTTGCTCTATAAATTAATAACTTAGATCACAAACTATTTTGAGTTTAGCTAAGTATTTGTTTATTCCTAGGAACCTTATCGATTCTTGTGGAAATGGATAGAAGCCAAACTCATCAAAGTCTGACTTCTGGAAAGCTTGACCCTGCCCCCCTCAAGCAGGCAAGAAGTCTTCACCAGGTACCACACGGTTTATTTGCTACAGAAATTCCTTGTGGCTCAAAGGTCAGCAAACTCTTCCTATTAAGGGCCATATAGCAAATATTTTAGGCTCTGTGGTACAAGCGGAAAAAAAAATCAAGGATCTTTTGCAGGTAATTATTTCACAAAAGAGACAACAAATTTCCCCGATTTTTAATAATGAGATTCAGAACTGGACTTATTGACGACCGGACTGCAGGCTTGGCCTGTAGGCTGTGGTTTGCTAGCCTGGTCCTGAGAGTTGGAAATAAGACACTAGAGCGTGGATGAAATTATCAGTAATATGATTTGGGGGTCAGTCCTTCGCTGATGCTCGAAGTCTTGAAAGGGGACGCCCGTGGCACCGAGTGAAGAGCAGAAGGCTACGCCACAGCCCCGGGATTCGAACGGGGGAATGAGCGGCCAGGACAGGGATGAAGCAAATCCTAAGCACGAACGGCAGATAAGTGAAGAGAACAGGAGGGGGTGTGATCTGTGGGGATGAATAATAGACTGGGGCCGGGAGACAATGGACTCGTGTCTCTATCTGTCACCAATTAACTCTTCTCAGCTCACCTTTAAGAGAAGATTGTACTAGAAAGAGTCCAAGGGCCTCTGAAGCACCTTCATTCCATGTGCAGCGAAAGTATATACAAGTCTGTTCTACAGACCTACGTGGTCTATAGGAAACTGTGAGCATGGCAAGTAGTCACAGATTTGGCCTCTACGAACACTTTCGTGAACACATCTGGAACAAGATGCTGTGTGTTCAGAGAAGTACTTCTGAAAGACTTTAATTTTTATATTTTTTAAATGTGCAGCCTTCAAATGTATGTATTTTTAAGATTCTATTTTTGGGGCGCCTGGGTGGCTCCGCTGGTTGAGCGGCCGACTTCGGCTCAGATCATGATCTTACGGTCTGTGAGTTCAAGCCCTGCATCGGGCTCTGTGCTGATGGCTCAGAGCCTGGAGCCTGCTTCGGATTCTGTGTCTGCCTCTCTCTCTGCCCTTCCCCTGCTCACGCTCTGTCTCTCTGACTCTCAAAAATAAATAAATGTTAAAAAAAATTAAAAAAAAAAAAAAAGATTTTATTTTTAAGTAATCTCTGTACCCAACGTGGGGCTCGAACTTACAACCCCAAAATTAACTGACTGAGCCAGCCAGGCACTTCTGAGAGACTTAAGAAAAAAAAAATTTTTAACATTTATTTATTCTTGTGAGACAGACAGAATGAGCACGAATGGGGGAGGGGCAGGGAGGGGAGACACAGAATCTGAAGCAGGTTCCAGGCTCTGAGCTGTCAGCATGGTGCCCGACGCGGGGCTCAAACCCACGAACAGCAAGATCATGACCTGTGCTGGAGTCAATGCTAAACTGACTAAGCCCCCCAGGTGCCCCAAGAAACACTTTAAATTGGACCAAAAAAACTTGTTCAGTCGTCAATGAAAAAACAGATGCGACCTAGCATAACTTCCGGAGTTAATCTGCTCGCATAGGTCTCCGAGTTATTTTATAACTTGGTAAGTTGTAAACACTAATGGTCATGCAAACGGTTACGGTCCCTAGTAGTGAAAACTGGTGGAGATACAGCGGATTGCTGCTCTATGCATCTAGAGGAATTTTGCTTCTACGCAGCAGATTTTAATATTCCTGACTGCTCGTGCGTCTTGCTCTTTGGACTCTCCTCTGAACATCTTAATGATCCACTTGTTCAGTAATGAGTTAAACAGAACTGAATGTAGAAGGCCTAGAATGTTAAGTGTACATGCTTGGAAAATAAAGCAGCAAACGTTCTGGTCAAAACAAAAGCAAGCGTTATGTTGGCAAATGCTTCCCATGGCAACAATCCCAGGGACCATCTCGGAAAGCCTAGGGCACGTGTGGACGGGCAGGGCAGGGATCGGGGTAGGATGCACGTGCGGTTTTGACTATGTTCCGTTTGCAAAACTGCTAGTAAGCATCCTTAAACTAAAAGGCACTTGGATTTTTATCGTGAATAAATCTCTCACCAAATATCTTGGCATCTTCAACGCATCTCTGGGTTCGCCGCCTTATGTTCTCACCGTCGGCTACGGCTCTCTGGTATCTCATCTGAACACCAAAAGCAAAGTCGAGGTGGTCAGAATACATGCTCGCTGGTGGAAAAGAGGGTTTTTGCTTTCTTCACAACCTTCACCCCTGTGGCAGATTTTTATTTAAAAAATGAGGAACTGGAGGAATCTTAGATCAACTACTCCGAATCCCCAGTCACGGCAGGAACCTACTCACTTTTTTTATGTTTATTTATTTATTTGAGAGACAGAGAGAGAGCGAGCTCGTGCGTGGGTGGGCGCGCAGGGGAAGGGCAGAGAGAGAGGGAGAGGATCCCAAGCAGGCTCCGTGCTGTCAGCATAGAGCCTGACTCGGCGCTCGATCCCATGAACCGTGAGGTTGTGACCGGAGCCAAAATAAGTCAGATGCTCAACCAACTGAGCCAACCAGGTGTCCAGGAACCTCCTCTTCAGAGCAGCCCTGACGGACTGTCATTTAGCCTCCTGCTCTGACCACTTAATGCTTTTCAAGCTCATTACCTTGAGAGGAAGCTTCCTGTTTCACCCTCAGCCAATACCGCCCCCCGCTTTCTTTCACTGAACTGAACCCTAGGACAACGGTATGGGTACGGGTCGTTTAGCGCCTTTAATCTCTGCCTCTTTCGTTCTAATAATCCTTGATTCCTTTCATTGCTCTCGGAAGACATGCTTTCCTACCTCCTCACCATTCTGGGTGGTCTTGCTTTGAACTACTCTAATTATCACCCTCAAGGTGTGTCTGTCAACCCGGCACCGGCACCGGCAGAGCACGCCAGCTGCAGACCGATTGGCAGAGCACAATGTCAAACGACCTCGCTCATTCGCTCATTCGACAACTGTCTACTGAGTTCTTACCACCCGCCAGGCACCCTACCTCCTGCAAAGTCACCATATTAGGTATCTACATACTGTGACACAACGCGTTTCAATGACTACAGACTATTCTGCCTGACACGCCTAGCAAGAGAGTGGGGGTGGGGTGAGAGGTAAAGGGCCAATCAGAGGAAACGTGATTGAAAAACCTGACCTGGAAACTTGATGCAGAGAGAGGACATGAAGAACAGATCAAATCTACTCACTGTTAAGTCCTGGACCTCCTTCTCCAGTTTCACAGCTTTAAGCTTTAAGGCTCGTTCTGCGAGAGAGGGCCCGAGGTCATCGGGGGGGTCCTCAGAACTGCAGTCCTCTCCAGCAGTCCTCTGGGTGGCCGTGCTGAAAGGACGCAGCCGCAGCCGTCCCCTAAAGAGGGAGGGAGGTGGCACATGAAGAAATGCCATCACAGACAGCCAAAGTGCCCTCAGTCAGTCCCGACGCGATGGCTTATAAAGGGCTAACTAAGGAGCGCCTGGGTGGCTCGGTCGTTTAACCATCCGACTTCGGCTCAGGTCATGATCTCATGGTTTGTGGGTTCGAGCCCTGCATCAGGCTCTGTGCTGACAGCTCAGAGCCTGGAGCCTGCTTCGGATTCTGCGTCTCCCTCTCTCTCTGCCCCTCCCCCCTTACACTCTGTCTCTCCCTCAAAAATAAAGAAACATTAAAATAAATCAAGGGCTTACTAAGTGCCAGACCTTTGTCAGGTTTTACTTTCATCTCACAGAGTGTGAGAGAGATACTATTATCATCTCAATTTTATAAATGAGCAAACTGGGGCTCAGAGAGGCTTATGAGTTGCTTAAGATCACACAGCAAGCATTCGGTTGAACCACAGTCGTGAACACGAGGCGGCAGAAACAGCCAGAACCGGGGACACAAAAGTCAGCAAGAGAAAACCAAGTCCTAATACTCAGAACCAGCAGGGCAATATCAGAAGCGGGAATTCAAAACACAAAGCCGTACCTTTCTGATTCAATCCTTCATTTTACAAATGGGGAAAATTAAGCCCAGTAAAGGGACTGTGTCAAACTGGAGTTAGGCCTAGGATTCTAAAGCTTTCTTTTTTTCTTGACCACAAGCGCTAAGGCAGGCTTCTGTGGAAGGAAACCCCTGTTAAGAGAAAACTCTGAGTGGGGAACTCGCATGTCTGTAAAATCAAGTCAATTACATACTTTCGAGAAACACTACACATTCCAGAGGGGGAACTATAAACAGGTGAACAAGATGGATCTTTGTATTCAGTCAGGTGTGTAACCGAGAAGCTGGTACAGCTCAAAGGTCTGGCATATGTTGTTTACAAAGAAAGACATTCAGAGCAGGGGCTACTTTGTAAATCTTGGATTGCAGCAGTTCTGACTCCTCTTTCAAGGAGGTTTCCATTACGCCTCCTGGCTTCTCATAACTTGAAGTAAAATCATCAACAAAATCAATCCAGGAGTCCAAAAGGTCTTTCAAACAAATAGTTTCCTTCTATAAACTGGCATATGATGAAGGGCGGTCACTGAGGTGACGTCCCTACAAAGATTCAAAGGGGGAAAAGGAGTTTGCTTCAAGGAAGGGAGAGGAACAGTCAGGATAAAGCTACGGGCAAGGTGACTTTTATGTCCCAGACTTCCCTTCCGGGCCAGGCCTGAACTCAGTTATTACAGCTTGGTGTCAGATTATATACGGTTCTCCATTTTTGGTTCAGAAAATATGATCGCTATAGACCTGGGGCAAATCGCACAGAGTGAAATACCCCCTTTCTCCTAAGCCCCTAACGACCTATATTTATCCAACTGAAAGTAGGTCAAAGTACTCCCAGGGCCCGTTTAAAGAGAAAACGGCGGAAACCCAAGTCTGCAGAGGAGAACGGAGGCTGATCCCTTCAACCCTGAGTGCGACCTCGCACCCAGGTGCTAGGGCAGGGTGCTAGCTAGGTCAGGTGTGTTAAGATAAAACAGGTGGCAAATAGGTGAAATTTCCCGGATTCCCCGGGGTTTAATTTACATTTCAGAAGTCCAACCTCACTCATACCCCAATTCACTCTTTTTTAATTCTTTCTCAGGAAGAAACAGTTAAACACGGAGCCGTCCCTGAGAATAATTAACGCGGCTCACTAATTAAAGGAGAGGATTCTAGCGCCCCGAATCTGGGCCGGGTTCCACAATGACCGAGGATTTGAGTTTTTGGATAAAAGTTACTCAACTTTTCTAAGCCTCAGTTTTCTCGATTAAACGGGAGAATAAAAAGAACTACCCATCGAGTTCTACGATCAGCATGACAAGAGATCAATAAAAGGTGCCGCCGCCGCCGGTGAAAAGCGGCAGCAAATGAACTTCCGGGAGCAGGTGGAAGGGCCGTTTGGAGAGGCCAAGTCCGACGCCTTCCTTTTACCGACAGGTAAAGTGATACCGGGATAATGGGGAAGGGACTGGCCTAAAGTCACACAGGGAGTCAAGGGAGAGAATTCCAATATAACAGCAGACACCCGAGCTGAGGAGCTGGGGGGAAAGGGCCGGGAAAGGTACATCCCCAATTCAAACATCCCCAATTCAGTCGACGCTCGGGGCTGAAGAGTTCCCACCTCCGAGGAGCGTGACCTCCGCTCTTCCCACCTTCCCTGGCCTGGCAAGAAGGCGCGACTGTGCGCCTCAGTTTCCTTCTCTGTTAAATGGGGCCGTGAGTGCCCAATCGTAGCAGCCGAGAGGCGTGGTGGATCATCTCGCGCCCTTCCGGCCCACAACCGTCCTTCCAGCTCGCTTGTCTCGCACTATTCTCAACCCTCCCCCCGCGGCCTGCTTCGCTTACCTGCCTTCGGACGCGGCACTCGTGGCCAGGAGGCGCTGCACCAGCCGTCGGACCGCCCACACTGACCGCGCGGCCATATTCCCGATCCCGGCCGACGGAGGCGGCGCAAGCGCACTTGCTCCAAATGACGAGAGGGGCGGGATACCACTCTTCCCGGCAGCCTTCGCGGGCGCTCCCCGCCCAGGGCCCCGGTCGCGAACGCCACACTTCCGGTTGTCCTTGCGCGCGGCACTCGTGTGCATCCGGTGTCCCCGACGGAACGCGACACTTCCGGTCCCCCGTGTTGGGCGCGCAGGGCTGGTTCCCGCCGCAAGACTGAGGCACCGTGTTCGTCGCGAAATCCGCGGGGAACACGGGGGATCGCAGCTGTACCCTCAAGGAGCTTACGCGAAGTTGTAAACAATAAACAAATGCAAACGCGATATAAAGTCAAAATATGACCGGTGCTTAAAGGTGAGGGGCGTGGTGCCACGGAAGCCTAGAACACGATGTGACCGGTTGAGGGCAGTTCCCCCAGAGGGAAAGGATAGCTGAACTGAAAGGTGAAGAACGAGTAGACGCAAAGAGGAGGAAGGTGGTTCAGGTAGAGGCAAACAGCGCTTGCGAAGACCCAGTCAAGAGGGAGAGTACACAGGTCATGATTTCATCGTTCCCGAGTTCGAGCCCCCCGTCGGGCTCTGTGCTGACAGCTCAGAGACTGGAGCCTGTTTCAGATTCTGTGACTCCCTCTCTGTCTGTGCCCCTCCCCTGCTCATGCTCTGTCTCTCTCTCTCTCTCTCAAAAATAAACTTAAAAAAAAAAAGGGAGAGTACATTGCGAGTAAGGCGCTGAAATATTGGAGGGAAGAGGGGCTACACAACACAATTAGCGGAACAGATCACGCGAGGGGTTTAAAAAACTTAAGCCCGACCCCTCCCTTACTCTTACTCCCCCCGCCCTCCCATTCCCTCCTGAGCTCCATCAAGTAGGGGTTATTTTGTCTACTATTTCCAATGAACGGTGGAACAGTGTCCTGGTGTAGTTCAAAATTTTGTGTTGTTGAATGTGAACTTGAGTCTTATTCTGGTTGCAGTGGAAACACGTTACAAAGCCTTTACCTGTTTAACGGGTGGCCTGGACGCCTGCATGACAGATCGCTGAGTCTAAGTGAAGAAGTAGGGAGACAAGCTGCTGGACCAGTCCATGCAAGGGGGGGCTGTATTGTATCCTGGGGCCCCTTCATAGACCTTTGTAACCACCCTATATAAGGTAGCTACTATTTTAGGTGTGTTGGGCACATTTTTGTTTCCATAGTAGAATTTTGTTTTGGTTTCTTCCTGTTCTCCCAACTAGAGTTTGAGCTTCATGAGGGTGTCCATGTGGTCCACAGCTGTGATTTCTGGCGTCTGTCTACACAGTAGGTGTACATGGTAGGTTCACCACGTTTGTTGACTGAATTAACGGTTGGTGTCAGATGGAGCGAGGAAGCATTTTGGAGAGATTTAGTATGGAAAACTGACAGGATGGACTGGTGATTGGGGTTGAGGGCACTTGGAGTTGCCCTCCAAGGTACTTCATAGTCCCTAAGGTAAAAAAAAAAAAAAACCAAACAACCATTATTTAAGGAATGGGAGGTGTGTCCTCATTATTCTAAATCTTCACCATAACATGGCGTACTTGTACTGTAGCTATTTGGGTCAGATTTTCTCTCTGCTGGTCTGTAAGTTCCCTGAGAACAGAGCTGGAGACATCTGCATCTCTATATCCTATCCAAGGCCCAGCTCAAATGTGTCGTCACTAGTACCTTATGTTTCCTTTTGGTCTCAGGAGAAGGGCAGCATGGGTTCAGAAGGGATTATGGCCCCCTTTTACCTATGGGAAAAACTGAGGCTCAGAGACGTTGGTAAACCTCAGGGCCCCCCACTGAGGATCCAGTAGCATCAGAAATCTGATAGTCCCCACTCTGCCAGGTGCGGGAGCTTCAGCTCCTCCCCAGAGCCATGAGCCTATACCTTGAAAAAACAACCAAACCAGGCATTTTCACAGACAAGGACTGGCCTCTGTGCTTCAGCACTTCTGTTTACCCTCCTCTTAACGGATTAACTTAACTTCGAATGTGCTGCATACATGCATCCACTCATTCATCTGCTTATTAAGTGCTAGTGTGCTTCTGAGTGCTGCCGTGCAGGGGCGGCGGGGAGGAATATCATGGAGGAAATAGAACTTTGGAACTCAGAGGAAAGGCTGCTGGCTCCACCACTCCCTACCTGTGGGCTCCTGCAAGTTACACGACCCACCCTGGGCTTCAATTTCGCCACCTGTGAAAACTGGGATAACAGAAATTTTCTCACGGAGTTTTAGGGAAAACTAAAGGGATTATGCCTGGAAAAGAGATTACGTAGTGCCAGGACTGGCTACAGAATTTAAAGGGCAAAAGGGGCGCCTGGGTGGCTCAGTCGGTTAAGTGTCCGATGTCAGCTCAGGTCATGATCTCACGGTCTGTGGGTTTGAGACCCGCGTCGGGCTCTGTGCTGACGGCTCAGAGCCTGGAGCCTGCTTCAGATTCTGTGTCTCCATCTCTCTCTTTCTGCTCCTCCTCCCCACTTGTGCTTCTTCTCTCTCGGTCTCTCTCTCAAAAATAAACTTAAAAAAATTTTTTAATACCTAAAAAAATAAAGGGTGAAAGGAAAACGTGACACCCCTTGTTCAAAAATTATTAAGGGGCGCCCAGGTGGCTCAGTCGGTTAAGCATCTGGCTTTGGGCCAGGTCGTGATCTCACGGTCTGTGAGTTCAAGCCCCACATCGGGCTGTGTGCTGACAACTCAGAGCCTGGAGCCTGCTTCGGATTCTGCGTCTCCCTCTCTCTCTGTTCCTCTTCCGCTTGCACTCTGTCTGTCTGTCTCTCTTTCTCAAAAATAAACATTAAAGAAAGTAGTAAGAGGGCAACAGCAGAGCATGAAACGAAGCTTAGGGCCCTACTAATCTTTGTGACTCCACGGGCTGTGTGCCTATGAAGCTGGCCGTGGCTACCGCAGTACCTGACGCATGGAGTACTCGATAAATGTTTATTATTAATTCTGTGGTGTTCCCCCCGCCCCGCCCCACTCAAGGAGTCTCAAGATCTATCAGTGGGAAAAGATGCTCAACCCCGAAATAACACACGGAGGACGCACTGAGGATGTGATTGGAGTATTTGGTGTCATTCCAGGAACCACATTTAGAAAAAGAACATGAACACTCCAGAGCACGTGGGCTCCTTTTTCATCGAAGATATTTAAGTGGAATCTGGATGAAAACTGTCAGTTATGGATTAGTTGCCTTTTAGCTTTTTGGTGGCTCTAATAATCGTACACACATCATTTCTTCAGTGCAGAGAACACAGGATTTTTTAGTCAGACATTTGTTATCCAGCTAATAATGAGAGGCGTTATGGCCTGAGCATTCCCTACTTGTCAGACAGTATGCAGAATGCTTCCCGTGTCCCAGCTCCCTGAATTTCCCCAATAGTCTTGGGAGGAAAATAGAAGGGTTCACCTGGGGTTCGCAGATAAAGGAAACAAGAATCAGAGAGGTCCAGTGACTTTCCCGGAGTCACCAGCCGGTCAGTGGCAGAGGCAGGGCTCACACCAGCCGTGTTTGGATCCAGGCTCCCAAGCCCTAAGCCTTACACTCTGCCGCTGGCCGGCTGGGGGATTTTGGTTGGCTTATTTTCCCTGTTCTGGTTCCCCGCTATCTCAAAGGGTGCTAAAGTTTGGATAGGCCAAAAGTCTGTAAAGCCCTAAGGAG
This sequence comes from Paguma larvata, assembly GCA_030068075.1. Lineage (NCBI taxonomy): Eukaryota > Metazoa > Chordata > Mammalia > Carnivora > Viverridae > Paguma > Paguma larvata. The sequence goes on along the minus strand of CM057826.1, from coordinate 39,873,217 downwards.
GGGAAAGTATGTGCGAGCTCCATGAAGTCTCCAAAGGTTATTCTGGGATTTCCCTTCTCTCTCCTTGAGCGAAACTTTTGAGCTCTTAACAGTTAACTGGCCTTCTCTTTTTTCTGGAAGGACATGTAAAGACCTAAAAAGTGCCTGCGGTGTTGAGAAAGTAGCGAGTGGCCCGGGAAGGAGACTGCCCGAGACTTGAGCTCCTTGCTTCCCCATAAAAGTATCAAGTGTAAGTAAAAGGCACTCGTGGCAGAAATGAGCCCCTGTCCTTTGATTCTCCCTGATCGCTTTACTTGATCAGCAGATAGGGAAGGGCAGAGGACGCCGCCAAGTGCAAAGTAAGGAGGAAGATATAAAAGAGCATTGCTGGGATTCCTAACCATCGCTCCTGGGGCCTGAGCGTGGCACAAAATAGGTAGAGGACTTGATTGAGCACAACTGACCCCACCCTACAGTGTCTGCAGCATCCTGTGGCCATTAGAAACCCGCGTTCCTGTCACTGTCGCTCAGAGCTGAAAATCAGTCGGCTGCTAGATGGACCTCTCCCTGCCGGCCGCATATCCGATCTCTAACTTGGAAACCGCTCAGCTGCGGGGTTCTGGGAGCGGCTTCTGCCTGGCGCGAAGGCGCAGAAGGAATGACCACAGAATTTGCATGTTGTCTGTAGCTTCCGTTCACCTTTACGCCGGCAGCGAAGTCCTGTCGATCGTTGGGCCTGTTCGTGGTGTCTAGTGGTCGCTGGTAATGGCCAGCATGAGTCCAGTTGGCACGAGTGTGATCAGCTGGTGAAGTCTTGTCCCTTTGTGCTGTACCTCCGTCTTCCTTTGCCCTGAAGCCCGGGCATGGGATGCTGAGAACGGGGTGGAATGTGCTTTCATTCCTGCTTCAGAAGTGAGGGCAGAGACATTTACCAAAACCCTTCCAACCGTGTGGACTCCTGTCTCCCTCCACCCCTGTTTTCTCCCCCTCTGTGAAGTTCTCGGGACACTCCCACGTCCCTCTTCCCTTCTGCTTCTTCCCTCCCCGTATCCCCTATAATCATGCAGATGATAAAGGCTGGTCTTTTGGGTGCCCTGGAGAGCAGGGGCTACTTCGAGTCTTTTGGCGTCTCCTGGTGAAAAAAAGTGTTTCCAATGCGATCTTGTATTTCCTTAGGAATGAAATCTTCGCCCTCTTTCTAGGTCTTCTTCATTTCCCACTCCTGAAGTATAGAAAGACAAGAGCAGTCAGTCTGCTGAATGTTCTAGTGTGACTTGCAGCATAAAAACATTCCACCGCACCTAATTATATAAAGATCTCCACTGGCTAATTAGAGAGCCATGGGTCCTAGTCTCACTCTGTCTCTGTGGCCTTGGGTAAGTCATTTCTCCAAGGATGGGGCTCATCCTTGGGGGGGGGCTCAAATATCACAAAGTTTATCTTTCTCAGACAAGGAAACAGAGCCCCATAAAGAGGAGAGTGGGGACGACTTTGGGCTCTAATGCTGTTCCGCAGGACCCCGGTGTGGAGGCTGATGAGAGAGAAACCATAGCAGTCTGGTAAGGAAGGGTGAGGGCAGGGGGCTCGCAGGGCTCTGTTCTTGCCCCTGGAGCTGGGTAGGAGTTCATCCGAGAGGGAGACTGATGTCTTGGCCAGTAGTGAATGGCTTTTTCCCCATAACCGATGCAAAGGGTTTTCAGCCAGCTCTGGAGGTGACGGTGTGAACCGGGGTAAAATGGGATGGTTCGAACATTCTCGCTAGGAAGATCCCCCAGTCCCAACCTGCTCTGCTCCCAGCCTTCCCCGTCAAAACTGCAGTTGCTCAGGGCAGTGACTTAGGAATCATCACCCTCGATCCCTTTCTCTTCCTCATCCTCCCCATCCTCACCAGCAAATCCTTTGGCTCTACCTCCAGAGCCTTCTACTTCGAATTACCCCCGCTAAGCCTTTCTCTCCTCTAGAAGATCACTTCTAACCGGTCTCTCTTGTCGCCTTATCAGTCGTCAACACTGTTCCAGAACGGTCTTTTAAAACCGTAATTCATATCCAAAAATGTTTTGCTCAGAACTTGCCAATGACTTTCCATTATGTTAGAACAAAACTCACAGTTCTTTCCATGGCCTACAAGGGCCAAAGGAAAGCGATCTGGCCCCCAGGCCCCGTCCGGCCCACTGCATGTTTCTGTAGCACCCAGAATGGTTTTCACACTTTTAAATGTCTGAAAAAAGGGGCTCCTGGGTGGCTCAGTCAGTTAAGCACTAACTTCGGCTCAGGCGATGATCTCACGGTTTGTGAGTTCGAGCCTCACGTCGGGCTCTGTGCTGACGGCTCAGGACCTGGAGCCTGCTTCCAATTCTGTGTCTCCCTCTCTCTCTGCCCCTCCCCTGATCACACTCGGTCTCTCCGTCAAAAAATAAATAAACATTAAAAAATATATATATATATATATATATATATATTTTTTTTAAATGTTTGAAAAAAAATCAAAGCAATAATAGTTTCTTGACATGTGAAACTTTTATGAAATTCGAACCTCAGTGTCCATAAATAAAGTTTTCCGGGACACGGCCTTGTCCAGCGTTTGTTTACATGATGTCTGTGGCTACTTTTCTGCTGTAATGGCAGTGTGGAGTCATTCTGGAAGAAACTGTGTGGTCCGCGGGCTCTCATGCAGTTACCACCCGGCCCCTTAGAGCAAAAGTTTGCTGACGTCTCGTCTAGATGATCTGGCCTTTGGCCAGTCCCTTCTCTAATCTCATGTCCAAATGCTCAGGTGTTTGATTTCCAAGTCCACAATTTCTTACCCCCAGGTCTGAAATCCAGGAAGCCCCGAAAGCAAAAATTTTCTCAAGCGTTTGGGCACAAACTCGACTGGTGGCGAAGCCTGACCGGAACTGACGTGAGGCTGTTTATAATCTATTTATTCCACGGGGGGTGGATTTCACGTGCCATGTAGGATTTTTAACGTCCTTGCGTACAGGGGACTTCCTGAGAATTCGTGGGGGGTTTTCATCACACACGGTCTATGTACCATATCACCTTTCTAAACTCCAAAACGTTCTAAAACCCAGCCGGCCTCAAGACGATCAGCCTGTGGGCCGTATCGTGAGGGAGCCCTGGACTTGGCATTGGCAGAGGTGGGTTTGCAGCCCGGCTCTTGCAATGATGCCCTGCATAACCTTGGACAGGTCTCTTCGCTTCCTGATCGTCAGTTTCCCCACCTACGAAACAGGGCCTTTCCCGGCCCCAAACCCGCTGGAGGCTCAGAAACCAGAAAACTGAACTCGTTAGGACTCGTGTGTTAAGAACGAGTAAATAGGTACTGAATGAGATTGGAGGACCTTCTCTGAGCAAACTTCCTGAGTTTTACTGCGTGAGTACTGGCAATTCTCTGCCTTTCTAACCAGATGGCTTTTCGGCTCTGTGAGGTCCCACAGGAAGGCTGCCAGGTGTCCGAGGTGAGCAACTGCTGTACCTTGGCTCTCTGTAGCACCCTTCCTTGGTTAGAAGTTACGATGGATGGGCTTCTCTTCCTCAGCTCAGAAATACAGTTGACAGGGAGAGGTTGCTCTGCACCATTGTTCTGGGGTTTATTTGCAGTTTCCTGTTGATGACAAGAAATTGTTAGATCGGTGAGGTCTAGGGTGGCTGCCCACACCTGGCTTGCCCTCTAAAGAATGCAAATAGAAGGCACCGTGCAAACGGGCCAGCACCAAACAGGGTGAGGGGAGGGAGACACTCGAGGGCCTTGGAATAAAGGTAATGACGTCTAAAATGACTGAGCCCTCGCAATGCACCAGGCATTGCGTGGATTAGCTCATTTGGCCTTTCCAAACCTAGGAAGTAGGTACTATTTTTAGTCATCCTAGGTTACAGATAAGGAACATGGAAAGGTCAAGTCATTGCCCAAGGTCACATGGCTGGTGAGTGGGAGAGCCAGGATTCACACCCCACGGCCCTCTCTCTTCACCTCTGCCCTGTATTCCTTCTCATTTTTTTTAGTGTTTATTTATTTTGAGAGAGAGAGAGAGAGTGTGTGTGTGCAAGTGCATGTGTGAGAGTGGGGAGGGGCAGAGAGAGGGAGAGAGCATCCCAGGCAGGTTCTGTGCTGTCAGCAGAGCCCAGTGGGGGCTTGATCTTCCCATCTGTGAGATCATGACCTGGGCTGAAATCAAGAGTCAGCCGCTCACCCTCCTGAACCACCCGGGCGGCCCTCATTCTCATTTTCTAGAGTGCCTTCACCTCTTTAATTTTCCAGAGAGTTGCCTAGTACCTTAGCGGATATGGTTCCTTAAGAGGGACATATTAACAGCTAAGCCTGCAGGGAATCTAGAGACTTCTCTTTATCTCCAAAGGCCATCAAAAGGACCAAAAGTAGGGGCTCCTGGGTGGCTCAGTTGGTTAAGCGTCCAACTCTTGATTTTGGCTCAGGTCATGATCCCACGGTTGTGGGGTCAGGCCTGTGTCAGGCTCTGTGCTGGGCGTGCAGCCTGCTTAAGGTTCCCTCTCTCTCTCTCTCTCTCTCTCTCTCTCTCTCTCATTTCTGCCCCTCCCCTGCTCTCTCTCTCTCTCTCAAAAAAAAAAATTTTTTTTTTAAAGAAAGGATCAAAAGTAGTGGAAAAGCCCCCTGGCATGTGAATTTCAGGGCACACTAGTGGGAGGAAGCGGCTGGGATGAATGAACCACTTCTAGCTCTCCCCCCAGCCCTCAGTGAGTTTGCCTTTGTCCTTTGAGCCCTTCATCTGTAAGTGAGGTTGGAAAGCCCCACGGGGAGGAAGCACAGGGGCAGAAGAAACAGCCTGGCTTCAGAGACACGGGGTGTGGCCTGACCAGGCAGCGTGGCCTCAGACAACGACAACCAGAATACCGTTCCCAATGACAACCCAGACTTACCAAGTTATTTCATCTTTCTGAATCTCAACTTCCTTGTCTAAAACCAGGCATAACATTTCCTCGTTCATCAAACATTTGTGGCACTCCTACTATTTTTTAGACTCTGTAAAGGGCTAAGGCTATGATGATAAAACAGCCATAGTCCAATTTTTTAATAAAAATACAATCCAGTGGGGGAGATGGACACATATACGTGTAAGGACACATATATGCACACATACACACACACACATATCTGTATACACACGTATACACAAATTGGGGCTAAGTGCTATGAGAAAGAAGAAAGGAGGGGACCGTAGGTACTTTAGACCAGCGGTTCCCAAACGGGGGCAGTTTTGCCCTTCGGGGGGACATTCGGCAATTTCTGGAGACCTTTCTGGTTGTTAACCGGGTGTGGAGCTACTGGCGTCTAGTGGGTAGAGGTTAGGAATGCTCCAAACATCCTACGATGCACACGGCAGCCCCCTGTAAAAGGAATTACTGGCCCCAAATGTCAGTAGTGCTGAGACGGAGACGCTCAGATGGAGCCCGAGGGCAGCCATGTTCTCCCTGGGAGCGTCTCATTCAGGGTGAGAGTTCCTACCTTGCAGGGTTGCTCGGGGCACTGGGACAGTGGATGTAAAGCCCTGAGGATGGCCCCGCACACGGGGGACCCTGAGAGAGGGCGCGTGTACCGTGGCTACTACAGGGCTCCGAGTCAGACTTCCTGGACTGGGAATCCTGTCTCCCACTTACCTGACTGACCCTGAGTAAGTCATTCGACATTTCTGACCTCAGTTTCCTTGTACGTCCAATGGCGTGAATACACATAGCGCTACAACACAGGACTGCTGTGAAGGCTGTGAGGTGACGCAGGTTCAGATGCTGTACTGACCTGTGTTACTGTTTAACACAAGTTTGTTATTCAATGCATCGTAGCTGTAGTTATCAGTAACCCAAAGGCTACTTCTAAGGTCACACTCCGGGTAAAAAGTCAAATGGTAGATAGGCCTGAACTTGCTCTGAGAGCCCCCTCCCTAGCTATGCCACCTCCTCTTTGGGAGCTGGTCTTCTAGCACCTTCCCTCTCCTCTTTGAGCCTCCGTATTTTCATCTGTAAATGAGCCTAACTCCTACGCTCGAAGAACAATCCTGAAGATCTATAGTCTGTGAGGGGGTTGAGGAGCAGCTGTCCCGGCGCAGAAGGGCACGCACTCACCCCACTCTTGTTCTTGCTGCCCACAGAGAGCCCCAGGGCCGGGCCCCCCGCCAGGGACTGCTGCAAGCGCTCCTTCACGGCCACCAGTCGCAGCTCCAGGTCAATCCGCAGCTCCTCCTTCGCCCGGCACTGAGCCTCCAGGGTGGCCACGGCCTCCTCCAGAACCTTTAACTTCGCTCCTGGGTCCAAAGGCATCAGTGAGAAACAGCTGAGCCTGGCCTGAAGCATCAGAGAGTTCCGCAGGGTCTCAGGTTCTAGTCTGCCCCTCCCAGAGGGCTTTCCCAGCCCTGCGTCCTGATTGAGAGATGGGTTTCCGGCCTGGGGTTCTGGCTCCATGCGGGGTTGTGTGGTTTTGACCTGCCCTTTACCCATTTCCCCCCACCTCTTCAATACAGAATCCCGATTTTCCACAGGAAAACCACCTTCTCCTCCCATTCCCTATAGTTTGGATGGGGCTGACCTCACTTTTAGTTCAGGGGGTTGGCATATAACCTAGATCTGGCCGATAATCATAATTCCATTTTCTGGTCACATTGATTGGTTTAGAGATCAAAGTTGGTCTAATCAGAGCGAATCCTGAGGCTTTTGTGGGGTCCACTAGGAAGAGAAGTTCTCTCTGCTGGGGTGGCTGGGAGGACTGGGTGAGGGGTAGAGCTGTGCAGCCATTATGCCTCCATGCGGCCACAGAATGAAATCAGCACAGAGGAAGGCAAAAGCAAGAATTAGAGAAACATGCTTCCCGCTGACATCACTGTAAATATCTAGACCTTGCTGTACGCGATTGCTCAGTTTTCCAATTACATTTTTCTTTTCTTTTTAAGTAAGCCTCTAAGCCCAACATGGGGCTCGAATTCACGATCCTGAGATCAAGAGTCCCATGCTCTATTGACCAAACAAGCCAGGCACCCTGACATTCTTTTTCATTTCTAAGCCAATTTGACTCTGGTTTCTCTTACCTGTAACTGAATTATAACGCAGGGTTTTACATTAACCAGGGGTTCCTACTAGGATTTTGCTGCTTATTCAGTCTAAACTGGCAGCCCTGTGTTAGTATCTTTCTCATGCCATGAGTTGTGGTGGGTCTTGCCAGGTTTAAATGTTAGCTCCATTCTTTGCCTTGAGGCAAATAGGAGGCCGCACTGGAGGATTTTCCAGTAATGGTGAATTCCTTTCATCCATCTATCCATCCATCCATCCATCCATCCGTCCTTCCATCCATCCTCCATCTATCCATCCATCCTCCATCCATCCATCCTTCCATCCATCCTCTATCTATCCATCCTCCATCCATCCATCCATCCATCCATCCTCCATCCATCCATCCTCCATCCATCCATCCATCCATCCTCCATCCATCCATCCATCCATCCTTCCATCTATCCATCCTCCATCCATCCATCCATCCATCCTTCCATCCATCCATCCATCCATCCATCCTTCCATCCATCCATCCATCCTTCATCCATCCATTCATCCATCCTTCCATCCATCCATCCATCCTCCATCCATCCATCCATCCATCCATCCATCCTCCATCCATCCTCCATCCATCCATCCTCTATCCATCCATCCATTCATCCATCCTTCCATCTATCCATCCTCCATCCATCCATTCATCTATCCTTCCATCCATCCATCCTCCATCCATCCATCCATCCTCCATCCATCCATCCATCCATCCATCCCCCATCCATTCATCCACCCACCCACCCACCCATCCGCCCATCCATCCATCCCCCATCCATCCATCCATCCTTCCATCCATCCATCCATCCAAACATCCATCCTCCATCCATCCATCCTTCCATCCATCCATCCTCCATCCATCCATCCTCCATCCATCCATCCTCCATCCATCCATCCATCCATCCATCTATTCAGTAAACACTTAGTGAGTGCTTACTATGGACCAGGCACTGTTCTTGCCCCTGGGATGCATCAGTGAACAAAACAGGCAAAGATCCTTGTCCTTATGGAGTTCACGTATGTGTGTATGTGTGTATATGAGAGAGAATAAATAATACATTAAAATTATAAATATAATAAATAATCTAATATTACACAGTGATGGGTTACAGAAAAGAAGTTGAGAACAGTAAGGAGGATAGTGAGCCTGCTCCAAACTCTTGTTTCAACTCTTACAAAGTGTTGTATATTGAGCCCAAACTGCTTTCCTATGCTTCCTTCCATGGACTCTGGTTCCTGGCTACACAGAAGAAGTCTGACCCTTTAAGCTAGAAGTTCTCAGTTAGGTTCATGGATTTCTAGGCAATCTATGGGTGAGCTCTGGGGACACATGGCTCTTGGCGGCTGCAATTGCCTGTAACGTTGTGAATGGTGGTTCTTTTGCCCCTTATCAAAGGGTCCATTGGTTCCCTCAGATTCTCACGGGGTTATGTGGCCTTGGATGTATTTTACAAAGGACAAAAACCTCTGTTCCCTCAAGCATGTGTGCAAACCTCAGGCTGAAAATATCCCAAACTTCAGCTACAGAGAGAACTCAACAGAAATGGCACAAAGTGGGGCGCAGAGGGGGCCGGGGCAGCCTGAGTCTGCAGGCCCCTGGATTTCAGAAGAGGATCCTGGAAGCATGTCTCTGGCCATCAGTCCCAGAACCGGGGCCAGGGTCTCACACAGCTGGGTGCCCGCACTTCCGCGAATGAGCGAATTCATGTGAGGCTCACAATGTCATCTCCTATTTCCTTGATGCTAAGTCACCCTCTGTGTTCACATTTTCGCATCTCTAAAATCAGATCAAATTCTGCTGCCTTAAGCGGACACATTTTTGTGATGCTTTTTCATCCCCTTACCCAAAATCAGTGATTAAACTGATGGCACTTTCATTAGTCAGCATGGACGATGATGGTGATGTTGGGGGAGGAGGTGCAGGAGGATAAGGAGGAGGAAGAAGGGGAGGAGAAGCCCACTTGTCCTGGACAACCACGTGACCTCTGCCATGGGAGGTGTCAAGGCCGAGCCCCGCCCCCACCTGGAGTGCCCGGGCTGTGCCCATGTAGGTACCTGGGTTGTTCCGAATGGCTTCCTTCACCTCCCTCTTCTCCTGCCTCAGTGCCATCAGCTCCGTCCGGATTGTCTCTTTCTCTTTCTCCAGCCTCTCTTTTTCTACCAGGTACCTCCGGGCATCTTCCTCAGCTCGGTTCTTGCCGTACTTGTATTGATTGGCACCTGCAGAGATAGAAGACAGGAAAAGGCCCCCATTCCTGACCTCTGGTAAGGGTACTTGGGGTGACCTTGGCGTCTTTCTCGGCCTCACCTTCTCCATCTGTCAAATAGGACAAAAGGGAGGCCAGAGAGCACAGAGACTGGGAACAGGGCCTTCGGAACGAGGCAGGTCGAGGTTTGTGTTCCCTTTTGCCCTTTACGAGTTGTGTGACATCAGGGCGAAAGTGAATAGTGGTGGTTTTGTGCCATGCCCCAGGCCTTAGTTCCGCATTCGTGCAGGTGGATACTGATCAAATCGGCCTCTTTAGCAGTGTGCTAAGTTTGGAATGAGACGGTTCATGAAAAACATTTAGTACAGTATCTAGTGCCTAGTAAATGTTAGATGATGATAAGAAACAAATTTTGTGATGTATAACACACTTCAGTTTTGTTTTTTTTTTAATGTTTATTTAATTTTGAGAGACAGAGCTTGAGCAGGGGAGGAGCAGAGAGAGGGAGACAGAAGCCGAAGCAGGGTCCAGGCTCCGAGCTGTCAGCACAGAGCCCGATGCGGGGCCCGAACCCACGAACCGCGAGATCATGACCTCAGCCGAAGTCGGACGCCCAACCGACTGAGCCACCCAGGTGCCCCCACACTTTAGTTTTAAAAAGCGCATTTTACAGTCAATTCTCAGATATATATAAGACAAGGAGACAGGTACATATAACTCAGAAAATCCACAGAAATCAGGGAGTTGGTCTAAAGTCAGGCATTGCCCATTTTATTCCTGAAAAATGGGTTGGGGGAGCCAGGGGCCCAGGAGTCTGTTGGAGGCTCTATGTTACGGTGGACAGTAACAAATAATTATGGAAAAATTTATCGAGGATTTACTATCTGCTAAACCATTTACATGCATCTCCATTTAATCTACAAAAAAACTTCCTATTATTAGCTTTGTTTTGTTGTTGGGGAAACTGAGGCACCGAGAGGTTAGGTCTCACTGTTAAAGCTGGTGGAGTCCAGTTCGAGCCCATACGTGTCGAACTCCAGGGTCCGTGTCGTGCATTCCTGCTCTAGCTGGGGCGATGCCACAGTCTAACCTCTCGGGGAAATTTTTATTTAGTTTTTTTTGCTTCAGACAGTCACACACAGCCCTCTTAAGTCGGTGGGGTGTGGAGTTTGGAGTGATTCTCATGGCGTAGTGACAACTGGGGGTCTTTACTTTCGAGCTCTTGTAGGGATCACAGTGGCCACCCAGTGATGCATGCAAAAATTGATTGCTGTCATGATGACCCTGATCGTGAATAAAGCATGGAGGGTGGAGAAGGGGACCCACGCTTCCCCCAACTTGCCAGATACACAGTGGCTGGCATCCACGGGAGTTCTCGCCCAGACTTTTTTTTTTTTTTTTTTTTTAATACTTATTCATCTTTGAGAGAGAGACACACACAGCATGAGCCGGGGAGGGGCAGAGAGCGAGGGAGACACAGAATCCGAAGCAGGCTCCAGGCTCTGAGCTGTCAGCACAGAGCCCGACACGGGGCTCGGACCCACAAACTATGATATCATGACCTGAACGGAAGTCGGACGCTTCACTGACTTGAGCCGCCCAGGCGCCCCTCTCCCAGACTTCTGGACTTGATAGACTGGGAAATAAAAATCAATGGCTACACCAGCAAAATACCGTCAGTGTTCCATCACATAAGGACCTTAAAACCCCCAGCCGCCAGCTGTTATTCCCAACATTTTATAAAGTAAATAGTACCTCAACATCTCCGGAGTTGGAAGGGCACAAATAAGGAGTGATATAGTCATGTACACCAAATAGACTGAGCAACCTCACGAGAGGCCCCAAGCCAGAGCTACCTAATGAGGCCAACTCCCGTATTTCTGACCCGCGGGAACTGTGATCTGACTCATGTTGACTTTTGGAGCTATTAAATTTGGAATAATTTATTACCCAGGAATCGGTAGCTAATACACGATCTCGGGCAAGATGCTTTCTTTAACGCTCTTCAGTTGTTTCATCCGAGACCCACTGTCGGACTCGATCTGCGGTTCGAGGAGCCCTGTGATGTCACAGCGACGGCCGCCGGGCTGCTGCGGGGGCAGAGCGGGGCCGGCGGGGCTCCCAGCTCCAACCAGACGGCTCCACTTCTAGACCTCTGATAAACTGGACTTCAGTACAACATGTGATTTGAAGAACCTGTGTCTGGTTATCTTTGTTGTTGTTTTTTTAACGTTTTGTGAGTTCTCTCATCTTACATGCCTATTTCGGGTTCCTTTTCTGTTTCATTTTTATGTATTTAAAAAACTGGTTTTTAAGTGTTACGTATTCAGGTGATCTCTACACCCAACATGGGGCTCGAACTCAGGACTCCCGAGATCAAGAGTCACATGCTCTGACTGAGCCAGCCAGGTGCTCCTACTTTCCCATTTTAAAATGGGCAGTCCAGGGGCACCTGGTGGGCTCAGTCGGTTAAGCGTCCGATTTCAGGTCAGGGTATGATCTCGCAGTTCGTGAGTTCAAGCCCCGTGGCGGCCTCCGTGCTGACAGCTCGGAGCCTGGGGCCTGCTTTGGGTTCAGTGTCTCCCTCTCTCTCTGCCCCTCTCCTGCTCGGGCTCTGACTGTGTCTCTGCCTGTCTCTCAAAAACAAACATTAAAAAGAATTAAAATGGGCACTCCACAAAGGCCCGTATTTCCAGTGCCAACGAGAGTAAGCAACAGGAATGTTACTCAACACCTTCTGACTGCTCACTGGGAAAGCTCAGACCCAGAGAGGGGAAGGGACTTTTCCAACGTTACGCAGCGATTCAACAATCCAGCAGGAGAATGGAACACGGCTCCCCTGACCCCCAGAAGAGATTATCTATATTAATGAAATGGAGATCTAACAAAGAAAAGTATTTAAAAAATTAATCTTCAGAAAGCAAGGAAGAGAACTCGACTGTGTTCAGGTGGGGGGGGGGGAAGAACTATAAAGCAAAAAATCAAAGACTCTTGGAACACGATGTCCTACAGGAAGCTGGCCTGCTCCTGCAGGCCACACAGGAGCAGAGATCTGTGTTGGAAATCAAACGGAATTTACCATAGCCTGGCATCCTTAGCCTTTATCGTGCAGTGTGGCAATCAGGCAATTTGTGGAGCTCCACTGGGGTGCTGGGGAGGGAGCTCGGGCTGGGACACAGAGGCGAGCCCTGCCTTCTGTGGCAGCTGCCTCGAGGATATTTGGAGGAGTTTATTTCTCCACTCGTTACCCCAGATCGGAAATTACAAATCGTTAGCCTTTGGAACAGACGGAGCCCGAGGAGGGATTTTACATGTGTATGTGTGTGCATACATATATGAGCAACCATGGAACATGAAAACATAGTTGGCCTTACTTAGGGTTAAAATTTCTGAAAATTAATTGCTAGTGTTAAGAAATAGGTGGATTTCACATAAAGGCTGGATTTCTGGTCTCTTGAATAACCTGCAAACGTGGGTTGGCACGGCTGTGTGGGAGCCGCCGGTGGGAGCTGGGGAGTGGCCACCCCTATAGCTGGGGCCTGAGCTCTCCGGCTTCCGGCAGTCTCCCCCCACCCGGTTCCCTGTGGTTTCCCCTCTGAGGCCACATGCTAGCTGCCCTTTATCACTTGGCCTGTCCCGTCATCGTTCTAATGGTCGAGTATTTTCTTACATGTCACTTGACTCATTAATGTACCTGCCTGGCGTCCGGAGGATCGGATTTGAGACCCTCCTACCCTGTGGATTCTTTCTTTCCCTCCCTCCCTCCCGCACGGAACTCACTGGAGGCATGGCGCTTGACTTTGACCTGCGGATCCACTCGATGGGACTTCTCACTGCAGGAGGAGGCATGGCGTTTCACCTGGGCCCCAGCGGGACGCGTGGGCTCCTCGTCCTGGGCGGGAAGTGGAGAAAGGAGGTGAAATGCCGGTCGGCTCAGGGCCCTCACTGCAGGGGTGTATTCTGGCCCAAGTGTGGTGGGTGAGCGTCGCCGGACCTCTGAGATCTAGGTCTTAACAATTTTAGACCGGGGCGGCACTCAACAGTTTATCCACTACTTCTACTAGCCTCTACCGTTCGATCCTCATACCTTCCTGTTGGGGGCAGCAGAAGGCCCCCCTACACTGGAATATCTGGAGAGGAAATGAGGACGTCTCAGAGGGCCGTGGGTGGCCGTATTTGATTTTTCATAGATATTTCTCTCTTCACATCATTTGGAAGTATCATTGAGATTTTCTGAAACTGCTAAATACAGAGTTCCCAGTTAAGATAAAAGTCACGGATGACGTCAGTCAACAGTGGCAGGTACATAACTTAACGCACTGGCTATATCTTTGTGCATGGTGAGTATTAAGGGCACTCAGAATCCTGTCCAGGCTCAGGGAAGCATAAGTGGAATATGATAATAATGTAATATAATGATGATACTGATAACAATAGTACTATCTACTCGGTGTTAGACCTTTCAATGTCTAGGCACGGTGCCCATACAGTATTACATTTAGTTCTTGCTAGGATTCACTCAGGTAGGTTTTAGGCATTCATTGGAAGCCAGCAAGTGAGGACCAGAGAAGTGAAGCCCACGGTAACCCGGATTCAGCCCTGAGTCTAAAGTTCATGCCCTTAGGTGCTAAGCGGTCTTGCTACTAAACTCTTGCAGTTGAAGAAGATCTCAAGCTGCATCCACTGGTTCACATGAATCTGAAGAAAGACCAGAGAAGCAGAAGAAGGGTGGCTGGAGAAGTTTCTAGAAAAGGGAGTCTCACAGGTGAGAGCTCTGTGTCATCCAGCACTGTCTAAGGCAGGGGTGCCGGCGCGCAGACGTGTCTGCTTTCCTTGGCAGCTGGATCCCCTCTTTCTGTCTCCCCTAGCTGTGAGGCCTGACCCGCCCGCCGGAGTCTGATCAGAATTGCTGTCTGGCTCTCCCGTGGGAGGAAAGACACGGACATGCTGCCAGAAGCAGTGTGGTTCATGTGATGGCTACAGAGGCCTCACTGTAAATTAATGAGCTGGCCCCCTTTGATTTAGTGAGCGAGACAGGGAGACTCTCCTGGGAGCTGCAGCCCAGACGGACGCCCACCATCTATGGGAGTAGCCACGCAGTTAGTGCCCCCACCCCAGGCCCCACTGAGTCAGCACCGTCAGTCTGGAGAGCGGCCAGCAGGTGGAGAGCCCAACGCCTTGCTCAGACCGGCATAGTTCTTTGCGGTATACCGGGTCCTCTCCTCTTCCTGACCCGGGAGCACTACCCGGCCTCCTGCTGAGGATTCCTTCTCCAGAATCTATGGATCTATGATAAGAAGGGCCCTCCCTCCCCTTCCAGCCACTGGGCGAATGAAACTCATTGGGGAGGCGAAGGAAAAGAGGTGTAGTGACAGAGAGAGAGAGGAAGAGCTGATCGGTGGCCTCTGCCTCGTGCCCAGGCACTCCCGAGGGACCCTACCTGTATCTTTTCATAAGGAACGTCGTCATACACGCGGGGCTCAGGCCACCGATCCTGGCAGGATCTCGCATACCTAGAAAATATAAGGCGTAATGATGATGGCGACGACGGTGACACTTTGTGGCCTATGGTGCTTTCCCGTCCACTCTTGTTTGATTCTGGCAGCAGCTTGTGATGGATGTCGGCAGGTCAGTAACGGCGACCGTGCCGGGCAGCACTGGGTGACCGCTGTAGTAAGGGCCTCACAGGCGGGGACCCGCACGATTCTCATAACAACCTGAGAGGCAAGGAATTCATTCTACAAGCGAGAAAACAGAGGCTCCGAGGTGGCAAGCAGCCACCCCAAGCTGTTGGTCACGAGAGCTGGCTGGAACCCGGCTCTTCCAATGCATGGACCAGCCCCGAGCCTGCCTGACGCCCAAGGGTGTGAGAACCTAAGGTTCCACGGCTTAGAGCCGAGCCCAGATCGTTACCCGAATGGGCCTCTGCTCTTTCACTCGTTCCATCCACAGCCTCCCCTGAGCCTGGACGGCCTCCGTTAGCCAGCTCACTCCTGCCTGATGGAAGAGGAAGGCACCCACTCCGACTTCCCGAGGAAACAGAGTCCTCCTCAGCACTTCCTCCCTTCCCTCCCACTGCCCGTGGCTGGGCTCAGAGGCTCGGAGAGGCTGCTGTGGGCTGTGGGGTGCCGGCCCTTACAGGAAGGAGTTGCGCCCCGCACTGACGATGCTGGTTAAGGTCTCCACGTCCACGTAGTCATAGTGCAGCGCCTCGGGGGTGACTTTGGAGCCCATCTCCACCAGCAGCAGCCCAAGCCAGCGGCCCATGTCCTCTGAGCAGTTCGCCTGAGGGAGAGGAGGCACAGCTGATTTCACTTCAGTACTGTTAGGGCCTCAGGCGACCTGCGCCCGTTAGCCAAACCCGTATTCGTAGAGTCCCTGCTGTGTCCCCAATACTTACGGGGGCCAAGAGGAACAGGACGGTAACACACATCCAGAAACCCAAGTGGCTCCTACCTTTTCTTCATTCAGGTTTTGGCTCTAATGCCGCCTCCTCAGAGAAGTCTTCCCTGACCATCTCTCTAAGATCCACCCCCCCCTCCCCGCTCCCAACTATCTTCAGAGCCTTCATGACCATTTAGATGCGAAAACGGCATTTGGGTATTCCCTAATTTTTTTTTTTTTTTTTTTTTTTTTTTTTAGTATTTACTTTTTACTAGAGGAGGCAATTTCTTACATAACCCAATCAAAAATTGTTTCTCATAATTGCCAATTATTTGTAGTACTGTATACAGGAAAATTGCCAAGAAGTTGCTGTAACTAAACCCATCGTTCCATTAGTTCTCATTTAAAGAGCGTTATCCTAAAATCAACTTAGCACACAAATGCTAACCTTGAGTAAAGGAAGCACACTTCTTGCCAGAAAGATCTGTGTATATTTTAAGGGAAATAAGAGATCTATCTCAACCTATCAAAAGTAAGAGTGAGTGACGGATACAATTTTCTTGAATTTTAAGAAACAGGTGAGACAGTGGGTATTAGGCAAAGAAAACAAGATCGAGAGGCCAGGTTTTAGTTCAAAGATAAGACCAAGAGGCTCATGACCCCGTTGGAGGCTTGGATAAAGCACCTGGCAGCCCTCGCCTCAGTTTCCTTGTTTGTACTCTGAGGGAGTAGTTCTTTAACTTTTCCTTCACCCTTAACATTTGAAATTCTAAAAAGCCAAAGGACTGATAAGTAGAAGAGAGAGAGACTCAACGCCTTCTACAGAACCACAGAGAGGAGGGTGAGTGCCAGGGGAGGGAACGACAGGGAATGCGTGGCATGAAATCACACTTTCATTCAGCCGTTTGTTCAACAAATAGCAACAGAGCCCTTAGGATGGGCTGGGCATCATGCTGCGTTCTGGAAAAACAAAAGTATGCAGAGCAGGTGCAGTTACTGCCTTCATGGAGCTTAAAGATTTCAATTCAATATGGAGACCATCTTTCTAAAAATTGAGCTGCTTGCACTTTCAACAAGAGCCAAATTATGGAAAGAGCCCAAATGTCCATCAACAGACAAATCGATAAAGAAGATGTGGTTTATATATACACTGGAATACTACTTGGCAAGGAGAAAGAATGAAACCATGCCATTTGCAACAATGTGGATGGACCTGGAGGGTATTATGCTGAGTGACAGAAGTCAGTCAGAGAAGGATGGCCTTCCTGAAGAGATACCATATGTTTTCACTCATATATGGATCTTGAGAAACTTAACAGAAGACCATGGGGGGAAGAGAAGAGGGAAAAAATAGTTACAAACAGACAGCGAGGCAAACCATGAGAGACTCTTAAATACAGAGAACAAACTGAGGGTTGATGGGGTGGGTGGGGGGGGAGGGGAAAATAGGTGACGGGCATCGAGGAGGGCACTTGTCAGGAAGAGCACTGGGTGTTGTACGGAAGCGATGAATCATGGGAATCTACTCCCGAAGCCAGGAGCACACTGTATACACTGTATGTGAGCTAACTTGACAATAAATTATATTAAAAAAATAAAATTAAAAAATTAAAAATAAATAGCTGCTCGATAGGAGGGGCGGGCTGCCTCGAAGGGCAGTGGTTTACCTGAGGTGGACAGGTCACTGGTGGGAGGGTGCTAGAGGGTACCCAGAATCAGACCCGGGTTAAACAGACCAGAGGCCTTTCAGATTTGGGATTTTAAGATAGGGGCGAATAAACAAACCTTAGGTCTAGAGTCGCCAGATATAGCAAATAAAAATGCAGAATGCTCTGGTAAATTCGAATCTCAGAGAAACAACGAATACTTTTTCGGTATAAGTATATCCCAAATATCACACGGGATATACTTGCATTAAAATCACTGTTGTGTATCTGAAATTCACATTGAAGTGGGTGTCCTGTGTTTTAACTGGCAGTCCTTCTTGGTCACTTGGCAGCGGTTGAGCTTACTTTCCCTTTTTCCTCAGTCCCCGCAAGGTCAGTAGCAAGCCTCCCCTCCCCCCGCAAGACAAAAGCCCACACCCAGGCCAAAGCTCCTCTCCGCTGCCACCACCAAGAACCCCCCGGATTCTCTCCTCTCACCTCCAAGATGGCGGCCTCCTGCCGATTGCGTAGGATCCTGAAGGCAAATGGATGTCTGGGCCCAAAGCCCGGGGCCACCTCACAGCCGTGGAGAGCAATGGCGTTCACATGGGTCCGCAGGTCCGTGTGGTCCTTGTGGAAGTACAGAGTGTTGCACTTCAGACGGCACCAGCGTTCCTTCCAGCCCTGGTTTACCAACACGTTCAGGTAGCCTGGGAGGGGGAGACCGGTGGTATGACCTCCTGACCACCTGGCCCTGGGGAAACCCAAGGTGGGGGCTCCGAGTCAGGTTCCTGGGTCCATATCCTGTGGACAAAGTGCCTGGACAGCCCTCATTCTCTAGCTGGAAAAAAGGACCTTGTGGGTCCTGGCTCAACTCCCTCTCTCTGGGCCTGTGACCTCCGGCACCCTCTTCCTCCTGAGTTTCATTTCCCTATCTGAAATGAGGACTGATACTCACATTCCTATACTGCTACACAGCCTTTGGACCATACTGAGCTTGGGCTTGGTGACAAGGGCAGGGGCTACAGTATAGGTGAATAAAAGACCCAACTTTCCTCCTCTCAAGATATCAGAACTATTAGCGAGACAGGAAATAATGGGTGATGCTGCCCCCTGGTGGGAGCATGTGGGAACAAAAATAGCCAAGAGAGGCTGATGACCAACAGGTTTAGAATTCCCTCTTAATATTTTACAATTCAATCTATGTTTTTCTAATAGCATGCCCTGATTCACTGGTTCCAAAGAATTTCTTTATAGCCATGTGCTTTTATAATATTTTTTTCAGGTTTAATGAAATCTTACTGCATATCTGAAATATAGAATTTTCTATTGGATTCCAGGACATGGAACACTGCATTAACGTGAACAGACTAATATGCCTTCCCTTCCAAACCATGTCTAACTCACACTGAATGCAGTTATTTTTTGATAAATATTTTGTTTATTTTTGAGAGAGAGAGAGAGAGAGAAAGAGAGAGCAGGGGGAGGGGCAGAGAGAGAGGGGGAACAGAGAATACAAAGCGGGCTTTGCACTGAGAGCAGCGAGCCTGCTGCAGAGCTCATGACCTGAGCTGAAGTCGGATGCTCAGCTGACTGAGCCACCCAGGTGCCATTTGAATGCATTTCAACCAAAGTGCTTAAATATTTTTATCCGAGAAATTTCCCTATAAGACTGGGTGGGGGAGTCTGGCTGGCTCAGTCGGTTAAGCGTCTGACTTCAGCTCAGGTCATGATCTCACAGTCTGTGAGTTCGAGCCCCATGTCCGGCTCTGTGCTGACAGCTCAGAGCCTGGAGCCTGCTTCAGATTCTGTGTCTCCCTCTCTCTCTGCCCCTCCCTCGCTTGCATTCTGTCTCTCTCTCAAAAATATATATATATATATAAAAAGACTGGGTTGTAACTTATACATCCCGCATGTTATGTTCCAAAAGGAAATAAGATCCACCCCATCACAGTGGAGGAAACTGAGGCCCCGGGACAGGTGGTGATTGGAGCTAAGGTCACAGGGAACACAGAAACAGGGGGGTCGGTTGGCTTTTCCTTCTGCTGAGTGTCACAGAGAGGCATGGGATGTTGACGGAGTGGGGGTTAGGCAGGACTCTGCTCTGCCCTCGGGGCAAGGTGGAGGAGGCCAAGAGGGTTTTCTGGCCTAGCCCAGGGGTCCACGGCAGCAGGGCCTGAACATCCTCCTCCCGGTGCCTGGGACCCACCGCAGCACGGGACCTCGTCGTCAGGGGCGGGATGTCTGCAGGCCATCGGCCGGCGGCTTCTTCTTGGAGAAGCTGATGATGCGAGTGATCTTGCGGCCTGCGGCCCTGCTCATTGACCCCTTCAGCTCCGCCAGGCTGCTCTTCTTCCCTTTGCCTGTTGCCATGGAGATGGGTGAGGGGAAGGGAGGGAGCCCCGAGTCCCAGATCCACCCACTCCAGCTTTCCCAGCGGCTGTTTCAGCCCACACACGGGCCTGGCCGCGGCTGCAGGTGCGGCCCGGCCCGGTCACCCTACCCTCATCTCCGGAGTGCGCAGGACCCGCCCCTCCTGGCGCTGGCGTCCCCCCGCCTGAACCCCCAGAGGCTCCTACCATGGTCGCAGGCCTCCCGGCGGCCCAGAGTGGAACAGTTATCACCCACGCCCACGCTGTCCGAGTCTGAAGTCTGCTTCTCTTGAGACAGTCTCTGGGGAGGGACACAGACAGCCCCACGTCAGAGGGCACACTCAGAGGTCCCCCTTTGTTGGTTCCATCCCCCCGACCTCTGCACGTGATGGTCGCCTAACACAAATCTGTCAGCAACTCTCCTGTGCCTGACTCTACCCCAGGTATGGGGGAGACAATGCTGACTTAGGAGAGTCGTGTCTTCGAATCGCTCGCAGCTGTTTGGGGAGCCAGGCAGTTGGCTGTAATAAATTCCCTGGATTTTCCATATTTGGCGGGTGACCAGGTGTGGGAAGGTATTTATGTGGGATACTAATCTAATGCAACTGGCTTAGGAAGTGACCTCCAGTGGCATCGTGGGGACAGACTGTGAGAGCAAGAGCCACATGAGACAGCGTCGTCCAGGGCAAGGTGAGATGGGGAAAGGGAGGCGCTAAGGTAACAGGGTGTAGGAAAAGGGACGGGTCGGCATATTCAGAATAGTTACGGACCAGGAGGTGTGAGCAGTGACAGGAGAGGGGTTGGAAGGGTCCTGACATGGGTGAGAGGCTGGTAAAGACACGCATGCGCACACCATGGCCGCAACCTCCTCGCGGCCGACGTGTTTCTACTCCTATGCCAACTCTGGACCGACCGTCCACCTGTGCGTCCGTTCATTCACTCATTCACACAAGGTCACGTAGGCGCCCACCCGGTTCCGTGGCGGTGGCGCGGGACAGTCAGATGGACCTTGCAAGAAATTCTGTCTCTCGTGCCGCCTGTCTGTCACGGGGATGCGGGAAAACCCTTTCCTCTCCCCAAGGCGCTGCGTTCTCACCTGACGCACGCCCTCTCCAGGGAGCCGGCTCAAGCGAAATCGCAAAGCCAACGGTATCATTTCTAACGCTTCCGTGACATGCTGCCATCTCGCTCTACAAAGCTGACCTGTGCCAGCCAGGCTTGGGACAGGATTGAAAAGGCACCAACCCGTTTAAAAAGAATTACGGAGCTCTGAGGCCTCTCCACCTTTCCTGCCAAGGACTTCTCAGACCTGAGGGGTGCTTTGCTAGAAGCTCAGAACCTGGGGGGGGTGGCAAAGAGAGACAGGAGGGGCCGTGTGGTCCCCCCGATTTTCAAAGGCTGGAAACACAGCAACTGTCAGAATTGGGATAGATCCGTCAACAGCGTGATGCATGTCCCCTGTACACTGGGAGACGAGTTACGTTTCTATTTGTTCTGCAACGGCGAACAGACGGTTAAGTGTTTCATCAAGGTAGAAAGGAAATATAAAACGCACTCTGAACACTCTGGAACTGACCTAATGATGGTGACACTTCACAAACAGGATTCCATGGAGAGACAGAGCCACCGATACCATGTCCCCCACTTTCACTCCAAACATACCACCCTAACCATCTGAGCTACCCTCGCCCTGCACCTGCAAGTGTGTGTGTGTGTAAACGCATTCACAGGGTCCCCGTTGCTTTCCTTCAGGCCCTACTGACAGCAAGGGCCAAGGGAGGGCGGGGCTGCACTTCTCCGACACCTGCCTGGCATGACGGTCCCCTGCCTGTCCTCTCCTATGACTCTCTGCTGACCCTGCACTTTGCTTCCACTGCGCCCTAGCAGCCCTGCCCCCATATAGTGCCGCCCTTTCTTTAAATTTAACACAAGTGCCATCTTCTCTCCATCCCCCCATCCCCCACCCACCCTCGCTCCTCCGGCCAGTGTGAGCCCCTCTCCCCTCACTGCAGCTTTCCAGGGCCACTCCGAGAGGCCAACAAGCCCCTTCTACCTGACTGCAGCCACACTGGGCGCCTTCTGTTCCATGCTTCCTCCTGCTCCAGGGCATTCTCTCTCTGCTTGGCATTCCTCTTCCCTCCCCTTCCTTACTAGCTGTGCACTCTCATAAATGTGCTCTCTAAAGCTTCCCTGACGGCCGAGACAAGAGGCACCCTTGGGTACCTGGCACTTTTCCCTCCAGGCACTGGCGCAGCCCGGCATTCGCGTCACCCAGCAATCGCGTCTGACACCCCCCAGGGAGCGCAGGGTGGGGGTGTGTGTCTCTGTTAGGATTGCACTTGTGCGCCGGGCACAGCCTGATGTATGGTGCTCACTGCCCACTCCCTGAGTGGAGCTCAGTCCTCCCCCCCTTGAGAGATGGGACGGCAAAGCCATCAAGAGCCAGGCACCTGGGTATACATCCTTGCTCTGTTTCTTCCTGACTATGCGACTTCCGATAAACTTCTCTGGGCCTCGGCTTCCTCCTCTGAAAATGTAATTCATGAAAGAGTTGTTGTGGAAATTAAATTAGGTCATCCATGTAAAGCTTAAGGGACAGTGCCGGCCACACAGTCATACTCTATGAATACTGGCCTTTATTATATCACGTAAGACCCGTGCGTGTGGGTTTGGGGGCTGGTACCTTCGTCACCCACTGGCTCCTGGCAAAGCAAAGGCACCAGCGCCGATTTTCCGACTGCCTGAGCAATCACTAAATGACCACCTTGCTTACGTCCCAACGGGGCACCGTCTTCTGACGGTTTCCAATTTGCTTTGAATGGCTCCGTTCAACTGCGACCTCCTCCTGTCCTGGCGGTGTTAGTGACTCCCCCCACCTCATACCGCACCCTGGACAGGGGCATTCATTCATTCATCCGTGCGTTCATCAGTTCAGTAGACGCTTACTGATATACTGGTGTGCCAGCTCTACGCTGAGCACTCATGGCTCGTACGACACCGTGGCAGGTGCCTGGCTTCACCACCGGCCTGTGGACTCCCCCCGCCTGGCACAGAGGAGGCCTCGTGGAGACAGACATACCTTGTCTAGGTCCAGCTTGCACAGGAGGACGGGGGATCTGGGCGTGTCTGCCCCCTCTGTCCCCCCTGCAGGCTTGCTCCCCTCTCGGATGGCCTGTGGGGAGGACACACAGCTGTGAGCAGGTGGGCAGGGACACCGTGGAGGCAGCAGGAGTGGGCTGAAGAGGCCTCCCACCACATAAACATCAGAGTTTGGACACGGCTTTCTCCTGTGTCTGCCCCTTGAATTGAAAAGCCAGGGGGCTGGGAAACCAGAGGCGTGGCTTCTAGACGTGGCTCCCTGGATAATTAGTTGTGTGGCTTTGGGGAAGCCATGTTCTCCTCTGGGCCTCGCTTTCCCTGTCTGTAACATGGGGATAATACTGGCCCCCTGCTTACGTCCTTGGGTGGCCTGAGGACCAGAGCGATTGTGGGTGTGAAGGGCCACGTGAACTCGGACGCCCTGCATGAGCATGAGGGACTGGCTTCTGTGACTGTGCAGAACCTGTGCAATAGCCTGCAGGGCGGCTGGGGCCGACTCCTCCTTCTCAAAGATAAAGATATGGGAACTGAGATTCCATCGCATTCACACAACATTAGCATCCAGACCGTGAAATCAGAAGGGCTGTCACCGGCTGCACACCGATCTGTGGTTTTACGCGGGTTATCCCATTGTACCCCCATAGCAGCAGGGGGCAGGGACACCTGTGATCCCCATGTCACGGATTAGGGCGATGAGGCTCTGAGGAGCGAAGCCATGGTTGCCTGACCTTAACCTCTGGGCTAACGACCTGCCAGGATCGGGATGTCAAGACTGTCTCCAGTCCAGGCGCAGTCTCCAGTCGAGGGCTCCTTCTGCCGACCCGCCCGGCCCCAGGAGGGCAGAGCCTCCCCCAGAAAGCAGGCTCTCTCTCTCCCTTCCCCTCCCGAGACAGAGATAATGAGCAACACCAAACATCCCAGGGGAGAGCTGGGTATCCCAGGAAGGAAGGGAGGACAGGGAGGGAGGGAAGTGTCTGGTTGCTTTGTTTCAGCAGGAAGATCAGAGGCAAAGGGAGAGAGGTGTCAGAGGGAAAGAGCGGCAGGGCGCGGGGACATGGCCGGCAGTAAGGGGCTGGGGCTGGGGGCCCACCACCATCACACAGTGATCACTCACAGTTACTAAGGACCTCCTGCCTCGGAGGCCCCCCAGTAAATGCTCTCTAGAATCTTTACAAGGACCACTTCACAGAAAAGGAAACTGAGGCACAGAGAAGCAAAGTCATTTGCAGAAAGATCACATAGCCAGTAAGTGCCACTTGGGCCTGGGACTCGAACTCAGGTCCGTGTGCCACCGAGGTCCTCCCTTGTCACCACTGTGCCACCCTGCCTGTGGCCTTTGGAGTAGATTTCCTTGTGAGCGTCTCGGGCTGGCTCCAACCACTTGGTTGTGTGACCTTCGGCAAGTCACATAAGATTCCTGTGTCTCAGTTTCCTGTCTGGACAATGGGAACAATAATAGTCCCATCGCAAAGAGTCAATGAGGTCATATGTGACGCTCTCGGCCGCATGACGCGCGGCACAAAGTAAGTTCTCAGTATCTGGCCACGCTAACTGTTCTGCAGTCAGGTTCAAGATGCAGAAGCCGAACCGCAGGTGGATGTTGCAACGATGCATGTTTCCCCTGAGACAGGAAGGAGTTTTCCTTTTTTTTTTTTTTTTAAAGGATTCACTTATCTAATAATAAAGGTAGCTTCCTTTAAAGACAGTAAGCTCCCCATTCTGGGAGGCACACGTGTGCAGGCTGGACAAGCCCGCCGTGAGGGTGTTAGAAAGAGGATTCGAGTAACTGGAAGGAAGGCAGGACTCCGGCCTGAGCTCTGTCTCCTGCAGATGTCTGAGCTCACTTGCACGAGTAAGCCCTCGCCACGCACAGGCCACTGACGGCCACCCCCGCCCCTGGGCAAGGCCTGTTCTCCCAGGGATCAGGGCCCACCGTGCCGCGAGCTGGGCCCAGGGGAGACAGGGAGCAGGGGTGGGAGGGAGGGCCAGCGAGGGCGCGGGTCCCGTGTACCTTGAGCCACTCCTCGGCTTGCTCCCGGCTCTGTAGCGCCAGTACCAGCACCTCGGTCGCCCCCTGGGAGAAGCGCAGCTCGTGCCTCTTGTGCCGGCTGTCCTTGGGCACATAGATGACGCTGCAGGTGTCCAGCGCCAGCCTCAGGTGCGGCTGCCGGTCCTTGGAGCTCTTGTAGCACTGGGCGGGAAGAGAAGGGGTCAGGCTTCTGGAGTGGAGGGCGGAGGAGGGAGGTGCCTCACACAACGGCTTGGGGGAGACCACCTCCACCCAGCCCAGCTGTGGGTACCGCATAAAGACAGGGGCTGTGGCTATTCAACCCAGGGAAGGGCAGTCTGGAGAGGGGCATCTGGACAATTCTTCAGATCTCAAGGGCTACCGTGGGGCCCCAGGGGCACAACCACCTATTAGAAAGAGGCAGATTTTAGCACAAAACCGGAAGACCATTCTAGTCTAAAGAACCAGAGGAGACACAGGCTGGCTTGGAAGCAAGCCAGCTCCCTGCTACTAATGGGCTACCTAGCAGGAATGTGGGAGAGAGAATTCTAGCCGAGATGGAGGGCCGATGGTTTGTCAATAACGATTCTCATTTCCCAATTCTTATTATGAAGCCAGCGTTACCTTGATACCAAGACCTGACGATGACATTCTAAAAAAGGAAAATGATAGGCTAATCTCAACATGGTTGCCAAAGTCCTAAAAAATAAAAAACTAGCAAGTAGACTCTGACACATATAAAATGCATACTGTATCAAGACTAAGTTGGCTTTATTCTGGGATTGCAAAAGCGCGTTAGCCTTTAAAAATCAACACTACAATTCATCACATAAATAGAAAAAAAAAGGAGAAAAGCCACATCTATCAATAGACACAGAATAGGTGTTTGATAAAATTCTCCACCCATTTTAGTATAAGTGAGCAAACTAGAGATACAGAGGGGGAACTTGCTTAATGTGACAATAAAGACCTTCTACAAACCACTCACAGCAAATATCAGCCTTAATGGTGAATTATTCAACTTTCCCTTTGAGCTCTGGACTGAGACAAGGACGCCTGCTCTTCCAACCTACATTTACGTTGTGCTGGAGATCCTAACCAATGCAATATGTCAAGAAAAAAAAAATAGTATAAGGAGTGGGAAGAAGGGTCACATCCTTTGGACTGGTCCTGACCTGAGGTGAGCTTCTCACTGCCCCAGGATGAAAAAAATGTCATGTTTCAAATGGCTATCTGTTGGGCAAGGTCTGTCAACAGATTTTGGAGTAAAGAGCTATTGATTTTTTTTGAATTATGTCTATATCCCTACTCTGGAATTAAAGGTACATTTTCCTTTAAGAAATGATGGATATTAAAAAAAAAAAAAACCTAAGAAAGCAAGTTCCGTTGTAAGTGCTGCATGGGCTCAGTTTTAGAAACAGATGTGTGGAAGTGAGGGTAGAAATACGTATATCAAAACTTAACAGTGGTTAGCTCTTGATCAATGAGATTATCGGTGACTTTTTAAAAATCATTTTAATTCTGTTTTTCTCTAGTTTTATAAATGAACACATTTACTTGCATAACGAAAACAACAAACATTGTTTTAAAGTGATTGGGTGCCTGGATGGCTCAATCAGTTAAGTGTCTGACTCTTGATTTCGGCTTAGGTCATGATCTCATGGTTCGTGGGTTCCAGCCCCGTGTCTGGCTCTGTGCTGACAGTGTGGAGGCTGCTTTGGATTCTCTCCTCCTCTCTCTGCCCCTCCTGTGCTCATGATCTGTCTCTCTCTCTCTCTCTCTCAAAATAAATAAACGTGAAAAAAAACATATGTATTTTTTAAATTAGCGATAAAAGGGGCTCCTGAATGGCTCAGTGGGTTGAGTGTCTGACTCTTGATTTTGGCTCAGGTCATGATCCCAGGGTGGTGGGATCAAGCCCTTCGTCAGGCTCCACGCTGGGCGTGGAGCCTACTTGAGATTCTCTCTCCCTCATCTCTTCCTCTACCCTTCTCCCCTGGTTGCACACTCTCCCTCTCTAAAAAATAAAATAAAATAATTTTAAGTGATAAAAAACTCATTCCTGGCAAAACAAAAACTTGGTAACGTCTTTATCAGGTCTTTGAGTGTGTGTGTGTGTGTGTGTGTGTGTGTGTGCGCGCGTGCGTGTGTGTTCTGCTCTCATGGGAGAGCCTCTGCGCACAAAGCAAGCCCAGAGGAACCGAGGCAGACACGCCTGCACACACACACACACGTACGGCCACAGGAGGCCCGGAGGCACACATCCGCGGCCACTCACCAGGAGCTGGTCCTCCTTGATGACCGTCAGCTGCTTGGCCCACTGCCCGAAGCGCTTTTTCCGCAGCAGGAAGGCACATATCCTGCAGTCCCTCACCAGGTGCATGGAGGCCTCCTCCGAGGGCCACTGGTGCGTGGGCTGCGGCCCTTTTCCTTCCTCCTCCTCCTCATCGTAGGACTCGTAGGAGCTGCTCATCGCGTCAGAGTCATTGTCTGCAGGAACCACCGGAAAGGACCCGTCACTGTGTCATCGCCTGGGAGACATCTCTGTACCCTTGTGCAGGTGTCCTTGCCCTGGGGTCCGGGACCAGGAGGGGTGGGCGTGAGGTGTGATCATGGTGACCACTACATCCCCACATGGGCACCGCGCTGTATCGGTTTCCCACTGGCTTTGCCATCTCGGTGACTTCATTCTCAGAGCCCAGCTTTCTTATCGGTAGCACGGTCCTAACGAATGACAGTATCTACCTCATCCGCCATTAGCATCGTGAATGCAGAGCGTTCAGCCTCGAGTCTGGCACTCGGCGAGCACTCAGTAAACATCAGTTACTGTCATTACCCCAACATCTTCACGTCCATAGTGTCGGGCGACTCTCCCAGCATCCAGCCCATGCCCATTTTACAGAGAAGGCAGCTGGAGGCTCAAAGAGAATAAATGACTCATTCAAGGTCAGGCACCACGGATCAGGGTGAGGGCTGGATCCAGGGCTCCTGGCCCTCACGCCACTGGTCCTTCTGCCGAACCCTGGAATCACTGACACCAGGGCTGGGGGCCTCAAGAGTGACCCAGAGGTGCTGGAACACACGTGTCTGCCGAGGGTCAGGTCAAGGCCTGCTCTCCGAGGACAGAACCCTTCTGAATACCTGCCCCGTACTTACAGGAGTTCTTTAGCTCCCCATTCATCCTGGTCGCAGGGTAGCTGCTATCTGCGTCCTCATAGTAGCCGTCCATGATGGAGTGGGCTGGGCTGCAGCCATCTGTGGGGTTCGTAGAGGGAGCGGCACCTTGGAGAGAGGCAGGCAGACCGCAGCGGCTGTGGCTGGGGGGAGACCCCAGACACCCTGGCCCTCCTTGGGGGAGACAGAGCGCAGCTCCCTGGCCGTGGTGAGGGGTCTCCTCTCTGCTCTAGCTCCCCACATCCTCTCTGTGCTCCTGTGACCAGAAGCTGCCCTGCTGGGCCCTGTCACCCCTCCAGGCTGTGTTCATACAATTCTGTGTGCTGTCATAGCTTCTGCTAGAGAACTCCTACTCATCCTTCAATACCCAGCTCAGAGATCTTTCTTCTGACCTTGTCAGGCAGAGAGTGGTCAGCCCCTCCTCAGTGATCTCAAAGCAGTGTGTGTGTGTGTGTGTGTGTGTGTGTGTGTGTGTGTGTCTTGGTCACAGCCCTGGTCCCTGTACAGCACGGAGGGGTGCTCCAGCTTCCTGGGGCTCAGCCCTCCTTGTCTTCTGCCACCTCAGTCCTTCCACTCCCTTCCTCTTGATGAAATGCTCCCTCTTGTGAAAGCGATTCTTCTAAACCCGGAGGAACTGGACTAGAGGAGATAACGGTAGCACTTCTAACAGTGACCCCAACAGCTGCCTGCGTGGAATTTTCCCAGCACATTCCCACCGAGGGGGCAGGGCAGCGCAGGGGTGGGGGCTTTCTTAAACTGTATTCTGCGTCAGAATTACTGGGGGTCTCTTTAAAATGCAGATGCCCGGGCTGTATCCCCAGAGATTCTGATTCACTGGTGTGGGCTGAGCTGAGGAATCTGCGTTTTATTAAAAAAGCCGATTTAATAGGGCATTAGAAAACATGTAAAAGTAAAAACTATATGGAAGTTCGAGAAATCGGATATTTTTTCCAACAATTCAGATTATTTTGATCCGGATGGTCCCTGGGGCACACTCGGAAGGTCAGTGTTGGTTAAGGGCATGGGCTTTGGGTTTGATCAGATCTGAGATCAAATTTGTCCCCACCATTTGCTTAATGACCTTGGGGAAAAAAAACCCCACAGTTTCTCTGCATTTCAGGGTCTTCACCCTAAAGTGACGTGAACAATTCCCACCTTGGACTAGTGACACAACGCATACAAGCTCTTAGCGCAGTGCCTGGCACACAGGATGTGCTAGACAGATGCTATTTGTCATTATTATTTTCATCTCCTTCGAGTCCCACAATGCAGGGAGGTAGGTTTCAGCCCCATTTTACAGATGAGGCCACTGAGGCCGCACGCAGTTTGCTGGTGACAGAGCCTGGATGAGAACTGAGGTTTCCCGCTTGGGGAACAGGGGCACGTCCCCTCTTCCAGGAAGCCTTCCTTCACCCAGTCCAACTGGCTCTCAAACCACACTGTTCTTCAACGTGCTGCTCTAGGCTCCTAGCCCCTACCGCCCATCTGTTTCCTGAGACGGCAGCACTCACATTCCCAGAGACTGGGACACCCAGAGCTCGCTCCCAAGTGGCGGCCCAGCCTGCCTTTCCCAGTAGGCTCTCTGAAGCCTCAGATGCTGGCAACACCCTGTGAGGGGGATGGTGGGGGGCGGTGCGGCGGGGAAGAGGGCGGGGACCCCCGGGGCGGGGCTCTTGACCACCTGGCAGGGCTGGCCACTGTGTCAGAGGAAGGATATTCCCTGATGGGCTTGGCACAGCCTCTCCCCGGTCAAGCCCCCTGACCCGCCCTGAGGCCCGCCCTTCCCTCCTGTCCCAGGATCCCCGCTGCCCCAACTGAGAGGAGCATGAGCCCCCTGGGGAGCTGAAGGGCTTGACCTGGGATTCGAGACCCAGCATAGCTTGGTCTCCACCCTCCTCTCCTGTCCTCAAGTGGAGAAAACGGACCGTAGTCACCTGCTTCCCATACAAACCGCCGCTTGCAGCCACACAGACACCAAGACTCCAGGCTGAAGAGAGCCGCTGATCGCCTGGCCCAACCCCACCACTTCACTAGTTTTAACGAGTTTATTAATCATAAAAACCATATACCGCAGTAGCCCAGAGGCGGAGAGAGCCCGGATGTCCAACAACTGATGAAAGACTAAACAAAATGTGGTCTCTCCCTACGACGGAATATTACTTGGCCCCAAAAAGGAAGTAAGTGCTGGCACACGCAGTGACACGAAGTAACCTTGGAAACATCACGCTAAAGGGAAATAAGCCGGACACAAAAGGCCACACACGTTGTGTGACTCTATTTGTGTGAAATAATCAGAAGAGGCAAATCCATAGGGACAGAACGCAGACTGGTGATTGCCAGGGGCTCAGGGGGAAGGGGGGCAAGAGTGACTGCGTAATGGGGACGGAGCTTCCTCTCTGAGGGATGAAAATGTTTGGGCACTAGGTCGTGCTGACGGCTGCACAATACTGTGAGTGTACCAAAGGCCACCGATGGCACACCCTCTGAATGGCTGAAATGGTCCATTTTATGTTACGTGGATTTTATTACAATAAAGAAAATATTGCCCACAGTAAAAAGCACAATCCATACAAAAGAGTAGGAACGGGAAAGTATGTTCTCTTCACCCAGATTTCTATTCATTCCCCCTAGAGGACACTGGCGACAGTTTCTTGCACAGCCTAGAAGAGTTGTTAAAATGAAGGCATGAATGCGTGTACCCCGGGAGGGAACGAATGGCATCATACGATAGACAGTGTTCTGCAGTGTTTGAGTTTTTTTTTCAATGGCTGTATCCTGGAATTCATTTCTGATCGGCACAGACAGACCTGTTTTATTTATTCTTTGGCAGTTGGAAAATATTCTGCTGTGCTACTGAGCGATAGGATAGCATCACGTAAACATCATCTTATCCGAGCTCAGCTACGAACGCTGGTTCACACAAACACCATAATACAGTCTCCTGTATGTCATGTTTAGTTCTTATATCCAAGCCAGAGACTTCTCTGATCCTCATAGAAACACCCATTTGTTTCACTGCAGGAAACAAATCGAGAGGTGAGCAAAGACTCTCTGTGGCCGATTTAAGAGATTTTTCAAAGGTAATTTGTACCGGTGCCCTCTAAATTATTTTACGTGTCCACCTATCAGTAAAAACGTAATCACATAATGTACTTCCATTTTATTCACGGGAAAATTATATATATATATATATGTATAGACTGCTCAGAAGCATTATGCTATATTAGATTATAAATACTACAACTCTAGAACACTGACACAGACATATTTTAAAAGAAGCGTTGAGCTAAATATAAAGCTTCGAATACGTCTTCCTACATCATTTCGTGAATTCCCTGGGGTGCCCACACGCTACGGGGGAGACCTTTTGATTTCAGCCATGTGCTTTTTTATCCTACGCGCTGACTTTGCAACCTAACCCACCTAGAAGACGTGGTCCTGCGGAAGTACGAACTGCCTCACCGGCCCACCGAGGAGGAGCACTGAGGCCAGCACCGGCTTCAGCGCTGGGAACCAGGCGGCAGCCGCATCTGTGCACTTCCATCCAGGCACGTTTGTATGCGTGTGTCCTGCCCCTTTCTTATTTTCAGGGCCGGGAAGGGAGCTGTCCGAGGCCCTGATCCCTGCGGCCATGCCCACTGACCCCCCCTCCTGCCCCTCCCGCCGAGGCTGTCAGTAGAGAGGCCAGGTCCTCAGGCAGCTCTTCCTCGGGACTGGGACGTAGGCAGGGCTGGGTGGGTGCTGGGCTTGGAGCTCCAGCCCCAGCAGGGCACGTGGGAGCTTCAGGCGAGGAGTCCCCAAGGGGACCGGAACTTACTGTGGGAGCTGATGTACTCAGGGGACTTGCCGGGTCCCAGGGGAAGGGCCTCTTCATAGTAGTCCTCGGGCGGGGGCCTGTTGGGAAGCGGTGGAGGCAGGTCGGCTGCCTAAAGGGGGACAAAGGAGGCGGGTGAGACCTAGGCGGCCAGGACGGCAGAGGCAGCGGGCGGAAGGACGGGAACGAGGCTGGGGCAGAGGGAGGCAGGAGCCCCTAGGAACCGTTTGTGACCTGAAGCCACAACTTCTGACAGAGTGGCAGAAGGCCAGAGGTGGGAAGCTGTTGGCTGACAGCCTGTTGGGTGCTCTACTTCCTGCCCAACTCATTTAAGCATCGGGGCTTCTCTGTAACATCTAAAAGTTGCGCGGGCTGCCACACAGACATAGTGAGTGCTTTTGATTAGGCACCTGCAGAATTATGAGTTCTGCAATTCTCTGGAACCCCATCTCTCTTCACGCGAGGAACAGCAGGACGAGTAAATGGAAGACGTGTTGTTTAGCGAGGCAATAATGCCTTAGGCTCCGGGGCCGGGGAGCCCCTGCTCTACTGGGATAAAGCTCCGTCACTTACTAGTTGTGGGACACCGACGTGTCACTAACTCTAAGCCTCAGTTTCCTTACCCATAAAATGGGGATGACAATGGCGCCAGCCTCATTCAGTTACTGTGAGCGTGTGGAGGACATCATACGAGGTCAACAATTGACACTGTCGGATGGTGATGGTGATAGTGAATTATGCAGGTGATAGATAATGTTTGATGTGATTATGGGCCCCCCCTTAATTCCCTGCACAAAGGCTGGGACCCCTACCTAGGATCCGCACCTTTATTTCACAGGTGAGAAACAGGCGCAGAAAGGGAGGTGGTTTGTCTAAGACCGCACAGCCGCGGGAGGAGGGCAGAGGGCCACCAACTCCCGGTCGAGAGCACTCCCCACACTCCACGTTCATTGTCACGGCAATCGGAAGCTGGGGTGGGGAACGTCCCATGTGCCGACAGGGACAGGTCAGTTCGCCGCATTATCCCTGCTCAGCATGGGCGCAGTGAGCGCCTCATGAGCCGTGGAAGTGTTCTCACACGTTTCTCCCCTGATTTATTTATTTATTTATTTATTTATTTATTTATTTATTTATTTATTTATGAATGAGAGAGAGGAGGTGGGGGAGAGAATCCTAACCAGGCTCCCCACGTAGCGCAGAACCCGGCTCAGAGCTAGATCTCGCGACCCTGAGGTCATGGCCTGAGCCAAAATCAAGAGTCGGACACTTAGCCAACTGAGCCGCCCCCTATTCGTCCCCTTAGAACAGGGTCCCACACAGCCAGGAGTCTCCCAGGCGTTAGGGGGGAAGCGCCCCCCTGGCCACTTCAGAGGGACAGAGGGCTGGAGGATGTGGGAACCCAGGCCGGGACTCACGGGTCTCAGAGACGGGCTCTTGGCTGGCTCCGGGCTGGCTCCTTCGCAGGGCTCCCCGTCATCCTCTGGCATGTCCCGGAGGTCACTCAGGTCACAGTCTACCGAGGCCATTGGGGCAGAGAAAGCCAAGGATGAGCACGGTAAAATGGGAAGAAGGCTGGGTTTGGGGGCCTCCGCCACCTCCTTCGTTAGTGACCCTGGGTAAGCGCCTTCATCGCTCTGAGACTTGCTCGGTCTTCTCATCTGCGAACCGGTCCCCGTGATCCCTCGCCTGCTCTGTCTGCCAGGGTCAGAGGGTCAGATGAGATCATATCTGGGGTGGTGCTCTGGAGATTTTCAGGAGCTGGGCGGTGAAGGCACGGTGTCTTCCTTCAGTCTCTCGGTCCCTGAAACTTCTACCTGGCCCGCAGCTTTCTCCACACAGAATAGTGCTGTCTGCCCTCAGGAAGGAGCCGGGGCCGCACACGCCCTGCCCGCAGCCCGGCCTGGCTGCCCCCTTGCCCGCGGTGCCCCTCAGCTTTCTGCCGAGACGCAGGACTGCTCGACCCAGGGTCCGGGCAGCCACTACCAGTGGATGCGAGTGGCGGGGGAGAGACAGCGCCCTACACGCCATACCTTCCTTGGCCAGCACGTTCATCCCTACCTCTCCTCCAATCCCGGGGATGCTTTCCCATGACCACACCTACTCTGACTATAGACTTTCAGACCTGGCAGGGCCCAGAGAGGCCAAGGGACTTGCCCAAAGTGACTCAGCATTGCGACATCAGAGCCGGGCCCCCACTGAGTCCGAGGGTCCTTCCAGAGGCCGGGGCAGTGGACTCGCATGCGCGGGGAGAGGACAGCTCCCCGCAGGAGTGGGGGGGGCCACTTACCAAACTCTTCGAAGAGGGACTCCACGAAGCTGGGCCCGGAGTGGAGGTCCGCCGTGTTCACGTACAGGTAGGAGACTTCTTTGGCTGTGAGGAGAGGGGTGAGCACGCCCGCAGTGAGGAGGGAGGGGGGCCTGTCGCTGCCACCTCCGACGAGGACCCGGTCCCCCCTCCCGCCACTGGGACCCGAACCCACCAGGACACAGCACCACTGACCACGCATGTGCACATCCTAAGTGAGTTTCCCGGTTTTCAGGTAAAAGGGTCCCCAGAGCCCAGCCCAGAAAACAGAGCGTGGGGTTGCTCTGGGGACAGCCAGGGGACAGACAGCGCCGATCACAGCAGACAAACCCCTGTCCCTGCCACCCTCCCACAGTCCCGTGAGGGCTGCTGATGACATTGCCCTGTTTTGTCACGGGAAGTGAGGCTCAGAGAGTCACCCAGTGGTGACCCTTCCCATCGCTCAGACCCCTCCAGCACTGCGGGACACGGTACAGCTTGTCCGCGTTGACTGAGTTCTGGGCTTTACAGTTACCACCATGCGGGGTGACCTGAGGTGGGGGGAAAGGCCCGCTGCCCAGCCGGTGGTGTGCCATGTGTGTGCTTCGTGTGTCACAGACCACGTGTGAGTGTCGTGTGTGTCCTGCATGAGCGTATGTGGGGCGGGAGACATGGGCTGTGTGTCACGAGCTGTGTACGTGAGAGCGCGCTGCGTGTTATGTGACGTGTTTGTCACACGTGCGAGGGCGTGCTGCTGGTGAGTGTGCGGTGTGTGTCGTGTGAGCGTATCCCCGTTACGGGTGTGCTCCGCAGGTGAGAACACGTGTCCGGGAGGGTGGTGCGTGGAGTGTGCATGAGTACGCATGGAGTGCGTGTCGTGTACACGAGCTTCAGCGGGTGGAGGATGGAGGCGTCCAAAGAACACAACCAGGGTGGAAAAGGAACAGATTGGAGAAGCCACGGGCCACGGAAGTGTTGCGTGAGCCCTGGGCTTCCTCGTGCCGCAGGCCCTGGGGAAGTTCTTGAAGGTTCTTCGGGGGGAGGGGGGGGGCGTGCTGAAGGCTGACCTGGAAGGGGTTGCAGGCTCTGCAGGATGGAGGCCACAGCCGTCTTCTTCTCCAGGGCGGTGTCGCTGAGGTACTCCCGGTCCAGGAGACTGAGCAGCCCCGCGAGCTCGGGGAGCAGCTGCTCCAGCGCTGGGGAGGAAGCACAGCCAGGGCTCGGGGTCAGGCCCCGGGCCCTGCCTCCGTCCACAGGAGGCCGGGGGAGGGGGGGGGACGCGGGGGCCAGAGGGCAGGGCGGGCGCCGCCGGAGACCTCAGAAGCCCTCCCACAGCTGTCCCGGCCGCTGGCCACTCGCCTCCCAAGGGAGAGTCCTGCTCAGCGAACCGTGACGTTCCTCTGGGCCTCCCTGCTCGGCCTCAGACCCCACACGGCCTTGGCCCGGGGACGCAGCGTCCCGGGTTCCGCCGAGCCCGGAGCTGAGGCTCTCAGGTTTGCCTCCGTCCAGCACGAGGGGGCCGTCCTCCCTGCAGCTTGAGGCTCAGCGCCGGTCCCGGGCCGGACCCCCGGCCATCCAGGACACAGGCAGGAAGGGAGCCTTCCTGTCTCATCAGTTCATATACTTCAATCTCTGGAACCTTCTGTTTCCGGTGCCGTGGTGGGAGCCAAACTAAACATTAACCCTTCCCACCCCGGGCCCGATGCCGTGATCACCAGTCCTTCCGTGCTTCGCCAGCGGTTTTCAGACTCGACGGGGTGTAGGGATCCCCTGGGATCTCATCAGAATGCAGAGGCTGGCTCAGGTCTGGGGCTGGACCCGAGGCCCTGCATGTCCCCGGAGCTCCCAGCCGATCCTGACGCTGACGCTGGAGAGCACACAGAGCCGCGAAATTCAACAGCACACAGTCCTTTAAAGACTGGAGCATGCCCCAGCCATGATGTCACGACGTCTCCCTGTCCCAAACAGTAGCTTGGGACTTGTTCGCCTTGGGCAGAAGACCAGCCTCCTTACAGTAGTAGTACTGTCCCGCCTTGCAACTCGCCAGTCGCTTGTGCAAAATACTAAAAGCTAATCATGCCGAGAGGCCCGGGTGGCTCAGTCGGTCAGGCAAGCATCCGACTCTCGATTTTGGCTCAGGTCATGATCTCTCGGTTCGTGGGGTCTGAGCTGACAGCCGGAGCTTGCTTGGGATTTGCTCTCTCCCTCTCTGCCCCACCCCTGCTCATTCACTCACTCAAACTAAATACATAATAAATCACCATAAAAAAATCAAAATAAAAGCTAACCATGTTGAACAGTAAGTGTGAGCTGTGCTAAACCCTTCATAATTACAGCCTCATTTAAATAGACTATCAAGGGGTTTATGGTTCAGAGTGGTTAAATAACTCTCCCAGGGTCACACAGCCATGGAGCCTCAGCTGGATCTGGTTCCCTCACTCGCTTTCAACCCTGGCCCTGTACCGCCTTACGGTATTGTAGACGACCTGCCAGCAAGTTTTGAGATAGGTGCCATGATCACCCCTGCTTTTTAGAGGAAGCGACCAAGGCTCGGAGAAGAGAAGTGACTTGCTTGCAAATACACAGTGGCCTCAGAAGAGCCAGGCCTTCGGCTACATCTTCTGGACTCCCAGCCCCACATGCTTCTCTCCACTCGGGCCCCCTAAGGAAACAACCAGACTCTGACGTGCAGTGACGGGGGGTCTGGCTGCGTAAGAGGGGCTATCGCATTGTGCACAAGAGAACCAGCCCTGGAGCCGGACTGCCTGGGTTCAAGTTCCGGCTCCATCTTTCCTTCATCATGAGACCTCTACGAGTTACTCAGCCTGTGACTCAGTTTCCTCCTCCGTACAGGGGCGTTAGAACAGCATCTGCCTTACATCGTTGCTGTAAAGATGAATTACGTCCTGCCGGAAAAGTGCCTTGCCCCGTACAGGGTAAACGCTCACCCCAAGTCAGCCGTGACTGCTGTCATCATAGTGTCTACCGTGCCGGTCCGCGCCGTGCGCGGCTGCTCCCTCAGCAGGCCGTGAGGCTCCGACGGCGTAGACTGTGCTAGGAATCTCGACTTCCTTAGCAGCCAGTCCGGGGCCTGCTCAGTGCCAGTGCCCCACACGTTTGATGAGGGAGGGCACGCACGGGTGACCACGTCAGGACTTGTTTTAAAAACAGAAATCTGGGGTGCCTGGGTGGCTCAGTTGGTTAAACGGCCGACTTCGGCTCAGGTCATGATCTCACGGTCTGTGAGTTCGAGCCCCGCGTCGGGCTCTGTGCTGATGGCTCAGAGCCTGGAGCCTGTTTTGGATTCTGTGTATCCCTCTCTCTCTACCCTTCCCCTGCTCACACTCTGTCTCTATGTGTCTCAAAAATAAATAAAAATGTTAAAAAAAAAAAACAGAAATCTTAGGTACAGACAGTGGCAGCTGTGGGAAATGTGTGACGAGGCAGGCTCTCTGCAGCATCCTGTCATCACCTCGTGTTGGCTGGAAAGGAGCTGGAGCCGCTCCTGCCGGCGACCGCCTCGTGAGCGCTCTCGGCCGCGCTGGGCACTGAGGCAGGGGCTTTGCACGGCACGGCTCACCTGTGAGCAGGTGCCCTCGAACCGAGGCCGAGGAAGGCTGGGGGACGGTCGCGCGCGGCTTGAAAGAGCCGGAGCCAGGCTGACTCTATGCGTGTGCGGTTCCCGGAGTCGCACAAGGCCAGGGGGCGCCGCTCGCCTCCACAGCCCAAGCGCAAGGGACCTGGAGAGGCCCTGCTTCCTCCAGGCCCGAGCCCTCACAATGCCACCTGAGCGAAGCCTCGGGGTGGGTAGGGTTCCCTCCTCGAAGCAGGAAACCACTTAAAAATCATAAAATCATCGTAGGTAAATTGTAGCCATCGCCAAGGAAATCCTTCCGAACGGCATCGCAGGCCTCCCTGGCACCCTTGTCAGATCTCCTGAGAGTCGGTTAACTCCGTTCTAAAATATTTACTGGGCGCTAATTACGTGCCACTCGGGGGATTCGAAAATGAATTAGACGTTGTTCCAGTGGGTATGCTCCCTCTCTGTCGCCGTGTGTCTCCCTCTCTCTCTTTCTCACACACACACACACACACACACACACACACACACACGTATTGCGCATGTGTGTAATCACACACAAGGGAGGCCATGCTCAATGCCACCAGGAAGGCCCCGCAGGGGACCACGGCAGCTTTCTTGTGGCCCCCAGCCATGGAGCCTCTTTGAAAATTCATGACCTTGCTCTGCTGCCACGCAGGAACGTCAAGGCTGCGGGCTGCCGTGACGGTTTAGCCCTCTGCTGCTGGCTCTGAAACTTTTGGGCCTGGGGACTCCTTTGCACAATTAAACAGACGATCGAGGACTCCAAAGAACTTTTGTTTTGTGTGGGTTATATCTATGGATATCGACTGTATTAAAAATTAAGGCTGAGACCATTTTAAACCACGAGCGTACGCCGGCGCACATCCCGTCAGCTTTCGGAGCTACTGCGTCTTCACACAGGACACCACCTCTGGAAAACGCCACCGTAAGCATGAAAGAATGGGAGCGAAAAAAGACATATTGGGGGGGCGCCCCGGTGGCTCGGTCGGTTGAGCATCCAACTCTTGGTTTCAGCTCAGGTTGTGACCTCGCGGTCATGAGATCAAGCCCTGTATCGGGCTCTGTGCTGGGTGTAGAGCCTTCCTGAAATTCTCTCTCTCCTTCTCCCTCTG
Organism: Paguma larvata; assembly: GCA_030068075.1. Classification (NCBI taxonomy): domain Eukaryota; kingdom Metazoa; phylum Chordata; class Mammalia; order Carnivora; family Viverridae; genus Paguma; species Paguma larvata. Next base: position 39,834,475 of record CM057826.1, on the reverse strand, counting down.
GCCCTCCCCTGAGCACACGCATCCTCTCTCTCTCTAAAATAATAATAATAATGGGGCGCCTGGGTGGCTCAGTCAGTTAAGTGTCTGACTTTGGCTCAGGTCATGATCTCGTAGTTTGTGAGTTCGAGCCCCGCGTCTGGCTCTGTGCTGACAGCTCTGAGCCTGGAGCCTGCTTCGGATTCTGTGTCTCCCTCTCTCTCTCTCTGACATCCCTTGCTAGCTCTCAATCTCTCTCTCTCTCTCTCTCTGTCTCAAAAAGAAATAAACATTAAAAAATAAATAACTGAAAAGAAAAAAGACATATTGGGCCTGAGTACTATATAAAGGTAGTTTTGACCTTGTGGACTCCCAGAAAGCGTCTTGGGGCATTGCCCATCCCCCACCACGTCTTTCTGAGAATTGCCGTCCTTCAATGAATGACCTCGGATTTGCTAAGTCTGTCCCTCTGTGCATTCCTCCCTCCCGTCCTTTGTGTCTGTCATTTTGCCCTGAGGCCCCAGAGATTTCTTCTTGCTGCTCTCAGTCAGCGCCGATGTGTGGCGGCCCTCCTGCTTCTCGAACCTCTTCTGCTTCTAATTTGAGGTTCGTCGCAATTGCTTCTAAAGCGAGAACAACTAGGTTCTGAGAGAGTTCTCGGCGTTGAAAAATGGGAGTTACAGGACCCGAGGCTTTGTCAACAGCTTCTTGAATTTTTTCCCCTGATTGTTAATGGGATTCCCAACATGGGACCCCCTGACTTCTAAGTGTTCTTGCTTACTGGAAGCATGGTCACAAAAGCCCAGGCAGAATAAAAGAGACAGAGGGAACCAAGCAAAGCTGGGAGAAGCAGAGGGATGGTGAGGAAATGCCTAGGGCCGGGGGTAGCTTTTGTAGCCAGGAAGGACCCGGCAGGCAGCAGGGGGTGGCCCAGGGAGTCACGCAGAATTTCTAAAGTGCGGTTGGCGGAGGGAGCGTGAGCCATGGGGAAAAGCTCAGCCTACGGCCAGTGAGCTGGCAAGAACTCCGCAGGGCCGAGCAGTTACAGCGTGCAGGGCAGTTAGGACATGCCCTCTCACGTAATCCTCAGAAGCTGCACAGGAGGATGTAGGGTTGCTAACTGCGCCCCACGGAGGGCTCAGAGAAGTGAGGCCACCCGACCAGTAAGTGGTAAGGCCGGGCCTTGAACCCAGGTCTGTCTGACTTCCAAGTGTGTACTCTGTGCCGGAATCCTCCACCAGAAAACATGGGCTCGGAGCGGTGGAGGCCAGGCCTGGGGAAGGAAAGAGGCAAGTAGCCCCTCAGAGCCCTCCTGCCAAGGTCTCTGGGCCACGACTTCATCGGGCCTCCTGACCAGGGGGCCCCACACCGGATGGGCGGAAGACCCTTATTGTGGGGCTGAAATTCTTGATCGGCGAGTCTCTCTCCACTGGGCCCGCTTGTGAGCTTCAGAGCCCTACCTGTGAAGATCTCAGGGACGAAAAACAACCACCTCGAAGCGTATCCCTGACTCAAGAGCAGGATCTCAGCCCAGAGACGCCTTTATACGTCATGGATGCAAGGCCGCTTTCAGTCAGTGCTTGGCTCTTTGAAGACGGTACAGAACTCCCCCCAAAGCTGGCTCTCAGGTGTAGTGAGCGCGGGTGTGCCTTCTGTCGCGGCTTCGTCTTTGATGCCAGAAAACCGAAACCACGGGGATTTAAACCATCATGGAATTTAATTTGGAGAGAAATCACAGGGGAAGTGGTTCTGCCCAGGCTCGAACAGACCGCCGGGACAGCAGCCTCACATTTTAGCAAGAATAAGACTCTCCCAAGAGGGTGGTTGGAAAGGCAGAGTCCCAGCCCTCTTTGTCTGGGGCGGTTCTTTCGGTAGGCCCTCTACTGGGACCCAGCAAGCTGCAATTTTTTTTAATGTTTATTTATTTTTGAGAGAGAGAGAGAGAGGAGAGGGGCAGAGAGAGAGAGAGAGAGAGAGAGAGAGAGAGAGAGAGAGAGATACACACAGAATTGGAAGCAGGCTCCAGGCTCTGAGCTGTCAGCACAGAGCCCAACGCGGGGCCCGAACCCATGAACCGCAAGATCATGACCTGAGCCGAAGTCAGACGCTTATCCAACTGAGCCACCCAGGCGTCCCCGCAGCAAGCTGCGTTTTCACAAGTACTCCAGGTGAGTCCAAGATGCCACCTTTGAAAGAAGCTCGGCCAGAAAGCACGTGCCACAAGGCACATCTGTGAACATAAGGAACGTGGGAAGACTTTCATTTCCTAAAAAGTCATCATTAGGCACCACTTTTTGAAATAACGGCAAGTCCGGGTGGGAAAAAGATTTTGCTTCTACAGATATACAGCGCCGGAGCCGGGAAGCCTGCTTAGAGGAAGGAGCGCAGGGATTAGGGCCTCGGGGTCACACGTGCTCCACTGCACTTCCGGAGCCACCACTTCGAGCTGTACGGAGACGGCACGTGAGGGAGCTCTGGGCCCTGGCCTTCTCCTCTGTAACATGACGATGGTAGGATGCCAACCGCCTACGCTGGCAGGGCGCGGCAGTCACGCTCGCGGGGCGCTCTGTCTTTGGTGCTGTGCCCGGGCCAGCGCTACCTCAATCACAGCCCTGTTACTGTTACGGGTGCTGTTTCTTGATACTCCTCAGAACCGCACAGACTCCAGAGCACTGGTCAGGGAGGATTTGGCGACAGATCGGCCATAGTTGGGTAACGAAAGCTCCGTGAGCACAGGACTGTGCCTCAATCATATTAGCTGCCACTCAGCATTTATTGAACCACCATGATATTTTCTGATGACCTAGTCCAATCTTCTCGTTTTAAAGACGTGAAAACTGAGCGTCTTAAGAGGTTGTTTGACTTCACTGTGGTCACGCCAACAGTGGAAAATAAAACTCCCTAGCGGTAAATTCACACAAAGCTTGCTGCTACTTAGCTGGGTCATCAGAGAGTGACGAGGAGCACAGGCTGTGCCCAATCTGGCCCCTCCCAGCTCGGCCAGTTCCCAGCCGTGGCCCTGGGGAGATTTCTTAACCCGTCTAAGCTTCCAGTTCTTTATCTGCAGATCGTGCGGTAATCACAGTAGCTGCTTCACGTGGTCGTTGTGAAGACAGAATGAAGCCATGCGTATGGGGCTCAGTGCCCTGGACAGGTGCCTCACCATTCATGTGTGACCTCCAGGGGGTGTCAGGCATGGGGGCACAAGGGAGGGGGTGTCTGGGGACAAGAGGACAACGGGGGGACACTGCGAGCCTCACCACATTGGCTATGGATGGCGTCGGAACTGACACTGAGCTTAGGCTGGCTATAGCAGTAGGTGGTGGTGCAGCCCCTTTGCTCAGAGAGTGCACACCCCCAAGGACACCCCCATACCAGGTTTGGGGACCTCTTCCAGCTGTAGGGGAATCCTGTCCTTGCTTTCCCCAGCCAGGAAGGATCTCGTTCACCAATTCCTACCCCACTGCCCACCCCCCGTCTCACTCCTGGACCAGGTCCCATCTGCTTTCTGCGGACAGACTGGGGCATCGGGACAGCATTATCTTTTATGTCTAAAGTTTATTTAGACCCACGAATACATTTCATTGATCTTGTTTGGTTTAGCGGAGCCTTAGGGAGGTACAGTGAATTCCAGTGAGGAAAAAAAACACAGGAGGAAATGGTTTAATCATTGTTTATAAAACTTCGGTCTTTCACTAAGTGGGACAGACAGACTCGGGGAACCCAAGATGGGTGATAATTGTTCTCTGGGAGGCAAAAGAAGTTTGTCAAATAAAATCAGAAATCTATTTTAAAATGTATTTAAGATCAGACCACTAAGTGCTTATTGTTACTGGTGAATATCCAACTCAGATCAATTTTCTCTCTGTTCCTCCACCCTCCCCATTTAATTTAAACCAAAATGAGATGGCACAGAGCAGAAAATAAGCCACGGGCCAAAAGGCACTGTTACTTGCTCCCGGGACTGCCTCCTTTCTGCACCCCAGATGCAGCTGGCATGAAGCCTTCCAGCTTCAAGGTCTTTATCACAGCCAGCATGGGTTCTAACGCGGGGAAGGCTGGATTTCTTTAGAGACTTCAGAGGTAAAGAGTCGAATTTCCATAACAAAAGAGAAGTGAATAATTAACCTTCTGCAAACCGTAGGAATAATAACCCCTGTTTGGGCGCCTTCTGGTCAGTCTCGTGGGCGCTCGGACTTGTGAGGTCTCAAGCCTGGGTACCTTTTCGACTCTGGAATTTGTAAAAATGCCTGGAAACAGCTTGCAAGTTACAATTTCAGTAAATGAAAAGCAGTGGGGGGAAATACAATTTCTCTCCCCCCCCCTTATGTGACAAGCCTCTTTAGGACGAAGATAACTCCTCCTTCTTTGTTTTCAAAGTCAGAGAACATGCAACAAACACGATTAAAAAGTGAAAAACGGGAAAGCTGTCGGGACGTGGTTTTTACAAAAGGCTCACATGCTTCGTTTGTTTGTTTCCTCAAATTTTCTTTCTTATTCTCCAAACGGCGACAGAACCCAATTTCCATCCCATAAAGGTTCCTGAGCCAGAGAAAGAACCAGGGCGCTGCTTTCACAGTTTTTGATTGTGTTTTGAGAGATGGCTTTTTGTGCGCTGTGCTTTGACAAGCTAACACTTTCATGAGGTGTGACCACTGCAGGGGTGGAAAAGCAGGTCACCCTGCAAAGGAAAGGAGTCCCCGGAGCAGGTGCGGCCTCAGAGTTTGGGTGGGGGGAAGGGATGGAGAGGAACCTTTGGGGGGGGGGCTCTCAGCTCTGTGAGGCCTTCCAGAGAGACCTCCCGCCGGGCTGTCTTCCTGCTCCTTTCCTCACCCTCTTAACCCAGGGCCTCTGCGATGCTGTTCCTTCTGCTTGGCACGACTCCCTTCTCCTGCCAACCAGCAGTGCCCTCCTCGGCTCTCAGCTCCGTCAGGACTGCCTCAGGGGAGCTTCCCGTCTTCTCCGTTACATCTGTCCCCTGCCCTACACTAGGACAGCATCACTCTCCCTGTGGTACGGGCTGTGGTGGAATGTTGATTTAACTACGTGTTTCTTCAATTTACATCAGCGTCCCCGACTGAACTCCATGAGCCTGAACTCCAGGCAGGCAGGGACAGCACCAGCTTTTGCTAGCGCCGGACACAGCGTGCATGCTTAGGGCATTTGAGGAATGAATGAAATCTTGCAAACTTAAGAGTTGGTAGTCTAGTAGCTAGCTATTATAATTTAAAAACCGTCTCTCATGAGGCGCCTGGATGGCTCAGTCGGTTAAGCAGCCGACTTCAGCTTAGGTCATGATCTCGCAGTCTGTGGGTTCGAGCCCCGCGTCGGGCTCTGTGCTGACAGCTCAGAGCTTGGAGCCTGCTTCAGATTCTGTGTCTCCCTCTCTCTCTGTCCTTCCCCTGCTCACGCTCTGTCTCTGTGTGTCTCAAAAATAAATAAAGGTTTAAAAAAAAAAAAGTCTCTCATTATGGATCTGTATAGTAAAAAGATGCCTAAAAGAAGAAAAAACTAGAGAACAATAGTCCCGGGGAACAAAAGGAAGCAGAAGTCCAGATTCTTACGTGGCTAAGCTCTCCAAACCCTACTGGAGCTTGTAACCCTCCTGTGAGTCTGGCTGCCACCAGATTTAGCGATGCACATTTTGTAGTTGGTGGATTTTGAACCCTAACCATAAATTGGGAGGTAATAATGACTAACATATATTAAGCAACCCAAACTACTCGAGTTCAAGTCCTGTGCCCCACTGCCTAGCTGTGCACCTTTGGGACACGCACATAACTGCCCCGTGCCTCATGGACATCCCCAGTGACCCATGAGCCTACGTACTTCATCAGTGGGAACGGTGACAGTGTGCCTAGTGCAGTGTCTGGCACGTAGTAAGTTCTCAGTAAACGTGAGCTATTTACAGTACTCTTACCTCGCTCTCCTAGGTCGTCCTCTGCTTTAAGAGATTCACGTGGATTATTTACACAATTTAACTCTCATGACGAGGTGGGCTAGGCCCACTGGTACAGGTAGCAGGTGGCGGAACGGGAAGAGCAGTGAGGAGTCTTCAGGGGCGCCTGCCCCAGGGCTCCTTCACGGCGGCTCTGGGTCAACTCCGCGGAGGAGCCCCCACCTCCGGGCGGGAACTGCAGAACCGCCGCTTCCCTTTGTGGGTGCAGACATCTCTCCTTCCCCTGCCCCACCCCGCCGTCTCTTCCACGTTGCTGCAGATCCCCCCCATCGGGGCCATGGGGGTGTCTCGCTTCCTTCCTCCCAATTCACAAGCACTTCTCCCGGAGCCCGAGTGAAGGCCAAACAGTGGGCACCACGGGCCGCGCCGGCTGGACCGGCACTGTGGATCGCTAAAACAAACACTTCCTGTTGTCCCAGAGGCTTGGGGGACGACCACAGCTCCCGTGGGCTGGAAAAGAAGGAAAAGGGAGCAGCGGAGAAAGCCAGCTGCAGAGCCGATGCCTCGGTGCTGACTGCTTTCCAGGAGTTAAATATAGCCCCCGCGCAGGCAGGGCAGGGGGAGGTCACCTCGGAGGGCTTTTGTCCCTGTTAATTACAGCAGGAAACCCAATATCCTTTATGCTGAAGAGAATGCCGCAGGTTTGACTCCACAGGCCAGAAATACAGAATCCTAAGGGAGGGAGGTGGGAAAGAGGAAGGGGAGGATTTGGGGGTTTGGGGCTATGCCTCCTGCCTACCAGTGTGGCGTTTGGGGTAAGGCGTTTAACCCGGCCGAGCGGCACCTTGGTCTTCTGGAAGGAGGGCTTCAGGACGACCATGTGTCGGCTTATGTGAGGGGGGAAAGGGTTTGTAAATCGTGGGGATTATTATCAGGGAGGGTTGGGTAGCACACTTCTCTGGCCAACAGTTATTTCAGAAAGATGGGGAGGCCAGAGGTCGGGGAAGTGGCAGGTCACTGGGGAAGCAGGTCACGGGGGCCTCTCTGGGGACTCTCTTCCCTAGAGTCCGGCCTGGGTGACAGGCTCAGGGAAGCCCTGCATCTGAAATGGCCTTTCTAGCAGCAGCTCCGCCCAGGCCCCCCGTCATCCACCAGCAGAGCCCTCGCTCTGGGCACCTGGGTTCTCAGCCCCGGGCCATCAGGGAAGCCATTTCCAGACAGGAGGGGGCTGACGAGGAAATAGCTCTTGGCTGCGGGACTGGGCTCTCCCAGAATTGTTCCTTTGTCTGCGGATTCCTCCCTATTTAGCTCACAAAGGAAATGGTTCCCGGAGGAAGTGGAAAACTGTGACACACACATGCTCACCCCCACCCCCCAAGATGGCAGCTGTTTCCCCCTGCGGCAATCTGCACCACCTCCTGCTCCAGACGCTTGAGGGGACAGCCCTGGGCGTGGCCTGGGATACCCGATGATAAAAGCAGGTAGTAATTTTAAGCTCTTAAGTGATATCCCAGATGTCGTGCTAAGCATTTTGCATAGACCACCTCACTTAATTCTCCAACGGCTCTCTGAGGTAGGTACGTTTTTACCCTCTGTTTTACACGGGAGCCAAGTGAGGCTCAGAGAAGCCCAGTCATTTGCCTAAAGGCACACAGCCAGCAGAACCAGGATCCAAACCTAACTTAAGTCTAGAACCGAAGCTTCCAGTTGCTGCGCCGTAATACCTTCCGGCCTTCCTCTTCTAACAGGGCTGCTCCGCCATTGCCGGGACCCGCAGCGAGCGCCTCGCCACCTTTCCCTGCTGGTGTCCATTCACGGGACGGGTGCCAGGCCTGAGGCCTGCATAGGGCAGGGCTTTTGGTTTCTGAGAAGTTTCAGTTTGAGCACCCATCTCACCAGCAGCCTGGGGATGACACTGAGGCCCTCTGGGTAGGGGTATGCAGATAAGGCAGACAATCATCAAGATACCCAAGAATGACAACGAGCGTGTATCGCACGCGTCCCACCAGCCGGGCCCTGTGCCTAACACTTTTATTTCTTTTATAAATAGAACTGTGGGTGGATAAAAATTGAGTTGGTCCTCATCCTTGCTTCGTGAGACACTGTCATCGCCGGTTCAAACGTGCTCCACGTTTATTTGGTTTTGTTTAGGAAGAACCCACGAACCTGCCGGGGTCCGGACTGTATCTTCTCTCTGACCACGACCCCATGCTTCCGCCTCCCTTACCCAGGCTGACGGCCGTCCCGAACGCTGTCTCTGTCGTATTCTCGCTTTCCCTTCTGTATGCTGCTATTGCAAGTGGGTACACCCGCAAATTAAAAAAAGAAAAAAAATCTGTGGTTGTTTTTCACCTTACTGAAAGGGTATAACATTCTAGGTAATCCTTTGTGACTGTTTCTTTCCTATTACGCTGCTGAGACCGACCCATATTGTCGGTCGCTGCGTTCATTCGTCATGTTGTATGATATTCCATTATGAGAATATTCCCTCTGGCCACCGCTCCGGGCCCGTTCATCTAACCTTTGCCACAGCCCTACATGATAGGAGCTCTTCCTACCCCAGTTTTACTGAGAAGAAACAGGCCTAGAGAGGCTAATGAACTCTCCAGAGGTCGCACAGGCCAGGTAGGACTTGTTCCGGCTTCTCACTGTCCGCCGGGTTTTGGGATAGAGGAGAAACCACAGGGTCTAGAGCCACAAGCCCAGGGCTCGGGGCCCAGCTCCACGCTTCCTGGCTGTGGGACTTTGGACAAGTTGCTTCACGTCTCTGAGCCTCAATTTCCTTAACATCACACTGGAGCGATGGCACCTGCCCTCCCCTGCCTCTCAGGCCTGTTGTGAGACGCAAGGCCGACAATGTCTGTGAAAAGCGAGCGCCCTGAAGTTTGGTCAATCAGCAGCCTGTGACTAATCGCGTCCATGCCATCTGCTCCCCCTCTTCCCAAACAAACAACAGAGAACCCTGCAGGATTCAAGAGGCGTGGCTGAACAGCGCGCCCACTCGGAGGGCCAGGCACGAGGATGACAGCCCACGGAAACTTCCGCCGGTGACAGAACCGGAAAAGCCCCAGTAGCTGCGCTACTTGGAACGCAGTACGTATTTATCTTTGTTACGTTCAGTGGGATTTTTTTTTTTTAAGTTATTTTTTACTATTTCTTACCTCTTTCCAATAGCTGAGACCCCACCCCCATGCTGTTCGTTCACGGCGTTCCTTCTGCCTGGCTTGTTCCCCTCTAACTGCTACCGAGGATTAGCTGTGTGACCTGGGGCGAGTTACTTAACTTCTCTGTGTGTCCTCACCTGCACCGTGGGGCTGATGATAGTACATACACCTTACAGGGTTGCTGTGCGGACGCAGTGGGGTGCGATACGGCACCCCCCGGCTACTCCTGCTGCAGCCCAAGTTGGCTTGTTGTTATTTAAAATCTCTCCCGCCCTCCCGATGGTGCCCGCTCATCTTTTGAGGGTTGGTGTAGATGCCCCTTCCTCCAAGAGGTCTGTCCTGCTTTCCTGGACAGGCGAGGCCATCCTGTTATTCCCTCCAGAGCAGATGACTTGTTCGGTATCCTTCTGCATTAAACCGTGAACCATGAGGGGAGAGATGGGGCCGCTGGTGCCCGGGGCCCAGCACAGGGGTGGGTATGCCGCAGGCGCACTGGGTGCACGAGAAGGACCGAAGACTCAGAAGAAGGCTGCAAATCCTGCCTCTGACAACCATCTCCAAGAGCAGAAGGACTCGTGGGGTGGGGCAGCGGGGCAAACCTGTTCCCCGGGGCGCCAGGGGACACTGGGAGGCAGACCCGGACCAGTGGCCGGTGGCTCCGAGACCACACTCTCAGGTTCACTGTACAGAACTTTTGGAAATCTTTACTAAGAAGAGGGGCTGAGCCCCCCTCCCCGCCCTGGGGCAGCTGTGGCAGGAAGGTGGGGAGAGGGTCAGCACAGTGGGGAGCCAAGGCAGTGCGCAAATGGGGTGATACACTCGGGGTCAAACGTGGGACCTGCCTTCCCTCACCTAGTGGCCCCAGGCAGGTGATGTCACCTTAGTCTTCTCCTCTGTGACACAGAGATAACGAGAGGGCTGCCCTCAGAGGTGGCGGGGGGCACAAAGAGAGGTGGCATATGGAGGGTCGAAACCCCACCAGCGCCCGAGTCCCTCTATGAAGGTCGGTCGTCACTACTGGTGTTGTTAGCCATCACGGGATGCGAGCAGCACACGGGGCTCAGCCTAGCCATGTGAGGGGGGGGTGCGGTGCCGACCCTGACTGTGGCCCAGGTGGGAGCCCCTCCTCCTCCCTCCCTCCCCGACCCCCGTCCCCTGCCTGCAGGAGGCTCCCAGTGCTGGCCCTGGAACTGGGTGCCCACCAGGCGCCCGGGACTCCTGTCCATGGGGGGCCCAGCCGTCCTGGGGCAGGCTCTGGGAGAACCTGCCTCCGGGGCTGGGGCAAGGCTCCAAGAAAATGATGGCAGAAGGTCCTGGGGATGGGCGTCTGGAATCGTGAAGAGCCCCAGACAAACATCTCCTCTGCTCCCGCATGAGACCGACGATTCTACTCAATCAGCTCTTTTTGGGAACGGGTAGAGTCTGAAGTTTTGTTTCCCTGTTCGTAACTCGAACATGAAGGTGAGTTGATGTTACACTGCTCGTGGGCAGCTCCTACCTACCTGGCCACCTCTTTCCAGTTTCTCCCTTCCAACTGTCACCTGAGCCCACTGCTGGCTCTAATCGTTTCCCCCAATGCCAACACTTACATCACCTCCTGCTCGAAACCAGTCAGCAGCTCCCCAGGGCCCTGACGCCAGTTTCCTTTGTGACACTAAGACCTTCACGTGCTGTGTGCCTCCCCGTGGCTTATCCCCTAATTCCTCTGTCATGCTGTCCCTTCCCGGGATGGGCAGAAGCCAGGAGCCAGAGAGCGAGCGGTACAGAGGGAACTTGGATTCCATTCAAATTCAATAAGTAAGGCGATCGCTTACAAACCTGTATTTTAAGTATTAGTTGTGTGTTTTTTTTGTAATTGAATGCTTCCTATCTGCTGATTGCTTTCCTTGCACGAATCCAATTATCCCCACAGGGAGATGGGTGATTGTTATCTCCATTTTTAGTTGAAGAAACTGAGACTCGGGGATTAAATGGATGAGTAGAGCTAGGATTCGAAGCCAGGCAACCTGACACCACGCCGGCCGACGCAAGAGCTCCCACAGCATGCTGCCTCTACTATTAGTTACAAATCTGAGCAACCAGCCTCTCAGGGACTGGGGACCTGGAGGAAAAAGCTCTGCTCTATCTAAGGGCCGAGGCTCCATCTAACCGCCACCTGCCTGCCCCGTTGCGCCCTGAGCACACTTCCGGGCCTTTCTTCCTTCCAAACACTCAGGCGTCTCCTCCACCTGGGAGCCGCCCCCCTCATGCTTCTGAGGTTCCTGGCTGGAAAGTGTCCCTTGAGCCCTCCGATCCTTTTAAGATATTCTGTGATGGGCACTGAGCAGATAGGACCTCATGTCACAGGCACTGGGGACCAAGTCTTACTTTCTCTGCTTTGCTAGGAGACTCTCGGGTGCAGGGACCCTGAGCTCCCCCTCTGTAACCCCCCAGCGCTGCACCTGGCTGCTGGCTGGTGGTGAGGAAACACGATCGGTCTCTCTGCCTTCTTGGCACACCCCTAGATCAGTTTTCTTCTGGGTTCAAGTGGAGCTAAAAAAAAACTTCCCCTTGGTTTTATATCAGCTGCATCTGCTCTCAGCAAACCCTTCAACGAGAATGGGCAGGAAGAATAAATATTTATTCTACAAATGAATAAATCTGATTCTCCATCTTCAAAAGAAAGCTGCAGCATAAATTATCATAATTTCTCCACTCTAAGATGGCACTGATTTAAGGACGTTTTATCTGTTGAATAACAGCTTTTCGGGGAGAAAACAAACCGAAAAATAACCAATTGATAGATCAACTGTAAGCTATGTTCTGATTTTTAAAAAATGTGTTTCCGTATCAATAAATCTTTTCTTTTTTAAATAGAATCCAATTCAAATTTCATTGTAGTTTTGTTTTTTTTTTTTGGCTCTTGTGTTCTCAGAAAAAAAACTCCCAAGCTTTGCTTCAGCACTGTGAGGCAAGGCGGGTGTGAGCAATGTGTCCTGGCCACACTTCAGCCCTGTTTGGCCTTGCGGGCTGCCGGTCGGAGAGGGCGGGCCCTGGCCGCCCACGCGCTAATGGCGGCTGGTAGGCCCCCAAAGCCGACGGCCATTTTTTCTCCCCAGCAGAGAGTACGTCTCTGCTCTGTGGATACCTCATGACCATGTTAGCTGTTCCATGGAAAGCCAACCCGGGGTCCATCGTATGCCCTTAGGCAAGATGCTGCCCCTTGAACCTCGGTTTCCCTAGTTGTGAAACAAGAGGCATAGGGTTAGATAGGTGATTGTCAAATGCTTTCCTAATGCAGTCGCGGGAACTGTATGGCTTCCTTGGGGGTAGGAGGGATGGAATGAACTGTACTCTGTTCTCATTGCCACTTCAACCCGAGCAGCTGTATTGCTTAAGATCTTGTTTGCAAAAGGATTCTGGGACTAAAAGGAGTTTGAAAAACATAAGTAAATGGCCTTCTGGGGTTTCTTCCAACACTAGTCTTTTAAATACGTACTCTTGTATGGTCTAAAGGACAGAGCTTCACTTCTTAGTCCGACGCCCTTAGAATCCTTCTTACCACAGGGCTCTAGGGAGATACTCCCAAACTCTCTCTACTCTAATCCCAGGGCTGGCAAACTTTTTCTATAAAGGACCAAAGAGTTCATATTTTAGACTTTGCAGGCCACATACGGTCTCTGTTACAACGACTCAACTCTGCTCTTGTGGTGAGAAAGCAGCCGTAGACAAGACATAGGAAAGGGTGTGTCTGTGTTCCAATAAAACTTTATTTGCAAAAGGAGGTGGCGGGCTGGGTTTGGTCCACAGGGGAGGTGTGCGGATCCCCGCATTATAATGCTTCAACCTGACAGGGAAGAGACCGAAGCCCATGCCGGGGGTTCTAGGAACGGGGTTTGGGTGGGATCTCTGTCTCCGGGACAGCAGGCGTGCTCGCGATGCTCCACACTGCTCACTTGGCCGTGACTCTGAGCCTAATCTGAACTGCGGGCATCTGGGACTACACGTTTGAGGGCATGGTGCCTGACACAGACACGTGCCCCGCTTCTCCCTCTCAAGAGATTAGTTTTCCCCTAGGTTCTTAGAGGGCTATAAAAAGCCTCTGAGCTTGTCTCCTGCAGGACTCGCTGTCGATAAAGTCCCCACAGCCGGAATGACTGCAATGCGGTGCCACATTCTGTCGCTGCGGCAGCCTGACAGCTGCGCCAGGGCGAAGAATCACGCCTGGCCGGCTCTGAACCTCCACCCTCACTTGGGGCGAGGCTGGGATTCCCCAGACAGAATTTTAGATGGAGGACAGGACCTGCCTGGGCCCTCTTTGTCCGTTCCGGGGTGGGGGCTGAGAGCGTCTTGAATTCTACACACCAGAACTCAGAGGACCACAGTGGGAGGAGAGTGAAGGGTAAGAAATAAAATCTCCTGCCAGCTGCCTGGCCCTATCACTCATTGACGGTCGGTGTCCCCTTTCTCTCCCCTGCCTCCCGCCACCCTCTCTGCCTCCACCTTGAAATCTTTACCTAGTAAGTCCTTGCGGCTTATCTAGCCAGTCCTTCCTATAACCGACTTGGGGCTGACCCTCCAGCATTCGGTAAAAAACAGGTTTGGAGGTGGGAGGGGCTGTGTAAATATACTGGACCTTTCCAGGCCTCAGTTTCTCCACCTGGGAAATGGGGATACTAAAATATCCCCATTGTGGTAGTATTGTGGTATACCCCTTCACAATTTACTGAAAGGAAATGACAGGAAATAACTTTAAAATGCAACCGAGGGCAAAGTCATGATAAATATTCCCACCGAATTCCCTTGGTGGGTGAGAGTGGAGTGCTCAAAAAAAGAGAAGTATCACAAATACATCAGAAATGATCTACGCCCTCATACGCTGGCATGAGCCACGTTCCTTCACAGGGAATGGGCTTACCGGCCTACTGCAGAACTAGATCTTGGTATAAGCTTTTAATACCAAAGCATATTCGTAGTTTTATAAGTCATATACCTGTCTTCGCCGGGATTCTAGAAGAGAAAAGCCACACACCGTACAGTCTTCACTCACAGCTGGAGGCAGCAGTGTGGGAGGAATTTCCCCCCTCCAATAAAACAAAGGACATATTTGATGGGCAGGAAGGCTAAAGTGCATGGACCTCATGATTGTGTGAGGATTAAAGGACCTCGCGTACAAACGCAGACTGTCGGGACGCCTGGGTGGCTCAGTCGGTTTAACATCCCACCGCCGCTCAGGTCATGATCTCTCAGGTCGAGGGTTTGAACCCTGCATCGGGCTCTGTGCTGACAGCTCAGAGCCTGCTTCAGATTCCCTCTCTCTCTGCCCCTCCCCTGCTCATGCTCTCTCTCTCTCTCTTTCAAAAATTAACATTTAAAAAGTTTAAAAAAACCAAAGAAACCCAAATGTAGACTGCCTGACTCCTGGGGAGCACTCGGTTGGCTGTTATTATGAAGATCTGCTCTGTGTGAGACACTGGAAAGGACAAGACAAGACGGTCTCGGACACAGGACTCATATCTACATAGGAGAGGCATTTGAGTTGTTGTAGTAAGATCTTCTAAAAGCCAAGGCTGGGGAGGGTGGTGGTAACCCCAAGCCAGAGAGGAGGTAGAAGGGAGAAGGTGGCTGGGATGTTCTCACAGGTGGGGGACGCGGAGCTGGTCCCTTTCAGGGCGGGGGACAGCAAGGACGTCTTTTCGAAGCTCGGTGTTTGCATCTGTCCAGTGGGGAGGCGCCTCAGCTGTCTCCTCCCCGGGATTTTGCCAGAGTTGCGAGAAGCCACCGAAGAGACAGAGAGCTCAGGGTGCGGTAGGGAAGGAGAAGCTCCAGGACAAACATTGGCGTCTGTGGAGGTTCACTGGGCAAAGATATTTTGGGGGGAGGGGGGTAGTGGGTTCAGCTATATCGCGGACTGCCAGAGAAAAATTGCTTGGCTTTTTAAAGGTAAAATGAGACATTTCGGAAGACTACTTCGGGTGCAGGACTCGGACCCTACAGTCCCACTTGGCTGGAAAGTGTGAGAGGCGGTGCTCCCGACGGCAGCAGGGACTCCTGGCCGGTGTCTGAGCAAGGTCAAAGGGCCATGATAAAAGGAGTTCACGGCTTAGAACAGTGAGCACATGAGACTCACCTGGGAGCTTTGCAAAACGCACACATACCCACACCTCACTCCAGACCCACCCGGCAGCCCTCTGGGGGCAGAGTTTCAGGAGGCTCCACGGGAGGGGATTGTGAGCCCAGCTGGACAAACAGACAAATAGTGAGTGCTCCTTAGGGCACGCTAGGGAAGGTGAGAGCAGAGACAGGAAGCTCCCATAGGATAGAGGAGACATTTTTCAGTAACAGTCAATAGGATTTAAGGTCTTACTGGATGAGGAATGAAAGCGAAGGAAACAACGCATGCTGATGAAGCCTATGTTTCTGTATCCCTAAAGCGAGAGTCACTGAAATGGAGAATCCTGGAGCTGAAAGGGGCCGCGTCCAACTTCCACTCCGCGAATTTTGTGTTTTTTTCTTTCCGTGTTCATCGTCTCGACAGACATTTTTTGAGCATCTGCTATGTGCCAGGCGCTATACTCGGGGCCAGGGAAAGAGCTGTGAACAAAGACGAGAAGGGTCTTCCCCTCGCGGGGCTCACACTAACAGCTCATTCGATCTCACAACTAATTATAATGGTGAAAATAGCAGCCAATGAGAGAGACGGGCAGGGTGTCAGGGGCCTCTCTAGAAGGGAGACGCGGCTTGGGGGGTCGGGATAGGCCGCCTTGGGGAAGCAATGTGTGAGCATATTGCAAAGGATGTACAGGACGAACCAGGTGGAGGTACGAAGTCCAGCATAAGGACACCCTGCTGCAAGAGATGGACAGGGGCCCAAAGCGAGCTGGTGACAGACAGGGCAGGGCCTTGAGGGCCACCAAAGGGATGATAGTTTACATCTTAAGAACACTGAGAATCCACCGAAGGGCTTAGACGTGATCAAGTCTATAGTTTAAATTACTGTCTTTAATTGCATCAGGTCCTCTTCTTCCCAAACTCCATCCTAAAGCATAATTTAGAAGACCCATTAAAAGTTAGGATAGAGTATACATTTAAATAAAAGATGGAGGCTTCAAGTTCAAGACCAGTCCTGTACAGTTTGCAAAAGGCTCATGCCTAATGAAGCCGCTTGAATATTAAGTGACGCTTGTTCTTTTTTTTTTTTTTTAAAGTGTTTATTTACTTTTGAGAAACAGAGACAGAGCATGAGCAGGGGAGGGGCAGAGAGAGAGGGAGACACAGAATCCGAAGCAGGCTCCAGGCTCTGAGCTGTCAGCACACAGCCCGATGCGGGGCTCGAACCCACAAACCATGAGACCATGACCTGAGCCAAAGTCAGACACATAACTGACCGAGCCACCCAGGCGCCCTGGGTGACGGTTGTTCTTAACCTGTATACTACGGTGGTCCCCACAGGGCCATTCTGTGGTTCCCTGATCTGTGGCCATTCAAACTCTGCCTCGCTTTGTCCCTGGGCGTCTCCAATTCTAGGGCTGAATAGTTCTTTTCATTTGCAGGCTTCTCCTAGATCAGGCCTAAATCAGCCTCTGTTTAGTCTCTCGTACAGCCTTCTGGAACGTCTTTCTATTATCTGTTCTACAGGACTGATCCCATGTCCCCCTTTCGAATTTAGTCTTGTTCCCAAACAGCCCCATTTCCTTCAATAGCTCCTCACGTGGCTGTGTTGTGAGCAGAAAAAGAGAAGCAGGAAGGGCGATCCGATTCGCTGGTGAATAAGAGAAGTTCACGATCGGGTCACCCGGAGTTGGAGCTGACCTCCGAATGGAAGTGCACCACGGGCAGGCGGCGGTGCGGCGATGGAGCCCAGCTCATGGCTGAAGAGGGGCCGCGAGAGTCCCCCTCTCGGGGGCTTGCTTCTCTACAGAAGGAGTGCAGAGAGGGGGCTGCGGTGGTGGGGAGGGAGGGGCAGGAGTCGTCAAAGCAGAAAAAGCCAGCGATCCCGGGGGCAAGATGGAAAATAACAATCAGTAAGCACCTAGCATGGGCCCCTGTGCGCTGGGCAAATATTACCGCGGTCTGGTTTCTCTGCTCTGGACGTCATTCCTCCTGCTCTTCAGACTGCGGGGACAAGACTCAGCCAGGCAACTTGCCTTGGGGCAGGAGAAGCCCACAGGCTGTGAGCACTGACAGCAGCGGAATCGGGGGGGGGGGGGGGGGGGGCAGGAGGAGAGGAGGGAGAGACTTCTGGGAGGGACGGAGCAGCGGTTATTTAGCCTGGACTTATTCGATCCTCAAATCCATGCTTCCCCCATCTCCACCGAGTAGCAGAATACAGTTAGAGGGGTGGCGGGTCCGGAGCAGGACAGAGAAGTCCAGGAGCTGGGGCTTAGGAGAGGTGACAGATGAGACAAAATGGAAGCATTTGGGTCCCTGAAGAGCGGTCTTTCTGCAGAAGGTGTGACTGGAAGGGAGAATGCAGAAAGGGGTGAGGGGGGAGGAGCAGGAGGCTGACGTACTGACCGTGTACTTGAGAAGTCTGGGAAAGGAAGGAGGAAAATGCTTAGGGTTGGAGAGAGACACATACACACACACACACACACACACACACACAGAGAGAGAGAGAGAGAGAGAGAGAGAGAGAGAACATACACAGAGGCTCTACTCTTTTTTGTCCAGTTGCATGGTTTTTTTAGAAGAGTATGAAGGGGATGAGAAGCTGATGGTATCCAAACACAGGATTGTTTTTCCCAACCAAAGATCAGAATGGAGTAATGACAGGCCT
Organism: Paguma larvata; assembly: GCA_030068075.1. Classification (NCBI taxonomy): domain Eukaryota; kingdom Metazoa; phylum Chordata; class Mammalia; order Carnivora; family Viverridae; genus Paguma; species Paguma larvata. The sequence goes on along the minus strand of CM057826.1, from coordinate 39,816,678 downwards.
CTGCCAGAGGCTGGGGAGGGAGGAACTTCCTCGGCAGGGTGCTTATCCATGTGAGAAGTGGGGTTTGAAACTGATATTTGAGGGAGAGGTAGAAAAAAACCTTGGCAAAAATGGAGAAGCCAAAAGCCATGGGGGCCGAGTGGGATGACAAAGTGGAAGCCGGTGCCCAGGGGCGGCGGAAGAAGCCTTTACAGGGACGAGAGTGAGTTCGAAGCTCATGGCTCCGTATGGCCACCTACGCCCGTTGCCGAGAGCGGCTGAAATCCAAGTAGGCAGATTCGATAACTATAACAGCTAGCGCTACTGACAATTTCCTAAGAGCTAGCCTTCCTGAATTACCTTTCCCCATGAAATTGCAAATGAACTAAAACTAAAATTCAGAGACACTAGTTGATCCAATTCATAGAAAGTTCCAGTCAAAACTCAAACCCACATGTATCCATTCCCTGAACCATTCGGGTTCACTGAGTCTCTAGGCTGACAAGGGTGATGTCGACAAACGTATGTGGACGGAAAAGGTGAACAGGGTGGGTATTTGCTTCAGACGGCCAGTCACGGAGAGAAGGAGTCGAGAATGAACGCGGATTTGGGGAAGAGCTACGTCCGCAGGGGAATTCCCGCCTTGGCGATGGAGGCTGGGTGATGAGCCCAGGAGGAGCTGCAGGTGGCTCGGCCCCTGGAAGCCATGGAGAGGGAAGGCGTGGCTCTTCCTCACATGGATCTCAAAGCTGACCCACCAGAGGCGCCATAGTTAGAATGGGCGCCTCTATCATCTCTTGGACAACAGTCTCATTGAATGAAAAGCAGTTTCAGATGATTTCGTGAATTGCCCAGCAGATGAGCTGATCTCCCAAAGAACATGGGCTGCAAAAGAAACTCCCATCTTGGGTTGAACTCAACTAGTTGGGAAAGGATGAGTCATGAAGTAGAAAGGAAAGGTACCTCAGGGAAATCGGTTACTTCACGTGAGGCGGGAGATCCGACATAACCTTGGACATGAAGAAGACATATTACAGGGGCGCCTGGGTGGCTCAGTAGGCTAAGCGTCTGACTTTGGCTCAGGTCATGATCTCCCAGTCCGTGGGTTCGAGCCCCGCGTCGGGCTCTGTGCTGACGGCTCAGAGCCTGGAGCCGGCTTCAGATTCTGTGTCTCCCCCTCTCTCTGCCCCTCCCCTGCTCACATTCTGCCTCTCTCTCTCTCTCTCTCTCTCTCCCAAAATTAAACACTAAAAAAAAAGTTTAAAAAAAAGAAGACATATTACAAAATCAGGGAAAATTTAGACCCAAGGCTTTAAGGGGAGGATGGCTTTGGAAGGCTGGCAAGTTCGCAGAAGCAAAACTGCGAAGACACAACCAGTCGGTAGACGTGAATAAACAGGAGAAAAAGGAGAAAATGGACAGGCCGGCATATGTGTTAGTATTTTCTCAGTCCCTCAGAGACGTCAGATGACAGCGGTCCGGTTCTCGAAGGTTAGGGATGGATTTGCAAGAGATAGCCCCACAAAGGAGCTACGGAACACAGAAAAGATTCCGACACAGACGCTGACTGCGGGTAGTACGCGAAGTTGCCTGGCTCAGGCCTTAAAACAGAGCAGGGACTCAAAAGCTGTCATCGGGGTCAGACCAGCTAGCGGGAGGACCCAGCGAAGCTCTGTAAAGCAAAGTTATTAGGCGGAGGCTGATGAGAAACGATTGTAGTCACGATAGTATTTGTCGAGCGGGTCCCACGTGCTAAGCGTTGTCTGAAGTGTCTTCCATGCATCGAATATTTACAACACCTCCCAGAAAGAGGTATTACCAGTATCCGTATTTTTTAATCCTCATAAGAAGATAGTTAATTTGTCTTACAGAAGGTGGTATTTATGGCCATTAATCTATTATTCTCTTTGTACGCTATTCATGAATCAGGAAATCCCACTGCAAGGGATTTCGTTAGAATCTGAGTGGTGTTTTGGGTCTGCTCTGGCGTCACGTCAACCTTGCTTTACTTGCGGGAAGGCACACAGCCTGTTAGGGGAGAAATCCTACATCCGAGGTTTGTTTTCATTCCCGTTCCTAGCTGGCTGACTTTGGTGCCGAGCTGTCGTGCAGTAATCGCTGTTGAAGGTCTGAACAGCACGG